>CM060399.1:18867501-21755538 GCA_030545235.1 Helianthus tuberosus
CATAAAGAGGAATATTCTGACAAGATTTGGGGTACCAGCTGAGATAATTTGTGATAATGGCTCTCAGTTCATCAGCAAAAGAACTACTGATTTTTGTAAAAGTTGTGGAATTAAGATGATCACATCAACACCAGTGCATCCTCAAGCAAATGGACAAGCAGAATCCTCGAACAAGATAATCGTCAACAACTTAAAGAAGAGGCTAGGTGCCAAAAAAGGAAAATGTGCAGAGGAACTACCATTTGTCCTATGGGCTGATAGAACAACTGTGAAGAATGATACTAGGCAAACCCCATTTTCTTTGGTATTTGGGGCAGAAGCAGTGATCCCGACAGAAATGGTGATACCGACAGCTAGATCAAGCCTACGGGATCCTGAATCAAATCCTGAAATCTTATGTCAAGAACTGGATATTATTGATGAAACAAAAGATGTAGCAAAGCTAAGGATGACGGCATACCAGCAGAGGATAGCCAAATCATATAACAAGAATTTAAGGACTAGAAGATTTCAAGTTGGAGATTGGGTGTTGAGGAAAGCTTTCCAGAATACAACCAACCCTGCCGATGGAAAATTAGCTCCAAAATGGGAAGGACCCTATGAAATTGAGTCAGAATCTGGGAAAGGAGCATACCGACTCAAGAATATGGAAGGGGATATGTTGCCAAGATCCTGGAATGCTATACACCTTAAAGCTTACTTCAAGTGAGTTTAGAATTTAATTTCTAACTCAGGATGGTATGAATTCTATCTCTTTTAAATTCATCTAATTTTATTTATTCCTTTTGAACCCAATACTGACTTAAGCATCGGAGGGGTGTTAGCCAAGCTAACACCCACCTTAGTTTGAAGGTGTTTTGCAGAATATGCTTTGGGATATAGCTCCAGGATATATACTCAGGATCGAAAGATTAGAGGATTGGCCCCCACTCTCACGTTTAAGGGATCTTGATCCCTTCAAAGGTTTAAAAGTATTCACCATTCTCTCGAATTGGGTTTAAACACCCCGCCTGGAGCGCAAGTTATCTGGGAATAGTTCAAGGTAGCGGGACCAGTTCATGTAAAAGTGGCTGACAATTTCGTTATCGTTGGCTATATCCTGGATCCTTAAGGTATATGAGGATTGATCACCCTCTCTCACGAAAGGGTATTTTCATACTCTCTAAGGTTTAAAGGTTTACACCTTTCTAAGTCTTGGAGTTTATACACTCCCGCCTGTAGCACATGAAAATTTGGGATTTTCCCCAGGATGCCAAGGGTTTATCCCCAGGATATTAAGGGTTTATCCCCAGTATATTAAGGGTTTATCCCTAGTGAAACTAAACTTTTTGACAAGATCAAAAGATATGACAAACTACGATTGTGGTTACACACGTTCTTTTGTTGGTGAAAAGTTACGAAGTTTAATCGCTAAGTGAAGAGATACTCAAGTGTGTCATATATTGATGCAATATCCTGCACAGGGGACATCCATGCCGGGGACATTGCAAAGGATTCAAAGATTGAGGTTGGAAATTATTTCCTAAGTGTTTCTAGTATGATTTTTTCAAGTCTTGAAAACCTTATCTAAATGATCTAAGTTTTCTAAAAAGTCATATTCAACCAAGTTTTGTCTAACATTTTGAAGACAAAAGTATTGAACATTTCATCAGTATCCTGACCAGGATATTTGATCAGGATATTCAAAACATACCTTTTGTTAGGGGAGGATTTTTTCAATCCTAAGGATCACGGATCCTCAATCACTGTCAGGATCCTCAGAAGACATTGCAGGATCAGGATTCAGGATCCTTGTTGTTATCCTTATACTAACGGTTGTCTTCATTATGTTTAAGCTTGTTTTGCAGGAGTATACGCTTTGGACTTGGTCTTGCCGATATTCTTGGGGAATATGCCCTCAATATTCCGCACGTGCATGGCTTTGTGAACGTTATGGAGATCGTGGGAAGCTTGCACATTTAGCAGATAGTTAGTTGTATTAGTTATTTCTAATTTTAAAAAGGGGATAACAAGCTTAAATTAGAAGACTTGGCTATTTCAGCTAACACACACACTCTCGCAATCTCTCAACAGCTCATTTGGCGATTTTATACACATTGCACTCTAGTGATCCTTGTAACAAGCTTGTTATCATCCCGAGTTGTAAAGATCATTTGCTTAATAGTAGTTGGTGATCGGTAGTTTCCATCACCCGAGGTTTTTTATGCCGGAGATCAACTCTTGATCAAGGGCTTTTTCCTCGTATAAATACTTGTGTCACTTGCCCATTTCATTTACAAGTTGTTCATACATTTGTTCATTGTTTCAAGCATCATTCCTCACAATAAAAGATTTGGTTGCATTATCTTAACCTGATTTTTGACCAAAACAGTTTGGCGCCCACCGTGGGGCAATTGGTGCTTCATTTCTGAAAAACCTTGTTCATTGTGTTCATTTCAGTTCATTATCTTCAACCATATGGCTTCTTCAGCAAAGAACACTTCAAGCTCTATGCCGGCAGTCACTTCTTCACAGGGCGTTTCACCTTTGCCTCCACCACCTTTTGGATCCCAGAAGAATGCTGAGAATGCTGCAAAGAGACCAAGCCCCATTTTTCCAAAACCACCAACTTCTGCTGTTTCTTCTAATCCTACTAATAGTGATCTTTTTACTTTGATTTTGCAGATGAGGGATCACATACAAGAGCAGGACAAAACCAATGAAAAGATCCTCCGGGAGATTGGTGACATCAAGAAACAGAAGAAATCAGTGGAGGATCACTCTCCCCTGATGCCGAGGTCGTTGAATTTTGACACTCCGGTAATAACTTCCCAGCAATCAGCAGCTCCAGATATCCAATACCGGGGTGGATTAACAGGAATACGTTCTGGATCATCGGCAATAACACAAGCTCAAGGATCCTATTTTCAGCCTTTAGGATCATTGTCTCAGTATCAGGGATCCTATTTCAGTCCGGAGGATATGTGGGAGCGCAGACAGTTCAAGGATCCTCCCAGGGTCAAGGATCCTTTCAGGTTCAAGGATCCTCATCCCAGGGTCCTGGATCCTTCCAGGTTCAAGGATCATCCACTCAGGTCCAAGGATCCTCTCATGGTCAAGGATCCTCATTTCAGGATCAGGGACCCTTCCAGGTTCAAGGATCCTCCTCTCAGATTCAGAGATCCTCATCTCAGGTTTATGGATCCATGGAGTATCCTCCAAGACCCCCAGTCACAGCACATCAAGGATCCAACATCTTTCAGGATCAGGGATTCTTAAGAAGTGTACAACCAGGAAGTACAGATGTTCATCAAGGAGACTTCATTCCAATGCAGACCATTGCTTCTTCTGGTCCTTCAATCCTCCCAGAACCCCGTCAATATGGATTCACATCTGGAATTCCAAACTTGAATCCTCTGGGAGGTAACACTTTGAATAATTCTTATACTACTAACCATGGCTTTATGCAGGATACAGGTATCAATCAAGCTATGGCTAAGGAATTACAGAAGCTAAAGGATATGATATCCAGTGTTCCAGGAGTGGTTAAGCCCATTCCTGAAATTGCAGATGGGAGCCACAGGATATCTCATTTTGCACCACCTATTTGTGATGCTGAGATACCCAAAAGGTTCCAAATACCAACTATGAAGTTGTATGATGGTTCAACGGATCCAGAAGAGCATGTAGCTCAGTACAGAGAAAGGATGGAGATCAATCCAATTCCTGAGAGGTTAAAAGAAGCATGTCTATGCAAGGGTTTTGGATCCACACTCACAGGATCAGCTCTTAAATGGCTGCTAAGTCTTCCCCCTTACTCTATTACTTCATTTGCTAATCTAGTTAATCTGTTTAACAGTCAATTCTCATGTAGTAGAAAATTTGAACGTTTAACTAGTGATCTATATAGAGTAACACAAGGTCAAAATGAATCACTTAGAGATTACATCACTAAGTTTAGTAAAGAATCCTTAGATATTCCTAATCTGGATATAGCCACGGCTGTAGAAGCCTTTAAAATGGGTTTACTTAGGGATTCATTATTCTATGATGATCTCGTTATGACCCCATGCAGGAATCTCGATGAAGTGAGAACCATGGCCCTTAGATTCATCCGACTAGAGGATGATAAAAGGATCCAGGAAAGACTGGCAGGATCCTCGAAGCAGGAAAAGCAAGGATCCTACTTCAAGAACAACAAGTTCAAGTCTTACAACAAGTCTGATAACCAGAACGTGCATGCAGTAGAACAGGAAGAGGATGATGAGGATTATCCTCCCATTTCTGAATACTGTTTTTCTGTTGATAACAATGAACTAATTCTTGCAATGCAGAATCTAGGTGAGAAAGCAAGATAGCCAAGGAAAAATGATAAACCAGCCGCAACAAAAGACAAGTCCAAATGGTGTGCATATCATGAGGATTTCGGGCATCTCATTGAAGAGTGTATTGCACTAAGAAAAGAGATCGGTTACTTGTTAAGCAAGGGGCACTTGAAGGAGCTTTTGGGAAGAAAGAAGTCAAGGATCCAGGATCCTGAAAAGGTTCCAGAAAGAGCTCCTGCTCCTCCAGCAGATGCACAAGTTATAAACTTCATATCTGGTGGATCAGACATTTGTGGTACTTCCTTTTCAGCAGCCAAAAGACATGCCAAGGAGACCAAGATGGATAATGGGGATAGACCCATCCGGACCTCTACTGTCACACAGGAGAAAGTTATAACTTTTGACGAGGATGATCGTGTTAATGTTCAGGATCCTCATCATGATGGCCTTGTCAATACTTTATTCATTTCTAACCATTTTGTTCGCAGGATCCTGATCGATGGAGAAAGCTTGGTGAACATCATTCAGCTTGATGTCCTCAAGAAAATGAACATCCCTGAATTGGATATTGTCCCAAGATCCTCAGTTCTTATGGGATTCAGCGGAGAAACCAAGAATACATTGGGGGAGATTAAACTTCCCATCTACATTGAAGGACTTCATTCTTATCAAAAATTTTGTGTTATTGATTGCTTATCTTGTTGTAATGTTATCCTTGGCAGGCCATGGATACATGACATGAAGGCAGTTGCATCTACCTACCATCAGTGTGTAAAGCTTCCTAGTCCATGGGGGGTGATAAAGATTGAGAGTGATCAACAAGAAGCAAAGAATTGCTATACCTCATCAATGAAGCCAGCCTCAAGGCCAAGGGAGCAATAGCAACTAATGTATCCTCCAAGAGATGTCTTGGAGGCAAGAGAACATGATGTGAAGGATATCCTTATGGATCCTCATGATCCTGAATCCAAAGTCTTCATAGGATCAGGGATCCTCAGCAACATTGAACAGGATTTAGTATCCTTCTTTAAGAGGAGAAAAACTACCTTTGCCTGGAAGCATGAAGACATGACAGGTATCTCTAAAGATATAATTACTCATAAGCTTGGCATTGACAAGTCATTCAAGCCTATACATCAGAAGAGGAGGAAGTTTGCACCTGAAAGGAATGCTATTATCCAGGAGGAGGTAGACAAATTACTCCGAGCAGGTATGATTAGAGAGGTTAAGTATCCAAGATGGTTAGCCAATGTGGTTGCTGTTCAAAAAAAAAACGGAAAGTGGAGGGTATGCGTCGATTTCACTGATTTAAGCAAGGCATGTCCCAAGGATCCTTTCCCATTACCCCACATTGACTCCATGGTGGATGCTACCGCGGGTCATGAGTTGTTGACTTTTATGGATGCTTCATTTGGATTTCAACAAATTCAGATGGAACCATCTGATCAAGAGGATACAGCCTTTATGACCCCAACTGGTATCTATTGTTATATTGCTATGCCATTTGGACTAAGGAATGGAGGGCTACTTATCAAAGGCTAGTCAATATGATGTTTAAGGAACAAATAGGACACACTATGGAAGTCTATATAGACGACATGGTGGTTAAGTCCAAGAGAGCTGAGGATCACCTACGAGACTTGAAGGAAGCATTCGATATCCTTGATAAATTTAACATGAAATTGAATCCTTCAAAGTGTCACTTTGGTGTTAAAGCAGGGAAGTTCCTAGGCTATATGGTAATAAAAAGAGGCATTGAAGCAAGTCTAGAGCAAATCAAGGCAATTATGAATATCATCTCCCGCCAATGCCAAGGATGTGCAAAGATTGACAGGGAGGATCGCAGCCTTGAATAGGTTCATATCAAAGTCATCAGAAAAGTGCAAGGAATTCTATGACATTTTGAGAAAGAACAAGAAATTTGAATGGACTGAAAAGCATGAGAATGCTCTCAAAGCCCTTAAGGATTACCTATCCTCAGCTCCTGCCTTGATGAAACTAGAAAAAAGGAGATATATTATCCTTGTATCTAGCGGTATCCTCTAAAGCAGTAAGTGCAGTCCTTGTTAAGGATCACGAAGGTACACAACATACTGTTTATTATGTAAGTAAGAGTTTACTTGATGCTGAATCCAGGTATTCACATTTAGAAAAACTTATCTTAGCTTTGATTATGGCATCTATTAAATTAAGACATTATTTTGAAACTCATGCCATTATTGTTAAGACTAATTTTCCAATTAAGAATATTCTCAGGAAACCTGAAATGTCAGGAAGGATGGCTAAATGGGCAGTGAAGCTTAGTGCTTATGACATAAGATATGAACCAAGAACTGCCATCAAGTCCCAAGACTTAGCTGACTTTGTGGCAGATTTCAGTAGTGATTTACAAAGAGAAGCTGAGTTAGAGGTTCAGCAGCTTGAAGAGACTAAGGATCCTTGGATACTCTTCACTGATGGAGCCTCTAATGTCAAAGGAACAGGACTTGGAATACTACTAAAATCTCCACAGGGGGACATAATACCCCACTCAATAGCTTGTGAGATTCAAACTACTAATAATGAGGCTGAATATGAGGCCTTGATAGCTGGTTTGCAAATTGCCAAGCATATGAGGATCAGGTATCTTGAGGTACATGTAGATTCATTGTTAATTACTAATCACTTTAATGGATCCTATGCTATTAAAGGTGAACGACTAATCAAATATCTAGAGATAGTCAAGGAATTGGCACTCTCTTTTGTTTCTTTTAGTTTGACACAGGTACCTAGGGAAGAAAATGCAGAAGCTGATGCATTGGCCAATCTTGGATCATCATTGAAGATTCCAGAGGATATCAAGATCCCTATCATCCATATTTTGGCTCCTGCTACTGAGGATCACACAACTATGGAGATAGAAGAGGATTCTGCAATGGTTCCTAGTGATGGTGCACAGTCTCATTCAGGATCATGGATCTTTCCAATCATAAGATATATACAACATGGAGAGATTCCTATTGGAGAAAACCCCAGGGCTTTCAAATGCAAGGTATCTCAATTTACAATATTGAATAACATGTTATATAAACGATCTCTTGCAGGTCCATGTCTGAGGTGTATAGAGGATCCTGAAATTCAAGAAGTCCTAAAGGATTTTCATGAAGGAGATTGTGGAAACCACACTGGGGGTAGGGCATTGTTCTCAAGGATCCTTAGGACAGGATACTATTGGCCTACAATGAAGAAGGATGCTGTGGATTATTCCAAGAAGTGTGATCCATATCAGAGACATAGTAATATCCTTCATCAGCCAGCAGAGCTCATGTATTCTATACCCTCTTCTTGGCCATTCATGAGATGGGGAATGGACATAGTTGGTAAACTTCCCAAAGCACCAGGAGGAAAGGTATTTATGCTTGCCATGACTGATTACTTCTCTAAGTAGATAGAGGCTGAAACCTTTGCTCAAGTCAGAGAAAAAGAAGTGATATCCTTTATTAAAAGAAACATTATTACCAGATTTGGTATCCCTTCTGAAATTGTTTGTGATAATGGATCCCAATTTATTGGGAGTAGAACTACTAACTTTTGTGACAGCTGGGGGATTAAGATGATAACATCAACACCAGTCCACCCACAAGCTAATGGTCAAGCAGAATCATCCAACAAGATTATCATCAACAACTTAAAGAAGAAGCTTGGATCCAAGAAAGGAAAGTGGGCAGAAGAACTACCTTATGTACTATGGGCTGATAGGACAACTCCCAAGAATACCACTGGCCAAACTCCATTTTCTATAGTGTTTGGAGCAGAATCAGTGATCCCTACAGAGATGGTGGTTCCTACTGCAAGAACAAGCATCCGTGATCCTGAAGGAAATGCTGAAAACTTGGTTCAAGACTTGGATACAATAGAAGAACTCAGGGATTTGGCAAGGATAAGAATGGCTAGTTATCAACAAAGGATGACTGGAGCCTACAATAAGAATGTTAGGATCAGGAAGTTCCAAGTTGGTGATATGGTATTGAGGAAAGCATTTCAGAATACTACAAATCCTGCTGATGGAAAGTTGGCACCAAAATGGGAAGGTCCCTACCTTATTGAAGCTGAAGCAGGAAAGGGGGCATATCGATTGCTAACAATGGAAGGTGATTTGCTACCAAGAGCTTGGAATGCTGTCCAATTAAAGAGATACTTCATGTAATAAGGATCCTTGATCCTTAGCAATATTCAAGACCGATGTCCTCGAAGGATCCTTAGAGGATAGATGATCCTCATTATGGTAATGAACTTATTCCAATCTATTTAATCCTTTAGTTATCTTATATATAAGGAGAAGGATCCAGGATCCTTTATCCTTCTTTCACTTAGTTCTGAGTTTTGTAGAAAGTTGATATATCCTTAACAAAGCATTGAGTATCCACAGAAGTATCCAGTTATTTGGGCTTGACCCCAGTTATTTGGGCTTGACCCCAGTTTTTTAGGCTTGACCCCAGTTATTTGGGCTAGTCCCCAGTTTTTGGGCCTGTCCCCAGTATCGCCAGTAGCGCACGATGATCCTGGTACAATTCATGGCAATCAGACCAGTACTCGCTTTAGGGGCTGACAATTTCATTGTACTGGCTGTATCCGGGATCCTACGTATAATGGTAGACGTATCATACATCCGTTCCTAAGGTTTCTAACGTTTTCACGTTAGCTAAGGTTTTGACATTTTCGTGTCACTAAGTTTGGATAGCCGCCAGTGAGGGCCATACTCCAGTTTACACAAGTTCCTTTGGGCCTGTCCCCAGTTTTTTGGGCTTGTCCCTAGTATATTGGGCTTGTCCCCATAATTGTTGGGCTTGTCCCTAGTTGCTAATTCTTTTCTTATATTGGCTTAGTCCCAAGTTATGTTTCATTTCAGGTTTCTGAAGTTAAGTAGCTAAGGATCCTTGATCTTTACCTTTTACTAAGGTTTGTCTTTTGGTTATCCTGATTGTAAATGTTAAAGATTTAGGATCCTAACTTGGATTCTCAGGTATGATCCTTAATCACTTTAATTTTATTCTTTATTTATCTAAGTGACCCCTATTCTTTGACAACAGGACACATGATCCTTAAAGTTCACTACTTTAAATTTATCGATTATAGGATATTTGATCCTTGATCATATCCTAAACTTTTTGACATAACCTATTAAACTTTTATTCTTTACTTATGAATTCAAACAAAGTATATAATAGCAACTGAAAGGTAAAATTCTTGCAAATGTAGCAACACGTGAGATAGTCAAAAGATTAAGCTTTTATTGATTTAGCAAAAAGTTAAACCCTTTAAAGGTTGTCAAAATTGCCAACCCAAGCTTCTACCAGCAAACCGTGGCCCGTCCACTTGGGTTGGCAAAGGGTGTCCATATTTAATGAGGTCTAAGTGCAGGAATAAAAAGACGGCAGGATCACAATGGCTTCATCCCCCAAACAGAGGATCCATCCACCATTTGTAATCCTACCTATTGTCCAAGGATCATGGATCCTCAACCCTAAAAACTATTGTCTAAGTTATTACAAACCAACCATTGTTCACCATCAAAACGAAAACCACTACCAAACTATAAAAAATGGGCTCCGGCCGCGTCTAGATAAATCCATCATCGCCCATTTCTGCAGCTCACACCTTCGCTGCATCACCATCACCTCCAGCTTCATCACCACCAGCCTGATCCTTTACCCCACTACTGCCAGCCTCGATTGCCAGGACCTCACCAGCCTCCTCTTCTTCGTCATCCAATTCAGCCAGCCTAGCCTTCCAGCCCTCCTGGTCCTAATTGGCCCTGTCAAAGCCAGGATCCTGAGCTTCCTGGGCCATCTGCAGTTGGTCTTGTACATAGCATTGGCAACAGAGACCTTAGCATCCTCCATGATTTCAGCCTTCTCCTGATCAGCTATGACATGGGCCAAGACCAGCTCCTTCTTCACCAGCTTGACGTCGTTTTCAAGAGAGGCAATCTTCTGATCCTTGGCCAGGAGAATCTTTTGAAGGTCCAAGTACTTTTATTCAACCTCTTCAATACTCCCTACGTACTCTTGGATTTCAGCAAATTTCTGCAAAAGAAAGGATGCAATTGAGGATCCCTTATCCTCAGCATGGAAGGATCATATTTAAGAATCAGTTATCCTTACCTCAGAGACGTATTCTTCGAACTGATGCTGGATGAGGGGCAGACCTTCAAGGGTATCAGCAGTCTTCCTTTTCTTTCCACCCTTGCCCTTGGAAGTGACAGGCTTGGGGACTGTGACGGAAGGGCTAACAGCAAGCTTTTTCTTTCCGGACCGGCCAGAGACAGCATCAAGATCAGTGACGCTGAATCTGGAGGCTGACCTTGAGGATTCTCCAGCGCCTACCAATGCAAAACAACAGATAAGTATTCTTGTTTTATTTTCATTCAGACATTTAAACATATACAGACTTGAATACTTACTTGACATTGATGTGTGTAAAATGCAACATATAAATTACATCAAATGAGGCATAAAACTAACCCTTTTCAAGTACTAATATTGGAAAAAGAGTGTTTTTGTCTTCCTTTTGTATTTTCAGGATTAAATGAGCTCAAAAACACAAAAGAAGCAAAAAGACAACTAAATCCAACATAAATACAAGGAAAGGAACATAAGTGGACTGCCCGACCCCTCAACGGCATCTTCCCAAGCAAAATAGAGAAGGCAGAAGACTGAACACGCCCCGTGCTCAGCCAGCACAGGGCCGTGCCCAAGAAGCAGCAGAAAAGACAAACCTATAGAAGCTTCTATTGCCCACCACGGGGCCGTGTCCAGTGAGCACGGGGACGTGGTGAAAGTACAGCAGGCGCATTAATTGTAATTGCGAATTACAATTAATGAGGAGAGAGAGTGTCAGACAGGCACGGGGCCGTGCCCAGAGGACACGGGGCCGTGCCCAGCCCTCTGTTCAGCCTATAAATAGGAGTGCTTGGATTCATTTCAACTCATCCCTTGGCACACCACCTCTCTCACACTTCATCCACCACCCACCACCATCACAACACCATCATCCACCACCATCATCCATTGTCCATCATAGAGTGTGTGAGTCGTCTCGGGATCCAAGATTGATCGTAAGAGTTCTTGACAATCAACGCCATGTTTGCCTAAGTCTCTTACATCACTTGGTGAAGACAAAGTGTCTAGTATAATACTTTTTATTTCTAATCTTTTGCACTTTTTATTTGGTTTTGTATTAATGACTTTAATAACTAGTTACTTATGTTGAAGGTGATCTTTCCTTATCGTTTGTCCGTGGTGTCTTGGCATTATTTTACTGTCTATATAAAATAAAGGATTTTCACCGTTCATATCTCCACGGTCTATATGGAGGTATGTTGGCTACCTGGTCGGGGGTTAAGGGAACGGTTTGGTAAAGGTCTTGCCATTGTTCAGCATTTAGAGGTCCTGCAATGGACCTGGGTCAAATTTAGTAGGACCTCCTTCAATGCTTCACGGTATTGGATGGCGGGGGTCCAAACTCTTTGACCCCCTCATAAGTTAACTACTATTAATACTATAACCCGGCTATTTAGGACTGTATCCCTGCTGACTCAGACTACTTAGTCGAGGGTAACGTCACCGCCAAAAGCGGGGCCTACCATAATACTGCATTAATAACTTAATTCATTATCTTCCAATAATCCACCCTTTTAGGATTGTATCCTTGCTGACTCAAACTACTGGGGTGAGGGTAACGTCACCTTCAAAAGAGGGGCCTACTACAATAACTAAGATAATCTCTTAATTATGGGCAAAAGTGCGGAAATAATCAAAGGTTATACTAGATACGAGTCGGAACCAAGTGATTCATCTTGTCTATCTGTTTTTCTTTTATTTTTATTTTCAGCATTTTAGTTAGTTTTTATTTTTCTTAGTTTAAAACCTTTTTCTAACTTTTTATTTTGATTAGACGTTGAGGATAAACCGGTACTAAAAGCTCTTGTGTCCTTGGACGACCTCGGTATCTTACCAACGCTATACTACGCTCACGATGGGTGCACTTGCCCATATGTGTGTTTAGTGTTAGTAAAATATCGTGTTTTATAAATTTAAAACTTGGCTAAAATAAGTGTTAAAGGGGCTTAAAATATACACCTAATATATATAACACTTTAACGCACATCAAGTTTTTGGCGCCGTTGCCGGGGACATAAGGATTTTAAGAAAGCTTAAAATCGACGGCCTAATCAGTTTTTCAAAACCTTTTTAAAAGCGCGCACATTTTTCTGCATTTTAGTTTAGTTTTGCATTTACAGTAACCTGTATACGGGGCCGTGTTCACTGAACACGGGGCCGTGCTGCACATTTTCATAAAAACACCCAGTAACAAAAGCTTGAACATGGGCCGTGCTCACTGAACACGCCCCGTGCTCAACGAAATCAGTAAATTTAATTAAAACGCCCAGATACAGATCCTGAACACGGGGCCGTGCTCACTGAACACGGGGCCGTGTCCAGCCTCTGTTTTCGTTTTTATTTTTGTTTTCTGATCTCGAGACTTGGTTGTGGTCTCCTGAGTGATCCTTATGGATCAATACTCAGGAGGTTACAACTACACCTATGAGGAGGATGATTATAGGGGTAATTATTGCACTAATTGTCGTAATGCACGCTCGGTTCAAAATAATCACTCATATCAACCATCCAATTCATACACCTACTATGAGGAGCCCAGGTACGAGCCATCAACTTCATACACATCCTATGAAGACCAAAGGTATGAACCTCCTCCCTCATACTCATATTTTGATGAACCAAGGTATGAGCCTTCATACTCATACTTTGAGGAACCAAGATATGAGCCACCACCTTCGTATGCTTATTATGAGGAACCATGGCGTGAACAACCCACCTCATATGAGTATTATGAAGAACAAAATTACGAACCTTATCCATCATATACTTACAATGAAGAACAATGGTGTGAACCATCAACTTCATATGGGTATTATGAGGAACAAAGGGTCGAACAACCGGATTCAAGCTTAGAAAATTCCGATTCTTTTTCTATAACCGAAGTGACCGATAGGATATTAGAACACATTAGAGTTATCGATCGATGTATAAAAGAAGCTCGCGCAAGGGAAGAGGAGTCCCGCGCAAGGGAAGAACTAAAAAAGGAAGAGATAACCGAAAGTGTTAAAATGGAAGAACAAATAAGTGAAAAACCTACACATGAGTTAAACAACGAAAAAGGTGAGTCCGACAACGTTAAAATTCAAGAAGAGTCTAATTTTGAAGAAATTAATCTCTTGTCACCTTCTTTCGAAAACCATTGTTTAGTACCCACTCATGCTAAGTTTTTAAAAGAGTTAAACACTAACGCTAAAATTGACGAAACGGTAAGTGTTAAGTTAACTAATGATCAAACTTCACTAATAAAAGAAGACCCATTTGAAATTAACATTACACCGGTTCCATGTTTCTTTCAAAATTCGTTTATTAGTAATGTCACCATTGATAAAGATCTTTGTGTTAACATAATGCCTAACTACATTTTCGAAAAATTAAGTATTAGTGATTTTTCTCCACTTCAAATACCCATTTTTCTATCCAATCGGAAAGTAATAAAATCAATTGGTATAGTTGAGGATGTTTTGGTTCAAGCAAATCAAATGGTAATCCCAACCGACTTCGTCATCCTCGATGACACTCCTCTAGTGTTGGGACGACCATTTGTAAAAACACACGAAGCCTTGAAAAACTAGAAGTTCAACAATCTACCTCTTCAATTAGGGGCATTTAAAAGAAGTGTCGATCTCGAACGGTCAATGAAATATCCTTTCGGCAATAATGACCCCCTAATTGAAGATGAAGATGAACCACCCGATACAAGTGAAGAGATTGACCACTTTGTTGAAGAAGAGGTCGCCATAGAACAAACTTTTAGAGTTCTTGATCGAAATGAGCAACCAAATAAGGAGTCTCCCAAAGACCCACCACTTGAGCTCAAATAACTTCCAAAAGGTTTGGAATATGCTTTTCTATACAAAGATGGTAATTTACCTGTAATTATTTCGTCTAAATTAGATAACTTAGAAAAAGAAAAATTAATAAATCTTTTGAAAAAACACAAAAATGCAATAGCTTGGAAACTTGTAGACATAAAAGGAATTAGTCCTTCTATGTGCACACACAAAATTTTGATGAATGATGACTACAAATCGGTCATACAACCACAACGTCGAGTAAATCCAAATGTTCAAGAAGTGGTTAAAAACGAAGTCATCAAGCTGCTTGACGCCGGACTTATCTATCCTATCTCCGATAGCCCTTGGGTAAGTCCTGTCCAAGTAGTTCCAAAGAAAGGAGGTATGACGGTAATAACTAACGAAAAGAATGAACTAATACCAACAAGAACCGTCACAGGATGGAGAGTATGTATAGATTATAGACGATTAAATGAAGCAACTAGAAAGGATCACTTTCCTTTACCCTTCATTGATCAAATGTTAGAAAGATTATCCGGTCATAAATTTTATTGTTTCTTGGATGGTTTTTCAGGTTACTTTCAAATCCCGATAGCACCCGAAGACCAAGAAAAGACAACCTTCACATGTCCCTATGGAACTTTTGCTTATCGACGCATGCCGTTTGGTCTATGTAATGCCCCCGTAACATTCCAACGTTGCATGGTAGCTATTTTCCATGACATGATAGAAAAGACAATGGAAGTCTTCATGGATGACTTTTCTATCTTTGGGGATTCATATGACCAATGCCTCGATAACCTTGAACGAATGCTATCCCGATGTGAGGAAACTAACCTCGCCCTTAATTGGGAAAAATGCCATTTCATGGTAACGGAGGGAATAGTACTCGGTCACAAGATCTCAAGCGAAGGAATGGAGGTGGATCGAGCCAAAATAGATACCATTTCTAGATTACCACCTCCATCCTCCGTACGAGCTATCAGAAGTTTCCTAGGGCATGCCGGATTCTATAGAAGGTTTATCAAAGACTTTTCTAAAATCTCTAGACCTCTAACAAAATTACTTGAAAAAGATGCTCCTTTCATCTTTGACAATGATTGCAATCAAGCATTTCTCACCTTAAAAGAAATGTTGGTCAATGCACCTATCATGATAGCACCTGATTGGAAATTTCCTTTCGAAATCATGTGTGATGCTAGTGACTTTGCAGTTGGAGCTATCTTGGGACAAAGAAAAGAAAAGCATTTCCACCCGATTTATTATGCTAGTAAAACACTTAATGATGCACAATAAAATTATGCAACAACTGAAAAAGAGTTACTAGCTGTGGTATTTGCTTTTGATAAATTTCGTTCTTATCTTGTTCTTTCTAAAACTATAGTTTATACAGATCATGCTGCCATCCGATATCTCTTCAAAAATCAAGATGCAAAACCACGTTTGATTCGGTGGATTCTACTCCTCCAAGAATTTGACATTGAAATCAAGGACAAAAGAGGAGCCGAAAACACCGCTGCAGATCATCTTTCACGCTTAGAAGACCCAGCTTTGGAAGCAACCAGGGACGAGCAAATCAACGAAAAATTCCCAACTGAGTCCCTGGAAATGGTGGAATACAAGGAAGAACCATGGTACGCCGACTATGCTAACTACCTAGCTAGCGGTATAGTCGCAAAAGGGTGGCCACATCATCAAAGAAAAAAATTCTTTGCCAATGTGAAACACTACTTTTGGGAAGATCCATATCTTTTCAAAATGTGTG
This sequence comes from Helianthus tuberosus, assembly GCA_030545235.1. NCBI lineage: Eukaryota > Viridiplantae > Streptophyta > Magnoliopsida > Asterales > Asteraceae > Helianthus > Helianthus tuberosus. Next base: position 18,883,526 of record CM060399.1, read on the forward strand.
CCGACCAACTCGTCAGACGATGCGTACATGGTAGTGAAGCACGAAGAATTCTCCGCCATTGTCATGAAGGTCCATACGGAGGACATCATGGTGCTGCTAGTACCGCACGAAAGGTATTCGATTCAGGATTTTATTGGCCAACCATTTACAAAGACGCCCAAAGTCTTGTAAAAACATGTGATGCTTGCCAAAGAACAGGTAATATTTCTTCCAAAAAACGAAATGCCACAAAATGGCATTCTTGTTTGTGAAATTTTTGATGTGTGGGGACTCGACTTTATGGGACCTTTCCCACCATCGAAAGGAAACAAATATATACTTGTGGCAGTAGATTACTTGTCTAAATGGGCCGAGGCCGAAGCACTTCCAACAAATGATGGAAGAGTTGTGGTAAAATTTCTGAAAAAAATATTCTCTCGTTTTGGCACGCCTAAAGCTTTAATAAGTGATAGAGGTACCCATTTTTGCAACCATCAACTTGAAAATTTTTTAACAAGATATGGGGTCTATCATCGGGTCTCAACAGCATATCACCCTCAAACAAACGGGCAAGCCGAAGTGACTAATAGAGGTTTAAAACGAATACTTGAAAAAACTGTAGGGTTAAATAAAAAAGAATGGGCTGATAAATTAGATGATGCTTTATGGGCTTTTCGAACTGCTTATAAAACAACAATCGGTACAACCCCATATAAGCTAGTTTATGGAAAAAGTTGTCATTTGCCAGTAGAAATTGCACACAAAGCCTACTGGGCAATCAAAAATGTAAACTTAGATTTAGAATTTGCTGGTAAAAATCGATTTTGTCAATTAAATGAATTAGACGAGCTTAGGAATTATGCATACTCAAACTCTGAAATTTATAAGGAAAGAATGAAACATTTACATGACAAACATATTAAACCAAATGAATTTCGGGTAGGAGATCTAGTTCTTTTGTTTAATTCACGACTTCGATTGTTTCCTGGTAAATTAAAGTCTAGGTGGTCAGGACCTTTTTCCATCACCCATATTTTTCCACACGGTGCAGTAGAAATTAAATCTCGAAATGGGCCTCCATTTAAAGTCAATGGCCAACGGCTGAAGCTTTATCAAGGATTCATTGAGGATGAAGAGGAAGAGATCTCGCTTCAAACTGTGGAGGAATAAAAACATCATGCCTGGTAAGTTACGAACGATTGAGACAACAAAATAAAGCGGTAAGTTGTCTAACCATAGCTTATGGGAAAAAGAGGGCACTCACACGGGCACTAAAAAAAAAAAAAATTTTAAAAACCACGCTCGGCACGAGGCCGTGTCCGCTGGACACGGGGCCGTGTCCGCGCTGCAGTCGGGATAAATCCCCTTTTTCAAAACAGTTTCTTCATTCCACACGCCCCGTTTCCCCGAAAAAGCTCTGGTTTCAGGCGATTTTTCGCAGAATTTCGACGTCTTCTATCGATCTAACAACATCAAGGTATGATTCTATCACTTTTTGTAGTTAGATTAGTTACTTGCATGTAGTTAAAACACCACAAATTTGGGGAAAAATCTAGGGTTCTTGAAGTTCATCCGGATCGAACCTCAAATTTTTGCCTAAATTTGTTTGCATTTAGTTAGATTAGTGTTAAGGGAAGTAAATACACTTGTATTGTTCATAGATTTAACCGATTTCTCACAAAAACCCCAAACCCTTGTTCTTGAACCGAAATAGATAAAATTGATAGGGTAAACGGGATATTTATGGAAAAATGGCACTTTGGGTTTCATTTTCGGGGGAAACCGCACCTATTGGACCAAAAATTTTCAAGTTTTCGAAACCGGGTAGAAAAATGGGATTTTTGAGTAACAGACCTCTGGACACGGGGCCGTGTCCGCTGAACATGGGGTCGTGTCCAGGCACTGTTTGCAGTTTCTTTAAAAATCTAATTGTTTCGTGAAATTTTTGGTGTATTCTTTCAGATGGCAAAGTTCACTAGGTTCAATGCAAGGGAGCTTGATGCAAGGGCAAGGTACGAGATTCTTCAAACAAGACCAGAAGAGTACCCCAGGAGAGCTTGCACGGACCTGTTAACCTTGGTAAACCAACTGGACCGATTCAACAACATCGTTACAGGACCGCTAGCCGTTGCATTGAACACTCGGCTTCGGTCGGTGCATCAATGCACCATGGAGTTCTACAGTACCTTTAACTTCACTTCAAGGTGTGACCCATTCGACAATGAAGGGGTTGCATTTCGGTGTGGAGGGACAATGTACTCGATCTCTATGGCACAGTTTGGAGCCATAATAGGGCTATACCAAGAAGAGGAATCGGGAAACGAAGAAAATACCGGAGGATTACGAGACTTGGATGAAAATGAACGACAAGCCGCATGGGCTCAAATCGGTGAAGGAATCTACAACCCTAGTAGCACCAAGAGTACGAAGCTAAGGGATCCACTCTATCGCTACATTCACAGGCTTCTCACCTACTCTCTAAACCAATGTCACGACAGTAGCGGCGTTGTAGGGTTGAAAGATTTGGTTGTCCTTCACTGTATCCACAACCGGAAGCCTCTCGATATCCCATATCTCTTGTTACGGAACATGCATCTTAACCGCCTTGCTCGCGCTCCAACGCCTATCTTCTTCGGAGGATGGGTGTACCATCTTTTCAAGCATTACACGCGAATTCCAAGGTCCTTTGATAGAAGCCCATGGTCGGGACGAGTTGATTACCACATTTGCCGAGCCATGAACTTACTTTATGAGGCGGAAGACGGAACGGTGAGTTTCCAAAGGACGCAAGGCTATGCATGGAACCCGCAGGAGGCCCTAGTTCTTCACGCACCACCTCCCCACTACCAGTATCAACCCCATGGTGATCCGGGTCAATCCTCCTCACAAGGAGGCGGTTTTCCTAATTTTCAAAGCTTACATGATCTTATGCAGGAAAACCTCATGTGTACCAGGAACGCCTACAACCTCTCCAACAACACATACCACCGGGTCGGAGCTATTGAACGCAACATCAACGATATACAAGACGATATCGGCAGCATTCGGGAGTATATGGCGGGGCATGGGGATGGAGGTGATGATAGCGATGAGGATATGGAGTAAGGGGTTTGGATGAGCAGGACCGGGTTGATTGATGACTCCACAGGTTTAAGTCCCTTTATCTATCGAACAATTGGTGGCCTGCGTGCCAAATGTTGAACAATTTACTTTCCTTGCTCACTTTTATTTTCCGTTTTATTTTTCTTTTACTTTATGCTTGGAACAATTAACTATGGTAATGTAGGATGTTTGTGTTACTTGGTGTGGTATTAAGTGATGAAACAGGTACAAACCGAGGCTTGGAAGGCTAAGCCTCAGCACTTATAGGACCAGGATGGAAAAGACGGGAGAAGAAACCTGTTTTTCAGGCTTACAGACTGTCCACACGGGGACGTGTCCACTCAACACGCCCCCGTGCTCACCTCCCAGACCTGCTTTTTGGTTACTGACCTGCAGATTTTTGTCGGACACGGGGCCGTGTCCACTCAACACGCCCCCGTGTTCATCTTCTGTAAGTTCTCGTTACTGGCACCTGAACACGGGGTCGTGCCCACTCAACACGGGGTCGTGTCCAGGTTGCCAGTAACACAATTTTTTTTGCTTTTTAACACTGTTTTACACATCTAATCAACCTAAAAATTTATTTTTGGGACACATTGAGGACAATGTGTAATTTAAGTGTGGGGGGGATGCTAAAACCTTGGAAATTTTGCTAGTCCTAAATACAAGCCTTACACAAAACTCTATTGGAACCGCTAATCACCCCAAATTTTTTTAAAAATTTCATTTTTCTTACTTGTCTAGGTTTAACTCGGGAAATTCAAGGTCTCAAAAAGGTTATATTTTTACAAATTTACAACCGATAGCGTAGTGATAAAAAGAACCAACATAAGAAAATTATGAAAAGGCATGACAAACTTAGTTAAAATTTGATTATATATACTTGATCACATAAAAACCCATTCCCACAAAAGTGAGTTTTGAGCCTTTATTGAGCATACAAATATACATCTTTAGACTAAATGCTCATTTTTCGTTTCTTGTGTGAATAGCCGCTTGGTTCTTACAACTCTAGAACTTGCCATGACGATACATTCCCGGTCCTTATCAACTTAAACCCGAGTAAGTAAATGATGGAGGCATTAGGACTAACCCTTTTTATTTCTACACCATTATTTTTCTTTTTCTTTTACCACCTACCCAAAAAAATCCCCCTAGTTAGCCCCTTTGAGCCTAAACCTTTTCATTTCATCACCCAAACAAAAAAACCCTTTTACCCACCAAAACCTTTTTCATTTTTTTTACCCTTTGTTTTAGTAACAAGTTCGGTTTTTCGTATGATAAAAAAAAAAAAAAATTGTGTTGATGATGAAGCAAAAAGAAAATAAACAAACAAGTTCATCAAAAATAACTTTGTTTGAATAAAAGCTTCATCAAAATAAAAAGTTACAAAAATAGAAAGTCCTACGAAAACCGACACTTGTTACGCTTTTTCATTTTTTTTTTTTTTTTTTTGCTACTAACCACTAACCCAACCACCTGCCTTTAACCCAAGCCTAACCCTTAACCCACAAAGTCCTCTTGATATTTACAAAGGTATAAAAGTTAAAAAGGAGGAGGATTGATTGCTTGGCAAGCTTATGGTAGGAATAAGTTCCATGCCGCTCTCGAGTGATTCACTAAAAATACACCTTCGGCCGAGTGTGAGTGATTTCTCCCGTGAGGTATGTGAACTTGTATATAAATGGAATTTTAAAAAGGCATGTTATGCCCAAATAAGTAATTTCTCCTATGAAACGTTCTAAATAAATCATTACGAATAGGATTGTAAATAGATAAAAATAAAACCCAAAAAGATCTTGGATTCCCAACACTCTACGACAAGCCAAAAACCTTCTCTTCTACCCATTCCATTTGGGGGTGTAAGCCACATATTAAAGAGTTTTGCTTGAGGACAAGCAAAAGTTCAAGTGTGGGGGTATTTGATGTGTGTAAAATGCAACATATAAATTACATCAAATGAGGCATAAAACTAACCCTTTTCAAGTACTAATATTGGAAAAAGAGTGTTTTTGTCTTCCTTTTGTATTTTCAGGATTAAATGAGCTCAAAAACACAAAAGAAGCAAAAAGACAACTAAATCCAACATAAATACAAGGAAAGGAACATAAGTGGACTGCCCGACCCCTCAACGGCATCTTCCCAAGCAAAATAGAGAAGGCAGAAGACTGAACACGCCCCGTGCTCAGCCAGCACGGGGCCGTGCCCAAGAAGCAGCAGAAAAGACAAACCTATAGAAGCTTCTATTGCCCACCACGGGGCCGTGTCCAGTGAGCACGGGGGCGTGGCGAAAGTACAGCAGGCGCATTAATTGTAATTGCGAATTACAATTAATGAGGAGAGAGAGTGTCAGACAGGCACGGGGCCGTGCCCAGCGGACACGGGGCCATGCCCAGCCCTCTGTTCAGCCTATAAATAGGAGTGCTTGGATTCATTTCAACTCATCCCTTGGCACACCACCTCTCTCACACTTCATCCACCACCCACCACCATCACAACACCATCATCCACCACCATCATCCATTGTCCATCATAGAGTGTGTGAGTCGTCTCGGGATCCAAGATTGATCGTAAGAGTTCTTGACAATCAAGGCCATGTTTGCCTAAGTCTCTTACATCACTTGGTGAAGACAAAGTGTCTAGTATAATACTTTTTATTTCTAATCTTTTGCACTTTTTATTTGGTTTTGTATTAATGACTTTAATAACTAGTTACTTATGTTGAAGGTGATCTTTCCTTATCGTTTGTCCGTGGTGTCTTGGCATTATTTTACTGTCTATATAAAATAAAGGATTTTCACCATTCATATCTCCACGGTCTATATGGAGGTATGTTGGCTACCTGGTCGGGGGTTAAGGGAATGGTTTGGTAAAGGTCTTGCCATTGTTCAGCGTTTAGAGGTCCTGCAATGGACCTGGGTCAAATTTAGTAGGACCTCCTTCAATGCTTCACGGTATTGGATGGCGGGGGTCCAAACTCTTTCACCCCCTCATAAGTTAACTACTATTAATACTATAACCCGGCTATTTAGGACTGTATCCCTGCTGACTCAGACTACTTAGTCGAGGGTAACGTCACCGCCAAAAGCGGGGCCTACCATAATACTGCATTAATAACTTAATTCATTATCTTCCAATAATCCACCCTTTTAGGATTGTATCATTGCTGACTCAAACTACTGGGGTGAGGGTAACGTCACCTTCAAAAGAGGGGCCTACTACAATAACTAAGATAATCTCTTAATTATGTGCAAAAGTGCGGAAATAATCAAAGGTTATACTAGATACGAGTCGGAACCAAGTGATTCATCTTGTCTATCTGTTTTTCTTTTATTTTTATTTTCAGCATTTTAGTTAGTTTTTATTTTTCTTAGTTTAAAACCTTTTTCTAACTTTTTATTTTGATTAGACGTTGAGGATAAACCGGTACTAAAAGCTCTTGTGTCCTTGGACGACCTCGGTATCTTACCAACGCTATACTACGCTCACGATGGGTGCACTTGCCCATATGTGTGTTTAGTGTTAGTAAAATATCGTGTTTTATAAATTTAAAACTTGGCTAAAATAAGTGTTAAAGGGGCTTAAAATATACACCTAATATATATAACACTTTAACGCACATCAACATTGTGACTGAGCCGGAGGATACTTCTTGGGAATCCTTTGTGTTTGCTTGAAATGATCTGATTGCAGGATCAAGACTCCAGAAAGCGGCGACCCTCTCTTTTGTTGCTGGTGACTGAATGATATGAGAAACAGAGATAGCTACACAAAAAGGGGTCAGTTATCCTCAGCAGGAACAGGGTTATCCTATGATCCTTCTATAAGGATCCTCTATCCTACCATGGGTGGCCCATTTTCTTGGGAGATCCTTCCCATCCGGGACGGAATCCCTCCTAACGAAGAAGAATCGCTTCTTCCAGTTGGTGTCGTTTTTTGGTGGTCTTGAGGATTGGGTGTGCTTCACCGGGTTTATGTTTGAATAAGAAGCGGTGTGAACCATGGCTCACGAGGTTATACAGCTCAGCCAGTTCCAACATCCCCAACTCTATGCCTTCCTGCTCAATGATTCTCTCTAGGGTGTATAAAACCCTCCACATCATTGGCATGGCTTGGATGTAGCACATGCCGGTAAGAGAAAAGAAGGATTCAGTGAAGGCAGGGAAAGGATAGGAGTATCCTATCAGGAATGTGGTGGCCGGAAAAGCAACCCAGGTTTCAGAAATAAAATCACTTTTGGCGGTAGGGTCAAAGGGCTTGAAGATGGTATTCCCCGGAAAACAATGGCGAATCCGGTCGATCTACGGATCGGTAAAACTGCAGAGTTCCTTCGGAGTACTTTTGATAATCCCTTGGCTTTTTAAAGGACTATCTTTCTGGTGATCCTTAACGGGGGATGATCGTAACTTCATTATTATCTAGAGATTGTGAAGAAAAACAGACTAAGAAGATGAAGAGAGAAGGAGGAGAGAGAGATACCTGGTTGACCTTTGAATAAGGATTTAAAGGGAGTCTCGCTTGAATTTAAATGCACATTGATCCTTATCTCTAACCTCTATATAATGATGATTTTGCAGGATTGTCACTTCAGTGACGTATGCGGTGTAACGGCTAGTTCGGCTCAAACGGCTATAATTCCGTTGGCTAGTTAGTTGCAGATAAGATCAAAATACAACTCGTTAAATTACATTTTACTCCTTATATTTTGGGGGCAATTGTTAGGGGAGGATTTTTTCAATCCTAAGGATCACAGATCCTCAATCACTGTCAGGATCACGGATCCTCAATTCTGTTTTAATTAAGGATCCTCAGAAGACATTGCAGGATCAGGATTCAGGATCCTTGTTGTTATCCTTATACTAACGGTTGTCTTCATTATGTTTAAGCTTGTTTTGCAGGAGTATACCCTTTGGAATTGGTCTTGCCGATATTCTTGGGGAATATGCCCTCAATATTCCGCACGTGCATGGCTTTGTGAACGTTATGGAGATCGTGGGAAGCTTGCACATTTAGCGGATAGTTAGTTGTATTAGTTATTTCTAATTTTAAAAAGGGGATAACAAGCTTAAATTAGAAGACTTGGCTATTTCACCTAACACACACACTCTCGCAATCTCTCAACAGCTCATTTGGCGATTTTATACACATTGCACTCTAGTGATCCTTGTAACAAGCTTGTTATCATCCCGAGTTGTAAAGATCATTTGTTTAATAGTAGTTGGTGATCGGTAGTTTCCATCACCCGAGGTTTTTTATGCCAGAGATCAACTCTTGATCAAGGGCTTTTTCCTCGTATAAATCCTTGTGTCACTTGCCCATTTCATTTACAAGTTGTTCATACATTTGTTCATTGTTTCAAGCATCATTCCTCACAACAAAAGAATTGGTTGCATTATCTTAACCTAATTTTTGACCAAAACACCTTTCAAAATAAACAACAAATAAGGCTAAAAGGTTAGTTTATTATTAATGGTCCAAAAGATTGTATTCTTGGTTTCATCTCAAAAAGAGACCCATCCACCAAGAACACAATTAAGTTTTTAAAAGCATATTTACATAAACAATTAAAGGCTTCGTCCTGAAAACACAGGATCCCTCCACCTTCAACTGTCAAACTATTCTACTTGCAGGAAATTAAAATTGTTCTAAGTGCAGGACGACCAGACAATTTAGACCCTACAAAATACAGGTATCATTAAAGACAAACTAACCAGGATACAGGTTCAGTATATGTGTACGGGATATAGGATCTGGATATTTACCTTATTAGGGAAGGAGGTCATGGGCTCGATAGATTCCATGAAGCCAAGGTCATCATAAGAGAAACCTTTGGCAGCAGCAACAGATGGCTCCTTTTTCACCAGGACAGGGTTGGGATAGCTGTCAAGCTTCTCAAGATCAAAGAAAACATATATCCTTACTAGACATATAGGAATGTCTAAAAAATATATCCGTTGGAATCAGGATATCCAACAGTAATAGTTTTGGGGACAATTGTTATGGGTGAAATTCTAAGCCCATATCCTGACTTTGTATCTTGATTTTTTATTAGTTGTATATGATCAGGATACTGGATCAGGATATTGGTAACATCCTGAGGCAGTATCCTGACTATTACTAACAATTTGCTTGTAAACGTTGGCTACAAGGGACTAACGTTCATGAGGACCAAGTCATCCTGAAGACCCGCTCAAATTAGTTAGGATAAAGACGTTGGTGGCGGAAGAATAGCTCTTGTAACAGTTACCATTGAAGAATGGCATGTTTTATGGGAGTTACGGATGCTGGTCAAAGATATTAATGTTGTAACGGTTATGGAAGCTTAAATATCGGATTTACATTTAATATGCAAGTGGAGAACGAGTTGAAACAGCCCCTCAACGTTTAGAAGGGAATAATCTCAGTATCCCGGATTTTTAGCATAATATCCCGGATTTTTAGCATAATTAGTTAATTCTTGTAACTATATAAAGGGGATGCCAGATCCATAGGTCACACACTCTCGAATTCACCTACTCATTCACTCTCTTTTCTAGCAGCAATCAGGCACTAACACTCATCACTTACAATCATTGTACCACTTAGTAGCGATCTGAGCATTATCCTGCACTGTATCCTGGTTATTCAAGCAATAAGAAGAACAAGGCAGCCGACGATTGTTAGCTCCCGAGGTTTTATGCCGGAGATCTAGATTGATCAAGGGCTTTCCTCGTACATCACGTGTCAACCCTTACATTTTTGCTCATTGTTTGATTGTAGATATAACTTGATATCCTGAGCCGTATCCTGATAACTGTTTTTGTAAACTAACAAACCAACATATTTTTCACAAAGTATTACTAGCACACTACCTCACAAAACTAATTTGATCACTTAACTGCTTCGGTAATTTTTGACCAAAACACTAACAATGGGAAGAAAATGTAAAAGTGGACATGGGATGTATGAGGAAAGCCCTTGATCAATCTAGATCTTCGGCAAAAAACCTCGGGAGCTGACAATCGTCGGCTGCCTTGTTCTTCTTATTGCTTGGATAATCAGGATACAGTGCAGGATAATGTTCAGATCGCTACTAAGTGTTACAATGATTGAAAGTGATGAGTGTTAATGTGTGATTGCAAGAAAGAAATTTGTACGAGTTAGAGAGCTCGAAGTGAAGTGAGTGTCCTTCGATCTGGCCATCCATTTATATAGTTACATCAACAAACAAATTTTCCTATAAACTAGGGATTCTTCCGTATATTCCCTCTTGATCGTTGAAGACCTATTCTTCCTGCTTCAACGTCCATTTCCCAACAATAATGAGCGAGTCTTTAGGGGAATAAGTACTCATGAACGTTATGGACCTGTAGTCATAATCTACGAACAAATTGTTAGTAACTATCAGGATACTGCCTCAGGATGTTACCAATATCCTGGTGCGGTATCCTGACCATAAACAGCTGATATAAAATCAAGATATAGTGTCAGGATATGGGCTCAGAATTCCACCCATAACACCATACACCTTAAGGCTTATTACAAGTGAGTTTAGAAGTTAAATTCTAACTCAGGATGGTATGAATTCTACCTTATTTAAATATGTTTAATTTATTTCATTTATTATTCTTTGAAACCTTGTACTGACTTAAGCATCGGAGGGGTGTTAGCCAAGCTAACACCCACTCTCACCTTAGTTTGAAGGTGTTTTGTAGGGATAAATTTCAGGATGACACTCCAGGATATTTGCTCAAGATAAATGAAAAAACTAGATGATTGGCCCCTCTCTCACATTTAAGGGATTTATATCCCTTCAAAGATTTAAAGGTATTCACCTTTCTCTCAAATTGGGTTTAAACACTCCGCCTAGAGCACAAGTTATCAGGGTATAGGTCAAGATGGCGGGACCAGTTCATGTAACAGTGGCTGACAATTTCGTTATTATTGGCTATATCCTGGATCCTTACGGTATATAAGGATTGGTCACCCTCTCTCACGAAAAGGGTATTTTCATACTCTCTAAGGTTTAAAGGTTTTCACCTTTCTAAGTCTTGGAGTTTATACACCCCGCCTGTAGCGCACGAAATATGGGTTTATCCCCGGTAAATTATGGGTTTATCCCCAGTAAAACGCATGATTTTGGACAAGTCCCAAAGTTATGTTAAACTATGATTGTGTTTACACACATTTCTTTGTTGATGGAATATTGCAAAAGTTTAATCACTAAGTAAGCAAATGCAAAAGCGGGTTATATGCTGATGAAACATCCTGCACAGACAGGGGACATCCATGCTGGGGACATTGCAAATGATCCTAAGGTTAATAATGAAGGTTACTACCTAAGCGTTTTTGGTATGGATTCTAATTTTTCCTAAGTCTGAAGGCCTTATCTAAGTAAGTGGGATTTTTTTTATGAAAATATATGTTTTGCTAAGTTTTTATAAAACATTTTGAAATGAGGATGATAAAACAGTCAATATCATGCTAATATCCTGATCAGGATACTCAGAATAAATTTTTAGAAAACAATATACAACACAGAGATAAGGTTAAAAGATTAGTCTAATAATAACGATTCAAAAAGTTACATTCTTGGCTTCATCTCAAAATGAGACCCATCCACCAAGAATATAACTAGTTCTAAAAATATATTAACATAAATAGTTGAAGGCTTCGTCCTGAAAACACAGGATCCCTCCACCTCCAACTGTTAAATTGTTCTAAGCTTGCAGGAAATTAAAATTGTTCTGAGTGAAGGGAAAGTAAAGTCCAGGAAATGTAAATTTTTTAAAGGGTACAGACCATTCAAATTTAAAAAAGTGGGCTTTGGCCTAGGCATCATTATCCATCATCACCCACTTCGCTGCCCTCACGCAGTAGCATCCTCACCAACCTTCTTGGCTCTATCACCACCAGCATCCGCTCCAGCCTCCACCTTCTCACCTGCTTCAACCGCCGCCCCAGCCACCTTTGAAGGCTCACCAGATCCAGACTTAGCAAGATGTGGCACAGGACTCCCTCCAAGATCTTTCAGCTTAGCCACCCAAGAGTTAACCGGCCAGGTCGGGCATTCGAAGCCGGCATCTTTGGCCTCATACACCATCTTTATCCTGGCCTGGAGAAGGGAAACAACGGCTGAATTCTTAAGACCATCTCAGAAGGAAGTTATGGCCTGATCATGATCAACCTGGGCAGCGGCCAGCTTGACTTCAGCATCCTGGAAGACCTTCTTCAGTTTATCTTCATAATACTGGGTCTTGGCATTGGCGATCCTTCCTTGGTACGAGATAGTGATCTTGGCCTTCTTCAGCCTGGCTTCCAGGACCTTCACTGCCTCGTAAGCCTCGGTGTACAGGGCCAGCAGATGTGGCAGACCCTACAAAGCAGAACACCGGTATCATTAAATACAGACTGATCAGGATATAAATTCAGCATATGTATCGAGGATATAGGGTCAGGATATTTACCTTGTTGAGAAAGGAAGTCATGGGCTCGATGGAGTCAACAAAGCCCAGATCCTCATAGGAGAAGCTCATAGGAGCAGCAGCGGCAGTGTTGGAACATTTTCTTTTCTTAAACCCAGAGGCTCGAGTCCTAGGCTGTGGAGTAGGTTTGGGAGCAGCAGTTGGTTTGGAGCTGGTGGTAGCCGGTGTCTCTTTCTTCACTTGGACGGGTACAAGATAACTGTCCAATTCCTCAAGATCAAAGACAATGGGCATGTTGCTGGAGTCTACATAAACAGGGGAGTGATGTTAAACCTAATCATTCAATATCTTGAATAACAAAACTTATGCAGGAATGTTGATCAGAAACCCTTACCAGACATGTTGGAGCTAGAGTGTTGACTGGAAGTTGCTTGGTTTGGAATGAAACTTCTGTCAATCTCGGACAGCTTGTAGATGGTTTCAATCCTTTCCACTGAGTCAGGAAGGGGAGGAGCTAACTTTCTGAATTCCGCTGCACAAATAAAACGAAGATGTCAGTCCCGGATATTAAGTAGGATCATCTTGGGGATGCACCTAAAACCCTAACTCCTACCCTTCATTAACCACTTCACCGGAAAACACTCTCCACGACGGATAGAACTTCTTTTCACAAAAAAAGAACTTGGTTTTCCACTCTTCTTCATTCCAGGTGGCCCGAAGGATAAGAGGGTTGTTAGAAGTCGAGTAAAGCAACAACCGGCTAGACCCATGGGATCTCATTCGGTAAACCACAAAAAGATCATTGACACAAAGGTCAGGGACGTGATTGTTCTTGATGCGGTCAAGAACGACTAAAACTCTCCAAACCATGGGGATGATTTGGCTAAAGCTCAGGCCGGTGGTGCGGAAGAAACCCATAATGAAATCAGAGAATGGAAATCGGAGGCCCAAAGTGAAAGGAAAATCAAGAAAACAAAGCCATTCGTTTGACAACACGTCTGATCGGAGATCCAGATCACACGGCCAAAAAATCACTCCGTCCAGGAAGATTCCGGATGATCGGAGGGCTACGATGTAAGCATTGTCAAATGTGCAGGCTTCTCGATCTAGATTTTGGAGCAAGTTCTGAGCCGTGAAGGTAGGAACCGAGTCACCGGAAGATGACCGTGTTTGCCTCGCCATGACTGATCGGGGATAAAGAAGGAGAAAGTGAAGAGGGTTAAAGATAAGAGAGAAGATTACCTTTTCAATTTCTTGGATGGTAGTTAAAAAGAATTAGGGCTTTGAGATATATCAGACTTGAAGAAGACAAGAAAATGCAAGAGAGGATGAATTCATCCTCAACATACAAATCAACGAACAGGAAATCAGAGTCTTCATACAAACCATACCGCTCTAGGCCGTATGGTAAAAATGACAGCAAGAAAGTGAATGATGTTGAGGATGAGGATGGCGAAGAATATCCTGAATTTTCAGACTATTGTTTTTCTGTTAACATACCCGAACGAGGTGGCCAAGGAAGAACCAGTAAAAGGCCGATTGGATGGATAAATCCAAATGGTGTGCCTTCCATGAGGATTTTGGACATGTGATGGAAGATTACATAGCCCTGAGGAAGGAAATAAGCTTCCTGTTAAGCAAGGGATATTTAAAAGATCTTCTGGGCAGAAAGAAGAATAAGGGTCAGGATACTGAGAAGGATCCTGAACTAGCAGCATCACTTCCTCCAGACGCCAAGATAATCAACTTCATATACGGAGTGTCCGATATATGCGAAACCTCTTATTCTTCAGCAAAGAGACATACCAAAGAGGCTAAAGCAGAAAGAGGAAACAAGCCGACGAGGATGACAACACTTACAACTGACAAAGTGATAACGTTTGATAGCGATGACCGGGACAGCATTCAGGATCCTTACCACGATGGTTTGGTAATCACTTTATATATTGCTAATCATTTTGTACGCAGGATACTGGTGGACCACGGCAGCTCGGTCAACATCATCCAGTTGGAAACTCTTAAGAGAATGAACATCCCCCAAATGGAGATCACTTCCAAGTCCACTGTGCTTGTGGGGTTCAGTGGAGAGGCAAAGAACACCGTTGGAGAAATAAAACTGCCCGTATATATTGAAGGAGTGAACTCAATGCAACGATTATGTGTCATGGATTCACTATCTTGCTATAATATTATATTAGGCAGGCCGTGGATTCACGATATGAAAGCTGTACCATCAACCTATCGTCAGTGCATCAAGATCCCTACTCCTTGGGGGTAGTCAAAGTGGAAAGCGATCAACAGGAGGCAAAGGAATGTCATTCCTCCTCAATGAAAGCCTCCACAAAGTCCAAAGTAGGATAGCAATTAAAGATACAAGCCGAGGATATCATGGAACCTTCGAAGCAGGTTGTTAAAAAAGTTATCCTGGATCAGGATAATCCAGATATCTCGGTGCTTGTAGGAGCTAATATCCCTCAGGATATTGAGAATCAGCTTACTAATTTTCTAAAATGAAGGATGTCCATGTTCACATGGAAGCATGAAGACATGACAGGTATTTCAAAAGATATTATAACTCACAAGCTTGAAATTGACAGGTCTTTCAAGCCCGTTCAGCAAAAGAGAAGGAAATTTGCTCCTGAAAGAAATGCAATTATACAAAAAGAGGTTGAAAGATTATTGAAGTCCAAGATGATTAGGGAAGTCAAATTCCCCAAGTGGCTAGCAAACGTAGTCATGGTTCAAAAGAAAAATGGAAAATGGAGAGTTTGTGTAGACTACACATACCTCAACAAAGCTTGTCCTAAAGACACATTCCCCTTGTCTCATATAGATTCGATGGTACATGCAACCGCCGGTCATGAAATGCTGACCTTTATGGATGCATCCTCAGGTTTCCAACAAATTCAGATGGAGCCATCCGATCAGGAAGATACAGCTTTCATGACACCAACAGGTATTTACTGTTATACTGCCATGCCTTTCGGTTTGAAAAACACAGGTGCAACATATCAGAGACTGGTGAATATCATGTTTAAAGACAAACTAAGGGACACTATGGAGGTGTATATTGATGATATGGTGTTAAAGTCCAAGAAGGCGGAGGATCACCTCCAGGATCTTGAATGTGCCTTCAATATCCTGGGCCAATACAATATGAAGCTGAATCCTGCAAAGTGCCATTGTGGAGTGGGGGCAGGAAAGTTTTATGGTATATAATGACTAAGAGGGGAATAGAAGCAAGTCCAGAACAGATTAAAGCTATCCTGGATCTCAAATCACCGTCCAACATGAAAGATGTACAAAGGTTAACAGGACGAGTAGCGGCGTTGAAAAGGTTCATATCAAGATCCTTGGAAAAATGTAAGGAATTCTACGATATCCTGAAGAAGAATAAATAGTTCTAATGGGGGGAAAGATATGAAGTTGCTCTACAAGGTTTGAAGCAGTATCTTTCAAGTGCACCTCTGCTAATGAAGCCCGCGGATGGTGAACCCTTATCCCAGTTGTTTTGGTCAAAAATTACCAAAGCAATTAAGTGATCAAATTAGTTAAGTGAGGTAGTGTGCTAAAAATGTGTATCGAAAATGCTAATTAAGTTGTTTGTAAAAACAATTTTCAGGATACGGCTCAGGATATCGAACTGTATCTACAATCAAACAATGAGCAAAAATGTAAAGGGTAACATAGGATGTACGAGGAAAGCCCTTGATCAATCTAGATCGCTGGCACAAAACCTCGGGAGCTGACAATCGCAGCTGCCTTGTTCTTCTTATTGCTTCAAATATTAGGATACAGTGCAGGATATTGACCAGATCACTACTAAGTGTTACAATGCTTTTTCAGAAAGTGAGAGTTGTGAGAGAGTAGAAGTGATTGAGAGCAGTGAGTGTTGTGTCCTATTCGATCTGATATATCCGTCTATTTATAGCAATGAAATTGAAACAAAATCTCCTAAAAAAGGGGGATGCCATCGAATATTCTTTATTTAACGTTGGAGACCAAGTAAAGCGGCTTCAACGTCTTTCTTCGAACAACTTGGACCGAGACTTCAGGGGAAAAGGTCTTTGTGAACGTTGCAAGCTTGGACTCTTACTCCTGCACATAATCCGTTAGTGATCCTTAGGATACCATCCAAGATGTTACCAATATCCTGAGTCAGCATCCTGAGAATGGACATTTATCATATAGCCAACATATAATTCAAGATATTAGTCAGGATATGGGCTCAGAATTTCACCCATAACAATTGTCCCCAAAGATGTTACCGTTAAGTATCCTGAGACTAACGGTTACATTTTTTCACGAATAACGAGGCAATTAAGAGATAGGACCTTTGATGTGACTGTTTGTAACTTCTCAGACTAAAATTACTCATTACCTCCCTATAACATCTCATCCTTATCTTCATTTAACCCTCATCAAAAAGCAAAAAAGGTAAAATCCCCTCTTTCACCCTTATCTCCTTCTCTCTACTCTGCGCAATATTCCGGCAACCATATGGCAAGACAGACCAGATCTAGCTCCGGTGACTCTGCTCCTACATTTATTCACTAGAATATTCTCCAACATTCGGAGAAAGAAATATGCTCTTTTGAGGGCGCTCACTTATCGGCCCTTGAAACCTCCGGCATCTTTCCGAAAGGGACGGTGTTCCGGCCATTTGATCGGGAAATCCAATCAGACATTGTTTCCAACGAGTGGCTGTGTTTCAATGCTTTTCCTTTTACTTTAGGGTTGCAATTTCCATTTTCCGATTTCATTACCGAGTTCTTTGACATCCCAAAAATCTGTTTTAGTCAAACAATGCCAATGCTTTGGTGAGTTCTGTTTGTTCTTGACCAAATCAAGAACAAGAACATTCCTGATCTTTCTGTTAACCACCTTCCCCTAGCATACCGGCTTAGATGCCACGGCTCTTGCCGATACTTGTTCTATTCCACTTCCAGCGATCCACTGATACTCCGAGCCACCAGGAACGAAGAGGATTGGAGATCCAAGTTTTTCTTTGTAAAAAGAGATTCAATCCCTGGTGGAACGGATTATCCGGTGAAGTGGTTGAGAAAGGGCAGGATTTAGGGTTTAAAGATGATCTTGTCTCGTATCCTGTCTTCTATCCTGTACTGACTTTCTTTTTCTTTCTTGTATACAGCTGATTTCAGAAAGCTTGCACCTCCTTTAGCTGACTCACAGAAAAGAATCGACACCATCAGACTTCTTCCAGAAGTTTAAAGGAGCTTTAACCCATTTCCTGCATCTTCAAGTCAACCCTCTAGTTAAGACATGTCTGGTAAGGATCCTGCACAATACTCAGCATATATGTTTTTATCTGATATATTTAGGAAAGAGTTTCTAGTTTACTCCCTGTATGCAGATTCCAGCAAAGTTCCAATTCTTTTGGACCTTGACGAGCTTGACAGCTATCCACTCCTGTCAACGTCAAGAAGGAAACTCCCGCGGCCACCAGCTCCAAACCAGTTCTGGTACCTAAGCCCAACCCAAGAACTTGAGCTTCTACTTCCAAGAAGAGGAAGGGTTCCGAGGTCTGCACCCCAGGATCTGAAGGGTTCTCATACGAAGAACTCTGCTTCACTGACTCCTTGGAACCGATGACATCCTTCCTCAATAAGGTAATATCCTGATACTATATCCTGCATACATATCCTGATAGAATATCCTGACAGAATATCCTGGTTAGTAAGTTTTGACTGATTCCTGAATTTTGATTTGCAGGGTCTCCAGCATCTACTCCACCTATACACCGATGCCTGCAGCACGATCAAATTTCAAGAGGCCAGGATCAAACAGCTCGAGACCACCGTTGCTGACCAGGGTGCCATTGCTGAGGCCAAGTCCCGACACTACGAGGATAAGCTGAAAAAGGTCACCCAGGATGCCGAGGTAAAGCTGGCAGCCATCCAAGTAGAGCAGGAACAGGCCATGGTCTCTTTCCGGGAAGGGATCAAAAGTTCAGCTGTTGTCTCCCTGCTGTTTTGGTCAAAAATTACCGAAGCAATTAAGTGATCAAATTAGTTAAGTGAGGTAGTGTGCTAGAAATATGTGTGAAAAATGTGTTAACCAAATTAGATATGAAAACAGTTTCAGGATACGGCTCGGGATATAGAGCTGTATCTATGATCAAACAATGAGCGAAAAAGCAAAGTAAATGACACGAGATGTACGAGGAAAGCCCTTGATCAATCTAGATCGCCGGCATAAAACCTCGGGAGCTGACAATCGCAGCTGCCTTGTTCTTCTATTGCTTCAAATATCAGGATACAGTGCAGGATGTGGTGCGGATCAACTAGGTGTTACAACGTAAATCGAATACAAGTATTTGTGTATGGTGTTTGTAGTGAGCTAGAGAGTAAAAGTGCTCAAAAGTGTGTGTGTAAAAATTGTGTCTACCTATGATCCGATCAATCCCTTTTATAGTAAAAGAAACCAACAAACTATCCTATTATTCCGGGATACTTTGGAATATTCCATTCTGAACGTTGGGGGCTGCTTCTACTCATTTCCCACGTGCTTATTGACTACAAAACCGGGTCTTCAGCTCATATAACCGTTACAATGTCAATAACATTGACCAACATCCGATATTCTCGCGGAATATGCCTTTCTGACCGTTACAAGACCCATCCTTCCACCATCAACGTCCATTTCTCAACCACCTTGAGCGAATCTTCAGGTAGATCAAGTCTTTTAACGTTGGTACCTTGCAACCAACGTTTTACAAGCCAATCGTTAGTAATAGTCAGGATACTGCCTCAGGATATTATCAATATCCTGGCCCGGTATCCTGATACGGTATCCTGATCAGTATCCTGATTCGGTATCCTGATCATATACAACTAAAAAATCAAGATACAAAGTCAGGATATGGGCTCAGAATTTCACCTATAACAATTGTCCCCAAAAATATAACTGTTGGATATCCTGATTCCAACGGATATATTTTTTAGTCATTCCAACATGTCTGGTAAGGATATCTGTTTTAAATATTCCTGCATAGGTTTGGTTACTTCAGAATACTATCATGTAATGAAATTAGAATTACTCCCTTTCACGCAGATTCCATCAAGGACCCTGCTACTTTTGATCCAGAGGAGCTTGACAGCTTTTCTAAGCCTGCCTTGGTGAAAAAGGAGCCATATGTTGCCATCAGCTCTAAGCCCTCTGCTGCTGCTGCCGAAGGTTTCTCTTATGGTGACCTTGGCTTCATGGAATCCATCGAGCCCATAATCCCCTTCCCTAATAAGGTAAGTATCCAGATCCTGTATCCCGTACACATATACTGAACCTGTATCCTGGTTAGTTTGTCTTTAGTGATACTTATATTTTGTAGGGTCTAAATTATCTGGTCGTCCTGCACTTAGAACAATTTTAATTTCCTGCAAGTAGAATAGTTTGACAGTTGAAGGTGGAGGGATCCTGTGTTTTCAGGACAAAGCCTTCAACTGTTTATGTAAATATGCTTTAAAAACTTAATTGTGTTCTCGGTGAATGGGTCTCTTTTTGAGATGAAACCAAGAATACAATTTTTTGGACCAATAACAATAAACTAACCTTTTCGACCTTATCTCCGTGTTATATGTTATTTTGAAAAATTTGTTCTGAATATCCTGATCAGGATACTGGTATGATACTTAATTGCTTTGTCCCCTTTGTTCAAAATGTTTGACAAAAACTTAGTTAAATACAAATTTTCATAAAAACTTAACTTACTCAGATAAGGCCTTCAAACTTAAGAAAAGTAAGAATCCATACCAGAAACACCTAGGCAATAATCTTCATTCTTAAACCTTTGAATCATTCGCAATGTCCCCAGTGGGATATAATGTTGGCATAGGTTTCCTTCTCGCTCCAGCATAAATGTCCCCAGTAGGATATAGTATCAGCATACGTCACGTTCCATCACGGATGTCCCCTGTCTGTGCAGGACCAGTATGTTGTACCGGGATATGATCCTTTAGCAATTCTTCAACCAGTTGTTTAAACTTAGCAATCTTTTTTCAAAAATTTATGTAGACTCGTAAATGATTATGTTTTTTGAAAATATACTTTGGGATTATCCAAAAACTTTGTATTTTATTGGGACTAAACCCATTTTCCAGGCATTTAAGCCGGAGTATAAGAACCTCAAGACTTGAAAAGGTGAAAACCTTTAAGTCTTTGAGTTTTACTGGGGATTTTACCCACGTTTCGTGCGCTACAGGCGAGGGTGTGGAACCCCAAAACTTAGAAAGGTGAAAACCTTTAAACCTTAGAAGAGTGTGAAAACACTCTTGTTTTCGTGCGCTACAGGCGGGAGTGTATAAACTCCAAGACTTAGAAAGGTGAAAACCTTTAAACCTTAGAGAGTATGAAAATACCCTTTTGCGAGAGAGGGTGATCAATCCTCATATACCTTAAGGATCCAGGGTATAGCCAACAGTAACGAAATTGTCAGCCACTTTTACATGAACTGGTCCCGCCACCTTGAACTATCCCTGGATAACTTGCGCTCCAGGCGGGGTGTTTAAACCCAATTCGTGAGAAAGGTGAATACCTTTAAACCTGTGAAGGGATCAGGATCCCTTAAACGTGAGAGAGGGGGCCAATCCTCTAATCTTTCGAAGTATCCTGAGTGCATATCCTGGAGCTATATCCCGAGGCATATACTGCAAAACAACCTTAAACTAAAGTGGGTGTTAGCCTGACTAGCACCTCTCCGATGCTTAAGTCAGTATTGGGTTCAAATAAAATAGAATTATATTTAAAAGAGATAGAATTCATACCATCCCGAGTTAGAAATTAAATTCTAAACTCACTTGAAATAGGCTTTGAGATGTATAGCATTCCAGGATCTTGGTAGTATATCCCCCTCCATATTCTTAAGCCGGTATGCTCCTTTTCTGGATTCCGGTTCAATCTCATAAGGTCCTTCCCGCTTAGGAGCTAACTTTCCATTAGCATGATTAATAGTATTCTGAAAAGCCTTCCTTAGTACCCAATTTCCAACTTGAAACATTCTAGTCCTTAGATTCTTGTTATATGCTCTGGGTATCCTCTGTTGATATGTTGCCATCCTTAGCTTCGCTGCATCTCTTGTTTCACCCACAGTGTCTAACTCTTGGCACAGAGCTTCAGGATTCTGCTCAGGATCCCGGAGGTTAGATCTTGCTGTAGGTATTATCATCTCTGTTGGGATTACTGCCTCTGCTCCAAATACTAAGGAGAAAGGGGTTTGGCCAGTTGCACTCTTTATTTTTGTTCTATCAGCCCACAAAACAAAAGGTAGTTTTTCTGCTCATCTTCCTTTTTTAGCTCCTAGTCTCTTTTTCAGGTTGTTGACTATTATCTTGTTTGAGGATTCTGTTTGCCCATTTGCTTGAGGATGCACCGGAGTAGATGTGATCATTTTGATTCCCCAACTCTTGCAAAAGTCAGTAGTCCTCTTACTTATGAACTGAGAACCATTGTCACAGATTATCTCAGCTGGTACTCCAAACCTGGTCAGGATATTTCTCTTTATGAAGGATACTACTTCTTGGTATCAAACTTGAACAAATGCTTCAGCATGTCCATTCCCCATTTCATGAATGGCCAAGGGGAAGCTATAGGATATAATGGTTCAGCCGGTTGGTGCAATATGTTGCTATGCCTCTGACATGCATCACATCTTCGAGCATATTCTGCAGCATCTTTCTTCATTGTCGGCCAATAGTATCCTGTTCTCAATACTTTGGAGAATAAAGATCTGCCCCCAGTGTGGTTACCACAATCCCCTTCATGTATATCCTGAAGTACTTCCATAGCCTCAGGATCCTTCAAGCATCTTAGGTATGGACCTGCAAGAGATTTCTTATACAAAATATTATTTATAATGGTGAAGCGTGATACCTTCATCCTAAATGCCTTAGGATTTTCGTTGTCAGGAATGTGTCCTTCTTTGAGATATCTTATGATTGGAGTTATCCAAGATCCAGTATCCTCCTCAGGATCATGACCAGGATCCTGAATGCTTGTTACCTCTTCATCCTGAGCTCTGAAGGGATCAATGGCAGGATACAGGATATGAAGTATCGGTATTTGGGTTCCCTCCGGTATCCTGACTGATGATCCTAAGTTTGCCAAGGCATTCACTTCAGCATTATGCTCTCTTGGTACCTGTTCAAGTGTAAAAACATCGAAATATCCTGCTAATTTTTTGAGAATATCGAGATATTCAATTAACTTCTCACCTTTAACTGCATAGGATCCATTAAAATGATTAGTGATTAATAAGGAATCAACATATACTTGCAAACTTTTAATATTCATGTTCTTGGCCAATTCTAATCCTGCAATCAAAGCCTCATATTCTGCTTCATTATTAGTAGCAGGAAATTCACATCTAATAGCCTGGGGTATTATGTCCCCCTGTGGCGATTTTAGTAGTATACCCAATCCTACTCCTCTAACATTAGATGCACCATTAGGATTCTAGGTCCACTTCATCCTGAATATCACTACTGAAATCAGCCACAAAGTCAGCTAGAGCCTGTGATTTTATGGCATTTCTAGGTTCGTATACTAAGTCATAAGCACTTAACTTTACTGACCACTTGGCCATCCTGCCTGACATCTCGGGTTTCCTAAGCACATTTTTGACAAGATAATTCGTTTTAACATGAATTCTATGTGTCTCAAAGTAATGTCTAAGCTTCGTTGATGCCATAACTAGAGCCAATATCAACTTTTCTAAATGAGAATATCTAGTTTCAGGACCTAATAAACTTTTGCTAATATAATAGACAGGATACTACTGACCTTCATGATTCTTTACTAGGACAGCACTTACTGCATTGCCTGATACTGCAAGATATAGGGATAATGGTTCACCATCCTCAGGCTTCATTAGTAGAGGTGCGGTTGAGAGATACTGCTTCAAATCCTGCAAGGCTGCTTCATTCTTCTCCTCCCATTCGAACTTCTTATTTTTCTTCAGGATATCATAAAACTTCTTGCATTTTTCCGAGGATCTTGAAATAAATCTGTTTAATGCTGCCACTCGGCCTATCAATCTTTGTAGATCTTTCATGTTGGAAGGTGATTTGATGTCCAAGATGGCTTTGATCTATTCCGGGCTTGCTTCTATCCCTCTTTTAGTCACCATATATCCTAGAAACTTTTCTGCCCCCATTCCAAAATGGCATTTGGCAGGATTCAGCTTCATGTTATACTGATCCAGGATATCAAATGCTCCCTTGACATCCTGCAAGTGATCCTCAGCCTTCTTAGATTTTACTACCATGTCATCTATGTACACCACCATAGTGTCCCCCAGTTTGTCTTTGAACATCATGTTTACCAATCTTTGATATGTTGCACCTGCATTTTTCAAACCAAAAGGCATAGCGGTATAACAATAAATACATGTTGGTTTCATGAAAGCGGCATCCTCCTGGTCCGAAGGTTCCATTTGGATCTGCTGGAATCTTGTCATGTCTTCGTGGACAGTATCCAATTGGATTTGAGGTAATCTCCATCTCGGGGATGTTCATTCTCTTCAAGGTTTCCAATTGGATGATGTTGAGTGAGCTGCCATTATCCACCAGTATCCTGCGTACAAAATGGTTAGCAACATATAATGTTATTACCAGAGCATCATGGTGAGGATCCTGGACAGTATCCCTATCATCGCCATCAAAAGTGATCACTTTATCAGCTGTGAGGGTTGTCATCCTGGTCGGTCTTTCCCCTCTTTCGGCTTTAGCCTCCTTTGCATGCCTCTTGGCCGCTGAATATGAAGTTCCACAAATGTCAGATCCTCCTGATATAAAGTTGATTATCTTGGCATCCGCAGGAGGTGGTGCCACGCGTTCAGGATCCTTCTCAGTGTCCTGACCCTTGTTTTTCTTTCTTCCCAGGAGATCCTTCAGATAACCTTTGCTCAAGAGATAGCTTATTTCCTTCCTTATAGCAATGCAATCCTCCGTAATATGTCCGAAATCTTCATGGAAGGCACACCATTTGGACTTATCCTTCCAATCAGCCTTTTGTTGATTCTTCCGAGGCCACCTGGCTTTCTCTCCTAAACCCTGCATAGCATACATTAGTTCAGGTATATTAACAGAAAAACAATATTCAGATAACTCAGGATACTCCTCAGGATCCTCGTCTTCAACAGCATTCACTTTCTTGTTATCATTTCTACCATACGGCTTAGAGCGGTATGGTTTGTACGAGGATTCTGACTTCCTGTTAGTTGATTCATATGTTGAGGATGCATTCATCCTCTCTTGCATCTTCTTATCATCTTCCAGCCTGATATATCTCAAGGCCCTGTTTCGAGCTTCGTCCAAGTTCCTGCAAGGATTCATTACAAGATCCTGATAAAATTGACGATCCTTCCGTAACCCCATTTTGAACGCTTGTACTGCCGTAGCAATATCAAGATTCGGGATGTCCGGGGATTCCCTACTAAATTTTTTTTAACATAATCCCTTAGGGATTTTTGTTATCCTTGTGTTATCCTGTAAAGATCACTTGTTAGTTTCTCAAAGCTCCTGCTACAAGAAAATTGACTGATAAACAAATTAACTAAATGAGAAAATGACGTAATTGAATAAGGTGGAACATTTAAAAGCCATTTTAAGGCCGATCCTATTAAAGTTGAACCGAAGCCTTTGTATAAGCATGCTTCCTTAAGTTCTGGTAGGATTGGATTTATTTCCATACTATCCCTATTCTGGGCAATATGCTCCTCAGGATCTGTCATCCCATCATACAACTTCATGATGGGAGTCTGGAATCTTTTTGGAATTTCAGCATCACAAATTGGATGAGCAAATCAGGATATCCTGTGACTATCCTGAGATACTTCCGGTATAGGCTGCACTACTCCAGGAACGCTTGATATCATATCCTTCAATTTTTGAAGTTCCCTGGTCAATGCTGGTGTTACACCTATATCCTGCAAAGAATCATAATTATTAGTAGCAGGGATACTGATATTGGCAAACATGTTACCATCCTGTTGACTTTTTCCATATCCTGGGCCATATCCTGGACCATATCCTGGATCATATCCCGGATCCCTCACGGTCGATATCCTGGCGGACGATGGTATCTCCAGCATGTCGCTCCGGGACTGACTTGGTATCATGTTGCCTTGATTATCCTCGGTAAATGTTGCTGAAGTAAAGTTCAGCATCCCGGGCTGTAGAGTCTCCCTATACTGGGCAATATGCTCCTCAGGATCCGTCGTCCCATCACACAGCCTCATGTTAGGGGTTTGAAATCTCTTCGGGATCTCAGCATCACAGATAGGATGTGCGAAATGACATATCCTGTGGTTGTCTTGGGATGCTTCCGGAATTGGCTGGACCACTCCATGTACACTGGATATCATGTCCTTCAATTTCTGAAGCTCCCTAGTAAATGTTGACGTCATACCTGCATCCTACAAAGATCCACCATTATTAGTAGCATGAATATTATTATTTGACATGTTACCAGTCTGAGGATTCTGGCCATATCCTGAAGCATATCCTGAGCTCCTCACAGTTGACATCCTGATCGAGGAGGGTATTTCAGGAGTATGATTCTGGGAATGGTTAGGCACAATATTCCCCCTATTATCTTCAGTATACACAGCCGAACTGAAGTTCAAAGTTCTGGGTTGTAAGGGAGTGACGATATCCTCGGCAGATCTGCTCGAGCCAGACTTCAGGAGTTGTATTTCCTTCAACAGCATTTGGTTTGTTTCCTGTTGCTGCCTCATTTGTTCCTGCACACTTCCAAACAAGGTTAGAATTTCATCATTAGAAGCTAAAATGGGAGCAGATTCCTGAACACTCCGAGTAGGGATAACGTCTTGAGTAAATGAAGAAGCTGGAATCCTTGGAGGAGGTGGTGGAAGCACCGAGCCAATAGTTGCGGAAGTTGTAGCCGACACGGTGGAAGAGCTCATGTTTGATCTAGAGGCCATTGTAAATGATGTGGCAAAAAGTTTTGAAAACAAAAAACCGATTAACGATTTCACAAAAATTTTTAGTAAAGAGAGCACCACTTGCCCCACGGTGGGCGCCAAATTGTTTTGGTCAAAAATTACCGAAGCAATTAAGTGATCAAATTAGTTAAGTGAGGTAGTGTGCTAGAAATATGTGTGAAAAATGTGTTAACCAAATTAGATATGAAAACAGTTTCAGGATACGGCTCGGGATATAGAGCTGTATCTATGATCAAACAATGAGCGAAAAAGCAAAGTAAATGACACGAGATGTACGAGGAAAGCCCTTGATCAATCTAGATCGCCGGCATAAAACCTCGGGAGCTGACAATCGCAGCTGCCTTGTTCTTCTATTGCTTCAAATATCAGGATACAGTGCAGGATGTGGTGCGGATCAACTAGGTGTTACAACGTAAATCGAATACAAGTATTTGTGTATGGTGTTTGTAGTGAGCTAGAGAGTAAAAGTGCTCGAAAGTGTGTGTGTAAAAATTGTGTCTACCTATGATCCGATCAATCCCTTTTATAGTAAAAGAAACCAACAAACTATCCTATTATTCCGGGATACTTTGGAATATTCCATTCTGAACGTTGGGGGCTGCTTCTACTCATTTCCCACGTGCTTATTGACTACAAAACCGGGTCTTCAGCTCATATAACCGTTACAATGTCAATAACATTGACCAACATCCGATATTCTCGCGGAATATGCCTTTCTGACCGTTACAAGACCCATCCTTCCACCATCAACGTCCATTTCTCAACCACCTTGAGCGAATCTTCAGGTAGATCAAGTCTTTTAACGTTGGTACCTTGCAACCAACGTTTTACAAGCCAATCGTTAGTAATAGTCAGGATACTGCCTCAGGATATTATCAATATCATGGCCCGGTATCCTGATACGGTATCCTGATCAGTATCCTGATCCGGTATCCTGATCATATACAACTAAAAAATCAAGATACAAAGTCAGGATATGGGCTCAGAATTTCACCCATAACACCTGCTACAAGCTCGCATCAAGATGGCTTATGAGGCCAAGGAGACAGGTCTGAGTGCCCATCCTGGCCGGTTGACTCTTGGGTGGCAAAGCTGAAGGAGCTTGGAGGCAAAGCTGTGCCGTATCCTACTGGGGCTGGTGAATCCTCGAAGTCAGCAGAGGTGGTGGACAAGGCTGGACAAAAGAAGGATGCTGGGACGGATGCTGGTGAAGATGCTGGAGAGGATGCTGCTCAGGATGCTGAAGCTGAGAAGACGGAGAAGGCTGGTGAAGATGCTGCTGTGTGAGGGCATTCTAGTGGGCGATGATGGATACTGATACCTTGGCCGGAGCCCACTTTTTTTTTTTTTTTTTTTAGGTTTGAATGTTGGTTTGTAACCCCTAAACAATTTACTTTCCCTTCACTTGAACAATTTATATTTCCTGCAAGTTTTTTGAACAATATAACAGTTGGAGGCGGATGGGTCTCGGTTTGAGACGAACCCTTCAACTATTATGTAAATATAACTAGGAACTTATTGTGCTTTTGGTGGATGGATCTCAGTTTGAGATGAAACCAAAAGAACAAACTTTTGCCACGTTAATAATATAACTTCCTTATGACTTTACACTTGTTGTTATATTTTTAGTGCATAGATTTTATTCTGAAAATAGTTTTGTTTGAACATTATTGAGAAGATTTTGGGGACATATTCTGAGAATATCCTGAGAGATATCCTGGTCAGGATAATGCTACATAACTTAGAAAACTCAAGTTATAAAAAGGAGAGATCATACCAAGGACTCTTAGAGAGTCAATTCCAGTTTTCCATCTTAGGAATGTCCCAAGTGCACATTTAGAAGTTTGAACCCATCCTTTGAATTCTATGATGTATGTCCCCTGTGTTTAGCATATTAGAAATGCAAACATAGTCATTTTTTCAGTGGGCAAACCCTGAATATGCTGGGGATAAACCCTGAATATGCTGGGGATAAACCCTTAATATCCTGGGGATAAGCCCTTAATATCCTGGAGATAAACCCTTAATATCCTGGGGATAAACCCTGATTTTCGTGCGCTACAGGCGGGAGTGTATAAACTCCAAGACTTAGAAAGGTGAAAACCTTTAAACCTTAGAGAGTATGAAAATACCCTTTCGTGAGAGAGGGTGATCAATCCTCGTATACCTTTAGGATCCAGGATATAGCTAATAGTAACGAAATTGTCAGCCACTTTTACAAGAACTGGTCCCGCCACCTTGAACTATTCCTGGATAACTTGCGCTCCAGACGGGGTGTTTAAACCCAACTCATAAGAAAGGTGAATACCTTTAAACCTTTGAAGGGATCAGGATCCCTTAACCGTGAGAGAGGGGGCCAATCCACTAATCTTTCGAAATATCCTGAGTGTGTATCCTGGAGCTATATCCCGGAGCATATACTACAAAACAATTGTAAAGTAAGGTGGGTGTTAGCCTGGCTAACACCCCTCCGATGCTTAAGTTAGTATTGGGTTCAAAAGAATAAATAATATCAAATATATTAAAAGAAATAGAATTCATTCCATCCTGAGTTAGAAATTAAATTCTAAACTCACTTGAAATAGAGCTTTAAGTGTATAGCATTCCAGGATCTTGGTAGCATATCCCCCTCCATATTCTTGAGTCGGTACGCTCCTTTCCCAGATTCGGATTCAACCTCATAAGGTCCTTCCCACTTTGGAGCTAACTTTACATCGGCGGGATTAGTAGTATTCTAAAAAGCCCTTCTTAACACCTGTTTTGGTCAAAAATCAAGCTAAGATAATACAACCAAACTTTCTATTGTGAGGTGTGATGCTTGAATCAATGAACAATGCTAAGGATCACTCAGAAATGAAATGAACAAGTGACACAATGATTTATACGAGGAAAAAGCCCTTGATCAAGAGTTGATCTCCGGCATAAAAAACCTCGGGTGATGGAAACTACCGATCACCAACTCAAATTAAATAGAAAATGTATTACAACTTCGGATGATAGCGAGCTAGTTACAAGGATCACTATAGTGTAATGTGCAAAAAAGAGTGTAATCGCCAAGTAAACTATCGAGAGCTGATCAGAGCAGTTACGAGTGTGTGTTAAGCTAAAAATAGCCATGTGTTTTTATCTAGCTCGCTATCCCCTTATAAATTTAGAAAAAATCTAAGATAACAAACTGTCCGCATTTCATGCAAGTCTCCCACGAACTCCATAACGTCCATTTTAGCCAAGCACGTGCGGAATAAGAAGGGAATATGCTCCAGGAATATCGCCAAGACCAAGTCCAAGCTCGTTCTCCTGCAAAACAACTTAATATTCAAAGTAGACAATCGTTAGTATAAGGATCACTATGATGATCCATGATCCTGATCCTACAATAACTTCTGAGGATCACTAATTCAATAGAATTAAGGATCACTAAGCCTGATAGTAATTGAGGATCACTGATCATAGGAAAATCTTCCCCTAACAATTGCCCCCAAAATATAAGGAGTAAAATGTAAAATAACGAGTTATATTTTCTCGTTCTTATCCGTAACCAACTAACGGATATATAGCCGTTGAATCCTGACTAGCCGTTGCTAACATGACGTCATTGAGGTGACTATCCTGCAAAATCATCATTATAAATTGAGGCTAGAGATAAGGGTTAGTAAGCATTTAAATTCGTGCGTTTCATCCTTGAAATCCCCATTCAAAGACTTGATCAGGTATTTCTCTTTCCTTTCTCTCTTCATCTTTTTATTCTGTTTCTTCCTCTTTACCGTCATTAAGTCCAAAATGATGCTGAGATCTTCACCGGCTAAGGATCACAAAAAGGACAGTCCCTTGAAGAGCCAAGGGATCATTGAAGGCTCTGCGAAAGAAAGATGCTGTTTTACTGATCCGCAGATAGACAGGATCCGCCATTGTTTTCCGGGAAACACCGTTTTCAAACCATTTGATCCCACCGTTCTAAGTGACTATGTTTCTGAAACCTGGGTAGCTTTTCCGGTTACCCCATTCACAATAGGATACTCTTATCCTTTTCCAGATTTCACCCAATCCTTCTTCTCTCTCACCGGCATCTCCTACATCCAAGCAATGCCTATGATCTGGAGGGTCTTGTATACCCTTGAAAGAACCATTGAGCGTGAAGGTATTGATCTGGGAATGTCGGAGTTTGCAGAGATGTATGACCTCGTTAGCCATGGATCTCACCGATATCTACTCAAACATAAACCTGGTGAAGGACACCCCATCTTCAGAGCCACTAAGAATGACACCAACTGGAAATGGCGATTCTTCTTTGTCAAAAGAGATTCTATCCCTGATGGAAAGGATCTGCCTAGAAAATGGACCACTCATGGTAGGATAGAGGATCCTGAGAAGGGTCACAGGATAACCTTGTTTTTGTTTGAGGATCACTAACATTCTTTTGTCTCTATCTTGCAGCTATTACTGTCGCACACCTTATTACAACACCTGCCACGAAGGAAAGGCTTGCTGCTTTTCGGAGGCTTGATCCTGAAATAAGATCATTTAAAGCAAATACCCAGGATTCTCAAGAGGTATCCTCAGGTTCTGTCACGATGTCAAGTAAGTATCCATGTTTATATGTAATTAAATGCTTAAATTAAAATGAAATAAGGATACTTATCTGTTTTGGATGTGTAGGTGCTGAAAAATCTTCAAGATCTGCCTCCAAATTCAGTGTCACTGACCTTGACACTGTCCGATCCTCAAAGAAAAAGCTTGCTGCCAGTTCAACCGTCACGATCCCCAAGGCAACCACTTCTAAGGGCAAGGGTGGAAAGAAAAGGAAGACCTCTGAGGCTGACAATCTAGAAGGCTTGCCCCTGATCTGCCATCAGTTCCTTGAGTACTTTGCTGAGGTAAGGATCACTGACTTAGCTTAATTATCCTGCCCACTTGAGGATCATGTTATCCTAAGCTTTACATTGTCTTTTTTGCAGAAATTTTCCGAAATCGAGGACTACGTAGGCAATGCTGAAGAGGTTGAGCTAAAGTGTTTGGACCTCCAAAAGATGATGCTGGCCAAGGATCAGAAGATTGCCTCCCTTGAAAACGATGTCAATCTGGTGAAGAGGGAACTTGTCCTAGCTCATATCAATGCTGATCACGAGAAGAACGAGATTACTAATGATGCCAAAGTCTCCGCTGCCATTGCTATGTACAAAACCAAGTTGCAGATGGCCCAAGAAGCTCAGGATCCTGACTTTGACAAGAGCAACTGGGACATAGAGGGCTGGAAGGCTAGGTTGGTTGAGTTGGATGACGAAGAAGAGGCTGATGAGGTCCTAGCAATCGAAGCTGGTGGAAGCGGCAAGGATCAGGCCGGTGATGATAAAGCTGGTGGTGATGGTGAAGGTGATGCAGCAAAGGCGTAGGCTGCAGGAATGCGCGATGATGGATATTTCTAGTCGTGGCCGGAGCCTTTTTTTAGGACTTGGTAGTGGTTTTAGTTTGGTTATGATGTTTTGAAACAATCTGGTCTGTAATAACTTAGACAATAGTTTCTAGGGTTGAGGATCATGGATCCTTGGATAATAGGTAGGATAATGGGTGGTGGATGGATCCTCTGTTTGGGGGATGAAGCCACTAGTTATCCTGCCATCTTTTATTTCCTGCACTTCAAGACCCGTTAACAATGGACACCCTTTACCAACCCATGTGGACGGGCCACGTTTTGCTGGTAGAAACGTGGGTTGGCAATTTTGACAACCTTAAAGGGTTTAACGTTTTGTGAATAAAATCTTAACTTTTTGGCTATTTCCGTGTTGTTATCCTTGTGAAGACTTTATTTTTCAATTGTTGTGATATATGCTCTTTAAATTTGTAAGTAAGAAATAAAGGTTTAACAAATCATGTTTAAAAATCTTAGGATATGATCAAGGATCAAATATCCTACAGTTGAAAAACTTAGAAAAGCTATGCATCTTAAGGATCATTAGTTCTGTTGTCAAAGGATAAGGGTCACTTATGTAAATAAAATCAAAGTGATTAAGGATCATACCTGAGAATCCAAGTTAGGATCCTAACCTTTAACACTTATAATCAGGATAACCAAAAGACAAACCTTAGTATAAGGTAAGGATCAAGGATCCTTGGTTGTTTAGCTTCGTAAACCTGAAATAGAATACAACTTGGGACTAAGCCAATATAAGATAAAAGTTAGTAACTGGGGACAAGCCCAACAATTCTAGGGACAAGCCCAATATACTGGGGACAAGCCCAAAGGATAACTGGGGACAAGCCCAAAGGATCGTGTGTAAACAGGAGTATGGCCCTTACTGGGGACTATCCAAACTTAGTGACATGAAAATGCCAAAACCTTAGCTAACGTGAAAACGTTAGAAACCTTAGGAACGGATGTATGGTACGTCTACCATTATATGTAGGATCCTGAATATAGCCAGTACAATGAAATTGTCAGCCCCTAAAGCGGGTACTGGTCCCATTGCCATGAACTATACCAGGATCATCGTGCGCTACTGGAGAAACTGGGGACAGGCCCAAACTGGGGACTAGCCCAAATAACTGGGGTCAAGCCCAAATAACTGGGGTCAAGCCCAAATAACTGGATACTTCTGTGGATACTCAATCCTTAGTTAAGGATACCTGAACCTTCAAAACTCAGAATCAAATGAAAGGAGGATTCAGGATCCTTATCCTTATATAGGATAATTAAAAAATGAAATAGTTTGAGATTAGATCATTACCAAAATGAGGATCATCTGTCCTATAAGGATCCTTCAAGGATACTTGTCATGTAAGGATCATGGATCCTTATCACATGAAATACTTCTTCAAATGGACAGCATTCCAAGCTCTTGGTAGCAGATCACCTTCCATTGTTAGCAACCGATATGCCCCCTTTCCTGCTTCAGCTTCAATCAAGTAAGGGCCTTCCCACTTTGGTGCTAAATTCCCATCAGCAGGATTGGTGGTATTTTGAAATGCTTTTCTTAACACCATATCACCAACTTGGAATTTCCTGATCCTGACATTTTTGTTGTAAGCTCCAGCCATCCTTTGCTGATAACTGGCCATCCTTATCCTTGCCAAATCCCTGATTTCTTCTATAGTATCCAAGTCTTGAACCAAGTTTTCAGCATTTTCTTCAGGATCACGAATGCTTGTTCTTGCAGTAGGAACCACCATCTCTGTAGGGATCACTGACTCTGCTCCAAATACCAAAGAGAACGGAGTTTGGCCAATGGCATTCTTGGGAGTTGTCCTATCAGCCCAAAGCACATAAGGTAGTTCTTCTGCCCATTTTCCTTTCTTGGATCCAAGCTTCTTCTTCAAGTTGTTGATGATGATCTTGTTGGATGATTCTGCCTGACCATTAGCTTGTGGGTGGACTGGTGTTGATGTTATCATCTTAATCCCCCAGCTGTTACAAAAGTTAGTAGTTCTATTCCCAATAAATTGGGATCCATTATCACAAACAATTTCAGAAGGGATACCAAATCTAGTAATAATGTTTCTTTTAATAAAGGATATAACTTCTTTTTCTCTGACTTGAGCAAAGGCTTTGGCCTCTATCCACTTGGAGAAGTAATCAGTCAAAGCAAGCATGAATACTTTTCCACCAGGTGCCTTAGGGAGCTTACCAACTATATCCATTCCCCATCTCATAAATGGCCAAGAGGAGGATATAGGATGCAAAAGTTCTGCTGGTTGGTGAAGGATATTACTATGTCTCTGACAAGGATCACACTTCTTGGCATATTCCACAGCATCCTTCTTCATAGTAGGCCAATAGTATCCTGTCCTCAGGATCCTTGAGAACAATGCTCTGCCCCCAGTGTGGTTTCCACAATCTCCTTCATGGAAATCCTTTAGGACTTCTTGGATTTCAGGATCCTCAATGCATCTTAGATATGGACCTGCAAGAGATCGTTTATATAACATGTTATTTAATATTGTAAATTGAGATACCTTGATTTTGAAAGCCCTAGGGTTTTCTCCTGTAGGAATCTCTCCATGTTGTATGTATCTCATGATTGGGAGGATCCATGATCCTGAATGAGATTGAGTATCATCACTAGGGATGATTGCAGAA
Source organism: Helianthus tuberosus (assembly GCA_030545235.1). Classification (NCBI taxonomy): domain Eukaryota; kingdom Viridiplantae; phylum Streptophyta; class Magnoliopsida; order Asterales; family Asteraceae; genus Helianthus; species Helianthus tuberosus. The sequence continues at coordinate 18,918,060 of CM060399.1, forward strand.
TCCTCTCCTATTTCCATAGCTACATGATCCTCAAGGATGATCCTAGATTGGCCAATGCATCAGCCGCTGCATTCTCTTCCCTTGGTACCTGTGTCAAACTAAAGGAAACAAAAGAGAGTGCCAATTCTTTGACTATCTCTAAATATTTGATTAGATTTTCACCTTTAACAGCATAGGATCCATTAAAGTGATTCGTGATTAATAAAGAATCTACATGTACCTCAAGATACCTGATCCTCATATGCTTGGCAATTTGCAAACCAGCTATCAAGGCTTCATATTCAGCCTCATTATTTGTAGTTTGAAACTCACAAGCTATGGAGTGGGGTATTATGTCCCCCTGTGGCGATTTTAGTAGTATTCCAAGCCCTGTTCCTTTGACATTAGAATCTCCATCAGTGAAGAGTATCCAAGGATCCTTAGTTTCTTCAAGTTGTTGAACTTCTAACTCAGCTTCCCTTTGCAAGTCACTACTGAAATCTGCCACAAAGTCAGCTAAGGCTTGGGATTTAATGGCAGTCCTTGGTTCATATCTTATATCATAAGCACTAAGCTTCACTGCCCACTTAGCCATCCTTCCTGACATTTCAGATTTCCTGAGAACATTCTTAATTGGAAAATTAGTCTTGACAATAATAGAACGAGTTTCAAAATAATGTCTTAATTTAGTAGATGCCATAATCAATGCAAGGATAAGTTTCTCTAAGTGTGAATACCTGGATTCAGCATCAAGTAAACTCTTACTTACATAATAAACAGGATGTTGTGTACCTTGGTGATCCTTAACAAGGACCGCACTTACTGCATTTGACGATACTGCTAGGTATAAGGATAATATATCCCCCTTTTCTGGTTTCATCAAGGCGGGGGCTGAGGATAGGTAATCCTTAAGAGCTTTAAGGGCACTTTCATGCTTCTCAGTCCATTCAAATTTCTTATTCTTCCTCAGGATGTCATAGAATTCCTTGCACTTTTCTGAGGATTTGGATATGAACTTGTTCAAGGCTGCAATCCTGCCTGTCGATCTTTGCACATCCTTGGCATTGGCAGGAGATTTGATATTCACAATAGCCTTGATTTGCTCTGGACTTGCTTCAATGCCTCTTTTTGTCACCATATAGCCTAAGAACTTACCTGCTTTAACACCAAAATGACACTTGGAAGGATTTAGTTTCATATTAAATTTATCAAGGATATTGAATGCTTCCTCCAAGTCTTTAAGGTGATCCTCAGCTTTCTTGGACTTAACCACCATGTCATCTATATAGACTTCCATAGTGTGTCCAATTTGTTCCTTGAACATCATATTGACTAGCCTTTGATAAGTAGCACCTGCATTCCTTAGTCCAAACGGCATAGCAATATAACAATATATACCAGTTGGGGTCATAAAGGCTGTATCCTCTTGATCAGATGGTTCCATCTGAATTTGTTGAAATCCAGATGAAGCATCCATAAAAGTCAACAACTCATGACCCGCGGTAGCATCCACCATGGAGTCAATGTGGGGTAGTGGGAAAGGATCCTTGGGACATGCCTTCTTTAAATCAGTAAAATCGACACATACCCTCCATTTTCCATTTTTCTTTTGAACAACTACCACATTGGCAAACCATCTTGGATACTTAACCTCTCTTATCATACCTGCCCGAAGTAGTTTGTCTACCTCTTCCTGGATAATAGCACTCCTTTCAGGTGCAAACTTCCTCCTCTTCTGATGTATAGGCTTGAAGGACCTGTCAATGCCAAGTTTATGAGTAATTATATCTTTAGATATACCTGTCATATCCTCATGCTTCCAGGCAAAGGTAGATTTCCTCCTCTTAAGGAAGGATACTAGTTCTTGTTCAATGTCGCTAAGGATCCCTGATCCTATGAAGATCTTGGATTCAGGATCATGAGGATCCATGAGGATTTCTTTTACATCCTGCTCTCTTACCTCCAAGACATCTCTTGAAGGATACTTTAATTGCTATTGCTCCCTTGGTCTTGAGGCTGGCTTCATTGATGATGTGTAACAATTCTTAGCCTCTTGTTGATCACTCTCAATTTTCACCACTCCCCACGGACTTGGAAGCTTCACACATTGATGATAGGTTGATGGGACTGTCTTCATATCATGTATCCATGGCCTGCCAAGGATAACATTGCAACAAGATAAGCAATCTATAACACAAAATTTTTGATAGGAATGCAATCCTTCAATATAGATTGGGAGTTTGATGTCCCCCAATGTATTCTTAGTTTCTCCACTGAATCCCACAAGGACTGAGCATCTTGGGACAATATCAGACTCCGGGATATTCATTTTCTTGAGGACATCAAGCTAAATGATGTTCACAGAGCTTCCTCCATCGATCAGGATCATGCGAACAAAGTGGTTAGATATAAATAAACTAATAACAAGACCATCATGATGAGGATCCTGGACATCAACACGATCATCCTCATCAAAGGTTATGACTTTATCCTGGGTAACAGTGGAAGTCCGGATTGGTCTGTCTCCATTATCCATCTTGGTCTCCTTGGCATGTCTTTTGGCTGCTGAAAAGGAAGTACCACAAATGTCTGATCCACTAGATATGAAGTTAATAACTTGTGCATCTGCTGGAGGAGCAGGATCCTTTTCTGGGATCCTTTCACGATCCTGGATCCTTGACTTTTTCCGTCCCAAAAGTTCCTTCAAGTGCCCCTTACTTAACAAGTAACCAATTTCCTTTCTAAGTGCAATGCACTCTTCAGTGAGATGCCCAAAATCCTCATGATATGCACACCATTTGGACTTGTCCTTTGTAGCAGATGGTTTATCACTTTTCCTTGGCCACCTAGCTTTCTCACCTAGATTCTGCATTGCAAGAATAAGTTCATTGTTATCAACAGAAAAACAGTAGTCAGAAATGGGAGGATAATCCTCATCATCCTCTTCTTGTTCCACTGCATGCACATTCTGGTTATCAGACTTGTTGTAAGCCTTGGATTTGTTGTTTCTGAAGTAGGATCCTTGTTTCTCCTGTTTTGAGGATCCTGTTAGTCTTTCCTGGATCCTTTTATCATCCTCTAATCGGATGAATCTAAGGGCCCTGGTTCTTACTTCATCAAGATTCCTGCAAGGGGTCATGACAAGATCATCATAGAATAATGAATCCCTAAGCAATCCCATTTTAAAGGCTTCTACAACCGTAGCAATATCCAGGTTAGGGATATCTAAGGATTCTTTACTAAACTTAGTGATATAATCTCTAAGTGATTCATTTTGACCTTGTGTTACCCTATATAGATCACTAGTTAATCGTTCAAACTTTCTACTACAAGAGAATTGACTATTAAACAAATTAACTAGATTAGCAAATGAAGTAATAGAGTAAAGGGGAAGACTTAGCAGCCATTTAAGAGCTGATCCTGTGAGGGTGGATCCAAATCCCTTATATAGACATGCTTCTTTTAACCTCTCAGGAATTGGATTGATCTCCATCCTCTCCCTGTATTGAGCCACATGCTCCTCTGGATCTGTTGAACCATCATACAGCTTCATGGATGGTATCTGGAACCTTTTGGGTATCTCAGCACCACATAAAGGTGGTGCAAAACGAGATATCCTATGGCTACCATCTGCAATTTCAGGAATGGGTTTAACCACTCCTGGTACGCTGGATATCATATCCTTCAGCTTCTGTAATTCCCTAGCCATGGCTTGATTGATACCTGTATCCTGCATGAAACCATGGTTAGTGTTATAAGAATTATTGAAAGTGTTACCTCCTAGAGGATTCATGTTTGGAATTCCAGATGTGAATCCATATTGACGGGAATCTGGTATGATTGAAGGGCCAGAAGAGGTAATGGTCAGCATTGGGATGAAGTCTCCTTGATGAACATCTGAGCTTGAAGGCTGCATACTTCTGAAGAATCCTTGATCCTGAAAGATGTTGGATCCTTGAAGCTGAGGGGATCCTTGAACCTGAAAGGATCCTGGAACCATGGAGGATCCTCGGACCTGGGAGGATCCTTGGACCTGGGAGGATCCTTGGACCTGGGAGGATCCTTGGACGTGGGAGGATCCTTGGACCTAGGAGGATCCTAGGACCTGGGAGGATCCTTGGACCTGGGAGGATCCTTGAGGCTGAAAGGATCCTGGAGGCTGGAAGGATCCTTGAGCTGACGGCATCTGCATGTACCCTCCTGAACTGGCGAAGGATCCTTGATGCTGAACAGAGGCTCCGGAAGGTTGAAAGTAAGATCCTAGAGCCTGGGTCATTGTTGCTGTTCCATAACGCCTTCCTGGAAATTCACCCAAGTATTGGACATCCAGAGCTGCTGAATGCTGGGAGGTCATGACCGGAGTGTCGAAATTCAGCGATCTGGGCATCAATGGGGAATGATCCTCCACTAATTTCTTCTGTTTCTTGATCTCAGAGATCTCCTGGAGGATCCTTTCATTGGTTTTGTCCTGCTCTTGTACGTGATCCCTCATCTGCAAAATCAAATTAAAAAGATCACTAGTAGTAGGATTAGTAGAAACAGAAGAACTTGGTGGTTTAGGAAAAATGGGAGTTGGTCTTCTCGCAGCATTTTCAGCATTCTTTTGGGATCCAGAAGGTGGTGGAGGTAAAGGTGGAACGCCTTATGAAGAACAGATTTCCGGCATAGAGCTTGATGTGTTCTTCATTGAGGAAGCCATCCGCTTGGTTGTAACGAACCGAAATGATCACAAGAATATGAATCTTCTTAGGAATGAAGCACCAATTGCCCCACGGTGGGCGCCAAACTGTTTTGGTCAAAAATCAAGCTAAGATAATACAACCAAACTTTCTGTTGTGAGGTGTGATGCTTGAATCAATGAACAATGCTAAGGATCACTCAAAATGAAATGAACAAGTGACACAATGATTTATACGAGGAAAAAGCCCTTGATCAAGAGTTGATCTCCGACATAAAAAACCTCGGGTGATGGAAACTACTGATCACCAACTCAAATTAAATAGAAAATGTATTACAACTTCGGATGATAGCGAGCTAGTTACAAGGATCACTATAGTGTAATGTGCAAAAAAGAGTGTAATCGCCAAGTAAACTATCGAGAGCTGATCAGAGCAGTTACGAGTGTGTGTTAAGCTAAAAATAGCCATGTGTTTTTATCTAGCTCGCTATCCCCTTATAAATTTAGAAAAAATCTAAGATAACAAACTGTCCGCATTTCATGCAAGTCTCCCACGAACTCCATAACGTCCATTTTAGCCAAGCACGTGCGGAATAAGAAGGGAATATGCTCCAGGAATATCGCCAAGACCAAGTCCAAGCTCGTACTCCTGCAAAACAACTTAATATTCAAAGTAGACAATCGTTAGTATAAGGATCACTATGATGATACATGATCCTGATCCTACAATAACTTCTGAGGATAACTAATTCAATAGAATTATGGATCACTAAGCCTGATAGTAATTGAGGATCACTGATCATAGGAAAATCTTCCCCTAACAACACCCAATCCCCAATTTGAAATCTTCTAGTCCTTATGTTCTTGTTATATGCTCTGGATATCCTCTGTTGATATGATGCCATCCTTAGCTTTGCTGCATCTCTTGTCTCATCCACAGTGTCCAATTCTTAGCACAGAGCTTCAGGATTCTTCTCAGGATCCCGGAGATTGGATCTTGCTGTAGGTATTACCATTTCTGTCGGGATCACCGCTTCTGCTCCAAATACTAAGAAAAATGGAGTTTGGCCAGTTGCACTCTTTACTGTTGTTCTATCAGCCCATAAAACAAAGGGTAATTCTTCTGCCCATCTTCCTTTTTTAGCTCCTAGTCTCTTCTTCAAATTGTTGACAATTATCTTGTTTGACGATTCTGCTTGTCCATTTGCTTGAGGATGTACTGGAGTAGATGTGATCATTTTGATTCCCCAACTCTTGCAAAAGTCAGTAGTCCTCTTACTTATAAATAGAGAACCATTGTCACAAATTATCTCAGCTGGTATTCCAAATCTAGTCAGGATATTTCTTTTAATGAAGGATACTACTTCTTGGTCTCTAACTTGGACAAATGCTTCGGCTTCAACCCACTTAGAAAAATATTCAGTCATTGCCAGCATAAAGACTTTGCCTCCTGGAGCTTTTGGCAATTTTCCTACTATGTCCATTCCCCACTTCATGAACGGCCAAGGGGAAGCAATAGGATACAGTGGCTCAACAGGCTGATGTAATATATTACTGTGCCTTTGACATGCATTACATCTTCGAGCATATTTCGCAGCATCTTTCCTCATCGTTGGCCAATAGTATCCTGTTCTCAATACCTTTGAGAATAATGATCTGCCCCCAGTATGGTTACCACAATCCCCTTCGTGTATATCCTGAAGTACTTCTTTAGTTTCGTGATCCTCCAAGCACCTCAGATATGGTCCTGCAAGAGATTTCTTATACAAAATATTATTTATAATAGTTAATCGAGATACCTTCATTCTAAAGGCCTTAGGATTCTCATCAGTTGGGATGTGTCCTTCTTTAAGATATCTCATGATCGGAGCCGTCCAGGGCTTAGGATCCTCCTCAGGATCTTGACCAGGATCCTGAATACTATCTACCTCCCTGTCCTGCGACTTGAAAAGATCCACCGCTGGAAATAGGATGTGAAGTATTGGTATTTGAGTTCCTTCAGGTATCCTGACTGATGATCCTAGGTTTGCCAAGGCATCTGCTTCAACATTATCCTCTCTCGATACCTGTTCAAGTTTAAAAATATCAAAATATCCTGCTAATTTTTTGAGAATTTCTAGATACTCGATTAACTTCTCACCTTTGACTGCATAGGATCCATTAAAATGATTAGTAATTAACAAAGAATCAACATATACTTGCAAATTCTTAATATTCATATTCCTGGCCAACTCTAATCCTGCGATCAAAGCCTCGTATTCTGCTTCATTGTTAGTTGCAGGAAATTCAGATCTAATAGCCTGGGGTAATATGTCCCCCTGTGGCGATTTTAGTAGTATACCCAATCCTACACCTCTAACATTAGATGCACCATCAGTATACAATGTCCAGGATTCCGAGGTTTCTCCTAGTTGTTGAAATTCTAGGTCTACTTCATTTTGAATATCACTACTGAAATCAGCCACAAAGTCAGGTAGAGCCTGAGACTTTATGGCATTTCTAGGTTCATATACTAGATCCTAGGCACTTAGTTTTACCGACCATTTAGCCATTCTACCTGACATCTCAGGTTTCCTAAGCACATTTTTAACAGGATAATTGGTTTTAACATGAATCCTATGTGTTTCAAAGTAATGCCTAAGCTTTGTTGATGCCATAACTAGGGCTAATATTAATTTTTCTAAATGAGAATATCTAGTTTCAGCATCTAATAAACTCTTGCTAACATAATAGACAGGATATTGCTGACCTTCGTGATCCTTTACCAGGACAGCACTTACAGCATTCCCTGATACTGCAAGATACAGGGATAATGGCTCACCATCCTCGGGCTTCATCAACAGGGGTGCAGTTGAGAGATACTGCTTCAAATCCTGCAAGGCTGATTCATGCTTCTCTCCCCATTCGAATTTCTTATTCTTCTTCAGGATATCATAAAATTCTTTGCATTTTTCCGAGGATCTTGAAATAAATCTATTTAATGCTGCTACTAGTCCCGTCAGTCTTTGAACATCCTTCATATTGGAATGTGACTTGATATTCAGGATGGCTTTGATCTGTTCTGGGCTTGCTTCTATCCCTCTTTTAGTTACCATATATCCTAAAAACTTTCCTGCTCCAACTCCAAAATGACACTTGGCAGGATTTAGCTTCATGTTATATTGATCCAGTATATCAAATGCTCCCTTAATATCCTGGAGGTGATCCTTAGCTTTCTTAGATTTCACTACCATATCATCGATGTACACCTCCATGGTGTCCCCCAGCTTATCTTTAAATATCATGTTTGCCAATCTTTGGTATGTTGCCCTTGCATTTTTCAAACCAAAGGGCATAGCACTATAACAATAAATACCTGTTGGTGTCATGAAAGCAGTATTTTCCTGGTCCGAAGGTTCCATTTGGATCTGCTGAAATCCTGAGGATGCATCCATGAAGGTTAATATCTCATGGCCGGCAGTAGCATCCACCAATGAGTTAATATGAGGAAGAGGAAATGGGTCTTTGGGAGATGCTTTGTTTAAGTTTGTATAATCTACACAAACTCTTCATTTTCCATTTTTCTTCTGTACCACAACTACATTTGCTAGCCATCTTGGAAATTTGACCTCCCTGATCATTTGGATTTCAATAACCTCTCTACTTCTTCCTGAATAATCATATTTCGTTCCGGAGCAAACTTCCTTCTCTTTTGTTGGACAGGATTGAATGACCTGTCAATACCGAGCTTATGAGTTATGATATCCTTGGAGATACCTGTCATATCTTCGTGCTTCCACGCGAATGTTGACATCCTGCATCTCAAAAAGTTTGTCAACTGAGCCACAATATCCTGAGGGATATTGGTTCCTACGAGCACCGAGATATCTGGATTATCTTGATCCAGGATAAATTTCTTTACATCCTGCTCTGAAGCCTCCATGATATCCTGGGCTCGCATCTTTAATTGCTATGCTGCACTAGGCTTGGTTGAGGATTTCATCGAGGATGAGTAACATTCCTTTGCTTCTTGTTGATCACTATCCACCTTGACAACCCCCAAGGAGTAGGGATCTTGATGCATTGATGATAGGTTGATGGCACAACTTTCATATCATGGATCCATGGCCTACCCAATATAATATTATAGCAGGATAAGGAGTCCATCACACAAAAGCATTGCATTGAGTTGACCCCTTCAACATACACTGGTAACTTTATTTCTCCCGCTGTATTTCTAGCCTCTCCACTGAACCCAACAAGTACAGTGGACTTCGAAGTGATATCGATTGGGGATACGTTCATCCTCTTCAACGTCTCTAGTTGTATTATGTTGATGGAGCTGCCGTTATCCACCAGTATCCTGCATACAAAGTGGTTAGCCACATATAATGTTATTACCAGAGCATCATCGTGAGGATCCTGGACAGTATCCCTGTCATCACTGTCGAAGGTGATCAATTTATCAGTTGTGAGGGTCGTCATCCTGGTTGGCTTATCTCCTCTCTCGGCCTTAGCCTCTTTTGCATGTCTCTTGGCCACAGAATACGAAGTCCCACAAATGTCGGATCCTCTTGAAATAAAGTTAATTATCTTGGCATTCGCAGGAGGTGATGCTGCTCGTTCAGGATCCTTCTCAGTATCCTGACCCTTATTCTTCTTTCTTCCCAGGAGATCCTTCAGATATCCCTTGCTTAGGAGATAACTTATTTATTTCCTCAGAGCAATGCAATCCTCAGTAACGTGTCTAAAATCCTCGTGGAAGGCACACCATTTGGACTTATCCTTCCAATCAGCTTTTTGTTGATTCTTCCGGGGCCACCTTGCTTTATCTCCTAAACCCTGCATAACATACATCAGTTCAGGTATATTAACAGAAAAACAATATTTTGACAACTCAGGATACTCCTCAGGATCCTCATCTTCAACAGCATTCACTTTCTTGCCGTCATTCTTGCCATATGGTTTAGAGCGATATGGTTTGTACAAGGATTCTGATTTCCTATTGGTTGCCTCATAGGTTGTGGATGAATTCATCCTCTCTTGCATCTTTTTGTCATCCTCCAGTCGAATATATCTTAAAGCCCTGTTCCGAGCTTCATGCAGGTTCCTGCAAGGATTCATTACAAGATCCTGGTAAAATTGAGAATCTTTTTGCAGCCCCATCTTGAAAGCCTGCACAGCTGTTGCAACATCAAGATGTGGAATATATAAGGATTCCCGGCTAAACTTGTTCACATAATCTCTCAAGGATTCCTGAGGTCCTTGAGTTATCCTATAGAGATCACTGGTTAGTTTTTCAAAACTTCGACTGCAAGAAAATTGACTATTAAATAAATTAACCAAATGAGCAAACGATGTAATTGAATGAGGTGGAACATTTAATAGCCATTTTAAGGCCGATCCTGTTAAGGTAGAACCAAAACCCTTGCAGAGGCATGCTTCCTTGAGACCTGGAGGGATAGGGTTGATTTCCATCCTTTCCCTATACTGGGCAATATGCTCTTCAGGATCCGTAGTTCCGTCATTGAGCTTCATGTTAGGGGTCTGAAATCTTTTTGGGATTTTAGCATCACAAATAGGATATGCAAACCGGGATATCCTATGGCTGTCTTAGGATACTTCTGGAATTGGCTGGACCACCCCTGGTACACTGGATATCATGTCCTTCAATTTCTAAAGCTCCCTAGAAAAGGCTGATGTCATACTTGCATCCAGCAAAGATCCAATACCGTTAGTAGCAAGAGTATTATTATTATTAGATATGTTACCAGTCTGAGGATTCTGGCCATATCCTGAGCTTCTCACAGTTGACACCCTAACCGAAGAGGGTATCTCAGGAGTATGATTCTGAGAATGGCTAGGCACAACGTTCCCCCTGTTATCCTCAGTATATACGACCGAACTGGATTTCAAGAGTTGTATCTCTCTCATCAGCATTTGGTTGGTCTCTTGTTGTTGCCTCATCTGATCCTGTACACTAGCAAATAAAGTTAGAATTTTATCATTAGAAGCCAAAACAGGACCAGATCCTTGAACATTCCGAGTGGATATAATATCCTGAGGCTGTGAAGAGGCTTGCGTCCTTGGAGGAGGCGGTGGAAGTACCGAACCAATTGTTACAGACATTGTGGCAGACACGGTAGAAGTGCTCATGTTTGATCTTGAGGCCATTGAAATTAGTGTAGCAAAAAGTTTTGAAAACAGAAAACCAAGTAATGATTTTGCAAAAGTTTTTAGTAGAAATAGCACCACTTACCCCACGGTGGGCGCCAAATTATTTTGGTCAAAAATTACCGAAGCAATTAAGTGATCAAATTAGTTAAGTGAGGTAGTGTGCTAAAAATGTGTATAAAAATATGCTAATTAAGTTGTTTGTAAAAACAGTTTTCAGGATACGGCTCAGGATATCGAACTGTATCTACAATCAAACAATGAGCAAAAATGTAAAGGGTGACACAGGATGTACGAGGAAAGCCCTTGATCAATCTAGATCGCCGGCACAAAACCTCGAGAGCTGACAATCGCAGCTGCCTTGTTCTTCTTATTGCTTCAAATATCAGGATACAGTGCAGGATATTGACCAGATCACTACTAAGTGTTACAATGCTTTTTCAGAAAGTGAGAGTTGCGAGAGAGTAGAAGTGATTGAGAGCAGTGAGTGTTGTGTCCTATTCGATCTGATATATCCGTCTATTTATAGCAATGAAATTGAAACAAAATCTCCTAAAAAGGGGGATGCCATCGAATATTCTTTATTTAAAGTTGGAGACCAAGTAAAGCGGCTTCAACGTCTTTCTTCAAACTACTTGGACCGAGACTTCAGGGGAAAAGGTCATTGTGAACACTGCAAGCTTGGACTCGTACTCATGCACATAATCCGTTAGTGATCCTCAGGATACCATCCAGGATGTTACCAATATCCTGAGTCAGCATCCTGAGAATGGACATTTATCATATAGCCAACATATAATTCAAGATATTAGTCAGGATATGGGCTCAGAATTTCACCCATAACACCTGTATCTTGCAGTATCAGGGGATGTAGTAAGTGCCGTTCTGGTAAAGAATCATGAAGGTCAGCGGTATCCTATTTATTATATCAGTAAAAGTTTGTTAGATGCTGAAACTAGATACTCACACTTAGAAAAATTAATATTAGCTCTAGTTATGGCATCAACTAAGCTTAGACATTATTTCGAAACACATAGGATTCATATAAAACCAATTACCCTGTTAAAAATGTGCTTAGGAAACCTGAGATGTCTGGTAGGATGGCTAAGTGGTCCTTAAAACTAAGTTCATATGATTTGATATATGAAGCTAGAAATGCTATAAAGTCTCTGGCTTTAACAGACTTTGTGGCTGATTTTAGTAGTGATATTCAAAATGAAGTTGACCTAGAAGTATAACAACTAGGTGAGAATTCAGGATCTTGGATATTATATACTGTTGGTGCATCTAACATAAGAGGTGTAGGATTGGGGATAATACTAAAATCGCCACAGGGGGGACATATTACCCCAGGCTATTAGATGTGAGTTTCCTACTACTAATAATGAAGCTGAGTATGAAGCTCTGATTGCAGGATTAGAATTGGCTAAGAATATGAATATTATGTGTTTACAAGTAAATGTTGATTCCTTTTTTATCACTAACCATTTCAATGGATCTTATGCAGTAAAAGGTGATAGGTTAGTCGAATATCTTGAAATTGTTAAAAAATTAGTAGGATATTTCGAAGTTTTTACACTTGAACAGGTACCGATAGAGGAAAATGCTGAGGCAGATGCTCTAGCAAATTTAGGATCTACAGTCAGGATACCGGAAGGAATTCAGATACAAATATTACATATCCTGTATCTTGCGATGGAGCATTCCAAATCTCAGGATGAGGAGGTAGCAAGTATCCAGGATCCTGATAGTGGATATCCCGAGAAGAATCCTTAATCTTGGATGACTCCAATTGTTGAATATCTTGAAAAAGGAAATGTCCCAAAGGATGAGAATCCTAAGGCTTTCAGAATGAAGGTATCTCGTTTTACTATTATAAATAATGTTTTGTATAAGAAATCTCTTGCAGGTCCGTATCTAAGGTGCTTGGAAGATCCTGAAACCAAGAAGGTACTTCAGGATATACATGAAGGAGACTGCGACAACCATACCAGGGGCAGATCTTTGTTTTCAAAGGTGTTGAGGACAGGATATTACTGGCCGACTATGAGAAAGGATGCTGCAGAATATGCTCGAAAGTGTGATGCATTTCAAAGACACTGCAATATACTGCATTAGCCTGCTGAGCCATTATACCCTATTATATCCCCTTAACTATTTATGAAATGGGGTATGGATATAGTGGGGAAACTTCCAAAAGCTCCAGGAGGAAAGGTTTTCATGTTGGCAATGACAAATTATTTCTCCAAATGGGTTAAAGCAGAAGCCTTTTCCAGTTTAGGGACCAAGAAGTGGTATCCTTCATAAAGAGGAATATCCTAACAAGATTTGGGGTACCGGCTGAAATAATTTGTGATAAGGGCTCCCAATTCGTTAGCAAAAGAACTACTGATTATTGCAAAAGTTAGGGAATCAAGATGATCACATCAACTCCAGTACATCCTCAAGCAAATGGATAGGCAGAATCCTCGAACAAGATAATTGTCAACAACTTAAAGAAGAGGTTAGGTTCTAAAAAAGGAAGATTGGCAGAAGAATTACCATTTTTTCTATGGGCTGATAGGATAACTGTGAAGAATGCTACTGGGCAAACCCCATTTTCTTTGGTGTTTGGGGCAGAAGCAGTGATCCCGACGGAAATGGTGATACCTACAGCTAGATCAAACCTACGGGATCTTGAATCAAATCCTGAAGTCTTATGTTAAGAGCTGGATACTGTTGATGAAACTAGAGATGTAGCAAAGCTGAGGATGGCAGCATCAGCAGAGGATATCCAAGTCATATAACAAGAATTTAAGGACTAGGAGATTTCAAGTTGGAGATTGGGTGTTAAGGAAAGCCTTTCAAAATACAACCAACCCTACTGATGGAAAGTTAGCCCCAAAATGGGAAGGACCCTATGAAATTGAATCAGAGTCTGGGAAAGGAGCATACCGACTCAAGAATATGGAGGGGGGTATGTTGCCAAGATCCTGGAATGCTATACACCTTAAATCCTATTTGAAGTGAGTTTAGAATTTAATTTCTAACTCAGGATGGTATGGATTTTATTTATTTTTAATATGTTTATTTAATTTATTCTTCTTTGAAACCCAATATTGACTTAAGCATCGGAGGGGTGTTAGCCAAGCTAACACCCACCTTAGTTTAACGGTGTTTTGCAGAATATGCTTTGGGATGTTACTCCAGGATAAATACTCAAGATAAATCAAAAGATTAGAGGATTGGCCCCCTCTCTCATGTTTAAGGGATCCTTATCCCTTCAAAGGTTTAAAGGTATTCTCACCTTTCTCTTGAATTGGGTTTAAACACCCCGCCTGGAGCACAAGTTATCCAGGAATAGTTCAAGATAGCGGGACCAGTTCATGTAATAGTGGCTGACAATTTCGTTATTATTGGCTATATCCTGGATCCTTAAGGTATATGAGGATTGATCACCCTCTCTCGCGAAAGGGTATTTTCATACTCTCTAAGGTTTAAAGGTATTCACCTTTCTAAGTCTTGGAGTTTATACACTCCCGCCTGTAGCGCACGAAAACAAGGGTTTATCCCAGGATAGTGAGGATCTATCTCCAGGATACTAAAGGTTTATCCCCAATAAAACTAAAGTTATTGACAAATTCTAAATATGTGACATCATCTATGGTTGTGTTTATACATTCTCTTGTGAATTGAAAGTTGCAAAGTTTAGACACTAAGTATTCAAATATGTCATTTCCTGCACAGACAGGGGACATCCATGTCGGGGACATCCATGTCAGGGACATTGCAAATGGTACGAAGAATGAAGTTGGAATCTATTTCCAAAGTGTTTTAGTATGGTTTTTTATTCCCCATATATTAAAGGCCTTATCTAAATAACCTAAGTTTTTAAAGTCATGCTTTATAAAGTTCTAATGAAATATTTTTTACAAGGGTACTAAGCATAATATCAGTATCCTGACCAGGATATTTGGTCAGAATATTTAGAACATAACTTTCAAAATAAAAAGATGGCATAATAACAACGAATAAAGCTAAAAGGTTAGTTTATTATTAACATACTAAAAGATTGTATTCTTGGCTTCATCTCAAACCGAGACCCATCCACCAAGAATACAATTAAGTTTTCAAAAGTGTATTAACAGTGATGACCAAGGGCTTCATCCTGAAACTCAGGATCCCTCCACCTTTGGCCATCATATTGTCTGAAGTGCAGGAAAATAAAATTGTTCAGCATGAAAAGTACATTGTTCAACGAAAGACATTCAACCAACAGACTTAAAAAAGTGGGCTCAGGCCTAGGCATGAATATCCCTCATCGCCCACTTTGCTGCCCTCAAGCAGCAGCACCTTCCTCAACCACAGCTTCACCACCAACATCCGCTCCAAGATTAGCCCCAGGATCCTTATCAGCATCACCGCCAGCATCAACCGCCATCTCAGCCTCTTTAGAAGACTCTTCGACCATAGGCTTAGTGGGATAATCCATAAGATCGCCACAGAGATCCTTCAATTTCTCCTCCCAGGCTTCGATAGTCCAGGTTGGGCATTCAAAGTCAGCAACTTTGGCTTCATAAGCCATCTTCAACCTGGCCTGGAGGAGGGAAATCACAACGGAGCTCTTAAGGCCCTCCCTATAAGAGGCCATATCCTGCTCGTGCTGGACCTGGACAGCATCGAGTTTTACCTGAGCCTCCTGGGTAGCCTTCTTCGTGGCAGCTTAGGCCTCCTGGGTCATCGCCTTGAATTTATCCTCGTAATGCTGTGACTTGGCGGCGGCGATCATTCCTTGGTCAACGATGGTGACTTCAGCCTTCTTTAACTTGGCTTCCAGCATCTTGTTAACCCCGCAAGCTTCCTCGTATAGATGTATCAGGCGCTCAAGGTCCTACAATCAAGAACACAGGTACCAGTATATATAATTTAATCAGGATATCAGTTCAGCATATATATATAGGATGCAGGATAAGAATATTTATCTGGTTGAGAAAGGAAGTCATGAATCCACTGGATTCAACGAACTCGTGATTCTCATAAGGAAAAGCTTAAGGGGTAGCGGGAGAGTCTATTTCCTTCCTTTTACGGGCACTGGAGGCATGGGTCTTGGTGGGCGAAGAAGGCTTAGGGATGGTAGCAGCTTTGGAACTGGTGGGCTTGGATGGAGTGGCAGGTTTGGGGCTTGGTTCTTTCTTTACAACAACGGGACCAGAATAGCTGTCCAACTCTTTAAGGTCGAAGACTTCAGGGATCTTGGCTGGTGCTACACAAAGGGAAAAAATTCTAAACTTTTGAATATCTTAATATTATGATTAATTTAAATGTGTACAGGAATATTTAGCACAAATGTCCTTACCAGACATATCGGAGCTAGATTTTTGGCTTGAACT
This sequence comes from Helianthus tuberosus, assembly GCA_030545235.1. NCBI lineage: Eukaryota > Viridiplantae > Streptophyta > Magnoliopsida > Asterales > Asteraceae > Helianthus > Helianthus tuberosus. The sequence goes on from CM060399.1 coordinate 18,934,239, forward strand.
TGTGAAAAATAGTGAAAAGGTTCTTTCACTCTCGGGAAGCTGGTAGACGGCCTTGATTCTTTGTTCCGACTCAGCGCTGGGAGGGGCTAACTCTTTAAAATTTGCTGCACAAAAAATAAGAATATTAGTTCAGGATATGACAGCAAGATATATTTGGGGATATATCTAAAACCCAAGATCCTACCAGTGGTCAACCACTTCACTGGAAGGTCAACACCTTTGTCAATGGATTCCCTTTTTACAAAAAAGAACTTTCGTTTCCACCCATCCTCGTTTTTAGTTGCTTTGAGGATGAGGGGGTTTTTAGAAGTTGAAAAAAGAAGGAATCGGCTAGAACCATGAGACCGTAGACGATAAGCAATACAAGATCCTCAATACAAAGATCGGGAATATGATGGGTCTTGATCTGGTCCAGTACCACCAAAACTCGCCAAACCATGGGCATAGTCTGGGCAAAGCTGAGACTAGTGAGATGAAAGAAACGCATGATAAATTCTGGAAAAGGGTATCGAAGTCCTATGGAAAAGGGGTAAGCCAAGAAACAAATCCACTCATTTGAAGACACATCTGATCGGATATTCCGGTCAAACGGTCGAATGATTGCTCCGGCGGGAAAAGCACCGAAGGCTTTCAGAGCGGCGATGTCAGCTTTGTCGAAAGAGCAAACCTCTTTCTCGGGCTCCTTGAGGAGATTTTGTTCCTAGAAGGTCGGAATGGAATCGGCTGTGTGTGATCGTGTTTGACTGGCCATGAGAGAATGCAAAGTAAAACAGAGAAAAGAGAAAAGAAGAGAGAGAGATGATACCTGAGAATTCCGGAATTATGGTGATGAATATATAAGGAAGTTGAGAAGATATAGGCCTAAGATAGGGTATAATGAGTGAATTTTGCGTAGGTAGTTGCACACTGTCACATCAACCGTCGCATCCTATTAATTGCCTCGATCGACATAAGAGAAAAATATATCTGTTTGAATTTGGGAATCCCAACCGATATATTTTTTGGGACAATTGTTATGGGTGGAATTCTGAGCCCATATCCTGAAATTATATCCTGACTTGATTATTTCTGATTATGGTCAGGATATTGGTAATATCCTGATACAGTATCCTGGAAGTTACTAATTATTTATTTGCAGGTCATGGCTGCAAGATCATAACGTTCACGTGGATTCTTTCTCCTGAAGACTCGCTCCATTTGGTTGGAAAATGAACGTCGAAGCCGGAAGAATAGGTCACTAACGTTCAGAAGGGAATATTCCGGAGTATCTCTAGTTTATAGGAGAAGTTGTTTGATTTTTGTAACTATACATAGAAATGCCAGATCGTAGGAACACTTCACTTCACTCTCTGCTCTCGAACTCTTACATATTTCTATAGCAATCATGCACTAACACTCATCACTTACAATCATTGTACCACTTAGTAGCACTCTGAGCAATATCCTGCATTGTATCCTGAACATTTAAGTAATAAGAAGAACAAGGCAGCTGACGATTGCCAGCTCCCGAGGTTTTATGCTGGAGATCTAGATTAATCAAGGGCTTTCCTCGTATATCCTATATCCCGAAACTATTTTTACAAACATACAAACCGATGTATTTTTCACAAGCATTGCTAGCACACTACCTCACAAAATAATTTGATCACTTAATTGCTTCGGTAATTTTTGACCAAAACGGAACCGACATGCAATAAATCTTTGTAGGATTTAGGACTTTTCACCATATCTTTAATATTTGATGTTTTTGACTGAAGATTTTTAGTACTTATGGGTTTTTCATATCATTTTGTGGTTTTGTTTGAATGTTTATTTGAATTTATGGAATGTATCATATCACTTTATTTGAATATTCAATAATAATTTGTATTAATATTATAGATTATATGTATTTTTTAATACTATGTAGTATGCTAATATATAGAAATATGCAATAACAATTTATTCTATGTTAAAAAAATTAAGCTATTTTTAGCTACGCTAAATACACGGTTACCCACCCATAACCGACCCGCTATAACTATCAAAACCGAATAACCATAACCACCATAACCGATCGGTTATGGTTATGGTTATCCAATAACCAACATCGCGGTTATGATTATGGTTTTTGGTCAAAACCGACCCAAACCGACCCATGCACACCCCTAATAGACAGGTAGCTTGATTTCCCCAACAGTGTTCTTCGTTTTCCCACTGAATCCTACAAGTACAGTGGATTTTGAAGTAATCTCAGTTTTCGGGATATTCATCCTCTTCAAAGTCTCCAACTAGATGATATTGACTAAGCTCCCATTATCTACCCGTATCCTGCGGACAAAATGCTTAGCAACATATAAAGTAATTACCAACCCATCATGATGGGGATCCTGGATGTTATCCCGATCATCACTTTCGAAAGTTATCACTTTATCATCTGTGAGCATTGTCATCCTTGTTGGCTTATCTCCCCTTTCTGCTTTGGCCTCTTTAGCATGTCTTTTGGCCACAGAGTAAGAAGTTCCACATATGTCGGATCCTCCGGAGATGAAGTTGATTATCTTTACATCGGTGGTCAAGATGTAGCTCTTTCAGGATTCGTATCAGTATCCTGAGTCTTATTCTTCTTTCTGCCAAGAAGTTCCTTTAGGTTACCTGTACTTAGTAAGTAGCTGATCTCTTTTCTCGAGGCTATACAATCCTCCGCCATGTGCCTAAAATCTTCATGAAAGGCACACCCCTTTGATTTGTCCTTCCAATCAGCATTTTTCGGATTCTTTTTCTACCATCTTTCTTTGTCCCCCAATCACTGCATAACATACATTAGTTCAGGAATATTTACTGAAAAACAATATTCTAAAAGTTTAGGATATTCTTCTTTATCCTCATCCTCATTAGCATTCACTCTTTTGTTGTCGTTCTTAGCATATGGCTTGGATCGGTATTGTTTGTATGAGGATTCTGACTTCCTATTAGTTGATTCAAATGTTGAGGATGTGTTCATCCTTTCCTGCATCTTCCTGTCATCTTCGAGCCTTATGTATCTCAAGGCCCTATTTCGAGCTTCATCCAGATTCCTGCAAGGATTCATTGCAAGGTCTTGGTAAAATTGAGAATCCTTCTGTAACCCCATTTTGAACGCCTGTACTATTGTGGCAACATCAAGGTTCGGGATATCCAGGGATTCTCTACTAAATTTGTTAACATAGTCCCTCAGGGATTCTTGTGATCCTTGCGTTATCCTGTAAAGATCACTCGTTAGTTTCTCAAAGCTCCTGCTACAAGAAAAATTGGCTGTTAAATAAGTTAACTAAATGAGCAAAAGATGTAATAGAATGAGGTGGAACATTTAAAGCCATTTTAAGGCTGATCCTGTCAAAGTGGAACTAAAGCCTTTGCATAAGCATGCCTCTTTGAGTTCAGGTGGGATTAGATTTATTTCTATCCTTTCCCTATACTGGGCAACATGCTCCTCAGGATCCGTCGTCCCATCATATAACTTCATGTTGGGAGTCATGAATCTCTTTGGGAGTTCTGCATTACAAATGGGGTAAGCAAATCGGGATATCTTGTGGCTATCCTAGGATACTTCTGGTATAGGCTGCACTACCCCAGGCACACTCGTTATCATATCCTTTAATTTTTGAAGTTCTCTAGTTAATGCTGATGTTACACCTGCATCCTGCAACGGTTCAAGATTATTAGAGTAGGGATACTGGTGTTAATAGATGCTTTACCAGCCTGGCGATTCTGGCCATATCCTAGACCATATCCTGGATCCCTTACGGTCGATATCCTGGCCGTTGGGGGATATTTCTAATATATTGCTCTGGGAATGATTCAGTATCATGTTGCCTTTATTATCTTCGGTGAATGCTGCCGAGCTAAGGTTCAACACCCTGGGCTGTAAAGGAGTAGATGCATCCTCAGTAGGTTTCTAGGATTTTGACTTCAAGAGTTGTATCCCCTTCATTATAACCTGGTTGGTTTCCTGCTGTTTTTTCATTTGATCCTGCATGCTGCCAAACAAAGAAAAAATCTAATCATTAGAAGCAAAGACAGGAGTTATCCATGAAACTCCAGATCTGAAAACATTCTAAGCAACAGAAGCGTCTCGAGATGTTTGGCTTTTATTTCTCCTTTGGGACGCTTGAACTTGTGGAAGTGGAGGAGGCAATGAACCAATCGTAGCAGAGGTTGAAGCAGGCATCGAAGAAGAGCTCAATTTGATTGAGAGGCCATTGAAAATAGTTTTGTAAAAAGTTTTAAGAACAAAAAACCAATTAATGATTTTAACAAAGTTTTGAATAAAAATAGCACCACTTGCCCCACGGTGGGCGCCAAATTGTTTTGGTCAAAAATTACCGAAGCAATTAAGTGATCAAATTTAGTTTGTGAGGTAGTGTGCTATAGATATTTGCTAAAATGTATTAAGTTGATTAATAAAGAAAACAGTTTCAGGATATAGTTTCAAGATATCAAACTATATCAATTATCAAGTAATGAACAATAAAAGTAAAGATTGACGCGGGATGTACGAGGAAAGCCCTTGATCTATCTAGATCGCCGGCACAAAACCTTGGGAGCTGACAACTGCCAGCTGCCTTTGTTCTTCTTATTTATAGAAATATCAGGATACAGCTTCAGGATAATGCACGGATCAGCTCTAAGTGTTACAATGATTGTGAGATGTGAGTGAATGATTGTGAATGTAGCAAGTAATCAGTGTGTGTACGAGATTACATGTGTTTTTCTAATGATTCGGCATCCCCTTATATAGTTTTTAAATTCTAACTGAATATCCTACAATTCTGGGATACGGAGAATATCCCCTTGTGACCGTTGTAGACCTCTTCATCCGCTATCAACGTTCACCTTTTAACCACTTTGAGCGAGTCTTCGGGTAGACCTAGTCCTTGTTAACGTTGGTCCCTTGCAACTGAAGTATACAAACAAACCATTAGTAACGAGCAAGATACTTTTGTAGGATGTTACCAATATCTTGGTTCGGTATCCTGGTCGCAGATTAGAAACATAAAGTCAGGATATATTATCGGGATATATGTTCAAAATTCCACCCATAACAATTCCGTTGTGTTGTCACTCTCGAAAAACACCTGTGCTGCAACATCTACTATATCTCTTATTCCACATTGAATGATTTGAAAAAGTCATTGTACTCAATGAGGCAGTACGAGTCATTGTTGATGCTTTTGTGCTTGACAGGACCAAACAAATCCATGTGCAAGCGCTCAAGCGGCACTGCCATCGTGTTGATTTTCTTCTTGGGGTGCAATTTCTTACTTTGCTTTCCTTTTTGGCATGAAACACAGACGTCTTGCAGATGAAATTTTTTAACAGGAACACCATTCACCAGTTCATTCTTCACCAGATGATTCATTTTTCTTAAGTGAATGTGTCCCATCTGTTTGTGCCAAGAGATGGACTCTTTTTTAGTGGCTTTTGAAACAAAACATGTTACTTGTGCAGACGTGGTAATCACTTGACTCATATCAAGGATATACAAATCATTAATCCTTGGTGCAGAAAAGAGAATCCATTCGTCAGGAATCTTGAAACCGGGCATCAGCGCATAACATCCAGCAGCATCAAACTGCACAGAGAACTTCTTATCACAAATTTGAGAAACACTAAGAAGATTGTGATCAAGTTTTTGCACGAAATTGATGTTATCAAAACTCACTATCCCGTTGGATACCATTCCTTCTTCAGTAATATAACCACCTTTATCTCTATTAAAAGCAACATAACATCCTCTTATAGATTTTACGCTGTAGAGAATCCTCATGTAGCCTGTCATGTGCCTGGATGCTCCACTATCAACAATCCAAAGACTATTGACAGTTCCTCCCGGAACACCCTGCACATGTACTTAAACAATCAGTTGGAGATAGCGACCTAAGCCTTCGTGGACTTGGGTCTTCCATTTTCATCGATAAAAGTTATTTCAACTTCACGATGGTTTGAAAAAGGTGATGCTCCCCCTGAATTTGTGACTGTTTTTTGGTTTCCAGATCTGTTGAGGTTTACTAGTTTTTAATTTTGAAACATTATCATTTTCTTGTTTTACTCTAACAGATGGTTTTTGAACTACTTCGGTCTTGAGTGCCTTTTCAATTACCTTGTTTTGTTTACGTTTCTGTTTCACCTCATGTTCCTTCACAAGACGGGGATCTTGTTTTGGTTAAATAGATCGTTTTCGGTAACTTTGCTCTGGGAGAGCATCAGCTTTAGCCTTAAGCTTATGAAGATAAGGACAATTTCAAATGATATGTCCAAATTCACCACACTCGGAACATGATCTTCATTCAACAAACCCAGAAGAATCATGTTGATGACTCGATGATGAACATTGTGATTTCAAGGTACTTGGTCTTGAGTTGCTTTGAGCTGTGTTTCGATGACGCACATGTATTTCGATGTCATGTATTTCACCCCCGAAGTATAAAAACTGAAAACAGTTAAGAGAAAAGGGGGACATGAACTCACAGAAGTGCGTCTCGAAATATTCCGTCCCAAAATAACCTGCTGCGTGACGACCTACACGTACTAACTTCTATTAGACGGACGGCCGTGCCTTGGCTTAAGGATTATCGTTTTTGGGAAATAGTTAGGCAACTATTTTGTATTTACACTTCTTAATTATTTTGTAAACATATTCCTTCCCAAGGATGGGGGTTTTAATACAGGTGCGTTTTCTTATAATTCCAAAAATATATTATTAAGTCTCACTTAATAAAATATATTTTATTCATTTGTCTAAAATATTCTATCTCCAAAATATACATATTTTTCCCAAAAATATTATATTTTATTCCATACAATTTCCAAAATAATACTTTTATCAAAATACGCATTTAAGAGTATTTTCCGAAAAATACGTAAGTTACATTTTAAGGTTCGTGTGGTAATAATAATACCGGTGTAACTTAAATATTTATTTGTGATAGCGTTGGTATATTTTGGAGTTGTGCTTTCACAATGTATTCCAGTTATATTATTTTTACTCTAAAAATAATATACATATAGTTCACAAAATAATCATAAAATCACACAAGCGTTTTATTATGAAATATATATTCTCAATATATATTTAACAAGTTTCCTTTACGAAAATCCACCTCCGAATAGTTGGTTATTTTATAACAAAAATCATGGCGATGTTTGTTTGGAAAATATATTCTTAACACTTGTCACAAAAATATTCTAAGTGTTATTTTCTGGAAAAATTTCGCCAGAGTTTCCTCTGTAACTGGAGGTGGCCACGCTTACTAGCGTATCATTTTCTTTTCAAAATTAAATCAACAATTTTCCAAACATCAATATTCAATGTTCAATCGTCAAACTAGTCAAAATAAGCATAAATCGCAAACACATGAACTTGTAAGTTGTGTAAGTATATGTAGTAACTTTCCATCATCTTTAATAGATCTTGTTTTCTTTAAAAACATGTTTAACTTCTTAAAACTTTGTTTTCAAAGAACATGTTGTTTTACAACTTCTAGTCAAATATTACGGAAATATTTCTTTGTTAAATCCTTTTGTTACATAAGTGTTTACACACTTGTTTGTTCACAAAAACACCTTTAGTTTATGAAAGATCCGGCTTTAAAATAAGACTTGTATATTTTACTTGGTTCTTCGAAAATATCACTTGTAGATCTTTGGATCTACTAGTTTAAAACTCTATTTTACAAGAAACATCAATTTTACACAAGTTCATGTTTATGTATGGAAAAGTTTGTCATCTTGTAACTTTCCTACTTAACATATTGCTAGTTCATGTTCCATGAACATGATCTAGCGTGGTTAGATGACGATCCGTTCCACTTCTAGCAATCAACAACATAAAATAACCATAACAAAACAAGATTCACAAGTTTTACACCATTATTTACTCTTTAACCACCATGTTTATCATTCTTGCGAGACTTTAAGTTTTGTTTTCGCATGTTCTTGCAAGACTTTAAGTTTTGTTTTCGCATGTTCTTGAATTTTAACCGTTAAACTTCTTATTAACCACTTTAAACATGAACAAGGAAGTGTTTAGAAGCACTTACTACTAGCTCAAGGCTAGGGAAGAAACAAGGCGTAAACGAAGTAGATAAAAGAAATATAGAGAGGTCCTTGCGTTTCCGTAAAGACCGAGGTTGCTTGTATGTCACCTTGCACCCTTGAGTATGTAAGAAATGGTTGATCAAGACTTGAAGGTAGTGGTGGTGATGATGGTTGTGTTCGGCCGAGAGTCTCCAAGGGAGGGAGAGAAGGCAAAAATTTTTTGTTAAGTGTTTAGTGATTGTAGGTGCTTATCTTACATACATACTTATAGACCATCACATACTAATATCCATGGTGTAATGTGTAATCTAGATATGGAACAAGGGTGATTATAATAATCAAGAATTTGTGGTGTGTGTCCCACATGGGGAAACCGATCGGATGGGGGGGGGGGGATATTTAGTTTGATTTCAACCAAAGTTAAGTGATCTAGTTTGTTTAGTTAAGATAGTTAGGAGTTTAAATAAGTTACTAGTGTGTAGTGTTTTGTAACGGGTGTTAGGGTGTTCGGGGACCCTAACTGGCTCAGAAAAGGAAAAACAATGTCATTGACATTATTTTTATGTTCCGGGTAAAGTCCGGTTGTTCGGTTGGATATTAATCCGTTAAAGTGCTAATTAAGCATTTAAAGTGTCGTTAATATTATTTTTAGTGACACGATGAATTCCTGACACTTTGGAAAGTGTCTAGTATTATTTTCCCATGTTTTTGCACTTTACTAGTTAGCTTAGATGCTGAATTTTTGTATTAAAGTGCAGGATTTTGTAGTTATAGCATGTTTTAGGCACATACGGTCACTATAACTATCACCTAGTGACGCAGTTTTACAATCCTCACCTCCCTACACTCCCTACTAGTGTAGTAAACTATTCCCGGCTCATACTGGCCTTAGAGACAGTGCCTGTCTGATGCTGGCTATGTCAGCATGTTTACTGGGTTATCCGTTCATTGTGCTACTGTGCTTTTGTGCATCAAGTTTGTCACTATAGTTCTGTGTAAATAATGGAGTGACAGCAATAAAGTATGATGCATGTATGTGTATGTATCAGAATTCAAGTAGCAGTTTAATCACAACTTTAAGCAAGCACAGTAATTAAGCGTTAATTAAATATTAATTAATTCGTACGGATACCTGGTTTGGTGAGGGTTGTCACATTCTCCCCCCGTTAAAGAAATTTCGTCCCGAAATTTAAGCTCTGCTTCTAGATGCAGGGGTCTTTGGAAACAAATGGGGGTATTTCTCTTTCATACGATCCTCACGTTCCCACGTGAATTCAGGCCCATGTCTTGCATTCCAACGAACTTTGACGAGTTTGACACTGCTCCTGGGAGTTTTGTTAACTTTCCAATCCGTAACCTCGACGGGTTCTTCGGTAAAGTGGAGCGTGTCGTTGATATGAACTTCGTCAGCAGGAATGATTACTGTTTCTTGTGTTGGACTCTTTCTCAAATTTGATACATGGAATGCATCGTGAACGCCATTGAGTTCAGCAGGTAGGTCCAACTTGTAGGCTACAAGCCCAATCCTTTGCAGTATCTTGAACGGGCCAATGTAACGCGGATTTAACTTCCCACGCTTTCCAAAATGTGCCACACCCTTCCAGGGTGAAACTTTTAATAAAACCATATCCCCAACTTGAAATTCCAAAGGTTTCCTCTTTGGATCTGCATAGGCTTTCTGTCTGTCGCGAGCCGCCTCGATGCGCTTTCGAATTTGCGCAATCTTGTCTGTTGTCTCTTGGACTATTTCGGGACCAACGAGTTGTCTATCACCTGCATCAGCCCAGCATAAGGGTGATCGACATTTGCGTCCATAAAGAGCTTCAAATGGCTCGGCTCCAATGCTTGTGTGGTAGCTGTTGTTGTACGAAAATTCGACCAATGGTAAATGATTATCCCAGCTACCACCTAGATCCATTACACATGCTCTCAGCATATCCTCCAATGTCTGAATAGTTCTTTCACTTTGCCCATCAGTTTGCGGATGAAATGCAGTGCTCAGATTTAACTGTGAGCCAAAAGCTTCTTGGAAGGATTGCCAAATCCTTGATGTGAAACGTCCATCTCTATCAGAGATGATCGAGAGAGGCACTCCATGACGTGCAACAATCTCTCGCATGTATATTTCTGTAAGTTTACCAGTGTTATCCTTCTCTTTGATTGGCAGGAAATGTGCGGACTTTGTCAGACGGTCTACTATTACCCAAATAGTATCATGACCTCTGGGCGTCTTTGGCAACTTAGTTATGAAGTCCATTGAAATATGTTCCCATTTCCAATTGGGAATTTCAGGTTGTTGCAGAAGTCCTGAAGGCTTCTGGTATTCAGCTTTAACCTTGGCGCACGTTAAACACTTGCTAACATAAACAGCAACATCGCCTTTCATCCTAGGCCACCAATAATAATCCTTAAGATCTTGGTACATCTTATCCGCACCGGGATGAATAGAGTACCGTGATCTGTGAGCTTCATCAAAAATAACTTTCCTTAAACTACCAAACAGGGAACCCAAATCCGTTTCATGAAACATAAGGTTCCTTCCTCGTTTGGCACCAACTGCTTCTCCATCCCACGGAGATATTCCTCTTCGATGTTCCTTTCTTTCAAAGCTTCTCTCTGTGCGGCACGAATGCGTAGAGAGAGATCTGTCTGAACAATCATCTCCAAAGCCCTAACCCTTATGGGCTTAATCCTTTCTTTTCGACATCAGGGCATCTGCGACCAGATTCGCTTTCCCTGGGTGATACTTGATCTCGCAATCATAATCGTTCAACAATTCGACCCAACGTCTCTGTCTCATATTCAGCTCTTTCTGGTCGAATATGTGCTGCAGACTTTTATGATCCGTAAAGATTGTACACTTTGTACCATACAAATAATGTCTCCATATTTTCAGCGCAAATACCACTGCGCCTAGCTCCAAATCATGCGTGGTATAGTTCTTTTCATGAACTTTCAATTGGCGTGAAGCGTAAGCTATAACTTTCTAGCGTTGAATCAACACGCAACCCAATCCTTGACGCGAAGCGTCACAGTATACCATAAAATTATCAGTTCCTTCTGGTAGCGATAAAATCGGCGCATTGCAAAGCTTGTCTTTCAATAACTGGAATGCTTCTTCTTGTTTGATTCCCCAATCAAACTTCTTATCCTTCTGTGTGAGCGCGGTCAGAGGTTGAGCGATTTTAGAAAAATCCTCAATGAACCTTCGATAATAACCAGCCAAACCCAAGAACTGTCGAATCTCGGTTGGCGTCTTTGGAGTCTCCCAACTCTTGATCGCCTCGATCTTTGTGGGATCAACATGGATTCCATTTCCATTTACCACATGTCCAAGGAATTGGACTTCACGTAGCCAGAACTCACACTTTGAGAACTTGGCATATAATTTCTCCTTCTTAAGTAGCTCTAAAATAGCTCTTAAGTGTTGTTCGTGCTCGTCCTTTGTCTTTGAGTAAATCAGAATGTCGTCAATGAACACAATCACAAACTTGTCTAGGTACGGCTTACACACTCGGTTCATTAGGTCCATGAAAACTGTAGGTGCGTTTGTTAGCCCAAATGGCATAACTAGGAACTCGTAGTGTCCGTAGTGAGTCCTAAAGGCCGTCTTCGGGATACTTTCCTCTTGTATCCTAAGTTGATGGTATCCTGATCGCAAATCGATCTTTGAATAAAAGCTTGAACCTTGCAACTGGTCAAATAGATCATCGATTCTTGGCAGAGGATACCTATTCTTGATCGTCAATTTATTCAACTCCCGGTAGTCAATGCACATACGAAAACTACCGTCTTTCTTCTTAACAAACAGAACCGGAGCTCCCCAAGGTGAGAAGCTTGGTCTGATGAATCCTTTATCTAACAGCTCCTGGAGTTGTGTCGACAACTCCTGCATCTCTGATGGCGCAAGTCTATAGGGTGCCTTGGCTACACGCGCGGCGCCTGGAACTAAATCAATGTGGAACTCAACTTGCCTTTGAGGCGGTAATCCTGGCAAGTCTTCTGGAAAGACTTCCGGATATTCTCTGACGACTGGAATGTCTTCGATCTTCGGCTCAGCAGCTTTCTTATCCACGATGTGTGCCAAGAATGCAACACATCCTTTCTTCAAGCACTTTCTAGCTTTTAGACAGCTAATAATTCTTAGAGGGGTATCATGCTTCTCTCCGTGCACTACGATCGTTTCTTCATCCGTCAGTGGGATGCGGATGGTCTTCTCATGGCAAACTATCTCAGCTTTGTTACTCGATAGCCAATCCATTCCCACTACCATATCAAAGCTTCCCAACTCGACAGGTAGTAAGTCTAGCGTAAACTCGTGCCCTCCTAGTTTAATCACACATCCTTGAACAACTTCACTGGTCTCAACTAGTTTCCCATTTGCTAATTCGATCGAGTATGGAACGTCTAACTTACTAGGCGTCAAACCAAGAATATTCTTAAATTCTATCGACACGAAACTATAATCGGCACCAGTATCAAACAAAACGCATGCAAAGCGTTGGTTTATAGGAAACGTACCAGTGACTACGTTGGGATCCTGGCGCGCTTCCCTCGCCTCAATGTTAAACACTCTTTCGCGGGCTTGATTCAATCCTGGGCAGTCCGTCTTAAAGTGCCCAATGTCACCGCAGTTGAAACAACCCAATCTTTGACCATTACCTCCTCCGTTCCCCGTTTGATTGTTGTTTTGATTTCGATTCGTGTCCCCAGCTTGATTAGCATTGTTCCCTCCATTTCCATTACCTCCATTATTCCCTTGTGGACGATTTCCATTACCACCACGATTATTGTTCCGATTACCAAAACCTCCTTGGCCTCCCCGGCCTGCACTAGCCCAGCAGTTATCCTTCAGGTGGCCAACTTTTCCACAAGCTTCACATACTTTTGGCCCACACCGGTCAGAATGGTGACGCTGGCATGTGTTACACTTGGGATGAGTACCCATATATCCTTTCCCTTTCTTCCCTGCACCAGTTGCAGCTTGGACCGGTGCGCTTGGTTCTCCTTTCTTGCCAACATTGCTAGTTCCCTGCTTGAAGTTTGAGAATTTCCTCTTATTCTCACCAGACGACTCTACGTGAGTCTCTTTCTTCTTTGGCTCAACATTCGAAAACTTGTTCAGGCGGATGGCTTCCTCAGTAAGAGCTACGCTCAGATCAATGGCCTCTGTGATAGTCGCAGGCTTGGAAGTAGTGACCATACTCATGATCTGTGGAGCTAAACCCCAGATAAAGCGCTCGATTCGCTTAAATTCCGGTGTAACCATATAGGGTACCACATGCGACAGGTCGTGGAATCTCTGAACATATTCCGCGAATTTGGGACCATCCATCCTTAAATGCCAGAACTCAGTCTCCAATCTTTGTATCTCAGCACGAGAGCAATACTTCCTTCGCATTAACTCTTTTAACTCAGCCCAAGTCAACGCGTAAGCGGCAGCTTCACCAAGAGTTTGCACTTGTAAGTTCCACCAGGACAGGGCTCCATCCAAAAATAGCCCAGAAATGTAAGTCACTTGTTGGTCTGGAGCGCACTTGCTCATTCAAAGAACAGACTCCGTCTTTTCGGCCCATCTTACAAAAGCAACAGCACCTCCAGTGCCGTCAAAGTTTACGGGCTTGTAGTCTAGGAACTACTTGTAAGTGCACCCTGCACATACGTTAGAATATATAAATGGCATTAGCGAACATGCTAAAAATATCCAAATGTATCGTAGTTTGTCCCAATGACTTAACATTACCATGTGGTGGATTGTTATTGCCGTTGTTGTTGTTCGAATTGCTTCCGCTGGTTCCTCCGTTTGAGGCTGCATACTGCGCTATGGCGGCAGCAATGATTTGTTGAAGTTCTGCCTCGTTGGTATCTTCTAAAAGATGTGTTCACGTAGGTCAGGTCATAGTAAGTAAAGTGTACGTATATATTCAACAATATCAACACATAACATCTCATGTTATAAATAAATCAACCACATAACATCTCATGTTATAGAACATAAACAATAAATCAAACATTACATATGATGAGAACACTGCGATTGCGCTGTCATAAATCAAGACCACAATGTAAGGTTTACAAGTTCATAACTGTGTCATACATCATCAGTGACTAAGGGCCACATCGCCCTAGTCCAAACTATCTAATCAGTGACAACAGCATCAAATATACAAATCCTCAAAAGTCATAATCATAAAAAAATGCGGTCTCCAAAAGCTGTGTAGTCTGCACAATCGCGGTCCTCTCATCAAAAGTCTACCCGAGTCGTACAAAATGGCCCTAAGCTGATGGCGGTGGAGGAGGGGGAAAACGAGAAAAGAGTAAACGTCGCATATGAAGCCAGTCCTCCTCCATAGCGCGATGAGAGCGCAATAAGTAAGCTATCTGCTGCTCGGGAGTCCAAAAACGAGTGGCAGAATCAGGTGAAAGTGGTCGAGGAGGGTGTGATACTGCAGGTGGTGTCTGGCACTGGCACGGGAGTCGCTGAGCTCTCTCTAGCTCCTGTACCCGACGGGTCAGCGCCTCCTGCTGTATCATGAAAGATGTGAGAACATCCTCCGTAGAATACCCCATGTGGTATGGGTGATACGGATCCGTCGGTGGCATAATGGGGGGAGTAGTCCAGAGGAATGGCTCACTAGATGGAGCAAAGGATGGTACAGTAAACGGTGCAACAGTGGGAACAATAGTAGGATGAGAAACCTGAGGTACAAACTGATCTCTTCCTGACACAAAAGGTGTATGACCAAACAGATGACGTGACGAACCCTCCCCAGGACATGGTAGAGGAATGTCCTGGAGATAAGTGACCGAGAGATCTGTGCGGTGAGTATCTGTGGTGTGTGGGACAACAATGGGAGCTGAAACAGGAGCTGAAACGGGGGCTACAGGTGGTGTAACTGGTATCAGGAAAGGTGGGTAATCATCGTCATCCTCTATCCACCCATTGTGGGTGTGAGCGTATCGTGGATCAATATGGGTCGCAAAAGGTGCGCGGTCGAACATCACCGGCACTGGATCAGGAAGTGGTATGACAACGGGATCCTCTAACAACAGTGGAGCATCAATATGAACATCAACAACATGATCATCCACCAACTGTGGAACAACAACAGGATGATCGTCAACAGGTATATCATCAGCCAAAGGAGCAACAGCAGGTGCGTCGGCATGAACAGGGTCATGCTCCAATGCGGGGTCAGGAGCAACGCCTGGCTCAGGGGCCACAGCAGGCTCCGGATCAACAAACTCCATCTCAAAATCAGCTGGATCAGCAAACATAGGGTCGACAGGGGCTACAGGATCCTCCAAGTGCTGGTCTAAGTGTACGAACTCAATGTCCTGGTCTGGATCAAAGCCAGGTGCAAAAATAGGATCTGAATCATCATCAACATCATGATCGAACTCAAAGATGTGCGCAGGAGCAGGTGCAGCGGATGACGCCATTTCCGGGTCGGCGTCGTGTGAGTGGTGCTGCACTCCCTGTATGTGCGAAGGTACGGATGCCACAGACTCAAAGGAGTCTGGAACAGGTGAATGAATGGGAGCCTCCTCCGCAGGAGCATCAGCAAGAAGTAGGATATCACCGGCAGCAATATGGGCCTCGCCCTCAAGTGGGTCCTCCTCAAACAAGTCAACGTCATCGTCGAAAACAATATCAAGGGGCATATCAACAACGGGATAAGCTGCAAGGGGCACATGAGCAAGGATCACCACGAGCGGTAAATCCCCAACAAGATGGCCATCAGCAGGCTCTGCTACGACATCAGGCAGCGCAAAGGGCTGAAAGTCGTCATCATCTGTGCTGGTAGTATCGGAAGTGTACACCTCGTGCTCCAATGAAACTACGTCGTCTGATACTATGGCCATGGGATCTGTAATGTCCAACTCCCCAGTACCTGATGAAGGCATGACGTCTGTAACACAAACACATATGCACAAGCAATCAATCATATAATCAAATAATCATGTTAGTCACCAATAAGCAAGCATGTAGTTCTCCTAGTCCCACTAGTCTAACCTCCCAGCCTCTCAGACTGAATCTCCTAGTCTCTCAGACTAAACCTCCTAGTCTCTCAGACTAATTCCTTGGTCCCCCGACCAGAACCTCCCCAGCCACCCGGCTGAACTCCCTCAGTCTCCCTGACTGAATCCCTGGTCTCCCGACCAACCAAAAATTTAAAAATATGCTCAACTTTTGTTTGTAGAAATGTTTTGTGACCTGGATCTAGTCGTAGTGTATGCAATGTAAAATGTTTTCGTGAGATCCCTAGTGATCATAGTCTAGACTCGAGAAGGAATCCTAGTTCGCTATGATCAAAGCTCTGATACCAAGCTGTCACACCCTGGCTTTGCGGAAGCGTGGGTTTATTTGGTGTGACTTCTTAATACCATAGCTTAATCACATCAAAGCTATATGAATTTAAAACCACGATGATAATCCATTACTTCATGTTTTAGAAACAAAATACCACAACATTGTTTTCAAATGTCGACACATGTAACGAAAATGCAACATAACAAACTAAAAACATTGTTCAAAAGATACAACCACAGACATGAAACAAACACAGCTCAAGACCTGTGACTCGTCCAGGTAAAAGCCACAACTCCCAAACTTGGATGACATCGCACTTCTTACGCAACTTGAAAACATAACATACCTCGCCAGATCCTAATTCCCTGAAATACATGTAAGTTGGAAAAATCAACAAAAATGTTGAGCGAGTTCATGTGAAAGTGAGTATGTAAAACCTTTGTAAGTATAAAATCCCTGGTATGTAGCAAATAAGGAAATAAAGAGATCACCAATGGTTTGCAAGGCCATTGATATGTGTGAAGTGCAGTAGGAAGACTCAAACCTAGCAGATTTTTGCGTCGGGTACCAAGTCACCCCGAGGTCCGTACTGTTGGGCCTGGGGCTGGGCTCGCTACACCCAGATAGATCTACCGCTAAAGACCCTCGGTCCTATAATGAGGATTAATGGCCTCCAGTTCCCGTCTACCCACTCACATGATCTAAGTAGTAACCCTCCTTACGCTAACCATACCGTGTAAAAGTATTCGTAATCATTGGAACATGTATTTCACCCCCGAAGTATAAAAACGGAAAACAGTTAAGAGAAAAGGGGGACATGAACTCACAGAAGTGCGTCTCGAAATAGTCCGTCCCAAAATAACCTGCTGCGTGACGACCTACACGTACTAACTTCTATTAGACGGACGGCCGTGCCTTGGCTTAAGGTTTATCATTTTTGGGAAATAGTTAGGCAACTATTTCGTATTTACACTTCTTAATTATTTTGTAAACATATTCCTTCCCAATGATGGGGGTTTTAATACATGTGCGTTTTCTTATAATTCCAAAAATATATTATTAAGTCTCACTTAATAAAATATATTTTATTCATTTGCCTAAAATATTCTATCTCCAAAATATACATATTTTTCCCAAAAATATTATATTTTATTCCATACAATTTCCAAAATAATACTTTTATCAAAATACGCATTTAAGAGTATTTTCCGAAAAATACGTAAGTTACATTTTAAGGTTCGTGTGGTAATAATAATACCGGTGTAACTTAAATATTTATTTGTGATATCGTTGGTATATTTTGGAGTTGTGCTTTCACAATGTATTCCAGTTATATTATTTTTACTCTAAAAATAATATACATATAGTTCACAAAATAATCATAAAATCACACAAGCGTTTTATTATGAAATATATATTCTCAATATATATTTAACAAGTTTCCTTTACGAAAATCCACCTCCGAATACTTGGTTATTTTATAACAAAAATCATGGCGAAGTTTGTTTGGAAAATATATTCTTAACACTTGTCACAAAAATATTCTAAGTGTTATTTTCTGGAAAAATTTCGCCAGAGTTTCCTCTGTAACTGGAGGTGGCCACGCTTACTAGCGTATCATTTTCTTTTCAAAATTAAATCAACAATTTTCCAATCATCAATATTCAATGTTCAATCGTTAAACTAGTCAAAATAAGCATAAATCGCAAACACATGAACTTGTAAGTTGTGTAAGTATATGTAGTAACTTTCCATCATCTTTAATAGATCTTGTTTTCTTTAAAAACATGTTTAACTTCTTAAAACTTTGTTTTCAAAGAACATGTTGTTTTACAACTTCTAGTCAAATATTATGGAAATATTTCTTTGTTAAATCCTTTTGTTACACAAGGGTTTACACACTTGTTTGTTCACAAAAACACCTTTAGTTTATGAAAGATCCGGCTTTAAAATAAGACTTGTATATTTTACTTGGTTCTTCGAAAATACCACTTGTAGATCTTTAGATCTACTAGTTTAAAACTCTATTTTACAAGAAACATCAATTTTACACAAGTTCATGTTTATGTATGGAAAAGTTTGTCATCTTGTAACTTTCCTACTTAACATATTGCTAGTTCATGTTCCATGAACATTATCTAGCGTGGTTAGATGACGATCCGTTCCACTTCTAGCAATCAACAACATAAAATAACCATAACAAAACAAGACTCACAAGTTTTACACCATTATTTACTCTTTAACCACCATGTTTATCATTCTTGCAAGACTTTAAGTTTTGTTTTCGCATGTTCTTGCAAGACTTTAAGTTTTGTTTTGGCATGTTCTTGAATTTTAACCGTTAAACTTCTTATTAACCACTTTAAACATGAACAAGGAAGTGTTTAGAAGCACTTACTACTAGCTCAAGGCTAGGCAAGAAACAAGGCGTAAACGAAGTGGATAAAAGAAATATAGAGAGGTCCTTGCGTTTCCGTACAAACCGAGCTTGCTTGTATGTCACCTTGCACCCTTGAGTATGTAAGAAATGGTTGATCAAGACTTGAAGGTAGTGGTGGTGATGATGGTTGTGTTTGGCCGAGAGTCTCCAAGGGAGGGAGAGAAGGCAAAAATTTTTTGTTAAGTGTTTAGTGATTGTAGGTGTTTATCTTACATACATACTTATAGACCATCACATACTAATATCCATGGTGTAATGTGTAATCTAGATATGGAACAAGGGTGATTATAATAATCAAGAATTTGTGGTGTGTGTCCCACATGGGGAAACCGATCGGATGGGGGGGGGATATTTAGTTTGATTTCAACCAAAGTTAAGTGATCTAGTTTGTTTAGTTAAGATAGTTAGGAGTTTAAATAAGTTACTAGTGTGTAGTGTTTTGTAACGGGTGTTAGGGTGTTCGGGGACCCTAACTGGCTCAGAAAAGGAAAAACAATGTCATTGACATTATTTTTATGTTCCGGGTAAAGTCCGGTTGTTCGGTTGGATATTAATCCGTTAAAGTGCTAATTAAGCATTTAAAGTGTCGTTAATATTATTTTTAGTGACACGATGAATTCCTGACACTTTGGAAAGTGTCTAGTATTATTTTCCCATGTTTTTGCACTTTACTAGTTAGCTTAGATGCTGAATTTTTGTATTAAAGTGCAGGATTTTGTAGTTAGAGCATGTTTTAGGCACATCCGGTCACTATAACTATCATCTAGTGACGCAGTTTTACAATCCTCACCTCCCTACACTCCCTACTAGTGTAGTAAACTATTCCCGGCTCATACTGGCCTTAGAGACAGTGCCTGTCTGATGCTGGCTATGTCAGCATGTTTACCAGGTTATCCGTTCATTGTGCTACTGTGCTTTTGTGCATCAAGTTTGTCACTATAGTTCTGTGTAAATAATGGAGTGACAGCAATAAAGTATGATGCATGTATGTGTATGTATAAGAATTCAAGTAGCAGTTTAATCACAACTGTAAGCAAGCATAGTAATTAAGCGTTAATTAAATATTAATTAATTTGTACGGATCCCTTGTTTGGTGAGGGTTGTCACAACAATGACACATACAGGATAAAATATACAGACGGAAGCTACAGACATAATGCACTAACAGACTCCCCCTTGGATGTAGCTGTAGTCTTCCTTCCTGCATAGTCTTCAATGAACTATCTTGCTACGTCTGCTAGCTCTCGCCTTTTGTCTTCTCTTCTCAGCCCTTTCAGCTAGCATTCTGTCTCTCTTAACTCTTCCAACTGTCTTCCACCATTCATCATATTCCGAAATACCAGCTTTAGATTTATGCCACCTAGGAATCTTATTTTCTTGAGATTCGATAGGTGTTTGATCAATTATGGGCCTTTCAATCTTTCTCTTTCCTTGTTCCTCAGCTTTCTCACGTATAGCTTTCATTCTTTCACTTCTTCTTTCATTCTTCAGATATTCTTCTAACTCTATATCTCTGAACTTTGTCTCCCAGTATCTTCCAGAGTTTATATCTTTTGCAAAACATAAGTTCACCATCTTCTGATACTGCTGAGCTTGCTCTTTATCAGGCTTCTCATGCACAATCTTGTTAAAGAACAGGCAGTCGATATCTTTCTTTGAGCAGTTTACTAACCACAATGGGTCTAGCACATTTATACATCTTGACTCACCTGTCTTCTTGTCGAAAAGTGAAATTACTGCTTCTGCCGTGCTTTGGTTATACATCCAACCCTGAAAGTCTTTGTAAAAATCTTGTTCCATTGCACGTAGTGGCATGTTCTTCAAACATCTTGGAGGCTTTATCTTTAGTGTTGTTTCTTTCTCTCTGGTAAATGGATCAATCTTTATATCTTGTTTTGGGAAATGAGGCTTCCAATCAGGGAACTTTTCTTTCGCCTGCAGCTTTATGTACCTCCATAACTTTTCATCATGCAACTTGACATCAGGACCGTAGTAGAATTGTTTTATATTCTTTGTCTGAACAAGTTCTTCTACGTCCCACCAAGGAAGTGTTTTGATATCAGACAAGAACTCGAAGTATTGCACTCCTTGTTCTCTCCGAATAGCATATACTTTCAAATCTTCAAGATAACCCCATGAAAGAATATCACCCAGAGATTTGTCTGGTTGATCCGTGAAATATTGGAGTGGTCTCTTGTACTTCCTCTCTTTCGGCATAACTTTGAACCAGTTCTCTCTACCTTCTAACAGCTCTTATTATGAAACAATCTTAGGAACTCCATCAGTAGAGATCCTTTCAACAACTTTCCTCCTAACATCTTCTCCATTATGTGATTTGAACATTTCAGTGAATGTTAGAAATGTATCATCAGCCCCAGAGTAATGAAAGGGTATATCTTCATCAGATACATCAGAACCCTCTTCAATTATAACATCGTAGAAATTATCTGCTTCATTTGCAAACTTAAACTCATATTCTCTCTCAGGCGATGGTAGAATCTCATCTTCTATATCAATCTTCAATTGACCATCATGTGACATCTATGCTTGTGTAATTATTGTATAAACTCTGAACAGTTCAATTATCAATAAAACAATGTGATTTGATCACAATATTTGTTTATTTATGTTTGACATTTTTGCACGTTTTGATTTGGTTTGATTTCAAACTCTATATCGCTTTCTGGAGAGTTATACGCAAACTGATGCATTAACATAATCAGTTTAACATGAAAATCACTCCGGAACATCAAAATAAGCTTAACATACCTTAAATAACCTTTACATAACTTAGAAATAAGTTTTAAAGGGTTTGGTATGGCAAAAACAAGTTTTTTCGCTTAGAGGGACTAATTACGACAAACTGCAAAAGTCTGCCGATTCGTATAGTAACGTACACTCCGGAACATTATCATAAGTTTAACATATCATAAATATCCTTTACATAGCTTAGAAATAAGCTTTGAGGGGTTCGGTGTGAGAAAATAAACTTATTTGATCAACAGGGACTAAAAGCATCAAAAACTGCATAAGTTTGCATTTACGCGCATATCCTACGTTCTGAACACATCCGGACATCCAAAAACTTTTGTAATCGTTAAAATATTTTATTTTAGTGATTGGAATGCTAAAATACCATTCGTCGCGTAATTTGGATCGTTTTTCGCGTCCGTTCGTGTTTCGTTGTAATTAACCGAATAACGTGACCGTATGACCAAATGAACCGACATACGAGGTATTTCCAAGCATATTTCAAGTCCCCTATGCTTTAACATCCTTGTAGAGCCTTAAAATTGGCTTAACGTGGTTTAAACGCGTCAAAAATGGCCTAAGGAGTGTGCAGGGACTAAAACTGCCAAGTTTGAAAGTGCTGATGAGGGCTCACGGGGAGCCACAGCCTAGCCCCTTTGCTGTGGCACGACACGAGCAGTCCAAATCGATAGCAGCTTCATTTCAGCTGTGGCACGTGTATTTCCAAGCTAGTTTTTTTATTCTTGTGGGTAATTTTGATGGTAATTGAGAGTGTTAATCTTGTTCAAACACTTGTATGGCTGAGATAATTACTTGGGCCACACATAAGCCACATGCCATCATCTTGTAGCTTCAAAAACACTATAAATACCCTCAATTTCTGCCCATTTCATTGCTCATTCCATCTTTTTGAACTCTAAGTGGAGGTTGCCGTGTTTGGAAGCCACCTACCTGACTTCTAGTGCATCTCTTTCAGCCATTAGAGCTTTGTAAGACCTCTCTCATGGCTAATTCTTTATTTTCAGCAATTACAGGCTGAAAGTCAAACAGTTTGACTATCGTTTGACTTTCGGTTTTGACCACAAATTGGTCAAGTCAAAGTTTGATTGAACTTTGCAACGTGAGTGTAATCACGATGGTTATAATCCCTTACGATTATAGCTACTGATTACCAGGTTGATTAGTCGAAGTGACGAGTCAAAGTTTAGGTCAAAATGCACGTTTATGTGCATTTTGCGACGAAGCTATTTTCGGGTATCAAAACACTTTGTTTTGATATCAAACCTGTTTTCTAACTTAGTTAAACATGTTTTAACATGTTTAACTCGTCACTTTTAGTTTAGTGCTTATTTAGGGTCGTAAGATAAGCGGTCTAAGCAACCGCTTAGACAATCGAGCCCGACCCGTTTGGTCGATCTTTAGGATCCGACCAAACATATTTTGTGACCATAGTTGTATAGGGAATAACCTTCCGAGGTTATACCTTATGGTCACTTCGTTTAGTTAGTTGTATGATAGGCAGTTTATATGCCTTAGGAAAATGACCAAAATGCCCTTATTACGCATAATTTCATTTTAAGAATATGTAACCTAAATTTTGACATCTAAACTGATTATACAATATTATTAGACATGTTAAGGCATATAATACTTGTCATAGGACTAGTTAGGCGGTCCAAACGCGCTTTTGTGCGAACGACACGTTAAAGTAGCGTAAACTACCTTAACGAGTCGTAACGGGTCATAAGCACTTAGGATAAGTTCCGATTTAGAGTGTAGGTTTTGTTAAACCATATTATATGAGTTCCAATACTCATTTGGTTTACAAGACCTCATTTTATCCGATCTTTCGATTTAGGTCTAGTTTATTAACTTAGTTACTTATATTAGGTGCTGATTGTTTCCGTGATACTTCAAGCGTTATTTGATTGTTATTTCAAGATCATTAAGCAATATCAAGTGAGTACATAGTCCCCTCTTTTACCTCTTTCAAATATTTTGTGGTGATACACATGTGCCTACTTGTTACTTTCGTGCTTTTCATGCTTTCATGACATATACTTGCTATGTTCGTTAGTACGCATATAGTACATGATTTCCATTATGCTTTGCTATGTATGTTTACTTAGCATGCTAGCGCATTGATTTCATAAACACTTTTGCTTCGTATGTTTACTTAGCATATGGGCATATTGATTTGCATTACATTTCTGCTTCGTGTATTCACTTAGCATACTTAGTACATTATTTTCACATAACATGCTCGCATTTGGTATGACATTTGGTTTGTTTAACAAAACTAAAATACGTTCATTAACACTGATCACGCCGCTCGGTAGTATGTAGTGGTACCATAGGAATTGACAACTCCCATTCCTGGAATCCTAGGTTTGTCTGGACGTAAGGAATGACAGAATTCGAAAACATTTTTGATAAACCTTTGATTTGTTTAAGGGTTTATCCGACATTCTCAAGCCTTGAATGTATACGATAAACACTACCGCATAAATGTTTGTATCAGTAAAGCATTGATTTTGCAAAACATAACTTTTGACTTAAACTATGATTTATTCAAATACATTGTTTTGTACATTTTTCCTATGGGGTTGAGTAAATACTTTTTATTCTCCATACATAACATTTGATTACACATTGACATTATACATATGGTTTGAGTAGATACTCTTTGCTTGGCATACATAACATTTGATTATACATGACATGATTTACATTTGACATTAGACTCTGTTTACACATAAACATTTTGACATTGGTTTAAACAAGACATTTTGATGGTTATTTGGTAAGTGATTTATATAACGAGGCATGTGTAATATGATAAAAGCATGGTGGATACGCCGCTAGTACTTCCTATATATAAGTGCTTTTATGATATTACACATCGTAGCGTTATCTAAACCACTTCAATTTATACAAGGACATGATACATTATTTACAAGACATTGTTTTACAAAAGACATATTCTATACAAATACGTTTTTACTTGGTTATTTATTTAACCATGCCTTTTCTTTTATATCCTCTGATTTCCTTATCGACTTTCATATGATTTATAAAAGAAAACATTTTTATAAAGTTCATGACTACTATTTGTTAAACATTTCTTTCAACGTACAAGTCATGAATCCTGCATCAACAAAACCTATGTATCTCACAGGCATTTTTATGCTGACGTACCTATTTTCACATGTGTTTTCAGGAGCTAATGCGTGATATGGATCGTGATACATTTAGGCGGACTCGGGCCTTAGTGACATAAAAGAAGCAATAATAGTTTAACTTTTGTTGTATTTTCTTTAATTTTCGAGACAATGTAACCAAGTTAATAAATAAAACTAAACTCTTAATACCATGGTTATGAAACAATAATTCTGTCGCATCACTCCCCGACGTTTCGGCCGCGGTTTGTTGTTTTAACGTGGTCGGGGTGTGACAGAAGAGTTGGTACCAAAGCTCATTGTTATAGGGAATTAGGTTATTAGTAATGCTTCGACCTAGACTATAACCTTTCTAGGACCCTAACACAAGTCATCTTGTGTTTAGATCTTAAAACAATACCGTCACCTATCTTTAGGTGATAACCACAAAAAGAACACAAATTACAAATCTGTTTTCAAAAATCAATCATCAATTCTTAAATGATTTGTTATAAGGTTTTGAACCCTCCAAGTTTTCAAAATCTCGTCAAATTTTGGGTCTAAATAATGTGAACACGTGCAATCTAGAAGGGTGGGTGCCTGTACCTCGAGTTTTCTGTCTAGGCTAGAGTGTTAGTACAAATCCACATAATCAGACCAGTCACTCTTACCTGGGAACTCTTGGGGTGAGTGTCCACTTATAGGCTAAAGCATGTCTTCGTGATACATTATTATGATCCATTAACTTTGATCAGTCACTGTGTGTCGTTTGTTTGTTTTAAGAAACAAACGAATGACCACCATCCTTACTTTTTGTCGATATTTATGACATCTCAGTTTTTCATCATATCATCTCACTCGTTTTCTCTCATGTTTTCCACTATTAGAATGCCTCCTCGACGGGACGCACGACAACCAAACGCCGAACTGGCGGCTATCATAGCGCAGCAAATGGCTGCTGCACTCCCAAATCTCATCGCTTAAATTAACCAAGCCAACAACAACAATAACAATAATGCACCTGCTTCATGCAACTTTAAACAGTAATTCGGCTAAACCACTCAAGTTTAGTGGTTCTGAAGGAGCAACTGGGCTCCTACAGTGGTTCGAGAGTATTGAGAGCACTTTTCGCCATGTTCAGTGTCCGAATAATCGTAAATTCGAGTTTGCTTCTAGTGTATTTCAAAAGAGGGCTCTTACGTGGTGGAATGGGTTAATGAGAGATCGTGGTGCTAATGTTGCTTTGGGTCAAACCTGGGAGGAGCTTAGGGCTCTAATGATAAGGGAGTTCTGTCCTCGTCATGAACAAAGGGCATTAGAAAGGGAATTTGATGATCTGAAACAAGACAGTGGTGAACACCGTGCTTATACCGACATATATGAGGAGTTAAGCTTGTTATGTCCTACAATGGTTACCCCGCTGGATAAAGCTATCGAAAGATATGTCGATGGTTTACCTGACCCTGTGCAAGATATCGTTACTGGTAGCAACCCTACCACTGTTCACCAAGCCATTGAGCTAGCTGCAACCTTGACTGAGTCACAAATCAGGAAAGGTAAACTCCATAGGAAGGGCGACAAGAAACAGAACAAGTCCGACAAGAGTTAGAAACAAAAGGGTAAGAAAGCTGAACCTTTGAGGAAGTTTAGGAAGCGCAAGGCTTCCAAGAATTTTGTTGTTACCGCACAGGCTAATCAGACATCTCCAAATTAGCCCACGTAACCACCTGCCAAGAAACAGTACATTGGCAATGCACATTTGTGCAACAGCTGTAACAGCCACCATCAACCGCACGTTCAGTGTCGTTATTATACCAACTGTGGGAAATCTGGTCATCTTACCAACACATGTCGTCTTGCTCCTAACCAGAATCAAGCAACTCAAAACCCAACTCAGCAACCTGCAAAACAGCCTGCTCAACAACCAGCACAAGCTGCACGACCTCACTATCCGCCTGGATCTTTCTACAATTGTTGGGATCTGACCCACTATCGAAATCAGTGTCTGAGGTTGGCTAATGCGAATCAGGCGCAGGCCCGCGGTCGAGTCTTTAACATGAATGCTAATGAAGCACGTGCAGATAATGAGGTGGTGAATGGTACGTTCTTTGATAACAATCATCCTGCTTTCGTTCTTTTTTATTCTTGTGCCGATAAGAGTTTTGTGTCATTATCTTTTGAGCCTACGCTTCGCATGACTAGAACAAAACTAGGAAAGCCTTTGACAGTAGAGGTAGCTAGTGGTGAGCCCATTTTACTCGATTATGTTCTTCGAAATTGCCAGTTGAACCTTAATAACCATCTTTTTCCTATCAACCTCACACCAATGCAACTTGGAAGTTTCGACATTATGATGGGAATGGATTGGTTAGCCAAGTATCATGCAGAGGTAGTTTGTTTTGGGAATATTGTCCGTATACCGCTTTCGACTGGTGAGATCTTAGAAGTTCATGGTGAGAAACCTGTTGGCGGTCTCAAACTCATATCGTGTACTCAAAAGTACTTACGAAAGAACTATGTGGCCTTCTTGGCACATGTCGTAGAGGAGAAAGGCAAAGGTAAGACTATTCAAGACATCTCTTTTGTTCGGGATTATCCTGAAGTATTTCCTGAAGAATTACCTGGTTTACCCCAGCATGTCAAGTTGAGTTCCGTATTGATCTTATACCTGGTGCTAATACTATTGCTAAATCTCCATATCGTCTTGCACCATCTGAGATGCGATAATTATCCAAACATCTTCAGGAGCTTTCTGACAAAGGATTCATTCGTCCAAGCTTTTCACCGTGGGGTGCTCCCATTCTATTTGTGAAAAAGAAAGATGGGTCTTTCAGGATGTGCATCGATTATCGTGAGCTCAAAAAGCTTACCATCAAGAATCGATATCCCCTACCTCGCATTGATGATCTCTTTGATCAGTTACAGGGTGCTACTTATTTTTCAAAGATTGATCTACGTTCTGGGTATCATCAGTTACGAGTACTCGAAGAAGATATTCCCAAGATAGCTTTTCGCACAAGATATGGTCATTATGAGTTAACTATTATGCCCTTCGGTTTAACTAACGCTCCTGCTGTTTTCATGGAGTTGATGAATAGGGTTTATAAGCCTTATTTGGACATGTAACGCCTCGTATTTCCGTAATTTCTTATTTTTTTATAAAAATTCGCATTCGTTTCCAATCTTTAGAAACGCAGTTAAAATCTGTATAAAAAACGGATTAAAAATGACAACCGACGCGTTTTCCGCGTTTTAACGAAACAATGAACGAAAGCGTCTGATTCTGAACACCGACACTATTTTACACATTTTTGAACCTAAAACGATGTTATTTGACACGTTACGACACTCAGTTTCAAAAAAAACGGATTCGTGAATATGATCGGGTCATTTTAAAACGCGAGAACCAGATTAACCGGACTGGGAACTAACCTACCTAAACCCTAGCACTATATAAAGAAACCTAAACCCACATTTCCACTTGAACCCTAGCCGGCACCTCATCTTCTCCCTCTAGCTCCGGCGGCCGGCGCCATTTTCCGGCGACCCCTCTGGTTCCGGCTATCCCGTATTCTGGCAACACACACCACGACACCTTTCTTCTTTACCTTAAAACCACCGTCCAAACCCTCATATCGGTTCGATTGAACGGCTGACCACCACCTAGTGGTGGTGGCGGCGGCAAGAGCACCGAGAGAGAGAGAGAGAGAGAGAACGAGATGAGAGAGAGAGAGAGAGCGGAGGTCAGGGCGACGGCGTGCGGAGGCGACGACAAGGGAGAACGAGAGAGCGAGATGAGAAGGAGATCGAGAACAACAGCAACTCCGACGTCGTCTACGGCGGCGCGGTTCAGGTCATCTGGTTCGGCTCGGCTTTCAAACGATTCGGGTAATATTGGTTCAGGTCTTGTTGGTTTAAATTCCGATTCTATTCTCGTTTCAGTTTTCATTTTCGGTTCAGGTCATCAGAGCTCTGGCCCGGCTGACGACGGCAACGGATTCAGCTCTCGGTTCAATTGACTCGGGTGGCTCAGGATCGAGTCTGGATTTGATTTCGGTTCAGCTTCCGTTCTCATGTTCGAGTCTCGTTCGACTTCAGTCCACTTCGGTCATCATACGGTTCCGGTTCAGCTGGTTTCAGCTCAGGTTAGTCTCGGTTCCAACATTGGTCTTTGCTTCTATTCGAATCCCGTTAATTTGTTGTTACTCAGCAGGTTCGGGTCACGTTGTGATCAGATTCGGTGCAGTCAACATGGGTCAAAGCGGTCAAACTTGGTCAAACTGTAAACACGAGACTCGGTATAATCACATATATTAGTTTCTTATGATTTCATATTCAAATATTGTTTAATCGCAGAACCAAATCCTTCGCATCTTGTAACAAAACATAAATATATGTATATAAATATATCGATCCGTTTATTGTTGAATTTTGACAAAAACATTGACGACTTGTATCGTCGGGATCGTCCAAAAACAGAGGAAACTCTGCCCGTTTTTCGTAAAAATCCGCAAAACAAAACTTGTTTATATAAATTAAAGTTGTTATACAATCGGTTACTTTTTTTTGAAACATGTTTATATAAACAAAAGAAAAATTATTTTCTTAAATCAATTTTTCTTGAATTTGGTAAGTATAATCTAATCCCAAGAGTTTTACTGATTAACCTTTTCTTTAAACAAAACCTCTAATATAATATACACTTAGTTACTTAACAAATTATTATGATTCTTTTATAACACTAATGCTAATTTTTATGATAACAATAAAATATCTAAATAGTTACTCTATAAACATGAAATATTAGGGTCTCTTATTTTTAACCAATAATTAATAACGAGTTCGCGATATTTAAATATCTAGGATAAACACCCTCGTTCGTTCTCTTGGAGTTCCGTTTACTCATGCACCATCGTCTACCCATATGGGGTGACCGCGGTGTTCCATCCTCCTAATCTCTTACGCTCGTCAGCACGGGATAATCGGAAGACTTAGCAATTCTGTGAGTATACTCGCAACCCCCTTTTTATGTTTACCACTTTTTGGGGTGTAACATGTTTACCTTATTAAACACACTTAAACTTATTCTTTATGCAATGCACGAAAACAATCCTTATACATGAATGCTATGTTATGATACTTGATGCTTACGTGGACCATACTTATGTGATATGGTTTAGTCATTAGCTTTCACGAGCCTCCATTTGACATGTATAGCGCTATAGGTGTAACGCACCGCCCCCCCTTAAACTTGGGTCATGTTGAATTATATACTTATGGTCTTTTCTTAGCAACAAAATGATGACATGTGCTACGGAAAGGGCCGCTTACGTAAACTGAGGTTGGCTAGAAATATTGCATGCCATGCTAGGTTGATCTCGTATAAACTAAGTTGCCATGTGGATTCGTTTTAAACTTTTATACTTATACTTATGATTAAACTTGTATACTCGCCTTTGCTTTTGCATTGAATTGTATTTTAAACATGTTACATGTTAAGGATTGATGATGCTATGAGAACGGACTAGCAATGATGCCTAGATACTCACTTAGACGTTTAGGTTTAAAGTGTTGTATCAATTTTGTTATTATCATGTTTGAACAATGTTGTTATTTGAATTCTTATAATTGTTGACAATTTAGTTTATGAAATGAAATCGGTTTATTAAATATTGACACAAATAGCGTTATGAAGTCTCTAGCAATCTTCACACTTCGTCTCATCCCGATGTTTCCGCCATTGGTTGGGGTGTGACAGATTGGTATCAGAGCCATAACTATAGGGAATTAGGAAAAGTAGGAATGCTTTTACCTAGTCTATAGTTTTAGAGTCTTACTTTTATGTTTTGTTTGAAACTACGTGCATGCTACTTTAATCGCTTTTTATTTATTCTACTTTAATCTTTTACACATATATGCCACTTACGTGTTAATGCTTGACATGCTATTCTTATGTGTTAATACTTGTTTTACTTGTTTATTGTCCTATTCCTTATTTGCTATTCTAGACATGCTTTCTTATGTAATTATACTTGTTTTATTGTTCCTCGACATACACCTTCCTAAGGCATTTTACTTGATTTTACTAATCTTGAAAACACTCGTGTTATACAAACGAGACAAGTTTACCAAAATAGGCGTGAAACCCACAATTCGGTAAACGACTCTCATTCCGCTTGATTCTATTTTTACACGAAATTCACCATTTAATTAGGAGTGAAATCCACATCTTAATGGTAATTTCAAATTTCAAAACTTCAAATTCTCGTGGACCCTCGTCAACAAGTCAAAATTTAATTTTTGACCCGACGAGTACCAACCACATTTAGGGTACGAAATCGTCAAGTTAGGGGTGAAACCCGCACCTTGTCGACTAGTCCCACTCCTTGATTTTCATGAATCCCGTCAAGTCTCGAATTTTCGATTGAATTGGAACGTGTAGTAACCGGAAGGGTAAATACCGTTAACCGACATGTCGGCGAGAGTATTTCACCTATTAGGCCAAAGCATGTTCTCAATTTCAAAAGACCTTTCGACCACTTTGGTTAGTCAAAGTTCCATTTTGGGAACCATCCAAATTTAAAGTGAACTTACGTTTTATTATTCTCGACCTTTTATGATGAAACTCTCCCTTGTCGATTTTGAACCTTTTTTTTTTTAAATTTCATTTTTGCGCACACATCATACTATTACTTTCATACGATTATACATTATTAGCATGCATAATTTCACGTAATTTTATTTACACTTTTGTAACAACAAGTGGAGACATATCATTAAGATAGGAGTGATTTCCTTACCTTGACGATTAACTCCACTCCTTCTTTTCTTAAAACGACCTCACCGATGAGTTAGGGGTGATTCCCTTACCTTGGTGATCGTTACCAAAATTTTCTTCACAAGGGACTTCATCATACAACACAATCATATGTTACACCTAAATCGTTTATCATTCGTCAAAATCCTTACTCATGCGAATTTCAAAATTTATTAGTTTATCAAATGTATTATTTATCTCATATTTATTTCACGTAAATCATATACACGAAAATTCTTAATCATGTCTTAAAACGTTTTATCACCCGAATTTTCAAAACCTTACGAAATACTACTTATCAACTAAATTGGTCTAATAAATCTCTTGCCCACAAATTTTATACTCGACGTAATCACTAAAACGCGCTCACATTACATCATTATACTAAAGAATTTCATTCTCAGTCGTAAATCAAACCAACTATCTCATATATTGATAAGATTTTATATATATATATTATAAGACCGATTTACCACAAACTCTTTTCAAAACCAACAAATCATTTTCATTGCTAAACTTCTTTTAAGAATCAACGTTTTCAGAAGAACATCTAAATTTCAGATTTTAACGCAAGATCCTTTGGAATAATACGAACTTATTATTACAACGAACTTTTATACACCGCTCAATACGCCATTCTAATTTCTAAAAACGTGGGCAAGGAGACTTCATAGGAACCGGCAATTTTTCAACTTACGTAAATTCTTTTAATACAAGATTAGCATTTCCGTTCTTTTACCAAGTACATCTCACATAATCAATAGATGTTATACATACTTTTGACATTCAAGAACTAGATTCTACATTAAAAACTCAATCTACTTTGGACTTAATAAACTCAACGTTTTGCTTAAACAACTATACATGCATATCATCCTACATGTTTTTTTTCACTCTCTCACGACAACTCCACTTAAACCGTTCGTTTTACGTACTCAACCTTTCGATCGTTTTCACATGTTTAAATTCGTTATATTTCAATTTATGCTATTCACACAATCTTTATTATTCGTATCTACACTCATCCTCATACGTTTTATATTTATACTTACACCCACATGCGAATTTATACTTAAACTTATATTTATGCTCATACTTTTCTTCATACTCATGATTCATACATTCGTACCCGTACGCGAGCGAAATCCGAGGGATTCGCTTACGTGGGTCCCATAGATGCTTAAACATAAACATGCTTACATACGACATTCTTATACGTACACATTCTTTTTTTTATGTATACCCTGATTCATACACAACTAGTACAAGCTATGCGGATCACGCAACGATCAAAATAATCACAGGTGCACACGGGATTATAGTGATAGGCGTGTGAAAACCATAGTGTACTACTGTGTATCGTAAGACACGGAACGTAACATGACATCGAATACGAAACGGACGTAATGTGGTCAAAACATGGTGGATACACCGCTGGTACTTCCTATATATAAGTGTTTTCGCCATGTTACCAAACTTTCATAAAACGTGCCATGAGAAATTCAGTTTTTGTAGACTTTTTTGGACCTAATACAATTCTAAACAACTCACAAATGCATTATATCCGATTATGCATGACGAGACCTCATCCTTAACACTACTTTTGCCTATCCTATACTTATAGTATTCTTATACTCATAATCGTTGTTAGATCAATCGTTCTCCCTTATACCTCAATTATTCTCAGTTATCTCAAACTCCAAAGCCTCAATTTTAAACAATCCTCTTCTAGTTGCCAAAACTCTTTCAAGTCTTCCTTCCGAACAAATTTCGGGATGAAATTTCCTAAAGGAGGGGAGACTGTAACGCCTCGTATTTCCGTAATTTCTTATTTTTTTATAAAAATTCGCGTTCCTTTCCAATCTTTAGAAACGCAGTTGAAATCTGTATAAAAAACGGATTAAAAACGACAACCGACGCGTTTTCCGCGTTTTAACGAAACAATGAACGAAAGCGTCTGATTCTGAACACCGACACTATTTTACACATTTTCGAACCTAAAACGATGTTATTTGACACGTTACGACACTCAGTTTCAAAAAAAACGGATTCGTGAATATGATCGGGTCGTTTTAAAACGCTAGAACCAGATTAACCGGACTGGGAACTAACCTACCTAAACCCTAGCACTATATAAAGAAACCTAAACCCACATTTCCACATTAACCGTAGCCGGCACCTCATCTTCTCCCTCTAGCTCCAGCGGCCGGCGCCATTTTCCGGCGACCCCTCCGGTTCTGGCTATCCCGTATTCTGGAAACACACACCACGACACCTTTCTTCTTCACCTTAAAACCACCGTCCAAACCCTCATATCGGTTCGATTGAACGGCTGACCACCACCTAGTGGTGGTGGCGGCGGCAAGAGCACCGAGAGAGGGAGAGAGAGCGGACGAGATGAGAGAGAGAGAGAGAGAGAGAGAGAAAGAGAGAGAGAGCGGAGGTCAGGGCGACGGCGTGCGGCGGCGTGCGAAGGCGACGACAAGGGAGAACGAGAGAACAAGATGAGAAGGAGATCGAGAACAACAGCAACTCCGACGACTGCAACTCTGACGTCGTCTACGGCAGCGCGGTTCAGGTCATCTGGTTCGGCTCGGCTTTCAAACGATTCGGGTAATATTGGTTCAGGTCTTGTTGGTTTAAATTCCGATTCGATTCTCGTTTCAGTTTTCGTTTTCGGTTCAGGTCATCGGATCTCCGGCCCGGCTGACGACGGCAACGGATTCAGTTCTCGGTTCAATTGACTCGGGTGGCTCGAGATCGAGTCTGGATTTGATTTCGGTTCAGCTTCCATTCTCATGTTCGAGTCTCGTTCGACTCCAGTCCACTCCGGTCATCATACGGTTCCGGTTCAGCTGGTTTCAGCTCAGGTTAGTCTCGGTTCCAACATTGGTCTTTGCTTCTATTCGAATCCCATTAATTTGTTGTTACTCAGCAGGTTCGGGTCACATTGTGATCAGATTCGGTGCAGTCAACATGGGTCAAAGCGGTCAAACTTGGTCAAACAGTGAACACGAGACTCGGTATAATCACATATATTAGTTTCTTATGATTTCATATTCAAATATTGTTTAATCGCGGAACCAAATCCTTCGCATCTTGTAACAAAACATAAATATATGTATATAAATATATTGATCCGTTTAATGTTGAATTTTGACAAAAACATTGACGACTTGTATCGTCGGGATCGTCCAAAAACAGAGGAAACTCTGCCCGTTTTTCTTAAAAATCCGCAAAATAAAACTTGTTTATATAAATTAAAGTTTTTATACAATCGGTTACTTTTTTTTTGAAACATGTTTATATAAACAAAAGAAAAATTATTTTCTTAAATCATTTTTTCTTGAATTTGGTAAGTATAATCTAATCCCAAGAGTTTTACTGATTAACCTTTTCTTTAAACAAAACCTCTAATATAATATACACTTAGTTACTTAACAAATTATTATGATTCTTTTATAACACTAACGCTAATTTTTATGATAACAATAAAATATCTAAATAGTTACTCTATAAACATGAAATATTAGGGTCTCTTATTTTTAACCAATAATTAATAACGAGTTCGCGATATTTAAATATCTAGGATAAACACCCTCGTTCGTTCTCTTGGAATTCCGTTTACTCTGCACCATCGTCTACCCATATGGGGTGACCGCGGTGTTCCATCCTCCTAATCTCTTACGCTCGTCAGCACGGGATAATCGGAAGACTTAGCAATTCTGTGAGTATACTCGCAACCCCCTTTTTATGTTTACCACTTTTTGGGGTGTAACATGTTTACCTTATTAAACACACTTAAACTTATTCTTTATGCAATGCACGAAAACAATCCTTATACATGAATGCTATGTTATGATACTTGATGCTTACGTGGACCATACTTATGTGATATGTTTTAGTCATTAGCTTTCACGAGCCTCCATTTGACATGTATAGCGCTATAGGAGTAACGCACCGCCCCCCTTAAACTTGGGTCATGTTGAATTATATACTTATGGTCTTTTCATAGCAACGAAATGATGACATGTGCTATGGAAAGGGCCGCTTGCGTAAACTGAGGTTGGCTAGAAATATTGCATGCCACGCTAGGTTGATCTCGTATAAACTAAGTTGCCATGTGGATTCGTTTTAAACTTTTATACTTATACTTATGCTTAAACTTGTATACTCGCCTTTGCTTTTGCATTGAATTGTATTTTAAACATGTTACAGGTTAAGGATTGATGATGCTATGAGAACGGACTAGCAATGATGCCTAGATACTCACTTAGACGTTTAGGTTTAAAGTGTTGTATCAATTTTGCTATTATCATGTTTGAACAATGTTGTTATTTGAATTCTTGTAATTGTTGACAATTTAGTTTATGAAATGAAATCGGTTTATTAAATATTGACACAAATAGCGTTATGAAGTCTCTAGCAATCTTCACACTTCGTCTCATCGTGATGTTTCCGCCATTGGTTGGGGTGTGACAGGACAAGTTCATCATCGTTTTCATTGATGACATTCAGATTTATTCTAAGACACGAGCCGATCATGAACAACATCTCTGTCTTACAATGGAACTCTTGAAGAAAGAACCAAATTCTCCAAGTGCGAATTTTGGCTTAAGGAAGTTCAATTTTTGGGACATATTGTCAACGAACGAGGTATTCATGTAGATCCCGCCAAAATCAGTGCGATTAAAGATTGGGATATACCTACAACTGCTACTGAGGTTCGTTCATTTCTGGGTCTGGTGGGTTATTACCGCCGTTTTATTGAAAACTTCTCCAAGATTGCAGTTCCTCTCACTGCTTTAACTCAGAAGAATAAACCTTTCGAGTGGGGATCTAAACAGGAAGAAGCCTTTCAGAACTTGAAACAGAAACTCTGTGATGCACCAATTCTATCTTTACATGAGGGCAACGATGACTTTGTCGTATATTGTGATGCATCTAACTTAGGCCTTGGCTGTGTTCTCATGCAAAGGAACAAAGTCATAGCCTACGCATCAAGGCAGTTGAAGATTCACGAAAAGAACTACACGACCCATGATCTTGAGTTAGGTGCAGTAGTTTTTGCTCTCAAAATCTGGAGACACTATCTGTATGGTACTAAATTTGTGATTTTCACTGACCACAAAAGTCTTCAGCATATTTTCAATCAGAAAGAACTTAACATGAGGCAACGACGTTGGGTTAAACTTTTAAATGACTACGATTGTGAAATTCGC
Source organism: Helianthus tuberosus (assembly GCA_030545235.1). NCBI lineage: Eukaryota > Viridiplantae > Streptophyta > Magnoliopsida > Asterales > Asteraceae > Helianthus > Helianthus tuberosus. Next base: position 18,970,999 of record CM060399.1, read on the forward strand.
TACCATCCTGGTAAGGCGAATGTTGTGGGTGATGCATTGAGTCGTAAAGAGCGTGTCAAGCTTCATTGTGTACAAGTTCGATCTGATATTCAAACCCGTATTTCTCAGGCTCAACATACTTGTGTTACACAAGACTTAATGGGTATGGAATTACCATATTATATTAAACCTGATCTTGAACTGAAAGACAATGGGTTATATTATTTCATGGACCATTTGTGGGTCCCAAGTCTAGACAATCTTCGCACCTTGCTAATGGATGAAGCTCATAAGTCTCGTTATTCTATTCATCCTGGTGCAGACAAAATGTATAAGGATCTTCGAACCCAGTATTAGGGGCCGGGTATGAAGAAAGACATTGCTTTATATGTGTCCAAATGCCTTACTTGTCTTAAGGTTAAGGCTGAACATCATCATCCCTCGGGATTATTGGAGCAACCAGAGATACCGGTTTGGAAATGGGAAAACATTACTATGGATCTCGTTACCAAGTTGCCACGCACTAAGAAAGGTCATGATGCCATTTGGGTAGTTGTTGATCGTCTTACAAAATCAGCACACTTCTTGCCGATCCGTGAGGATCTGTCTGCTGACAAACTTGCCAAAATCTATGTAGATGAGATTGTATCTTGACATGGCATTCCTTTGAACATTATATCTGACAGAGATGCTCGATTTTCATCTCGCTTTTGGAGAACCATGCAATCTGCTATGGGAACCCAACTTAATTTGAGCACAGCTTATCATCCGCAAATGGATGGTCAATCTGAAATAACAATCCAGACACTGGAGGATATGCTTATGCTTGTGTGATCGATTTTCGGGGTAGTTGGGATTCGTATCTACCGTTGATTAAATTCTCCTACAACAATATTTATCACTCCAGCATCAACATGGCTCCTTTCGAAGCTATATACGGTCGAAAATGTCGTTCACCAGTCTGCTGGAATGAGATCGGTGAAGCTCAGCTTACTGGACCTGAACTCATTCTAGAGACTCAAAGTCAAGAAAGTTTGTGATAACCTTCAGATATCTAGAAGCCGTTAAAAGAGTTACACAGATAGACAACACAAGCCCTTGGAATTTCAAGTCGGTGATCGCGTCTTACTTAAGGTTTCACCTTGGAAATGTCTGATTAGATTTGGAAAGTGTGACAACTATGCTCTGTAAACGATGTACAACATAAAACAATATCAATTATCAATAAAACAATGTGTTTTTGTGTTATTATGTGTGTATTTGTGTTTGATGATTTTACAATTTGATTCGAGTTCGATTTCAAGCTTTAAATCGCTTTCTGGAAGGTTATTCACAAACTTGTGCGTAAACGTAACCAGTTTAACGCGGCAAACACTCCGGAATAGTGACATAGGCTTAGCATACCTTAAAAACCCTTACATAACTTAGAAATAAGTTTTGGATGGTTTGGTGTATCGAAAACAAGTCCATTCGATTGCAGGGACTATTTGCGTCAAACTGTGAAACTATGCCGATTCGTACTGTAATGAACATTTCGGAACATGATCATAAGTTAAACATACCCTAAATATCCTTTACATAGCTTAGAAATAGGCTTTGCGGGGTTCGGTATGCGAAAATAAACTTATTTGATCAACAGGGACTAAAAGCGTCAAAAAGTGCATAAGTTTGTGTTTTCGTGCATATCTTACGTTCTGAACATACCCAGACATCCAAAATTTTTGTAATCATTAAAATATTTTATTTTAGTGATTGGAATGCAAAAATACCATTTGTCACATAATTTGGATCGATTTCGCGTCCGTTCGAGTTTTCGTCGTAATTAACCGAACAACGCAACCGTACGACCAAAAGAACCGACATCCGAGATATTTTCAAGCATGTTTCAAGCCCCCTATGCTTTAACATCCTTGTAGAGCCTTGAAAATGGGTTAACAGGGTTTAAACGCATCAAAAATGGCTTAAACGAGCTGCAGGGACCATTTCTGCCATTTTCTCAAACATTCTGGAGCTGGGTAGTGGTGGCGGCACGCCACCCCCTCATCTGGGTAGAAAAATCATTTTCAGCAGCAGCAGGCCTATTTTCAGCAACCGACTTGAAGTCCAAGGTCTTTTGTGTAACATTTGCAATACCTTGAGCTGGTTTTGGACACCCATAGCATTGTAAATCAATGGGTAACACTTGGATGGTTTAGATTGAAGCTCAAAAATGGAGGAACGATCCTAACAGTTGTGGAAAATCTATATAAACCCACTTGAGTTCACTCATTTTCCTCACATTTGATCACAATTCCTTCTCTAAGTTGAAGCTCTCACTTGTGAAGCTTCATACCTGAGAATTTTAAGTTCAAATCTTCAAGGCTTGGACCTTTTGTAAGTCTCCTTCATGCATGTTCATGTATTTCAATCATGAAAGTCAAACAGTGTTTGACTCTCTGCTTTGACCAGTTTATGGTCAACACAAAGTTCGTTTGAACTTTGCAACGTGAGCGTAATCACGATGGTTATAGTCCCTTGTGACTATACCTACTGATTACCACGTCGATTAGTCGAAGTGACGAGTCAAAGTTTTGGTCAAAATACGTGTTTATGCGTATTTTGTATCGAAGCTATTTTCGGGTATTAAAACACTTTGTTTTGATATCAAACTTGTTTTCTAACTTAGTGAAACATGTTTTAACATGTTTAACTCGTCATTTTAGTCTAGTGCTTGTATAGGGTCGTAAGATAAGCGGTCATAACAACCGCTTAGACTTTCGAACCCGACCCGTTTGGTCGATCGTTAGGATCTGACCAAGCATATTTAGTGACCATAGTTGCATAGGGAATAACCTTCCGAGGTTATACTTTATGGTCACTTAGTTTAATTAGTTGTATGATAGGTAGTTTATATGCCTTAGGTAAATGACCAAAATACCCTTTTCATGCATAATTGTTATTTAAGCGTATGTAACCTAAAGTTGGTCACTTAAACTAATTATGCAACGTATTTAAACATGTTAGGGCATATAATACTTGTCATAGGACTAGTTAGACGTCTTGAACGCGCTTTTGAGCGAACGACGCGTTAAAGTAGCATAAGCTACCTTAATGGGTCGTAACGGGTCGAAAGCACTTAGGATAGGTTCCGATTTAGAATGTAGGCTTTGTTAAACCATATCACATGAGTTCCAATACTCATTTGATTTACGAGACATCATTCTACCCGATCTTCCGATTTAAGTGTCAATTTATTAACTAGCGATCTGATTACTAGGTGCTACTTGAATTCCTTGGTTTACTCGAGCTTTGCTAGTTCATTAGATCGAGGATACTTTGCACTTCGATGTGAGTACATAGTTCCCCTATTTTACTATTTTCAATTGTTTTGGGGTGATTCATATGTGTTAAACGATTTCGATGCTTTTAACGACAATTTCGAAAACAAATGCTATGGTTTATATTAAACAAGAATGATTTTCGATAATGTGAACGAACTTGTTGGACGTATTTACATAGGAATGAACTTGTTGGACGTATTTACATAGGATACTTTGCACTTCGATGTGAGTACATAGTTCCCCTATTTTACTATTTTCAATTGTTTTGGGGTGATTCATATGTGTTGAACGATTTCGATGCTTTTAACGACAATTTCAAAAACAAATACTATGGTTTATATTAAACAAGAACGATTTTCGATAATGTGAACGAACTTGTTGGACGATTTTCGATAACATTCATTAATTTTGGCCGAACCGACCAGTATTAGGTTATGGTACCATAGGATCTGACAAATCCCGTTATCGGACTGCACCCATGGTTATGTGTGGGGGTTATGTGGGTAACGACTGAACCTGTTGATTGTTAACTTACCCTTTGGTGGTTTGTTAATACGAGTTGAACGATGGACGAGTCACGAAGGTTTGAATGTATTCCAAGAGACGACCAAAAGTAGTTTTCACAATTAAAACGAGAACGATCAAACGATATTGAACGATTAAACGATTGAAACAACTGAACGATTTAAACAAGTTAACGAATTGAACGAACGATTGGTTTTTGGTTAGTGTTTAGATAACTGGACGGGTATAATGTGATAAAAACATGGTAGATACGCCGCTGGTACTTCTTATATATAAGTGCTTTTATCATAGTACATTCCGTTGCGTTATTTAGTTCACTTGGGCAAACGATTTTAAAATGATGTCACACAACGATGTTTACTAAACGATATAAACCATACGAGTTTTACTACGAGACGATTTACAATTTGGTTCACTTAAACAAATGTTTTGGGTTAAGATTCATGGCAATGAGATTTTATAAACTATAACCAACTTGTTTTGAGTTGGTTAATCATTGTTACAATACTATACACTTTTCAAAACGAGGTTTTCAACTGTTGACTCTTGTAGTCTAACGAGGTATTGTAATATGTAAACGAGCCATGAAACCGATACTCTCACAAAACCTATGTGCTCGCCGGCATTTCTTTGCTGACTTTATTTTTACATATGTTTCAGGTGGTGTCGAATGGTGTTAATTACAAGTAGGATGCATGCTCACTTAGGACCAGACGAGGCCTTGGTGACTTAATAACGATGATAGACTATGTTTAACTTGTTTGTTTTAACTTAAAGACAATGTAAATGGTTAATATTCAATAAAAGGAAACTTTTTGAATCCATGGTTGTGAAACAATAATTCTGCCACTCCACTCCCCGACGTTTCCGCCGCGGTTTCGTTGTTTTAACGCGGTTGGGGTGTGACAGAAGAGTTGGTATCAGAGCCAATGGTTATAGGGAATTAGGTTATTAGTAATGCTTTGACCTAGACTATAACTTTTCTAGGACCCTAACGCAAGTAAATTTGCGTTTAGATTTTTAAGCCAATACCGTCACCTATCTTTATGTGATAAACACAACGAGAACACAATAATAAATCCGATTTGAAAACCAATCATCTCTTTGTAAATGATTTATTATATGGTTTTGAACCTTCAAATTTTTCAAAATCTCGTCAAAGTTTGGGTCTTATAATGTGAACACGGGCAATCTGGAAGGGTGGGTGCCTGTATCCTGAGTTTTCTGTCTAAGGCTAGAGTGTTCGTACAAATCCACATAATTGAACCAGTCACTCTTACCTGGGAACTCTTGGGATGAGTGTCCACTTATAGGCTAAAGCATGTCTTCGCGATACATTATATTGACCCATTTACTTTGATTAGTCACTGCGTGTCGTTTATTTGTTCGAGGTAACAAATGAATGATCGCCTTCCTTGTGTTTTGTCGATGTTTTCAATACCTCTTTTGCTTATCCAATTATCAATCGCACTCGTTTCTCATGTTTCCTTGTTCTTTTTAGAATATGCCACCTAGACGTGATCCCGAATAGGATGCTGCAATCGCAGCCCTTGTCGCTCAGCAAATCGCAGCTGTGCTTCCAAACTTAGTAACTCAGATTAATCAAGCGAACAACAACAACAACAACAATAACAATAATGCTCAATGTAGTTTCAAGAATTTCAATTCGGCTAAACCATTAAAGTTTTCTAGGTCTCAAGGAGCAACTGCGCTCCTACAAGGGTTCGAGAGTTTGGAAAGCACCTTCAGACATGTGCAATGTCCGAATGAGTGTAAGGTTGAGTTTGCGTCAACTGTTTTTGAGAAGCGTGCTCTAACATGGTGGAACGGTGTGATGCGTGATAAGGGTGCCAATGTGGCAATGGCACAAACTTGGGAAGAGTTGCGGGCTCTCATGATGAAAGAGTTCTGCCCCCGTCATGAGATTAGGGCTTTGGAAAGAGAATTCGACGATTTGAAACAAGATGGGGGAGAATACCATGCGTATACGGATCGTTATGAGGAGCTCAGTTTGCTGTGTCCTACTATGGTTACCCCGTTGGAGAAAGCGATTGAGAGGTATATCGATGGTTTGCCCGACACTGTACAAGACACTGTGATTGGTAGTAATCCTTCCACTGTTCATCAAGCGGTTGAATTGGCTGCTACTCTGACTGAGTCTCAAGTCAGAAAAGGTAAACTGACCTGCAAGGGTGACAAGAAGCAGTCAACTGATACCACACAAGACAATGGAAAGGGCAAGGGTAAGAAAGGCGAGTCTTCTAGGAGGTCGAGGAAGTGCAAGGCTTCCCAGAACTTTGCTGTCACTGCACAAAATGCTCAGAACCCACCAGCACAACCTCCTGCGAAGAAACAATATGCTGGTACAGCAACTCACTGCAATAGGTGCAATGGTCATCATGCGACCCAACAGGCTTGTAAACAGTGTACTACTTGTGGTAAACTTGGGCCTGGCCAACATCTCTCGTTTGGGTCAGAATCAAGCCGCTCAGAATCCAGCACAGGTTCAGGGAAATGCTGCTAGATTCCCACCTTGTTCATGTTACAACTGCGGAGAGATGGGTCACTTCGGCAACAATTGTCCAAGGCTTGCAAATCCGAACGCGAATGCTAATGCAAACGCTAATCCCACTCGTGGACGAGCGTACAATATGAATGCAAACGAGGCTCGTGCTGACAACGAGGTTGTTAATGGTACATTCCTTGTTACCCATCAACCTGCATCTGTTCTTTTCAATTCTGGTGCCGATAGAAGTTTTGTTTCGTTATCATTTGAGCATTTGCTTGCGATACCTAGAACTAAACTGAGGAAACCTTTATCTGTCGAAGTTGCTACTGGTAAACCCCTTATCCTCGATTATGTTATTCACAATTGTCAATTGAACCTCGATAACCATCTTTTTCCTATTGACCTCATACCGATGCAACTTGGGAGTTTCGACGTTATCGTAGGGATGGATTAGTTAGCTAAGTCTCATGCTGAGGTGGTTTGTTTCGATAAGATTGTTTGTATTCCTCTTTCGTCTGGTGAAGTTCTAGAAGTTCGTGGCGAGAAACCATCTGGTGGATTGAAACTCATGTCGTGTACGAAAGCCCAAAGTTATTTACGAAAAGGATATGTTGCTTTTCTGTCACATGTCACAGAAGAAAAAGGCAAGAGTAAGAGTATACAAGATATTCCGATTGTTCGAGATTATCCAGAGGTGTTTCCTAATGAACTGCCTTGTTTGCCTCCAGTTCGTCAATTCGAATTTCATATTGACCTTGTACCCAATGCTAACCCGATTGCGAAAGCAAGTTATCTTCTTGCACCGTCTGAGATGCAAGAATTATCTAAACAGCTTCAAGAGTTATCTGACAAAGGATTCATCCGACCGAGTTATTCACCTTGGGGCGCTCCAGTCCTGTTTGTGAAAAAGAAAGATGGATCTTTTCGAATGTGTATCGATTATCGTGAGCTTAATAAGCCTACCATCAAGAATCGATATCCCCTACCATGAATCGATGATCTCTTTGATCAGCTGCAAGGTGCTACATGTTTATCCAAGATTGATTTACGTTTTGGGTATCATCAGCTTCATGTACTCGAAGAAGATATCCCCAAAACTGCTTTCTGCACGAGATATGGTCACTACGAGTTCACTGTCATGCCTTTTGGTTTGACGAATGCCCCAGCTATCTTCATGGATTTAATGAATAGGGTCTGTAAACCTTATTTAGATAAATTCATCTTTGTGTTTATTGACGATATTCTCATTTATTTGAAGTATCGAGCCGATCACGAACAACACCTTCGTTTGACACTGGAACTCTTGAAGAAGGAACAACTTTTTGCTAAATTCTCGAAGTGTGAATTTCGGCTTAAAGAAGTTCAGTTTTTGGGACATATTGCTAACAAGCAGGGTATTCATGTGGATCCTTCCAAAATTGCTGCAATTAAGGATTGGAACACACCTACGTGTCCTTGTCTCATGTTCAGAGATAGGTAAGGCGAATGTCGTAGCCGATGCGCTAAGCCGAAAGGAACGAGTCAAGCTTCATTCTGTTCGAACTCTATCTGATATTCAATCACGTGTCCTTCAAGCTCAACGATCATGTACAACCAAAGGCTTATTGAAATATGAGCAACCACTTCAACTTGAGCTTAAACTCAAAACGAAAGACGATGGGTTACTCTATTTCAAGGATCGTTTGTGGATTCCAAAACAAGACGATCTTCACACTTTAGTGATGGACGAATCTCATAAGTCTTGATATTCTATCCATCCTGGTGCTGACAAAATGTACAAGGATCTTCTTACTCAGTACTGGTGGCCTGGTATGAAAAAAGGAAGTTGCTTTGTACGTATCAAAATGCCTAACTTGTCTCAAAGTCAAGGCTGAACACCAACGGCCATCTGGTTTGCTTGTACAACCAGAGATACCAGTTTGGAAGTGGGAGAACATTGCTATGGATCTCATTACTAAGCTACTGCGTACATCTAGAGGTCACGATGCTATTTGGGTTGTTATCGATCGATTAACGAAGTCAGCTCACTTTATACCGATTCGCGGGGATCTATCTGCTGATAAACTTGCCAAGATTTATATTGATGAGATTGTATCTCAACATGGTGTTCCTTTGGATATCATTTCCGATCGTGATGCTCGACTTTCGTCTCATTTTTGGAAGACCATGCAATCTGCTTTGGGAACCCAACTAAATCTAAGCACTGCTTATCATCCCCAAACAGATGGACAATCTGAGAGAACGATACAAACATTAGAGGATATGCTTAGAGCATGCGTGACAGACTTTGGTGGTAATTGGGATTCTCATCTTCCGTTGATCGAATTTTCTTACAACAATAGTTATCATGCTAGCATTAATATGGCACCGTTCGAAGCTTTATACGGTCGAAAATGGCGTTCACCTGTCTGTTGGAACGAGATCGGTGAAGCTCAGCTTACTGGACCTAAGCTCATTCTGGAAACAACAGACAAAATCAAGAAAATTCGCGATAATCTTGTGACAGCTAGAAGCCGTCAAAAGAGTTATGCGGAAATGCGACGCAAGCCCTTAGAATTTCAAATCGGAGACCGTGTCCTACTCAAGGTATCCCCTTGGAAGGGAGTGGTGTGACAACTGTGCTCTGTAATCGATGTATAATATAAAAAAATATCAATTATCAGTAAAACAATGTGTTTTGGCGTTATTATGTGTGTATTTGTGTTTGATAATTTTACGTTTTGATTCAAGTTCGGTTTCAAGTTTTAAATCGCTTTCTAGAAGGTTATACGCAAACTGGTGAGTAAACACAGTCAGTTTAACGCGAAAAACACTCCGAAATAATAGCATAGGCTTAACATACCTTAAATAACCTTTACATAACTTACAAATAAGTTTTGGATGGTTTGGTTTGTCGAAAACAAGTCTATTCGATCGTAGGGACTATTTGTGTCAAACTACGAAAGTATGCCGATTCGTTCTATATCAAACATTCTGGAACCTGATCATAAGTTAAATATGCCCTAAATATCCTTTACATAGCTTAGAAATAGGGTTTGAGGTGTTTGGTGCGCAAAAATAAACTTTCTGATCAATAAGGACTAAAAGCGTCAAAAAGTGCATAAGTTTGCATTTTCGCGCATATCTTACGTTCTGAATATATTCGGACATCCAAAATTTTATGTAATCATTAAAATATTTTATTTTAGGGATTGGGATGTTAAAATTCCATTCGTCGCTTAATTTGGATCGTTTTTGCATTCGTTACGACTTCTATCGTAATTAACCGAACAACGTAACTGTACGACCAAACGAACCGACATCTGAGATATTTCTGAGCATATTTCATGTCCCCTATTCTTTAACATCATTGTGGAGCTTGAAAATGGGCTTGACGGGTGTTAGAAGTGCCAAAACGCGACAAAACAAGGTGCAGGGGCTAAATTGTCATTTTCTGAAAGTTGTTGGTCTGCAAGGTCCTTACGGACCGTATGCTTATGACCTTACGGTCTGTAAGCTATCACCAGCTCAGCAGAATTGCAGAAACATTGAATCTGCCCTTTACCACCTGTTCTAATGGTTTTTAACCACTGAATTTGCACTCTATGGGCTGGTTTTGAGTACCCCTTGTATTGCAAAACCTTGTGCCCAAGTGTAAGGCTTAGATTAAAGCTCAAACTTCGAGAAATGATCCTAACGGTTCTAGGAGTTCTATAAATACCCAAGCCCTCTTTCATTTCTGCTCACACTTGATCTGAATAACTCTAAGTTGAAGTTCTAAAACTCCATACCTGAGTGTTTTGGATCAAGATCTTCCTAGCTTGGACCCTTTGTAAGTTTCTTTCGTGATTTTTATGCTTTTCGAGCGTGAAAGTCAAACAGTGTTTGACTTTCTGCTTTGACCAGTCAATGGTCAACACGAAGTTCGTTTGAACTTCGCAACGTGAGCGTAATCACGATGGTTATAGTCCCTTGTGACTATACCTACTGATTACCACGTTGATTAGGCGTAGTGACGAGTCATAGTTTTGGTCAAAATGCGTATTTATGCGTATTTTGCAACCAAACTATTCTTAGGTATCAAAACCGTTTGTTTTGATATCAAACTTGTTTTCTAACTTAGTTAAACATGTTTGAACATGTTTAACTCGTCACTTTTAGTCTAGTGCTTGTATAGGGTCGTAAGTCAAGCGGTCTTGACAACCGCTTAGACTTTCGAACCCGACCCGTTTGGTTGATCATTAGGATCCGACCAAGCATGTTTAGTGACCATAGTTGTATAAGGAATAACCTTCCGAGGTTATACCTTATGGTCACTTAGTTTAATTAGTTGTACGATAGGTAGTTTATATGCCTTAGCTAAATGACCAAAATGCCCTTTTCACGCATAATTGGTAATTAAGCATATGTAACTTAAACTAATTATGTAACATGTTTAGGCATATAATACCTATCATAGGACTTGTTAGACGTCTCGAACGCGCATTTGCGCCCATGACCCGTTAAAGTAGCGTAAGCTACCTTAATGGGTCGTAACGGGTCGAAAGCACTTAGGTTAGGTTCCGTTTTTGAATGTAGGATTCGTTAAACCATATCATATGAGCTCCAATACTCATTTGCTTTACAAGACCTCATTCTATCCGATCTTTCGATTTAGGTGTCGATTATTTAACTAGTGATCCGTTTACTAGGTGATACTTGAATTCCGTGTTTTGCTTGAGTTTGTTGAGTTCTTTGGATTGAGGATACTTTGCACTTCGAAGTGAGTACATAGTTCCCCTATTTTACTGTTTTCAATTGTTTTGGGGTGATTCATATGTGTTAAACGATTTCGATGTTTTTAACGATGGTTTCGAAAATGATTAAAATGGTTTATATTAAATTAATAACGATTTCGATAATGTGAACAAACTTGTTGGGAGTAATTGCATAACGAATGACATTCATTAGTTTTGGCCAAACCGACCAGTATTAGGTTATGGTACCATAGGATATGACAAATCCCGTTATCAGACTGCATCCATGGTTATGTGTGGGGGTTATGTGGGTAACGACTGAATTTGTGATTGTTAATTTACCCTTTGGTGGTTTATTAATGCGAGATTGGCGATGGACAAGTTGCGAAGGTTTGGATGTTATTAGCAAGACGACCAAAAGTAGTTTTCATAATTAAAACGAGAGCGATTTTGGAACAATTAAACGATTTTGGAATGAGTTAAACGAATTGAACAAACGATTGGTTTTTGGTTAGTGTTTAGATAACGGGACGGGTGTAATGTGATGAAAACATGGTAGATACGCCTCTGATACTTCTTATATATAAGTGTTTTCATCATATTACATACCGTGGAGTTATTTAGTTCATTTGGGTAAACGATTTTGAAACGATGTCACACAACAATGTTTTCTAAGCAATATAAACCATATGAGTTTTATTAACAAGATGATTTACCACTGGATTTAATTAAACAAATGTTTTGGGTTAAGAATCATGGCTGCGAGATTTTATAAATTATAATCAACTTGATTTGAGTTGGATAATTATGTTGCAATACTATACACTTTTCAAAACAAGGTTTTTAATGAGATATTGCAACATGTAAACGAGCCATGAATCCGATACTCTTATAAAACCTATGTGCTCGCCAGCATTTCTTTGCTGACTTTGTTTTTACATATGTTTCAGGTGTTGTTGAATGATGTTGATTGCTAGGATGCATGCTCACATAGGATCTAGACGACGCCTTAGTGACCTAATAACAATGATAGACTATGTTTAGCTTGTTTGTTTTGTTTTAAGACAATGTAAATTATCTAATAATTCAATAAAATGAAAAAATTTGAATCCATGGTTGTGAAACAATAATTTTGTTGCTCCACTCCCCGACGTTTCCGTCGTGGTTTCGTTGTTTTGACGCGGACGGGGTGTGACAGAAGAGTTGGTATCAGAGCCAATGGTTATAGGGAATTAGGTTATTAGTAATGCTTTGACCTAGACTATAACTTTTAGGACCCTAACGCAAGAAATTTGCGTTTAGATTTTAAAACAATACCGTCACCTATCCTTAGGTGATAACCACAACGAGAACACAATAACAAATCCGCTATGAAAAACAATCATCTTTTCTAAGATGATTTCTTATAAGGTTTTGAACCCTCTAAGTTTTCAAAATCTCGTCAAAGTTTGGGTCTTATAGTGTGAACACGTGTAATCTGGAAGGGTGGATGCCTATATCCTAAGTTTTCTATCTAAGGCTAGAGTGTTCGTACAAATCCACATAATCGGACCAGTCACTCTTACCTGCGAACTCTTGCGGTGAGTGTCCACTTATAGGCTAAAGCATGTCTTCGCGATACATTATATTGACCCATTTACTTTGATTAGTCACTGTGCATCATTTGTTTGTCAGAGGTAACGAACGAATGATCACCTTCCTTGTGTTTTGTCGATGTTTTCTATACCTCTTTTGTTTATCCAATTGTCGACCTCACTTGTTTCTCATGTTTCCTTATTCCTTTAGAAAATGCCTCCTCGACGAGATGCACAATCTCCAACTAACGAAGAAATCACAGCCCTTGTCTCTCAGCAAATTGCTGCTGTGATTCCTAACATAGTAACCCAGATCCATCAATTATACAACAATAACAACAATAATCCTCAGTGTAATTTCAAGAATTTCAATTCGGCTAAACCGTTGAAGTTTTTTGGGTCTCAAGGAGCAACCGCGCTCCTGCAATGGTTCAAAAGTTTGGAGAGTACATTCAGACATGTTTAGTGTCCGATTAAGCGTAAAGTTGAGTTTGCATCCAGTGTGTTCGAGAAGCGTTCTCTTACATGGTGGAACGGTGTGATGCGTGATAGGGGTGCCGATGTGGCCCTGGCACAAACGTGGGAAGAGCTTCAAGCTCTCATGATGAAAGAGTTTTGTCCCCGACACGAGATTCGAGCTTTAGAACGAGAGTTTGACGATCTAAAGTAAGATGGGGGAGAACATCGTGCGTATACGGATCATTATGAGGAGCTCAGTTTGTTGTGTCCTACTATGGTTACCCTGTTGGAGAAAGCGATAGAGAGGTATATCGATGGTTTACCTGATTCTGTGCAAGACATTGTGACTGGCAATAATCCTACTACTGTTCGTCAAGCGATCGAATTGGCTGCTACTCTAACCGAGTCTCAGGTCAGAAAAGGTAAATTGACCCGCAAGGGTGACAAGAAGAAGTCGGCTGATTCCACACAAGACAAGGAAAAGGGTAAGGGTAAGAAGGAGGGAGAGTCTTCTAAGAAGTCAAGGAAGTGCAAGGCTTCCCAGAATTTTGTTGTTACTACTCAGAACCCACCAGCTCAACCTCCTGCGAAGAAACAGTATGCTGGTACCGCACCTCACTGTGCTCGATGTAATGTTCATCATCTTGCCTAACAGGCCTGTAAACAGTGCACCACGTGTGGTAAACTTGGGCATCTGGCCAACATTTGTTGTTCAGGTTAGAATTAAGCGGCTCGTATTCCAACACAGGCTCAAGCGAATGCTGCTAGATTCCCACCAGGTTCATGTTACAATTGTGGAGAGTTTGGTCATTTCCGCAATAACTGCCCGAGGTTAGTGAACGCAAATGCAAATCTGAATGCCATTGCAAACGCAAATCCCGCCCGTAGACGAGCGTTCAATCTGAATGAAAACGAGGCTCGAGCTGATAACCTCGTTGTTAATGGTACATTCCTTGTTAACCATCAACCTGCTTCTATTCTTTTTTATTCTGGTGCCGATAGGAGTTTTGTTTCATTATCTTTTGGGCCTCTACTTGCGATACCTAGAACTAAACTGAGGAAACCCTTATCTATCGAAGTTGCTACTGGTAAACCTCTTGTACTCAATTCTGTTATTCGCGATTGTCAGTTGAACCTCGATAACCATCTTTTTCCCATTGACCTCATACCGATGCAATTTGGGAGTTTCGACGTTATCATAGGGATGGATTGATTAGCTAAGTTTCATGCTAAGGTGGTTTGTTTTGACAAGATTGTTTGTATTCCTCTTTCGTCTGGTGAAGTCCTAGAAGTTTGCGGAGAGAAACCATCTGGTGGATTGAAACTCATGTCGTGCACGAAAGCCCAAAGTTATTTACGAAAAGGATATGTGGCTTTTCTGGCACATGTCACAGAGGATAAGGGTAAGAGCAAGCGTATTCAAGATATTCCGGTTGTTCGAGGTTATCCAGAGGTGTTTCCTGATGAACTGTCTAGTTTGCCTCCAGTTCGTCAAGTCGAGTTTCATATTGATCTTGTTCCTAATGCCAACCCGATTGCGAAAGCACCTTATCGTCTTGAACCGTCGGAGATGCAAGAGTTGTCTAAACAACTTCAAGAGTTATCTGATAAAGGATTCATCCAACCGAGCTACTCACCTTGGGGCGCTCCTGTCCTGTTTGTGAAGAAGAAAGATGGATCATTTCGAATGTGTATCGATTATCGTGAGCTGAATAAGCTTACCCTCAAGAATCGATATCCCCTACCACGAATCGATGATCTCTTCGACCAGCTACAAGGTGCTTCATGTTTTTCCAAGATCGATCTGCGTTCTGGGTGTCATCAGCTTCGTGTTCTCGAAGAAGATATTCCCAAAACTGCTTTCCGCACAAGATATGGGCACTACGAGTTTATTGTCATGCCTTTTGGTTTGAAAAATGCCCCAGCTATCTTTATGCATTTAATGAATAGGGTTTGTAAACCTTATTTAGAAAAGTTCATCATTGTATTCATTGATGATATTCTCATTTATTCGAAGTCTCGAGCCGATCATGAACAGCACCTTCGTTTGACACTAGAACTCCTGAAGAAGGAACAACTTTTTTCCAAATTCTCCAAGTGTGAATTTTGGCTTAAGGAAGTTCAGTTTTTGGGTCATATTGTTAACGAGTAGGGTATTCATGTAGATCCATCCAAGATTGTTGCAATTAAGGATTGGAATACACCAACGACACCAACAGAAGTTCGTTCTTTTCTTGGTCTCGCTGGATATTATCGTCGTTTCATTTCAAACTTCTTGAAGATTGCGGTTCCACTCACTGCTTTAACTCAGAAGAATAAGCCTTTTGAGTGGGGACCCAAACAAGAAGAAGCGTTCCAAACGCTGAAACGAAAACTCTGTGATGCTCCTGTTTTGTCTTTGCCCGAAGGAAACGATGATTTTGTTGTCTATTGTGATGCGTCCAACTTGGGTCTTGGTTGTGGTCTTATGCAACGAGGCAAAGTTATAGCTTATGCGTCAAGACAGTTGAAAGTTCACGAGAAGAACTATACGACTCATGATCTTGAGTTAGGAGCTGTGGTATTTGCTCTCAAAATCTGGAGACACTATCTTTATGGAACAAATTGTGTGGTTTTCACAGACCACAAAAGTCTCCAGCACATTCTTAATCAGAAGGAGCTGAATATGAGGCAACGATGCTGGGTTGAACTCTTGAGCAATTATGATTGCGAGATTCGCCACCATCCTGGTAAGGCGAATGTCGTAGCCGATGCACTAAGTCGAAAGGAGCGAGTCAAGCTCAATTCTGTTCGAACTCTATCTGATATTCAATCTCGTGTCCTTCAAGCTCAATGATCTTGTGTGATCAAAGGATTATTAAAATATGAGCTACTGCTTCAACTTGAGCTTAAACTCGAAACGAAGGACGATGGGTTGCTATATTTCAAGGATCGTTTGTGGATTCCGAAACAAGACAATCTCCGCACTTTAGTGATGGACGAATCTCATAAGTCCCGATATTCTATCCATCCTGGTGCTGACAAAATGTACAAAGATCTTCATACTCAGTATTGGTGGCCTGATATGAAGAAGGATGTTGGCTTGTATGTATCAAAATGCCTAACTTGTCTCAAAGTTAAGGTTGAACATCAACGACCATCTGGTTTGCTTGTACAACCAGAGATACCAGTTTGGAAGTGGGAGAACATTGCGATGGATCTCATCACAAAGTTACCGCGTACGTCTAAAGGTCATGATGCTATTTGGGTTGTTATCGACTGATTAACGAAGTTAGCTCACTTTATACCGATTTGCGAGGATCTATCTACTGATAAACTTGCAAAGATTTATATTGATGAGATTGTATCACGACATGGTGTTCCTTTGGATATCATTTCCGATCGTGATGCTCGGTTTTCATCTCATTTTTGGAAGACCATGCAATCTGCTTTGGGAAACCAACTAAATCTAAGCACTGCTTATCATCCCCAAACAGATGGACAATCTGAGAGGACGATTCAAACTTTGGAGGATATGCTTAGAGCGTGCGTGATAGACTTTGGTGGTAATTGGGATTCTCATCTGCCATTGATCGAGTTCTCTTACAACAACAGTTATCATGCTAGCTTTAATATGGCACCGTTCGAAGCTTTATACGGTCGAAAATGTCGTTCACCTGTCTGTTGGAATGAGATCGGTGAAGCTCAGCTTACTGGACCTGAGCTCATTCTGGAAACAACAGATAAAATCAAGAAGATTCGCGATAATCTTCTGACAGCCAGAAGCCGTCAAAAGAGTTATGCGGACATGCAACATAAGCCCTTAGAATTTCAAGTCGGAGACTGTGTCCTACTCAAAGTATCTCCTTGGAAGGGAGTGGTGAGATTTGGAAAGAAAGGAAAACTTGCACCACGATATGTTGGACCATTTAAGATTGTTGAAAGAATTGGAAAGGTTGCCTATCGACTAGAGCTACCTCCAGAGCTTGGGAATATTCACCCAACTTTTCACGTGTCCAATTTACGGAAGTGTTTAGCCGATGCTGATATCCATATTCCCCTCGACGAAATTCAAGTTGATGAAACAATGCACTTTGTCGAGAAACCCGTGGAGATAGTGGACCGTGCTGTCAAACAATTGAAAAATAAACGGATTTGATTGGTCCAGGTTCTCTAGGAATCCAAACGTGGCCCAGAGCTTACTTGGGAACATGAGGACCAAATGAAGGCGAAATATCCGCTTTTGTTTTCACAAGTTTCCCCTAGTTAAAATTTCGGGACGAAATTTCCTAAAGTAGGGGAGACTGTGACAACTGTGCTCTGTAATCGATGTATAATATAATACAATATCAATTATTAATAAAAAAATGTGTTTTGGTGTTATTATGTGTGTATTTGTGTTTGATAATTTTACCTTTTGATTCGAGTTCGGTTTCAAGCTTTAAATCGTTTTCTGGAAGGTTATACGCAAACTGGTGCGTAAACGCAGTCAGTTAACATGACAAACACTCTGAAATAATGTCATAGGCTTAACATACCTTAAATAACCTTTACATAACTTACAAATATGTTTTGGATGGTTTGGTGTGTCGAAAACAAGTATATTCGATCGCAGGGACTATTTGTGTCAAACTGTGAAAGTATGCCGATTCGTTCTATATCGAACATTCCGGAACTTGATCATAAGTTAAATATTCCCTAAATATCCTTTACATAGCTTAGAAATAGGGTTTGAGGTGTTTGGTGCGCAAAAATAAACTTTCTGATCAGTAGGGACTAAAAGCGTCAAAAATAAATTTTCGCGCATATCTTACATTCTGAATATATCCAGACATCCAAAAATTTATGTAATCATTAAAATATTTTATTTTAGTGATTGGGATGCTAAAATTTCATTCGTCACTTAATTTGGATCGTTTTTGCGTTCGTTACGACTTCTATCGTAATTAACCGAACAACGCAACTATACGACCAAACGAACCGACATCCGAGATTTTTTTGAGCATATTTCATGTCCCCTATGCTTTAACATCATTGTGGAGCTTGAAAATGGGCTTGACGGGTGTTAGAAGTGCCAAAACGCGACAAAACAAGGTGCAGCGGCTAAATTGTCATTTTCTGAAAGTTGCTGGTCTGCAAGGTCCTTACGGACCGTATGCTTATGACCTTACGGTCCATAAGCTATCACCAGCTCAGCAGAATTGCAGAACCATTGAATCTGCCCTTTACCACCTGCTCTAATGGTTTTTAACCACTGAATTTGCACTCTATGGGCTGGTTTTGAGTACCCCTTGTATTGCAAAACCTTGTGCCCAAGTGTAAGGCTTAGATTAAAGCTCAAACTTCGAGAAATGATCCTAACGGTTCTAGGAATTCTATAAATACCCAAGCCCTCTTTCATTTCTGCTCACACTTGATCTGAATAACTCTAAGTTGAAGTTCTAAAACTCCATACCTGAGTGTTTTGGATCAAGATCTTCCTAGCTTGGACCCTTTGTAAGTTTCTTTCGTGCTTTTTATGCTTTTCGAGCGTGAAAGTCAAACATTGTTTGACTTTCTGCTTTGACCAGTCAATGGTCAACACGAAGTTCGTTTGAACTTCGTAACGTGAGCGTAATCACGATGGTTATAGTCCCTTGTGACTATACCTAATGATTATCAAGTTGATTAGGCGTAGTGACGAGTCATAGTTTCGGTCAAAATGCGTGTTTATGCGTATTTTGCAACCAAACTATTCTTGGGTATCAAAACCGTTTGTTTTGATATCAAACTTCTTTTCTAACTTAGTTAAACATGTTTTAACATGTTTAACTCGTCACTTTTAGTCTAGTGCTTGTATAGGGTCGTAAGTCAAGCGGTATTGACAACCGCTTAGACTTTCGTACCCGACCCGTTTGGTCGATCATTAGGATCCGACCAAGCATGTTTAGTGACCATAGTTGTATAAGGAATAACCTTCCGAGGTTATACCTTATGGTCACTTAGTTTAATTAGTTGTACGATAGGTAGTTTATATGCCTTAGGTAAATGACCAAAATGCCCTTTTCACGCATAATTTGTAATTAAGCACATGTAACTTAACTTTTGTCACTTAAACTAATTATGTAACATGTTTAGGCATATAATACTTATCATAGGAGGTTATTCTGTCCGATTGTACTTAGATCTTGTGTTTATAGTTGGTTTACACAACTTTAAATATGGTGAAGGTGAGTTATTTGTTCGGATTGAACTAGATCTTAACTGTTTGTGTATGTCGGCGATGAACAGGATAGAAAACATAGATTTAGGGTTTATTAATGATCTAAAATGAACGATTTACGTGTTTGTGTTGTCAGAATACATGATAGATGAGTTGTAGAGTGTTTGATTGATGCAGATCTGTGATTCTGTTTGAAAGACGATTGACCAGAGTTTTGAACTTAGATCTAGGGTTGTTTTGTGGGACTTAATGGATAAAAAACACACCCTCATGCTCGGAATCGAACATAGAACAAACCCAATTCATCAATTTGATCATCAGAACTTGAAAAAATTTTGGATGATTTTGACAGTTTCAAACGGAATAATCAGTGTTTAATTCCGCTTGAACGTGTATTTTTGAGAAAGTGAAATTCAAACGAAACTGGGAATCCCGTTTGAATGGTATTTTGTTTGAATCATTCTGTGATTTCGTTTGAATGAAATGTATTGATATGATTTCGTTTGAAGTGAATTGTTTAGGAGATTTCGTTTGAGTGATGCTTAAAGTTGAAATTTATTCTAAGTATCTAATTTGTGTTGTATGTTGTGATTTTGCAGCCGTCAAATGTTTTGTTCAATGCACTACACAACACGTGCTGTGATCTTGATGAGGAGAAGAATCCGAAGTTGTCTGAATTTGGAAGTATACTGGAGTTCATGAGAAGATTGCCAATCCAGAAAGCGTTAACTAATCAGCACTTGGTATTCCAATCTCACATCAAAAGATTTTGGGAGAAAGCAACGTATGATGCAACAAGCAAAGTGATAAACTCTGTGGTTGAACACAAAGGGAAGATCAAACCAGTTAGTATATCTGAAGCGCTTGTTCGTGAAGTTCTGTATTTTCCTGATGATGAAGATTCACCTATAAAATTTCCAAAAAGAATGGTGAAAGGGTGTATATTAAGAATGGGATACACTGGTGCTTTGAATAGTGCAAATTATTTGAAGTCAAAATTTTCAAAGCCGTACAAATTTCTGATTCATTCTTTGTTGATGGCTCTTAGTCACCAAAAGGGAGGATATGATTCCATGAGAGACTATCAGATGAACATGGTGGTTACTCTTGTGTTGAACAAAAAATATAACTTTTCACATGTTGTGTTTCATTACTTGGTTGATGAAGTGATTTCAAAGAGGAAGACATGGTTGTATCCACATTTTATACAGATGATATTGGATCATGCCTATCCTGATCTGGATAAGGATGAAAACAATGATTTGATGGTTTTATCCCACATGGATAATGAATCGATAAAGCAGTTGGCTAGATATCATCCGAATCATCCTGAACCAAAGAAGACAGCTGAATTCTTCGGGTTGATCAAAGACAAGAACTATCAAGATCCTGATCCAGAAAATCATGAACACTGGAGAAATGAGCAAGAGAGAAAAGAAAAGAGCTATGCAGATGAGTTAGAAATTCTTAAAGAGTTCAAGCCCAAGCGAAGCGAATGGTTCTTGAAGGAAAAGAAGAAGAGGAGTAGGAAAGTAACTCCTAAAGTGCAAGTAGGAGAGGGTTCGTCTTCACAACCCAAGAAACGTCAAAAGAAAACTCCTAAGACTTTACTTGTTGATGAGTCTGATGAAGAAGCAGAAGCTGAAGCTGAAGATGAAGCTGCAGCTGAAACTGAAATGAATGTTGAAGGAGATGCTCGTTTGTCTCCTGCATCTACAAAATTGTTGAAAGATCTTACTGAATTCAATGCTGAACCAGAGAAAGCGGCTGGTGAAGAAGAAGGTGGCGATGTTAATAAAAGCACAACAAGTTATTCTGAAGATGAAGTTGATGAAACTGAACGTTATAAGATAGTCATGTCTGCTGTAGAGAAAGAGAAACAGAAAAAGAGAAGAAGGAGTAGTAAAGATGATGATGATGTGTACGAGCCATCTCCAAAGCAAGATATTGAATCTCAAACGCCACCTACTTCTGGAGGTAAAAAGAAAACAGTTGAAAGGAAACTTATAGTTACTCCAAAGAAGGCAAAGCCATTGAAAATCTTGTTAAAGAAGAAACCAATTCAGGAATCCAGTAAACCTCCTTCACCACCACCTGAATCATCACCACCACAATCTCCACATAAATCACCACCAAAACAATCTACACCACCACCATCACCTCCACCACATCTTTCACCACCACAACATGAACATACTATCATTTCTTCACAACAAATATTTCAAACACCACCATCCACACAACCACCTGTTCAAACTACACCTGGTTCTTCAGGTTACAAAACCTTTCCAAACATTCCGGAGAATATACCACTTGAAGACATTGGTGATTTCAATTTTGCTACTGATGTGCAAGTAAAAAGTTTGGAAAATAAAGTTGATGCAGTTGTTGTTGAAAACAAGAATGTTAGGATCGGAGGCTCTAATGATTGTTCTTGTTTGTGTAAATATAATAATCAATGAATATGAAAACATGTTAAGTGCAGCGGAAATGAACAACAAACTTTGTAAACACAATCAAAGGAGAAAAATAGATTAATAAACAATTGCTTTTCATAGAGTCAAAAGATTACAATGAAAGGAAAAGATTACAATGCAAGCTTACAACCTAAGCTCCCCCTCAGCCAGATACCCCAAGGTTGGTTGCACAAGATGAAAGGATTGAATTGAGGAGAAGAACTCACTCAAAATGATCAAATGTAACAGTACAGAGTACTGCTCCATTTATAGACAATTCAATCCACTGAGGCATCTTAGCTGACGTCACCATGGAAGCGACGTCTAACAGCCTAACAACCTGTATCTATTGTTCTTATACAAACACTGCTAAACCTAACCACTGACTATACATAAGACAAATGATATACTAAACTAATGCTCTCTCTCTTTACATCAGTGCTTTCCTCAAGGTTGATCAGTCCTTGATTGGGCAGTGCTTCGTCATCAGTAGTTTGTGTCAGCAGTGCTTAGTTCTCAGCAGTCTTCTGGGCTTCATCAGTAGTTAAGAAGAACAGCAGCAGTTGTATCCGGTCAGTGGATATAAGGCCTTCAGCAGTTATAATCACTTTCAAGGGAGAAGACTTAGTGTAAACAGCTGCTTATTGTGAATCCACTATTGTGAACTGGTTTTGGCTTTCATTATCTGTTCCTCTGGTAGGGTTCAATCCGAACAATCTCCCCCTGGAACAGATAATGCCAAAACCCTTCATTATTCTGGATCTGTATTCCTCATCAGAAGTTCCTTAGCTTGTCTTTTAAATTCTGCTTCAAAATCTCTGGAACTTGTATCATCTTCTTCCCTGCACATTGTAAGTTCAAGGAGATCCTGCAAATCTTCAACACTAAGGCCTAGTGCTTCTTTCCTTGATATATACTTCACTTCGCCATTGGATCTGACTAGAGTCAATACGTGGGTCTTTTGGTCAGACATCCACTTTAGTACTTTTAAACCCAATGGGTTTCTTGGGAGAGATATATTCTCTGATGAGCTGGGAGATGTTGGCCTTGTGAAAACTTGCAGACTTTCAGATATTCGTTTGAAGGCCATGTTGATGACATAATTTGCTGCAGCTATATCTTCTGCAGTTTCTCTTTCAATCAGCTCTTGCCTTTCAATGTCTGTCATGTCTGTTGAAGTGTTTGGTGATGCAGGCTTAGTTAACACCTTCTTAAAAAGGTTTTGAAGTTTTTCTGAGCTCTCTTCTTTTAGACCCCTTTTCATGATGGTTTCTGTGAAGTACTCAACTTCCTTTTCCTTTACCTCTTCACTAGTCAGCTGTTTCCCTTTTTCTTGGTTTATCACAAGACTTGGCTTAAATGTTGATGTGATCCGTGTTTTAAGATCATCAAGCTGCTGTTCTAATAGCTTTTTGTAGTCAGACTCTTTAGGGGTGTCAGAGACTGTCATCCTCCTTTTCTCAAGTCTTTCATAAGCTTCATCTGTTTGCTGCTTAGTCCATTTTGCTATGGCTTCAGCAGTATCCACTTTAGCATCTATCAGCTCCTGTCTCTTCCTTTTGTACTCGGATGTAAGATCAGCAATAAGCTTTTTGTATTTGTTCCAATTAGGAGCTGTTTTCTTCATTCTTGGATCATTTTTAATCCTATCAATTCTGTCAGCTTCATGTTTCAAGACAAACAGTGGCCACTCTTCAAATTGGTTTTCTTCAGCTTGATAGAACTTTTCTTTCATGATATAAGCAAGATAACTTTTTATCATTTCTTTTCGTTGATCTGCCTTTTCTTTGAGTAGATCTTGTGCATAGTTTTCCATCAGCTTAACCTTTGTGAGCAAAAATTTCAACTTTTCAGAAATGGCTTCTTCACCTTAATCCTTGCATTCGAGTTTAGCCCTAATCTTTGCTTGCCTTGCTTTCATTTTGAGATATTCATCCATATCTTCTGGGACTATGAAGCCAATGAGAGAAGGAAATCTTCTTTTTGAAGGATCTTCCTCGGTGTAAAATTGTCTCATCTCATTTTTCACAGCATCTAGTTCCAGTGGATATTTAGCAGCAACAGGATCATACTTTTCATCAGTATCCTAAGTTGTTTCTCTTTTTCTTTTGTGAAGTTTTATTTGTGGAGGTACTTTTGGTTGTGATGTGGGAATAATGATGAGAGCAGTGGTGGATGGTCGATAAACAGCTGTTGAAACAACTGGTGTTACAACCTCTGTCGTCATTACAACTACTGATGTATCAGTAGTTAACTTCTCCTTTTGAGCAGGGGTTGAAGGTGGTGAATTTGTTTTTGGTGATGGTGATGGTGGTGGTGAATCATCAGGTATGAAGATCCTTCTCCTTTTTATTTTAGGAGAGGCTGATGATGTCTTTGGTGGATCAGTGGTTTGAGTTTGAGTGGTAGTGATTTGTGATTGACTGACAGTGGTTGAAACAACTGGTGTCTCAATCACTGTTGTCATTACAGCAGATGTTGTAACATCTGCTGTCTTCTGCTTTATGGCAGGAGGTAATGATGATGATGTGATTGTAGAGGATGATGGTGGTATGACAGTGGTTTTGGTGGTGTGTGATGAAGTTGTGTGTGTTGTAGTGGTGTGTGTTGATGAAATTTCAGCTGTTTGGCTAACAGTTTTTGTAACTACTGTTGTATCAGCTGTTTGGACAGATGTTTGAGGTTTTGTAGATGGTGGTTTAGATGTCTGCTTTTCTTGCTCAGGTTCAACACACAGGCCATGTTCTATTCCTTTTTTCTTCAACTGCTTCATTATCTCCCCCTTTTTGGCATTATCTGCAAGGGGGTTATCAAGGAATATTAAAGTAGAAGGAACCTTGCCAGTGGTGCTTTGAATGCTGGCCTTTATAGCCTTGATGTCTGCTTGAGTATCTTTGAACCTTGACTCCACCATGTTTGTCAGCATTTGTACATGTATATCCAGCTTTTGATCAGCCATTTGTTTTTGTTTTTCAAGCATGGGTTGGAAAATGTTCCAGAGCTCATTTGCAGCAAGTACTTGTGGTGGAGCAGGTGCTTGAGGTGGAACAACAGTGGATTGTACCTTTTGTAATTGTAACAACTGTTGAAGCATATCTTTGAGTTCAGCAACAGAGTTATCAAGTTTTTCAACACGTTCCGTCAATTTCTGGTACTTTAAACCATCACCCAATTTAATGGGATCATCTGATTTCCTACTAGCAGTGGTTTTATCAGTGGTTGAGGTAGGGAGTTTACTCCAAACATTAACCACTGATGCCCCTTTTTCTTGGTACTGGGGTCTTCTCCCTTCAACACTTGACAGTCTTTTGATGTTGCCAGAGGTCAAGAAAAGTCCACTGGTAGATGTCAGAGGTGCTATGGAAGGAATTGCCTCCAAGGAAGTCTTATTAATGTAACCACTGTCCAAATGTAAACCAGTGGGTTCAACATTTGTAGTGGCTGCTTCACTTGGAATACCACCAAGAGTTACTTGTAACTCAAGGGGTGTAACCTCCTCAGGTTGTGTTGGTGGGTTAGCAAAGGTTGATACAACAGACCCAGTCATTTGTTGTGGCATGTTCTCATTAATAGGTGATTGAGAAGGACTGGTTTGTGCCTGGTTCAAATCAATTGCATCCAACAAAAATTTTGTTTATGGGGGAATTGTGGATGTGAGGTTTGGCTTAGAAGCAGAATTTGCCTCGGGAATTGGGTTGTGGATGATGGAAACAAGTGTTTCCAGAGCATCATATTGAGGTGTCCCAATTTGTACAACATGTTCTTTTTGTGAAGAAGCAGGAGGAGTTTTGGTTATGGGTTGAGATATTTTGACCAACTGCTGTGAGGAAGTAGCAGCAGTGGTTTTGAGTGACTTTTGTTTTGTCACTGGCAGTTGCTCTGGTATCTCATCCTCCAGAGGTGCCTTCTTGATGGGTTTGGGGAGTTTTTGAGTTTTCTTTTTGTGTGGCTTTTTGTGGATTGTAGGTGTGGGTTTCAAAATAGTTGTTCTGCTGCTTTGATCACCTTGAGCAGTGGGCTCAGCAGCAGATACCTGAGGAGCAGTGGTAGCTGCTAAAGTCTGCTCAGGCATCTCTGCTTGTGTTTTACAAGGTGTTGACATTCTTGAAAAAGTTTCAGCAGTTAAGCTGTGCATTTGAAAGTGTTCACCTTGGTTTATTGCAGCAATATCATCCTTGTTGAATTTCTTTACAAAATAGTAACTTAAAAACCTTGGAAACAGCAAGAATGATTTTGTTTCAACATTATTAACCAGATCATTAAAGATTTCCCGAGAATAATTAAAATTTTCTTCTTGAAGAATAGCATATCCCAGATTTTGAATCTTTAATGGTATTTCATTGAAAGAAGTGGTTTTGTTTGAAACACACATTAGGAGGGTATGGAATAAAAATCTTGTTGCAGAAGGAAAGAAACCTTTTTGTAAGGTAGCTTTCTTCATCATTGTGTCAGCATACCCTATTTCAATAAAGTCAATTTTTAACTCATTTTTAGGGAAAGAAGTTTTACCTTCCTGATCCTTGAGTTGAAAGACTTCTGAAATTGATTGTGGTGTAATCTTGACGGCTTTAACCTTTAGAGAAGAGTTGATGGCTGTTACAGTGTCACCTTGTTTTTCAAGGGTTGCATTCTTCCAAAACTCTCTTTGGGTTGTCAAGTAAATTGGTGCGTCCGCTGTTAACAAAGTTTTGTACTTTGATGCGGAGATGGTAGCAAGGATGGAATCGAAAGCGTCTGTAGTGCCGGGTTTTGTGAGGAGACCCAGAAGATTGTGAGATGGTTTGTGTGGAATTTCAGTGGGTGTTGCCTTTTGAGAGGCCGCTTTCGAAGATGATTTGGAAGTGGGTTTTGAAGATGGCTTCGATTTTGTCATTTTGAAGATGAGGATCGAAGAAAGTAATGAAGGAATTTGATGAAGAAACTGCTTTGAGAAGAGAATTTTTGAGAATTCAATTCGACAGTAAAACCCTGTTTTTGATGTGAAGTGGGGGTTTTATAGAGGAAAAAGTGAAGGCTGACGTGGCAGCAGTTACAAAAGTACTGACCACTATGTACTGCCCACATGCCAACCCCTGGTGAAATGAAGGACAGTACTTTTATGAAAGATACTGATGAAGGCAGTGGTTACAACGGTAAAATGGAAGCAGTGGATGATTTTTACTATCAGTGGATAAGACACTGCTTTTGAACAACAGAGTTTATCAAGGAAATGAGAGAACAGGGGTTGACTTTCAGCAGTGGACAGACTTTTTGAAGTAGAGCAGACTTTTGAACAAGCAGTGGATATGGCAGACTTTTAAGGATTTTAATGAAAACTTCATTTTTAGCTATTTTTAAGGATGGATTTTTGATTTTCTGAAAACATTTTAATGCTTTTATTCATAGAAAAACAAGATTTTGCTTGTTATTCCATGTTTAGCATGCCAATCCTAGAGACCAAGCTTTCAAAAGTGGCTGTGTCTAGTGCTTTTGTGAGCACATCTGCCAGCTGGTCTTTAGTTGGAACATGATGCAGAGAAATCAAACCTTTTTCATAGCAATCCCTCACAAAGTGATGTCTGATGTCGATGTGTTTGGTGGTTGAATGGGAAACTGGATTTTTGATGATATTTTCTGCTGCCTGGCTATCCAACATGAGTGGTGTCTTTAGGGCAGTGATACCAAAATCCAGCAACTGATTTTGAAGCCACAGGAGTTGGGCTGTACAGCTTGCAGCAGCAATGTATTCAGCTTCAGCAGTGGATGTTGAAACAGCTGCTTGCTTTTTGCTTTGCCATGAAACCAAGCAATTACCTAGAAACTGGCACCCTCCTGATGTGGACTTCCTTGTTGTGTTACATCCAGCAAAGTCACTGTCTGAAAAGCCTGAAAGCTTGATATTCCCATTAGCTGGATACCAGATACCAAGTGTGGGAGCACCTTTTATGTATCTGAAGATCCTTTTTACAGCAATGAGGTTTGATTTTCTGGGAGTTGATTGACTTCTTGCACAGACACATGTTGCAAACATGATGTCTGGTCTAGATGCAGTTAGGTACAATAAAGACCCAATCATGCTTCTATAAAGTGTTTGGTCAATCAGCTCATCCTTTTCATCAGACATGACAAGCTTATTTGTTGCCATGGGTGTGCTGCATGGTTTACAATCATTCATATCAAATTTGTTTAAAAGTTCTTTAGCATATTTACTTTGATGAATGAAAGTTCCATTTTGCATTTGCTGAACTTGGAGACCAAGAAAGCATTGCAGCTCACCCATTGCACTCATTTCAAACTCAGCTGTCATGAGTTCCCTAAACTCTTCACACATTTTGTTACATGTGCTTCCAAAAATAATGTCATCCACATAAATTTGGACAATCATTAAATCCTTCCCTCTCCATTTTAGAAACAGTGTTTTATCAATGGTACCTCTTTTGAAACCATTTGAGAGTAGGAAGTTGGAAAGAGTTTCATACCAGGCTCTAGGTGCTTGTTTCAAGCCATACAATGCTTTGTTTAGCCTGTAGACATGATCTGGATAAAATGGATCCTCAAAACCTGGAGGTTGACACACATACACCTCTTCTTGAATTGTACCATAGAGGAAAGCACTTTTGATATCCATTTGGAACACCTTCATATTGTGGTTGACAGCAAAGGCCAGGAACAGTCTTATAGCTTCCAATCTTGCTACAGGAGCAAATGTTTCATCATAGTCAATCCCCTCTTCTTGTCTGTAACCTTGAACCACAAGCCTGGCTTTATTCTTGACAACAATACCCCTTTCATCAGTTTTATTTTTGAAGACCCACTTTGTGCCAATGGGACTAACCTCTTCTGGCAGTGGTACAAGCTCCCACACTTGTTGTCTTTTAAACTGTTGGAGCTCCTCTTGCATGGCTTCTACCCAGCTGTTGTCTTTCAGTGCCTCTTGGTACTTGACTGGCTGATGGAGTGATAGAAAACCAGCAAAAAGACAAATGTTTTAGGTTTGGCTTCTTGTGAGCACCCCTTCATTGATGTTGCCAATTATTTGATCAGGTGGATGGGATCTCAAGTAGATTAAATCTCCCTGATATGGAATGATGGCATTTGTTGGTGAAGGCTGCAAATGTGTATCATCTGAGCTAACCACTGCTGGGGACTTTGATGATCCAGCAGTGGCTTCAAAAGGTGGTGGAATGGGAGGTAATGGTGTGGACACCTGCTGACTTTTATCCACTATTTGGAGACTTTTGTCAGCAGTGTTTGTTGTGGAAGCAGTGGTTGATGGGCTATTTTGGTCAACAACTGTTGAGGTAGCAGTGGTTGAGCTTTGACAGCTGTTTTGTACATCTGCTGCTCTTCCCATTTTGACAGACTTTTGAGAAATGATGATTTTGAGAGAGCAGATGTTTGAACAAAGCAGTGTTTAGGGGTGAGATAAATGGTATCACAGCAATTTTTAGTACAACAGTGGATAGCTTTTTAAATGAATTTGCATTCAGGATTTTGCCACGTGTCAATTTAAATCTTGAAAATTGATTCCTGACAGTGGTTTAGTACCCCAGATGATACAAACTTTTTACTAAGACAACTCATTTTCGTTTAATATCTAAATTAAAGCATGAGTGCCCCAGTAGTTTAAGCACAGTTTAGCAATCAACCTTTGATTAGTGTTTAAAACAAACCTGAATATGACATGACCTTGACATATGTACCATTTCCTTTTGACCCATTTAAGAGGACAATAATATCAAAAAAAAATTAAGATACTATATCCTGACAGGAAATTGAAACTATTGCCACCAAAACAAGCAAAAGTTCAAAATATATTACTCTTAAAAAAACGAATAATATATCCTGGTTATTTGATAAAAACCCTTATAGAAAAAAAAAGGTTAAAGGTTTTTCTGAAAACAGCATCAAAAGGATCCGGTAGATTTTCAATAAAACACGTAATCGTATCATTCTCAAATTTATAAAAATGGTCAGTGGTTTGACAGCAGTGGTAGGAAATTTTGACTACGTTTTGACCACTGTTTGGTACCATTTTCTTGTCAGTTGATTGCAAACATGAGGACACATGTACACATGATTTTTTGAAAGCCCTGTTATAGACCTTGTTACCCTGTGATGATTTTGAAAACTCGTCTAATCCTCTTGAAGTTTATTCACTGGGAGTACTATTGTTCCCTGCACTTTTTCTTGAACCAATGAATGCACACAGTTGCTTAATGGCCATTATTACCCCTAACTTTGACTCCTAAGTGTTTTATGTTTATACTCTTTTCTTTTGACATCAAAAGTTTTGAGATAAACACACTTTTGAGTTTTTGTGAATTTTCTTCTTCCCTTTTTACCCTTCTCATTTATAAGTAATGAATTACTTACTGGGAGGTCTTTATTGAAAGAAACCTTAATCCATTATCATTTTGCAGTAATGTTTTGAGAGAAATGGTCATGTTTACACAAGTTTTTCAATCAATCTCACATTACATATGATACGGACTATGTTGACCCCTTATTTTCTGAATGTATTTTAACATAGTTGATTTTGTCCTTTTGAGGATTCTCAACCTGTTTTTCAATACACCAGATCTAATAACTAAAGTTTTAATTCCCCTCTTTATAGAAAATCAAAACATATGTTTTATGAATCATAGGTTTTGTTAATCTGAGGTTCATACTTTAGCATTTAATATAGTGACATCATTCGTTTCATATCAACAGTTGAAATCACTTTTGAAAATATAAAACAATCCCATAATTTATCAGATATGTTTTCAGATCTGAAAACTATGAGTGACTTGTGCATGATATCACTTGTTGTGTGAGATTTGTGTGTCATGTGACATCTTGGTTGATTTACAGAGTTTTTGAATAACCTTTTTTAGCATGGTTTACTCATTACTCTGTTTTTCAACTGAATACAACCAACCTTAGTATCAATGAATTTTGAGCCGAACTGTTTTGTCAAATTGATTGTTAGATCGAATTTGACTGTCCAAGCTCTGATACCAATTGTTAGGATCGGAGGCTCTAATGATTGTGCATGTTTGTGTAAATATAATAATCAATGAATATGAAAACATGTTAAGTGCAGCGGAAATGAACAACAAACTTTGTAAACACAATCAAAGGAGAAAAATAGATTAATAAACAATTGCTTTTCATAGAGTCGAAAGATTACAATGAAAGCAAAAGATTACAATGTAAGCTTAGAACCTAAGCTCCCCCTCAGCCAGATACCCCAAGGTTGGTTGCACAAGATGAAAGGATTGAATTGAGGAGAAGAACTCACTCAAAACGATCAAATGTAACAGTACAGAGTACTGCTCCATTTATAGACAATTCAATCCACTGAGGCATCTTAGCTGACGTCACCATGAAAGCGACGTCTAACAGCCTAACAACCTGTATCTATTGTTCTTATACAAACACTGCTAAACCTAACCACTGACTATACATAAGACAGATGATATACTAAACTACTGCTCTCTCTTTACATCAGTGCTTTCCTCAAGGTTGATCAGTCCTTGATTGGGCAGTGCTTCGTCATCAGTAGTTTGTGTCAGCAGTGCTTAGTTCTCAGCAGTCTTCTGGGCTTCATCAGTAGTTAAGAAGAACAGCAGCAGTTGTATCCGGTCAGTGGATATAAGGCCTTCAGCAGTTATAATCACTTTCAAGGGAGAAGACTTAGTGTAAACAGCTGCTTATTGTGAATCCACTGTTGTGAACCGGTTTTGGCTTTCATTATCTGTTCCTCTGGTAGGGTTCAATCCCAACAAAGAAGTTGAAAGATCGTGAAAAGATTCTTGAGATGCGTGTTAAGAAAGTTGAGTCTGAAAACAAGTCTTTGCTGAAGAAAATTGAAGCAGATCAGACAGAAATTGATATTTTGAAAGTCAAAGTTGCAGAATTGGAGGAAGAGAAAGAACGCAGAGACGAACAGAATAAATACTTCGAATTGAAGAACAAAGAGCTTGAAGATGGAAAGTCACAGAAAGAACACGAAATGTATATGATAAACAAAGTGTTAGAAAAGATGTTTGGTAAGTTTGTTGAGCAACAATTTGATGAAATCAAGATTGAAGAAGTTAGAGCTCAAAGACAAGCAGAGATTGATGCAGATTTAAAGAACAAGGGCAAAGGCTTAGAAGGTGTTACTGAAGAAAGGGCAATTGTTTTATCAACTGCTCCTGAAGCATATTTTGAGCAGCCTGTTCCTCTCTCTACAGTTTCTGCTGTATTTAATGAAGATGATGAAGATGAGGATGATGATGAAGATGAAAGTGATGATGCAGATGATGTATTCTCTGCAAGTAGTAGTGATGATAATGATGATTATGATGAGCAGGGTACTTCGGGTGTTAAAGTTTCAGAAACATCTAATGAAGAGAAAGTTGATGATTTACTTCATGATGATGTGAATGAAGAACCTGAGGATGCTGAAGGTGAGGGGGAGCATGTGGATGATCAAAATGTTGTTAAAGTTGAAAAGTTGATTTTATATCTAGAGCCTGAAGTAGAGGAATGTGAATTCAGGCATACGTATACAATGGCTGATATTAGAGAAATGACGCGTATCGTTGATCCAGATTTCAAATTTGATTTTGAAGAGGAGTTGAATGAGTTCGATATCAACCAACAACCTGATTATGAGTACAAGTATGTTGAAGAGGCAGACGTCTATGATAGGGTTGAGGTTGAAGATTGTTCTGATGAAGAAACTGAGAATAGAGATGAGCTGAGAAGGAAAGTAGAAGAAATTTTGAAAGATAAGAATTTCGATGGTACTGTGAAAGACGCTCAGAAGGAAGAAAGAAAGAAGTGGTTTAGACAGTCTAATGAAAGAAAGTTCAAGAGGCCACTGAAGTTTTATAGCGGAGACAGGGGTGTGTCATTGGGGGATATCATTAGCTGGGGATTTCTACCTCATGTTAATGCATATGCTATTCGAAGAGAGTACGGTGTACAGTATTTTGAACGTCTGTATGATATCATGTCTCTACCATGGTGGGATGTGGAAGAGTTGTCAAAAGTAAGAACATTGGGCTATCCTGTCAGAAAAAATGATGTGCCTATGTGGGGTTTTATAAAGTATGAAGCATTAAAAGAATTCAAGCACTGGAAGCCACATTACCCGAAGAAAGTAAGGAGAGTGAATCTTGAAACTGGTAATGAAGAAACCATCTTGCATGTGAAGAAACCTAAAGTGTTGAAGAATATTCCTGTACCAAAAATGGAGCAGGGTTTTCATAAAGGTTTTATATGTTGGGTTTACAGCTGCTTGTCGACTAAAGCTGTAATCACTTACAAGGCTGAGAATGAGATTAGAGAAATCTTTGTGTATGATCCGCTATGGTTGGTGAATTGTTCTGCGAAAGACATAGAATGTTTGTTAGTGAACAAGATATGGTTCAAAGCTGAAGATAGGGATCAAGCGATGCAGTTTCAGAAAGTTGTATCCATTTTGTTTCAAAAGGGTATCAATGTTGATAACAAATGGAACTCAAAGTGGCGAAAGATTGAATAAAAAGAGAAATTAAAGGCTGAGAAAAAACGTAAAGCTCGTGAAGAAAAAGATAGATATCTTCATGATACATTTGCACAGAGACAAGCTGCTGAGCAAAAGAAAGCTGTGGAAGAGAACGAGAAGCTTAGGAAGTTGCTGATTAAAAAGCCTAAGCAGAGAGAAGAGAAGTTCAAGTCAATGTGAAGACCTGAAGACCAGACTAAAGACTCCGGCTATATCCAAGGGGGAGTTTGTTGGTACACGATGTCTACAGCCTACGTCTATCGGTCTAGGTCATGTTAGTAGATTGTAAAGGGTCAAAAATGTAATTTTGTGTTATTTAGTAGTGATTTCGTTTGAAATTACATTATGTCAGTTTCAAACGAAATTAGTTGTTTAATTCCGTTTGAAATGACAGTTGTCATGTTCAAACAAAATTAGCTCTTCTATAAATAGGAGATGTTGTCTTCTCATTTCATACGGAATTCCAGATAGTGTCACGAAGTGCTGTCGAATTCCTACCATGTAATCAAGTTCATATTGAATGAGAAGCAAGTATTAAAGTGATATCTCTGTTTTCTACACCATTCTTTACTGATTCAGCTCTGTTTATTTGTTTCTGCCATTTAAACAGTGTGTATTGACTCATATTGACTCACTCGGTCGGTAAAACGATCCTACATTGTACATGACAAGAGTTGGTTCATCACTTAAGTTGTCCTGGGACTTAAGTTTTGGAATGTAATTGTTTAGAAAACATTCATCCTCTTCTGTGGAATCACTTTCAGATTTTAGCACATTTTCAATGTGACATCTGTGCCTTTACGACTATCATACAGATACGAATCCAATGAAATCTTGTGTTTCATTCTTGGGATTTGTACAAATACATGTGAATTTTGCACATATCAACTCTTGTTCGATTGAATCACTTTCTAGAAAGTTATATGCGGACTGTTACGCAAACATAACCAGTTCAACGCAACAAAAACTCCGGAATAGTGACATACCTTAAATAACCATTACATAACTTAGAAATAAGTTTTAAAGGGTTTGGTATGCCAAAAACAAGCTTATTCGATTACAGGGACTATTTGCGCCAACCTGCAAAAGTTTGCCGATTTTATAGCAACGAACATTCTGGAACAAGATCATAAGCTAAACATATCCTAAATACCCTTAACAAAGCTTAGAAATAAGCTTTGAGGGGTTCGGTGTGAGAAAATATGCTTATTTGATCAATAGGGACTAAAAGTGTCAAAAACGGCGTAAGTTTGCATTTACGCTCATATCTTACGTTCTGACCATATCTGGACATCCAAAAAAATTTGTAATCATTAAAATATTTTATTTTAGTGATTGGAAAGCAAAAATACCATTCGTCGTGTAATTTGGATCGTTTTCGCGTCCGTTCGAGTTTTGTCGTAATTAGCCGAATAACGTGACCGTACGACCAAACGAACCGACATCCGAGATGTTTTCAAGCATATTTCATGTTCCCTATGCTTTAACGTCATTTTAGAGCCTTGAAATGGGGTTAACGGGGGTTAAATGCATCAAAAACCAAGTTTTATACATGCAGGGACCATTTTCGACATTTCCTGAAACATACCTCGCGGGGCGCGTAAGACTGAGCCTATTCTTACGAGGGGCGCGACAACCTCATCTGGCAGAAACATTGTATCTGGCTAAACAGCCTGTTCTTATGGTTTTTAATCCTAGTTTTAGCATACCTTGGGCTTGTTTAAGTGCTCCCCAAGTATTCAAATGTATGGGCAACATGTGTATGGCCAAGATTTAGCCTTGAACAACTCAAAAACACATTGAATGATCTTAATGGATCATGAATTCCTATAAATAGCCATGGGTTTTCAACACTTTTCCTTGCTCATTCAAAATTTGCTTTAAGTTGAAGCTCTCACTTGTTGAAGGCTTCATACCTGAGTTTTCTTTATTCTATCTCCAAGCTTGGACCCTTTGTAAGTTCCTTTCATGCTTGGTAATGCATTTCAAGCATTTTGACTTTCTGCTTTGACCATGATTGGTCAACACAAAGTTCATTTAAACTTTGCAACGTGAACGTAATCACGATGGTTATAGTCCCTTGTGACTATACCTACTGATTACCACGTTTATTAGGCATAGTGACGAGTCATATTTTCGGTCAAAATGACGATTATGCGAATTTTGCGAAGAAACTATTTTCGGGTATCAAAACACTTTGTTTTGATATCAAACCTGTTTTCTAACTTAGTTAAACATGTTTTAACATGTTTAACTCGTCACTTTTAGTCTAGTGCTTATATAGGGTCGTAAGTCAAGCGGTCTCGACAACCGCTTAGACTTTCGAGCCAAACCCATTTTGTCTATCGTTAGGATCCGACCAAACATACTTTGTGACCAGAGTTGTATAGGGAATAACCTTCCGAGGTTATGCCTTATTTTCACTTAGTTTAATTAGTTGTATGATAGGTAGTTTATATGCCTTAGGAAAATGACCAAAATGCCCTTTTCATGCATAATTTAAATTTAAGCATATGTAACTTATTTTTTGACACTTAAACTGATTATGAAACATAATTAAACATAGTAGGGCATATAATACTTATCATAGGACTAGTTAGGCCATCCGAATGCGCTTTTGCCCAAACGACACGTTAAAGTAGCATAAACTACCTTAACGAGTCGTAATGGGTCATAAGCACTTAGGATAGGTTCCAATTCAGAATGTAGGCATTGTTAAACCATGTCACATGAGTTCCAATACTCACTTGGTTTACGAAACCTCATTCTACCCGATCTCCCGATTTAAGTCCCGATTATTAACATAGTGATCCGATACTAGGTGCCACTTGATTCCTTGATTACCCGAGCATTGTTAGTTCACTAAATCGAGGATACCTTGCAATCTCAAGTGAGTACATAGTCCCCTGTTTTACTGTTTTCGAACATTTTGGGGTGAAACACATGTGCCTACTTGTTTCTTTCATTCTTTTCAAGTTTTTCACGACATATACATGCTATATTCGATTAGTACACGTATAGTACATGATTTCAATTGCCCTCTTTGCTATGCATATTGACTAAGCATGCTATCACATTGATTTCAAGGATCCATTGTGCTACTATGTTGTCTTAACATATCTAGCACCTTGATTTCACGAACATTTCTACTTTGTATGTTTACTTAGCATATTTAGTACATGATTTTATATGACATGCTTGCATTGGTTTTGCAAAACATAACTTTTGATTTAACTTTGGTTTATTCAAATACTTTGTTTTGTACACGACATTTGGTTATACATTGACATATACCTGTGGTTTGAGTAAAGACTTTTTATTCACCATACAAGATATTGTTATACATGAACGATTTGAACTATTAGAATGATTGGAACGATTTGAACTATGTGAACGATTTGAACAATTTGAACGATTATAACTATTTGAACTATATGAACGAATTGAACGATTGGTTTATGGTAAGTGATTAGGTAACGGGGCGGGTGTAATGTGATAAAAGCATGGTGGATACGCCGCTGGTACTTCCTATATATAAGTACCTTTAACACATTACATGTCGTTGCATTATCTAGATCACTTGGACGAATGTTTTCAAAACGATGTTACACTAAAAGGTTTACTTAAAGATGTAAACCGCACAATCTTTACTTTCAATGATGATTTACTACTTGGTTTACAAAGACAAACATTTTCAGTCAAGATTCATGGCTACAATGGTTTTGGTTTACTTATATCATCTTGTAAAGATGATAAAATATACATTGCAATTATTAAACACTTTTTGGTTTCGATGTACATACTCGACAACTCTAGTAGTTGGTCGAGGTATTGCAATATGAATTCAAAGCCATGAATCTGACAAATAAAACCTATGTATCTCACAAGCATTTTTATGCTGACGTACCTATTTTCACATGTGTTTTAGGTGCTGTTATTTGATGATTATGTTGCAAAACATAGGATTGGACGAGGGCCTTAGTGGCATAAAACAAGATTGTCAATATGTTTGAACTCGTTTATTTCACTTTAAGATAATGTCAAAGAATTATTAATTCAATAAAACAAAATTTCAATTACCAAGTGTTGTGAAACAATGATTCTGTTACTCCACTCCCCGACGCTTCCGCCGTGGTTTGTTGTATTACGCGGTCGGGGTGTGACAGAAGAGTTGTTATCAGAGCTCATGGTTATAGGGAATTAGGTTATTAGTAATGCACTTGACCTAGTCTATAACCTTCCTAGGACCCTAATGCGAGTTTACTTGCGTTTAGATTCTAAAACAATACCGTCACCTATCTTTAGGTGACAACCACAACAAGAACACAAAATACAAATCCGTTTTAAAAATCAATCATCTATTCTTAGCTGATTTGTTATAAGGTTTTGAACACGTGCAATCCGCAAGGGTGGGTGTCTGTACCTCGAGTTTTCTGTCTAAGGCTAGAGTGTTCGTACAAATCCACAGTATCGAACTAGTCACTCTTACCTGGGAACCCTTGGGGTGAGTGTCCACTAATAGGCTAAAGCATGTCTTCGTGATACATTATTGTGATCCATTTACTTTGATTAGTCACCATGTCGTTTATTTGTCCGAGGTAACAAATAGATGATCACCTTCCTTATGTTCTGTCGATATTTCCAGTACCTTTTTCGTTTATCCAAATGTCAATCTCACTCGTTTCTCATGTTTCCTTGTTCTTTTTAGAAAATGCCTCCCAAACGCGATCAAACTCAGGATGCTGCCTTCGCAGCCCTAGTCGCTCAGCAGATTGCTGCTGTGATTCCGAACCTTATTACTCAGATAAACCAAGCGAATAACAATAACAACAATAACAATGCTCAGTGTAGTTTCAAAACATTCAATTCGGCTAAGCCACTAAAATTTTCTGGCTCTCAAGGAGTAACTGCGCTCCTACAATGGTTCGAGAGTCTAGAAAGCATATTTCAACATGTTCAGTTTCCAAATGAGCGAAAGGTTGAGTTCCCATCTAGTGTTTTTGAGAAACGAGCATTAACATGGTGGAACGGTGTGATAAGAGACAGGGGTGCTGATGTGGCATTGGTTCAAACCTGGGAAGAGCTTCGAGCTCTAATGATGAAGGAATTCTGTCCTCGTCATGAACTCAGGGCATTGGAAAGGGAATTCGATGATCTCACATAAGACAGCGGTGAACATCGAGCTTACACTGATCTGTGACAACTGTACTCTGTAATCGATGAACAATGTAAAACAATGTTAATTATTAATAAAACAATGTGCTTTGATGTATTTATATGTGTATTTGTATTTTGTGATTTTACAATTTGATTCGATTCCAATTTCAAGCTTTAAATCGCTTTCTGGAGGGTTATACGCAAACTGGTGCGTAAACGCAGTCAGTTTAACGCGAAAAACACTCCGGGATAGTGAAATAGGCTTAACATACCTTAAATAACCTTCACATAACTTAGAAAAAAGTTTTGGATGGTTTGGTGTGTTGAAAACAAGTCTATTCGATCGCAGGGACTATTTATGTCAAACTGCGAAACTATACCGATTCGTATGGTTTCGAACAGTCCGGAACTTGATCATAAGCTAAACATACCATAAATAACCTAAAAATAGCTTAGAAATAAGCTTTGAGGGGTTCGGTATGTGAAAACATGCTTATTTGATCTTACAGGGACTAAAAGTGTCAAAAATGGCGTAAGTTTGCATTTTCACGCATATCTTACATTCTGACTACATCTGGACACCGAAAATTTTTGCACACACTAAAATATTTTTATTTTAGTGATCGGCATGCAAAATTACCATTCGTCGCTTAATTTGGATCGTTTTCGCGTCCGTTTGAGTTTCGTCGTAATTTAACGAACAACGTGACTGTACGACCAAACGAGCCAACATATGAGATATTTTTGAGCATGTTTTGAGTTCCCAATACTTTAACTTCATTTTAGAGCCTTGAAATGAGGTTAACGGGGCTTAAACGTGTCAAAAATGCATCAAAACACAAGTTTTACAAGTTCAGGGGCTAAACTGCAAATTCTGGAAAGTAGTCCAGGCGGCCCGCGTGAGCCTGGCCTTACCTTTACACGGCCCGTGTCAGTCTTGCAGATCAGAAACATTGAATCTGCTCATTTAGCTCGAATTTGATGGTTTTGATCTATAGTTTTCAATGCTATGGGCTGGTTTGTGTGGAGAACAAGTCCCCCAATCCTTCCTTGAAAATTGTAGGGCCAAGATCATTCCCTCTTCTCCAAGAAATGATCCTAACGGTTTTACGAAAACTATATATAGCATGGCCCTCATTTCATTTTCTGCACATTTGGTCTGAGATTTCTCTAAGTGGTTTTGATATTTCACTTCCTACCTGAGAATACTTACAACCAAATCTATTTGGACCTTTTGTAAGTCCACTTTCATTATTTTATTGCTTTCTTAGCTTAACAGTCAAACAGTGTTTGACTTTCAGCTTTGACCAGTCAATGGTCAACGAGAAGTTCGTTTGAACTTCGCAACGTGAGCGTAATCACGATGGTTATAGTCCCTAGTGACTATACCTACTGATGACCACGTTGACTAGGCGTAGTGACGAGTCATAGTTTCGGTCAAAATGCGCATTTAAGCGTATTTTGCAACCAAACTACTCTTGGTATCAAAACACTTTGTTTTGATATCGAAACTTGTTTTCTAACTTAGTTAAGCATGTTTAAACATGCTTAGCTCGTCACTTTTAGTTTAGTGCTTGTTTAGAGTCGTAAGTCAAGCGGTCTAAACCACCGCTTAGACTTTCAAACTCGACCCGTTTGGTCGATCATTAGGATCCAACCAAGCATGTTTAGTGACCATAGTTACATAGGGAATAACCTTCCGAGTTTATACCTTATGGTCACCTAGTTTAAGTAGTTGTATGATAGGTAATTTATATGCCTTAGGTAAATGACCAAAATGCCCCTTTCATGCATAATTGGTAATTAAGCATATGTAACATAAATTTTTGTCACGTAACTGATTATGCAACATATTTAAACATGTTTATGCATATAATACTTGTCATAGGACTAGTTAGACGTCTCGAACGCGCATTTGCGCGCACGACGCGTTAAAGTAGCGTAAGCTACCTTAATGGGTCGTAACAGGTCGAAAGCACATAGAATAGGTTCCGATCTAGAATGTAGGCTTTGTTAAACCATATCACATGAGTTCCAACACTCGTTTGGTTTACAAGACCTCATTCTGTCCGATCCTCCGATTTAGGGGTCTATTGTTTGACTAGTGATTCGTTTATTAGGTGCTGCTTGAGTTTCCTTGGTTTGATTGAGCTTATTGTGTTCTTTAAATTGAGGATACTTTGCACTTCAATGTGAGTACACAGTTCCCCTATTTTACTGTTTTCAATTGTTTTAGGGTGATTCATATGTACAAAACGATTTCAAGGTTTAAACGATGGTTTCAAAAACGATAAAGATGGTTTATATTAAACTAATAACGATTTCGATAATGTGAACGAACTTGTTGGTTGTAATTACATAACGAATGACATTCATTAGCATTGATCAAGCCGACCAGTATTAGGTTATGGTACCATAGGATCTGACAAATCCCGTTATCAGACTACACCCATGGTTATGTGTGGGGGTTATGTAGGTAACGACCGAATCTGTGATTGTTAACTTATCCTTTGGTGGTTTGTTAATACGAGAAGCGAGATAGTCGAGTCACGAAGGTTTGAATGTTATTAGCGAGACGATCAAAAGTAGTTTCACAATTAAAACGAATACGATTTGGGAACGAGTTAAACGATTTGGAACGACTTAAACGAGATAAACGAATTCGATAAACGATTGGTTTTGGGTAGTGATTAGATAATGGGATGGGTGCAGCATGATAAAAGCATGGTAGATACTCCGCTGGTACATCTTATATATAAGTGCTTTTATCATATTACATTTCATGTCATTATTTAGTTCACTTGGGAAAACGATTTGAAACGATGTCACACAACGAGGTTTTCGAAATGATATAAACCATACGAGTTTTGTTAAACGAGTTTTTACGAGATATTGTATGAATTGGTTTACTAAAACAAATGCTTTTGGGTTAAGAATCCTGGCTACGAGATTTTATAAATTTTAACTAGCTTGATTTGAGTTGGTTAATTATGTTGCAATACACTTTTCAAAACGAGGTTTGTACTTTTGACTCTTATAGTCTAATAAGGTACTGCAACATACAAACGAGCCATGATTCCGATACTCTTATAAAACCTATGTGCTGGCCAGCATTTCATTGCTGACTTTATTTTTACATATGTTTCAGGTAATGCTTGATGTTGCTTGCTAAGAAGCTTGTGTCACATAGGACCTGGACGAGGCCTTAGTGACTTAAAAACAGTTATAAACAATGTGTAGTTTGTTTGTTTTGGTTTAAAGACAATGTACATTACTTAATGAATCAATAAAACGAAACATTTGGTTACCATGGTTATGGAACAATAATTCTGTTACAGCACTCCCTGATGTTTCCGCCACGGTTTGTTGTTTTACGTGGTCAGGGTGTGATAGAAGAGTTGGTATCAGAGCCAATGGTTATAGGGAATTAGTGTCACACCCCAACCGATGGCGGAATCATCGGGGCATGGCACTGAGCGAAACAGATTGTCCAGAAGTTTCCATAACAATTATCATTACCGTTCAATTTAAATTAATACGTCCCATACCGTATCTCAAACAGCAAACAAATTATTACAGATAACAACTAGTCAACGGATTCTGTTCCGACAACTCAGATTTAAACATAAATAATTTACTTGTTGGTTTCTAGGACCTCTTTCCTAGCTTCGATTTCATCACAGCACAGAGAGCATCCTAGACCTTTCCTAGCCTCAATTTCACAGCGGGCAAAGCATTCAAACAACTTAGGCACCTGTCACATACGTTAAAATAAATTCAATACATATAATGTAAATGTGAGCATACAAGTTTGATAATAGCATATAGAGTTCGAATTCGTTTACGCATAACCAGCACGTACACATAGTGAAATGAAGCACGTTAGTTATCGACATAGATCCATCGATACCAATGACTGCGGGTTGACTGCCCGAGGCAGTTCGCAATACATGATTACCACCGTAATCCATGCAAGTAAAAGATCCTTAACAACCCCCGGGTGAACGGGTGCTGAGTCCAAACTATAGTACTATCGTTGCTAAGGCAGGTAGACAGCATTCCATGTGTAAACATAACAAACAAGCATTCATAAGCCACGTATAACATGCATTAACGGTTAGCGTTCAAATAGTATTGAGTAGTGTGATTGTGGTAGTTTGAATATTCGTAACGTATGTAACACCCAAAAGTGCTTAAAGCAAAAAGGGATCGAGTATACTCACAGCGGTTGATGGATTGAAGGGAGCGCTAAGCGAGTAAGGTTAGCCTGAATAGATTCGATAGCATACGATAAGCGATGCGCAAAACGATACAAGTATGAGTGAGTCAGATAGTAGTTCGATCGGATGGTAATCCGATCGGACAGCAATCCGTGCGGATAGTAATCCGTTCGGATAGTAATCTGTTCGGGTGACTATTCGAGTGGATTGTTTCTTCCTATAAGATGAATGTGTTTGTGTATGATGGTTTGTCTTTTGAAGTTTTCGTTGTAGCATTTTGAAGATACCAAAGTATCTCTGTCCTTCAAGTCGGTCGATCGGATAGCATCCCGTGCGGATGACAATCCGTTCGGATGGTCATCCGATCGGATGATGGTCCGGTCGGACGGCGACCATGTGACAAGAGTTACTTAGTGAAGTCAAGTTTACAACAGGAGGGTCACTCGATCGGATGGTCGTCCGATCGGATGGCAACCTTGTTGTTGAACATGTTGGAAATTGTTTAAGTCTTTAAAGTCTTAGTATCTCATGACCCGAAGAGTAATCTGACCAGATCGTAATCTGATCGGATGACAATTCGTTCGATACTCCGACTTTAGTTAAGTTTGTTGAAACGTGGGACCCAAGTGTGATCCGATCGGATGACAATCCGTTCGGATGAGCTATCCGCTCGGACGGCAGTCCGCTCGGACAGCTATCCGTTTCAGTTGTTCCGTTCTTCTCTCACTTGGTCGTTTTGATTGTTGTCGTTTTATCGAGGCACTTTGACTACGTGTTATTCAACGGAACTTCTCCATCGACCCAAGTGACCAAACCGACCAGGAACCACCCTAGTTCGGCCAGTCACCGGCTCGAGTCGGTTATTCTAAATTAACTCGAAGTCGGTGTCTCGTGCGTAGAATTCAGACCTTGGACTAGTACAACACTAAGAACGAGTAGGAGACTAGATCAACATCCGATTCTACCGGTTTTGAGTGTGTTGAGTGTAAAAGAGTTGAAAGAAAGTTAAAAACCATTCTCTCAATCCTTTTCCACCTTTGATTTGCATAGATCTAAGTAAGATCCTTGTTGTTTGTATGGAAATTGGTTAGATCTCGTTCGTTCTTGGTAGATTGAAGTTAAATCATGAAGAACATGTGGTGACGTCATCTTAGAACACACGAAATCTAGTGATTTCATGGTTAAAAGTTAGGATTTAAAAGATAGAAACGTGTAGGAGTGCGTGTAGATCAAGAAAGTACAAGATTTAGGATGAAATCTTACCGGAATCGGAAGAAATCTGAGAAAAGGTGGTGTGCACGAGCTGTTCGGATAAGAGCTTCCAAAAATGGAAAGAATGACAATGACAGGAGTATTTATAGACTTCCAAAAGAGGAAAGGGTGGTCCGATCGGATGACATACCGCCCGGATGACGATCCGGTCGGATGACACCTGAATTGATGGAAGGGCTATCCGATCGGATGGCCATCCGATCGGATGAGACCTGTCTTGAATACTTGACATGACGATTTGTGCTGATTCGATTTCGATTTCGTGCGGTTCGACACGATAGAGTTTCCTAGTCAAATTACTTTCAGTCCCAACTACTTCATATCTTGCATAATCTATTTTCCACCAATTATCATAGTTCGTTCAGGATTCGAGTTCGATTGCATTTCGAGTTTCGATTGAGTTCGCTTGGTTATCACATCACAGCCTAAATAAACATGCACAGGTAACACGTAAGGCACACACACACGTATAATAACAAGTAAAAATACGTAGCTCGAGTTGCGATTTGATGTCGATTCGATTAACATAGCTTGATTATTGATTAGTTAACTTTATCGCATTGTTACTTCCTATAATTCACAGTCGTAGGTCGATTGATTAACGATTAACACACATCGATTATTGTCATTAACAACACTTACTCCACATAA
Source organism: Helianthus tuberosus (assembly GCA_030545235.1). Classification (NCBI taxonomy): domain Eukaryota; kingdom Viridiplantae; phylum Streptophyta; class Magnoliopsida; order Asterales; family Asteraceae; genus Helianthus; species Helianthus tuberosus. The sequence goes on from CM060399.1 coordinate 19,015,520, forward strand.
TACGAATTAAATAAAGAAATTACTGCAAGACAAGTTGCGCGAAATCGGTCGTTGACTTGGACCTTGACTTTGACTTTGACTTGTGAAAACACGGGGTGTTACAGCCTCCCCTTGTTTAGGGAATTTCGTCCCGAAATTAGGCCGGAAGCTGTACAACGTCGTGAATCACGTTTGAGAACTTTCCGTTTGGACCGGTTTTGACTCCAAAACGATTGCGAACAGAACGAGTGACGTGCGAAATCCGTGCACGTGCGTGACCAAACACACAAGAGCGTACTATAATCGGTGATTCTATAGATTGATATGAAATCGTACAAAGCACTAGAATCACAATACTACTTTCTCTCTCTAGCTCCTCTCTTGAAACAACTGCGGGTACTTGGCCTTCATGTCGCTTTCGAGTTCCCAAGTGAACTCTGCGCCTCGTTTGCCCTCCCATCGGACTTTCACGATAGGAATGCGTGAGCATCTGAGTTGCTTGGTTTGGCAATCCATGATTTCGACAGGCTTTTCCACGAAGTGTAATGTTTCGTTCACTTGTAGATCGTCGAGAGAAACATGTAAGTCGTGGTCGGCTAGGCACTTTCGGAGGTTTGACACGTGGAAAGTCGGGTGGACGTTACTCAGTTCCTCCGGTAGTTCGAGTCTGTAGGCGACTTTTCCGATCCTTTCCAGAATCTTAAAATGTCCAACATATCGAGGCGCTAGTTTCCCTTTCTTGCCGAATCGGACTACACCCTTCCAAGGTGATACCTTTAGGAGTACGTAGTCACCAACGTCAAATTCACGGGGCTTGCGTTTCTTATCGGAGTAACTTTTCAGTCGATCCCGAGCTTTCACCAGGTTGTCTCGAATTTGGAAAATTTTGTCTGTCGTCTCTTGCAGTAGCTCAGGACCGGTTAATTGCGAATGACCGATCTCGTGCCACACAATAGGCGATCGACATCTTCTTCCGTATAATGCCTCGAATGGTGCCATTTGGATGCTAGAATGGTAGCTGTTGTTATACGAGAATTTGACTAACGGCAGGTATTTATCCCAGTTACCACCGAAGTCTAAGACACACGAACGGAGCATGTCTTCAAGAGTACGAATCGTTCTTTCGGTCTGACCGTCGGTTTGTGGGTGGAAAGCGGTACTTAGATTGAGCGTTGTACCGAGTGTCGTTTGAAATGTTTCCCATAGTCGCGAAGTAAACCGAGCATCACGATCAGAAATGATGTCACGAGGCGTACCATGATTACAAATGATCTCGTCGGTGTAGATTCGGGCTAATCGTTCTACCTTGTAGTCTTTTCGTATAGGCAGAAAGTGAGCTGATTTAGTCAAACGGTCAACCACAACCCATATGCTGTCGTGACCTGATGACGTGTGCGGAAGCTTTGTTACGAAATCCATAGCTACACTTTCCCACTTCCACATAGGAATCGGTGGTTGTTCGAGTAAGCCAGAGGGTCTTTGATGTTCAGCCTTGATTCTAGCACAAGTTAGGCATTTTTCGACTTAAAGAGCGATATCCCTTTTCATTCCCGGCCACCAGTACTTATAACGAAGGTCCTGGTACATTTTATCAGCACCGGGGTGAATAGAATATCGGGACTTGTGGGCTTCGTCCATCAAGATCTGTCGTAAATCAGTTCATTTGGGAATCCAGATTCGGTCCAGAAAGTGGAATATCCCGTTCGATTTGCTCACCAGTTGGGCTCCATCGTGGTAGATTCTTTCTTTCTTCAGAGTGCGTTCGTTAAAACATGCATGTTGAGCGTCACGGATGAGGGTTTCGAGGTCATGTTGGGCTTGAACATTACGAGTGCTAAGCAGATAGCTCCGTCTGCTAAGTGCATCGGTAACAACATTCGCCTTGCCTGGGTGATAACGGATCTCACAGTTGTAATCGTTGAGAAGTTCTACCCATCGGCATTGACGCATATTAACTTCCTTCTGATTAAAGATATGTTGTAGGCTCCTATGATCGGTGAAGATCGTACACTTGGTACCATACAGGTAGTGTCGCCAAATCTTTAATGCAAAAACACCCGCGCCTAGCTCGAGATCATGGGTTGTATAGTTCTTCTCGTGGATTTTGAGCTGACGAGATGCGTAAGCTATGACCTTGTCCCGTTGCATAAGAACACAACCAAGACCAAGGTTGGAAGCATCACAGTAGACAATGAAATCATTGTTTCCATCGGGCAATGTGAGAACAGGAGCATTGCAAAGCATGTGCTTGAGGGTTTGGAAGGCAGTCTCTTGTTTAGTTCCCCAAACAAAAGGCTTGTCTTTATGCGTGAGAGAGGTAAGCGGTACAGCAATCTTCGAGAATCCTTCGATAAATCATCGATAATAGCCCGCTAGTCCGAGGAAAGAACGGACTTCAAACGGGTTCTTAGGCGTAACCCAGCTCTTGACGGCTTCAATCTTCGCAGGATCGACGTGGATGCCTTGACTATTAACAATGTGACCCAGAAACTAAACTTCCTCTAACCAAAATTCGCACTTGGAGAACTTGGCATAGAGTTGGTTCCCCTGGTGTAACTCGAGAACCAAACGTAGATGTTGCGCATGTTCGGCTTTCGATTTGGAATAGATCAAGACGTCGTCAATGAATACGATGACGAAACGGTCGAGGTATGGTTTACACACGCGATTCATCAGATCCATGAAAACCGCTGGTGCGTTGGTTAAACCAAAAGGCATGACAACGAATTCGTAATGACCGTAACGAGTACGAAACGCGGTTTTGGGTATATCCTCTTCTTGAATACGTAGCTGGTGATACCCTGAACGTAGGTCGATCTTCGAGAAACACGTAGTGCCTTGTAGCTGATCAAACAAATCATCGATCCGAGGTAGGGGATAGCGGTTCTTGATAGTTAACTTATTCAATTCCCGATAGTCGATGCACATCCTGAACGACCCATCCTTCTTTTTGACGAAAAGGACTGGCGCGCCCCAAGGAGAGGTGCTCGGGCGAATGAAGCCTTTCTCAAGAAATTCCTGGAGTTGGGTTGAGAGTTCGCGCATTTCGGACGGCGCGAGTCGGTAGGGAGCTTTGGCAATAGGATTGGCTCCAGGAATGAGATCGATACGAAAGTCGATATCACGACTTGGCGGTAGTCCGGGAAGATCCTCTGGAAAAACATTAGGAAATTCTCGAACCACAGGAACGTCTTTCACTTCCTTCTTCTCTTTCTTTTCCTTCTCCGCTACTACAACGTTAGCCAAGAAAGCCCTGTATTCCTTACGGAGATACTTGCTAGCTTGGGCACATGACATAAGCTTCAGACCCTTTGAGGTAGTATCACCGTATACACACAATAGGTCACCGTTTGTGACAACCCGCACTAAACCAGGTATCCGTACAACTTAATTAATGATTAATTACTGCTTAATTACTGTGCTTGTTGAAACTAGCTGATAAACTGCTACTTGAATACTGATACATGAACATACTTGCATCATACTTGCTTGCTGTCACTACACTATTTACATGCTGAACCCTAGTGACAAACGTGATGCACAAGAAGCACAGTAGCACTAAACGGATACACAGTGAACATGCTGATATAACCAGCATCAGGCAGACACTGCCTCTAAGGCCTGTTCAGAGCCTCATATATTTTGGCTGCACTGGTAGTGAGTGTAGGGATATAAGGGTTGTGGTACTGCGTCTCTAGGAATAAGATACACTGATTCGGATGTGCCAAAAACGTACTTTAAGTACCAAACACAGCACTTTAATAATTAATCCAGCTTCTAGCTGACTAGTAAAGTGCCAGAACATGAGAAAATAACACTAGACACTTTCTAAAGTGTCGGGAAATCAAATTGTGTCACTAAAAATGTTAATAACGACACTTTAAAGCTTTTGTAACGCTTTAACGGATTACTATCCAACCGGACACCCGGACTTTACCCGGAACATGAAAATATTACTATTTTCACTAATTATATTTTTCTGAGCCAGTTAGGGTCTCTGATTACCCTAACACCCGTCATAACACGCTATATATTAACTAACTAAGTTAAATACTTAGTTAACTTATTTAACCATAACTAACCTCCTAATTACTAGTTTAAATCGAACTAACCCCCCCCCCCCATTCCCTAACCGTCCCCTTGTGTGGGGGACATGTTTGTACAACCAAGATTATCATAATCTAGATTTGTCTAATATCAATGGGACATAATACCCATTGGGTAATAACATCTAATTAGTCTATAAATAACAACACTTAACCACATGAGATAATCACCATTACTTAACACCACACTTCACTCTCTCTCTTGCCCTCCCACTCTCGGCCGAACTCCTCACACACACCCACCATATTTTCGGCTCTTGATCACTACATTCCAAGATCATACACGCGTTAAGGATCACGTATTAGGAGCTTTGGTGCACTCGGAGCGCGAAGGACCATTTCCGTTAGCTTTTATCCACCTCTTTTTCGTCAGGATTCTTCCCTAGCCTTGAGCTAGAGGTATAACACTTAAAACTTGTTTTTAAGCTTATCTAAGGTGGTTAAAAGGAATATTGTCGGTTAAATATCGATAACATACATTTTGATGCGTTAAAGTCTAGTAAAAATACTAAAATGGTGGTTAATAGCTTGTAACTTGTGTAAAAGTTGTAGTATTTGGAATTTGTGTTTATCTAGACCCGATCTATGATGTGGTAGCTCGGATCACCGTTTAACCCGACTTTGTAAGATCATGGATCTTCACATAAGCTCGTTCTTGGTTACCACAAGGGTTAAAAGGCGAAACTCTACCACACAAGATACATGAACTTGTGTAGAAATATTTTACTTGTGTAAAAGCGATTTAACCGGTACAATGATGTTTAAAACTAGCGGATCTACGTATCCGCAAGTGGTATTTTTGAAGAACCACACAATAAAGAAATCATGTATTTTAAAAAGTGGATCTTACACTAGTAAATATGGTTTTATAAACCACAAGTGTGTAAACACTTGTGAAACAAAAAGACCCGACAAAGAAGTAGATTTGTCACTTGTTTCTAGAAGTTGTAAAGACGGATTTCTCTAAACACGAGGTTTTTTTTTACAAGATTGAAGTTACTTTATATAAGGATCTACATATATAAAGGTGATTTACATTAGAAATGCGGAAAAACTACAAGTTCATGCGATTATGCAATTTACATACTTGTCGACTAGTTTGATGTGTCGGAAATTGTTTGTTTGAATAAAGAAGTTGTTGAATTGATTTGTTAAAAGAAAATGATACGCTTAAAAGCGTGGCCACCTCCAGTTACAGAGGAAACTCTGGCGAAATTTTCTAAAAACCTAACACTTAGGCTTATTTACACAACAAGTGTTAGAACTACTTTTGGACATATTTCGAAACATAAATTTCGCCAGCACTATATTTTACTAAATATTCGGAGGTGGGATTTTCACAAAGACTAACGTGATAAATATATTTGTCACAACACTGTTTATGATTATTTTGTGAAAATACATAAATATTATTTTAGAGTAAAAATAATATTTACAAGCGTTAATGATTCCAAAACTTTACGAACGCTTCCACAAACATATAAGTTACACCGGTAATTACATTACCACACGACTAATAAAACGTAACTTACGCACATGTATTGTATCCCCCATCCTTGGGAAGGAGTTTAACTACCAAGTGTATACAGAACATAAACACGAAATAGTTGTCTAACTATTTCCCAAAGACTTAAACTATAAAGCTAAAGCACGGCCGTCCGTCTAATAGAATTAGCACTTGTAGGTCGTCGCACAGCTTTCAGATTTGGAGACACTTGGTAGAGACGCACTGACTGTGAGTTCATGTCCCCCTTTTCTCTAACTGTTTTCAGTTTTCTTAACTGCGGGGGTGAAATACATGTTACTTTGTTTACAAGTACTATTATACACGGTATGATTAACGTAAGGAGGTTTTAGATCATGTGAATGGGTAGTTAGAACACCGAGGGACTCGAGCGGTAGATCTATCTGGGTGTAGCGAGCCCAGCTCTAGGCCCAACAGAACGGACCTCTCGGAGGACCAACAGAACGGACCTGGAGTGACTTGGTACCCAACGCAAAAATCGGCTAGGGTTGTGTCTACCTACTTGCATTTCACAACATGCTAATGGCCTTGCAAACCATTGGTGATCACAAGTCCTCTTACACTGCTACATACCAGGAAACTTTTATACTTACAAGTGTTTTACTTACTCACTTGCACATGAACTCGCTCAACATTATTGTTGATTTTTCAACTCACATGTATTTCAGGAAATTAAACGGATCTGGCACGGTATGGAACGTTTTCCGCTGCACTTGTCATGAAGTCATCAGGGTTTAGGGGATGTGTCTCTTTCCTGGACAAGACACAGTCCTTAAACCACGTTTATGTTATGTTATAAGTTGTAATGTCTACTGAACAAGGTTATGGTTGTATGTTAAAACAATGGTATTGTGTTTGATTTTCAAAACTTAATGGATGACTTGCATGGTTTTTAATTCATATAGCTTGTTATGATTAAGCTAAGGTATTAAGAAGTCACACCAAAATTAACCACGCTTCCGCAAAGCCAGGGTGTGACAGCTTGGTATCAGAGCTCTGATCATAGCGAACTAGGATTCTTTCTCGAGTCTAGACTATGATCACTAGGGCTCTCACGAAAACATTTTTCTGCATACCACTTAAGTCCAGATCCAAAACTTTTTACAAACAAATGTTGAGCACATTTTATTTATTTATAGGCTCAGCTTGGAGGGCTGAGGATCGGTCTGGAGGACCGAGGTGATCGAGGTAGTTAAGCACGTTGGTTTGTTATAGGATCGATCTGGAGGATCGAGGCTCGGTCTAGGTGACCGAGGTAGTGGGCTAGCAAGGCTAGGAAGAAAAGGCTCAGCTTGGAGGGCTGAGGATCGGTCTGGAGGATCGAGGTTTGGTTTAAGTGAAGGATAGAGCAGTCTTGTAGACTGGATGAAATTGGCTAGTAAGACTAGGAGGATTACGTGATACCTTACGTGGTGACTTATGTGATTACTTGATTTATGATTGACTATTTGTGCATGTTTGTGTATATGTTACAGACACATGGATTCTGCAGACACTGGTGGTTCAGGCACCACAGGCCCGAGGCCTATAGTTTCAGACGACGTTGAGTCATCGGAGCACGAGGTTTACACGTCCGACTACACTAGCACAGATGAGGACGATTTCCAGCCATTTGCACTACCTGACGGTGCTGGCGAGCTCGCAGATGGTCCTATCGCAGGGGATCTACCACTTGCATTGATCCCTGCCCCTATACCGCTTGCTGCGTACCCAGCTTACGATTTACCCATCGACGATGAGGAGGATGATATCGATATGTTTGATGAGGAGCCTTTCGAGGAGGATGCTCAGGGCGAGGCCCTTCCTGCTGCCGATCCCTTGTTGATCGCGGACGCTCCCGCCGCGGAGTCACCTGTTCACTCCCCAGTCGCGGACTCCTTTGAGTATGTGGCTTCTGTACCCTCACATGTCCAGAGTGCACAGCACTTCTCTCATGAGTTAGAGCCTGACCAGGCATCTTCTGTTGCTCCTATCCCCAGTTTCGCTTTTGACCATGATGATGAGGGGGATTCCGATCCTATGTTTCCCCCAGGATTCGACCCTGATCGTGACTTAGAGTATGTTCCCATGGACCATTTTATGGAGGATCCAGTAGACGCTGTTGACTTATTTGATCCTATTGACCCAGATTTTGAGTTTGAGATGGCTTTTGATGACTTCGAGCCTGCCGTTGCTCCTGAGCAGGCAGCCGCTCTAGACCCTATACCAGAGCATGACCCAGTACATGCTGATATCCCTTTTGAGCCTGTTGTTGCTGATCTCCCTGTCGATATTCCTGTGATTGAGGGCGATCATGTTGCTGTTGATCCCGTTGTTCCTTTACCCGTTGGTGATATACCTGCTGACCACCTTATAGAGCACTTTGCACCCGTTCACCCTGTTGTTGCTCCCTTATTTGATCCCGTTCCCCTAGAGCCCGGACATGCACTGTTCGCGGCACATATGGATCCACCGGATGAGTCCGCACAGCACGGTTGGATACCGGCTGATGAGGATGTTCCACCTTTTCCTCCACAGATTCCTGTTGCACCACATGTTGACTTTTCATTTCAGGTTCCTATGTTTATACCTCCAGCAGGGCCTGGAGAGGGTTCTTCAGCTCACCCTGATGGGCATGTACCGATGCCTATCCCTTTCATGCCTCAGACGTCATTTGTTCCATCCGCTGTTGCACCGTTTCACGTGGCACCTTTCGACCCCACTAGCGAGCCATTTCTTTGGGCACCTGGCTCTGGTATGCCACCCACTGACCCCTACCATGCTTTTCACAGGGGACACACTATTGAGGACGTCTTGATGTCCTTTGTTGCACAGCATGAGTCCCACACACAGCGTATCCAGGAGCTCGAGAGAGCTCGGTTGTCACCTTGTCAGTGTCATGGTCAGACACACTCTCCCCTACAGCCGTTTCGACCATTACCTCCAGATATTGCTGCTCGTCTTTTTACACTGGAGCAGCAGGTTGCCTCTATTATTCGTACTCAGCGAGCCCAGGAGGAGGACTGGCTCCAGTTACGCCGGTTGTTTTATACTCACTTTCCCCCTCCTCCACCACCATCTGCATAGAGCTCACCAGTTACTGATTAGATAGACGAGGATGAGAAGACGGCGATTGTTGGATTGCACAGCATTTTGGAGACCACTTTATGACTTTGACTTTTGTTGACATATACTTGATGTTGTATTTGACACTGATCTGTTATGATTTTTGGACAGGGGTGATGTAGCCCCTAGTTGATGGATGATTGTATGACACTATGATGTACTGATACACTTACTCTGTGGTCTTGATGTATGGCAATCGCAGTATTCTCATCATATCTGTTTCGCTTGATTACTTATTTGCATTGTTATGGTATGAGATGTGGATGATTGATATATGTGATGACATGAGATATTACGTGCTATTACTATTACTATATACGTACTTTTCGCTATGGCCTGACCAACGTAAACCATCTTTTAGAAAATGCCGCCAAGACGCGAGCCAAACATGCCAACCAATGAGGCAGAACTCCAGCAGATTATTGCTGCTGCCATAGCACAGTATGCAGCTTCTCAGCCAGGGGCAAGCGGAAGTGTTAACCAAGGCAATAACAATCCACCTCGCGGTAATACCACGCCATTCGAACCTACCATGAACTAGTTGGAGATTTTAGCGATGATGCTAATGCCAAACACATGTTTTAACATACGTGCAGGATGCACCTACAAGCAGTTCTTAGACTGCAAACCAGTTAGCTTCGATGGCACAGGAGGTGCAGTTGCCTTTACCCGCTGGGCTAAGAAAACCGATTCTGTTTTACGCATGAGCAAGTGTGCAGAGGATCAGCAAGTCACATACATTTCAGGGCTGTTTCTAGATGGAGCCCTATCCTGGTGGAACCTACAAGTACAAACACTAGGCGAAGCTACCGCCTACGCCCTGACTTGGGCCGAATTGAAAGAACTAATGCGCAAAAAGTACTGTTCACGCGCAGAAATTCAAAGGTTGGAGACTGAATTTTGGCACTTAAAGATGGATGGACCAAAGATTGCAGAATACGTCCAGAGGTTTCACGACTTATCTCAAGTGATTCCTTACATGGTTACGCCAGAATACAAGCGAATCGAGCGCTTCATTTGGGGTTTGGCTCCCCAAATAATAAGCATGGTAACCTCCTCCAAACCAGCGACTATCACTGAAGCCATCGATTTGAGCGTGGCTCTCACCGAGGAGGCGATTCGTCTAAACAGGTTTGGTGATGTTAAGGCAAAGGAGAAAGAGACTCATGTTGAGTCGTCAGGAAGTAACAAAAGAAAGTTTTCGAACTTCAAACAAAGTGTTAGCGGTGATGGTAAGAGAGGAGCACCAAACACGCCAGCTCAGGGTACGACTGGCAGTGGAAGGAAAGGAAGGGGATATATGGGCACCCAGCCCAAGTGTAATGCCTGCCAGCGTCACCATTCCGGTCAATGTGGGCTAAAAACATGTGAAGCATGTGGGAAACGTGGACACTCGAAGGATACTTGTTGGGTCCCTGCCGGTCGCGGAGGCCAGGGAGGATATGGAAATAGGAATGATAACCGTGGTGGAAACGGAAACTGCCCACAAGGAAACTACGGGGGTAACAGAAATCAAGGCAACAATGCTAACCAAGCGGGCGCAGTGAATCGTAATCAGGGGAATGATCAAGCTGGTGGTAATGGACAGAGGCTCGGATGTTATAACTGCGGGGAAATCGGGCATTTTAAGAAGAATTGCCCAACACTGAATCAAGCCCGTGGTAGAGTGTTCCAACTCGAAGCTAGGGAAGCACGCCAGGATCCAAATGTTGTTACTGGTACGTTCCCTATCAATCAACGCTATGCATCCGTTTTATTTGATACTGGTGCCGACTATAGCTTCGTATCAATAGAATTTAAGAATATGCTTGGGTTAGCCGCTAATAAGTTAGACATTCCCTACTCGATCGAATTAGCTAATGGAAAGTTAGTTGAAGCCGACGAAGTAATCAGAGGCTGTGTTATAGAATTGGGAGAACGTGAGTTTACTTTGGATCTACTACCAGTCCAATTGGGAAGCTTCGACGTGGTGGTAGGAATGGATTGGTTATCCGGAAACAAGGCTGAGATAGTATGTCACGAGAAAGTTGTTCGTATCCCAAACGATGATGGTGAGACAATTGTGGTTCACGGAGAGAAGCGTGACACACCGCTAAGATTTATCAGCTGCTTGAAAGCAAGGAAGTGTTTACAGAAAGGATGTGTTGCTTTTCTAGCACACATCGTGGATAAGAAGGCTGCCGAGCCAAGGATCAAAGACATCCCTGTCGTAAGGGAGTATCCAGAAGTCTTCCCAGAAGACTTACCTGGACTGCCACCTCAGAGGCAAGTGGAGTTTCACATTGACTTAGTTCCAGGCGCCGCGCCTGTGGCTAAGGCACCATACAGACTTGCTCCGTCTGAGATGCAGGAACTGTCAACACAACTTCAAGAGTTGTTAGACAAGGGTTTTATCCGACCAAGCTTCTCGCCTTGGGGAGCTCCGGTCCTGTTTGTCAAGAAGAAGGACGGTAGTTTCCGTATGTGTATTGACTACAGAGAATTGAACAAGCTGACGATCAAGAATAGGTACCCTCTGCCAAGAATCGACGATCTGTTTGATCAACTGCAAGGCTCTAGCTTTTACTCTAAGATCGATCTTCGATCTGGATACCATCAATTACGGATACAGGAGGAAAGTATCCCGAAAACAGCCTTCCGAACTCGTTATGGACACTACGAGTTCCTCATTATGCCATTTGGGTTGACAAATGCACCTGCGGTATTCATGGATCTAATGAATAGAGTTTGCAAGCCATACTTGGACAAGTTCGTGATTGTATTCATCGACGACATCTTGATTTATTCAAAGACGAAGGCTGAACACGAACAGCATCTAAGAGCCATATTGGAGCTGCTAAAGAAGGAACAGTTGTATGCCAAGTTCTCCAAGTGCGAGTTTTGGCTACGCGAAGTCCAGTTTCTTGGACATGTGGTTAATGGGGATGGAATTCATGTTGATCCCACAAAGATCGAGGCAATCAAGAATTGGGAAACGCCTACAACGCCAACCGAGATCCGACAATTCTTGGGTTTGGCTGGCTACTATCGAAGGTTCATCGAGGATTTCTCGAAAATCGCTCAACCTTTGACGCTCCTCACGCAGAAGGATAAGACGTTTGATTGGGGAATCAAACAGGAGGAAGCATTTCAGGTATTGAAGGATAAACTTTGTAACGCGCCAATCTTAGCTCTACCAGAAGGTACTGACGAGTTTGTGGTATACTGCGACGCATCGCGTCAAGGATTGGGTTGTGTGTTGATGCAACGCCAAAAGGTCATTGCTTACGCATCACGCCAACTGAAAGTGCACGAAAAGAACTATACCACCCACGATTTAGAGCTTGGTGCAGTGATTTTCGCTTTAAAGATCTGGAGACACTACCTGTATGGTACGAAGTGCACAATTTTCACAGATCACAAGAGCCTACAACATATATTTAACCAGAAAGGAGTTAAATATGAGGCAAAGACGATGGGTTGAGTTGCTGAACGATTACGACTGCGAGATAAAGTATCACCCAGGGAAGGCGAATGTAGTCGCCGATGCCCTAAGTCGTAAAGAAAGAATCAAGCCCATAAGGGTTAGAGCCTTGGAAATGATCATACGAACCGATCTTTCCTTGCGCATTCGTGCTGCACAAAAGGAAGCTCTCAAGGAGGGAAACCTTGAGGAAGAATATCTCCGTGGAATGGAGAAGCTTTTGGTACCAAACGAGGAAGGAACGCTATGTTTTGAGAAAAGGATTTGGGTTCCTCTGTTTGGTGGATTAAGGGAAGTTATTTTCGATGAAGCGCACAAGTCACGGTACTCTATCCACCCTGGATCGGATAAGATGTACCAAGATCTCAAAAGTTATTATTGGTGGCCTAGAATGAAAGGTGACGTTGCTGTTTACGTGAGCAAATGTTTAACGTGCGCTAAGGTTAAAGCGGAATACCAGAAGCCTTCGGGACTTCTGCAACAACCTGAGATTCCCAAGTGGAAATGGGAACAAATCTCAATGGATTTTGTTACAAAATTACCAAGAACGCCAAGAGGCCACGATATGATTTGGGTGATTGTTGACCGCCTAACAAAATCCGCACACTTTCTGCCAATCAAGGAGAAAGACAGTACTAGTAAACTTGCGGAAATTTACATGAGAGAGATTGTCGCACGCCATGGAGTACCACTCTCGATCATCTCTGATAGAGACGGAAGGTTTGTGTCAAGAATATGGCAATCTTTCCAAGAATCTTTTGGCTCACAATTGAATCTGAGCACTGCGTTCCATCCGCAAACTGACGGCCAGAGCGAGCGAACGATACAAACTTTGGAAGACATGCTGAGGGCATGTGTTATGGATTTGGGCGGTAGCTGGGATAAACACTTACCTTTGGTCGAATTTTCATACAACAATAGCTACCACACCAGTATTGGTGTCGCGCCATTTGAGGCCCTATACGGACGCAAGTGCCGATCACCACTATGTTGGTCTGACGCAGGTGATAGGCAACTTGCTGGTCCCGAAATCGTCCAAGAGACGACAGACAAAATTGCGCAAATACTTAAACGCATCGAAGCTGCTCGCCACAGGCAAAAGGCCTACGCGGATCCAAACCGGAAGCACGTGGACTTCCAAGTCGGAGAGATGGTGTTATTGAAAGTTTCACCCTGGAAGGGGGTGGCACGCTTTGGGAAGCGTGGGAAGTTAAATCCGCGCTACATTGGTCCTTTCAGAATTCTGGAAAGAATTGGGACAGTAGCATACAAGTTGGAACTACCTGCTGAACTGAATGGTGTTCACGATACATTTCATGTATCCAATCTGAAGAAAAGTCCAACTCAAATTGACGTTGCCATTCCTATCGACGAGATTCATATTGACGACACGCTCCACTTCGTTGAAGAACCTGCTGAGGTCACGGATTGGAAAGTTAACAAGACCCGCCGGAGCAGTGTCAAACTCGTCAAAGTTCGTTGGAATGCCAGACATGGTCCTGAATTTACCTGGGAACGTGAGGACCGGATGAAAGAAAAATACCCCCACTTATTTCCTAAGAACTCTGCATCTACAAGCAGGACTTAAATTTCGGGACGAAATTTATTTAACGGGGGGAGAATGTGACAACCCGCACTAAACCAGGTATCCGTACAACTTAATTAATGATTAATTACTGCTTAATTACTGTGCTTGTTGAAACTAGCTGATAAACTGCTACTTGAATACTGATACATGAACATACTTGCATCATACTTGCTTGCTGTCACTACACTATTTACATGCTGAACCCTAGTGACAAACGTGATGCACAAGAAGCACAGTAGCACTAAACGGATACACAGTGAACATGCTGATATAACCAGCATCAGGCAGACACTGCCTCTAAGGCCTGTTCAGAGCCTCATATATTTTGGCTGCACTGGTAGTGAGTGTAGGGATATAAGGGTTGTGGTACTGCGTCTCTAGGAATAAGATACACTGATTCGGATGTGCCAAAAACGTACTTTAAGTACCAAACACAGCACTTTAATAATTAATCCAGCTTCTAGCTGACTAGTAAAGTGCCAGAACATGAGAAAATAACACTAGACACTTTCTAAAGTGTCGGGAAATCAAATTGTGTCACTAAAAATGTTAATAACGACACTTTAAAGCTTTTGTAACGCTTTAACGGATTACTATCCAACCGGACACCCGGACTTTACCCGGAACATGAAAATATTACTATTTTCACTAATTATATTTTTCTGAGCCAGTTAGGGTCTCTGATTACCCTAACACCCGTCATAACACGCTATATATTAACTAACTAAGTTAAATACTTAGTTAACTTATTTAACCATAACTAACCTCCTAATTACTAGTTTAAATCGAACTAACCCCCCCCCCCCCATTCCCTAACCGTCCCCTTGTGTGGGGGACATGTTTGTACAACCAAGATTATCATAATCTAGATTTGTCTAATATCAATGGGACATAATACCCATTGGGTAATAACATCTAATTAGTCTATAAATAACAACACTTAACCACATGAGATAATCACCATTACTTAACACCACACTTCACTCTCTCTCTTGCCCTCCCACTCTCGGCCGAACTCCTCACACACACCCACCATATTTTCGGCTCTTGATCACTACATTCCAAGATCATACACGCGTTAAGGATCACGTATTAGGAGCTTTGGTGCACTCGGAGCGCGAAGGACCATTTCCGTTAGCTTTTATCCACCTCTTTTTCGTCAGGATTCTTCCCTAGCCTTGAGCTAGAGGTATAACACTTAAAACTTGTTTTTAAGCTTATCTAAGGTGGTTAAAAGGAATATTGTCGGTTAAATATCGATAACATACATTTTGATGCGTTAAAGTCTAGTAAAAATACTAAAATGGTGGTTAATAGCTTGTAACTTGTGTAAAAGTTGTAGTATTTGGAATTTGTGTTTATCTAGACCCGATCTATGATGTGGTAGCTCGGATCACCGTTTAACCCGACTTTGTAAGATCATGGATCTTCACATAAGCTCGTTCTTGGTTACCACAAGGGTTAAAAGGCGAAACTCTACCACACAAGATACATGAACTTGTGTAGAAATATTTTACTTGTGTAAAAGCGATTTAACCGGTACAATGATGTTTAAAACTAGCGGATCTACGTATCCGCAAGTGGTATTTTTGAAGAACCACACAATAAAGAAATCATGTATTTTAAAAAGTGGATCTTACACTAGTAAATATGGTTTTATAAACCACAAGTGTGTAAACACTTGTGAAACAAAAAGACCCGACAAAGAAGTAGATTTGTCACTTGTTTCTAGAAGTTGTAAAGACGGATTTCTCTAAACACGAGGTTTTTTTTTACAAGATTGAAGTTACTTTATATAAGGATCTACATATATAAAGGTGATTTACATTAGAAATGCGGAAAAACTACAAGTTCATGCGATTATGCAATTTACATACTTGTCGACTAGTTTGATGTGTCGGAAATTGTTTGTTTGAATAAAGAAGTTGTTGAATTGATTTGTTAAAAGAAAATGATACGCTTAAAAGCGTGGCCACCTCCAGTTACAGAGGAAACTCTGGCGAAATTTTCTAAAAACCTAACACTTAGGCTTATTTACACAACAAGTGTTAGAACTACTTTTGGACATATTTCGAAACATAAATTTCGCCAGCACTATATTTTACTAAATATTCGGAGGTGGGATTTTCACAAAGACTAACGTGATAAATATATTTGTCACAACACTGTTTATGATTATTTTGTGAAAATACATAAATATTATTTTAGAGTAAAAATAATATTTACAAGCGTTAATGATTCCAAAACTTTACGAACGCTTCCACAAACATATAAGTTACACCGGTAATTACATTACCACACGACTAATAAAACGTAACTTACGCACATGTATTGTATCCCCCATCCTTGGGAAGGAGTTTAACTACCAAGTGTATACAGAACATAAACACGAAATAGTTGTCTAACTATTTCCCAAAGACTTAAACTATAAAGCTAAAGCACGGCCGTCCGTCTAATAGAATTAGCACTTGTAGGTCGTCGCACAGCTTTCAGATTTGGAGACACTTGGTAGAGACGCACTGACTGTGAGTTCATGTCCCCCTTTTCTCTAACTGTTTTCAGTTTTCTTAACTGCGGGGGTGAAATACATGTTACTTTGTTTACAAGTACTATTATACACGGTATGATTAACGTAAGGAGGTTTTAGATCATGTGAATGGGTAGTTAGAACACCGAGGGACTCGAGCGGTAGATCTATCTGGGTGTAGCGAGCCCAGCTCTAGGCCCAACAGAACGGACCTCTCGGAGGACCAACAGAACGGACCTGGAGTGACTTGGTACCCAACGCAAAAATCGGCTAGGGTTGTGTCTACCTACTTGCATTTCACAACATGCTAATGGCCTTGCAAACCATTGGTGATCACAAGTCCTCTTACACTGCTACATACCAGGAAACTTTTATACTTACAAGTGTTTTACTTACTCACTTGCACATGAACTCGCTCAACATTATTGTTGATTTTTCAACTCACATGTATTTCAGGAAATTAAACGGATCTGGCACGGTATGGAACGTTTTCCGCTGCACTTGTCATGAGGTCATCAGGGTTTAGGGGATGTGTCTCTTTCCTGGACAAGACACAGTCCTTAAACCACGTTTATGTTATGTTATAAGTTGTAATGTCTACTGAACAAGGTTATGGTTGTATGTTAAAACAATGGTATTGTGTTTGATTTTCAAAACTTAATGGATGACTTGCATGGTTTTTAATTCATATAGCTTGTTATGATTAAGCTATGGTATTAAGAAGTCACACCAAAATTAACCACGCTTCCGCAAAGCCAAGGTGTGACACCGTTCACGAGCGAGAATCGAATCACCTTGTCGAAGCACACAACTTCAGCATGGTTTTCTCGAAGAAAGTCCGTACCTATTATAACATCAAAACTTCCGAGTTGCATCGGAATAAGGTCGATTGGAAAGATGTGATTGTTGAGCTCAAGAGTACAATCACGAAGAACAGAATTGACAGTGACAGTTCTCCCGGTAGCGACTTCAACATCGAATGCCGAGGAGAGTTAGGAGCGTTTACGACTAAGGAGTTTCTCGAATTCGAATGACACAAAGCAATTATCGGCTCCAGTATCAAACAAACATGAAGCATAAATACCATTCACAAGGAACGTACCATTGACCACGTTGTTGTCGGCCTGGGCTTGACGCACATTGAGGTTGAAAGTTCTGGCGCGTGCGGCCTGTTGTTGCTGCTGCTGTTGTTGCTGCTGTTGTTGCTGCTGCTGAGGCTGTTGCTGCTGGGGCTCTTGTTTCACAACCCTGTTTGGGCACATGTTGGCGAAATGGTTCAGGTCACCACACGCGAAGCAGGCTCTGGCTTTGACCGCGGGTGCCGGAGGAACTTGTTGACCCTGTGGGGCAGTGAGTAGAGCTTGATGAGTAGGAGCTTGTCGGATACGGCAGTTAGCAGTAAAATGGCCGTAAACATTGCAGTGAGCACAAAAACGGTAAGCGATGGTAGTTGGGTGGTGGTAGGTGCAAGTAGGGCAGAGTGGGTGTGGTCCAGTGTATGCACGCTTTACAGGCGGTGCATTGGCCACAGGCGCCGCTACTTGACGCTGTTGGGCAGGTACGGCTTGAATCGGTGCAGCAGTGATCGCACAGTTCTTGTTATTGGAGTTGTTCTTTCTCTTGTTTTTCCTCTTGTTGCTCAATGAGGTGGGTTCAGCAGTTGGTGTGGTAGCGGTAGCTTGATGCAGATGCTTCGAAGTCTTATCCCAGACACCAGCCTTAACCCTTTTGTCGTTGATTTTGGCGGCCAGTAGGTAGGTTTCTTCGATCGTCGTAGTCTTAGCCGCTTGCACAAAATCAGCAACGCAGTCGGGCAGGGCCCGGATGTACTTCTTGATTGCCATGTCTGGAGTCTTGACTTGATCAGGACAAATAATGCTAAGCTGCTTGAAACGAGCAGTAAGAGCAGCATTATCACCGTCCTTTTGCTGAATGTGCCAAAATTCATCTTCTAGCTTTTGACGTTCGTGAGGAGGGCAGAATTCCTCTAGCATAACTTCCTTGAGTTCGTCCCACGACAGTCCATAGGCTGCATCGTTCCCTCGCTTGTTCCTCTCGGCCGTCCACCAGTCTATTGCACGGGACTGGAAAACGCCGGTAGCATTCAGAGTACGGAGGTCATCAGGGCAACCACTCTGTCGCAGAGTAACCTCAATGGAGTCAAACCAGTGAAATAGTGCAGTGGGACCTCCTTCCCCAGTGAATTCTTTTGGCCCACACGACTTGAATTGTTTGAAACTGAAGGGCCATGCGGTAGCTTTGGGAGCTTCGGTTCTCGATTCCTCGGATGACTTGCTGGCATTCTCATAAACATCACTCACGGCCTTTGCTACACTCTTAGCGATGATATAAGCAAGACATTTGTCTCTCTTTTCTTGACGAGAAAGTGCGTGACGGGATCCAGACGACATTGTCTGCAACAGACACCGTCACAGAACTCAACACCTGCATTCGAATCTCACCTCACATTCATGTAACATATTCAAGCACTTCACAAACACAGAATCACATAAGCACATAAACACATAGAGCACAGTAGCACGGAAACACAGAAGCACAGAAACACGTACGCATTTAGTCACTAGAGGCAGTAAGAAAACAGAAACCTATCATTTACAGTTCGCGTTCGTTCGAGTATAGCGGTCGCGTTTAGTATTTCGAGTAGCGTAACATAAGCGTACGATGTAGCATAAAAGTCGTCCACCATTCAACGATTTGTTAACGTTTTGAGACAGAAATGCAGTGCGAGTCGTGTGTATCGGTCGAAATGAAAGCATAAATCGAGTAAATTCTGAAAATTTAAACACATAAGCAGGTAACACATATATAAACACATAAAATCAACGAGTCCTCAGAGTCAGCAGTTGCGGGATCAAATTCGAAACACATAAAATTCAAGAAGTAGATTGTCTGCGGCTAGTAGACTTCGACTAACCAAAGTGGTTCGACTATCCATAAGGACCCGTTGCGCACATTTAACCTTCAGGACTGTGCCTTTTGCCTCAGTTCTTGGGCATTTGGCACGCATCCCGTTAGTCGTATCGTGACTTCGGGTCGTTGGAGTCCATCGAGACTTTGGTGAGAGTTTTGTAAAATATGCGGGACAAGTCGTCAAGGTTAGGGTTTCACCCCTGGCTTAACAACTTCGCCCCTGTTTTGATAAAAATAGAGGAGATTATTCATCAAAATTTGGGTTTCACCCCTAGTTTGGTATAATTTCCTCGTTGAACAGTATCGATTAAGCAATTTAGTCGGGAGTTTGGGGTTTTCACACCTGATCTCGACTTTATCGCCTATTTATAGTTGAAAATTTGAGTGTAGTGATAGTGTAGTATAGGCAAGGATAGTGAGGAATAAGTACGCACAAAATTCCTACTGAACGTACTCGAGTTGGTCTGTTGGTTCTTAACTATAGACTAGGTATCTAAGACATCGACCCGGACTAGGTCGAGTCTTGCCTAATTCCCTATAGTTATGGCTCTGATACCAATCTGTCACACCCCAACCGATGGCGGAATCATCGGGGCATGGCACTGAGCGAAACAGATTGTCCAGAAGTTTCCATAACAATTATCATTACCGTTAAATTTAAATTAATACGTCCCATACCGTATCTCAAACAGCAAACAAATTATTACAGATAACAACTAGTCAACGGATTCTGTTCCGACAACTCAGATTTAAACATAAATAATTTATTTGTTGGTTTCTAGGACCTCTTTCCTAGCTTCGATTTCATCACAGCACAGAGAGCATCCTAGACCTTTCCTAGCCTCAATTTCACAGCGGGCAAAGCATTCAAACAACTTAGGCACCCGTCACATACGTTAAAATAAAGTCAATACATATAATGTAAAGGTGAGCATACAAGTTTGATAATAGCATATAGAGTTCGAATTCGTTTACGCATAACTAGCATGTACACATAGTGAAATGAAACACGTTAGTTATCGACATAGATCCATCGATACCAATGACTGCGGGTTGACTGCCCGAGGCAGTTCGCAATACATGATTACCACCGTAATCCATGCAAGTAAAAGATCCTTAACAACCCCCGGGTGAACGGGTGCTGAGTCCAAACTATAGTACTATCGTTGCTAAGGCAGGTAGACAGCATTCCATGTGTAAACATAACAAACAAGCATTTATAAGCCACGTATAACATGCATTAACGGTTAGCGTTCAAATAGTATTGAGTAGTGTGATTGTGGTAGTTTGAATATTCGTAACGTATGTAACACCCAAAAGTGCTTAAAGCAAAAAGGGATCGAGTACACTCACAGCGGTTGATGGATTGAAGGGAGCGCTAAGCGAGTAAGGTTAGCCTGAATATATTCGATAGCATACGATAAGCGATGCGCAAAACGATACAAGTATGAGTGAGTCGGATAGTAGTTCGATCGGATGGTAATCCGATCGGACAGCAATCCGTGCGGATAGTAATCCGTTCAGGTGACTATTCGAGTGGATTGTTTCTTCCTATAAGATGAATGTGTTTGTGTATGATGGTTTGTCTTTTGAAGTTTTCGTTGTAGCATTTTGAAGATACCAAAGTATCTCTGTCCTTCAAGTCGGTCGATCGGATGGCATCCCGTGCGGATGACAATCCGTTTGGATGGTCATCCGATCGGATGATGGTCCGGTCGGACGGCGACCATGTGACAAGAGTTACTTAGTGAAGTCAAGTTTACAACAGAAGGGTCACTCGATCGGATGGTCGTCCGATCGGATGGCAACCTTGTTGTTGAACATGTTGGAAATTGTTTAAGTCTTTAAAGTCTTAGTATCTCATGATCCAAAGAGTAATCTGACCAGATCGTAATCCGATCGGATGACAATTCGTTCGATACTACGACTTTAGTTAAGTTTGTTGAAACGTGGGACCCAAGTGTGATCATCCGATCGGATGACAATCCTTTCGGATGAGCTATCCGCTCGGACGGCAGTCCGCTCGGACAGCTATCCGTTTCAGTTGTTCCGTTCTTCTCTCACGTGGTTGTTTTGATTGTTGTCATTTTATCGAGGCGCTTTGACTACGTATTAATCAACGGAACTTCTCCATCGACCCAAGTGACCAAACCGACCAGGAACCACCCTAGTTCAGCCAGTCACCAGCTCGAGTCGGTTATTCTAAATTAACCCGAAGTCGGTGTCTCGTGCGTAGAATTCAAACCTTGGACTAGTACAACACTAAGAACGAGTAGGAGACCTGTCTTGAATATTTGACGCGACGATTTGTGCTGATTCGATTTCGATTTCGTGCGGTTCGACACGATAGGGTTTCCTAGTTAAATTACTTTCAGTCCCAACTACTTCATATCTTGCATAATCTATTTTCCACCAATTATCATAGTTCGTTCACGATTCGAGTTCGATTGCATTTCGAGTTTCGATTGAGTTCGCTTGGTTATCACATCACAGCCTAAATAAACATGCACAGGTAACACGTAAGGCACACACACACGTATAATAACAAGTAAAAATACGTAGCTTGAGTTGCGATTTGATGTCGATTCGATTAACATATCTTGATTATTGATTAGTTAACTTTATCGCATTGTTACTTCCTATAATTCACAGTCGTAGGTCGATTGATTAACGATTAACACACATCGATTATTGTTATTAACAACACTTACTCCACATAATACGAATTAAATAAAGAAATTCCTGCAAGTCAAGTTGCGCAAAATCGGTCGTTGACTTGGACCTTGACTTTGACCTTGACTTGTGAAAACACGGGGTGTTACAATTAGGTTATTAGCAATGCTTTGACCTAGACTATAACTTTCTAGGACCCTAACGCGAGTTTACTTGCGTTTAGATTTTAAACCAATACCGTCACCTATCCTTAGGTGATAACCACAACGAGAACACAATAACGATTAATCATCTGTTCTAGGATGATTGATTACTAGGTTTTGAACCCTCTCAGTTTTCAAAATCTCGTCAAAGTTTGGGTCTAAATAATGTGAACACGTGCAAACTGGAAGAGTGAATGCCTGTACCCTGAGTTTTCTGTCTAAGGCTAGAGTGTTCGTACAAATCCGCAATATCGGACCAGTCACTCTTACCTGGGAACTCTTGGGGTGAGTGTTCACTTATAGGCGAGCATGTCTTCGGTGATACATTATTATGACCTGTTTACTTTGATTAGTCACTGCGTGTCGTTGGTTTGTTCGAGGTAACGAACAAATGATCGCACTCCTTGTGTTTTAGCGATGTTTTTCAATACCTCTTTTGTTTTTCCAATTGTCGATCCCGCTCGTGGACGAGCATTCAATCTGAATGCAAACGAGGCTCGAGCTGACAACCTCGTTGTCAATGGTACCTTTCTTGTTAACGGTACGTTCCTTATTAACAATCAACTTGCATCTATTCTTTTCGATTCTGGTGCCGATAGAAGTTTTGTTTCATTATCATTTGAGCCTTTACTTGCGATACCTAGAACTAAACTGAGGAAGCCCTTATCTGTCGAAGTTGCTAATGGTAAACCTCTTGTACTCGATTCTGTTATTCGTAATGGCCAGTTGAACCTTGATAACCATCTTTTTCCTATCGACCTCACGCCAATGCAACTTAGGAGTTTCGACATTATCGTGGTGATGGATTGGTTAACTAAACACCATGCTGAGGTGGTTTGTTTCGATAAGATCATTCGTATTCCTCTTTCGTCTGGCGATGTTCTGGAAGTACGTGGCGAGAAACCATCCGGTGGTTTGAAACTCATGTCATGTACGAAAGCCCGAAGTTATCTACGAAAAGGATATGTTGCTTTTCTGGCACATGTCACTGAGGAGAAAGGCAAGAGCAAGAGTATTCAGGATATTCTGGTTGTTCGGGATTATCCATAGGTGTTTCCTGATGAACTGCCTGGTTTGCCTCTAGTTCGTCAAGTCGAGTTTCATATTGACCTTGTACCGAATGCCAACCTGATTGCGAAAGCACGTTATCGTCTTGCACCGTCTGAGATGCAAGAGTTATCGAAACAGCTTCATGAGTTATCTGATAAAGGATTCATCCGACCGAGTTATTCACCTTGGGGTGCTCCTGTCCTCTTTGTGAAAAAGAAAGATGGATCTTTTAGGATGTGTATCGATTATCGTGAGCTGAATAAGCTTACCATAAAGAATCGATATCCCCTACCCCGAATCGATGATCTCTTTGATCAACTTCAAGGTTCTACCTGTTTTTCCAAGATGGATCTGCATTCTAGGTATCATCAACTTCGTGTATTCGAGGAAGATATTCCCAAAACTGCTTTCCGAACAAGATATGGGCATTACGAGTTTACTGTCATGCCTTTTGGTTTGACGAATGCCCCAGCTATCTTCATGGACTTAATGAATAGGGTCTGTAAGCCTTATTTAGACAAGTTCATCATTGTGTTCATCGACGATATTCTCATTTATTCGAAGTCTCGAGCCGATCACGAGCTAAATTCTCCAAGTGTGAGTTTTGGCTTAAAGAAGTTCAGTTTTTGGGTCATATAGTCAATGAGCAGGGTATCCATGTGGATCCATCCAAGATTATTGCTATCAAGGATTGGAATACACCAACAACACCTACAGAGATTCAATCTTTTCTTGGTCTTGCTGGTTATTATCATCGATTCATTTCTAATTTCTCAAAGATTGCGGTTCCTCTCACTGCTTTGACTCAGAAGAATACGCCTTTTGAGTGGGGACCCAAGCAAGAAGAAGCGTTCCAAACGCTGAAACAGAAGCTTTGTAATGCTCCTGTTCTATCTTTGCCCGAGGGAAACGACGATTTCGTTGTCTACTGTGACGCGTCTAACTTAGGCCTTGGTTGTGTTCTCATGCAAGAGGTAAAGTTATAGCATATGCGTCTAGACAATTGAAAGTTCACGAGAAGAACTACACGACTCATAATCTTGAGTTAGGAGCTGTAGTTTTTGCTCTCAAAATCTGGAGACATTATCTTTATGGCACGAAGTGTGTGGTTTTCACAGACCACAAAAGTCTCCAGCATATTCTTAATCAGAAGGAGCTGAACATGAGGAAACGAAGTTGGGTTGAACTCTTGAACGACTACGATTGCGAGATTCGCTGCCATCCTGGTAAAGTGAATGTCGTAGCTGATGCGCTTAGTCGAAAGGAGCGAGTCAAGCTTCATTCTGTTCGAACTCTATCTGATATTCAAACTCGTGTTCTTCAAGCTCAGCAATCTTGTGTCTCACATAATTTGATGGGTAAGGAATTACCACATCAGCTTGAGCTTAAACTCGAAGCGAAGGACAATGGATTGCTTTATTTCAAGGATCGTTTGTGGATTCCGAAACAAGACGATCTTCGCACTTTAGTGATGGACGAATCTCATAAATCTCGATATTCTATCCATCCTGGTGCTGATAAGATGTACAAGGATCTTCGTACTCAGTACTGGTGGCCTGGTATGAAGAAAGATGTTGCCTTATATGTGTCGAAATGCCTAACTTGTCTCAAAGTCAAGGCTGAACATCAACGACCTTCTGGTTTACTTGTACAACCAGAGATACCAGTTTGGAAGTAGGAGAACATTGCTATGGATCTCATTACTAAATTACCGCGTACATCAAAAGGTCACGATGCGATATGGGTTGTTATCAATCGATTAACGAAATCAGCTCATTTTATTGCGATTCGCGAGGATCTATCTGCTGATAAACTTGCAAAGATTTATGTTGATCAGATTGTATCACGACATGGTGTTCCTTTAGATATCATTTCTGATCGTGATGCTCGATTTTCATCTCATTTTTTGGAGAACCATGCAATCTGCTTTGGGAACCCAACTAAATCTAAGCACTGCTTATCATCCCCAAACAGATGGACAAACCGAGAGGACGATTCAAACTTTGGAGGATATGCTTAGAGCATGCGTCATAGACTTTGGTGGTAATTGGGATTCTCATATACCATTGATCGAGTTCTTTTACAACAATAGTTATCATGCTAGCATTAATATGGCACCATTCGAAGCTCTCTACAGTTGAAAATGTCATTCACCTGTCTGTTGGAATGAGATCGGTGAAGCTCAGCTTACTGGACCTGAGCTCATTCTGGAAACAACAGACAAAATCAAGAAAATTCGCGATAATCTTGTGACAGCTAGATGCCGTCAAAAGAGTTATGCGGATGTGCGATGTAAGCCTTTGGAATTTCAAGTCGGAGACCATGTCCTACTCAAGGTGTCACCTTGGAAGGGAGTGGTGAGATTTGGAAAGAAAGGAAAACTTGCACCACGATATGTTGGACCATTTAAGATTGTGGAAAAAATTGGGAAGGTTGCCTATCGACTAGAGCTACCTCCAGAGCTTGGAAATATTGATCCGACTTTTCACGTGTCCAATTTGCGAAAGTGTTTAGCTGACGCTGATCTTCACATTCCTCTCGACGAGATCCAACTCGATGAAACAATGCACTTTGTCGAGAAACCTGTGGAGATAGTGGACCGTACATTCAAACAGTTGAAGAACAAACGGATTCGATTGGTCAAGGTTCGCTGGGAATCCAAACGTGGCCCAGAGTTTACTTGGGAACGTGAGGACCAGATGAAGTCGAAATATCCGCAATTGTTCTCACAAGTTTCCTCTAGTTAAAATTTTGTGACGAAATTTCCTAAAGTAGGGGAGACTGTGACAACTGTACTCTGTAATCGATGAACAATGTAAAACAATGTTAATTATTAATAAAACAATGTGCTTTGATGTATTTATATGTGTATTTGTATTTGGTGATTTTACAATTTGATTCGATTCCAATTTCAAGCTTTAAATCGCTTTCTGGAGGGTTATACGCAAACTGGTGCGTAAACGCTGTTAGTTTAACGCGGCAAACACTCCGGGATAGTGAAATAGGCTTAACATACCTTAAATAACCTTCACATAACTTAGAAATAAGTTTTGGATGGTTTGGTGTGTTGAAAACAAGTCTATTCGATCGCAGGGACTATTTGTGTCAAACTACGAAACTATGCCGATTCGTATGGTGTCGAACAGTCCGGAACTTGATCATAAGCTAAACATACCATAAATAACCAAAACATAGCTTAGAAATAAGCTTTGAGGGGTTCGGTATGCGAAAACATGCTTATTTGAATTTACAGGGACTAAAAGTGTCAAAAACGGCGTAAGTTTGCATTTTCGCGCATATCTTACGTTCTGGCTACATCTGGACACCCAAGATTTTTTCACACACTAAAATATTTTTATTTTAGTGATCGCCATGCAAAAATACCATTCGTCGCTTAATTTGGATCGTTTTCGCGTCCGTTTGAGTTTCGTCGTAATTTAACGAACAACGCGACCGTACGACCGTACGACCAAACGAGCCGACATCCGAGATATTTTTGAGCATGTTTTTGAGTTCCCAATACTTTAACTTCATTTTAGAGCCTTGAAATGAGGTTAACGGGGCTTAAACGTGTCAAAAATGCATCAAAACACAAGTTTTACAAGTTCAGGGGCTAAACTACAAATTCTAGAAAGTAGTCCAGGCGGCCCGCGTGAGCCTGGCCTTACCTTTACACGGCCCGTGTTAGTCTTGCAGATCAGAAACATTGAATCTGGTCATTTAGCTCGAATTTGATGGTTTTGATCTCTAGTTTTCAATGCTATGGGCTGGTTTGTGTGGAGAACAAGTCCCCCAATCCTTCCTTGACAATTGTAGGGCCAAGATGATTCCCTCTTCTCCAAGAAATGATCCAAACGGTTTTACGAAAACTATATATAGCATGGCCCTCATTTCATTTTCTGCACATTTGGTCTGAGATTTCTCTAAGTGGTTATGATATTTCACTTCCTACCTGAGAATACTTAGAACCAAATCTATTTGGACCTTTTATAAGTCCACTTTCATTCTTTTATTGCTTTCTTAGCTTTAAAGTCAAACAGTGTTTGACTTTCAGCTTTGACCAGTCAATGGTCAATGAGAAGTTCGTTTGAACTTCGCAACGTGAGCGTAATCACGATGGTTATAGTCCCTAGTGACTATACCTACTGATTACCACGTTGACTAGGCGTAGTGACGAGTCATAGTTTCGGTCAAAATGCCCATTTAAGCGTATTTTGCAACCAAACTACTCTTGGTATAAAAACACTTTGTTTTGATATCAAAACTTGTTTTCTAACTTAGTTAAGCATGTTTTAACATGCTTAGCTCGTCACTTTTAGTTTAGTGCTTGTTTAGAGTCGTAAGTCAAGCGGTCTAAACCACCGCTTAGACTTTCGAACTCGACCCGTTTGGTCGATCATTAGGATCCAACCAAGCATGTTTAGTGACCATAGGTACATAGGGAATAACCTTCCGAGGTTATACCTTATGGTCACCTAGTTTAAGTAGTTGTATGATAGGTAATTTATATGCCTTAGGTAAATGACCAAAATGCCCTTTTCATGCATAATTGGTAATTAAGCATATGTAACATAAACTTTTGTCACGTAACTGATTATGCAACATATTTAAACATGTTTAGGCATATATTACTTATCATAGGACTAGTTAGACGTCTCGAACGCGCATTTGCGCGCACGACGCGTTAAAGTAGCGTAAGCTACCTTAATGGGTCGTAACGGGTAGAAAGCACTTAGAATAGGTTCCGATCTAGAATGTAGGCTTTGTTAAACCATATCACATGAGTTCCAACACTCGTTTGGTTTACAAGACCTCATTCTGTCCGATCTTCCAATTTAGGCGTCTATTGTTTGACTAGTGTGATACGTGCGAAGTGTTACTTATTTTAGGTGTATATTTTAAGCCCTTTTTAACACTTATTTTAGCCAAGTTTTAAATTTATAAAACACGATATTTTACTAACACTAAACACACATATGGGCAAGTGCACCCATCGTTGAGTGTAGTATAGCGTTGGTAAGATACCGAGGTCGTCCAAGGACACAAGAGCTTTTAGTACCGGTTTATCCTCAACGTCTAACCAAAATAAAAGTTTAGAAAAAAAAATGTTTTAAACTAAGAAAAATAAAACTAACTAAAATGCTGAAAATAAAAATAAAAGAAAAAAAACAGATAGACAAGATGAATCACTTGGTTCCGACTCGTATCTAGTATAACCTTTGATTATTTCCGCACTTTTGCACATAATTAAGAGATTATCTTAGTTATTGTAGTAGGCCCCTCTTTTGAAGGCGACGTTACCCTCACCCCAGTAGTTTGAGTCAGCAGGGATACAATCCTAAAAGGGTGGATTATTGGAAGATAATGAATTAAGTTATTAATGCAGTATTGTGGTAGGCCCCGCTTTTGGCAGTGACGTTACCCTCGGCTAAGTAGTCTGAGTCAGCAGGGATACAATCCTAAATAGCCGGGTTATAGTATTAATAGTAGTTAACTTATGAGGGGATCAAAGAGTTTGGACCCCCGCCATCCAATACCGTGAAGTATTGAAGGAGGTCCTACTAAATTTGACCCAGGTCCATTGCAGGACCTCTAAACGCTAAACAATGGCAAGACCTTTACCAAACCGTTCCCTTAACCCCCTACCAGGTAGCCAACATATCTCCATATAGACCGTGGAGATATGAATGGTGAAAATCCTTTATTTTATATAGACAGTAAAATAATGCCAAGACACCACGGACAAACGATAAGGAAAGATCACCTTCAACATAAGTAACTAGTTATTAAAGTCATTAATACAAAACCAAATAAAAAGTGCAAAAGATTAGAAATAAAAAGTATTATACTAGACACTTTGTCTTCACCAAGTGATGTAAGAGACTTAGGCAAACATGGCCTTGATTGTCAAGAACTCTTACGATCAATCTTGGATCCCGAGACGACTCACACACACTCTATGATGGAGAATGGATGATGGTGGTGGATGATGGTGTTGTGATGGTGGTGGGTGGTGGATGAAGTGTGAGAGAGGTGGAGTGCCAAGGAATGAGATGAAATGAATCCAAGCACTCCTATTTATAGGCTGAACAGAGAGCTGGACACGGCCCCGTGTCCGTCTGACAATCTCTCTCCTCATTAATTGTAATTCGCAATTACAATAAATGCGCCTGCTGTACTTTCGACACGCCCCCGTGTCCGCTGAGCACGGCCCCGTGATGGGCAATAGAAGCTTCTATAGATTTGTCTTTTCTGCTGCTTCTTGGGCACGGCCCCGTGCTGGCTGAGCACGGGGCGTGTTCAGTCTTCTGATTTCTCTACTTTGCTTTGGAAGGTGCCGTTGAGGGTTCGGGCAGTCCACTAATATTCCTTTTCTTGTATTTATGTTGGATTTAGCTGTCTTTTTGCTTCTTTTGCGTTTTTGAGCTCATTTAATCCTGAAAATACAAAAGGAAGACAAAAACACTCTTTTTCCAATATTAGTACTTAAAAAGGGTTAGTTTTATGCCTCATTTGATGTGATTTATATGTTGCATTTTACACACATCAAATACCCCCACACTTGAACTTTTGCTTGTCCTCAAGCAAAACTCTTTAATATGTGGCTTACACTCCCAAATGGAATAGGTAGAAGAGAAGGTTTTGGGCTCGTCGTAGAGTGTCGGGATTTCCAAGATCTTTTTGGGTTTTATTTTTTTTATTTATTTACACTCCTATTCGTAATGATTTATTTAGAACTTTTCATAAAAAAATTACTTATTTGGGCATAACATGCCTTTTTTAAAATTCTATTTATATACAAGTTCACATACCTCACGGGGAAATCACTCACACTCGGCCGAAGGTGTATTTTTAGTGAATCACTCGAGAGCGGCATGGAACTTATTCCTACCATAGGCTTGCCAAGAAATCAATCCTCCTCCTTTTTAACTTTTATACCTTTGTAGATATCAAGAGGACTTTGTGGGTTAAGGGTTAGGCTAGGGTTAAAGGTAGGTGGTTGGGTTAGTGGTTAGTAGAAAAAGGGCTAAAAGCGTAACAAGTGTCGGTTTTCGTATTTTTGCAACTTTTTATTTTGATGAAGCTTTTATTCAAACTAAGTTATTTTTGATTAACTTGTTTGTTTATTTTCTTTTTGCTTCATCATTATCACTTTTTTTTTTTTTTTTTTTTTTTTTTTTTTTACGAAGAACCGAACTTGTTACTAAAATAAAGGGTTAAAAATGAAAAAGGTTTTGGTGGGTAAAAGGGTTTTTGTTTGGGTGATGAAACGAAAAGGTTTAGGCTCAAAGGGGCTAACTAGGGGGATTTTTGGGTAGGTGGTAAAAGAAAAAGAAAAATAATGGTGTAGAAATAAAAAGGGTTAGTTCTAATGCCTCCATCATTTACTTACTTGGGTTTAAGTCGATAAGGACCGGGAACGTATTGTCATGGCAAGTTCTAGAGTCGTAAGAACCAAGCGGCTATTCACACAAGAAATGAAAAATGAGCATTTAGTCAAATGATATGTAATTGTGTGCTCAATAAAGGCTCAAAACTCACTTTTGTGGGAATGGGTTTTTATGTGATCAAGTATATATAATCAAATTCTAAATAAGTTTGTTATGCCTTTTCATAATTTTCTTATGTTGGTTCTTTTTATCACTACGCTATCGGTTGTAAATTTGTAAAAATATAACCTTTTTGAGAACTTGAATTTCCCGAATTAAACCTAGACAAGTAAAAAAAATGAAATTTTTGAAAAATTTTTGGGGTGATTAGCGGTTCCAATAGAGTTTTGTGTAAGGCTTGTATTTAGGACTTGCAAAATTCAAGGTTTTAGCATCCCCCCCACACTTAAATTACACATTGTCCTCAATGTGTCCCAAAAATAAATTTTTAGGTTGATTAGATGTGTAAAATAGTGTTTAAAAAGCAAAAATTTATGTTACTGGGCACTGAACACGGCCCCGTGTTATCCGGGCACGGCCCCGTGTTCAAGTGCCAGTAACAAAATTAAAATAAGAGAAACAGAAGTCTGGACACGGGGGCGTGTTGGGTGAACACGGCCCGTGTCCAGGTACCTGAACTGGGCGTTTTTCTGCAGGGTGCTCAGCACGGGGCCGTGTTGGTTGAGCACGGCCCGTGTTGAACTTTCTGAAATGGAGAGAATTGTCGGGTTGCCTTGTTCTTGTGCATGGGATCCTTTTTTCTCGTTCCCCTTTTCATCCTTTACCACCATGAGTGTGTTTTATTCATTACAAACCATCCAAACCTTAAAACCATCATTTCATTTCATCATAGAGAGAACTTACATAATCCTAAATTAAACTAGATAAAACAAAGAAATAACAAACCATGGAGTCCTAGCCTTTACTTTATTTTAGTTAGCAAAATTTCCAAGAAGCAATTAATCTTGGTTAACCAAGGCCTTTTTGAACTCCATCTTCCGCGTGCGGTTCTCCTCAAATGTCGGCGATCCATTCTTCCACCTCCCTTGGAAGGAGAAAGGAAGGTTCATTGGCATTAGTTTGAGGAGTTTCAACTTCCACCGGGATCTCTTGTAGGTGTTCCACAGGAGGTTCTGCTGGCAAGTCTTCCCACCCGGTAGGGTTGTTGATTCCGAGTGCTAGGTTCCAATCCTGCTGTGGAAGGATTGGTTCCATTGGAGGTGCTACAAGAATATTTAACCTCTGGTGCAAGAGGTTAATTTCTTGGAAGCTGCTTTCAAGTCCCATCGTAAGATCGTTAATACGGTCGATTAGGACCTCCTCTACTGAAGTCATTTCGTCGAGAGCCTCCCTTAATGCTATCACATAGTGCACAAGTGTAGCTTCAATGGAGGGTCTTCTTCCTCTTCGGCTGTTTGACGAATGCACAGAAGATGTATCGCTGTTTTCACTCGACATCCTATGAAAAATAAACTAAAAATAGTTTATTTAATGAAACAGTGACCGGACACGGCCCCGTGCTCACTGAGCACGGCCCCGTGTTCATCTTTCTGCAGAGTTTCGGAACAAGGAAACTTGGATTTTTAAGTTATTTTCTGAACTTGTGGGGCCTTTTTAGCTACTAATAACTTAAAACAATGTTTCATAACATGTTTTTACCAAGATTCTTTGAACAAAACTCATTTATCCCTACCATAGAGTTGGAGGAATTCCAAACTTTCAATGGTAGCTCTTGGAGAAAGATGGAGAAGAAGGAAATGGCTAAAAGAGGAAAGGACAAAATGGGTTGTTGGAACCTTCTTTTAGACTTACCTAGGATAGTTTGAGAGAAGATTCCTGCAAATCTCTGCCCCAAGTTGGTCCAAATGTGCAGAATTCTTGGCTGCATTTATAGAAAACGACATCATCCTGGACACGGCCCCGTGTTCAGTGGACACGGCCCCGTGTGCAGGCGGAGTTCTGACACAGTTTGTCCGTATTCTGACGTACTGATCAGAATGGAATCTTTCGATGGACACGGGGGCGTGTTGGCTGGGCACGGCCCCGTGTCTAGGGACTGTTTTATGAGGTTGTCTAGTTTTTTTAAGGAACTTGTTAGTATCGGGTGGCTCCTGACTGGTTGGAACAACCCCAAAGTGCCTAAGATACCTTAATTGTCCTAGACTAAGGCAAGAACGCAAGAGGTTGTCGGTGAGGGTAATTCCTATTTTCATTCTAGGTGGACAAGTCCAACCCTTTCCCGGGCTCTTGTTAAAGAAGGTGTATGCCGAATCGCTCAGGTCTATGTATGCACCGAACGAAGTCGATGGAGAGTCCTTCACGGCACAATCGACACAGGGACGACTATCGTCCAAGTCTTTGTTAGGTACGAAGGTATTTTCGGGAGCAACGAGGTTGTCGGAATGCGGTTCCAACATTTCTTCATGGGTATCGTCTTGGGGTGGATCAATAAAATCCTTCCCAAGCTCTTCTAACCATTTCAGAATTAGCTCTTCTAGTTGAAATAACTCGCCAAGGAGCATTTCCCCTAGAATATCTGGCTGGGCGCATTCGAGGGAGAAATAGTGCTTATTTTTACTTTCGCCCCTCTTAAGGTTGTGAGAAGATGGTGGGTCCATGTAGTGGGGCCTATAATTTAGGAAGTAGCATTTTACTTCTTCATATTCGCCACCACATAATTGACACCACGTACCATAAGAGTGCCGAAAGTAAAAATAACTACTATCACTCATGTTTATGTCAGAAATTACCAACCGCCGGGATCTAACGGTTCTGTTTTCAGTAACTGAAACTTGGGCACGGGGGCGTGTTGAGTGGGCACGGCCCCGTGTTCAGCTTACTGTCTGATGTAAAACAGGATT
Source organism: Helianthus tuberosus (assembly GCA_030545235.1). Taxonomy (NCBI): domain Eukaryota; kingdom Viridiplantae; phylum Streptophyta; class Magnoliopsida; order Asterales; family Asteraceae; genus Helianthus; species Helianthus tuberosus. The sequence continues at coordinate 19,048,961 of CM060399.1, forward strand.
GCCAGTTCCAATGATTGAGCACGGGGGCGTGTTCAGCGGGCACGGCCCGTGCTGAGCTCTGCAGAAGCTGAAAAACTAAGAAAATCCTAAAAAAATAAAAAGAAAAATAAAAGATGATTAGGCCGTTGATTCCTAACTTTCTTAAAATCCTTGTGTCCCCGGCAACGGCGCCAAAAACTTGATGCGTGCGAAGTGTTACTTATTTTAGGTGTATATTTTAAGCCCTTTTTAACACTTATTTTAGCCAAGTTTTAAATTTATAAAACACGATATTTTACTAACACTAAACACACATATGGGCAAGTGCACCCATCGTTGAGTGTAGTATAGCGTTGGTAAGATACCGAGGTCGTCCAAGGACACAAGAGCTTTTAGTACCGGTTTATCCTCAACGTCTAACCAAAATAAAAGTTTAGAAAAAAAAATGTTTTAAACTAAGAAAAATAAAACTAACTAAAATGCTGAAAATAAAAATAAAAGAAAAAAAACAGATAGACAAGATGAATCACTTGGTTCCGACTCGTATCTAGTATAACCTTTGATTATTTCCGCACTTTTGCACATAATTAAGAGATTATCTTAGTTATTGTAGTAGGCCCCTCTTTTGAAGGCGACGTTACCCTCACCCCAGTAGTTTGAGTCAGCAGGGATACAATCCTAAAAGGGTGGATTATTGGAAGATAATGAATTAAGTTATTAATGCAGTATTGTGGTAGGCCCCGCTTTTGGCGGTGACGTTACCCTCGGCTAAGTAGTCTGAGTCAGCAGGGATACAATCCTAAATAGCCGGGTTATAGTATTAATAGTAGTTAACTTATGAGGGGATCAAAGAGTTTGGACCCCCGCCATCCAATACCGTGAAGTATTGAAGGAGGTCCTACTAAATTTGACCCAGGTCCATTGCAGGACCTCTAAACGCTGAACAATGGCAAGACCTTTACCAAACCGTTCCCTTAACCCCCTACCAGGTAGCCAACATATCTCCATATAGACCGTGGAGATATGAATGGTGAAAATCCTTTATTTTATATAGACAGTAAAATAATGCCAAGACACCACGGACAAACGATAAGGAAAGATCACCTTCAACATAAGTAACTAGTTATTAAAGTCATTAATACAAAACCAAATAAAAAGTGCAAAAGATTAGAAATAAAAAGTATTATACTAGACACTTTGTCTTCACCAAGTGATGTAAGAGACTTAGGCAAACATGGCCTTGATTGTCAAGAACTCTTACGATCAATCTTGGATCCCGAGACGACTCACACACACTCTATGATGGACAATGGATGATGGTGGTGGATGATGGTGTTGTGATGGTGGTGGGTGGTGGATGAAGTGTGAGAGAGGTGGAGTGCCAAGGAATGAGATGAAATGAATCCAAGCACTCCTATTTATAGGCTGAACAGAGAGCTGGACACGGCCCCGTGTCCGCTGGGCACGGCCCCGTGTCCGTCTGACAATCTCTCTCCTCATTAATTGTAATTCGCAATTACAATAAATGCGCCTGCTGTACTTTCGACACGCCCCCGTGTCCGCTGAGCACGGCCCCGTGATGGGCAATAGAAGCTTCTATAGATTTGTCTTTTCTGCTGCTTCTTGGGCACGGCCCCGTGCTGGCTGAGCACGGGGCGTGTTCAGTCTTCTGATTTCTCTACTTTGCTTTGGAAGGTGCCGTTGAGGGTTCAGGCAGTCCACTAATATTCTTTTTCTTGTATTTATGTTGGATTTAGCTGTCTTTTTGCTTCTTTTGCCTTTTTGAGCTCATTTAATCCTGAAAATACAAAAGGAAGACAAAAACACTCTTTTTCCAATATTAGTACTTAAAAAGGGTTAGTTTTATGCCTCATTTGATGTAATTTATATGTTGCATTTTACACACATCATAGTGATTCGTTTATTAGGTGCTGCTTGAGTTTCCTTGGTTTGATTGAGCTTATTGTGTTCTTTAAATTGAGGATACTTTGCACTTCAATGTGAGTACATAGTTCCCCTATTTTACTGTTTTCAGTTGTTTTGGGGTGATTCATATGTACAAAACGATTTCAAGGTTTAAACGATGGTTTCAAAAATGATAAAGATGGTTTATATTAAACTAATAACGATTTTGATAATGTAAACGAACTTGTTGGTTGTAATTACATAACGAATGACATTCATTAGCATTGATCAAGCTGACCAGTATTAGGTTATGGTACCATAGGATCTGACAAATCCCGTTATCAGACTACACCCATGGTTATGTGTGGGGGTTATGTAGGTAACGACCGAATCTGTGATTGTTAACTTACCCTTTGGTGGTTTGTTAATACGAGAAGCGAGATAGTCGAGTCACGAAGGTTTGAATGTTATTAGAGAGATGACCAAAACTAGTTTCACAATTAAAACGAATACGATTTGGGAACGAGTTAAACGATTTGGAACGACTTAAACGAGATAAACGAATTCGATAAACGATTGGTTTTGGGTAGTGATTAGATAATGGGATGGGTGTAGCATGATAAAAGCATGGTAGATACGCCGCTGGTACATCTTATATATAAGTGCTTTTATCATATTACATTTCATGTCATTATTTAGATCACTTGGGAAAACAATTTGAAATGATGTCACACAACGAGGTTTTTGAAATGATATAAACCATACGAGTTTTATTAAACAAGTTTTGTTAAACAAGTTTTGTTAAACGAGTTTTTACGAGATGTTGTACGAATTAGTTTACTAAAACAAATGCTTTTGGGTTAAGAATCCTGGCTACGAGATTTTATAAATTTTAACTAGCTTGATTTGAGTTGGTTAATTATGTTGCAATACACTTTTCAAAACGAGGTTTGTACTTTTGACTGTTATAGTCTAATAAGGTACTGCAACATACAAACGAGCCATGATTCCGATACTCTTATAAAACCTATGTGCTCGCCAGCATTTCTTTGCTGACTTTATTTTTACATATGTTTCAGGTAATGCTTGATGTTGCTTGCTAAGAAGCTTGTGTCACATAGAACCTGGACGAGGCCTTAGTGACTTAAAAACAGTTATAAACAATGTGTAGTTTGTTTGTTTTGGTTTAAAGACAATGTACATTATTTAATGAATCAATAAAACGAAACATTTGGTTACCATGGTTATGGAACAATAATTCTGTTACAACACTCCCCGATGTTTCCGCCACGGTTTGTTGTTTTACGTGGTCGGGGTGTGACATGATCATTATGAGGAACTAAGTCTTTTATGTCCTACCATGGTTACGCCTTTGGAGAAGGCAATTGAAAAATACATTGATGGCCTTCCTGATCTAGTTCAGGACATTGTTACTGGTAGCAACCCTACCACTGTCAGGCAGGCTATCGAATTAGCTGCTACTCTGACTGAATCTCAAATCAGAAAAGGGAAACTCTTTCGCAAAGGTGACAAGAAACAAGCAGCTAATACTACTCAAGAAGAAAACAAGGGAAACAAAGCCGAACCTTCTAAGAAGCGTAAGGCTTTACAAAACTATGCGATAGCTGCTCAACCCAACCAAAACACTCGCAACCAACCAGCTCAACCCCCTGCTAAAAAAAGCCATACAATGGAACTGCACCTATGTGCAACCAATCTAACCTTCATCATCACGCTAATATACATTGACGCAAATGCCTGAATTGTGGACTGGTTGGTCATACAGCTAGGGTCTGCCGAGCTGCGACTACACAGAACCAAGTTGATAACAAGCCTGCTCAAGCTCGTTTACCCCCTGGTTCTTGCTATAACTATGGCGAGATGGGTCATTTCAGGAACAATTGCCCAAAGCTTGTTAATGCAAATCTAGCTCGTGGATGAGCATTTGGCTAACTGGAAGACGAGACCACTTTGAAACAACTGAACTTTATGTTTTATTTCTTTTATTATCCGAGACTATAAAACAGTCATTTTGGTTTATAAATAAATCTTTATTCTCATTACGTTGTACGAAAACAAATGTGGTTACATGTATGAATGACATACTCTTACGATACCGACAGCAAGGAACCGTGTTCCTTGCAAGACAAACTACTCTCGTAGTTCTTCCATTCTGAGATCGCTCGCGATCTCCGCAAAAATCCTATGTACTCGTTTCTTCTACGAAACAATGTACAAGGTTTCGAAACGATTTTCTCACTACACGAGTTCCAAAAATCCTTATAGGATCTTCCTATTTTCATAGTTAGGTTCTTGTGGACGTTTAAAGTACCAATTAAAGTCCATTGATTGGATTCCTGGTGTACTCTAAATACATGCGTACAAACCGACGACAAATTGATAACAAATTGATAACAAGTTAATAACAAATTAACAACCAAAGTGACAATTATGTGCTTATGTGATTAGGTGTTTACGTGTTAACCTAACTAAAGAGACCCTATGGTGATCTAGTCAAAATTATCACAAGATTGTTCGTTCGATTCTGTCCCCTACACATTATAAAGTAAACTGTGCAAGGAATTACGTAATTATGGATGCATACATAATTATGGAATTCAATGCACATAAACCACATCAAGTTTTGTCATGTGTTAATTTAAACAAGAAACAAAGGTTGTCTATATTCATTTCCGTTTCTGATGAAGTATCCACTAAGGAAAAATGAACTAGCTACTCATTTTTCGCTTCTGAAAGAAATATCCACTGAGGGAAATGAATAATCTATTCGTGAACCTTGTTCATTTTCGTTTCTTGTGAAGTACCCACTGAGGAAAATGAATTGTACATTCATTTTCGCTTCTGAAGAAATATCCACTAAGGAAAATGAACAAATTCATTTTCGTTTCTGAAGAAGTATCCACTGAGGAACATGAATTATCCATTCATTTTCGCTTCTGAAAAAATATCCACTGAGGAAAATGAATAAATTCATTCCGTTTCTGGTGAAGTATCCACTGAGGAAAATGAATTATCCATTCATTTTCGCTTCTAAAGAAATATCCATCGTGGAAATGAATATTTTTTTACGATAATCCTTCATTTCTACTTCTGATGAAGTATCCACTGAGGAAAATGAATTATCCATTCATTTTCGCTTCTGAAGAAATATCCATCGGGGAAATGAATATTATTTACGATAATACTTCATTTCCACTTCTAACGAAGTATCCACTGAGGAAAATGAATTATCCATTCATTTTCGCTTCTGAAGAAATATCCATCGGGGAAATGAATATTCTTTACGATAACCTTTCATTTCCACTTATTACGAAGTATCCATTGAGGAAAATGAATTATCCATTCATTTTTTTTCTGAAGAATATCCATCGGGGAAATGAAGAATCTATTTAACTATCTTTCATTTCTGCTTCTGACGAAGTATCCACTGAGGAAAATGAATTATCCATTCATTTTCACTTTTGAAGAAATATCCATCAGGGACATGAATATTCTTTACGATAACCTTTCATTTCCACCTCTGACGAAGTATCCATTGAGGAAAATGAATTATCCATTCATTTTCGCTTCTGAAGAATATCCATCGGGGAAATGAATAATCTATTTAATTATCTTTCATTTCCACTTCTGACGAAGTATACCCTGAGGAAAATGAATTATCCATTCATTTTCGCTTCTGAAGAATATCCATCGGGGAAATGAATAATCTATTTAACTATCTTTCATTTCTACTTCTGACGAAGTATCCATTGAGGAAAATGAATTATCCATTCATTTTCGCTTCTGAAGAAAAAGCCATTGAGAAATGAACAAGCTATACATTCAATCATTTCTGTTTCTGATAAAAGTATCCATTGAAGAAAATGAGTTATCCATTAATTTTCGCTTCTGAAGAAATATCCATTGGAAATGAATGACCTATTCATCTATCATTTTTCACTTCTGACGGAGAATCCATTGAGGAAAATGAATTATCCATTCATTTTCACTCCTGAATAATATCCACTTGAGAAAATGAAACACAAATCCTTACAAGTACTATTGGTCGATTTAGTTTTACCACTACCAAGATCCCTCATTTCCACTTCCCGCGTTACTTGAGGAAGTATCCATGAGGGAATGATAAAGTTATGCCTTACGTGGAGATCCTTGATCAGATATTCTATGTAAATAGATAAAACTATAGATTTCACACAAGACAATTACTTAAACAGACTCCTACGAATAAATTTCTGGACGAAATTTCCTAAAGTAGGGGAGATTGTGACATCTATGCCTTTACAACCATCATACAGATATGAATCCAATGAAATCTTGTGTTTCATTCTTGGGATTTGTACAAATACATGTGAATTTTGCACATATCAATTCTTGTTCGATTTCGAGCTCTAAATCACTTTCTGGAAAGTTATACGCGGACTGTTACGCAAACGTAATCAGTTTAACGTAACAAACACTCTATAATAGTGAAATACACTTAACATAACTTAAGTAACCTTTACATAACTTAGAAATAAGTTTTAAAGGGTTTGGTATGTCAAAAATAAGCTTATTCGATTATAGGGACTATTTACGCCAAACTTACAAAGTCTGCCGATTTGTATAGCAACGAACATTCCAGAACAAGACATAAGCTAAACATATCCTAAATACCCTTAACATAGCCGAGAAATAAGCTTTGAGGGGTTCGGTGTGAGAAAATATGCTTATTTGATCAACAGGGACTAAAAGTGTCAAAAACGGCGTAAGTTTTCATTTACACGCATTTCTTACGTTCTGACCATATCTGGACATCCAAAAATTTTTGTAATCATTAAAATATTTTATTTTAGTGATTGGAATGCAAAAATACCATTCGTCGCGTAATTTGGATCGTTTTCGCGTCCGTTCGGGTTTCGTCGTAATTAACCGAATAACGTGACCGTACGACCAAACGAACCGACATCCGAGATGTTTTCAAGCATATTTCATGTTCCCTATGCTTTAACATCATTGTAGAGCCTTGAAATGGGGTTAACAGGGGTTAAATGCATAAAAAACCAAGTTTTATACATGCAGGGACCATTTTTTACACTTTCTGAAACATCCCTCGCCGGGCGGGTAAGACTGAGCCTATTCTTACGTGGGGCGTGACAGCCTCATCTGGCAGAAACATTGTATCTGGCTAAACAGCCTGTTCTCATGGTTTTTAATCCTAGTTTTAGCATTCCTTGGGCTTGTTTAAGTGCTCCCCAAGTATTCAAATCTATGGGCAACATGTGTATGGCCAAGATTAAGCCTTGAACAACTCAAAAACACATGGAATGATCTTAATGGATCATGATTTCCTATAAATAGCCATGGGTTTTCAACACTTTTCCTTGCTCATTCAAAAATCTGCTCTAAGTTGAAGCTCTCACTTGTTGAAGGCTTCATACCTGAGTTTTCTTTGTTCCATCTCCAAGCTTGGACCCTTTGTAAGTTCCTTTCATGCTTGGTTATGCATTTCAAGCTTGAAAGTCAAATAGTGTTTGACTTTCTGCTTTGACCATGATTGGTCAACACAAAGTTTGTTTGAACTTTGCAACGTGAGCATAATCACGATGGTTATATTCCCTTGTGACTATACCTACTGATTACCACGTTTATTAGGCATAGTGACGAGTCATAGTTTCGGTCAAAATGCCGATTATGCACATTTTGTGATGAAATTATTTTCGGGTATCAAAACACTTTGTTTTGATATCAAACCTGTTTTCTAACTTAGTTAAACATGTTTTAACACGTTTAACTCGTCACTTTTAGTCTAGTGCTTATATAGGGTCGTATGTCAAGCGGTCTCGACAACCGCTTAGACTTTCGAGCCTAACCCGTTTGGTCAATCGTTTGGATCTGACCAAACATACTTTGTGACCATAGTTATACAGGGAATAACCTTCCGAGGTTATGCCTTATGGTCACTTAGTTTAATTAGTTGTATGATAGGTAGTTTATATGCCTTAGGAAAATGACCAAAATGCCCTTTTCATGCATAATTTAAATTTAAGCATATGTAACTTAATTTTTGACACTTAGACTGATTATGCAACATAATTAAACATAGTAGGTCATATAATACTTGTCATAGGACTAGTTAGGCCATCCGAACGCGCTTTTGCGCGAACGACACGTTAAAGTAGCATAAACTACCTTAACGAGTCGTAACGGGTCATAAGCACTTAGGATAGCTTCCAATTCAGAATGTAGGCATTGTTAAACCATGTCACACAAGTTCCAATACTCACTTGGTTTACGAAACCTCATTCTACCCGATCTCTCGATTTAGGTCCCGATTATTAACATAGTGATCCGATACTAGGTGCCACTTGATTCCTTGATTACCCGAGCATTGTTAGTTCACTAAATCGAGGATACCTTGCAATCTCAAGTGAGTACATAGTCCCATCTTTTATTGTTTTCGAACATTTTGGGGTGAAACAGATGTGCCTACTTGTTACTTTCATTCTTTTCAAGTTTTTCATGACATATACATGCTATGTTCGATTAGTACACGTATAGTAGATGATTTCAATTGCCCTTTTTGCTATGCATATTGACTAAGCATGCTATCACATTGATTTCAAGGATCCATTGTGCTACTATTTTGTCTTAACATATGTAGCACCTTGATTTCACGAACATTTCTACTTTGTATGTTTACTTAGCACATTTAGTACATGATTTTATATGACATTCTTGCATTGGTTTTGTAAAACATAACTTTTGATTTAACTTTGGTTTATTCAAATACTTTGTTTTGTACACAACATTTGGTAATACATTGACATATACCTGTGGTTTGAGTAAAGACTTTTTATTCACCATACAAGATATTGTTATACATGAACGATTTGAACGATTAGAACGATTGGAACGATTTGAACTATGTGAACGATTTGAACTATTTGAACGAATGTAACTATTTGAACTATGTGAACGATTTGAACGAATTGAATGATTGGTTTATGGTAAGTGATTAGGTAACGGGGCGGGTGTAATGTGATAAAAGCATGGTGGATACGCCGCTGGTACTTCCTATATATAAGTGCCTTTAACACATTACATGTCGTTGCATTATCTAGATCACTTGGACGAATGTTTTCAAAATGATGTTACACTAAAAGGTTTACATAAAGATATAAACCGTCCAATCTTTACTTTCAACGACAATTTACTACTTGGTTTACAAAGACAAATGTTTTCAGTCAAGATTCATGGCTACAATGGTTTTGGTTTACTTATATCATCTTGTAAAGATGATAAAATATACATTGCAATTATTAATCACTTTTTGGTTTCGAAGTACATACTCGACAACTCTAGTAGTTGGTCGAGGTATTGCAATATGAATTCAAAGCCATGAATCTGACAAACAAAACCTATGTATCTCACAGGCATTTTTATGCTGACGTACCAATTTTCACATGTGTTTTAGGTGCTGTTATTTGATGATCATGATGCAAAACATAGGATAGGACGAGGGCCTTAGTGACATAAAACTAGATCGACAATTTGTTTGAACTCGTTTATTTCACTTTAAGACAATGTCGAACAATTATTAATTCAATAAAACAAAATTTCAATTACCATGTGTTGTGAAACAATGATTCTGTTACTCCACTCCCCGACGATTCCATCGTGGTTTGTTGTATTACGCGAATGGGGTGTGACATTCAACAACATTTTTCACAACTTCTGATTGAATACTATCTTCATCAGATTGTGAAGTGAATGTGACATCAATGTTTTCTGGCAACTTTTCAACATCGGTTTTCTCACTTGTTTCAGATTCGTTACCCAACCCAGATTGTTTCTTTGTGAAATTGTTACACATTGGTGGTGGAACTTTGTGATAACCCACACCGGTTCCATCTGAGTAAACATCCTCACCAGCTTTGTTCTTCCCAATTGGTTTGGGAACTATATGCTGAAGAACAAAGCTAGCGGAGTTATAGCTGGTTAGTTTCAGATTGATTCTCTCATTTTCAATCTTAGCTTCTTGAAATTGAAGCTTGAGATTCGCAATCTCATCCAGTTGCTGATTTATTATTTCTTCTTTCGCTTGAAGAACTCCTGATAAATGACTATTTTCTTTGGAAGTTTTTGAGTTGCGTTCATCTGAATCTTTAACTGTTCTTTTCAGTTTATCAAAATTTTCTGAAATTTTTCTGTTTTCAAGAGTTAATTTTTCATTTTCTTTTTGAAAACGTTCAGCATCAATTTTATCTTTCATTTAATTCTTTGATTCTTTCATTTGAAGCTTTAATCAGTTTATCTTAATCTAGAACTTGTTTATCAATTTTACCAACCTTTTCACTCAGCTCCTGGATTTTCTTATTTGAGAGATATGCATGTGTGTTACAGACATTGCACTCTTTCGTGCAACCTCTGCAAACACTTTCTGTTTTAGCATTATCAGCCTTACCTGGTTCATTGTCTGAACCACTACTACTGACTTTTCCTGATTACTCAGAACTAGAAGCAGACTTGGAATCTACCTCAAGTGCTTTCGCCATTAGAACTTGGTCTGCCATCTTTTTCAGATTCTCGGCTGTCATCTCCTTTCCAGTGTCGATGATCCCTTCGTCCACTTTATATTGTTCCAGGGACCTTTGTTCTTCTGCTAATAGTAATGATTTCATAAGAGTTTCCACATCGATGGTTGATGGATCAATGCAAATGTTGCCCTTTGGATCTAAGTACCATTCACGATCAGGATCCCATCTTCATGCCTTTTTGGCTTCTTTGTAAGCATCGTAGATCTTTTTCTTCTGATTTTGTGCAGTCATCCTTATTCGGGTGTATGTTGACTCTGGATGAGTAATTGCTATAAATGCATATCCTACAACATCCTCTTCAGGCAAAAATTCGCTCCAATCAAATCCCTCATCATCCTGTATCACTGCTAAAGCTCTTGATTTTTCTTTTGGAGTTTCTTCAATATGTTTCATCTTTGGTGGCTCCTCTAGGTTTCGATGATAGACCGCTTTTCTGTAATAATTATCGTGAAATGGATTTGCAGTCTCATCAGCTGCAGAGTTTCGACATTCTCGTTTGAAGTGCCCCTTCTTCTTGCACTTAAAGCAAGTCACCTTAGATTTGTCGAAGCCGAGCTTCGTTGAAGGACCTCCAATAGAATTTCTTCCGGTAATTTCCATAAATCTTTGAGCTCTGCGAATCACGCTCGCCATACACCAGCGTATATCGATCAGCTCCATCTCCTCTGGATCGATTTGATCGTAGTCTTCTTTGGTGAGATTGGTGTTCCCAATCTTTCCAGCAACCAAACCCTCAAATGACTCTAGAATCGATGCAAGGAATACCATCTGCTACTTTGCTGTTTCTTCGTTGAAATTCTATGCATTGTTCAGATTAACAGCAATGTTGCACTGGAATACATTCTTTGATTGCTGATTGTTTGCTGTGTATGAAGATGGTGCACTAGAACCAGTTCCATGGTAAACATGACTGCTTGATGAAGAACTGCTGTTCGGTTTTTCTTGTGAATCAGCATTTGAACTATCGGCACTGAAGGAGGTTTTCGGTGATGAAGCTTTTGGAATCATACTGCCCCGATAGTATAGATCAACGTTTTGTTAATGTGGCATGCTGCTCACCTTGTTCATCTTCTTTATCTCCATTTCGTGACCTTCAAGTCTCTCGATCAACTAGTCTACCGTTATCTCTGCTGCTGGCTTGGTGTTTTTGAGCACTAGACCGAAATATTGCCAGTCTTGCTCATTTGGCAAAGCCTCGAACATTTTGTCAACCATCTCATCTTCATCTTTCTTGATCCCATATCTGATTAATTCTGCCTTCAGATGACAGAACCTTTCAATCATTTGACGTACACTTTCATTTTTCATACATGTGAATAAATCAAATTCCTTTTTCAACAGACTTTTCTTATTATTCACTATTTCTTCACCTCCTGTGCATTTCTTTTCAAGCTTTAACCACAAATCCTTCGAGTTAATGTAGTCGATCAATGAAATAATATCATCTCGAACAGACTGATGTAGTAATGCAATGCATTTCTGTTAGGCTACATATAATTCTTGATCAGTTTCTTCAAGATTTTCATGATCTGTTCTTGGAGAATTATAGCCATGCTTGATACATCTCCAACTTTCATATGCGAACGCTTTCAACCACCCATCGAACCTCTTGGCCCAACAATTATAGTCTTCTATAGCCATGAGTTTTGGGGGTTTGTTGTAAGTGCCGTATGCATTGTCGACACTTAAAGAATCCGAAATAGCCTTCGTGGCTATTTTGGGGTTTGTACTTGCTGAGGCATCTCGTGTGTTGTATGCAAAGTAATCCCCAAATGGATTCAAGAATTCGTCTGCCATGATCGTTCCTGAAAATTCAAAACACTTGGTCAAATTTCTAAAACTCAAACACTTGGATCGAATGGTCGTTTTACCGAATGGCCGTTCGGTCGGATGACACAAATAATCTAAGTAATAAAAGTTGTCAAGTGACGAATAGCCCTCCGGTCGGATGGCAATCCGATCGGATGATCCTTCGTTAATATGTCGCAAACTTTTAAACACTACAATACTTATCCGGTCGGATGGCGATCATTTGCACATATCAATTCTTGTTCGATTTCGAGCTTTAAATCGCTTTCTGGAAGGTTATACGCGAACTGATGCGTAAACATAATCAGTTTAATGCAACAAACACTCTGGAATAGTGACATAGGATTAACATACCTTAAATAACCTTTACATAACTTTGAAATAAGTTTTGGAGGGTTTGGTGTGTCGAAATCAAGTTTATTCGATCGCAAGGACTATTTGCGTCAAACTGCAAAAGCATACCGAATCGAATACTAACGAACATTCCGGAACTTGATCATAAGTTAAATATGCCCTAAATATCCTTTACATATCTTAGAAATAGGCTTTGAGGTGTTTGGTGCGCAAAAATAAACTTTCTGATCAATAGGGACTAATAGCGTCAAAAAGTGCATAAGTTTGCATTTTCGCGCATATCTTACGTTCTGAATATATCCGGACATCCAAAAAGTTATGTAATTATTAAAATATTTTATTTTAGTGATTGGCATGATAAAATTCCATTCGTCGCGTAATTTGGATCGTTTTTCGTGTCCGTTCGTGTTTCGTCGTAATTAACCGAACAACACAACCGTACGGCCAAACGAACTGACATCCAAGATGTTTTTGAGCATATTTTAAGTTTCCTATACTTTAACATCATTTTAGAGCTTTAAAATGGGGTTAACGAGGCTTAAATGTGTCAAATATGCATCAAAAACCAAGTTTTTAGGCTGCAGGGACTAAAAGTGTAAATCTGCCAAACTTTTCAGGCGGGGCGCGTAAGCCTAGCCCAATTCTTATGCGGGGAACGACAGCTGCCCAGTACAGAAACATTGAATCTGGACTTCCAGCCTGTTTTTGATGGCTTTGTTCATAGATTTGCAATACCATTTGATGGTATTTGATGTCCCCGTTGTTCTAAAAACCTTGTGCCCAAGTGTAAGGTTCAGATTCAAGCACGAATAACGAGAAATGATCCTAGGTTGTGGGAATACTATAAATACCCACTTGGTTTCTTTGGTTTCTCACACTTTGATCTGATTTTTGCTCTAAGTTGGAGTATATAATTCATACCTGAGCAATCTTTAGATCAAATCTCCCTAGCGTTGACCCTTTGTAAGCTTCTTTCGTGCTTTTATTGCTTTTCAAGCATGAAAGTCAAACAGTGTCAACCACAACCCATATGCTGTCGTGACCTGATGACGTGTGCGGAAGCTTTGTTACGAAATCCATAGCTATACTTTCCCACTTCCACATAGGAATCGGTGGTTGTTCGAGTAATCCAGAGGGTCTTTGATGTTCAGCCTTGATTCTAGCACAAGTTAGGCATTTTCCGACTTAAAGAGCGATATCCCTTTTCATTCCCGGCCACCAGTACTTATAACGAAGGTCCTGGTACATTTTATCAGCACCGGGGTGAATAGAATATCGGGACTTGTGGGCTTCGTCCATCAAGATCTGTCCTAAATCGGATCGTTTGGGAATCCAGATTCGGTCCAGAAAGTGGAATATCCCGTTCCATTTGCTCACCAGTTGGGCTCCATCGTGGTAGATTCTTTCTTTCTTCAGAGTGCGTTTGTTAAAACATGCATGTTGAGCGTCGCGGATGAGGGTTTCGAGGTCATGTTGGGCTTGAACATTACGAGTGCTAAGCAGATAGCTCCGTCTACTAAGTGCATCGGTAATAACATTCGCCTTGCCTGGGTGATTACGGATCTCACAGTCGTAATCGTTGAGAAGTTCTACCCATCGGCGTTGACGCATATTAAGTTCCTTCTGATTAAAGATATGTTGTAGGCTCCTATGATCGGTGAAGATCGTACACTTGGTACCATACAGGTAGTGTCGCCAAATCTTTAATGCAAAAACACCCGCGCCTAGCTCGAGATCATGGGTTGTATAGTTCTTCTCGTGGATTTTGAGCTGACGAGATGCGTAAGCTATGACCTTGTCCCGTTGCATAAGAACACAACCAAGACCAAGGTTGGAAGCATCACAGTAGACAATGAAATCATTGTTTCCATCGGGCAATGTGAGAACAGGAGCATTGCAAAGCATGTGCTTGAGGGTTTGGAAGGCAGTCTCTTGTTTAGTTCCCCAAACAAAAGGCTTGTCTTTATGCGTGAGAGAGGTAAGCGGTACAGCAATCTTCGAGAATCCTTCGATAAATCATCGATAATAGCCCGCTAGTCCGAGGAAAGAACGGACTTCAGACGGGTTCTTAGGCGTAACCCAGCTCTTGACGGCTTCAATCTTCGCAGGATCGACGTGGATGCCTTGACTATTAACAATGTGACCCAGAAACTGAATTTCCTCTAACCAAAATTCGCACTTGGAGAACTTGGCATAGAGTTGGTTCCCCTGGAGTAACTCGAGAACCAAACGTAGATGTTGCGCGTGTTCGGCTTTTGATTTGGAATAGATCAAGACGTCGTCAATGAATACGATGACGAAACGATCGAGGTTGGTTTACACACGCGATTCATCAGATCCATGAAAACCGCTGGTGCATTGGTTAAACCAAAAGGCATGACAACGAATTCGTAATGACCGTAACGAGTACGAAACGCGGTTTTGGGTATATCCTCTTCTTGAATACGTAGCTGGTGATACCCTGAACGTAGGTCGATCTTCGAGAAACACGTAGCGCCTTGTAGCTGATCAAACAAATCGTCGATGCGAGGTAGGGGATAGCGGTTCTTGATAGTTAACTTATTCAATTCCCGATAGTCGATGCACATCCTAAACGACCCATCCTTCTTTTTGACGAAAAGGACTGGCACGCCCCAAGGAGAGGTGCTCGGGCGAATGAAGCCTTTCTCAAGTAATTCCTGGAGTTGGGTTGAGAGTTCGCGCATTTCGGACGACGCGAGTCGGTAGGGAGCTTTGGCAATAGGATTGGCTCCAGGAATGAGGTCGATACGAAAGTCGATATCACGACTTGGCGGTAGTCCGGGAAGATCCTCTGGAAAAACATTAGGAAATTCTCGAACCACAGGAACGTCTTTCACTTCCTTATTCTCTTTCTTTTCCTTCTCCGCTACTACAATGTTAGCCAAGAAAGCCCTGTATTCCTTACGGAGATACTTGCTAGCTTGGGCACATGACATAAGCTTGAGACCCTTTGAGGTAGTATCACCGTATACACACAATAGGTCACCGTTCACGAGCGAGAATCGAATCATCTTGTCGAAGCACACAACTTCAGCATGGTTTTCTCGAAGAAAGTCCATACCTATTATAACATCAAAACTTCCAAGTTGCATCGGAATAAGGTCGATTGGAAAGAAGTGATTGTTGAGCTCAAGAGTACAATCACGAAGAACAGAATTGACAGTGACGGTTCTCCCGGTAGCGACTTCAACATCGAATGCCGAGGAGAGTTGGGAGCGTTTACGACTAAGGAGTTTCTCAAATTCGAACGACACAAAGCAATTATCGGCTCCAGTATTAAACAAACATGAAGCATAAATACCATTCACAAGGAACGTACGATTGACCACGTTGTTGTCGGCCTGGGCTTGACGCACATTGAGGTTGAAAGTTCTGGCGCGTGCGGCCTGTTGTTGCTGCTGCTGTTGTTGCTGCTATTGTTGCTGTTGCTGAGGCTGTTGCTGCTGGGGCTCTTGTTTCACAACCCTGTTTGGGCACATGTTGGCGAAATGGTTCAGGTCGCCACACGCGAAGCAGGCTCTGGCTTTGACCGCGGGTGCCAGAGGAGCTTGTTGACCCTGTGGGGCAGTGAGTAGAGCTTGATGAGTAGGAGCTTGTCGGATACGGCAGTTAGCAGTAAAATGGCCGTAAACATTGCAGTGAGCACAAAAACGGCAAGCGATGGTAGTTGGGTGGTGGTAGGTGCAAGTAGGGCAGAGTGGGTGTGGTCCAGTGTATGCACGCTTTACAGGCGGTGCATTGGCCACAGGCGCCGCTACTTGACTCTGTTGGGCAGGTACGGCTTGAATCGGTGCAGCAGTGATCGCTCAGTTCTTGTTGTTGGAGTTGTTCTTTCTCTTGTTCCTCCTCTTGTTGCTCGGTGCATTGGCCACAGAAACACGTACGCATTTAGTCACTAGAGGCAATCAGAAAACAGAAACCTATCATTTACAGTTCGCGTTCGTTCGAGTATAGCGGTCGCGTTTAGTATTTCGAGTAGCGTAACATAAGCGTACGATGTAGCATAAAAGTCGTCCACCATTCAACGATTTGTTAACGTTTTGAGATAGAAATGCAGTGCGAGTCATGTGTGTCGGTCGAAATGAAAGCATAAATCGAGTAAATTCCAAAAATTTAAACACATAAGCAGGTAACACATATATAAACACATAAAATCGACGAGTCCTCAGAGTCAGCAGTTGCGGGCTCAAAATCGAAACACATAAAATTCATGAAGTAGATTGTCTGCGGCTAGTAGACTTCGACTAACCAAAGTGGTTCGACTATCCATAAGGACCCGTTCCGCACATTTAACCTTCAGGACTGTGCCTTTTGCCTCGATTCTTGGGCATTTGGAACGCATCCCGTTAGTTGTATCGTGACTTCAGGTCGTTGGAGTCCATCGAGACTTTGGTGAGAGTTTTGTAAAATATGCGGGACAAGTCGTCAAGGTTAGGGTTTCACCCCTGGCTTAACAACTTCGCCCCTGTTTTGATAAAAATAGAGGAGATTATTCATCAAAATATGGGTTTCACCCCTAGTTTGGTATAATTTCCTCGTTGAAAAGTATCGATTAAGCAATTTAGTCAGGAGTTTGGGGTTTTCACACCTGATCTCGACTTTATCGCCTATTTATAGTTGAAAATTTGAGTGTAGTGATAGTGTAGTATAGGCAAGGATAGTGAGGAATAAGTACGCACAAAATTCCTACTGAACGTACTCGAGTTGGTCTGTTGGTTCTTAACTATAGACTAGGTATCTAAGACATCGACCCGGACTAGGTCGAGTCTTGCCTAATTCCCTATAGTTATGGCTCTGATACCAATCTGTCACACCCCAACCGATGGCGGAATCATCGGGGCATGGCACTGAGCGAAACAGATTGTCCAGAAGTTTCCATAACAATTATCATTACCGTTAAATTTAAATTAATACGTCCCATACCGTATCTCAAACAGCAAACAAATTATTACAGATAACAACTAGTCAACGGATTCTGTTCCGACAACTCAGATTTAAACATAAATAATTTATTTGTTGGTTTCTAGGACCTCTTTCCTAGCTTCGATTTCATCACAGCACAGAGAGCATCCTAGACCTTTCCTAGCCTCAATTTCACAGCGGGCAAAGCATTCAAACAACTTAGGCACCTGTCACATACGTTAAAATAAAGTCAATACATATAATGTAAAGGTGAGCATACAAGTTTGATAATAGCATATAGAGTTTGAATTCGTTTACGCATAACCAGCACGTACACATAGTGAAATGAAGCACGTTAGTTATCGACATAGATCCATCGATACCAATGACTGCGGGTTGACTGCCCGAGGCAGTTCGCAATACATGATTACCACCGTAATCCATGCAAGTAAAAGATCCTTAACAACCCCCGGGTGAACGGGTGCTGAGTCCAAACTATAGTACTATCGTTGCTAAGGCAGGTAGACAGCATTCCATGTGTAAACATAACAAACAAGCATTTATAAGCCACGTATAACATGCATTAACGGTTAGCGTTCAAATATTATTGAGTAGTGTGATTGTGGTAGTTTGAATATTCGTAACGTATGGAACACCCAAAAGTGCTTAAAGCAAAAAGGGATCGAGTATACTCACAGCGGTTGATGGATTAAAGGGAGCGCTAAGCGAGTAAGGTTAGCCTGAATATATTCGATAGCATACGATAAGCGATGCGCAAAACGATACAAGTATGAGTGAGTCGGATAGTAGTTCGATCGGATGGTAATCCGATCGGACAGCAATCCGTGCGGATAGTAATCCGTTCGGATAGTAATCCGTTCGGGTGACTATTCAAGTGGATTGTTTCTTCCTATAAGATGAATGTGTTTGTGTATGATGGTTTGTCTTTTGAAGTTTTTGTTGTAGCATTTTGAAGATACCAAAGTATCTCTGTCCTTCAAGTCGGTCGATCGGATGGCATCCCGTGCGGATGACAATCCGTTTGGATGGTCATCCGATCGGATGATGGTCCGGTCGGACGGCGACCATGTGACAAGAGTTACTTAGTGAAGTCAAGTTTACAACAGAAGGGTCACTCGATCGGATGGTCGTCCGATCGGATGGCAACCTTGTTGTTGAACATGTTGGAAATTGTCTTTAAAGTCTTAGTATCTCATGATCCGAAGAGTAATCTGACCAGATCGTAATCCGATCGGATGACAATTCCTTCGATACTCCGACTTTAGTTAAGTTTGTTGAAACGTGGGACCCAAGTGTAATCCGATCGGATGACAATCCGTTCGGATGAGCTATCCGCTCGGACGGCGGTCCGCTCGGACAGCTATCCGTTTCAGTTGTTCCGTTCTTCTCTTACTTGGTTGTTTTGATTGTTGTCGTTTTATCGAGGCGCTTTGACTACGTGTTAATCAACGGAACTTCTCCATCGACCCAAGTGACCAAACCGACCAGGAACCACCCTAGTTCGGCCAGTCACCAGCTCGAGTCGGTTATTCTAAATTAACCCGAAGTCGGTGTCTCGTGCGTAGAATTCAAACCTTGGACTAGTACAACACTAAGAACGAGTAGGAGACCTGTCTTGAATATTTGACGCGACGATTTATGCTGATTCAATTTCGATTTCGTGCGGTTCGACACGATAGGGTTTCCTAGTCAAATTACTTTCAGTCCCAACTACTTCATATCTTGCATAATCTATTTTCCACCAATTATCATAGTTCGTTCACGATTCGAGTTCGATTGCATTTCGAGTTTCGATTGAGTTCGCTTGGTTATCACATCACAGCCTAAATAAACATGCACAGGTAACACGTAAGGCACACACACACGTATAATAACAAGTAAAAATACGTAGCTCGAGTTGCGATTTGATGTCGATTCGATTAACATAGCTTGATTATTGATTAGTTAACTTTATCGCATTGTTACTTCCTATAATTCACAGTCGTAGGTCGATTGATTAACGATTAACACACATCGATTATTGTCATTAACAACACTTACTCCACATAATACGAATTAAATAAAGAAATTCCTGCAAGTCAAGTTGCGCGAAATCGGTCGTTGACTTGGACCTTGACTTTGACTTTGACTTGTGAAAACACGGGGTGTTACAATTAGGTTATTAGCAATGCTTTGACCTAGACTATAACTTTCTAGGACCCTAACGTGAGTTTACTTGCGTTTAGATTTTAAACCAATACCGTCACCTATCCTTAGGTGATAACCACAACGAGAACACAATAACGAATCCGCTTCGAAAATTAATCATCTGTTCTAGGATGATTGATTACTAGGTTTTGAACCCTCTCAATTTTCAAAATCTCGTCAAAGTTTGGGTCTAAATAATGTGAACACGTGCAAACTGGAAGAGTGAATGCATGTACCCTGAGTTTTCTGTCTAAGGCTAGAGTGTTCGTACAAATCCGCAATATCGGACCAGTCACTCTTACCTGGGAACTCTTGGGGTGAGTGTTCACTTATAGGCGAGCATGTCTTCGGTGATACATTATTATGACCTGTTTACTTTGATTAGTCACTGCGTGTCGTTGGTTTGTTCGATGTAACGAACAAATGATCGCACTCCTTGTGTTTTAGCGATGTTTTTCAATACCTATTTTGTTTTTCCAATTGTCGATCCCGCTCGTGGACGAGCATTCAATCTGAATGCAAACGAGGCTCGAGCTGACAACCTCATTGTCAATGGTACCTTTCTTGTTAACGGTACGTTCCTTCTTAACAATCAACTTGCATCTATTCTTTTTGATTCTGGTGCCGATAGAAGTTTTGTTTCATTATCATTTGAGCCTTTACTTGCGATACCTAGAACTAAACTGAGGAAGCCCTTATCTGTCGAAGTTGCTAATGGTAAACCTCTTGTACTCGATTCTGTTATTCGTAATTGTCAGTTGAACCTTGATAACCATCTTTTTCCTATCGACCTCATGCCAATGCAACTTGGGAGTTTTGACATTATCGTGGTGATGGATTGGTTAACTAAACACCATGCTGAGGTGGTTTGTTTCGATAAGATCATTCGTATTCCTCTTTCGTCTGGCGATGTTTTGGAAGTACGTGGCGAGAAACCATCTGGTGGTTTGAAACTCATGTCATGTACGAAAGCCCGAAGTTATCTACGAAAAGGATATGTTGCTTTTCTGGCACATGTCACCGAGGAGAAAGGCAAGAGCAAGAGTATTCAGGATATTCCGGTTAGTCAGGATTATCCATAGGTGTTTCCTGATGAACTGCCTGGTTTGCCTCTAGTTCGTCAAGTCGAGTTTCATATTGACCTTGTACCCAATGCCAACCCGATTGCGAAAGCACGTTATCGTCTTGCACCGTCTGAGATGCAAGAGTTATCGAAACAGCTTCACGAGTTATCTGATAAAGGATTCATCCGACCGAGTTATTCACCTTGGGGTGCTCCTGTCCTCTTTGTGAAAAAGAAAGATGGATCTTTTAGGATGTGTATCGATTATCATGAGCTGAATAAGCTTACCATCAAGAATCGATATCCCTTACGCCGAATCAATGATCTCTTTGATCAACTTCAAGGTTCTACCTGTTTTTCCAAGATCGATCTACGTTCTGGGTATCATCAACTTCGTGTATTCGAGGAAGATATTCCCAAAACTGCTTTCCGAACAAGATATGGGCATTACGAGTTTACTGTCATGCCTTTTGGTTTGACGAATGCCCCAGCTATCTTCATGGACTTAATGAATAGGGTCTGTAAGCCTTATTTAGACAAGTTCATCATTGTGTTCATCGAAGATATTCTCATTTATTTGAAGTCTCGAGCCGATCACGAGCAACACCTTCGTTTAACTTTGGAACTCCTAAAGAAGGAACAACTTTTTGCTAAATTCTCCAAGTGTGAGTTTTGGCTTAAAGAAGTTCAGTTTTTGGGTCATATAGTCAATGAGCAGGGTATCCATGTGGATCCATCCAAGATTATTGCTATCAAGGATTGGAATACACCAACAACACCTACAGAGATTCGATATTTTCTTGGTCTTGCTGGTTATTATCGTCGACTCATTTCTAATTTCTCAAAGATTGCGGTTCCTCTCACTACTTTGACTCAGAAGAATAAGCCTTTTGAGTGGGGACCCAAGCAAGAAGAAGCATTCCAAACGCTGAAACAGAAGCTTTGTAATGCTCCTGTTCTATCTTTGCCCGAGGGAAACGACGATTTCGTTGTCTACTGTGACGCGTCTAACTTAGGCCTTGGTTGTGTTCTCATACAACGTGGTAAAGTTATAGCATATGCGTCTAGACAATTGAAAGTTCACGAGAAGAAATACACGACTCATGATCTTGAGTTAGGAGCTGTAGTTTTTGCTCTCAAAATCTGGAGACATTATCTTTATGGCACGAAGTGTGTGGTTTTCACAGACCATAAAATTCTCCAGCATATTCTTAATCAGAAGGAGCTGAACATGAGGCAACGAAGTTGGGTTGAACTCTTGAACGACTACGATTGCGAGATTCGCTGCCATCCTGGTAAAGCGAATGTCGTAGCTGATGCGCTTAGTCGAAAGGAGCGAGTCAAGCTTCATTCTGTTCGAACTCTATCTGATATTCAAACTCATGTTCTTCAAGCTCAGCAATCTTGTGTCTCACATAATTTGATGGGTAAGGAATTACCACATCAGCTTGAGCTTAAACTCGAAGCGAAGGACAATGGATTGCTTTATTTCAAGGATCGTTTGTGGATTCCGAAAAACGACGATCTTCGCACTTTAGTGATGGACGAATCTCATAAATCTCGATATTCTATCCATCCTGGTGCTGATAAGATGTACAAGGATCGTCGTACTCAGTACTGGTGGCCTGGTATGAAGAAAGATGTTGCCTTGTATGTGTCGAAATGCCTAACTTGTCTCAAAGTCAAGGCTGAACATCAACGACCTTCTGGTTTACTTGTACAACCAGAGATACCAGTTTGGAAGTAGGAGAACATTGCTATGGATCTCATCACTAAATTACCGCGTACATCAAAAGGTCACGATGCGATATGGGTTGTTATCAATCGATTAACGAAATCAGCTCATTTTATTGCAATTCGCGAGGAACTATCTGCTGATAAACTTGCAAAGATTTATGTTGATCAGATTGTATCACGACATGGTGTTCCTTTAGATATCATTTCTGATCGTGATGCTCGATTTTCATCTCATTTTTGGAGAACCATGCAATCTGCTTTGGGAACCCAACTAAATCTAAGCACTGCTTATCATCCCCAAACAGATGGACAAACGGAGAGGACGATTCAAACTTTGGAGGATATGCTTAGAGCATGCGTCATAGACTTTGGTGGTAATTGGGATTCTCATCTGCCATTGATCGAGTTCTTTTACAACAATAGTTATCATGCTAGCATTAATATGGCACCATTCGAAGCTCTCTACAGTTGAAAATGTCATTCACCTGTCTGTTGGAATGAGATCGGTGAAGCTCAGCTTACTGGACCTGAGCTCATTCTGGAAACAACAGACAAAATCAAGAAAATTCGCGATAATCTTGTGACAGCTAGATGCCGTCAAAAGAGTTATGCGGATGTGCGATGTAAGCCTTTGGAATTTCAAGTCGGAGACCATGTCCTACTCAAGGTGTCACCTTGGAAGGGAGTGGTGAGATTTGGAAAGAAAGGAAAACTTGCACCACGATATGTTGGACCATTTAAGATTGTGGAAAAAATTAGGAAGGTTGCCTATCGACTAGAGCTACCTCCAGAGCTTGGAAATATTGATCCGACTTTTCACGTGTCCAATTTGAGAAAGTGTTTAGCTGACGCTGATCTTCACATTCCTCTCGACGAGATCCAAATCGATGAAACAATGCACTTTGTCGAGAAACCTGTGGAGATAGTGGATCGTACATTCAAACAGTTGAAGAACAAACGGATTCGATTAGTCAAGGTTCGCTGGGAATCTAAACGTGGCCCAGAGTTTACTTGGGAACGTGAGGACCAGATGAAGGCGAAATATCCGCAATTGTTCTCACAAGTTTCCTCTAGTTAAAATTTTGGGACGAAATTTCCTAAAGTAGGGGAGACTGTGACAACTGTACTCTGTAATCGATGAACAATGTAAAACAATGTTAATTATTAATAAAACAATGTGATTTGATTTATTTATATGTGTATTTGTATTTGGTGATTTTACAATTTGATTCGATTCCAATTTCAAGCTTTAAATCGCTTTCTGGAGGGTTATACGCAAACTGGTGCGTAAACGCTGTTAGTTTAACGCGACAAACACTCTGGGATAGTGAAATAGGCTTAACATACCTTAAATAACCTTCAAATAACTTAGAAATAAGTTTTGGATGGTTTGGTGTGTTGAAAACAAGTCTATTCGATCGCAGGGACTATTTGTGTCAAACTACAAAACTATACCGATTCGTATGGTGTCGAATAGTCCGGAACTTGATCATAAGCTAAACATACCATAAATAACCTAAACATAGTTTAGAAATAAGCTTTGAGGGGTTCGGTATGCGAAAACATGCTTATTTGATCTTACAGGGACTAAAAGTGTCAAAAACGGCGTAAGTTTGCATTTTCGCGCATATCTTACGTTCTGACTACATCTGGACACCCAAAAATTTTTCACACACTAAAATATTTTTATTTTAGTGATCGCCATGCAAAAATACCATTCGTCGCTTAATTTGGATCGTTTTCGCGTCCGTTTGAGTTTCGTCGTAATTTAACGAACAACGCGACCGTACGACCAAACGAGCCGACATCCAAGATATTTTTGAGCATGTTTTTGAGTTCCCAATACTTTAACTTCATTTTAGAGACTTGAAATGAGGTTAACGGGGCTTAAACGTGTCAAAAATGCATCAAAACACAAGTTTTACAAGTTCAGGGGCTAAACTACAAATTCTGGAAAGTAGTCCAGGCGGCCCGCGTGAGCCTGGCCTTACCTTTACACGGCCCGTGTTAGTCTTGCAGATCAGAAACATTGAATCTGGTCATTTAGCTCGAATTTGATGGTTTTGATCTCTAGTTTTCAATGCTATGGGCTGGTTTGTGTGGAGAACAAGTCCCCCAATCCTTCCTTGACAATTGTAGGGCCAAGATGATTCCCTCTTCTCCAAGAAATGATCCTAACGGTTTTACGAAAACTATATATAGCATGGCCCTCATTTCATTTTCTGCACATTTGGTCTGAGATTTCTCTTAGTGGTTATGATATTTCACTTCCTACCTGAGAATACTTAGAACCAAATCTATTTGGACCTTTTATAAGTCCACTTTCATTCTTTTATTGCTTTCTTAGCTTTAAAGTCAAACAGTGTTTGACTTTCAGCTTTGACCAGTCAATGGTCAATGAGAAGTTCCTTTGAACTTCGCAACGTGAGCGTAATCACGATGGTTATAGTCCCTAGTGACTATACCTACTGATTACCACGTTGACTAGGCGTAGTGACGAGTCATAGTTTCGGTCAAAATGCGCATTTAAGCGTATTTTGCAACAAAACTACTCTTGGTATCAAAACACTTTGTTTTGATATCAAAACTTGTTTTCTAACTTAGTTAAGCATGTTTTAACATGCTTAGCTCGTCACTTTTAGTTTAGTGCTTGTTTAGAGTCGTAAGTCAAGCGGTCTAAACCACCGCTTAGACTTTCGAACTCGACCCGTTTGGTCGATCATTAGGATCCAACCAAGCATGTTTAGTGACCATAGGTACATAGGGAATAACCTTCCGAGGTTATACCTTATGGTCACCTAGTTTAAGTAGTTGTATGATAGGTAATTTATATGCCTTAGGTAAATGACCAAAATGCCCTTTTCATGCATAATTGGTAATTAAACATATGTAACATAAACTTTTGTCACGTAACTGATTATGCAACATATTTAAACATGTTTAGGCATATATTACTTGTCATAGGACTAGTTAGACGTCTCGAACGCGCATTTGCGCGCACGACGCGTTAAAGTAGCGTAAGCTACCTTAATGGGTCGTAATGGGTAGAAAGCACTTAGAATAGGTTCCGATCTAGAATGTAGGCTTTGTTAAACCATATCACATGAGTTCCAACACTCGTTTGGTTTACAAGACCTCATTCTGTCCGATCTTCCAATTTAGGCGTCTATTGTTTGACTAGTGATTCGTTTATTAGGTGCTGCTTGAGTTTCCTTGGTTTGATTGAGCTTATTGTGTTCTTTAAATTGAGGATACTTTGCACTTCAATGTGAGTACATAGTTCCCCTATTTTACTATTTTCAATTGTTTTGGGGTGATTCATATGTACAAAACGATTTCAAGGTTTAAACGATGGTTTCAAAAACGATAAAGATGGTTTATATTAAACTAATAACGATTTTGATAATGTAAACGAACTTGTTGGTTGTAATTACATAACGAATGACATTCATTAGCATTGATCAAGCTGACCAGTATTAGGTTATGGTACCATAGGATCTGACAAATCCCGTTATCAGACTACACCCATGGTTATGTGTGGGGGTTATGTAGGTAACGACCGAATCTGTGATTGTTAACTTACCCTTTGGTGGTTTGTTAATACGAGAAGCGAGATAATCGAGTCACGAAGGTTTGAATGTTATTAGAGAGATGACCAAAACTAGTTTCACAATTAAAACGAATACGATTTGGGAACGAGTTAAACGATTTGGAACGACTTAAACAAGATAAACGAATTCGATAAACGATTGGTTTTGGGTAGTGATTAGATAATGGGATGGGTGTAGCATGATAAAAGCATGGTAGATACGCCGCTGGTACATCTTATATATAAGTGCTTTTATCATATTACACTTCATGTCATTATTTAGATCACTTGGGAAAACAATTTGAAATGATGTCACACAACGAGGTTTTTGAAATGATATAAACCATACGAGTTTTGTTAAACGAGTTTTTACGAGATGTTGTACGAATTGGTTTACTAAAACAAATGCTTTTGGGTTAAGAATCCTGGCTACGAGATTTTATAAATTTTAACTAGCTTGATTTGAGTTGGTTAATTATGTTGCAATACACTTTTCAAAACGAGGTTTGTACTTTTGACTGTTATAGTCTAATAAGGTACTGCAACATACAAACGAGCCATGATTCCGATACTCTTATAAAACCTATGTGCTCGCCAGCATTTCTTTGCTGACTTTATTTTTACATATGTTTCAGGTAATGCTTGATGTTGCTTGCTAAGAAGGTTGTGTCACATAGGACCTGGACGAGGCCTTAGTGACTTAAAAACAGTTATAAACAATGTGTAGTTTGTTTGTTTGTTTTGGTTTAAAGACAATGTACATTATTTAATGAATCAATAAAACGAAACATTTGGTTACCATGGTTATGGAACAATAATTCTGTTACAACACTCCCCGATGTTTCCGCGACGGTTTGTTGTTTTACGTGGTCGGGGTGTGACATGATCGTTATGAGGAACTAAGTCTTTTATGTCCTACCATGGTTACGCCTTTGGAGAAGGAAATTGAAAAATACATTGATGGCCTTCCTGATCTAGTTCAGGACATTGTTACTGGTAGCAACCCTATCACTGTCAGGCAGGCTATCGAATTAGCTGCTACTCTGACAGAATCTCAAATCAGAAAAGGGAAACTCTTTCGCAAAGGTGAAAAGAAACAAGCAGCTAATACTACTCAAGAAGAAAACAAGGGAAACAAAGACGAACCTTCTAAGAAGCGTAAGGCTTTACAAAACTATGCGATAGCTGCTCAACCCAACCAAAACACTCGCAACCAACCAGCTCAACCCCCTGCTAAAAAGCCATACAATGGAACTGCACCTATGTGCAACCAATGTAACCTTCATCATCACACTAATATACATTGACGCAAATGCCTGAATTGTGGACTGGTTGGTCATACAGCTGGGTCTGCCGAGCTGCGACTACACAGAACCAAGTTGATAACAAGCCTGCTCAAGCTCGTTTACCCCCTGGTTCTTGCTATAACTGTGGCGAGATGGGTCATTTCAGGAACAATTGCCCAAAGCTTGTTAATGCAAATCCAGCTCGTGGATGAGCATTTGGCTAACTGGAAGACGAGACCACTTTGAAATAACTGAACTTTATGTTTTATTTCTTTTATTATCCGAGACTATAAAACAGTCATTTTGGTTTATAAATAAATCTTTATTCTCATTACGTTGTACGAAAACAAATGTGGTTACATGTATGAATGACATACTCTTACGATACCGACAGCAAGGAACCGTGTTCCTTGCCAGACAGACTACTCTCGTAGTTCTTCCATTCTGAGATCGCTCGCGATCTCCGCAAAAATCCTATGTACTCGTTTCTTCTACGAAACAATGTACAAGGTTTCGAAACGATTTTCTCACTACACGAGTTCCAAATATCCTTATAGGATCTTCCTATTTTCATAGTTAGGTTCTTGTAGACGTTTAAAGTACCAATTAAAGTCCATTGATTGGATTCCTGGTGTACTCTAAATACATGCGTACAAACCGACGACAAATTGATAACAAGTTAATAACAAATTAACAACCAAAGTGACAATTATGTGCTTATGTGATTAGGTGTTTACGTGTTAACCTAACTAAAGAGACCCTATGGTGATCTAGTCAAAATTATCACAAGATTGTTCGTTCGATTCTGTCCCCTACACATTATAAAGTAAACTGTGCAAGGAATTACGTAATTATGGATGCATACATAATTATGGAATTCAATGCACAGAAACCACATCAAGTTTTGTCATGTGCTAATTTAAACAAGAAACAAAGGTTGTCTATATTCATTTCCGTTTCTGATGAAGTATCCACAAAGGAAAAATGAACTAGCTACTCATTTTTCGCTTCTGAAAGAAATATCCACTGAGGGAAATGAATAATCTATTCGTGAACCGTGTTCATTTTCGTTTCTTATGAAGTACCCACTGAGGAAAATGAATTGTACATTCATTTTCAATTCTGAAGAAATATCCACTAAGGAAAATGAACAAATTCATTTTCGTTTCTGAAGAAGTATCCACTGAGGAACATGAATTATCAATTCATTTTCGCTTCTAAAAAAATATCCACTGAGGAAAATGAATAAATTCATTCCGTTTCTGGTGAAGTATCCACTGAGGAAAATGAATTATCCATTCATTTTCGCTTCTAAAGAAATATCCATCGTGGAAATGAATGTTTTTACGATAATCCTTCATTTCTACTTCTGATGAAGTATCCACTGAGGAAAATGAATTATCCATTCATTTTCGCTTCTGAAGAAATATCCATCGGGGAAATGAATATTCTTTATGATAACCTTTCATTTCCACTTATGACGAAGTATCCATTGAGGAAAATGAATTATCCATTCATTTTTTTTCTGAAGAATATCCATCGGGGAAATGAATAATCTATTTAACTATCTTTCATTTCTACTTCTGACGAAGTATCCACTGATGAAAATGAATTATCCATTCATTTTCACTTTTGAAGAAATATTCATCGGGGAAATGAATATTCTTTACGATAACCTTTCATTTCCACCTCTGACGAAGTATCCATTGAGGAAAATGAAATATCCATTCATTTTCGCTTCTGAAGAATATCCATCGGGGAAATGAATAATATATTTAATTATCTTTCATTTCCACTTCTGCCGAAGTATACCCTGAGGAAAATGAATTATCCATTCATTTTCGCTTCTGAAGAATATCCATCGGGGAAATGAATAATCTATTTAACTATCTTTCATTTCTACTTCTGACGAAGTATCCATTGTGGAAAATGAATTATCCATTCATTTTCTCTTCTGAAGAAAAAGCCATTGAGAAATGAACAAGCTATACATTCTATCATTTCTGTTTCTGATAAAAGTATCCATTGAAGAAAATGAGTTATCCATTAATTTTCGCTTCTGAAGAAATATCCATTGGAAATGAATGACCTATTCATCTATCATTTTTCACTTCTGACGGAGAATCCATTGAGGAAAATGAATTATCCATTCATTTTCACTCCAGAATAATATCCACTTGAGAAAATGAAACACAAATCCTTACAAGATCTTTCTATCTTAATAGTTAGATTCTTAAAGAATACTTACAAGTACTATTGGTCGATTTAGTTTTACCACTACCAAGATCCCTCATTTCCACTTCCCGCGTTACTTGAGGAAGTATCCATGAGGGAATGATAAAGTTATGCCTTACGTGGAGATCCTTGATCAGATATTCTATGTAAATAGATAAAACTGTAGATTTCACGCAAGACAATTACTTAAACAGACTCCTACGAATAAATTTCTGGACGAAATTTCCTAAAGTAGGGGAGACTGTGACATCTATGCCTTTACATCCATCATACAGATATGAATCCAATGAAATCTTGTGTTTCATTCTTGGGATTTGTACAAATACATGTGAATTTTGCACATATCAATTCTTGTTCGATTTCGAGCTCTAAATCATTTTCTGGAAAGTTATACGCGGACTGTTACGCAAACGTAATCAGTTTAACGTAACAAACACTCTATAATAGTGAAATACACTTAACATAACTTAAGTAACCTTTACATAACTTAGAAATAAGTTTTAAAGGGTTTGGTATGTCAAAAACAAGCTTATTCGATTATAGGGACTATTTACGCCAAACTTCCAAAGTCTGCCGATTTGTATAGCAACGAACATTCCAGAACAAGATCATAAGCTAAACATATCCTAAATACCCTTAACATAGCCGAGAAATAAGCTTTGAGGGGTTCGGTGTGAGAAAATATGCTTATTTGATCAACAGGGACTAAAAGTGTCAAAAACGGCGTAAGTTTTCATTTACACGCATTTCTTACGTTCTGACCATATCTGGACATCCAAAAATTTTTGTAATCATTAAAATATTTTATTTTAGTGATTGGAATGCAAAAATACCATTCGTCGCGTAATTTGGATCATTTTCGCGTCCGTTCGGGTTTCGTCGTAATTAACCGAATAACGTGACCGTACGACCAAACGAACCGACATCCGAGATGTTTTCAAGCATATTTCATGTTCCCTATGCTTTAACATCATTGTAGAGCCTTGAAATGGGGTTAACAGGGGTTAAATGCATAAAAAACCAAGTTTTATACATGCAGGGACCATTTTTGACACTTTCTGAAACATCCCTCGCCGGGCGGGTAAGACCGAGCCTATTCTTACGCGGGGCGTGACAGCCTCATCTGGCAGAAACATTGTATCTGGCTAAACAGCCTGTTCTCATGGTTTTTAATCCTAGTTTTAGCATTCCTTGGGCTTGTTTAAGTGCTCCCCAAGTATTCAAATCTATGGGCAACATGTGTATGGCCAAGATTAAGCCTTGAACAACTCAAAAACACATGGAATGATCTTAATGGATCATGATTTCCTATAAATAGCCATGGGTTTTCAACACTTTTCCTTGCTCATTCAAAAATCTGCTCTAAGTTGAAGCTCTCACTTGTTGAAGGCTTCATACCTGAGTTTTCTTTGTTCCATCTCCAAGCTTGGACCCTTTGTAAGTTCCTTTCATGCTTGGTTATGCATTTCAAGCTTGAAAGTCAAATAGTGTTTGACTTTCTGCTTTGACCATGATTGGTCAACACAAAGTTCGTTTGAACTTTGCAACGTGAGCATAATCACGATGGTTATATTCCCTTGTGACTATACCTACTGATTACCACGTTTATTAGGCATAGTGACGAGTCATAGTTTCGGTCAAAATGCCGATTATGCACATTTTGTGACGAAATTATTTTCGGGTATCAAAACACTTTTTTTTTATATCAAACCTGTTTTCTAACTTAGTTAAACATGTTTTAACACGTTTAACTCGTCACTTTTAGTCTAGTGCTTATATAGGGTCGTATGTCAAGCGGTCTCGACAACCGCTTAGACTTTCGAGCCCAACCCGTTTGGTCGATCGTTAGGATCCGACCAAACATACTTTGTGACCATAGTTATACAGGGAATAACCTTCCGAGGTTATGCCTTATGGTCACTTAGTTTAATTAGTTGTATGATAGGCAGTTTATATGCCTTAGGAAAATGACCAAAATGCCCTTTTCATGCATAATTTAAATTTAAGCATATGTAACTTAATTTTTGACACTTAAACTGATTATGCAACATAATTAAACATAGTAGGTCATATAATACTTGTCATAGGACTAGTTAGGCCATCCGAACGCGCTTTTGCGCGAACGACACGTTAAAGTAGCATAAACTACCTTAACGAGTCATAACGGGTCATAAGCACTTAGGATATGTTCCAATTCAAAATGTAGGCATTGTTAAACCATGTCACATAAGTTCCAATACTCACTTGGTTTACGAAACCTCATTCTACCCGATCTCTCGATTTAGGTCCCGATTATTAACATAGTGATTCGATACTAGGTGCCACTTGATTCCTTGATTACCTGAGCATTGTTAGTTCACTAAATCGAGGATACCTTGCAATATCAAGTGAGTACATAGTCCCATCTTTTATTGTTTTCGAACATTTTGGGGTGAAACACATGTGCCTACTTGTTACTTTCATTCTTTTCAAGTTTTTCACGACATATACATGCTATGTTCGATTAGTACACGCATAGTAGATGATTTCAATTGCCCTTTTTGCTATGCATATTGACTAAGCATGCTATCACATTGATTTCAAAGATCCATTGTGCTACTATTTTGTCTTAACATATGTAGCACCTTGATTTCACGAACATTTCTACTTTGTATGTTTACTTAGCATATTTAGTACATGATTTTATATGACATTCTTGCATTGGTTTTGTAAAACATAACTTTTGATTTAACTTTGGTTTATTCAAATACTTTGTTTTGTACACAACATTTGGTAATACATTGACATATACCTATGGTTTGAGTAAAGACTTTTTATTCACCATACAAGATATTGTTATACATGAACGATTTGAACGATTAGAACGATTGGAACGATTTGAACTATGTGAACGATTTGAACTATTTGAACGATTGTAACTATTTGAACTATGTGAACGATTTGAACGAATTGAATGATTGGTTTATGGTAAGTGATTAGGTAACGGGGCGGGTGTAATGTGATAAAAGCATGGTGGATACGCCGCTGGTACTTCCTATATATAAGTGCCTTTAACACATTACATGTCGTTGCATTATCTAGATCACTTGGACGAATGTTTTCAAAATGATGTTACACTAAAAGGTTTACATAAAGATATAAACCGTACAATCTTTACTTTCAACGATGATTTACTACTTGGTTTACAAAGACAAATGTTTTCAATCAAGATTCATGGCTACAATGGTTTTGGTTTACTTATATCATCTTGTAAAGATGATAAAATATACATTGCAATTATTAATCACTTTTTGGTTTCGAAGTACATACTCGACAACTCTAGTAGTTGGTCGAGGTATTGCAATATGAATTCAAAGCCATGAATCTGACAAACAAAACCTATGTATCTCACAGGCATTTTTATGCTGACGTACCTATTTTCACATGTGTTTCAGGTGTTGTTATTTGATGATCATGATGCAAAACATAGGATAGGACGAGGGCCTTAGTGACATAAAACTAGATCGACAATTTCGAACAATTATTAATTCAATAAAACAAAATTTCAATTACCATGTGTTGTGAAACAATGATTCTGTTACTCCACTCCCCGACGATTCCATCGTGGTTTGTTGTATTACGCGATCGGGGTGTGACATTCAACAACATTTTTCACAACTTCAGATTGAATACTATCTTCATCAGATTGTGAAGTGAATGTGACATCAAAATGTTTTCTGGCAACTTTTCAACATCGGTTTTCTCACTTGTTTCAGATTCGTTACCCAACCCAGATTGTTTCTTTGTGAAATTGTTACACATTGGTGGTGGAACTTTGTGATAACCCACACCGGTTCCATCTGAGTAAACATCCTCACCAGCTTTGTTCTTTCCAATTGGTTTGGGAACTATATGCTGAAGAACAAAGCTAGCGGAGTTATAGCTGGTTAGTTTCAGATTGATTCTCTCATTTTCAATCTTAGCTTCTTGAAATTGAAGCTTGAGATTCGCAATCTCATCCAGTTGCTGATTTATTAGTTTTTCTTTCGCTTGAAGAACTCCTGATAAATGACTATTTTCTTTGGAAGTTTTTGAGTTGCGTTCATCTGAATCTTTAACTGTTCTTTTCAGTTTATCAAAATTTTCTGAAATTTTTCTGTTTTCAAGAGTTAATTTTTCATTTTCTTTTTGAGAACGTTCAACATCAATTTTATCTTTCATTTAATTCTTTGATTCTTTCATTTGAAGCTTTAATCAGTTTATCTCAATCTAGAACTTGTTTATCGATTTTACCAACCATTTCACTTAGCTCCTGGATTTTCTTATTTGAGAGATATGCATGTGTGTTACAGACATTGCACTCTTTCGTGCAACCTCTGCAAACACTTTCTGTTTTAGCATTATCAGCCTTACCTGGTTCATTGTCTGAACCACTACTACTGACTTTTCCTGATTACTCAGAACTAGAAGCAGACTTGGAATCTACCTCAAGTGCTTTCGCCATTAGAACTTGGTCTGCCATCTTTTTCAGATTCTCGGCTGTCATCTCCTTTCCAGTGTCGATGATCCCTTCGTCCACTTTATTTTGTTCCAGGGACCTTTGTTCTTCTGCTAATAGTAATGATTTCATAAGAGTTTCCACATCGATGGTTGATGGATCAATGCAAATGTTGCCCTTTAGATCTAAGTACCATTCACGATCAGGATCCCATCTTCATTCCTTTTTGGCTTCTTTGTAAGCATCGTAGATCTTTTTCTTCTGATTTTGTGCAGTCATCCTTATTCGGGTGTATGTTGACTCTGGATGAGTAATTGCTATAAATGCATATCCTACAACATCCTCTTCAGGCAAAAATTCACTCCAATCAAATCCCTCATCATCCTGTATCACTGCTAAAGCTCTTGATTTTTCTTTTGGAGTTTCTTCAATATGTTTCATCTTTGGTGGCTCCTCTAGGTTTCGATGATAGACCGCTTTTCTGTAATAATTATCGTGAAATGGATTTGCAGTCTCATCAGCTGCAGAGTTTCGACATTCTCGTTTGAAGTGCCCCTTCTTCTTGCACTTAAAGCAAGTCATCTTAGATTTTTCGAAGCCGAGCTTCGTTGAAGGACCTCCAATAGAATTTCTTCCGGTAATTTCCATAAATCTTTGAGCTCTGCGAATCACGCTCGCCATACACCAGCGTATATCGATCAGCTCCATCTCCTCTGGATCGATTTGATCGTAGTCTTCTTTGGTGAGATTGGTGTTCCCAATCTTTCCAGCAACCAAACTCTCAAATGACTCTAGAATCGATGCAAGGAATACCATCTGCTACTTTGTTGTTTCTTCGTTGAAATTCTATGCATTGTTCAGATTAACAGCAATGTTGCACTGGAATACATTCTTTGATTGCTGATTATTTGCTGTGTATGAAGATGGAGCACTAGAACTAGTTCCATGGTAAACATGACTGCTTGATGAAGAACTGCTGTTCGGTTTTTCTTGTGAATCAGCATTTGAACTATCGGCACTGAAGGCGGTTTTCGGTGATGTAGCTTTTGAAATCATACTGCCCCGATAGTATAGATCAACGTTTTGTTAATGTGGCATGCTGCTCACCTTGTTCATCTTCTTTATCTCCAGTTCGTGACCTTCAAGTCTCTCGATCAACTAGTCTACCGTTATCTCTGCTGCTGGCTTGGTGTTTTTGAGCACTAGACCGAAATATTGCCAGTCCTGCTCATTTGGCAAAGCCTCGAACATTTTGTCAACCATCTCATCTTCGTCTTTCTTGATCCCATATCTGGTTAATTCTGCCTTCAGATGACAGAACCTTTCAATCATTTGACGTACACTTTCATTTTTCATACATGTGAATAAATCAAATTCCTTTTTCAACAGACTTTTCTTATTATTCACTATTTCTTCACCTCCTGTGCATTTCTTTTCAAGCTTTAACCACAAATCCTTCGAGTTAATGTAGTCGATCAACGAAATAATATCATCTCGAACAGACTGATGTAGTAATGCAATGCATTTCTGTTCGGCTACATATAATTCTTGATCAGTTTCTTCAAGATTTTCATGATCTGTTCTTGGACAATTATAGCCATGCTTGATACATCTCCAACTTTCATATGCAAACGCTTTCAACCACCCATCGAACCTCTTGGCCCAATGATTATAGTCTTCTATAGCCATGAGTTTTGGGGGTTTGTTGTAAGTACCGTATGCATTGTCGACACTTAAAGAATCCGAAATAGCCTTTGTGGCTATTTTGGGTTTTGTACTTGCTGAGGCATCTCGTGTGTTGTATGTAAAGTAATCCCCAAATGGATTCAAGAACTCGTCTGCCATGATCGTTCCTGAAAATTCAAAACACTTGGTCAAATTTCTAAAACTCAAACACTTGGATCGAATGGTCGTTTGACCGAATGGCCGTTCGGTCGGATGACACAAATAATCTAAGTAATAAAATTTGTCAAGTGACGAATAGCCCTCTGGTCGGATGGCAATCCGATCGGATGGTCCTTCGTTAATATGTCACAAACTTTTAAACACTACAATACTTATCCGGTCGGATGGCGATCCGATCGGATGAGTATGACGTCAGCAAGTAAAACAAGAACAATAACTATTTGTGACATTTGTGTCACTTCAACCATCAAAAAAATATCAAATCAATGAAATATTGTGTTTCATACTTGGGATTTGTATAAATATGTGTATCATTTGCACATATCAATTCTTGTTCGATTTCGAGCTTTAAATCGCTTTCTGGAAGGTTATACGCGAACTGATGCGTAAACATAATCAGTTTAATGCAACAAACACTCCGGAATTGTGATATAGGATTAACATACCTTAAATAACCTTTACATAACTTTGAAATAAGTTTTGGAGGGTTTGGTGTGTCGAAATCAAGTTTATTCGATCGCAAGGACTATTTGCGTCAAACTGCAAAAGTATACCGAATCGAATACTAACGAACATTCCGGAACTTGATCATAAGTTAAATATGCCCTAAATATCCTTTACATATCTTAGAAATAGGCTTTGAGGTGTTTGGTGCGCAAAAATAAACTTTCTGATCAATAGGGACTAATAGCGTCAAGAAGTGCATAAGTTTGCATTTTCGCGCATATCTTATGTTCTGAATATATCCGGACATCCAAAAATTTATGTAATCATTAAAATATTTTATTTTAGTGATTGGCATGATAAAATTCCATTCGTCGCGTAATTTGGATCGTTTTTCGCGTCCGTTCGTGTTTCGTCGTAATTAACCGAACAACACAACCGTACGGCCAAACGAACTGACATCCAAGATGTTTTTGAGCATATTTTAAGTTTCCTATACTTTAACATCATTTTAGAGCTATAAAATGGGGTTAACGAGGCTTAAATGTGTCAAATATGCATCAAAAACCAAGTTTTTAGGCTGCAGTGACTAAAAGTGTAAATCTGCCAAACTTTTCAGGCGGGGAGCATAAGCCTAGCCCAATTCTTATGCGGGGCACGACAGCTGCCCAGTACAGAAACATTGAATCTGGACTTCCAGCCTGTTTTTTATGGCTTTGTTCATAGATTTGCAATACCATTTGATGGTATTTGATGTCCCCGTTGTTTTAAAAACCTTGTGCCCAAGTGTAAGGTTCAGATTCAAGCACGAATAACGAGAAATGATCCTAGGTTGTGGGAATACTATAAATACCCACTTGGTTTCTTTGGTTTCTCACACTTTGATCTGATTTTTGCTCTAAGTTGGAGTATATACTTCATACCTGAGCAATCTTTAGATCAAATCTCCCTAGCGTGGACCCTTTGTAAGCTTCTTTCGTGCTTTTATTGCTTTTCAAGCATGAAAGTCAAACAGTGTCAACCACAACCCATATGCTGTCGTGACCTGATGACGTGTGCGGAAGCTTTGTTACGAAATCCATAGCTATACTTTCCCACTTCCACATAGGAATCGGTGGTTGTTCGAGTAAGCCAGAGGGTCTTTGATGTTCAGCCTTGATTCTAGCACAAGTTAGGCATTTTCTGACTTAAAGAGCGATATCCCTTTTCATTCCCGGCCACCAGTACTTATAACGAAGGTCCTGGTACATTTTATCAGCACCGGGGTGAATAGAATATCGGGACTTGTGGGCTTCGTCCATCAAGATCTGTCGTAAATCGGTTCGTTTGGGAATCCGGATTCGGTCCAGAAAGTGGAATATCCCGTTCGATTTGCTCACCAGTTGGGCTCCATCGTGGTAGATTCTTTCTTTCTTCAGAGTGCGTTCGTTAAAACATGCATGTTGAGCGTCACAGATGAGGGTTTCTAGGTCATGTTGGGCTTGAACATTACGAGTGCTAAGCAGATAGCTCCGTCTGCTAAGTGCATCGGTAACAACATTCGCCTTGCCTGGGTGATAACGGATCTCACAGTCGTAATCGTTGAGAAGTTCTACCCATCGGTGTTGACGCATATTAAGTTCCTTCTGATTAAAGATATGTTGTAGGCTCCTATGATCGGTGAAGATCGTACACTTGGTACCATACAGGTAGTGTCGCCAAATCTTTAATGCAAAAACACCCGCGCCTAGCTCGAGATCATGGGTTGTATAGTTCTTCTCGTGGATTTTGAGCTGACGAGATGCGTAAGCTATGACCTTGTCCCGTTGCATAAGAACACAACCAAGACCAAGGTTGGAAGCATCATAGTAGACAATGAAATCATTGTTTCCATCAGGCAATGTCAGAACAGGAGCATTGCAAAGCATGTGCTTGAGGGTTTGGAAGGCAGTCTCTTGTTTAGTTCCCCAAACAAAAGGCTTGTCTTTATGCGTGAGAGAGGTAAGCGGTACAGCAATCTTCGAGAATCCTTCGATAAATCATCTATAATAGCCCGCTAGTCCGAGGAAAGAACGGACTTCAGACGGGTTCTTAGGCGTAACCCAGCTCTTGACGGCTTCAATCTTCGCAGGATCGACGTGGATGCCTTGACTATTTACAATGTGACCCAGAAACTGAACTTCCTCTAACCAAAATTCGCACTTGGAGAACTTGGCATAGAGTTGGTTCCCCTGGAGTAACTCGAGAACCAAACGTAGATGTTGCGCGTGTTCGGCTTTCGATTTGGAATAGATCAAGACGTCGTCAATGAATACGATGACGAAACGGTCGAGGTATGGTTTACACACATGATTCATCAGATCCATGAAAACCGCTGGTGCGTTGGTTAAACCAAAAGGCATGACAACGAATTCGTAATGACCGTAACGAGTACGAAACGCGGTTTTGGGTATATCCTCTTCTTGAATACGTAGCTGGTGATACCCTGAACGTAGGTCGATCTTCGAGAAACACGTAGCGCCTTGTAGCTGATCAAACAAATCGTCGATGCGAGGTAGGGGACAGCGGTTCTTGATAGTTAACTTATTCAATTCCCGATAGTCGATGCACATCCTGAACGACCCATCCTTCTTTTTGACGAAAAGGACTGGCGCACCCCAAGGAGAGGTGCTCGGGCGAATGAGGTCTTTCTCAAGTAATTCCTGGAGTTGGGTTTAGAGTTCGCGCATTTCGGACGACATTGTCTGCAACAGACACCGTCACAGAACTCAACACCTGCATCCGAATCTCACCTCACATTCATGTAACATATTCAAGCACTTCGCAAACACAGAATCACATAAGCACATAAACACATAGAGCACAGTAGCACGGAAACACAGAAGCACAGAAACACAGAAACACGTACGCATTTAGTCACTAGAGGCAGTCAGAAAACAGAACCCTATCATTTACAGTTCGCGTTCGTTCGAGTATAGCGGTCGCGTTTAGTATTTCGAGTAGCGTAACATAAGCGTACGATGTAGCATAAAAGTCGACCACCATTCAACGATTTGTTAACGTTTTGAGATAGAAATGCAGTGCGAGTCGTGTGTGTCGGTCGAAATGAAAGCATAAATCGAGTAAATTCCGAAAATTTAAACACATAAGCAGGTAACACATATATAAACACATAAAATCGACGAGTCCTTAGAGTCAGCAGTTGCGGGCTCAAAATCGAAACACATAAAATTCAAGAAGTAGATTGTCTGCGGCTAGTAAACTTCGACTAACCAAAGTGGTTCGACTATCCATAAGGACCCGTTGCGCACATTTAACCTTCAGGACTGTGCCTTTTGCCTCGATTCTTGGGCATTTGGCACGCATCCCGTTAGTCGTATCGTGACTTCAGGTCGTTGGAGTCCATCGAGACTTTGGTGAGAGTTTTGTAAAATATGCGGGACAAGTCGTCAAGGTTAGGGTTTCACCCCTGGCTTAACAACTTCGCCCCTGTTTTGATAAAAATAGAGGAAATTATTCATCAAAATATGGGTTTCACCCCTAGTTTGGTATAATTTCCTCGTTGAAAAGTATCGATTAAGAAATTTAGTCGGGAGTTTGGGGTTTTCACACCTGATCTCGACTTTATCGCCTATTTATAGTTGAAAATTTGAGTGTAGTGATAGTGTAGTATAGGCAAGGATAGTGAGGAATAAGTACGCACAAAATTCCTACTAAACGTACTCGAGTTGGTCTGTTGGTTCTTAACTATAGACTAGGTATCTAAGACATCGACCCGGACTAGGTCGAGTCTTGCCTAATTCCCTATAGTTATGGCTCTGATACCAATCTGTCACACCCCAACCGATGGCGGAATCATCAGGGCATGGCGCTGAGCGAAACAGATTGTCCAGAAGTTTCCATAACAATTATCATTACCGTTAAATTTAAATTAATACGTCCCATACCGTAACTCAAACAGCAAACAAATTATTACAGATAACAACTAGTCAACGGATTCTGTTCCGACAACTCAGATTTAAACATAAATAATTTATTTGTTGGTTTCTAGGACCTCTTTCCTAGCTTCGATTTCATCACAGCACAGAGAGCATCCTAGACCTTTCCTAGCCTCAATTTCACAGCGGGCAAAGCATTCAAACAACTTAGGCACCTGTCACATACGTTAAAATAAAGTCAATACATATAATGTAAAGGTGAGCATACAAGTTTGATAGCATACGATAAGCGATGCGCAAAACGATACAAGTATGAGTGAGTCGGATAGTAGTTCGATCAGATGGTAATCCGATCGGACAGCAATCCGTGCGGATAGTAATCCGTTCGGATAGTAATCTGTTCGGATAGTAATCCGTTCGGGTGACTATTCGAGTGGATTGTTTCTTCCTATAAGATGAATGTGTTTGTGTATGATGGTTTGTCTTTTGAAGTTTTCGTTGTAGCATTTTGAAGATACCAAAGTATCTCTATCCTTCAAGTCGGTCGGTCGGATGGCATCCCGTGCGGATGACAATCCGTTTGGATGGTCATCCGATCGGATGATGGTCTGGTCGGACGGCGACCATGTGACAAGAGTTACTTAGTGAAGTCAAGTTTACAACAGAAGGGTCACTCGATCGGATGGTCGTCCGATCGGATGGCAACCTTGTTGTTGAACATGTTGGAAATTGTTTAAGTCTTTAAAGTCTTAGTATCTCATGATCCGAAGAGTAATCTGACCAGATCGTAATCCGATCGGATGACAATTCGTTCGATACTCCGGCTTTAGTTAAGTTTGTTGAAACGTGGGACCCAAGTGTGATCCGATCGGATGACAATCCCTTCGGATGAGCTATCCGCTCGGACGGCAGTCCGCTCAGACAGCTCTCCGTTTCAGTTGTTTCGTTCTTCTCTTACTTGGTTGTTTTGATTGTTGTCGTTTTATCGAGGCGCTTTGACTACGTGTTAATCAACGGAACTTCTCCATCGACCCAAGTGACCAAACCGACCAGGAACCACCCTAGTTCGGCCAGTCACCAGCTCGATTTGGACTAGTACAACACTAAGAACGAGTAGGAGACCTGTCTT
Organism: Helianthus tuberosus; assembly: GCA_030545235.1. Taxonomy (NCBI): domain Eukaryota; kingdom Viridiplantae; phylum Streptophyta; class Magnoliopsida; order Asterales; family Asteraceae; genus Helianthus; species Helianthus tuberosus. Next base: position 19,090,518 of record CM060399.1, read on the forward strand.
GAATATTTGACGCGACGATTTGTGCTGATTCGATTTCGATTTCGTGCGGTTCGACACGATAGGGTTTCCTAGTCAAATTACTTTCAGTCCCAACTACTTCATATCTTGCATAATCTATTTTCCACCAATTATCATAGTTCGTTCACGATTCGAGTTCGATTGCATTTCGAGTTTCGATTGAGTTCGCTTGGTTATCACATCACAGCCTAAATAAACATGCACAGGTAACACGTAAGGCACACACACACGTATAATAACAAGTAAAAATACGTAGCTCGAGTTGCGATTTGATGTCGATTCGATTAACATAGCTTGATTATTGATTAGTTAACTTTATCGCATTGTTACTTCCTATAATTCACAGTCGTAGGTCGATTGATTAACGATTAACACACATCGATTATTGTCATTAACAACACTTACTCCACATAATACGAATTAAATAAAGAAATTCCTGCAAGTCAAGTTGCGCGAAATCGGTCGTTGACTTGGACCTTGTCTTTGACTTTGACTTGTGAAAACACGGGGTGTTACAATTAGGTTATTAGCAATGCTTTGACCTAGACTATAACTTTCTAGGACCCTAACGCGAGTTTACTTGCGTTTAGATTTTAAACCAATACCGTCACCTATCCTTAGGTGATAACCACAACGAGAACACAATAACGAATCCGCTTCGAAAATTAATCATCTGCTCTAGGATGATTGATTACTAGGTTTTGAACCCTCTCAATTTTCAAAATCTCGTCAAAGTTTCGGTCTAAATAATGTGAACACGTGCAAACTGGAAGAGTGAATGCCTGTACCCTGAGTTTTCTGTCTAAGGCTAGAGTGTTCGTACAAATCCGCAATATCGGACCAGTCACTCTTACCTGGGAACTCTTGGGGTGAGTGTTCACTTATAGGCGAGCATGTCTTCGGTGATACATTATTATGACCTGTTTACTTTGATTAGTCACTGCGTGTCGTTGGTTTGTTCGAGGTAACGAACAAATGATCGCACTCTATGTGTTTTAGCGATGTTTTTCAATACCTCTTTTGTTTTTCCAATTGTCGATCCCGCTCGTGGACGAGCATTCAATCTGAATGCAAACGAGGCTCGAGCTGACAACCTCGTTGTCAATGGAACCTTTCTTGTTAACGGTACGTTCCTTCTTAACAATCAACTTGCATCTATTCTTTTCAATTCTGGTGCCGATAGAAGTTTTGTTTCATTATCATTTAAGCCTTTACTTGCGATACCTAGAACTAAACTGAGGAAGCCCTTATCTGTCGAAGTTGCTAATGGTAAACCTCTTGTACTCGATTCTGTTATTCGTAATTGTCAGTTGAACCTTGATAACCATCTTTTTCCTATCGACCTCACGCCAATGCAACTTGGGAGTTTCGACATTATCGTGGTGATGGATTGGTTAACTAAACACCATGCTGAGGTGGTTTGTTTCGATAAGATCATTCGTATTCCTCTTTCGTCTGGCAATGTTCTGGAAGTACGTGGCGAGAAACCATCTGGTGGTTTGAAACTCATGTCATGTACGAAAGCCCGAAGTTATCTACGAAAAGGATATGTTGCTTTTCTGGCACATGTCACCGAGGAGAAAGGCAAGAGCAAGAGTATTCAGGATATTCTGGTTGTTCGGGATTATCCATAGGTGTTTCCTGATGAACTGCCTGGTTTGCCTCTAGTTCGTCAAGTCGAGTTTCATATTGACCTTGTACCCAATGCCAACCCGATTGCGAAAGCACGTTATCGTCTTGCACCGTCTGAGATGCAAGAGTTATCGAAACAGCTTCACGAGTTATCTGATAAAGGATTCATCCGACCGAGTTATTCACCTTGGGGTGCTCCTGTCCTCTTTGTGAAAAAGAAAGATGGATCTTTTAGGATGTGTATCGATTATCGTGAGCTGAATAAGCTTACCATCAAGAATCGATATCCCCTACCCCGAATCGATGATCTCTTTGATCAACTTCAAGGTTCTACCTGTTTTTCCAAGATCGATCTGCGTTCTGGGTATCATCAACTTCGTGTATTCGAGGAAGATATTCCCAAAACTGCTTTCCGAACAAGATATGGGCATTACGAGTTTACTGTCATGCCTTTTGGTTTGACGAATGCCCCAGCTATCTTCATAGACTTAATGAATAGGGTCTGTAAGCCTTATTTAGACAAGTTCATCATTGTGTTCATCGACGATATTCTCATTTATTCGAAGTCTCGAGCCGATCACGAGCAACACCTTCGTTTAACTTTGGAACTCCTAAAGAAGGAACAACTTTTTGCTAAATTCTCCAAGTGTGAGAACATTGCAATGGATCTCATCACTAAATTACCGCGTACATCAAAAGGTCACGATGCGATATGGGTTGTTATCAATAGATTAACGAAATCAGCTCATTTTATTGCGATTCGCGAGGATCTATCTGCTGATAAACTTGCAAAGATTTATGTTGATCAGATTGTATCACGACATGGTGTTCCTTTGGATATCATTTCTGATCGTGATGCTCGATTTTCATCTCATTTTTGGAGAACCATGCAATCTGCTTTGGGAACCCAACTAAATCTAAGCACTGCTTATCATCCCCAAACAGATGGACAAACCGAGAGGACGATTCAAACTTTGGAGGATATTCTTAGAGCATGCGTCATAGACTTTGGTGGTAATTGGGATTCTCATCTGCCATTGATCGAGTTCTTTTACAACAATAGTTATCATGCTAGCATTAATATGGCACCATTCGAAGCTCTCTACAGTTGAAAATGTCATTCACCTGTCTGTTGGAATGAGATCGGTGAAGCTCAGCTTACTGGACCTGAGCTCATTCTGGAAACAACAGACAAAATCAAGAAAATTCGCGATAATCTTGTGACAGCTAGATGCCGTCAAAAGAGTTATGCGGATGTGCGATGTAAGCCTTTGGAATTTCAAGTCGGAGACCATGTCCTACTCAAGGTGTCACCTTGGAAGGGAGTGGTGAGATTTGGAAAGAAAGGAAAACTTGCACCACGATATGTTGGACCATTTAAGATTGTGGAAAAAATTGGGAAGGTTGCCTATCGACTAGAGCTACCTCCAGAGCTTGGAAATATTGATCCGACTTTTCACGTGTCCAATTTGCGAAAGTGTTTAGCTGACACTGATCTTCACATTCCTCTCGACGAGATCCAAATCGATGAAACAATGCACTTTGTCGAGAAACCTGTGGAGATAGTGGACCGTACATTCAAACAGTTGAAGAACAAACGGATTCGATTGGTCAAGGTTCGCTGGGAATCTAAACGTGGCCCAGAGTTTACTTGGGAACGTGAGGACTAGATGAAGGCGAAATATCCGCAATTGTTCTCACAAGTTTCCTCTAGTTAAAATTTTGGGACGAAATTTCCTAAAGTAGGGGAGACTGTGACAACTGTACTCTGTAATCGATGAACAATGTAAAACAATGTTAATTATTAATAAAATAATGTGCTTTGATGTATTTATATGTGTATTTGTATTTGGGGATTTTACAATTTGATTCGATTCCAATTTCAAGCTTTAAATCGCTTTCTGGAGGGTTATACGCAAACTGGTGCGTAAACGCTGTTAGTTTAACGCGAAAAACACTCCGGGATAATGAAATAGGCTTAACATACCTTAAATAACCTTCACATAACTTAGAAATAAGTTTTGGATGGTTTGGTGTGTTGAAAACAAGTCTATTCGATCGCAGGGACTATTTATGTCAAACTACGAAACTATACCGATTCGTATGGTGTCGAACAGTCCGGAACTTGATCATAAGCTAAACATACCATAAATAACCTAAACATAGCTTAGAAATAAGCTTTGAGGGGTTCGGTATGCGAAAACATGCTTATTTGATCTTACAGGGACTAAAAGTGTCAAAAACGGCGTAAGTTTGCATTTTCGCGCATATCTTACGTTCTGACTACATCTGGACACCCAAAATTTTTTCACACACTAAAATTTTTTTATTTTAGTGATCGCCATGCAAAAATACTATTCGTCGCTTAATTTGGATCGTTTTCGCGTCCGTTTGAGTTTCGTCGTAATTTAACGAACGACGCGACCGTACGACCAAACGAGCCGACATCCGAGATATTTTTGAGCATGTTTTTGAGTTCCCAATACTTTAAATTCATTTTAGAGCCTTGAAATGAGGTTAACGGGGCTTAAACGTGTCAAAAATGCATCAAAACACAAGTTTTACAAGTTCAGGGGCTAAACTACAAATTCTGGAAAGTAGTCCAGGCGGCCCGCATGAGCCTGGCCTTACCTTTACACGGCCCGTGTTAGTCTTGCAGATTAGAAACATTGAATCTGGTCATTTAGCTCGAATTTGATGGTTTTGATCTCTAGTTTTCAATGCTATGGGCTGGTTTGTGTGGAGAACAAGTCCCCCAATCCTTCCTTGACAATTGTAGGGCCAAGATGATTCCCTCTTCTCCAAGAAATGATCCTAACGGTTTTACGAAAACTATATATAGCATGGCCCTCATTTCATTTTCTGCACATTTGGTCTGAGATTTCTCTAAGTGGTTATGATATTTCACTTCCTACCTGAGAATACTTAGAACCAAATCTATTTGGACCTTTTATAAGTCCACTTTCATTCTTTTATTGCTTTCTTAGCTTTAAAGTCAAACAGTGTTTGACTTTCAGCTTTGACTAGTCAATGGTCAATGAGAAGTTCGTTTGAACTTCGCAACGTAAGCGTAATCACGATGGTTATAGTCCCTAGTGACTATACCTACTGATTACCACGTTGACTAGGCGTAGTGACGAGTCATAGTTTCGGTCAAAATGCGCATTTAAGCGTATTTTGCAACCAAACTACTCTTGGTATCAAAACACTTTGTTTTGATATCAAAACTTGTTTTCTAACTTAGTTAAGCATGTTTTAACATGCTTAGCTCGTCACTTTTAGTTTAGTGCTTGTTTAGAGTCGTAAGTCAAGCGGTCTAAACCACCGCTTAGACTTTCGAACTCGACCCGTTTGGTCGATCATTAGGATCCAACCAAGCATGTTTAGTGACCATAGGTACATAGGGAATAACCTTCCGAGGTTATACCTTATGGTCACCTAGTTTAAGTAGTTGTATGATAGGTAATTTATATGCCTTAGGTAAATGACCAAAATGCCCTTTTCATGCATAATTGGTAATTAAGCATATGTAACATAAACTTTTATCACGTAATTGATTATGCAACATATTTAAACATGTTTAGGCATATATTACTTGTCATAGGACTAGTTAGTGATTAGATAATGGGATTGGTTTTGGGTAGTGATTAGATAATGGGATGGGTGTAGCATGATAAAAGCATGGTAGATACGCCGCTGGTACATCTTATATATAAGTGCTTTTATCATATTACATTTCATGTCATTTTTTAGATCACTTGGGAAAACAATTTGAAATGATGTCACACAACGAGGTTTTTGAAATGATATAAACCATACGAGTTTTGTTAAACAAGTTTTGTTAAACGAGTTTTTACGAGATGTTGTACGAATTGGTTTACTAAAACAAATGCTTTTGGGTTAAGAATCCTGGCTACGAGATTTTATAAAATTTAACTAGCTTGATTTGAGTTAGTTAATTATGTTCCAATACACTTTTCAAAACGAGGTTTGTACTTTTGACTGTTATAGTCTAATAAGGTACTGCAACATACAAACGAGCCATGATTCCGATACTCTTATAAAACCTATGTGCTCGCCAGCATTTCTTTGCTGACTTTATTTTTACATATGTTTCAGGTAATGCTTGATGTTGCTTGCTAAGAAGCTTGTGTCACATAGGACCTGGACGAGGCCTTAGTGACTTAAAAACAGTTATAAACAATGTGTAGTTTGTTTGTTTTGGTTTAAAGACAATGTACATTATTTAATGAATCAATAAAACGAAACATTTGGTTACCATGGTTATGGAACAATAATTCTGTTACAACACTCCCCGATGTTTCCGTCACGGTTTGTTGTTTTACGTGGTCGGGGTGTGACATGATCGTTATGAGGAACTAAGTCTTTTATGTCCTACCATGGTTACGCCTTTGGAGAAGGCAATTGAAAAATACATTGATGGCCTTCCTGATCTAGTTCAGGACATTGTTACTGGTAGCAACCCTACCACTGTCAGGCAGGCTATCGAATTAGCTGCTATTCTGACTGAATCTCAAATCAGAAAAGGGAAACTCTTTCGCAAAGGTGATAAGAAACAAGCAGCTAATACTACTCAAGAAGAAAACAAGGGAAACAAAGCCGAACCTTCTAAGAAGCGTAAGGCTTTACAAAACTATGCGATAGCTGCTCAACCCAACCAAAACACTCGCAACCAACCAGCTCAAACCCCTGCTAAAAATCCATACAATGGAACTGCACCTATGTGCAACCAATGTGACCTTCATCATCACGCTAATATACATTGACGCAAATGCCTGAATTGTGGACTGGTTGGTCATACAGCTAGGGTCTGCCGAGCTGCGACTACACAGAACCAAGTTGATAACAAGCCTACTCAAGCTCGTTTACCCCCTGGTTCTTGCTATAACTGTGGCGAGATGGGTCATTTCAGGAACAATTGCCCAAAGCTTGTTAATGCAAATCCAGCTCGTGGATGAGCATTTGGCTAACTGGAAGACGAGACCACTTTGAAATAACTGAACTTTATGTTTTATTTCTTTTATTATCCGAGACTATAAAACAGTCATTTTGGTTTATAAATAAATCTTTATTCTCATTACGTTGTACGAAAACAAATGTGGTTACATGTATGAATGACATACTCTTACGATACCGACAGCAAGGAACCGTGTTCCTTGCAAGACAGACTACTCTCGTAGTTCTTCCATTCTGAGATCGCTCGCGATCTCCGCAAAAATCCTATGTACTCGTTTCTTCTACGAAACAATGTACAAGGTTTCGAAACGATTTTCTCACTACACGAGTTCCAAAAATCCTTATAGGATCTTCCTATTTTCATAGTTAGGTTCTTGTGGACGTTTAAAGTACCAATTAAAGTCCATTGATTGGATTCCTGGTGTACTCTAAATACATGCGTACAAACCGACGACAAATTGATAACAAATTGATAACAAGTTAATAACAAATTAACAACCAAAGTGACAATTATGTGCTTATGTGATTAGGTGTTTACGTGTTAACCTAACTAAAGAGACCCTATGGTGATCTAGTCAAAATTATCACAAGATTGTTCGTTCGATTCTGTCCCCTACACATTATAAAGTAAACTGTGCAAGGAATTACGTAATTATGGATGCATACATAATTATGGAATTCAATGCACAGAAACCACATCAAGTTTTGTAATGTGTTAATTAAAACAAGAAACAAAGGTTATCTATATTCATTTCCGTTTCTGATGAAGTATCCACTAAGGAAAAATGAACTAGCTACTCATTTTTCGCTTCTGAAAGAAATATCCACTGAGGGAAATGAATAATCTATTCGTGAACCGTGTTCATTTTCGTTTCTTATGAAGTACCCACTGAGGAAAATGAATTGTACATTCATTTTCGCTTCTGAAGAAATATCCACTAAGGAAAATGAACAAATTCATTTTCGTTTCTGAAGAAGTATCCACTGAGAACATGAATTATCCATTCATTTTCGCTTCTGAAAAAATATCCACTGAGGAAAATGAATAAATAAATTCATTCCGTTTCTGGTGAAGTATCCACTGAGGAAAATGAATTATCCATTCATTTTCGCTTCTAAAGAAATATCCATCGTGGAAATGCATATTTTTTACGATAATCCTTCATTTCTACTTCTGACGAAGTATCCACTGAGGAAAATGAATTATCCATTCGTTTTCACTTCTGAAGAAATATCCATCGGGGAAATGAATATTATTTACGATAATACTTCATTTCCACTTCTGACGAAGTATCCACTGAGGAAAATGAATTATCCATTCATTTTCGCTTCTGAAGAAATATCTATCGGGGAAATGAATATTCTTTACGATAACCTTTCATTTCCACTTCTGACGAAGTATCCATTGAGGAAAATGAATTATCCATTCATTTTTTTCTGAAGAATATCCATCGGGGAAATGAATAATCTATTTAACTATCTTTCATTTCTACTTCTGACGAAGTATCCACTGAGGAAAATGAATTATCCATTCATTTTCACTTTTGAAGAAATATCCATCGGGGAAATGAATATTCTTTACGATAACCTTTCATTTCCACCTCTGACAAAGTATCCATTGCGGAAAATGAATTATCCATTCATTTTCGCTTCTGAAGAATATCCATCGGGGAAATGAATAATCTATTTAATTATCTTTCATTTCCACTTCTGACGAAGTATACCCTGAGGAAAATGAATTATCCATTCATTTTCGCTTCTGAAGAATATCCATCGGGGAAATGAATAATCTATTTAACTATCTTTCATTTCTACTTCTGACGAAGTATCCATTGAGAAAAATGAATTATCCATTCATTTTCGCTTCTGAAGAAAAAGCCATTGAGAAATGAACAAGCTATACATTCCATCATTTCTGTTTCTGATAAAAGTATCCATTGAAGAAAATGAGTTATCCATTAATTTTCGCTTCTGAAGAAATATCCATTGGAAATGAATGACCTATTCATCTATCATTTTTCACTTCTGACGGAGAATCCATTGAGGAAAATGAATTATCAATTCATTTTCACTCCTGAATAATATCCACTTGAGAAAATGAAACACAAATCCTTACAAGATCTTTCTATCTTAATAGTTAGATTCTTAAAGAATACTTACAAGTACTATTGGTCGATTTAGTTTTACCACTACCAAGATCCCTCATTTCCACTTCCCGCGTTACTTGAGGAAGTATCCATGAGGGAATGATAAAGTTATGCCTTACGTGGAGATCCTTGATCAGATATTCTATGTAAATAGATAAAACTGTAGATTTCACGCAAGACAATTACTTAAACAGACTCCTACGAATAAATTTCTGGACGAAATTTCCTAAAGTAGGGGAGACTGTGACATCTATGCCTTTACAACCATCATACAGATATGAATCCAATGAAATCTTGTGTTTCATTCTTGGGATTTGTACAAATACATGTGAATTTTGCACATATCAATTCTTGTTCTATTTCGAGCTCTAAATCACTTTCTGGAAAGTTATACGCGGACTTTTACGCAAATGTAATCAGTTTAACGTAACAAACACTCTATAATAGTGACATACACTTAACATAACTTAAGTAACCTTTACATAACTTAGAAATAAGTTTTAAAGGGTTTGGTATGTCAAAAACAAGCTTATTCGATTATAGGGACTATTTACGCCAAACTTCCAAAGTCTGCCGATTTGTATAGCAACGAACATTCCAGAACAAGATCATAAGCTAAACATATCCTAAATACCCTTAACATAGCCGAGAAATAAGCTTTGAGGGGTTCGGTGTGAGAAAATATGCTTATTTGATCAACAGGGACTAAAAGTGTCAAAAACGGCGTAAGTTTTCATTTACACGCATTTCTTACGTTCTGACCATATCTGGACATCCAAAAATTTTGTAATCATTAAAATATTTTATTTTAGTGATTGGAATGTAAAAATACCATTCGTCACGTAATTTGGATCGTTTTCGCGTCCGTTCGGGTTTCGTCGTAATTAACCGAATAACGTGACCGTACGACCAAACAAACCGACATCCGAGATGTTTTCAAGCATATTTCATGTTCCCTATGCTTTAACATCATTGTAGAGCCTTGAAATGGGGTTAACAGGGGTAAATGCATAAAAAACCAAGTTTTATACATGCAGGGACCATTTTTTACACTTTCTGAAACATCCCTCGCCGGGCGGGTAAGACTGAGCCTATTCTTACGTAGGGCGTGACAGCCTCATCTGGCAGAAACATTGTATCTGGCTAAACTGCCTGTTCTCATGGTTTTTAATCCTAGTTTTAGCATTCCTTGGGCTTGTTTAAGTGCTCCCCAAGTATTCAAATCTATGGGCAACATGTGTATGGCCAAGATTAAGCCTTGAACAACTTAAAAACACATGGAATGATCTTAATGGATCATGATTTCCTATAAATAGCCATGGGTTTTCAACACTTTTCCTTGCTCATTCAAAAATCTGCTCTAAGTTGAAGCTCTCACTTGTTGAAGGCTTCATACCTGAGTTTTCTTTGTCCCATCTCCAAGCTTGGACCCTTTGTAAGTTCCTTTCATGCTTGGTTATGCATTTCAAGCTTGAAAGTCAAATAGTGTTTGACTTTCTGCTTTGACCATGATTGGTCAACACAAAGTTCGTTTGAACTTTGCAACGTGATCATAATCACGATGGTTATATTCCCTTGTGACTATACCTACTGATTACCACGTTTATTAGGCATAGTGACGAGTCATAGTTTCGGTCAAAATGTCGATTATGCACATTTTGTGACGAAATTATTTTCGGGTATCAAAACACTTTTTTTTGATATCAAACCTGTTTTCTAACTTAGTTAAACATGATTTAACACGTTTAACTCGTCACTTTTAGTCTAGTGCTTATATAGGGTCGTATGTCAAGCGGTCTCGACAACCGCTTAGACTTTCGAGCCCAACCTGTTTGGTCGATCGTTAGGATCCGACCAAACATACTTTGTGACCATAGTTATACAGGGAATAACCTTCCGAGGTTATGCCTTATGGTCACTTAGTTTAATTAGTTGTATGATAGGTAGTTTATATGCCTTAGGAAAATAACCAAAATGCCCTTTTCATGCATAATTTAAATTTAAGCATATGTAACTTAATTTTTGACACTTAAACTGATTATGCAACATAATTAAACATAGTAGGTCATATAATACTTGTCATAGGACTAGTTAGGCCATCCGAACGCGCTTTTGTGCGAACGACACGTTAAAGTAGCATAAACTACCTTAACGGGTCATAAGCACTTAGGATAGGTTCCAATTCAGAATGTAGGCATTGTTAAACCATGTCACATAAGTTCCAATGCTCACTTGGTTTACGAAACCTCATTCTACCCGATCTCTCGATTTAGGTCCCGATTATTAACATAGTGATCCGATACTAGGTGCCACTTGATTCCTTGATTACCCGAGCATTGTTAGTTCACTAAATCGAGGATACCTAGAAATTTCAAGTGAGTACATAGTCCTATGTTTTATTGTTTTCGAACATTTTGGGGTGAAACACATGTGCCTACTTGTTACTTTCATTCTTTTCAAGTTTTTCACGACATATACATGCTATGTTCGATTAGTACACGTATAGTAGATGATTTCAATTGCCCTTTTTGCTTTGCATATTGACTAAGCATGCTATCACATTGATTTCAAGGATCCATTGTGCTACTATGTTGTCTTAACATATGTAGCACCTTGATGTCACGAACATTTCTACTTTGTATGTTTACTTAGCATATTTAGTACATGATTTTATATGACATTCTTGCATTGGTTTTGTAAAACATAACTTTTGATTTAACTTTGGTTTATTCAAATACTTTGTTTTGTACACAACATTTGGTAATACATTGACATATACCTGTGGTTTGAGTAAAGACTTTTTATTCACCATACAAGATATTGTTATACATGAACGATTTGAACGATTAGAACGATTGGAACGATTTGAACTATGTGAACGATTTGAACTATTTGAATGATTGTAACTATTTGAACTATGTGAACAATTTGAACGAATTGAATGATTGGTTTATGGTAAGTGATTAGGTAACGGGGCGGGTGTAATGTGATAAAAGCATGGTGGATACGCCGCTGGTACTTCCTATATATAAGTGCCTTTAACACATTACATGTCGTTGCATTATCTAGATCACTTGGACGAATGTTTTCAAAATGATGTTACACTAAAAGGTTTACATAAATATATAAACCGTACAATCTTTACTTTCAACGACGATTTACTACTTGGTTTACAAAGACAAATGTTTTCAGTCAAGATTCATGGCTACAATGGTTTTGGTTTACTTATATCATCTTGTAAAGATGATAAAATATACATTGCAATTATTAATCACTTTTTGGTTTCGAAGTACATACTCGACAACTCTAGTAGTTGGTCGAGGTATTGCAATATGAATTCAAAGCCATGAATCTGACAAACAAAACCTATGTATCTCACAAGCATTTTTATGCTGACGTACCTATTTTCACATGTGTTTCAGGTGCTGTTATTTGATGATCATGATGCAAAACATAGGATAGGATGAGGGCCTTAGTGACATAAAACTAGATCGACAATTTGTTTGAACTCGTTTATTTCACTTTAAGACAATGTCGAACAATTATTAATTCAATAAAACAAAATTTCAATTACCATGTGTTGTGAAACAATGATTCTGTTACTCCACTCCCCGACGATTCCATCGTGGTTTGTTGTATTACGCGATCGGGGTGTGACATTCAACAACATTTTTCACAACTTCAGATTGAATACTATCTTCATCAGATTGTGAAGTGAATGTGACATCAATGTTTTCTGGCAACTTTTCAACATCGGTTTTCTCACTTGTTTCAGATTCGTTACCCAACCCAGATTGTTTCTTTGTGAAATTGTTACACATTGGTGGTGGAACTTTGTGATAACCCACACCGGTTCCATCTGAGTAAACATCCTCACCAGCTTTGTTCTTCCCAATTGGGTTGGGAACTATATGCTGAAGAACAAAGCTAGCGGAGTTATAGCTGGTTAGTTTCAGATTGATTCTCTCATTTTCAATCTTAGCTTCTTGAAATTGAAGCTTGAGATTCGCAATCTCATCCAGTTGCTGATTTATTAGTTTTTCTTTCGCTTGAAGAACTCCTGATAAATGACTATTTTCTTTGGAAGTTTTTGAGTTGCGTTCATCTGAATCTTTAACTGTTCTTTTCAGTTTATCAAAATTTTCTGAAATTTTTCTGTTTTCAAGAGTTAATTTTTCATTTTCTTTTTGAAAACGTTCAACATCAATTTTATCTTTCATTTAATTCTTTGATTCTTTCATTTGAAGCTTTAATCAGTTTATCTCAATCTAGAACTTGTTTATCGATTTTACCAACCTTTTCACTCAGCTCCTGGATTTTCTTATTTGAGAGATATGCATGTGTGTTACAGACATTGCACTCTTTCGTGCAACCTCTGCAAACACTTTCTGTTTTAGCATTATCAGCCTTACCTGGTTCATTGTCTGAACCACTACTACTGACTTTTCCTGATTACTCAGAACTAGAAGCAGACTTGGAATCTACCTCAAGTGCTTTCGCCATTAGAACTTGGTCTGCCATCTTTTTCAGATTCTCGGCTGTCATCTCCTTTCCAGTGTCGATGATCCCTTCGTCCACTTTATTTTGTTCCAGGGACCTTTGTTCTTCTGCTAATAGTAATGATTTCATAAGAGTTTCCACATTGATGGTTGATGGATCAATGCAAATGTTGCCCTTTGGATCTAAGTACCATTCACGATCAGGATCCCATCTTCATGCCTTTTTGGCTTCTTTGTAAGCATTGTAGATCTTTTTCTTCTGATTTTGTGCAGTCATCCTTATTTGGGTGTATGCTGACTCTGGATGAGTAATTGCTATAAATGCATATCCTACAACATCCTCTTCAGTATCACTGCTAAAGCTCTTGATTTTTCTTTTGGAGTTTCTTCAATATGTTTCTTTTGGAGTTTCTTCAATATGTTTCATCTTTGGTGGCTCCTCTAGGTTTCGATGATAGACCGCTTTTCTGTAATAATCATCGTGAAATGGATTTGCAGTCTCATCAGCTGCAGAGTTTCGACATTCTCGTTTGAAGTGCCCCTTCTTCTTTCACTTAAAGCAAGTCACCTTAGATTTGTCGAAGCCGAGCTTCGTTGAAGGACCTCCAATAGAATTTCTTCCGGTAATTTCCATAAATCTTTGAGCTCTGCGAATCACGCTCGCCATACACCAGCGTATATCGATCAGCTCCATCTCCTCTGGATCGATTTGATCGTAGTCTTCTTTGGTGAGATTGGTGTTCCCAATCTTTCCAGCAACCAAACTCTCAAATGACTCTAGAATCGATGCAAGGAATACCATCTGCTACTTTGTTGTTTCTTCGTTGAAATTCTATGCATTGTTCAGATTAACAACAATGTTGCACTGGAATACATTCTTTGATTGCTGATTGTTTGCTGTGTATGAAGATGGTGCACTAGAACCAGTTCCATGGTAAACATGACTGCTTGATGAAGAACTGCTGTTCGGTTTTTCTTGTGAATCAGCATTTGAACTATTGGCACTGAAGGCGGTTTTCGGTGATGTAGCTTTTGGAATCATACTGCCCCGATAGTATAGATCAATGTTTTGTTAATGTGGCATGCTGCTCACCTTGTTCATCTTCTTTATCTCCAGTTCGTGACCTTCAAGTCTCTCGATCAACTAGTCTACCGTTATCTCTGCTGCTGGCTTGGTGTTTTTGAGCACTAGACCGAAATATTGCCAGTCCTGCTCATTTGGCAAAGCCTCGAACATTTTGTCAACCATCTCATCTTCGTCTTTCTTGATCCCATATCTGATTAATTCTGCCTTCAGATGACAGAACCTTTCAATCATTTGACGTACACTTTCATTTTTCATACATGTGAATAAATCAAATTCCTTTTTCAACAGACTTTTCTTATTATTCACTATTTCTTCACCTCTTGTGCATTTCTTTTCAAGCTTTAACCACAAATCCTTCGAGTTAATGTAGTCGATCAATGAAATAATATCATCTCGAACAGACTGATGTAGTAATGCAATGCAATGCATTTCTGTTTGGCTACATATAATTCTTGATCAGTTTCTTCAAGATTTTCATGATCTGTTCTTGGAGAATTATAGCCATGCTTGATACATCTCCAACTTTCATATGCGAACGCTTTCAACCACCCATCGAACCTCTTGGCCCAACGATTATAGTCTTCTATGGCCATGAGTTTTGGGGGTTTGTTGTAAGTGTCGTATGCATTGTCGACACTTAAAGAATCCGAAATAGCCTTCGTGGCTATTTTGGGGTTGGTACTTGCTAAGGAATCTCGTGTGTTGTATGCAAAGTAATCCCCAAATGGATTCAAGAACTCGTCTGCCATGATCGTTCCTGAAAATTCAAAACACTTGGTCAAATTTCTAAAACTCAAACACTTGGATCGAATGGTCGTTTGACCGAATGGCCGTTCGGTCGGATGACACAAATAATCTAAGTAATAAAAGTTGTCAAGTGACGAATAGCCCTCCGGTCGGATGGCAATCCGATCGGATGGTCCTTCGTTAATATGTCACAAACTTTTAAACACTACAATACTTATCCGGTCGGATGGCGATCCGATCGGATGAGTATGACGTCAGCAAGTAAAACAAGAACAATAACTATTTGTGACATCTGTGTCACTTCAACCATCAAACAAATATCAAATCAATGAAATATTGTGTTTCATACTTGGGATTTGTATAAATATGTGCATCATTTGCACATATCAATTCTTGTTCGATTTCGAGCTTTAAATCGCTTTCTGGAAGGTTATACGCGAACTGATGCGTAAACATAATCAGTTTAATGCAACAAACACTCTGGAATAGTGACATAGGATTAACATACCTTAAATAACCTTTACATAACTTTGAAAAAAGTTTTGGAGGGTTTGGTGTGTCGAAATCAAGTTTATTCGATCGCAAGGACTATTTGCGTCAAACTGCAAAAGTATATCGAATCGAATACTAACGAACATTCCGGAACTTGATCATAAGTTAAATATGCCCTAAATATCCTTTACATATCTTAGAAATAGGCTTTGAGGTGTTTGGTGCGCAAAAATAAACTTTCTGATCAATAGGGACTAATAGCGTCAAAAAGTGCATAAGTTTGCATTTTCGCGCATATCTTACGTTCTGAATATATCCGGACATCCAAAAATTTATGTAATCATTAAAATATTTTATTTTAGTGATTGGCATGATAAAATTCCATTCGTCGCGTAATTTGGATCGTTTTTCGCGTCCGTTCGTGTTTCGTCGTAATTAACCGAACAACACAACCGTACGGCCAAACGAACTGACATCCAAGATGTTTTTGAGCATATTTTAAGTTTCCTATACTTTAACATCATTTTAGAGCTTTAAAATGGGGTTAACGAGGCTTAAATGTGTCAAATATGCATCAAAAACCAAGTTTTTAGGCTGCAGGGACTAAAAGTGTAAATCTGCCAAACTTTTCAGGCGGGGCGCGTAAGCCTAGCCCAATTCTTATGCGGGGCATGACAGCTGCCCAGTACAGAAACATTGAATCTGGACTTCCAGCCTGTTTTTGATGGTTTTGTTCATAGATTTGCAATACCATTTGATGGTATTTGATGTCCCCGTTGTTTTAAAAACCTTGTGCCCAAGTGTAAGGTTCAGATTCAAGCACGAATAACGAGAAATGATCCTAGGTTGTGGGAATACTATAAATACCCACTTGGTTTCTTTGGTTTCTCACACTTTGATCTGATTTTTGCTCTAAGTTGGAGTATATACTTCATACCTGAGCAATCTTTAGATCAAATCTCCCTAGCGTGGACCCTTTGTAAGCTTCTTTCGTGCTTTTATTGCTTTTCAAGCATGAAAGTCAAATAGTGTTTGACTTTCTGCTTTGACCAGTCTTTGGTCAACACAAAGTTCGTTTGAACTTGGCAATGTGAGCGTAATCACGATGGTTATAATCCCTTGTGACTATACCTACTGATTACCACGTTATTTAGGCATAGTGACGAGTCATCGTTTCGGTCAAAATGCGCCTTTATGCGTATTTTGCAACCAAACTATTCTTGGGTATCAAAACCCTTTGTTTTGATATCAAACCTGTTTTCTAACTTAGTTAAACATGTTTTAACATGTTTAACTCGTCACTTTTAGTCTAGTGCTTATATAGAGTCGTAAAGTCAAGCAGTCTAAACCATCGCCTAGACTTTCGAACTCGACCCGTTGACCAAGCATGTTTAGTGACCATAGTTGTGTAGGGAATAACCTTCCGAGGTTATACCTTATGGTCACTTAGTTTAATTAGTTGTATGATAGGTTGTTTATATGCCTTAGGTAAAATGACCAAAATGCCCTTTTCATTCATAATTGGTATTTAAGCATATGTAACTTAAAATTTTGTCACTTAACAGATTATGCAACATATTTAAACATGTTTAGGCATATAATACTTGTCATAAGACTAGTTAGGCGTTCCGAACGCGTTTTACGCGAACGACGCGTTAAAGTAGCGTAAGCTACGTAAGCGAGTCGTAATGGGTCGTAAGCACTTAGTATAGGTTTTGGTTTAGTATGTAGGCTTTGTTAAACCATATCATATGAGTTCCAAAACTCATTTGGTTTACGAAACCTCATCCTATCCAATCTTCCGATTTAGGTCCGTTTTATTAACATAGTTACCTATATTAGGTGCCGTTTGATTCCGTGATCCCTCTAGCTTTGCTTGGTTGTTATTCAAGACTTCTAAGCATCCTCAAGTGAGTACATAGTTCCCCTCTTTTACCGTTTTAAACTGTTTTGGGGTGATTCATATGTGCTAAACAATTTCAACTCTTCTAAACAAATGCTATGGTTTATATTAAACTATCTGTTGAACTGTTTGAACCGTTTGGAACTGTTTGATCTATGCGAATTATTTGAACTGTTTGAACCGTTTGGAACTGTTTGATCTATGTGAACCGTTTGGAACTGTTTAATTTATCTGAACCGTTTGGAACTGTTTGATCTATTTGAACTGTTTGAACCGTTGGGTTAGGGAAGTGATTAGGTAACGGGGCGGGTGTAATGTGATAAAAGCATGGTGGATACGCCACTGGTACTTCCTATATATAAGTGCTTTTAACACATTATATATCGTTGCATTATCTAGATGACTTGGGCAAATGTTATCAAAACGAAGTCATATTACACGGTTTATCTAACAATATAAACCATTCAAGTTTTATATCAAGAACAATTTATGATTTGGTCTACTAAAACAAATGTTTTGGGTTAAGAATCATGGCTACGAGATTTTATAAACTTTAACCAACTTGATTTGAGTTGGGTAATTCTGTTGCAATACTATATACTTTTCAAAACAAGGTTTTTAACTTTTGAAGTCTAATGAGGTATTGAAACATGTAAACGAGAATCCGATACTCTCACAAAACCTATGTACTCGCCGGCATTTTTATGCTGACGTATTTTCACATATGTTTCAGGTACCATAGTTGATGATGTTTGATGATGATATTGGTGCATGCTCACATAGGAATGGACGAGGCCTTAGTGACTTTATAATAATGAAAGTCAATTTGTTCATGTTTTGTTTCAAATTTCAAGACAATGTAATAAACTTAATTCAATAAAACAGAACTTTAATCCATGTGTTGTGAAACAATGATTCTGTTACGACACTCCCCGACGTTTCTGCCGCGGTTTGTTGTTTTAACGCGGTCGGGGTGTGACAGAAAAGTTGGTATCAGAGCCCATGGTTATAGGGAATTAGGTTATTAGTAATGCTTTGACCTAGTCTATAACCTTCCTAGGACCCTAACGCGAGTTTACTTGCGTTTATTCATAAAACAATACCATCGCCTATCTTTAGGTGACAACCACAACAAGAACACAAATTTCGAATCTGCTTTGAAAACCAATCATCTGTTCTAGGATGATTTATTATAAGGTTTTGAACCTTCAAAGTTTTCAAAATCTCATCAAAGTTTGGGTCTTATTAATGTGAACACGTGCAATCCGGAAGGGTGGATGCCTGTATCCTGAGTTTTCTGTCTAAGGCTAGAGTGTTCATACAAATCCACATAATCGGACCAGTCACTCTTACCTGGGAACTCTAGGGGTGAGTATCCACTTATAGGCTAAAGCATGTCTTCGCGATACATTATGAGGACCTATTTACTTTGTTCAGCTTTTCTGTCTCGTTTGTTTGTTTCGTGGTACGAACAAATGACCATCATCCATGCCTTTTTGGTCGGTAATTGTAACATTCTATTCTTACCCAATGTCATTTCACTCATGCTTCCTCTTTTAGAATGCCTCCACGACATGACAATCAGATACCTAATGCCGAACTGGCAGCTATCATTACGCAGCAAATGGCTGCTGTACTCCCAAACCTCATTGCTCAAGTTAACCAAGTCTACAATAACAACAATAATGCTCCATGTAACTTCAAGATGTTCAACTCAGCTAAGCCATCAAAATTTTCTTGGTCTCAAGGAGCAACTGCACTTCTTCAATGGTTCGAGAGTCTAGAGAGCACCTTCAGACATGTTCAGTGTCCAAACGAGCGAAAGGCTGAATTCGCATCTAGTGTCTTTGAGAAACAAGCTTTAACATGTTGGAATGGTGTGATGAGAGATAGGGGTGCCGACGTTGCACTGGCTCAAACCTGGGAAGAGCTTCGAGCTCTAATGATGAGGGAATTCTATCCTCGTCATGAGATTAGGGCATTGGAAATTGAATTCGACGATCTTAAGCAAGATAGTGGTAAGCATCGAGCTTACACGGACCGTTATGAGGAACTAAGTCTGTTATGCCCGGAGATGGTTACGCCTTTGGATAAGGCAATCGAAAAGTACATTGATGGCCTCCCTGACTTAGTACAAGACATTGTTACTGCTAGCAACCCCACTACAGTTAGACAAGCCATTGAGCTATCCGCTACCTTGACTGAATCTCAGATCAGAAAAGGTAAACTTTTCCGAAAGGGTGATAAGAAACCGATCAATGAATCGAAACCAAAGGATGAGCAGACTGAATCCTCCAAGAAGTCAAAGAAGCGAAAGGCTTCTCAGAACTTCGCCGTGGTTGCTCACAATGATCAAGCTGTCCCCAACCAACCAGCTCAACCCCCTGCTAGGAAGCCATACAACGGAACTGCACCCTTGTGCAACCAATGTAACCTTCATCATCATGCTAGTGTGAAATGCCGCAAATTCCTAATTTGTGGACTTATAGGTCATACAGCGAGGGTTTGCCCAGCTGCAGCTGCACCAAATCAAGCTGACAACAATCCTGCTCAAGCTCGTTTTCCACCAGGTTCTTGCTACAACTGTGGCGAGATGGGCCATTTCCAAAAAATTGCCCAAAGCTTGCTAATGCGAATCCAGCGCAGGGATGAGCATTTGACCAACTGGAAGACGACGTTGTTTAGAAGTAATCGAGCCTTAAGTATTATTTTCTTTTGTTGTCAAGGTCTATGAAACAGTTGTTTTTGCTTATAAATAAATCTTTTATTTACATCGCAATGTACAAATGTGGTTACTATATGAACGACATATCCCCTACGATACCGATAATCAAGGAACCGCATTCCTTGTAAAACAACCTACTCTCAAAATTCTTCCATCTTATGATTTCTTGCGATTTCCACGAAAATCCTAAGTACCCATTTCTTCCAAGGAAACGAAGTACAGGGCACAAGTTACAACTCTGGTCGAATACCCAAAGTACCACTATAAATCCTTAATAGGGTACCTATGGGTATTTCCGTAAGCCCTTGATTGGTCTTACATATCATATCTTCCCGACTTCACGATAATTTACACAGAATATGATTTCAAAAGATTATGCATATTTTCAAAAACCTCAAACTTACTTTCAAAATCATCTCGCATGTTTTTGAAACATTTTCATAAAAATGTTTACCTAATATACTTAGTATATAATTTCAATAGCATTACAAAAAGGTTTTCAAAATCATATTTTTTTTAACAATTCCTAGTATAGCTTTCAAAAACAACTTTGCTCGTATGTTGCCTTAACATACGTAGCACTCAATTCTCAAGAACACCCTGCATTGTATGCTAGCTTTGCATGCTTGGCATAATGACTTCAAGAATCCGTTTGCTCCATATGTTATCTTGGCATATCTAGCACCTTGATATCATAAACACTGTACTTCGTATGTGGTCTTCGCATACTTAGTACCAAGTTCCTAAACTCTTCGCGCTATACGAATTCCAAATCCTTAGAGGTTCT
The DNA here is from genome assembly GCA_030545235.1 of Helianthus tuberosus. Classification (NCBI taxonomy): domain Eukaryota; kingdom Viridiplantae; phylum Streptophyta; class Magnoliopsida; order Asterales; family Asteraceae; genus Helianthus; species Helianthus tuberosus. The sequence continues at coordinate 19,111,532 of CM060399.1, forward strand.
TCTTCATAATTGGATCCTCGTGGATGTTCAAAGCGCAAAAATCAAAGTCCTTAATTGGATTCCTTGTGTACCATAATTCGAATGTTACGATTCCTTGTAATCGAAATCAAATTCTTATAAGATTATCCTATCTTTACAGATAGATTCTTGAGGACGTTGAAGTCCATCGACTGGGTTCCTGGTGTTTTGGTCAAAAATTACCAAAGCAATTAAGTGATCAAATTAGTTAAGTGAGGTAGTGTGCTAAAAAGTGTGTTGGAAATATGCTGGTTAAGTTGTTTAAGAAAACAGTGTTCAGGATATGGCTCAGGATATTGAGCTATATCTACGATCAAACTATGAGCAAAAAGTAAAAGGGGTGACACGAGATGTACGAGGAAAGCCCTTGACCAATTTGGATCGCCGGCATAAAACCTCGGGAGCTGACAATCGCAGCTGCCTTGTTCTTCTTATTGCTTTAAACGTCAGGATACAGTGCAGGATATTGATCAGAGCGCTAAGTGTTACAATGCTTTTTATAAAAGTGAAAGCTGCGAGAGAGTGAGTGTGAGTAAGTAGCGAGTGTAGTTGTTGTGTCCTATTGATCTGATCCATCCATCTATTTATAGTTATGAAATACAAACTAAAATTCCTATAAATATGGGATGCTTCCGAATATTCCATTATTAACGTTGTGGACCGGGTAAAGCGGCTTCAACGTCTTCATTCGAACGACTTGGACCGAGTCTTCCAGAGAAAGGGTCTTTGTGAACGTTGGGAACCTTGACTCGTACTCCTGCACACAATCTGTTAGTAATCCTTAGGATACTATCCAGGATGTTACCAATATCCTAAATCAGCATCCCGGATATGAACATATATCAAATAAGCAAGATATGATTTAAGATATTATCCAGGATATGAGCTCAGAATTTCGCCCATAACAATTGTCCCCAAAAAATGTTAGCGTTTAGTATCCTGGCACTAACGGTTATATTTTTTACGAATAACGATGCAATTAAGAGATTAGACCCATGATGTGACCGTTTGTAACTGCTCAGCCTATATTTACTCATTACCTCCTATAACTTCTCATCCTCGTATTTTTTAACCATTATTGATATGAAAAAGGTAAACATTTTCTCTCTGATCTTCATCTTCTTCTCACATTCTATTCAATATCCTGGCGAGAATATTTCAAGGCAAACATGATCAAGCTCCGGCGATTCCGCCCCTTCGTTCATCCAACAGAATCTTCTCCAAGAACCGGAGAAGGAAATATGCACTTTTGACAGTGCCCACTTGTCGGCTCTCAAATCCTCCGGTATCTTCCCGGAGGGGACAGTATTCCGGCCGTTTGACCGGGAAATCCGGTCAGACATGGTTTCCGATGAGTGGTTGTGCTTTAGTGCCTTCCCCTTCACCTTAGGATTACGGTTTCCCTTCCCATACTTTATCACCGAGTTTTTCAAAATTACAAAAGTCTGTTTTAGCCAAACAATGCCGATGCTCTGGCGAGTCTTGTCTGTTCTTGATCAGATAAAGAGGAATCACATTCCTGATCTTTCCGTTCACGACCTCCCCTTAGCATATCGGCTTAGATGCCACGGATCTTGTAGATTTTTATTTTATTCCACCTCTGGCGATTCCGCTGATACTTCGTGCCACCAGGAACGAGGAGAAATGGCAATCCAAGTTCTTTTTTTGTAAAAAGAGACTCCATCCCTGGTGGAACGGAATATCCGGTGAAGTGGTTGAGAAAGGGTAGGATTTAGGGTTTAAGGATGATCCTGCCTTATATCCTGTTTCGCATCCTGGGCTGATCAATTTCTTTTTATTGTTTTATACACAGCTGATTTTAGGAAGCTTGCACCTCCTCTAGCCGATTCACAGAAAAGAATTGACGCTATCAGACTCCTCTCAGAGGCTGAAAGAAGTTTTAATCCGTCTCCACCATCTCCAAGCCCTCTTTCCAGTGCAAATATGTCTGGTAAGGATCCTGCACAATATCCTGAATACATGTTTTTATTTGACATATTTAGAAAAGAGTTTCACTCCCTGTGTGCAGACTCCAGCAAAGTTCCAATCCTCCTTGATCTCGACGAGCTTGACAGTTACCCTACTCCAGTCATGGTCAAGAAAGAGACCCCTGCTGCCACCAGCTCCAAGCCGCTCCTGGCTCCTAAGGGCAACCCGAGGACTCGTGCTTCCACCGCAAAAAAGAGGAAGAACTCCGAAGTTAGTGCTCCAGGCTCCGAAGGGTTCTCTTATGATTAGCTCAGCTTCACTGAGTCCTTGGAACCGATGACATCCTTCCTTAACAAGGTAATATCCCGACCCTATATCCTGCACATATATCCTGATAGAATATCCTGACAGGATATCCAGGTTAGTGAATATTGACTTATACCTGAAGTTTTGACTTACAGGGCCTCCAGCATCTGCTCCACCTTTACAGCTATGCCTGTGGTACTGCTGCACTCCATGAAGCCAGGATTAAACAGCTTGAAACTACTGTTGCCGACCAAGGTGCCATTGCTGAAGCGAAGACTCGGCATTACGAGGACAAGCTGAAGAAGGTGACCCAGGATGCTGAGATTAAACTGGCTACCATCCAAATGGAGCATGAACAGGCCATGGTCTCCTTCCGGGAAGGGATCAAAAACTCGGCCATCGTCTCTCTGCTGCAAGCTCGTATCAAGATGGCTTATGAGGCCAAGGAGACAGGCCTTGAGTGCCCAGCCTGGCCAGTTGAATCCTGGGTGGCCAAGCTGAAGGAACTTGGAGGCAAGGCTGTTCTATATCCTGCTGAGGTTGGTGAATCCTCCAAGTCAGCAGAGGTGGTGGACAAAGCTAAGGAGAAGAAGGATGCCGGGGCGGATGCTGGTGAGGATGCTGCTCAGGATGCTGAGGCTGAGAGGGTGGAGAAGGCTGGTGGAGATGCTGCTGCGTGAGGGCGTTCAAGTGGTCGATGATGGATATACGTGCCAAGGCCAGAGCCCACTTTTTTAAATTTGATCGTTGGCTTGTAACCCCAAAACAATTTACTTTTCCTACATTTTACTTCTCTGCACTTGAACAATATGATGACCAAAGGTGGAGGGATCCTGAGTTTCAGGATGAAGCCCTTGGTCATCACCGTTAGTATGTTTTTCTTTTGAACAATATAACAGTTGGAGGTGGATGGGTCTCAGTTTGAGACAAAACCTTCAACTGTTAAGTAAATACGGTAAGGAACTATTAGTGCTCTTAGTGGATGGACCTTGGTTTGAGGTGAAACTAAGAGCACATCTTTTGGTATGTTAATAATATAACCTTCTTTTGGCTTTTATTTCCGTTGTTATACCTTTACTACATGAATTTTACTTATGAAAACAATTTTGCTTGAACATTATTGGGAATACATTGTAAGTATATCCTGAAAGATATCCTGCTCAGGATATTGACACACAATTTGTAAAATTTAAGTTACGAAAATGAAAAGAGAGATCATACCAGAGATTCTTAAAGAGTCAATTATAATCTTCAATCATAGAAATGTCCCCAGTACACACCTATAAGTTCGAATCCATCCTTCAAATTGTATGATGTGTGTCCCCTGTGTTTAACATAGGAATGTAAACATAGTCATACTTTGACTTCATTGAACAAATCTTGAATATCCTGAGACAAATCCTTATTATCCTGGGGATAAACCCTAATATCCTGGGGATAAACCCTAATATCCAGGGGATAAACCCTGATTTTCTTGCGCTACAGGCGAGAGTGTACAAACTCCAAGACTTAGAAAGGTGAAAACCTTTAAACCTTAGAGAGTATGAAAATACCCTTTCGTGAGAGAGGGTGATCAATCCTCATATACCTTTAGGATCCAGGATATAGCCAGTAGTAACGAAATTGTCAGCCACTTTTACATGAACTAGTCCCGCTACCCTGAACTATCCCTAGATAACTTGCGCTCCAGGCAGGGTGTTTAAACCCAATTCGTAAGAAAGGTGAATACCTTTAAACCTTTGAAGGGATTAGAATCCCTTAAACGTGAGAGAGGGGGCCAGTCCTCTAATCCTTCAAGATCTGCTGAGTGTATATCCTGGAGCTGTATCCTGAAGCATATTCTGCAAAACAACCTTTAACTAAGGTAGGTGTTAGCTTGGCTAACACCCCTCCGATGCTTAAGTCAGTATTGGGTTCGAAAGAATAAATAAACTCAAATATATTTAAAAGAGGTAGAATACATACCATTCTGGGACAGAAATTAAATTCTATTCTTACTTGAAATATAGCTTTAAATGTATAGCATTCCAGGATCTTGGTAGCATATCTCCCTCCATACTCCTGAGTCGGTATGCTCCTTTTTCCTGATTCTAATTCAACCTCATATGGTCCTTCCCATTTTGGAGCCAGCTTTCCATCAGCAGGATTAGTAGTATTCTGAAAAGCCTTTCTTAATACCCAATCTCCAACTTGAAATCTCCTAGTCCTTATATTCTTGTTATATACTTTAGATATCCTCTGTTGATATGCTACCATCCTCAACCTTTCTGCATCTCTTGTTTCGTCTATAGTGTCCAAATCTTTGATATAAAGCTTCAGGATTTCGCTCAGGATCCCGAAGGATAGATCTTGCCGTAGGTATCACCATTTCTGTTGGGATCACTGCTTCTACTCCAAATACCAAGGAAAACGGAGTCTGGCCAGTTGCATTCTTTACCGTTGTTCTATCAGCCCACAAGACAAAGGGTAATTCTTCTGCCCATCTTCCTTTTTTAGCCCCTAGTCTCTTCTTTATGTTATTGACAATTATCTTGTTTGAGGATTCAGCTTGTCCATTTTCTTGAGGATGTAATGGAGTAGATGTGATCATTTTGATTCCCCAACTCTTGCAAAAGTCAGTAGTCCTCTTGCTTATAAACTGGGATCCATTGTCACAAATGATTTCAGCTGGTACTCCAAACCTGGTCAGGATATTCCTCTTTATGAAGGATACTACTTCTTGGTCTCTAACTTGAACAAATGCTTCAGCTTCAACCCACTTTGAGAAATAATCAGTCATTGCCAGCATAAAGACTTTTCCTCCTGGAACTTTTGGTAATTTCCCTACTATGTCCATCCCCAATTTCATGAACGGCCAAGGGGAAGCTATAAGATATAGTGGTTCAGCTGGTTGATGTAGTATGTTACTGTGTCTTTGACATGCATCACATCTTCAAGCATATTCTGCAGCATCTTTCTTCATTGTCGGCCAATAGTATCCGGTTCTTAATACCTTTGAGAATAACGACCTGCCCCCAGTGTGGTTACCGCAATCCCCTTCATGTATATCCTGAAGTACCTCTTTGGCTTCAGGATCTTCCAAGCATCTCAAATATGGTCCTGCAAGAGATTTCTTGTACAAAACATTATTTATAATAGTGAACCGTGATACCTTCATCCTAAATGCCTTGGGATTTTCGTCTTTAGGGATGTGTCCTTCCTTGAGATATCTTATGATAGGAGCCATCCAGGATTTACGGTCCTCCTCAGGATCCTCAGCTCCAGGATCCTGAATACTTACTACTTCTTTATCCTGAGGATTCGTTGCAGGATATAAGATATGCAATATTGGTATTTTGGTGCCTTCCGGTATCCTAACCGATGATCCCATATTTGCTAAGGCGTCAGCTTCAGCATTATCTTCCCTTAGTACCTGTTCAAGTGTAAAAACATCGAAATATCCTACTAATTTTATGAGAATATCAAGATATTCTATTAACTTCTCATCTTTAACTGCATAGGATCAATTAAAATGATTAGTGATTAACAAGGAATCAACATATACTTGCAAATTCTTAATATTAATATTTTTAGCCAGTTCTAATCCTGCAATTAAAGCCTCATATTCTGCTTCGTTATTAGTAGCAGGAAATTCACACCTAATAGCCTAGGGTAATATGTCCCCCTGTGGCGATTTTAGTAGTATTCCCAATCCTACTCCTCTAACATTAGATGCTCCATCAGTGTACAATATCCAGGATCCTGAGGATTCTCCTAATTGTTGGACTTCTAGGTCTACCTCATCCTGAATGTCACTACTGAAATCAGCCACAAAGTCAGCTAGAGCTTGCGATTTTATGGCATTCCTAGGTTCATACACTAAGTCATAAGCACTTAATTTCACTGACCACTTAGCCATCCTGCCTGACATCTCAGGTTCCTAAGCACATTTTTAACAGGATAATTGGTTTTAACATGTATTATATGTGTCTCAAAATAATGTCTAAGCTTTGTTAACGCCATAACTAGAGCCAATATTAAACTTTCTAAATGTGAATATCTAGTTTCAGCATCTAACAAACTTTTACTAACATAATAGACAGGATATTGCTGACCTTCATGATCCTTTATAAGGACGGCACTTACAGCATTCCCCGATACTGCGAGGTATAGGGACAGTGGTTCACCATTCTCAGGCTTCATCAATAGAGGTGCAGTTGAAAGATACTGCTTCAAATCCTGCAGGGCTGCTTCATGCTTCTCTCCCCACTCGAACTTCTTGTTTTTCTTCAGGATATCATAAAATTCCTTGCATTTCTCGGAGGATCTTGAGATAAATCTGTTTAATGCTGCAACTCGCCCTGTTAACCGTTGAACATCCTTCATATTTGAAGGTGATTTGATATCCTAGATGGCTTTAATCTGCTCCGGGCTTGCCTCCATTCCTTTTTTGGTCACCATATATCCTAGAAATTTTCCTGCCCCCACTCCGAAGTGGCACTTAGCAGGATTTAGTTTCATGTTATATTGATCCAGGATATCAAATGCTCCCTTAATATCCTGGAGGTGATCCTCAGCCTTTTTAGATTTTACCACCATATCGTCGATGTATACCTCCATTGTGTCCCCCAGCTTATCTTTGAACATCATGTTCACCAATCTCTGGTATGTTGCACCTGCATTTTTCAAACCAAAAGGCATAGCAGTATAACAATAAATATCTGTTGGTGTCATGAAGGCAGTATCCTCCTGGTCCGAAGGCTCCATTTGAATCTGCTGAAATCCTGAGGATGCATCCATGAAGGTTAACATCTCATGGCCAGCAGTGGCATCCACCATTACATCAATATGAGGAAGAGGAAATGGGTCTTTTGGACAAGCCTTATTCAAGTCTGTGTAATCTACACAAACTCTCCATTTCCCATTTTTCTTCTGTACCACCACTACATTTGCTAGCCATCTTGGAAATTTGACTTCTCTGATCATTTTGGATTTCAACAATCTTTCAACTTCCTCTTGGATAATTGTATTTCATTCAGGAGCAAACTTCCTTCTCTTTTGCTGAACAGGCTTGAACGACCTGTCAATTCCAAGCTTGTGAGTGATAATGTCTTTGGATATACCTGTCATATCCTCATGCTTCCATGCAAATGTTGACATCCTGCACTTCAAAAAGTTAGTTAACTGTTCTTCAATATCCTGAGGGATATTGGTTCCTAAGAGCACCGAGACATCCGGATTATCTTGATCCAGGATAACTTTCTTCATATCCTGCTCTGAAGCCTCCACAATATCCTGGGCCCGCATCTTTAATTGCTATGCTGTATTAGGCTTGGTTGAAGATTTCATTGAGGATGAGTAACATTCTTTCGCCTCCTGCTGATCACTATCAACCTTGACAACCCCCCAAGGAGTAGGAATCTTGATGCATTGATGATAAGTTGATGGCACAGCCTTCATATCATGGATCCATGGCCTGCCCAGTATGATGTTATAGCAGGATAGGGAGTCCATCACACAAAAACGTTGTATCGAGTTGACCCCTTCAACATATACTGGCAACTTTATCTCCCCCACTGTGTTCCTAGCCTCTCCGCTAAACCCAACAAGCACGGTGGATTTCGAAGTGATATCCATTGGAGATACATTCATTCTTTTCAAAGCCTCTAGTTGGATTATGTTGACGGAGCTGCCATTATCCACCAATATCCTGCGTACAAAATGGTTAGCCACATATAATGTTATTACCAGAGCACCATGGAGAGGATCCTGGACAGTATCCCTGTCATCACTATCGAAAGTGATCACTTTATCAGTCGTGAGGGTAGTCATCCTGGCTGGTTTGTCTCCCCTTTCGGCCTTAGCTTCCTTTGCATGCCTCTTGGCCGCAGAATATGAAGTCCCACAAATGTCGGATCCTCCTAAGATAAAGTTGATTATCTTGGCATCCGCAGGAAGTGATGCTGCTCGTTCAGGATCCTTCTCAGTATCCTGACCCTTATTCTACTTTCTTCCTAGGAGATCCTTCAGATATCCTTTGCTTAGAAGATAACTTATTTCTTTTCTTAGTGCAATGCAATCCTCAGTTACATGTCTGAAATCTTCGTGGAAGGCACACCATTTGGATTTATCCTTCCAATCAGCTTTTTGTTGATTCTTTTGAGGCCACCTAGCTTTGTCTCCTAAACCCTGCATAGCATACATTAATTCAGGAATGTTAACAGAAAAGCAATATTCAGACAATTCAAGATATTCTTCAGGATCCTCGTCTTCAACAGCATTCACTTTCTTGTTGTCATTTCTGCCATATGGCTTCGAGCGATATGGTTTAAACGAGGATTCTGACTTCCTGTTAGTTGACTCATAAGTGGTGGATGAGTTCATCCTCTCTTGCATCTTTTTGTCATCCTCCAACCGAATATATCTTAGGGCCCGGTTTCGAGCTTCATCCAAGTTCCTGCACGGGTTCATTACAAGATCTTGGTAAAATTGAGAATCTTTTTGCAACCCCATCTTGATAGCCTGCACAGCTGTTGCAACATCAAGATGTGGAATATCTAAGGATTCCTGGCTAAACTTGTTCACATAATCTCTTAAGGATTCCTGAGGTCCTTGAGTTATCCTGTAGAGATCACTTGTTAGTTTTTCAAAACTTCGACTACAAGAAAATTGACTATTAAATAAATTCACTAGGTGAGCAAATGATGTAATCGAATGAGGAGGAACATTTAAGATCCATTTCAAGGCCGATCTTGTTAAGGTAGAACCAAAACCCTTGCATAGGCACGCTTCCTTGAGCTCCGGGGGAATAGGATTAATCTCCATTCTTTCCCTATACTGGGTAATATGCTCTTCAGGATCCGTAGTTCCATCATACAGTTTAATGTTGGGAGTTTGAAATCTCTTTGGGATTTCAGCATCACAGATAGGATATGCGAAACGAGATATCATGTGGCTGTCTTGGGATACTTCCGGAATTGGCTGGACCACTCCAGGTACACTGGATATCATGTCCTTCAATTTCTGAAGTTCCCTAGTAAATGTGGACTTCATACCTGCATCCTGCAAAGACCCACCATTGTTAGTAGCATGAATATTGTTATTTAACATGTTACCAGTCTGAGGATTCTGGCCATATCCTGAAGCATATCCTGAGCTCCTCACAGTTGACATCCTGATCGAGGAGGGTATTTCAGGAGTATGATTCTGGGAATGGATAGGCACAATATTCCCCCTATTATCCTCAGTATACACAGCAGAACTGAAGTTCGGAGTTCTGGGTTGTAAAGGAGTGACAATGTCCTCAGCAGATCTGCTCGAGCTAGATTTTAAGAGTTGTATTTCTCTTAATAGCATTTGGTTTGTTTCCTGTTGCTGCCTCATTTGTTCCTGCACACTTCCAAATAAGGTTAGAATTTCATCATTAGAGGCTAAAACGGGAGCGGATCCCTGAACACTCCGAGTAGGGATAATATCCTGATGTTGTGAAGAAGCTGGCATCCTTGGAGGAGGTGGTGGAAGCACCGAACCAGTAGTAGCAGAAGTTGTAGCAGACACAGTGGAGGAGCTCATGTTTGATCTTGAGGCCATTGTAAACAATATGGAAAAAAGTTTTGAAAACAGAAAACCAATTAACGATTTCACAAAGATTTTTAGTAAAGATAGCACCACTTGCCCCACGGTGGGCGCCAAATTGTTTTGGTCAAAAATTACCGAAGCAATTAAGTGATCAAATTAGTTAAGTGAGGTAGTGTGCTAAAAAGTGTGTTGGAAATATGCTGGTTAAGTTGTTTAAGAAAACAGTGTTCAGGATATGGCTCAGGATATTGAGCTGTATCTACGATCAAACTATGAGCAAAAAGTATAAGGGGTTATACGAGATGTATGAGGAAAGCCCTTGACCAATTTGGATCGCCGGCTTAAAACCTCAGGAGCTGACAATCGCAGCTGCCTTGTTCTTCTTATTGCTTTAAACGTCAGGATACAGTGCAGGATATTGATCAGATCGCTAAGTGTTACAATGCTTTTTGTAAAAGTGAAAGCTGCGAGAGAGTGAGTGTGAGTGAGTAGCGAGTGTAGTTGTTGTGTCCTATTGATCTGATCCATCCATCTATTTATAGTTATGAAATACAAACTAAAATTCCTATAAATATGGGATGCTTCCGAATATTCCATTATTAACGTTGTGGACCGGGTAAAGCGGCTTCAACGTCTTCATTCGAACGACTTGGACCGAGTCTTCCGGAGAAAGGGTCTTTGTGAACGTTGGGAACCTTGACTCGTACTCCTGCACACAATCTGAGAGTAATCCTTAGGATACTATCCAGGATGTTACCAATATCCTGAATTAGCATCCCGGATATGAACATATATCAAATAAGCAAGATATGATTTAAGATATTATCCAGGATATGAGCTCAGAATTTCGCCCATAACACCTGGTATACCTTAAATACCCATGTACAAATCAACAACAAGTTAATAACAATTAATAACAAGATAATAACAAATTATAACCAAGAAAACAATTATGTGCTTATGTGTTTATGTGTTGACCGAATCAAAGTTATCTCGAGCTTGTTCAAATTCTATCCCCTTCACATTATAAAACAAACTGTGCAAACTGTGCAATGAATTACGTAATTATGGATGCATACATAATTATGGAATTTAGTGCACAGAAATCACAGCAAGTTTTGTCATGTATCTAGAGTTAACTCCATTCATTTCCATTTCTAACGAAGAGCCCGTTGAGGAAAATGAATCAATCATTTTTGCTTCTGAAGAATATCCGTCGAGGGAAATGAATATCCTTTTGATTAGTCCTTCATTTCCATTTCTAACGAAGAACCCGTTGAGGAAAATGAATCAATCATTTTCACTTCTGAAGAATATCCGTTGAGGGAAATGAATATCCTTTTGATTATTCCTTCATTTCCATTTCTAACGAAGAACCCGTTGAGGAAAATGAATTAATCATTTTCGTTTCTGAAGAATACCCGTCGAGGGAAATGAATATCCTTTTGATTATTCCTTCATTTCCATGTCTAACGAAGAACCCGTTGAGGAAAATGAATCAATCATTTTCGCTTCTGAAGAATATCCGTCGAGGGAAATGAATATCCTTTTGATTATTCCTTCATATCCATTTCTAACGAAGAACCCGTTGAGGAAAATGAATCCATCATTTTCTCTTCTGAAGAATATCCGTCAAGGGAAAATGAATATCCTTTTGATTATTCCGTCATTTCCACTTCTGACGAAGTACCTGTTAAGGAAAAATGAATCATCCACTCATTTTTCGCTTTAAAGTATATCAACTGGGAAATGACAAGATTATGCCTTGCATATCTTTGATGGGTTACTCTACGCAAATAGATGACACCCTAGATTCCATGCACGACAATTATCTAACACAACGTTAAAGCAAACTCCTACGAATAAATTTCGGGACGAAATTTCCTAAAGTAGGGGAGACTGTGACATCTGTGTCACTTCAACCATCAAACAAATACCAAATCAATGAAATATTGTGTTTCATACTTGGGATTTGTATAAATTTGTGTATCATTTGCACATATCAATTCTTGTTCGATTTCGAGCTTTAAATCGCTTTCTAGAAGGTTATACGTGAACTAATGCGTAAACATAATCAGTTTAATGCAACAAACACTCCGGAATAGTGACATAGGCTTAACATACCATAAATAACCTTTACATAACTTTGAAATAAGTTTTGGAGGGTATGGTGTGTCGAAATCAAGTTTATTCGATCGCAAGGACTATTTGCGTCAAACTGCAAAAGTATACCGAATCGAATAGTAACGAACATTCCGGAACTTGATCGTAAGTTAAATATGCCCTAAATATCCTTTACATAGCTTAGAAATAGGCTTTGAGGTGTTTGGTGCGCAAAAATAAACTTTCTGATCAATAGGGTCTAAAAGCGTCAAAAAGTGCATAAGTTTGCATTTTCGTGCATATCTTATGTTCTGAATATATCTGGATATCCAAAAAATTATGTAATCATTAAAATGTTTTATTTTAGTGATTGGCATGATAAAATTCCATTCGTCGCGTAATTTGGATCGTTTTTCGCGTCCGTTCGTGTTTCGTCGTAATTAACCAAACAACGCAACCGTACGGCCAAACGAACTGACATCCGAGATGTTTTTGAGCATATTTTAAGTTCCCTATACTTTAAAATCATTTTAGAGCTTTGAAATGGGGTTAACAGGGCTTAAATGTGTCAAATATGCATCAAAAACCAAGTTTTTAGGCTGCAGGGGCTAACAGTGTAAATCTGCCAAACTTGTCAGGCGGGGCGCGTAAACCTAGCCCAATTCTTACATGGGGCGTGACAGCTGCCCAGTACAGAAACATTGAATCTGGACTTCCAGCCTGTTTTTGATGGTTTTCTTCATAGATTTGCAATACCATTTGATGGTATTTGATGTCCCTATTGTTTTAAAAACCTTGTGCCCAAGTGTAAGGTTCAGATTCAAGCACGAATAACGAGAAACGATCCCAACGGTTGTGGGAATCCTATAAATACCCACTTGGTTTCTTTGGTTTCTCACACTTTGATCTGATTTTTGCTCTAAGTTGGAGTATATACTTCATACCTGAGCAATCTTTAGATCAAATCTCCCTAGCGTGGACCCTTTGTAAGCTTCTTTCGTGCTTTTATTACTTTTCAAGCGTGAAAGTCAAACAGTGTTTGACTTTCTGCTTTGACCAGTTTTTGGTCGACACAAAGTTCGTTTGAACTTTGCAACGTGAGCGTAATCACGATGGTTATAGTCCCTTGTGACTATACCTACTGATTACCACGTTATTTAGGCATAGTGACGAGTCATAGTTTAGGTCAAAATGCGCGTTTATGCGTATTTTAACATGTTTAACTCGTCACTTTTAGTCTAGTGCTTATATAGAGTCGTAAAGTCAAGCGGTCTAAACCACCCCTTAGACTTTCGAACTCGACCCGTTTGTTCGATCATTAGGATCCGACCAAACATGTTTAGTGACCATAGTTGTGTTGGGAATAACCTTCCGAGGTTATACCTTATGGTCACTTAGTTTAATTAGTTGTATGATAGATTGTTATATGCCCTAGGTAAAATGACCAAAATGCCCTTTTCATGCATAATTGGTATTTAAGCATATGTAACTTAAACTTTTGTCACTTAACTGATTATGCAACATATTTAAACATGTTTAGGCTTATAATACTTGTCATAGGACTAGTTAGGCGTTCCGAACGCGTTTTACGCGAACGACGCGTTAAAGTTGCGTAAGCTACCTAAACGAGTCGTAATGGGTCGTAAGCACTTAGGATAGGTTTTGATTTAGTATGTAGGCTTTGTTAAACCATATCATATGAGTTCCAACACTCATTTGGTTTACGAAACCTCATCCTATCCAATCTTCCGATTTAGGTCCGGTTTATTAACATAGTTACCTATATTAGGTGCCGTTTGATTCCGTGATCCCTGTAGCTTTTTTTAGTTGTTATTCAAGACTTCTAAGCATCCTCAAGTGAGTACATAGTTCCACTCTTTTACCATTTTAAACTGTTTTGGGGTGATTCATATGTGCTAAACAATTTCAAGTCTTCTAAACAAATGCTATGGTTTATATAAAACTATCTATTAAACTGTTTAAACCGTTTGGAACTGTTTGATCTATGTGAACCGTTTGGAACTGTTTGATTTATCTGAACCGTTTGGAACTGTTTGATCTATTTGAACTGTTTGAACCGTTGGGTTAGGGAAGTGATTAGGTAATGGGGCGGGTGTAATGTGATAAAAGCATGGTGGATACGCCGCTGGTACTTCCTATATACAAGTACTTTTAACAAATTATATATCGTTGCGTTATCTAGATGACTTGGGCAAATGTTACCAAAATGAACTTATATTACAAGGTTTTTCTAACAATATAAACCATTCAAGTTTTATAACAAGAACAATTTACGATTTGGTCTACTAAAACAAATGTTTTGGGTTAAGAATCATGGCTACGAGATTTTATAAACTATAACCAACTTGATTTGAGTTGGTTAATTCTGTTGAAAATACTATATACTTTTCAAAACAAGGTTTTTAACTTTTGAAGTCTAATGAGGTATTGCAACATGTAAACGAGCCATGAATCCGATACTCTCACAAAACCTATGTACTCGCTGGCATTTTTATGCTGACGTATTTTCACATATGTTTCAGGTACCATAGTTGATGATGTTTGATGATGATATTGGTGCATGCTCACATAGGAATGGACGAGGCCTTAGTGAGTTAATAATAATTAAAGTCAATTTGTTCATGTTTTGTTTCAAATTTCAAGACAATGTAATAAACTTAATTCAATAAAACAGAACTTTAATCCATGTGTTGTGAAACAATGATTCTGTTACGACACTCCCCAATGTTTCTGCCGCGGTTTGTTGTTTTAACGCGGTCGGGGTGTGACACTAGTGTAATCCGATCGGATGGCAGTCCGATCGGATGAGTGACGTCATCAAGTACGAAGAACAGTTCATGGTTTTTGATCAATTTGAACGTGTTTTAGCTCGAATTTTGGATTGAAACTTTGTAGGATTATGCTATTACTGATTCCGATCAGTTTGATGTCAATTTTAGTCCATTTGTCCGTAAATTGTAGGTCAATTTTGGATTTTTCTTAGTTTTAGGTGTGAAAATATAGAAAACAGGTAGAAATGTAGAAGAAGATGATGAAATGGTCAAAATCTCCGGTGAGATTTGACAGAAAACGACTGAAAACGGCTGAAATCCTCGTGAAATCGTTGTAACTATCTCCGATTCAACCTCCTGTGGCGCTGATACCACTTGTGAGCGCCCTTGCAGGAGTCGGTTTTCTCTCTAGATGAAGAACGTGGTCAGAATCTATCAATACAGAGGTGCAGAATCCCTCGACATCGTCAGAGAATCATCAACAACGATATCAACGATTAACATGACCAATTTCATTGAGTAATGTGAAAGTACAAAGATCCTGATGACAAGAGGACAGAGCTTCGCTACACAGACTAGCAAAAGATTCTAAACAATGACCCCTACACATCTATTAATAGGCGCCATAGGAGAGTTGGTGTCATCCGGCCAGATGGTCATCCGTCCGGATGGCCATCCGTCCGGATGACCTACGTCATCCGACCGGATGTGTTTGACAAAACATGTTCCGTCTCCCGTTATGTCTAGATACAAAAAATACATACATACAAAACTGTACAATGACACATACAGGATAAAATATACAGACTCGATATAGATGGAAGCTACAAACATAATGCACTAACAAAAAAGGACATTCAAAATTTAAGGCAAGAGCTTGAGGTATTAATGTATCTCTTTATATATTAGAATGTTTAATGACTTGATCCATGTGTTGAGATGTAACTTATTTGGACACTTATTTTTTTTGCAGATCCTTAGAAAAACTAAACGTGAAAATATTATTCAGAATCCAGATGTTAAATTCCTTTTGAGAGTCCAGATGAATTTTGTTTTGTTATCGAATTTGCACAAGTAACTGGCTATGTTCTCTTTCCCACATCCCTTCTTGGATATTCTTTATACATATATTACAGTTTATTATCCAGTATTGTACGATGTTACTTTCTATTGTATTCATCGGATGCATTATGGTACATGGTGTGTTGAGCAAAACTCTTGAAGATAACAAGTGCCTTCCTGAAGATGAAGTGCAAAAAATTGTAAAGCACTCTGTATTTTATTTCTACAATGGAGGAGAGCACCAAGTCTACCCGAGTCATTGATTACTGGTGTGGTTTCTAGGATTAACTCTACCATATGCACGTATCCTCTTAAGTTACTAAAAGTCCGGCTCACTATTTAGGTACCTTTTTGCTTTCATCGTTTCGTCTTCTTTTCAATATATTTAACTTTTAAAGGTTGTTATTATAGAGTTTACATAATGTATGTCTGAACAGGGGTGTTCATGGTTTATTTTAAACCGTTAGACCATCCAAACTGGTTATCGTTTGGTTTCGTGGTTTGTTTTTAAATTTAGTTTTGGGTCGGTGAGTTTCTAAAAACTGAAAGCGTAAAAAATGGTTGGTTTGCGGTTTATAGCGTAAAACCGACCGTATATATGTTCATGGTGCTGGTGTTAGAGAAGATGTTTGACTTCAATGAAACAAAGGTTTTGATTTCATAAGATACAACTCACATGTTAAGTCAACTCTTGCTATACAGATAGAAAACACCTGTTATCTCTATGTCAGACCCCTCAAGGTAATTTCACAAATTTATTAGATCTCTATTTCATCCAAACATTTGGAATTATGATTTAATTTGAATGGTTATGTTTTAATATAGTGTTCACGGGATAGCAAAAAGTAATTGACGGAAGGCTGAAACTTAAAGTCGGGTCGAGAAAGTTCTCGGGAGTAATAGGAATCAAGCTCTTATTCATTGCAAAAAGGCTTTCCCTGGGGTCTAGAAAGTTATTGGGTCAGTCAATGTCGAGTTCCTGAATGTAACGCTTCGCTTTTTCGTAACTTTCCTTAATTAGAAAGCTTTTCTTGTATTTCTATTTTTGGAAACTTGTATTCCTGTTAATCGTCTTTCGTTGTACCATTGTAAAATCCGAGACTTTGATCGTAATAAAATAAATTCATTCTTCCTTACAAATTATACTTTACATATTTGTGCATGCTTACACATTTTAATTCATTATGCATTGATATCTTATTCGCGATGTGACAACTGGCACAAAACCAGTAATTTCCGTACAGTCTAATTATTATTTAATATCTGCAATTATGTGCTTAAATGTCAACATGGTCTGATTTCATGCTATACATGTGAATTCATGCATGTTTTATACTTCAAATATTGCTTTATGCATTACTTTTAGCGTTGCGTCAGAAAGACTAGTAAACTCACCGGTAAGACACACTGTGTTAACAGTTCTGCAGAAAACAGTCAGATATTAGAATTCGGGCCGAGGAATAGGTCCAACATCTAAAAATACATTAAAACCCAAGTGTGGATACAAGGGTTAACATATAAACTTTCCGGAAGCTAAGCTATGCATTAAAAAGCACCCGAAACGCACTTTAAATGCAGAATTCTGTGTAATTCAGCAACAATTCAGCTATAATCAGCTTTTAAACACAATAATATCATGAAGAATTTATGTTTTATTGTCCAAAATAACTTACAAAGTGTCAGGAATTGAAATTGCCTTAAAAAGTGCTTCATACCTAGTGAAACTGCGCAATTCAGCACTTTAACGAACCGTAACGAACCGAACAACTGGACAATAACTGGGATATCAAAATTTGACTAGAAGTAATGTTTTTATGATATTAAACTAGTATTGATGCTAGAACACCTTAAAAATCATAAAAACACCTAAACACACTTAAACTTACTTAAACCTTATCATTTGCACTTTAAACCTTCAACTTCCAAAATTTTACATTTTACCCCCCCCCCCCTCTTCACCAAATCCGGCCCCTATGGGCCCCACATAAAGATTTTAGTTGATTTTATTAGATTTTATGTGGAGAATATTCTAAGAATTATTCCATTAAAAGATTTGAAAGATCTTATAAAATCCTAAACAAATCACACACTCCCATTCATCTTTTTCTTCCTTGTTTCTCCTTGCTTGTTCACGGCTCAACCTACACACACACAACCCACCATTTTCACTTCATTTCCTCACAATCCAAGCTGCTAGAAGGTGTATGGAGGCCATTTAGGAAGGTGTATGGTCCTCACAATCCAACCAACTTGTGGAGCTTTTAACCTCTTGATTTCTTCCTTGTTCATCACCTTCATCTTTGTGCCACTTCCCTAGCCATTAGAGCTACTAGTAAGCTTCTTGATCACTAATTTAAGTCATGTTTATGTTATGTACAAGTTTCACCATCTAAACAATTTAACTTCTAATGTTAAAAATGAGAAGATCTAACATATTCATGAAGAAAATAAGTGATTACATGAATTTTTAGTGTATGTATTGTTGTTGTGGATGTTAGATCTTGTGCATATGATTAGATCTAGTATGTTAAAGCTTAGATCTACCAAGTTTAAGCATGGATCTTGAAGGATCCATGGTTAAACTTGAAGATGAACATATGAAGCATAATGTGAACTTGAAGTAAGAATTTCTATGCATAACATTGTAATTTTGAAGTAATAAAGTATGTGTAGAACAAATTTTTGAAACTAAAACTCATGAAGAGTTTGTTAAAAATAGAACATAAAGCTTATTTTTGAAAGATCTAAAGCTATTAAGCATGGATCTTGAAAGATCCATGGTTAAACATGATGTTAAACATAATGATCTTTCTAATAAACATAAAAGTGGTTTTAGAACATGGTTTACAACTTTAAAGACCATTAAACTCATGGATGAATGAGTTAGTGGATTAAAGTTTCACATAAGTTTGTTTAAAATACTCAAGAACACTTATTTTTGGAAAGATCATAATATGTTAAGTGTAGATCTAGAAGACTACACATTTTTAACAAGAAACAAGTTCACCATAATGTTTCATATGGAAAAATTAGTGTATGTTGTTGATGGTTATTGTTGGAAAATTGTTTTGATGTTGAAAAGAAAATAAACACATGTTTTGAAAACATGGGAAACCTCCATTTTTAGGAGAAACTATGTCAAAATTTTTATAAAATTTTGACACTTAGAAAATATAAGTTTTGATGAAACTTATTCCCTAAAAATGTTTACCAAGGTTTCCCTAATTTTTGTGTAATATTACAAGTCAAGAAATAGTGATTTCTTCAAGTTAAAAATTAATATTAAGTATGTATATTTTTTGGAAAAATATATATATTTAATGATCACCAAATTTTGTGCTAAGTGTATATTATGTGAATTATATGTAGTAGTGTATTAGGGACTTGAAAATACACTAAATACTCTCATGGAGTATGAATACAAAAATACACATACAAATACATGAGAATACATAAGTATACTAAGTATTGGAATTTATACAAAAATCGGGTGGATAACAAGAATAACCATATATATTTTATAGCATGACAAAATATATATTTCGTACAAGTCTTAAAAATATTTTATTTTTAAGAAATATAAATTCCGGAAAGTAATAAAAATCAAAGTATTGATTTTTGGTCAAAAACACGAAATACACAAGTGTTTACATAAAATACAGGTATACTTTCCTAAGAATACTTGTACAAAAATAATATTGAAAATATTATTTCACAAAATACTTATATTTATTTTTGGGAAAATAATATAAATACATACATGAAAAGTTAAAAATATAAATTATTTTTAACAACTTATTACCTCGAAAGGTCTACATAAATGAATATATATTTGAGAGATAAAATATATATTTACAAATAAGCAATACAAACTCAAAGTGCAAGAACATGACAAACATGCAAGACCCGACAAACAAGGGCACGACCCTCACAAAGAACGAACATACAAAGAACATACATAAACAAAAGATGGTGACTTGTACTTGTGTGATACAAGTCTGGTGACTAACATTAATAGAACACGTATAGGTCACGACGCGACGAAATCAACCGGTAAAGTTTACGGCGCAGGATACGCAAAGTTGTGAGTTCATGTCCCCACTTTTAAACTTTTACTTGTTTTCTAAACTTGGGGAAAATACATGTACAATGGTATGCAGCACACAAAACTAAGGAATGACACATAGATCACGAGACGAATAGGGTACCATAAGCACCATTAGTCAACGTATACATTTAGACCGCGGAACAGAAAGGTTAGATCTAATGGGTTTCAGGCAACCCCACTCTTGGCCTACTTCTACCAATGAGTGCTTCTGTGTCTCAGTCAAACTCGACAAAAATGCCTAGTTTTGGTGGCTTCCTATGTCGTGACACATGTTAGTGACCTTGCAACCCACTAGCGATCTCGTATTCCTTACAATTATAGAACTCAGTTTCAGATACGTCTTACAAATTACATACCATGTTTTCATTCAAGTATATAAACATTCAATACAAAAACTGCATGAACTCACACCAACATTATGTTGATGATTTTCCAAAACTTACATGTATTTCAGGAAACAAGTTGGATCTAGGGCGCTGCTGTTGTTTTCAAGACGTAAATTTAAAGACTAGATGTCATCGACTTTTGTTTTGTATCATAACTTGAGGGTTTTGGTTGAAACTTAGATGACTTGTATTTGTAACATTTCAAACCTTTGAATGGATGAACATCATTTTGATCATATAGTTGTTTATTATAATCGAATGCAATGAGAACCAATTAAGTCACACGCATACGCTTTCGTAAAAGTCAGGGTGTGACACGCGATTCTTGTAAACGCGTGTTAACTTGCAAATACATATTATACATATATGACTTATACGATTTTCACTCATGTTTATACATCATTGGACACTTACAAATGCTTAATCATGATTAATGTACTTATATTATGCTCAACTATATGTTTATATACTTAAAATCACATTATAATGCACTTTACACCTTAAAACATAACAAACTTGAAACTATAAGGGCTAAAAATGACAAAAAAACAATAATTATACACGGCATAGGGTCTCGCGCCCCGCAACCGTCCTCCCACTTCTCTCTCACGCTCCGCCAGTGACCAGAATCCGTAGAATGTTGTTAACAGCTCATGTATTGGTCAATTGTGTGTTAGTTTTGGTTGCAACTACTCCTTAATTACACTTAACTCAAAACCCTAAACCTCAACTATAAAACCAACACTTCCTACACTCATTTTTCACTTTACAAATACTAATCTCTCTCTCAAAACACTCTTAAACACAACAAATTTCTAGAACATAATCAGAAACTTCAAGTGTTTCTAAGTGAGTTCTAACTCACTTCCTTTGCCATTTTCTACTCATTTCTTCTTTCTTAGCACTTGGATAAGCTCTAGGGAGGTTTTCACAAGATTACTTGGTTAATCTAAGGTGAAACCTCAACATATTTGAGGTCCAAAGTGCCTTAAACTTTCTGTTTTTATATATGTTCTTGTATGTTCACTTTATGTTTATAACTTGATGGAATCTTATGCCCATCAAGCTCACAATCAAGTCTATGATTGTGGGTTTGTATTAGGGTGATTACCATCAAAGTTATGAGTTCAAACACTCACATTATTTCTATTTGTACATGATATTTCAATGATGAAAACAAGCACAAGTCATCTTCCATATGATGAACTTGTGACTTGTGAAGTGTGAACAAATGGAAGCCTTGGCTTTCCAAACTTAGTTCCAATCCTTCATTGAACCTTGTGTATGAACACTCTTGTGACTTACTAGAATCAAAGTACCTTAGCCACGTCTAGCCACCGACACATAGAATTACCTTTCCATGTCGTGTTGGCACACCTTGGGTTGTAGTGTACTTGGTCACTTGAGCCTTGCTACAATAGATTTATTTTCTTGTTATTCATGACCCTCCCACCATCTTCATGATGGTGTGTGTAGTGGTGAATCATATAATGAGGTTTTCAACCTCCATGCTTGACAATACATGATATTGCATGACATTCTTTGATTAGACATAGTTAGATTATATTACTACCTTATAAATATATATATATATATATAAACTATATGATACGTGGCTGAATTTGTGATGATAATCAAGTTATGATTATTCGTCATAAACCTAGGGTGACTTGGCGATTCCAACCTCAACAAACAACTCTTCAAAACAACTATAAAACCAACACTTCCTACACTCATTTTTCACTTTACAAATACTAATCTCTCTCTCAAAACACTCTTAAACACAACAAATTTCTAGAACATAATCAGAAACTTCAAGTGTTTCTAAGTGAGTTCTAACTCACTTCCTTTGCCATTTTCTACTCATTTCTTCTTTCTTAGCACTTGGATAAGCTCTAGGGAGGTTTTCACAAGATTACTTGGTTAATCTAAGGTGAAACCTCAACATATTTGAGGTCCAAAGTGCCTTAAACTTTCTGTTTTTATATATGTTCTTGTATGTTCACTTTATGTTTATAACTTGATGGAATCTTATGCCCATCAAGCTCACAATCAAGTCTATGATTGTGGGTTTGTATTAGGGTGATTACCATCAAAGTTATGAGTTCAAACACTCACATTATTTCTATTTGTACATGATATTTCAATGATGAAAACAAGCACAAGTCATCTTCCATATGATGAACTTGTGACTTGTGAAGTGTGAACAAATGGAAGCCTTGGCTTTCCAAACTTAGTTCCAATCCTTCATTGAACCTTGTGTATGAACACTCTTGTGACTTACTAGAATCAAAGTACCTTAGCCACGTCTAGCCACCGACACATAGAATTACCTTTCCATGTCGTGTTGGCACACCTTGGGTTGTAGTGTACTTGGTCACTTGAGCCTTGCTACAATAGATTTATTTTCTTGTTATTCATGACCCTCCCACCATCTTCATGATGGTGTGTGTAGTGGTGAATCATATAATGAGGTTTTCAACCTCCATGCTTGACAATACATGATATTGCATGACATTCTTTGATTAGACATAGTTAGATTATATTACTACCTTATAAATATATATATATATATATAAACTATATGATACGTGGCTGAATTTGTGATGATAATCAAGTTATGATTATTCGTCATAAACCTAGGGTGACTTGGCGATTCCAACCTCAACAAACAACTCTTCAAAACAACTATAAAACCAACACTTCCTACACTCATTTTTCACTTTACAAATACTAATCTCTCTCTCAAAACACTCTTAAACACAACAAATTTCTAGAACATAATCAGAAACTTCAAGTGTTTCTAAGTGAGTTCTAACTCACTTCCTTTGCCATTTTCTACTCATTTCTTCTTTCTTAGCACTTGGATAAGCTCTAGGGAGGTTTTCACAAGATTACTTGGTTAATCTAAGGTGAAACCTCAACATATTTGAGGTCCAAAGTGCCTTAAACTTTCTGTTTTTATATATGTTCTTGTATGTTCACTTTATGTTTATAACTTGATGGAATCTTATGCCCATCAAGCTCACAATCAAGTCTATGATTGTGGGTTTGTATTAGGGTGATTACCATCAAAGTTATGAGTTCAAACACTCACATTATTTCTATTTGTACATGATATTTCAATGATGAAAACAAGCACAAGTCATCTTCCATATGATGAACTTGTGACTTGTGAAGTGTGAACAAATGGAAGCCTTGGCTTTCCAAACTTAGTTCCAATCCTTCATTGAACCTTGTGTATGAACACTCTTGTGACTTACTAGAATCAAAGTACCTTAGCCACGTCTAGCCACCGACACATAGAATTACCTTTCCATGTCGTGTTGGCACACCTTGGGTTGTAGTGTACTTGGTCACTTGAGCCTTGCTACAATAGATTTATTTTCTTGTTATTCATGACCCTCCCACCATCTTCATGATGGTGTGTGTAGTGGTGAATCATATAATGAGGTTTTCAACCTCCATGCTTGACAATACATGATATTGCATGACATTCTTTGATTAGACATAGTTAGATTATATTACTACCTTATAAATATATATATATATATAAACTATATGATACGTGGCTGAATTTGTGATGATAATCAAGTTATGATTATTCGTCATAAACCTAGGGTGACTTGGCGATTCCAACCTCAACAAACAACTCTTCAAAAGATTTATCAAGTTTGAAGCTTGCAAAACCGTGAGTACACTTGACCCATTTTCATTTTACAAATTTTGGGTTGTAACATGTTAACATATCAAAATACACAAATACACACAAACATACTTTATTCGCTCAATCCATTATACATGCTCTTTGTTATGCTTAGGTTCATTCTAGAATACATACATGCTATTTGTCATTAACTTTGCTAGCCCATCTTAACATATACAATGCGATAGGAGTAGCACGCCGCCCGTCGGGGTATTGTTAAGCTTATTATACATAAACGGTCTCGTTCACTTTTGTGGCGAGGGATGCACATAATTCTCGTGGACACTAAGGTTTGACTTTTAGTTATGCATGCTAGTTTACCTTGTATACAAATTTGCCATGTGGATTCGAGTAATTCCTTTTATACTTATGCTATGTATTTAAAACTTGTGTACTCGCCAATGCTTTTTGTGTTGAACTATACTTTTAACATGTTACAAGTTGATGATGATGCTCATGATGAATCTAGTAGGGATGAGTTAGAAACACACTTAGAATACTAGATTTGATTACCTTGTTATGTTAAACTTGTTGTATTTGGTCTTTTCAATGTTGTATTTGAATTTCTTTTGTTGTATTTGACAATTTATGGTTATGAAGGAAATCGGTTTTGAACTTAATTATTGTCACATAATGTTATGAAGTCTTTGAGCAATCTCTTTCATCTGATGTTTCCGCCATCGGTTGGGGTGCGACAGATTGGTATCAGAGCCATAACTATAGGGAATTACGTAGAATGCCATGATTCGACCTAGTCTGTAGTAGGTACCACACTTTGACCATTCTTGCTACTTGTTTAAAATATCAATTCTTCCTATTTGCTTCTTTCACTTCTTTTGTCTTAATATTACAATATGTCTTTCCTAAGACATTTACACAATACACTTTTGAAGACTTGAAGACACTCGTAATACAAACGAGACGAGTTTAACAAAATAGGCGTGAAACCCATAATTTGGTAAACGACTCTCAATTCGCTTATTCTATTTTTGCACGAAATTACGCCATCAAGTTAGGAGTGAAATCCACATCTTGATGGTAAATTTCCAAATCAAATTCTAGTGGACCCTCGTCAAAGGGTCGAAATTAAATTTTGACCAGTCGAGTACCAACCACACTTAGGGTACGAAATCGTCAAGTTAGGGGTGAAACCCGCATCTTGTCGATTAAGTCCCATTCCTTGATTTTCAATCTCGCCAAAGTTTTGATTGTTTTAATCGATTAGGGACGTGTAGTAACTGGAAGGGTAAGATACCGTTAATCACTTCTCGACGAGAGTATCTTACCTGTAGGCCAAAGCACGTTTCCCTAATTTGAAAGGACTTTTGATTCACTTTGGAATAGTCGACGTTTCTAAACCCGAAACAATCCAATGTTTTATTGAGCCTATCTTTTATGTTATCTCAATTTATATGTGATTTTATACTTGTTATCTCATTCATTTCAAAATCGATACACAATTCGCACGTCTCTTGCAATAAAAAACAATAATAATTCTCGTGAACAAACTAAATTTATACTCTTTTACGCATTCATACGTGTTATACCTTGTGAATACTTGTTGAATACATGCAATTTATGTGAATCATACGTGCTACATGATACTTACATACTTATACATGTAGAACCTTATTTTAAATTATGATCAAATCTCATCCTTTCCTTCTCTTTCGATTCTTTAGATGGCTTCCCACAGTATGTCCAAGAAGACCAAGTCCAAGAAGGGTTCCAACTCCAACTCCAACTCTGACATGATGTCCAAGAAGGATTGCATGAAGTTTATGGCCTAGAAAATGGCCAAGATCATCCCCGACATCGTTAGCAAGATCTAACCCAACCCTGACTCACCCCATGCCTCCGTCGACTCAAAGGTGGAAACACCTAGAGCAACGTTTCTGTTTAAGTAATTTATGGCCTGTAAACCTCTCGAGTTAACTGGCAAAGATGGTGCCACCGCCCTACTGAACTGGTTCGATGCTATCAAACTAACTTTCCTCCAAAGCGGTTGTCCTGACAACCTGCGAACCCTAAACACTACAGGGGTATTCCATTCGAGGGCTCTTGAATGGTGGAACTCCGAGCGTAACAAGCGAGGAAATGACGCAGCCCACGCCTTGCCCTGGGATGAACTGAAGGAATTAATGAAGGATGAGTTTTATCCTCCCCACAAGCTCCAAAAACTAGAAAATGAATTCTGGAATTTGAAGCAAGTCGGGAACGACAAAGCTAGTCTCACAGCGCGTTTCAAACAGCTCAGTGCCCTCTGCCCTGGCCAAGTCAACTCTATCGACAAGGCTATTGCCAAATACATTCGCTTCCTTCCACCCACCTTAATGAACCACATTGTTTCTGCCTCCCCTAAAACCCTCGAAGACGTGTACCGCTTAGCAACTGAACTCAATAACAATTGCGTTCTTCATGGAACCTCCGACAAGGTTTCATCAAAAAATGCACACCAAGCTATCACCGATACCACCAGCATTGAACCCTCACCCTCCCAATCGTCCAAGAAAAACAAGAACAAGAAGTGAAAGGCTTCTTGTCAAAATTGTGCGCTTATTACTCCGCAAAACCCAAAACCATTACAGTCATTTCCCGCTACCTCAAACCTTGAGCCACAAAAGAGGAACTACACTGGGTCGTACCCCAAGTGTAACCATTGCTCTTACCACCATCCCGTTAACACCCCGTGTCGCAAATGCGCACGCTGTAACAGATTTGGGCATTTCGCCGACCAATGTCGTAGTAGCCCAAAGCCTACCCAAGACCAAGCTATCGTTGCAAACCCTGACCTTAACCAAGCTCAACCCCAAGTCGCCACTATGCGAGCATGCTTCAAGTGTGGCGATATTAACCATCTCGCCAACATTTGCCCCCAGCACAACCAACCACAACAGCAACAACAGCAACAGCAGCAACAGTAGCAATAACAACAGCCTCAACAACAAGCTCGAGGCCGATCATTCGACATCACCGCTGCTCAGGCGCAAAACTCCATTGATGTTATAAATGGTATGTTTCTTGTCAACCATGGCTATGCTTCTTGTCTATTTGATACTGGCGCAGATAAGAGTTTTGTATCTATTGAATTCGAACCTATGCTGAAGTGTAAACTCTCTAAGTTACCACGATCATTCGCTGTCGAAGTCGCAAATGGTAAATCCGTCACTGTCGATTCTGTTCTTTCTAAGTGTTCTTTGAATCTCAACGATCATACATTCTCGATTGACCTCATACCTATGCAAATGGGTAGCTTTGACATCATAGTAGGCATGGATTGGCTTAGGCGAGTTCGTGCTGAAGTCGTTTGTTCCGATAAATTCATTCGTCTTCCTCTTCCCAATGGTGATTCCTTGCACGTCTATGGCGAGAAACCTTCTAAAGGTCTCAAGCTTATGTCGTGTACTCAAGCGAACAAGTGCTTGCGCAAGGGTACCTTCGCCTTTCTTGCTCACATTGCGGAAAAGAAGGACAAGGACTCAAGCATAAGTGACGTTCCTGTCATTCGTGACTTTCCCAATGTTTTTCCTGATGATCTTCCTGGTCCGCCTCCTGCTCGTTCTGTCGATTTTCGTATCGATTTAATGCCTGCCGCTATGCCTGCCGCTAAGTCTCCTTATCGCTTAGCACCCTCGGAAATGCAAGAGCTATCGAGCCAACTTCAAGAGCTTCTTGATAAAGGCGTTATACGCCCTAGTACTTCTCCTTAGGGCGCTCCCGTTCTATTCGTCAAAAAGAAAGATGGATCATTCTGAATGTGTATTGACTATCGTGAGCTCAAAAAGATTACAGTCAAAAACCGATATTGAAGGGATATGGTCCCAAAAACTTGCGCCAGCCCAGAGGACCATATCATCATTATGCTCTAGGATCATCTTAAGCAGGTCTTACGCGCCCCGAGCGATTGATTTAAACAGATCTGGGAGGATCATTTCTTAATGACCATGCGCTGGAGAAAAGAGAAGGCTAATATTCATTTAACACCCTTGGGCGGGCGCGCGTAGGGATACAGTTAAGCTTGAAGATATAACGACTAAAGTCCTAAACATATCCGCGCACATGGAGAAATAAGGAATTGAATAAAAGGAATCTTTTCTGTTATAACCAACTGGACACGTGGGAACTGATCAAAAGTGCATAGCTATAGATCTTCTAGAAGCATTAAATGACCATCGTGCAAGGCCTCATTCGGTTACAACCGAATATGACGTGGCAGCATCTTGAGCACTCATCTAGTTTCACGATGATGGTATAATTAACATGCAGATCAAGATTAAATCACTTTCCACGTGGCATCTCCCTAGCCATCGATCAACCCACGATCCGTGTGCATGGATTGGGAAATAACCGCAAACGGAAAAGAAGATTCCTTTAACTCTCCGTTGCATTTTAAGCGCCAAAACCTTCGGCTATAAATAAGAGACTTAAGGTACAAGTTATTCATTCACTTCCATATACTTTCACTCTTTACTACTTCATATTCTTCGATCACTGTACTTATTCTCACACCGGAGGGTGATCACGGAGAGAACCCCCATTCTCCCCGTGGCGAGGCTGATGGCGTTGTCTGTTTTGCAGTGATTCAGGTGAAGAATTATCCGGCAGTCATCAATGAGGAGATTAACCATTTTTATGCAGAAACCATATCCTCAGATCTAAATTGATTCCGGTCATTTTAGATCTGGTGTTTTCTCAGATATCCTCTTCTTCGTATTGACGATCTCTTCGATCAATTACAAGGCGCAACTTGTTTTTCCAAGATTGATCTTCGTTCTGGTTATCATCAACTTCGAGTCCTCGAAGAAGATATACCCAAAACCGCATTTCGTACGCGTTATGGTCAGTATGAGTTCGTGGTCATGCCCTTTGGTTTGACCAGCGCACCTGCGGTTTTCATGGACTTGATGAACCATGTGTGCAAGGCTTATTTCAACCGTTTCGTGATCGTCTTCATCGACGATATTCTCATCTACTCCAAGACACAAGAAGAGCACGAGCGACACTTGCGTCTTATCCTTCAACTTCTACGCGCTAAACGTCTTTACGCCAAATTCTCCAAGTGTGAATTTTGGTTAAAAGAGGTTCAATTCCTAGGTCACACCGTCAACGAACGTGGTATTCACGTTGACCCTGCGAAGATTGAAGATGTGAAGAACTGGATTGCTCCTAAGTCTCCGTCTGAAATTCGTTCATTTAATGGTTTAGCTGGTTACTATCGTCGTTTCATTTCCAACTTCTCAAAAATCGCCGTTCCTCTTACCTCCTTGACTCAAAAAGAGAACCCTTTTGTTTGGGGTCCCGAACAAGTGGAGTCTTTCCAAACGCTCAAGGATATGCTTTGCAATGCTCCTATCCTAGCTCTTCCCGATGGTAATGACGACTTCGTCGTGTATTTCGATGCTTCAAACCTTGGTCTTGGTTGTGTCCTTATGCAATGAGACAAGGTTATCGCTTCCGCATCGAGGCACCACAAAATACATGAGAAAAACTACACTGCGTACGACCTTGAACTTAGTGCAGTTGTTTTTGCCTTGAAGATATGACGACACTACCTTTATGGTACTAAGTGTGTGGTCTTCACCGACCATAAGATCCTTCAGCACATCTTCAACCAAAAGGAACTGAACATGCATCAACGTCGGTGGGTAGAATTGTTAAACGACTACGACTGCGAAATTTGCTACCATCCAGGTAAAGCGAATGTCATGGCCGACGCACTCAGTCGTAAAACTCATTTCAAGGGTATTCGTTGCTTCCAACTCATCAACGATCTTCAAAACCGCATTCATAAAGCTCAATATGTGTCCGTTAACAAGGGTAACCCCTACAATGAGATGCAATGTGGTGCGGAAGAAAGACTTGTGTCCAAATCTGATGGTATTCTATATCATCTCAATCGCATCTGGATTCCTAATCGTGATAACCTTCGAGAATTTCTGATGAAGGAGGCACACAAATCTAGATATTCTATTCATCCTGATGCTGATAAGATGTACCAAGACATGCGTACATCCTATTGGTGGCCTGGAATGAAGAAAGATATCACCACCTTCGTTTCAAAATGTCTCACTTGTTCCATGGTTAAAGCTGAACACCAACGTCCCTCTGGCTTGTTCGAACAACCAGAAATCCCTGTCTGGAAATGGGAGAGCATTGCGATGGACTTTATCACTAAGCTTCCTCATACATCTTCTGGTCATGACAGTATTTGGGTGATCATTGACCGATTGACCAAATCCGCTCACTTTCTCCCCATTCGTGAAGATTACAAAGTCGAGAAAATTGGCTTGTATCTACACAGATGAAATCATTTGTCATCATGGTATCCCTATTGACATCATTTATGATCGCGATGGTCGTTTTACGTCTCATCTTTGGCAAACATTTCAATCCGCTATGGGTACTCTTCTCAACCATTGCACCATTTTTCACCCTCAGTCTGACGGACAAACCATGCGTACTATCCAAACTCTAGAGGATATGCTTCGTTCATGCGTAATCGATTTTGGTGGCAACTGGGATATGCACTTGCCTTTGGTTGAATTTTCATACAACAACAGTTATCACACGAGTATTCAAATGGCACCTTTCGAGGCATTGTACGGTCGTAAGTTTCATTCACCTATTTGTTGGCACGAGATCGGAGAAGCACAAATCAACGGTCCCGAGCTCATACAAGAGACGACGGACAAGATTTTACATGTTCGAGATAATTTGCTGAAAGCCAGAAGCCGACAGAAGAGTTACGCTGACAAGCATCGCAAACCTCTGGAATTGGAAGTATGTGACTTTGTACTTCTCAAGGTATCCCCTTGGAAGGGTGTGGTTCATTTTGATAAGAAAGGGAAACTCACTCCTCGCTTGTAGGTCCTTTCAAGATTCTTGAAAGGATTGGGAAGGTAGCGTATCGACTGGACCTACCACAAGAACTCAACAATGTGCATCCTACATTTCATGTCTCAAACTTGAAGAAATGTCTAACTAAAGAAGGACTTCAAGTTCCACTCGAAGAACTTTAAATCAACGAGACCTTGCACTTGGTGGAGAAACCTGTCGAAATCATGCACCGAGGAGTCAAGAAATTGAGGCGCAGTCGAATTCCTATAGTTAAGGTTCGATGGGAAGGAAAACGTGGTTCTGAGTTTACTTGGGAACTCGAAAGTGAGTTAAAGGCTAAGTATCCGCATCTGTTCGTTGCACCTTCCTAAATTTCGGGACGAAATTTCCTAAAGGAGGGGAGACTGTAACACTTCGCTTTTTCGTAACTTTCATTAATTAGAAAGCTTGTCTTGTATTTCTATTTTTGGAAACTTGTATTCCTTGTAATCGTCTTTCATTGTACCATTGTAAAATCCGAGACTTGGATTATAATAAAATTCATTATTCCTTACAAATTATATTTTACATATTCGTGCATGCTTATACGTTTTAATTCATTATAAATTGATATCTTATTCGCTATTCTTGTAAACGCGTGTTAAACTTGCAAATACATATCATACATACACGACTTATATGCTTTTCACTCAAGTTTATACATCATTGGACACTTACAAATGCTTAATCATGATTAATGTACTTATATTATGCTCAACTATATGTTTATATACTTAAAATCACATTATAAAGCACTTTACACCTTAAAACATAACATACTTGAAGCTATAAGGGCTAAAAATGACAAAAAAAAAACAACAATTATACACGGCATAGGGTCTCGCGCCCCGCGACCGTCCTTCCTCTTCTCTCTCACGCCCCGCCAGAGACCAGAATCCACAGAATGTTGTTAACAGCTCATGTATTGGTCAATTGTGTGTTAGTTTTGGTTGCAACTACTCCTTAATTACACTTAACTCAAAACCCTAAACCTCAACTATAAAACCAACACTTCCTACACTCATTTTTCACTTTACAAATACTAATCTCTCTCTCAAACACAACAAATTTCCAGAATATAATCAGAAACTTCAAGTGTTTCTAAGTGAGTTCTAACTCACTTCCTTTGCCATTTTCTACGGGCAAAATTGCACTTTTCGTCCTTTATGTTTCAGTGTTTCTACAGGCAATGTCCTTTAAGTTTAAAAATTACACTCTATGTCCTTTATGTTTGCAACCTATAATAGGCGGTGTCCTTTCTTATCAACCCAGTTAACTTTTGATGTTAAAACCCCTCACGTGCACGTCACGTGAGGGTATATTCGTCTTTTTCCCCAAATAACAAACAATATAACTGCATCTTCTCCCCTGATGCGATTGGCAAAATTAGGGTTCCAACAAAACCCAATTGTCTCCCCTGATTCACAAAATTAGGGTTCCAAATCATTCCAAAAAACCCAATCGGACCGTTCATGAAAGTTGTGCAACGAAATTGAACTTACAATGGTGCTTTGTTGGTGTGGAAAAGAAGCTGCATTACGTACATCTTAGACTGTTAGAAACCCAGGTAGGCGTTTCATATCTTGCCCTAATCTGGTTAGTATAACATCCTCACTCTAGCCCTAATTTAAAAAAAAAACTGATTTTTATGAAAATGCTGGAATAACTGATTTTTATGAAAATGCAGGAATCAAACTGTGGTTTTTTGGATTGGATTGACCCTGAGATGTGTCAGCGTTCTAGGGAAATCATTCCTGGACTCATACGTGGAAGAAATGTACTTGAAGAACAACTTCGTGGTCAGGTTGAAGAAGCCAGGAGGTTGAAGAAGTATTTGAAGATTAGCTGGGTTTTTTTTATGCTTGTTGTACTGTTTTTTAAGCGTTAATGTATGTAGGTTTTCTTTTGTGGTAGTTGTTTTGTAATGCTCCAATTGAAGTGTTAATGTAATGGTATTTGTTGAAATGAATGCAAATGTAATCTGGTATTAATATAATGTAATGGTATTTGTTGAAATGAATGTAATCTGGTATTAATAGAATGTAATGGTATTTGTTGAAATGAATGCAAATGTAATGGTTACCCAACCACCAAACCTGTTCCATTTGAAATGAAGTGCAATTGTAAACTGGTATTAAATGGTTACACAACCATTGAATGTTTAGCCAACCAACATACCTGTACATCATTTATGACAACTACTAACCATATTATACATCAACCATATTTGTCATTAACATCAAACATCAAGCATAAGTCTTAGTCATCAAAATAGAACATCAGTCATACTAAACATAAGTCTTAGATCACAAAAGAGAACATAAGTCATAGTTAACATAAGATAACAAAAGTTGAACCCCACGGACATAAGTTAAGCCTTCTTGCTTTTCTTTGCAGCCTTGCCTTTACCACCATCAACATGCTGCTTCCGTTTGCCTTTCGCATCACCACCAACTGCAGTCTTGACCTTGGCACCACCCTCACTTGGTTTTTTTGAACATCACCTCTTGTTGTGGCCTTTCCCCTTGCAATTTACACAAGTTTGAACTACGTATTTCTTTGATAGCTTTCCACCCTTTGTCATATCCTCCATTTCAACAGTTGACTTCCTCCTAGCTTTTTTAGGCCTACCTGCTTGTTTTTTATGTTTAGGTGGCTTTAGAGTTGTAGGAACCATTGACTTGGGCCACATAGACCTACCACTGATTGGGTTGACGTTGAAGCTATACACCTTCTTCCAGTTGTCTAACCTATACAAGGGATTCACCCAACTTTCTAAACATCCAACTTGCTTACCATTAGTTGCCATAAACCATATGGTAGCCACAGCATGTCTACAAGGTATGCCTGATATCTCCCATGCCCTGCATGTACACCACTTCCTGTCCATATGAACTACACATTGACGTTTCCCGCTGACCTGATACTGATCGTCACCATTCCACTGCACAGAATACCTGGTTGCCTCTTTTTTGATTTCCTCCAATGTCTCTTGTGCATAGGGAGTTAAGAGTCCTTCAGTTCTTTATTGGACCATCTATATGGTGACAATTCTTCTCATGAGATACTCCCTAATATACTCCAATGCTGATATTATTAGCTTATCCCTAGCATCAATGATCTTGTTGTTGAAAGACTCACACATGTTGTTCATCAGCATGTTAGACACAGCCCTGCCTGTGTGAGGATAACAATGGATCAACAAATAGATTAACAACTATAAAAAAAGACAATTTTACAAACCTGAAAAGTGAGATAGGGTCCAATGTTGAGGTGGTATTTTTGACAACCGGGCATGAGCATTTTTGTTGAATGCCTTCAACTCCTCCATGGCCTCTTCAAACTGAACAATAGTTGTACACTTAGCTGCTTTCTTAAGCTTATCCTTGTAAAGTTTACCCTTATATGACAGCTTCATATTCTCATGAATATGTTTTAAACAAAACCTGTGTTCAGCCAATGGGAACAGTTTGTGTATGGCAGCCATAAGACCCTAATAAAACAAAATCAAAGACAACTTCAAAATATATACTGTAATCAGCTAGTGACAATAATAGTGTAGAAAACAGACCTTTTGTCTATCACTAATGAATGTGAAGTGTGAGTTGATGCCCAGATCCAAATCATCACCCAACCCTAACATATGCCTCCCTATGGCCTTAAACCCCTGTTTCAAACCACCCAAGCATACATATATCCGTTTAAAGACTCTTGTGGTGTTATCTGGATTTATCATCACCCTCATCTACATTAGTATCATCTTTATCATTTGGATTACCACCCTGATCACCCTCATCTTCATTTAAACCCTCATCTACATTAGCACCCTCATCTACATTACCATCAGCATTATCATCTACATTACTATCAACATTATCATCTATATTAGTATTAGCCTTATCATCTACATCTACATCTGCATCCTTTTCATAATCTGTTATAGCTAAAACTTCCTGTTGTACACCACTTGATTGGCCCACTTCATGCCATCCCAACCGTAGAACCCTTAACCCATTGGTAACCAATTGTTCTTCATTGATTTCTTCAATAACCACCCCTGATCTATTGTAGGTAACATTTGTATTACCATGTTCAGTATAAAAATGTACAACCCTATGTTCAGGGACATATTTTAAAAGTTCTATCACATCAGCATCACAAGCAAGGCTACGAAGACCACTATCTAAACTGTTTCCTGGTATTAAAAAATGATAGTACATAGTGAAACCTTCATCATAACCTAACATTATCATCGCAATATCCAACTCGTGTACTGAGAACCTGTCACTGTCTAGAAGATCGATGAAGTCATGCTTACCATTAACATACTGTCTACCAGGAAGTTATGTGAAAATCCCACCATGATGCAACCGAGCAGTAAAAAGGGAATCATACACCTCTGCATTTCAAAAAAGACATTCAAAAAATAAGCATTAGGGCTTGATCATTACAATTCTAAAATATCAGCTACTCACCATAAATTTCATCAACATCTCGCTGGTCTAATGTCTCTCGAATGTAGAATCCTTCACTCATCGCGTGTGAATTAGGGCTTGATCGCTTGAATTCATCGTTGGATTTCAAAGGGGAATGAGCATTTGGTGTTAATGGGAAATGAGCAGTTGGGGGTTAATTATTCTTCTAGATTAAAGATGAATAGTTAATAAATGAAGGTTCAGAGATATTTAATGGGGAAAAAGACGAATATACCCTCACGTGAGGGGTTTTAACATCAAAAGTTAACTGGGTTGACAAGAAAGGACACCGCCTGTTATAGGTTGCAAACATAAAGGACATAGAGTGTAATTTTTAAACTTAAAGGACAGCGCCTGTAGAAACCCTGAAACATAAAGGACGAAAAGTGCAATTTTGCCTTTTCTACGCATTTCTTCTTTCTTAGCACTTGGATAGCCTCTAGGAAGGATTTCACAAGATTACTTGGGTAATCTAAGGTGAAACCTCACCATATTTGAGGTCCAAAGTGCCTTAAACTTTCTGTTTTTATATATGTTCTTGTATGTTCACTTTTATGTTTATAACTTGATGGAATCTTATGCCCATCAAGCTCACAATCAAGTCTATGATTGTGGGTTTATACTAGGGTGATTACCATAAAAGTTATGAGTTCAAACACTCAAATTATTTCTGTTTGTACATGATATTTCAATGATGAAAACAAGCACAAGTCATCATCTTCCATATGATGAACTTGTGACTTGTGAAGTGTGAACAAATGGAAGCCTTGGCTTTCCAAACTTAGTTTGTCACACCCCAACCGATGGCGGAATCATCGGGGCGCGACACTAGGCGAATCAGATTGCTCAAGAGAATCCATAACAACTAATTTAGCGACAATATTTAACAAGTTCATTATCCCATTCTAATAAACAAATATTTCACAAAAAAGTCATACAGATTTCTTGTCTCTCAAACAATACAAATCTGACAACCTAGATTTTTAGGTGAGTTTCTAAAGTAGCCAATCTTGATTCGAGTCAATCTGCATTTAACCTGCAACATACGTTAAAATAATGCCAACACAAAAATGTATTGGGGAGTATACAAGTTCGATATAGCATAAAGTAGATAAAAGCGTTGCGAATTTCCACATACATAAACATGATACCAACATATACACTACAAGAAAAAAACTACCAGCTAAGTTCCGAGATGACTGCGATGTGCGTTTGCGAAGTTCGAGTTTGTTTTAACTAGACCTCGTCGGGCATGAGTCGAACTATAGTACTATTCTAGTTAAGTTGGAACGTCACGAGTAAGAGTCCTAGCACATATGTATCAAGCATCACGTGTAAATATGTACGTCAGTCATTCGCATGTGATAATAGTTTAGAGTGTGTACTGCGTTTTGATAAGTGCGTTTTAGATATGAACGTATGTTACACCCCAAAAGTGTGTTTAAAGCGTTAAAAAGGGGGTGAAGTATACTCACAGTGCATGTTCAACAAATAAACACGGTCTGGTTGGATGGTTGAGAGCGCCGGGTTGGCCTGCGTACGGGAAGAGATGCATAAGTATTCCTCAGGGCTGAACGGTCGAAGTCAGAGTGTCGAGCAAGTTAAATATTCAACAGTGCATCCGGACAGATGGTCTCCATCTGAATGGATGGTCTCCATTTGGATTGACATAGTCCATTCGGATGGGCAGGGTTCATCCGGACGGATGGGCTTAGCCCATTCGGACGGATGGCTTTGGCCATTCGGACGGATGGTCTGCCTTTTTTGTAAAAAGAAGATAGTCTGATGTAAAATCAATGTTTTAAAACCGAAGGAAAAGATTTAGAACAGTAGTAGAGTCTATCCGGACGGATGGACATAGTCCATTTGGATGGATGGACGCTGATTGAAGTTTTGTGAAATTTTCCTTAAACAAAATGTTTTCGTTAACGGAGACGGTCGTGATAACAGAATCAAAATTGACGGAAGACACCAAGTCAGTTCATCCAGATGGATGGACATATTCCATTCGGACAAGTTTGTTGGCCTTGACGGAAATCCCTGTTTGACTCGTTAACCGGAGACGGACACGACAACGGAATCAACCATCAGATCTTATCAGGTCCAGTCCATCCGGACAGATGGACGTAGCCCATTTGGATGGGTGGTCTGTTCTTGACGAAGATCCAGCTTTGACTCGTGAATCGGTTCACCTCTTTGGTGGAAACCAGTTTTCGAGCCGGCCCTCGACTATGGAACGAGTCGAGAGTCTGACTGAGTCCAGATTCTACCAATATTGCATAAAGATCAAAGAAAAGTTTATAAAAGTTGAAAATGTTGAAATCTTACATAACTTTGATCTCATTTCGATTGAATAATGCTCCACAACAGTTTGCCTAAGCAAACTGAGTGAAAACCATCTTCGAGGTGGCTGGAATCAAGAGTTTTGGGCAAAAGTTGAAGTGTGTGGGTGTGTGAGTGTGATTATGATGAAGAAAATGGAGTAGAAGTGGAATAGGATGAAGATTGAAGGAGATTGAGAGAAAAAGCTTACAAATTGGTCTTGATTCGCGGGTGGAAGCTTGAGAGCGTTTGAGGGCGGATGAGAGAACCAAAGTGTTGAAATGGAAACCCAAGGGTTCTATTTATGGAGTTGAGGGTTGCTCGTATCCGGATGAGGAGTGTCCGGATGGTAGGGGTTCGAATGGCCTGAGTCCGGATGGGTGAGCTCCATCCGGACGGGTGGGCTCCATCTGGGCGGGTAGGCTCCATCCGGGCGGGTGGGCTCCATCAAGGCGGGTGGGCTCCATCCGGGTGGGTGGACGGGTGGGTGGGTGGGCTCCATCCGGGCGGGTGGCTCCATCTGGGCGGATGGCCCATTCGGACGACCGAGAGCGAATAGCATTAGTTTCCAACCTGGTTCGCTTGATACGTTTTGTTGCGTTAAACATTGTGGGTACTTTAAGCGTTTTAGCGAGATAAGTAGTATCGTGATATGTTGCATTTCAGTGCAATAAGCTGAATTGCGTGTGCCAGCGTTTGCGCGTTTCAACTAGTGTTAATACTTAGATATATATATATATATACACAAACTAATAATAGGTCATAGCATAAGTAACTGCGTTTGCGTTGAGCGATAGCGAATAGCATAGTAATAACGCAATAGTGTATGCGAAAAGCGTTATAAGCGTATGCGTTGTGATATAGCGTATGCGAAAACATGCATAAGCATTATAGTTTACATTATGATCCGAATCTCGGGTTCTAGGCGTAACGAGAGTAACGAGAGCAATAAGTGGGTTGTTACAGTCTCCCCTGCTTTAGGAAATTTCATCCCGAAATTAATCCGAAAGGAAGACTGTGAGAATTGACACGAATAAGTAGCGAGACAAGCGTTAGAGTAAGCTGAGGATGAATGAGTGATTAATCAAGGATTGACGAGTGAGAGCGTCTCGGATAGGGGAAAATCGATTGCGATTGCGAAATGCGACTTGTTTGACTAAAAGGTAGTAATTCACGAGTTTGCGTTCCAAAAACGTTTTGAGTGTTCGAAGAGTTTGGTTAAGTTATTGCAAAAAAAGTTTAAGGAAAAACTTGATTAGTTATGAAAAATTTTCTTATAACGTGGTGTTAAGCTGAGTCGATGTTAACCCAACGTCGTAAGAAAGTTTTGTTAAGATGTTACGAAAAAGATTTTGAGGGAAAAAACTTGGTTTAAGGAAGTTTTCTTATGACATGGTATTAAGCTGAGTCGATGTTAAACCAACGTCATAAGAAAAGTTTTGTTTAGTTATTACAATAAGATTTTAAGGAAAAACTGGACTCATGACAACTTCCCTTGGATGTGGGGTTAAGCTGAGTAGATGTTACCCCCATGTTGTGAGGAAATTTCATTTGTCCAGCGGTTTTAATTAAAAACATTTAGAAAAGATTTTCCATTTATTTTCAAAAATACGTACAGTAACAAATAAGTTTTAACAATATCAAAAAGTTTAATTAGCATCGAGCCCCACATGGCATCTTTCCACGAAAGTTTGTTAATATGGCTAAAACACTTATATATAGGAAGTACAAGCGGCGTATCCACCATGTTTTGGCCATATTACTTCCATCTCGTGGAGCGATGTCATGTGTGCCGACATGACACGGATAGATTTTCGTATCCTTGTTCCAAGCAGTAAAAGGGTCAGACCGAGTTTAAGAGAGAATCGAATAGGTTGAGTGGAAAAGCAGATTGTAAACGTAGTTAGCGATGAGAGCGTACGCGAATGGTTCAGCGATGCGAAATATCGAAGAGTGTGAATGTCAAGTGCGATAAGCATCAGAGCGTCGAGGGAGAGAGGAGCGATGAGAGTATCGAAGCAATGAGATCGATAGATGCGATAAGCGTTAAATCATTTAAGCTTCGAGAGGGAAAGCAAGGGCGAAGTGTAATAGATTTCCAGTGAAGGTGCGATTGCGTTGCGTTGTAGACTTACGAAAAGTCTAGCGATGATGCGATTGAGATGTTACGCCTTGCGAAGGAGTTTAGCGTGTTGAAAATAATCACCATAATATTAGAGGTGTAATAACGTTCAACTCCACATGGCATTTTCTTCACGAAACTTCGTTAGCATGGCAAAGCACTTATATATAGGAAGTACCAGCGGTGTATCCACCATGCTTTAACCACACAACTTACGTCCTGTGAATAGATGTCACACTTTGTCGACACGGTTAAGATGCTTATATATAGGAAGTACCAGCGGCGTATCCACCACACTTAACCATGCTTTTAACGTTATGACACCATTAGAACTCACTACGATCTTCGTGCACTGACCAAAATAATCCCGTATGCACCCGTGATTAGTTTGTTCCTTTCACGTTTATCGTACCTTATTCTAAAGACGCATAGTTGGGGTAGCAAAACATTTTATCTTGTGATATACTATATATACATAGTGCTAGTAATAGAATCCGTGTGTGAGTCTAGACTAAGTGCGAGGATGAGTGATAGAGAGAGAGAAAGAGAGAGCGAGAGAGAGTGAGTTTCGACATCACATATTGAGGCGATATCGATCGATAGAACAATCATAAAGTATAGGTACTAGTGTTGAGAATCTTACCATTAACTATGTCATTCTGCTCCTGGTTGGTGTTGATGTTGAAGACTCCTGCAGAGGCGGTGTTTGCTGTTGGAGCTTCTGCTGCTGGTGTTGCGTCGTCTGGTGCTATTGGTGCAGCGGCGGTGTTGGGAGCGCTAGCATATCCTGGTGTCGCGGCCCTGTGCGGCAGTGGCGGGTGAAGTGACCGTAACAATTGCAATTGATGCAATAGCGACAGTTGGCTCCAGTCTGATGCTGATAAGTACACTTCTGACACAGGGGGAGAGTTCCAGTGTAATTATGCCTTAGGTAAAGTGGAGAGGCTCTGGTTGAGGCAGTGCAGTTGCTGAACCATCGAGGCTCGAGCTCTTTCTCTTGCGGCTAGGCTGAGCGTCTTGTTGTGGTGTGTCGTCATCGAAGGATTCATCTGAGGTTTCATCGAAGGATTCATCGGTGGATTCGACTACGATTGCTTGGTTAGCCTTCCTGGTGGACCCTTTGGAGAAGAATCCATCCAAGATTCACTTGTCATTGATTTATGCGGCCAAGCGATTGGCTTCTTCGATGGTAGCAGGTCTTGCAGCCTCGACAAAATCTCCCACACACTCAGGCAAGGCGCGTATGTACTTCTTGATGGCCTTATCAGGAGTGTCGACTTGGCTTGGACAAATAATGCTAAGCTGTGTGAACATTGCTGTGAGGCCGTTGTTATCACCTTCAACTTGCTTGATATTCCAAAATTCGTTTTCTAGCTTCTGAACCTCATGGGGAGGGCAGTACTCTTCCTTCATGAGCTCCTTCAGCTCATTCCAGGAGAGTGCGTAGGCTGCATCGTTCCCACATTTGTTACGCTCGGCTATCCACCAGTTGAGGGCTCTTGGTTGAAATACTCCTGTAGCGCATGTGGTGCGAAATGCTTGGGGCACCCACTGTGACGGAGGGTAACCTCGATGGCATCGAACCACTGGAGCAATTGAGAAACACCTTCTTCTCCTGTGAAGGTCATCGGGTCACAAGCTTTGAACTTCTTGTAGTAGAATATAGACTTTGGTGCGAGGGTTTTAGAGTCTTCCGAGGTTTGGGAGTTTCTGAGAGATTGAACTTGCGCAACAATTTGAGGAATAACCTTGGCCACTTCCTTGGCCACGAGTGGGGCGATCCTCTTATCAGTGTTTCGTCTAGCTCTTCTCCTGGTTGTACGTCGTGAGGTGGAAGCGTTCGAAGGCATCTAGACAAAAGATTTGGAATGAGATTCGATCATAATGATTTTGTGGTTGCGTTTATGATTAGCGCATTAAAACTTGTTTATCATTGATATAGTAATACGTATTCACATAGGAGACACAAAATTACTAGGTTCTCACGTATTCACATAAGTATATGTATTCATATACTTTATATATATATATATATATATATATATACTTACATGTATAGCACGAGGACACGTTTAAGAGTCCCGAGTCGTTAGAATTTAGTTTTGTTGCGAGTATTAGCTCTTGTTTTAGATTGCGATGGCTGTGCTCGTTGTGCATATATTCGGTAGAGCGAAAATAGGTAAACCGAGAAATCGATAAAGCGAAAAATCTCGATTCGAAAATTTTAAACATATATGCATAGAATAAACTCGATGATGCATAAAAATCGGCGATTGCAGGCTTAAAATAGAGTGCCCTGGGTTTTGAGGCGTCGACTATCCAAAGTGATTCAACTATTCCCAACAAGTTCGGTTACACGCTTTGGCCTAATAGACTATGCTCTCTCACTGTAATACGGTGAACGGCAT
The DNA here is from genome assembly GCA_030545235.1 of Helianthus tuberosus. Lineage (NCBI taxonomy): Eukaryota > Viridiplantae > Streptophyta > Magnoliopsida > Asterales > Asteraceae > Helianthus > Helianthus tuberosus. Next base: position 19,153,702 of record CM060399.1, read on the forward strand.
TCATCCTTCCAGTTACTACGCGTTCTGAGTTCGTTGAAACAGTCAAGACTTTGGTTGGATCTTTTGAAAATCATTATAGGGAGTGGAACCCCTGACTTAACAACTTCGCTCCTCGTTGTGGTAAGTATACCATGAGATAGAAAGGGAGATTCCTGTTGAGGTATGGATATCACTCCTGACTCAACGAATGATTCTCGTGCTAAGAGTAATACGCTGAGTGAGTGATCTCCATCGAGAGTTCTTGGTTTTCACACCTAATCTCGACGCGATCACTCATTTTTGTTATACGAGTGTCTTCAATCATGTATATTGTGTTAGCCTTGGGAAAGGTAAAAATACTTTTCAGCCTTAGGAATGGCTTCCTTCGTACAAAGCTACCTTCATACGAAGGTGTAACATTGATTTAAACATTTCAAGATTCATAGTAAATAGTCCGTTCGCATGAAGCCACAGCATGGGAGTTCGTACGAAGCTGAAGCGTGTGTTCGTAGGAAGTGTCTGCTCGTGGGTTCGCACAAGGAGGTATGTTTGGTACTTAGACTATAGACTAGGTCAGATCAGGCAATCCTACCTAATTCCCTCTAGTTATGGCTCTGATACCAATCTGTCACACCCCAACCAATGGCAGAATCATCGGGGCGCGGCACTAGGCGAATAAGATTGCTCAAGAGAATCCATAACAACTAATTTAGCGACAATATTTAACAAGTTCATTATCCCATAGTCATAAACAAATATTTCACAAAAAAAGTCGTACAGATTTCTTGTCTCTCAAACAATACAAATCCGACAACCTAGATTTTTAGGTGAGTTTCTAAAGTAGCCTATCTTGATTCGAGTCAATCTGCGTTTAACCTGCAACATACGTTAAAATAATGCCAACACAAAAATGTATTGGCAAGTATACAGGTTCGATATAGCATAAAGTAGATAAAAGCGTTGCGAATTTCCACATACTTAAACATGATACCAACATATACACTACAAGACAAAAACTACCAGCTAAGTTCCAAGATGACTGCGATGTACGTTTGCGAAGTGCGAGTTTGTCTTAACTAGACCCCGTCGGGCATGAGTCGAACTATAGTACTATTCTAGTCAAGTTAGAATGTCACGAGTAAGAGTCCTAGCACATATGTATCAAGCATCACGTGTAAATATGTACGTCAGTCATTCGCATGTGATAATAGTTTAGAGTGTGTACTGCGTTTTGATAAGTGTGTTTTAGATATGAATGTATGTTACACCCCAAAAGTGCGTTTAAAGCATTAAAAAGGGGGTCAAGTATACTCACATTGCGTGTTCAACAAATAAACATGGTCTGGTTGGATGGTTGCGCCAGATTCTACCAATATTGCGTGTTCAACAAATAAACACGGTCTGGTTTAAAGCGTAAAAAAGGGGGTCAAGTATACTCTAGGTTTGACCCGTGAATCGGTTAATCTCTTTGGTGGAAACCAGTTTTCGAGCCGCCCTCGACTATGGAAGGAGTCGAGAGTCAGACTGAGTCTAGATTCTACCAATATTGCGTGAAGATCGAAGAAAAGTTTATAAAAGTTGAAAAATGTTGAAATCTTGCATAACTTTGATCTCATCTTAAATGAATGATGCTCCACAACAATTTGCCTAAGCAAACCGAGTGAAAACCATCTTCAAGGTGGCTGGAATCAAGAGTTTTGAGGAAAAGTTGAGGTATGTGGGTGTGTGAGTGTGATTATGATGAAGAAAATGGAGTAGAAGTGGAATAGGATGAAGATTGAAGGAGATTGAGGGAAAAAGCTTACAAATTGGTCTTGATTCACGGGTGGAAGCTTGAGAGCATTTGAGGGCGGATGAGAGAACCAAAGTGTTGAAATGGAAACACAAGGGTTCTATTTATAGAGTTTAGGGCTGCTCGTATCCGGATGAGGATTGTCAGGATGGCAGGGGTTCGAATGGCCTGAGTCCGGGCGGATGGCCCCATCCGGGTGGATGGTCCATTCGGACGGCCGAGAGCGAATAGCGTTAGTTTCCAACCTAGTTCGCTTGATACATTTTGTTGCGTTAAACATTGTGGGTACTTTAAGCGTTTTAGCGAGATAAGTAGTATCGTGTTATGTTGCGTTTCAGTGCGATAAGCTGAATTGCACGTGCCAGCATTTGCGCGTTTCAACTAGTGTTAATACTTAGAATTATATATATATATACTAATAATAGGTCATAGCATAAGTAACTGCGTTTGCGTTTGCATTGAGCGATAGCGAATAGCATAGTAATAGCGCAATAGTGTATGCGAAAAGCGTTATAAGCGTATGCGTTGTGATATAGCATATGTGAAAACATGCGGAAGCATTATAGTTTACATTATGATCCGAATCTCGGGTGCTAGGCGTAACGAGAGCGACAAGCGGGTTGTTACATAGTTCCACTCCTTCATTGAACCTTGTGTATGAACACTCTTGTGACTTACTAGAATCAAAGTACCATAGCCCCGTCTAGCCTCTGACACTTAGGATTACCTTTCCATGTCGTGTTGGCACACCTTGGGTTGTAGTGTACTTGGTCACTTGAGCCTTGCTAGAATAGATTTGTTTTCTTGTTATTCATGACCCTCCCACCATCTTCATGATGGTATGTGTAGTGGTGAATCATATAATGAGGTTTTCAACCTCCATGCTTGACAATACATGATATTACATGACATTCTTTGATTGGACATACTTAGATTATATTACTACCTTATAAATATGTATATAAACTATATAATACGTGGCTGAATTTGTGATGATAATCAAGTTATGATTATTCGTCATAAACCTAGGCTAATATATCTAAAGTTCTAAGATACTTGTTATGATTCTAATGGGCAATTTGAGACCCATGAAACCACTTAAACATAGTGTCATAACCAAGCATTTAGACTTAGATATTACTTTCATATAAATACTTTTTGATACTTTAAATTCCAAGTCCGAATCTTTCATTCCAATTCCATGAACTTACACACCTTGTTTCCCCATGTAGGGTGACTTGGTGATTCCAACCTCAACAAACAACTCTTCACGGGATTTATCAACTTTGAAGCTTGCAAAACCGTGAGTACACTTGACCCATTTTCATTTTACACATTTTGGGTTGTAACATACATGCTATTTTTCATTTTACACATTTTGGGTTGTAACATATCAAAATACACAAATACACACAAACATACTTTATTCGCTCAATCCGTTATACATGCTCTTTGTTATGCTTAGGTTCATGCTAGAATACATACATGCTATTTTTCATTAACTTAGCTAGCCCATATTAACATATATAGCGCGATAGGAGTAGCACGCCGCCCGTCGGGGTATTGTTAAGCTTATTATACATAAACGGTCTCGTTCACTTTTGTGGCGAGGGATGCACATAATTCTCGTGGACACTCGGGTTTGACTTTTAGTTATGCATGCTAGTTTACCTTGTATACAAATTTGCCATGTGGATTCGAGTAATTCTTTTTATACTTATGCTATGTATTTAAAACTTGTGTACTTGCCAATTCTTTTTGTGTTGAACTATACTTTTTTGTGATGATGCTCATGATGAATATAGTAGGGATGACTTAGAAACACACTTGGAATACTAGATTTGATTACCTTGTTATGTTAAACTTGTTGTATTTGGCCTTTTCAATGTTGTATTTGAATTTCTTTTGTTGTATTTGACAATTTATGGTTATGAATGAAATCGGTTTTGAACTTAATTATTGTCACATAATGTATAATGTTATGAAGTCTTTGAGCAATCTCTTCGTCTCACTCTGATGTTTCCGCCATCGGTTGGGGTGCGACACTGAAGATGGGTTTGGACCTGGACAAAATTAACGTTTGAGTGTAAGGTGGGTTTCTGGCAATTCTGTGAGATTCTGGTCTGAATCGTGGGGGCAGGTAGGTGTTCTTATGGACCGATTCCCTCATCTCTACTCAATCGCTAAGGATAAGGCAGCCTATGTGAAAGATAACTACAAACAGGTAACATCGTCAGATGTGGAAAAGGATGAAGCGGTGCAGTTAGAAGGCATGCTTAAGAATGAAGAGATTAAAGGCGGTGTTGATAAATGGATCTGGTTATCTGAAGGGAATGGTATGGATTTTTTCGGTCTAGCAAGTTAGGGTGGATATCTTGAAGGTTTGGCAATCGACTGGCGCGGTTAGCAGCTTTAATGTGGTTTACAAAAAGATTTTCAACGAATTGTGATTGTTGCATATTCATGTATTTCAATTTGTCGTTGTACTCTAATATATTCGTCTGTGTTTTAACGTGTATAAAATCATAATATTTATGTCAATGGTGATAATAAAGATATTTTCTTTAATCAACCCATGAAATTCACGGGATCTTAAACTTCTAGTATGTTTTATATTTGATTTGAACAAATTACAATGTTGGATCGATTTGTCAAATCGAGCCTAAAATTCTTTCAGTTTTTCCCGAACCTCTTATCCACCCCTTTTCACTCTCTTTTTTATTTTTTATTTTTTTAAATATACCCCTTAAAATATTGTTTTATAATTCATAAACTTTACTAATAATTTTCTATACAACCGTTATAATACATTGAGTTTCATAAGTACATAAACTAATAATGTTTTTAAGAAAATAATAAATAGATAAATTTACAAAAAGCTCAATAAGACAACTTTATACTTTCCAAAGAGGTTTCTAAAAGCCATTGAGGCTTTACCTTTTAGGTATTTAGAAAAAGAGTTCATGAGTTCAATACACGATGAATGTAACATTTAACCGTTAAAAAAAGGTTTCTAAAAATTTGCATCAAATTTATATAATATTAAAGACAAAGGTCGGTGATGACCTTTGTCTTTTAAGTACTCAACTTTTATAAGTATACACATTTAGCCCCTAAACATTTATCTTCTTTACCTTTGTCTTTAATTAAGTCATCAACTTTTATAAATATACACACTTAGCCCCTATACATATATCTTCTTTCAATTTTCATATATCACAATTCTAATCCCTATACTTTTACCTTTTAACCACTATATTTTTAGTTCTTTCACTTTACACTCTCAAACTAGGTAACTTAAGCATTCACTTTTAACTTTTGGTAATTGACAACTTTGATCTGCCAACTTTTTTTACTTAATAGCTTAACGTCTCATTTTATTTAAATTGCTTTTACGACTTTAGACCATAGCGTCACACATTAATATACTTTTTTATCTATGTCTAACCATATTAATGTCTAAATTACTCTTACGATTTTACACGATTGTCTAAAATATTGTTAGAACTTTACACTACAATGAGCGAACCATATATATATATATATATATATATATATAGCTAATGACGTTAATTTCATGAACGTACCGTGTGTAACAAAGTAAAAAAAACGTGTAATTCACGTGCGGGCATCACATGTTAATTTCATCATTGTACATTATAACCACAATGCTTATATAGGTTACACTGAGTTTGATCGGATACGTCAAACACGTGTTTTATGTGGTTAACGCATCACATAATGTGTCGTCAGCTATAAACAACTAAGGTGTCGCCGACGTAACGCGCTGTGTATCGTAGTTTTAACGTACATGTCGTTTTAAAATTCACGTTTCAACGTAAATGACTCACGTTTTGATATAAACTTTTTTCTCAAGCAAGTCTGGTAAAAAATAATACGTTTCATACTTATTTTGTGTACGTTCGTAAACTGTATTTGAAAGCAAGTCAGGACAAATATAATACGTTTCATTCGATGGCGATGTATTTTTTAAGTAAAGAGTCGGGTCAAATATACAGTATAAATACGAGTTACTTTAACTTTCGACGCCGCCGCAACGCGCGGCGGGTCAAAATCCTAGTATAAAATAATAACAAAAGGAAATAGCGTAGATTGGTTGGTAGATCTTGGGAGTTGCGACCCGATCAGCACTCACCAGCGAAATCCTGGATTTTCTGATTCCCGGCAACTAACTCGGACACCTTGATTCTCCCTCTCAAGGGGAAGGGGCACTCAAGGGTAGTACCTTGCCCCAACCAACCAACCAACACCCGCCATGTCATTTTTCTTTCAAAGTACCCATTAGCGATAAAACACTAACAGCGAATACCATTGCCACAAACTAATTTTTTTAATTTTAAATGTTAGGTAAAAATTAAAATTCATAGAAATAGAAATAGAAAAAAAATACCTAATTCAAAGTACACGAAATACCTAAATAAAAAAAATATGCCATTTTTAAATATATAAAAAATCTAGAAATCCGGCCAACCCCATTTTTTCGCAATTTCTCGTTTGCGGGCTACATTTTTGCACTTCGTGGTCGAGATTGACTTGCGACATAATATACGTATGAAAATCTCTGTCTCTTGCCACTTGAGCGATATTTTCGCGTTGTTCGTTAATCAAGGTCATAGGTGCGAGGATATTTTGTTGTCTTGCATCAGCCAACGCTTCGTTCTTTTGGGTGCAAGCTTTTATTTCATCGTGAACTAATCCAATTTGGTTTGTGGTTTGGCTTGACGAACACGGAGTCTTAACTTGTGCCCTCCTCTTGGGTTGTGTTGGGCTAACTTCGTTGTTCAAGTCTGACACCGACTTATAGGATGCACCGAAGTTAGCCGAATCCGAGGATTTTCTCTTGCTTGAACTTCCACCGGAATTTTCGTTCAACAAATTGAAGATACCTCATTTTGCGGCGTCTTTATGTAACGCCCTGTGTTTTCATACTTTCTATATTTGGAAACCCTTGCTTGAAATTCTATTTTTGGAAACTTTGTGTTTTTGTAATCATCTTTCATTAAAATCCGAGATTTGAAACAAAATGAAATTCACGTTTGAACGATATATTATCCAAGACTCTTGGTTCGTTATTACACAATGAAACTTGATACTCGTTAAACTAGTTAAAACTCTTAAAATAATGAGATTCGGAAGCTTCGTGAAATGAATAATCGATAAATTCGTTCACAAATGTGGTTATTTACCTATTCTATTTTATTTAATTAAGTTAATTAATATTATTATTTAAAAAAAATTATTAATAATCTAGTTAGTTTTGGTTAGATTTTAAAGTTAGTAAATATAAACTAACTTAGTTAGTTTAAACTACAAAGTTCAGGGGTGATTTGTGAAATTGCATAAAGTATAAGGTTATAAAGGCTTTAAATAAAAAAAAAAGGAAACAAAAGCTGAAGACCGTAGGGATAGAACCCGGGTCAGCCACCTCACACACACGCGCACAAACCAGCTGGGCTGGGTCTTGACATCGATTAGAACCCGGCTGTTAATTATTTTAAAAACTCGTTCAGTGCATCCCTGGTGGGCCACGACAGACTCCACCATATCTGTCGCGCCCCGCGACAACTCTCCGACCGGAGAAACCTGTTCAGCTCGACGTTTTGGCGCTGAAATGGGTTTTATTTGAGTTTAAACTCGAAATTTGCATTGATTATCCAACTAAAACCTAACCTAATCATTCCCTATAAATACCAAGCCCCTTCCAAGCCATTTCCACTATACAAACACTCTCATACCACTCCCAAATCCCTCTCAAAAGCTGCTGAAAATCAAAGTTCGGACAGAAGTGTAGCAAGTTCTTCAAGAGAGCATAACTTCTTCATTTCTTGGTCTTTTTCAGTGATTCTTCTTCCAACTTGCTTGGATTGACCATAGGAACATTTACAGAAGTTTTCCATGGAAAACCAAGCCTTGGAATATCCCCGAAAAGGCTCCAATGTGGACTGTTCATTTCTGTTTTCATCTAAACTTTGTTAGTCTTAGTAAACATGAGTCTATCTCATCTCAAACCTATATCCTAATGCTCATAATCAATCGAATGGTTAGTTGGGCTTATAAAAAAGGTTGAGAAATGTTAAATCGGAGGTTAAAACCTCACAAACATTTTGTTTTGGTTAGGGTTTTACCCACAAGAAGTGTTCGAGCTTGAAGCTTGATGAATATGTGATTGATTAGACTAGCTTGGGCTATCTTTTACAAAAATTGATGCGTGTGAAGTGTCGTATAGATTTAATGTATATTTTAAGCCCTTTAACACTTTTTAGTCAAGTTTTAAATTTATAAAACACGATATTTACTAACACTAAACACACATATGGGCAAGTGAACCCATCGTGAGCGTAGTATAGCGTTGGTAAGATACCGAGGTCGTCCAAGGGCACAAGAGCTTTTAATACCGGTTTGTCCTCAACGTATAATCAAATCAAAAGTTTAGAAAAAGGTTTTTAAACAAGAAAAATAAAACTAACTAAAATGCTGAAAAATAAAATAAAAATAAAAACAGATAGAGAAGATGAATCACTTGGATCCGACTCGTGTGTAGTTTAACCTTTGATTATTTCCGCACTTTTGCTCTTTTTAAGAAATTATCTTAGTTATTGTAGTAGGCCCCTCTTTTGAAGGTGACGTTACCCTCAACCCAGTAGTTTGAGTCAGCAAGGATACAATCCTAAAGGGTCGGATTATTGAAAGATAATTAATTAAGTTATTAATGCATAATGTGGTAGGCCCCTCTTTTGAAGGTGACGTTACCCTCGGCTAAGTAGTCTGAGTCTGCAGGGATACAGTCCTAAGTAGCCGGGTTAAAATATTAATAGTAGCTTACATATGAGGGGATCAAAGAGTTTGGACCCCCGCCATCCAATACCGGTGGGTATTGAAGGAGGTCCTACTAAATTTGACCCAGGTCCTTGCAGGATCTATACACTGAACAAGGCAAGACTCTTACCAAACTGTTCCCTTAACCCCCGACCAGGTAGCCAACATACCTCCATATAGACCGTGGAGATATGAATGGTGAAAATCTTTTATTTTATATAGACAGTAAAATAATGCCAAGACACCACGGACAAACGATAAGGAAGAATCACCTTCAACATAAGAAACTAGTTATTAAAGTCATTAATACATAACCAAATAGAAAGTGCGAAAAGATTAAAAATAAAAAGTATTACACTAGACACTTGTCTTCACCAAGTGATGTAAGAGACTTAGGCAAACATGGCCTTTGATTGTCAAGAACTCTTACGATCAATCTTGGATCCCGAGACTACTACACACACTCTATGATGGATGATGGATGATGGATGATGGTGGTGGATGATGGTGTTGTGATGGTGGTGGAGGGTGGGTGTAGTGTGAGTGAGGTGGTTTGCCAAGGGATGGTTTGCAAATGAGCCAAGTACCCCTATTTATAGCCTGAACAGCAGCTCGGGCACGGCCCCGTGTCCATCCTCATCTCTTTCTTCATTAAATGCAGTTTGTCTGCATTAGTTGACCACGCCCCCGTGTCCACTGGGCACGACCCCGAGTGCAGAAGCGTATCTGTACTATCAAGATTTGCCAAGATTCTGCGAATCTTTGTCTTGACCACGGCCCCGTGTCCGCTGGACACGCCCCGTGTTGGGAAATAGAAGCTTCCGCAGCTTTGTCTTTTCTGCAGACACTTGGGCACGCCCCCGTGCTCACTGAGCACGGGGCGTGTTCAGTCTCTTGTTTTCTTGTTTTTGCTTGGGAAGATGTTGTCGAGGGGTCGGGCATGCCACGTTTATTCCTTCTCTTGTAATTATGTTAGATTTAGCTGCATTTTTGCTTCTTTTGTTCATTTGAGCTTATTTAATCCTGAAAATACAAAAGGAAGACAAAAACGCACTTTTTCCAACATTAGTACTAAAAAAGGGTTAGTTTTATGCCGCATTTGATGTAATTTATATGTTGCATTTTGCACACATCAAATACCCCCACACTTGAATCTTTGCTTGTCCTCAAGCAAAACTCTTTATAATGTGGCTTAACACTCCCAAATGGAATGGGTAGAAGAGAAGGTTTTGGGCTTGTCATAGAGTGTCGGGATTCCAAGATTCTTTATTAAGTTTTATTTTTATTTATTTACAATCCTATTCGTCATGATTTTTTTAAAACATTACATAAGATAAATTACTTATTAGGGCATAACATGCCTTTTTAAAATTCCATTTATATACAAGTTCACATACCTCACGGGGAATCACTCAACACTCGGCCGAAGATGTATTTTTGTGAAACACTCGAGAGCGGCATGGAACTTATTTCTACCATAAGCTTGCCAAGCAATCAATCCTCATCCTTTTTAACTATACACCTTTGTAAATATCAAGAGGACTTTTGGGGGGAAGGGTTAGGCTTGGGTTAAAGGTAGGTGGTTGGGTTAGTGGTTAGTAGAAAAGGGCTAAAGGCGTAAAAAGTGTCGGTTTTTGCAAAACCTTTTTGTGACTTTTATTCTAATGAAGCTTTATTCAAACAAGCTTTCTTTTGATGAGCTTTGTTTGTTTATTGCTATCTTCATTTTTTCTCTCTTCTTTTTCTCTTTTTTTTTTCAAAGAAGTCACACAAAAAACCGAGCTTTGTTACTAAAATAAAGCGGTTAAAATAAAAAAAAATGTTTTGGTGGGTAAAAGGGTGTTTGATTTGGGTTAAGAAACGAAAAGGTTTAGGCTCAAAGGGGTTAACTAGGGGGATTTTGGGTAGGTGGTAAAAAAAAGAAAAATAATGGTGTTGAAATAAAAAGGGTTAGTCCTAATGCCTCCATCATTTACTTACTCGGGTTTAAGTTGGTAAGGACCGGGAATGTATCGTCGTGGCAAGTTCTAGAGTCGTAAGAACCAAGCGGCTATTCACACAAGAAACGAAAAATGAGCATTTAGTTTAAAGGTGTGTATCTGTATGCTCAACAAAGGCTCAAAACTCACTTTTTGTGGGAATGAGTTTTTATGTGATCAAGTATATATAATCAAATTTTAACTAGGTTTGTCATGCCGTTTCATAATTTTCTTATGTTGGTTCTTTTTATCACAATGCTATCGGTTGTAAATTTGTAAAAATATCACCTTTTTAGAACTTTGAAATTCCCAACTTAAACTTAGACAAGTAAGAAAAATGAAAGATTTTTTAAAAAAATTGGGGTGTTTAGCGGTTCCAATAGAGTTTTGTGTAAGGCTTATAATTAGGACTTGCAAAATTCAAGGTTTTAGCATCCCCCCCACACTTAAATTACGCATTGTCCTCAATGTGTCCCAAAAATAAGTTTTTAGGTTGATTGGACGTGTAAAAAGGTGTGAAAAGAAAAATTTTATGTTACTGGTCACCTGGACACGGCCCCGTGGTGAGGGAACACGGCACCGTGTTCAAAGTGCCAGCAACAAGAACTTACAGAAGGTGGACATGGGGGCATGTTGGCTGGGCACGACCCCGTGTCTGGCAAAAATCTGCAGAATTTAACAAATAGCAGGTCTGGGCAATGTGCACGGGGGCGTGTAGGCCGGACACGGCCCCGTGTAGACAGTCTGCAAATGTGTAAAACAGGTTTCTGGCTTCGGTTTCGTTGTCCCGGCTTTAGTAGTACTAATGTTTAGTACTCTAAGCCTCATATGTACCTGTTTCATCAATAAGCACTACACCAAACCATAGCAAACATCCTAAATTACCATCATTCAAACATCCATGTCACAAGGTTAAAAAAGAAAAATAAAGTAGAAAATAAAAAGAGTTAAAGGAAAGTAAATTGTTCAACACACGGCACGCAGGCCGAAAATTGTTCATAAGATAATGGATTAACCTGTGGACCTCCAACCATGACCCGCTACCTCCACTCATCCCGCTCAGTCCATGTCCTCGTTGTCATCATCATCATTGTCACCACCTCCTCTGTGTCCCGTCATGTACCCCCAGATGTACCCAATGTCATCCTGTATGTCGGATATGTTTCTCTCTATTGCTCCGACCCGGGTGTACGTGTTGTTGGCTAGGTTATAGGTGTTCCTGCTGCACATGAGGTTTTCCTGCATTAAATCATGTAAACTTTGAAAATTAGGAAAACCGCCTCCTTGTGAGGAGGATTGGCCCGGATCACCATGAGGCTGGTATTGGTAATGAGGAGGATGTTGGAAGTGTGGAGCATGTAGGACGAGTGCCTCTTGCGGGTTCCATGCATGTCCCTGTACTCTTTGGAAGCTGACCGTCCCGTCGTCTGCTTCATAGATCAGATTCATGGAGCGACAGATGGTTATGTCCACTCTTCTTGACCAAGGGCTGTTTTCAAAAGACCTTTGCATGTTCATGAAGTGCTTGAAGAGACGATAGATCCATCCCCCAAAGAAGATAGGAGTCGGGGAAGTAGCAAGCTAGTTCAAATGCATGTTTTGGAGCAAGAGATACGGAACATCAAGGTTGGTGCGGGTATGGATACAGTGAAGGACTAGTAGATCCCTTAAACCTACAACGCCGCTGCTATCATGCCTTTGAATAAGAGAGTAAGTGAGGACCCTATGGATGTAGCGGTAAAGAGGGTCCCTTAACTTAGTGCTCTTAGTGCTGCTCGGATTGTAGTGGCCTTCTCCTATTTGTGCCCAAGCAGCCTGGCGTTGGTTTTCTGGTATCTCACGAAGACCTCCGGTGTTTTCTTCATTTCCCGCATCTTCCTCAGCATACAACCCAACTATCGACCCGAACTGTGCTGTCGAGATTGAGTAGTAAATCCCTCCACATCGGAATTCTACACCATCATTATCGAATGGATCGGTTCTTCCTTTGAAAACAAATGTGCTGTAGAATTCCAGGTTATATTCATGGACTGAACGAAGTCGAGTGCACAGAGCGGCTCTCAGTGGGCCGGTGACCAGGTTGTTAAACTGGTCAAGCTGGTTCACTGTTCCTAGAAGATCCATGCATACTGTTCTTGAGTATTCCTCCGGCCTGGTTCGAAGTACGTCGTACCTTGCCCTAGCGTCCAGCTCATTTGCATTGAACTTTGTGAATTTCTTGGACATCTGAAAGAATACACCAAATAATTAGCATGAAACAGTGAAATTTTCGGAAAAAAGTGAGAACAGCTAGCTGGACACGCCCCCGTGCTCGCTGAGCACGGCCCCGTGTCCGCTGAGCACGGCCCCGTGTCCAGGCATCTGTTTACCAAAAATCCCATTTTTCGACCCGGTTTCGAAAACTTGAAAATTTTTGGTTCAGTAGCAGCGGTTTTCCCCGAAAATGAAACCCCTAAAGCCGTTTTTCCCAAAACAAACCGTTTACCCCTTCAATTTTATCTTTTTCGGTTCAAAAACAAGGGTTTGGTGTTTTTGTGAGAAATCGGACCAATCTATGAACAATACAAGTTGATTTACTTCCTAAAACATGTATCTAAACTAATGCTAACAGATCTAAGCAAAAATTTGAGGTTCGATCCGGATGAAGTTCAAGAACCCTAGATTTTTCCCCAAATTTTTGATGTTAAACTACATGCAAATGCTTAATCTAACTACTAATAATGATAGAATCATACCTTGATGTTGTTAGAAGTAGAGGAGACGTCGAAATCTTGCAGAAAAATCGCCCGAACCAGAGAGTTTTCGGGGAAACGGGGCGTGTGGAATGAAGAAACTGATATGAAAAGGGGTTTTATCCCGACAGTTGCGCGGACACGGCCTCGTGCCGAGCAAAATTTTAAATTATTTTTTTTTTAAGTGCTCGTGTGAGTGCCCTGTCTCCTGAAACTTGGTTAGAAGACTTACCGATTTAGATGTCACCCGGCTTGCTTGAAACGTTACCAGGTATGATGTTGATGCTTTTATTCCTCAACCGTTTGAAGGGAGATTTCTTCCTCCACATCCTCGATGAATCCTTGATAGAGCTTCAGCCGCTGGCCATTGACTTTGAATGGAATTCCATTCCGAGATTTAATTTCTATTGCACCGTGTGGGAAAATATGGGTGATGGAAAAAGGTCCTGACCACCTAGACTTTAATTTACCAGGGAATAATCGAAGTCGTGAATTAAACAATAGAACTTGGTCTCCTACTCGAAATTCGTTAGGTTTAATGTGTTTCTCAAGCAGGTTTTTCATTCTTTCCTTATAAATTTCCGAGTTAGAGTATGCATAATTCCTTAATTCGTCTAATTCATTTAATTGACAGAATTGATTTTTACCGGCAAATTCTAAATCAAGGTTTACATTTTTAATTGCCCAGTAGGCCTTGTGTGCAATTTCTACCGGTAAATGACAGCTTTTTTCCATAGACGAGCTTATATGGGGTTGTACCTATTTTTGTTTTATAAGCAGTTCGAAAAGCCCATAAAGCATCATCTAATTTATCGGCCCATTCCTTTTTGTTTAATCCTACGGTTTTTTCAAGTATTCGTTTTAAACCTCTATTAGTCACTTTGGCTTGTCCGTTTGTTTGAGGGTGATATGCCGTTGAAACCCGGTGATAGACCTCATACCTTGTTAAAAAAAATTCAAGTTGATGATTACAAAAATGGGTACCTCTATCACTTATGAATGCTTTTGGTGTGCCGAAACGAGAAAATAAACGTTTCAGGAATCTTACCACGACTCTTCCATCGTTTATTGAAAGTGCCTCGGCCTCGGCCCATTTAGACAAATAATCTACCGCCACAAGTATATATTTGTTTCCTTTTGACGGTGGGAAAGGTCCCATAAAGTAGAGTCCCCACACATCAAAAATTTCACAAACAAGAATGCCATTTTGTGGCATTTCGTTTTTGGAAGAAATATTACCTGTTCGTTGGCAAGCATCACATGTCTTGACAAGACTTTGGGCGTCTTTGTAAATGGTTGGCCAATAAAATCCTGAATCAAATACCTTTCGTGCGGTACTAGCGGCACCATGATGTCCTCCGTATGGACCTTCATGACAATGGCGGAGAATTCTTCTTGCTTCGCTACCATGTACGCATCGGCGGATGAGTTGGTCGGCACATATTTTGAAAAGATAAGGATCTTCCCAAAAGTAATGCTTTACATTAGCAAATAATTTCTTTCTTTGATGATGTGGCCAACCTTTTGCGACTATACCGCTAGCTAGGTAGTTAGCATAGTCGGCGTACCATGGTTCTTCTCTGTATTCCACCATTTCCAAGGACTCCATTGGAAATTTTTCATTGATTTGTTCATCCCTGGTTGCCTCCAAAGCTGGGTCTTCTAAGTGTGAAAGATGATCTGCTGCGGTGTTTTCCGCTCCTCTTTTGTCTCTGATTTCAATATCAAATTCTTGGAGAAGTAGAATCCACCGAATCAAACGCGGTTTCGCATCTTGTTTCTTGAAGAGATATCGAATGGATGCATGATCTGTATAGACTATTGTTTTAGAAAGAACAAGATAAGAACGGAATTTATCAAAAGCAAATACCACAGCTAGTAATTCTTTTTCAGTTGTTGTGTAATTTTCTTGTGCATCGTTAAGTGTTTTACTAGCATAATAAATTGGGTGAAAATGTTTTTCTTTTCTTTGTCCTAAGACTGCTCCAACTGCAAAGTCACTTGCATCGCACATGATTTCAAAAGGTAACTTCCAATCAGGCGCTATCATGATAGGTGCATTGACGAGCATTTCCTTGAGGGCTAGAAATGCTTGATTGCAATCTTTGTCAAAGATGAAAGGGGCATCTTTTTCAAGCAATCTTGTTAGAGGCCTTGAGATTTTAGAAAAGTCTTTGATAAATCGCCTATAGAATCCGGCATGTCCTAGGAAACTTATGATAGCTCTAACGGAGGATGGGGGTGGTAATCGAGAAATAGTGTCTATTTTGGCTCGATCAACCTCCATTCCTTCGCTTGAGATTTTGTGACCGAGTACTATTCCCTCTGTTACCATGAAATGGCATTTTTCCCAGTTAAGGGCGAGGTTAGTTTCCTCACATCAGGATAGAATTCATTCAAGGTTATCGAGGCATTGGTCGTATGAATCCCCTAAGATAGAAAAGTCGTCCATGAAGACTTCCATTATCTTTTCTATCATGTCATGGAAGATAGCCACCATGCAACGTTGGAAGGTTGCGGGGGCATTACATAGACCAAAGGGCATGCGTCGATAAGCAAAAGTTCCATAGGGACATGTGAAAGTTGTCTTTTCTTGGTCTTCTGGTGCTATCGGGATTTGGAAGTAACCTGAAAAACCATCCAAGAAACAATAAAATTTATGACCGGATAACCTTTCTAACATTTGATCAATGAAGGGCAAAGGAAAGTGATCTTTCCTTGTTACTTCATTTAATCGTCTATAATCTATACATACCCTCCATCCTGTGACGGTTCTCGTTGGTATTAATTCATTCTTTTCATTAGTTATTACCGTCATACCTCCTTTCTTTGGAACTACTTGGACGGGACTTACCCAAGGACTATCGGAGATAGGGTAAATAAGTCCGGCATCAAGTAATTTGATGACTTCATTTTTAACCACTTCTTAAACATTTGGATTTACTCTACGTTGTGGTTGTATTACCGATTTGTAGTCATCGTTCATTAAAATTTTGTGCGTGCACATGGAAGGATTTATACCTTTAATGTCTACAAGCTTCCAAGCGATCGCATTTTTGTGTTTTTTCAAAAGTGTAACTAATTTTTCTTTTTCTACGCTAGTTAATTTAGACGAAATAATTACATGTGATTTACCATCTTTGTCTAGAAAAGCATATTCCAAACCTTTCGGAAGTTCTTTGAGCTCAAGCGGTGGGTCTTTAGGAGACTCCTTATTTGGTTGCTCATTTTTATCAAGAACTTTGAAAGTTTGTTCTATGGCGACCTCTTCTTCAACAAAGTGGTCAATCTCTTTACTTGTATCGGGTGGTTCATCTTCATCTTCAATTAGGGGGTCATTACTGCCGAATGGATATTTCATTGAACGCTCAAGATCGACACTTTTTTTAAATGCCCCTAATTGAATAGATAGATTGTTGTGCTTCCGGTTTTTCAAAGCTTCGTGGGTTTTTACAAAAGGTCGTCCCAACACTAGAGGAGCGTCATCGAGGATGACAAAGTCGGTTGGGATTACCATTTGATTTGCTTGAACCAAGACATCCTCAACTACACCTATTGATTTTATTACTTTCCGATTAGATAGAAAAATGGGTATTTGAAGTGGAGAGAAATCACTAATACTTAATTTTTCGAAAATGTAATTGGGCATTATGTTAACGCAAAGATCTTTATCAATTGTGACATTACTAATAAATGAGTTTTGAAAGAAACATGGAACCGGTGTGATGTTAATTTCAAATGGATCTTCTTTTATTAGCGAGGTTTCATCACCAGTTAACTTAACGCTTACCGTTTCGTCAATTTTTGTGTTAGTGTTTAACTCTTTTAAAAACTTAGCATGAGTGGGTACTAAACAATGATTTTCGAAAGAAGGTGACAAGAGATTAATTTCTTCAAAATTAGACTCTTCTTGAATTTTAACGTTGTCGGACTCACCTTTTTCGTTGTTTAACTCATGTGTCGGTTTTTCACTTATTTGTTCTTCCATTTTTACACTTTCAACTATCTCTTTTTTATTTAATTCTTCTCTTGCGCGGGACTCCTCTTCCCTTGCGCGAGATTCCATTATGCAATGTTCAATAGTTTTAATGTGTTCTATTATCTTATCGGTTATTTCGGTGATAGAATAAGGATCGGGATCCTCAAAGCTTGAATCCGGTTGTTCGATCCTTTATTCCTCATAATACTCATAGGAAGTAGATGGTTCATACCATTGTCCTTCATTGTAAGTATATGATGGATAAGGGTCGTAATTTTGTTCTTCATAATACTCATACTAGGTGGGTTGTTCATGCCATGGTTCCTCATAATAAGCATATGAAGGTGGTGGCTCATACCTTGGTTCCTCAAAGTATGAGTGTGAAGGCTCACACCTTGGTTCTTCAAAATATGAGTATGAGGGATAATGTTCATACCTTTGGTCTTCATAGGGTGTGTATGAAGTCGATGGCTCGTACCTGGGTTCCTCATAGTAGGTGTATGAAGTGGATGGTTGAAATAAGTCACATTATTGAACCTAGTGCGGGTCACCACAATTAGTGCAATAATTTTCCCTATAATCATCCTCCTCATAGGTGTAGTTGTAACCTCCTGAGTATTGATCCATGAGAATCACTCAGCAGATCACAACAAAGTCTCGAGATCAGAAAACAAAAATAAAAACGGAAACAGAGGCTGGATACAGCCCCGTGTTCAGTGACCACGGCCCGTGTTCAGATTCTGTATCTGGGCGTTTTAATTGAAGTTACTGATTTCGTTGAGCATGGGGCGTGTTCAGTGAGCACGGCCCCGTGTTCAAGTTCTGTTCTGGGTGTTTTTATGAAAAATGTGCAGCACGGCCCCGTGTTCAGTGAACACGGCCCCGTGTACAGGTTACTGTAAATTCAGAAACTAACTAAATGCAGAAAAATGCGCGCGTTTTGAAAAATGTTTTTGAAAAACTGATTAGGCCGTCGATTTTAACCTTTCTTAAAATCCTTGTGTCCCCGGAAACGGCGCCAAAAACTTGATGCATGAGAAGTGTCGTATAGATTTAATGTATATTTTAAGCCCTTTAACACTTTTTAGTCAAGTTTTAAATTTATAAAACACGATATTTACTAACACTAAACACACATATGGGCAAGTGCACCCATCGTGAGCGTAGTATAGCGTTGGTAAGATACCGAGGTCGTCCAAGGACACAAGAGCTTTTAATACCGGTTTGTCCTCAACGTCTAATCAAATCAAAAGTTTAGAAAAAGGTTTTTAAACAAGGAAAATAAAACTAACTAAAATGCTGAAAAATAAAATAAAAATAAAAACAGATAGACAAGATGAATCACTTGGATCCGACTCGTGTGTAGTGTAACCTTTGATTATTTCCGCACTTTTGCACTTTTTAAGAGATTATCTTAGTTATTGTAGTAGGCCCCTCTTTTGAAGGTGACGTTACCCTCAACCCAGTAGTTTGAGTCAGCAAGGATACAATCCTAAAGGGTCGGATTATTGAAAGATAATTAATTAAGTTATTAATGCATAATGTGGTCGGCCCCTCTTTTGAAGGTGACGTTACCCTCGGCTAAGTAGCCTGAGTCAGCAGGGATACAGTCCTAAGTAGCCGGGTTAAAATATTAATAGTAGCTTACATATTAGGGGATCAAAGAGTTTGGACCCCCCGTCATCCAATACCGGTGGGTATTGAAGGAGGTCCTACTAAATTTGACCCAGGTCCTTCCAGGATCTATACACTAAACAAGGCAAGAATCTTACCAAACCGTTCCCTTAACCCCCGACCAGGTAGCCAACATACCTCCATATAGACCGTGGAGATATGAATGGTGAAAATCTTTTATTTTATATAGACAGTAAAATAATGCCAAGACACCACGGACAAACGATAAGGAAGAATCACCTTCAACATAAGAAACTAGTTATTAAAGTCATTAATACATAACCAAATAGAAAGTGCGAAAAGATTAAAAATAAAAAGTATTACACTAGACACTTGTCTTCACCAAGTGATGTAAGAGACTTAGGCAAACATGGCCTTTGATTGTCAAGAACTCTTACGATCAATCTTGGATCCCGAGACTACTACACACACTCTATGATGGATTATGGATTATGGTGGTGGATGATGGTGTTGTGATGGTGGTGGAGGGTGGGTGTAGTGTGAGAGAGGTGGTTTGCCAAGGGATGGTTTGCAAATGAGCCAAGCACCCCTATTTATAGCCTGAACAGCAGCTGGGGCACGGCCCCGTGTCCATCCTCATTTCTTTCTTCATTAAATGCAGTTTGTCTGCATTAGTTGACCACGCCCCCGTGTCCGCTGGGCACGACCCCGTGTGCAGAAGCGTATCTGTACTATCAAGATTTGCCAAGATTCTGCGAATCTTTGTCTTGACCACGGCCCCGTGTCCGCTGGACACGCCCCGTGTTGGGAAATAGAAGCTTCCACAGCTTTGTCTTTTCTGCAGACACTTGGGCACGCCCCCACGGGGCGTGTTTAGTCTCCTGTTTTCTTGTTTTTGCTTGGGAAGATGATGTCGAGGGATCGGGCATGCCACGTTTATTCCTTCTCTTGTAATTATGTTAGATTTAGCTGCATTTTTGCCTCTTTTGTTCATTTGAGCTCATTTAATCCTGAAAATACAAAAGGAAGACAAAAACGCACTTTTTCCAACATTAGTACTAAAAAATGGTTAGTTTTATGCCGCATTTGATGTAATTTATATGTTGCATTTTGCACACATCAAAAATCCACTTACTTCTTGATGTTTTCTCATAGAATAGTTGTTGTATTTCATTATTTCTTGTAAGTTCATGACCCTCCTGGTTGTTTATAACAACAAGTGTAGTGGTGAACAATAGAGGTACCTAAATGGAAGCCTTGTTCTTCCTACCTCATGTTTGAATTCCATGATACTTAGAGGTGCCTAAATGAAGATTTTAATCTTCAACCTCATGCTTGACATATATGATATACATAATATTTATGTAATATTCAAACAAACTGAACTATTGATTGTGATAACTGACGCTTTTCCATGTATTCCGTACAATAAACAGTAATTTGTACTTTAATGACTGTGCATGATTAAATTAATGAGATGAATGACTTTCTGATTCATTTCCAGAACATACCAATGCATTACATGTTGCCAGATTGTTTGTCATTATTACATGCAACACGGTGTGATTCAAATAGTGCACAGAATAAAGTTAGCACCGTTATCAGACAAACTAGAAGTACTGACGGGAGTTCAGTACTCAGACAAACATGATGTTAAGACACAGAATGAGCCCCGGAACCAAGAATTACACTAGAATAGTATGTGGGAAAGTAGGGATCATAAAACTACCTTCTGAGTGACGATTTAAGTGCCAGAAAGTGCCCGAAACACACTAAAACTGCAGAATTCTGCAGAAAACAGCAAAATTCAGCTTTTAAACCTCAAATTATAATGCAGAATTATGGTTTAATGATCCAGAATAACTTGCTAAGTGTCGGGAATCAAAACTGTCATAAAAGACATCATATAGCACACTAAACTGCGCAATTTAGCACCTTAACAAACCGGTAACCAACCGAACAACCAAACACTACCCAAAATACCAAAATTTAACTAAAAGCATTGTTTTAATGTTACAAAGCTAGTTATGATCACTATACATCATATTACTACTTAAAACACTATAACACACTTAAACAGCAAAATCTAACACTTAACATCTAACTAAACTTTGTAACTAGAATTAGAACCCAACTAGACCCCCCCCCCCCTTAAGTGGACAGTCCAACATGGGCCCCACTTGGTTGATTTCTTTTGATTAAAAATTGAGATATGTTTTGTAGATATGTGACACATTAACCACAAGTTAAACAAGTGTTGGAAGATCATTTAATATAACCTCTAGTTCATAACCTTGATCACCATCACCTTCCAACAACACACAACTTCTCCCTCTCCTCTCTCAAAGCGACGACCCAAACACCCTCACACACAACCTTCATTTTCAAGCCATCTTCATACATTTTAAGGTGATTCCAAGGTGTTTCAAGCCTAACTAAGAAGGTTGCAAGCATAGGAATTGGAAGGACCATCTCTAGGAGCTTTTATCCAACTCAAATCTTCATCACTTTGATTCTTGTTCTTCCCTAGCCATAGTGCTAGTAGTAAGCCTCTTTGATCCTACTTTTACTCTTAATTTTAGTGGTTAATGTAAAATGTAACTTGGTAATCTAAAGAATCCTAACAAAACATAAGTATGATCATGAATATAAAGCTCTAAAACATGAAGATCAAAGTTGTTTTAGTGTATGTAGTAGACTTGTTTGTTGATTACTTGTGTTTATGGTGTAGATCACCATAACAAGCTTGCTAGATGATGATTAAACACATGATCTAGCAAGTGTAAGGATGGATCTTGAGAAAATCATGTTGATCATCCTTTATGTAAACTATGAACTTGAAGATGAACTTGTTTATGTGTAGGATGATTATTCCTACAAGATATAAGTCTTTAAAATGTAAGATTTCAAAAATAATATTTTCAACAAACTAAAGTTTACTTCATTAATTAACATGGTTTGGTTTTCAAAAGAAAGAAGACTTGTTTTAGGTGTTAAATGAAACACTTGATGTGTAGGAAACAAGAGAAATACAAGAAGGTTAATTTTTGAAAAATCATCTTACAAGTTGTAAAAGATGGAAATTTCACAAGAATGGGTTTTATAAAATAAAAACCATAGATTTAGTGTTCTTACAACCTATTAACCAACATGTTAAATTACTACAAATTTTTACTAGCTTCAAGTTCATATCATAATGTAAAAATGCATATTTTTGGCTCATGGTAAGTTTTGTGAAGATTGTTGTTGTTTGATGATAAATTTTTAAAAGAAAATGATATGCTAACAAGCATGGAAACATCCATTTTTAAGGGGAAACTATGGTAAAATTTTTGTAAAAATTAAACACTTAGAAAAATATTTTTAAGCAAGTGTTTACAAGTAAATTTTGATCTTGGTTTTTAGTATAAAATTTGCCATAATTTTATTTATAAAAATTACAAATATTGGAGGTTGATTTTTGATAATAAAAATCACTAAGGATATATATTTAGGAAAATATATATTTAGATGTCACAAAATTATGTGCTACTTGTATATTGATTGTATTAGTTATATTAAAATTAGGAATCTTGAAAATAATATAACACATCAAAATACCAAAAATTGTAATAAGAAATATTTCCAAAACCACAAGAAAATAAATATATAATTTATTCCCGAATATTGGGCAAGTCAGACAATGGACATTGGACTATAAATATATATATATATATATTTTTCTAAGTTTAATCCTAAAAATATATTATTTTTAAGATATATTTGGAAGTATACTTATTTTTGCCAAAGCAAAATTTATAGATATTTTTCTATAAAAATTCTCTTAAAATATGTATATTTTAAGAATATAAAGTTGGTGATTTTTAGTTGTAAAAAATAATATTTCAGAAAATAATAAAAAAATTAAGTATAAAATACTTAATGAATACAAGAAAATACGTATTCCTATACGTATAAATACACACCGGAATACACTACCAATACTTGGCAAAACACCCGTATACAAATACACAAGTATGAAAATACACAAGTACAAGTATACATATACATGGAAAAATATTTATGTGAGAAATACATGACAAAGCAAGTTAAAAATAAATATATTATTTTTAACAATATTCCAAACAATTGGATAAACATAGTTCAAGTTAAAATATTCTTATTTTAACTAATAATTATATAATTTGGAATTATATAATACATATCACCTGTATAACTCAAAGAATACTAAATCCCCAAAAATAAGTCTTAATAAACAACTAAGACTAGGAGTCGTTACACGACCTAAACGTCTAATAAAACATGGCACGTGTGTAGGTAGTTGTACGACTCGTAAAAAGGATCTTTGAGTTACAAGACTACGGACGCAAAACCGTGAGTTCATGTCCCCCTTTTCTTTTAACTGTTTTCGGATTTATAACTTTCGAGGGTGAAATACATGCTTCAAACGTTTTTCAAATGGTATGGTTTGGTAAGGAATGAACTGTTAGATCATGTGAATGGGTAGGCGTTAACTTAAGACCATTAATCTTTGTATAAAGACCGAGGGGCATGAGTGATAGATCTATTTGGGTGCTGCGAGCCCCACCCATGGATCCGCGAGTTGGCCCATGTGGTGACTATGTCGTTCCCGCCGGGTGGCCCGGTACGAAATCCGCAATGGTTTGAGCCTTCCTACACCATTGCACACATATTAATGTCTTAGCTACACATTAATGATCTGTTCATAGACGCTTTCATACCGGATTACAAAGGAATACTTACAAATGCTTACAAGTTATTACGAGCTCACATACAAAACACATGAACTCGCTCAACTTTTGGTGATGTTTTCAAATTACATGTATTTCAGGAAACTAATTGGATCTGGCGGCGTTATGTGACATTTGTGCTTGTAATCATTGTAAACAGTTCAGTTATCAATAAAACAATGTTATTTTGTTCCAATATTTGTTTATGTTTGACATTTTTCATGTTTTGACTTTTGTTCAATTTCAAACTCTATATCGCTTTCTTGAAAGTTATACGCAAACTGATGCGTAAACGTATTCAGTTTTACGTGACAAACACTCCGGAACATCAATATATGCTTAACATACCTTAAATAACCTTTACATAACTTAGAAATAAGTTTTAAAGGCTTTGGTATGGCAAAATCAAGTTTATTCTCTTATAGGGACTAATTTTGACAAACTATGAAAGTATGCCGATTCGTACTGTAACGAACATTCCGAAACATGACCATAAGTTAAACATACCCTAAATATCCTTTACATAGCTTAGAAATAGGCTTTGAGGGGGTTTGGTGTGCTAAAATAAACTTTTTGGTCATTCGGGGACTAAAAGCGTCAAAAATTGCATAAGTTTGCATTTTCGCCCATATCTTACGTTCTGAATATATCCGGACATCCAAAAATTTATGTAATCATTGAAATATTTTATTTTAGTGATTGGCATGATAAATTTCCATTCGTCGTGTAATTTGGATCGTTTTTCGCGTCCGTTCGTGTTTCGTCGCAATTAACCGAACAACGCAACCGTACGACCAAACGAACCGACATCCATCATATTTTTGAGCATGTTTGATGTCCCTTATGTTTAGGCATCATTTTAGAGCCTTGAAAATGGCTTAACGGGCTTTAAACGTGTCAAAATGGGGCTTAAACACTTGCAGGGACCAAAACTACAATTTTTTAAACTGTTGCTGATATCCCCAGCTCAGGCGGGGCGCGTAGCCCCGAGCTCCCCCATACTTGGCCCGTGTAAGCATGTCAGATCAGCAAAATCCGATTTCCAGCTTGTTCCAGCTGTTCCCCATGTTTGCAAATGGTTTTATCAAGTCTATGGGCTTGTTTAGGGGTGCCCATGGTATTCTAAAACAGGGGGCACACATGTAAGGCTCAGATCGAAGCTCGGTTTTCGATGAACGATCCTAACGGTGGCCCGAAATCTATATAAACCCCCCATGTTTCACTTGCAAATCACACTTGATCTGATTTCATTCTCTAAGTTGGAGTGTTTGCACTTCATACCTGAGAATAATTGGATCAAACCTCCATTTCTTGGACCTCTTGTGAGTATTCTTTCGTTCTTTTACGCGTTTTAAGCGTGAAAGTCAAACAGTGTTTGACTTTCTGCTTTGACCAATTTATGGTCAACACGAAGTTCGTTTGAAATTCGCAACGTGAGCGTAATCACGATGGTCATAGTCCTTTGTGACTATACCTACTGATTACCACGTTATTTAGGCATAGTGACGAGTCGTAGTTTCGGTCAGAATACGCGTTTATACGTATTTTGTAACCAAACTATTCTTGGGTATCAAAACACTTTGTTTTGATATCAAACTTGTTTTTAAACTTCGTTAAACATGTTTTAACATGTTTAACTCGTCACTTTTAGTTTAGTGCTTATTTATGGTCGTAAGGTAAGCGGTCAAAACAACCGCTTAGACTTTCGAACCCGACCCGTTTGGTCGATCATTTGGATCTGACCAAACATATTTTGAGACCATAGTTGTATAGGGAATAACCTTCCGAGGTTATGCCTTATGGTCACTACGTTTATTTAGTTATATGATAAGTAGTTTATATGCCTTAGGAAAATGACCAAAATGCCCTTTTTGCGCATAAATTCATTTTAAGAATATGTAACTTAAATTTTGACATCTAAACTGATTAGGAAACATTATTAGACATGTTAAGGCATATAATACTTGTCATAGGACTAGTTAGGCGGTCCGAACGCGTTTTATGCGAACGACGCGTTAAAGTAGCGTAAGCTACCTAAACGGGTCGTGACGGGTCATAAGCACTTAGGTTAGGTTTCGTTTTAGAATGTAGGCTTTGTTAAACCATACTACATGAGTTCCTATACTCATTTGGTTTACGAACCCTCATCCTATCCGATCTTCCGATTTAGGTCCGGTTTTATTAATGTAGTTACCTATATTAGGTGCCGATTGATTCCGTGATCTTCTAGCATTGCTTGGTTGTTATTCAAGGACTATTGAGCAATCTCAAGTGAGTACATAGACCCCTCTTTTACTGTTTTCAAACTATTTTGGGGTGGAACACATGTGCCTACTTGTTACTTTCATGCTTTTGTATGATATACTTGCTATGTTCATTAGTACGCATATAATACATGATTTCATATTGTTTTGCTATGTATGTTCACTTAACATGCTAGCACATTGATTATCATTATTACTTTTGTTGCATATGTTTACTCAGCACATGGACACATTGTTTTACATTACATTTCTGTTGCATATGTTTACTCAACATATGGACACGTTGTTTCACATTTCATGCTATGTATGTTCATTTATTGCATACTTAGTACATTGTTTTACAACACATTTCATGCTATGTATGTTCATTTATTGCATACTTAGTACATGATTTTCACATCTCATGCTTACATTTGGTATGCCATTTGGTTTGTTTAAATGAGACAAAAATACGTTCATTAACATTAGCTACGCCGCTTGGTAGTAAGTAATGGTACCATAGGAATTGACAACTCCCATTCCTGAAATCCTAGGTTTGTTTGGGTGGAAGGAATGACTGAATCCAATATACATAATTCAGATAAACCTTTAATTTGTTTAAGGGTTTGTCGCCATGCATTAGAACAATACCGCATAGATGTTTGTATCAGTAAGGCATGCATTTGTTTTACAAAACATAACTTTTGATTTATTCAAATATTTTGTTTTATGCATTTTTACATATGGTTTAAGTAGTCACTTTTTACTTACCATACATGACAGTGGTTTACACATTTCATGTTATACATTTGACAATAGACATGGTTTACACATTACATGTTTTACATTTGACAATAGACATGGTTTACACATTACATGATTTACATTTGACCATAGACATGGTTTATACATAAACATTTGACAATTGGTTTAAACTATACATTTTTGGCGGTTGGTTTGGGTAAGTGATTTAAGTAACGAGGCGTGTGTAATATGATAAAAGCATGGTGGATACGCCGCTGGTACTTCCTATATATAAGTGCTTTTATGATATTACATATCGTAGCGTTATTTAAACCATTTCAGTTTAGACATATTACATGTTATACAAAGAACATAACTTCACAAAACATTGTTTTACAAATAATATAATCATTTTACTTGGTTATTTATTTAACCATACATCTTCCTTTATTATCATCTAATATCTTATCGATTTTCACATGATTTACAAAGGAAAATACTTTTACAAGGTTCATGACTAACTTTTATTAAACATTTCTTTAAACTTACAAGTCATGAACCCTAAATCAATAAACCTATGTATCTCACAGGCATTTTTATGCTGACGTACCTATTTTCACATGTGTTTTCAGGAGCTGATGCATTGGATGATCAAGTTACACTTAGGCGGACCTGTGCCTTAGTGCCATAAAAATGAAGTTAGAATAGTTTAACTTGGTTATGTACTCTTTGTTTCTTCTGTTTTAAGACAATGTAAACCCCTTTGTTTATAAATAAAACAAAACTTTAATTACCATGGTTATGAAACAATAATTATGTTGCTACACTCCCCGACGTTTCCGCCGCGGTTTGTTGTTTTACGCGGTCGGGGTGTGACAGAAGAGTTGGTATCAGAGCCAATGGTTATAGGGAATTAGGTTGTTAGTAATGCTTTGACCTAGGCTATAACTTTTCTAGGACCCTAACACGAGTTATCTTGTGTTTAGATCTTAAAACATAGACTTCACCTATCCTTAGGTGATTACCAAAACAAGAACACGATTTTCCAAAATGATTTTTCTTTTAAAAATCAATCATATATTCTTAGATGATTTGTTATAAGGTTTTGAACCCTCCTATTTTTCAAAATGATTTTGAAAATTTAATCATCTGTTTTTGAATGATTCTTTTGGCCTTGTGCCTTCTAAGTTTTCAAAATCTCGTCAAAGTTTTGGGTCCAAATAATGTGAACACATGCAATCTGGAAGGGTGGATGCCTGTATCTCGAGTTTTCTGTCTAGGCTAGAGTGTTCGTACAAATCCACATAATCGGACCAGTCACTCTTACCTGGGAACTCTTGGGGAGAGTGTCCACTTATAGGCTAAAGCATGTCTTTGCGATACATTATTTTTGACCCATTTACTTTGATTAGTCACTGTGTGTCATTTGTTTGCTTTGTGGTAACAAACGAATGACCACCATCCTTGCTTTCTGTCGATTTTTGTATCATCTTCTTTTTTATCTAATCATCTCACTCGTTTTCTCTCATGTTTCCTCTTTTAGAATGCCTCCTCGACGCGAAAATCCGCTACCTAATGCCGAAATGGCAGCTATTATTGCACAGCAAATGGCTGCTGTACTCCCAGACATTATTGCTCAAGTTAACCAAGCCAACAATAACAACAATGCCTCATGCAACTTCAAAAGTTTCAATTCGGCTAAACCGCTCAAGTTTAGTGGTTCTGAAGGAGCAACTGGGCTCCTACAGTGGTTCGAGAGCATTGAGAGTACGTTTCGTCTTGTTCAGTGTCCTGATAATAGCAAAGTCGAGTTTGCATCCAGCGTTTTTCAAAAGAGGGCTCTTACTTGGTGGAAAGGAGTTATGAGAGACCGTGGTGCTGAGGTTGCTTTAGCATAAACCTGGGCAGAGCTTAGGGCATTAATGATGAGGGAATTCTGTCCTCGTCATGAACTAAGGGCTTTAGAAAGGGAGTTTGACGACTTGAAACAGGATAGTGGTGAACACCGGGCTTACACTGATAGGTATGAAGAGCTGAGTTTGCTATGCCCTACAATGGTTACCCCACTCGAGAAAGCTATCGAGAGATATGTTGATGGCTTACCCGACTCCATACAAGACATCGTCACTGGTAGTAACCCTACCACAGTTTGTCAGGCAATCGAGTTAGCTGCGACTTTGACTGAGTCACAGATCAGAAAGAGGAAGCTACAGAGGAAAGGTGACAAGGATAAGAAACAGTCGTCTCGTAAGGGTGAGAACAAGAAGGGGAAGAAAACTGGTTCTACAAGAGGGTCTAAGAAGCGCAAGGCTTCTCAAAATTTCGCTGTTACCGCACAACAAAACCAGGCAGCTCCCAATCAGCCTGCACCACCACCAGCAAAAAAACGATATGCGGGGAATGCACCGTTGTGCAACAGATGCAATAGTCACCATCAACCGCAAGTTCAGTGTCGTTTCTGTACTAACTGTGGAAAGTCGGGTCATCTTGCCGATGTTTGTCGCTTTGCTCCCAATCAAGCCGCACGTAACCCAGCTCAGCAGGCTGCTCAGCCGCCTGCTCAACAACAAGCACAAGCTGCACGACCTCATTTTCCTCCTGGTTCGTGCTACAACTGTGGGGATCTGACCCACTACAGAAATCAGTGCCTAAGGTTAGCTAATGCAAATCAGGCTCAGGCTCGTGGGCGAGTCTTTAACATGAATGCACAAGAGGCGCATGCAGACAACGAGGTGGTGAACGGTACGTTCTTTGTTAATTATCAGCCTGCATCCGTTCTTTTTTATTCGGGTGCCGATAAGAGTTTTGTGTCATTATCTTTTGAACCTTTGCTTCGCATGTCTAGAACCAAACTAGGAAAACCTTTGACAGTAGAAGTAGCTAATGGTGAACCCGTTGTACTCGATTTTGTTCTTCAAAACTGTCAGTTGAACCTTAATAACCATCTTTTTCCTATCAACCTCACGCCTATGCAACTTAGAAGCTTTGACGTTATAGTGGGAATGGATTGGTTAGCCAAGTATCACGCAGAGGTAGTTTGTTTTGAGAAGAGTGTTAGTGTGCCACTTTCGACTGGAGAGATTTTAGAGGTTCGTAGTGAGAAACCTGCTAGTAGTCTCAAGCTTATGTCTTGTACTCAAGCTCGAAAGTATCTGCAAAAGAACTATGTTGCCTTCTTGGCACATGTTGTAGCAGATAAAGGCAAAGGTAAGACTATTCAAGATATCCCTGTTGTTCGGGATTATCCTGAAGTTTTTCCCGAAGAATTACCTGGTTTACCCCCAGCACGCCAAGTCGAGTTTCGTATTGATCTCATACCTGGTGCAAATCCTATTTCTATATCTCCATATCGTCTTGCACCTTCTGAGATGCAAGAGTTATCTAAGCAGCTTCAAGAGCTTTCTGACAAGGGTTTTATCAGTTTGAGCTTTTCACCTTGGGTGCTCCCGTTCTTTTTGTCAAGAAGAAGGATGGATCTTTCAGGATGTGTATCAATTATCGTGAGCTTAACAAGCTTACCATCAAGAATCGATATCCCCTACCTCATATTGATGATCTCTTTGATCAATTACAGGGTGCTACTTGTTTTTCAAAGATTGATCTACGTTCTGGGTATCATCAGCTTCGAGTGCTCGAGGAAGATATTCCCAAGACTGCATTCCGTACTCGATATGGGCATTATGAGTTCACAATTATGCCATTCGGTTTGACTAATGCTCCTGCTGTTTTCATGGACTTGATGAATAGGGTTTGTAAGCCTTATTTGGACAACTTCATCATCGTCTTCATTGATGACATCTTGATTTATTCTAAGACGCGAGCTGATCATGAGCAACATCTTCGTCTTACTCTGGAACTCCTAAAGAAAGAGCAACTTTTTGCCAAATTCTTCAAGTGTGAATTTTGGCTTAGAGAAGTTCAATTTTTGGGTCACATCGTCAACGAACAAGATATTCATGTAGATCCCTCCAAGATCAGTGCGATTAAGGACTGGGATACGCCTACTACACCTACTGAAGTTCGTTCTTTTCTTGGTCTCGCGGGTTATTACCGCCGCTTCATTGAAAACTTCTCCAAGATTGCATTTCCTTTAACTGCTTTAACTCAGAAGAACAAGCCCTTTGAATGGGGATCCAAACAGGAAGAAGCTTTTCAGACCTTGAAACAGAAACTTTGCAATGCACCTATTCTATCTTTACCTGGGGGCAATGACGATTTTGTCATGTATTGTGACGCATCCAAATTAGGTCTTGGCTGTGTTCTCATGCAAAGGAACAAAGTCATAGCTTATGCATCGAGACAGTTGAAGGTTCATGAGAAGAACTACACGACTCATGATCTTGAGTTAGGTGCAGTTGTTTTCGCTCTCAAAATCTGGTGACACTATTTGTATGGTACAAAATGTGTGGTTTTCACTGGCCACAAAAGTCTTCAGCACATCTTCAATCAGAAAGAACTCAACATGAGGCAACGACGTTGGGTTGAACTTCTAAATGACTATGACTGCGAAATTCGCTACCATCCTGGTAAGGCGAATGTCGTAGCCGATGCATTGAGTCGTAAAGAGCATGTCAAGCTTCATTGTGTTCAAGTTCCATCTGATATCCAAACTCGCATTTCTCAGGCTCAACATACTTGTGTTTCACACGATTTGATGGGTAAGGAATTACCGTGTCATATCAAGCCTGATCTTGAATTGAAAGACAATGGATCATATTATTTCATGGACCGTCTGTGGGTCCCAAGTCAAGACAATCTTCGCACCTTGCTTATGGATGAAGCTCATAAGTCTCGTTATTCTATTCATCCTGGTGCAGATAAAATGTATAAGGATCTTCGTACTCAGTTTTGGTGGCCTGGTATGAAGAAAGACATTGCCTTATACGTATCAAAATGCCTTACTTGTCTTAAGGTTAAGGCTGAACATCAACATCCTTCTGGTTTATTGGAGCAACCAGAGATTCCAATTTGGAAATGGGAAAACATTGCTATGGATCTTATTACCAAACTTCCGCGCACTAAGATAGGTCATGATGCTATTTGGGTAGTTGTCGATCGTCTTACAAAGTCAGCACATTTCTTGTCGATCCGTGAGGATCTATCTACCAACAAGCTTGCTAAAATTTATGTGGATGAGATTGTATCCTGACATGGTGTTCCCTTGAACATTATTTCTGACAGAGATGCTCGATTCTCATCTCGCTTTTGGAGGACCATGCAATCTGCTATGGGAACCCAACTTAATTTGAGCACAGCTTATCATCCTCAGACGGATGGTCAATCTGAAAGAACAATCCAGACTCTGGAGGATATGCTTAGAGCTTATGTGATCAATTTTGGTGGTAGTTGGGATTCGTATCTTCCATTGATTGAATTCTCCTACAACAACAGTTATCACACCAGCATCAACATGGCTCCTTTCGAAGCTCTCTATGGTCGAAAATGTCGTTCACCACTCTGCTGGAATGAGATCGGTGAGGCTCAACTTACTGGACCTGACCTCATTCTAGAGACAACAGATAAGGTTAAGAAAGTTCGTGATAACCTTCAGACAGCTAGAAGCCGTCAAAAGAGTTACGCGGATCGATGACGCAAGCCCTTGGAATTTCAAGTCGGTGATCGCGTTTTACTTAAGGTTTCACCTTGGAAAGGTGTGATCAGATTTGGAAAGACAGGAAAACTTGCACCTAGATATGTTGGACCATTTAAGATCGTCGAAAGAATCGGTAAGGTGGCCTACAGACTTGAGTTACCTCCTGAACTTGGAAATGATCATCCAACCTTTCACGAGTCCAATCTCAAGAAGTGTTTGGCTGATGAGAACCTCCACATATAGCTTGATGAAATTCCTGTTGATGACACGATGCATTTTGTTGAACACCCTGTGGAAATCATGGAACGTGAAGTCAAATGGCTCAAACGCAAGCGCATTCCACTTGTCAAAGTTCGCTGGGAGTCTGAACGTGGACCATAATTTACTTGGGAACGTGAAGATAAAATGAAGGCAAAATATCCACATCTTTTCTCACGAGTTTCCTCTAAATAAATTTCGGGATGAAATTTCCACAAGTAGGGGAGACTGTGACATCTGTGCTTGTAATCATTGTAAACGGTTCAATTATCAATAAAACAATGTTATTTGGTTCCAATATTTTTTTATGTTTGACATTTTTCATGTTTTGACTTTTGTTCAATTTCAAACTCTATATCGCTTTCTGGAAAGTTATACGCAAACTGATGCGTGAACGTATTTAGTTTAATGCGACAAACACTCCAGAACATCAATATATGCTTAACATACCATAAATAATCTTTACATAACTTAGAAATAAGTTTTGAAGGCTTTGGTATGGCAAAATCAAGTTTATTCGCTTACAGGGACTAATTTTGACAAACTGCGAAAGTATGTCTATTCGTACTGTAACGAACATTTCGGAAGATGACCATAAGTTAAACATACCCTAAATATCTTTTACATAGCTTAGAAATAGGCTTTGAGGGGGTTTGGTGTGCTAAAATAAACTTTTTGGTCATTCCGGGACTAAAAGCGTCAAAATGTGCATAAGTTTGCATTTTCGCTCATATCTTACGTTCTGAATATATCCGGACATCCAAAAATTTATGTAATCATTGAAATATTTTATTTTAGTGATTGGCATGATAAAATTACATTCGTCGCGTAATTTGGATCGTTTTTCGTGTCCGTTCGTGTTTCGTCGCAATTAACCGAACAACGCAACCGTACGACCAAACGAACCGACATCCGTCATATTTTTTAGCATGTTTCATGTCCGTTATGTTTAGGAATCATTTTAGAGCCTTGAAAATGGCTTAACGGGCTTTAAACGTGTCAAAATGGGTCTTAAACACTTGCAGGGACCAAAACTGCAATTTTTGAAACTGTTGCTGATATCCCCAGCTCAGACGGGGCGCGTAGCCCCGAGCTCCCCCTTACGCGGCCCGTGTAAGCATGTCAGATCAGAAAAATCTGATTTACAGCTTGTTCCAGCTGTTCCCCATGTTTGCAAATGGTTTTATCAAGTCTATGGGCTTGTTTAGGGGTGCCCACGGTATTCTGAAACAGGGGGCACACATGTAAGGCTCAGATCGAAGCTCGGTTTTCGATGAACGATCCTAACAGTGGCCTGAAATCTATATAAACCCCCCATGTTTCACTTGCAAATCACACTTGATCTGATTTCATTCTCTAAGTTGGAGTGTTTGCACTTCATACCTGAGAATAATTGGATCAAACCTCCATTTCTTGGACCTCTTGTGAGTATTCTTTCGTTCTTTTACGCGTTTTAAGCGTGAAAGTCAAACAGTGTTTGACTTTCTGCTTTGACCAGTTTATGGTCAACACGAAGTTCGTTTGAACTTCGCAACGTGAGCGTAATCACGATGGTCATAGTCCTTTGTGACTATACCTACTGATTACCACGTTATTTAGGCATAGTGACGAGTCATAGTTTCGGTCAGAATATGCGTTTATGCGTATTTTGTAACCAAACTATTCTCGGGTATCAAAACACTTTGTTTTGATATCAAACTTGTTTTCAAACTTCGTTAAACATGTTTTAACATGTTTAACTCGTCACTTTTAGTTTAGTGCTTATTTAGGGTCGTAAGGTAAGCGGTCTAAACAACTGCTTAGACTTTCGAACCCGACCCGTTTGGTCGATCATTAGGATCTGACCAAACATATTTTGAGACCATAGTTGTATAGGGAATAACCTTCCGAGGTTATACCTTATGGTCACTACGTTTAGTTAGTTATATGATAAGTAGTTTATATGCCTTAGGAAAATGACCAAAATGCCCTTTTTGCGCATAAATTCATTTTAAGCATATGTAACTTAAATTTTCACATCTAAACTGATTAGGAAACATTATTAGACATGTTAAGGCATATAATACTTGTCATAGGACTAGTTAGGCGGTCCGAACGCGTTTTACAAGAACGACGAGTTAAAGTAGCGTAAGCTACCTAAACGAGTCGTGACGGGTCATAAGCACTTAGGTTAGGTTTCGTTTTAGAATGTAGGCTTTGTTAAACCATACTACATGAGTTCCTATACTCATTTGTTTTACGAACCCTCATCCTATCCGATCTTCCGATTTAGGCCTGGTTTTATTAATGTAGTTACCTATATTAGGTGCCGATTGATTCCGTGATCTTCTAGTATTGCTTGGTTGTAATTCAAGGACTATTGAGCAATCTCAAGTGAGTAGATAGACCCCTCTTTTACTGTTTTCAAATTGTTTTGAGGTGGAACACATGTGCCTACTTGTTACTTTCATGCTTTTGTATCATATACTTGCTATGTTCATTAGTACGCATATAGTACATGATTTCATATTGTTTTGCTATGTATGTTCACTTAACATGCTAGCACATTGATTATCATTATTACTTTTGTTGCATATGTTTACTCAGCATATGGACACATTGTTTCACATTACATTTATGTTGCATATGTTTACTCAACATATGGACACATTGTTTCACATTTCATGCTATGTATGTTCATTTATTGCATATTTAGTACATTGTTTTACAACACATTTCATGCTATGTATGTTCATTTATTGCATACTTAGTACATGGTTTTCACATCACATGCTTACATTTGGTATGACATTTGGTTTGTTTAAATGGGATAAAAATACGTTCATTAACATTAGCTACACCGCTTGGTAGTAAGTAATGGTACCATAGGAATTGACAACTCCCGTTCCTGAAATCCTAGGTTTGTTTGGGTGGAAGGAATGACTGAATCCAATATACATAATTCAGATAAACCTTTAATTTGTTTAAGGGTTTGTCGCCACAGTCGCAAGGCTTGAATGTATGCATTAGAACAATACCGCATAGATGTTTGTATCAGTAAGGCATGCATTTGTTTTACAAAACATAACTTTTGATTTATTCAAATATTTTGTTTGGTGCATTTATACATATGGTTTAAGTAGTCACTTTTTACTTACCATACATGACAGTGGTTTACACATTTCATGTTTTACATTTGACAATAGACATGGTTTACACATTACATGTTTTACATTTGACAATAGACATGGTTTACACATTACATGATTTACATTTGACAATAGACATGGTTTATACATAAACATTTGACAATTGGTTTAAACTATACATTTTTGGCGGTTTGTTTGGGTAAGTGATTTAAGTAACGAGACGTGTGTAATATGATAAAAGCATGGTGGATACGCCACTGGTACTTCCTATATATAAGTGCTTTTATGATATTACATATCGTAGCGTTATTAAACCATTTCAGTTTAGACATATTACGTGTTATACAAAGAACATAACTTCACAAAACATTGTTTTACAAATAATATAATCATTTTACTTAGTTATTTATTTAACCATACATCTTCCTTTATTATCATCTAATATCTTATCGATTTTCACATAATTTACAAAGGAAAATACTTTTACAAGGTTCATGACTAACTTTTATTAAACATTTCTTTAAACTTACAAGTCATGAACCCTAAATCAATAAACCTATGTGTCTCACATGCATTTTTATGCTGACGTACCTATTTTCACTTGTGTTTTCAGGAGCTGAGGCATAGGATGATCAAGTTACACTTAGGCGGACATGTGCCTCAGTGACATGAAAATGAAGTTAGAATAGTTTAACTTGGTTATGTACTCTTTGTTTCTTCTGTTTTAAGACAATGTAAACCCCTTTGTTTATAGATAAAACAAAACTTTAATTACCATGGTTATGAAACAATAATTCTGTTGCTACACTCCCTGACGTTTCCGCCGCGGTTTGTTGTTTTACGCGGTCGGGGTGTGACACGTTAGAAAGATTTCAAGAAGATATTTCAAGTTTGATGTAATCCTTTTGGAAGGGTTTGGTTAGTATATTTTATCTTCAATAAGATATACGAACCAAAGCCTTAGTTTATAAAGTCTTTTGTTTTAAAAAGTCCTTTATGGAACTTATTACTTTATATGGTTGTAAACTTAACTTGAAGTTTGTTGGATTAACATAACAACTTGGGTTTGTAATATTTTTAAACTTATGTATGGATGAACATCATGTTTTAATCATATAGTTGTTTGTTATAATTGAATGCAATGATTTTGATCAAGTCACACATCACACGCTTCCGCAAAAGTCAAGGTGTGACAGGTTGATATCAGAGCTTCGATTGTAGTGAACTAGGATTCCTTCTCGAGTCTAGACTACAATCACTAGGACTCTCTCACGAAAATATTTTTACAAAACATTTTTCATTGCATTTACAAAACGCCAAGATCCATGGAACAAACATTTTACAAAGGAAAGAAAGAAACACGAGCAAGGACATAATCGGTGGTTTAGTTTTCATGGGGTAGACTTGTTAAGTTAGAAAAGACTCACGTAGGAATAACGTGAATACATGTTACGTGATGCCTATCCTTACCTGTATATACTAAGTAATAGTAATTAACATAAGTACATATGCTATGACTGTTATGTTACAGGTACTTATGTCATCGTCCGAGAGCAGCGGGTTATCGGAGGAGCATGACCCTATGGTCATTGCATCTAACAATGAGATAGCACCAGATCCTGAGGTCTTCACATCCAACACAGAGAGTGACCCCGAGATGTTATCGGAGGATGAGGATGACTTCCAGCCTTTTGCCTTACCTGATTTGGAGATGACGTTCCATTACTTGACGATGTTCTTGCTTTTCCACTCCCTATTCACGCTCAGCTGATCATCGGGCATCCCGATGGTGAGCATCTTGTTGAGCCGATTCCTATTGACGATGTTCCCCTTGCTGCCGTCCCTCCCGAGGACTGGCCTTTTAATGATCTGGACGATGATGATTTTGACATTTTCGTGGACGATCACCCTGTAGGCGACCAGGGTAACGGTGAGGTGGATGATGTCGCTATTTTGGATGTACCTTCTCCAGTCATGTCTGTTATTGACTTTTCGTCTGACTCCGATCCCCACTCTGTTGCAGACTCTTTCGAGTCTGTAACTTCTTCGGCCCTACAGGCTGCAGGACTCAGGCTCTATGCCACTGATCTCGATGATGATGATGATGAAATGTCTGCCGCCCCATCCTCTCCTGTCCGAGCCCCCACACCTCCTCTTGTTCTTGATCATGTTCCTGAGCCCATTTCAGCACCTCTCGATCTCCCACCCATTGCACCTGTCGTCACACAGCCCCCACCTGTTGTTTTTATTCCCCCTATTCCAGGGAGTCCTCTCCCACCTTTTGTTACTGACGAGCACCGCACTGATCTTCCTGTCGTCTTTCAACATGATATTCCTGCTCCACGCCCAGGGGAGGGCACATCGGGGCAGCCCTCGAGTTTCGATCCCTTTGTGTCTGCTGATTTTCCACCCATACCACAATTTACTCCTTTTGAGTCAGACCCATTTGACCGGCCATTTAGATGGTTTCCCCATACACTATGCCCATATCAGATCCATATCATCCATCACACCACATTGGTTATACACGTGACAACCTACTCCTATCTCTTCAGCTTCAGTTTGAGATACTGTGCCGTAGAGTCCTAGAGCTCGAGTTAGGGGAGAGCGCTAGACGGTCTCCATTTCCATCATATCCACCATCTGTTTCGCCACCATCATCATCGATTCCTTTTGTTTCTCCATCAGCTGCACCTTCTACCATTGAGGGCTTCGATGCCTGTTTTCTCACGGCGGAGCAGGAAATTAGTTACCTTGTCCGCCGCGTCCACGAGCTTGAGGACGAGCTCACTCACTTGCGTAACCTGGTCTTTTTCCCTCCTCACCCATCGCCACCATCGTCCTAGATCTTTTGGTTTTATGCAGGAACCCCTTTTTGATGAGAAGACCATAATTGAGCACAAGATTTATGAAGACATGAAGACAATGTGGAAGAAACATGATTGTTACTTTTGTATGTTGCAGACTTGTATGACCGAGATGGTGTGACCTTGTGTCCCTTTTAATATGCTACTGTTAAAAACAATGTATCATGTGGTTGAATATTTATGAAAGCTCAATGGTCGTTTTCTCATTAAATACATTGTTGAATTATCTGTTCATGTGATGTTTATGTTATTACGTGGTTGTTGATATGATGATTATTTATATTATACGTATGCCTAAATATATATATATATATATATATATATATACACACCTCCTAGACAATTATTTAATAGATAAGGTCTAACCTGCCCGATACTTCTTGCTAGATGAAAAATGCCGCCCCGACAAGATACCAATACCAACCCACTGCCAAGGACAGAAGCGGAACTTCAAGAACGCATATCACAAGCTATTGCACAACACGAGGCCATCCGCTAGAACATAGCGGTGGTACCTCTGGAAATAACCCCCCAACTGGTAATGTTAAGTCACCCAAGACATATTACAAATCTTTTGGACATTTCCAATTGTGTTTTTCCAATGCTCACGCGTGAATTATGTTGCTTGTGTTATAGGTTGTACTTATAAGCAATTTCTGGATTTCAAGCCCCTCAACTTTGATGGCACTAGAGGTGCTGTCGCTTTTGTTCATTGGGTCGAGAAAACTGATTCCATGCTGAGGATGAGCAAGTGTGTTCCTGAACAGAGGGTTACTTATATTTCTGGGTTATTTATGGATGGAGCACTCTCATGGTGGAACCTCCAAGTTCAAACTCTTGGCGAGACTGCGGCATATGCGCTAACCTGGGATGAGCTTAAGGAGCTGATGCGCAAGAAGTACTGTTCACGAGCTGAAATCCAGAAACTGGAGACAGAGTTCTGGAACCTGAAGATGGATGGTCCGAAAATAGCCAAGTATATTCAGCGTTTCCATGATTTATCAAGGGTTGTTCCTTACCTCGTGAAGCCGAAGTTCAAGAGAATTGAACGCCTTATTTGGGGACTTGCGCCTCAAATCTTAAGCATGCTTACTGCTTCCAAGCCTCCGACCATCGCAGAGGCAATGGATCTGAGCGTGGCACTCACTGAAGTGGCTCTTCGTATGGGAAAGTTTTCTACATCTGAAACCAAGAAGAAGGAAACTCACGTGGAATCCTCAAGCGACAACAAGAGGAAGTTCACGAATTTTAAAAAGAGCACCCGAGCTAACAACAATCCCAACAAGCGTAGGGACACCAATCCACTAGCTGAGACCCAGACTGGCGCGATGAACACTGAACTCAACGGAAAATGATACATGGGCACCCTACCAAATGCGCCAGTTGTCAACGTCATCATACTGGACGGTGCAGAGATAGAAAGTGTGAAAACTGTGGAAAAGTTGGGCATGCAAGGGATGCATGTTCGTATGGCATGGGATGTGGAAACAGAAACCAAGGAGGAAATGGTAATCATGGTGGGAATGGAAATCAGTATGGCAACCGGAACCAGGGTGGAAATAACAATCAGGGAGTAAATGGAAATAGAGGTGGAAACGGGAATCAAGCTGGCAACATGAACCGCGGAGGAAACAACAACAATAACAATCAGGGAGGAAATGGAAATGATAACGGGCGTGGCCAAGGCTGTTTTGGCTGCGGTGACATGGAGCACTTCAAGCAAGATTGCCCTAAAAACAATCAAGCCCGAGGAAGAGTGTTTACCATTGGAGCCAGGGAAGCACAAAAGGATCCAAATGTGGTTACTGGTACGTTCCCTATTAACCAACGCTATGCATATGTTCTGTTTGATACTGGCGCCGACTTTAGTTTCGTATCCATAGACTTTAAGAATATACTTGGTTTAGTTACAAGTAAGTTAGATGTCCCATACTCAATAGAGTTGGCAAATGGGAAGTTAGTAGAGGCAAATGACGTGATTAAAGGTTGTACTTTGGAACTGGGAGAGCACGAATTTTCTATTGCCCTTCTACCTGTTGATTTGGGAAGCTTCGATGTTGTTGTCGGGATGGATTGGTTGTCAAACAACCGTGCGGAAATAGTTTGCCACGAGAAGACCATCCGCATTCTGTTAGTGAATGAAGAGACGCTTGTGATTCATGGAGATAAGCACGAGACACCCTTGCGAATTATCAACTGTATGAAAGCGCAGAAGTGTCTCCAAAAAGGCTGCATAGCCTTCCTTGCTCATGTTGTTGATAAGGAGACCCAGGAGCCGAAGCTTGAAGACATTCCCATTATGAAGGAATATCCAGAAGTCTTTCCCAAAGACTTGCCTGGATTACCTCCACAGCGACAAGCGGAGTTCCGAATAGACTTAGTGCAAGGAGCGGCACCAGTGGCAAAAGCACCTTACCGACTAGCTCCGTCAGAAATGCAAGAGCTGTCAACGCAATTGCAGGAGCTGTTGGATAAGGGATTTATAAGGCCGAGCTTCTCGCCTTGGGGAGCTCCAGTGTTATTTTTCAAGAAGAAGGATGGCAGTTTTCGCATGTGTATCGACTACAGAGAGTTGAATAAGCTAACCATCAAGAATCGGTATCCCTTACCGAGGATTGATGACTTGTTCAACCAATTACAAGGCTCTAGCTACTACTCGAAGATCGACTTGAGGTCGGGATATCATCAACTGCGAATACAAAAAGAAAGTATCCCTAAAACGGCCTTTAGGACTCGTTATGGACATTACGAGTTCCTTGTCATGCCGTTTGGCTTAACAAAGGCACCGGCGGTATTCATGGACCTTATGAATCGGGTGTTGATGCGTGTCGAGTGTGATAGGTTTTAATGTATATTTTAAGCCCTTTTACACTTTTTTAGCCAAGTTTTAAATTTATAAAACACGATATTTACTAACACTAAACCCACATATGGGCAAGTGCACCCATTGTGAGCGTATTATAGTGTTGGTAAGATACCGAGGTCATCCAAGGACACAAGAACTTTTAATACCGGTTTATCCTCAACGTCTAATCAAATCAAAATTTTAGAAAAAGGTTTTTAAACTAGAAAAATAAAACTAACTAAAATGCTGAAAAATAAAAATAAAAACAGATAGACAAGATGAATCACTTGGATCCGACTCGTGTGTAGTGTATCCTTTGATTATTTCCGCACTTTTACACTTTTTAAGAGATTATCTTAGTTATTGTAGTAGGCCCCTCTTTTGAAGGTCACGTTACCCTCAACCCAGTTGTTTGAGTCAGCAAGGATACAATCCTAAAGGGTCGGATTATTGAAAGATAATTAATTAAGTTATTAATGCATAATGTGGTAGGCCCCTCTTTTGAAGGTGACATTACCCTCTGCTAAGTAGTCTGAGTCAGCAAGGATACAGTCCTAAGTAGCCGGGTTAAAGTATTAATAGTAGTTTACCTATGAGGGGATCAAAGAGTTTGGACCCCCGCCATCCAATACCGGTGGGTATTGAAGGAGGTCCTACTAAATTTGACTCAGG
Source organism: Helianthus tuberosus (assembly GCA_030545235.1). Lineage (NCBI taxonomy): Eukaryota > Viridiplantae > Streptophyta > Magnoliopsida > Asterales > Asteraceae > Helianthus > Helianthus tuberosus. The sequence goes on from CM060399.1 coordinate 19,195,736, forward strand.
TCCTTGCAGGATCTATACACTGAACAAGGCAAAACTCTTACCAAACCGTTCCCTTAACCCCCGACCAGGTAGCCAACATATCTCCATATAGACCGTGGAGATATGAATGGTGAAAATCTTTTATTTTATATAGACAGTAAAATAATGCCAAGATACCACGGACCAACGATAAGGAAGAATCACCTTCAACATAAGAAACTAGTTATAAAAGTCATTAATACATAACCAAATAAAAAGTGTGAAAAGATTAAAAATAAAAAGTATTACACTAGACACTTGTCTTCACCAAGTGTTGTAAGAGACTTAGGCAAACATGGCCTTTGATTGTCAAGAACTCTTACGATCAATCTTGGATCCCGAGACTACTACACACACTCTATGATGGATGATGGTGGTGGATGTGGGTTGTGATGGTGGTGGAGGGTGGGTGTAGTGTGAGAGAGGTGGTTTGCCAAGGGATGGTTTGCAAATGAGCCAAGCACCCCTATTTATAGCCTGAACAGCAGCTCAGGCACGGCCCCGTGTTCATTGGGCACGGCCCCGTGTCCATCTTCCTTCTCTTTCTTCATTAATTGCAGTTTGTCTGCATTAGTTGACCACGCCCCCGTGTCCGCTGGGCACGACCCCGTGTGCAGAAGCGTATCTGTACTATCAAGATTTTCCAAGATTCTGCGAATCTTTGTCTTGACCACGGCCCCGTGTCCGCTGGGCACGCCCCGTGTTGGGAAATAGAAGCTTCTATAACTTTGTCTTCTCTGCAGACATTTGGGCATGCCCCCGTGCTCACTGAGCACGGGGCGTGTTCAGCCTTCTGTTCTTCTTGTTTTGCTTGGGAAGATGTTGTCGGGGGGTCGGGCATGCCACGTTTATTCCTTTTCTTGTATTATTGTTAGATTTAGCTGCCTTTTTGCTTCTTTTGTTCATTTGAGCTCATTTAATCCCGAAAATATCACTACAAAAAAATGAATACTAGGGACTAAAAAATCAGTATCTGATACACCAAAATCAGTCCCTAATGGTTATCGGGGACTAATTTGCCAGTCCCCAGCTAGTCCCGGATACCTAGTACTAGATAGTGGCATTAGTAACTAAAAATCAGTCTCCATTGTATGGCACCAACAAGTACTATCATTCAGTCTCTGATACATATAAATTCAGTCATTAATATGTACCCTTGTACCACATCATTTCAGTCTCCAACTGCTTATTTTTCATGACTAAAAATCACTTTCTAATACTACAATATTTCAGTCCCCTACACATTTGTTTAGGGACTAAAAATTAGTTGTTTAACATGTGTCAATTTGTCTCTAATACGTTTCATACGGTTCATGATTCTATGTAAATTTAGTCCCTAATAAGATGTTTTGGAAACTGAATATTAGGCTCTGAAATCGCATCATTTCAATTCCTAAAAATTTTCCTTTAAAGACTGAAAATTAATCTCAAATATCATGTCATTTTAGTCTCAAGTATGGTTTTTAGAGACTAAAAATCAGTATCAGGTAACATTTACTAGGGATGAGCAAATTGTACCCGGTACCGAATTTACCGAATCAGGTACATTTTCGGTACCGGTCGGTACCAAGCTCATCCCTAACGTTTACTTTTAGTACCAACATGCTTTAAATACAAAATGAATATGACCCAATCTATTATAAATACGTTGCTAAACATAATTTACATATATTCATTTCCAAGAAATTTACAGCAATGTATAAATTCTACAAATATAGGGGGCGAAAATTGCACAAACAAAGCTAAAGTGACAAGTTGACTTTGATCACCACATGTGCGTTTGGGCGCGCTAGTCCTAGGTTTGGCACAAGACTTACTGCAAGGTCCACAACTCTCAAGACGAGTTACTTTGATATCTTTTTCAACACCAAGCATTGCTTCTTTTAAGTTCAAAACCAGATTGTAACCTTCATATTTGCCTTTGCGTAGCCCTCGACATGAGTATCTGACACCAATGAAGTCTAACCTGTTAAAGAATGATTATAAGAAATCAAACGAGCTGCTGAAATCATATCAACACATTGAAATGCAAACTAATGTTAGACTCGTTGGGTAACTCATAAGCCTAAGTATCTAACTTAAGAATCGTGGAATGCAATGTTATAAGTAATGTACCTTAATGACAAGGAAACAAGTCCTGATATATTAATGCAAATTGGAGATGCATCTTCATCCAATTTCATCCATAACTTATAGCATCCATGCATAACAAAAAAAATATAAAATAATGCACATTATATTTGCTTCATAAAACCCATTCGTTTGTAGCCAATATAAGCGCATCCAAGTTATTCCACTTCAAGGCCACCATACAAGTATATCATGACTCAATAGCTCAACTTCTATACAAAGATTTCCCAACAAACATCCACAAGGTGCACAAACCAAACACCAAAGCAAACCAACAGGAGGTTATATGACTTCAATCCCGACTGCTTATTAAATAACTGTTTGCTTTTTCCAACACAGACATAGGTAGTGAAGTACACAAGACAAACATCAAAACAACTTGAGTAGGACATGAGGGCAAGCACTAATTATTAATGGGTTAAGCTTGGCTTGTTTCTAGCCAAGCTCGAGTAAATTACTCAAAGTAGCTAAAAAATAAACAAGCAAAGAAACTATAAAGAATTGACTGTAATTCTGTAAACCATAATTCTAATTCAGTTTTAAAAGTTTTCTTAGTTTTTTTGAGTCTTCACAGTCTGCAAATCAAAAGTTTTAGTGAAAAACAAGATATCGGAGATTCACTTATCTCACAAAAAGGCATATTACATAAAATGTCAGTTTGGAGGAAGCATTTAATCGAGCAGTTGGTGTGCAACTTCAAACTTTTCACCTATAAACAACATCACAAAAAACATTAACCCTCAAACATACTGTCGAATCCCTAGCTTTGGTATGAAGGACCAAGTGACCCGCCAGCGTTGACCAAGCTTCCTTCTAATGACTACAAAAGAGAAAACCGTTAGCCTCGTCACGGAGGCCCCGGATGGGGGTTCCGTGACCAAGCTCTGGCGTGAGAGTAAGTAAAGTTGCCGGAGAATAGAATGTTCCGATGAATTGTCGTCGTCAGTGTGATGAGGTGTGAATCCAAGGGAATTAAATATACTTCCCAGAATGTGGGATTAAATGTGTAGTAAAATGAGAGTGTAGTTAATGTGAGAGTTCTGAAAATGAATACCTTGTATCATCCCTTGTTCTGTTCTTATATAGCAAAAGATCCTTATCACATCGGATCAGTCTTTGACGCCGTTAACGGCAGTACCGGAGGCCAGGCTGTTGCCTGGTCTCCTCATACACGTGTCGATCATCGGCGTGGACGGAGATCTTTCCCATTAAATGTGACCTGCAACTACCTCGTACTTGTTCGATTGGAACATGGTTGATTGTATCTATAGTATAAGCAAAGCAATGTTGATTTAAGAGAAAAAACGAACTTTACCAGGGCTCTATTGAGGATTGGAGCGATGAGGAGTCGAGCGACAATGATTCGAACGGTAATGATGGGTCTCATAGTGGTGCAGTGGTGGTTAGCGAGTTATTAAGCCGCAATTCATTAGTGATGAAAGTGATAGGAGGAGTCGACTGTCCAGTTAGGGGATGTGGATAGGAACCGAGCGGAGAGAGAATATCGATTTGGGATTTGGAGTGGGCGATGGAGGCAAAGGATGACAATTGTGAAATTTGAGAACAGCGGGAAATCTAAATTTTTGAATGGATGAGTTTGATATTTGGGGAGGGATCGAAAATAAGAATATAACAATAATAAATATAAACATATATAAAGAAACTATCCATTAGAGCATTCTCATCCAATCCATCAAAACTTGTGAGGGTGAGTTTTTATATTGTAAGGGTTATAAAAAGTGGTTGTGAGTGGAGGAGAGAGAAAATGTTACTGTTCATCTGTATATTTGGGTGGACACTGTTCACCCAGTATAATTTTTTTAATATATATTGAAAGTGGTTGTGAGTGAAGGAAATGGAAAAATGTGATGATAATATTATTTAATTGAAAAGGAGAGAGAAAAAATATTTGTTTTTAGTGGAAATCTATACCTTATAATAAAACAAAACAAACTTATGCCATTTGTCCTATTCTTAAAAAACTTAATGCCACGTGTCATGTGATTGTATGTCTCAATATTTTTTTGAGTGGCAATGTATTGGATGTCTATTGATATCAATTCGGTCAGTTTCATTTTCACTCAAATAATGAAAGTTTCCATCCTTCTCTCATATTATCTAAAATAGTTGTACCAAGATCCGAATTCCATCTTTATCTATGATCATCTTCCAAAATATGAATGAGTTCCCAAATTTAAGGATCATTGGTTGCATAAACCCTAGATCTATAAATCCATACGTATTCAGTCATTTCTTCACATCGATTCAGTTGTTAATCGATTTATCAATCATCCTCTGTTTCTTCACATCGATTTGGTTGTCAACCGATTTGTCAAGCATTATCTAAGGTACGATTCTTTAATCTGTATGCATATTTCTCTGTTCTTTAATCTGTATAAATTTGTAGGGTTTTTTTTTAATATGTTTTTGTATCAATGTCTGATTTTGTTTCGATTCCACTGAATAACATAAGTAAACACATGAATCTTTTGTGAATCTTCTGATTTGTTTCAATTTTTAGGGCACTTATACTAGGGATTTTTTATCTTCACTTATTCTGATGTTGTATCAATTTTTTGGGTTTTTTTTTAATATGTTTTTTTATCAATGTATGATTTTGTTTCGATTTCCACTTAATAACATAATTAAACATATGAATATTTTATGAATCTTCTGATTTGTATCAATTTTTAGGTCACTTATATTAGGGAAATTTTATCTTTACTTATTCTGATGTTGTATCAAATTTTAGGGATTTTTTTGAATATGTTTTTGTATGAATGTCTGATTTTGTATCGATTTCCACTGAATAACATAAGTAAACATATGAATCTTTTGTGAAGCTTCTGTTTTGTATCAATTTTTAGGGCTGTTATATCCGGGCTTTCTTATCTTTACTTATTCGACTGAATGATAGAAGTAAACATATGAATCTGTTGTGAAGCTTCTTATTGTGAGCGAATTTATTTGGCCTTTATTTCTGACATTCAAATCTGAGTATTAGACACTCTGTTTATGTGATATTTAAGTGATTGTTTTATGTGATTTGTTAAATATGTTATTCGTAGCCAACTGTTCAGATTTACAAGTCTTATAAATATAAACATGTTGGAAATTGCTTTTATATAGGAAGTTTCCTTTACTTGGTCACTTCCCTTCTCTCATAATAAATCTATAGACGTCCACATAGTGTAAGATTTAGTATCTTAAATGTTTATATCACTGTTACTTATTGATTGCATTAGATACATGTTTAAAAAATTACTAAACAGTTTTATTCTATGGTTTATAGAGTCATGGCTCCAGCGTTTGTGAAGGTTATTTATGATGCTTCACCGTCATGTCTGGTAAATTTTTTATCTAAATTTATTCTTATTTGTGTTATTTTTAGAAAACTTATTGTTTCGTTAAATATTACAGCCGTTGCCGCCGTTTTACAATGATGGTGCTGGAAAAATTAGGCTATCCTGTTGGGTCTGTGATGTTGAGAACAGGTTCTCAGCTCTGGCATGTTTACATCAAAGTGACGATTAGCGGATGCTTTATCACGGATGGATGGTCAAACGTTTTTACGGATCTTGGAATTGAAGAGACAGATTTTATTTTTTTTGAGGTCCTTGCTGATAACACAATTGATATCTACCATTTCAAGATTGACCGTGATTTGGATGTGAAAGATAAGTTTTATCATATAATGATGTTTCCAGAAGCGAAAAATCTGGTAACTTTTCAAATATATGATTGGCTATGTTATGTTTATTATATACTTTTGTAGTTTATGTTTCAATTATTTGAGATATTTTTTAATTGTTTGCAGTGGTTGCCAAAAAAATTCATGGAACATAATTTCAATGACGACCTTCTAGAAAATATTGTCACAATTCATTATAGTCCTACTCAAGAAAGGACTGTAAGGATTAAAAAGTTGTGGAATATTCATTACTACATCCTCGACTTCTCACATATTTCAACTGATTTGTCTTTGGTCAAGTGGGATTTTCTTGTGTTTCATAGAGTTGAAACTTACACATTTAATCTCATAGTTTTCCGTCTACACGATGATGGGTCGTTAGTTGCTGAAATGGGAATTCCAGTGCCTGAACAACAACCTATACCTGAACCAGAATATGAAGCAGAAAATGATATTGAAGAGGGAATTCAACATGGCATGGCTGAGGATAACTTTCCGCTTGAAGATGTTAATGTTGACAATCAAGTATCTGATGATGAAGACCTGCCTGTTCACGGGAACCCGCCTCTACTCGTTGATGATGTGTATGAGATTGAGTGGGTCCTTACTTACCGATTTGTAAGTCAGTCGTAATCTAACATAAGTTGATTTTACTGATTATTTTAATTGTGAATATTGTTAGTTAGATTGTCACTTATACGTATTTTTTTTTAAATGTGATGTAGCGTTTCCCACAACGTTTTGTTGAGAATGTGCCGTTACTTGATGTTCAAGCGATGACCGTTCAGACTATGAATGGTGTTTCTATAGTTTTGGAAATGCGTTCCGAGCGTGCACATGGAGGACCAAGGTATGCTTTTAGAGGCTGGGAGAGATTTATGCGTGAAGTTGGTTTGGTTAGTGGTCGTGCGTATTTGCTGCGTTATGAAAGGAACAATGGAGTTTTGGTTATTTCGGAGGTCATATAACCATTTTTTCAAAACCGAGACAAGTGTAGATGAAGTATCATCCTTTTTTTTTCCAAACTACTATGTTTTTAAGTTATTTTCTACTAGGTACTACGTTTTGAAGGATGTCACTATATGTTTTCAACACGATAACGGTTGTTTGAGTATGAGTAGACAATGTTTTTTGTTTATAATTTTCACATGTGTTTGATTTGAAATGCAATGGTTTTTATTGGCTGTTTACCATATTATAATCACCTTTCATATTGTTGCTGTTTGCCTTATATATATTTATAATGTATAGATGCATCCCATATACAATTGTAATGTACTATGTTTTTAGTTATTTTCTACTTGGTACTACGTTTTAAAGGATGTCACCTTTGTTAACAGTTGTTTGATTATGAATACACAAGTTTTTTTCCTGTTTACCATGTTATAACTAGATGTTATTGCTTTCACTGTAACATTATTTGCATTTAATCTCAAACTGAGTCAGACTTGGGGAAGCCACTCACCCGGCTTAAACCTCTTGCGTTACTTCTAATTTACCCCGGGAAGCAGTTAACATTAAATCCCATTGGTAGAAGTTAGAAGGTGATGAGTATCTGTTATAATATCCTAACTAGCGGTAATTTTGAATTTTGTTTGTTGGTTACAAAATAGTGTGGAGGCTATTCCTGAGGTATTAAAAGATCAGAAAGTATTGTGATATAACTGTTGTTTTGCGCATATGCTGGACTGGAACAAACATTGTTTTGAAGGTAATTTATGTCTAAATCTTATCTCCGTGTAACTCCTATAATTAATTTATTGTTGAAATTGGTAATGTGCTCCATTTTGCTAATGGGCTCCTTTTTGAAGGGTGATACACATCAGGTGCCTAAAAGATTTAAGTGCCTAATTCGATGTTGAAATGATATTTGTTATTACATCTAAACATAAGCACAATTTACTGCCAATACAAGTTAATAATTTTATTCGAATTCCTATTATTATTTATAATATAAAGAAATGTATATCCAAACTTTAAAACCATATTCTAAAAATGTATAAATAGGATTATAAAATTGTGCTTATGTTTTGATTAAACAGTGTCTTTAGACAAAGTCCTCTTGGATAGATATTCTATAGTACTTTAACTTTTATAAATTTTTTATTTATAACAGAAAAAGTTAAAGTATTATATAATTCTATATATTAATATATGGAAAGCGGTATTTAAGGATGTGATTTAAAGAATTCAATCAATTCTAATCACTACCCTAAATAATTCAATTATGTCATATCAAAGAAATAAACTAAAATTCTAAGTTATCACGGTATTTTGGTCAATGATTTTAAATGAATTTGGAAAGGTATTATTAATTTATATAAATCACTTCCTTAAATATGTAAATCATTTCATTTTTTGTTAACTTTACCACCATTACATCAATTATTTACATCATTTCCAAAATTATATAATCACTTCATGCATTATATATACTTTATGTTGTATGTCATTCAAACATGTCGTTTTCCTGTGTCAACATCACAAAAGACATACGTAGGTGTTTCAAATATCATCGAACTTTATTCGTGTTTCTTAATTATACAATGCATTTTTTACTTACCTTCGATATGTGTTGTTTTTAATTTTTATCGTTCATCATACTAACTGTTTTGTTTGACACCATTTAGAGATGGAACAACAACCAATCACACTGCTGAATGATTTGGATTTGAACCAAGATAACTACACTATCAAGGTTCGCATTGTCCGATTATGGTCAAGACCATCGTTCAACAATCCAAGACAGGTCTACTACTATGACATGATCATTATGGACCAAGATGTAGGTTTTCCAAACATAAATTCTATTTATTATATTTACCTCTTTAAAATAAAGAGTGTTGATAGTGTAAATTTATTTGTTTCATTATTGCTTATGATTGGCTATCTTATGTTTATTATATACTTTTGTAGTTTATGTTTCAATTATTTGAGATATTTTTGTAGTTTATGTAACAATTTATTTTTCATGGACAAATGCAGGGTACTAAAATGCAGGCATTTGTTTTAGCAAAAAATGCGCGAGAGTATGAACATATGCTGAAGGAAAACCACTGTTTGATTATTCGTAATCCATCGTTGGGCGAAAATCGGCAAAAAGTTAAGTACGTTTCGTCGGCATTGAAGATTAATCTGAATGATAATACGGTTGTTACTGCTTGCAACGAGGCTGTTGGCTCTGAGTGGGGATTTGAGTTTGTTCCGTTTGACTCTTTAGTAGAGCACCCTGAAGATGACAGCAATTCATTCAGATCTTCGATTGGTATTTTATTTATTTTCTTAATTCCCCAAAAGTACAACTATATAATAGATATATGTATACATAAATATTTAAGTTGGAATATTCTTATGATATGCTACACTGTATAGCTATATGTTATAAACCTTTTTGGATTTAACTTTCTTCTATACTTTTTCTTAGACGTAATTGGCTATGTTGTTAGAAGCTTTCCGTTTGAACTTAAAGATAACAATAACAATGGTAAAGAGGAAAAGAAGCTAACGTTTATGCTTGAAGATTTGAGGTAAGTTATATTTAAGGGATTTCTGTCTTTTATTATAACAGTGGTTTTTATGTTTACATTAACATATTATGTTTATTATATTGTTCAGTCATAAGCAAATCTATGTCACACTATGGGATGGATATGTCGAGCAAATCTTGGAATTTGAAAGGAACAACAAAGATGAAAAGAATGTTTTCATCGTTCTTCAGTTTGCAAAGTATAGGTTTTGGCAAGGTATAACATATATGTCTAACTAATATCTTTTTGGAACAACTTTTAACTGAGTATGTGAATTTGGTTACATACAGGTTTTGTGTACGTCTCCAACCTGTATACGGTTACTCGTGTCTTCATCAACAAGGATATTGATGAGATTAATCAGTTTAAGAAAAGGTTTGCTTTTTTTGTGTAAATTGATTCAGAAATGTAGACATTATGTTTTTTTATATTCAATGACCCCTTATTTTGTTATAGTTTCATTGCATAACTATCCACCAAGAAATCCTCTGAGTACTCTGGTCTGAGTTCTTCTGTAATGAAATCTCCTACCGACGAATTTCTCACAGATATTAACTTCAGTACTATAGGTGCCCTTACCGAAATAACTGAGGTATTATTTTTATTACATTGTGTATTATGTATTTTCGTTAGGTGAAATGCCACATATATTAATTTTTTGTCTTCCTTCACAGAAAAAATTTGTAATCATTCTTGGCACCATAAAGAGTTTTGCTTCGGAAAATGAATGGTTTTATAATGCATGTAAGAACTGCAATTGCAAGGTCTCCACCAAGATGGTTCAAAAAGATAAAGCTGATGGAACTGATGGGTTTGAGGAGGTTGTTATCCTGGAGTGTAAGAATGCCCCATGTAACAAGAAGACCGTTTATTCCGTTCCCAGGTATTGCTAATAGTTTTTATGTTACCAATTTTGTGGTTAGTATTTTATTTGTACAATCAGTTATCAATGAATAATTTACGTTGTTCAGGATAAAGGTTGTAATCCGTGTTCAAGATTGTACGGGCATTGTTACTCTTACCATGTTTGAGCGTGAGGTCGTAAAGCTTCTCAAAGTTAACGCCAATCAGTTGCTAGACAAGAACTTGGAGGTATTTCATGTATAAATTAATACTGTAGCAATGCCGACATTTTGTGTATAAACTATAGCATGTTATTTAGATTAATTTTAACCTTCTCATGTATTTTTTACAGTTGGCTAATGAAGGAAGTTTCCCAGAGGAACTTAAAGCTTTACTCAAAAAGAAGTTGGCCTTCAAGATCGCTATAAGTTTCTATAACATCCAAAAGAAGTCTGATGGATACTCTGTTTCCAAATTAACAGATAATCCAACCGTGATTTCTGAGCTGGATAGGAATTCGATGTATTCCAGGTAGGATAAGGTTAAAAAATACTTAGTCGTCTATATGTTTTAAATTTTTTATCTGTTATACGTACTATGTTTGGAAACAATCACAGCCTGCTGATGAAGACCGTGAAGATGGTGGTTTGCCTGAGATAGACCCAATGAATGAGGATCTCGCCAAGGTATACAGTTTATCAAATAAGCTGTTATAAAAAATATGCTTTTCTATAAATTGTATATGCATTTCAAGTATTTATGTTACTTTGTAGGATTCTGTTTCCCGTGCTGGTGATGATGTAACCCCAATATCTAATGTGTCCAAAAGCGTTTTTACAACAAACATGTTGGATGGGGACAATACCTCTCTTATGCGCATGGAAAAGGACTTAAAGCGAAATTTGGATAGCGTTTATGAGTATGATGGGATTTCTTCGCAATCGTCTTCCAAACCAAAAAAAGGTGCCGTTGAAGTAGAAGACGGTGTTGATCTTGATGTGACCGTTCGTCGTTTGGATCCGAATGTTGAATAGTAGTTGCTGATAACAAACAAATAATGAGCATCTGATTTCCTTTTACTTTTAATGTTTTGGTTTTATCAGTCTCATTACAAACGTTTTAATGTTTTGGTTTTTTTAATGTTCGAAGCTAAACTCTTTATTGTTATGAACAATTGAAATGAATAAGAGATGTTCTTTTTTATGTATAGGTTGTATGTATATTACCGACCATTCTTTATGTTTTTTTTTTCATTCAACGGTTCTTAACGTTTACAGTTTCTACTCCGGACAGCACGCAAAATGAGGCAAAAGATAGACGTAGAAAACGAAAATTATACTTGGATACTCGGAAAACTCATAATCTGCATGTACATTCAAATTGTGCAACGAACATATTGTCAAGTAGTATTCCAACAGGTAACTATACTTATAATCGTAAAGTGACCTCATATTTGAGAGATGACCATTCAAAATCAAGTAGTGAGGCTGAAGTCTAATTATTTAGCAGGGTAACAAACAACCACACATTATGTAGAAGCCACTAAAAGTATAATATATTACTTACATATGAAGGGTCCCAAACAAACATAAACCAAAATATTTAAACAGGGTCCACAAAATCCATAGCTACATACTTATCTACTTTTTGCCAAAACCGTTTGTTAGCCAAAATTACCATATAAAATGGTTGAACGGTTGATCTATGATACTAACACCATTATTCTTCGATTGCATCCCTAAGAAAGAGCGTAGGCATATCCGGATACCACTCTAAAACGCAAAGATAACCCTTCTTGATGTTGTTTTCACGAACACATGCTTGCCATCCCAATACACTATACATGTTTTTCTTTTTTCCTCTTTTTGGTTCAGCCGTGACGTTCAAGGTGGTTTCGACACCACGCCTATTTTTTATTGTTACCTTTAGGCAGCGATCGATTCCCATGGCTTTTGCGACCTTTACCGCTATCCGCTAAAAATGCCAAAACATTATTCATACTCTAATGACAAACAAACTAATGACGCCATAGAACACCAACAGTTAACTTATTATACAAAGAATCTAGCTAACGACTTACAAAACGTAAATCGGGCGGCATAAAAATGATATTTGGTTCTGGTGCGTTCCAGTCAATTTCTTCCGAAGTGAAAGAGTCGTCTGAGTCCGAATCCGTTAGCACTATCACTTCCTTTTCTTTCTTTTCTTTCTTTTCTTTCTTTCGCTCATTTGAAGAACCCGCCATTGACTACATATAATTATTGTGATAAATACTCGATGTTGATTATCACTGAACATGTCGATTAAGAAAAAACCTCTAAATTGAGATCGCAAATATGTAAGACTAATGCAATTAAAGATCTAGGTTATGTGAGAACATTAGTTGGAATCGTACCTGGTAGTGATGTTGTAGTGTTTGCCGATAATGTGAATGCCGAACCAGAGATACACGGAGAATGCGTATGAAGTTTGAAGCTTTGTCTCTTATTTAGGGGCAATCAACATAGAGATAAGATTCACTGTAGAGATATCTGTATAGATATCTGATAAATACAATTTTTACTTTATTTGATTTACATAAATAATCCCTTTGTTTACTTAATTTTTATAAAGTTATATCTATACACTATAAAATCTATTTGTTTACTAAATGTAATTACATTCTACATATAAAACCTGTTGTTTTATAATAAAAAATAATAATTATAACAGATTATTTTATAATTAAATGAAATAAGTAATTTATAGTTTATCGATTCACTAATTAATGGTTACATTTCATTTGTATTATCTCAGATCTTTCCTACCCAGCACCGCTTACCAATATTTCAAACGGTATGACTTTCTGGTATCTTATTATTTTAGCATTTTTTCTTAGCATACATTTAAACTCATAACATTACTACTTAATGTGAGATTTTTTTAGTATTAGTATTATTCATTGTATTGGTCGTTTGACAGTTGTTATACCAATTGTTACCCAAGAAGAGTACAAAAGGAGGCGTAAACTAAGAAAACTATATTTGGATAGTAAACGCTCTAATTTTAAACGAGTTGCATCGGAATCCGCAAGTAATTTAACACCAAATACCACTTTGACGTCCACTCCTTACAACACATGCAATGCTACAACTGAGGGGCCAATTACATGTGCAGGTAAAACTAAATAAGTGCTTTTAATTGTCATATACGATTTTGTGTAAACAGTAAACATTAGCTTATTTATTGTTGTTTGTTCATATTATCCCATTTTTTAATACGACATGTTATGCAAATGATGTTACAGAGAGACGTAGATTAAGGAAGCTATATTTGAGTAATAAAGGATCTATCACACCAGGCGGATCAATCTCCACACAAAATTTATCTTCGTCTGCTGATCCCAAATCCATAGACCCCAACACGCACAATGTTACACGTACCCCCTCGGTTTTACCTACAAGTAAATTTTTTCCAATATTCAATCAATTGATGATGTTTAGTACATTTTTTTTTATTGCTAACATATAAATCACTTTGGTTTTTCTATTATATTTTTTAGGTAATGTTGGTTCTGTTAGAAGTAACTCTGCTCCTCATACAAACATTGTTCGCTTTTCTTTGTCTTCAAACCTCACGGCAACGAATAGTATATCACCTATTCTTGAAAATTCTACTTTACCAAGACTATCTCCGGGAAATTGTAAATTAGTATGCAAAGCACGAGTTACCTCTCCTATACCAATGATTGATTTGTCTACAGAAGAAACTATAGTTGAAGATCCATACAAAGGTGTCTCACAAGGTAATTTGGTGTTATTTCTTTTTCAAGTTATTTAACGATTTTTTTTCAAGATTCCTTAACGATATAACTAACTTATTTTACTGTTACGCCTAACCAACTAAACAGAATATTTGGACCATGGTGACCAGTGTATTACATGTGACGTATGTAATGCAAAGTTATGGGATTCAGAAAAAGGCAGGGGTAAACACGAGGATGGAAAAACGTCCTATTCCTTATGTTGTGGATACAGCAAGGTTGAGCTTCCGGATTATAAAGACGCACGGCCAAATTATGAAAAACTTTTTCGGTGCGTTGATAAAGAAAGCAAGCACTTTTTGAAGAACATTCGACGTTATAACTCTATGTTTGCTTTTACTTCAATGGGTGGTAAGGTTGATCCGACTGTTAATAGAGGTAATGCCCCCTTTTGCTACCGAATCAGTGGTGAAAACTATCATACCATTGGGAGTCTCTTGCCAGAAAACGGATCAAAACCTAAATTTTGTCAGCTCTACATATACGATACTGAGAACGAACTTTCAAATAGGCAATCCATATTTAGGTAATTAATAGAAAATATTATTTTTTTTATTATTAATGTTACTTTATATTAAAATCCCTTCTCATCTACATAAATTATTTGTTCACAACAACTTATTTATGTACACAGTTCCTCAAAGGATGCATCTTCGTCGTCTGCTGCCGCCCTTGATCGTCAATTGATTGAACATATAAAGGATGTTTTAGACACAGACAATCAGCTGGTTAAAAGTTACAGAATGGTCAGGGATTCTTTTCAAGATAACCCGCAACTATCTCTAAAGTTACGCCTTATTGGAAGAAGGGAGAAAGATGGTAGGACGTATAACCTACCAACGGCTGGCGAGGTCGCTGCTCTTATAGTTGGAGATCTTGACAGCGCAATTGACAGTAGAGATATTGTTGTGGAAACCCAAACAGGTGATCTAAAACGAATAAGTGAATTGCATCCTTCTTATCTTGCTCTTCAATATCCGATTTTGTTCCCTTATGGGGATAATGGTTATAGAGTTGACATCCCTCATAGAGGTGTCGTAGATGTTACCAATAAGAAGCGGCCAAATTGTACTATGAGAGAATTCTTTGCGTATCGTCTTCAAGATAGGATTAATCAATTTTCATTGATTCTTAATTCAAGGAGACTATTTCAACAATTCTTGGTTGATGCATATACGATGATTGAGACTGAGAGACTCAACTATATACGTCATCAGCAAAAGAATCTTAGATCAGATACATATGATAGTCTTCAAAAGTTAAGAAATAACGGTCAACAAGATATATCTAAGGCTGGTAAAAGTGTGATGTTGCCGTCTTCATTTACCAGCGGTGCTAGATATATGATGCAAAACTATTTAGATGCCATGTCTCTATGCAAGTGTTTTGGTTATCCCGACTTTTTTATAACCATCACATGCAACCCAAAATGGCCGGAGGTAACAAGGTTTCTTAGAGACACCACACTTAAAGCTGAAGATAGACCAGATATTCTGTCAAGATTATTTAAGTTGAAATTGGATGCTATTTGCAAAGAATTAAAGGAACGCCATCTATTGGGAAAAGCTGCCGCAGGTTATTTTATCTACATATTGTT
Organism: Helianthus tuberosus; assembly: GCA_030545235.1. Taxonomy (NCBI): domain Eukaryota; kingdom Viridiplantae; phylum Streptophyta; class Magnoliopsida; order Asterales; family Asteraceae; genus Helianthus; species Helianthus tuberosus. The sequence continues at coordinate 19,211,344 of CM060399.1, forward strand.
TAAATTAAACTATTGGCTATCATTTTTAAACGTATAATATTTTTTTCCTTTTTTTATGTAGTTGTTTACACTATCGAGTTTCAAAAACGTGGATTGCCTCATGCACACTTATGCTTATTCATGGAGAATGAATATAAACTTCCTACAGTGGACCATGTTGATGCATTTATATGTGCTGAGATTCCAAACAGAAATGAGGACCCGGAGTTATACACACTTGTGAAAGACTATATGATTCATGGTCCATGTGGTCTTGCTAACCTAAGCTGTCCATGTATGGTTGATAGAAAATGTTCGAAAGGCTTCCAAAAAAGTTTCAAGATCATACAACATTAGATTCAAATGGATTCCCAGTGTACAGAAGAAGAAACGATGGTGCGACAGTTATAAAGAACCGCATTGAGCTAGATAATAGAAGTGTTGTACCATACAACAAAAAGCTGTTGAAAAGGTATCAGGCGCACATAAATGTTGAGTGGTGCAATCAAGCTGGGTCTATCAAATATTTGTTTAAATACATCAACAAAGGACCTGATAGAGCAACTGTTGTTGTTGTGCAAGGGGATAACCAAAACGAAGAACCATCAAAAGATGAGATAAAAGAGTATTATGATTGTAGGTACATCTCAGCTTGTGAGGCATCTTGGAGGATATTCTCTAATGAAGTACACTATAGGTATCCTTCTGTTACAAGGTTACCTTTCCATCTTCCTGGACAACAAAATGTCGTTTTTGGTCCTGACGAAGATATAAATTTCGTCCTTAACAAACCATCTGTGAAAGCGTCAATGTTTTTGTCGTGGATGGAACGTAACAAAGACCCGAATGACACAGTGGCCCGTACCCTTACTTATGTTCAGTTTCCAATTTTTTATGTATGGAAGATTGAAAATCGTTGCTGGGAACCTAGACAAAAGGGAAAAGCGATTGGCAGAATTCACTCTGTACCCCCTTCTTTTGGTGAAGCATATTTTTAAGGATTCTTCTTAACAAAGACAAAGGGCCAAAATCGTTTGATGACATTAGAACCGTTAATGGTCATGTACACGATACCTTTAGAGATGCGTGTTACGCACTTGGTCTTTTGGACGATGACACGGAGTACATTGAAGCAATCAAGGAAGCAAATGAAACAGCAACATGTTCATATATTCGTGTTTTGTTTGCAATGATGTTGTTATCAAATACTCTGTCTAGACCTGAGGTGGTATGGGAAAGCACGTGGAAATATATGACGGGTGACTTTATTTACAGATTAAGAAAATTTCATCGATCTGAAGGTAACTTTTTTTTAATTATATTTTCTTACAATTTCGTTATGTTGCTGTTACTATATAGTCATTTGTTATGATACAATAGTTGTTTAGTCTGTTTTTATAATTTAATTAATGTTTGTAATTAACTATATTAACTTGATTTCACATTTTACAGCTTTGTCAGTTCCTGAGGACCACCTTAAAAACTATGCTCTGGGCGAAATAGAAAAATTTTTACTTCGGAATAACTCATCTCTACGAAGGTTTTTAACAATGCCATATCCTGATGAAGCGTCTTTAGCTGATTCACAAAATCGCCTGATATATGAGGAGCGTTGTTACACCCAATTAGATCGTGGAAATGAGTACGAAAGCCAAATGAGTATGCTAAACGATGAACAACGGTCTGTTTTTGAAGAAATACTGAAAGCCGTTGACGGTGACACGGGTGGTGTATTCTTTGTCTATGGATATGGTGGAACCGGTAAAACCTTCTTATGGAAGACATTGTCAGCGACAATTAGATCTAAGGGTCAAATTGTATTAAATGTAGCATCAAGTGGAATTGCATCGTTGCTGCTGACTGGTGGCAGGACTGCACACTCCCGGTTTCATATTCCTTTAAATCTTACCGAGGATTCAGTTTGTCATATAAAAGCAGACAGTGAGACAGCTAGATTACTACGTGAAACCAAGTTAATTATATGGGATGAAGCCCCAATGGTTCATAAACACGCCTTCGAAGCTTTGGATAGAACGATGAATGACATATTCAATATGGACACTTCCATAGGTTCTGAAATATCATTTGGAGGTAAGGTTATTGTTTTTTGTGGTGATTTTAGACAAATTCTTCCTGTTGTCCCCAATGGTGGAAGACAAGAGATGGTGAATGCCTCGCTATGTTCGTCATATTTGTGGAGTAAATGCAAGTTGCTAAGGCTAACAAAAAACATGAGATTAACCATTGGACGCTCTACATCTGATATTGAAGATATCAATAATTTTGCCAAGTGGCTTTTGGATTTGGGTGAGGGAAATGTTGGTTGTCCTAATGATGGGGAAGCATCAATTGAAATACCACCGGATCTTCTAATTAAGGACACCTCTGATCCCATTTCATCTTTAATTGATTTCGTGTACCCTTCAATTTTAGATAACTACAACAACCATAACTACTTTAGCGAGAGGGCTATACTTGCGCCTAAGAACGAGGTTGTGCATGAGATAAATGACAGGTTGTTAGCGTTATTCCCAGGCGAAGAAAGAGAGTATCTAAGCTCCGATAGTCTTTGTCAGACTGAGAATCCTAATTCAACACAGCTAAAACTATACTCACCAGATGTGTTGAATGGTCTTAAAGTATCAGGTTTGCCTAATCATAGGTTAGTACTCAAAGTTGGTGTGCCAGTAATGCTATTACGTAACATTGACCAACAAAATGGCTTATGCAACGGTACGAGGTTACAGATAAAAAGATTATACAACCGTGTCATAGAAGCAGAAATCATATCTGGAGGAAATATCGGCACTCGCACCTACATACCGAGACTTAATTTGATACCTTCAGACAAAAAGATTCCTTTTGCGTTTCAAAGGAGGCAGTTTCCGATAGCTGTGTGTTTTGCGATGACTATCAACAAAAGTCAAAGGCAGTCGCTATCAAGGGTTGGTCTGTACTTGAGACAACCTGTTTTTACGCATGGTCAGTTGTGTGTGGCTTTATCAAGGGTAAAATCCAGAGACGGAGTCAAATTGCTTATATTAGACAAGGATGGCAAACCTACCGATAAAACATCAAATGTTGTTTATAAGGAAGTGTTTAACAAATTGTGAACTTTGTCTTCTTTGTTTGTTTTCAATTACGTGTAATGTTGATAAAGATGTTCGTAGTTCAACGTTTATTTAATTAAGATGTTTACTTAGATGGTGTTGAATAATATTAATTATTGTTGGTCCACCAGTGTAACACACGGGTACTTAGACTAGTATATTGATATAGGAGTTGTTTTTTAGTGGAATGTATGTATAATTTGATGGATTGGATGAGAATGCTCTTATATTATAAAAAACGTATAAAAGTTAACTTTATAATAACGGTGTGGATATTTCAGTCATAGGATTTATTAAAAAAAATATTTAACTATAGATAACACTATTTATAAATAATGACAATATTATTTTTATTTTCTCATAAGTTTCGTGTATATTTTTTTATCATGATTTGTGTATATCAACCAAACTAATGATGATTGATGAAGTTTAACCAGGATTGATCTTGTTCAATCATGATTAGCTACTTTTTAACCAAACTATACCATGGTCATAAAAAATTTTAATGCATAGTCATGAGCTTTAGACTATGGGGTATGTGGCGGGGGTTGGGGCGTGGGTTGGCTGAAAACGCCCAAGCCACCACCCCGAGTGGGCTTGGGTTTGGGCGTGGCCCAAGGGGCGGGAGTTTAAAGCCGGGCATGCGGCGGGGCTAGCGATCCTATGTGGCCGGCTCCTATTCGCTTGTTGGCTAGGTCATAGCGGGGGGCATTTAAAATTCAAATTCTAACCGTTTGGCCAAGCCAAGCGGTTCACCCACCCAACAGTCAACATCCCTATATATATAACCCCAACCCCACCGCCTGTCCACCGCTACCCCAATCCAAACACACTTGATCGAACCCGCTACCCACACACACTTGATCGATGGCCTCTTGGACACACGAGGAAGAGCTAGCTCTTGTCACGAGCGTCGTTGACGCAATGAAGGGCCGCCAACCCGGTGAGACCCGTTACTGGCCGGAAGCTTTTGCTAGCTACCGGCATAATGTCGGAAACGACCGGCACAATTTAAACATGTGCCAACACAAATGGCGCGAGCTAAGACCGAAGCTCGATCGGTTCAAAGCCTACTACGACAGCGTCCCGGGCGAGGAGATAAGCCACGAAGACCGGGTGGCGGTGGTGAACATCGAGTTCCGGGGCAAGGAGCGGAAGCCGTTCGACAAGCTCACCCTTTTCGAAATTTACCTAACGCTCTAGGTTTTTTTTTTGTAATACTTTTTAGGCTTTTTTGTAATTTTTATGAATTTTGTAATTTTTAGGAATTTAATAAAACTTTAGGCTTTTTTTTAATGTTGTGTGTATTTTTTAATTTTTGGTTTTTTTTTATTTTTATTTTAATAAGCTGCCAAGCCACGCGGGCTAGCCACGCTCCGCCATACCCCACGGACACGTCACTCACCGGCGGGGGGCTCGAACTCCACGTGTCAACTCATGCCCCCAACCCCCGCCCCACCATACCCTACGGTCTTACTAAGTCACATTATATCATAGTGGACATTAATAGTTCATATAGGTATTAATGGAGCAAACTGTCGTTTAATAGTCATATAGCTCTTAATATACCACTCTAGACTTATTAGCCATATTAGATCTTAAAAGGTTAGATTAGTTGTAGTGTGCCGTAATAAATAATAATGGGCCTATGTCTTAGTGAACTATATAGGGGCAATTATGCCATATTGAGTCTTAAATAATTATATTGGTAGTAGCGAGGCTTTAAACAGATCATGATAGACTTTATTAAGTCTTGTTAGGTCATATAGAGATATATTGGGGTGTAGTGATTCATATTATAACATAATGAACAATAATGTTTCATGTATGTCTTAATGGATCATGTTTTGTATTATTAGTTGTGATGACTTCTAATGGACCATAATAGACTTTAATAGATCTTGTTAGGCCCCATATCAAGTATAGTGGATCTATGCCACCTGCCGAATCATCAAGGGGGGGGGGGGGGTGTCTAAACGATGTCGGCCTGTTAAATAAGGGGGCCAAACGGCACCTCCACCAAGCCAATGGCGGGTGTAAAAAAGAAAAGAGGTTTTTAGTATTTAGTATACAAAATTACATTTATTTAATCTTGTAATACATATGGTTTTTAAAGATATAACTTTTTTTATTATTTGATATATAAAATTACATTTATTTAACCCGTACAATATACGAGTTTCATAAAGATATAACTTTTTATTATTTAATATATAAAATTATATTTATTCAACTTGTGTAATACACGGGGTTCTAACCTAGTATTAAATTAAAAGTAATCCTCCAACCATATCCAAGTTCGTCTCTATCCTTTCCTTGATGAATCGTATATGACATAACTTCTCTCCAATCTCCATCAACCGCTAGGTCAACTCTAATTCGATTTATTTCCATCATTCTCATTCCCTTTAATAATAGCTAAATGAGGTCGATCGAAACCTCTTGATCCGACATAACCAGTGAAAATACTAAAAATATTTTAATACTACAAATCAACCCTTAATCATTTCATATATAAAAGGCGTTCAAGACTGAATATCAGCCCCAAATTCGATCCGATATTTGAAATATTAAGAACTGATTTTTAGTCTCTAATATGCCTCCCCCTATACTAGAGACTGAAGACCAGTTGCCGATACATTTGTGCCAGTTTTCATTATAGATGAACACATTTGAGACTGAAAATCAGTAGCCTATAAATGCCCCTCAAAAATGTTATATGGAGCGAACATATTTGCAACTGAAATTTAATCTCAAATAAGGCGTCAAGGTATTTGCGACTGATTTTTTGTCGCTATATTATGTCGTGTAGAAATCAGTCCCCAATATTATTAGCAACTGATAAATCAATCCTAGATATTACGTATTTGAGACTGATATGTCAGTCCCTAATAATTTAGTCTCTAATGATCACTTTTCTTGTAGTGAATACAAAAGGAAGACAAAAACACAATTTTTTCTAACATTAGTACTAAAAAAGGGTTAGTTTTATGCCACAATTGATGTAATTTATATGTTGCATTTTGCACACATCAAATACCCCCACACTTGAATCTTTGCTTGTCCTTAAGCAAAACTCTTTATAATGTGGCTTAACACTCCCAAATGGAATGGGTAGAAGAGAAGGTTTTGGGCTTGTCATAGAGTGTCGGGATTTCCAAGATTCTTTATTGAGTTTTATTTTTTATTTATTTACAATCCTATTCATCATGATTTATTTAAACATTACATAAGATAAATTACTTAATAGGGCATAACATGCCTTTTTTTTAAATTTCATTTATATACAAGTTCACATACCTCACGGGGGATCACTCAACACTCGGCCGAAGATGTATTTTTGTGAAACACTCGAGAGCGGCATGGAACTTACTTCTACCATAAGCTTGCCAAGCAATCAATCCTCCTCCTTTTTAACTACAAACCTTTGTAAAATATCAAGAGGACTTTTGGGGTGAAAGGTTAGGCTTGGGTTAAATGTAGGTGGTTGGGTTAGTGGTTAGTAGAAAAGGGAGAAAGGCGTAAAAAGCGTCGGTTTTTGCAAAACATATTGTTTTTGTGACTTTTTATTCTAATGAAGTATTATTCAAACAAGCTTTCTTTTTGTGAGCTTTGTTTGTTTATTGCAAACTTCATTTTTCTTTTCTTCTTTATCCATTTTTTTTTTCAACATAAGGGAGTCACACAAAAACCGAGCTTTGTTACTAAAATAAAGGGTTTAAAATAAAAAGGGTTTTGGTGGGTAAAAGGATGTTTGTTTTGAGTTAAGAAATGAAAATGTTTAGGCTCAAAGGGGTTAACTAGGGGGATTTTGGGTAGGTGGCAAAAAAAAAAAATGGTGTTGAAATAAAAGGGGTTAGTCCTAATGCCTCCATCATTTACTTACTCGGGTTTAAGTTGGTAAGGACCGGGAATGCATTGTCGTGGCAAGTTCTAGAGTCGTAAGAACCAAGCGGCTATTCACACAAGAAACGAAAAATGAGCATTTAGTTTAAAGATATGTATTTGTATGCTCAATAAAGGCTCAAAACTCACTTTTTGTGGGAATGGGTTTTTATGTGATCAAGTATATATAATCAAATTTTAACTAGGTTTGTCATGTCGTTTCATAATTTTCTTATGTTGGTTCTTTTTATCACGACGCTATCGGTTGTAAATTTGTAAAAATATCACCTTTTTAGAACTTGAAATTCCCAACTTAAATTTAGACAAGTAAGAAAAATGAAAGATTTTTGAAAAAAAATTGGGGTGTTTAGTGGTTCCAATAGAGTTTTGTGTAAGGCTTGTAATTAGGACTTGCAAGATTCAAGGTTTTAGCATCCCCCCCGCACTTAAATTACACATTGTCCTCAATGTGTCCCAAAAATAAGTTTTTAGGTTGATTGGATGTGTAAAAAGGTGTGAAAAGCAAAATTTTATGTTACTGGGCGTTTGGTCACGGCCCCGTGGTGTCCGGGCACGGCCCCGTGTTCAGATCGCCAGTAACAGAAATTAAAATAAAGAAACAGAAGCCTAGACACGGGGGTGTGCTGGGTGAGCACGGCCCGTGTCCAATTACCTGAACTGGGAAACTTTCTGCAGATGGTTGAGCACGGGCCGTGTTGGGTGAGCACGGCCCCGTGCTGAACTTGTTGTAATGAAGAAAAATTTGTCGGATGGCCCTGCTTTTATGCATGGGGCGCTGGTGCAAGTTTCCCTTTGTATCCTCCATCATTCTGAGTGTGTTTTATTCATTACAACATCATCCAAACACCAAATTAAAAGCATCATTCATAAAATAGAGAGAATTACATAATGTCCTAATAAGTTAAAATTCTAGATAAATAGGTCAAAAGAAACACAAGAAGTTTAAACCAAGAAGTTCTAGCCTAAAGTTTATTCTATTAGCAAAATTTCCAAAAAGATAATTCTCTCGGTTGGAATCGGCTTAAAGAACTTCTTTCTCCGGGCATGGGTCCCTCACACGTCGGCGAGCCACTCCTCTATCTCCCTTGGGAGGAGAAAAGCAGGCTCATTAGCATTGGTTTGAGGGGGTGCAACCTCCACCGGGACTTCTTGTAGATCTTCAAGAGGAGGCTCCGCTGGAAGGTCATCCCACCCGGTAGGATTGTTGACTCCAAGTGCTAGGTTCCAATCCTCTTGAGGGATGATTGGTTCCATGGGAGGTGTCACAAGAATGTTCAACCTTTGGTGCAAGAGGTTGATTTCTTGATAACTGTTTTCCAACCCCACCGTAAGATAATTTATACGGTCTATGAGGACCTCCTCTACTGACGTCATCTCATCAAGCGCCTCACGTAATGCCATTACGTAGCATACGAGAGTTGCTTCAATTGAAGGCCTTCTTTCCCTTCGACTGTTTCTGGAGTGCGCAGAAGAAGTTCCACTGTTTTGGCTCGACATTCTACGAAAATAAATGGAAAAGAGTTTATTTTAATGAAACAGTAACCTCGGACACGGCCCCGTGCTCACTGAGCACGGCCCTGTGTTCACCTTTCTGTAGATTTTTAGAACAAGGAATCTCGGAGTTTTAAATAATTTTTCCAACTTTTAAAGCATTTTTTAGCAGAAATAACTTAAAACAATGTTGCAAAACTTATTTTTAACAAGATTTCTTGAACAAAAACTTAACAAACACCACAATAAAGCTTGGAATCATGTTGATCTCAAGCTCTAATGGAGGTGTTGAGGTGAAAGAGATGGAGAAGAAGGTAATGGACAAAAGAGGAAAGGACAAGAAGGTTGTTAAGAAACTTCTTTTAGAACATACCTAGGATGGTATGTGAGAAGATTCCCCCAAATCTTTGCCCCTGGAATGGTCCAAATGTGCAGGATTCTTGGCTACATTTATAGAAAACGACAGCACGCTGCACACGGCCTCGTGCCGGCTGGGCACGGCCCCGTGTGCAGACAAAGTTCTGACACATTTTGTCTGTATTCTGACGAGAAGTCAGAAAGGAATCTTTTGGTGAACACGGGGGCGTGTTGACCTAGGCACGACCCCGTGTCGAGAGGCTGTTTATGAAGTTACGTCTATTTCTAAGGAACTTATCCGGATCGGGTGGCTCCTTACTAGATGGAACAACCCCAAAGTGCCTGAGATACCTTAATTGCTCTAGACTAAGACGAGAATGCAAGAGGTTGTCGGTGAGGGTGATTCCTATGCTAAATGTAGGTGGACAAGTCCAACCCTTTCCCGGGCTCTCGTTAAAGAAGGTGTATGCCGAATCGCTCAGGTCTATGTATGCACCGAACGAAGTCGATGGAGAGTCCTTCACGGCACAATCGATACAGGGACGACTATCGCTCAAGTCCTCGCTAGAGTTAGAGGTGATTTCGGGAACAATGAAGTTGTTTTTATTCGAATGCGATCCCAATAATTCTTCTTGGGTATCTTCTTGAGGTGGATTAATGGAATCCTTTTCAAGTTCCCTTACCCAATTAAGAATTAAATCCTCTAATTGAAATAATTCGTCAAGAAGCATTTCTCCTAGAAGGTCCGGTTGAGAGCATTCGAGGGAGAGATAGGGATTATTTTTACTTTCGCCCCTCTTAAGGCTACAGGAAAATGATGGGTCTATATAATGGGGCTTATAATTTAGAAAATAACATTCTAAATATTTATGAGGGCCACCACATATTTGACACCACGTACCATAAGAGTGCCGAAAGTGAAAAATATCAGTATCACTCATGTTTGTGTCAGAAATTACTAACCGTCGGGATCTTACGGTTCTGTTTTCAGTAACTGAAACTTGGGCATGGGGGCGTGTTGGGTGGGCACGGCCCCGTGTTCAGCTTACTGTCTGACTTAAAACAGGATTGCTAGTACCAAAGATTAGGCACGGGGGAGTGTTCAGCGGGCACGCCCCGTGCTGAGTTCTGCAGAAGCTGAAAATCTAAGAAAAATCCTAAAAAAAATAGAAAAATAAGAAAAAGCGATTATTTTAAGCCCTTTTACACTTTTTTTGCCAAGTTTTAAATCTTAAAATCTTTGTGTCCCCGGCAACGGCGCCAAAAACTTGATGCGTGTCGAGTGTGATAGGTTTTAATGTATATTTTAAGCCCTTTTACACTTTTTTAGCCAAGTTTTAAATTTAAAAAACACGATATTTACTAACACTAAACACACATATGGGCAAATGCACCCATCGTGAGCGTAGTATAGTGTTGGTAAGATACCGAGGTCGTCCAAGGACACAAGAGCTTTTAATACCGGTTTATCCTCAACGTCTAATCAAATCAAAAATTTAGAAAAAGGTTTTTAAACTAGAAAAATAAAACTAACTAAAATGCTGAAAATTAAAAATAAAAATAAAAACAAATAGACAAGATGAATCACTTGGATCCGACTCGTGTGTAGTGTAACCTTTGATTATTTTCGCACATTTGCACTTTTTAAGAGATTATCTTAGTTATTGTAGTAGGCCCCTCTTTTGAAGATGACGTTACCCTCAACCTAGTAGTTTGAGTTAGCAAGGATACAATCCTAAAGGGTCAGATTATTGAAAGATAATTAATTAAGTTATTAATGCATAATGTGGTAGGCCCCTCTTTTGAAGGTGACGTTACCCTCGGCTAAGTAGTCTGAGTCAGCAGGGATACAGTCCTAAGTAGCCGGGTTAAAGTATTAATAGTAGTTTACATATGAGGGGATCAAAGAGTTTGGACCCCCGCCATCCAATACCGGTTGGTATTGAAGGAGGTCCTACTAAATTTGACCCAGGTACTTGCAGGATCTATACACTGAACAAGGCAAGACTCTTACCAAACCATTCCCTTAACCCCTGACCAGGTAGCCAACATATCTCCATATAGACCGTGGAGATATGAACGGTGAAAATCTTTTATTTTATATAGACAGTAAAATAATGCCAAGACACCACGGACAAACGATAAGGAAGAATCACCTTCAACATAAGAAACTAGTTATTAAAGTCATTAATACATAACCAAATAAAAATTGCGAAAAGATTAAAAATAAAAAGTATTACACTAGACACTTGTCTTCACCAAGTGATGTAAGAGACTTAGGCAAACATGGCCTTTGATTGTCAAGAACTCTTACGATCAATCTTGGATCCCGAGACTACTACACACACTCTATGATGGATGATGGATGATGGTGGTGGATGTGGGTTGTGATGGTGGTGGAGGGTGGGTGTAGTGTGAGAGAGGTGGTTTGCCAAGGGATGGTTTGCAAATGAGCCAAGCACCCCTATTTATAGCCTGAACAGCAGCTCGGGCACGGCCCCGTGTCCATCTTCCTTCTCTTTCTTCATTAGTTGCAGTTTGTCTGCATTAGTTGACCACACCCCCGTGTCCGCTGGGCACGACCCCGTGTGCAGAAGCGTATCTGTACTATCAAGATTTGCCAAGATTCTGTGAATCTTTGTCTTGACCACGGCCCCATGTCCGCTGGGCACGCCCCGTGTTGGGAAATAGAAGCTTCTATAACTTTGTCTTCTCTGCAGATATTTGGGCACGCCCCCGTGCTCACTGAGCACGGGGCGTGTTCAGCCTTCTGTTCTTCTTGTTTTGCTTGGGAAGATGCTGTCGGGGGGTCGGGCATGCCACGTTTATTCCTTTTCTTGTATTATTGTTAGATTTAGCTGCCTTTTTGCTGCTTTTGTTCATTTTAGCTCATTTAATCCTGAAAATACAAAGGGAAGACAAAAACACACTTTTTCCAACATTAGTACTAAAAAATGGTTAGTTTTATGCCACAATTGATGTAATTTATATGTTGCATTTTGCACACATCAGGTGTGCAAGCCATATCTGGACAAGTTCGTGATTGTGTTTATTGATGACGTCCTTATTTACTCGAAGACCAAGGAAGAGCATGAACAACATTTGCGAGCCATCTTGGAACTTTTTAAGAGAGAGCAGTTGTATGCGAAGCTGTCAAAGTGTGAATTTTGGATTCGCGAGGTGCAATTCTTAGGTCACGTTGTGAATGAGAATGGAATTCATGTTGACCCTACCAAGATTGAAGCAATCAAGAATTGGGAAGCCCCGAAGACGCCAACTGAGATACGTCAATTTCTAGGGTTAGCAGGCTACTATAGACGATTCATTGAGAATTTTTTGAGTATTGCTCAACCGCAAACGTACCTAACACAGAAGGATAAGAAGTTCAATTGGGGAGAGAAACAAGAAACAGCTTTTCAGACGTTGAAAGATAAGCTTTGCGACGCACCTATCTTATCTCTACCTGACGGTACCGATGGATTTGTAGTGTATTGTGATGCTTCACGACAAGGTATTGGTTGCGTGTTGATGCAACGGGATAAAGTCATCGCGTATGCGTCACGATAAATAAAGTTGCATGAGAAGAACTATACAACGCACGACCTTGAGTTAGGAGCTGTGATATTTGCGTTGAAGATCTGGCGTCATTACTTGTATGGAACGAATTTGGGTTCCATTCTTCGACGATCTACAAGCACTTATTTTGGACGAAGCGCACAAGTCAAGGTATACTGTCCACCCTGGATCAGACAAGATGTACCAAGACTTGAAAGATTTTTATTGGTGGCCCAAGATGAAAGCTGACATAGCTACATATGTGGGTAACTGTCTTACTTGTGCCAAAGATAAGGCGGAAAACCAGAAACCTTCAGGGTTGCTGCAACAACCGGAAATTCCCGTCTGCAAGTGGGAACATATCTCAATGGATTTGTCACACCCCGACCGCGTCAAAACAACGAAACCGCGGCGGAAACGTCGGGGAGTGGAGCAACAGAATTATTGTTTCACAACCATGGATTCAAAAGTTTCGTTTTATTAAATTATTAACATTAAACATTGTCTTAGAGTTAAAACAAACAAGTTAAACATCGTCTATCATCGTTATTATGTCACTAAGGCCTCATCCAGATCCTATGTGAGCATGCATCCTACTAGTAATCAACATCATTCAACGACACCTGAAATATATGTAAAAACAAAGTCAGCAAAGAAATGCTGGCGAGCACATAGGTTTTATGAGAGTGTCGGATTCATGGCTTGTTTACATGTTGCAATACCTCATTAGACTACATGAGTCAAAAGTTAAAAACCTTGTTTTGAAAAGTGTATAGTATTGCAACCTAATTAACCAACTCAAATCAAGTTAGTTATAGTTTATAAAATCTCATAGCCATGATTCTTAACCCAAAACATTTATTTAAGAAAAACCAAATTGTAAATCATCTCGTTAATAAAACTCGTATGGTTTATATCATTTAGAAAACATCGTTATGTGACATCATTTTAAAATCGTTTGCCCAAGTGAACTAAATAATGCCACGGAATGTAATATGATAAAAACACTTATATATAAGAAGTACCAGCGGCGTATCTACCATGCTTTTATCATATCACACCCGTCCCATTATCTATTCACAACCCAGAAACCAATCGTTTATCCAATTCGTTTAACTCGTTAAAATCGTTTCAATCGTTTAAATCATTCTCGTTTTAATTGTGAAAACTACTTTTGGTCGTCTCGCTAATAACATCCAAACCTTCGCAACTCGTCCATCGTTCAACTCGAATTAACAAACCACCAAAGGGTAAGTTAACAATCATAGATTCAGTCGTTACCCACATAACCCCCACACATAACCATGGGTGCAGTCTGATAACGGGATTTGTCAGATCCTATGGTACCATAACCTAGTACTGGTCGGTTCGGCCAAAACTAATGAATGTTATTCGTTATGTAACTACGTCCAACAAGTTTGTTCACATTATCGAAATCGTTATTTGTTTAATATAAACCATATTAATCATTTTTGAAACCATCGTTAAAAACATCGAAATCATTAAACACATTTGAATCACCCCAAAACAATCGAAAACAGTAAAATAGGGGAACTAAGTACTCACATTGAATAGAAGGGTATCCTTGATCTAATGAACTTTAACGTAGCTCAGGCAAACCAAGGAAATCAAGTAGTACCTAGTAATCGGATCACTAGTCAATAAATCGACACCTAAATCAGAAGATCAGATAGGATGAGGTTTCGTAAACCAAATGAGTATTGGGACTCATGTGATATGGTTTAACAAAGCCTACATTCTAAATCGGAACCTATTCTAAGTGCTTTCGACCCGTTACGACCCATTAAGGTAGCTTATGCTACTTTAACGCGTCGTTCGCGCAAACGCGCGTTCGAGATGCCTAACTAGTCCTATGACAAGTATTATATGCCAAAATATGTTTAAATATATTGCATAATCAGTTTAAATGGCAAAAGTTAAGTAACATATGCTTAACATCAAATTATGCATGAAAAGGGCATTTTGGTCATTTTCCTAAGGCATATAAACTACCTATCATACAACTAATTAAACTAAGTGACCATAAGGTATAACCTCGGAAGGTTATTCCCTATACAATTATGGTCACAATACATGTTTGGTCGGATCCTAATGATCGACCAAACGGGTCGAGTTCGAAAGTCTAAGCGGTTGTCAAGACCGCTTGACTTACTACCCTGTACAAGCACTAGACTAAAAGTGACGAGTTAAACATGTTAAAACATGTTTAACTAAGTTAGAAAACAGGTTTTTGATATCAAAACAAAGGATTTTGATACCCGAAAATAGCTTCGATGCAAAATACGCATAAACACGTATTTTGACCGAAACTTTTACTCGTCACTTCGACTAATCAACGTGGTAATCAGTAGGTATAGTCACAAGGGACTATAACCATCGTGATTACACTCACGTTGCAAATTTTGAACGAACTTTGTGTTGAACATTGACTGGTCAAAGCAGAAAGTCAAACATTGTTTGACTTTCACGCATAAAAGCATGAAAGAAACTTACAAAAGGTCCAAGCGATGAAGAATTTGATCTAAGATACTCAGGTATGAAGCAAAGGCTTCAACTTAGAATATAAAATCAGATCAAATGTGAGGATTGAATGAATCATGATGGGTTTATATAGGATTTGGACAACCGTTAAGATCGTTTCCCGAACTTTCAGCTTCAATCTTGGCCCTCCATGTGTGCCCACTGATTTTACAAAGCTATGAGTGCCCAAAACCAGCTCCATGTATGAAGAAACCATGTAAAATAACCCAGAAATCAGCTGCTGATTGCAAAACTGAGTTTTGCATGTCTGGGGGGCTCTTGCGCCCCGCCACAACTAACCAGTTCAGCAAAAGTTTGACAAAATTATAGAAACAGCCCCTGCACATGTTTAATGCAATTTTTGACACGTTTAATGCTCGATAAGCCATTTTCAAGGCTCTACAATGATACCATAGTGTAGGGAACATGAAATATGCTTGAAAACATCTCAGATGTCGGTTCGTTTGGTCAGACGGTTGCGTTGTTCGGTTAATTACGATGAAATACGAACGGACGCGAAAAACGATCCAAATTACATGACGAATGGAATCTGAGCTTTCTAATCACTAAAATAAAATACTTTAATGATTACATAAATTTTTGGATGTCCGGATATATTCAGAACGTAAGATATGCGCGAGAATACAAACTTATGCACTTTTTGACGCTTTTAGTCCCTATTGATCAAATAAGTTTATTTTCGCATACCAAACCCCTCAAAGCCTATTTATAAGCTATGTAAAGGATATTTAGGGTATGTTTAACTTATGATCAAGTTCCGGAATGTTCGTTATCATACGAATCAGCATACTTTCGCAGTTTGACACAGATAGTCCCTGCGATCGAATAGACTTGATTTCAACACACCAAACCATCCAAAACTTATTACTAAGTTATGTAGTGGTTATTTAAGGTATATTAAGCCTATGTCACTATCTCGGAGTGTTTTTCGCGTTAAAATGATTACGTTTACGCACCAGCTTGCGTATAACCTTCCAGAAAGCGATTTAAAGCTTGAAACCGAACTCAAATCAAATCGTAAAATCATCAAACACAAATAGACACATAATAACACCAAAATACATCGTTTTATTGATAATTTATATTGTTTTACATGATATATCGATTACAGAGCACAGTTGTCACAGTCTCCCCAACTTTAGGAAATTTCATCCCGAAATTTTAATTAGAGGAAACTTGTGAAAACAAATGCGGATATTTCACCTTCATTTGGTCCTCACGTTCCCAAGTAAACTCTGGGCCATGTTTAGACTCCCAGCGAACCTTGACCAATCGAATTCGCTTGTTTTTCAACCGCTTGACATCACGGTCTATTATCTCCACAGGTTTCTCTACAAAGTGCATCGTTTCATCAACTTGAATCTCGTCGAGTGGAATGTGAAAGTCAGCATCTGTAACACCTCGAAAATTTGCGTCCTATAATGGGTTGACACGTGTCATAGGTTTGAACGTGTGAAGGAATAGTCTTGAAGGACTAAAGTTGACGAACAGTGAAACTGTGTAAATATAAGGGTTCAAAGTGTCAACAATGAATAAATATACTTTGCAATACCCCTACACGATGTTTATAACCTTAAACGAATAGATCATGGATCATACGAAGCGAATTGTGGAAGAAAGTGAGAGATTACAATCTACAGGGGTTAAATGTGCCAACATGTTAAGTTATACCTCTGAGTGACCTTTTGACAAACCCGAAGCTTTGTAATGATTAATTATGCTCACTGGAATGTACCACAAAAATTTCATGAAGTTTCGTTATCGTATGAGCAAGTTGTGATAAAATTCGTGTGCAAGGGTTATAATCGTTAACATTGAAATTTAGGGCTTTTCGGGTGATCACAAAGTTACCCGAGGACTTAACAAAGTGGGTATAAGTATTAAAGCCCCATATATAATTTGCAAAGTCTTAACATGCAAGATTCAGAGTGAAAATGACATTTCGGGGGACCCAGGGACCAAAATGCAAATAAAGAAACAAGTAATTCTGATCCGGATGGGCCAGGCGGCCCGCATCAGAATTACCAGAAGCCCAAGCGGGCCGCTTCCGACCTGCAGATGCAGAAAAATGACACAGCAGCCTGTAGGTGCATGTATCCGACTCCAATTTCATTTTTTCGAAACCATGGGCTGCCTAGGATGGTTTTTAGCATGTAGGGGACTTGTGGTTGATATTGAAACATCCCTAGACTTGTGTGTCAATCATCTAAGAAGATCAAAAGCTCATAAATATCACAAAGTTGCAACATGCATGCACATATCATCTTCTGAGTATTTCCAGAGCAAACAAGCAGGTTCCAAGCATTTCCCATCATCCATTAGTTGTGTGTAAGTACCCTTGATCTTCTCTAGTTCATTCATACTTAGTTTATGGCCTAGAAATCAAACCGTCGTAACTACGGTTTGACTTTTCGATGATAAATAATCGGTCCAGAGTTTAGTCGAATCAAAGGGTGTTATAAGTTGGTATTTATATGGTTGATAAACCCCTAAAAGGGCACTCACTAATTCGGATCCTAACTAGGTCGTTTATCGAGTCAAACCTATTCCGAAAAAGTCAACAGAATCGTTAAACGCATATTTAACCATGTAAAAGGCGTGTAATCTGTTTTATCATTCATATAACCTAAAAATAAGTATAAAAACTTGTCTAGGCTTGTTTGATTCGACAACTTGCTGTTTTGAACCGATACGGAACCGATAGACGCAAAAGTTTGACTTTTGCGTTGACCTCAGTTCTGACCCGATTTATATAAGTTTAGACATGCCTTAAGGTTCCATTAGGACCTAGTTACATGTGTGTATAAGCCTCTGCGTTTATACCACTCGAATCCCTAATCGTCGGATGTTTCCGTTAATCGCCTAAATATTGACCGTAATGCCCTTATGATCACAAAACGAGATTTTTGGAGATATGAAAATAAAATAATCTTAGTTACTGATTATTAATCATGTCTGTAAATTTTCACGTCAATCGGAGGTCTAGATTAGGAGATATGCGCATTTGCGTAAATTATAAGTTTTTATTTATTTATCGGCGCGATTAACGCATAGCCTATCTAAACCCGATTTTCGGCACCAAAACTTTTCCTCACTGATGTTAAATAATATTTTGGGATTTTTGAAGATTTTTAATTATTTTTAAACTGATCGTAAGCTTGGATTAGCGCCTTAATTCGGTAAATACCGAATATGCCCTTTTCGGCCATAAAATGAGTTTTACACGTCCAAATGGCGCCAATCCAATTGCTACTGATTTTAAATAATAATTATAGTATTTTGAGCCTATTAAACTGACCTGGAAACTCAGAATCGTATTTTAAACCGTACGTCGCTTAAAACGGCTTTATACGCGTATTATACGCGTAGTTTGAGTTTAAAACCCTTTTGGTTCATAAGACTTAACACCAAATATTATAACCTGTTAAAATAAAGTATTTTTCTGATTTATTCAGACCCGGATCACAGGTGTCTAATTAAACCCTTTTATAATCTTTAAAATGACCAAAATACCCCTACGGGGCTTATTGAGAGATTAAACTCGTTTTGGGCATCATGGGTGATATTCTACTGATATCACAACTTAATTAAGGCGTATTAACTTAGGAAACCTGTTTAGGACTCTTACGGATACCCGTTGCGCTTCATGCGCGTTCGGTTCGGTTTATGTAACTAGTTTACATAAATTAGCCGAAACGGGTCAAACCTTATCGGTTTTGTCTCAAAATCCAGAATGTGTATCATATACCCATATTAAGCAAGTCTTCAAACTTGTCGGGTCTAAATCACATTCTATCCGGTCTTCGCTTAATCGTGCGTACGTACCGTATCTTTAAAACTAATTGGTCTAAGCGTGAGCTTAATTAAAGACCGTTAGGATTCTAATAGGTTATTATTAACCTTCGTTCCAGAATAGGAGAACCAGTAAAAGATACCCGCACTTGCTGATTTTGAACTATACTTACTCAGGTAAATACTTTTGACTTATTTCCCTATACGGGCTTGGGGTACGGTATATAAAATACCGCTTGGTCGGGCGTCGAATATTTAATCTTATTATGGTTAAGTGATTGAGATGTCTCCGTTTAATTTGTTTTGTTTGCTTAAAGCCTTTGGGGGGTTAATGACCGTGTCCCGGATATCCCTGGCATCATTTTACGAAATGGCCACGACCTTAGCACTCAGGTGTAGGCGTACACCTGTCAGTGTCTCATAATTAAAGTGGTGTGTTAATTGATCTTTAACCCGGCTCGATCCGGGCTACTGAACGCATAAGGAACATGTAAATCCTGTACAAGTTTATATATTAGATAAGTATCCCAAGTTATAAAATATTATTTGTGCCTTGTGCCTTAAATGCATTTTATTAAACTCTTTTCAAAATGAGTCGGTTGATTGTATTTACCAGTGTAAACTGACGTATTTTTCTTAAAAAAAGGTTAAGTGCAGGTACTACGCGAAATAGGCTGGCCTGTCTCCTAGCATCCACCTTAAGTCTCGCCAGCTTGGATGTCATAAACTGTTGAACAATGTTTCCTTTTTATTGTTGATCTACCTGTGGATTTATATTCGACTATTTGTGATACTTAATATTACAATATCGTTTGGTTGAATTAAATCTATACTTTGCTTCCGCTGTGCAATTAAATATTGTGTTGTTTGACTATTATGTTGCCAACCACGTCACGATACTCCCCCACCGGGCCCACCGGTGACACGTGGAAATTCGGGGTGTGACAGGTTGGTATCAGAGCCAACACTGAGTGAATTAAACACTAGCCTTTTGTGTTTAATCTCAGTTACACAATTGCACATTCCTAAATCTTCGAGTCTAGACAAAGAACTTAGGAATAATCCAAAATGTTTTTTTTTTTTAAATTAAATTTAAATTTTTGCCTTTTATATTTTTCCTTGTCATTACCTTTGTTATATTAACAGGTTGTGCAATGCCGCCAAGAATTAGACGAGGAGGAGATAGAGGGAAGGCGCCAATCAGCGCCCCTAACGACCATGAGGCCGGGCCTTCAGGCCGGCGAACTCCTTCTGTTACAAGGAGTATAGATCCGAGAGAACCATGGAGAGTCTATGAGGAGCCTGCAAGGCAATCCACGTCTCATAGTTCGACACCTTCATATCATCATTCTTTTGGACCATTATCAGAAAATGAGCCCAACATTCCACAACTTCCATATGTTCCCCTACCGCGATCTTTATCACAAGATTCCTTCCGCGACCCTACTCCTGTTTTTCGGGGTCAATTTAACCCAGCAGAGTACCTGCCAGAGCACGTGGGTTTTAACCCACTAGGACCGGAGGATCACTTTTCTGGTGATCAGGATATGGACGAGGACACAGATCCCGTCGAGGCTTCAACCGGATCCCGGAACCATCCTTTTACGATCTCTGATGGTTCATCTTACCACGGACCACCCTACGATGGTCCGGATAGTCACATGGCACGGTTCGAACGGTGTGAGTGGTATTATACACCATCTGAACACTCATCATCACACCAGCAGCCGCCACTGCAGCAGCAAGATCCCTCTGGGGATACGCGTTTCGAGCATCAGCAAAATCCCTCTGGGGACCCACATTTCGTTCAGCAAAATCCCTCTGGGGATCCACGTTATGAGGCAGTCACGCCACCGCCTCCACCACCGCCAGTTCATATTGAACCTCCAGAGCCACCAAGACGTAGGAGGACTGGCGCACGAATATCAGCAAGAGAGGTGGATTTTCGTCTCAACACCCCTCAACACTCCAGCGGCAGCCATTACCCGCCTACTTATGAAGGCCCACAGATGGGTGGACCTTCCGTTCCAGTTTCGGAGGTGGTTACAGCAGCTGTTGTACCGCCATCACCGGGTTTTGGCCACCCAATCCCTTCTTATACTGCCCCGGCAGCGTACAACCCTTACGGACCGTCAGCATACCATGGCTATAACTTTGCTGAGGATCCTTACTTTATGGCAGCAAACTATCATGCCCAAAACCCCGAGGGTCCATACGGAATCCCTTGGGGAATGGGACCTCCAGCTCAAGGGTACCAAGTACCGGCTCAGCCGCCACCACAGTATCAGCCGCCACCACAGTACCAGCCGCCATCACAGTACCAGCCACCACGGTTTTCTCCACCTGAGCAGGAGAATCTCCGTCGAAGACTGGACAAGGTTGAGAAAGACCTTCAGAAGGAGCGTAGGAAAAATGAGGGATTTATGAGTGGATTGGCAAGCTTACTGAAGGGAAAGAAGAAGCGGGATCGTTGAATCCCAAATATATATTGTTGTATTTCCTTGTTTAAATCAAGTCCCTACGTGGACATTTACTTAAGTGTGTATGTAGTCCCTGCGTGGACATCTATCTTTGTACATAGTCCCTGCGTGGATTTGTTCCTAGTAGTCCCTGCGAGGACATTTACTTTTGTAGATCGTTCCTGTGAGGACATGTAATATGTGTATAGCCCCTACGTGGGCATGTGTTTATTGAAAAGTCCCGTTTAGGGCAAAAATGTACTAACTTCTAGTTTTAATGGAATGTAAGATATTAAATTTCATCTTTGCTATATTATGCATAATTAAATTATATATGAAATAAATAAATAAGAAACATTCCTGTTAAAAATCTATCTGCCTATGTTAATTCAATTAAGGATCTTAAAAAGTATAACCTAGCCTGCATGTCATTTTAAGACCTGGCCCAGATGGTAAAACTTGTTAAAAAGATTCAAATCCCTGTTAACATCTGAAAACATGTTAACACTCCTGGCAGACATGATTCGTTAAAAACACACGTGTTATTATTATATATGGATATTTTTCAAAGATTCTAAACCCAAATAATTGATCTCTGAATCATGGGTTAGATCATTAACGAATATGATCAGTCCTTCTACCATCCATTGGTAATGGAATGCCTTCGGGCCCTTCTCATTTCCATATGAGACAAAAGACAGTATTAGTCTGTGACCCTGTCTGATAAAGGTAATGAACTTTGTTCAAACCTTCATGCTTTGATTCTCTGAAATCATAGCTTATAATCTAAATTGTCCCTGTGACTAAGCCTTATGTGCTAATAAAACTATTATTGTTTTATAATTAGGATAAATTATATTAAAAATCCTAAATAAATGTGAGTAATAAATCAATCATATATGGTCTATGTTTACTATGGTTAATAAAGTTGCCATAAAAGACAATTCTATGATAAACTCACCAGTAAATTTTTGTCGATATGTTACAGTTTAAGATACATGGCAGACTCTAACGAGGTCAACAGTCACCCTGGGATAGTGAATGAAAATGCCCAAGTTAACGTAGCGGGTGCAGAGTTGCAAGCTATGATAGACAATGCGGTTAATAGGGCTATGGATAGACAAACCATGGATCAAGTGGTACCCGTACGAGGAACCGTACTGCATCACATACTAGAACACCCTCCAGGATCCACACTGCCCACAACAGTAATTCTCGCCACTCCTCGAATCAAAGGAGTAATCCATCCCAAAGAGTTGTACAGAACCAAGAACCTCGTAATAGGGGTTGCACCTATAAATACTTCGTGTCGTGCAAACCCAGAGACTTCAATGGAGAAAAAGGGGCTGTTGATTGCATGACGTGGATGGATGAAATGGATACTGTGGTGGATATTAGTGGTTGCCATAATAGGGATATTGTGAAGTTTGTCTCACAGTCTTTCAAAGGAGATGCATTAGCTTGGTGGAGATCTTTGATCCAGGCTACAGGGAAAGTTCAGTTATACAACATGACCTGGGAAGAGTTCATGGCACTGATTAAAGAAAATTTCTGCCCTCAACACGAGGTTGAGAGAATCGAATCTGACTTCTTGTCATTGGTCATGAAAAACCTGGACTGTCAGGCCTATCTTACCACTTTCAATACTTTGTCAAGGTTAGTTCCCTACTTGGTAACTCCGGAGCCTAAGCGCATAGCTCGTTTTATCGGGGGGTTGGAACCAGAGATCAAGGCAAGTGTAAAGGCCTCCAGACCAACCACTTTTAGGTCAGTAACGGACATATCGTTATCCCTGACCTCAGATGCTGTCAGGCTGAGGTCCCTAAGGAAAATTGATACCGAGAAAAGAAAGCGTGAGGATGACAACTCACGACGATCAGACAAGAAGTGGAAAGGAAATAATGACCAAAAGAAGGGGTCAGGATTCAAGAAGGATGGTCAGCAGACGGGTGAAAAACCCAGATGTAAAGTCTGTAAGAAGCAGCACTTTGGGAAGTGCCGGTTTGAATCAAATTCGAACTCGCAATCAAGAGCCTTTGCATGTGGCCTGTGCAAGTCCAAGGAACACAAAACCTTGGATTGCAAGAAGATAAAGGATGCAACCTGTTACGGATGCAATGAAAAGGGGCACATTAAAAGCAATTGCCCAAAATTCGCCAAAAAGCCTGATGAGGCTAGGAAGACCAATGCTAGGGTCTTCAGGATGGATGCTAAGGAAGCCGTCAAGGACGACAATGTGATAACAGGTACTTTTCTCGTGAATGATGTTTATGCGAGAGTGTTATTCGATTCAGGCGCTGATAAGTCGTTTGTAGATAATAAGTTTTGTGAATTATTGAAGTTACCTGTTAAGACTTTAAGTGTGAAGTATGAAGTGGAACTAGCAGATGGCACTTTAGAAACCGCTTCAACTTTATTAGATGGATGTTTCATATCCATTAAGAACCACTCTTTTCCTTTGTCTCTACTTCCTTTAAAACTAGCCGGTTTCGACATAGTTTTGGGTATGGACTGGTTATCACATAACCAGGCCCAGATTATTTGCAATAAGAAGCAAGTGATGATCAAGACTTCGTCTGGTGAATCACTTACTATCCAGGGAGATACCCAGTATGGGCTGCCCGAGAAAATGTCTATACTCAAAGACTCAAAGTGTTTGAAGAAGGGCTGTGTCATCTACATGGCTCAGGTGATTATTGATAAGCCGAAACCCAAAATTGGAGATATCCCAGTCATTTCTGAATACCCCGAAGTATTTCCTGAAGAACTACCTGGTTTGCCACCAGATAGGCAAGTGGAATTTAGAATTGACATTATTCCTGGATCAGCACCAGTTGCAAGGGCGCCTTATAGGTTGGCACCAACAGAAATGAAGGAATTGAGAACGCAGCTAGATGATTTGCTAGACAAAGGTTTCATCAAACCTAGTTCGTCTCCTTGGGGAGCACCGGTTTTATTTGTTAAGAAGAAGGATGGATCGATGCGTCTGTGCATCGACTACCGCGAGCTTAATAAGGTTACTATCAAGAATAGGTATCCTTTGCCCAGAATTGACGATCTGTTCGATCAACTTCAAGGGGCGAGTTTCTTCTCAAAGATCGACTTAAGGTCAGGCTACCATCAATTGAAGGTTAGAGATGAAGATGTGCACAAGACAGCATTTAGGACTCGTTATGGTCATTACGAGTTCCTAGTGATGCCTTTTGGGCTCACTAATGCACCGGCCGCGTTCATGGATCTCATGAATCGCGTTTGCAAGCCACACTTAGATAAATTTGTCATCGTCTTCATCGACGACATTCTCATCTACTCAAAGAACAAAGCTGACCACGAGAAGCATCTTCACTGCATTCTGGAACTACTTCATAAAGAAAAGCTCTATGCCAAGTTCTCGAAGTGTGAATTTTGGCTTCGAGCAGTCCAATTTCTTGGGCATGTTGTTAGTGAACATGGTATCCAAGTAGATCCTGCTAAAGTGGAAGCAGTCATGAATTGGCATGAGCCAAAGACGCCTACAGAAATACGTAGCTTCCTAGGCTTGGCAGGATACTATAGGCGATTTATAGAAAATTTTTCAAGGATTGCTGCACCCCTGACTTCGCTGACACGTAAGAAGATTAAGTTTGACTGGGGTCCTAAGCAGCAGGAATCCTTCGATATTCTGAAACAAAAATTGAGCAATGCTCCAGTGCTGACATTACCTGATGGAGTAGAGGAGTTTGTAGTTTATTGTGATGCATCACACACCGGGATGGGATGTGTGCTTATGCAGAAAGGCAAAGTCATCGCCTATGCTTCACGTTAGTTAAAGGTGCACGAAAAGAATTACACCACCCACGACTTGGAGTTGGGTGCCGTTGTATTCGCACTCAAACTGTGGAGGCATTACTTATATGGAATCAAATGTGTGATCTACTCCGATCATAAAAGCCTTCAACATCTGTTCAACCAGAAAGACTTGAACATGAGGCAACGCCGTTGGATGGAAACTCTGAATGATTACGATTGTGAAATAAGATACCATCCCGGCAAGGCGAATGTAGTTGCCGATGCCTTGAGTCGGAAGGAGAAGGTGAAACCCATCCGAATCAATGCCAAGAGCATGGAATTAAAGAACAGCTTGATGGAAAGGTTGTTAGCTGCACAGAAGGGAGCTGTGTTGGAAGCTAACTATTCTAACGAAAAGCTGGGAGTAACTGAAGAACAGTTATCTCTAAGTAAGGATGGAATTCTTAGATTGAATGGAAGGATATGGGTTCCAATTTATGGGGGACTTCGTGATGTTATCCTCCAGGAAGCCCACAGCTCTAAATATTCTGTTCATCCTGGAGCTGATAAAATGTATCAGGATCTTAGGGCAAATTATTGGTGGATAGGCTTGAAGAAGTCTGTAGCTACCTATGTAGCTAAATGCTTAACGTGTGCACAAGTGAAGGCAGAACATCAAAAACCGTCAGGTTTGCTACAACAGCCTGAACTTCCTACTTGGAAGTGGGAAATGGTAACTATGGATTTTATCACCAAGTTACCCAAAACCAGGAAAGGAAATGACACCATCTGGGTGATAGTTGACCGACTGACTAAGTCAGCACATTTCCTACCCATTAAGGAGACCTACAGCTCCGATATGTTAGCCCAACTGTACGTTGATAAGATTGTGGCCCTACACGGCATACCTGTAGCTATTATCTCTGACCGGGATACTAGATACACATCACATTTTTGGAAAAGTTTCCAACAATCTTTGGGCACACGTTTGAACTTTAGTACGGCTTACCATCCACAGACAGACGGTCAGAGTGAGCGTACTATTCAAACGTTGGAAGACATGCTTCGTGCATGTGCGATCGATTTGGGAGGTAGCTGGGATAAGAACCTGCCATTAATCGAATTCTCCTACAACAATAGCTACCATACCAGCATAAAGGCTGCGCCTTTCGAGGCATTATACGGTAGAAAGTGTAGATCGCCTGTTTGTTGGGCGGAAGTTGGAGAAGTCCAGTTATCAGGACCAAAGATTGTGTTCGAAACGACGGACAAGATTGTCCAGATTCGTAACAATCTCCAAGCTGCCCGGAATAGGCAGAAGATTTACGCCGATCCAAATCGTAAGGATTTTCACTTTGAAATAGGTGAAAAAGTCCTACTTAAAGTGTCCCCCTGGAAGGGAGTGATGCGATTTGGTAAGAAAGGCAAGCTAAGCCCGAGATACATAGGACCTTTCGAGGTTATCGAACGTGTCGGGTCAGTTGCCTACAAGTTAAACTTACCTGAAGAGCTCAGTAGTATACACAATGTATTCCACATCTGCAATCTGAAGAAATGTTTCGCTCACGAATCAGTGGTTATACCCTATACAGATGTGCATATCGATGAGAGCTTAAAATTTGTGGAAAAACCTTTGTCGATCGAAGATCGACAGGTAAGGAAGCTTCGAAGGAAGCATATACCTTTTGTAAAGGTCAAATGAGATGCCCGAAGAGGTCCCGAATTCACGTGGGAGGTTGAATCCACGATGAAAGAAAAGTACCCTTACTTGTTTCAGTAAATCTCGGGTCGAGATTTCTTTTAAGGGGGTGAGGATGTAACACCTCGAAAATTTGCGTCCTATAATGGGTTGACACGTGTCATAGGTTTGAACGTGTGAAGGAATAGTCTTGAAGGACTAAAGTTGACGAACAGTGAAACTGTGTAAATATAAGGGTTCAAAGTGTCAACAATGAATAAATATACTTTGCAATACCCCTACACGATGTTTATAACCTTAAACGAATAGATCATGGATCATACGAAGCGAATTGTGGAAGAAAGTGAGAGATTACAATCTACAGGGGTTAAATGTGCCAACATGTTAAGTTATACCTCTGAGTGACCTTTTGACAAACCCGAAGCTTTGTAATGATTAATTATGCTCACTGGAATGTACCACAAAAATTTCATGAAGTTTCGTTATCGTATGAGCAAGTTGTGATAAAATTCGTGTGCAAGGGTTATAATCGTTAACATTGAAATTTAGGGCTTTTCGGGTGATCACAAAGTTACCCGAGGACTTAACAAAGTGGGTATAAGTATTAAAGCCCCATATATAATTTGCAAAGTCTTAACATGCAAGATTCAGAGTGAAAATGACATTTCGGGGGACCCAGGGACCAAAATGCAAATAAAGAAACAAGTAATTCTGATCCGGATGGGCCAGGCGGCCCGCATCAGAATTACCAGAAGCCCAAGCGGGCCGCTTCCGACCTGCAGATGCAGAAAAATGACACAGCAGCCTGTAGGTGCATGTATCCGACTCCAATTTCATTTTTTCGAAACCATGGGCTGCCTAGGATGGTTTTTAGCATGTAGGGGACTTGTGGTTGATATTGAAACATCCCTAGACTTGTGTGTCAATCATCTAAGAAGATCAAAAGCTCATAAATATCACAAAGTTGCAACATGCATGCACATATCATCTTCTGAGTATTTCCAGAGCAAACAAGCAGGTTCCAAGCATTTCCCATCATCCATTAGTTGTGTGTAAGTACCCTTGATCTTCTCTAGTTCATTCATACTTAGTTTATGGCCTAGAAATCAAACCGTCGTAACTACGGTTTGACTTTTCGATGATAAATAATCGGTCCAGAGTTTAGTCGAATCAAAGGGTGTTATAAGTTGGTATTTATATGGTTGATAAACCCCTAAAAGGGCACTCACTAATTCGGATCCTAACTAGGTCGTTTATCGAGTCAAACCTATTCCGAAAAAGTCAACAGAATCGTTAAACGCATATTTAACCATGTAAAAGGCGTGTAATCTGTTTTATCATTCATATAACCTAAAAATAAGTATAAAAACTTGTCTAGGCTTGTTTGATTCGACAACTTGCTGTTTTGAACCGATACGGAACCGATAGACGCAAAAGTTTGACTTTTGCGTTGACCTCAGTTCTGACCCGATTTATATAAGTTTAGACATGCCTTAAGGTTCCATTAGGACCTAGTTACATGTGTGTATAAGCCTCTGCGTTTATACCACTCGAATCCCTAATCGTCGGATGTTTCCGTTAATCGCCTAAATATTGACCGTAATGCCCTTATGATCACAAAACGAGATTTTTGGAGATATGAAAATAAAATAATCTTAGTTACTGATTATTAATCATGTCTGTAAATTTTCACGTCAATCGGAGGTCTAGATTAGGAGATATGCGCATTTGCGTAAATTATAAGTTTTTATTTATTTATCGGCGCGATTAACGCATAGCCTATCTAAACCCGATTTTCGGCACCAAAACTTTTCCTCACTGATGTTAAATAATATTTTGGGATTTTTGAAGATTTTTAATTATTTTTAAACTGATCGTAAGCTTGGATTAGCGCCTTAATTCGGTAAATACCGAATATGCCCTTTTCGGCCATAAAATGAGTTTTACACGTCCAAATGGCGCCAATCCAATTGCTACTGATTTTAAATAATAATTATAGTATTTTGAGCCTATTAAACTGACCTGGAAACTCAGAATCGTATTTTAAACCGTACGTCGCTTAAAACGGCTTTATACGCGTATTATACGCGTAGTTTGAGTTTAAAACCCTTTTGGTTCATAAGACTTAACACCAAATATTATAACCTGTTAAAATAAAGTATTTTTCTGATTTATTCAGACCCGGATCACAGGTGTCTAATTAAACCCTTTTATAATCTTTAAAATGACCAAAATACCCCTACGGGGCTTATTGAGAGATTAAACTCGTTTTGGGCATCATGGGTGATATTCTACTGATATCACAACTTAATTAAGGCGTATTAACTTAGGAAACCTGTTTAGGACTCTTACGGATACCCGTTACGCTTCATGCGCGTTCGGTTCGGTTTATGTAACTAGTTTACATAAATTAGCCGAAACGGGTCAAACCTTATCGGTTTTGTCTCAAAATCCAGAATGTGTATCATATACCCATATTAAGCAAGTCTTCAAACTTGTCGGGTCTAAATCACATTCTATCCGGTCTTCGCTTAATCGTGCGTACGTACCGTATCTTTAAAACTAATTGGTCTAAGCGTGAGCTTAATTAAAGACCGTTAGGATTCTAATAGGTTATTATTAACCTTCGTTCCAGAATAGGAGAACCAGTAAAAGATACCCGCACTTGCTGATTTTGAACTATACTTACTCAGGTAAATACTTTTGACTTATTTCCCTATACGGGCTTGGGGTACGGTATATAAAATACCGCTTGGTCGGGCGTCGAATATTTAATCTTATTATGGTTAAGTGATTGAGATGTCTCCGTTTAATTTGTTTTGTTTGCTTAAAGCCTTTGGGGGGTTAATGACCGTGTCCCGGATATCCCTGGCATCATTTTACGAAATGGCCACGACCTTAGCACTCAGGTGTAGGCGTACACCTGTCAGTGTCTCATAATTAAAGTGGTGTGTTAATTGATCTTTAACCCGGCTCGATCCGGGCTACTGAACGCATAAGGAACATGTAAATCCTGTACAAGTTTATATATTAGATAAGTATCCCAAGTTATAAAATATTATTTGTGCCTTGTGCCTTAAATGCATTTTATTAAACTCTTTTCAAAATGAGTCGGTTGATTGTATTTACCAGTGTAAACTGACGTATTTTTCTTAAAAAAAAAGGTTAAGTGCAGGTACTACGCGAAATAGGCTGGCCTGTCTCCTAGCATCCACCTTAAGTCTCGCCAGCTTGGATGTCATAAACTGTTGAACAATGTTTCCTTTTTATTGTTGATCTACCTGTGGATTTATATTCGACTATTTGTGATACTTAATATTACAATATCGTTTGGTTGAATTAAATCTATACTTTGCTTCCGCTGTGCAATTAAATATTGTGTTGTTTGACTATTATGTTGCCAACCACGTCACGATACTCCCCCACCGGGCCCACCGGTGACACGTGGAAATTCGGGGTGTGACAGCATCGGCTAAGCACTTTCGCAAATTGGACACGTGAAAAGTCGGGTGAATATTTCCAAGCTCTGGAGGTAGCTCTAGTCGATAGGCAACCTTTCCAATTCTTTCAACAATCTTAAATGGTCCAACATATCGAGGTGCAAGTTTTCCTTTCTTTCCAAATATCACCACCCCCTTCCAAGGAGATACCTTGAGTAGGACACGGTCTCCGACTTGAAATTCTAAGGGCTTGCGTCGCATATCCGCATAACTCTTTTGATGACTTCTGGCTGTCAGAAGATTATCGTGAATTTTCTTGATTTTGTCTGTTGTTTCCAGAATGAGCTAAGGTCCAGTAAGCTGAGCTTCACCGATCTCATTCCAACAGACAGGTGAACGACATTTTCGACCGTATAAAGCTTCGAACGGTGCCATATTAATGCCAGCATGATAACTATTGTTGTAAGAGAACTCGATCAATGGCAGATGAGAATCCCAATTACCACCAAAGTCTATCACGCATGATCTAAGCATATCCTCCAATGTTTGAATCGTCCTCTCAGATTGTCCATCTGTTTGGGGATGATATGCAGTGCTTAGATTCAGTTGGGTTCCCAAAGCAGATTGCATGGTCTTCCAAAAATGAGATGAAAATCGAGTATCACGATCAGAAATGATATCCAAAGGAACACCATGTCGAGATACAATCTCATCAACATAAATCTTGGCAAGTTTATCAGCAGATAGATCCTCGCGAATCGGAATAAAATGGGCTGACTTCGTTAATCGATCGAAAACAACCCAAATAGCATCGTGACCTTTAGATGTAGGCAGTAACTTAGTGATGAGATCCATAGCAATGTTCTCCCACTTCCATACCGGTATCTCTGGTTGTACAAGCAAACTAGATGGTCGTTGATGTTCAGCCTTTACTTTGAGACAAGTTAGGCATTTCGATACATACAAAGCAACATCCTTCTTCATACCAGGCCACCAATACTGAGTACGAAGATCCTTGTACATTTTATCAGCACCAGGATGGATAGAATATTAGGATTTGTGAGATTCGTCCATCACTAAAGTGCGAAGATCGTCTTGTTTCGGATCCACAAACGATCCTTGAAATAGAGTAACCCATCGTCCTTCGTTTCGAGTTTAAGCTCAAGTTGACGTGGTAATTCCTTACCCATCAAATCTTGTGTAACATAGGATTGTTGAGCTTGAGAGACACGAGTTTGAATATCAGATAGGGTACGAACACAATGAAGCTTGGTTCATTCCTTCTGACTAAGCGCATCGGCTACGACATTCGCCTTACCAGGATGGTAGCGAATTTCGCAATCATAATCGCTCAATAGCTCAACCCAGCGTCGTTGCCTCATGTTCAGTTCCTTCTGATTAAGAATATGCTGGAGACTTTTGTGGTCTGTGAAAACCTCACACTTCGTTCCATAAAGATAGTGCTCTGGATTTTGAGAGCAAAAACCACAGCTCCTAACTCAAGATCATGAGTCGTATAGTTCTTCTCGTGAACTTTTAGTTGTCTTGACGCATAAGCTATAACTTTACCTCGTTGCATAAGAACACAACCAAGGCCTAGATTCGATGCGTCACAATAGACAACGAAATCATCGTTTCCCTCAGGCAAAGATAAAACAGGAACATCACATAGTTTCCATTTCAGCGTTTGGAACGCTTCTTCTTATTTGGGTCCCCACTCAAAAGGCTTATTCTTCTGAGTCAAAGCAGTGAGAGGAACCGTGATCTTTGAGAAGTTTGAAATGAAACGACGATAATATCCAGTGAGACCAAGAAAAGAACGAACTTTTGTTGGTGTCGTTGGTGTATTCCAATCCTTAATTGCAACAATATTGGAAGAATCTACATGAATACCCTGCTTGTTAACAATATGACCAAAGAACTGAACTCCCTTAAGCCAGAATTCACACTTGGAGAATTTGGCGAAAAGTTGTTCCTTCTTCAGAATTTCCAGTGTCAAACGAAGGTGTTGCTCATGATCGGCTCGAGACTTCGAATAGATGAGAATGTCGTCAATGAACACGATGATGAACTTGTCTAAATAAGGTTTACAAACCCTATTCATTAAATCCATGAAGATAGCTGGGGCATTCGTCAAACCAAAAGGCATGACAGTGAACTCATAGTGCCCATATCTCGTACGGAAAGCAGTTTTAGGAATATCTTCTTCGAGCATACGAAGCTGATGATACCCAGAACGCAGATCGTTCTTGGAAAAACATGAAGCAACTTGCAGCTGGTCGAAGAGATCATCAATTTGTGGTAGGGGATATCGATTCTTGATGGTAAGCATATTAAGCTCACGATAATCGATACACATTCGAAAAGACCCATCTTTCTTCTTCACAAACAGGAGAGGAGCGCCCAAGGTGAATAGCTTGGTCGAATGAATCCTTTATCAGATAACTCTTGAAGCTGTTTAGATAACTCTTGCATCTCAGACAGTGCAAGACGATATGGTGCTTTCGCAATCAGGTTGGCATTAGGAACAAGATCAATATGAAACTCGACTTGACGAACTGGAGGCAAACCAGGCAGTTCATCAGGAAACACCTCTGGATAATTTCGGACAATCGGAATATCTTGAAAATGCTTTCTCTTGCCTTTCTCCTCTGTGACATGTGCCAGAAACGACACGTATCCTTTTCGTAAATAACCTTGGGCTTTCGTACACGACATGAGTTTCAAACCTTTCGAAGGTTTCTCGCCACGAACTTCCAAAATATCGCCAGACAAAATAGGAATACGAACGATCTTATCGAAACAAACCACCTCAGCATGAAACTTAGTTAACCAATCCATCCCAATGATAATATCGAAACCCCCAAGTTGCATCGGTGTAAGGTCAATAGGAAAAAGATGGTTATCGAGGTTCAACTGACAGTTGCGAATAACGGAATCTAGTACAAGAGGTTTACCAGTAGCAACTTCGACAGATAAGGGTTTCCACAGTTTAGTTCTAGGTATCGCAAGTAAAGGCTCAAAAGATAACGAAACAAAACTCCTATCGGCTCCAGAATCGAAAAGAACAGATGCAGGTTGATGGTTAACAAGGAACGTACCGTTAACAACTCCGTTATCAGCACGAGCCTCGTTAGCATTCAGATTGTATGCTCGTCCACGAGCGGGATTTGCGTTTGCAATGGCATTCGGATTTGCATTCGAGTTTACTAACCTCGGGCAGTTGTTGCGGAAGTGACCAAACTCTCCGCAGTTGTAACATGAACCAGGTGGGAATCTAGCAGCGTTCCCTTGAGCCTTTGCTGGAATCTGAGCAGCTTTATTCTGACCCAAACGATAAATGTTGGCCAGATGCCCAAGTTTACCACATGTAGTACACTGTTTACAGGCCTGTTGTGCAACATGATGACCATTGCATCAAGCACAGTGAGGTGCAGTACCAGCATATTGTTTCTTTGCAGGAGGTTAAACTGGTGGGTTCTGAGCAGTAACAGCA
The DNA here is from genome assembly GCA_030545235.1 of Helianthus tuberosus. Classification (NCBI taxonomy): domain Eukaryota; kingdom Viridiplantae; phylum Streptophyta; class Magnoliopsida; order Asterales; family Asteraceae; genus Helianthus; species Helianthus tuberosus. The sequence continues at coordinate 19,244,958 of CM060399.1, forward strand.
AAATTTTGGGAAGCCTTGCGCTTCCTCGATTTCTTAGAAGACTCTGCCTTCTTCTTACCCTTACCCTTTTCCTTGTCTTTACCCTTGTCTTGAACGGTATCGACCGACTGCTTCTTGTCACCCTTGCGGGTCAGTTTGCCTTTTATGACCTGTGACTCGGTCAGAGTAGCAGCCAATTCGATTGCTTGACAAACAGTAGTAGGATTACAGCCAGTCACAATGTCTTGCTCAGAATCGGGTAGACCATCGATATACCTCTCAATTGCTTTCTCCAACGGGGTAACCATGGTGGGACACAACAAACTCAGCTCTTCGTAATGATCCGTATACGCACGGTGTTCTCCCCCATCTTGTTTCAGATCGTCAAACTCTCGTTCCAAAGCTCGAATCTCATGACGGGGACAGAACTATTTCATCATGAGAGCTCGAAGCTCTTCCCACGTTTATACCAGGGCCACATCGGCACCCCTATCACGCATCACACCATTCCACCACGTAAGAGCACGCTTCTCGAACACACTGGATGCAAACTCAACTTTACGCTCATTCGGACACTGAACATGTCTGAATGTACTCTCCAAACTTTCGAACCATTGTAGGAGCGCAGTTGCTCCTTGAGACCCAGAAAACTTCAACGGTTTAGCCGAAATGAAATTCTTGAAACTACACTGAGCATTATTGTTGTTATTGTTGTTGTATAATTGATGGATCTGGGTTACTATGTTCGGAAGCACAGCAGCCATTTGCTGAGAGACAAGGGCTGTGATTTCTTCGTTAGTTGGAGGTTGTGCATCTCGTCGAGGAGGCATTTTCTAAAAGGAATAAGGAAACATGAGAAACGAGTGAGGTTGACAACTGGATAAACAAAAGAGGCATTAAAAAAATATCGACAAGACATAAGGAAGGTGCTCATTAGTTTGTTATCTCGAACAAACAAACGATACACAGTGACTAATCAAAGTAAATGGGGCGATATAATGTATCGCGAAGACATACTTTAGCCTATAAGTGGACACTCATCCCAAGAGTTCCCAGGTAAGAGTGACTGGTCCGATTATGTGGATTTGTACGAACACTCTAGCCTAGACAGAAAACTCAGAATACAGGCATCCACTCTTCCAAATTTCACGTGTTCACACTATAAGACCCAAACTTTGACGAGATTTTGAAAATTCATAAGGCACTAAGACAAAAACAAATCATCTAGAAGGGCGGGTGATTATTTTCAAAATCATTCTGGAAACTTTGAAGGTTCAAAACCTTATAACAAATCATCTTAGAACAGATGATTGATTTTCAAAGCGGATTTGTTATTGTGTTCTCGTTGTGGTTATTACCTAAGGATAGGTGACGGTATTGTTTTAAAATCTAAACGCAAATTTCTTGCGTTAGGGTCCTAAAAAGTTATAGTCTAGGTTAAAGCATTACTAATAACCTAATTCCCTATAACCATTGGCTCTGATACCAACTCTTCTGTCACACCCCGACCGCATCAAAATAACGAAACCGTGGCGGAAACGTCGGGGAGTGGGGCAACAGAATTATTGTTTCACAACCATGGATTCAAAAGTTTCGTTTTATTAAATTATTAACATTAAACATTGTCTTATAGTTAAAACAAACAAGTTAAACATCGTCTATCATCGTTATTATGTCACTAAGGCCTCGTCCAGATTCTATGTGAGCATGCATCCTACTAGTAATCAACATCATTCAACGACACCTGAAACATATGTAAAAACAAATTCAGCAAAGAAATGCTGGCGACACATAGGTTTTATGAGAGTGTCGGATTCATGGCTCGTTTACATGTTGCAATACCTCATTAGACTACATGAGTCAAAAGTTAAAAACCTTGTTTTGAAAAGTGTATAGTATTGCAACCTAATTAACCAACTCAAATCAAGTTAGTTATTGTTTATAAAATCTTGTAGCCATGATTCTTAACCCAAAACATTTATTTAAGAAAAACCAAATTGTAAATCGTCTCGTTAATAAAACTCGTATGGTTTATATCATTTAGAAAACATCGTTATGTGACATCATTTTAAAATCGTTTGCCCAAGTGAACTAAATAATACCACGAAATGTAATATGATAAAAACACTTATATATAAGAAGTACCAGCGGCGTATCTACCATGCTTTTATCATATCACATCCGTCCCATTATCTATTCAGAACCCAAATCGTTTAACTCGTTAAAATCGTTTCAATCATTTAAATCATTCTCGTTTTAATTGTGAAAACTACTTTTGGTTGTCTCGCTAATAACATCCAAACCTTCGCAACTCATCCATCGTTCAACTCGAATTAACAAACCGCCAAAGGGTAAGTTAACAATCACAGATTCAGTCGTTACCCACATAACCCCACACATAACCATGGGTGCAGTTTGATAACGGGATTTGTCAGATCCTATGGTACCATAACCTAATACTGGTCGGTTCGGCCAAAACAAATGAATGTTATTCGTTATGTAACTACGTCCAACAAGTTTGTTCACATTATCGAAATCGTTATGTGTTTAATATAAACCATATTAATCATTTTTGAAACCATCGTTAAAAACATCGAAATCATTTAACACATATGAATCACCCCAAAACAATCGAAAATAGTAAAATAGAGGAACTATGTACTCACATTGAATAGAAGGGTATCCTTGATCTAATGAACTTTAACGTAGCTCAGGCAAACCAAGGAAATCAAGTAGTACCTAGTAATCAGATCACTATTCAATAAATCGACACCTAAATCGGAAGATCGGATAGGATGAGGTTTCATAAACTAAATGAGTATTAGGACTCATGTGATATGGTTTAACAAAGCCTACATTCTAAATCGGAACCTATTCTAAGTGCTTTCGACCCGTTACGACCCATTAAGGTAGCTTATGCTACGTTAACGCGTCGTTCGCGCAAACGTGCGTTCGAGACGCCTAACTAGTCCTATGACAAGTATTATATGCCTAAATATGTTTAAATATGTTGCATAATCAGTTTAAATGGCAAAAGTTAGGTTACATATGCTTAAAATCAAATTATGCATGAAAAGGGCATTTTGGTCATTTTCCTAAGGCATATAAACCACCTATCATACAACTAATTAAACTAAGTGACCATAAGGTATAACCTCGGAAGGTTATTCCCTATACAATTATGGTCACAATACATGTTTGGTCGGATCCTAATGATCGACCAAACGGGTAGAGTTCGAAAGTCTAAGCGATTGTCAAGACCGCTTGACTTACGACCCTATACAAGCACTAGACTAAAAGTGACGAGATAAACATGTTAAAACATGTTTAACTAAGTTAGAAAACAGGTTTTTGATGTCAAAACAAAGGGTTTTGATACCCGAAAATAGCTTCAATGCAAAATACGCATAAACACGTATTTTGACCGAAACTTTTACTCGTCACTTCGACTAATCAACGTGGTAATCAGTAGGTATAGTCACAAGGGACTATAACCATCGTGATTACGCTCACGTTGCAAAGTTCGAACGAACTTTGTGTTGACCATTGACTGGTCAAAGCAGAAAGTCAAACATTGTTTGAGTTTCACGCTTAAAAACGCATAAAAGCATGAAAGAAACTTACAAAAGGTCCAAGCGATGAAGAATTTGATCTAAGATACTCAGGTATGAAGCAAAGGCTTCAACTTAGAGTATAAACTCAGATCAAATGTGAGGATTGAATGAATCATGATGGGTTTATATAGGATTTGGACAACCGTTAAGATTGTTTCTTGAACTTTGAGCTTCAATCTTGGCCCTCCATGTGTGCCCACTGATTTTACAAAGCTATGGGTGCCCAAAACCAGCTCCATGTATGAAGAAACCATGTACAATAACCCAGAAATCAGCTGCTGATTGCAAAACTGAGTTTTGCAGGTCTGGGGAGCTCTCACGCCCCACGTAGACTCAGTGGGAGTCTTATGCGCCCTGCCACAACTGACCAGTTCAGCAAAAGTTTGACAAAATTACAGAAACAGCCCCTGCACGTGTTTAATGCCATTTTTGACACATTTAAGGCTCGATAAGCCATTTTCAAGGCTCTACAATGATTCCATAGTGTAGGGAACATGAAATATGCTTGAAAACATCTCGGATGTTGCTTCCTTTGGACGTACGGTTGCGTTGTTCGGTTAATTATGATGAAATACGAATGGACGCGAAAAACGATCCAAATTACGTGACGAATGGAATCTGAGCATTCCAATCACTAAAATAAAATATTTTAATGATTAGATAAATTTTTGGTTGTCCGGATATATTCAGAAAGTAAGATATGCACGAAAATGCAAACTTATGCACTTTTTGACGCTTTTAGTCCCTATTGATCAAATAAGTTTATTTTCGCATACCAAACCCCTCAAAGCCTATTTCTAAGCTATGTATAGGATATTTAAGGTATATTTAACTTATGATCAAGTTCTGGAACGTTCGTTATCATACGAATCGGCATACTTTCGCAGTTTGACACTGATAGTCCCTGCGATCGAATAGACTTGATTTCAACACACCAAACCATCCAAAACTTATTACTAAGTTATGTAGAGGTTATTTACGGTATGTTAAGCCTATGTCACTATCCCAGAGTGTTTGTCGTGTTAAACTGACTACGTTTACGCACCAGCTTGCGTATAACCTTCCAGAAAGCGATTTAAAGCTTGAAACCGAACTCAAATCAAATCGTAAAATCATCAAACACAAATACACACATAATAACACCAAAACACATCGTTTTATTGATAATTGATATTTTTTTAATTATATATCGATTACAAAGCACAGTTGTCACAGGATTTCATCACCAAGTTGCCGAGAACCCAAAGAGGACACGATATGATTTGGGTGATTGTCGATCGACTCACGAAGTCTGTACATTTCCTACTAATCAGCGAGAAAGACAGAATGAGGAAGCTAGCAGAAATTTACCTCAGAGCGATTGTGGCACGTCATCGAGTACCTGTTTCCATCATATTCGACCGAGATGGTCGTTTTGTGTCAAGAATCTGGCAATCGTTTCAGCAAGCATTTGGTTCGCAGTTGAACCTTAGTACTGCATTTCACCCACAGACGGACGGCCAAAGTGAACAGACAATACAGACTTTGGAGGATATGCTACGTGCTTGTGGGATGGACTTTGGTGGAAGTTGGGATACTCATTTGCCTTTAGTGGAGTTTTCCTACAACAATAGTTATCACACCAGCATTCAGGCTGCCCCGTTTGAAGCTCTATATGGACGTAAGTGTCGATCCCCACTGTGCTGGGCGGAGACCGGAGATACACAGGTTATTGGTCCAGAGTTGGTTTAGGAGACTACAGACAAGGTTGCTCAGATACGTGATCGTATCAAGTCAGCCCGTGATAGACAAAAGAGCTATGGTGACAAGCGAAGGAAACCATTGGAATTCGAAGTTGGTGATATGGTTTTATTGAAAGTCTCGCCTTGGAAAGGCGTGGTACGGTTTGGTAAACGTGGGAAGTTGAACCCACTGTACATTGGACCCTTCAAGATTCTGGAAAGGATCGGAACCGTTGCATACAAGCTGAAGCTTCCAGAGGAACTTAGCAGTGTCCATGACACATTTCACGTGTCCAATCTCAAGAAGAGCCCTACTCAGGAAACAGTTTTCATTCCTGCAGACGAGATTCACGTGAACGACAAGCTCCAATTTACTGATGAACCTGTAGAGGTTACGGACTGGAAGGTCCACAAGACACGGAGAAGTCGTATTAAGCTTGTCAAAGTTCGTTGGAATTCACGTCATGGCCCAGAGTTTACTTGGGAGCGTGAAGACCAGATCAAGTCAAAGTATCCGCACTTGTTTCACAAAATCCCTGCAACTGGTGTGTGTCGGGTGTGATATGTTTTTATCTATATTTTAAGCCCTTTTTAACACATTAGTCAAGTTTTAAATTTATTAAACACGATATTCTACTAACACTAAACACACACATTGGGAAGTGCACCCATCGTGAGCGTAGTATAGCGTTGGTAAGATACCGAGATCGTCCAAGGACACAAGAGCTTTTAATACCGGTTTATCCTCAATTTCTAATCGAATCAAAATTTTTAGAAAAGGTTTTAAATATGAAAAATAAGAACTAAAATGCTGAAAAATAAAAATAAAATAAAAACAGATTGACAAGATGAATCACTTGGATCCGACTCGCCTTTAGTGTAACCTTTGATGATTTTCGCACTTTTGCACTTTTTAAGAGATTATCTTAGTTATAGTAGTAGGCCCCTCTTTTGAAGGTGACGTTACCCTCAACCCAGTGGTTTGAGTCAGCAAGGATACAATCCCAAAGGGTTGGAATATTGGAAGATAATTAATTAAGTTATTAATGCGTAAAGTGGTAGGCCCCTCTTTTGAAGGCGACGTTACCCTCAGCTAAGTGGTTTGAGTCAGCATGGATACAATCCCAAGTTGCCGGGTTAATGTATTAATAGTAGTTTACATATGAGGGGATCAAGCCATTCGCACCCCCTCCATCCAATACCAGTGGGTATTGAAGGAGGTCCTAGTAAGCTTGACCCAGGTCCTTGCAGGATCTATACACTGAACAAGGCAAGAACCTTACCAAACCATTCGCTTAACCCCTGACCATGTAGCCAACATATCTCTATATAGACCATAGAGATATGAATGGTGAAAATCTTTTATTTTATATAGACAGTAAAATAACGTCAAGACACCACGGACAAATGATAAGGAAGTTTCACCTTCAACATAAGAAACTAATTATTAAAGTCATTAATACAAAACCAAATAAAAAGTGCGAAAAGATTAAAAATCAAAAGTATTACACTAAATGCTTGTCTTCACCAAGTGATGTAAGAGACTTAGCCAAACATGGCCTTTGATTGACAAGAACTCTTACGATCAATCTTGGATCCCGAGACTACTACACACACTCTAAGGTGGATGATGGATGATGGTGGTGGATGTGGGTGTTGTAGTGGTGGTGAAGTGGGAGAGAGGTGGTTTGCCAAGGGATGGATTTGAAGTGAGCCAAGCACCCCTATTTATAGCTTGAACAGAAGCCCCGACACGGCCCCGTGTCCGCTGGACACGGCCCCGTGGCCATCCTCTTTCTTTTTCTTCATTAATTACAATTGTCTGCATTAGGCTCCACACACCCCCGTGTTCACTGGGCACGGCCCCGTGTGTAGAAGCGTATCTGTACTATCAAGATTTGCAAGATTCTGTGAATCTTAGCGTTGACCACGGCCCGTGTTGAGCTGGGCACGCCCCCGTGCTAGGAATAGAAGCTTCTACAACTTTGTCTTTTCTGCAGACATCTGGCCACGCCCCCGTGTCCGCTGGGCACGGGGCCGTGGGCAGCCTTCTGTCTTCTTGTTTTTGCTTGGGAAGATGCTGTCGAGGGGTCGGCCATGCCACGTTTATTACTTATCTTTTTAATTATGTTAGTTTTTGCTGCGTATTTGTTCCTTTTGTTCATTTAAGCTCATTTGGTCCTGAAAATACAAAAGGAAGACAAAAGCACACTTTTTCCAACATTAGTACTAAAAAGGGTTAGTTTTATGCCTCATTTGATGTAATTTATATGTTGCATTTTACACACATCACAACCGATGGCACAACTTGAATTTCGGGACGAAATTCTTTTAACGGGGGGAGAATGTGACAACTGGCACTTTTCCATGTATTCCGTACAATAAACAATAATTTGTACTTTAGTGACTGTGCATGATTAAATTAATGAGATGAATGACTTTCTGATTCCTTTCAAGAACATACAAATGCATTACATGTTGCCAGATTGTTTGTCATTATTACATGTAACACGGTGTGATTCAATTAGTGCACAGAACAAAGTTAGCACAGTTATCAGACAAACTAGAAGTACTGACGGGAGTTCAGTACTCAGAGAGACATGATGTTAAGACACAGAATGAGCCCCGGAACCAAGAATTACACTAGAATAGTATGTAGGAAAGTAGGGATCATAAAACTGTCTTTCGAGTGACGATTTAAGTGCTAGAAAGTGCCCGAAACACGCTAAAACTGCAGAATTCTGCAGAAAACAGCAAAATTCAGCTTTTAAACCTCAAATTATAATGCAGAATTATGGTTTAATGATCCAGAATAACTTGCTAAGTGTCGGGAATCAAAACTGTCATAAAAGACAACATATAGCACACTAAACTACGCAATTTAGCACCTTAACAAACCGGTAACCAACCGAACAACCGGACACTACCCGAAACACCAAAATTCAACTAGAAGCATTATTTTAATGTTACAAAGCTAGTTATGATCACTATACATCATATTACTACTTAAAACACTATAACACACTTAAACACCAAAATCTAACACTTAACATCTAACTAAACTTTGTAACTAGAATTAGAACCCAACTAGACCCCTCCCCCCCTTAAGTGGACGGTCCAACATGGGCCCCACTTGGTTGATTTCTTTTGATTAAAAATTGAGATATGTTTTGTAGATATGTGACACATTAACCACAAGTTAAACAAGTGTTAGAAGATCATTTTATATAACCTCTAGTTCATAACCTTCATCACCATCACCTTCCAACAACACACAACTTCTCCCTCTCCTCTCTCAAAGCTACGGCCCAAACACCCTCACACACAACCTTCATTTTCAAGCCATCTTCATACATTCTAAGGAGATTCCAAGGTGTTTCAAGCCTAACAAAGAAGGTTGCAAGCATAGGAATTGGAAGGATCATCTCTAGGAGCTTTTATCCACCTCAAATCTTCATCACTTTGCTTCTTGTTCTTCCCTAGACATAGTGCTAGTAGTAAGCCTCTTTGATCCTACTTTTACTCTTAATTTTAGTGGTTAATGTATAATGTAACTTGGTAATCTAAAGAATCCCAACAAAACATAAGTAGGATCATGAACATAAATCTCTTAAACATGAAGATCAAAGTTGTTTAAGTGTATGTAGTAGACTTGTTTGCTGATTACTTGTGTTTATGGTGTAGATCACCATAAGAAGCTTGCTAGATGATGATTAAACACATGATCTAGCAAGTGTAAGGATGGATCTTGAGAAAATCATGTTGATCATCCTTTATGTAAACTATGAACTTGAAGATGAACTTGTTTATGTGTAGGATGATTATTCCTACAAGATATATGACTTGAAAATGTAAGATTTCAAAAATAACATTTTCAAGAAACTAAAGTTTACTTCACTAATTAACATGGTTTGGTTTTTAAAAGAAAGAAGACTTGTTTTAGGTGTTAAATGAAACACTTGATGTGTAGGAAACAAGAGAAATACAAGAAGGTTAATTTTTGAAAAATCATCTTACAAGTTGTAAAGATGGAAATTTCACAAGAATGGGTTTTATAAAATAAAAACCATAGATTTAGTGTTCTTACAACCTATTAAACAACATGTTAAATTACTACAAATTTTTACAAACTTCAAGTTCATGTCATAATGTAAAAATGCATATTTTTGGCTCATGGTAAGTTTTGTGAATATTGTTGTTGTTTGATGATAAATTTTTAAAAGAAAATGATATGCTAATAAGCATGGAAACCTCCATTTTTAAGAGGAAACTATGGCAAAATTTTTGTAAAAATTAAACACTTAGAAAAATATTTTTAAGCAAGTGTTTACAAGTAAATTTTGATCTTGGTTTTTAGTATAAAATTTGCCATAATTTTATTTATAAAAATTACAAATATTGGAGGTTGATTTTTGATAATAAAAATCACTAGGTCTATATTTAGGAAAATATATATTTAGATGTCACAAAATTATGTGCTACTTGTATATTGATTGTATTAGTTATATTAAAATTAGGAATCTTGAAAATAATATAACACATCAAAATACCAAAAATTGTAATAAGAAATATTACCAAAACCACAAGAAAATAAATATATAATTTATACCCGAATATTGGACAAGTCGGATAATGGACATTGGACTATAAATATATATATATATATATATATATATATATTTCTAAGTTTAATCTTAAAAATATATTATTTTTAAGATATATTTGGAAGTATACTTATTTTTGCCAAAGCAAAATTTATAGATATTTTTCTATAAAGATTCTCTTAAAATATGTACATTTTAAGAATATAAAGTTAGTGATTTTTAGTTGTAAAAAATAATATTCCGGAAAATAATACAAAATTTAAGTATAAAATACTTAATGAATACAAGAAAATACGTATTCCTATACGTATAAATACACACCGGAATACACTACCAATACTTGGCAAAACACCCGTATACAAATACACAAGTATGAAAATACACAAGTACAAGATACCTATACATGGAAAAATATTTATGTGAGAAATACATGACAAAGCAAGTTAAAAATAAATATATTATTTTTAACAATATTCCAAATAATTGGATAAACATAGTTCAAGTTAAAATATTCTTATTTTAACTAATAATTATATAATTTGGAATTATATAATAAATATCACCTGTATAACTCAAAGAATACTAAATCCCCAAAAATAAGTCTTAATAAACAACTAAAACTAGGAGTCATTACACGACCTAAACGTCTAATAAAACATGGCACGTGTGTAGGTAGTTGTACGACTCGTAAGAAGAATCTTTGAGTTACAAGACTACGGACGCAAAACCGTGAGTTCATGTCCCCCTTTTCTTTTAACTGTTTTCGGATTTATAACTTTCGGGGGTGAAATACATGCTTCAAACGTTTTTCAAATGGTATGGTTAGGTAAGGAATGAACTGTTAGATCATGTGAATGGGTAGGCGTTAACTTAAGACCATTAATCTTTGTATAAAGACCGAGGGGCATGAGTGATAGATCTATTTGGGTGTTGGGAGCACCACCCATGGATCCGCGAGTTGGCCCATGTGGTGACTATGTCGTTCCCGTCGGGTGGCCCGGTACGAAATCCGCAAAGGTTTGAGCTTTCCTACACCATTGCACACATATTAATGTCTTAGCTACACATTAATGATCTGTTTATAGACGCTTTCATACCGGATTACAAAGGAATACTTACAAATGCTTACAAGTTATTACGAGCTCACATACAAAATTCATGAACTCGCTCAAATTTTGTTGATGTTATCAAATTACATGTATTTCAGGAAACTAATTGGATCTGGCGGCGTTAGAAAGATTTCAAGAAGATATTTCAAGTTTGATGTCATCCTTTTGGAAGGGTTTGGTTAGTATATTTTATCTTCGATAAGATATACGAACCAAAGCCTTAGTTTATAAAATCTTTTGTTTTAAAAAAGTCCTTTATGGAACTTATTACTTTATATGGCAGTAAACTTAACTTGAAGTTTGTTGGATTAACTTAACAACTTGGGTTTGTAATATTTTTAAACTTATGTATGGATGAACATCATGTTTTAATCATATAGTTGTTTGTTATAATTGAATGCAATGATATTGATCAAGTCACACATCACACGCTTCCGCAAAAGTCAGGGTGTGACATTGATGATGAACAACTGGACATTGTCAAGTTAGTAAGTATATCATCTAAACATCATATGTGATGGATGATTATTTTCATATGTCTAATTTCATGTCCATAAACTTCAAACCCGTAAACCTAATGTAATCATCCCTTAGAATTCCAAGTCGAAAATATTCAAACTTCTATTCTCAACAACTTCGTCACAATGGATAATCGGAAAGCATATGAAATTTTGTGAGTATACTCGAACCCATTTTTTTACTTTTAAACACTTTGGGTGCAACATGTATTCTATATTAAACTCACGAAACTTTGAAACTATTTGAATCACTCTCTATCCATATTTGAACATGAAACTATATGATGCTTGTTAATCTCGTATGTGATGTTAAACTTTTTGTGTCTATATGCTCATTAACTCCGTACAAGCCTACCTTAACAATTATAGCGCTATAGGAGTAATGCACCACCCACGAGTCTTGGGGTATTGTTAAGTTAAACATGTTACCTCCCGTTATTCTATTTGGGATTGGTTATTTTGACGCATTGGATTCTTGGGTTTGAACATATACTTGACACCGTTACGACATACTAGTAACTTGCATATTGTGATTCATGTTGGATACGAGCCTTAGACTAGTTTAAAACTATTTTTATGCTATGTATCTAAACTTGTATACTCGCTTTTGCTTTTGCATTGAACTCTATTTTAATACATGTTGCAGGTTCGATAGACAAGATGATGCTAAGTGAAGAAACAAGACTTAAGTGGACTTAGAAACACACTTCGATTAATCTATTTTGTATTATATGTTTGAAGCAATGTTGTTCGTATTTGATTCTTGTATGACATTTTTAGCAACTTTATGAAATCAAACTTAAATTATATTGTCACATAGTGTTATGAAGTCTCTTGCAATCTCGTTTTCGTCTCATCTCGATGTTTCCGCCATCGGTTGGGGTGTGACAGATTGGTATCAGAGCCATAACTATAGGAAATTAGGAAAAGTAGGAATGCTTTTACCTAGTCTATATTTTTAAAGCCTTAAATGTTATACTTTGTTTGAAACTACTTGCATGCTACTTTATTTGTTTCTTAATTACCCTCTTTAGTATTTTAAACATATATGTCACTTATGTGTTAACATTTAACATGTTATCCTTTGAGACTAATGCTTGTTCTATTATGTATGGATGCTTGTTTTAACGTTCAATTCTTATGTGTTAGTCTTGACTTGCCTTCTTATGTGTTATTACTTGTTCATTTATTTCCTTCACATGCGTTTTCTAGGGTTTTTGTTTGATTATTCTAAATCCGACAACACTCATATTATACAAACGACTCTCATTCCGTTTAAATTCTATTTTTGCATGAAATTACACCATTAAGTTAGGGGTGAAACTCACATCTTAATGGAAATTGCAAATTTCAAATTCTAGTGGACCCTCGCCAACGTGTCAAAATTTAATTTTGACCTGACAAGTACCAACCAAATTTAATTCTAAATCCCTAGAACTTTTCAAAACCTCACTCGATACGTCAATTAAATTCAAAACACGTGGGGAAGGAAACTTGAGTTAATTGCTATTTTAGTCCCTAAGGTTTGTCTAAATTTACCATTTTAGTCCAAATAGTTATTTTTTCGCCTCTGGGTCCCTGACTTTTTCCCTTTTGTTGCCATTTTGATCACATACCCTAACTCCATCCAAAAACCCAATTTTTAACCAGGGGTATTTTGGGGATTTTCATTTTAAATCTTTTCAATTGCCATTTTGATTCAATTCTAAAAAATCAAATAAATTCTAAAAAATCAAAAAAAATAAAAAAAAATCATAAAAATAAAAAAAATTCTAAAATATCAAATAAATTCTAAAAAATAAAAAAAAATCAAAAAAATCAAAAAAATTTTAAAAAATCAAAAAAAATTCTAAAAAAGCAAAAGAATTCTAAAAAATAAAAAAAATTCTAAAAAATCATAAAAAATCTAAAAATCAGAAAATTTCTAAAAAATAAAAAAAAATCTAAAAAAATTCTAAAAAATCTAAAAAAATTCTAAAATATAAAAAATCCAAAAAATAAAAAAAAATTCTAAAAAGTCAAACAAACATATTTTAAAGTTTCAAATTCAAAAAATGACGATATATTCCTCGTCCAGATGAATATATTTTCAAGTTTTATCTATTTTGTTGAGTGAATGTCTGTTTTAGTAATTTTTTATCAATATATCTATTATATAATGGCTATTTTTTTCTTCATATTTTGATTAAGTTAGGACGTGTCATCTTTATGATAAAGTGAATTATCACTAAAGTAAATTATGTAACACAATGTAATTATTAACTGAAGTAAATTATGTAACATAATGTAATTATTAAACTCGCTCACTTTGGAGAAGTGGTAAGATGGTGAAACATGGTAGTTACAAAGTTTTATTTTCAGTCAGCATCTTGCTGGACTTTGATTTGTATTGTCTTTGGTTTTAATGGAAGTTAGTTTTGTTATTAAAAAATTTATTATAAAGTTTTATTCTTTTATAATCAAAGGGTACAACAGTGGGGTCATGGACTCCTTACCTCTATTGGTTCCGTCTCTAAGCAGATTAACGGCAGACATCCATTTAAAAAAACAGAGAATCTAACATGGTAAAAAAAAATAATAACTCTAAAAAAGCGGCAAAAATTCATTTATCCATGTTTGTTTGATTTTTTAGATTTTTTTTATTTTTTAGAATTTTTTTTATTTTTTAGAATTCTTTTGATTTTTTAGATTTTTAAGAAAATTTTTGATTTTTTTAGAATTTTTATGATTTTTTTTATTTTTTAGAATTTTTTGATTTTTTAGAATTTTTTTGATTTTTTAGATTTTTTAGATTTTTAGATTTTTTTTTATTTTTAGATTTTTTTTTATTTTTATGATTTTTTTATTTTTTAGATTTTTTTTATTTTTTAGAATTTTTTTTATTTTTTAGAATTTTTTTTATTTTTGAGAATTGGATTAAAATGGCAATTGAAAAGATTTAAAATGAAAATTCCCAAAATACCTCTGGTTAAAAATGGGGTTTTTGGATGGAGTTAGGGTATGTGATCAAAATAGCAACAAAAGGGAAAAGTCAGGGACCCAGAGGCGAAAAAAAATACTATTTGGACTAAAATGGCAAATTTGGACAAACCTCTGGGACTAAAATGGCAATTAACTCAGGAAACTTCATAGAAACCAATAATTTTCAATTATATCAATTCTTTTAAAAACCATAGTTGCATTTACATTCTTTTACAAAGTACCCTTTCGCATAATCCAAATATGTTTTATATTCTCTTTACATTCACAAACTAGATTCTACGTTCTATGACAACTCATTCTATTTTAACTTCACGTTTTGCTCAAACAACTATATATGCATATCATCTTACGTGTTTTAGTTTATAACTCACGACAATTTCACATATACCCCTCATTTTGTTTTCATACTCAAAACTTCTTGGCCTTTTACATGCTTAAATTCGTATATTACGATTAATACCATAAACAAAATCATTACTTATTACACTCATATCCATGTTCGTATTTATACATCTTATGTCTACACTTATATTTATACTTACACATTTATGTTTATTTTCATAATCATATCCATATTCATACACTTTATATTATACTCATGTTCACAAATTATACATTTACATTATACTTATGTCCAAGTTTATATTCATATTAATACAATTATACTTACACTCACATTTATACAATTACGTTTACACTAATATTCATAGTCATGTTTATACTCATACATCCTACTTATACTTATACCTATATAACTATGCTTAAACTTATATTCACTTTTATATATTTTATTCATACCAATACAATTAGGTTTACACTTATATTCATAGTTATACTCGCATTTATACAATTTATGTTATACTCGTACTCATATGTATGCTCTCATTTATACGATTTATTTTTATACCCACATTTATTCGTTTATGCTCAAATTTGTACTCAGATTTATACTCATTTTTCATACACGTTTTGCTTATACTTGTGCTCATACTCTTGACATGCGTGTTGTGATTATGCTCACGTACGTGTTCATATTCGAACTTAAACTAAGCCCATGCTTTTTACTCAAAATTTATACTTTCGCACCTGTACGCAAGCGAAACCCGAGGGATTCGCTTACGTTGGCCTTATACTATTTGGAACGCAAACATGTTTATATGCTACATTTCTTTACACACACAACCTTATTTTCAAAATTTATGTATACCTTGATTCATACGCAACTAGTACAAGCTATGCGGATCATGCGACGATTGGTATAATCGCGGGTGCACACGGGATTATGGTAATGGACGTATGAGAACCACAGAGTGTACTACTGCGTATGGTAAGACACAGAACGTAACATGACACCGAATACGAGACGGAAGAAATATGGTTAAAACATGGTGGATACGCCGCTAGTACTTCCTATATATAAGTGTTTTCACCATGTTACCAAACTTTTGTAAAACGTTCCATGGGAAATTCGGTGTTTTAGAGACCTTTTTGGACCTAATACAAACTTTAAACAACTCACAAACGCGTTATATCCGATTATCCACGACGAGACTTCATTCTTAGCACGCTACTTTCGTCTACCCAATACTTATGCCATTCTTATACTTGCATTCATTAAGAATCAATCGTTCACTTCCATACTCCTATTACTCTCCATTATTCTTTCTTTCATACGAACCTCGTTCACAAACAAATCTGTTTAAACGTTCAAATCCTAACTTATCTCCTTACCTTTAAAACCGCCTTTCTATTCTTTATTCTTGTGTAAACATACTTAGTAGGCCATTATCACTTAGTTAAAGTACCAAACCCTCTCGTTCCTCTCAATGAACAACTTTTGCAAATGTGTGACTTTACACTATCCTTAAAACTTTCTACGCAAACTACCCCACTTTCATTGAAGACAAACCATTTCAATACAAAGATCTCCTTCGTAAATACGATACGTTTTGAAACACATCAAATGTTAGTTGTTCAAAACTTGTTTAACTCATTTTACCTATACACGTTTCACTCATGCTTATGCCTCAAAACCATTTTAGCCAAACAAACTCTTTTACAAACCTATTTTACCGCTCTTCAAAATTTCACTTTTCAAACATTTCAAAATTTTCAAGTCTCAATTTTCACCTTTTACCAAAAACGCTTTAAAGTCTTCCTCTTGAATAAATTTCGGGACGAAATTTCCTATAGGAGGGGAGACTGTAACGCCCTGCGTTTTCGTACTTTCTAAATTTTAAAACCCTCTAGTCTAAGGTTACGAGCTTGTTGTTCTTGATTAAAGGCAGGTAATTGATCAGGCCATTGGACCCATTCTTGCGGGTTCTGGGGAAGGTTTTCTACAGGTGGCTGCTCAGGGAGGTGGTTCCCAGGCCATTGGGCCCACCCCTGAGAATTTTGTTGAGGGTTTTCTCTAGGTTCAGGCCTAGGAAAGAAATCATCAAAATTCATTCCATGATTCGGGTCAGGATTTTGAAGGTACGGTTCGTTTGTGTTATAGGGTGGGTTTGGGTTGTAGTATGGATTTGCTAGGAAATTGTAAAAGGGATAGACGCCAGAAACAGTATCTGGTGGGGCTTCCCTATTTATGTTTTCTTCATTTCTCCCCTTAGTTCTACTCTCTTGGCTTCTTCTATCTCCAGACATTTTCCTGTATCATAAACTTTTATTAATAATTAGTTAGTAAATGTATCCTTAGAGTCTTTGGTTTTCGCTTAGGTTGACACCCTAATTTGCTAAACCTTAGGCTCTGATACCAACCTTCACACCCCGCCCAGGCTGGGTTACCGTGACTGATTGATACAGGATATGCACAGCGGAAACTAAACTTTATTTATTCACTTGGCTTAGGGTTTTGATGTACAAGCCTAGACTGGATATGTGGACACAGTCTACTTAATACCATATATATATATATATATATATATATATGGAGAAGATCATGCGAGAACCACCTCTTATTGCGAGAACCGCGAGAACCAATGTGAACACAACCAAAAATGCCTAAAAATAGCTAAAAATCACACAAAATATTTTTTTTAATATTTTTTATATAAAAATCGCTACTTTTCGAAGCCAAAAAAATATTTAAAAAAAAAATTTTAGATTTTTTTTTATTTTTTTAGGTTTTTTGGGGGTTTAGTCTTTAGCATTTTAGCTTTGGGGGGGGGGGGGAGGGGGGTTTAGGTTTTTTTTTTTAGGTTTTTTGGGGGTTTTAGTTTTTAGCATTTAGCTTGGGGGGGGGGGGGGGGTTAGGTTTTTTTTTTTTTGGGGGGGGGGGGGTGGGGGTTAGGTCTTTTTTAGGTTTTTTTAGCTATTTTAGGTTGTGTTCACATTGGTTCTCGCGGTTCTCACAATAAGGGTGGTTCTCGCATGAGCCCCTCCCTATATATATATATGTTTATATATGGCTTCCATGTAAATTTTCTTCCTCCTTGACTTTATTTTCTATTTACTTTGTCTCTCAACGCCCTACTATCGAACTTCCCAGCTTCAACTATTTTTCCCTGAGATGTGTTTAAAAAAAATAATAACTAAAACAAAAAAATGAGGTCAGTATACTGGCGAGTTCCTAAACAGATGAGGTTCAAAAACAAATTAAATATTATCTTGAATATATTTATCAAGGAAAATAATAATTATACACAACCACAAATTCCTTCCCTTTGCCCACTAAGGACAGCTGGGATAATTCAAAGCACACAAAGTACCTGGAGCATTAAGACATATATATAGCCGGGAACTTCTACAACCGGACAACCTATGTTGACCAACATCCGGGGACAAGGTCCCATGGGAATCAAACCCATAATAAGTTCTGTCCACCTTGGAATATAATAAGCGCTAATTATATGTATATATATACTTCATCATCTGGGAATTTACAAGATATCAAACTTTTATCTAACACACTGACAATATATTTCAAGATATCAATTCAGTATAAAACATTACTGTTTAAATACACACATCTGGTTTTGAAAATGTTTAGAGGAACTCGCCTTGTTAGATGCTTGCCCAAGATTCTTTTATATAACTTGTGTTACAAGCTCCTTTTTAAACCTATGGATTTAAAACATATTTCATCCTTTATTAAGTTTGTCTATAAATCTTTAATACTAGATTCCACACATACATACATACATACATATATATATATAGGGAGAAGATCATGCAAGAACCACCTCTTATTGCGAGAACCGCGAGAACCAATGTGAAGCACAACCAAGGTCACTTAATAAGAGACAAATGACATTCCACAGGTTGCTATCAGAAGCCCCGTGAATGGAATTTGTAGCCACTTATGTCGAGGTGCTCCGTCTATATGGTTGGACCAAACTAATGATTCCAGAACTTGTTGATACTGAACTTCATTTATGTTTTTCCAAAATTCGTGGAACCGGTTGCACTCATCATGAAGATGCTCCCGTATGAACGGCCACTGCCACTCTTTAAGCGATAAGCCGACCGCTATAGATCGAAACCCACAATTACCATCACCCTGCACATTTTGTATGTGACTGAGGTGTGGATAGAAGCACGGTGGAATGAACTTTTTGAAGTGCATGAACATATTAACTTGTCCGACAGGCAGCAAAGGTAAGTCTGGTTGCTCTTCCTTTGATTTTGCGACCTTCTTTTTCGTTTTCGAATTCTTAGCGCCTTTCGCAATCTCACCGAAGAACATAGGTGTTTCAGTACAATAACTTTGTGACTCGACAAACGAGCTGTGCCTGGTAGGTTCGATCTTTGACTCTTGTGTGCCAAACTCATCTTGTGTGCCAAACCCATCTTGTGAATCACTATACTGGTCCTGCGTTGTAAAAAAGTTGTGTCTTAAAGGCTCCGTAAACGAATCATCCTTCCTTTGTTGCTGAGCTTTTAAAGTTGGACGACCCCGTGTGTTTTTTTGCACAACTGGTTGTTTAAGCTTCGTCTTATTGAGTTGTACCAACTCCTTCATCTTTTGAATCAAGTTTTTCTTGAGTTCTCTCGGCTGAGCACTTAAATGTTGTTTGAGAAGCGCAAATTCGCCGTCTAAGTCGAAAGAGTCCACCTTGCTCGGTTCCACTATGGAGTCCAAATTTAACTTTCTCCAAAAAGGGTCTATCAACTCCAACGGGATCATTTTACCTAAGAAACATATCAACAAACAACATAAAACGTCAATAAGATTTTGCGTGATGAAAGGCTATGATTATAAAATGTGGTTGGTCGAATAATCTTTTACCATTCGTTGTATACGGTTCCAACCGACACGCGCACGGCAACCCACTGCTTGTATACAAACGGCACGCGCATGTACGGTTATATAACTTTAATTTTTCTATTTCATTTACTTCGTCTGATATCAACTCTAGGCAGGCATGTGAAACCTTCTTTAGTAGGAGATTAAATATTGGTTTGTTATGATGACCCAATGTTCGGCTCCTGCTTGTTTCAATGCTGCCTTTGATTTCTGTCACCTGGTTTCTTATGAGCTTATCGATAAGTGGTACCACTTTCTCCAGGGTGTAATTAGAGTCGCCTAGGTACTGCTTCAAAAGGGCATGTTGACCCTCTGCCCTGTTCGTTGTACGTTGACCGAAGTTCAGATGTTGGTCGTTCCAGAACGAAACAAACCGGTCTCTATATGGTTGTAACCAGATTGAATCCAAATAGTTCATAATCTCTGTAATCAAAGTCAAGTGCAGTTAAGACAAGTCAAATAAATACGATTATTAAACAAAAATTATATAAAACTTACCGTCGGTTTTTTTGCGTGGCAAGTTTGATCGTATTCGCTCGTACCAGTAGTTGTAGTCATGATCGGTCGTTGAGTTAATTAGCTCGCCCCACTTGAAAAGAAATCTCTCCCATTTATCCTCTGTTTTAAAGCTTTTCCTGCAATGTTTGAAGATGTTTTGCTGTATGTGCCACCTACACAATGAATGTCTAGCCCTGGGAAACACGGTTGCACATGCGTTCATTAGGGCGCGATCTCTATCCGTTACTACTACACGGGGTTCCATAACACTGTCTAATGAGTGTTTCAACCTCTGTAGAACCCATGTGAAGTTTTCCTGTTTCTCGTTGCTTACGAACGCATGAGCAATGCAAAACGACATCAACGTGGATGTAACACCGATAATCTGGACTAGCGGCATTTTGTACCGATTCGTCTTGTAGGTGGCGTCTATAAGCAACACATGCGGGAAAGCGCGCCACAACATGTTCGACTCCGGGTGGATGAAGAAAACTTCCTCGACCCGTTCGCCGTTTTGAGATGTTCTATGGTAAAAAACAAACCCAACCTTCTCCAACCGGTCGAAAAGTATCTGCATTGGAGTCTCGCCGACTTGTTCCATTCGACCCAATTTGGCTCGAGCGTTGTATATGGTGTTTCTTGTTGAGACATTATAGGGTTTCTGTTCTTTAATGGCAGCAAGAATGTCTCGTGGTTTTATGTTCTGATGCGTCATTTGCTCCACCGTCCTCTCTTCCGATGGAGTCAGCCTCATTAGGGACGGATGACCCTCTGGATACAGAAATGGTTCGTGGTTATGTTTACCTTCCTCAACCCTTAGATCCCAGTAACCTAACCTCTTTCTGTATGTCCCGACCAGTTGGAACTTGCAACCGGTTTTCCTAGTCCCGCTGCGTCTGACCGTCGCTGTTGATTTGTAATTGCCGGCACAATCGCACGTAAGCCAAATTTTTACCGGCTGACAACTATGGGGTTTATCGTAGATGGTGCGTTTGGTGACGAGGGCGTAGCCATTTACGCGTCCGACATCTCTACACCACTCTACCAATTCATCCATGCTAGCGAATTTCTAACGGAAACACTTATATGTGTCAATTAATGATTAACTCAAATGATTAACCCAGGTTTAGTTTTAGTATAAACGGGTTCTGGTCAGTTTCAGGTTGAACCTGCGAACCCGTTTGGGTTAACGGGTCGGGTTCGGGTCAACATGGTCGGGATGGCGGGTTGACCCGTTACACATTTATACTATATTATATATTTTTTACAATATATATAAATTAAATGGGGTGCGTATTTTTATGCCATGATTATAAGTTAAAAAGAGAAATTAACATATATTTTATAACTTAAATATGATATTATATATATATATATATATATATATATACATATATATATATATATTTGTGTTTTTTAAGTAAATTTTAACTTTAATATATTAATTTCAGAAAAAAAATAAAAAAATTCGGCTTTAATGGGTCGTGTTCGGGTCAACCCATGAAACTTCGGGTCGTGTTCGGGTTCTTATGTATGATACGATTTTCGAGTTCGGGTCGGGTTCGGGTTTGTGTAAAATTTTCAGGTTCAGGTTGGGTTGAACCCACCAACCCGCGAACACGACCCGTTGAGCAACCCTAATCTAAGATTTTAATAAAAACAACATCAAACGTAAAAATACTAAAATAGTTAACATACAACAAATAAACGTATAATTAAATGTTATACCTCCTTGTTTTGAAACTCAATATGTTCCTGTTCAGCATTTGGACCCTCGGGCGGTCCACAACTTATGGGAGGAGAATGAGAACTATCAGTCGGCGGTCCAACACTAACAGGAGGGGCTTCAAAATTAACCGGGTGTTGCGATGGATAATAACCAGCATAATTAGGCTGAATGGCATCCAAACCCCAAGTATCCTGACCTGAACCAGACGCAAGAATGGGATCGAACGGAGCATTCAGATCAAACATGCCCGCTTTGTTATCTTCATTCCCGTGATTCACCTCGTTATCAAACACATTAAATAAGTCACCCCAACCCGACATTATAACGTAAATAATTTGAAAACAGAGAAAAATAGAAGAAACGAATAGAAGTTGAATGAAAATGAATGAAATTAGTGTCGTTTATATAGAGAATTTTACGGAATATTACATCGTTTCAAATTATTAACACGCGAATCGAGGAATCTAACGTCTAATCACATAACTCGCACGAGATTCGAGGAATATAACATCGAATCGGAGAATCTTACGTCTAATCACACGTGAATCGAGTAATAATACGTCGCGTCAAATAGTAATAAAAGAATAAAAAAACGAAAATCATTGTATACGGGTCGTATAGATATATACGTGCTGTATAACATCGTCGTATAATATATATACGACCACAGTATCATCTTATTCTCACATGGTTGATAACCTTATACGGCCCGTATAACCTTATACGGCCCGTATCAACCATGTGAGAATAAAATGATAGCATGTGGATTTAATAGGACCTATAATATAAATATGAGGATCATGTACTTTTAGTAAAATAAAATAAGAGAAATATTTTACCACTTGAGACTAGGATGATGATTTTGACAGACTATCTTTACTTGCTTGTCCTTTCAACAGTTTCACCTCTAAGTTCTATTTGTGATTATTGATTTGATTTACAAAGGTGAAGTATATATTTTCTAACTTTCTTCTCCAGGTGGTAAAGCAACGTAACCAGGTATCGTAATTGTAAAAGAGGCGTGGCTTGAATTTGTGGATACTACTCTGCCAGCATTTCATATGGATATAACTAAAAAAATAATGAATAATGAAGGAATTATCCTAATGAAACGTGGCCTTTGAATAAATCTGACTCATCAATGTAATACTTAATTACTAATACAACCTTTAGCTTTTATTGTTATTATTTTTATAGCCATTGTACAGAAAGAAGCATGTTAACTTTTATTATATGTATAAACTTACTAATATACATATAAAGAAAAGTTTTAGTTAACAACTTTATTTCTGACCATATATCCCTTCGTAGCTCTTTTATATATATATATATATATAGAGAGAGAGAGAGAGAGAGAGAGATAAGGAAAGAAAAGTAAGCGTTACAATTATTTACCTATTCTATTTTATTTAATTAAGTTAATTATTATTACTATTTAAAAAAAGTTTTATTAATGATCTAGTTAGTTTCGTTAGATTTTAAAGTTAGTAAATATAAACTAACTTAGTTAGTTTAAACTACAAAGTTAGTCCTTTTAAAAACAATAAAAACTTGGTCAATTAAAGTTCAGGGGTGATTTGTGAAATTGCTTAAAGTAAAAGGTTATAAAGGTTTTAAATAAAAAAAAAAGGAAACAAAAGCTGAAGACCACAGGGATCGAACCCGGGTCAGCCGCCTCACACACGAGCGCACAAACCAGCTGGGCTGGGTCTTGACATCGATTAGAACCCGACTGTTAATTATTTTAAAAACTCGTTCAGTGCATCCCTGGCGGGCCGCGACAGACTCCTCCATATCTGTCGCGCCCCGCGACAACTCTCCGACCGCAGAAACCTGTTCAGCTCGACGTTTTGGCGCTGAAATGGGTTTTATTTGAATTTAAACTCGAATTTTGCATTGATTATCCAACTAAAACCTAACATAATCCTTCCCTATAAATACCAAGCCCCTTCAAGCCATTTACACCTTACAAACACTCTCATATCACTCCCAAATCCCTTTCAAAAGCTGTTGAAAATCAAAGTTCGGACAGAAGTGTAGCAAGTTCTTCAAGAGAGCATAACTTCTTTATTTCTTGGTCTTTTTCAGTGATTCTTCTTCCCACTTGCTTGGATTGACCTTAGGAACATTTTCAGAGGTTTGATGTGTGGTAAAATATACATATTTATCCCGTGTAAAGTGTATATATTTTGTATAGTTATTTGTTTTTTTTTTAGTTTTTAGTATTATATTATATTATATTATATTGTGTTTTGACAGGTTCTGGTGCAATAAAGAAATATCCAGCTAGTTGAGTAGAGTAGACCGCCCGGGACCGAATAAAAATTGTAGCTATTTTCCGTGAGGGGGCCGATGCCACTATCTCTATTTTATAAGTTAAAGGGCTGCCGCACAAAATATATATATATATATATATTTGAATCGAGAGAAAGGGCTAGGCCACATCAATATATAGTTTTATAATTTGAGTTCATCTAATTTATTGGTGTTGGGCCGCATGAAGTTTAGGCTGCTGAGATACCTATCAGACGAAATAGCTGCCGTATCTTATTAATATATATAAAAAGCGGATATTTTATTGATTGACAGAGGGACGAATTATCAAGATCAAAAGGTTTCATGTTAATTCTATTTGACCACATGGGCCGCCAAAAGCAGACATCATGAATTTTGTGACTGTTGGGCTTTTAAACATGTTATGTATGAAAAAAAAAAAAAAAAAAAAACCTAATGCAAATATATAGACGGCAGTGAATGAATTAAGTCCTTTTGGAGGGAATATTTACCTACGGCTGGAAAGGAGAGGCTGCGATACATATCTGAAGGATCTAGAGGAAAAAATCTTGAAGAGGAGAGGGATTTGATTCAAGAACGAAGCAGGGTTTAAAGGATTAAAGATTTGACACATCGTTAGTCTTTGGGGCTCCAACTAAATGTTCGGAAGACTGAATTGTTCTGGCCATCATGCAATGGGGAGAAGTTTGCTGCGGGGTTGTTCCCAGAGGATATTGGGAGGCCTAAGCTGGGAGTCAAGTTATTGGGGGGTGCCGTCAGCCGTGATCGGGACTTCATCAGTGATCTGGCTGTTAAGAGGGCCTCCCGGGCTGTCGATCTCATGAGAGTACTCCCGCAACTTAAGAATCCACAATGTGAACTCCTTTTACTGCGTTCGTGCATGGGAGTTGCCAAGCTTATCTTTGGTCTCCGCACATGCCAACCTTCTTATGTTGGAGCGGCTGTTACTTTGTTTGATGAAGGACTTCGGCAAGCCATTGATGATATTGTGGTTGGCGGGGGGCCGTTCTTTGGGGACTTGCAATGGCGATTGGCTTCCTTGCCAATCAAGGAGGGTGGGCTTGGATTACTATCGGCGGGGGATGTCTCGTCTTTTGCCTTCGTGGCCTCCAGAGTGCAATCTTTGGAACTTCAAGATCATATTCTGCGAGCTTGTTGTATGGGTGATTTGGATTCGGAATTTAGGGCTGCGTTGGATGGTTTACAAGCCGTTCTTCCTGATGTTGACCTTGGCGGTTTTGCTAATAAAGACACCGCCCCCCGTGAACCTCAAACTATTTTGGCGAGTGCTTTTTATGGTAAAACCGTGAAGGAAATCAATGGTGTTTTCGGGTTATCCCCTCGGCAAAAGGCTGTTTTTGATTGTTTACGAGCCCCCCACGCTCAAGATTTCCTTACTGTTATCCCGATTGAGGGCTTGGGGCAATGTATGTCGGCAGTAGAATATCGGTCTGTCCTCAAATATCGTTTGATGATACCGTTGTACCCTGAGGATGAACCGTGCCCTGTTTGTCGGAAGGTGTGTCTTGATAGCTTCGGGGAACATGCCCTTCACTGCAAAGAGCTTCCTGGCTTCAAGTACAGACACGATCTGGTTAGAGATGTGTTGTTTGACGTTCTCAAGCGAGCTGGTATCGCTGCTAAAAAAGAGGCTCCGGTTAATTTCCTAACGGACCCGAAGGAGGGGAGGTCTTCCCTTCGACCAGCCGATGTGCTGGTTTTTGGATGGTTCGGGGGTAAGCATGCTTGCATTGATCTCACGGGGGTGTCGCCTCTTGCCGGTTTCAGGGGCAGTGGTTTTGTTTCAGGGCAAGCGACGCGGAAGGCTGAGGCGGGGAAAATATCCAAGCACGAGCAGGCCTGCATAGATAATCAACATGCCTTCATTCCTTTCGCGTTCGATACCTTTGGTTGTCTGGCCCCTGTGGCGTCCGGTTTCTTGAAGCGGGTTCAAAAGGCAGCACTTGCGCATGCGACAGTGTCTGTAGGCCATAGTTATGTGTTTAGCCGAGTAGGATTTGCAATTCAAAAGGGGGTGGCGGCGCAGCTTGTTGCCCGTCTACCAACCCATTATTTGTAATTTGCTCTAACCTTCTAATATAAGATACCAGGCCTAAAAGGCTAAATTGCTCAAAAAAAATTTTTTTTTTTCTTTTTCATTTAATCTTGTTCAATCATGATACCTACCATTGAATATTATTGTTTTGATTATTCGAACATGATTTTTGGCTAGTTTTATCATTCTACCTAGGTTGTGATGAACTTAGAACTATTGTTTTGACTTTTATTTTATTTTTATTCCGACTATGATGCGTTTTTTATTTAAAATAACTTTTATTTGTTGTTGAATATGATTATGTGTGCTAGTTCTTGGCTGTTATTATTGTTTGGTTATTGATTTTTGATGTGTTTAGAAAGAAGAAATTCACGCTAGACATGTTTAGTCACTCATAGGTCGTTTATTCCAGGTTCTCGATCTAGAGTTTGGGTTTAGAAACAATCCAAGGTGACCAAGTTAATGAGATCAGCTAGGTTTAGTGTGCATCCAATCTTGATGATTAGAAATATGATTTGGGATTGCTAGGTCTGTTCTAGGCGTTGTTTGATAGTTTGAACACTCGATAGCTCGGGGTTCTTCTATTTATTCGCGTTTAGTTATTCCTAGATATTCAGTGTATCAAATTGAGGTTAGCTTCACATCTAAAAGTTATTTGGGTGGTTCTCTTCTAATTCTAGTAGTTGTGAGATTCGGTGTCGATAGGTCGAGTCGGTCCATCTTAGCACTTCATTACGTGTTCTGATTATTCTTCATAGTCGGTTTCTAGGAACTGGAGAGTGGGGGTCCCGCTCTGAGCTGACTAGTTACTATAGGACTTAATTATGCTTAGTGGGAAGTTGGTCGGATTAGATATTAGATCTTTAGTCAATTATCAAAGTCATAAGTCATTACATGTTCTAAGGGATTCATTGCCTGTGACACCCCAGGAAAATCAGGAAAACAACGCAACTTAACTAGCTTCCTCAGTAACCACGCGCTAAATTTCGGGACGAAATTCTCTTAACAGGGGGAGAATGTGACAACCCTCAAATTCCATGTATTCCGTACAATTTATTAATGATAATTAAAGTGCTTGACGACTGTGTGGAATTACTTAACTGCTCTCTGATTACTGTGTTATACTTACATGTGCTTGTTAACATACTAGTAGTGTACAGAAAAGTCATTAAATAGTCCGTTATGATTTCCTAAGTGTTAGAAATTAAAAGTATTACAAAAATATATATATAAGGCACCTTACGGATTAGTTAAACACTTTAACGGAACAGTGTCAAACCGAACAACCGGACTTTACCCGGAACATAAAAATATTGTCAATGACATTGTTTATCCTTTTCTGAGCTAGTTAGGGTCCCCGAACACCCTAACACCCGTATTATTAAATAACACACTATTACACTAATTTAGATACCTAACTAAATTAACTAAACACTAACTATATCATTCAAATCAAACCATAAACCCCCCCCCCCCTGATCCGATCGGTTTCCCCAAGGGGACACACCCCACCCATTTTGATTATTTTATTCCATGTTGTCTAATATCTTGACAACATTTTACCTAAGGGTTAATAGTAGAAAATGGTCCATAAATAAGCTTGAAGGATAAGAGCATTCATTCATTTCAACACTTCAAAATTTTTCTCATCTCTCTCCCTCTCCTTTGCAATCGGCCGAAACCCACACCCACCATCTCACCATCATCAAGTCTTGTTCTTGCTATTTCACATACACACAAAGGTGAAAGGTCACACACAAGGAGGCTCGGTGCTTTCGGAATCTCAAGAACCTCACTACGTTGCTTTTATCCACCTTGTTTTCGCTTTGATTCTTCCCTAGCCTTGAGCTAGTTGTAAGTGCCTCTAAACATCATCTTGATCTTGTTTATGGTGGTTAATAAGTGACTTAATGGTCGAAAGTTGAGAACACTAAATAACATAACATAAAGTCTTGAAAATAAGATGAATAAGTTGGATAAAGAGAAGTTATGTGTGTAAATCATGTATATCTTGTGTGGTTATGATTCTTGGTTGATTATCTGATGTTTTGCTGGTTAATATTGATGTTTGATGTTGTTGTGATCACTAAACATGTTAACGGAATCAATCGAACACAATTTAGAAGGTTAAAAGCTGAAACAGTAGGCTGTTTGGTAATTATAGCCAACTTCAGTTGGCTGTAATAGGACCATAACTTAACGAGAAATGTATTTTCTGAAGTCCAGGGTTATGTATTATGAAATACGGTTCTAATGGCACCGGAATCATAATTTTTGGACTTCGTTTACTATTTTTAAAGTATCATTTCGTAACAGCAGCTAGAGCTGCATTTTTCTGCTGAAAATATGTGTTTTGTTTTCTGTCATAACTCGAGTTTTGTGTAGAGTTAGATCATGAAACTTGTACTGTAAATGACCACTGATGTATTTGTAATCCTCCCACTGGAATTTCATAAATCGGACTCTCGATGAATTTTAAATAAATTATTCCGTGGACTGTGGTCAGAAAAAGATAAATCTGAGTTCAGTCCGGAAAATGAATTTTTATAAAATATTAGTAATGAACTGGACCCCGATATTTTTACACAATAAAATTTGGAACGTTTAAGACATTCTGTAAAAATTTGGGAATTTTTAGATTAAGTTAACTATTTTATTAAAATGTCCGAAAACAGCCCGGTTTTGAATATTTAAGCTGAAACGACATAAGTTGTAATTTGCGTGTCTAAATGTCGAGTATGCTATCTGTGAATGATCTAACATGTTATATGTGTTATATGCATTATTGTATGTTTGCTTATGAGTGGGGAATGGATGGGAAGTATATATGGGCATAAACAGTTAAAGTAATGCATGCTATGTGATAGATACGTGTAGGAACTTTGTGCTCTATTTGAAAACCACTAAATGACTAACTGGTAATCATATTAGGACGTGATTGACCGACCTTGACTGTTAGCTATTTTTGAGAGTCAAACCGAGCAACCGAGGTGAGTTCACACTTTCTACAAGGCATGGGATTCCCGGTGGTTTGGGAATGGGTTAAAGAGTTTAAAACTAAATCTACATAGCCCCTTGGGAAGATATGTACGGCCATCCTCCATAGATAGGATGCCATTATTAATCCTACGAATTCTCCTGGTGCAGAATACGTACGTTCGTCCTCCTGGTGCAGGACAACAACCTTAAAAACTAGCTAGACAAAACTCTATCAATAAGTCCCTCTTTATTATATCGACTTAATCGCCGAGGCCAATGGCGAGCGGGTCATTAGTTAATAGCGCTATTAGGTTTAACAAACCTCACACCATGCCGGTCGGACGGGCGTGTACTAATGGACTATGGCAGATTGTCAGTGATGACAGACACTGATATAGGGCACAACTTATTTGCGTAGTAGTCGATATCATACCGTCTAGTAGTTCACACGGGGAAAGCCCCCACTGATTATGGAGATGGTTTGGGTAAAGAAAAGGAACTGGTTAAACATACTTTCAACTACGGGGTAACCCCCACGGCAAATAAGCCAACGAAAGTCAAACCACGTTTTTCAGAAACAACTTAAAACTAAACAACCAAACGTGAACTCACTCAACTTTGTTGTTGAGTCGTTGTTACATGCCTTACAGGTCGCTAAATGCTTGGAGCTTGCACGAGGAAGGAGTCTTTGTGGTGTACGGACTGTTATGTTCCGTGCTTAATATTTAAATCCTTATGAACCTACTAAACTTGCGTTTTGAAACTTTAACTTATAAACTATGGACTTATGCTTTTGGATTTACGTTTATGCTTCCGCTGCTTAAACTAAACATGGTTAACTAGCTTTGGTCACCAATCGTATTGTGGTTGGTCTTATATACTTAATTACGATGTTCAATATGATTAGTGGCTCGATCCTGGTCATGTCACGCCTCCAAGCGGTGATACTCCGCATGGTGGATTTTGGGGGTGTGACAGATTGGTATCAGAGCCATTGGTTATAGCGAACTTGGTTTTAAAAAGGGGAAAAGCTTTTTGATAAAACCAGACTATAACCGGTACCGTGCTCAACGATCCACAACGACGCTTCGCTCCACGTGCAAGACTCAACATTCTAGGTGATATGATTTATGTTTATATCTTACCTACCTGTTAGTTACGTAGTACATTGTTCATGGTATGCTTGGATAAATGTAGCAACTATTGTTAGATACTCCTTGTGTGTTTACTCCCTTCTGCCACTCCACACTTACGCACTTTACAACACCTTTCTTACGTGAGTTCCTTCGACGAGAAGATCATGAGTGGACGTCTCGACATGACCCAGGGTCAGCTGACGACCTTGATTAACGAACGGATTGCTGAAGCCTTAGCAACCCAATCAGGGAGTCAACCCATGCACTCTCAAACACGCATGGGCACCTTCAGGGCGTTCCTGGAATGCAAACCTCCTACTTTCGACGGCACTGAAGGGGCAATCGGCCTTCTGCACTGGATCCGAAGAATTGAATACGCATTCAAAGAGAGTGAAAGCCCTGCCAGCAAACGAGTAGAGTACGCTACCAGCATGTTGCAAGGGAAAGCGTATTCTTGGTGGAACACACAAGTCCAGATGCTCGGATTGGCAGACGCGAATGCCACCCATTGGAGCGACTTCAAGGATTTGATTAAGGAAGAATTCTGCCATCTGGATGACATCCTGGAACTTGAAACAGAGTATTATGGTTTGAAGATGGAAGGATCAGAGATTGAGGCATACACAAAGAGGTCCAACGACTTGGCTGACTTATGTCCTAACTTGTCACGACCCATATCTAGATGGATTAAGCTATACCTCAGAGGCTTAGTCCCAGAAATCCAAGGGTCTGTAATGGAGGCCAACCTTTCCACAATCCAGCAAGTCATTCGTTTGGCGCACCGACTCACCGATCAGGTGGTGGAAGAGGGCAAGCTGCCCAAGCGTGTTAGCACTACTGCTACTGGTGCTCCCAGCAATGACAAGCGCAAGTGGGATGGAAATTCGGGCAGGGGTCATTAGTTAATAGCGCTATTAGGTTTAACAAACCTCACACCGTGCCGGTCGGACGGGCGTGTACTAATGGACTATGGCATATTGTCAGTGATGATAGACACTGATATAGGGCACAACTTATTTGTGTAGTAGTCGATATCATACCGTCTAGTAGTTCACACGGGGAAAGCCCCCACTGATTATAGATATGGTTTGGGTAAAGAAAAGGAACTGGTTAAACATACTTTCAACTACGGGGTAACCCCCACGGCAAATAAGCCAACGAAAGTCAAACCACGTTTTTCAGAAACAACTTAAAACTAAACAACCAAACGTGAACTCACTCAACTTTGTTGTTGACTCGTTGTTACATGCCTTACAGGTAGCTAAATGCTTGGAGCTTGCACGAGGAAGGAGTCGTTGTGGTGTACGGACTGTTATGTTTCGTGCTTAATATTTAAATCCTTATGAACCTACTAAACTTGCGTTTTGAAACTTTAACTTATAAACTATGGACTTATGCTTTTGGATTTACGTTTATGCTTCCGCTGCTTAAACTAAACATGGTTAACTAGCTTTGGTCACCAATCGTATTGTGGTTGGTCTTATATACTTAATTACGATGTTCAATATGATTGGTGGCTCGATCCTGGTCATATCACGCCTCCAAGCGGTGATACTTCGCATGGTGGATTTTGGGGGTGTGACAGCCTGGGTGGTTTCTCCTTCTGATTGATCTCAAACTCGTGTTCCCAGTCGTTTGGTTATCTTAGTTCGTCTTATTTAGTTTAATTTAGATATTAGTTAATTAACCCCCCCCCCCAAACAACAAAACAGTTAAGTACAGTTAGGTTAGAGTCAGTCTAGTCAGAGTCTAGTAAACGTAGTCAGTAGAGTATCTTGGGTTCGACACTCAGACTTACTTAGGCTATACTACATTGACCGATACACTTGCCGGTTGTGTGGTCTAGGTTTAGAGAGTCTTAGTTATAAATTTAAAACTTAGAGAGTCTAGCTTAGGGTTTAATTTAGTTAATTTATTTAGACCACTTTTTGCACATCAAGGTTTTCCATGGAAAACCACGCCCTGGAATGTCCCCGAAAAGGCTCCAAAGTGGACTGTTCGTTTCTGTTTTCATTTAAACTTTGTTAATCTTAGTAAACTTGAGTCTATCTCATCTCAAACCTATGTCCTAATGCTCATAATCAATCGAATGGTTAGTTGGGCTTAAAAACAAGGCTGAGAAATGTTAAATAAGAGGTTAAAACCTCACAAACATTCTGTTTTGGTTAGGGTTTTACCCACAAGAAGTGTTCAAGCTTGAAGCTTGATGAATATGTGATTGATTAGACAAGCTTGGGCTATCTTTTATAAAAATCCACTCACTTCTTGATGTTTTCTCATAGATTAGTTGTTATATTTCATTATTTCTTGTAACTTCATGACCCTCCTTGTTGTTTATAACAACAAGTGTAGTGGTCAACAATAGAGGTACCTAAATGGAAGCCTTGTTCTTCCTACCTCATGTATGAATTCCATGATACGTAGAGGTGCCTAAATGAAGATTTTAATCTTCTACCTCATGCTTGACATATATGATATACGTAATATTTATGTAATATTCAAACAAACCGAACTCTTGATGATGAACAAGTGGACATTGTCAAGTTAGTAAGTATGTCATCTAAACATCATATGTGATGGATGATTATTTTCATATGTCTAATTTAATGTCCATAAACTTCAAACCCGTAAACCCTAATGTAATCATCCCTTAGAATTCCAAGTCGAACATATTCAAACTTCTAGTTTCAACAACTTCGTCACAATGGATAATCGGAAAGCATATGCAATTTTGTGAGTATACTCGAACCCATTTTTTTACTTTTAAACACTTTGGGTGCAACATGTATTCTATATTAAACTCACGAAACTTTGAAACTATTTGAATCACTCTCTGTCCATATTTGAACATGAAACTATATGATGCTTGTTAATCTCGTATGTGATGTTAAACTTTTTGTGTCTATATGCTCATTAACTTCGTACAAGCATACCTTAACAATTATAGCTATAGGAGTAATGCACTGCCCACGAGTCTTGGGGTATTGTTAAGTTAAACATGTTGTCTCCCTTTATTCTATTTGGGATAGGCTATTTTAACGCATTGGATTCTTGGGTTTGAACATATACTAGACACCGTTACGAAATACTAGTAACTTGCATATTGTGATTCATGTTGGATACGAGCCTTAGACTAGTTTAAAACTATTTTTATGTTATGTATCAAAACTTGTATACTCGCCTTTGCTTTTGCATTGAACTCTATTTTAATTCATGTTACAGGTTCGATAGACAAGATGATGCTAAGTGAAGAAACAAGACTTAAGTGGACTTAGAAACACACTTAGATTAATCTATTTTGTATTATATGTTTGAAACAATGTTGTTCGTATTTGATTCTTGTATGACATTTTTTGCAACTTTATGAAATCAAACTTAAATTATATTGTCACATAGTGTTATGAAGTCTCTTGCAATCTCGTTTTCGTCTCATCCCGATGTTTCCGCCATCAGTTGGGGTGTGACACTTTAACTACATTCCACACCCGAATATGCTTGAAGGCTATCTTGATGATCTTTAAACGTCGTTTCCAAAACGTCTACATCGTTGCACCCACTTTTATGTAAGCGGTCCTATATGCTTAAAAGAGTAATAATAATATAAGAATACAATTAAAAACAAATAAAACCTTAAAGTGTCATAAAAAAATAAAAACACATAAATTAAAATATGGGAAAACTTCATAGAATAGTAACCAAGTTTCTCCCTTGTTCCATCAAAGTCGCTCCAACTTTTTTTTGTCTCACCAAATCACTTAAGTCTGATTTACCTTTTTAATCTTACATAATTAACAGGTTACTAGGTTACCACATTTTATTACAATTTTTAGAGTAAATTACTTTTTGAGTCCCTACGTTTTAGTGGTTTTAACCACTTGAATCCAAAATCAAAAAGTTTAACGCTCTGAGTCCCTATTCGTTCATTTTATAACGCTTTGAGTCCAATTTTCTAAAACTTGTGCTTTCATTTTGGACTCAAGTGGTTAAAGATACTAAAACACGAGGACTCAAAACGTTATAAAATGAGCGGTTAGTGTCACACCCCCAAAATTCCACATGCGAAAACACCGCGGGACATGTGATGTACCAGGATCCAAGCCACCAATCACATTGAACCAATAATAAAACATTACCAAGTTTATGCTCATTAAATTAAGTAATCATAATTGTCTAACAAGAGTTATCAGATTCAGCGGAAGCAGAAGACAAACATTGTTTAATGTATTCTCAAAAACCAAATGTAATAATGATTAAATAACGTTCAAGTACTCCTCAGCGACATGACCATGACCACTCCAGCCATCCAGACAGCAAGTTCCTTTCCATAGTACCTAACGACCTACGAGCATGCAACAAGTGTATCAGACAACGCTGGTGAGTTCATAGTTTTACGAAAACGTTGGTTACCAAGTGTTTAGTTTAACCTATTGAATTCAATGTTGTTACTATCCCAAATACAAGATGGCTCCTGATTTACATTGCCCTTTCTCCAATGCTCCTATCAAAGCATTGGTCATGACTAGGTCATTAGTTCACACCCGTCCTCTCAGGTACGGGGTGAGGGTGCCAAACCTAAGTAGCGCTACCAACTAATACCTTGTTACCTCTCAGGTAACCAAACAACACGGAGGGACTTTAATGGTGATAGGATGAGTATATTATCCAACATTCCAGATTTACCCAAAAGACATATTCCACGCAGGAATACCCATGATTTACCCAAAACCAATCCCTCTCAGGGATACCCAAAGACTGTCCCAACCACCGGGATGCATGCTCAAGAGGAATGAACTCACCTTGGTTTGCTCGGTATGTTTTAATTACCTGTCCAGTTGGTCAACCCAATCCCTACCATGAAAACAACATCAATTTCGTAATCGTTCAAGTCACATAGTTAACACAGTTTGCATTCATCAACATGAGCATTGTATGACATATATCAACTACCCAAGTCACGCACGAGTACACATCCCATGTGACCACATAACACTTAACAGAGGAATGTCTTAACCACACAATGCAAATCGGATTTCATATCTCTAGAACAAATCATTATCATGCATCAGTCGATAATCATGAGCATTCACAACACATGCAATACACTTGAACACTGTTACACCTAGTGCCCCTCAGGGAAATACCCTGGTGACGAAACCCCATATGTTTCGTCGGCTTCATGGGTGACGATACCCCATATGTTTCGTCGGCGACATGTGTGACGAAACCCCATATGTTTCGTCGGCCACATGTGTGACGAAACCCCATATGTTTCGTCGGCCACATGTGTGACGAAACCCCATATGTTTCGTCGGTGACAGTTACAGAAACATCAGTTGCACAAATTAATCATGAACTATGGATCAAACGAAGGTTATTACGTACAATCTAGCAACCCTAATATGAACCATCATCATAACAGTTTCCAATCATTGAATCACATACACAGATTTCACATAACTCTTAATCATATTCACAACTACAATTTCAAGCCAAAACTCCGATGTTCTAATCACATGTAAACCAAACTACTAACCCTCGATACTCAATCAACATTAACATTGCACTCAAATCAATGATCATCGTCATTGTCACACCCCGACTTTCCACGTTTGACCGGTGGGCCCGGTAGGGGAGTATCGTGACGTAGTTGATATCATCATAGTCAAACAACACAATATATAAATGCACAGCGGAAGCAAAAGATAAATATATTACAATCCGAATATAAAGTAATATCAGGTATTACAACGGAAAGTAAAGGATCCACAGGCGGATCTTAAGACATAAATATTGTTAAACAGACTTTAGACGCCTAGAACTTGCAAGATTCCTTATTAACGCCCTGAGCAGCTTCCTGCCTATTACGTACTTGTACCTGTCACTTAGACTTTGGAAAATACGTCAGTTTTCACTGGTAAATACACTCAACTGACTCATTTGAAAAGAGTTTAAGAAAATTGGTTTAGGCGCACAAGGCACGAAAATATTTTGACACTTTGATTAAAATGCTCAAGGCAAAATTAATCTTTTATGCTTGATTAAAATACACAGAGGCAAAATTAATCTTTTATACTTTGGACAAACTATATCTCATGTTATCAGTTTTACATAACTTGCTCTACATACGGGGCCCGGATCTATGCCGGTTCAAGATTAACCGACACACCACTATTCCCTTATTGGGAATCCCATATTGGGTATAATTAATTAATAGGTATATTGCCCACCAGGATTATTTCCTCTAAGTGGGGTACCAGCTTTGATATAATGCATCTGTCAGGTGTATGCCTACACCCCGTGCTTAGGTCGTGGCCATTGCAATTAATGAGTCAAGGATATCCAGGACACGGTCGCGTTAACCCCCAATGTTTCAGTCAAGCAATACGAATTAAAACAGGTTATTTGGATTTCCCAACTCATTGGTCTTTGAATCCCATACCTGACCATGCGGTATTTATATTACCGTATCCCAAGCCCGTAATAAGGAAAATAAGTTAAGAGTATTTACCTGAGCTAGCTCCTGTCTTAAATAGCAAGAATTATAATAACTCAGCCGTATTCACTTAAGTAAGCGTAGGTACAATTTATCGGAAGGCTCTAGTCTGGAATGATGGTATAAATAACCAATTAGAATGCTAACGGGTCTTTAATTAAGCCTAAGCTTAGACCGGTTAATTATACAGTTCAAACGCACGATTAGGCGAAGACCGGAATAGAATGTGATTTAGACCCAACAAGTTCGGAGACTTGCTTAATATAGGTATTTCATACACATTCTGGATTTTGAGATAAAACCGATAAGGTTTGACCCGTTTCGGCTAATTTATGCAAACCAGTTACATAAACCGAATCGAACGCGTAATAAGCGTAACGGGTATTCATAAGAGCCATATACAGGTTTCCTAAGTTAATATGCTCCAAATATGTTGTGACATCAGTAAGATGTCTTTTATTATGCCCGAAATGAATTTAAACACAAACTATGCCCC
The DNA here is from genome assembly GCA_030545235.1 of Helianthus tuberosus. Taxonomy (NCBI): domain Eukaryota; kingdom Viridiplantae; phylum Streptophyta; class Magnoliopsida; order Asterales; family Asteraceae; genus Helianthus; species Helianthus tuberosus. The sequence goes on from CM060399.1 coordinate 19,282,415, forward strand.
GTAAGGGTAGTTTGGTCATTTTCAAGGTTATAAAAGAGTTTAAGTATTTACCTGAGTTACAGGTCTGATGTAATCAGAAAAAATACTCAATTTACTAAGTTATAACAGTAGGGTAAAGTATATATGTGAAATTTATCAATTATAACCAAACTATGCACCGTAGGGGCATTTTGGTCATTTCACATAAGCCGTAAAACTCAAAACTGAAGTCTGAGTTAAACAACTTTTGCTTACTGTTAAAATATTATAATTTGCCCAAAATATCAGTAGGTATCAACCCTTGTATGTTTAAAATAGTTTTAGTACTTACTATGCGTTAAAAACGCTTAATAAGGCGATTAGAAGCCATTTCCGGGTTTGATACATAAAGCTGATATTTTTACTATTCCAGAAGGCTTAAAATAATTTATTTATCATATGTGATCAGTAGCAAAAGGTTTGGAGTTAATTAGATATGTAAAACTCATTTTATGGCCAGTAAGGGCAAAACCGACAATTACCGGATTAAGCCTATGACTATAAGTTATGCTCAGCCTAAAATTTATTAAAAATCTTCAAAAATCCCAAAATAATATATTACATCAGTGGGTAATAAGTTTGATATCAAAAAGTAGGCTTAACTAGGCTATACGCTAATTACGCCGTTTAATTAACATAAAGCTTCTTAATTACGCTAATGAGCATAACTCTCAATCTACACCTCAAACTGATGTCAAACTTTGCATACAAGCTTATATATCAGTAACTAAGGTTTCTACACTTTTACATTTCCAAAAATCACGTTTTATGGTGAAAAGGGCATAATGGTCAACATATGAGCAATTAACGGAATCATGCGTATTAGTTGGTTAACTAATGAACCATGGTGTATAATCACAGAGGGTTATACTAGCATGTAACCTGGTCCAAATGAAGCTCTAAGGTATTTCTAAAACATACCAAAACGGGTCAGAACTGAAGTCAAAGCAAAAGTCAAAGCTTTACGACTTTCGGTTCCGAACCGGGTCTAAACAGTAAATTGTCGGGTTGAACATGTTTAGACATGTTTTTACACAAATTACCAAGTTATATTAATGATCAAACAGGTTGTATGTGTTCTACATTGCTAATTATGCATAAATTAGAAAATAAGTATTCTGTTGACTTTTTAATAACAAGTTTGACCCGACATTTGACCTAGTTAGAGTGGGAATCAGGGGGAACCCTTTCAAGGGTTTATTACCCACATAATTATCAACTTATAACTACTTTCAATTCGACTAATCACTGGACCATTAGTGATTAATCTTGAAGTCAGCCGTTAATTACGACGGTTTGACTTTTAAGCTAAACTAAGCAAAAACTTAACTAAGAAAGGTTAAGCATACTTACTAGAGTCCTTTGCACGATTAGTGATCACTTGAGAGAAGTCTTGAGCTCCAGAAATGATCAGGAATGCAAGAGAAAGGTGTGATCACAATGGTTGCACATGAAGCCTTTATATAGTGCTCAAGAACTCATGGATCATTGACACACAAGGTCTACCATTGATGTTTGATCATTAACAAGTGTCCCTAAATGTCTAGGGGGTGTTTAGGGGTCAGGCAAGATGAGGAAAATCGTTCATAAGTCGGTTAGATTGCAAATGGAAGACAAAAATCCAATAAAATTGGACCAGACAGGCCCTCGCATGACGCTAAGACCCCCCCCCCCCCCTTGGGCCTCGCGTCGCGCTAAGCCCTTCTGCACCAAATCTGAATTTTCTGATTTTTGCGTTTTGATCCTTGTCTCTTCAAAACTTTGCTAAGACTTCATTTCTTGCACTTTGAACCCTCCAAATTGACATATAAGGGCTCTAAGAAATATACCCACTTTGTTTAGTCCTCGGTTAACTTTATTGTTACCCGAAAAAGTCCTAAACTTCATCGCTGACGCTTTTAACCCCTCGCACACGAATTTGATCATAACTTTCTCGTACGATAACGAAACTTTATGAAATTTATATTGTGCATTCTAGTGAGTATAATTAACCGTTACAAAGCTTCGGGTTTATCAAAAGGTCACTCAGAGGTATAACTTAAACATGTTGACACATTTAACCCCTGTAGTTTGTAATCTCTCACTTTCTTTCATATTTAGCTTCGTATGATCCATGATTTATTCGTTTGAAGGTTTGAGCATCTTTGTAGGGTTAATGTACAATCTATTTATTCATTGTTGCCATTTTTGAACACGTATATTCACATACTTTCCATGTTTGTCAACTTTAGTCCTTCTATAATATTCTTTCACACATTTAAACATATGACACGTGTCAACACATTATAGGACGTGAATTTTCGAGGTGTTACATCCTCACCCCCTTAAAAGAAATCTCGACCTCGAGATTTGCTAAAGTAAAGGAAGTAATTTTTGCCTTACATTGGGCTTAATCTTCCCCAGTACCTTTGAGCCTCTATGGCATTCCAATTGACCTTTATAATAGGTACATGTATCTCTTTGGCGCTTCTAATCCTGTCGATTCTTAGTCGACATAGGTTGCTCATACAATCATAGATCTGCATATCATTATGTGATAGTGCTTTTTGGCTTATTGGCGAAACACATTCCTTCAGTCAGTAGTGTGCAATGTATTGCGAGCTCCGCCAAGCTCTTTAAATAGGTTTTAGCTTATAAGCTACTTGATCTTGATACATTCGATTTCCTTCGAATGATTCTATATATTTAGAGCTTAACTAGTCTGATAATTTAACAAATTTGGCACACCCTTCCTGGGTGATTTCTTTTGTTGAACCTTATTCTTTAGCAAGAACTTAGGAGGGTTGCCATTTTCATTAATTTTTTTTAAATTTTCTGCCGTATTCTGGCAACTTACAATCGACTATGGATTTGTATGATCTTATTTGTTGTTTTCTAGGCAACTTTCAGATCCTGATAATTGGACTTACCAATTCTCTATTTAACAATAGATGTTTAACATTCCACCCTTACAAGGTCTCCAAAGGAGTAGCCTTGATACTTACATAATAATTGCTATAGAAAAACTTATTTTATGGTGAGATGGTTATTCCAACCACTGCTTAACTAATCTCAAAGAATAGCTAATCCTTACAGCTAGTCGAACCAATCGACGATCCTGGGCAGGTAATAGCGATTCTTAATTGTTGTCTAAATGGGGTTGCGGTGATCCATGCATAAGCAAGATGATCCGTCTTTCTTATTTATATAAATCGGAGTTCTTAGGACTTCGAATTTTGGCTTTATGAATCTTCTCTAAAAACTTATCGATTTGGCTCTTAGTTCTTCCTATTCCGTTGGTACTAACGGATATAAGGCTTTTACAATAATTGCAGCCCTAAGCGGGATGTTTTTCCTAACATCCACTTGCTTCTCAGAAGGTAAACACGGTAATTCTTATAAAGAAGATAATTATGACACACAGAGATGTTAGAGATGTCTGTATTTTCAGGCTTTGGTTCATCTATCGATGTCGGTGTCAGATAAATGACACATTCCCTTTACAAATGCAAGGATGCCCTAAGTAGAGATACTTATAAGGACATTTTATATTGGATATCTTCTTTGAATACTACTAGTCGACTTTAGCACAATATGACCATTGGGATATCTCAGGGGTTCCATGCATTAAACCTCCATACTGATCAGGCATGGAAGCAATCAATGGGACACACTAGGATACGCCAATCCTCATATGGTACTCTTATCAAACATAGTTTGGCATTCGCAGGCGATATAAAATAATGAGAAAATAATAAAATAAAGTAATATATATTGTCGTACTCTTTTTAGGGAAGAGTACTCCAGATTCTTATGAAAGGATTATCAATTGTGTTTAAGGTTTTGGACCGAGTCCATTACCTTTTGACAGGGAATCACAATATCACAATTGTTCTTGTCATAACAACAATCTTTAGATATTTGGAAGGCTTGTCACGAAGGACATTAATAATCATAGGCACGAAGGCCTTGTCACAAAGGACATAAAAGATATGGCACTTAAGGCATTAATATATAAGCCGCAATCTTATTGGATCAGAGATCTTAAGGTTTGAACATAGTTCTTCACCTTTGGACAGAGAGTCAAAGACTACAGCCGTCATCTTTTTGTAAGATAATTTATTTTGCCATAAGGGCTAGTCAATGGTCATCAATCTGATTAACTGGATGATTGCGAGCTTCAGAGGAGTCAGCTGTGGTGAAGCTCTGAAGGCCACTCACCAAGTAGTAATAATTTTAATTATATAGCGAATTGTTGAACTTGACGATTAAATAGCCATGGTGTAACTCAACCATATAGGCCAATAGATAGTATTAAATTTATTTGATTATGGTTGGCCTAGGTTTTTAGATAAACCATCTTTGGCGCTTAAACGGAATATAATCCTTCATATTTATTAGACAGGGGACATAAGTCACGACTGTCAATGTCGTACCGACATTTTATATAGCATAAGGGCTTGTCCCAAGGACTTTTGATGGCACAGAGGCCTTGTCGCTAGGGAAATTTTAAAACATAATCAATGATATCCTTTGGATCGGAAAATTTCATAATTCATTGTCTTGACAAGAAGTTATGAAATAAAACTATCTTTTCACGTATACATCTTTGCCCGTAGGTATACATCCCAATGGATGTTTTGATGTGTTCATCATGTTCGACGATTATTAGCCATGATTCCTCTTGATCGTTTACGCTAACTAAGGGGGGTTGGAAAATTTCCTAGTATAAAGATGACAAGTGTGATTTATAGCATCACTGTTGCCGGGAGTGTTAACATATTTGCAGATGTTAACAAGGATCTGAATCTCTTTTTAAACAGGTTTGACCATCTTAGCTAGGTCTTTAATGACATTCAAGCTAGGTCATACCTTTTAAGATTCTCTTTTAATATGTATACTGGCAGGGAAGGAAGGATATTTATTTTATTCAGGATTTTTATCATAAATCCTAATTTACAAGTTAATAATAGCACAATGGCCTAGTCGCGTAGACAAGTTTAATTTATAAGCCATGATTTCAGAGAATCGAGGCATTAAGGTTTTTATAATAGCACAAATGGCCTAGTCGCGTAGACAAGTTTAATTTATAAGCCATGATTTCAGAGAATCAAGGCATTAAGGTTTGAATCAAAGTTCATTACCTTTTCTTGACAGGGAGTTGTAGGCTACCACTGTCTTTAGTCTCAGAGGACATTAACTATAGCCCGTAGGCACTTCCCTTCTAAGGGATGATTATTTTAATAAGGAAAAGTGGAGTAATCCAATTTAAGGATGACTCATGCGGTTTTATCGAACCACGTCTGCCAGGAATGTTAACATGTTACATATGTTAACAAGGATTTGAATCTCTTGAATAGGTTCTACCATCTTGGCCTCGTCATATAGGCTAGGTTTACCTTTAAGATTCCTTTTTAATAATTAACGCAGAACAATCCTAACTTGGGATGTTAATAAGGATCTGAACCTAAATTGAGGAACTGCCATCTTGGCCGGGTCTTAATAATGACACGAGGCTAGGTCTTGTCCTTTTTAGATTTTGCCATTTTATTATAATGGTAGATCTTATAAAAGGAAATGTTATTTTCCATTTATTTCATATTTCATGTTTAGAATGAAAACTTAAATTTAATCAATCCACTATATAAAAATAAAAGTACAGAGTTTCCCTAAGCGGGACTTGAAAGGAATAATGTTGTCCTCGTAGGGACTGAAAGATAATTATGTCCTTATGAGGACTATTAAGGAAACGATCTTCAGCAAAAGGAGTTTCTTCTTCATTTTATTTCTGAATGCTTTCTCCTTGGTTGCACGTTTCATCCTGGCCGCGGTACGAAGCTCAGCATTTCAAGGCTCCGGATGTGGAGAATTCTTATTACAGCTTCTCCGCTTGGCGACGTATCCAATATAAAAAAAAATTGGAAGCAAAATTTCCAGATTAGGATTGAGATTTTTCCTATGTTAAGTCTAGACTCAGAAGGTCAAGGAATGTGCTAATGTGTCATTGAGATTAAACACAAAAGGCTTAGTGTTTAATTCACTCAATGTTGGCTCTGATACCAACCTGTCACACCCCGACTTTCCATGTTTGACCGGTGGGCCCGGTAGGGGAGTATCGTGACGTAGTTGATATCATCATAGTCAAACAACACAATATATAAATGCACAGCGGAAGCAAAAGATAAATATATTACAATCCGAATATAAAGTAATATCAGGTATTACAACGGAAAGTAAAGGATCCACAGGCGGATCTTAAGACATAAATATTGTTCAACAGACTTTAGACGCCTAGAACTTGCAAGATTCCTTATTAACGCCCTGAGCAGCTTCCAGCCTATTACGTACTTGTACCTGTCACTTAGACTTTGGAAAATACGTTAGTTTTCACTGGTAAATACACTCAACTGACTCATTTGAAAAGAGTTTAAGAAAATTGGTTTAGGCGCACAAGGCACGAAAATATTTTGACACTTTGATTAAAATGCTCAAGGCAAAATTAATCTTTTATGCTTAATTAAAATGCACAGAGGCAAAATTAATCTTTTATACTTTGGACAAACTATATCTCATGTTATCAGTTTTACATAACTTGCTCTACATACGGGGCCCGGATCTATGCCGGTTCAAGATTAACCGACACACCACTATTCCCTTATTGGGAATCCCATATTGGGTATAATTAATTAATAGGTATATTGCCCACCAGGATTATTTCCTCTAAGTGGGGTACCAGCTTTGATATAATGCATCTGTCAGGTGTATGCCTACACCCCGTGCTTAGGTCGTGGCCATTGCAATTAATGAGTCAAGGATATCCAGGACACGGTCGCGTTAACCCCCAATGTTTCAGTCAAGCAATACGAATTAAAACAGGTTATTTGGATTTCCCGACTCATTGGTCTTTGAATCCCATACCTGACCATGCGGTATTTATATTACTGTATCCCAAGCCCGTAATAGGGAAAATAAGTTAAGAGTATTTACCTGAGCTAGCTCCTTTCTTAAATAGCAAGAATTATAATAACTCAGCCATATTCACTTAAGTAAGCGTATGTACAATTTACCGGAAGGCTCTAGTCTGGAATGATGGTATAAATAACCAATTAGAATGCTAACGGGTCTTTAATTAAGCCTAAGCTTAGACCGGTTAATTATACAGTTCAAACGCACGATTAGGCGAAGACCGGAATAGAATGTGATTTAGACCCAACAAGTTCGGAGACTTGCTTAATATGGGTATTTCATACACATTCTGGATTTTGAGATAAAACCGATAAGGTTTGACCCGTTTCGGCTAATTTATGCAAACCAGTTACATAAACCGAATCGAACGCGTAATAAGCGTAACGGGTATTCATAAGAGCCATATGCAGGTTTCCTAAGTTAATATGCTCCAAATATGTTGTGACATCAGTAAGATGTCTTTTATTATGCCCGAAATGAATTTAAACACAAACTATGCCCCGTAAGGGTAGTTTGGTCATTTTCAAGGTTATAAAAGAGTTTAAGTATTTACCTGAGTTACAGGTCTGATGTAATCAGCAAAAATACTCAATTTACTAAGTTATAACAGTAGGTTAAAGTATATATGTGAAATTTATCAATTATAACCAAACTATGCACCGTAGGGGCATTTTGGTCATTTCACATAAGCCGTAAAGCTCAAAATGAAGTCTGAGTTAAACAACTTTTGTTTACTATTAAAATATTATAATTTGCCCAAAATATCAGTAGGTATCAACCCTTGTATGTTTAAAATAGTTTTAGTACTTACTATGCGTTAAAAACGCTTAATAAGGCGATTAGAAGCCATTTCCGGGTTCGATACATAAAGCTGATATTTTTACTATTCCAGAAGGCTTAAAATAATTTATTTATCATATGTGATCATTAGCAAAAGGTTTGGATTTGATTAGATATGTAAAACTCATTTTATGGCCCGTAAGGGCAAAACCGACAATTACCGGATTAAGCCTATGACTATAAGTTATGCTCAGCCTAAAATTTATTAAAAATCTTCAAAAATACCAAAATAATATATTACATCAGTGGGTAATAAGTTTGATATCAAAAAGTAGGCTTAACTAGGCTATACGCTAATTACGCCGTTTAATTAACATAAAGCTTCTTAATTACGCTAATGAGCATAACTCTCAATCTACACCTCAAACTGATGTCAAACTTTGCATACAAGCTTATATATCAGTAACTAAGGTTTCTACACTTTTACATTTCCAAAAATCACGTTTTAAGGTGAAAAGGGCATAATGGTCAACATATGAGCAATTAACGGAATCATGCGTATTAGTTGGTTAACTAATGAACCATGGTGTATAATCACAGAGGGTTATACTAGCATGTAACCTGGTCCAAATGAAGCTCTAAGGTATTTCTAAAACATACCAAAATGGGTCAGAACTGAAGTCAAAGCAAAAGTCAAACCTTTGCGACTTTCAGTTCCGAACCGGGTCTAAACAGTAAATTGTCGGGTTGAACATGTTTAGACATGTTTTTACACAAATTACCAAGTTATATTAATGATCAAACAGGTTGTATGTGTTCTACATTACTAATTATGCATAAATTAGAAAATAAGTATTCTGTTGACTTTTTAATAACAAGTTTGACCCGACATTTGACCTAGTTAGAGTGGGAATCAGGGGGAACCCTTTCAAGGGTTTATTATCCACATAATTATCAACTTATAACTACTTTCAATTCGACTAATCACTGGACCATTAGTGATTAATCTTGAAGTCAACCGTTAATTACGACGGTTTGACTTTTAAGCTAAACTAAGCAAAAACTTAACTAAGAAAGGTTAAGCATACTTACTAGAGTCCTTTGCACGATCAGTGATCACTTGAGAGAAGTCTTGAGCTCCAGAAATGATCAGGAATGCAAGAGAAAGGTGTGATCACAATGGTTGCACATGAAGCCTTTATATAGTGCTCAAGAACTCATGGATCATTGACACACAAGGTCTACCATTGATGTTCGATCATTAACAAGTGTCCCTAAATGTCTAGGGGGTGTTTAGGGGTCAGGCAAGATGAGGAAAATCGTTCATAAGTCGGTTAGATTGCAAATGGAAGACAAAAATCCAATAAAATCGGACCAGACAGGCCCTCGCGTGACGCTAAGACCCCCCCCCTTGGGCCTCGCGTCGCGCTAAGCCCTTCTGCACCAAATCTGAATTTTCTGATTTTTGCGTTTTGATCCTTGTCTCTTCAAAACTTTGCTAAGACTTCATTTCTTGCACTTTGAACCCTCCAAATTGACATATAAGGGCTCTAAGACATATACCCACTTTGTTTAGTCCTCGGTTAACTTTATTGTTACCCGAAAAAGTCCTAAACTTCATCGTTGACGCTTTTAACCCCTCGCACACGAATTTGATCATAACTTTCTCGTACGATAACGAAACTTTATGAAATTTATATTGTGCATTCTAGTGAGTATAATTAACCGTTACAAAGCTTCGGGTTTGTCAAAAGGTCACTCAGAGGTATAACTTAAACATGTTGACACATTTAACCCCTGTAGTTTGTAATCTCTCACTTTCTTTCATATTTAGCTTCGTATGATCCATGATTTATTCGTTTGAAGGTTTGAGCATCTTTGTAGGGTTAATGTATAATCTATTTATTCACTGTTGCCATTTTTGAACACGTATATTCACATACTTTCCATGTTTGTCAACTTTAGTCCTTCTATAATATTCTTTCACACGTTTAAACATATGACACGTGTCAACACATTATAGGACGTGAATTTTCGAGGCGTTACAGTCATGCACCATACTGCTTTACAATATCATTAGCAGACCCACATAAAGTCATACAAAACAATCTCAAATCATAGCACATCATTAACAGAAGGTCACTAACCGTATATCAAAGGATTTAGATTAATTGAGATGGAAATAGTGCCTTGAGAGTTTCTTCTGCCATCGGTCGTTTGAGAGAGTTAGGGTTTGTGTTTACGGCAAAAGATTGCAAGTAGGTTATAATATAAAAGATGTTGGGCCGCTAATCTCTCTAGGCCGAGGCCTTCCTCGGCGAAAGACTAACCCGACAAAACTCCCAGGTTTTGTCGAGCTTGAGGGTGGCGAAACTCCCAGGTTTCATCAGGATCAAAGGTGACACAGAAAACTTTTATATTAAATCTCAATTAACTATGTTTAATCATATTAACCGCCACACATACAATCACCAAGCAAACACATAATTGTTAACCATTCACATAACCATTAATCATTCAAATAAACCAAATTATAAAACAAGGTTATGCACTCAGTGTTGTGTAAAAGATAGACCTTGAAATCTCGGGTTGTCACATCATCCCCAACTTGAAAGAAATTTCGTCCCGAAATTTGACAAGTAATCCAAAACAGCAAGACATTAACTTAGGACGACTGTGGATTTTCCGTGGGTACCACATCATCCCCAACTTGAAAGGGAATTTCGTCCCGAAATTCACCAGTTACAGCAGATTTAGATTTGTCAGTTGGGAATAAGTGAGGGTACTTGAGTTTCATCTGATCCTCGCGCTCCCACGTGAACTCCGGTCCACGTCTTGAGTTCTAACGAACTCTCACAATAGGAATCCGACTATGCTTACGAACCTTGACCTCCCGATCCATAATCTCCATTGGTTCTTCGACAAACTGCAACTTGTCGTCAATTTTCAGCTCTTGGAATGGTACCACAAGTGTTTCATCGAACAAACACTTCTTCAACTGTGAGACATGGAATACGTCATCGAACAAACACTTCTTCAACTTGGCTGTCACCCACCTCAGCCCAACAGAGAGTGGAACGGCATTTCCGGCCGTACAATGCTTCAAACGGAGCTGCCTGAATACTAGTGTGGTAACTGTTGTTGTAGGAGAACTCGATCAACGGCAAATGTTTCTCCCAGCCCTTACCAAAATCAATCACACATGCTCGCAGCATGTCTTCAAGTGTCTGGATGGTTCGTTCACTTTGACCATCCGTCTGTGGGTGATAAGCAGTGCTCATGTCGAGACGCGAGCCAAACGATTTGTGCATCGACTGCCACAAATCCGCAATGAAACGCGGGTCACGGTCATAGATAATAGAGGTTGGCACCCCGTGCCTAGAAACCACCTCCTTCAGATAAACAGCAGCGAGTTGCGAAAACTTATCCGTTTCCTTGATCTCAAGGAAGTGCGCAGATTTCGTGAGGCGGTCAACGATCACCCAGATGGTATCGTTTCCGTTTTGTGTTCTCGGCAATCCAGTGACAAAATCCATAGCAATATGTTCCCATTTCCACATGGGTATCTCTGGTTGTTGAAGCAGGCCCGAGGGTTTCTGATACTCCACCTTGACTTTCGCGCCAGTCAAACATTTACTCACGTACGTCGCGATGTCAGCTTTCATCCTCGGCCACCAATACAAAACTTTGAGGTCCTGGTACATCTTATCTGAACCCGGATGAACAGAGTATCGAGACTTGTGCGCTTCGTCCATCTCAAGACCTCTAAGGTTACCGAACAACGGAATCCATATCCGTTCCATGCAGTAGAGAATACAATCAGATCTCTTTATAAGTTGTTTTTCCATGCCCCGCAAGTATTCAGCTTCATAGTTTTCTTCCTTTAATGCCTCTGTCTGAGCTGAACGGATCTGATCAGGAAGATTTGAGTGAACTGCGAGCTGCAAGGCTCGCACACGCTTAGGTTTCGTCTCCTTTCGGCTAAGGGCATCAGCTACAACATTAGCTTTACCTGGGTGATATTTGATGGCACAATCGTAGTCGTTCAATAGTTCTACCCAACGACGCTGTCGCATATTCAATTCCTTCTGGTCGAAAATATGCTAAAGGCTCTTGTGATCGGTGTAGATAGTGCATTTGGTACCGTACAGGTAATGCCTCTAGATTTTCAACGCGAAAACCACGGCCCCTAACTCCAAGTCGTGAGTCGTGTAATTCCTCTCATGAACCTTCAACTGCCGAGAAGCATAAGCTATCACATTGTTGCGTTGCATCAGTACGCAGCTAAGACCCTGAATGGAAGCATCACAATAAACCACAAAATCCTCGGTGCCTTCGGGTAGAGATAAAATTGGTGCACTGCAGAGTTTCTGTTTCAAAAGTTGGAAAGTGTCCTCCTGCTTTGTTCCCCAAGAATATACTACGCCTTTCTGTGTCAACGAGGTAAGAGGTTGAGCGATCTTCGAGAAATCCTTGATAAACCTTCGATAATACCCAGCGAGACCAAGAAATTGTCGCACCTCTGAAGGATTCTTTGGTGCCGCCCAATTTCTGACAGCATCAAACTTTTCAGGATCCACGTGTATTCCCAATTCATTAACAATGTGCCCAAGAAAGTGTACCTCTCGAATCCAGAAGTCACACTTGGAAAACTTCGTGTATAGTTGCTCCTTCCTCAAGAGCTCCAAAATAAGACGTAAGTGCCGCTCTTGATCCTCCTTGCTCTTTGAATAGATCAAGATGTCATCGATAAACACGATGACGAAGTTGTCGAGATACGGTTTGCATACACGGTTCATGAGGTTCATGAAAACCGCTGGCGCGTTCGTCAACCCAAACGGCATAACTAAAAACTCATAGTGCCCGTACCGCGTTCGAAAAGCCGTTTTAGGAACATCCTCCTCTCGAACCCTCATCTGGTGATAGCCCGATCTCAAGTCGATCTTCGAATAAAAACTTGACCCCTGCAACTGGTCAAACAAGTCGTCAATACGTGGCAAAGGGTAGCAGTTCTTGACAGTCACCTTGTTAAGTTCTCTATAATCAATACACATACGGAAAGATCCGTCCTTCTTCTTTACAGACAAGACTGGGGCTCCCTAAGGCGATGAACTGGGTCGGATAAAACCTCTATCCAACAGTTCTTGAAGTTGGTTAGACAGCTCTTGCAACTCTCCGGGTGCAAGACGATAAGGAGAACGGGCAATCGGAGCTGCTCCTGGCATAAGGTCAATCTGAAATTCCACCTGACGATGCGGAGGTAAACAAGGTAATTCTTCAGGAAACACATCAGAAAACTCACAAACTACTGGAAGATCCTCGATCTTCCTTTCTTCAGGCTGAGGGTCGGAAACTAGTGCGAAAATGGCAGGATACCCCTTTTGCAGACACTTCTGAGCTTGCATAACTGAGATGACACCAACCATCACACCGCTACAATGACCCTGAACCGACAATGATTCCCCACTGGGGAGAGGGATACGCACGATTTTCTCTTTACAGAGAATTTCCGCTTGGTGCTTCGACAACCAATCCATGCCAACGACCACATCAAAACTTCCAAGAGTGACAGGGAGTAAGTCAATGTCGAACACTTGACCCATTAGATCAAGCTTACAGCCAAAAAGAACATGAGAAGCTTCAATCGATTTACCATCAGCTAATTCTACTACATGCTTATTTACAAGAGGTGTGGGGGTCAACCCTAACTGACGACTGAACCACAAAGACACATAACTCCAATCGGAACCAGAGTCAAACAAAACAGAAGCAAAAAGATTGTTCACAGTAAACGTACCAGTCACCACATTGCCATCATTGCGAGCCTCCCCAGCGCCAATAGTAAATACTCTACCACGTGCCCCGTTCCCGCCATTGTTCCCATTATTGTTGTTCCCAGCATTGTTGTTGTTACCAGCATCCTGATTAAGCTGAGGGCAATCCCGCTTAAAATGACCTTCATCACCACACTGAAAACAGCCCTTACGATTTCCCTGATTCTGTTGAGGCTGCTGCCTCTCTTGTTGCTGCGACTGCTGCGGCTGCTGAGGCTGTTTTGGAAGCTAGACCCTACAATCTTTGGCCATATGACCCACTTTGTTGCACCTGTGACATACCCGGCTGTATGGCCCGCGATGGTGGAACATACACTTATTACACTTTGGTAGCTTTCCCGCGTAGGAACCCTGATTTGAATTGTTGCCCTGATTCTGATTCACAGAAGACGACTGGCTAAAACTGCGGCTGATACTGTTGTCAGGCCTTTTCTGAGATTGACTGGCACTGGTTGCTTTGTCAGCATCGTTCCATTTTCGCTTGTTATCACTAGCAGGTGTGGTAGCGGTAGCAGCAGGGGTAGTAACAGATACACGAGGTGGTAGCGATCCACGCTCGACCTCTTGGTCGGTAATCTTGTGTGCTAAACGGATGATCTGAGCTAAATTGTTGAGATTTGCAGCAGTGACCAAACTCTTTACTGCTGGTGATAGGCCCTTGATATACAGCTCAATTCTTCGGTGTGGGGGTCGTGATACGTTCGGGCACATATTAGCTAACTCATGAGGCCTCTTTGTGTATGCCTCGATCTCCGACCCCACCATCTTCAGATCGTAATATTCGTTCTCCAGTTTCTGCACCTCATCGCGAGGATGGTACTCCTCTCTCATTAACTCCTTGAAATCCTCCCAAGTAGTGGCATTCGCCATCTCAATACCCAACATTTGAACTTGGGCATTCCACCAAGTCAGGGCACCATCCTCGAGCGTGCCCGTAGCATACTTCACCCTGTCCCTAGCAGTACAGTTACACATTGCAAACACCGATTCCGCCTTCTCAAACCAACGTAGTAACCCCACAGCCCCTTCAGTCCCACTGAATGTCTGTGGCTTACAATCCATAAATGCCTTGAAAGTGCAAGCAGGCGGATGGTTTTGGTTCTGATTCGCTGGCTGACCTAATGGACGAAAGGAAATACAACACAAGGGTAAGAGTTGTGTACGCGACACAAGAATAAAGAAAATTTGGCACATATCGTACCAGCTTGGTAGGCTGCTAAAGCCTCAGCCACACGTGTGTTGATTAAGTTTGTCAGCTCAGCCTGGGTCATCGCGATGTGACCACGTCCATGACCTCGTCCACTCATGATTCTATATAAGGAGAGGGAACAAATTTAAGAGTCGAGATTAGGTAAGAGTCAAGTATGTTGACATCTACAAACTACCAAGTTTACACCAACAATAGGGCAGAACCCTTCTCACACTCGTTAAGCCTCACTGAGACTTACATGCACCTCACATTATTATTATGTGTGCACCCATAATAACAAGGCAATTTGCATGCTTATCTCAGTGCCTCTTAACTTGCGCTAAAAGTTTCCCCCACATTCACATAGCAAAACAAAAGGTATCACAGGATTACGAATCACAAAAGTCGAAGAGTAGTGTCACACTATCAAATCACCATAGTGTCTAGTATATCGTTTCATGCAAGCTGTGAGTGTGACTACTAAACAAGTAATGTATAAAGTAAATAGAAGACGAACCTTGCAATCTGGAGCTGAGTGTCATGGTCGCTTCCTGAACTGTTCGGTTATAGTCTGGTTTTATAAAAACGTTTTAAAAACCTAGTTCACTATAACCAGTGGCTCTGATACCAAACTGTCACACCCCCAAAATTCCACATGCGGAAACAGCGCGGGACATGTGACGTACAGGATCCAAGCCACCAATCACATTGAACCAATAATAAAACATTACCAAGTTTATGCTTATTAAATTAAGTAATCATGATTGTCTAACAAGAGTTATCAGATTCAGCGGAAGCAGAAGACAAACATTGTTTAATGTATTCTCAAAAACCAAATGTAATAATGATTAAATAACGTTCAAGTACTCCTCAGCGACATGACCATGACCACTCCAGCCATCCAGACAGCAAGTTCCTTTCCACCTAACGACCTGCGTGCATGCAACAAGTGTATCAGACAACGCTGGTGAGTTCATAGTTTTACGAAAACGTTGGTTACCAAGTGTTTAGTTTAACCTATTGAATTTAATGTTGATAATATCCCGAATACAAGATGGCTCCTGATTTACACTGCCCTTTCTCCAATGCTCCTATCAAAGCATTGGTCATGACTAGGTCATTAGTTCAAACCCGTCCTCTCAGGTACGGGGTGAGGGTGCCAAACCTAAGTAGCGCTACCAACTAATACCTTGTTACCTCTCAGGTAACCAAACAACACGGAGGGACTTTAATGGTGATAAGATGAGTATATTATCCAACATTCCAGATTTACCCAAAAGACATATTCCACGCAGGAATACCCATGATTTACCCAAAACCAATCCCTCTCAGGGATACCCAAAGACTGTCCCAACCACCGGGACGCATGCTCAAGAGGATTGAACTCACCTTAGTTTGCTCGGTATGTTTTAATTACCCGTCCAGTTGGTCAACCCAAACCCTACCATGAAAACAACATCAGTTTCGCAATCGTTCAAGTCACATAGTTAACACAGTTTGCATTCATCAACATGAGCATTGTATGACATATATCAACTACCCAAGTCACGCACGAGTACACATCCCATGTGACCGCATAACACTTAACAGAGGAATGTCTTAACTACACAATGCAAATCAGATTTCATATCTCTAGAACAAATCATTATCATGCATCAGTCGATAATCATGAACATTCACAACACATGCAATACACTTGAACACTGTTACACCTGGTGCCCCCTTAGCGAAATACCCCGGTGACGAAACCCCATATGTTTCGTCGGCTTCATGGGTGACGAAACCCCATATGTTTCGTCGGCTGCATGTGTGACGAAACCCCATATGTTTCGTCAGCCACATGTGTGACGAAACCCCATCTGTTTCATCGGTGACAGTTACAGAAACATCAGTTGCACAAATTAATCATGAACTATGGATCAAACGAAGGTTATTACGTACAATCTAGCAACCCTAATATTAACCATCATCATAACAGTTTCCAATCATTGAATCACATACACAGATTTCACATAACTCTTAATCATATTCACAACTACAATTTCAAGCCAAAACTCCGATGTTCTAATCACATGTAAACCAAACTACTAACCCTCGATACTCAATCGACATTAACATTGCACTTAAATTGTTGATCATCGTCATGCACCATACTGGTTTACAATATCATTAGCAGACCCACATAAAGTCATACAAAACAATCTCAAATCATAGCACATCATTAACAGAAGGTCACTAAACGTATATCAAAGGATTTAGATTAATTGAGATGGAAAGAGTGCCTTGAGAGTTTCTTCTGCCGTCGGTCGTTTGAGAGAGTTAGGGTTTGTGTTTACGGCAAAAGATTGCAAGTAGGTTATAATATAAAAGAAGTTGGGCCGCTAATCTCTCTGGGCCGAGGCCTTCCTCGGCGAAAGACTTACCCGACGAAACTCCCAGGTTTTGTCGAGCTTGAGGGTGGCGAAACTCCCAGGTTTCGTCGGGATCAAAGGTGACATAGAAAACTTTTATATTAAATCTCAATTAACTATGTTTAATCATATTAACCGCCACACATACAATCACCAAGCAAACACATAAGTGTTAACCATTCACATATCCATTAATCATTCAAATAAACCAAATTATAAAACAAGGTTGTGCACTCAGTGATGTGTAAAAGATAGACCTTGAAATCTCGGGTTGTCACATCAACCCCAACTTGAAAGAAATTTCGTCCCGAAATTTGACAAGTAATCCAAAACATCAAGACATTAACTCAGGATGACTGTGGATTTTCCGCGGGTACCACAGTTAGGGACTCAGAGCGTTAAACTTTTTGATTTTGAACTCAAGTGGTTAAAACCACTAAAACACAGTGACTCAAAAAGTAATTTACTCTAATTTTTAGAGTAAATTACTTTTTGAGTCCCTACGTTTTAGGGGTTTTAACCACTTGAATCCAAAATTAAAAGTTTAACGCTTTGAGTCCCTATTCGTTCATTTTATAACGCTTTGAGTCCAATTTTCTAAAACTTGTGCTTTAATTGTGGGCTCAAGTGGTTAAAGATACTAAAACAAAGGGACTTAAAACGTTATAAAATGAGTGGTTAGGGACTCAGAGCGTTAAACTTTTTGATTTTGAACTCAAGTGGTTAAAACCACTAAAACACAGTGACTCAAAAAGTAATTTACTCGAATTTTTAAGACCTATGGTAGTTTTTTAATTTACCTTTTTACCCTTTCAATTAAAAAACAATAAAAATGAAGCTACAATAAATCTCATAATTTTTCATTAAAAACATAGCAATTAAAACCAAAGATGAAGTTCAACCTTCTTAGTGTTGGAACTAGGTTCACCTTTTATAAAATATAATTACAAAATATATAATAACGAGACTCTCATTATTCGTAGGAAATATCATAGTACAATACCGGTTGCAGTAAATAAATAAAAGGAATATAAAATATAATTATTTATACCAATCTTGATTCAAGCCGTATCTCTGGTGGGTCCTTCACGCGCACTTGATAGCATCTTAGACTCGAGTATTCATTATCTTGAGTCTTGAAAAATACTCCTTGTTTGCACCAAAGAGCACACTAAAACATTGACGATTTTGGTTGAGGCATGTGTTCAACACGCTTCCCTTAAAACAGATTTCACGCCTCTACCAAAGACGACGCGTCTGTCTCCCATGGTACAACAGCCGAAGCAGTCTGTACTGCCGAAGATGGCCACGTGCCCGAGGTTACACCGGATAATTGTAGTGTTTGAACTTATGGAACAAATAAGGATGTGATGGTGGTGAAATCGAATAGAGAAAACATATCTCTCTAAATACCCAACACATGGGTCTTTAAGTATTTTTTTCTTTTCAATAACCCTCCATATTGTGACAACTGGCACAAAACCGATAATTTTCGTACAATTTTAAAATTAGTTATTAATTGCAATTATGTGCTTAAATGTCAACATTTTGTGATTACTTGCCATACATATGAATTGCAAGTTTTATACTTCAAATATTGCTTTATGCATTACTTTAAGCGTTGCGTCAGAAAGACTAGTAAACTCACCGGTAAGACACCCTGTGTCAGCATTTCCGCAGAAAGCAGTCAGACAATAGAATTAGGGCCTAGGAGTAGGTCCAACATCTAAAATACATTAAAACCCAAGTATGGATACAAGGGTTAACATATAAACTTTCCGAAAAGCTAAACTATGCACTAAAAGCACCCGAAACTCACTTTAAATGCTGAAATCAGCATAATTCAGCATAATTTAGCTATAATTCAGCTTTTAACATCAAAATATCATGCAAAATGTATGAATTAGTGTCCAGAATAACTCTTAAAGTGTCGGGAATTGAAACTGTCACAAAAGGTGCTTCATACTTAGTGAAACTACGCAATTTAGCGCTTTAACGAACCGTAACGAAACGGACAACCGGACACTACCCGAAATACCAAATTTTCACTAGACACATTGTTTTAGTGTTACGAAGCTAGTTATGATCACCAAACATCATATTACATCTCATAAACACTAAATACCTAAAAATACCTAACTAATACCATTACATTCCAACTAAATCAAGAAACTAACAATTGAAATGTTACACTTTACCCCCCCTCTTTGGACGGTTGGGACAACGGTCCCACCTAAGGATTTTAATTGATTATTTTTGATTCTTTGTTGGAGAATATACCAACACAATATACCTTATACCACCTAATTGTTGGAAAATTATTCATAAGAACCATAAGACTTATGCATTTCACAACAACAACATCATCTTTCTCCTCCTTCCTTCCCTTGCTCACGGCTCAAACACACCACACTACCACCACCTTTTTCACTTCATTTACAACCATGTCAAGGCTACTAGAAGGTGTAAGAAGCTTATCTAAGAAGGTGTAAAGTGCTAGAAGTGGAAGGACCTCACTTTGGAGCTTTTAACCACTTGATTTCTTCCTTGTTCATCATCTTCATTCTTGTGCCACTTCCCTAGCCATTAGAACTAGTATTAAGCTTCTCGATCACTAAAATAAGTCATGTTTATGTTATGTACAAGTTTCACCATATAAACAACTTAACTTTTAAAGAAGAAAATGAGAAGATCTAACATATTTATGAAGAAATCAAGTGATTACATGAATTTTTAGTGTATATAATGAAGTTGTTGATGTTTTATCTTGTGTTTATGTTTAGATCAAGTATGTTAAAGCTTGGATCTAACGAGTTTAAGCATGGATCTTGAAGGATCCATGGTTAAACTTGAAGATGAACATATGAAGCATTACGTGAACTTGAGATATGAATTTTTATGCATAATCTTGTAATTTTCGAATAATAAAGTGTGTGTAGAACTAATTTTTGAAACTAAAACTCATGGAAAGTTTGTTAAAAATTTAACATAAAGCTTGTTTTTGAAAGATCTAAAGTTATTAAGCATGGATCTTGAAAGATCCATGGTTAAACATGGTGTTAAAAATAATGATCTTTCTAATGAACATAAAAGTGGTCTTAGAACATGATTTACAAAGTTTTGAAACCATAAAACTCATGGATGAATGAGTTAATGGATTAAAGTTTCACATAAGTTTGTTTAAAATACTCAAGAACACTTATTTTTGGAAAGATCACAATATGTTAAGTGTAGATCTAAAAGACCACATTTTTAAGAATCAAGTTCACCATGATGTTTCATATGAAGAAATTAGTATATGTTGTTGATGATTATTGTTGAAAATTGTTTTGGTGATTGAAAAGAAAATAAACACATGTTTTGAAAACATGGGAAACCTCCATTTTTAGGGGAAACTATGTCAAAATTTTTATAAAATTTTGACACTTAGAAAATATAAGTTGTGGTGAAACTTATTCCCTAAAAATTCACCTAAAAATATTTACCAAGGTTTCCCTAATTTGTGTGTAAAATTACAAGTCAAGAAATGGTGATTTCTTCAAGTTAAAATCAATATTAAGTATGTATATTTTTAGGGAAAATATATATATTTAGTGATCACCAAATTTTGTGCTAAGTGTATATTTTGTGTATTATATGTAGTAGTGTATTAGGGACATGAAAATACACTAAATACTCCCAAGGAGTATGAATACAAAAATACACATACAAATACATAAGTATACAAGTATACAAAATTCCTCACAAGGAAGTATATGGACAAATACAAGGAAATATATTTATAAAAATATATTCCTTAACATATTATTGAACTTGGACAAGTTATGAACTTAAATATATATTTTTGAACAAAAGTATATAACCTATACCAAGTATTGGAATTTATACAAAAATCGGGTGGATAACCAGAATAACCATATATATATTTTATAACATGACCAAAATATATATATTTCATATAAGTCTTAAAAATATATTATTTTTAAGAAATATAAGTCCGGAAAGTAATAAAAATCAAAGTATTGATTTTTGGTGAAAAAGACAAAATACACAAGTATTTACATAGAATACAAGTATACTTTCCTAAGAATACTTGTACAAAAATAATATTGAAAATATTATTTCACAAAATACTTATATTTATTTTTGGGAAAATAATATAAGTAACATACATGAAAAGTTAAAAATATAAATTATTTTTAACACTTATTACCGTGAGAAAGACTTTATAAATGAATATATATTTGAGAAGTGAAATATATATTTACAAGTAAACAATATATATACTCAAGGTGCAAGAACATGACAAACGGGCAAGACCCGACAAACAAGGGCACGACCCTCACTAAGAATGAACGTACAAAGAACATATACATAAACAAAATATGGTGACTTGTACTTGTATAATACAAGTCTAGTGACTAACATTAATAGAACACGTATAGGTCACGACGCTACAAAACCAACCGGTGAAGTTTGCGGCGCAGAATACACAAAGTTGTGAGTTCATGTCCCCACTTTTAAACTTTTACTTGTTTTCTAAACTTGGGGAAAATACATGTACTCTGGTATGTTGAATACAAAACTAAGGAATGATACTATAGATCATGTGACGTATAGGGTGCCATAAGCACCATTAATCAGTTACATACCAAGACCGCGGAACAAAAGGTTAGATCTAATGGGTTTCAGGCAGCCACACTCTTGGCCACACTTTTACCGAGAGTGCTTTTGTGTCTCTAGTCGTGAATCGACAGTCGTGAATCGACAAGTAAAAAATGCCTATGGTTTGGATGCTTTCTATGTCGTTGCACATGTTAGTGGCCTTGCAAACCACTAGCGATCTCGTATTCCTTACATTTACAGAACTCAGTTTCAGATACGTCATTACAAATTACATACCATGTTTTCATACAAGTATACAAATGCTCTATGTAAAAACTGCATGAACTCACACCAACATTATGTTGACGATTTTCCAAAACTTACATGTATTTCAGGAAATAAGATGGATCTTGGGCACTGGTGTTGTTTTCAAGACGTAAATTTAAAGTCTAGATGTTATCCACTTTTGTTTTGTAACATAACTTGAGGATACATTGGTTGAAACTTAAATGACTTGTGTTTGCAACATTTCAAACTTTGAATGGATGAACATCATGTTTTAACCATATAGTTGATATTGAGCAAGTCACAGATCATACGCTTCTGCAAAAGTCAGGGTGTGACAGTTTGGTATCAGAGCTTCAATTGTAGTGAACTAATATTCTTTCTCGAGTCTAGACTACAATCACTAGGATTCTCTCACAAAAAAACATTTTCACAAAATATTTTTCATTGCCTTTACAAAAAGCGCCAAGATCCGCAAGTCGAACATTTTTTTTTCAAAGGGAAGACAAAGTAAAGACAAAGCAAGGACATTAGTAGGGAGGGAGAATACCCCGACTAATGTGCCAATTGAGGTATAGTCAGTCCCTATGGGAGAGACTTGCCAAAGACAAAATGACCCCCGAAAGAACATATGAGAATTATATGTGATATGTTGCATTTATTGCCTGTATATACTAAATAACATTATCATTTATTAATATATATATATATATATATATGTATGTATGTATGTATGTATACTAGTCGTTTACCCGCGCGATGCGGTGGGAAACATATCACTTAGGTTGGTGAGTTTAGGGCTATGTACGGAGCGATTCGGTTTTGAGCCATAACCAAAACCAAATTCGCGATGCAACGGAAAACACAACACTTGTTAGTAATTCTAAGGGTGTGCATGAGAAGGTTCAGTTCAGTTGGGTCATAACTAAAATCTAAATTTTCGGTTAAGGTACTCTCAAAATCAAATATGTTACACTATAAAATAAAATTTTGAAAATTTCGGTAAAATTAACACTACAAAGAGAAAAGGGGACGCCCCTTTCCCCAATGAAGTTTCGCCCATGATATTGTATAGCTCTTCTATATAGGAAACAAACAAAATCTTGTACCAACGCATCTATGATTTTATGATATAAAATAAATTCTATACAAACACATCTAACAGTAATTTTATTACTTCTCATGTATACTAACATACAACAGAAGTATCATTCCAACATTCATATTACTTCTCATGTATACTAATAGTAATTTTATTACTTCTCATGCAAATTCAAAGGCTGCAGAAGTTGGACCCATGTTCTAGAAGACAAGCAAACCATCTGACTGATCTAGATAATCATTGTTTATAGCTAACATCACTCCAAGGTATTCATGTAGCTTAGCCTGCATTGATAAGTGAAACTATAGATAAATTTTTCAATCTAAATGAAGCGGAAAGAAATATATCAAGGGATTACATGGATGTTAGCCCGTTACCCAAATCACCCGACCCGTTTTAACCTCCTACCCAAATGAACCGACCCGCCCATCTTGTCAACTCCATATTAAATGATTTTACGCTATTGACCTGAGCAATGTGTTAAATATCATTATAAAAAGCTATATTACTACAATAAATATTTTATTTAACTTAAAAGATTATTTATTAGGTTTTTATATATCATTAACAGGTCAAAATTCCCATGAATATGATGGCCTTGAAATGTCACTTAAAATGTGTTAAAAGTTATCTATGGAATTATTGAAGTTATAAAAGTTCATGTTCATAAATTTGGTTCTTTTAACAACCGATTCGGTGTAGGCGACACTGTTTGACTGCATAAAAGATCAAAATTTACCAGTCATTATATACACATAAAGCCCATATACAAAAAATACACATATAAGAGTGATATGTTTGTGTGATTTTAGTAGACATTAAAGTTGACCCAAATAAGCCCATATGCAAAAAACGCTTGTTGCCCAAATTAACTCATTCTTTAACAAATAGATCATGATATCCACATTTTTTATCAACAGGATAATCAGTTGCTCATATACTTAACCCTCGTAAGATGCAAAATAAAAACTATATATATAATGTTTTGGTAAAGTAGCTCAATCATTGCAATATTGGTGTATCATGTGGTAAAAGATAGCTTACATTTTTCTTCTTAACAAAACAAAGCCAACTACTCGTTCATGCGGTCTAAAACTAATATAGCGTCTAAGTCTATACCCTACCAACAGGAGCTGCTTGTGCTAGAGCGTATACCTGAAAAGAGAGGTACAGATAGATGGTGATGCCAAATCAATAATGGTGGTGATGTTGCAAATACATTAAGAGAACAGCTAGTAATGGATACTCGACTATTAAACACTTACTAATCATCACCTCGGTTCTATAACACTAATATATACAGAGTGCATAATTTTTTTGACCTGAAAATAAACCCTTTAACAACCAAAACTATCATTAAATAAAAACAAAATATTATGTAGCCTTAGTTCGATATTTGACTGCATATATTCTCATTGAACCCTAGATCAACAGTTTGCTTGTTTGATGCATTAAAGACCTCTTGAGGTCACTTTTGACTCATCTGACCCGCTCAAATAAAGCAATTTAAGGGTGCAATAATTTAAATATACTTCAGGTCACTTTTGACCATTCGACCCGCTTCTAATAAATCAATTAAAAAGTTGACCACGTCAACAAAACCAAACAGTAACAAATACCTGCAGCTGTAAAAATTAACTCTCTCCAGCCAACAGCCAACATGATGCTCACAAGAACACCGATATCCTAAGGATGCTGCCCTGCTTAGGTTAACTTTGCCAGGCCTAGGGTGTAAACCAAGCTCCTTGATGGAAATTATTAAATGAGCTGGTGTTACTCAAACCGGCGATAGAGCTTGCTGGTGACATTTAAGGACTTGTTAACCATGCTTCCTTCTTGTTCCTACTCTCTTAATGCTATGATCAATGTAATCATATGTATTGATTCCCTACACATGACATAGTTGTGGTTTAATTAATGACTTTAAAATATATTAATACTTTTCAAGCATGTTAATGGGAAATAAAAACCTCATCTTCTTTATTAGAAGAATGTGATGGAAAGAAAGCTGAACAAGTGGAAGCGTTGCAATCATAGCCAAATTCGTGTGCACTCCCTGTCACAAGTTAAAGTTAGATATTGCTATTTGTCAAACAGTTGTTTTTGGGGTTCAGTTTACCAGACATGATAGCTGCATCAACTGCACCTTCAGCCATGCTGAAGTTTGGTTATAATTACCAAAATACAAAGTCAATGTTAATTAGACATATATGGCAACAATATGCAATAATTACACAGATGCTAACCCTCTATATGTGGTCCACTTTCCACCAGTAATAGTGACCAATCCAAGAACATCTTCACACCTAACATGATCTCTTGAGATACTCTCTGTATTCGTTGCATTCGGATTGGTAGCCAAAGGTCGGATACCACTCCAAACAGACAGGGCATCTATGCGCTTTACCTATACAACGCATAACAATAATATAATCAATGACACGATAAGGTGCATAATGTAAGAACAAGAGAAATCTGCAAATTAACTTTAACATTGAGATAATCACAAATGCCATCAAGTATAAATTCGATTTCATCCTCATGAGGTTCTGGAAGCATGGTAATGCTTGTACTTGAGTCAGTTGTACCAGAAACTGTCCTTCCTAACCATGGGATCATGAACGCAATACGTCCGTCTTTTGTTTTGGGAACAATCAACCTTGTGACCCATCTTGTGCTTGTTCAACCCACCCCTTTGCCACCTACAATGACTAATGTATTTTTTTACCTTTGCAAAACTCCCAAGGCCAGAAGTTCCAATGAACAATTGCCGACATAAAGGGGAAAAGGTTTCATGACTGGTCCCAAAGTTGTATAGCACATCAGCTGCAATGACATTAAATAATTTTAGTTAAAATCGAATACCTGACACCGTCGTAGATCTGGTCGGAAATGGCCATAAAACGATTCCATCTCCATTTTCCTCGTATGCAGCTTGTATACTTTGCACCGCCTCCACTTGAACCCTAATGGCATGTAGCCGCCAAAACCTTAGAACTCGTCGCTGCCATCATGCGATTTAGTAGGTTTCGACCCAAATCGGGTTTTGTTCATCCGTTCGTTCTATCCACCAGACCCGACTTTTTTTACACTAAACCCTAGAGGCGGGGCCTTTGCTCGCATCAGCACAACACAATCAGGCCCATTTTGACATGCAAATGTATACTAACCAGCCAATTCAAGCATGGATCCGCAGCGCCACGGTAGAAATAACCACCCACAAAAGAGGCGGGGCCTTTGCTCGCATCAACCGTTCGCTACGGTTGCGCTCGCCGCGCCGTTTGATGGATATTCTGAACGAAAATCAAATTTAAACAATGAAATTTAAAATTTTAGAATTTAATTGACCCAATTCAAGCATGGATCCGCAGCGCCACGGTAGAAATAACCACCCGCGACAGGGGCGGGGCCTTTGCTCGCATCAACCGTTCGTTGCGGCTGCGCTCGCCGCGCCGTTTGATGGATATTCTGAATGAAAATCAAATTTAAACAATGAAATTTAAAATTTTAGAATTTAATTGACCAAAAAGTTACCTCAATGAATATACTCGTTGATGTCAAATCACTGGATCATATAGCATGGTGAAACCAAGATACAATTCTGAAAAAATAAAACAGGATCATATAGCATGGTCAAATCGCTTTCTTAAGGCAACGCCATCCCGATAGAAATAACCACCCAATTCAAGCATGGATCCGCAGCGCCACGGTAGAAATAACCACCCACGACAGAGGCGGGGCCTTTGCTCGCATCAACCGTTCGTTGTGGTTGCGCTCACCACACCGTTGCGGCTGCGCTCTGATGGGTGTCGAGTGTTATATATATTAGGTGTATATTTTAAGCCCCTTTAACACTTTTTAGTCAAGTTTTAAATTTATAAAACACGATATTTACTAACACTAGACACACATATGGGCAAGTGCACCCATTGTGAGCGTAGTATAGTGTTGGTAAGATACCGAGGTCGTCCAAGGACACAAGAGCTTTTAGTATCGGTTTATCCTCAACGTCTAATCAAATAAAAAAGTTTAGAAAAATGTTTTAAACTAAGAAAAGTAAAAACTAACTAAAAATGCTGAAAATAAAAATAAAAGAAAAAACAGATAGACAAGATGAATCACTTGGTTCCGACTCGTATCTAGTGTAACCTTTGATTATTTTCGCACTTTTGCACATAATTAAGGGATTATCTTAGTTATTGTAGTAGGCCCCTCTTTTGAAGGCGACGTTACCCTCACCCCAGTAGTTTGAGTCAGCAAGGATACAATCCTAAAAGGGTGGATTATTGAAAGATAATGAATTAAGTTATTAATGCAGTATTATGGTAGGCCCCTCTTTTGAAGGTGACGTTACCCTCGACTAAGTAGTCTGAGTCAGCAAGGATACAGTCCTAAATAGCCGGGTTATAGTATTAATAGTAGTTAACTTATGAGGGGGTCAAAGAGTTTGGACCCCCGCCATCTAATATCGTGAAGCATTGAAGGAGGTCCTACTAAATTTGACCCAGGTCCATTGCAGGACCTCTAAACGCTGAACAATGGCAAGACCTTTACCAAACCGTTCCATTAACCCCCGACCAGGTAGCCAACATACCTCCATATAGACCGTGGAGATATGAATGGTGAAAATCTTTTATTTTATATAGACAGTAAAATAATGCCAAGACACCACGGACAAACGATAAGGAAAGATCACCTTCAACATAAGAAACTAGTTATTAAAGTCATTAATACAAAACCAATTAAAAAGTGCGAAAAGATTAGAAATAAAAAGTATTACACTAGACACTTTGTCTTCACCAAGTGGTGTAAGAGACTTAGGCAAACATGGCCTTGATTGTCAAGAACTCTTACGATCAATCTTGGATCCCGAGACGACTCACACACTCTATGATGGACAATGGATGATGGTGGTGGATGATGGTGTTATGGTGGTGGTGGTGGGTGGTGGATGAAGTGTGAGAGAGGTGGTGCCAAGGGATGGTTTGAGCTCTAGCCAAGCACTCCTATTTATAGGCTGAACAGGAGCTCGGGCATGGCCCCGTGTCCAGTGGGCACGGCCCCGTGTCCACATCCTTCTCTTTCTTCATTTATTGCAGCTTGTCTTATTGGTTGACCACGCCCCCGTGTCCGCTGAGCACGACCCCGTGTGCAGAAGAATCTTTGTACTATGAAGATTTGCCTGGATTGTGCGAATCTTTTAGTTGACCACGGCCCCGTGCCCGCTGAGCACGGCCCCGTGGTGGGCAATGGAAGCTTCTACCACTTTGTCTTTTCTGCTGACACTTGGGCACGCCCCCGTGCTGGCTGAGCACGGGGCGTGTTCAGTCTCCTGTTATCTTGTTTTGCTTGGGTAGATGCTGTCGTGGGGTCGGGCATGTCACGTCTTGTTCCTTTTCTTGTATTTATGTTAGATTTTGATGTCTTTTTGCTTCTTTTGTTAATTTGAGCTCATTTAATCCTGAAAATACAAAAGGAAGACAAAAGCACACTTTTTCCAACATTAGTACTAAAAAATGGTTAGTTTTATGCCACAATTGATGTAATTTATATGTTGCATTTTGCACACATCAAATACCCCCACACTTGAATCTTTGCTTGTCCTCAAGTAAAACTCTTTAATATGTGGCTATTACACTCTCAAATGGAATGGGTAGAGAAGAAGGTTTTTGGGGTTGTCATAGAGTGTCGGGATTTCCAAGATTCTTTATTTATTTTTATTTTTATTTATTTACAATCCTATTCGTCATGATTTATTTAAAACTTTTCATAAGATAAATTACTTATTAGGGCATAACATGCCTCTTTAAAATTCTATTTATATACAAGTTCACATACCTCACGGGGATCACTCAACACTCGGCCGAAGATGTATTTAGTGGATCACTCGAGAGCGGCATGGAACTTACTCCTACCATAGGCTTGCCAAGCAATCAATCCTCCTCCTTTTTAACTTATATACCTTTGTAAATATCAAGAGGACTTTGTGGGTGAAGGGTTAGGCTTGGGTTAAAGGTAGGTGGTTGGGTTAGGGGTTAGTAGAAAAAGGGCGAAAAGCGTAACAAGCGTCGGTTTTCGTAAGACTTTTATTTTTGTAACTTTTATTTTGATGAAGCTATTATTCAAACAAAGTTATTTTTGATGAACTTGTTTGTTTATTTTCTTTTGCTTCATCAACAACACATTTTTTTTTTGAAAAGTCATACGAAAAACCGAACTTGTTACTAAAACAAAGGGTTAAAAATGAAAAAGGTTTTGGTGGGTAAAAGGGTGTTTGGTTTGGGTTATGAAATGAAAAGGTTTAGGCTCAAAGGGGCTAACTAGGGGGATTTTGGGTAGGTGGTAAAAAAAAAGAAAAATAATGGTGTAGAAATAAAAAAAAGGGGTTAGTCCTACTGCCTCCATCATTTACTTACTTGGGTTTAAGTTGGTAAGGACTGGGAATGCATCGTCGTGGCAAGTTCTAGAGTTGTAAGAACCAAGCGGCTATTCACACAAGAAACGAAAAATGAGCATTCAGTTTACTGATATGTATTTGTATTCTCAATAAAGGCTCAAAACTCACTTTTGTGGGAATGGGTTTTTATGTGATCAAGTATATATAATCAAATTTTAACTAAGCTTGTCATGCCTTTTCATAATTTTCTTATGTTGGTTCTTTTTATCACGACGCTATCGGTTGTAAATTTGTAAAAATATAACCTTTTTGAGAATTTGAATTTCCTGAGTTAAACCTAGACAAGTAAAAAAAAATGAAATTTTTTTTTTGAAAAAAATTTGTGGTGATTAGCGGTTCCAATAGAGTTTTGTGTAAGGCTTGTATTTAGGACTTGCAAGATTCAAGGTTTTAGCATCCCCCCCACACTTAAATTACACATTGTCCTCAATGTGTCCCAAAAATAAGTTTTTAGGTTGATTGAATGTGTAAAAGGTGTGATTTAAACAAAAATTTTGTGTTACAGGGCGCTGAACACGGCCCCGTGTTGTCCGGGCACGGCCCCGTGTTCAAGTGCCAGAAACAATAAATTTTCAAAAGAAACAGAAGCCTGGACACGGGGGGCGTGTTGAGTGAACACGGCCCGTGTCCAGTTACCTGAACTGGGGAACTTCTGCAGACTGTGCAGCACGGGGCCGTGTTGGGCGAACACGGCCCGTGCTGAGCTTACTGTAAACGAAGAAAGTTGTCGGATGGTCCTGTTTTCCTGCATGGGGTGCTGGTTCAAGTTCCCCTTATCATCCTTTGTCATCTCAAGTGTGTTTTATTCCTGAAAATTAAACTAACTAGAAAACATGAAAATTAATCTAAACTAAACTAAGGATAGTTCCGCGGAATGCCTCCGTGGTGCGCCACGTTTATAAGGGTCCTTGGCTAGACCCAAAGCCTGGTCATATGTTACCCAAGTGGGATGTTTGGCATCCCATGTTGCACCGTCGGAGAGCTTCATCCAAACTTGAGTCTATGACCTTCATGTAACTGACCGGGTCTTCGTCTTCTACTCTTTCTCCAACTCCGAATCTTACTTCCTCATCCCCAACCCTCAATGTTAGTGTTCCATCATTCATATCTACCACTGCTTGGGCCGTAGCTAAGAATGGTCGTCCTAGGATGAGTGGTACTTCGGTATCCTCCTCCATATCTAGTATGACAAAGTCGGCCGGGAATACAAATTCACCGACTTTGACTAATAGATTTTCAGCGACACCTTGTGGATATTTGACGGATCTATCGGCTAACTGTATGCTTATTTTTGTAGGACTTGTTTTTCCTAAACCGAGTCGATTGAACATTGATGAGGGCATGAGGTTGATGCTTGCCCCAAGATCGGCTAATGCATTACGAATGGGGGATTCCCCAATCGAGCAAGGAATTGTGAAGCTTCCGGGGTCAAGTTTCTTTTGTGGGAGTTTGTTGAGTAGCAAGGCGGAGCATTCTTCGCCTAAGTTAACTAATTGCAATGATTCAATTTTCCTTTTATGAGTGAGGAAGTCCCTCATAAATTTTGAGTATTTTGGCATTTGAGTTAGGACTTCGATAAATGGAATATTAACATGCAATTGTTTTAGTAAATTTTCGAATTTTGCGAATTGCTCATTGGTCTTTTGACGAATCAACCGACCGGGGTATGGAACCGGAGGAGTCTTAGCGGGCTCTTGGATAGGTGGAGAAGTCTTCTCTTGTTGGGGTGCTGGTGGAGTCGCGGTTTGGTTAGATTGGCCTCTTTCGGTTGGTGGAAGTGGAGCCTCCTCGGAACCCACGGTACGGTTTCTCAATGTTATGAGATGTACTTGTGCCTTTGGGTTGGTTTCGGTATTGCTTGGTAACGCGCCTTGTGGTCTCTCGGAGAAATTTTGAGCTAGTTGGTTTAGTTGTTTTTCAATGTTTTGAATGCTAGCTTGTTGATTTCTAAAATTCGATTCCAACTGTTGAAATCGATCCGAGTTTTTCTTTTCGGTGTCGGAGACGAGGCGAGATATAGAATCTTCAAGCCTTTCTCTTCCACTTTGTTGTTGAGAAAAATTTTGTGGTTGTTGAAAGTTAGTTCGTTGGTTTTGTTGGTTACTACTATTGCCGGGATCTCTCCAGCCAAGGTTAGGGTGGTTACGCCATCCTTGGTTGTAGGTACCCGTTGGAGGACCCGACGGCCTAGGTCTATTATCAATGTAGTTTACCGTTTCTGTTTGCTCATCTAATTCTTTCATACAACTCCAATTTTCATGTGGCCCACCACACCCTTCACAAGCCATAACCGAGGCCGTTTTTGTCATTTCTAGCTTTTTGATTTTCAAAGAGAGGGCCTCGATTTGGGCTTGTAAAGAGGTGCTTTCATCAACCTTATGGGCGCCCAGGGTAATAGATTTATTACCTCGGGGAGTGTGC
Source organism: Helianthus tuberosus (assembly GCA_030545235.1). Lineage (NCBI taxonomy): Eukaryota > Viridiplantae > Streptophyta > Magnoliopsida > Asterales > Asteraceae > Helianthus > Helianthus tuberosus. The sequence goes on from CM060399.1 coordinate 19,314,462, forward strand.
CACTGAAAATTGGTTTGAGCAATTCCCTCAATTTGATTATATATTTCATTTGGGCGACGATTACCTAAAAGTCCCCCGGAGCTAGAATCAAGTGTTTGTCTTGTGTGTGGCAACAATCCATTGTAGAAAGTAGATACTTGTTGCCATACCGCAAGACCGTGATGAGGACACTTTCTTAGTAGCTCCTTGAACCTTTCCCAAGTTTCATATAAGGATTCCCCATCCTCTTGTGAATATGTATTAATTTCAGTCATTAATTTAGCCATTTTAGCAGGAGGGAAATACTTATATAGAAACTTTTGGGCTAGTTCATCCCAGGTGTTTACCGAGCCAACTGGGAGGGTGTTAAGCCAAGCCTTAGCTCGGTCTTTTAGTGAAAATGGAAACATTCGAAGGCGGATGGAGTCATTTGATGCTCCATTGATCCGAAAGGTATCACATATTTCTAAGAAATTAGTAATATGTAGATGGGGATCCTCGTCCGCAAGCCCATGGAAGGTTTCGGAGTTTTGAAGCATTTGTATCAAATGCGGTCGAAGTTCGAAGTTGTTGGCTTCTACATTCGGTGCATTGATAGCGGCGCCGAGATTACCTACAGTGGGCCGTAGGTAATCCATGAGGGTACGTTGGTCCGCCATTGGAATTTGGTCCCCCGAAACTTTCTCTTGGTTTTTAGCTTTAAGTCTTTTTCTGAGAAAGCGTTCGGGTTCTTCAAGAGGTTCTTTTATGTCTCTACTAGAACTGGAGCTCATACACTACGTAGGAAGTTCAAATGTGGCGCCTGGGTTCCAAATCCTGCAGCAAAAACAGAAAAGAACGTTGGTCAGAAGGTTCACCACGGCCCGTGCTCAGTTGAACACGGCCCGTGGTCAGAGTTACAGTGATTGTTTTCTGGATCCCTGTTACTGGGAGTTGGACACGGCCCCGTGTTGCACCGACACGGCCCCGTGCTCAGCTCTCTGTAACTCAGAAAATAAAAACTGCCAGTGATGATGCTGGGCACGGCCCGTGTCCGACCAGGCACGGCCCGTGCTGAGCTTTGCAGAAACTGAAAAACTAAAAAAATGAAAAATAAGAAAAACGATTAGGCCGTTGATTCCTAACTTTCTTAAAATCCTTGTGTCCCCGGCAGCGGCGCCAAAAACTTGATGGGTATCGAGTGTTATATATATTAGGTGTATATTTTAAGCCCCTTTAACACTTTTTAGTCAAGTTTTAAATTTATAAAACACGATATTTACTAACACTAGACACACATATGGGCAAGTGCACCCATCGTGGGCGTAGTATAGTGTTGGTAAGATACCGAGGTTGTCCAAGGACACAAGAGCTTTTAGTACCGGTTTATCCTCAACGTCTAATCAAATCAAAAAGTTTAGAAAAATGTTTTAAACTAAGAAAAGTAAAAACTAACTAAAAATGCTGAAAATAAAAATAAAAGAAAAAACAGATAGACAAGATGAATCACTTGGTTCCGACTCGTATCTAGTGTAACCTTTGATTATTTCCGCACTTTTGCACATAATTAAGGGATTATCTTAGTTATTGTAGTAGGCCCCTCTTTTGAAGGCGACGTTACCCTCTCCCCAGTAGTTTGAGTCAGCAAGGATACAATCCTAAAAGGGTGGATTATTGAAAGATAATGAATTAAGTTATTAATGCAGTATTATGGTAGGCCCCTCTTTTGAAGGTGACGTTACCCTCGACTAAGTAGTCTGAGTCAGCAAGGATACAGTCCTAAATAGCCGGGTTTTAGTATTAATAGTAGTTAACTTACGGGGGGGGTCAAAGAGTTTGGACCCCCGCCATCTAATACCGTGAAGCATTGAAGGAGGTGCTACTAAATTTGACCCAGGTCCATTGCAGGACCTCTAAACGCTGAACAATGGCAAGACCTTTACCAAACCGTTCCCTTAACCCCCGACCAGGTAGCCAACATACCTCCATATAGACCGTGGAGATATGAATGGTGGAAATCTTTTATTTTATATAGACAGTAAAATAATGCCAAGACACCACGGACAAACGATAAGGAAAGATCACCTTCAACATAAGAAACTAGTTATTAAAGTCATTAATACAAAACCAATTAAAAAGTGCGAAAAGATTAGAAATAAAAAGTATTACACTAGACACTTTGTCTTCACCAAGTGGTGTAAGAGACTTAGGCAAACATGGCCTTGATTGTCAAGAACTCTTACGATCAATCTTGGATCCCGAGACGACTCACACACTCTATGATGGACAATGGATGATGGTGGTGGATGATGGTGTTATGGTGGTGGTGGGTGGTGGATGAAGTGTGAGAGAGGTGGTGCCAAGGGATGGTTTGAGCTCTAGCCAAGCACTCCTATTTATAGGCTGAACAGGAGCTCGGGCACGGCCCCGTGTCCACATCCTTCTCTTTCTTCATTTATTGCAGCTTGTCTTATTGGTTGACCACGCCCCCGTGTCCGCTGAGCACGACCCCGTGTGCAGAAGAATCTTTGTACTATGAAGATTTTCCTGGATTGTGCGAATCTTATAGTTGACCACGGCCCCGTGCCCGCTGAGCACGGCCCCGTGGTGGGCAATGGAAGCTTCTACCACTTTGTCTTTTTTGCTGACACTTGGGCACGCCCCCGTGCTGGCTGAGCACGGGGCGTGTTCAGTCTTCTGTTATCTTGTTTTGCTTGGGAAGATGATGTCGTGGGGTCGGGCATGTCACGTCTTGTTCCTTTTCTTGTATTTATGTTAGATTTTGATGTCTTTTTGCTTCTTTTGTTAATTTGAGCTCATTTAATCCTGAAAATACAAAAGGAAGACAAAAGCACACTTTTTCCAACATTAGTACTAAAAAGGGTTAGTTTTATGCCACAATTGATGTAATTTATATGTTGCATTTTGCACACATCACGCTCGCCGCGCCGTTTGATGGATATTCTGAATGAAAATCAAATTTAAAAAATGAAATTTAAAATTTTAGAATTTAGTTGACCAAAAAGTTACCTCAATGAATATACTCGTTGATGTCAAATCGCTGGATCATATAGCATGGTGAAACCAAGATACCATTCTGAAAAAATTAAACAGGATTACACTCGTCTAATTTAATGAAACTATAACTTTCCTTTTTAGTAGCATGGAAGTCAAAGCAAATAGTTTGACCTTTTGTACAAAAGTCAAATTGACTAAAAATTCTTAATTTTTTATAATAAGGACAACCGAATTAACCGACAATCCCATACCAATGGAAGTCCTCTGATCAATGCCTCTGCTATCGTGCCAGGCCCTCGCCTACAAAATCCGATAAAATAATCAATACTCGAAAATCTTTTCAGATTAAAATTCAACAAGATATTAATAATGAATAACTAATAAGCCGAAAATTCATTTTCTAACGAAGAGAAATCATAGACTAATGAACCAGTTTAGTAACCAGTTCAGTTTGTTGTAAAAGATTAAACCTAGGTTATAAGCTTCATTGTCATTATTTTCCACAGGCTCTTGTTCTTCAACATTGTGATTTTTCACATGCTCTTGTTCTTCAGCATCATTTTTCACTTCATCTTTGTGTTCCTTCAATTCAGATTCTTCGGCTTCCTTTTTCTGCTTTTCCTCCTTTTCTTTCTGGATGCGCTCTTTCTCCACTGCCTCCTCTATTCGTTCCTTGTGCTCTGGAGAAATGTCGTGACACAAAAGACATATCATAATTAATATAACCTAATAAAATATGCGAATAACATATCCAACAATGCCTAATCATTTAATAATGGCTGTGTGGATTCGGGCTATGTTATACCTCCAACGGTAAAAATATATTAAAAAATAAATACCCTTAAGTTGTTGAACAATCCCCTTGAAAATTTTCTCCACATTCTTCAAATTTGACAGCTCAGCCTCATATTTTGTTGCTGAAACTTTTGCTTGTTGAACTTCATGCTTTCTTATGGCAACGCCATCCCGATATAATGCAATTTTTTCCATTAACTTATCTCTTGTCGCTTTTCCAGCCTCCCAACAGGTGTTGTTGCACCTGGTTTTGCCATCATACTCGTCACTACCATCACAGCAATCTGTTCAACAAAACGAAGTTAATTTATTCACATGGCATAATCAGAGGAACATAAAATTTGGTTGTGGACCTGTGGTGATGAGAAATAAAGACTATATGATGATAAAATCACTGACCAACAGCATATTATATCTGAGTCATGTTATATTATATTATTATATTATATAATCTCAGATCCTATTGTAAAAGTTTAGCCAGTGCCAGATCAAGGTGATCAGAAATAAAGAAATTAAGTTACATTTCTACCTCCTGGTGGATTTCATTATATAATGATAGAAACAGATTATTGGCGATATGGCCATGAAGGTCTAGTGATTCAACAACTCTGCATATGTAATTATCTTCGCCCTCACCAGCCTAGAGAGAAAACAAGATTAATCATAATCAGCCATGCTAAGTTACTAAGTAATATTAAATATGTTGAATAACGCAAAACAATATAATGTCAAACATCCAACAAAAAAACTTACCTGGACATAGCAGTCATCAAAAAGTTTAAAATGCACTCGCCCGTCAATGAGAGCTTCCGTATAATGCTTTTTGGCTTGTATAAACTCTTTCGGGGGCTCACTCCTTACAATTTTTAAATAAAAAATAATTACAAAAACGCCCAAGAGCAAAAGAACTACAAACATAAATGAACTAATCATAAATAACTTACCCCTTTTGAAGTTTTATACTATCAATAGTTGCTGTCTTTTGTAACATCCAAAACAAACAAACAAAAGTGTTACAAATTTGCTTCTACAGAAATTACATCCAGTAAACAGATTATGCATCCGTGATTATTCAATGAAAAAATGTTTTGACCATTTAGATCTAAAATACCCCTCAATACATCTTGTAGACCAAAAGCAAATCGACCTAGGTATTCTCGCTTCAAATGACCTAATCGCGTTCATTACAACAACAAATTTCAATAAAAACATGAATTCAACTTCTAAAAAGAAGATCTGAAGTGTTTCACCGATATTTAGGCACCGTAACGACTAAATGACACACAGATGTCACAATACACATCGAAAAGCTAGGGTTTGTGCACGAAAGTGATGAATAAAGCAAGTAGTTAAAATTGAAAACGGAATATTGATGTCGGAGAAGAATAAAGCAAGTAGTTTACCTCAACCAAGTGCAATCACGAACTGTAGATCTGTCATCCTAATCAGTTTAATCTAGACATGAAAGTAAAATCCTAGATCTGCAAGTTTAGAGCAAACACAAACATGGGATTCAATAACTGAAGGGCGTGACCTAGACAAATCAAAAGGATGTCGGACTTACCTTAGGTTTTCGGAACTTGGATGTGAGTTGGATGGATCTTTGTTCATCCAAATTGTTGAATAATTTCGGGGTGATTTTGATAAAAATGAGAAGTCGATTTTGTTGAGAATGAGAAGTAATTGGAATCTACAAGATCTGACTTCATTTGTGTTTTAGGGTTTCTCTGGGAGAAGAAAGAATAGGAACAGAAAAGCATGTGAAAAGTTGATAGTGAGCGAGTATACATATAATAAGTGTCTTGGGATTGGGATGAGTAAAGGGATTCAAAATTTGAACCCAGATCTAGCCGCCCAAGAATTGAACTTTCTCATTATTTGTTGTATGCTTTAGATGGTTTAGATGCTTGTACAACAAGCTTTAAAGGTTGTAAATGTTGAAAAAGTGGCAAATGACCATTTCTGCCCTTCGGATATTCATTATATATATAGTATAGATAGTATAGATATATGTACACGATAACTATTGTCGGGAACGAAATACCTTCGACTTCGAACTCTATTATTATTCTTGACTCGCACAATGAGACTATCAACCACGTTTTTATTGCGGGGCTTATAGCTGACGTACTTACCAAATGAGACCCTGAGCTTATTTTCGTAGGAGATGGTTGTTCTTCCCTCTCGAATGTGAAGGTGTCTGACTACGATAGCGATGATGAGGCGGAGGAGGTAGCCTTGGACAACGACCTTACCATTGGGACGAGGACCATGGGGCATTTACGAAACCTGATTGATGACACGTTTGCCCAGACAAGGAAGATGAGGTACTCATCTTGAAGGTGCCCCTCCAGCAACTATTACTAGGAACTCTCCTTACTCCTAATATGTCTAAGCATTGTGCCAAATCGCGCGTAATGTCAACGGATGATAGCGCGTGGACCACCATAATTGTCTTTTCTATGTCGAAGGTATGAGGACAGTGGTGTCCCCTCTCTGACTGATCAGCTGCTTTAAACGAGGAAAAATTAGGGTTACCGTGCAAGATAATTTATTATTACGGGGGCCCACATAATAACAACTTGTAGTGCGTGGAAATCATGGTGGACTCTGCGGGTCAAGCAAATGATCACTATCTATTTGAATCCCTCAAGTGTGACATATGTGCTTGTTTTATCATTGTATAGACTCTGAACAATACAATATTAATAAAACAGTGTGTTTTGATCCCAATGTTCGTTATTTATGTTTGACATTATGCACGTTTTGGTTTTTGATCGATTTTGAACTCTATATCGCTTTCTAGGAAGTTATACGCAAACTGATGCGTAAACGTAATCATTTTAACGCGACAAACACTCCGGAACAGCAACATAAGCTTAACATACCTTAAATAACCTTTACATAACTTAGATATAAGTTTTAAAGGGTTTGGTATGGCAAAAAGAAGTTTATTCGCTCACAGGGACTATTTGCGTGAAACTGCAAAAGTCTGCCGTTCCGTAGGGCAACGTACAGTCCAGAACTTGATCATAATCTAAACATACCATAAATAACCTAAACATAGCTTAGAAATAAGCTTTGATAGGTTCGGTGTGCGAAAACACGCTTATTTGATCTTACAGGGACTAAAAGTGTCAAAAACGACGTAAGTTTGCATTTTCGCGCATATCTTACATTCTGACCACATCTGGACATCCAAAATTTTTGTACACACTAAAATATTTTTATTTTAGTTATCGGCATGCAAAAACTTCATTCGTTTTGCAATTTGGATCGTTTTCGTGTCCGTTACGACTTCCGTCGTAATTAACCGAACAACGTAACCGTACAGCCAAACAAACCAACATCCGTCATATTTCTGAGCATGTTTCATGTTCCCTATACTTTAACTTCATTATGGAGCTTAAAAATGGGCTTGACGGGTGTTAGAAGTGAAAATACGCGACGAAACAAGCTCAGGGGCCAAAACTGTCATTTTCTGAAACTTGCTGATCAGCTGCAGGGTCCTTACGGGCCGTAAGGGACCCTTTGCGGTCCGTAAAGCTGGCCCGGTGACCAGAAAGTTGATTTCAGCTGCTGTTTGGTAATTCAGGGGCTGTTCTTGTAAGTTCTTTGTGTGGTAGCCAAGTTATCCCTTCTCCAAGGCTTTGAACCTGCATCCAACAAGTGTATGGCCATGATTTATTCCTTGGAAGTTACACAAAAGCTTGGCATGATCTCATGAACTCACCACAACTATATATAGCCATCACCTTTCATTCATTCCTTGCTCATTTCTTCTTAATACTCTTTCTAATCTGAATTGGGAGCTCTCTCAAGTGATTGGGAACTTATTCTTGGTAGAAAAGATAGCAAGGACCTTTAGTGAGCATTCCTTCATTCTTTTATTGCTTACTAGTTTAAAAAGTCAAACAGTGTTTGACTTTCAGTTTGACCAGTCAATGGTCAAACGCAAAGTTCGGTTGAACATTGCAACGTGATTGTAATCACGATGGTTATAATCCTTAGTGATTATACCTACTGATTACCACGTTAACTAGGTGTAGTGACGAGTCAAAGTTTTGGTCAAAATGCGTTCTAGCACGCATTTTGCAACGAAGCTACTTTTAGGTATCAAGACACCTTGATTTGATACCAAATCAGTTTTATAAATTAGTTAAACATGTTTTGACATGTTTAACTCGTCACTATTAGTTTAGTGCTTGTTTAGGGTCGTAAGTTAAGCGGTCTAGACAACCGCTTAGACTTTCGAACCCGACCCGTTTGGTCAATCATTAGGATCCGACCAAGCTTGATTAGTGATCATAGTTGCATAGGGAATAACCACTGAGGTTATACCTTATGATCACCTAGGATTGGTTAGTCATTTGTTAGTTAGCTTATATGCCCATAGGAAATGACCAAAACGCCCTTTTGAAGCATAAATCCGTATTTTGTATATGCGAATATATTTTTGACATCTAAACTGATATAGTAACATGTTTAGGGATAATTGGGCATGTAAGACTTGACATAGCACCTAGTTAACCATCCAAACATAGTTTCGCGCAAACGACGCGTTATAGTTGCTTAAACTACCATAACGGGTCGAAACGGGTCAAAAGCACTTAGGTAGACTTTCCAATCAGAATGTAGGGACTATTAAATCATACCATATGAGTACAAATACTCATTTGATTTATAGAACCTCATTCTATCCTATCTCTCGATTTAGGATCCGTTTATTAACATAGTTACCTATATTAGGTGCCTTGTTGATTCCGTGATCCTTGGAGCTTAAATTGGTCTTATTCTCAAGACTAATAAGCAATCCCAAGTGAGTACATAGTTCCCCTCTTTTACCGTTTTCAAACACTTTGGGGTGATTCACATGTACATACTTGTTACTTTCGTGTTTTACATGCTTTTATGACATAAACATGCTAGTTTCACTTAGTATATATCTAGTACATGCTTTCACTATGTTTTGCTATGTATGTTAAGCATGCTAGCACATTGATTTATTACACATTTGTTACATATGTTTACTTAGCATATGTACACATTGTTTTACATGACATTTCTGCTATGTATGTTTACTGAGCATGCTAGCACATTGTTTTACATGAACATTTCTACTAGGTGTGTTTACTTAGCATTCCTAGTACATGGTTTTCATAGCATGCTTACATTGGTTATGACATTTGGTATGTTCAATCGGGACAATAATACATTCATTAACATTAGCTACGCCGCTCGGTAGTATGTAATGGTACCATAGGAATTGACAACTCCCGTTTCCGACTTCCTAGGTTTGTTTGGAAGTTGGGAATGACAGAATACGATATACATAATTTAGATGAACCTTTAATTTGTTTAAAGATTTGTCGCCACAGTCGCAAGGCTTGAATGTATGCGATTAACATTACTGCATATATGTTTGTAATCATAAAGCATTGTTTTCTGCAAAACATGACATTTGATTTAAACTTAGGTTTATTCAAAAAGCTTGTTTTGTACATTTTCCTACGGGGTTGAGTAAATTCTTTTTATTCACCGTACATGACATCTGTTACACATTGACATTATCACATAGTTTAAGTAGTTACTTACTACTTGCTATGCATTACATTAGAGGTAGCTAGTAGTGAACCCGTTGTACTCGATTCCATTCTTCGAAATTGCCAGTTGAACCTTAGCAACCATCTTTTTCCTATTGACCTCACACCGATGCAACTCGGGAGCTTTGATGTTATAGTGGGAATGGATTGGTTAGCCAAGTACCATGCTGAGGTGGTTTATTTTGAGAAGATTGTCCGTATTCTGCTTTCGACTGGTGAGATCTAGAAGTTCGTGGGGAGAAACCTGTTAGTAGCCTTAAACTCATGTCTTGTACCCAAGCCCAAAAATACCTACGAAATAAATATGTTACTTTCTTGGCACATGTCGTAGAGGAGAAAAGCAAGGGTAAGACTATCCAAGATATCCCTGTTGTTCGGGATTATCCAGAGGTATTTCCTAAAGAATTACCTGGTTTACCCCCTGTACGCCAAGTTGAGTTTCGTATCGATCTCATACCTGGTGCAAATCCTATTGCTAAATCACCTTATTGTCTTGCACCGTCTGAGATGCAAGATCTATCTAAGCAGCTTCAGGAGCTTTCTGATAAAGGATTCATCCGTCCGAGCTTTTCCCCTTGGGGCGCTCTTGTCCTATTCGTGAAAAAGAAAGATGGATCTTTCAGGATGTGTATCGATTACCGTGAGCTTAATAAGCTTACCATCAAGAATCGATATCCCCTACCTCGCATTGATGATCTCGTTGATCAGCTACAGGGTGCTACTTGCTTTTCAAAGATTGATCTACGTTCTGGGTATCATCAACTTCGAGTGCTTGAAGAAGATATTCCCAACACAGCTTTTCGTACGAGATATGGTCATTATGAGTTTACTGTTATGCCTTTCGGCTTAACAAATGCTCCTGCTGTTTTCATGGACTTGATGAATAGGGTTTGTAAGCCTTATTTGGACAAGTTCATCATCGTTTTCATTGATGACATTATGATCTATTCTAAGACACGAGCTGATCATGAGCAACATCTCCGTCTTACAATGGAGCTCCTAAAGAAAGAACAGCTTTTCGCCAAATTCTCCAAGTGCGAATTTTGGCTTAAGGAAGTTCAATTCTTGGGACACATCGTCAACAAACAAGGTATACATGTGGATCCCGCCAAAATCAGTGCGATTAAGGATTGGGATACACCTACTACTCCTACCGAGGTTCGTTCATTTCTTGGTCTAGCGGGTTATTATCGCCGTTTCATTGAAAACTTCTCCAAGATTACGGTTCCTCTCACTGCTTTAACTCAGAAGAATAAACCTTTTGAGTGGGGATCCAAACAGGAAGAAGCTTTTCAGGCCTTGAAACAGAAACTATGCAATGCACCTATTTTATCTTTGCCCGAGGGTAACGACGATTTTGTCGTGTACTGTGATGCATCCAATTTAGGCCTTGGTTGCGTTCTTATGCAAAGAAACAAAGTCATAGCTTATGCATCAAGACAGCTGAAGGTACATGAGAAAAACTACACCACTCATGATCTTGAGTTAGGTGCAGTAGTTTTTGCTCTCAAAATCTGGAGACACTACCTGTACGGTACAAAGTGTGTAGTGTTTACTGACCACAAGAGTCTCCAGCATATCTTCAATCAGAAAGAACTGAACATGAGGCAACGACATGAGGCAACGACAGTGTTTGACTTTCAGTTTGACCAGTCAATGGTCAAACGCAAAGTTCGGTTGAACATTGCAACGTGATTGTAATCACGATGGTTATAATCCTTAGTGATTATACCTACTGATTACCACGTTAACTAGGTGTAGTGACGAGTCAAAGTTTCGGTCAAAATGCCTTCTAGCACGCATTTTGCAACGAAGCTACTTTTAGGTATCAAGACACCTTGATTTGATACCAAATCAGTTTTATAAATTAGTTAAACATGTTTTGACATGTTTAACTCGTCACTATTAGTTTAGTGCTTGTTTAGGGTCGTAAGTTAAGCGGTCTAGACAACCGCTTAGACTTTCGAACCCGACCCGTTTGGTCGATCATTAGCATCCGACCAAGCTTGATTAGTGATCATAGTTGCATAAGGAATAACCACTGAGGTTATACCTTATGATCACCTAGGATTGGTTAGTCATTTGTTAGTTAGCTTATATGCCCATAGGAAATGACCAAAACGCCCTTTTGAAGCATAAATCCGTATTTTGTATATGCGAATATATTTTTGACATCTAAACTGATATAGTAACATGTTTAGGGATAATTTTGCATGTAAGACTTGACATAGCACATAGTTAACCATCCGAACATAGTTTCGCGCAAACGACGCGTTATAATGGCTTAAACTACCATAACGGGTCGAAACGGGTCAAAAGCACTTAGGTAGACTTTCCAATCAGAATGTAGGGACTATTAAATCATACCATATGAGTACAAATACTCATTTGATTTATAGAACCTCATTCTATCCTATCTCTCGATTTAGGATCCGTTTATTAACATAGTTACCTATATTAGGTGCCTTGTTGATTCCGTGATCCTTGGAGCTTAAATTGGTCTTATTCTCAAGACTAATAAGCAATCCCAAGTGAGTACATAGTTCCCCTCTTTTACCGTTTTCAAACACTTTGGGGTGATTCACATGTACATACTTGTTACTTTCGTGTTTTACATGCTTTTATGACATAAACATGCTAGTTTCACTTAGTACATATCTAGTACATGCTTTCACTATGTTTTGCTATGTATGTTAAGCATGCTAGAACATTGATTTATTACACATTTGTTACATATGTTTACTTAGCATATGTACACATTGTTTTACATGACATTTATGCTATGTATGTTTACTAAGCATGCTAGCACATTGTTTTACATGAACATTTCTACTAGGTGTGTTTACTTAGCATTCCTAGTACATGGTTTTCATAGCATGCTTACATTGGTTATGACATTTGGTATGTTCAATCGGGACAATAATACATTCATTAACATTAGCTACGCCGCTCGGTAGTATGTAATGGTACCATAGGAATTGACAACTCCCGTTTCCGACTTCCTAGGTTTGTTTGGAAGTTGGGAATGACAGAATCCGATATACATAATTTACATGAACCTTTAATTTGTTTAAAGGTTTGTCGCCACAGTCGCAAGGCTTGAATGTATGCGATTAACATTACTGCATAAATGTTTGTAATCATAAAGCATTGTTTTCTGCAAAACATGACATTTGATTTAAACTTAGGTTTATTCAAAAAGCTTGTTTTGTACATTTTCCTACGGGGTTGAGTAAATTCTTTTTATTCACCGTACATGACATCTGTTACACATTGACATTATCACATAGTTTAAGTAGTTACTTACTACTTGCTATGCATTACATTTAGATATACATGATATATTTTACACATGACACTGAACATTGGTTTACACATAAACATTTTGACATTTAGCAAGACTTTTTTATTGGCTATTGATAAGTGACTTATGTAGCGGGGCTATGTGTTATATGATAAAAGCATGGTGGATACGCCGCTGGTACTTCCTATATATAAGTGCTTTTATTGTATTATACATTGTTGCGTTATCTAAGCCACTTGACAGGAACATGAAACATTTTATACAAAGACACGACATTGTTTTACATATTACATATTTACACAAATTCATTTTTACTTGGTTATTTATTTAACCATGCATAATTCTTTTATTATCACTCGATTTTCATTTGATTTTCCTATGATTTCATAAAAGAAAACAGTTTTTACAAGGTTCATGACTACTTTTGTTAAACCATTCTTTTAACTACAAGTCATGAACCTGCATAAACAAAACCTATGTATCTCACAGGCATTTTTATGCTGACGTACCTATTTTTACATGTGTTTCAGGTGCTAATGCCTGATGACGTTTGTGCTACACTTAGGCGGACTCGGGCCTTAGTGATTTAAAAGACAGTTATTTATGTTATATTTAGTTTGAACACAAAGACAATGTGAACTTTAATCAATAATACATAACTTTAATTACCATGGTTGTTGAAACAATAATTCTGTCGCATCACTCCCCGACGTTTCCGTCACGGTTTTGTTGTTTTAACGCGGTCGGGGTGTGACATCAAGTCATTCCAAATCTCCATCTTATAGAACACAAACCGAGATAATTACTATAACACTCTACAAAGTAGGAAGTCGGTCTTTGCCTACTACGCACTTAACACTTATACCTGTAGTACGATTTGTTTGGAACCCGGTATCTAATCAAGTGAAGATGGTTAACACTCAGAAAAGATTTTCCTCAACACTTTGAGATTCTTATTGTAAGGAGCCTACAACACCCCAACTTATCCATTGTACTCATTAAGACAGGCCCCAACATTTGGTACCCGCTTTACCCCAAAGAGGTAGCATGGCGTGAGCTGTAGTGTAACTTATTTACCGCACTCTATTCGGCATTTAGGAAGACTAGGCCAACCATATTGGGACTCATGGAGTCCAAGTCAAATCAATGTATGTGTCGCACAGCCAAGTGTGGCAAAGGGATCCTCCTTATATTGGACAATCAAGGACCATGGAGTAGAGAACACATATTATAAGGATAAAAACGACCACCCGATTCTCCCCGTCCCAACAGATTGTTGTTCCAGTTAGGCACATGGAAGACACATGCAAGAAGATTCTTCTTGATCTTCACCCCTATTAGTACCTCCACGCTCTTTATCCCTTAATGCACCCCATCGTTAAGGTAGTGCATTCACACCCAGGAAACCGCTCTACGTTTAATTCGGTCCCGGGGAGGAAGTCATGTACCCTCACGAACTCACATCTGTGTTTCCACTATCACCCCCCTACACGTGATGCACAACCCCATCCTTTGGGAAGCATGCCCGTTTTTGTAAAAGTAAAAACTATGGAAGAGTTGGAAACTTGAGAAATAAACAACAAACCAGGTGAAGGGAAGGCCTCACCGTATTTTGTATAACACCGAATAACTTGCATCAATCGGAGTAAGGTGACTCCGAGGAGGTTTTCTACGCAAGACTAATTGCAACAAGTTGATATGGTGTACAAAAAAGTCGATATACCCTTAGCAAGATTTTGTTGCGACTCATCTTACCTCGCTACAATGATGAGATGATTATGGTGGGAAGATTTGCATAAGCATCATTAGGAATTACCCTACCTTTATACTTATAGTGCACGACGAATAAGCTTTGCCTTCACACATAGAGGACAACATTTACTCCAAAATACATGTTTAATCTCGTCGATGTATTTTATACATGAGAAGCACATGGGACCACAGCGAAGGAAACGCTAGCTGAGTCTAATCAGAACCTTTACCGGAAACAAGAGCTGAGCTTGAAGCTCTGAAGAAGCAACAAGTTGCTGAAGCAAACAACAAACATAAGGAAACCGCTGCGACTAGGAAAGTCAAGGCCTTCGTTGTCACGACTAAGATAAGTGATAGAAACTACTAAGAAGAACTACCAAAGAGTGATAGGTGTGGTTATTATCACACAGGTCCGTGTAGGACTCGTAGGTGTGAAATTGTGGCAAGACCGGGCATAGCAAGGAGGCATGCTGGTCTGGTATGGGGCATGTGAATGGAATATCGGACGGTAATAGTAATGGCAAGGGCCAAGAGTTGCTACGGATGCGACGACAAAGGACACTATCGGAAGGACTGCCCGAAGAAAAATTCAAGCTCTTGGGAGCATTTTCATGATGGGAATACGCAAGGCACGCTAGGACCTGAACGTAGTTACAAGCATGTTCCTTATAAACCGACACATTACATCCATTTTGATTGATACTGGCACCGACTTTAGCCTTGTATCTATAGAACTTAAGAACATACTTGACTTAGTCGCGGGTATGCTAGACACTCCTATTCAATAGAATTAGCAAATGGGAATTTAGTCGAAAATGATGTGTTGCATTCTTGGCGTACGTAGTAGATAAGAAGGCTGAGGAGCCGAAAATCGAAGACATTCCGGTGGTGAAGGAATTTCCTGATGTTTTTCCCGAAGATTTTCCAGGACTACCTCCGCAAAGACAAGTCGAATTTCATATTGACTTGGTTCCAGGCGCCGCTCCTGTAGCCAAGGCACCATGTCGACTTACGCCATCTGAGATGCAAGAATCATCTACACAACTCCAGGAGCTGTTGGATAAAGGTTTCATAAGGTCGAGCTTCTCGCCTTGGGGAGCTCCAGTTTTGTTCGTGAAAAATAATGATGGAACACTGTAGATGTGTATCGATTATAGAGAGTTGAATAAGCTCACTTTCAAGAATCGGTATCCACTACCGAGGATTGATGACTTATTTGATCAGTTACAAGGATCGAGTTACTACTAAAAGATCGACCTTCGATCTGGCTACCATCAGTGAAGGATCCAAGAAGAGAGCATACCAAAGACCGTGTTCAGGACTCGTTATGGGCATTACAAGTTCCTTGTGATGCCATTCGGATTGACGAACGCGCCAGCAGTGTTTATGGATCTGATGAATCGTGTTTGCAAACCATATCTTGATAAATTCGTGATTGTATTTATCGATGATATTTTGATTAATTCACGAACGAAAGGAGAGCACGAGCAACATCTCAAGACCATACTGGAACTACTGAAGAAAGAGAAGCTTTATGCAAAGTTTTCAAAGTGTGCATTCTGGATTCGCGAAGTACAGTTCCTTGGTCATGTTGTGAACAAGAAGGGTATTCATGTAGACCCAACAAAGATAGAAGCGATAAAGAATTGGGAAGCCCCCAAAACACCAACTGAAGTTTGACAATTTTTGGGATTAGCGGGCTATTACCGCCAATTTATCGAGAATTTCTCCAAGATAGCTCAATCGCTGACTTCTCTTACGCAGAAAGACAAGAAGTACGAATGGGGAGATAAGCAGGAAGAAGCCTTCCAACTTCTCAAAAATAAGCTATGCGATGCACCAATACTATCTTTACCCGAAGGCACTGAAGACTTCGTGGTATACTGTGACACTTCGCGTCAAGGTTTGGATTGCGTGCTCATGCAACGGCAAAAGGTCATCGCTTACGCTTCAAGACAGCTGAAAGTTCATCAAAGGAACAATACCACCCACGATCTGGAGCTAGGCGCGGTGGTATTCTCCTTGAAGATCTGGCGATATTATTTATACGGTACTCGATGTACTATCTTCACTGATCACAAAAGCTTACAGCACATATTTGATTAGAAGGAATTAAATATGCGTCAGCGACGCTGGGTTGAGTTGCTAAACGATTATGACTGTGAGATTAAGTACCATCCTGGAAAGGCAAACGTGGTTGCAGACGCATTAATCCGAAAAGAAAGGGTTAAGACCTTAAGAGTTCGAGCATTGGGAATGACTATTCGAACGAATCTTACTGCACGCATTCATGACGCCCAACAAGAAGCCCTTAAGAAGGAGAATCTTAGAGCTGAATATCTACGAGGTATGGAGAATAATTGGTGCCAAATGAAGAGGGAACCTTATACTTTATGGGACCCATTTGGGTTCCGCTCTATAGCGGTATTCGAGAAGTCATCTTTGACGAAGCTCACAAGTCGAGATACTCGATCCACCCAGGATCGGACAAAATGTATCAAGACTTGAAAGAGTATTATTGGTGGCCAAGAATCAAGAGCGACGTTGCTGTTTACATTGGAAAGTGCTAACCTGTGCTAAGGTTAAGGCCGAATATCAGAAACCGTCTGGCCTACTACAACAACCGGAGATACCCATGTGGAAGTGGGAGCAAATGTCAATGGACTTCATAACGAAATTACCTAGGACCCCTAGAAGGCATGATATGATATGGGTAATAGTTGATCGGTTAACAAAATCTGCACATTTCCTACCAATCCGAGAGAAGGATAGTACCGGAAAGCTAGCTGAGCTGTATCTTAAAGAAATTGTGGCACGTCATGGAGTGTCTGTTTCAATTATTTCAGGCAGAGATGGGCGTTTCATATCAAGGATCTGGCAATCCTTCCAGGAGGCCTTTGGATCTCAGCTAGATCTGAGCACGACCTTCCATCCGCAAACAGGCGGCCAGAGCGAACGGACCATACAAACCCTGGAAGATATGCTTCGTGCATGTGTTATGGATCTAGGCGGTACCTGGGATACTTATCTACCTTTAGTTGAGTTTTCCTATATCAACAGCTATCATACGAGCATAAAAGTCGCACCGTTCGAAGCTCTATATGGTTGTAAGTGCCACTCGCCGTTGTGTTGGGCAGACGATGTGTGACATATGTGCCTCCACGGCCATCAAACAAATACCAAATCAGTGGAATATTGTGTTTCACATTTGGTATTTGTATAAATATGTGTATCATTTGCACATATCAATTCTTGTTCGATTTCGAGCTCTAAATCGCTTTCTGGAAAGTTATACGCGAACTGATGCATAAACGCAATCAGTTTAACACGACGAACACTCTGTAACAGTGACATGGGCTTAACATACCTTAAATAATCTTTACATAACTTAGAAACAAGTTTTGGAGAGTTTGGTGTATCGAAATCAAGTTTATTCGATCGTAGGGACTATTTGCGTCAAACTGCAAAAGTCTGCTGAATCGTATGGTATTGAACATTCTGAAACTTGACCATAAGTTAAACATACCCTAAATATCCTTTACATAGCTTAGAAATAGGCTTTGAGGGGTTCGGTGTGCAAAAATAAACCTTATGGTCAAACAGGGACTAAAAGCGTCAAAAAGTGCACAAGTTTGCGTTTACGCGCATATCTTACGTTCTGAATATATCCAGACATCCAAAAATTTATGTAATCATTAAAATATTTTATTTTAGTGATTGGCATGATAAAATTCCATTCGTCGCGTAATTTGGATCGTTATTCGCGTCCGTTCGTGTTTCGTCGTAATTAACCGAACAACGCAACCGTACGACCAAACGAACCGACATCCGAGATGTTTTTGAGCATATTTTGAGTTCCCTATACTTTAACTTCATTTTAGAGCCTTGAAATGAGGTTAACAGGGCTTAAACGTGTCAAAAATGCATCGAAAAGTAAGTTTTGGACAATCATGGACCATTCCTGACATTCTGCCAAACATGGCTTAGGTGGGGCGCGTAGCCCAAGGTCCCACCTTACGCGGCCCGTGTAAACTGCCCAGATCTGCAAAAATCAGTTTACTCATTCAACAGCTGGTTTCTGGGTTTTTCTTCATGGTTTTCCAACTCTATGGGCTTGTTTTAGGCACCCATAGGTTTGTAATTCAGTGGGCACACATGGATGGTTGAGATTGAAGCTCATTTATCGAGGAACAATCCTAACGGTTATGGATTTCCTATAAATAGCAAGTCAATTTCATTCCCCAACTCACATATTTGAACTCACTTCTGCTCTAAGTTGAAGTTCTCCTTAGTGAGGCTTCATACCTGAGTGTTTTGGGTTCAAATCTTCAAGCTTGGACCTTTTGTAAGTATTCTTTCATGCTTTTATGCATTTTCAAGCATAAAAGTCAAACAGTGTTTGACTTTCTGCTTTGACCAGTCAATGGTCAACACGAAGTTTGTTTGAACTTCGCAACGTGAGTGTAATCACGATGGTTATAGTCCCTTATGACTATACCTACTGATTACCACGTTAATTAGGTATAGTGACGAGTCATTGTTTCGGTCAGAATACGAGTTTATGCGTATTTTGCAACCAAACTATTCTTAGGTATCAAAACCCTTTGTTTTGGTATCAAACTTGTTTTCTAACTTCGTTAAACATGTTTTAACATTTTTAACTCGTCACTTTTAGTTTAGTGCTTATATAGGGTCGTAAGATAAGCGGTCTAAACAACCGCTTAGACTTTCGAACCCGACCTGTTTGGTCGATCATTAGGATCCGATCAAACATATTTTGTGACCATAGTTGTATAGGGAATAACCTTCCGAGGTTATACCTTATGGTCACTTCGTTTAGTTAGTTGTATGATAGGTAGTTTATATGCCTTAGGAAAATGACCAAAATGCCCTTTTTACGCATAAATTCATTTTAAGCAGATGTAACCTAAATTTTTACATCTAAGCTGATTAGGTAACATTATTAGATATGTAAAGTCATATAATACTTGTCATAGGACTAGTTAGGCGGTCCGAACGCGTTTTACGCGAACGACGCGTTAAAGTATCATAGGCTACCTAAACGGGTCGTAATGGGTCGTAAGCACTTAGGTTAGGTTTCGATTTAGTATGTAGGCTTTGTTAAACCATATCATATGAGTTCCAATACTCATCGGGTTTACGAAACCTCATTCTATCCGATCTTCCGATTTAGGTCCGGTTTATTAACATAGTTACCTATATTAGGTGCCGATCGATTTCCGTGACCCCTCTAGCTTTGCTTGGTTGTTATTCAAGACTTCTAAGCATTCTCAAGTGAGTACATAGACTTCTCTTTTACTACTTTCAAATGTTTTGGGGTGAAACATATTTGCCTATTTGTTATTTTCATGATTTCAATATATGATTATACATGCTAGTACATATCTTTTGACAAATTGAATGATTGTCTATGGTTTAAACACTAATTTTCAAAGATTATAAAATTCATTGTTGGGTTGTACTTATTTTATACATTCACCAAACCGATTGGTAGTACGATATAGCGCTATAGGACTAGACACCCCATTGCTGTTGTATGGAATGTCAGAAACCAAATTTTAACCAAATAGAAATTGCCTTTGTGGTAATTCTATAGTCTCTAAGGTGTAGTTTGATGCACTAAGGTTTGAATGAATACTAAATCACTGTTTCTTTTGTATATTTTGATATACTACCAAAGTATAGTTTGATGTACTCCGAAATGTGATATTATTTACCAAAGTATATTTTGATATACTATGTACAAAACCAACATATATTTTAATATACTACCGACCTTGTTATTTACTAAAGCATAGTTGATATGCTATTTCAAAACCAAAACATAATTGATATGTTATTTTCTAAACCAAAACATAATTGATATGTTGTTTTCAAAACCAAAAGCATAGTTTGATATGTTATTTACAAAACCCAAGTATAAATTGATTATACATGAACATTTTTACATTGGTGGTTTGTTTGGGTAAGTGATTTAAATAACGAGGCATGTGTAATATGATAAAAGAATGGTGGATACGCCGCTGGTACTTCCTATATATAAGTGCTTTTATGATATTACATATCATAGCGTTATTTAAACCATTTCAATTTTGACATATTTCATTTCACACAATTAACATATCTTTACAAAACATTGTTTTACAAACAACATATTTTGTACAAATTCATTTATACTTGGTTAATTATTTAACCATGTATTTTTCTTTTATATCAACTGTATTCTTATAAATTTTTGTATGATTTATAAAAGAAAACATTTTACAAGGATCATGACTAACTTTTGTTAAACATATTCTTTAAACTTATAAGTCATGAATCCTAAATCAATAAAACCTATGTATCACACAGGCATTTTTATGCTGACGTACCTATTTTCACATATGTTTCAGGTGCTGTTGTTAGATGATTTCGATGCAAACGTAGGATTGGACGAGGGCCTTAGTGACAATAAGTGATGCAAGACTAGTTAATTATGTTATGTGTCTTTGTTCTTAAGACAATGCAACCTCTTGTAATTTAATAAAACAGAATTTAAATTTCCATGTGTTATGAAACAATGATTCTGTTACGACACTCCCCGACGTTTCCGCTGCGGTTTGTTGTTTTACGCGGTCGGGGTGTGACACGATGGAGACAAACATTTGATTGGTCCTGAACTTGTTCAAGAGACAACCGACAAGATTATGCAGATCCGAGAGCGCTTTAAGGCGACTCGTGATCGACAAAAGAGCTACGCTGATCGAAGAAGAAAACCTTTAGAATTCGAGGTGGGAGACAAAGTTTTGTTGAAGGTCTCACCTTGGAAAGGTGTAGCAAGGTTCAGAAAACGTGGAAAGTTGAATCCACGATACATTAGACCGTTCAAGATCTTGGAAAGAATTGGTACAGTGGCATACAAATTGGAGTTACCGCAAGAACTTAATAGCGTACATGATACGTTCCATGTCTCAAACCTTAAAAAGAGTCCAACCCAAGAAACAGTGATTATCCCTGCAGATGAGGTGCATATCGACGACACACTCCGATTTGCAGAACAACCTGTTGAGGTAATGGATTGGAAGATCCATAAAACAAGGATGAGTCGTATTAAGCTTGTCAAAGTACGTTGGAACTCTAAGCACGGACCCGAGTACACGTGGGAACGTGAAGACCAGTTTAAAGCCAAGTACCCCCACCTGTTCGAGAAAGCTCCTACGGGAGATAACTCAGCATGAATTTCGGGACGAAATTATTTTAACGGAGGGAGACTGTGACAACTGGCACAAAACCGGTAATTTCCGTACAATTGTAATATTAGTTATTAATTGCAATTATGTGCTTAAACGTCAACATTTTGTGATTACTTGCCATACATATGAATTCATGCAAGTTTTATACTTCAAATATTGCTTTATGCATTACTATAAGTGTTGCATCAGAAAGACTAGTAAACTCACCGGTAAGACACCCTGTGTCAGCATTTCCGCAGAAAGCAGTTAAGCAATAGAATTAGGGCCTAGGAGTAGGTCCAACATCTAAAATTCATTAAAACCCAAGTATGGATACAAGGGTTAACATATAAACTTTCCGGAAAGCTAAACTATGCACTAAAAGCACCCGAAACTCACTTTAAATGCTGAAATCAGCATAATTCAACTTTTAACATCAAAATATCATGCAGAATGTATGAATTTCGGGAATTGAAACTGTCACAAAAGGTGCTTCTTACTTAGTGAAACTGCGCAATTTAGCACTTTAATGAACCGTAATGAAACGAACAACCGGACACTACCCGAAATACCAAATTTTCACTAGAAACATTGTTTTAGTGTTACGAAGCTAGTTATGGTCACCGAACATCTTATTACATCTCATAAACACTAAATACCTAAAAATACCTAACTAATACCATTACATTCTAACTAAATCAAGAAACTAACAATTGAAATGTTACACTTTACCACCCCCCCCTCTTTGGACGGTTGGGACAAGGGTCCCACCTAAGGATTTTAATTGATTATTTTTGATTCTTTGTTAGAGAATATACCAACACAATATACCTTACACCACCTAATTGTTGGAAAATTATTTATAAGACTTATGCATTTCACAACAACAACATCATCTTTCTCCTCCTTCCTTCCCTTGCTCACGGCTCAAACACACCACACTACCACCACCTTTTTCACTTCATTTACAACCATTTCAAGGCTACTAGAAGGTGTAAGAAGCTTATCAAAGAAGGTGTAAGGGGCAAGAAGTGGAAGGACCTCACTTTGGAGCTTTTAACCACTTGATTTCTTCCTTGTTCATCATCTTCATTCTTGTGCCACTTCCCTAGCCATTAGAGCTAGTAGTAAGCTTCTAGATCACTAAAATAAGTCATGTTTATGTTATGTACAAGTTTCACCATCTAAACAACTTAACTTTTAAAGAAGAAAATGAGAAAATCTAACATATTTATGAAGAAATCAAGTGATTACATGAATTTTTAGTGTATATAATGAAGTTGTTGATGTTATATCTTGTGTTTATGTTTAGATCAAGTATGTTAAAGCTTGGATCTAACAAGTTTAAGCATGGATCTTGAAGGATCCATGGTTAAACTTGAAGATGAACATATGAAGCATTACGTGAACTTGAGATATGAATTTTTATGCATAATCTTGTAACTTTGGAATGATAAAGTGTGTGTAGAACTAATTTTTGAAACTAAAACTCATGGAATGTTTGTTAAAAATTTAACATAAAGCTTGTTTTTGAAAGATCTAAAGTTATTAAGCATGGATCTTGAAAGATCCATGGTTAAACATGGTGTTAAAAATAATGATCTTTCTAATGAACATAAAATTGGTCTTAGAACATGATTTACAAAGTTTTGAAACCATAAAACTCATGGATGAATGAGTTAATGGATTAAAGTTTCACATAAGTTTGTTTAAAATACTCAAGAACACTTATTTTTGGAAAGATCATAATATGTTAAGTGTAGATCTAAAAGACTACACATTTTTAAGAATCAAGTTCACCATGATGTTTCATATGAAGAAATTAGTATATGTTGTTGATGATTATTGTTGAAAATTGTTTTGGTGATTGAAAAGAAAATAAACACATGTTTTGAAAACATGGTAAACCTCCATTTTTAGGGGAAACTATGTCAAAATTTTTATAAAATTTTGACACTTAGAAAATATAAGTTGTGGTGAAACTTATTCCCTAAAAATTCACCTAAAAATATTTACCAAGGTTTCCCTAATTTTTGTGTAAAATTACAAGTCAATAAATGGTGATTTCTTCAAGTTAAAATCAATATTAAGTATGTATATTTTTAGGGAAAATATATATATTTAGTGATCACCAAATTTTGTGCTAAGTGTATATTTTGTGTATTATATGTAGTAGTGTATTAGGGACTTGAAAATACACTAATTACTCCCAAGGAGTATGAATACAAAAATAAACATACAAATACATAAATACATAAATACACAAGTATACAAAATTCCTCACTAGGAAGTACATGGACAAATACAAGGAAATATATTTATAAAAAATATATTCCTTAACATATTATTGAACTTGGACAAGTTATGAACTTAAATATATATTTTTGAACAAAAATATATAACCTATACCAAGTATTGGAATTTATACAAAAATCGGGTGGATAACCAGAATAACCATATATATATTTTATAACATGACCAAAATAAATATATTTCATACAAGTCTTAAAAATATATTATTTTTAAGAAATATAAGTCCGAAAAGTAATAAAAATCAAAGTATTGATTTTTGGTGAAAAACACAAAATACACAAGTATTTACATAGAATACAAGTATACTTTCCTAAGAATACTTGTACAAAAATAATATTGAAAATATTGTTTCACAAAATACTTATATTTATTTTTGGGAAAATAATATAAGTAACATACATGAAAAGTTAAAAATATAAATTATTTTTAACACTTATTACCGTGAGAAAGACTTTATAAATGAATATATATTTGAGAAGTGAAATATATATTTACAAGTAAACAATACATATACTCAAGGTGCAAGAACATAACAAACTGGCAAGACCCGACAAACAAGGGCACGACCCTCACTAAGAATGAACGTACAAAGAACATATACATAAACAAAAGATGGTGACTTATACTTGTGTAATACAAATCTAGTGACTAACATTAATAGAACACGTATAGGTCACGACGCTACAAAACCAACCGGTGAAGTTTGCGGCGCAGGATACGCAAAGTTGTGAGTTCATGTCCCCACTTTTAAACTTTTATTTGTTTTCTAAACTTGGGGAAAATACATGTACTATGGTATGTTGAATACAAAACTAAGGAATGATACTATAGATCATGTGACGTATAGAGTGCCATAAGCACCATTAATCAGTTACATACCAAGACCGCAGAACAAAAGGTTAGATCTAATAGGTTTTAGGCAGCCACACTCTTGGCCACACTTTTACCGAGAGTGCTTTTGTGTCTCTAGTCGTGAATCGACAGTCGTGAATCGACAAGTAAAAAATGCCTATGGTTTGGATGCTTCCTATGTCGTTGCACATGTTAGTGGCCTTGCAAACCACTAGCGATCTCGTATTCCTTACATTCACAGAACTCAGTTTCAGATACGTCATTACCAATTACATACCATGTTTTCATACAGGTATACAAATGCTCTATGTAAAAACTGCATGAACTCACACCAACATTATGTTGACGATTTTCCAAAACTTACATGTATTTCAGGAAACAAGATGGATCTTGGGCGCTGGTGTTGTTTTCAAGACGTAAATTTAAAGTCTAGATGTCATCCACTTTTGTTTTGTAACATAACTTGAGGATACATTGGTTGAAACTTAAGTGACTTGTGTTTGTAACATTTCAAACTTTGAATGGATGAACATCATGTTTTAACCATATAGTCATTTATTATAATTGAATGCAATGATATTGAGCAAGTCACACATCATACGCTTCTGTAAAAGTTAGGGTGTGACACATATATTCATGATTTTCTTGTATCTTCTCTTGTATTTTTCTAGATGTTCTTCATCTCAAATGAGGTACATAGCCTATTATTATTCAAGAGTTGAGGATGAGTGAAAAGTCTCACTTAATTAGAGACTTAATTTGAGACATGAAGACTCAAATTAAAAGACATTAAAACTCTACTTAAGAGTTTAGTCTTTAATTTACCATATGAAGAGTTTAATAATAATTATAATTTCATTAAATTATAATTCACTAAATATCCATTCATCAAATTTCCAACAATCCCCCACATGAATGGAGATCGTTCAAAACACATAAAATTTCCAATGGAACCTCGACAGTTGAGTTTTGCATACGATAGGTAGGTGTTACCCTTTGAACCTTCGCTCATGAAATGCACTTAGCCCACTAGCTCTGAGTAGATCTCGATGTCTTTGAACTCGCCTGCCGTTTGCGTAGACGACAATACACTTCACACAAGACTCTCCTTAGCCGGGTCATCTCCTCATAGTCGTGTCCAATAATGGTCGTGGAACACTTTCCTGGTTCTGCGAGAGCTCTAGGAATTGTACCCCCAATTCCATTCGAAGCGACCCCACTTCTCTCTAACATAGGTGATTCTCATTAGATCATTAAAAGCATTGAGGTTATCGTGATTTATCCAAATCATTTACCACATATTATGCTTAGCCTCACTCTTTGTCACTGAATATCATAGGAATAGACTAGGATGTACTTAAACACTCTTTTATACTTTGGGGTATGTATAACCATATATACTAGCGTATGCATATCATTTATGCCCCCACAGTGACAACCCTTAGGCATATGAGTTAGTTGTCCTATTGAACTTAGATCTTGGGATCTCCAATCAACTAAGTTAGGTTTCCTTCACACACCCTTTTCCATGGGCTTCAGTCTTATTCCACAACTTGATCTCTAATAAACCCTCAGGTTGTTGGATCCATAACATTAACAAATAACTTTGCGTATTTGAGATTAGTTGTCATGATGTGTTCGCAAGTTAATTTTGCCTATTGTCAACTTTTAAGACTATAACCTCAGTGGCCATCTGAATCTGGTTATAACATATGTCTTCGTAAGATACGTGTATCATTTAAGGCAAACACATCTCCATTATGCACTACGACCTTTGTGTCCTCCACTTAGTCGTCTGTTTGCAATGTTAGATTGGATTACAAAATCCTGATTGCCAAACTTTTATGATACAAATGCAAGACACCCCTATATTTAAGTGTTATAGGATCTTATCCAGATAGGGTAATGAAAACCATTTCTACATACCCTTATAGGGTTGTTTCTAAATGGATCCTCCCCCACATTTCTTGCCATTTGATCAACATTTTCGTAACTTCACTTATGACGACATTTATACACATATGATTAAACAAGATCAACCTCATTGTATAAGTGAATTCAACTCATATTGCATTAGCTTACATAAGCTTTCGAGCTAACCAAAGCAACACATGCCATTGTCATAAGTTTTTCACCAACTTAGCATAATTATAATTTAACATCTAGAATAAGCCTAGATAATGAGTTCTCCTCATTAGCTTTTCGAACAAACTTTTCAAAAGTTACGTGTCTTTTCCTGATAATGAATGAAAATTCTCCCTCAACTTTGTCTGTACACAAATTCTTTTGTGTTCATACACATTTGAATGTTTAGAGTTAATTAGTCTCCGTGAAGACCCATAATTAAACAAGTACTAGTCTAGCATGCTTTAGACTACAATACTTTAGCATGTGAATAGAAGATGCATCATTCTGATTCTTCACAGCCCTAAGGATATCATAATATCACTTTGTAACATTCAACCCTTATTAAGACAAAATAATGAGACTTATTCATAATCCTAAAACATCAATACTTAGGAAGATCTCACAAATTATTGTATATAGCACATAGCTATATTTTTTTATCATTCAATTAAGGAACATAACTTGTTTACCTTTGATCTCCAACGCTTTACCATTGAGTCATAAGGACTTAAACATAAGTCTTAATCCAAGTCACTTGGCGAATATATTCATCACCAACAAGATGAATGTTCGTCATCGACAATCACTATTATGTGTGAGATAGAGTTAACTTGTATGTCCGTTTTCTCGGAGGATCAATACGGAGACCTATTCTTGTTTATCACAAACACGGTCACGAGTGTGGAATCCACGTGACGGTGCAAACCGAACAAAGTAAAGCGAGTAAATAACACAAACACGTAATCAAAGATTCACTTGGATTAAATGGACGAGAACAACATCAAACATATAGACACAATGCTTGAAGATAAACTCTCAGAGGTTTCACTATGCTCTCATACCTAAACTGTTAACATAACATGCAATATATACTGTCCCCTGACGAACTATGATATGACGAAGGTTATGTGTGACGAAGATTGATTCTTCGTCACACACTCATATCAACGAACAAGGGAGGTTCGCCAAGCATGATTCACGACGAAGAATGATTCTTCGTCAATCATCAATCAAGACAGAAATATCCTAAGTGTTAAACAGTCAAGTATGATTACACACACTCATAAACATAATGCACACTAGCATTAGTTTAAGATACAATACAAAGACAAGTGTCATACCAAGTAATATAGGAGGATATCCGTCTAGGTAGACTTGACGGAACTTACAGACTCGATTACAAAAGACCGTATAACATACAACGTAAACAAGACAAAGTTATAGACACATAAATGCACCAACAAACTCCCCCTTGTCTGTTGCTTGGTCTTCGATCTTTGTTCTTCAATCTTCAGTGCTCTTCGGACCATGTACTGCCGGCGTGAATCCCGCAATAAAAACAAAAACAAGCGACGCGTTGAAATAGTAACGCTTGATGCGCGTCCTTGTCCTCGTAGAATATGTCGTGACGAAACAGCTTGTTGATATCGGACACAGACATGTTAATTATCCACATCGGATTGAGCATGCGGAAATTCTCTTGATCGTCTTTGAACACAATTAACGGCCTCGTGCGTATCGGAGTCATAACACCATAACGCCATGTTTTCCAAGAAGTTCTTCATCGGCATCAGTGGGATCTTTTCCATAACCTTCGCCGGCTAATAAACGAGCTTGTATCTTGTCGTGTTGGTCGACAGATCCAAAGTGTACTTTATCTGCTGATGAATAGGAAATTGTGGCTTGTATAACTCATCTTTCCAGCCTATCCTCCGATTTATCTTCAACTTGCGAGCAAACAACGTTGCTCATTCGTACTTTGAACGATTAACCAGCTCCAGCTTTGTTAATGCTGCAACATCATAGAACGGCAAAGACAAGATGCTAAGCAACAATCTAAAGTACTGAATGTCGTGTTCACGTTTCACGGCCATGCAATGGATATCTTTTACAAACATCCAGCTAAGTATCTTCCCGTGCGACTTCTTTTTCTCGTATTTCAGATAATCTACTTGAGCTTCAGCAGGTGTAGGCTTTGTAACCTTGGAAAGGAACTGTTTTCTCCATTCTTTAAACGCATCAGGAGAAGTATCCGTAGAATCACGATTCTTCAACTGTTCATCGATATCGTCGATGTTCGCTTTTAACCAATCTTCATTGAAAGGATTAAACTCTGTTCCGTCTTCTTGCACGTAAGTAGATTTGTTATCATCACCTTCAAAGACAATCTCTTCAAGATTTTCTAAGTCTGCTATTTCGGGTTCACTGGGGATCTGATCAATAGTAGCATCTTCTACTACTTTTATTTCATTGAGCGCTAAAATATGTTCATCCGTGAAATCAACAACTAATTCCCCTTCTTCTAGTTCTTCACCAATTACTGGATGTATTCTTTTCAATGCAAGATCAGCAGAATCAAGAATAGGATCCTTACCAGCCGAAGAGCTTTCAACATAAAGACTTTCTTCTTGAGTGCTACTTGAGGTTCCTTGTGTAGTTGCCGTCGGTTGAGGCTTGTACACTATGAGCTGAGAAGACTCAGAAGCCCCTTGTTGTTGAGATGATGCTCAAGTGTTGGGATTGCCAGGGTCTTCTTTGTCTCGATCACGCTTGCGCAAGGTCTCCATTTGTTTACATCATTCGGACCACATAATGCTAACACGCTTGGTGCTTAGCTCGCCATTGTCTTTAATTGTTTTGAAGCCTTCAGTTAATGTGGTGTTTCTTGAATTATACCACTGGCTCATATCATCATGCTTCGCTTTAAGTGAATCAGCCACTCTTTGAACCTCAGTACTCCTTTCTTTCAATCGGTTCATTTCAATCCCGCGAGCATTGTCAGCTGCACGCATCTGCAGTAATTGACGTTCTCGCACATCATCAGCAGCCTTTAGACGTTCATTCTCAGCCTTTAGTTGTGTGATTCTGCTTGTTGTCGTTCAACAGTTGATTTTAGCGTGTTGATCTCCAACTGTTGCTTTATCACTTAGCTTCTTGTAGCATTCATGAACTCCGATTGCCTGTTAATCTGACCTGTAGCAGCTTGCAATTGAGAGAATAAGAAATCTACCTTTCCGTCTGGCTGCATTTCAGAAAATTTTCTTTGTCGGCGTTCTGATGCCTACTGAGATGTAGTTGCTCGAATGGTGAATGCCATTGTACGTGCAGGTTCTTGTGGTGTAACCATTGGAGTTTCAGCAGCTGAAGTAACCACAGGAGGTGGTTCAGTTGATCTGGGAGGAGACGATATCATAGCAGAAGCTTCTTCGGCCGTGAGTCCAAAGTTTGGATTCATTTCTGCTTTGTGAACAGTTTCTTGTTGTGACACAGGTGGCTGTACAGATGA
Organism: Helianthus tuberosus; assembly: GCA_030545235.1. Classification (NCBI taxonomy): domain Eukaryota; kingdom Viridiplantae; phylum Streptophyta; class Magnoliopsida; order Asterales; family Asteraceae; genus Helianthus; species Helianthus tuberosus. The sequence goes on from CM060399.1 coordinate 19,344,702, forward strand.
AGCACCGATATACTTCCTGCTCTTTTTCTTCCTTTGAACAGCCGTTTGTTTCTTCTTTAAATGTTCAGCTTCAGTATCAGAAGGTACATAATCAGCATCTTCCTCCTGTCTGATCTTTCTCACTTGCCTTACACCACGATCGTCGAGATAGAACTCATATCTTGGCTCTAGCTGATTATCATCAGACTCAGAATCCTCTGCATCACCTCCAGCTGAACTAGCACCAGTTGTACCAGCAGCAGATGCACCAGTAGCACCAGGTGCACTAGCTGCTGTAGCACCAGCATCTCCACCATCACCACCATCTCCATCATCATCACTATCACCGTCGCAATCAGATGAATCACTTTTATGCCCAAACTTGTCTTTCATCATTTTCTTCAACTTAGGTTCCTCATCATCTGACTGGCTGTCATTGTGATGCCATTTGTCGTCAGCAGGAGCAACATACTCTTTGTTAGCCAAAGCACCAAACATCTTTCGTGGAGGATCAGATTCTACGTATCTCTTTGTAGAAAAACCCTTGAATATTTGTAAAGACTGTTCTAGCATAGCATCAATCTTGAGAATGTCATTATCTGCCTTTGGAAGATTCGGATGTTGAACATTCATAATCATCTGCAGGAACCTCAGATACATCCAGAATTTATTGCCGAAAGTACGAGATCCTGTTCTTCTGAGATTTTCTTTCATGTTGGCGAAGATGAACTTTGAAATGCTGAAAGGCTTGTTTAACACTAACGCGACCATCAACCCAACGAGATCGTTCCCAGCCATATCATATCCAGCATGGCTTTTGCATATACATTGAATCAGTAGGTGAAGTAAGAGCTTGTATCGCAACAGCAATCCCGCTTTGTTGATATGTCCGGCAAAGATATCACCGGTGCACTTCATTCTAAGTAAATAGCCTCGTGTGCACATGATCGGAACAGAGTATGGAGCACTTACATCATCTTGAAGTTCCAATACAGAGTTTAGAATCTCCGGAGATACATCCACGTTCAACTGGTTAACCTGTCCCTGAATCTGCTCCTTTCCGTCAACTTCTATGATCTTAGCAGTTTCCCAGAAGGCTTTAATCAACGACTTGTAAACCGGTGTTGAGAATGTAATTGCTTTGTTTATCCGTGATTCCCTCAACTATTGAGTAATCTCCTTATATTCGTCAAGCTTCCCTTCAGGATCTAAGTAAGCTTCCATATTGTGTCGGGGTTCAGACATGATTTGTTCTTCCGTTTTATTGGTTTTCTTGGTGGCAGGTTTACGTTTTTGTACTTTTGGAGCCATTCTGTATACGACAAAAAAACCTGTAATAAGACAAAAGTATATAACACCTTAATAATACATATATACATATTCATATGTATTGTGAACCAAGAATATGTATATATATACATACTGTTAAAATGATACATTTATGAAAAACTTGAAAATTGTCTAAGTGTTGAACGACGAAGAATCACTTCCCTATGACGAAGAATCAATCTACTGATGAAGAATTGATTCTTCGTCGCCTTAGCTGATGAAGATTCAATGGTCAGCAAAAGTCAACTATAGTCAATGAAGATTGGATCTTCGTTGACCATATGAGATGTTCGTCGCATATGTTATGACGAAGATTGAATCTTCGTCATTTAGGGTTCGTCAATTTGGGTTCGCCGTTCCAAATTCAATTTGGGGGTTTTCGTCATAAGGGATTGTTCGCCGTTTAACGTTGATTTACAGTTGATTCAACATCAAACAAACAACAAACCACAATCAAATGACCAACATTAGGAAACAAACACCATGTGTATTTTAAACCACTTAAAAACACCATTTTGCCAAACCCTAAACATATTTTTAAACCTATCCAAAACCAATAATCAACAATAATCCACAACCACTGTTCTTTTGAATCGATTTATAAAGATCAAACAAACAACTTAGACTATACAAGCAAACAATATTGACCAGAAATCAAAATCAAAATCAACCCTGATTCAATAACCAACACCCTGTATACCCTGTTAGAAACCCAGATACAATCATGAACAATAGATAAGCAATATACACATACAACCTACCACAATCTAACATTTCAAATCTCATATGTAAATAAGAAAAGAAAGACATGATCAGTTAAAAGTATGATATCATCAATAACAAACAAGTCTCGATGGGGTTCCACAGTCATCGGATACAAACAGAGGGTCATAAAAGGTTCGATCATGATTTTGGTGTATTTTGGTACCTTGGATTTGTTAAAGTAACAAAGGTTTAACAAAGGTTTTGAGTCGGTGAGGGGTTTCAGCGAAGAAGATGAGTGAACAGTGGGTGTGAGTTTGAAAAAGTGAGATCAATAATGCACAGGGATGTCTTTTTATAATTGGACCCACGACAAAGAATTAACAACGACGAAGAATGAGTTAGGCCCGATGAAGATTCTTGTTGGGCCAATATGAGTTAGCCCATGTTTGATCTCGACGAAGAATGAATCTTCGTCGAACAAGGAGGTTCGTCGAAGACCAAAAGGGTTCTTCGTTGACCAGTCAATACAGAAACACTAAGTTTAATTTTTGAAAACATTTTGAACAGTTTTGAACAAGCTTCAACGGATTTTAACTTTATGTTGTTTTACCAAAATGCAAAAGGACATTTTATGAAGTAGTGAAATCACAAACAAGTCGGTTTTGGGCTTTTCGGCAGAAAACTTAGAGTTTCAACTTCGGCTAATCAAAAATGAACTTTACAACTTACACTAAAACAGAATTTAAAATGCGGTAAACTAACGAGAAGCAATAATAAGCATAAAGACGCTGTACAATAACAAACTTTTTGTGAGTTTCAAGGTAAGAGAATCATTACCAGCTTACGGTCTTTGTCAAAACGGTTTATGATTTCTGTTTAAAGCTTTAGATAAGTATCCTACCACAATTATCGGTATTGTTATCCACATAAGCTCAACTTATCAGATGTAATCATAATAAGGAGATATGATTTACGGTATGAATTATACTTACTTGTCGGTGTTCGTCCACTCACGACACATTCCCGTAACAAGGTATGCACGAGAGTTCATCTTACCGGTGAGCATACCGCTTATCATCCGTTTGACCGTATAAAAGATGTGAGAAACTCACTTATTTTTTATTGAAAACAAGCCCTATGTAATAGAATCACTTATTGATGAGGAACTTGATTTTCATATGCATGAGGGCACAGGAGCAAGTCCGTGAACAGGTTAGTACTAACGTACAGACAAAGAGACGAACTTGACTCCCGCAAAAAAGTTGTGATATATTATCACTTATTTTGTTTGGACATGTGATTGTTGATCACTTATTGAGGTCGTATGTAATATGTACACGTATGTATAGTATCATGGAAGATCTAGACTTCGTCTCCGTTATTTTTCGGTAAAAGATACAACCATGATACCCAGATGATAAGACAGCATTAAAGACCGTATATCTCAGAACCTCGGCAATGTCTCCAACGAAATTTCGGTACCAAGACCATATGCCAATGAATGGTTCCCACCTGACTTGAAGTCTGTTAGGTTTATATCATCCTGCACATTTTAGTCTGATTGTGAGCCTACCGATACATCATTAGTAGAGCTACTTATCATGTTTCAAATTTTTTTTTATTATTTTTTTGACTATATTGACAGACCACACCAGTGTATATCATCACTTTCTCTCCTTTTATCCAAGAAACTCATTTTTTATTTTCTAATGTTTTTGAACCTTTTCAATTTTTCAAACGTAAAGACAGATTTTTGACTTTTTCACATGTTTTTGTATTTTCTTGAAATTTCTCCCCTTAAAATGCGAAAAGATAAATAAACTGAAAATCTTTTTGTATTTTTGAGTTTAAAGAAAATATTTATGAAAACGATCTGCCGAAAGAAGTTTTACTCTTGTTTCACCTTAATGCCATTAACCAACAAAAGATAGTCAAAGCGAGATTTGTCAAAGGCTTTTGTAAAAAGGTCTGCACGCTGTTCATCGGTGTGGACCTTAACAACACCGATTAGTCTTTTATCAAAACAATCATGTATGAAGTGATACTTAATTTCGATGTGTATGGTCTTGGAGTGTTGCACAGGATTTCTAGTAATTTGTAAGGCATCATTATTATCAATAAAAATAGAGGTAGATAGGAATTAAAAACCGTAGTCGCGCATTTGTTGCTGAATCCACAGAACTTAAGAGCAACAGCTTGAGGCAGCAATGTATTCAGCCTCACAAGTTGATGTAGCGACACAAGTCTGCTTCTTGCTCTGCCATGTGACCAGGCGATTTCCTAAGAACTGACATGCAGCCGTTGTGGATTTGCCGAATATTTTGCGCCCACCAAAATCAGAATCAACAAACGCGATCAAATCAAAACTATCATCCTTAGGGTACCAGAGACCGGTGTCCGGGCAACCCTTCAAATAGCGAAAAATCCTTTTTACAGCAACCAGATGAGATGCCTTCGGGTTGGATTGATATCTTGAGAGCAGGCACGTTGGATACATTATGTCAGGCCTCGAGGCAGTGAGATACATTAAAGATCCGATCATAGCGCGGTAATAAGAAGAGTTGACACTTTCACCCTTCAAGTCCGGAGTAATCCCGTGATTAGTCGGAAGTGGGGTACCAATGGGCATGGCTTCTGACATCTGGAACCGGCTCAAGATGTCATCGACATACTTAGTCTGATGGATGAATATCCCAGACTTAGTTTGTTGAACTTGTAGGCCCAAAAAGAAATTTATCTCCCCCATTACGCTCATTTCGAATTTTTCCTGCATAACACGCTCGAATTGCCTGCACAAATCATCGTTAGTTGAACCAAAAATTATATCATCAACGTATACCTGTACCAACAAAAGATCTCCATACGTTTCTTTGATGAAAAGAGTACAGTCAATAAGACCTCATCGAAAACCGTTCTCCAACAGATAAGTAGATAAGGTTGCATACCAAGCCCTCAGTGCTTGATGTAAACCATTGAGAGCTTTGTTGAGCAACCAACCCCGATCGGGATGGATAGGATCTTCAAAACCTGGAGGTCGTTCGACATACACCTCTTCTTCAATGATACCATGCAACAATGCACTCTTGACGTCCATCTGATAGACCTTGAATCCTTTAAAAGAAGCATAAGCTAGAAAGATCCGAATAGCCTCCAGACGTGCAACTGGTGCATACACTTCATTGTAGTCGATACCTTTGATCTGACGAAAGCCCTGGACGACTAATCTCTCCTTGTTGCCAATGACAACACCACGATCATGCTTTTTGAATTTGTATACCCAACGAGTACAAATTTTCTTGTAATCGTCGGGTTTTTCAACAAGTCTCCAGACACCCAGTTTCTGGAATTGCTGAAGTTCTTCCTGCATCGCTTCCACCCAAGAATTATCCTTTAGCGCATCTCTCCAAGATTTTGGTTCCTCTTGAGAAACATAACACGCAAAGGACCAATCATTTTGTTGTCCCGATTCTCTGATAGCTGAATACAAACCAAGATTCTGGTTGTTTCTCAGCTGATTACGCGTCTGCACTCCAGTGTGGACATCTCCAATAATGTTCTGCCGCGGGTGAGTATCATGAATTCTCGTTTCAGGATTATCAGGAACACGAGTGTTGATACCCAAATTGTTGAAATTAAGATCGACCACCAAATCCACGGCTAGCATAGACGTAGAAGTGGAAGCATTTCCTTCAGTAGTATCTAAATTCTGCACATGAGTAGTTGCTTTAGAAGCACCTTGAACAGGAGCAACTGGAGTAGAAGAGCCTTCATTTGCATCATGGAATTCATCATCTTCCGAAGATACATTATAATCATCAGTAGCATCTTCAAAATTCTTATTTTGAGCAATATTGTTAACCGATGTAGAAGCTTGAGGGCTAACAATAATTGGTCTCACCAATGACGAATCAACCGCATTGTCACTTTCAAGTAACATTTGTGCAGCAGCAGATGCTTCATCAAAGGTTGGCAGATTAAAGGAGTTGAACAGGCCATCATAATCGAACATCCATGAATCACCCGGAGCTCTTACTGAATTTGTATACCTTTGAACCTTGACTTCACCCCATAGCTCAATCTTTTTGGTTGTCTAATTCTACACACGAAAATTCGGAGTAGCATATCCAAGGAAAAAAACCTCGATAGCTTTGGCGCCAAACTTTCCGTGCGGTTCAATCATAGTGCATGGACCGCCAAAAGGTTCTAAGTAAGAAATATACGGTTTCCTTTTGTGTAACAGTTCGAAACAAGTCTTGTCATGCCTTTTAACTGTGAGAACTCTGTTTAAAGTATAGCAAGCAGTAGCCACAGCCTCCCCCCAGAACTGAACAGGAAGCTCTGACTCTACCAACATCGTTCTTGCAGTTTCTATTATCGTTCAATTTTTCCTCTCAGCGACACCGTTTTGTTGTGAAGTGTAGCGAGAACTGTACTCATGAAGAATTCTCTTTGAAGTACAGAACTCATCCATTATACGGTTTTTGAACTCTGTGCCATTATCGCTTCGGATCCTCTTCACTTTTAACGTGTACAAATTTTCTTGCAAAGTAAGAAGATTCTTGAGGATTTCTGGAGTTTCACTCTTGTGTGCCATGAACGATACCCAAGAAAATCTGGAATAGTCATCAGTAACTACCAGACAATAAGCATCCCCAAAGTTTGTCTTGTGTTTCATAGGTCCAAAGAGGTCCATATGAAGACGTTCAAGAGGCATGCTGACAGTGTTGACTTTCTTAATCGGGTGAGATTTCTTCGCTTGCTTTCCCTTCTGGCACGAAACACAAACATCTTGTAGATGAAAATTCTTCACAGGCACACCATTCACAAGATTGTTTTTTACCAAATGGTTCATTTTTCTCAAGTGAATGTACCCCATTCGTCTGTGCCAAGATATAGACTCCTTTTCTGTGGCTTTCGAGACAAAACAAGTGACTTGTGCAGATGTTGTAATTGCTTGGCTCATGTCAAGAATATAAAGATCATTAATCCTTGGAGCCGATAAGAGAATCCATTCTTTTGGAATTTTAAAACCAGGCTTCAGCACATAACAACCGGCATCATCAAAATGCACGGTGAACTTCTTATCGCAGATTTGCGAAACACTCAGAAGATTGTGATCAATTTGTCGAACATAATTGATCTTCTCGAAACTTACAACACCATTGGAGATCATTCCTTCTCCAGTGATGTAACCGCCTTTGTCTCCTGCAAATGCGACATAACCTCCTCTAATGTTTTTCACATCATAAAGAAGTCGTAAGTCGCCAGTCATGTGCCTAGATGCTCCACTGTCAACAATCCAATGACTATTAACAGTTCCTCTTGGAACACCCTGCACATTTCATTCAACAATCAGTTGGAGTTGGGGACCCAAGCCTTAGTGGTCTTGGGTCATCCCTGATCATCAAGAAATGTGATTTTGATTTCTTGATGATTTGGAAATTTCGTGTCTCCCCCTGAAACTTCACCGGTTTTAGGTTTCCAAGATATCTTTTGTCTACCAGACTGTGTATTATTAACAGATTTTGAAATTTCTGGTTTCAACGGTTGTGATGATCTTGGTTCCCTTTTAACAGATTTTACTTCTGGTTTTAAAACCCTTTCAATCGCCTTGATGTTTTAACGTCGTTGTTTTGTTTCTTGTTTTTTAACAGTGCGTTTATCTTGTTTTGGTGAAACAGAACGGCGTTGTTGGTGACCTTTTTCAGGAGGGGCTCTCTCAACAAACTTTTCTCTGGGAGAGTTTGTATGGTTTTTGATGATGTGTCCAAACTCTCCACATTTAAAACAAGATCTCCTTTCAACAAACTTAGGAGATTCTTATTGACAACCAGATATCAAACCTGTAGAACCATAGGTACTTGTTCCTTCATCACACCCATTTGTATGTTGAGTAATTGTTTTGACTATTACGTTTTAAAATTTTAACTTGTTGAACAAAATCAGTGTTTGATTTATTTTCAAAAGTCTCCACTTTATCAGTACCTCTTGATGCTACAAATTTAACATCATTGCTTTTCTTCTTGTAACGAGCTCCCTTTGTTTCAAACTTTGGTTGTGAAACCTTAGGCTTTTGAGCTTGTTGTTCTTGATGTTTACCCTTAGAAGCGATAGATTGTTGCTTTGTCGGTAATCTTTGATTTCCATACTGTTTTCTAACATCAGATTTTGGAATAGGATCACACTGAGTTACAATAACTCTCGGGATCGTCTTACCCAAAAACTTACTGGTAGTATCTGCAAACACTTTATCAATCAAGGATTGATTGACATTCTTAATTGGAAAATCTTTGTTTGAATATATTTTATCATCACCGACTAAAGTATACAAAACATTATCACTTTTAATGGTAGACACAGATTCCTTGATAAGATCTATCTCTTGTTTAGCAACAGAGTGCACAGCAGGAATAGGAGGATCACAAAGAATATGATTCTCAATAGGAATTTCTACTCCTTTCATCTTATCAAGAGATTTATCCTGATCACTCACATCTGGTTGATCATCTGACGAATCATAGTCCTCAACAGTTGGAGCACTTTGTTCCGTAGATTTTGAATTTTCTGTTCCTTCAGATGAGCTACCTGAGGAACTGTCCGATTTGAACCCTAATCCTGTAGTGACCTCCTCATAATCAAGAGGTACACTTGGTTAAAATCATGGCATTTCCTCTTCATCGGGCATTCTGGTATAGTTCTGTCTCAAAGGAGGCGGACACGACTTATACCCAACGCCTTTCATATTCTCTTTCAGTTTTTGAGCGTCTATAATGTGATCAAGCACATATCGGGAGTTAGAATAACTCTCTAATTTGAGCTTGATTGCATCATGCTCGCATTTTTCCATGGCTAGCTCTTTCTTTGTTTCCTCAATGATATTAATGTAGTTATTAATACCAGTTTGTTTGTTAAAAACTGTTTTTGTTAATTCGGAAACACTTTTCTTTAAAGTTTCGATCACTGATTTGAAATCTGTTTCATTACGAGCTAAGGCCATGTTTGCCTCTTTGCATTTTGACAGCTCAATAACCAAACTCTGATTGTGACTATGAATCTTTTCCGATTCATGTTTCAGATCTACATAATTACTGCATACACTAGGAGTAGGAGTGTCAGAATTTACCTGACTTGTCGAGGCTGCGACATTTGCCATAAAGGCAATCTTATAAGAGAAAGATTCATCTTCAGAGAAGAACTTCTCCATTTCCTTTGATGCAACAGCAGCCTTCTTTATCAGAACAGATTTCTGACACTTTAACTCCTCATCTTCCTTTAACAAACTATCAACATCAGAATCCATTTCCTCCTTCACATCCGATTCTGAACTATAACCTCCCACACTTGAGCTTTCTTCATCCGAACTGTCACTATAACCCGAACTATCATCACTTTCAGAGAACTCTTCTTTGTGCACATGCTTGATGTGATTGATGATCTTGGTATAACATGCAGTTTCTCCTCCTCCTTGATCACCACCTCCAAACTGTACTGACCAGTCACATCCTTCATCAGCTTGAACGACTAATGCTCGGTTGGTGTTTGAAGGCCCAGACTGGTTTTGGTTGGTTGTGTTGGCTGGATTATTCACAGCTACTATCCCTCTTTCACGGTTAGCTTGATTTGTGTTGGAAGTACTCGTCTGATTTCAGAAGGGATTTTGGTTGCCTTGTCTGCTCGGTCGAGTGCACTCACGTTTGATGTGACCCTTTTCGCCACAATTAAAGCACGTAACTGCATCCTTGTCAAAACCGTAGTTTGTATCCCTTTTGCATTCCAAGGTAGTTTTCCCAGTTCGGCTCATATAATCCTTAGCCCTTCGAACAACACTTGCAAATGCCCACTTAATGTCCATCAAATCCATTTCATCACGGTCTTTCTATTGATAATCTTCATTGGTCAAATTAATGTTTCCAATTTGACCTGCGACCAGTCCACAGTAGTCATTGACCATTGTGTTGAGAAGTTCCATATGTTCCTTTGCAACTTCTATACTGACTTTTGAAAGGTTTGAAGTATCAACTCTGACGGTGTTGGGGTTTTGAGGTTGAAAGTTGTTACTATAACATGCTTGTTGTGGTTGGGCCTGTGGTGTAACAACTGGTGGTGGCGGAAAATAGTCTCTTGGATCAAAATGAGGTTGAGATGTGGAAACTTGAGGTTGAGGGAAATAGGCACTTGGATCGAATTGGGGTTGTGAGTGAACTTGAGGTTGTGCATCAGGTTGTGGTCATGCAAGATAGGCATTTGGATCAAAAACTTGACCATACGATGTTTGAACACTTGTTAAAGCTGACTGATCTGGTGTAAATTGTGGCAGAAAGGGGTTTACATTTGTCACTTGAGGAAAGGGGGTTGAATTGGACACAAAAGCCATTTGTAGTTTTGGTTGCTGGCTGGAACTAGCTGCAGGGTTAATCCCTCCAAAATACATTTCTGGATTTTGAGGGACTGTAATGTGTTTAGCCTTCCAGATTTCCACTTCATTCTTGTTTACCAACTTCTGAACGAATTGATAGATACTGACAGTATCCACAACACCTGTATGCTTTAACAATTCAATGAATGGACTCCACTTTGGTGGTAGAGCATCAGCAAACCGTGCAACCATTTCCTGTGGAGTTACAACAACTTGATAAGAAAACATTTCACTAAGTAAATGATAAAAACGAGTTGTCATATCATTTAATGTTTTGTTCTCCATGAATAAAGATGCTTCAAATTCTTTCTTCAACAAATCTTGGTGTGTCTTCCTTGTAGACGCATTCCCTTCTCCTCTTGTTACCAAGATGTCCCATAAGGCTTTCGTGGTAGTACAATAAGCGAATTGATGATAAATATCTTTGTGGAGTGCTTGAGTAAGGATAGAAAACGCCTTCTTTTCCAAATCATATGCCTTTTTGTCACTTTCAATCATATTTGCCAAGGTCGCTGGATTTGATCCTGCTTCTTCAAGAGCTGTGTTATATGCTATAGTAAAACACGTCCATAGCTCGGTGTTTTGCCCTAGAACGTAAGTGTGAAATCGGCCTTTCCAAAATGGATAGTCATTCATATAATTTAGCTTTGGCGGTCGATTGTTGCTACCCGTTTCACTTTCGCTCAATAGCAAATTCTGAATATTTTGGTTCTGATTCACTACACACGCCCATTGACTTCAAGAAATATGTTGTTGGGGCATCATTGCCTTTACCCACGCCGCTGCGGAGGTCGGATCTTGAACCGTACTCGAGCTACTGCTCTAATCCCAAGGGCTAGTACTCATGATTGATATATGAATGATTGTACCTGATCACACACTTGAAAAGAGATTGTTAAGTTGGATTTGCAAACCTTCTGTTTAAATGTGACAAGTATGGGCGACGAAGAACTATCCACGAAGAGTTAGATTCTTCGTCAAAGCTAAAGGCGACGAAGAATGTAGTTCTTCGTCACAGACCCAACGACGAAATACTGATTGTTCGTTTAACACAACTTGACGAAGAATAATGATTCTTCATCTAAAACCTTTTGACGAACAATAGAGTTCTTCGTCAAGGGGATTCTTCGTTAACAATGGATAACAGCTATTAGATATTTTTTGAAAAACAAATCAAATCTTCGTCTGACACAAGTTGGTGACACTATTTTCAAACAACACCTTACTTTCTGCTTTTCGAAGTTTATGGTTCAATAAACCATCATAACATGTGTACACATTTGTCAAACAATTATATAAGAAGCACAAACACAATAATTCAAACTCAAATATAGATCAAACACAGACAATTTTATGAAGATCAATAAGAACACTTTGAATATCAGATGAACAACTATGATGATTCCGGCCAAATTTTCACCGGAGAACTTTTCCGAACACAAAGTTTGCTAAAACTTTCAATAAAAACCCAAATGTCAACATGTAAACATGTAAATAAACAGGGTTTTTGAACAAACTTTTAGCAAAATAACGAGATAAGCACTGATTTTAAAGACTTTTTCAGAAAAATATTAACTTTTTCAAGAACAAAATTCTGAAAAACACAAACAACTTGATAAAACACAACAGTGTTTGGTTTTAAACAAGGAAAAGAGCCAAGGCTCTGATACCACTTGTAGGTCCATTTTTCTCAGAGGATCAATACGGAGACCTATCCATGTTTATCACAAACACGGTCACGAGTGCGGAATCCACGTGACGGTGCAAACCGAACAAAGTAAAGCGAGTAAATAACACAAACACGTAATCAAAGATTCACTTGGATTAAATGGACGAGAACAACATCAAACATATACACACAATGCTTGAAGATAAACTCTCAGAGGTTTCACTATGCTCTCATACCTAAACCGTTAACATAACATGCAATGTATATTGTCCCGTGACGAACTATGATATGACGAAGGTTATGTGTGACGAAGATTGATTCTTCGTCACACACTCATATCGACGAACAAGGGAGGTTCGCCAAGCATGATTCACGACGAAGAATGATTCTTCGTCAATCATCAATCAAGACATAAATATTCTAAGTGTTAAACAGTCAAGTATGATTACACACACTCATAAACATAATGCACACTAGCATTAGTTTAAGATACAATACAAAGACAAGTTTCATACCAAGTAAGATAGGAGGATATCCGACTAGGTAGACTTGACGGAACTTACAGACTCGATTACAAAAGACCGTATAACATACAACGTAAACAAGACAAAGTTACAGACACATAAATGCACCAACACAACTAAATCGACACTAAAAAACATGGCATTCATAATTTTTCCATAAGTGATTTGCACACATCTATTGTTATTCATTAGGAGATGTGTATATTTAGGATGCTCTCCCAAATAAATGTAAAATCTCCATATAGTTCTAACAATAATCAAGTGGTAGACGCATCTACGTATAGATCACTCGGAACAAATCTCGCAAGATTTATCAAAGGTATACAATAACATATAGTATTTTTTTTCTTTCATATGTTACGATTCACACTTGTGAATTTTCCAATGACTTCTAACGAAGTACTTCAACATGAATCTCGTTTGTGTATTTCATCTCAATACACTCACTACTCGCTCGTGATGTGGTTACACATTTGATGTCTCGTCTTTGACTTTTAGTCAATGCAACAACTCTCAAGTTGTTTATGTCCAAATATTTTCACGTACTATCCGTTTAAAACCATATTGTTTTAGACAATGTATAGTTGACGTTATAATTACTTTCCACAAACATAATTTATACATCACAAACATTAGTGATTTATTTCTTTGTAAAAAAATGCATGTGTTATCCGAACTCCGAAGATATTGAACACAAAACAATAAAATACATTGGAAACTAAATCATAAGTGGCAAACACTTTTGAAATTTAAACGGAAGCATATACGATATGTAGACATCAAATATCAAAGTGTTTTTATCTTCAACACTTTATATTCTGACCGAAATCTTCTCAACGATATCATCCCATGGCATGTCTTGAGGTACTCCCTCAATAAGACTCCATATACTTGTAAGTACAAGTTCCCTATTTCATCTTGAAACTTTGAACTTGGAAAAGTTTGCTCAAAACAACACCAAGTTGTTACAAAGGCTACCTTTAAGTAGCAAACTTGAACAATTAAATTTGTTCACAACAACACCAAGTTGTTTTTCACCAAATAACATCCACCAAACTGTTACTTTGTTCAATGTTATGCAAAACTTTGTTTTAAAAATAATTCAAAACAGTTTCTTAGTTTTGCAATATACAATATTAATAATATCAATTAGGGTTATGAAAACATAGATCAAACCTAAAATATCAAATGGTTTTATATTGTTTAGTCTTACTACACATGTACTAAACATTTTCTAACACGCATGTTAGAAAAAAATGTTATAACAAGTACATTATAGAATCGAACGTTTACATAAAACGTTTTCCAAAGATATAGTTTACAAAATAAACCATTTCTCATCATTTTTAATGCACACATAGGCAATTAAATGTTTACATAAAACATTTATGTTCATTATGAACAATCTCTAACCTCGTATTCGTGATACACATTTTCTAACATACGTGTTAGAAAATTTAAGTCATTTTATATATACAAAACATGACCAAATTAAAGCATTAAATGTCATCGTTAAAACTCATCAAATGTCATCAATAAAACTTTACTCAAGAGTTTCACCATATGAAGAGTTAAGAGTCTCAATAATTATTGACTTAAACTCCAATAAAACTCATCAAATGTCATCAATAAAACTCTAGTCAAGAGTTTCACCATATGAAGAGTTAAGAGTCTCAATAATTGTAGACTTAAACTCTAATAAAACTCATCAAATGTCATCATTAAAACTCTACTCAAGAGTTTCACCATATGAAGAGTTAATTAGTAATTAAAATTTCACTCAAATGGATTTAGAAATCACAAATTAAAGTTGGTGATAAATCCCATACAACTACATCATCACTTTATAGTGATTTAATTCTTGAAGCCAATCGAACATCAACTTCAATGTATGACCTTTTATTTCAAAATCGTACAAAGCATTAAAATCAATGCTACAACAAATTACTTATATAAAATGTTTACATAAAACATTTCAAAGCATTTGTATTTTAACCATTTTTAACAATCATGTTAAAATGAAAGAAATTCTAACGCGCACGTTAGAACTATTAACATTTCAACAAAATGTTAATTCGACTTGCTAAAAACACATATATGGTTCAAATAAATAAGTCATTTCTAATACATACGTTAGAAACTAAACAATTAAAAAAATTGCTTCCAAACTAACGCTTTCATGAACGTTTCTAACACACATGTTAGAAGACAAATGATTACAAAAATTATTATAAGACTTATTTGTTCATATCAATACATGGGTGGATGAAAAGTCTACTTTAAATAGAGACTTAATTAGAGACATAAAACTCTAATCAAGTATTATAAAACTCTTATTTAAAGACATAAAAAACTCTACTTAAGAGAATTTAACGTTTACAAAAAACGTATGGTTTACACCAATAATTCCGGTCTAACACACATGTTAGAGAATTTAACGTTTACAAAAACGTATGGTTTACACTAATAAACCCGATCTAACACAAAAGTTAGAAAAATTAACGATTCCCAAAATCATATAAAAAAACAAACGGTTGAACCAAAACTATTCGTTTTGTACCAAGGTATAGGATTTATGATTGTATCTCAATCTCAAGAAATCAAAACACAACAAGTTGTACTACATACATATTTCCCAAAAGAAAATATTTATAAGATCATAATATATATTTTTATTATAAATCCTTTTGTGAACCCAAAATCCTTATAAATAAGGTTTTAAGATTGTAGCAACAATCTCACTGAAATATGTTTTAAGTTTGTTGAAACTAGGTTCACCTTTTATAAAATATAATTACAAAATATATAATAACGAGACTCTCGTTATTCGTACGAAATATCATAGTACAATACCGGTTGCACTAACTAAATAAAAGGAATATAAATTATAATTATATATACCAATCTTGATTCAAGCCGCATCTCTGATGGGTCCTTCATGCGCACTTGATAGCATCTTAGACTCGAGTATTCATCATCTTGAGTCTTGAAAAATACTCATTGTCTGCACCAAAGAGCACACTAAAACGTTGACGATTTTGGTTGAGGCACGTGTTCAACACGCTTCCCTTAAAACAAATTTCACGCCTCTACCAAAGACGATGCGTCTGTCTCCCAGGGTACAACAGCCGAAGTAGTCTGTACTGCCGAAGATGGCCACGCGCCTAAGGTTACACCGGATAATTGTAGTGTTTGAACTTATGGAACAAATAAGGATGTGATGGTGGTGAAGTCGAATAGAGAAAACATATCTCTTTAAGTACACAACACATGGGTCTTCAAGTATTTTTTTCTTTTCAATAACTTTTCATATAGTCATGTAATTTTCTTGTATCTTCTCTTGTATTTTCTAGATGTTCTTCATCTCAAATGAGGCACATATGTCACACCCCCAAAATACCACACGCAGAAACCCCCCGCGAGGCGTGTGACATACCAGGATCTTAGCCATCAATCACATTGAACTCATAGGTATATGTAAATAAAACTTTCCTTGATTAACAGTAAGTGTTACAACGTTACAATATTTCACAGTTTACAGCGGAAGCATAATTCATTCATTAAAAGTTTATAACCACATGCAAAAGCCATTTGTGTTGTGTTATGTTTCCATGTATCTCGACCCATGACCACTCCAGCCTCCCAGACAGCAAGTTCCAGTCCATATGCACCTAAAGACCTGCAAGGCATGTAACAACAAATCAACAACAAAGTTGAGCGAGTTCACAGTTGGGTGTTCGTTTTAAGTTGTTTACGAAAACATAGTTTGTCTTTAGTTGGCTTACTTGCCGTGGGGTTTACCCCATAGTTGAAAATATGATTAACCAGTTTACCCTGTTTCCCA
Organism: Helianthus tuberosus; assembly: GCA_030545235.1. Classification (NCBI taxonomy): domain Eukaryota; kingdom Viridiplantae; phylum Streptophyta; class Magnoliopsida; order Asterales; family Asteraceae; genus Helianthus; species Helianthus tuberosus. The sequence continues at coordinate 19,361,168 of CM060399.1, forward strand.
AACATATCCATAGTTGGTGGGGGCTTCCCATGTGAATTACCTGTTTACCCTGTTTCCCAAACCTTTTTACGATATCTAGTGGGGGCTTCCCATGTGCGTTACCAGACCGTACCATATCAACTACTACGAAAATAAGTTGTGCCCTAAGTCAATGTCTATCAGCATTGACCCTTTGCCTTTAGTCCATTAGTACACGCCCGTTCGAACGTCACGGTGTGAGGTTTGTTAAACCTAATAGCGCTATTAACTAATGACCCACTCGCCATCGGCCTCGGCGATTAAGTCGATATAAAATGAGGGACTTAATGATAGAGTTTTGTCTAGTAAGTTTAAGGTTGTTGTCCTACCCAAGGAGGACGAACGTACGTATTCTACCCAAGGAGAGTACGCGAGGTTTAATCTTGGCATCCTACCCATGGAGGATGGCCGTACATATCCTACCCAAGGAGAATATGTAGTTTTCCGTTTTAGTTCATTAACCCATTCCCAACCCTTCGGAATCCCACGCCTTGGAAAAAGTGTGAACTCACCTTTGATTTACTCGGTATGTTATGTTTCACTATCCGTTCAAAAGTGGTCAACCAGATCCTAGTGCGGTTACCATTTACAGTTAGTTCGTGTACACGTGACGCATGTGTTCTTTGCATTTATCACATAGATTACAAATAAATAAAACACATATCTTAATGCAAGTCATGACAAGTGTTCACGCAAGTTATAACCAAACATCATGCAACACAAAAATTCGTATCATCACACACTGTATCATCACACACTGTATCATCATATGGTAAATATTTGATTTATATAAACATCCATGTCACTAGTTCACACTTTACAAAATTCATGATCACTAAATCAGTAATTTCCCTATGGTGCGGCCCAATCGAGTTAACAGCCCAACAGTTACTAGTTTCCATTAAGTGGCCCACGAAACATGTATAATAGTTTGTCAAACAGGTATGACCCAATAAAACCTAAGGCCCAACTAATGAAGACCCGTGTACTTACAACTGGGCCCAATACTATATGAAATTACATCGCAGCCCAAGTGTGTGTGCACATATACCCGTTTACCAAGCCGTGCGGCCCACCAGTATTACCCTCACAAGAAAATCCCACTAGAATATATCAAACCAATTAGCAATCTATCAGTTATTAGTTTGTTAAGTTTAATACAAGCATTCCATATAACGAAATAATACAATTAATCTTATAGTGAGCATTGTAAATTTATATTGCAACCTATCCCTGATTAACAAACGAGACTATCGCCTTATGATTAAATCGGCCCATCTAACATTCATCTCCATACAACCCGAAATCATGATTTAAACTTCCTATATCACTTCCGGAGCATATAACTGGACTCACAAAAACAATCAAGATAGTAACCAATCATCATGCCATAACATCAGTGATTAAATAATCATCACATACTCAAAACCTTATGCAGCCTTAACCGAGTAACATGTGTGCGGCCCACTACTAGCAAAGATTAGTCACATGTGTGCGGCCCACTACTAGCAAAGATTAGTCCACAAACAGTTTTATAATCATGACTATCATTCCAATCAAATCAACCAGTATCATATTCCCTTAATTCACACAAACCCAAAAATATCAACATGTGATCGATGACTCAACTGACATCCTCTCAACTCAATTGTAATTGTACTAGACCTAAGTGCACAAAGTCTAAGTAATAATTGTTCCCCCATGTGAATTTGAGGCATGCAAGAACATGGGTGGACCCCATGTCTTTCCACTAACATGAACAATCAGTATTTCACAGTCAATCATCATACAATTCACATATGTTTGCACTTATCCATCCAATTCATGCATCAAATCATGTACACATACATATATACCCTTGATAATCAGAATCATACATCAACAAGATTAACAATTAAAGAATAACATAAATATGAATCAACTAACCACACAAAGTCTCGATGGAAGGGGGGTCTCCTGCCGCACGTAACTTGGAGAAGGTAGGGTTGGATTTGAATTCTTGTGACCAAAGTTACAATATTACGTATACCTATATACTACAACTTGGGCGGTTCATTAATTGAAAGAAGTGGGCTCAGGCCCATTCAAACAATCAGTTTAATATTACACATAACAAAGCCCAAACGTTACACACAAAACCCAAGTGGACGGTTCCTAATGCAAGGCTCTAATTGGGCTCAAGACTATATGGAAGTTAACAATTTAGGGATTGAGGTTACAATAAGCTAGCCGCATAGGGCTTAGGCCCATATACTTGGGCCGACAATATGCGGGCTTCACAAGCTTTGGGCGATCCAAACGTACATTCAACATAAATATAGGTATAGGCCCACTTAATCCCGTTTGGGTTTCGCTAAGCCCATGTATGATCCACTTAGACTTATTTGCGTGTTTAGGGAATATAAGCAGCCCGAACATAAGTGTCAGCTACTAAACAAAACTATATTACGTTACGCTTAAGTTTAACAGAATTGTGACGGCACAAATTAAAGTTACTGACCTCGAAGGTTCGGGTTGTCACAACATAGCCTATTATTATACAAGAGTTGAGGATGAGTGAAAAGTCTCACTTAATTAGAGACTTAATTTGAGACATAAAGACTCAAATTAAAACACATTAAAACTCTACTTAAGAGTTTAGTCTTTAATTCACCATATGAAGAGTTTAATAATAATTATAATTTCATTAAATTATAATTCACTAAATATCGGTTTCTATAAGTCGCAAACACATCAAAGTTTTTCATCGCTTCCGGCGAGAAATCGAGCAGAACCGATGGAACCATAGGTTGTGAAAAAAATATTTGGTTGCATTGGAACGTGTTGCGTCCGGCACCTCGTTTGCTAGTGGGTGTGGCATTGGAATACGTTGTGTGGGTGGGTGTGGCATATACGCTTCACCACCAAAAACACCACCTCGGCTAACCGGCACCTCGTTTGCTAGTACCAACACTTTGTTTGCTTGAATCGTCGGGATTTTTTTTTGTAAATCCATTGTAGAGTTAAGAGTGAAATGGGTTTTGGTTTTGAAATAAGGGTGGGTTTTTGAGAATGCGTGTGATTTAAATTGTGAGTTAAAGTTAAATATATAATGTATATAAATTTGATTTTTTTTAAATTGGTCATATGACCATTTTCAACGGTTGGATATCTCGAACATCGCATCATTCAACATGGGTTGTGCTGCTGGCTTGCTGGCTTGCGGAACTTGCCCGCCTAACCCTCTAGTGCCCCGTCCTAGCTCAGGTTGCGTTGAGGTAAAACTGAACTTAACCCATCTTAGGCTAGAGGGTATGGTGATGGTCCTCCAAGGGAGGATGATCCGCCACGTAGGCGTCACATCATCGTCCTCCCAATGATGGTCAATCCCACAAAACTAGAGGGTATGGAGGATGGTCCTAGATGATCCTACCCCACCACTTTTATGTTTTTTATTTTTTTAATCCTCTACTTTTTTTTAACATTTAACAAATAAATTAACAAAATATTTTCATTAATATTTAAAAACATTACATAAAAAAACATAGACTAAAAAAAACATAAACTTAAAAAAAACATAAACTTAAAAAAATCCTAATATATTAAAAAAAGCTACTAGTCTTCGTCCTCCATGTCGTCGTCTGGTTCGTTTTGAGCGTTGTTCCAATTGTACTCCACCAAGTCCGCTTGTAAGTTATGATGTGTGTACTCATTATTCCACAAAATGCACGACTCATGCGGAACCGACATCGAAAAATCTCAGGTGTGTACACGGGTTCGTCGGCAAAATAATCGGCTACTAGTTTATCGTGGGCGGCTATAAATGGTATAAAAATTGTATAAAAACTGATGAGTTTTTATAAAAAGGGAAGAGGGGTTATAAAATGTGAGAGAGATATGAGATTGTAGTGGGTGAAAAGTTGTGAAAATTGTGTAAAAGAGGTGAGTATTTATAAAAGTGCGAGTGAAATTGGTATTTTTTTAAATTATAACCGTTGGTTTTGAATTAAATGTTAGAATTTAATTTTTTTTTATTTTAACGGTCAAATTTGAAGGGGGGCCCACCATAATTGGATCATCGCCAACGTCAAGCACAAGTCGGTAAGGATGGGACCGGGGGGGATGGTGTGCCGGCGTTGACGGGTGGTCCATAGGACAACCCTTAATGGTGTTAAAAGATGAGTTTATCCCTCGCTTGGTCGTGTAATTATCTTGAATTAGATGACTACAGTTGCTTATGTTTCAGGTACGTCTTGGAGCTTAACAATGGATAAATCACTGCTTTGGATGGATTGGAGTGGAACGGGTCAAGCATGGAAGGAAAGAAGAAACAAAACAAAGAACTCAGGCACCTACCGTAATTTACGGTGGGTACCGTAAATTACGGTAGCCCTGAAACTTGCAATTTTCCACCGTACCATAGTAGTGTTCCACCGTAGCAGTCTGAAGACTACAGTAACTTACGGTAGCTACCGTAAGTTACGGTAGAGGTGACGAGGAAAAGACGTAACTGCTCCATTAAAACCGTTTTCAAGTGTCTTTTGATGGTATTCATGTTTGGGAACGTTACTCTGCACTTTGGGGGCGAATTTTAGCTTTGGATATCATTTGGGAACAATTTCTTACATTCCGGTTTTAGTTTTTGATTCGTATGAACTTCAACTTTGATGTTATGATGATCCACCGAACAATGTCCAGCTAAATTTGTGGTGATCATCTTAGGTGAAGGTTTCTCTACAACTCTTGTGTGATTTTCCTTAATTTCTAGAATGATAACTTTGTGTTTGCTTTGATTATCATGGTGTATGAATATTTAGTTTGTTAGGATCGTAGGCTCTCATGATTGTGCTTGTTTGTTTAATTTGAACAAATCGGAAGATATAAAATAGATTAAGTGCACCGGAAATGAAAACAAACTTTGTAAACACAATCGAAGAAGAGAATAGTTTTGATAAACAAATGCTTTTCATCAGTCGAAAGGTTACAAAGCAAATCAAAAGATTACAAAGTAAGCTTACAAAACTAAACTCCCCCTCAGCCTGATGCTCCAAGGTTGATTGCACAAGATGAAAGGATTAGACATGAGGAGAAGAACTCGCTCAGTCAAAAATCAAATGTAACAGTACAGGGTACTGTTACATTTATAGGCAAACCAAACCACTGAGGCATCTCAGCTGACGTCACCATGAAAGTGACATCTAACAACCTAACAAACTCTATCCACTGTTCTATACAAACTACTGATGTCTAACTACTGATTACATGGACACTGCTTCAACTAACTACTGTTTCACTTTCCACTGTTGTATGCTAAGCACTGATGTTGAGCATTAGTGCTTTCTTCAAAGGGTGATCAGACCTTGAATGGGCAGTGCCTTAATCTTCAGCAGTACTTAGGAAACAACAGTAGATAGAGCTTCAGTACTTTAGCAGCATCAATCATTAGAAACAACAATTGTTGCAGGAGCAGTACTTGAGTCATCAGATGTTGGAGCCACTGTCAAGGGGAAAGTTTAGTGCAAACCGCTGCTTATAATGAATCCACAGTTCTGAACCAGTTTTGGCTTTACATCATCTGTTCCTCTGTAGGGTTCAATCCCAACATAGTTGTAGCTTGTTAATTGGTATTTCAATTCTAGTCTAAATCATACGTTCTTGGTGTCGTTGACAATCGAGATATCACGGGAAGGGTTAGGGTTGGATATTGATTGATTGATCATCGGGAAACGACCTCACATTAATATAATCTGAGTACTTTGTTCCCTTTTATCACAACAAATGTTTATGCATGAGTTATGTCTATGTAACTCTTTCTAGTTGGAATTTTGCACAAGTGTTAAAAGAAACCGAAACCTAAGATGGTCATTGTTCTCATAATCTGAATTAAAAATCCAATCTTGATTAGCAATTAGTTGATAACTTAGTTTTAAACCAAACAATCCAAATTTGTGATCTTTAATTTCTGCACATTAGGTTAATTGTAGTTAAATTGCAAGACTAAAGAATCAACACATTTTCCACAAACTCCCTATGTTTGATACCTACTTGCCGCTAACTAATTAGTTGTAATTGGATTAAATTTGTGTGTACTATGACAGCACGTCAAATTTTGGTGCCGTTGACGGGGAGTAGTGCGCAACGTGTGTTAGTTTATTAGTTTTGTTTTGTTATTTTCGGGTTTACGCTGGTTGTGTTTAGTGTGCAGGTACTATAGGTGTATGCATACTAGAGGCTCTCACAAGTCGTCACCACTATCGTTTGATCCGGAAATTGAGAGAACGTTAAGGCAAAACCGAGTTTTAGTACGAGAAAACAGAATTATTGGTTCACCAACTTAACCCATTACACCACGAAACATCATGCAAGAAACCCAAGTACCACCCACAACGGGTCAAACGCCCTCATCTTTCATACCTACTTCCACACAACCATCACCAAACACCACCATGCCTAATACCACTACCGAACCTACTCCAACCCATGATGTTACACCGACCACTACCACCACATCACCGATTACTACTCAAGTTGCACCCAATCTTACCTTTAGCCCTTCTTCCACAATTCCACCATTGTCACACTTCTTTCCCCCAACTATGGGTCAATCATCCTCTACTTATCCAATACCACCCAATTCAACCATTGTCCATGCTACTTCATCATATCGACCATCGAACCAATTGGGCTTCCAATATTCATCCCTTCCATTCGGGCAATCCCCGGGTATTCAAGGGGATGGATACGATGATGGTTATGAAGAGGATTTTAGGGGGTATGAAGAGGAAGGTTTTTATTATGGAGGTGATGGAGGATATTTGGGACCTCAAGGAGGAGCGGGTCAATAAAGTCAACCGATTCAACAATTTCAAGACACGAGTAGATTACTGGTCGGGGTGCAACACATTAGACCACAAGGGCCACAATTGCAACGCCCTACACCGCTACATCAAGCGCGTCCTCAAAATACACAACCTCAATTTCAGGGGCCGATTCAACAACAACCGCCAATGCATCAATTTCAATATCAACCACCATTTGCACCTCAAGGACCTATGCAAGGGCAAATAGGTCAACCAAGAGCACCATTGGGTGCCCCTCGAATACATCATCGGGAAGTAGTACAGGGAATCGAAGTTCACTTCCGGCCTATTATCACTAACAATCCTTCGCCGGTAGTGATTCCTCATCATGCGGACGGAAGAACTTTTGAAGTTACAACAACCGCCCTCCAAAGTCTACCAAAATTTAAGGGGTTAGCAATGGAAGAACCTTATTTTCATTTGGAGACATACGAATCTATTTGCAACACGATTGGAGGTCAAGGGTTTTCCTCGGATGATGTCAAGTTAGTCCTTTTCCAATTTTCCTTGGAAGACAAAGCAAAGAGATGGTTTCACACTTTACCCTCTGCATCGATTTTTACATGGGCCGATATGCAACAGATTTTCTTGGATGAGTTTTACACTTCCCAAAAGACTAATGATGCAAGGAGGGGTTTGAGAAGTTTTCAACAACAATCGGGGGAAATGTTTCACGAGGCGTTTGAAAGGTTTAATATGATGCTAAGGAATTGCCCTCATCACGGTATCTAACTATGGGAGTTGTTGAACGCATTTCATGAAGGGTTGAGTTCGGAGGATGCACGTGATTTGATGTCGATTACTAACGGTACATTCGGTACAAACTTTAAACATGTTGATTGGGCATTTTTAGAACAAATGGCGGTGACTTCCAAAAGGAAGGCCCAATCCTCAAGACGGGCAAGGCATGTGATACAAAGGCCACAAGTGCATGGAGTAGAGAGTGGCAATGTTCAAACCACGAATCAAGTGTACAACGTGTGCACTAATTGCAACGAAATATGCCACACGGCGGAAGTTTGTGTAGTGGGGGTGGTTGATGAGCAAGTAGAAGAAGTGAATGCAATTCAAGGGGGTGGTCGAAATTTCAACATGAACTCCAACACATACCACCCTGGGCTACGAAACCATCCTAATTTCCGCTACAGAAACACAGCGAATCAAGCTAACCCAAACTTTCAAGGAGCTCAAGATAACTTTGCACCTCGCCAACAATACAATCAAGGGAACTATAGGGGTGGAAATAATTATGGCTACCAAGGGCAATTTCAACAAACGGGTCAAAGTGGTTCGGGTCAAAATTCATCAAGCGGGAATGAAGTCATGGATATGCTTCGGGCAATGCAACAAGACATGCAAAAACGAAATCAACTTGATGAAGTCCGGATACAAAAGGACGAGGTTCGTTACAAGAGCATTCAAACATTAACAACCCAAATGGGTCAATTGGTGACCGACGTGGCGGAGTTGAAGAAAAACAAAGGTCAACTTCCTAGTGACACAAAGGTAAATCCTTCTCATAGTTCATCACGAGGTAATGTTAATGTTCATCATGTTAGTGTGTTAAGAAGTGGCAAAGAATTTAAAGCCAATTTGTCACCGGGTTTGGTTGAAGGGGTAGTTGAGGATATAACGGGTATTGATAGTGATGATGAAGTTTCACTACCTAGTGAGTCTAAAAAATCAAATGTTGAAAAACCGGGATTGGATAAAAGTGAAAATAAAAATGAAAATAATGAAACTAAAAAAGATGAAGGTGAACCGAGTCAAGTCCCGTTTCCATCGGCTTTATGTGACATCTGTGCCTCCACGGCCATCGAACAAATACCAAATCAACTAAATATTGTATTTAATACTTGGGATTAGTATAAATATGTGTATCATTTGCACATATCAATTCTCGTTCGATTTCGAGCTCTAAATCGCTTTCTGGAAAGTTATACGCAAACTGGTGCGTAAACGTAATCAGTATTAACGCGAAAAACACTCTGTAATAGTGACATAGGCTTAACATACCTTAAATAACCTTTACATAACTTAGAAATAAGTTTTGGAAGGTTTGGTGTGTCGAAATCAAGTTTATTCGCTTACAGGGACTAATTTCGACAAACTGCGAAAGTATGCCGATTTGTACTGTAACGAACATTCCGGAACATGACCATAAGTTAAACATACCCTAAATATCCTTTACATAGCTTAGAAATAGGCTTTGAGGGGTTCGGTGTGCTAAAATAAACTTTTTGGTCATTAAGGGACTAAAAGCGTCAAAAGTGCATAAGTTTGCATTTTCGCGCATATCTTACGTTCTGAATACATCCGGACATCCAAAACTTTATGTAATCATTAAAATATTTTATTTAGTGATTGGCATGATAAAATTCCATTCGTCGCGTAATTTGGATCTTTTTTGCGTTCGTTACGACTTCCGTCGTAATTAACCGAACAACGCAACCGTACGACCAAACGAACCGACATACGAGATATTTTTGAGCATGTTTTGAGTTCCCTATACTTTAACTTCATTTTAGATCCTTGAAATGAGGTTAACGGGGCTTAAACGTGTCAAAAATGAGCCAAAAATGCAAGATTCTGAAGTTCAGGGACCAAAATTGTCATTCTGCCATAGTAATCTTAGGAAGGGACCAAAATGAAAAATCTAAATTCCAGATTGTTCCAGCTATTCCCCTCATTTGCACATGGTTTTAATGAAACTATGGGCTCCCATGGTTTCACAAAACCATGGGCACATGTGTACGGATGAGATCGAAGCTCGTTTTACGATGAACGATCCTAACGGTTCTAGTTTTCCTATATATACCCGTCTCCTTTCACTTGCAAAACCCACAATGATCTTATTTTGGCTCTCTAATTTGAAGTTTATGCTTCATACCTGAGAGTAAATCGGATCAAAGCTTGCGGGGACCTTTTGTAAGTATTCTTTCGTTCTTTTATCGTTTTTCGAGTCTGAAAGTCAAACTGCGTTTGACTTTCTGCATTGACCAGTTTATGGTCAATGCAAAGTTCGTTTGAACTTCATAACGTGAGCGTAATCACGATGGTTATAGTCCCTAGTGACTATACCTACTGATTACCACGTTATCTAGGTGTAGTGACGAGTCGTAGTTTCGGCCAAAATGCGCATTCTTACGTATTTTGTAACCAAACTACTTATAGGTATCAAAACCGTTTGTTTTGATACCAAATCTATTTTCTAAATTCATTAAACATGTTTTAACAAGTTTAACTCGTCACTTTTTAGATTAGTGCTTGTGTAGAGTCGTAAGTCAAGCGGACTAAACACCCGCTTAGACTTTCGAACACGACCCGTTTGGTCGATCATTAGGATCCGACCAAACATGTTTAGTGACCATAGTTGCATAGGGAATAACCTTCCGAGGTTACACCTTATGGTCACTTAGGTTTAATTAGTTGTATGATAGGTAGTTTATATGCCTTAGGTAAATGACCAAAATGCCCTTTTCATGCATAATTGGTAATTAAGCATATGTAACACAAAATTTTGTCACTTAATTGATTATGCAACATATTTAATCATGTTTAGGCATATAATACTTGTCATAGGACTAGTTATACGTCTCGAACGCGCTTTGCGCGCACGACGCGTTAAAGTAGCGTAAGCTACCTTAATGGGTCGCAATGGGTCGAAAGCACTTAGGTTAGGTTTCGATTTAGAATGTAGGCTTTGTTAAACCATGTCATATGAGTTCCAATACCCATTTGGTTTACAAAACCTCATCCTATCCGATCTTCCGACTTAGGTCCGGGTTATTTATATAGTTATTAGGTTGCCGTTTGTTTCCGTGCTCCCTCTAGCTTTGCTTGGTTGTTGTTCAAGACTTCTAAGCATTCTCAGGTGAGTACATAGTTCCCCTATTTTACTGTTTTCAATTGTTTTGGGGTGATTCATATGTGCTAAATGTTTTCAAGGTTTTAACGATGGCTTTTTTAAAACGATTTTCGATATTATAACAATGGTTTCAAAAACGATTAAAATGGTTTATATTAAATTAATAACGATTTCGATATAGTAAACAAACTTGTTGGTTGTATTTACATAACGAATAATATCCATTAGTTTTGGCCGAACCGACCAGTATTAGGTTATGGTACCATTGGATCTAACAAATCCCGTTATCAGACTGCACCCATGGTTATGTGTGGGTTAGGTGGGTAACGACTGAATCTGTGATTGTTAATTTACCCTTTGGTGGTTTATCAACGCGAGAAGCGAGGTAGTCGAGTCGCGAAGGTTTGGATGTTATTAGCGAGACGATCAAAAGTAGTTTTCACGATTTAAAACGAGAATGATTTAAACGACTAAAGCGATTTTTAACGAATTAAACGATTTGGGTAAACGATTGGTTTTTGGTTAGTGTTTAGATAACGGGACGGGTGTAATGTGATGAAAGTATGGTGGATACGCCGCTGGTACTTCCTATATATAAGTATTTTCATCGTATTACATACCGTGGCGTTATTTAGTTCACTTGGGTAAACGATTTTGAAACGATGTCACACAAACGAGGTTTTCGAAATGATATAAACCATACGAGTTTTATTAACGAGATTTATTAATGAGTTTTATTAACGAGATTTATTAACAAGTTTATTAACGAGATTTATTAACAAGTTTTATTAACGAGATTTATTAACGAGTTCTATTAACGAGATTTATTAACGAGTTTTATTAACGATTTAATACGAGATGTTTTACAAATTGGTTTTCTAAAACAAAATGTTTTCGAGTTAAGAATCATGGCTACGAGATTTTATAAATTATAACCAACTTGATTTGAGTTGGTTAATTATGTCGTAATACAATACTTTTCAAAACAAGGTTTTTAATTAAGTATTGCAACATGTAAACTAGCCATGAATCCGATACTCTTATAAAACCTATGTACTCGCCAGCATTTCTTTGCTGACTTTGTTTTCACATATGTTTCAGGTGTTGTTGAATGATGTTGATTGCTAGGATGCATGCTCACATAGGACTGGACGAGGCCTTAGTGACTTAATAACAATGATAGACTATGTTTAAATTGTTTATTTAGATTTCCAGACGATGTAAATATTTAATGTTTAATAAAACGAAACTTTAAATTTCCGTGTGTTTTGAAACAATGATTCTGTTACAACACTCCCCGACGATTCCGCCTCGATTTGTTGTTTTACGCGGTCGAGGTGTGACACTTTACTTGACCCGGGTAGGGAAATTTTTATTGCATCAAGAGGTCCCCAAAAGGAGGAGTTGTGGGACATGTTTAAACAAGTTAAAATTAACCTTCCACTCCTTGATGCAATAAAACAAGTACCCGCATACGCTAAATTTTTAAAAGAATTATGCACACAGAAAAGGCAACAGAAGAAGAAAATGCCTAAGCGGGTAGATTTAACCGGGCAAGTGAGTGCGGTTTTGAATGGGGAGCTTCCTCCTAAGCTCCAAGATCCAGGCACGCCATTAATAAATATACAAGTTGGAAATTTTCAAATGGCAAAGGCGTTACTAGATCTTGGAGCCGGGGTGAGCATTTTGTCGGGGGGCTTATATGACCAATACGACTTTGGTCTGTTAGCAAGGGTAGAGACAACGGTTGTTTTGGCCGATTTGTCTCATAAGTTACCTCGGAGGATGGTTCAAAATGTGATTGTGAAAATTGATGAGTTTTACTACCCGGTTGACTTTTTAGTCTTGGACTACTCATCCGCGGACCCAAAACAACAACAAAATGTTATTTTGGGTCGGCCATTTTTGAGCACCGTGCATGCTGTGATCGATTGTAGATTTGGTACAGTTGATATGACTTTTGGAAATCGAAAAATGCGCTTGAATGTTTTTACTAACAATTCTAATGCTGTTGGTGTTGATGAGTGTTTCATGGCAGATTTAGTTGACGGATGCAACCCGCACGAGTACGAGGAGGATAGTATGGATGTTTGTCTTTGTGATTTTTCTGAACAGGTACATGCTTGTGCGCTAAGGGTTGAAGAGGAGAAGCAAGATGCTACGGCATTGAAAGAGGGTCGAACGCCATGGACCCATCAATTTGAAAGCTTGCCGGTGGAAATAAGCTCGGGTACTAAACCATCACTAGAGGAATCACCAAAGTTGGAGCTCAAAGACTTACCAAGCCATTTGAAGTATGCTTTTCTAGGGGATAATGACACTCTACCGGTCATTATTGCCTCTAATTTAGAGATGGCGCAAGAACAAGCTTTATTAGAAGCCATTTAAAGGAATTAGTCCATCAATCGTCATGCACAAGATAATCACCACCGAAGATGCAAAACCGACAAGAGAAGCTCAACGGCGATTGAATCCGAACCTAAGGGAGGTAGTAAAGAAAGAGGAAACTAAATGGTTGGATGCGGGAATTATCTATCCGATTTCGGATAGTGCTTGGGTAAGTCCTACCCAAGTTGTGCCTAAGAAGGCCGGCATTCAAGTAGTCAAGGATGAAAACGGTGAACAAATCGCCACCTGACCGGTTACCGGGTGGCGTGTATGTATTGACTACCGTAAATTGAATGCCGCCACTTCTAAGGACCATTTCCCGCTACCTTTTATTGACCAAATCATTGAAAATTTGTTGGGTAAAAAATATTACTGTTTTTTGGACGGGTACTCGGGTTACAATCAAATAGCAATACACCCGGATGACCAACACAAGACCACCTTCACTTGTCCATATGGCACCTTCGCCTTTCGGAGAATGCCATTTGGCTTGGGTAATGCACCGGCAACTTTCCAACGATGTATGATGAGCATCTTCTCGGGCATGGTTGGAGAGTCGCTTGAAGTGTTTATGGATGATTTTTCGATTTTTGGCACTAGTTTTGAATCGTGTCTCAACGAATTACAAAAAGTTTTAAAAAGATGTGTTGAGAAAAATTTAGTGCTTAGTTGGGAGAAAAGTCATTTCATGGTGCAAGAGGGAATTGTGTTAGGCCATGTGATATCGGAAAGGGGTATGGAGGTGGATAAGGCAAAAATACGGGTTATATCATCGTCGCCACCACCGAAAAATGTTAAGGGTGTAAGGTCATTTTTGGGACACGCGGGATTTCATAGACGTTTCATAAAAGGTTTTAGTGTTATCACCAAACCTTTATGTAACTTGTTGTTAAAGGATGTTCCAGTTGATTTTACTAATGAGTGTTTGCAAGCCTTTAATGTTTTGAAGGAACACTTTGTCACACCCCGACCACGTAAAACATCAAATCGTGGCAGAAACGTCGGGGAGTGTTGTAACAGAATTATTGTTTCACAACCATGGCAATTAAAGTTATGTTTTATTTATAAACAAAAGGATTACATTGTCTTAACACAACTGAAACAAGAGTACATAACATAATTAAACTAGTTAATCTTCATTTTAAGTCACTAAGGCACCGGTCCGCCTAAGTGTATCTTGAATCAAACCTAAGCAACAACTCCTGAAACACATGTGAAAATAGGTACGTCAGCATAAAAAATGCCTGTGAGATACATAGGTTTTATGAAAATAGGATTCATGACTTGAGTTTAGAGAAAAGTTTAATAAAAGTTAGTCATGAATCTTTGTTGAGTGTTTTCTTTTATAAATCATATGAAAATTTGATAAGAAAATAGATTATATAAAAGAAAGGTGTATGGTTAATTAAATAACCAAGTAAAATGAATTGTGTAAAATAAACTGTTTCGTAAAACAATGTCTTGTGAAAATATGTTGTTTATGTAAAATGTAATATATCTAAACTGAAATGATTTAAATAACGCTACGATATGTAATATTATACAAGCACTTATATATAGGAAGTACCAGCGGCGTATCCACCATGCTTGTACCATATTACACACGCCTCGTTACTTAAATCACTTACCCAAACAAACCACCAACGTAAATTGTTCATGTATAAATCAATTGTCAAGTGTTATTATGTAAACCATATCAAAATGTTTATGTCTAATGTAAATCATGAAATGTGTATATCAATATCAAAATGTTTATGCTTAATGTAAATCATGTATGGTGTATCCAAAATATCATGTATGGCAAGTGAAATATATCAACTAAACCATAGGTAAAATGCACAAAAAAAAACAGGGTATTGAATTAAACATAGTTTAAATCAAAGTTATGTTTTATGGAACAAATGCATGCTATACTGATACGAACATCTATGCGGTATTGTGAAAATGCATACATTCAAGCCTTGTGACAGTGGTGATAAACCCTTAAACAAATTAAAGGTCTATCTGAGTTATGTTTATCGAATTCGGTCATTCCTTCCATCCAAACATACCTAGGATGTCAGGAACTGGAGTCGTCAATTCCTATGGTACCACTACCTACTAACGAACGGCGTAGCTAATGTTAATGAATGTATTTTGGTCCCATTTAAACAAGCCAAATGTCATACCAAAATGTAAGCATGTGGTGAAAAACAAATGTACTAAGTATGCAATAATGGACATACATAGCATGTGATGTGATGTAAAACAATGCACTATGTATGCAATCAAATGTACATACATAGCGTGAAATATCATGAAAAACGATGTACTAAGTATGCACTAAATGGACATACATAGCATAAAATGTCATGTAAAACGATGTACTAAGTATGCCACAAAGGACATACATAGCAAAAACACAATGAAATCATGTACTATAAGTGTACTAATGAACATAATAAGCATATGATATGAAAACATGGAAAGCATGAAAGTAACAAGTAGGCACATGTGTTTCACCCCAAATTGTTTGAAAAACAGTAAAAGAGGGGTCTATGTACTCACTTGAGATTGCCTAGAAGTCCTTGAATAACAACCAAGCAATGCTAGAGATTACGGAAAATCAAACGGCACCTAATATAGGTAACTATGTTAATAAACGGACCTAAATCAGAGGATCGGATAAAATGCGGGTTCGTAAACCAAATGAGTGTAGGAACTCATGTAATATGGTTCAACAAAGCCTACATTCTAAAACGGAACCTATCCTAAGTGCTTACGACCCATTACGACCCGTTTAGGTAGCTTACGCTACTTTAACGCGTCGTTCGCGTAAAACGCGTTTGGACCGCCTAATTAGTCCTATGACAAGTAAAATATGCCTTAACATGTCTAATATAGTTGCCTAATCAGTTTAGATGTCAAAATTTATGTTACATATGCATAAAATGAATTTTGGCGTAAAAAGGGCATTTTGTTAATTTACCTAAGGCATATATACTACCTATCATACAACTAACTAAACGACGTGACCATAAGGTATAACCTCGGAAGGTTATTCCCTATACAACTATGGTCACCTAATGTGTTTGGTCGGATCCTAATGATCGACCAAACGGGTCGGGTTCGATAGTACAAGCGGTTGTTTAGACCGCTTACCTTACGACCCTACATAAGCACTAAACCTAAAGTGACGAGCTAAACATGTTAAAAGATGTTTAACGAATTTAGAAAACAGGTTTGGTATCAAGACAAAGGGTCTTGATACCCAAAAGTAGTTTGGTTACAAAATACAGAAGAATGCGCATTTTGGCCGAAACTACGACTCGTCACTGAGCCTAGATAACGTGGTAATCAGTAGGTATAGTCACTAGGGACTATAACCATCGTGATTACGCTCACGTTATGAAGTTTAAATGAACTTTGCGTTTGACCATTAACTGGTCAATGCAGAAAGTCAAACAAAGTTTGACTTTAACGCTAAAACGTAAAAGAACGAAAGAATACTTACAACGGGTCCAAGAACGAAAGTTTTGATCCGATTACTCCCAGGTATGAAGTAAATACTTCAACTTAGAGAGATGAAATCAGATCAATGTGGGTTGCAACAAATGAATGGGGGGTATTTATAGATTTCTTAGGACCGTTAAGATCGCGCATCGAAAACCGTGCCTCGATCTCATCCGTACATGTGCACCCATGGTTTTGCAATACCATGGGCACATCAAAATGGCCCCTAGTATCATAAAATACCATGTGCAAGAGTGTATAACAGCTGGAAACAGCTAAAAATCAAATTTGTGCAGATCTGGCAGATGCTCACGGCCCGCGTAAGGGGACAAGCAGGGCTTACGCTGCCCGCCTGGGGTTCAGGTCTGCACATCAGTTTTAGTTTTTTGCAGTTTTGGTCCCTGCACATGTTTTAAGCTTATTTCCGACTCATCTAAGGCTCGTTAAGCCAACTTTAAGGCCCTAAAATGATGCCTAAACATAGTGGACATGAAACATGCTCAAACATATGCCGGATGTCGGTTCGTTTGGTCGTACGATCGCGATATTCGCTTAATTACGATGAAATGCGCACGAGCGCGAAAAACGATCCAAATTGCGCGACAAATGGATTTTTCTCATGCCAAAGACTAAAATAAAATATTTTAATGCTTACATAAATTTTTGGATGTCCGGATGTATTCAGAACGTAAGTTATGCGCGAAAATGCAAACTTATGCACTTTTTTGACGCTTTTAGTCCCTAAATGAGCATAAAGTTTATTTTTGCACACCGAACCCCTCAAAGCCTATTTCTAAGCTATGTAAAGGATATTTAAGGTGTGTTTAACTTATGGTCATGTTTTCGGAATGTTCGTTACAGTACGTATCGGCATACTTTCGCAGTTTGTTGAATTTAGTCCCTGTAAGCGAAAAAACTTGATTTTGCCATACCAAAGCCTTCAAAACTTATTTCTAAGTTATGTAAAGGTTATTTAAGGTATGTTAAGCATATGTTGATGTTCCAGAGTGTTTGTCATGTTAAACTGATTACGTTTACGCACCAGTTTGCGTATAACTCTCCAGAAAGCGATATAGAGTTTGAATTGAATGAAAATCAAAACATGAAAAATATCAAACATAAACGAACAAATATTGGGGTCAAATAACTTTATTTCATTGATAACTGAACTGTTTACAATGATTACAAGCACAGATGTTATAGTCTCCCCTACTTGTGGAAATTTCGTCCCGAAATTTATTTAGAGGAAACTCGTGAGAATAGATGAGGATATTTCGCTTTCATTTGATCTTCACGTTCCCAAGTAAATTCTGGACCACGTTTAGATTCCCAGCGAACTTTGACCAATGGAATGTGCTTGCGTTTAAGCCATTTGACTATACGGTCCAAGATTTCCACAGGTTTCTCAACAAAATGCATCGTGTTCTCAACACGAATCTCATCAAGTGGTATATGGAGGTTCTCATCAGCTAAACACTTTTTGAGATTGGACATGTGAAAGGTTGGATGAACATTTCCAAGTTCAGGAGGTAACTCAAGTCTGTAGGCTACCTTACCGATTCTTTCGACGATCCTGAATGGTCCAACATATCTAGGTGCAAGTTTTCCTGTCTTTCCAAATATGATCACACCTTTCCAAGGTGAGACCTTAAGTAATACTCGATCACCGATTTGAAATTCCAAGGGCTTGCGTCGTTGGTCCGCGTAACTCTTTTGACGGCTTATAGCTGTCTGAAGGTTATCACGAACTTTCTTAACCTTATCAGTTGTCTCTAGAATGAGGTCAGGTCCAGTAAGCTGAGCCTCACCGATCTCATTCCAGCAGACTGGTGAACGACATTTTCGACCATAGAGAGCCTCGAAAGGAGCCATGTTGATGCTGGAGTGATAACTGTTCTTGTAGGAGAATTCAATCAGCGGAAGATACGAATCCCAACTACCACCAAAATCGATCACACAAGCTCTAAGCATATCCTCCAGAGTCTGGATTGTTCTTTCAGACTGACCATCTGATTGCGGATGATAAGCTGTGCTCAGATTAAGTTGGGTCCCCATAGCAGATTGCATGGTTCTCCAAAAACGAGAAGAGAAGCGAGCATCTCTGTCTGAAATAATGTTCAAAGGAACACCATGTCGAGATACAATTTCATCCACATAGATTTTAGCAAGTTTGTCAGTAGGTAGATCCTCGCGGATCGGCAAGAAATGAGCTGATTTTGTAAGACGATCAACAACTACCCAGATGGCATCATGACCTCTCTTTGTGCGCGGAAGTTTAGTAACAAGATCCATAGCAATGTTTTCCCATTTCCAAACTGGAATCTCTGGTTGCTCCAAAAGACCATAAGGATGTTGGTGTTCAGCCTTAACCTTAAGACAAGTAAGGCATTTTGAAACGTATAAGGCAATGTCTTTCTTCATACCAGGCCACCAATATTGAGTACGAAGATCCTTATACATCTTATCTGAGCCAAGATGAATAGAATAACGAGACTTATGAGCTTCATCCATAAGCAAGGTGTGAAGATCATCTTGGCTTGGGACCCACAAACGGTCCATGAAATAATATGATCCATTGTCCTTCAGCTCAAGATCAGGTGTAATGTGATAGGGTAACTCCTTACCCATCAAACCTTTTGAAACACAAGTGTGTTGAGCCTGAGTAATGCGGGTTTGAAAATCAGATCGGGTTTGGATATCAGATCGAACACGAACACAATGAAGCTTGACATGTTCTTTACGACTTAAAGCATCAGCCACGACATTCGCCTTACCGGGATGGTAGCGAATTTCGCAGTCATAGTCGTTTAGAAGCTCAACCCAATGTCGTTGCCTCATGTTGAGTTCTTTCTGATTAAAGATATGCTGAAGACTCTTGTGGTCAGTGAAAACCACACATTTTGTGCCGTACAAATAGTGTCTCCAGATCTTGAGAGCGAACACAACTGCACCTAACTCAAGATCATGAGTGGTGTAGTTCTTCTTGTGTACCTTCAACTGCCTCGATGCATATGCTATGACTTTGTTCCTTTGCATAAGAACACAGCCAAGACCCAAATTTGACGCATCACAATACATGACAAAATCATCTTTACCCTCAGGTAATGACAGAATAGGCGCATCATAAAGCTTCTTCTTCAAAGTCTGAAACGCTTCTTCTTGTTTGGATCCCCATTCAAAGGGTTTGTTCTTCTGGGTTAGAGCAGTTAGAGGAACTGCAATCTTTGAGAAGTTTTCGATGAAGCGGCGGTAATAACCCGCCAGACCAAGAAAAGAACGAACCTCAGTAGGAGTAGTAGGCGTATCCCAATCCTTAATCGCACTGATCTTGGAGGGATCTACATGAATACCTTGTTCGTTGACAATGTGACCCAAAAATTGAACTTCCTTAAGCCAGAATTCGCACTTGGTAAATTTGGCAAAAAGTTGCTCTTTCTTTAGGAGTTCCAGAGTAAGACGAAGATGTTGCTCATGATCAGCTTGCGTCTTAGAATAAATCAAGATGTCATCAATGAAAACGATGATGAACTTATCTAAATAAGGCTTACAGACCCTATTCATCAAGTCCATGAAAACAGCAGGAGCATTAGTCAAACCGAATGGCATAACTGTGAACTCATAATGCCCATAACGAGTGCAGAAAGCTGTCTTGGGAATATCTTCTTCATGCACACGAAGTTGATGATACCCGGAACGTAGATCAATCTTTGAAAAATAAGAAGCACCCTGTAACTGATCAAAGAGATCATCAATGCGAGGTAGGGGATATCGATTCTTGATGGTAAGCTTGTTAAGCTCACGGTAATCGATACACATTCTGAAGGATCCATCCTTCTTCTTGACAAAAAGAACGGGAGCATCCCAAGGTGAAAAGCTAGGACGGATAAAACCTTTGTCTGAAAGCTCTTGAAGCTGCTTAGATAACACTTGCATCTTGGACGGTGCAAGACGATATGGAGATCTAGCGATAGGATTTGCACCAGGTACTAGATCAATACGGAACTCGACTTGGCGTGCTGGGGGTAAACTAGGTAACTCTTCAGGAAACAACTCCGGATAATCCTAAACAACAAGGATATCTTGAATAGACTTACCTTTGCCTTTATCTGCTACGACATGTGCCAAAAAGGCCACATAATTCTTTCGCAGATACTTCTGAGCTTGAAAACAAGACATGAGCTTGAGACTACTAGCAGGTTTCTCACCACGAACCTATAGGATCTCACCTGTCGAAAGCGGAACACGAACAATCTTCTCAAAACAAACTACCTCTGCGTGATGCTTGGCTAACCAATCCATACCCACTATAACGTCGAAACTCCCAAGTTGCATTGGCGTGAGGTCGATAGGAAAACGATGGTTGTTAAGGTTTAACTAGCAGTTACGAAGAACAGAATCGAGAACAACGGGTTCACCACTAGCAACTTCTACTGTCGAAGGCTTACCTAGTTTTGTTCTAGACACGCGAAGCAATGGCTCAAAAGATAACGACACAAAACTCTTATCGGCACCTGAATAAAAAAAAACAGATGCAGGTTGATTGTTAACTAAGAACGTACCATTGACCACATCATTGTCTGCTTGCGCCTCTTGTGCATTTATATTGAAGACTCGACCTCGAGCCTGAGCCTGATTCTGATTGGCGTTGACCAACCTTGGACACTGGTTTCTGTAGTGGGTTAGGTCCCTACAGTTATAGCACGAACTAGGAGGAAAATGAGGTCGTGCAGCTTGTGCTTGCTGTTGTACAGGCGGTCGAGCAGCCTGCTGAGCTGGATTACGTGCAACTTGATTTTGAGCAGAACGAAAAATATCAGCGAGATGATTTGACTTTCCATAGTTAGTACAGAAACGGCACGGAAGTTGCGGTTGATGGTGACTATTGCATCTATTGCACAAAAGTGCATTCCCCGCATACCGTTTCTTAGCTGGTGGCTGTGCGAGCTGATCGGGGGCTGCCTGGTTTGGTTGGGCAGTGATAGCAAAATTCTGGGAAGCCTTTCGCTTCCTAGACCCTTTCGAGGAACCAGTATCCTTGTCCTTCTTGTTCTTATCCTTGTCAGTTGATTGTTTCTTGCCCTTGTCACCCTTCCTGTGTAACTTACCCTTTCGGACCAGCGACTCAGTCAATGTCGCTGCTAATTCAATCGCCTGACGAACTGTGGTAGGGTTACTACCAGTGACGATATCTTGTACGGAGTCAGGTAAGCCATCAATATACCTTTCGATAGCTTTGTCGAGTGGGGTAACCATGGTAGGGCATAGCAAACTCAGCTCTTCATATCTGTCAGTGTAAGCTTGGTGCTCACCACTATCCTGCTTTAAATCATCAAACTCCCTTTCTAAAGCTCTTAATTCATGACGAGGACAAAACTCCCTCATCATAAGAGCCCTAAGCTCAGCCCATGTCTGTGCTAACACAACCTCAGCACCACGGTCTCTCTTAACCCCGTTCCACCATGTAAGAGCCCTCTTCTGAGACACGCTAGATGCAAACTCAACTTTGCGATTTTCAGGACACTGAACGTGTCGGAACGTACTCTTAATGCTTTCGAACCACTGTAGGAGCCCAGTTGCCCCTTCAGAACCACTAAACTAGAAAGTTTAACCGAATTGAAACTTTTGAAATTGCATGGAGCATTCTGGTTATTGTTGGCTTGGTTCACTTGAGCTATAATGTTTGGGAGTACGGCAGCCATATGCTGCGCCATGATATCTGCCATTTCGGCATTAGACAGCGGGTTTTCGCGTCGAGGAGGCATTTCTAAAAGAGGAAACATGAGAGGAAACGAGTGAGATGATTAGATGAAAAGAATGAGATGAAACAAAAATCAGCAAAAGCAAAGATGGTGGTCATTCGTTTGTTACCACAAAGCAAACAAACGACACACAGCGACTAATCAAAGTGAATGGGTCAAAAATAATGTATTGCGAAGACATGCTCGCCTATAAGTGAACACTCACCCGAAGAGTTCCCATGTAAGAGTGACTGGTCCGATTATGTGGATTTGTACGAACACTCTAGCCTTAGACAGAAAACCCGAGGTACAGGCATTCACTCTTCCAGTTTGCACATGTTCACACTATTTAGAACCCAAAACTTTGACGAGATTTTGAAAACTTGGAAGGCACAAGGCCAAAAGAATCATTCAAAAACAAATGATAAATTTTCAAAATCATTTTGAAAAACCAAAGGGTTCAAAACCTTATAATAAATCATTTAAAAATAGATGATTAATTTTCAAAAATCGTTTTAGAAAATTGGGTTCTTGTTTTAGTAATCACCTAAGGATAGGTGAAGTGCATGTTTTAAGATCTAAACACAAGATAACTTGTGTTGGGGTCCTAAAAAAGTTATAGTCTAGGTCAAAGCATTACTAATAACCTAATTCCCTATAACCATTGGCTCTGATACCAACTCTTCTGTCACACCCCGACCACGTAAAACATCAAATCATGGCGGAAACGTCGGGGAATGTTGTAACAGAATTATTGTTTCACAACCATGGCAATTAAAGTTATGTTTTATTTATAAACAAAAGGATTACATTGTCTTAACACAACTTAAACAAGAGTACATAACATAATTAAACTAGTTAATCTTCATTTTAAGTCACTAAGGCACCGGTCCGCCTAAGTGTATTTTGAATCAAACCTAAGCAACAGCTCCTGAAACACATGTGAAAATAGGTACGTCAGCATAAAAAATGCCTGTGAGATACATAGGTTTTATGAAAATAGGATTCATGACTTGAGTTTAGAGAAAAGTTTAATAAAAGTTAGTCATGAATCTTTGTTGAGTGTTTTCTTTTATAAATCATATGAAAATTTGATAAGAAAACAGATTATATAAAAGAAAGGTGTATGGTTAATTAAATAACCAAGTAAAATGAATTGTGTAAAATAAACTGTTTTGTAAAACAATGTCTTGTGAAAATATGTTGTTTATGTAAAATGTAATATGTCTAAACTGAAATGATTTAAATAACGCTACGATATGTAATATTATACAAGCACTTATATATAGGAAGTACCAGCAGCGTATCCACCATGCTTGTACCATATTACACACGCCTTGTTACTTAAATCACTTACCCAAACAAACCACCAATGTAAATTGTTCATTTATAAATCAATTGTCAAGTGTTATTATGTAAACCATATCAAAATGTTTATGTCTAATGTAAATCATGAAATGTGTATATCAATATCAAAATGTTTATGCTTAATGTAAGTCATGTAAGGTGTATCCAAAATATCATGTATGGCAAGTGAAATATATCAGCTAAACCATAGGTAAAATGCACAAAAAAAAAAACAAGGTATTGAATTAAACATAGTTTAAATCAAAGTTATGTTTTGTGGAACAAATGCATGCTATACTGATACGAACATCTATGCGGTATTGTGAAAATGCATACATTCAAGCCTTGTGACTGTGGTGATAAACCCTTAAACAAATTAAAGGTCTATCTGAGTTATGTTTATCGAATTCGGTCATTCCTTCCATCCAAACATACCTAGGATGCCAGGAACGGGAGTTGTCAATTCCTATGGTACCACTACCTACTAACGAACGGTGTAGCTAATGTTAATGAATGTATTTTGGTCCCATTTAAACAAGCCAAATGTCATACCAAAATGTAAGCATGTGGTGAAAAACAAATGTACTAAGTATGCAATAATGGACATACATAGCATGTGATGTGATGTAAAACAATGCACTATGTATGCAATCAAATGTACATACAAAGCGTGAAATATCATGAAAAACGATGTACTAAGTATGCACTAAATGGACATACATAGCATAAAATGTCATGTAAAACGATGTACTAAGTATGCCACAAAGGACATACATAGCAAAAACACAATGAAATCATGTACTATAAGTGTACTAATGAACATAATAAGCATATGATATGAAAACATGGAAAGCATGAAAGTAACAAGTAGGCACATGTGTTTCACCCTAAAATGTTTGAAAAACAGTAAAAGAGGGGTCTATGTACTCACTTGAGATTGCCTAGAAGTCCTTGAATAACAACCAAGCAATGCTAGAGATTACGGAAAATCAAACGGCACCTAATGTAGGTAACTATGTTAATAAACGGACCTAAATCGGAGGATCTGATAAAATGCGGGTTCGTAAACCAAATGAGTGTAGGAACTCATGTAATATGGTTTAACAAAGCCTACATTCTAAAATGGAACCTATCCTAAGTGCTTACGACCCATTACGACCCGTTTAGGTAGCTGACGCTACTTTAACGCGTCGTTCGCGTAAAATGCGTTTGGACCACCTAATTAGTCCTATGACAAGTAAAATATGCCTTAACATGTCTAATATAGTTGCCTAATCAGTTTAGATGTCAAAATTTATGTTACATATGCTTAAAATGAATTTTGGCGTAAAAAGGGCATTTTGGTAATTTACCTAAGGCATATATACTACCTATCATACAATTAACTAAACGACGTGACCATAAGGTATAACCTCGGAAGGTTATTCCCTATACAACTATGGTCACCTAATGTGTTTGATCGGATCCTAATGATCGACCAAACGGGTCGGGTTCGAAAGTATAAGCGGTTGTTTAGACCGCTTACCTTACGACCCTACATAAGCACTAAACCTAAAGTGACGAGCTAAACATGTTAAAACATGTTTAACGAATTTAGAAAACAGGTTTGGTATCAAGACAAAGGGTCTTGATACCCAAAAGTAGTTTGGTTACAAAATACGCAAGAATGCGCATTTTGGCCGAAACTACGACTCGTCACTGAGCCTAGATAACGTGGTAATCAGTAGGTATAGTCACTAGGGACTATAACCATCATGATTACGCTCACCTTATGAAGTTTAAATGAACTTCGCGTTTGACCATAAACTGGTCAATGCATAAAGTCAAACAAAGTTTGACTTTAATGCTAAAACGTAAAAGAACAAAAGAATACTTACAACGGGTCCAAGAACGGAAGTTTTGATCCGATTACTCTCAGGTATAAAGTAAATACTTCAACTTAGAGAGATGAAATCAGATCAATGTGAGTTGCAACAAATGAATGGGGGGTATTTATAGATTTCTTAGGACCGTTAAGATCGCTCATCGAAAACCGTGCCTCGATCTCATCCGTACATGTGCACCCATGGTTTTGCAATACCATGGGCACATCAAAATGGCCCCTCGTATCATAAAATACCATGTGCAAGAGTGTATAACAGATGGAAACAGCTAAAAATCAAATCTGTGCAGATCTGACAGATCCTCACGGCCCGTGTAAGGGGACAGGCAGGGCTTACGCGGCCCGTCTGGGGTTCAGGTCTGCACACCAGTTTCAGTTTTTGCAGTTTTGGTCCCTGCACATGTTTTAAGCTTATTGCCGACTCATCTAAAGCCCGTTAAGCCAACTTTAAGGCCCTAAAATGATGCCTAAACATAGTGTACATGAAACATGCTCAAAAATATGCCGGATGTCGGTTCGTTTGGTCGTACGATCGCGATATTCACTTAATTACGATGAAATGCGCACGAGCGCGAAAAACGATCCAAATTGCGCGACGAATGGATTTTTCTCATGCCAAACACTAAAATAAAATATTTTGATGCTTACATAAATTTTTGGATGTCCAGATGTATTCAGAACGTAAGTTATGTGCGAAAATGCAAACTTATGCACTTTTTGACGCTTTTAGTCCCTGAATGAGCATAAAGTTTATTTTAGTACACCGAACCCCTCAAAGCCTATTTCTAAGCTATGTAAAGGATATTTAAGGTGTGTTTAACTTATGGTCATGTTTCTGGAATGTTCGTTACAGTACGTATCGGCATACTTTCGCAGTTTGTCGAATTTAGTCCCTGTAAGTGAATAAACTTGATTTTGACATACCAAAGCCTTCAAAACTTATTTCTAAGTTATGTAAAGGTTATTTAAGGTATGTTAAGAATATGTTGATGTTCCGGAGTGTTTGTCACGTTAAACTGATTACGTTTACGCACCAGTTTGCCTATAACTCTCCAGAAAGCGATATAGAGTTTGAATTGAATGAAAATCAAAACATGAAAAATATCAAACATAAACGAACAAATATTGGGGTCAAATAACTTTATTTCATTGATAACTGAACTGTTTACAATGATTACAAGCACAGATGTCACACACTTGGTGAAAGCTCCCATTTTGCAACCACCAGATTGGTCAAAGCCATTCGAAATCATGTGTGAGGCAAGCGACACTACAATTGGTGCAGTTTTGGGTCAACGAGTTGACAAAAAGCCGGGGTAATTTATGATGCAAGCAAGACGTTATCCGAAGCGCAACTGAATTACACCACAACCGAAAAGGAGTTATTAGCGGTGGTGTATGCGTTGGATAAGTTTTGTTCGTACATTTGGGGGAGCAAAGTGGTTGTATATTCGGATCATAGTGCGGTCTGGTATTTGATGGAGAAAAAAGATGCAAAGCCTCGTTTAATCCGGTGGGTGTTGTTGCTACAAGAGTTTGATTTAGAGATTCGAGACAAAAAGGGAAGTGAGAACGTAGTGGCGGATCACTTGTCTCGGATTCCGGTGGAAGGGATTGACGATTTGAGCGAGATAAATGAAAGGTTCCCTGATGAGCAACTACTAGCCGTGTCCATCTTTGTTGCACCGCGGTATGCTCACTACGTAAATTACTTAGCCACGGGTGCCATCCCAAATCATTGGACCAAGAAGCGAAGACAACAATTTATGGTCCAAGTGAAACAATACATTTGGGATGAACCGGATCTCTTCAAGATCGGGCCTGATCAAGTCATTCGGAGGTGTGTGCCCGAAACGGAGGTGTTGGAAATTTTGACTCATGCCCACTCATCCGCATGTGGAGGTCACTTTAGCGGGCATAAAACGGGTTATCGTGTATTGTCGTGTGGGTTTTAATGGCCCACAATTTTCAAGGATGCATGTGAGTTTGCAAGAAATTGTGTAAATTGTCAAAGGATGGGAAGTATTTCAAAGAGGGACGAGATGCCATTACAACCAATTTTGGTTGTGGAAATAGTTGATGTATGGGGCATTGACTTTATGGGTCCCTTTTCCGAATTCTAATGGGTTTTTATACATTTTGGTGGCGGTGGACTACGTCTCTAAATGGATTGAAGCTATTGCAACAAGAACAAATGACCATTCAGTTGTTTGTAAATTTGTTCAATCCAACATCTTTTCCCGTTTTGGTATTCCACGAGTCATTATTAGTGATGGCGGTTCGCATTTCAAGAACTTTAATTTTGGGAAATTGTTGAAGCGGTATAGCGTGAACCACCGGATTGCCACACCTTACCATCCGCAAACTAGCGGACAAGTCGAAGTGTCCAACCGTCAAATTAAAGAAATCCTCATGAAGACGGTTAGAACGGATAGGAAGGATTGGTCGAGCAAGTTAGATGATGCGTTGTGGGCATACCGGACGTCATACAAGACTCCAATTGGCACAACACCTTACCGGATGGTGTATGGAAAGGGTTGTCACTTGCCAATGGAGTTAGCTCATCGGGCGCATTGGGCAATAAAGACGGTGAACGCGGACTATAATGAAGCGGGGAAGATGAGGAAATTCCAATTGAGTGAAATAGAAGAAATCAGAGACGAAGCGTACGAGTGTGCATCGGCTTACAAAGACAAGCTCAAAAAGGTCCATGATGCAAAGTTGAGGAAAAAGACTTTTGAAGTGGGTCAAAAGGTATGGTTATACAACTCAAGGCTAAAGATGTTTGCGGGCAAACTTAAAAGCAAATGGATGGGTCCGTATGTCATTCGGCGAGTTGGGAGGTTTGGCGATGTGGATATCCAAGATGAGCAAACCAACAAACAACAAACGGTGAATGGCCATCGGTTAAAGCCATACTTGGAAGGGAATGACATCAACAACTTGGAGCTAGACAAAGCGGGCTACATCCTACGCCCGGTAGATAATGAACAACCATGAGAGGCCCAGGTTTTGTAGTGTACATAGTTAGTATTTTATTTTTTTTGTTTTGTTTAGTTTGTACATTTACCGTATTCGCTTGAAGCTCGTGTTTGAAACAAGTGTGGGGACATTCGGGTTACGAATAGTTCTAGCATTGTGTTGAGGACAACACGGGACTTTCGAGGGGGTAGGGTAATTTTTCCATGTTTTTGAAAAAATTTTAAAACACAAAAAAAATTAAAAAACTGAGAAAAAATATAAAGAAGAACACTTAAAATCGAAAATTTTGGCGAAGCAGGAAGGCCCAGAGGCCACCGTAATTTACGGTATATACCGTAAATTACGGTGGGGTTGAAAAATGTGGGGATTTACGGTGGAAACCTACTGAGTTACGATGGGGATTTAGTGCTAGGAGCTACCGTAAATTACGGTGCCCACCGTAATTTACGGTAGACCTGGCGGACTGAATGGTCGTTTCTAGTGCAGCAGTTACATAAAAAAAATGAATCACGTGACTTAACCCCTGACCATTCGTTTCTTTCCTCTTTCCCTAACCACAAACATCTTCTTTCACTATCACAAAACCCCACAAGATCTCCATAACCCCACAACATTCTTCAACCTTCAAGTCTTCATATCTTCTTCAATTCTTGGCCAAATCTCATTAAATTTGGGTCTATCTTAACTGAAATTTCACGTACTTGCCGATTGTGAGAAGAGATTAGTGAGAAAACATCGTTTTCTGGTCCGATTTGCAAACCCTAGGGCCGAAAATTTTGGGGGTTTTTGAAGTTCTTGAGTTTCTTGTGTTCTAGCATCTTCAATCTAAGGTATGTGATGTTTATTTGCTACTTGTGATGATGCATTGTGAAGATGAAGGTTATTTTTGTTACTTGTTCATATACACTGGCTTGTTCATAGTTTTTGTCATGAAAATTGTTACTTGATCATTGTAATGGTTGTAGATGTAGGATTGATGTTAAAGTAGTGAACTTCTGGGAACCTCTACATTGTAGAGGCACCATGCCCAATTTTTGAGAAAATAATTTATAAAATTTTTGTTCACTAACATCTACAACCATAGTAACAAGCAAGTGTGGGGATTGTTGATGAAAAGGGGCTGACTTTTTGTGTTTGGTTGTGTTGTTTGTTTTTGTAATGTGTGTAGGAAAATGGTGAGAACTAAGGAACAAGCCGGAGCTAGTTCGTCATCTAAAGGCAAAGGAAAACAGCCGGAACAACAACCAAATAAGAGGAGGTATTTGGGTAGGGATGATGATAGTGAGAGTGATGAGGAAGAAATGGTGGAGTTGGACCTGGCTGATAAACCAATTTGGGAAGCGGGTCCGTTAGATGATCAGCCGGAAGAATGGCAACCGGCACTATTTCATGATCCAATGAATTGTTTAAAAAATAGGGCTGCTACGTTTATTTGTGAAAGGGAAGTTAGAGAAGTTGAGTTTGGGCCGTTTAATGTGTTTGCCCAATTTCGTGCCTTAGGATGGGAAGCGGCACTTAGTTGTTATGACAAGGACAACAAGAATTTGTTTATGGATGAGATTCAAGAATGGATGGCTACGTTGAAATGCAATAGGTATTACAAGCCATCACAAATGAAGTTGACGGGAACGGTTAATAGGATAAAGGTGGAAATGTCGTTTGACACATTGCGGAAGTTGGCGAGATATGATAGTCGACCTGCTCGTGATTATGTGATCCCTAGTCTTGATGATTTGTTAATTAAACCGGAGAAACATCCGGGGTGGAATGACATGCTAGCGGCCTTGTTCTTGCCGGGTACTTATAGTGGCATATTGTACCGAAGAAACTTGAAGATTGAAGCAAAACTGCTGCTTACTATTTGTATCTTAAATGTGATACCAAGAAGAGGTGATAAACAAGAGGTGAGGTACTCGGAAATACCCGTTCTTTATTCATTGCTCAATGGATCTCCTCGCTTTCCGATACGGTATTTGATCATGAACCATCTTTGGATATGCCGAAACAAAGTGGGGAGGAGCATCATTCCTTATTGTCGGATTATTACGGGGTTGATGAAACAGTTTAAGGCTATAACATCGGAAGACAAAGGGTCTGCGAAAAGGCACAAGCCATTTGACATTAGGAAAATGGGTATTGGATGGTCGTATGCGGAGTCAGAAAGATAGCACAAGCTCAAGTCGGAAGGTCAAAGATGGAGAGCTTTGAAGGTTGATGCAAGGGCACTGTTACCGGGCGAAGCGGATGAGCCCGAGAGCGAGAATGAACCCCCGAGTGGGGATGAAGAATATGCGGATGAGCCTCATGGTGAGCATATGGATGTGGGCCAAGGGGGCCCAGGTCGTGGATATGGTGGTGGTTTCTTTGACTATACGGAGCGCTCATACGAGCCGAATTGGGCATATGATGGTACTATGCAAGATGTCATTGAGAACCAACGTCCTCCGGCATCGGTTTTTGACACATGGTCGGGGTCGGAGCGTACTTTCTTTGATCACCAAACGATGATGGGGGCTAGTATGGAGCGGGCTTTAAAACGCAACTTTGATCGCCAAGAGTCGTGGAACCGCACACATGCTTACTCCCATGAGTTAGAGATGAACAACCGGTATAATGATGATCAAGCTCGGCGAATGCATGCAGATTGGCATGCGGGGCGGCCTGTGGTTGTGGATCCACCTCCGGTGGATTATGCGTCTCTACCACCTTATGATGGTAGTGTTTCGTATCCGACACCGCCGCTTCATCATTCGCAGTGGCTGGACCCCCGACAAGAACAACATGGAGCTTCGTAACAAAGTGGAAGTGGTAGTGGCGCATTTGCTTTCGGAGAATGGAATGATATGATGTCTTCCATTTTCGGGCCTCCTCAGCCACGCTATTACTAGTCAGGTCATGCTCCTTCTTGTATATTTTTGTGAATATTTGTTTGTTTATTATGTTTATGGTCGGGTGGATGGGTGATGTTTAGTTGGTTATGTTATGTTTTGGGGTTGTGCGAGTTGGTGGTGTGATGTTTTTAAAGAAGAAAAATATAAAAAAATTATAAAATGAAAAAATACCAAAAAGAAATTTGAGGTTTGAGATTTGAAGCTTTTAGTGGATGTTGAAGGGTTTAGCGATCAAGTCTTCCCAAAACCATACATTGGGGTCAATGTATCCCAAGTGTGGGGATGGGGGGAAATTTTGAGGTTTTTGAAAAAATTTTAAATCAAGCAAAATATTGTGAGAATTTAAACACCTTGGACTAACCCCAAGTGACACACCGGCAACCCTTAATACCCTTTATTCTTGGTGAGAGTTGAAGCCACACTTGTATATAAATAATACTTGTCTTTGATGAGAGTGGCAACGGGTGGGGGTGCATTAGAACTTGTGCTTGAATACGGTTCGAGGCCTTAGTTGGATATGAATGTGAAAAGGATAAGGGCATTTAGGTAGCCTCGTCATAAGTGTGTACGAGTGAGGGTTTTGGGGGGTTGGACCTCATTAATTATATATATGAGCATGGTTGCGAGAGGGGCGGGGGTTTGGACATTTAGTTGCCCATTTTTGTGCCTAAAGCCGATCATTTGTTACCCCTTAGCTAGTTACCCAAAAATTTACCCAACTTCACCCGGTCTTATAGTGTTAGTAGTTGTTTTAGTAGTGTGTAGATATGTTGATGTTATGTTGAACGTTTGCTTTGGTATTTGTTAAATATGTTAAAATATATATATATATATATATATATATATATAGAGAGAGAGAGAGAAAAGAGTGAAAAAGCAATGAAAAGAAAAAAAAATGATGTGCGAGTTATCTTGTATATAGAAGTTTAAGTTTGGTAGTTCTTTGTTTGTTTCATTGTGTAATAAAAGACCGGGTTAAGTTCGTCGCTACTTCATATATATTCCATTTCCTACCCGTACACCTAGCCACGTTACAACCTTTAAGCCCCTTTGATTTGCATTCATGTTCGGCACTTGTTAGGAGAAGGACCGATTTAGGTACAAGCCTATAGTTGTGCAATCACCCGTTTGCCTTTTGTGTGTCTAGCTGACAAATGCTAGTGCTTGCTTGTTGCCGAGAGGAGAGATATAGTGAGGGGTGTGTTATTTGGGGTATTAAGAAAGGGTTAGTAAAAGGACAACATGTTATTGTTTGATTTATGTTGATCGCTTATGTTTTGAAAATGGTTTTGATGAGTTTCTTGGGATAAGAAACGGTTAAGTGTGGGGATGTGACGGGTGGTCCATAGGACAACCCTTAATGGTGTTAAAAGACGAGTTTATCCCTCGCTTGATCGTGTAATTATCTTGAATTAGATGACTATAGTTGCTTATGTTTTAGGTACGTCTTGGAGCTTAACAATGGATAAATCGTTGCTTTGGATGGATTGGAGTGGAACGGGTCAAGCATGGAAGAAAAGAAGAAACAAAACAAAGAACTCAGGCACCTACCGTAATTTACGGTGGGTACCGTAAATTACGGTAGCCCTGAAACTTGCATTTTTCCACCGTACCACAGTAGTGTTCCACCGTAGCAGTCTGAAGACTACCGTAACTTACGGTAGCTACCGTAAGTTACGGTAGAGGTGACGAGGAAAAGACGTAACTGCTCCATTAAAACCGTTTTCAAGTGTCTTTTGATGGTATTCATGATTGGGAACGTTACTCGGCACTTTGGGGGCGAATTTTAGCTTTGGATATCATTTGGGAACAATTTCTAACATTCCGGTTTTAGTTTTTGATTCGTATGAACTTCAACTTTGATGTTATGATGATCCACCGAACAATGTCCGGCTAAATTTGTGGTGATCATCTTAGGTGAAGGTTTCTCTACAACTCTTGTGTGATTTTCCTTAATTTCTAGAATGATAACTTTGTGTTTGCTTTGATTATCATGGTGTATGAATATTTGGTTGTAGCTTGTTAATTGGTATTTCAATTCTAGTCTAAATCGTACGTTCTTGGTGTCGTTGACAATCGAGATATCACGGGAAGGGTTAGGGTTGGATATTGATTGATTGATCATCGGTAAACGACCTCGCATTAATATAATCCGAGTACTTTGTTCCCTTTTATCACAACAAATGTTTATGCATGAGTTATGTCTATGTAACTCTTTCTAGTTGGAATTTTGCACAAGTGTTAAAAGAAACCGAAACCTAAGATGGTCATTGTTCTCATAATCTGAATTAAAAATCCAATCTTGATTAGCAATTAGTTGATAACTTAGTTTTAAACCAAACAATCCAAATTCATGATCTTTAATTTCTGCACATTAGGTTAATTGTAGTTAAATTGCAAGACTATAGAATCAACACATTTTCCACAAACTCCCTGTGTTCGATATTCACTTACCGCTAACTAGTTAGTTGTAATTGGATTAAATTTGCGTGTACTACGACAGCACGTCAGGCGTCGCCGGAGCTCGACGGGGGTGGGGACGAACCCCATACCCTCTAGCCTTATAACAATTAATTACACATCATAAATGTCGATTGAACATAAAACTCTGTTATGATCTTTTTTTTAAATATCTTTTAGATTTTATAGCACTATTCCGTTTCTTCTGAAACCCACTCAAAAACTATTGTATTTTTTATTAAAATAGTTAGAGTAAAATGCACGGATAGTCCCTGTGGTTTTGTAAAATAACACCTATAGTCCCCAACTTTTGGAAATTACACCGGTGCTCCCTGTGGTTTGACAGTTTGTTACTCGGATAGTCCCTGGAGTGGATGTCCGTTAGTTTTCTCCGTTAAATCTATGTAAAATGACAAAATTACCCCTTGCTTATTAAAACAAAGTTTAAAACACAGTGTTTTAAACTTTGTTTTAATAAGCAAGGGGTAATTTTGTCATTTTACATAGATTTAACGGAGAAAACTAACGGACATCCACTCCAGGGACTATCCGAGTAACAAACTGTCAAACCAAAGGGAGCACCGGTGTAATTTCCAAAAGTTGGGGACTATATGTGTTATTTTACAAAACCACAGGGACTATCCGTGCATTTTACTCAAATAGTTATAATTAATTAAGTCGACACTTATAGTCAGAGGCGGACTTAGCTCTTTACGAGCCGTAGCACGAGCTACGGCTCAACTTCGTATCGGTAGTGTATTTTTTTCGGTTTTGTACAAATGTTATCCCTAAACAACTACGAGGATACCCTTGAAAAAAATAAGTTTGTAAGCCCAAAAGCTGTTTAGCGTTTATATCTAGCCTAACGAAAAATACAAAAGTCAAAATCAGTTTATAATAGATAGGCAGCCCAATTCTTATTTAAAATTGTAAGCCCAAAACAGTTTAATTGATAAGGCAGCCCAATTCTATTGATTAATAGCTAGCCCAATAGTCCAATACGTAATAAACTAATAACCCTTTGAATATGAAGTGGCTGTGGCACGGCATTTGTCCTTTACTTTATCAGGTAGTGAGGCTAGCTTTGCTTTTACCGGTTACAACCGCAACCATTGAAAGATGTTTTTCGAAATTGAAGCTTGTCAAAACAGATTTACGCAATCCTATGGGCCCGGAATTTTTGAACAATGCTATGGTTTGTGCGGTCGAAATTTTTTTTTTACATGAAGTAAAAAACGACGATGTGATGGAACGATTTCAAGTTATGAAAAAAAGAAGAGGACAAATCTATTAGGTATTTGTTTTACTTTTTTTATTTATTTATTGTCGTTTTTTTTAATATTGTATGATTACATGGTGAATTTTTTTTTTTGGGATACACCTAAGTTAATGTTCTAGTTCCGCCACTACTTATAGTTAAATGGTCTTTAATCTGAATGTACATCTTAACACCCACAAAGTCAACTACAATGGTGGTGAAAGCGCTAATCAATAATTTTGAACAAGGGTTAGGTATACGTCTTTATCTTTAACTCAAATAGGAATCTTTCATTTGCCCTCGGCCCATCATAATTAACACCCACAAAGTCAACTACAATGGTAGTGAAAGCGCTAATCAATAATTTTGAACAAGGGTTAGGTATACATCTTTATCTTTAAGTCAAATAGGAATCTTTTTTTTGCCCCCAACGGCCCAACCCATCATAAAGGTTTTCCAAACATTTGTCTTTGCTTATTAATCTCTTATCAGTTCATACACATTTGCCCCAAATTAACAAAGATATGGTTCAAAAGAGCTTCAAGTACGATGTCTTTTTGAGTTTCAGGGGTGAAGACACCCGTAAGACCTTTGTCGATCACCTCTATCATGCTCTTCACCAGAAAGGTATTATAACTTACAAAGACGATGAAAGAATTGAGAAAGGGGAAATGATCCGTGAGCAGCTATTGAGATCCATTGAAGAATCCAGATTTCACATCATTGTTTTCTCCAAAAACTATGCATCTTCATCGTGGTGCTTAGTCGAGCTCGTAAAGATTATAGAGTGCCAGAAGATGACCGAGCATACTCTGCTTACCCGGTCTTCTATGATGTGGAACCCACAGAAGTCCGCAACCAAAGTGGGTCAGTTGGGGAAGCCTTTGAATTGTTAACAAGGAAGAGGAAGTTGGAAGAGGATGTTGGAAGATGGAGAAATGCTCTAAAAGAAGCAGCCGGCCTGGCTGGCATGGAGTTGAAGAACACTTTTAACGGGTACATCCTTCGCTTTTGTTTCTTATAATCTGTCTTTAATAGAGGAATCCATGTTAGTTTCATGTGGGATTCTGACTGATCTAATTGAATCTTCTTTAACACACAGCCATGAAGCAAAATTTATCCAACATATTGTTGAAGAGGTTTCGTTGAAGCTGCATTTCTATAATTCAAGCATTGATGGGAAGTTAGTAGGCATGGAGACCCGTGTAAAGGATGTAGTTTCATCTTTAGAAACTAACTCTGATGACGTCCGTATGATAGGGATCAAGGGGATGGGAGGTGCTGGAAAAACCACTTTGGCGAGAGCTGTTTTTGATCATATATCCATTTGGTTTGATGGTAAAAGCTTTGTTGAAAATGTAAGAGAAGTTTCAAAAGGCTCTGGTTTGAAGGAGTTGCAAAGACACATCCTTTCAACTCTGTTAAATGATCAAAGCATTGTTGTACCAAGTGTTTCTGATGGGAAAAATATGATTAACAAACACATTTGCAATAACTTAACAAACAACAAAGATCAAGTGAATAAATCCCAATAAAATCCAAGTAGGACATCAACTCTACCAAGCAATACACAGCCATAGATCAAGTATATTTAAGCATCAGGTATTATCAATTGTGACTCGCTTCGATTCTGGTTAAGTACGTTTCGGTTCATTTGGATTGGTTTAGTCAGTGTTAAATCAGTTTTTTGGTTTCTTTGTTCACCCTAGCACAAACCGAAAACTGAACTGTGTTAGTCGGTCAATCTAATCAACCCTAGCCGTTTAGTTTGTTGTTTTTCTAAACCCTTGACAGTTTGACGCCTAGTCTTAGCTAAAAATGGAACATATATGATAAAACATTTATTTTCTATGTATTTTGTGATAAATTATGCTTCACGGGTTACCTTAACAATGCACTTATATATTATAGGGATTATAAGAAGTTGTAAAATGGAAAAGTTTTTGTGTAACTTCCTATTATCTTTTTTCTTGACCAAATAAGTGGCAGTAGGCAGTGGCGGATCTAGAAACGGATCGTAGCCGTAACGTTTTATAAATAAGCTGTAACGAAATCGAAAAAGCGTCAAATTTTTCCGAAATTTACACTAATTTTTCCAAATTTTTCCGCGCCAAGCCGTAGCGGGCGTTGCCCCTTGGTATAAGCTACATCCGCCCCTGGCAGTAGGTTGTCCACGTAATTGCATGTACTTTTTTTGCTTTCCAAACAAAATATCTACTCCTCATTCGTCTCTTTTTCCCAATGTTTTTATAACCGGACCGGAGATTGAACCGGTCGTCTTACCGGTTCACTGGTCGGACCAGTCCAACCGGTGGAACCGGATTATAGAACCGGCTTACGTAATGAATAATATAAAATATGTAGCATATGATTATTGTTCTTTTATGGTTATAATTAATTTTTTTTTTCTCAACTCTAATAACACATAAGTATTATTTTTGTTAAGATTTCCTATAAATAACTGTTCTCATATAAAAAAAAAACTAAAACTAATATTCATATAAATAACACATAATAAATTAGATATTAAATAACTTGAAAATAAAATAAAAATACAATAAAAGATCACTAACTCTACGTTTATCTTCAAAACATGACTTTACAATATCTTTTTTTATTGCTTCATTATAATATTTAGTTTATAAAACATTTCACGTCCATTTGTCTGCTACTTTCCTATTTGCCAGTTTTTCTTGGGAAGTGGAGTAGTACCATTTAGTCATTTAGGCCGTGGGTATGGGGCGGGGGTTTGGGCGTGGGTTTGGGTAAAACGCCCAAGTGACCACCCCGGGTGGGCTTGGGTTTGGGCGTGGCCCCTTGGGGCTTGGGTTTCAAGCCGGGCGTGGGGCGGAATGGCGAAGCGAGCTGGCATGTTCTTATTGGGTCACCCGCCATGTGGGCAGGCGGGTGTTTAAAATTTTGAAATTCAAATGGTCCCCCCATCCCCCCATCTTCTATAACCGCCACCCGGGGTCCCCAAAGTCCTATATATTGGAACCCCAACCCACCGGTCCCCCATCCCACGAACCAAAACCCCACCCAATACACCCACTGTCTTGAACCCGCTACCCCGCTGGTCCCCCCCATCCCACGAACCGAACACCACTATGGCATCCTGGACCCGTCAAGAAGAAATGGCACTCGTAACTAGCGTCGTCGACGCTATGAAGGGGCGGCCACCGGGCCAAACAAAATATTGGGCGGAAGCATTCGCGGCCTACCGACAAAACGTCGGTAACGACCTCCACAACCTCAACGTGTGCCAACATAAATGGCGCGACCTACGGCCCAAGCTCGAGCGTTTCAAGGCTTACTACGAAGCGGTTCCCGGTGGCGAGTTAAGCCACGAGGACCGGGTGACGGTGGCAAACATAGAGTTTCGAAGCGTGGAAAAGAAGGCGTTCGACAAGATCGAACTTTTTGAAATTTTTTTAACGCTTTAGGTTTTTTTATTTTGTAATTTTTAGAAGTTATGTAATTTTTAGGATTATGTAATTTTTAAAATTTTAATGAAGTTGTAGGTTTTTTTATAAATTTTTTTTATTTTTTTTTTAAACATTAATGCCACGCGGTGCACCCAACCCACACCCCGCCATACCCCGCGGACACGTACCTGGCAGTGGGGCTGGCTCCCTTTACACGTGTCACCAAATGCCCAACCCAAGCCCCACCATACCCCACGGTCTTATCTTTCAAAATGTTTATCTTTGCTTAAAAGTAAAAACACACTCAAACCCACCGTTTCTTCTCCTCTTCCTACTTCATTTCTATTTCGCAGCATGGGATGGTGAGAGCCGGTGGATGTAGCTGCGGCGCTGGATGGTTAGCAGCGGTGGATGGTGCGGCTGTGTGAAGTGTGAAGCAAACCGGTCCGGCCCTTTTCTCACCGAGTTTCCGGTCCGGCCGCCGGCCATTGGTCCAGCCGGCCGGCCAAATGTAAAACGGGGTTAACATAGTGAACCGGCCCGGAATAGACACCGAACCCCGGCCCGACCGGTCCGGCCGGCCGGCCTGGTCCGGCCCTGAAAACCTTGCTTTTTCCATTCAATTCACTAAACTTTCCCTCAATTGATCAGTATTTCATTTCATTCAATTCCATTCGATCTTTGAATCATACATTTAATTCAATGGCTTCTACTTCATCAGCTTCTTCATCAGTTCAAAAGATGTTCAAGTACGATGTCTTTTTGAGTTTCCGGGGTGAAGACACCCGCAAAACCTTTGTTGATCATCTCTATGTTGCTCTTGTCAATAAAGGCATTCTTACTTACAAAGATGATGAAACAATCGAGAGAGGGGAAACGATCAGTGAGCAGCTCATCAGGTCCATACAAGACTCAAGATTTTACATAATTGTGTTCTCCAAGAACTATGCGTCTTCATCGTGGTGCTTAGACGAGCTCGTAAAGATTATGGACTGCCAGAAGATGACGGAGCATACTGCTTACCCCGTTTTCTTTGATGTGGAACCCACTGAAGTGCGCCACCAAAGTGGGGCAGTTGGAGAAGCATTTGCAAAACATGTAAGAGGTAGTTGGAGCTCTGTTCTACCTCTGGACTGTCTTTGTTCTATTGTAGAATCTTGCTGCAACAAATCTTCTGCTTCGTTGAATGGATCCCCAGTAGATCTGGTAACATCTTTATTATAACATGTCTGCATTTGTATTATTCAGTGAAGTTTTTGTGTTTTAGAGTAGAAGTTTCTGATTCTAATGTCTTGTACTTGTGTTGTGTTAATAATAAGAAAGTTTTGAACTTTGCTCAACAGGAAAATGACGATAATGTTGGAAGATGGAGATATGCTATGAAGGAAGCAGCCGGCCTGGCTGGGATGGAGTTGAAGAACACTTTTAATGGGTACATCCTTCACTTTTGTTTCTTTCTAATCTGTGTTTAATAGGGACATCCATGTCATCTCATGTTTCATTTAGGATTCTGGGTGATCTAATTGAATCTTTTATAACACACAGTCATGAAGCTAAATGTATCCAACAAATTGTTGAAGAGGTTTCACTTAAGCTACATTTCTTCAATCCGATAGTTGATGAGAAGTTAGTAGGCATGAAAACCCGGGTAAAGGATGTAGTTTCATCATTAGAAATTGATTCTGATGATGTTCGTATGATAGGGATCTGGGGGATTGGAGGTGGTGGGAAGACCACTTTGGCAAGAGCTGTTTTTGATTATATATCCATTCACTTTGAGGGTAAAAGCTTTGTCGAAAATGTAAGAGAAGTTTCACAAGGCTCTGGTTTGAAGGAGTTGCAAGGACACGTCCTTTCAACTGTTTTAAATGATCAAAGCATTGTTGTACCAAGTGTTTATGATGGGAAAAATATGATGAAAAAGATGATGGGTAGTAGAAAGATTCTTTTAGTTCTAGATGATGTGGATCATATAGACCAGCTTGAAGCGTTAGCAGGTGAGCCTACTTGGTTTAAGCTGGGAAGTAGAATCATCATCACAACAAGAGATGAGCAAGTGTTGAAGACGCATCGAGTGAACTATATTCATGATGTCTGTCTGTTATCAGATGAGGAAGCAATTTGCCTCTTCAGTAGGTATGCATTTGGGAGAGAGATTCCAAATCAAGGGTATGAAAAGCTATCAAGAATGGTTGTAAGTTATGCTGCTGGTCTTCCCTTAAGTATCAAAGTTTTGGGTTCATTTCTTTGTGATAGAACTAAGAGTGAATGGGCAGATACCATTGAAAGATTGAAAACAATTCCTCTTAAGGAAACTTTGGAAAAATTGGAACTAAGCTTTAACGGTCTAGAGAATGATCAAAAAGAAATATTTCTGGATATTGCTTGCATACTCAAAGGTAAAACGAAGAAGGAAGCAATCAGAATACTTGAAAGCCGTGGATTTCATGCTCAGATTGGTCTAAGAGTTCTTGTACAAAAATCCTTGATAACTATATCTAAGGTTCAATTCTATTATAAAGAAGATGATATTGAGATGTTGTTCATGCATGACCATCTAGAAGAAATGGGCAGGAATATCGTTCGGCGTTTGCACCCTGATGAGCCTAGTAGACATAGCCGATTATGGATTAAAGAGGAAATTGAAGATATATTGGTTAATGAATCGGTAATGTTCAAGTTTATTTGGAAGGTGGAAAGAAACATTTTTATTTGTTATGACAAAAAATTCACATAAGCTTTTATTTACAGGGTACTGAAGAAACAAAATGTATAAAATTGGTGCATACAAATCTCGATCTTGCAACTATTGTGAAAGGTCTTCGAAAGATGAAGGGACTAAGCTTGCTTTACATGGAGCTTGCATATAGTACATATGAAGTTGATGCAGTTGCTGAAGTTAGCAAATACTTACCAGATTCTTTACAGTCTCTTTGTTGGCCTTCATACCCTTTTAGTTGTTTACCTAAAACATTTCGAGCAAATAAGCTTGTTAACCTTGAAATGGACTGGAGCAAAATCTCTCAACTTTGGAGAAGTGGAGAAGAAAAGGTAGAATAATGGTTGATTGGTTGTTTTGCATAATGCATGATAATTAAATTTTGTATTACACTAATATTCATACGTTTTTTCTTCATGATAGGTTCTTAATAAGCTTAAATTTGTTGACCTCTCCTATTCAAAAAAGTTGAGAACCTTTGACCTTACAGTGACTCCACATCTCGAGCATTTAAATCTCGAAGGATGTAAGAACTTTGTAGAGCTCCAATTGCCGGTTGAATGTTTGAACCTTAAAAACATCAATCTCGGTTTTTCTCAGGTGAGTACCCTTAACCTTGGGATGACTCCACATCTCGAGAAGTTAGATCTTAGAGGATGTGCTGACTTTGTAGGACTCCACATGCCTGTTAAATGTTTGAACCTTAAAATCCTCCTGCTCCATAGCACTAAGGTGGGTAACCTAAACCTCGGGATGACTCCAAATCTGGAGAAGTTAGATCTTGATGCATGTAATGAGTTCGAATTCGACATGCCTGATGAATGTCCAAAGCTCATTCACCTTAAAATCAGGGGTTCTAAGGTGAGTAACCTTAACCTTGAACTGACTCCAAATCTTGAGAGATTAGATCTTTCAAAATGTTATTGTCTTCTAAAAATTCATGCTCCAGTTGGATGTCTAAAAAAGCTTGTCTGCTTTAGCTTAGACAATCACTCAAATTTTAAAAGTTTTCAGGTTCATAAACAGTATAACTTAGATAAGCTTTATTCATCAAATATAAGGGCACAGTGCATGCATATATGCCCACTGCACCCCAATAATAAATTGCCAAAGTTTGGGTTTCAGTTTGAAATAGATGAACATGTATCGTCATGGATGGGAAATCTTGTAAAGCTTATCTATTCTGGTCTATGCCCTTGCAAAAACCTTGAGAATTGGTCTACAACTATTTGTAGTTTACAACATATAAAAAAGCTTACACTTGAAGGCAGTATTCCTGGAAATCTGTGGCAGTTAGAAAGTCTAGAGAAGCTTTCTTTGTGGGATGTAGAGAATCGGCATCTTCCAGATAGCATTTGTATGTTGAAACATCTAAAATCACTTGACATTAGCATTTGTTGGGATATTGAGCAGTTACCAGAAGATATATGCAGATTAGAGTGTTTAGAGGAGTTAAAGCTATCGTATTGTGAATCCTTACTGGATATTCCGAATAGCATATGTAAGATGAAATGTTTAAAATATTTACATCTCTTTCGTTGTGATAAAGTTGAGAAATTGCCTGAGAAACTTGGATGTTTAGAATGTTTAGAGAACTTACACCTAATAGAGTGTACATCCTTACGATATATTCCAAACAGCATATGCAAGATGAAATGTTTAAAATGTTTAGATCTCTCCGATTGTGATCAAGTTGAGAAATTGCCAGAGGAACTTGGGAGTTTAGAATGTTTGAAAGAGTTAAATATAGAAGGCGCAGGCATAAGTCGTCTTCCACAGAGCATATTTCAATTGAAAGGCCTGCGTATTATTGGGTCTAGAGAGCAGCTTGAGTCGCCTGGTTTTACAACATCATGATTGAGCAGCAGCTACTATGTAGAGTTG
Source organism: Helianthus tuberosus (assembly GCA_030545235.1). NCBI lineage: Eukaryota > Viridiplantae > Streptophyta > Magnoliopsida > Asterales > Asteraceae > Helianthus > Helianthus tuberosus. The sequence continues at coordinate 19,404,359 of CM060399.1, forward strand.
TGAACGAGATAGGCACACCATTAGGGTTATTTGGACTCAAAAACAACTATTCAAATTCCAAGTCTTTGAGTATTTAAGTTTTTCATTTATAAATTGCAACACGGACTTTCTTTTTGTTTGTAATTTTACATCCATTTGTATTTTTATGGAGCATTTGTTCACCGCTTGCTCGGTAGCTTTGAGGGTGTGGGCGGCTTTCAGTATTTGGTGTAACATTACGCCACTTTACTTTTTTGAGTTTAAAGACATTTTAGAAATCCACAAGTTCAGTAAACGGAGAAAGAAGGAAGAGAAGATCATATATGGGTTGGCTATGATAGCGTGTTGGTGCATATGGAAAGAAAGGAACGAGGTGGTTTTTAAACAGAAAACATGTAGCCCGTAAGAGATCATAGGTGAGCTAAAATCAAGAGATTACGCGTGGGTCAAAAATAGATCTTTATGTAATTATATTAGTTGGTCGGAATGGTGTAAATATCCTTTGTACATGTTGTAATTTCTTTGCCTTTTGCCCGTTTGGGTCGGGGGTGTTGTTGTTTGTTTGGCCTTTTGCCCGTTTGGGTCGGAGGCTGTTTTAATGAAGTTTAATTTTCAAAAAAAAAAAAATTGTATTTTTATTGTTTTTTCAGCTATTTATTGGAGTTAAAGCCAGCTATGACTATGACGTTTTGCTCTCTTTAATTGACCAATTAGGTTTACTTGGATTCTTTATGATGTTTTAGGATGGGTTGTGTTAAATATAGGGTGCTACTTTCTACACCCCCCTATTTACTTTTTTCACCCCCCTCCTCTCACATACTTACAGGTGGGGCCTGCGTGGGACCGACAGTTTTCCTCTCACAATAGGGGGTGTAATCAGGAAGGAGAGGGGTGCGTATAGAATGAGCCTAAATATACCCTAAATTCAACTTTTTTTATTAAATTCACCCAGAAGTCAACTTTTAGAGAAAAGGAAAAGTATGGGTAGGAGAGAGAAAAAAAATGATGCGGTCATGAGAGAGAGAAAAGGGCAGGAGAGAAAAATGACAACTTGTTTTTCAATTAATTTAGTCCATCACGCTAACTCTATTCAACCTATAATTAATTCATAATCAAATTGTTGGCCAATTTTGGTTCATCTGGTTCAAAGAAAAAAATTGTTATATTTTTTTTGAGCGGCAAAAAAATTGTTATATTAATGTGTGGTTATTGAAAAATTAACTTTTAATTTAAATATGTTTTTTCTTAGAGAAAAATGCCCGGATAGTCCCTGTGGTTTCACATTTTTTCACCTATAGTTCCTATCTTTCTAAAACTACTTGAATAGTCCCTGTGGTTTTCCGTTTTGTTCTCGGATAGTCCCTGGGTCTAACTTCAGTTACTTTTCTCTGTTAAGTGGGTGTTAAGAGGCTGTGAAATGACCAATTTACCCTCTTTTTTAAGGCCAAACCACAGGGACTATCCGGGCATTTAATAAATAAAAAAATAAAAATGTAATTAATAAATCAAATTTCAAATGGCCCCACAACCTACCCCACCCTCACCCTACCCCCTATCATCTTCTTCTCCTTCACATCATCACCCACCTGCAAATCATTTGGTGCCTCAGATAACAGTTCCAGATCCGAACAACTCATCTCTTCTTCGATTTACAGATCTGAAAATCTCAAATCAAGATCTGAAACGTGATGCATATGTATGACAAAACGATGATGTAATACGCTGTGTGACAACAACTATAAGAAATGTAGTTTTGAGCAAATCAATAGAACATATAAAAACTAATTCTGGCAAAATGGATGAAGCAGGTAACGAGGTTTGGGTCAGCAAGGGTTAGCATTGAAGAACCCTTAACATCTCATTCCTTCAAAGGGATGGAAGGGCAAAATTCCCTCCCAGTTAAAAAGTCCAGCAACCAAAAACAATCAAACAGACAAAAATCAAGATTTGCAACTGGATAATTCTTTAAGAACCCAAAGTCAAGACCAACACACGTCGATCAGAAACCAAAGTTGATGAATAAGAAACAGAAATCAAAGGCAAAATTTGATGAATCAATAACTATAAACCTTGAAACCAAATCGGTTAATTCAGTGAAATCAAAAACCTTGAAATCGATGAAATCCATTCAGCGGTATTCTTTATCCACAGTTCTTCGACTCTTATTCGCTTTCTTTGTTCCAGAATTGATGGGGAAGGTTCGTCCAAGACTGAGATTTGGGAGTGTTTTGAGATGAATAACTGAGATCTTCCCTAAAAATTCCTCTCTTCCCCGCTACCGTAGATCAAAATCAACTTCTATTTGAGCAACATCGCAACTGACGTCACCACAACAACAAAAACAAGAAGAAGAGTAAAGGGGTTTGGGAGTTTGTAGTTGTGGAAAACACCAATGAGTTTAGAGCAAACAAAAATCGAATCCGGTGACGTTTGTCTGAAAACACCGCATGTAGGCGGAGATCGGCGACTCCGCCGCCGCGTGCACCGCCGGTAACGGCGGCAGCGGTGATAGTGGGTTCCGGGTGTGTGTATTAGGGTTTCTTAATGTTGAAGATGAAGGGTGGGTGTGGGGGGATTTTATAAATAAAAATGAAGAAGTGCCCGAATAGTCCCTATGGTTTGGCCTTTTAAGGAAAGGGTATTTTGGTCATTTCAACACCCACTTAACAGAGAAAAGTAACTGAAGTTAGACCCAAGGACTATCCGAGAACAAAACGGAAAACCACAGGGACTATTTAAGTAGTTTTAGAAAGATAGGGACTATAGGTGAAAAAAGGTGAAACCACAGGGACTATCCGGGCATTTTTCTCTTTTTCTTATATAACTGCAAGTATGTGACTACAAATCCTCACTATTTTGCGAGAGAATCTCGTATTTTCGTGGAAAATATTATTTAATAACATAAATATTGTCCATGATACTATTTTGCATTCATGAAATAAACCATCATTTAATTTCTATAATTTTTTAAAAATGAAATCATTTCACTTAAACCATTAATTTATTTTAATACATGGTTGATGTTAGTTTTTTCTCAAAATATAGACAAAGTCCACTTGTACAGGAAACTATATATATATTTGTATATAGTTTCTTTAAATTTTTTCTGTAAATCCTTTCGTGTATGTTACACACACAAGATGGCATATCAACTATATATTAAACGTGATTAATGGTTAAATTTATGTTCTCATTTTTATTAATACTAATAATAGTATAACAAAATATAAAAAATATAAAAAAAGTAACAAAAGTATTATAAAATAAAATAATATAGAAAAACATAATTATTATTTTTGACTTTAGAAATAAAATAATATATTTAAGTAGTTAATCATTACCATGTTGAGTAGTTTGGTATATTAATCCAAATCATGGGTGTATTTAGAGTTAATTACTATTATCGTCCCTGTGGTTCGTCAAAAATCACTATTTCAGTCCATTAGTTAAAAAATTGCGATTTCAGTCCATGTGGTTTCACTTTCGTAACCATTTCAGTCCACCTTTGTTAACCCCATCCATTTATTCTGTTAAGTACACGTGAATTAACCATAATGCCCTTATTAATAAAAAACAAAAAGATATCTAAATGAGTTAATTACTGTTTTCGTCCCTATGGTTTGTCAAAAATCACTATTTCAGTCCATGTGGTTTCACTTTCGTAACCATTTCAGTCTAGTCTCCTAACACCGTCTATTTTACCTTTAAGTTTTTAATGAAATACCTAAATTACCCTTGTGTTAATTAAATAAAAAAACCATGGAAATTTAAAAGATTGTATTCTAGGACCCACTTGTTAAAACACAACCCCACACTACCCCACCCCACTCCATCCTTGCTCTCATTTCCGGCAAAAGTTTCCGGTCATCTTCTCCGGTATTACAACCCCACCCTCTTATGTCCGGTGACCCATTACCCCACCCCAATTAATATCTTCCTAACATCATCAGTTAACATAATAACTTTGAAAAAATAATGCTTACCTGAACATTTTCTCATTCTAAAATCCAAAATTAATTTTGGAACCATGTATGTAAAAATAGTGCCAGACTTCTACTTCTACCGAAGCCATGGTGGGTCGAACCCTACAATCCAATTTAAGTCCATATGTCATACAACAATAAAATCATATAAATCCAATAATAAAATCATATAAGTCCATATTTAATTAACACAAGGGTAATTTAGGTATTTTATTAAAAACTTAACGGTAAAATACACGGTGTTAGGAGACTGGACTGAAATGGTTACGAAAGTGAAATCACAGGGACTGAAATCGCAAATTTTAAACTAATGGATTGAAATAGTGATATTTGACAAACCACATGGACGAAAACAGTAATTAACTCATTTAGATATCTTTTTGTTTTTTATTAATAAGGGCATTATGGTCAATTCAAGTGTACTTAACAGAATAAATGGATGGGGTTAACGGAGGTGGACTGAAATGGTTACGAAAATGAAACCACATGGACTGAAATCGTAATTTTTTAACTAATGGACTGAAATAGTGATTTTTGACAAACCAATAGTAATTAACTCGTGTATTTATCATATCCCTTTAGGATTTAGACATTTACTTTCATCTTTTAAAGAATTATTATTATGTTTTAGATTCCGGCCTAGCTGGTTTAGGTGGTCCCTGTTACTTTTGAGTTTTGACGTCTGTTTGTTAGATCTTCCATTAAAACCGGTTTGGAATTGGTTAAAACCAAACTGACCATAAAAAGATGGTTTAAAATTAAAGGGATCCTGTTTCAAATCATTAACCGGCGGTTCTAAAGCCGAACCAGTTTTGACCATTGTTGACCCAAACTGAACCGGTTTGGAAAAGGAAAAAAAAAAACGAAATTGTGCACCTCCTATTAATAACGCACCAAATTGTGTCATAAACCAGTTCTAAAGCCGAACCAATTTTGACCATTGTTGTCCCAACCCGAACGGGTTTGGAAAAGAAAGAAAAAAAACCGAAATGGTGCACCTCTATTAATAATGCATCAAATTATCTAAGTGATCACACTATATTCAACGTTAATTTTAGGAAAAATTACAAGTTTTGTCCTTTATCTTAATACCACTTATCAGAGGGTGTCTTTTTTAACGAATTTTGACAAATTTTGCCCTTTACAAGGAATTTCGTTGCATGTTTTGTCCTTTAGGCTTAACCCAATTAGATTTTCTTGTTAAATCTTGTCACCCAAGGGTATTTTAGTCTTTTTACTCATTTATTTCAAGAGTCAACCCTAAAATATTTTGTTTTATTCTATTAAATAATATTAAATAAATAGGTAAAAAGACTAAACTACCCTTGGGTGACAAGATTTAACAAGAAAATTTAACTAGGTTAAGCTTAAAGGACAAACCGTACAACAAAATTCCTTGTAAAGGGCAAAACTTATCTAAATTCGTTAAAAAGACCACTTGATAAATCGTATTAAGATAAACGACAAAACTTGTAATTTTTCCTTAATTTTAATAGATATGCATCATTAAGGACATCAAAATTTTCTACTTTAGTTTTTTTTAACAATAAAGGACATCAAAATTTGCTACTTTAGTTTTTTTAACAGTAAATTTCATTAGACATCATCAGCTGAACTAACAAAAAAAAAAAAAGCTAGGCAACCAAAAAAACAAACAACTTACATCAAATTAAACGTGCACCAGTCAGACCAAGAGACCGACTTACATTTAGACCTATCCTTAAACCATAAGAAGCTAGTGGATCTAATATTTACATCGATATCTTCAACCTTAGCCTCCTTTTGTTTAAACATCTTCTCGTTCCTGCCCTTCCAAATACTCCATCTAGCCACAATAATGATGCCTTGAAACGCTTCTCTTCTAGTAGGGCAGAGTTGCACATGGTTATGAATCCCCATCAAATCACGAATAGAGAAAACAAAAATGGGAGGCACTTCGCACCACTTAGAAACAAAAGCCACACCACATTCGCCACCCCACACCTGATAAACAAATGTTCCGCAGACTCGTCGTCCACCCCGCAAACAATACATGTGTTAGATTCCACTTGGATATTTCTTCTTATGAGAGCATCCAAAGTCGGTAACCGGTTCCGCTCTCCACATACAATCGACTTCTGACCGACGCAACTGTGAAGCTACCGGAATTATCTCCAAGCGATCTCCAAGAATCCTCTTTACCTTTGTCTCTCGAGGAGCCAAGGACATTAAAAAGATTTTCCCACTCTTCCATCTCTGCATTTGAGCGAGGTTCACGATACCACTCCCACGACCACTCTAAGAAAGAATCTTTCCATCGGACTCTATCCTTAATTGAGCAAGTTTATTTTTCTCTAGCCGGAATAGAAGAGTGAATCGATCTTTAAGTGTTCCATCTTCATGCTAAATATCAATCCAAATCCAAAACTTGATGTCTTCTCCCGTACCGACCACCCCTTTAATTGTTTTAGCTAAAGGAACTCCTGCCAATTTGATTTTAGAAACCAAAGAACCGATATTTTTCCAAACTCCCGTGGAATATCTGTTACAAGGGATCAATTCCCATCCCGATTTTTCCAATGAAACACATCTATAACTCTCCTCCAAAGGCCATGTTTTTCCATTTTATATCGCCAAACCCATTTGGATAAAAGAGCATGATTCACTAATTTTAACTGATTTATACCCAACCCCCCCCCCCCCAAATTTCTTTGGAAAAGTTACCCGATCCCACCCCACCCAATGAATCTTGTTTACCTCGTTAGAGCCTCCCCACAAGAACCTCCGCATGTAACCTCCAAACACTCAATAACCTTAGCCGGAGCTTTGTATAAAGAGAAATAATAGTTTGGAAGGCTTTCGAGGACCGACTGGATGATGGTAACCCAACCCTCAATTGAAAGCGAACATGACTTCCAAAGCGCTAATCGCGCATTAAAATTTCCATCAACGGCGCCCAATTATTCATGTTATTCATGTTTGCCCCCACGTTTAGACCAAGATATATAAAAGGCAGCGTACTTGGACCGCATCCCATTTTGATCGCCATTATACTAACCTGGTCTGTAGAAACCCCATAACCAAAAAGATTTGACTTTTGTAGATGCATATGTCTGTAGCCTTCGTCGAGTATCGAGTCTATTATGTAATTATGTTTAACTTGTTTGGTTTGATATTGTATGTATGCCTTCGTACGAAGGCAAGGATAGTTAGTGTTGTTGTTTGGTTAGAAGCCATGCCCTGGCTTCGTACGAAGCCACAATGGCTTCGTACGAAGGACCTTGTTTGTCTATAAATAGGGATAGTGGGTTCTAACGAAATGTAACTTTGGTCAACTTGATACGAAGTGCTGCCAAAATTCTCCCGGGTCTGTAACTTTGCTAAACATCAATGAGAATTAACGTTAACGGTGTATGCATGATTCTTATGTCTATCACTAGCACGGATTCCGCACGTAGCTTGTACATAAACTGAACTGGTCGGAGCGCATAACATAGGCGATCACGGTCCTCACAAGTGGTATCAGAGCTTGGAGACTGGATTCGTGACAAAGGATCATCATTTACTGGAGATATCACACTGATTTGAGCCGATTCAAATCGGAATTCATCTTACTTCTACTCATTCTTTCTTATTCTTGAGTTTTTGAGAGTTTGGACCTCAAATTCACGTTGAATCCATGGATAGATTCAGCTGAATTTGTGATATTCTGTGCAAATTACATCATTAAACAATCCTCTAAAGTTTGAGACTTAAAATCAACCTAAATCAATCAAAATCAGCTAAAAATCATGAAAAACATAACAACATTTCTCGCAGCGTAGCCTCGTACGAACGCACGCTCGTACGAAGGCAGTGTTCTTGAGTGTTAGTTTTTGAAAAATCTCATTTGTTCGAAGATACTGTTCTAGCTTCGTACAAAGACAAGGGGCTTCGTACGAACGCACAGATTTGTTGTTTGATCAGTTCTTGTTACTTGGCTTCGTACGAACGCGCAATTGCAGCTTCGAACGAAGACACTGTTCTTAGTATTTTTCACTCCAAAATTTGTCTAAGTGTGTGAATTTTTCAGGTACCAATCATGGCTGACGAATTCATGAATCCATTCTACGACACGTACGCGTTCAACAGCACGGAATCAACTTCCACCGATGCAAATCCAAAAACCGCAACAAAGGCGATTTCCAAATCGCTAAGTGTCGATAACGCGTATGGAACATACAACAAACCGCCAAAGTTGATGAATATAGAAGATTACAATAGATGGGAAAAGCGGTTTGACAACTGGTTGAGGGCGTTCGCGTATGATAGTTGGAAGTTAGTTCAAGTGGGCTACACGAGTACTAATTCAGTGTATACTAATCTGGGTTCAGATGAGCAAGAACTATTTATCGCCGAACAGAAAGCAATAGCACTTCTTCATCAGTCGGTTCGCGATGACATCATTTCACTACTTGATTACAATACATCAAAAGAATTATGGGAAGCACTAAAGAAGAAGTGTACGGGAGGTGAAGAAATTGTGAAGAACAAGAAATCTCTACTCAAGAAGGAATTTGATCTCTTTGCATGTATAAAGGGAGAAAGTGTTCGACAGATGATCGAGAGATTCTGTCATCTGAAGTGTAACGCCCTGCTTTTTCATACTTTCCATATTTGGAAACCTTTGCTTGTAATTCTATTTTTGGAAACTTTGTATTCTTGTAATCGTCGTTTCGTTGTAATCTTTGTCAAATCCAAGACTTGGATCATAATGAAATTCACATTTTTGTTACATTTATGTTATTTACGATTCATGCATGTTCATACGTTCAAAAATATTAAACATACGACACCTTATTCATACTTTGTGCTAAATATGTCAAACTCGTAAACTTGTAATCTATATGCTCAATTTATACAATTTCGACACTTATTTACGAAAACTATACGTGTTTATACTTGTTTTATGTTGGTTTTATGAAATAATTACATTCCATACCCTTAAACATGTTTCTTGTGCTTAAAACACCTTAAAATACACTTAAAACGTCAAAACGTGGAAGTATAAGGGCCAACATGGACAAAAATCAAAAGTTGAGCCCAGCCACCCTCCCTGGCGGCCTGCGACCCGACCCAGGGTGGGCTTCGCGGCCCGCGAGGGCGGCCCAGTCCGCCAACTTTTCAATCAGACACGAAATTGGGCGGGTTTTGTGTTTAGTTTAAGTTTTGAACTTGCCTCTTGCATTAATTAGTCACCAAACCCAACCCCTAATCCTTCCCTATAAAACCCACACCTCTTCCAAGCTTTTTCCACTTTACAACTCTCATCTTTCACTCTCAAATCACTCACGAAGCTGCTGTTAATCAGAAGTGCAAACAGATTCATATCAAGTTCTTCAAGTGAGCATAACTCACTCATTACTTAGTCTTTTGCTTAGATTCTTTTTCCTACTCGCTTGGATTGACCTTAGGAAAGTTTCCACAAGTTTTCCATGGAAAACCAAGGTCTGGAACTTCCACAAAAAGGCTCCAACGTGGACTGCAACTTTCTGTTTTCACTTAAACTTTGTTAAACTTAGTTAAACTTGAGTTCTCTCATCTCAAACCTATGTCCTTATGCTCATAATCAATTGAATGGTTAGTTGGGCTTAAAAACAAGGCTGAGACAAGTAAAATCGGAGGTTAAAACCTCATAAAGTTTCTGTTTTGGTTAGGGTTTAACCCACAAGTAGTGTTCAAGCTTCAAGCTTGATGTTTGTGTGATTATGGGACAAGCTTGGGCTATTCCACTTGAAAATCCACACACTACTTGATGTTTTCCTTAGACTAGTTGTTCTTATTTCATTCTTTACTTGTAAGTTCATGACCCTCCTTGTTGTTATTACAACAAGTGTAGTGGTGAACAAAGAGGTACCTAAATGGAAGACTTGTTCTTGCTACCTCATGCATGATTTCTATGATACAAAGAGGTTCCTAAATGGTGGATTCATCCTCCTACCTCATGCTTGGCATATATGATATAATATACACTATGTAATACTTATATATTATCCAAATAATCAAACTCTTGATGATGAACTAGTGGTCATTGTCAAGATAGTAGATTATATCATCTAAGTGTCATATGTGCTAGATGATTATTTTCATATGTTTAATTTCAAGTCATGTACACCCCGAATCTATAATCTTCCGTTAAACTCTCCATACTCACCCACCTATGTTTCTTCATGTAGAAGGACAAGGTGCTCCAAGCTAATCAAACCAAACATTCACGGGATATCAAGTAGGAAGCTTGGAAAACCGTGAGTATACTCGATCCCATTCTACTCTTTAAACACATGTATGTTATACAAAATCACACTTCACATGAAACTATTTTAAACTCTATCCATGCTACCATGAAACTATATATGATGCTTGTTAGACTTGTATGCTAATGTAAACTATTTGTGTCGATATATGCTTCATTAACTTCGCTAGCCTACCTTAACAATTATAGCGTTATAGGATTAATGCACCTCCCACGAGTCTTGGGGTATTGTTAAGTTAAACATGTTAACCTCCCATTATTCTTTGGGATAGACTATTTTAACGCATTGGAAACTTGGGTTTGAACATATGGTACACCGTTTCAGCATGCTAGTAAACTTGCAAATTAAGATTTATGTTGGATATGAGACTTGAAACTTTTTATTCTATATTATGCTATGTAACAAAACTTGTGTACTCACCAACTTTTTGTTGATATATTTTAATACATGTTGCAGGTTGATTGATGAAATGATGTTGAGAAGAAATGCTATTTAGGTGGACTTAGATACTCACCTAGATTAGTCTATCATTTTGTTGTTATGTTATGTTTTGAAACAATGTTGTTCTCTTTATTTGAATCTTGTATGACATTTAGTATTGAAATGAAATTTGAATTTAAATTATATTGTTACATAGTGTTATGAAGTCTCTTGCAATCTTGTTTTCGTCTCATCCTAATGTTTTCGCCATCGGTTGGGGTGTGACAGATTGGTATCAGAGCCATAATTATAGGGAATTAGGAAAAGTAGGAATGCTTTGCCCTAGTCTATAATTTTAGGAACTTTGATTCTTTTTTGTCGTTTAAAATTTACATGCTTTCTACCTTATTTGCTTCTTATTTCTCCTCCTTTGGTCTATTAAACTTACATGCCTTTGCTAAGGCTAACATAATACACTTTTGAAGACTTGAAGACACTCGAAACATAAACGAGACGAATTTACCAAAATAGGCGTGAAACCCACAATTTGGTAAATGACTCTCATTCCGTCCGATTCTATTTTTGCACGAAATTACACCATTAAGCTAGCAGTGAAATCCACATCTTAATGGTAATTTCCGTTTCAAAATCTAGTGGACCCTCGTCAAAGTGTCAAAATTTAATTTTGGCCCGACGAGTACTAACCACATTAGGGTACGAAATCGTCAAGTTAGGGGTGAAACCCGCATCTTGTCGATTAAGTCCCATTCCTCGATTTTCAATCTCACCAAAGTCCCGATTGTTTCAATCGATTAGAGACGTGTAGTAACTGGAAGGGTAAGATACCGTTAATCGCTTCTCGACGAGAGTATCTTACCTATAGGCCAAAGCACGTTTTCTCGAATTCGAAAGGACTTTCGACCCACTTTGGAATAGTCGACGTTTCTCTACCCGACACAATCCAATGTTTTACGAGCCTCTATTTTATGTTATCTCAATTTATATGTGATTTTATACTTGAAACTTCGTTCATTTCAAAACCGTTACACAATTCGCACGTTTATCGCAATCAAAAACAATAATAATCTCTCTTGAACAAACTAAATTTGCGATGCTTTCATTATTCATGATTATGCTATGTGATACAAATTGAACATTTTATGCAATATGAAACAATTTGAACCCTTTTATGTTATGTGACACTTTATGCTACGTGATGCATTTCATGAAAACAATTTTCTTAAACAAACATTATTATCAAGTCTCACCTATTCATTCCTTTTGAATCTCTAGATGTCTTCACCAAACTCTGGATCCTCCAAGAAGGCCAAGAAGTCTAAATCAGGCTCAAAGAAGAACTCCAACAACTCCGACTCCATCTCCAAACAAGAGTTAGTGGGTCTAATCGCTGAACAAATGGCTGACCGAATGGCCCGAGTTATTCCCGACATCGTAAGTAGGATTCAACCCTCCATTGAGCAAGGTTCTATCGAATCCAAGGACGGATAACTTAAAGCACCATTTCTCTTCAAGAATTCATGGCTTGTAAACCCCTGGAGTTCACACGCAAGGATGGTGCCACCGTGTTGCTCACTTGGTTTGACGCCATGGAAATCACGTTCTGTCAGAGTGGTTGTCCTGATGATTTACGAACCTAAAACGCTACTGGGGTGTTTCACTCAAGGGCCCTAGACTGGTGGACCTCTGAGCGAGGCATAAGGGGAGAAGATGTCACCTACGCTCTACCATGGGCTGAATTAAAGAAGATCACGAGGGAAGAATTCTGCCCTCCGCATGAACTCAGGAAGTTGGAGCATGAGTTTTGGTTCCTCAAGCAAGTCGATGATGACAACGATGGCTTAACCACCCGCTTCAAACAACTCAGTATTCTTTGTCCTAGCCAGGTCGATACACCTGAAAAAGCCATCAAAAAATACATTCATTGCTTACCCGATTCGTTCATGAACCTTGTGGAAGCTGCTCTTCCAGCAACCATCGAGGAAACCTACCGTTTGGCTGCTCGCCTTAATAGCAACGTTGTCCTTCGTAGGAAATCTGAAAAGGCTTCCTCAAAGGGCGTACACCAAGCCACTGTTGAACCTTCCTCATCCCAATCAACCAAAAAGGACAGGAACAAGAAGCGGAAGGCTTCTAGTCAAAATTTCACAATTGTTCCCCCCGTTAACCCAAACCCTGTTATGCCTGCGAACGATCGAAAGCCATACACTGGATTTATCCCAAGGGTACTACTAGGAATTTCCATCATCCTACTGATGTCAATTGTCGCCATTGCACCCATTGCAATCGTTTCGGTCATAACACCGCCTATTGTAAGAATAACCCCACACCGCAAGCTCAACAAGCTCAACCAGCTCAACAAAGTGCCCAACCAGCTCGAGCCTGCTACAAGTGTGGTGACACAATCATCTCTACCCTCAATACCCTCAACCTAACCAGGAATAACAACAAGATGCTCAAGGACGAGCATTCAACATTAACGCAAATCAGGCGTGCAATGACAATGATGTCGTTAATGGTACGTTTCTTGTTAATAACCTTTATGCTTCGATACTATTTGATACTGGTGCGGACAAAAGCTTTGTGTCCGTTGAATTTGAACCTTTGTTAAATTGTACACGCTCTAAACTACCTAAGTCGTTTTCCGTCGAAGTTGCCAATGGCAAATCTGTCTTAGTCGATTCCGTTCTTCGTGACTGTCTTCTTACTCTTAACGGGCACGCTTTTACTATCGATCTTATACCCATGCAACTGGGTAGTTTCGACATCATAGTAGGCATGGATTGGCTTCGTAAGAACCATGCTGAAATCGCTTGCCATGAAAAGTATGTTCGTTTACCTCTTCTATCTGGCGACACTTTGCACGTTTATGGAGACCGACCTTCAAAAGGACTAAGATTCAGGTCCTGCACACAAGCGAACAAATATTTACGCAAACCATACCTTGCCTTTTTAGTCCACATTGTGGAAGAAAAGGGCAAGGGAAAGAGCGTAAGTGATGTTCTAGTGGTGCGTGACTTCCCTGACGTCTTTCCTGAAGATTTGCTTGGTCCTCCTCCACCTCGATCGGTTGACTTTCGTATTGACCTCGTACCTGGTGCGACTCCTATTGCCAAAGCTCTGTATCGTCTTGCACCTTCTGAGATGCAAGAGTTATCAACGCAACTCCAAGAACTTCTCGAAAAGGCTTCATTCGTCCAAGTACCTCACCTTGGGGTGCTCCTGTGTTCTTCATAAAGAAGAAGGATGGCTCGTTCCGCATTTGTATCGACTATCGTGAGCTTAACAAACTCACCATCAAGAATCGTTATCCTCTTCCTCGCATCGATGATCTTTTTGACCAACTTCAAGGCGCTACTTGCTTCTCCAAGATCGATCTTCAATCTGGTTATCACCAGCTTCGTGTTCTCGAAGAGGACATCCCCAAAACCGCATTTCACACTCGCTATGGACACTACGAGTTCGTGGTTATGCCTTTTGGTTTGACCAACGCACCCACTGTGTTCATGGATCTTATGAATCGTGTTTGTAAGCCTTACTTGGATCGTTTTGTTATCATCTTCATTGATGATATTCTCATTTATTCTAAATCTCAAGTGGATCATGAACGTCATCTACGACTCATACTCGAGCTCTTACGTGCTGAACGTCTCTAAGCGAAGTTTTCTAAGTGCGAATTTTGGATCAAAGAAGTCTAATTCCTTGGGCACGTTGTTAGTGAAAAAGGAATCCACATTGATGCTTCCAAAATCGAAACAGTGAAGAATTGGACCGCGGCTAAAACTCCTTCTGAAATCCGTTCCTTCTTAGGATTGGTGGGTTACTACCGCCGATTCATCTCGAACTTTTCAAAGATCGTCGTTCCACTCACTTCGTTGACTCAAAAAGAGAAACCTTTTGCTTGGGGTCCTGAGAAAGAAGAATCTTTTCAAACTCTTAAGAATTTGCTTTGTAACGCTTCTATTCTTGCCCTCCCTGATGGGAATGATTATTTCGTGGTATATTGCGATGCCTCGAATCGTGGTTTTGGTTGCGTTCTCATGCAACGAGACAAGGTCATCGCTTATGCCTCTCATCAACTCAAAATACATGAGAAAAACTATACTACCCACGATCTCGAGCTTAGCGCAGTTGTTTTTGCTTTGAAGATTTGGTGACACTACCTATATGGTACGAAGTGTGTGGTTTTCACTGACCATAAGAGCCTACAACATATCTTTAACCAAAAAGAGCTTAATATGCGACAACGCCGTTGGGTGGAATTGCTTAACGACTATGACTGCGAGATTCGCTACCATCCTGGTAAAGCGAATGTCATGGTTGATGCACTTAGTCGTAAGACTCATGTTAGTAGCATTCGTTGTTTTCACATCTCTAGCGATCTTCACACTCGTATTCGTGAAGCGCAATACTCGTCATCCAACGAAGGAACCTTGTTCATCGAAATACGTGGTGCTACTGAAGACCTGCTTGTTACGAAATCTGATGGTCTTCAATACTGTCATGATCGCATTTGGGTGCCAAATCACGACAATCTTCGTGAACTCATCATGAACGAGGTACACAAATCCAAGTACTCGATTCATCCTGGTGCCAACAAAATGTACCACGACCTTCGTGCATCCTATTGGTGGCCTGGTATGAAGAGAGACGTTACCTCATATGTTTCTAAGTGCCTCACATGTTCGAAAGTTAAAGCCGAGCATCAACGACCTTCTGGTCTACTTGAACAACTTGAAATCCTCATTTGGAAATGGGATAGCATCGCTGTGGACTTCATAACCAAATTTCCTTGTACATCGTCTGGTCACAATAGCATATGGGTGATTATCAATCGTTTAACCAAGTCCGCTCATTTCCTTCCTATTCGTGAAGATTTCAAGGTTGAACGACTTGCTCGACTCTACACTGATGAAATCATATGCCGTCATGGCATTCCTCTTGACATCATTTCCGATCATGATGGTCGTTTCACTTCGCGTCTTTGGCAAACTTTCCAGTCCGCCATGGGTTCTCATTTGAATCTCAGTATGGCCTTTCATCCTCAAACGGATGGACAGACTAAACGTACTATCCAAACCCTAGAGGACATGCTCCGTTCTTGTGTCATCGACTTTGGTGGTAGTTGGGATATGCATTTACCATTGATCGAGTTCTCGTACAATAATAGCTACCACGCCAGTATTCAAATGGCTCCTTTCGAGGGGTTATATGGTCGCAAATGCCGATCTCCTTTAAGCTGGCAAGAGATTGGTGACAAACAATTCACTGGCCCCTAGCTCATACAAGAAACAACGGATAAGATTCTTCAAATCCGTGACAACCTACTCAAGGCTCGAAGTCGACAAAGGAGCTATGCTGACAAAAGATGCAAACCGTTGGAATTTAACGTTGGTGATCATGTACTCCTCAAAGTGTCTCCTTGGAAAGGAGTGGTTCGTTTTGGTAAAAAGGGAAAACTTTCCCCTCGCTATGTTGGTCCTTTCAAGATACTCGAGAGGATTGGCAAGGTGGCTTATCGACTCGATTTGCCTCAAAAACTCAATAACGTACATCCAATGTTTCATGTTTCGAATCTCAAGAAGTGTCTCGCTGAAGAAGGGCTCCAAGTTCCTCTTGAAGATCTCCAAATCAATGACACTTTGCATTTTGTGGAGAAACCCGTCGAAATCATGGACCGAGGTGTCAAGAAACTGAGGCACAGTCAAATTCCTATCGTCAAGGTTCGATGGGAAGGAAAACGTGGCGCTGAATTTACTTAGGAACTTGAGAGTGATATGAAGACCAAGTATCCACATCTTTTCGTTAATTCTTCCTAAATTTCGGGACAAAATTTCCTAAGGGAGGGGAGACTGTAACGCCCTACTTTTTTTCATACTTTCCATATTTGGAAACCTTTGCTTGTAATTCTATTTTTGGAAACTTTGTATTCTTGTAATCGTCGTTTCGTTGTAATCTTTGTAAATTCCGAGACTTGGATCATAATGAAATTCGCATTTTTGTTAGATTTATGTTATTTACGTTTCATGCATGTTCATACGTTCAAAAATATTAAACATACGACACCTTATTCATACTTTGTGCTAAATATGTCAAACTTGCAAACTTGTAATCTATATCCTCAATTTATACAATTTCAACACTTATTTACAAAAACTATACGTGTTTATGCTTGTTTTATGTTGGTTTTATGAAATAATTACATTCCATACCCTTAAACATGTTTCTTGTGCATAAAACACCTTAAAATACACTTAAAACATCAAACTGTGGAAGTATAAGGGCCAAAATGGACTAAAATCAAAAGTTGAGCCCAGCCACCCTCCCTAGCGGCCCGCGACCCAGCCAGGGTGGGCTTCGCGGCCCGTGAGAGCGGCTTAGTCCGCCAACTTTTCAATCAGACGTGAAATTGGGCGGGTTTGTGTTTTGTTTAAGTTTTGAACTTGCCTCTTGCATTAATTAGTCCCCAAACCCAACCCCTAATCCTTCCCTATAAAACCCACACCTCTTCCAAGCTTTTGCCACTTTA
The DNA here is from genome assembly GCA_030545235.1 of Helianthus tuberosus. NCBI lineage: Eukaryota > Viridiplantae > Streptophyta > Magnoliopsida > Asterales > Asteraceae > Helianthus > Helianthus tuberosus. The sequence goes on from CM060399.1 coordinate 19,421,560, forward strand.
CAACTCTCATCTTTCACTCTCAAATCACTCACGAAGCTGTTGTTAATCAGAAGTGCAAGCAGATTCATATCATGTTCTTCAAGTGAGCATAATTCACTCATTACTTAGTCTTTTGCTTTGATTCTTTTTCCTACTCGCTTGGATTGACCTTAGGAATGTTTCCACAGGTTTTCCATGGAAAACCAAGGTCTGGAACTTATACAAAAAGGCTCCAAAGTGGACTGCAATTTTCTGTCTTCACTTAAACTTTGTTAAACTAAATTAAACTTGAGTTCTCTCATCTCAAACCTATGTCCTTATGCTCATAATCAATTGGATGGTTAGTTGGGCTTAAAAACAAGGCCGAGACAAGTAAAACTAGAGGTTAAAACCTCATAACCTTTCTGTTTTGGTTAGGGTTTAACCCACAAGTAGTGTTCAAGCTTCAAGCTTGATGTTTGTATGATTATGGGACAAGCTTTGGCTATTCCACTTGAAAATCCACACACTACTTGATGTTTTCCTTAGACTAGTTGTTCTTATTTCATTCTTTACTTGTAAATTCATGACCCTCCTTGTTATTACAACAAGTGTAGTGGTGAACAAAGAGGTACCTAAATGGAAGACTTGTTCTTCCTTCCTCATGCATGATTTCTATGATACAAAGAGGTTCCTAAATGGTGGATTAATCCTCCTACCTCATGCTTGGCATATATGATATAATATACACTATGTATTACTTATATATTATCCAAATAATCGAACTCTTGATGATGAACTAGTGGTCATTGTCAAGATAGTAGATTATATCATCTAAGTGTCATATGTGCTAGATTATTTTCATATGTTTAATTTCAAGTCATGTACACTTTGAATCTATAATCTTCCGTTAAACTCTCCATACTCACCCACCTATGTTTCTTCGTGTAGAAGGACAAGGTGCTCCAAGCTAATCAAACCAAACACTCACGGGATATCAAGTAGGAAGCTTGGAAAACCGTGAGTATACTCGATCCCATTTTACTCTTTAAACACTTTGGGATGCAACATGTATGTTATACAAAATCACACTTCACATGAAACTATTTTAAACTCTATCCATGCTACCATGAAACTATATGATGCTTGTTAGACTTGTATACTTATGTAAACTATTTGTGTCGATATATGCTTCATTAACTTTGCTAGTCTACCTTAACAATTATAGCGCTATAGGATTAATGCACCGCCCACGAGTCTTGGGGTATTGTTAAGTTAAACATGCTAATGCCAACTTTTTGTTGATATATTTTAATACATGTTGCAGGTTGATTGATGAGATGATGTTGAGAAGAATTGCTATTTAGGTGGACTTAGATACTCACCTTGATTAATCTATCATTTTGTTGTTATGTTATGTTTTGAAACAATGTTGTTCTCTTTATTTGAATCTTGTATGACATTTAGTATTGAAATGAAATTTGAATTTAAATTATATTGTCACATAGTGTTATGAAGTCTCTTGCAATCTCATTTTCGTCTCATCCCGATGTTTCCTCCATCGGTTGGGGTGTGACATGAAGGTTGAGCTTGATAGGTTTAGGATAAAAAAGGATCAGGAAGAAATCGTCGAGAAGTTGTTCGAAGCATTGCCAAATGAACAGGATTGGCAATATTACGCGATAGTTCTAAAGAATACCAAACCAATGAGTGACATAACTTTGAACTGGCTAATTGAAAAATTAGAAGGTCATGAACTTGAAATTAAAAAGAAAAATATAATGAACAATGCCACTTATCAACAAAATGTAAACCTATATTACCGTGGCAGCATGATTTCAAATACGTCGTCACCCAAAACAGCATTCAGTGCCAAGAATTCCAATGATACTGTAAAATATTGTAATCCCTTAGGGAAATCCATTAACAGAGAATGTACATAAATACTTACAAAGGAATAAGATAATTACGAAATTAATCAAATACAATCAATACATTTATTTACAGAATATTGATCCGAAAATTGTGAGGCACAATTATCGGTTAACACGCCCCCGCCATTTGAGCCGGAGATGACCGAAGGCATAAACTGGATCGAAAACGTTGGAATAGATGCTTCGGTAAGCCTTTCGTAAAGATGTATGCGTACTGGTAATCGGCAGGGACGTGAAGGACCTTGACAGAACCAAGGCAGACCTTTTCTCGGACGAAATGGATATCCAGTTCTATATGTTTGGTGCATTGATGCTGAACCGGGTTATCTGAGAGGTAGACAACCGAGATGTTGTCACAGTAGATGAGCGACGCGTGGCGAACAGAAACTTGTAACTCGAGTAAAAGGTTGCGAAGCCAGCTGAGTTCAGCAACGGTGTTTGCCACGGCGCGGTATTCAGCTTCTGCACTTGACCTGGAAATAGTTGACTGGCGTTTAGAAGACCAAGAGATCAAGTTGGATCCCAAATAAACACAGTAGCCGGATGTAGAACGTCTAGAGTCAGGGCACCCGCCCTAATCAGCATCTGAGTAGGCAGTCAAATTGGTGTTGGATGACTTAGAAAGTAGTAAACCGTGATCTAAGGTGCCCTTAATGTAGTAAAGGATCCGTTTCAGAAACTGAAAGTGAGGTTCTCTACGGGCATGCATGAAGAGACAGACCTGTTGAACGACATAGGCAATGTTAGGTCTGGTAATCGTGAGATACTGAAGGGCCCCGGCTAAACTTCTTTATAGAGAACCATCTGTAAAAGTTGAACCACTGTTAGTACTAAGTTTAGAGCCAGGCTCGATAGGGGTGCTAGCGGGTTTACAGTTGGACATGTTTGAACGAGTCAGAATGTCTGCTGCATAGGTAGACTGAGATAAAAATAACCCGTTAGCGTGTTGAGTCACAGCAATTCCCAAGAAATGATGTAGAGTCCCTAAATCAGTCATTTTGAATTCAGCCGTAAGGGACTTAATACAATTATCGGTTAACAGATACATCCAAAGGTAACTCAGGTGGGGGATCAACGGGTACTAGTGGTTTTGGTTATCCGAGTTCGAGTTCAAGCACGCAAGCTCAGTCTACTCCAAATTCGAATCAGAATCAAAGTGGCTCTAACCTGAATGTTATTGAATGTAACATTGCGGTTAATCTCAATAATGCTCAGAATTTCAATGCAGAAACTGCCAAGCAGCAAATGGTATTTTTGGCTTCAATCCTCGAATCGTACGAGAGTTTAGTCGCAGGAAGATTGGGAATACCAACCTGATCAAAGAGGATTACGACCAAATTGATCCTAAAGAGATGGAGCTAATCGACATCAGGTGGTGTATGGCTAGCGTCATTCGCCATGCTCAACGCTTCATGGAGATTACCGGGAGGCAGTCTATCGGTGGGATCTACAAAGTTGGGTTTGATAAATTAAAAGTGACTTGCTTTAAGTGCAAGCAAAAAGGTCACTTTAAACGGGAATGCTAGAATTCTACTATTGATGAAACTGCTAATCCTTTTCAAGATGATTACTATCGAAAGGTGGTTTATCATCGGAACAGAGAGGAACCCCTGAAGATGAGGCAGATTGAGGAAAATCCGGTGAAAGAAAAATCAAGGGCGCTTGCGGTTATACAAGATGATGAAGGCTTCAACTGGAATGATTATATTCCAGATGAAGAACAAATTGGTTCAGCTTTTGTTGCTTTTGTTGCTGATGTTTCACCGGTAACTTTCAACAGAGAGAGAGAGATTGCACATATAAGAATCAACATAATTCATTGAGCATACAAAGAAGTTGTAAAGGTGAAAAGATGGGATGCTGATAGAGATTGTTATCTTGATCCGAAAGGAAATGTTTGTACACATTCGAAAATGATCGATTTTGACGCTCTAGTGAAGTCGAAATGTTACGTATCTAAGGCTACCAAAAAAGAGTCGATTCCGTGGCATCGCAAAATGGGCCATATTCACTTACGGAAGATGAATCATTTGGTCTACAATGATCTTGTAAGAGGTGTCAATTTGAAAAGTTTCCACTTGGAAGGTGAATGCATCAGTTGCAAAAAAGGAAAGCAAACCAAGAAGTCTCACCCGAGGAAGCTTAAAAATTCAATTACTAAACCTTTGGAAAGGCTACACATGGATCTCTTTGGTCCTGTGAATATGAAGAGTCTTACCGGAGATCTATATTGCCTTGTGGTGACTGATGATTATTCGAGGTTCTCGTGGGTAACGTTTCTGAAGTCCAAAGATCAAACCTTCGTGAGTTTGATGAGTTTGTTCAGAAAGCTGGAGAATTTGTACCATCGATCTATTTGTCATATATGCAGCGACAATGGTATGGAATTTAAGAACAACGAGATGTCAGAATTTTGCAACAAAATAGGTATTTTGCAAGAATTCAGTGCTTCGTACACTCCGCAACAAAATGAAGTGGCAGAACGGAAGAATCGGACACTGATTGAAACGGCGCGTACTATGTTGGCTGACTTAAAACTTCCTGTGAGTTTTTGTATGGAAGCCGTATCAGCTGCTTGCTATACCTTGAATCCGATGCTGACTGTGAAACGATATAACAAGACATGTTTTGAGCTGCTTAACAATCGAAAGCCGAACCTGGAATATCTGGAGCCGTTTGGGTCGCCCTGCACGGTGATAGATCCTGACGGGAAATTTGGTGCTAAATGTTTGGAGGGATTCTTTGTAGGATACGCTAGTCCGCTCAGACGAGTTTATCTTCAAAGTCTTAACAAAGTGATTGAAGCTCAACATGTGGAGTGTCAAGGTTATACCATGCCACTTCAAAAACCTGGTGACTCATGGTTATTCAACTATGAGATGTTGTGAGAGTCATTCCATCTTCCTGAAGAACCGTCTTTTGTTAACCAGATAAGGTTGTATCAGGATTATGAGGCTACTCAGGTGAACAAATGTCTGACCAAGTCTTCTAAACAACAGCAGAGTGCTAATAATCATGAAGTTGGTCCGAGTCACATTGGTCAAGTTGATGCAGAAGTTCTGCAAACTCAGACGACTTCAGAACAAGAACCTGTTCAGGAAATCAAACAGCGGTGTTCGATGAATCAGAATCTGACTCAGATAGTCCAACCTTTGATAAAGGAGATTCAGAGTCTGAGGGGGAGCAGATCCAATCTACAGGTCAGACAAACCAAGTTGATGATCAGGGTGCAGAACAGAATGTTACTAATCTGGAAAGCGAGGTGAATGTTCCTAGTGAGGTAATGCCAAGGACGCTATCTTATCACCCTGAGGAGTTCGTTATAGGAGAATTGCTATCAGGAGTTAGAACGCGACATCAGATTGATCAAGGCTTTTGTTGTTTTTATACAACAATTGCTCCTTTACAAAATGATTTTTCTCTCAGTTGTTTCATTTCACAGGTTGAGCCGAAGACCTACAAAGAGGCGCTGACAGACGAATCATGGGTGAATGCAATGCAGGAGGAGCTTGGTCAATTTGAAAAACTTGGAGTTTGGAAAATAGTAGATTTACCTGATGGTCACAGAAAGATCAATACCAAATGGGTGTTTAAGTGTAAGAGAGACGATCGAGGAGTCGTAGTTCGAAACAAAGCTCGCCTGGTCGTTCAGGGTTTCAGCCAGCAAGAAGGAATCGATTTCACCTAAGTGTATGCTCCGGTAGCTAGGCTGGAAGCTATCCGCATTTTTCTCGCATTCGCATCCTGGAAAGGCTTTAAAGTATATCAGTTAGATGTAAAATCGGCGTTCCTATACGGCAAGGTGAAAGAAGAGGTGTATGTCGGTTAGCCACTGGGCTTTACTGACCCTATCCATAAAGATAAGGTTTACCTCCTGTACAAAGCATTATACGGGTTGCACCAGGCCCCGGGATCCTGGTATGAGACGCTATCTCAGCACCTGTTAACCAACGGTTTCATTCGAGGGAAGGTAGATGCAACTCTCTTCACAAAGGAAGTCGGTGGTCATCTTCTGATTGTACAAATTTACGTTGATGACATTATCTTTGGGTCTACTAATGATGAACTCTGTAAAAAGTTTGAGAAAGTGATGAAGCAGAAGTTCGAAATGAGTTCAATGGGCGAAATGAAGTTCTTTCTCGGCTTGCAGGTCGATCAACTTCCAGAGGGGATCTTCATACATCAAACAAAGTATGTTGATGATGTTCTGGAGAAATTCGATATGTCAGGGACTGCTACCATGTCAACCCCATTAGCGACCAACCACGGTATCAATCCTGATCTCACGGGAGAGAAGGTCGATGAAACTCTATACCGCTTGCCGATTGGTTTGCTTATGTATCTAACCGCATCAAGACCCGATATAATGTACCCGACTTGCCTCGCGGCCCGATATCAGTCAAGTCCTAGAGTCTCACATCTCATGATCGTGAAAAGGATCTTACGCTATCTAAAAGGAACTCCAAGCTTAGGCCTGTGGTATCCCAAAGATGGTGATTTCAGACTTGAGGGCTATTCAGACTCGGATTTCGGATGCTGCAAGATCAATTCAAAGTCTACAACTGCGGGTTGCCAATTGTTCGGTCCACGATTGGTAACTTGGGAGTGTAAGAAACAAACCACAGTTGCACTCTCTACCTGCGAAGCTGAGTACGTCTAGGCTAGCAGTTGCTGTTCACAGATTCTGTGGATCCAGCAGCAAATGAGGGATTATGGTTTGCAATTTCTTACTTCGCTTATTTTTGTAGATAACGAGGCAGCAATAAATATAACTAAAAATCCGGTACATCACGCTAAAACAAAACATATTGAAATTCGACATCACTTCATCCGTGATTGCTATGAGAAGAAGTTGATTCGAATTTAAAAAAATCCACACCGACAAATAAAAGGCTGACCTTCACACTAAACCGTTTGATAAATCAAGATTTCATTATCTTTTAAAACTTAACGGGATAAAGATTTTGTCGTCAGGGGGAGACATTGTTAGCGTTGATGGAGAATACAAAGCAGAGGATGTTAGGAAGTAATCTGCTTTGGTTTGTCACATTTTTAAATGTTTTGGTCTTTAAGGGGAGAAAATTTAGTAGAAAATTCAAAAATATTAAGAAATGTAAAAATACTAAAACAATAAAAAATGCAAAAAATGTAAAAAAACATAGAAAAACTCAAAAAGAGTTGGTGCAAAAAGAGGAAATGATAGTACATCAGCTAGACTGTCACAGTACGCTAAAGATTTGAAAAGTTTGAAAAGCGTTAAACGGTCTCACTGATGATGTGTCGGTAGGTTTTCACACGTTTAGTAGATTGTTTCCGAGATTTAAACCTAAATACTATATCTTGCTTATTTCATGGGGAACATCTCTCGGATATATGGGTAACTCCCGAAATCTTGTTTGAAAGATTGCCTAATTCTGAGACACTAGGTCTTTATACTTAGTGATATCTGGGGTATTATACCAGGACTTCTGATTTTGCGTCAGCAATGGCCTAGTCCTTGTATAATACTTTATGCGCTTTAATAGAAGCTTTCCCTCAGCATAAAAATTGATGAAATATCGAAAGATACAAATCAAGTGATGTTGTAAAGAAGATCCCAAGTAGGACACACCTAAAGTCGAGCCATCATCTCTCTGTCTGAACGGAAGTTCTAACCTGAGCTCTCATGGTCTCGCACTACCCAGAAAAACAGATATCATTACAGTATATTCACCTGTAAGACTGAATATGGGGAATCTGGATATGAGAGTATATTCTGAGGTGGGACACGCGTAAGTTAAGTACTTAAAACACTAAATCCGTATCTCGAATCTGTTGAACTCTGTGTGAGAATTTAAGTGGACCAGTATATCAACAATCTAGGTGACTCGTTTAAAACTTAGTGTGTAATAAGCTTAACGGTGCTAGTGACTTGTCGGTAGCTGATATGATCCTCTAACACAACTCACAAAAATAAGTTTGTAAATAGTTCCTTATTTCATTTTAGATTAAACTCAAAAAGATTTTCAGTGTGTTTTAGCATAAAATTTGTAAAAATTCAAAAAGATTTTATTTCTGCTTTATTTTCGACAAACCAATGTTAGAAAGCTGATCTTCAGAATCTCAGATGCTGTGCAAACCTGAACAGACTGGGTGGGAGCTAATCTAAAAGTGTTGAGAAATTGAAATGTTGTTTAAGTTCATTAAGTTGAAACTTGTAAATTTTCTTGGAAAATTGAAAAAAAAAATTGTACAAAAATGTCAGACGTTTTGTGAATCGGGTCAACCAAGGTCATTAACTTGGACTTGGTTGATAAATCGAGTAACTAGGCTCATTAACTTGGACCTGGATATCTGAGTGGATTTAAAACTGACTAAAATTAAACAAAGTGTTTGAAAATTGGAAAGTTTGGTTGGTTCGAACGAAGGCACAACAATGGCTTCGAACAATAGTGGGTTCGAACAAAGGTTTCAAATGTTCCTCGTGGCTTCGTACGAAGCCACGCACCACATATAAATATCCCCAGCTTCGAACGAAACCTCATTTTCTCACAGTGCGATCGAACCAAAACTCTCTCTACCTGAGCCGTTACTCTGTCCATTTTTCCCAAGATCTTACATTGTAGTGTTGGCTTGCTCATCACTATCAATGGGGAAGGTATGTTTTTCTTAAATTTATGCTCTAAATCGTTTAATTTTGTATGTTTTTCTTAAATTCATGCTCTAAATTGTTTAATTTTGAGATCTTCTAACCGTCGGCTCTTTATCACTAGATTTACATATATTTAGCGGTTTGATCTTGAAATTGAGGCCATAGAACATGTAATCGACATGTTTAGGTTGATTTGGAACCATCAATTTGTTGATAATATAACAGATTTAATCTTTGATTCTTAGGACTGTTCATATGTTCTTTGTTCGAAGTGACTGCCTTCGTACGAAGCCAATCCAAGTGCTTTATATCTGATGAATATTGAATGATTGTTGATCTGTTTGATCTGGTTTCTTATAGTGTAATGTGTTAGTTAGACCTTGGCAGTGTGTTCGAGTCATGTGTATGTGTTCTTAATGTGTTGGTTCGAAGCTACTGACTTCGAACGAAGCCAGTTAGTATAGTTGTTATAATCTGCTGAAATTTCTAAGTGTTGATGTGTTTGAGTTGGTGATTAAAGGTGTTAATTGTTGTTGTATTTCGACAGTAGTTTTCATAGATCATGGCCTCGCACGAGCCTTTAGCTGGCTTCGTACGAAGGCAGCATATGTTAGACGTACAAAATGTTTCTAAGTGTTGAAATATTCTAAGTGTTCAAGTGTTATAGTACTATTCTTTTTCGATAAATGTGTCATAAATACTGATTGTGAATCTTGTGTTTGCAGCCAAAGAGTACGACTTCGACAAACGGCATAATATTTGCTGTCTTTTGGATAAAACGTTACCGAGAATGAAACCATTTGAAGATGTTATTGATTTCTTGGATCGTAGCTGAATAAAGAAAGCACTAACTGACAGGCACATGTGTTATCGATCTCACGTGGAAAGATTCTGGAAGAATGCAAGGTTTGATGTTGAATCGAAAGAGATTGTTTCTGCACTGAAAATCAAGGACGAGAACGTCAAAGATGTTGATATTGAAGTAAAGTTTAAAGTTGAGGATGTTCGAAGGATTTTGGAGTTTCAAGATAACGATAAAGATCCACTCCAGGTGCTAGAAAAGCTAGTAAAAGGATTGTGGATGCGGATGGGGTACTTCGGATATGTAAATGACACAAATTACAACAAATCAAAGTTCCCGAGGCCCTATGAATTTCTTGTGCACTCAACTATTCATGCTCTACATCATAGAAAAGGAGCATTTGACGTTTCATCAGACTTTGTGATGTGTGTGTTAACTTGCTTGATTCTTAACCGTCCGTTCAATATTTCACAGGCTATATTCAATTATATGGTTGATAACATTCATGGTGAGAGATCCCTACAGTATCCAAGGTTTATACAGATGATTCTGGATGACAAAGTGAAGAATTTCCCAAAGATTGATGCTGATGAGCTGATATTGGATCATATGGATGCTGAAACGCTCAAGAGATTGAATGTCTATCAGGGTGTGGAGAAAGACAAAGAACCACCCTACAGGAAACAATTTGCAGCTATCTTGAAGGTAGATTATGTAGCTCCACATTTTGATCGGTGGAGGCACGATGATAGCAATTCCGACAATCAAGATGATAAGATGGAGCCTTTTGTAAACAAACGTGGAAATTTCTGGAAGAAAAGTGAAGATAAGAAGAGGAAAAAAGATGTAACTCCAAAAGCTGCAAAGCCTGCTACATCAAAACCTGCATCAAAGAGAGTTTCTAAGAAGAAATCTCATCCTCGTTTGCTCGATGAACCAATTGATCTTCCTCCAGAAAACGTTGATGTTACTGTTGCAGGTGATCCAATTCCAGATTATCTAAATGTTCCAAGGAAGTACGTCTTTCGAAGAATTAGAGAATGTTATAGCTGTTGAAAGTGCTGAAAAAGCTGCTCAGATTGTTAGAGAGAAAGCTAAGTCTGCTAAACAAAATGGTGGTGAAGTAGTAAAAGAATCAGTGGTTGAAGGTGTGGTATACACAGATTCATGTGAAACAGATTCGGATATAGATGTTACTTGTCACACCTGAACAAAATCCGCAACAATCCTGATTATCACTCCACTCTTCTGTGCTTGCTTGTCAAATTTCGGGACGAAATTTCCTTTAAGTTGGGGATAATGTGACAACCTCGATTTTTCCAAGGTTAGTCCTGTAATTTGATTCCTCGTTATTTTTCTTACACTTTTGTTACGATTAGTTTTTAAGCGTAAACCCATCGGTAATTCATGTAACTGGGCCAACTGTTTAGCATGCACACACTACTCGGGCCGCACATCAAGCTCTTGACCCAATTATACCCTTGCGTGCTTACACTTTGATCCGTAATTTGTTTGGAAGCCATTTCGAGCCTTTATCCATTACATGGGCTGCCATGAGATTGGGCTTAAGCCCAATCCTTTGATCATTATGTTAACTACCCTAAACAATCTTGGTTAGCAAGAATACGTAACATACTTCCTTATATTTTGGAGTAGCTAAAACATAAACACAAACCCTACTATCCCTTAGTTACGATCAGCAGGAGAAACCCCCCCCCCCCCCCCCCCTTCTTCGAAGCCTCCAAGTTGAACCTTCTCAATTCCGGTTAGTATAACTTTAAATGATTCGAATATTGTTGATTGTTCTAGGTTATATGTAAAGTATGGTGATATTCGTAGAACTGTATGTGATATAATTTTAATGATTTGAATCTTGTTGAGTGTGATTGTACGTTCATGATTAGATCTCTATGACTTCATAAAACTCTATATGATAATGATAAACTAAATGACTTGGTGTGACTTTATTCGAATGTGCTGATGTTAAAGATTGGAAGGCAACTGCTAGTCGATGGGTATGGATCTTGAATGGTTTATTGACTGCTTCCTTATGATGTGCATGAAATAAAAGGTATTGCATGAACTGTGAGATGCGAATGAACTGTACGATGGGTATGATGTCCAAGGAACCATGTGATGTATATAATATTACATGAAACTGTCACAAATAGGTTGGTATTGTGAATATTGTATGTCGGCCATGATTATTAGAATTCATCAGATTTCATTAGTTATCTTGTGACTGCTCCCTCATCATGTCAATTCATGACATCAAGTTCATGTGTGGTAACTAGATGTCGGCCACCATCTTGGCTGCACACTTAATATAATTTATTAGTTTTATGCTGCATGTTGACTTTGGTTGTAAAATTTAAATGGGTATTATCTGGTAATGTTTGCGGATGAGAGTCACTAGTGGGCTGCACATGTTTAAATCGGTATTGGGTCACACAATTAAAAAGGGGTGGGTATTAAGTAATGGGCCGCATCACATTTTAAGTGCTGGGCCGGTCAGTTGGGTAATTACGAAATAGACCCAAATGCAAGTATTAATATAATGTTGTTTGGCTTAAGTGGAGATTGTAAAACATGCAATCTACATACATGATATTTGGATAGTATGATGTAATTCTGTGGTGTAGAATTCAATGAAAGAGGGCTTGTATGGCGTATGTGATATCACATGTTGATTTATGTGTGTAATACGTGTAATAGATGTGTATTGCGTGAATACGTGAAACTGGTTGCCATTGGTAAATCGTGATAGGACGTATTTGAATAATCAGTGTTTTGCTTGGATTACTTGCGTAACTGTTATACGTGCCTTGTATAATGATAGTTAATGTGACCTATGTGAAAGCGAACTGTGAAACTGACAAATACCAAACACTCTCTTAGGTCACGAGTATTGAACTAAATAACAAGTCACTTGTCTAAACCGAGCAAACCTAAGGTGAGTTCATTGCTTTTTCTCAAGCATGGATCCCAGGGAAGGGATAACGGGTAACGTTCCGAGGAGGAATGCATGTGTAATGGGATGTTGGTTATCGTACTCAGTTTTCTATCATTGTAAGACCACAATATCTACCGGCACGTTGCTTGTAGGGCAACGGGGGTTATTAGTTGATAGCGCTATTAGGTTTGGCACCCTCACGACGTTCAAGGAGAACGGGCGTGAACTAATTACCTTAAAACATGACCAATGCTTTGATAGAGGCATTGGGGTTGGCAATCACATATCATATGGCCATTCGGTAATCGAGTAATAACAACATCGAAACATCAAACATCATAACAATGATCAACATATCGTCTTGTAAACTGTTTTACTCACATGATTGGTAATACAACTTGGTAAACAAACACAAACCTTGAACTCACCAGCGTAGTCTGACACACTTGTTTACATGCTTGTAGGTAATCATTGAAGGAACTAGGGAACTTGCCGTCTGATGCTGCTGGAGTGGTTGTGGTCATGATAAACAATTACATTGATATGGTTTTGATACATTTACACACTTATACATTTATGCTTCCGCTCAATACTTTGGTTTTGGTTTAATTTACAAACAATACATTTCCTTCAATTGAGTATTTCAATACATTACTCCTTGTGTTTGATATGATTGGTGGCTCTTTGATGGATCGTTGCACCTCCATTAGGGACATGCCCTAGGTGGTAATTTGGGGGTGTGACAGTTTGGTATCAGAGCCACTGGTTATAGAGAACTCGGTTTTAAAATGTTTTCATAAAACCAGACTATAACTGAATTGATCCAAACGATGACCATGACACTCAGCTTCAGATTGCAAGGTTCGTTCTTCGTTAGTTTATGCATTACATGCCTATTAAACGCACCTATATTTATAGCATGCACGATACGACATGGTAGATATCATGACACATTGATGGCGTAACATAACTCTTGCATCTAGTAAATCCTAATCTTGTTGGTAGTGCATATTCTTGTGTTGCTTGGAGTGGGAGAAACTTCGAACATAAGTTAAGAAGCATTGAGAGGAGCATGCAAACCGCCTTATTATCATGGGTGCACACATAATAATAACGCGTGGTGCATGCAAATCCCAATGAGGCTTAACGAGTGTAAGAGGGGTTCTTCCCTGTTTGTGTATGAACATGGTAGTTAATCGTTCCTAACGTGATAAACCTGAACACTTTTCTCGTTCTCGACTCCTAAATTAGTTCATTTCCATATATAGAAACATGAGTGGACGAGGACACGGACGTGGTAGCATCAACATGACCCAGGCTGAGTTAACAAATCTGATAAACACACGTGTGGCTGAGGCTCTGGCAGCCTACCAAGCGGCGTATCCGAACAACCAGCCTGCCTGCACGTTCAAGATGTTTATGGATTGTAAGCCACAGACCTTCAGCGGGACGGAAGGGGCTGTGGGACTACTGAGGTGGTTCGAGAAAGCTGAGTCAGTGTTCGCTATGTGCAACTGTCCCGTGGGGGACCACGTGAAATATGCTACAGGCACTCTCGAGGATGGTGCCCTGACATGGTGGAATGCCCAGGTTCAGTTGTTGGGTATCGAGGCGGCGAACGCTACTACTTGGGACGACTTTAAGGAGTTGATGAGGGAGGAGTACTGTCCTCGTGATGAAATACAGAAGCTAGAGAATGAGTATTACGACCTGAAACTGGTGGGATCTGAGGTTGAAGCATACGTGAAGCGGTCGTATGAGTTGGCTGACTTGTGTCCGAATTTGTCTCGACCTATGTCTCGAAGAATTGAATTATTCATCAAGGGATTACCTCCAAGAGTGAAGGGTTTGGATACTGCTGCAAACCTCAATAACTTAACTCAGATTGTTCGAATGACTCACAAGATTGTTGATCAGGAGGTAGAAAGTAATTCACTACCACCACGTGTTTCTGCTACTACTACTACTGCCGCTACTACAGCTATTACTCCTGCCACTGACGGTAAGCGTAAGTGGAATGATGTGGACAAGGCGTCCAATTCAGTACAGTCACAGAAGAAAGCAGACACCGGCAGTACTCGCAACTTTAGCCAATCATCCTCAGTGAATCAAAATCAGAGCTCTTATGTGGGAAAGAAGCCTCAGTGTAGCAAATGTGGGTTTTATCATTATGGACAGTGTGCTCGGGTTTGTCGCAGGTGCGACAAGGTAGGCCATGAGGCCAAGGATTGTAGGGCTCCTCAGCCAAAGCAGCAGCATCAGCAGACTCAGCCGAATCAGAGACAGCAAGGGCAGCAATCTCAGCAGGGTCAGGGGTTTAGAAAAGGGTGTTATCAGTGTGGGGCTGAGGGACATATGAAGCGAGATTGCCCTCAATTGAAACAGAATACAGGTGGTAACAACGCGGGGAACAATGATGGGAACAATGGGGGCAACGTGGCGCGTGGGCGTGGATTTACTATTGGGGCTGGTGAAGCTCGAAACGACGGCAATGTGGTTACTGGTACGTTTTCAGTGAATGGTGTTTATGCTTCTATTTTATTTGATTCAGGTGCCGATTGGAGTTATGTGTCTACGGGGTTCAGTAGTCGTCTAGGATTGAGTCCTACGCCTCTTGTTGTTAAGCATATCGTAGAATTAGCGAATGGTAAAACTATTGAAGCGTCACATGTTCTCATGGGTTGCAAATTAGATCTCTTAGGTCAAGTATTTGACATTGACCTACTTCCTGTCACTCTCGGAAGCTTCGATGTAGTTGTTGGAATGGATTGGTTATCCAAATATCAGGCGGAAATTCTCTGCAAGGAGAAAGTCGTTCGTATTCCCCTTGCTAGTGGTGAATCTCTATCTGTCCAGGGACATCGTAGTGGTGTTACAGTGGGTATTATCTCAGCCATGAAGGCCCTAAGTTTTCTACGAAAGGGCTATCCTTCCATTCTCGCCCTAGTTACTGATTCTCAGACTGACGAGAGGAAACTCGAAGACCTTCCTGTTGTTCGAGAGTTTCCTGATGTTTTCCCTGAAGAGCTCCCTGGTTTACCTCCACATCGTCAGGTGGAATTTCAGATTGATCTTCAGCCAGGAGCAGCGCCGATTGCCCGTGCACCATATCGTCTTGCACCAGGAGAGTTGCAAGAACTGTCGAACCAACTTCAGGAGTTATTGGACAGGGGTTTCATTCGTCCTAGTTCATCTCCTTGGGGGGCTCCTGTATTATTTGTGAAGAAGAAGGATGGGTCTTTTCGTATGTGCATCGACTATCGTGAGCTCAACAAGGTGACGATCAAGAATCGTTATCCTCTGCCTCGCATCGACGACTTGTTTGACCAGCTGCAGGGGTCAAGTTTCTATTCCAAGATTGATTTGAGGTCGGGATATCATCAGGTACGGGTTAGAGAGGAGGATGTGCCTCGAACAGCTTTTCGAACGCGGTATGGCCACTATGAGTTCTTGGTCATGCCATTTGGGATGACCAACGCACCAGCGGTCTTCATGGATCTCATGAACCGCGTGTGCAAACCTTACCTTGACGACTTCGTTATCGTTTTCATTGACGACATTTTGATCTACTCCAAGAACAAGGAAGACCACGAGCGCCATCCTCGTCTCATTTTGGAGCTCCTAAGGAAGGAGCAGTTGTACGCAAAGTTTTCTAAGTGTGACTTCTGGATTCGGGAAGTACACTTTCTCGGGCACATCGTTAACGAAATGGGTATTCATGTGGATACTGCCAAGATCGATGCTATTCGCAATTGGGCGGCACCAAAGAATCCTTCGGAGGTGCGTCAATTTCTTGGTCTTGCGGGATATTATCGTCGGTTTATTCAGGATTTTTCTAAGATTGCTCAACCCCTCACCGCCTTGACTCAAAAGAAAGTTGTTTATTCTTGGGGATCGAACCAGGAAGAAGCTTTTCAGCTCTTAAAGCAGAAGTTGTGCAGCGCGCCGATTTTATCTCTACCAGAGGGTACTGAAGATTTTGTGGTTTATTGCGATGCGTCTATTCAGGGTCTCGGCTGTGTGTTGATGCAGCGAGACAAGGTGATAGCTTATGCTTCTCGACAGTTGAAAGTACACGAGAAGAACTACACGACACACGACCTGGAGTTAGGAGCCGTAGTCTTCGCGTTGAAAATTTGGAGGCATTACCTGTACGGTACCAAGTGTACCATCTATACCGACCACAGGAGTCTTCAACATATCTTCGACCAGAAGGAATTGAATATGCGGCAACGTCGTTGGGTCGAGCTTTTTAATGATTATGAGTGCGCTATCAAGTATCATCCGGGTAAAGCTAATGTTGTAGCTGATGCTCTTAGTCGCAAGGAACCAAAACAGAAGCGTGTTCGTGCCCTACAGCTTACTATTCACTCTGATTTACCTGCTCGGATTCGTTCAGCTCAGATTGAAGCATTAAAGGAAGAAAATATCGAAGCTGAAGGATTACGAGGTCTGCACAAGAAGAAGTTCGAGCAACGGTCTGACGATATCTACTACTTCATGGAACGGATATGGGTTCCTTCATTTGGTAATCTTCGAGAGCTTGTGATGGACGAAGCACACAAGTCACGATATTCTATTCATCCAGGGTCCGATAAGATGTACCAGGACCTCAAGGTTTTGTATTGGTGGCCGAACATGAAAGCTATTATTGCCACCTACGTGGGTAAGTGTTTGACCTGTGCTAGGGTCAAGGCAGAATACCAGAAACCTTCGGGTCTACTTCAGCAGCCAGAGATACCCATGTGGAAATGGGAACAGATCGCTATGGATTTTGTTACGGGGTTACCTAGAACACAGGCTGGGAACGATACTATATGGGTGATTGTCGACCGTCTCACAAAGTCAGCACATTTCCTAGCAATCAAGGAGACAGATAAGTATTCGCAGCTCGCAGCAGTGTACCTTAAAGAGGTGGTTTCTAGGCACGGGGTGCCGACTTCTATTATTTCTGATCGAGATCCCCGTTTTACTTCGGAGTTATGGCAGGCTATGCATAAGTCGTTCGGCTCACGTCTCGATATGAGCACGGCTTATCATCCACAGACAGATGGTCAGAGTGAGCGCACTATTCAGACACTAGAGGACATGCTGCGGGCATGTGTCATTGATTTTGGGAAAGGATGGGAGAAGCACTTGCCGTTGGTAGAGTTTTCCTACAATAACAGCTACCACACCAGTATCAAAGCGGCACCATTTGAGGCACTGTACGGGAGGAAGTGCCGTTCACCTCTCTGCTGGGCTGAGGTGGGTGATAGTCAGATCACGGGTCCTGAGATGGTACTCGAAACTTCAGATATGATTGTGAAAATCAGGGAACGTATGGCAGCTGCTCGTGACCGCCAGAAGGCCTATGCTGACGAGCGTAGCAAAGAAGTGGTGTTTGAAGTGAATGACCGCGTCATGCTGAAAGTCTCACCGTGGAAAGGGGTTGTACGCTTTGGGAAGCGTGGCAAGTTGAACCCACGTTATGTTGGGCCGTTTAAAGTCCTTGAGCGTGTCGGTAAGGTGGCTTATAGGTTGGAATTACCTACTGAGCTGGGTAATGTTCACGACGTATTTCATGTATCACAGTTAAAGAAGTGTTATGCTGACGACCCATTAGCGGTACCTTTTCAAGAGTTAAAAATCGACGACAAGTTTCAGTTTGTTGAAGAACCCATCGAGATCATGGACCGTGAGGTCAAAGTGCGTAAACACAGTCGTATCCCCATCGTTAGAGTTCGTTGGAACTCAAGACGTGGACCGGAGTTCACATGGGAGCGAGAGGATCAAATGAAGCTCAAGTATCCTCACCTTTTTCCTAAATACAAAGCCGAATCAAGCAAAACTGGTGAATCTCGGGGCGAGATTCCTCTTCAAGTTGGGGATGATGTCACACCTGAACAAAATCCGCAACAATCCTGATTATCACTCCACTCTTCTGTGCTTGCTTGTCAAATTTCGGGACGAAATTTCCTTTAAGTTGGGGATAATGTGACAACCTCGATTTTTCCAAGGTTAGTCCTGTAATTTGATTCCTCGTTATTTTTCTTACACTTTTGTTACGATTAGTTTTTAAGCGTAAACCCATCGGTAATTCATGTAACTGGGCCAACTGTTTAGCATGCACACACTACTCGGGCCGCACATCAAGCTCTTGACCCAATTATACCCTTGCGTGCTTACACTTTGATCCGTAATTTGTTTGGAAGCCATTTCGAGCCTTTATCCATTACATGGGCTGCCATGAGATTGGGCTTAAGCCCAATCCTTTGATCATTATGTTAACTACCCTAAACAATCTTGGTTAGCAAGAATACGTAACATACTTCCTTATATTTTGGAGTAGCTAAAACATAAACACAAACCCTACTATCCCTTAGTTACGATCAGCAGGAGAAACCCCCCCCCCCCCCCCTTCTTCGAAGCCTCCAAGTTGAACCTTCTCAATTCCGGTTAGTATAACTTTAAATGATTCGAATATTGTTGATTGTTCTAGGTTATATGTAAAGTATGGTGATATTCGTAGAACTGTATGTGATATAATTTTAATGATTTGAATCTTGTTGAGTGTGATTGTACGTTCATGATTAGATCTCTATGACTTCATAAAACTCTATATGATAATGATAAACTAAATGACTTGGTGTGACTTTATTCGAATGTGCTGATGTTAAAGATTGGAAGGAAACTGCTAGTCGATGGGTATGGATCTTGAATGGTTTATTGACTGCTTCCTTATGATGTGCATGAAATAAAAGGTATTGCATGAACTGTGAGATGCGAATGAACTGTACGATGGGTATGATGTCCAAGGAACCATGTGATGTATATAATATTACATGAAACTGTCACAAATAGGTTGGTATTGTGAATATTGTATGTCGGCCATGATTATTAGAATTCATCAGATTTCATTAGTTATCATGTGACTGCTCCCTCATCATGTCAATTCATGACATCAAGTTCATGTGTGGTAACTAGATGTCGGCCACCATCTTGGCTGCACACTTAATATAATTTATTAGTTTTATGCTGCATGTTGACTTTGGTTGTAAAATTTAAATGGGTATTATCTGGTAATGTTTGCGGATGAGAGTCACTAGTGGGCTGCACATGTTTAAATCGGTATTGGGTCACACAATTAAAAAGGGGTGGGTATTAAGTAATGGGCCGCATCACATTTTAAGTGCTGGGCCGGTCAGTTGGGTAATTACGAAATAGACCCAAATGCAAGTATTAATATAATGTTGTTTGGCTTAAGTGGAGATTGTAAAACATGCAATCTACATACATGATATTTGGATAGTATGATGTAATTCTGTGGTGTAGAATTCAATGAAAGAGGGCTTGTATGGCGTATGTGATATCACATGTTGATTTATGTGTGTAATATGTGTAATAGATGTGTATTGCGTGAATACGTGAAACTGGTTGCCATTGGTAAATCGTGATAGGACGTATTTGAATAATCAGTGTTTTGCTTGGATTACTTGCGTAACTGTTATACGTGCCTTGTATGATGATAGTTAATGTGACCTATGTGAAAGCGAACTGTGAAACTGACAAATACCAAACACTCTCTTAGGTCACGAGTATTGAACTAAATAACAAGTCACTTGTCTAAACCGAGCAAACCTAAGGTGAGTTCATTGCTTTTTCTCAAGCATGGATCCCAGGGAAGGGATAACGGGTAACGTTCCGAGGAGGAATGCATGTGTAATGGGATGTTGGTTATCGTACTCAGTTTTCTATCATTGTAAGACCACAATATCTACCGGCACGTTGCTTGTAGGGCAACGGGGGTTATTAGTTGATAGCGCTATTAGGTTTGGCACCCTCACGACGTTCGAGGAGAACGGGCGTGAACTAATTACCTTAAAACATGACCAATGCTTTGATAGAGGCATTGGGGTTGGCAATCACATATCATATGGCCATTCGGTAATCGAGTAATAACAACATCGAAACATCAAACATCATAACAATGATCAACATATCGTCTTGTAAACTGTTTTACTCACATGATTGGTAATACAACTTGGTAAACAAACACAAACCTTGAACTCACCAGCGTAGTCTGACACACTTGTTTACATGCTTGTAGGTAATCATTGAAGGAACTAGGGAACTTGCCGTCTGATGCTGCTGGAGTGGTTGTGGTCATGATAAACAATTACATTGATATGGTTTTGATACATTTACACACTTATACATTTATGCTTCCGCTCAATACTTTGGTTTTGGTTTAATTTACAAACAATACATTTCCTTCAATTGAGTATTTCAATACATTACTCCTTGTGTTTGATATGATTGGTGGCTCTTTGATGGATCGTTGCACCTCCATTAGGGACATGCCCTAGGTGGTAATTTGGGGGTGTGACATTACTCAAATAGCACCGACACACGGTGTTAGTGGAAAAATCAAGTTTAAAGGGCCATCTAGAAAGAAGAAAGGATTTGATGAAGATGATGCACCATACGTTCCAACTGAAGCCGAAAAGTGAAAGCCAAAGAAAGGACGAGGTATAAAGAGGAGTGCAAGGCCTACTGGTGCAACTCCTAGAAAGTCAAAAGTTTGAAAGATCGTGATAAAACCTCTTAAAGGGAAGGAAGGTGAAGCTTCTAAAGCTCCAGAAAAAGTGGCTATTGAAGTTCCAATCGTTGAGGAACAAGTTCATGTTCCTTCACCTCCGAGATCACCCACTTAAGAGTCTATTCCAGTACAAGCTGAAGTTCATGTATCAACTCCTGAGCAGCCACTGGAGATTGTTGAAGAACCGGGTTTGACTACAAAGAAAACAACTATTCCGATTCCTCAAAGTTCGAGTCAGAGTTTTCCAAGTGTTCCTCATAATATTGGCCGACCATCGTTGGACGATGTTGGTTTCTTTAGAGATGAAATAGTTGATGGGATTCTTAAAAGAGTTAGTATTCTGGAGAAGGAAAGAGTAGAATCAGATGAGAAGTTGAAAGCAACGGAGGCTGAACTGAAAGAAACGAAAGAAAAAGTTGAAAAGTGTTAAAGCCAAGAATGTTGTTTTAAAGAATGAGCTGACAGCTATGAACGAGAAAGTGTTGGATGATGAAGCGAGAATCAATGTGCTGAACGAGATGTTTGATGATCTACTTTCTTCTAACACTAATCTGCAAGATGCAAACGCGACAATGAGTCATGCAAGTGAGATAATGAAGAAAGAGTTGAAGACTTGAAAGCTCGAGATGAAAATAAGTCGAGGCAGATTGATAGGTTATATGCCGTTATAGAAGATCGACTTGGGATTAATGTACATGCAGCCTTTGATGATATTAGTATCCGAAGAGTTGAAGCTCGGACGATGGAACGCCAAAGATTGGACGAGGAAGAAGCTGCTAGATCTGCTCTAGATAAGGGAAAGAATATCGCAGATGAAGAAGTGTTAGAGTCTTCAGTTCAACAAGAGAAGAAACAACCTGAAGTTGAAGGTAATGTTGCTAATGTTGAAGTTAATGTTGCTGAGATTGAAGACAACAATGAGTTTGCTCTAGTTCCTACTTCGTTATTCATTCTCTTTGGTGAACCGATGACGCTAATTTACAGCAGAGCATATAATGCGAAAAGAACAGAAGTTGAAAGGTGTCGAATCGAAGCAAAGAAAAATAAGAAAGTTCAAGCAGCTGATGATAAGGTCGACGAAGATGAAGATGACGAAGATGAAGAGTATATTGATGATTTTAAAGCCATTGATGATTATCACTATGATGGTGATGATGACGATGATGACGATCAGGGTGGTGCTGGTGGTGCGTTGATTGTAAGACCACCTAGTGCTGATAATGTTGATGATTATCTGAATGACGTGCGGAATGAAGAACAAGAAGATGTTCAACGTCAGGGGGAGTCTACCTCAGGGTCAAAACAAGCTGCATTTCAATAGGTACTCTCTAATACTCCAAAAGTTATCTATCTTAGTCATGATGTCGAGGAGGGAGAAGTGGTGGAAAATTGGTCGAGGACGGATATGTTGGATGCATTGGGTTTGAGGGATGAGAATCTGAAGTTTGATATAGAAGACGAGATCCTTGAAGTCCCTGATGAAGAATATGTATTCAAGTTTGTTGAAGACACTGATAATTTCAATGACGTGATTGTGAGGATGATACATCTGATTCAGATAATGATGTTCCATTACATTATGCTGGTGCTGATGATAATTTTCCTACCTTCATTGAACTGTTTCGAACTCACAACGAAGATGATCTAAAAAGGAAAGTGGCTGAGAAGTTAACTACTGAAGGTCCTCTGCAGATACTCACAGAAGAAGAACGTAGAGAAGAAAGGAAAAGATGGTTCAAGCCTATGCCAGAAGAACGGAAGTTTAAACGTCCACTAAAGTTCTTAACCGGTCGGAGCGCATAACGTAGGCGATCACGGTCCTCACACTTTTGGAGGTTAATTTTTAAGCCGGAGCATAAAAGGAACACCTCAAAAGCCGAATCACATTTTTAATATTACTTTCCGATCAATCCCCCAAGATAATAGAGTCATCCACATACAAGAGATGGGATATACATGGACCCGTTAGGAGATTGAAAACCTTTTTAGGGCTCCCACTTCACACGCCTTGTTCAACACACACTTTAAGGCTTCCATGACCAAAATAAAAATGAACAGGAAAAAAGGATCCCCTTGTCTCATCCCTTTTTTCACATTTAAATTGGAAGGTAGGAGATCCATTGACCAAAAAAATGATTTTGCTGAGGATAAAATGCCTCACACCCAAGAACGCCATTTGGCTGAGCACCCCATTTGCCCCAAAATAAAGATCACGAACTCCCAAATCACATTATCATAAGTTTTTTCAAAATCAATTGTAAAAAGAAAAAAGTTTTTTTGTGTTCTTTTTAAGCAATGATGAAGTTTCATTTATAATAAGAGGATCATCTAGGATCCCTAGAAAAGCCCATTGAGTTTCAGAAATTATAGAGGAAATGACCTTTTTGATGCAATTAGTATGGACCTTAGAGATGACCTTAGTGGAGTTACGTATTTAGTTGGCTATGAATAAAATTGTAGGTCCCTGATATTGAATCAAAACAACTTATTCCTTGCTGTTAATACACAAACAAGTTCGGAATCCAAGTTTGCATACAAACCAAGTAAGAACACAATCAATACTAGGAAGATATCACTTCAAAACATTCACTTGTATTGATTTCAGCAGAGTAACATTACAAAGTTCAACAAAATACTCTCCTACTCTCTGAGTGTGCTCTCTACTGAAACAGAGGATATCTGCTGGTATTTATAGCACATACCAGCATATATTACATCGAAACAAGACATATAGCATCGAAATACATAAGACATCATCGAAATAGCAGATCATGGGAATCGAAATTGACTATTCATGTCTATTTCGATATCAACCTTATTTCGATATCATACAATAAACAACCTATTTCGATTACTTCTATATTTCGATGTCAGTTTCGATGTCATTTAAACATTTTCTGCTGATGTTGTTAATCTGTGACATGAGGATATCACATATTACACAACTTACAAACTTTCTAACATACAAATAAAATAAACAACACGTAAACATTACGAGTTCAAGATCGACGTACAAAATGGATAAATACAAACACAAACTACAGACATAAAGTGCACCAACAAAAATGAGTTTAAAATGGTAGTTTTATAATAATAATAATAATAATAATAATAATAATAATAATAACAATGAAAGTAAATAAATTACAAAGCTTACAATTTGAAAATGCGTAGTTATTATTATTAACTACCATTAATGATTAAATGGGTTTGTGATTTTACAAATGAACAGGGAAGAAATAAATACTAGATAATACATTTAAGAGGAAATAAATTTTGATGTAGTTGTTGTGGTCTAATAAAAAAACAAGTATTTTAATAATAAATACTTATATGAATACAGGTAAATAAAGTCGTTTACATAGGAAATATGTGGTTAGTGTTTAACTATGTTGTTTAATTAACTATTACTAATGTGATTTACAAATTTTGATTGTTTTGAAAAAACAATAAAATTCAATTAAGAGAAAAGATATGTAGAAAACGTAAAATAGTTTTTCCTATGTAATTGGACATCACAAAGACATCGTGTTGGAATATCAGTTAACGTGGCAATCAAAATAGTTTTTGTCCTCAAACAATATAATTCAATTACCCATTCTACCTAAATCAAGTCAACCCTCTTTAATTACCCAACCTGTTTCTTGGTTTTGTATAACGCCCTAAAAACCCAATTTTTATTAATTGGTGTGTTTTCTCATGTTGGCTTAAGAAATAAAAATAAATAACTAGGTTATATAACTTGGTTAGAATGTAAACTAAATATGAAGGGATGAAGTTTTGGACAAAAGGGGTAGAAAGCATACATGAGGGACTGAAATTGCCCATCACAGAAAGATTATTATACAAAAGAAAAATAAAAACTCTCATGTTCAGTGTTTTGAGATGAGTGTGTCGACACACACTAGAAGGAGAAAAAGGGGAGGCTCAAAATTGATGAAATTATTCCAAATTGAAGAAGGATTTCAGCCTAAACTAATGCATGAACTCCTTTTCTTGATGATCCAGCCCTAGCAAACATGTGGTAAGTTGTAATTTTTGATTTGGTGATCTTGTATGAAGTGGGTGTGTGATTAATCCGTGAACTGGTATGAAATTAAGCATGATTGTGTATTAGAATTACCAAATAGAACTTGTTATGTGTATGATTTTTATTAATTTCATGTTTTGAAGTGAAACTCATTTGGGATGACGAAGATAGCAACATGGGTGTATCACCCATGTCTAATCCTTGTGCTAATATGATATATCATGTAATATGTAGTTGCTTCTTGTCAATTAGATTGAGTATGGTATGGAAGAAATGTGATTTTAATTGTTGATTGATGAATGAAAGCATGAAGTAGAAAGTATAACATGAAACACTTGTACATTATGCATAAATAGTAGTATGCACACCAAGTGTTTGATGAAATGTATAGGTGAGATTATTAGAAGAGATTTGATGAAACAGAATCTGTCATTACAGCTGAACTTAATCGGCTGTAACTGGGTCAAATCTTATCAAAAACTGATGCTTATTGAGTTTTGATGAACTTCCATGAAAAACCTTTCAAACCCAGGAATTACATTTTTTGGACGAAAATTGAACGTTTTATGAATTTTTCCGTATCGAAGGTTCTGGCTGCATTTTCTGGCAGAATTTGCATTCTATTAAGAATATCATAACCCAATTTTGGAATTGAGTTATGATCTCAAAATTTTACTGTAGGTAGCTTCAGGAGGTTATGAAAATCTCCAACAAGAATTATGTCAATCGGATAATCGAGGATCTTTAAATGAATTTTTCAATGGGCTGCAGTCAGGAAGTGACGAATCTGATTGTTGCTTAGTAAATGATTTTTCATAAATTTTTGGTAGAGAATTAGACTCTAACAATTTAACACAAGGATAACCCATTCGAGGAGCACGTCACATAAAAAGATCATAATTTTTGCAAGCTCGTAAGTACAGTAAATGGACGTCCCAAAACAGTCAATTTTCAGTGAATTGAGCTATGTATGTTAGTGAATGATTGACTAATGAAAGTAATGCAACTAATATTTTGAAATGATTATCGATATGGATGAACATGCAAACTAACAAGTTATGAAAATGATGGCATGAAAGAATAGGAATTTACATTGGCAAGGACTCAAGCACGGACGGCTAACGAGTCAAAGGAAGGCAAGAAGACGAGCTCAAACATAGATGCATAAGGTAAGTGAATTCAGGAACCTCACTACCTAATACATAATTAAAGTCTGTTGTATGAAGGTTAGGAGTCATGTAGTATGTTTCTTATAGTAAATGGGAAAGAATGTTGTAGTATGTTGCTTATAGTTCAAAAGCAACGGAAAGTGCATGGTGAATTCAAATAGGTCAAAACGTGAAAAGTAATTTAGTGTTATGTAATAGTTAATTTGATTTTATGATTAAGAAATTAGAAGGATATGGGACTTGAATATGGATAATTGACGTCATGGAAATATGAAAAGGGGAAAGAAAGAAGTTCGGAGGCCTAACGGTTGTTTACAAAAGTAAATAGAAAACATAAGTTGCTGAACTGGGCTCTATCGTAGCTTACGGTAGCCACCGTAAGCTACGGTAGGTGGTGATGCCACTACTTCCAACGTAAGACAGTCAACCCACACCGTAGGGAAATTCCCAGCCACCGTAAGCCACGGTGGATACCGTAGGTTACGGTGGGGGGTACCACCAGCAAACTTGTTTCTTCGTTTTTCTTCTATTTCGGACCCCGTGAACCCGTTCCAAGCCCCGTTATACATCCATATGGTACCTCAATCTTACCAAATGATTTTTGTGAAGTATGGATGAGCATTAAATTCTTCTTTAGGATTCAGAAAAGTAACCGAAAGTCATTAAAAAGTGATTATAAGGTATGAGTAAGAATGGGGCGTGTAAGCGAGTATGGGTGGGTACAAAATAAGTATATGGGCAAGTACGTATAGATTTAATTGCATTTCAGTAGATGGAACTTATAAGTAAGCAGGTATAGAAATGAGTGTGCACGTAAGTTGTTATTTACAAGACTTATATGTATGGTAGTATGTAACTGACTTATTCACTTAAACAGGTAAGAATGTAAACTGTAAGTAAGATTTTGTAAAGAGTGGTAATTGTATGAAGCAAAATTTATTATACATGAATGGTTTGAATTAGATAAGATGTATGCGCATTACTGAACCATGGGTATTTGAACGTGTGAACTCTCCTATGAAACTTGTAAGTACTTATGGGGTTATATACATCAGTATTAACGATGTTAACCAGGTTGCTTTTGAGGTTGAAATGAAGTGCAGGTACATTATTGTTGACTCACTAAAGATTAGATACCAAGATGAAATGCTGGAATTCAGAAGGATAAATGAATGGAATGAATATGAGAATTGAACGAGATGAGACCCCATAATTATGAATCTTAGAAATATATTTATATATATGTAAGGTGTACTAATGATACGAATGTATGTGGTGAGCGCAGGTTGCACGGAATTATGAATTATCAGCATGAAGGACAAGAGATTTAAAGATCGAGTTAGAGATGCATGGATTGTACGGAATGGGTGATCATTTAATTTGTATTAGTATGTTATATTTGATTTACAAAATGAAGGATGAATGACGTAATTTTTCTAAAGAAGTTGTTTTAGATGATTGAAAAGTATGAAAGTATATTTAATAAGAAAGAAATTTTATGGTACGTATTTCTTCTGTGTCTTTTTGGTTAAAACGTGTTAGGGTCTTACAAGTTGGTATCAGAGCCCTGGTTTGAGAGAATCAAGTACGAGGAGGTAAGTATTTGAACTCAAACCCGTGTGCTCTTGTGACAAGGAATCCGTACATTCCAAGACTCGATCAAGACCCAAAGGTAGAAGGTGAATGTAAGTATGTACTTATGTATTTATATAAAGAAGCTAACGGTATTGTATATGCAAGGTAAGCTTAAGTGTTTGAGGAGGATGATCCGAGGATGCGGTTTGAGACGAATACAAAAGCATGTATTAGACGGATGGACCCCAGGTACAAAATATTATTATTTATGGGTACCGGTGTTAAAGGAAAAAAAAAGGAAGAATCTCCTTGGGAAGGGTAAATATTAAATGAAAGAAATGTTGCATGAACTGAAACCCACTTCTTCGGACATAAGGTGATGATTACATGAAGGCACGGAACTAGTATGTGGATTGCACACCTGGCCAATACGCAAGAAGCATATGACATTCGTGAGACCATGATAATCATCGCAGGTATGTCCGGTGCAATTGAGTAGTAAGTGGACGTGTGAATGAAAGGAGTTGTAAGACTCTTAGGAAACTGAGAGTATTCTATAAGAAGGAAAAGCATGAATGAAAAGTTTCAATCCGTAGTTGATGTACGGGTCAAACTTGTAAGAATGAAAGCCGTGAAAGAAAGCATGAATGGTAAGAAAGAAAATGTTTGAATTCGTAAGTAAGTACGTATCAAACAAGTAAGAATAAATGGTAAGGATGAAAAGGTATGAGTCTATAAGTAAGAACGGACCAACCAAGTAAGAATGGAAAGTTTGAATTTATAAACGGATTCAAACATAAAGGAATGAAAAGTATGAATGAAAGAAGTTTGAACCTATAGACGGATTTAAACATAAAAGAATGTAAAGCAAGAATGAAAAATTTAAATCCGTGAGCTAGTACGGATCAGACTTATAAGAACGAAAGGTTTGAATCTGTAGATAAATATGGATCAAACATATAAGAATGAAAAGTCTTGAATCCTTAAGTTAAGTATGAACTAAACACATGGGAAAGAAAGATCAGATTCAAACACGAGTAAGGATCAGGTGATAATGAAGGAAGAAATGTGTTTCTCTCCCCAACTAAGGTATGTATAAACCTAGTAAGTAAGTGGTACTGGTAACCTTACCAGATTAGGTATGTTGCTTCAATAAAATAATGCATATATAAACAACTGACGTATGTATGAATATTTGTGGGATGGTTTGTAGCTAGTTGTTGAAACTTAGTTAGGGACGTGTTGACAGTTTGACCCCGTTAGAGTCAAACGGGTTATATAAGTAAGTATAAGACAAATTTGAATAAGATAACAAGAAGGGTAATCGAAATTAGTATGTAAACATAAAGTTTTGTAGAAAGAAAGAAGTATTGAATAAAGTTATGCGATGGTCATATTAAAAATCAACTCATGAGAGTCGGGGATGAGTGACGGGCTAAGGCCTGGACAAATGGCTTAAGTATGGGCGGGGAGGGAAATTTTTTGCAAGAAATGCTAAAATGATGTTTTTGTAAGTATGTTAGAACTAAAAGCAAGTACAAAGGCGTACTTCAATATGTATATATGATAAGTAAGAAATGACAGTTTGACCTCAAAAGGTCAAACTATAGAAGTTGACAAGATAACTAACAAATTATAAGAATTGTATGTAAGGAATGAAATGTGTAATGTGGTATAACATGTAAGTGAGAAATTTTTTATCCATTAATCTTGCAGAACGAAATGGTAAAATTTTGAGATGGTGAAACCCTTGGAGTTGGAGAAAGAATGCAACTGTGCGGAAGCTCATCACATGGATGAACGAGATCAACCCAGAGATAGTATGGACTCGTGAAGAGTTTGGCCGAATTTGCGATTCATTAGGTTGCACCAGAATAGTAAGGTTAGTAAATTGTTTAATTTGTGAATGTCAGATAGGAAGTTATATAATGAATAGTACTTCCGTACGAACTAATGGTAGCACAAGTATGACATGATGTAGAAGGATTGACTTTTAGAAGTTGACAAAGGAATGTATTTCGGCTCAGACTTAATGACATTGAGCATTGTGCATGTGTGTATGTTAAGTAATGCATAAAACAAACAAACGGATAAGTCAAGATAACATGAATGAACCGATTTAGAATTTAACCTAAAGATGTGCATGGTTCATGTCGGTAGAAAACGTAGAATGATGCTTAACTCTCGGGTTAAGTACGAATAGGTGAGTATAAAAAAGTAGTTATGATGCGGTTGTGATACCATAACTGAATGTTTATAATATACGTATGATCATATTCTGACTTTTTATGTGACTATGAAAGTAATTAGAAGGAATGTTAATAATGATGGAATATTATGGTAAGCTCATGAGAGATACTTGTATGACTAATGTTGGAATGAAGTATCAAGCATGATTTATTGGGAAAAGTAGAAGTAATTGATTTAATATGATCAATTAATGCATGAAAGTATTTTGCTTAATTTAAGAAGATATGGACAAAACGTACGATTATGTTTATTCATGAATAAAACCTTTTGCATAAGCTTCGAATGTATTCATGTTATAGTATGCACTTTGAATGACAAGAATGAAAAAGGTAGGGGTAGGATTGGTCTAGTAGAGAGGAGAAAGGATTCAGGGACGAAACATCCTTTAAGGGGGGTAGACTTTTAACGCCCCAAAAACCCAATTTTTATTAATTGGTGTGTTTTCTCATGTTGGCTCAAGAAATAAAAATAAATAACTAGGTTATATAACTTGGTTAGAATGTAAACTAAATATGAAGGGATGAAGTTTTGGACAAAAGGGGTAGCAAGCATATATGAGTGACTGAAATTGCCCATCATAGAAATATTATTACACAAAAGAAAAATAAAAACTCTCATGTTCAGTGTTTTGAGATGAGTGTGTCGATACACACTAGAAGGAGAAAAAGGGGAGGCTCAAATTGATGAAATTATTCCAAATTGAAGAAGGATTTCAGCCTAAACTAATGCATGAACTCGTTTTCTTGATGATCTAGCCCTAGCAAACATGTGGTAAGTTGTAATTTTTGATTTGGTGATCTTGTATGAAGTGGGTGTGTGATTAATCTGTGAATTGGTATGAAATTAAGCATGATTGTGTATTAGAATCACCAATTAGAGCTTGTTATGTGTATGATTTTTATTAATTTCATGTTTTGAAGTGAAACTCATTTGGGATGATGAAGATAGCAACATGGGTGTATCACCCATGTCTAATCCTTGTGCTAATATGATATATCATGTAATATGTAGTTGCTTCTTGTCAATTAGATTGAGTATGGTATGGAAGAAATGTGATTTTAATTGTTGATTGATGAATGAAAGCATGAAGTAGAAAGTATAACATGAAACACTTGTACATTATGCATAAATAGTAGTATGCACACCAAGTGTTTGATGAAATGCATAGGTGAGATTATTAGAAGAGATTTGATGAAACAGAATCTGTCATTACAGCTGAATTTAATCAGCTGTAACTAGGTCAAATCTTGTCAAAAACTAATGTTTATTGAGTTTGTGACGAACTTCCAAGAAAAACCTTTCAAACCCAACTGGAATTGCATTTTTTTGACGAAAATTGAACGTTTTATGAATTTTTCCGTATCGAAGGTTCAGGCTGCGTTTTCTGGCAGAATTTGCATCCCATTACGAATATCATAACTTAATATAGGAATTGAGTTATGAGCTCAAATTTTTACTGTAGGTAGCTTCAGGAAGTTATGAAAATCTCCAACTAGAATTATGTCAATCGGATAATCGAGGATTTTTAAATGAATTTTTCCGTGGGCTGCAGTCAGAAAGTGATGAATCTGATTGCTGCTTAGTAAATTATTTTTTATAAATTTTTGGTAGAGTGTTAGACTCTAAATATTTAACACAAGCATAACCCCTCCGAGGGGCACATTACGATTCACATTAAAAGATCGTAATTTTTTTAAGTGCGTATGTCACACCCCCAAAATACCACGTGCGGGAACACTGTGGGGCGTGTGACGTACCAGGATCCAAGCCACCAATCACAATTGAACTATGCATAATATTTAAACAAAACATTCCATTAATTTCAAAACAGAAATCCAGGACATAAGTTAAACCAAAGTAGTTTGTTCAGCAGAAGCATAATGTAAACTATAAGTCAAATGTTTCAAAACATGTGTTCATAACAAAGCAGGTATCCAAGAGTCTCGACCCATGACCACTCCAGCACTCCCAGATAGCAAGCCCACATCACAAATCTAACGACCTGCAAGCATGTAGACAAGTGTGTCAGACGAAGCTGGTGAGTTCAAAGTTTTGTTAACACGTTTAGTTACCAGATGTAAGTATAAAACAATTCAACGATTTGATTTGATGATGTTATTAACTCGATTACCGCAGATGGCTACAAGATGTATTTGCCCAACCCCAATGTCTCTATCAAAACATTGGTCATGCTTGAAGGAAATTAGTTCACGCCCGTCCTCCCCGGTACGGTGTGAGGGTGCCAAACCTAATAGCGCTATCAACCAATAACCTCGTTGCCTCCCCGGCAACTATTGGTAGATGTAAGGGGTCTTATATGATAGAAAATGAGTGTAATAACAAACATCCCATTAACGTGACGTTCCTCCCCAGAACGTTACCTGATATCACTCCCCAGGATGCATGCTTCGAAAAGAGCAGTGAACTTACCTTGGTTTGCTCGGTTTGATTAGTTACTTGTTCACCCTTAAACAGTCACACCCTACGGTATTCATGTGTATGTAATCAGTTTCACATTCCCAAGGTTTGTACATAATTCGTAATCATAGTGTGCATACATGTAACAGTCACCAAATAGCACATTACAATTAGTCTACTCATACAAATCCGTCACTTTCATGTATGTTTCATAGCAGTAATTATCAATCAAATGTGCCATTCCTAACATCATGCAAGTAGCCTTTATTAACAAGCAGTAACGAGGTTCCATTAATCCAATCATCCTTTATTATACATACAAGTAGTGTAATCATCATAGCCTACTGTTCATGTGAAGCCTTCAGCGAAAGATGCACTTGACGAAACCCTATGTGACGAAACTCTATGAGTTTCGTCAAGTGGACATGTGATGAAACAGCACAAGTTTCGTCTGGCTAAGTGTGACGAATCTCTTCAAGTTTTGTCGAGCTAAAGTTACGGCGAAACTCATCAAGTTTCGTCGTTGTGCGTGTAGGACGAAGCATCAGTATGTTTCGTCGGCTGCCTTGACAGTTACCACATTCCCTATCAGTTTCATGTTCCTTAACCCTAATCATGTCAATCGATGGTTTGCAACCATCACTTAATCACTAGCACCCTAACCAATCATCATGTATTATTCCACAATCTCGATCATTCCGTAATGGTTTACATAATTATCATCATATACACATTGCAATAGATTCATGTACTCATAGCAAAGATCATATACACATAGCAACAAGATTATTGGATCCATGTAGTAAATCGTGAATGAATACAAAACACCGAATTCTCCTTATGCTGAGTCTAATCTGTTTGATTAATACAATTATCCAATCCTAACTAATCACAACATACGGTTACAGTATCTCATAAAACCCTACCCTCACAAACAACATAAGATTATCATGGACTACATGCATCATACACAACATCAAACAACTGTGAAGTGTGATAGAACGCTAACCGAATGATGGGGTGATCACAACTGTGCAAGAGAATTCAAGGAGAATGGAGAGTGTTGCCGCCGGTTGCAAGAGAAAGCTAGGGTTTCGCTAATAACTTTCCGTAATGATAAGATGTGAATATAAATGATTCGTCATGGGCCCTACCTAGGCCACAAGCCCATACGACGAATCCAGGATTCGACGAAAGATGGTTGATGAAACACTAAGTGTTTCGTCGGATAAGATCATGGCGAAACTCAGGGTTTCGTCGAGTGAACATGAGGTTGTAGAAGTTTGTGCTAAAGCTTTAAACAATTATAATTTCCAATAATTAAACAAACGCTAAACAATTTATTAACCAAAAATAATAAATAATTAACCATACTGCGTAATGGATTGTTAAAACACAGCTGTGAAACAAATAACATGTCTAGACAGGATCTTGAAAACTCGGGTTGTCACATCATCCACAACTTGAAAGAAATTTCGTCCCGAAATTTGACAAGTAATCTAAAACAGCAAGACGGTAACTCGGGATGACTGTGGATATTCCGCGGGTACCACATCATCCCCAACTTGATTGGGAATTTCATCCCGAAATTCATTGGTTGCATCAAATTGAGGTTTACCAGGCTTGGACATGTCATCTGGAAATAAGTGTGGGTACTTAAGCTTCATCTGATCCTCATGTTCCCATGTGAACTCTGGTCCATGTCTTGAGTTCCAACGAACTCTCACGATCGGAATACGGCTGTGCTTACGGACCTTGACCTCCCGGTCCATAATTTCTATTGGTTCTTCGATAAACTGCAACTTGTCATCAATTTTTAGCTCTTGAAACGGTACGACCAGTGTTTCATCAGACAAACACTTCTTTAATTGCGACACATGGAACACATCATGAACGTTACCCAACTCAGCAGGTAATTCCAGCTTGTAGGCCACTTTACCAATTCGCTCCAGAATTCTGAATGGCCCTACATAACGAGGGTTAAGCTTGCCGCGTTTTTCAAAACGCACCACACCCTTCCAGGGCAAGACCTTCAACATAACACGATCATTAACTTCAAACTCCAAAGGTTTTCTACGCTCGTCGGCGTAACTTTTCTAACGATCACGCGTTGCCGCCATACGATTCCTGATCTAAACAATTTTCTCGGAGGTTTCAAGTACAAGTTCAGGGCCTGTGACCTGGCTGTCACCCACCTCAGCCCAACAGAGTGGAGAACGGCATTTCCGTCTGTATAATGCTTCGAATGGAGCTGCCTGAATGCTGGTATGGTAGCTGTTGTTGTAAGAAAACTCTATCAGTGGTAAGTGTTTCTCCCAACTCTTGCCAAAATCAATCACGCATGCTCGTAACATATCCTCAATTGTCTGGATGGTTCGCTCGCTTTGACCATCCGTCTGCGGGTGATAAGCAGTGCTCATATCAAGATGCGAGCCGAATGATTTGTGCATCGACTGCCACAAATCTGAGATGAAACGCGGGTCACGGTCAGAAATAATAGATGTTGGCACCCCGTGCCTAGAAACCACTTCCTTAAGATAGACAGCAGCTAGTTGTGAGAACTTATCTGTTTCCTTGATTGCGAGAAAGTGCGCTGACTTCGTAAGACGATCAACGATCACCCAAATTGTATCGTTTTCGCTTTGAGTTCTGGGTAGTCCAGTGATAAAATCCATTGCGATCTGTTCCCATTTCCACGTGGGTATTTCATGTTGTTGCAGCAAGCCAGACGATTTCTGATATTCCACTTTAACTTTCGAGCAGGTCAAGCACTTACTCACATACGTCGCGATGTGAGCTTTCATCTTCGGCCACCAATACATGACTTTGAGATCTTGATACATCTTATCCAAACCTGGATGAACAGAATATCGAGACGTGTGTGCTTCGTCTATCACAAGCTCTCTGAGGTTGCCAAACAAAGGAATCCATATCCATTCCATGCAACAGAGAATGTCATCAGATCTCTTTACCAGTCGCTTTTCCATACCCTATAGATACTCAGCTTCATAGTTTTCTTCTTTCAATGCTTCAGTTTGAGCAGCACGAATCTGATCAAGTAGATTCGAATGAATGGTGAGCTGTAAAGTGTGAACTTGTTTGGGTTTCGATTCCTTACCACGTTAGCCTTGGCCGGGTGATACTTGATGGCGCAATCATAGTCGTTCAACAACTCTACCCAGCGATGCTGCCGCATATTCAATTCCTTCTGGTCGAAGATACGCTGAAGGCTTCTGTGATCGGTGTAGATGGTGCATTTGGTACCGTACAGATAGTGCCTCCAGATCTTCAACGCGAACACCACGCCCCCAACTCCAAGTCATGAGTCGTGTAATTCTTCTCATGTACCTTCAACAGTCGAGAGGCATAAGCTATCACGTTGTTGCGTTGCATCAGCACGTAACCCAAACCCTGAATGGACGCATCACAATATACTACGAAATCTTCGGTACCCTCAGGTAGAGACAAGATTGGTGCACTGCAAAGTTTCTGTTTTAATAGCTAGAATGCCTCTTCTTGTTTCGTTCCCCATGTGTATACTACGCCCTTCTGTGTTAACGAGGTAAGAGGTTGAGCGATCTTTGAGAAATCCTTGATAAATCTTCGATAATACCCAGCAAGACCAAGAAATTGTCGCACCTCAGAAGGAGTCTTTGGTGCCGCCCAATTCTTGACAGCAACAACCTTTGCAGGATCCACGTGTATCCCCAATTCATTAACAATGTGCCCAAGGAAGTGTACCTCCCGAATCCAGAAGTCACACTTAGAGAATATCGCGTAGAGTTGCTCCTTCCTCAGGAGTTCCAAGATGAGTCGTAAGTGTCATTCGTGATCTTCCTTGCTCTTGGAGTATATGAGAATGTCGTCAATAAACACAATAACAAAGTCGTCGAGGTACGGTTTGCATACTCGGTTCATGAGGTCCATGAAGACCGCTGGCGCGTTCGTCAATCCAAATGGCATAACCAAAAACTCGTAGTGTCCGTAACGTGTTCGAAAAGCCATTTTAGGAACATCCTCCTCTCGGACTCTCATCTGGTGATAGCCCGATCTTAAATCTATCTTCGAATAGAAACTTGACCCTTGCAACTGGTCAAACAAGTCGTCGATGCGTGGCAATGGATAACGGTTCTTGATAGTCACCTTGTTGAGTTCCCGATAATCAATGCACATGCGAAAGGACCCATCTTTCTTCTTTACAAACAGCACTGGGGCTCCCCAAGGCGAAGAACTGGGTCGGATAAAACCCCTATTCAACAGTTCTTGAAGTTGGTTGGATAACTCTTGCAACTCTCCAGGTGCAAGACGATAAGGAGCACGAGCAATTGGAGCTGCTCCTGGTGCAAGATCGATCTGAAATTCTACTTGACGGTGAGGAGGTAAACCAGGAAGTTCCTCAGGAAACACATCGGTAAATTCGCGTACAACTGGCAGATCCTCGATCTTTCTTTCCCCTGAAGGAGTATCAGTAACAAGTGCTAGAACAGCAGGATACCCCTTTCGTAGACATTTATGCGCTTGCATAGCTGAGATGATACCAACCATCGTACCACTGCGATGCCCCTGAACCGATAATGATTCTCCACTAGAGAGAGGAATACGTACAATCTTCTCCTTACACAGAATCTCAGCTTGGTGTTTAGACAGCCAATCCATAACAACCACAATATCGAAGCTACCGAGGGTAACAGGGAGGAGGTCAATATCAAACACTTGACCCACGAGATCTAGTTTACACCCAAAAAGAACATGCGAAGCTTCTATCGTTTTACCATCGGCTAGTTCTACTACATGCTTAACCTCTAAAGGTGTTGGAGTTATCCCAAATCGCTGACTAAACTCTAGAGACACATAACTCCAATCGGCACCGGAATCAAATAACACAGAAGTAATAAGATTGTTCACAGAAAATGTACCAGTCACGACATTGCCGTCGTTCCTTGCACCACCAGCACCGATCGTGAATACCCTTCCACGAGCACCATTGCCCCCGTTGTTGCCATTGTTGTTGTTCCCATCATTGTTGTTGTTCTGACGGTTGTTGTCGTCGGCATTCTGATTCAGCTGAGGGCAATCCCGCTTGATATGGCCCTCATCCCCACACTGGAAACACCCCTTCTTAAAGCCCTGGTTCTGATGGGGCTGTTGCCTTTGTTATCGCTGATGCTGCTGGTTTTGCTGTTGCTGCTGCTTTGGTTGTGGAGCTCTATAGTCTTTGGCTTGATGGCCCACTTTTTCGCACCTACGGCAGGTCCGGACACACTGTCCATAATGATGATAACCACACTTGTTGCACTGCGGCTTCTTCCCAACATAAGAACCCTGATTCTGATTGCTGCCCTGGACTTAGTTAACTGAGGACGACTGACTGAAACTGCGGTTTTTACTGTTGTCAGGCCTTTTCTGCAATTGACTGGCACTAGTTGCCTTGTCAGCATCGTTCCACTTTCGCTTTTTATCACTGGCAGGTGTGGTAGCTGTAGCAGTAGAGGTAGTAGCAGATTTGCGAGGCGGTAATGAGCCACGCTCGACCTCTTGGTCAGTAATCTTGTGTGCCAAACGGATGATCTGGGGTAGATTGTTATGGTTCGCAGCAGTGACATACCCCTTTACAACTGGTGCTAGGCCCTTGAGGTACAACTCAATTCTTCGCGATGCAGGTCGAGACAGGTTAGGGCACAATACTGCTAGTTCATGGGATCGTTTCGTGTATTCCTCGATCTCAGACCCTTCCATTTTCAAGTCGTAGTACTCGTTCTCGAGCTTCTGAATCTCATCACGAGGACAGTAATCCTCCCGCATCAGCTCCTTGAACTCATCCCAAGTAGTGGCATTAGCCATCTCGATACCCAACATTTGCACCTGGGCATTCCACCAGGTTAAGGCACCATCCTCCAGAGTGCCTGTAGCATACTTCACACGGTCCCCCACGGGACAATTACACATAGCGAACACAGACTCAGCTTTCTCGAACCATCGAAGTAGCCCCACAGCCCCTTCAGTCCCACTGAAGGTCTGTGGCTTACAATCCATAAACATCTTGAATGTGCAAGCAGGCGGATTGTTCTGATGCGCTGGCTGACTAGCTTGGTAGGCTGCCAGAGCCTCAGCCACACGTGTGTTGATTAAGTTTGTCAGCTCAGCTTGGGTCATCACGATGTGACCACGTCCATGACCTCATCCACTCATGATTCTATATAAGGAGAGCGAACAATTTAGGAGTCGAGATGAGGTAAAAGTCAAGTATCACGTTGAAATCTACAACTACCAAGTTTACACACAATAGGGCAGAACCCTACCCACACCCGTTAAGCCTCACTGGGACTTACATGCACCTCACGTTATTATTATGTGTGCACCCATAACAATAAGGCAATTTGCATGCTCATCTCAGTGCCTCTTAACTTGCGCTAAAAGTTTCCCCCGCATTTAAGTAGCAAAACAGAAGGTATTACAGGATTACGAATCACAAAAGTCGAAGAGTAGTGTCACACTATCAAATCACCATAGTATCTAGTATATCGTTTCATGCAAGCTGTGAGTGTGTATGACTACTAAACAAGTAATGCACATAGTAAACAGAAGACGAACCTTGCAATCTGGAGCTGAGTGTCATGGTCGATTTTCAAAGTTGTTCGGTTATAGTCTGGTTTTTATAAAAAACGTTTTAAAACCTAGTTCACTATAACCAGTGGCACTGATACCAAACTGTTACACCCCCAAAATACCATGTGCGGGAACACCGCGGGGCGTGTGACGTACCAGTATCCAAGCCACCAATCACAATTGAACTATGCATAATATTTAAACAAAACATTCCATTAATTTCAAAACATAAATCCAGGACATAAGTTAAACCCAAGTAGTTTGTTCAGCGGAAGCATAATGTAAACTGTAAGTCAAATGTTTCAAAACATGTGTTCATAACAAAGCAGGTATCCAAGAGTCTCGACCCATGACCACTCCAGCACTCCCAGATAGCAAGCCCATATCACAAATCTAACGACCTGCAAGCATGCAGACAAGTGTGTCAGACGACGCTGGTGAGTTCAAAGTTTTGTTAACACGTTTAGTTACCAGATGTAAGTATAAAACAATTCAACGATTTGATTTGATGATGT
The DNA here is from genome assembly GCA_030545235.1 of Helianthus tuberosus. Classification (NCBI taxonomy): domain Eukaryota; kingdom Viridiplantae; phylum Streptophyta; class Magnoliopsida; order Asterales; family Asteraceae; genus Helianthus; species Helianthus tuberosus. The sequence continues at coordinate 19,460,982 of CM060399.1, forward strand.
TATTAACTCGATTACCACAGATGGCTACAAGATGTATTTGCCCAACCCCAATGTCTCTATCAAAACATTGGTCATGCTTTAAGGAAATTAGTTCACGCCCGTCCTCCCCGGTACGGTGTGAGGGTGCCAAACCTAATAGCGCTATCAACTAATAACCTCGTTGCCTCCCCGGAAACTATCGGTAGGTGTAAGGGGTCTTATATGATAGAAAATGAGCGTAATAATAAACATCCCATTAACCTGACGTTCCTCCCTGGAACGTTACCCGATGTCCCTCCCCGGGATGCATGCTTGGAAAAGAGCACTGAACTCACCTTGGTTTGCTCGGTTTGATTAGTTACTTGTTCACCCTTAAACAGTCACACCCTATGGTATTCATGTGTATGTAATCAGTTTCACATTCCCAAGGTTTGCACATAATTCGTAATCATAGTGTGCATACATGTAACAGTCACCAAATAGCACATAACAGTTAGTCTACTCATACAAATCCGTCACTTTCATGTATGTTTCGTAGCAGTAATTATCAGTCAAATGTGCCATTCCTAACATCATGCAAGTAGCCTTTATTAACAAGAAGTAATGAGGTTCCATTAATCCAATCATCCTTTATTATACATACAAGTAGTGTAATCATCATAGCCTACTGTTCATGTGAAGCCTTCGGCGCAAGATGCACTTAACGAAACCCTATGTGACGAAACTCTATGAGTTTCGTCAAGTGGACATGTGACGAAACAGCACAAGTTTCGTCGGGCTAAGTGTGACGAATCTCTTCAAGTTTTGTCCAGCTAAAGTTACGGCGAAACTCATCAAGTTTCGTCGTTGTGCGTGTGGGACGAAACATCAGTATGTTTCGTCGGCTGCCTTGACAGTTACCACATTCCCTATCAGTTTCATGTTCCTTAACCCTAATCATGTCAATTGATGGTTTGCAACGATCACTTAATCACAAGCACCCTAACCAATCATCAAGTATTATTCCACAATCTCGATCATTCCGTAACGGTTTACACAATTATCATCATATACACATTACAACAGATTCATGTACGCATAGCAAAGATCATATACACATAGCAACAGGATTATTAGATCCATGTAGTAAATCGTGAACGAATACAAAACACCGAATTCTCCTTATGCTGAGTTTAATCTGTTTGATTAATACAATTATCCAATCCTAACTAATCACAACATACGGTTACAGTATCTCATAAAACCCTACCCTCACAAACAACATAAGATTATCATGGACTACATGCATCACACACAACATCAAACAACTGTGAAGTGTGATAGAACGCTAATCGAATGATGGGGTGATCACAACTGTGCAAGAGAATTCAAGGAGAATGGAGAGTGTTGCCGCCGGTTGCAAGAGAAAGCTAGGATTTCGCTAATAACTTTCCGTAATGATAAGAGGTGAATATAAATGATTCGCTCATGGGCCCTACCTGGGCCACAAGCCCATACGACGAATCCAGGCTTCGATGAAAGATGGTTGACGAAACACTAAGTGTTTCGTCGGCCCCGAGTGTAAGGACTATCAAAAATATCCTAATTTGACCCATAAATGAAAACCCTGACCCCTGAAACCTTACCTTACCTCAAAAATCAAGAAAAACAAAACTTATAGGTTTCAGGCGGGCCGCGTAAGAGACAAGCTTGTCTTACGCGGGCCGCGTCAACCCTAAGTTGACCGGATAAGTATCCGGGCCACGTATAACCCACCTGTCAAACCTAAGCCCATGACCATGCAAACCTATACGTAGACTGGGCGGCCACGCGGGCCGCGTAAGATATAGGGGATAGGTTACGCGGGCCGCGTTAGACCCTAAATTCAGCTATAAATAGCCCGTCACTTGCACAGTCCACTGGTGTTGATCAAAACTTTCAAAAACGAATTCATATCACTCTGAAGTCGAAATTTCATATATAATTAGCAAGGCGCTGCTCCGATACCGGGTATTAACTCGATGGCTGCTACGATTCAACGTCCGATCGATTAAACTATCCAATGGATGTTTAAGTGCTGCCCACATTAGGGTTTATGCTTTGTCATTCGTCGTGTATACGATGGATGTTGAAGTATCGCACTTTGTCATTCGTTGTGAAGGTTTAATCTCGTGAGTTATCGTAAATGCTGTATTAGTTAATAACCGAGTTCGTGTGCATGTTATTAAATTTAGGTTAAAAGGCTAATCAGTAGGCTAGGCTCTGCTCAAATAAATCTGCAATGTGAGTTATTCTCTTTTATTCAAAGTGTTTTATAAATTCTTAAATATTTTCAGAGTTATAATTACAGTGATTAAGTATATGTAATCACCAAATTACAGCCAGTATGTGGGGTTTTGTATACATTACTTTATAATCGTCACCATTGGGGCAGCCAATGGGGGATATGACCATAGTCACAGAAACGAGTCGAGTGACAAATACTATGGGTAGTTGGTTGATATCAGGAAACATTGTAATCTCTCTTAATACTGTAAATTATAACAAACGAGTCGTTTTAGTAAAAAGAATGATTCACCAGTATTTTCCGCTGACAAAACCTTTTTCAAACATGTTTCAGGTGATCTGTTGTGATCCAAGAAAAAGTGCCGCGAAGCACTACAAGCTTAAGGAAGTGGCTCAATATAAAATAAATAAACATGTTTTGTAAAAATAAAGATTTCTCCGTGAAATCATATGATTGTAAATTACAGGGGTTTATCCCGAGTTGTGAAATAAAATAATCAGGAAAATTTCAGTTATAAAAAGATCCTGTTAAAATCTTCCGCTGTTAACTCAATTATATAAATACCACGGGATTTTCTGTCCCACGGCTCCTGAGACGGGTCAAACCGGGTCGGGGGCCGTGACAGAAAAAGGTGGTATCAGAGCCACTGATTTAAGCCTATTTAAGTATTTAGAAAATACTTAATTTTACTAATTGCTATTCTGTGATTATGTGTTTTATTAATTTACTATTTGTTAGTTACAGTATGGGTAAGCAAAAGCTTTCAAATATCTATCTTAAATTAGATAGGTCATCAACCGAGAAGGGAAGTTCATCCCAAACAAAATCCTCAAAATACCTAACAGATCCCGATGAAGGAATCTTTGTTCGTAAAGCACACTATGAGGAACCACTTTCTCCTAATAAAAGAAGTTTGATTATTAGGAAAAGTCAGGAGAAAATAAAGAAATCCCGAGAAAAGAAAGTTAAACAGGAAACCCAGGAATTAACCAGTAAATCACCATGGGAAGACAAGTTAGATGAAAAATGGGCAGATCTTTATATGCTAGCCACTGTAGCTGTAAATGCAAATCTTTAAATATTCTGACTCAAGTTTTAGTACCCTTATCACCTACAAAACCAGAAACCTTATCCAGTAAATAAATAAGTTTACAAGTAAACCTCAGTATGTTTTAATTTTTAGTTATCTTTTGTGTTACATTAGTCACACGGTATGCAATAATTTTTAAAGGTTATCCATGAAATTTTGTTATAAAATTTTAACTTAGCAATTTTTATTTTACATATATGCTAAACAGCATGAACGACTTGTCTGAAGCTCTTCAAAATCTAAATCTCTATCCGGTAAAAATAGAGGTTTCTAGATATTTCAATAGGTATATACCCGACATAGAAGAACCTATGGAATTCAATGCTCCACCTCCGGAGAAACCCAAACCTAAGAAAATAAGAAGATTTGTGGGATGGAGGCGTGTGCGCAGGAGGAAACCCGCGACAAGGAAGATTCCTAAAATAGAAAATCCCTTAGAGAAAGGGAAAGGGATTGAAGTCAGGGAAGGTTCTAGGCAGATGGAAATGCAGTTTGGGGAATATTCTAGGCAAATGGAAAAGGATTTTGGGGAAGGTTCTAGGCAAAATCAGATGGAACTTGAGGAAAGCTCTAGACAAATTGAGGAATTACCTTTTCAGGAGGAATTAGATCAAGCATTAGCGAGCTGTGATATAGTCCGGCCTGTCAATAATAATTTCTACTCTCATCCTATTGAAAATCAACTCCCTATAAACTTAGATCCAACAATCCCAGAACCAATAATACACACCCAACCTATAGGAATGGATGAGTGGTGGACTAATGATTGGCAGTTCCAAAACCTGCTCAACAGTCCTTATTCCTTTCTCCCTCAGTTCGATCCAGAACCTCTACCAAATCCACCGATGAGCAATGAGAATTTAGCTGAACTTCGCCACTTTGGCGAAGAGCTGATGGATGCTGGGAATAGGATCCGAGAAATAGGAGGACAAATTTCATGGAAATATGATGAAAGGGAACATCGTTATTAAAGATGCAAGTTGACGAGGGAGAAGTGGGTGGTGAATCTGTGTTCGTATAATAACAGTAATATTAATAAAAATCAGTATGTGTAAAATAAACAATAAAATGGCTGTAAGATAAAAATGTATATGGAAGAATAATATAATCTATAAAATAAATGAAAATTTAGAAAATTTACAATTTTGGTTGTATATTTGTTTACGTGATTATGTGCGATTAATTGTTATATTGGATTGTTTCTTATTCTATACTAATTATTTATCTATAAATTAATTATCAGATGGCAAACATTGATAATGAACCAGTAAATGAAGTAAATCAATCTGAGCAAAATCAGGAAGAGCAATTGTTAAATAGGCAAGATATCGCGGATATTGTTGCTCAAGGAATAGCCAATGCTATTCCAGCAATCATTGCTGCTGCCCAGAAACCTGTTAAACCTCAATCAAGCATTCCTAGTAAACGTACACAAGGAGACAATTTTAGTAATAGTATAAACGGAGGAGGCAATCATATTAATAATAACAATAATGATCTGCAAGCCCCAATTTTCAAGAAAATGAAAGCTGCAACACCTGGTTGCACTTACAAAGAATTTCTTGCCTGTAAACCAGCTGAGTTTGCAGGTAACGAAGGGGCTATTGCAGCACTGCGTTGGTTAGAGAAAACTGAGGCAGTGATCACTATAAGTAAATGTGCTGAGGAAGATCAAGTTATGTATGCGTCAAATCTTTTTAAAGAAGGGGCGTTAGAATGGTGGAACACAGTGTTACAAGCTAAAAGAAGGATCGAGGCATATGCCATGAACTGGGAAGAATTTAAGAATCTTATAGAAAGGAAATTCTGTCCCGAATATGAATGAGATCAAATGGCAAATAAGTTCCTAAACCACCATATGGTGAATGTGGACTGTCGAGGATATACTTCGACATTCTTTGAATATGCTAGAGTGGTACCAACACTGGCTTCGCCAGAACCGGTACTCATTTCTCGCTATATTTGGGGATTAATTAGCGAAATCCGCAATATCGTTAAAGCTGCGAGACCTCGCACTATTGACGATGCGGTAGAATTAGCTAATACCCTCACTGACGAACTGGTACGCACAAGAGATGAAAACAAGAAGAAGGATTTGGCTCAGAAAATTACCCAAGGATTTCGTGTGGGTAATAGTAGTAACTTCAATAAAAGAGGAACAGGGCAATCCCCAACTCCTCAGTTCTACAGGAATTGCAAAAAAAAACATTATGGAAGATGCAATATAACCTGTAATTTTTGCAAAGCTGTAGGACATCGTGAAGAAAACTGCAGAAAGAAAACTATAATCTGCTTTAACTGTGGAGAAGCGGGGCATTTTAAAACAGAATGTCCTAAGTTGGCTAAACCAGCAGACAACAAAACCAAGGCAACTGACGGAGTTACTAAGAAGAATGTCAGAGCATTCCAGTTGACCACTCAAGAAGCAGAACTTATTCCAGATGTGATAGCTGGTACGTTCCTAGTTCACAACATTTACGCAAAAGTATTATTTGACTCTGGTGCAAACCAAAGTTTTATCAATACTTCATTCTACCAAGCTCTTAATTTACCTTTAACCAACCTTAGGCAGATTTTTACAGTCGAAACGGCAGATGGGAATTCAGTTAAAATAGATAAGGTTTTGCGGGAAGAAAATATAGAACTTTTAGGTCATAAATTCTCTGCAAACCTGTTACCTATGAAATTAGCTGAATTCGATGTTGTGTTAGGAATGGATTGGTTAGTAGCTAACCATGCTCGAATCATTTGTGATAAAAATTCTATAGAAATTCAGGAACATACCGGAGAAGTAATCAGGATTACAGGAGATAAACCACGTAAACCCATGAAGTTCATATCAGTAATGAAAGTTGCTATTTATAAACGAAAGCAAGGAATAGTATATATGATTTCAGTAATCATTAGTACTAAGGGTAAAGAACTTAAGGAGATTCCTGTAGTCTCAGAATACCCAGATAAATTCCCAGAAGAGTTACCAGGATTACCACCAGATAGGGAAGTAGAATTTAGGATTCATCTAATTCCTGGAACTACACCGATAGCCAAGGCACCTTATCGGTTAGCTCCTACCGAAATGTTAGAACTGAAAAAGAAATTAGATGAATTACTAAGCAAAGGATTCATACAACCTAGCTCATCCCCTTGGGGAGCGCCAGTGTTGTTCGTAAAGAAGAAGGATGGTTCGATGAGAATGTGTATTGATTATAGAGAATTGAATAAGGTTACAATTAAGAATCGATACCCATTACCTAGGATTGATGATCTTTTTGATCAACTTCAAGGAGCTAGATACTTTTCTAAGATCGACTTACGCTCCGGATATCATCAATTAAAGGTACAAGAGGAAGACATACCTAAAACTGCTTTCAGGACTAGGTATGGTCATTACGAGTTTACAGTCATGCCCTTTGGGTTAACAAATGCTCCTGTAGCATTTATGGACATGATGAATAGAATCTATAAATCGTATTTGGATAAATTTGTAATTGTCTTCATTGATGATATACTTATTTATTCTAAAAGTCAGACGGAACATCGTGAGCACTTACATGTGCTCTTAACTTTGTTAAGAAAATAAAAGCTTTATGCCAAATTCTCGAAGTGTGAATTTTGGCTACAAGAAGTGCAATTCCTAGGACACATGGTGAATCATGAAGGTATTCATGTAGATCCTGCTAAGATAGAGGCAATTACCAAATGGAGGGTTCCGCAAACCGCAATGAAAATTAGAAGTTTTATAGGTTTAGCTGGATATTATAGACGGTTTATTAAGGATTTTTCCAAGATAGCTGTACCATTAACTAAGCTAACCTGTAAAGCAGTTAAGTTTGAATGGGGACCTAAACAAGAAGAAGCCTTTAGAATCTTAAAGCAGAAATTAACAAATGCTCCAATCCTAGCTTTACCAGAAGGGACTGAAGATTTTGAAGTATATTGTGATGCTTCAAAACTAGGATTAGGATGTGTGCTAATGCAACGCAAGAAGGTAATTGCGTATGCTTCAAGGCAATTGAAAAGGCATGAAGAAAACTATATGACTCATGATTTAGAATTAGGAGCCGTAATTTTTGCCCTTAAGATTTGGAGGCATTATCTATACGGAAGTAAATTTACTGTCTATACAGATCATAAGAGTTTAAGATATATATTTGGGCAAAAAGAATTAAATATGAGGCAAAGGAGATGGATGGAAATCCTAAGTGACTACGACTGTGATATTCAGTATCACGAAGGAAAGGCAAATGTAGTTGCAGATGCCTTAAGTCGTAAATACCATGAGAAACAACGACGGGTCCGTGCTCTTAGATTAAATCTACAGTTAGATTTAATGGAACAACTGAAGCATTTTCAAGAAACAGCAATTAAGGATGATGCTGAAGGAATGAAAGGACGAATAAAAGAATTAGAACAAGGAGCTGATGGAATTTAGAGATTCCACAAAAGAAGAATTTGGGTACCGAAGCAGGGAGATTTAAGACATAAGATTTTAGAAGAAGCCCACAAATCTAGGTATACCATGCATCCAGGAAACAATAAGATGTACCAAGATTTAAAGAATAATTTTTGGTGGATAAGAATGAAAAAGGATATCGCTCGATATGTTTCTAAGTGTCTTACTTGTTCACAAGTTAAGGGAGAACACCAGAAACCTTCAGGTCTACTACAACAATTAGAAATGCCTGTATGGAAATGGGAACTCATAACAATGGATTTTGTTACTAAGTTGCCCAAAAACCAGAAAAGGTAATGATGCGATTTGGGTAATTGTGGATCGATTAACCAAATCAGCTCATTTTCTACCTATGAAAGAAACCTTTAGCATGGAAAAGTTGGCAAAGTTGTATGTAGATGAAGTAGTGTCCTTACATGGAGTTCCACTCTCCATTGTATCAGATAGGGATAGTCGTTTCACTTCTCACTTCTGGACAAGTTTCCAAGAAGCCATGGGAACTAAACTAAATTTGAGCACTGCATATCATCCACAAACAGACGGGCAAAGTGAAAGGACGATACAAACACTAGAAGACATGCTCCGAGCATGTGTGATAGATTTTGGTGGAAACTGGGATGATCACCTACCCTTAATTGAATTCTCCTATAACAATAGTTATCATTCAAGTATCGAATCTGCCCCATTCGAAGCACTATATGGACGAAAGTGCAGAACTCCAGTATGTTGGGTAGAAATAGGAGAAAGTCAATTATCAGGTCTGGAAATTGTGCAAGAGACCACTGATAAGATCACTCAGATCAAAGAAAGATTGAAGATGGCTCGAGATCGTCAGAAAAGTTATGCAGACAATAGAAGGAAGCCGTTGGAATTTCAAATTGGAGACAAAGTACTATTGAAAGTATCTCCTTGGAAAGGAGTAGTTCGGTTTGGAAAGAAAGGAAAGCTAAGTCCAAGATACGTAGGACCATTTTCAGTGATCCAATGTATAGGACCAGTTGCTTATCGTTTACAACTTCCAGAAGAGTTAGCTAGAGTACATGACGTATTTCATGTATCCAACCTCAAGAAATGCTTATCAGACGAATCTTTGGTAGTACCTCTACAAGATATACAGGTAAATGAGAAATTAAAATTTGTGGAGAAACCTCTTCAGATAGAAGACAGAAAAGTGAAATTTCTCAAACAAAAACGGTTAGTACTTGTCAAAGTCAAGTGGGATTCAAAGAGAGGACCTGAATACACTTGGGAGCTGGAATCAGAAATGAAGAGAAAGTATCCTCACTTATTCCAATGAATCTCGAGGACGAGATTCTAAATAAAGTGGGGAGAATGAAAGGACTATCAAAAATATCCTAATTTGACCCATAAATGAAAACCCTGACCCCTGAAACCTTACCTTACCTCAAAAATCAAGAAAAACAAAACTTATAGGTTTCAGGCGGGCCGCGTAAGAGACAAGCTTGTCTTACGCGGGCCGCGTCAACCCTGAGTTTGACCGGATAAGTATTCGGGCCACGTATAACCCACCTGTCAAACCTAAGCCCATGACCATGCAAACCTATACGTAGACTGGGCGGCCACGCGGGCCACGTAAGATATAGGGGATAGGTCACGCGGGCCGCGTAAGGCCCTAAATTCAGCTATAAATAGCCCGTCACTTGCACAGTCCACTGGTGTTGATCAAAACTTTCAAAAACGAATTCATATCACTCTGAAGTCGAAATTTCATATATAATTAGCAAGGCGCTGCTCCGATACCGGGTATTAACTCGATCGCTGCTAGGATTCAATGTCTGATCGATTAAACTATCCAATGGATGTTTAAGTGCTGCCCACATTAGGGTTTATGCTTTGTCATTCGTCGTGTATACGATGGATGTTTAAGTATCGCACTTTGTCATTCGTTGTGAAGGTTTAATCTCGTGAGTTATCGTAAATGCTGTATTAGTTACTAACCGAGTTCGTGTGCATGTTATTAAATTTAGGTTAAAAGGCTAATCAGTAGGCTAGGCTCTGCTCAAATAAATCTGCAATGTGAGTTATTCTCTTTTATTCAAAGTGTTTTATAAATTCTTAAATATTTTCAGAGTTATAATTATAGTGATTAAGTATAAGTAATCACCAAATTACAGCCAGTATGTGGGGTTTTGTATACATTACTTTATAATCGTCACCATTGGGGCAGCCAATGGGGGATATGACCATAGTCACAGAAACGAGTCGAGTGACAAATACTGTGGGTAGTTGGTTGATATCAGGAAACATTGTAATCTCTCTTAATACTGTAAATTATAACTAACGAGTCATTTTAGTAAAAAGAATGATTCACCAGTATTTCCCGCTGACAAAACCTTTTTCAAACATGTTTCAGGTGATCTGTTGTGATCCAAGAAAAATTGCTGCGAAGCACTACAAGCTTAAGGAAGTGGCTCAATATAAAATAAATAAACATGTTTTGTAAAAATAAAGATTTCTTCGTGAAATCATATGATTGTAAATTACAGGGGTTTATCCCGAGTTGTGAAATAAAATAATCGGGAAAATTTCAGTTATAAAAAGATCCTGTTAAAATCTTCCGTTGTTAACTCAATTATATAAATACCACGGGATTTTCTGTCCCACGGCTCCTGAAACGGGTCAAACCGGGTCGGGGGCCGTGACACCGAGGGAAGTCAAAGGGTCACCTATAAATGGAGGCTCTCAGCCTTCAGTTTCCGTCGCTCATTCCTTTCTTTCTCTCTCGAATTTATGAAGAATTAACATAATTGTCGGGTATAATACCCCCCTAAATAACGAAGTTCTGCTCCGTTGTAAGTATCATAACCCCGGTTACGTATTAGATACGCTGCCCGATTGATCCAGGGTTCCGTAACGGCTGTCGTGGTTCTGCCCGACGTAGTCGTTGGAATGTCGTCTCGGGGAGGGTATTACTAATGTAAAGAATGGGTTATTATACTAACGCGTGTGCATTTGTGTAATTTATAGATAATCACCAGGAAACCCTTAAAGAAAATCTAAGATAGCAATGTGAGTAATCTCCTTTTCATTACCATCTGTTTTTACAAAACCTTAAAGATTTTATACTGTGATTAGCAGTGATTGAGTCTTTGTAATTCTTCAATTACTGCCGGTATGTTGGGGTTTTGTATACAAAATGTGGATAGACGTTACCATTGGACAACGAGTTAGCCAATGAGTAATATGACCCAGCAGTCAGGATTGACAATATTGAATGAGTAATTGTGTAGATATAAACAATGTGATCGCTCTCAGTACTATTTAATGATAAAATATGTTTCAATTAAACTGGGATTCTGTTGGGATTGAACCCTATCAGAGGAACAGATAATTAAAGCCAAAACTGGATCAGAGCAGTGGATCCAGAATAAGCAGACGATTTACAGATAGTTCATGCTAATCTCTCCCCTTGAAAGTGGCTTTGTATCTGCTGACCTCCTATCTACTGATCTTACTAAGTGCTGACCTACAACTGCTGCTTTGCATCTACTGACCAATGTCAAAGACTGATGGAAGACCAAAGCTCTGCTGATTCAATCTACTGCCTTGAGTCAAGTACTGCTGATCCGGACAAGCACTGCTGGGTTCACAGCAGTGGAAGGATGCAGCAGCTGTTTAAGTGTCTTTTATATAATGAATTGTAATAGCAGTAGTTAGTACATCAGTGTTTGTATAGATCAGAGGTTAGAGTTTGTTAGGAGGTTAGATGTCACTTTCATGGTGACGTCAGCTAAGATGCTCAGTAGTTTGCAAGTGCCTATAAATAGTTCAGTACTTTGTACTGTTCTATCAGCTCGTTTACAACATTGTCTTCTTTGCACGAACAAACTACTGAGCTCTGGCTGAGGGGGAGTTTGCATTCATTCATCAATCATTGTAATCGTTGTTGAAACAAATTCAATCTTTCGATTCATTGTGTAAAGATGTTTGATTAAAGTATTACTCTCGTTTGATTGTATGCAAAGTTTGTTTTCATCTTAATTCCGCTGCACAACTCTTTCATTTTCATCTTATTTTCAAACGAAAATACAATCAAAAAGAAACTCAGATCCAACAATTGGTATCAGAGCTAAGACAGTCAAATTTGATTTAACAATCATTTTGACGTAAATAGTTCAGCTCATAACAGTTGATACTGATCGTTTGTTCGTCCGTTGAAAAACAGAGAAAGGATTAATCACCATTAAAGTTGATTTCTCAGTGTCTGTAAAACAACAAGAATGACGTCACAATCTCAGGATGATAAAAACAACATCGGCTCGCTTTTTAAACCACCTATGCTAAAAAGAAATGAGTACAACATCTGGCAGAGAAGGATGGGTCACATCCTTGCTCAACAAAGCACAGGTTGTTGGAGGTCTGTCATTTATGGTCCCCATGTTCCTTCAGTGCTGACGTGATGTCGTGGTCACAATCAAATTTAATCCAATTAACAACTATAGATAGTGGTAAATGGGTATCGAACTCAGGGAGTATGTGGAATATGTGTTATTTGAAAGTATAGAAAACTTGGCTAAATAAAAAAATATAATTGAACAAAGTAAAATTAAGAATTGGATATTAAACTAAAATTGATTTGAAATTGGATTTGTGATTTTTAGTTTTATAAAAATATTAATTTAAAATGAATTTGTATTGAATTAAAATAAATATTAACAATGTAAAACTTATGGAAAATAAGACGAGAAGCGTCGAATTAAAGAAAATAAACACAAACACAATATAACAATTTAAACAATTGATTTATAAAAATAAGACTATTGATCAAAATAAGAATTTAGCTTGTAAACAATTTAAAAACAAATGACCATCCTAGATTTCCAGTTTAAATCGACATTCATGTTTTTTAGTTCAACTAGAAAGAACCACATAGACATGGTTCATGTGTAGTTATTTGTTTGTGATAAAAGGGAACTAAGTACTCAAATATGAGGTTGTTACCCGATGATCTATTACTTTGGTTGTGATAAAAGGGAACTAAGTACTTGGGTTACTAGAACGCAAGGTTGTTATCCGATGATCAATTAATATCCAACCCTTAACCCTCCCATGATATCTCGATTATTATTAACACCAAGAACGTATGGTTTAGATTATGATTAAAATACAAAGTAACAATTTACAAACAAATATCAACACACCATAATAAACAAATCACAAGTATAAGTTTATTATTCTAGAAATAAGAACAATAACATGAATGTCTCAAACAAACTTTCAATCTAGGATGATCATTATAACGTTTAGCTACTCATAATAGACAATAACACACTTGAACAAAGCATTAACACTACTGAAAACATCATACAAGACTTACTGGAATGAAAATTACGAGTATTAACCGACTCGGGTCGATTAGGATTAGAACCGACGGCCTCTAGACGTCTCGAGAGCTCCGAGGGACTTCACCGGCACTTCTGGGTGCTTAAACTCGCCTTAGAACGGAACTAGAACTGGTATTTCGTAATGAGAAAATGGTGTGATTTTCGAGTAGGAATGCATGGCTATTTATAGTTGAAATTTTGGCTTCTGGACATCCCCTGCGCATCGTAGCCATAGGAGTGCTACGCATCGTAAGCCCACCTTTTATTAAAATATTCAGCCGACACAACCCCTGCGCATCGTAGCCGTTGGAGTGCTGCGCATCGTAAGCACACGTTTTAACAACCCCGCAACTACTCCATTTGGGCGGCTGCCGACACATACCTGCGCATCGTAGCAATATGAGCGCTACGATGCGTAGGGCTTGGATTAGGTCAAAATTTGTTTTTATCATAACTTTCTCGTTTCAGCTCCGTTTTCTTCACCGTTTTCGCCCACGTTCTCGTAATTTCATCCCCTATCATGTCATCATCTTAATTCTTCAATTCCAATAATTGATTTTATTTATGCACCGTATTTCTTCCATTTTAAGCTCCATTTGTACCTGAAACACAAACAACTGTAGTTATCTAATTCTAGATAATTACCCGATTAAATGTGGGATTTTAATATAGTTTATACCACTTAAGGGTTGTCCTATGGACTACCCGTCACATCCCCACACTTAACCGTTGCTTGCCCCAAGCAACTCGTTCAAAACTATTTTAAAGCGATCAATTATGCAAACCAAGCTAAACGATCAGTCCTTCTATTAACTTTCAATCATACCACAAGACACACCCCTCACAAAAGCTCTTGGTGACAAGAAATATTAGCACATTATGCTAAAACACTCAATGCACGTGTGTGATTGCGCGACAATAAGCTTGTATAAAAATCAAGTCTCCTCCAATATCTAGCATACTTATGAATCAAAAGGACTTACGGGTTGTAACGTGGCTATGTGTAAAGGTAGGAAAATAGTGGGATATATATGTAAGTAGCTAATTGATTTGACCCGGTTTTTTTTTTTTCTACTATAAAACAACAAATAACATCAACTATATACAAAACATCATAAACTTCTCAAATTCTATTACAACTAATTGCTTCTTTTTGTATTTTTCTCATGTTTTTCTTCTTTTTCTCGCTTTTTTTTTTTTTAACACTTCAACAATATATGCAACAATATCGACATTACATATTAAATTTCCTAAACCGGGTTGAATCAAAAGGGTAACGTTTTGAAGGAAGTAAGTTTAGGTCACAACCAAATGGTATAAGGTTCAAACATGGCTTTCTAAAGACCAAACCCCCGCCCCTCACAATACCAAGCTCATATATGTAAAGAATGAGGTCCAAACCACCAATCCCACACTTTCACACATCCAGACGAGGCTACCTAAAAGTTCCTTTATTATTTTCAAAAGCATGCTATTTCTAGGATTTAACAAGAATTTGTACACAAGTTCTATTAACACAATACACACACCGCCACTCAACACAAAAGAATATCTGTAATAATCATATGTGGCTCAAATTCTCACCAAGAAAAATTAGGAATGGGTGTCGGTGTGTCAAGCGGAACAAAATCAAGCTTTCAAATTTTTGACAATTTTCGCTTTGATTTACAAAAAAAAAAATTTTAATTTCTCAAAAATTTCCCACATCCCCACACTTGAGATACATTGTCCCAATGTATGATTTTGAGGGAAAGATCGCTTTTAAAAACATTGTTTTTCAAAAACACCACCTACTAACATATCCCAAAAATCAACATCAAAACACCACCCATCCGCCCAACCATAGATTTAAACATGAATATACAAAGGTGCACAAAATGAGAACAAGACACGACCTGATTAGTAAATAAGCAGTGTTGGTGGAGATGCAGCTGCAGTAATATGACAGGAACATAAACATCTCTTGGATTCGCTGATATCTCTACGGAAATGTTATAGTGTACATAATTTCCAACTCTAATGGAGCGTTCGGCATCAAGCCTAATGGCACCCATTCTCATTAATTGATTGTACTCGTCAAACATCCCCACACTTGAATCGTTGCATCCGCGAGAATTGAAACGTAATAACCTGTCAAAACACAAACAAACCAAAAACAAACAAAAACAAACAAAGCAAAACACACAAAACACACAAAACACAAATACAGTACCTCCTCGGGCTGCCTCCAGAGAGCGCTAAGTTTAAAGGTCTTCAGCCAGACCATACCTGGGCCTTTTAAGTTTCCTCATCATCAAGTGGGCGTAGAATGTAACCCACTTTATCAAGCTCAAGATTGTTGATGTCGTTACCTTCCAAATACGGTTTGAGCCGATGCCCGTTCACCGTTTGTTGCTTGTTTGTTTGTTCGTCTTGAATATCGACATCGCCAAATCTCCCCACTCTTCGGATGATGTAAGGACCCATCCATTTGCTTTTCAGTTTTCCTGCAAACATCTTTAACCTTGAATTATACAACCATACCTTTTGACCCACTTCGAAGTTCTTTTTCCTTATCTTTGCATCATGAACTTTCTTCAGTTTGTCTTTGTATGCAGAAGCACATTCGTAGGCTTCATCTCTGATTTCCTCGATCTCGTTCAATTGTAACTTTCTTACCCGACCTGCTTCGTCATAATCTGCATTGACAGTTGTGATGGCCCAATACGCTCGATGTGCTAACTCCATTGGTAGATGACACCCCTTTCCATACACCATTCGATAAGGGGTAGTACCAATTGGAGTTTTGTAGGCCGTCCGGTATGCCCACAACGCATCGTCAAGTTTACTTGACCAATCTTTTCTATCCGTTCTTACCGTCTTCATGAGGATTTCTTTAATTTGACGGTTAGATACTTCAACTTGTCCGCTTGTCTGCGGATGGTAAGGTGTCGCCACTCGATGGTTCACATTATATCTTTTTAACAATTTAGCAAAATTAAAATTTTTAAAATGTGAACCGCCATCACTTATTATTACCCTTGGCACACCGAACCGAGCAAATATATTAGATTGTACAAACTTACATACCACGGAGTGATCATTGGTCCTTGTTGCGATGGCTTCTATCCACTTTGTCACATAATCTACCGCAACCAATATGTATAAGAACCCGTTCGAATTGGGAAACGGACCCATGAAATCTATTCCCCAAACATCAAACACCTCAACCACCAAAATTGGTTGTAGAGGCATTTCATTCCGCTTCGATATGCTTCCCACTTTTTGACAATTGATGTAAAGTCGGGCAAATTCACGAGAGTCTTTGAAAATTGTGGGCCAATAAAACCCACATGAGAGAACCCGATAGCCTGTTTTGTCCCCACTAAAATGACCTCCACATGCAGATGAATGAGCATGGGTCAGAATTTCCAACACTTCTGTCTCGGGCACACACCTTCGTATAACTTGATCCTTTCCAATTTTGAACAGATCCGGTTCATCCCAAATGTATTGCTTCACTTGGGCCATAAATTGTTGTCTTCGTTTCTTGGTCCAATGACTTGGAATGGTACCTGTGGCTAAATAATTTACATAATGAGCATACCATGGTGCAACAAAGGTGGAAACAGCTAACAATTGTTCGTCAGGAAACCGTTCATTGATTTCACTTGGGTCATCCACATCTTCCAATGGGATCCGGGACAAATGATCAGCTACAACATTTTCACACCCCTTTTTGTCCCGGATTTCTAGATCAAATTCTTGCAACAAAAGCACCCAACGAATCAACCGGGGCTTTGCATCTTTCTTTTGCATGAGATATCGGACCGCACTATGATCCGAATAGACCACTACCTTGCTCCCCCAAATGTATGCACGAAACTTATCCAAAGCATACACCACTGCTAATAATTCTTTTTCGGTTGTGGTGTAATTGAGTTGCGCTTCGGATAAAGTTTTGCTTGCATAGTAAATCACCACCGGTTTTTTATCAACCCGTTGACCCAAAACTGCACCAATGGTAGTGTCGCTTGCATCACACATTATTTCAAACGGCTTTGACCAATCCGGTGGTTGCAAAATAGGAGCTTTTACCAACTGTTCCTTCAAAACACGAAATGCTTGCAAACATTCATCAGTAAAATCAAATGGGACATCTTTTAGTAACAAGTTGCATAAAGGTTTGGTGATAACACTAAAGCCTTTTATGAAACGTCTATAGAAACCCGCATGTCCCAAAAATGACCTTACACCCTTAACATTTTTCGGCGGTGGCAAAGATGCTATTACCCGTATTTTTGCCTTATCCACCTCCATTCCCCTTTCAGAAATTACATGACCCAACACAATGCCCTCTTGCACCATGAAATGACTTTTCTCCCAACTAAGCACTAAATTTTTCTCAACACATCTTTTTAAAACTTTTTGTAATTCATTGAGACAAGATTCAAAACTAGTGCCAAAGATTGAAAAGTCATCCATAAATACTTCGAGCGACTCTCCAACCATGTCCGAAAAAATACTCATCATACATCGTTGGAAAGTTGCCGGAGCATTGCACAAGCCAAATGGCATCCGCCGAAAGGCAAAGGTGCCATATGGACAAGTGAAGGTGGTCTTGTGTTGGTCATCCGGGTGTATTGCTATTTGATTGTAACCCGAATACCCATCCAAAAAGCAGTAATATTTTTGACCCGATAATTTTTCAATGATTTGGTCAATGAAAGGCAGCGGAAAATGGTCCTTAGAAGTGGCGGCATTCAATTTTCGGTAGTCAATACATATACGCCACCCGGTGACTGGTCGGGTGGCAATTTGTTCACCACTTTCGTCCTTGACTACTTGAATGCCGGACTTCTTAGGCACAACTTGGGTGGGACTCACCCAAGCACTATCCGAAATCGGATAAATGATTCCCGCGTCCAACCATTTGATTACCTCTTTTTTAACTACCTCCCTTAGGTTCGGATTTAATCGCCTTTGAGCTTCTCGTGTTGGTTTGGCATCTTCGGTGGTAATAATCTTGTGCATGACAATTGATGGACTAATTCCTTTGAGATCGGCAATCGTCCATCCGATAGCTCCCTTGTTTTCCTTCAAGACTTCCAACAGTGCTTGCTCTTGTGCCAACTCTAAATTAGAGGCAATAATGACCGGTAAAGTGTCATTATCCCCTAAGAATGCATACTTCAAATGGCTTGGCAAGTCTTTGAGTTCCAACTTTGGCGGTTCCTCTAATGAAGGTTTAGTACCCGAATTTATTTCCGCCGGTAAGCCTTCAAATTGATGAGTCCATGGTGGTCGACCTTCTTTCAAAGCCATGGCATCTTGTTTTTCCTCTTCAACCCGTAGTGCATAAGCATGTACCTGTTCAGAAAAATCACACAAACAAATATCCATACCATCCTCCTCATACTCATGCGGGTTGCATCCATCAACTATGTCTGCCATGAAACACTCATCAACACCATTAGCATTAGAGTTGTTAGTAAAAACATTCAAACGCATTTTTCGATTCCCAAAAGTCATGTCGACTGTACCAAATCTACAATCGATCACTGCATGTGCGGTGCTCAAAAATGGCCGACCCAAAATCACATTTTGTTGTTGTTTTGGGTCCGCGGACGAGTAGTCCAAAACTAAAAAGTCAACAGGGTAATAAAACTCATCAATTTTAACAATCACATTTTGAACCATCCCTCGGGGTAACTTATGAGACAAATCGGCCAAAACAACCGTTGTCTCCACCCTTGCTAACGGACCAAAATCATATTGGTCATATAAGCCCCCCGGTAAAATGCTAACTCCGGCTCCAAGATCTAATAACGCCTTTGCCATTTGAAAGTTACCAACTTGTATGTTAATTAGAGGCGTGCCCGGATCTTGGAGCTTAGGAGGAAGCTCCCCATTTAAGACCGCACTTACTTGCCCGGTTAAGTCTACCCGCTTAGGCATTTTCTTCTTTTGTTGCCTTTTTTGTGTACATAATTCTTTTAGAAATTTTGCATAAGCGGGTACTTGTTTTATTGCATCAAGGAGTGGAAGGTTAATTTTAACTTGTTTAAACATGTCCCATAACTCTTCTTTTTGGGGACCTCTTGATGTAATAAAATTTTTCTTTCCCGGGTCAAGTAAAGCTGATGGAAACGGGACTTGACTCGGTTCACCCTCAACTTTTTCGTTTTCACCCAACCCCGGTTTATTAACATTTGTTTCTTTAGGTTTAACTGGTGAAACTTCATTATTACTATCATTACCCGTGATATCCTCAACTACCCCCTCAACCAATTCGGGTGACAAATTGGCTTTAAATTCTTTTCCACTTCTTAAAACACTAACATGATGAACATCAATATTACCTCGTGACGAACCGTGTGAAGGATTTACCTTGGTGTCACTAGGAAGTTGACCCTTGTTTTTCTTCAACTCCGCCACATCGGTTGCCAATTGACCCATTTGGGTTGTTAATGATTGGATGCTTTTGTCACGAACCTCATCCTTTTGCATTCTTACTTCATCAAGTTGGTTCCGTTTTTGCATCTCCGTTTGCATGCTTTTTAGCATTTCCATCATCTCATTTCCACCCGAAGACCTTCCTTGTTCTTGACCCGTTTGATATGGCTTTTGATAGCCTTGGTTGTTCCCACCTCGATATCCACTTTGATTGTTGTAAGGTTGGCGCGAACCAAAGTTACCTTGACTTCCTTGAAAATTCGGGTTTGCTTGATTGGAAGGGTTTCCATACCGAAAATTTGGGTGATTCCTCAATCCGGGGTGATAGGTATTAGAATTCATGTTGTTGTAATTTCTATCACCCCCTCCTTGACCTTGAACCGCATGAACTTCTTCATATTGCTCTTCTACCATTCCTTGGCAATTTTCAGCCGCATGACCTATTTCATTACACAAAGCACAAACATCATAAATTTGGTTAGTAGTTGGAACATTACCATCATCTATTGCGTGCACTTGAGGACGGGCAATGGCCGGTCGTGCTCTTCTTGATGCTTGAGCTTTTCTTTTTGATGTGATTGCCATTTGTTCCAAAAACTCCCAATCGTCTTGCTCATAGTTTGTACCAAAAGTACCACCTGTAATAGACATTAAATCACAAGCATCTTCGGCACTCAACCCCTCGTGGAAAGCATTCATCAATTCCCAAAGTTCAATTCCATGGTGAGGACAATTCTTGATCATCATGTTGAAACGCTCAAAGGCCTCATGGAACATTTCACCTTGTTGTTGTTGAAAACTTCTCAACCCTTTCCTAGCATCATTGGTCTTTTGAGCGGTGAAAAATTCATCTAGGAAAATTTGTTGCATTTCCGCCCAAGTGTAAATGGATGCTGAAGGCAAGGTATAGAACCACTTCTTTGCCTTGTCTTCCAAAGAAAATTGAAACAAGACTAGTTTGACATCATCGGCCGAAAATCATTGACTCCCAAATGTGTTGCAAATTGAGTCATAAGCTTCCAAGTGAAAATAAGGTTCCTCCGTTGCTAGACCCTTATACTTCGGCAAACTTTGCAATGCATTGGTTCTCACTTCGAAAGTTCTTCCTTGATCATTGTGAGGAATAACTATTGGTGAAGGGTTGTGAGTAATTACCGGTCTAAAATGTGCTTCAATGCCTCTCGCATGTTCTCTAAGATGTCTTCTTGGCACTCCCAACCGAGCCCTTGGTCGAACAGGAACCATTGGCCTTGGTATATGCCCTTGTGGTACAAATGGTTGTTGAATTGGTCTTTGGAATTGTGGTTGCACATTTTGAGGACGAACTTGTTGCAATGGTAGAGGACGTTGCACTGGCGGCCCTCTTGGTCGTCTCTGTTGAGGTATAATTTGTTGTTGTTGTGGCATCCCACCAATACTTGCTATCCCTTGAGGTTGGCTTTGCACATAACTGAACTCTCCTTGGTCTCCATCACCCAAATATGCATATCCTTCTTCGTCGTAACCCTCAAATTCCTCATATCCTTCTTCATATCCATCTCCTCCCATACCCGAAGATTGTCCAATCGGAAGAGTCGAATATTGAAAACCCGACTGATTCGATGGTCTAAATGTAGATGTTGCATGAACGATAGTTGAACCTTGGGGTAAGGTATAGGTTGAGGATGATTGACCGGAAACTGGGAAGAAATGAGTAAATGGTGGTATTGTAGTGGAAGGATTAAAGGTAAGTGTAGGCTCTTCTTGAGTGGTGATAGATGTAGTGGTGTTTGGTATAGTTGTGTTTGGTGAAGGTTGAGTGGATGATGGTATGAAAGGTGGTATAAGTTCACCTGTAGTGGTTGGTTGTGGTGGATCCATGTATGGAATTGGTGTGATTGGTGTAGTTGGTGTTGTTGGTGATCTACTGATTATGTTTTCTCTTAGCAAAATTCTGTTTCTTCTTAATGTTTGCTCAATTTCTGGATCAAATGCCAATGGTGACAGATTACGAGAGCTTCTAGTATGCATGCACCTGTAAGTACCTGCACACTAACACATCTAGCGTAAACCAGAAAAATAACAACTTAAAAAGATTACAAAAATAACACACGTTGCGCACTACTCCCCGGCAACGGCGCCAAAACTTGACGTGATGTCGTGGTCACAATCAAATTTAATCCAATTAACAACTATAGATAGTGGTAAATGGGTATCGAACTCAGGGAGTATGTGGAATATGTGTTATTTGAAAGTATAGAAAACTTGGCTAAATAAAAAATATAATTGAACAAAGTAAAATTAAGAATTGGATATTAAACTAAAATTGATTTGAAATTGGATTTGTGATTTTTAGTTTTATAAAAATATTAATTTAAAATGAATTTGTATTGAATTAAAATAAATATTAACAATGTAAAACTTATGGAAAATAAGACGAGAAGCGTCGAATTAAAGAAAATAAACACAAACACAATATAACAATTTAAACAATTGATTTATAAAAATAAGACTATTGATCAAAATAAGAATTTAGCTTGTAAACAATTTAAAAACAAATGACCATCCTAGATTTCCAGTTTAAATCGACATTCATGTTTTTTAGTTCAACTAGAAAGAACCACATAGACATGGTTCATGTGTAGTTATTTGTTTGTGATAAAAGGGAACTAAGTACTCAAATATGAGGTTGTTACCCGGTGATCTATTACTTTGGTTGTGATAAAAGGGAACTAAGTACTTGGGTTACTAGAACGCAAGGTTGTTATCCGATGATCAATTAATATCCAACCCTTAACCCTCCCATGATATCTCGATTATTATTAACACCAAGAACGTATGGTTTAGATTATGATTAAAATACAAAGTAACAATTTACAAACAAATATCAACACACCATAATAAACAAATCACAAGTATAAGTTTATTATTCTAGAAATAAGAACAATAACATGAATGTCTCAAACAAACTTTCAATCTAGGATGATCATTATAACGTTTAGCTACTCATAATAGACAATAACACACTTGAACAAAGCATTAACACTACTGAAAACATCATACAAGACTTACTGGAATGAAAATTACGAGTATTAACCGACTCGGGTCGATTAGGATTAGAACCGACGGCCTCTAGACGTCTCGAGAGCTCCGAGGGACTTCACCGGCACTTCCGGGTGCTTAAACTCGCCTTAGAACGGAACTAGAACTGGTATTTCGTAATGAGAAAATGGTGTGATTTTCGAGTAGGAATGCATGGCTATTTATAGTTGAAATTTTGGCTTCTGGACATCCCCTGCGCATCGTAGCCATAGGAGTGCTACGCATCGTAAGCCCACCTTTTATTAAAATATTCAGCCGACACAACCCCTGCGCATCGTAGCCGTTGGAGTGCTGCGCATCGTAAGCACACGTTTTAACAACCCCGCAACTGCTCCATTTAGGCGGCTGCCGACACATACCTGCGCATCGTAGCAATATGAGCGCTACGATGCGTAGGGCTTGGATTAGGTCAAAATTTGTTTTTATCATAACTTTCTCGTTTCAGCTCCGTTTTCTTCACCGTTTTCGCCCACGTTCTCGTAATTTCATCCCCTATCATGTCATCATCTTAATTCTTCAATTCCAATAATTGATTTTATTTATGCACCGTATTTCTTCCATTTTAAGCTCCATTTGTACCTGAAACACAAACAACTGTAGTTATCTAATTCTAGATAATTACCCGATTAAATGTGGGATTTTAATATAGTTTATACCACTTAAGGGTTGTCCTACGGACTACCCGTCAAGTGCCAAGCGCTGAAGATGCTAAAAAGTTCGTTCCAAAACCAGTTGAAAATTATACCGAAACCGACTTTCAAAAGATCGAACTAGATGCTAAAGCTTTTAGCATCATAGAATCAGCGCTGCCCAATGAGATATATGCTGGACTGTTACACTGTAACAGTGCCAAAGAGTTATGGGACGCACTTAAGGAACAGTTTGGGGGGACTGAAGAAGTCATAGAAAACAACAGGGAAATCCTGAACCAACAGTATGAAACATTTTGCTACGTTAAAGGTGAATCACTAACGCAACAATTTGAGCGTTTCAGTTGTCTCATCAGTGAACTGAGGCTTGTTAACACTACTTTTACAAACTCAACTCAAAATAGCAGGTTCCTCAGGTCACTGCCAGAAAAATGGGACACCATAGCTTTTGTCACTCGAAACTCACCTGAATTCAAGGATCTGACCTTGACCCAACTCCACGGTCGACTCCTGACCTACGAAAGGGAGTTGAACCAGAAAAGGAGGTTACAAGAGTCAGGAAAAGTTACCGATGATTACACCTTCGGTAATACTGCTCTTCTGGGTCAAGAAGAATCTGGGAGCAGTGGTAAGGATCAGGGTTATGATCACTTCATTGACATAACTGCTGGTGCAAATTTCAACAACCCTGATCCTCACTCTGCTAGTTATGCATTCACTGCAAATGAAAACCAGATGTCAGACAATTTAAGTTTTGAACTAAATGATTTGCAACATTTTGATCCCACTGATTTAGAGGAAATGGACATCCTGCACCAACTGGCTTTGCTAAGTGTTAGAACCAGCAAGTTCTACAAGAGAACAAGGCGAAAATGCCCAGGATTGCATGGGAATCTAAGGGTTGGGTTGGATAAATCGAAAATCAAGTGCTACAAGTGTAATAGGTTGGGACATTTCGCTAGGGAATGTAGGAGTCAAACTACTGGTCCCATAATTACTCATCCTAGCTCAAATCCTAGACCTCAAAACCAAAACACTGTGCACTATGCCCAATATGCCCCAGCAGCTCAAGTGAACACTGCTCACTATGCTGCTGCCCCTGTGCCAGTACATTATGTCCAAACTACTGTTCCACAAATCCAATATGTTCAAACCCCTGCTCCACAGGTACAAGTGCAACCTGTTGCACCTCAAACCACTGCTCCAGCAGCAGCACAACCAGATCAACAAAGTTTTTTCACTCAAGGGTTTGTTGACTGGAGCAGTATGCCTGATGATCTTAGTGATGAAAATTTTGCACTCTTTGCTTCTAATGATTCTTCACATGATGAGTTTTGTTTGATGGCATTAGAGACAATACAGGAGGGGGTTGAAACTGAGGAGGACCAGCAGTGCTTTGAAATAGTGGAAGAGGTGACTGAAGCAGTGGTTACTGCTGTGGCTAGTGAACTACTGTTGGGAGAAAGTTCAGGTACCCTGATTGAACCACTGACAGATCCATGGTCCGAAGAGGACAAACATGAATAGAAAGAAGAAAAGGCCGGTGAAAAGAAGGTGAAAGCTGATGATGAGGAAGATCATAAATGTGATTGTGCAATGATGGCAGCTGCCAAGGTATCTCCTCAAGTTCTTGAAAAACTGTGTTCTGACAATTGCATAATTGCTTTTGCTAACATCAAAGAGGTGAATGAAAACCTTCGGGATAAAATCTTGACCGATGAGGTTAAATTTGAAAAGTCTTTAAAAGAACTTAAAAACAAATTGACTGAAAAGGAAAAAGAAATCAGCTGTCTAAAAGAAGAGCAAAGCATCACCAAAACCCAACTTCAAACTATGGTAGAAAAATACCAAGTTTGTAAAAAGGAGTTGGAATCCACCCAGATTACTTGTGAAAGATGGGTGGAATCCTGCAGAGGATATGAGGTGATGCTTGCTAAACAGATTGAAAGCAATGTGAAATTTGGGGTTGGTTATAGAAAACATGATGATGAACATATTGCTTTTGAAAAATCTGTCCAAACCGCTGATGAAGCTACTGAGCTCATCCCCACAAACAAGAATGGCCAAGAAGTGAAAATCACTGACAAACTTGGTAACAAAATCACACTTACCAGACCAATGGGCTCCTCCACTTTCAAGGAGCTTGAAGATCATCAGTTTAAACCAAGATGGTCTGATGAGTGTGATATTCTTGAAAATTTCAAGCCAATGGACTTTACATCAACTGATGGTGTTAAAGCTCCAAAAGCTAAAGTCATATCTCTCAAGGACATCCCAGTAGTGGTTAAAACCTCTGCTGCAAAGGAGTCTGAAAAGAGAAAGAAGAAAGAAAAAATTGACAACTTGTTTTGTGAATTCTGTGAGAAAAGGAATCATCTAACAAAAGACTGTTTCCACTTAAAAGCTTATGATTTAAACAGAACAAGTGTCATTGTTTCAGCAGAAAGCTGCATTGTTTGTGGAAAAACTAACCACAAAACTCAAGCATGTGTGTATCTCAAAAACTTTGATGTAAAAAAGAATGAGTACATTGCTAAAACATCCTTGAGTCCATCATCATCATCAACATCTGTCAAATTCACCAAGAAACAACCACTGTTTGTGCCAGTTCAAACAGCTGTTACAAAACAGCTGAACCAAACATCTGCCAAAAGAGATGTTCAGGTTACTGATGCACCCCCTGCCAATCAGTTCAGAAAAGGCAGAGAAAAATAGTCTTACCAAAGGATTCCTCACGTTTATGAGGCCTACAAAAGGCCCTCTAAACCCAAAGTGAACAAGCATCCTTTTGGTTACCAGCAGATGATTGGTCAGGGCCCACAACAGTGGTTAGAGAAACACTGTCCTAAAACAGTCCAAACCCCTGACCTAACCACTGTCCATCATTCTGCATCCATCCCAGACACTGTTGAGACCCCATCCAAAGCCTTGTTGGCTTTGGAGACCTTAATGAACTAATCCTTTTACTTCATGTGCAGGGAGCTTCTGCATGCTTTGATAGTCTTTGGTATGTAGATAGTGGAGGCTCCAGGCACATGACAGGATGTAAAGCCCTCCTCAAAGACTTTAAAATCCATGGAGGGGGTGATATATCCTTTGGGAATAATAGTAAAGGGAAAGTTCTGGGGTCTGGTACAGTGCAGTCTGGAAAAGTAAAATTTGAAAATGTCAATCTAATAGACAATCTAAAATTCAACCTTCTGAGTGTGTCCCAAATGAGTGACAAGGGATTTGGGTCATTCTTCACAAAAGACTGTTGTAGGATTATTGGACCAGAAATGGTCAAAAAGATTGAAGAAATAATAAAAACTGGTCAAACTAAACTTGTTGCTCAAAGAAGTGGCAATGTTTATGTTGTTGATATGTCTAAAGAGTGTCCTAGAGCTGATGCCTGTCTGTTCTCAGCTGCCTCTAACAAAGAGACAGAAATTTGGCACAAAAGACTGGGGCACACAAATCTTAAGACAATAACTGAAATTTCAAAAAATGGTTTGGTGAGAGGCCTACCACAAAAATTGTTTTCATGTCCTGAACATTGCATTTCCTGTTTAAAAGGAAAACAGCATAAAAGTTCCCATAAGTCCATTGAAGAGTCCAAAACAACCCAGTGTTTGCAAATGCTGCACATGGATTTGTTTGGCCCAGTTCAAGTCATGAGCCTCAAAAAGAAAAGATATTGTTTGGTAATTGTTGATGACTTTTCTAGGTTTACATGGACTTTCTTTTTGCACTCAAAAGATGAAACTGCAGGCATTTTGCAAGACTTTGTGACACAGGTTGAAAAGCAATTTGACCTTCCAGTGAAAAGCTTCAGGAGTGACAATGGCACAGAATTCAAAAATAAGCAGTTGGATGCCTTCTGTGTGAAGAAAGGGATTGTAAGGCAGTACAGCATCCCTAGAACACCAGAGCAAAATGGGGTAGTGGAGAGGAAGAACAGAACTTTGATTGAGGCTGCCAGAACCATGCTTGCTGATTCAGGTTTGCCATTAACTTTCTGGGCAGAGGCAGTAAACACTGCTTGCTATGTCCAGAACAGAGTTTTAATAAACCCCAGGCACAAAAAGACTGCTTATGAAATTCTGTATAAAATCAAACCACTGATCTCTTACTTCAAAGTGTTTGGCTGCCCATGCTTTATTTTGAACTTAAAAGATTCCATTTCAAAATTTGCAGCCAAAATTGATTGTGGTTATCATCTGGGATACTCAACCACTGCCAAGGCCTACAAAGTGTTCAATACACGGACCAAGGCAGTGGAGGAGACTTTAGATGTAAAGTTCAATGAACTTTCATCAATGAAAATCCCAGCAAATCCTGCTGATCTGTTTGATCTTGATAAATTTACTTTTGAAAATACTGCTGTCAAGACTAACAGTGCAGGTCCATCAGAGGATACAACACTAGACTATGGGTATGAAATCATCATCCCTCAAAGGTCTGCTACTAAGGGAAAAGCATCAGTTGTTCAAAACAGCTGTCAAAGCTCTACCACTGCTACCTCAACAGTTGTTGACCAAAGTAGCCCATCAACCTCTGCTTCCACATCCTCAAACACTGCTGAAAAAAGTCCTCAAACAGTGGATAAAAGTCAGCAGTTGTCCACTTTATTACCTCCTATTCCACCACCTTTTGAAGCCACTGCTGGGTCATCAAAGTCACCAGCAGTGGTTAGCTCAGATGATACACATTTGCAGCCATCACCAACCAATGCCATCATTCCATATCAAGGAGATTTAATCTTTTTGAGATCTCATCCACCTGACCAAATAATTGGCAACATCAATGAAGGGGTGCTCACAAGAAGCCAAACCCAAAACATTTGTCTTTTTGCTGATTTCCTATCACTCCATCAGCCAGACAAGTACCAAGAGGCACTGAAAGACAACAGCTGGGTAGAAGCCATGCAAGAGGAGCTCCAACAGTTTAAAAGACAACAAGTATGGGAGCTTGTACCACTGCCAGAAGAGGTTAGTCCCATTGGCACAAAGTGGGTCTTTAAAAACAAAACTGATGAAAGGGGCATTGTTGTCAAGAATAAAGCCAGGCTTGTGGTTCAAGGTTACAGACAGGAAGAGGGGATTGATTATGATGAAACATTCGCCCCTGTAGCAAGATTAGAAGCTATAAGACTGTTCCTGGCCTTTGCTGTCAACCACAACATGAAGGTGTTCCAAATGGATATCAAAAGTGCTTTCCTCTATGGTACAATTCAAGAAGAGGTATATGTGTGTCAACCTCTAGGTTTTGAGGATCCTTTTTATCCAGATCATGTCTACAGGCTCAACAAAGCCTTGTATGGCCTGAAACAAGCACCAAAGGCCTGGTATGAAACTCTTTCCACCTTTCTACTCTCAAATGGTTTCAAAAGAGGTACCATTGATAAAACACTGTTTTTAAAATGGAGAGGAAAGGATTTAATGATTGTCCAAATTTATGTGGATGACATTATTTTTGGAAGCACATGTAATAAAATGTGTGAAGAGTTTAGGGAACTCATGACAGCTGAGTTTGAAATGAGTGCAATGGGTGAGCTGCAATGCTTTCTTGGTCTCCAAGTTCAGCAAATGCAAAATGGAACTTTCATTCATCAAAGCAAATATGCTAAAGAACTTTTGAACAAATTTGATATGAATGATTGTAAACCATGCAGCACACCCATGGCCACAAATAAGCTTGTCATGTCTGAAGAAAAGGATGAGCTGATTGATCAAACACTTTATAGAAGCATGATTGGGTCTTTATTGTACCTAACTGCATCTAGACCAGACATCATGTTTGCAACATGTGTCTATGCAAGAAATCAATCAGCT
Organism: Helianthus tuberosus; assembly: GCA_030545235.1. NCBI lineage: Eukaryota > Viridiplantae > Streptophyta > Magnoliopsida > Asterales > Asteraceae > Helianthus > Helianthus tuberosus. The sequence goes on from CM060399.1 coordinate 19,490,094, forward strand.
CCCAGAAAATCAAACCTCATTGCTGTAAAAAGGATATTCAGATACATAAAAGGTGCTCCCACCCTTGGTATCTGGTATCCAGCTAATGGGAACATCAAGCTTTCAGGTTTCTCAGACAGTGACTTTGCTGGATGTCACACCACAAGGAAGTCCACTTCAGGAGGGTGCTAGTTTCTAGGCGATTGCTTGGTTTCATGGCAAAGCAAAAAGCAAGCAGCTGTTTCAACATCCACTGCTGAAGCTGAATACATTGCTGCTGCAAGCTGTACAGCCTAACTCCTGTGGCTTCAAAATCAGTTGCTGGATTTTGGTATCACTGCCTTAAAGACACCACTTATGTTGGATAGCCAGGCAGCAGAAAATATCATTAAAAATCCAGTTTCCCATTCTACCACCAAACACATCGACATCAGACATCACTTCGTGAGGGATTGCTATGAAAAAGGTTTGATTTCTCTGCATCATGTCCCAACTAAAGACCAGCTGGCCGATGTGCTCACAAAAGCACTTGATACAGCCACTTTTGAAAGTTTGGTCTCTAGGATTGGGATGCTGAACATGGAATAACAAGCAACATCTTGTTTTTCTATGAATAAAAGCAACAAAATGTTTTCAGAAAATCAAAAATCCATCCTTAAAAATAGCTAAAAATGAAATTTTCATTAAAATCCTTAAAAGTCTGCCATTAACCACTGATTGTTCAAAAGTCTGCTCTACTTCAAAAGGCTGTCCACTGCTGAAAGTCAACCCCTGCTCTCTCTCCTTTGATAACCTCTGTTGTTCAAAAGCAATGTCTTATCCACTGATATGCTATCTACTGATAGTAAAAATCATCCACTGCTTTCATACCACTGCCTCCATCAGTCACTATCACAAAAGTACTGTCCTTCACTTTCATCAGGGGTTGTCACGTGGCCAGTACATATTGGTCAGACTTTTTGCAACGGCTGCCACCTCAGCATTCACTTTCTTCCCCATAAAATCCCCCATTCACCATCAAAACAGGGTTTTACTGTCGAATTGAATTCTTAAAAATTCTCTTCTCAAAACAGTTTTTCATCTCATTTCTCCACAAATTTCTTCGATCATCATCCTCAAAATGACAAAATCAAAGAAATCTGCAAAACCCACTTCCAAATCATCATCAAAAACAGCCTCTCAAAAGGCAATCTCCACTGAAATTCCAAGGTTTTTAAGCTACTATTTTGCAAAGAAATTCAGTAAGGATGATTTAGCTGTAATAAACCAAGGTGATTCTACTCAAATAAACAGTTTAACAACTGAAACTTTTTCAAGAATGTTAGCACCTTGCAAAACACAAGCAGAGGTGCCTGAGCAGATTTTAGCAATTACAACTGCTCCTCAGGTATCTGCTGCTGAGCCCACTGCTCAAGGTGATCAAAGTAGCAGATCAACTGCTTTGAAATCCACACCTACAATCACCAAAAAGCCACACAAAAAGAAAAATCAAAAACCCCCCAAACCCATCAAAAAGGCATCTCTGGAGGATGAGATACCAGAGCAAATGCTAGTGACAAAAAAAAAGTCACAAGAAACCACTGCTGCTACTTCCTCACAGCAGTTGGTACAAATATCTTAACCCATAACCGAAACTCCTCCTGCTTCTTCACAAAAAGAACAGGTTGTACAAATAGGGTCTCCACATCATGATGCTCTGGAAACACTTGTTTCTATCATCCACAGCTCACTACCCGGAGCAAATCCTCTTTCTACACCATCACTCACTTCCAAAATTCCATCCCCAACCAAACTACTGTTGGATGCAATTGATTTGAACCAGGCACTAACCAGTCCTTCTCAATCACCTATCAACGAGAATATACCTCAACAATTGACTGGGTCTGATGTATCAATCTTTGCTAACCCACCAACACAACCTGAGGAGGTTACACCCCTTGAGTTACAAGTAACTCTTGGTGGTAGTCCAAGTGAAGCAGCCACTACAACTGTTGAACCCACTGGTTTACAGTTGGACAGTGGTTACATCAATAAGACTTCCTTGGAGGCAATTCCTTACATAGCACCTCTGCCAACCACCAGTGGATTTATTTATCCTACTGGCAACATCAAAAGGTTGTCAAGTGTTGAAGGAAGAAGACCCCAGTACCAAGAAAAAGGGGCATCAGTGGTTAGTGTTTGGAGTACACTCCCTACCTCAACCACTGATAAAACCACTGCTAGTGGGAAATCAGATGATCCCATTAAGTTGGGTGATGATTTAAAATACAAGGATTTGACGGAACGTGTTGACAAATTGGATACAGCTGTTGCAGATGTCAAAGACATGTTACAACAGGTGTTGAAAATACAAAAGATGCAATCCACTGCTGTTCCAACTCAAGCATCTGCTCCACAAAGGGCACCTGCTACAAATGAGCTCTGGAATCTATTTCAATCTTTTCTCCAACAACAAGCACAGTTAGCAGATCAGCAACATGAAAAACATGTACAACAGCTGAGAAATGCAATGGAGTCAAGGTTCAAGAACACTCAGGCTGATTTAAATGCTCTCAAAACTCAGATCTTGCACACCACTGGCACTGCTCCTCCAAAAGTACGCTACATTTATCAACTCCCAGAAGATAATTCCAAAAAGGGGGAGAAAATTAAGGAGTGGAAAAAGAAGGGTATAGAGGATGGTCTCTATCTTGAACCAGAAAATTCAAACATGACCAAAAAGATCCCTTTGCCAGATGGCAGCAAGAAGATTGATGTGACAACAAATGCACTAGCAGAAGCAATTGCAAGTGTAAAAAGGGATAGAGAGGCCAAAAGGAAAGCCAGGGTGGACAGAATGGATCATCCAGATCAGGGTACTTCTGGGTCAAGGGATCATGAAAATCCTGTTGAGGAAAAGAAGAAGTCTACTAGAAAAGTAAGGCAACCCAAATCCATTCCAACCAGACGTTCAAAGTCTGCTCAAAAACCACCATACAAAACAGCTGACGCACCAGGAGTTACAAAAACTACTGCTTGCCAAACAGTTGTTCCATCAACACACACCACTTCAACACACACAACATCCACTGTTCTACCATCATCACCACCAAAAACAACACCTGCTGACATACAGCAGAAGACAGCAGATGTTATAACATCTGTTGTAATGACAACAGTGGTTGAAACACCAGTTGTTTCAACAGCTGTTAGTCAATCACAATCCACTGCCACTACATCTACCACCACTGTTCCATCCAAAACATCATCAGTCCCTCCCACAAAAAGGAGAAGACTAATTCTCAAAGATGATGACAATTCACCACCACAAACATCTTCAAAATCTTTAGCACTTGTCACAATTCCAAAACCTGTTCCTCTCTCTTCAGTTAAAATGTACAAGCCCTTACCTCCTGCAGGTGTTCAATTTCCTCTTGAATTAGCAGCTGTTAGAGAAGAAATAAAATATTTTTACTTTGAGGATGACCCTGCCAAAAGGAGTTTGCCATCAATAAAAGGATATCCCTGGCCTAAAAATGTTGATGAATATTTGGAAATCAAGGCCAAGCAAGCAGAGGATATCTCAAAGAAAAATACACAAGGGAAATCTGATAAAGAGATTGCACAGAGAAGTCAATATTTGCTCACACAAGTCAGATCCCTAGAGCAATTTGCAAAAAATGTTAGTCAACAAATTTCTGAAAGAGCAGCTGAAACTCTGAAGAAAGATTACATTGAAAGCATCATGGCTCACAAGAAGTACAAAGGAGAGAGATACATGTACAAAGAGTGGACTATTCCTGAACTTGAAAATGAAGCAGCAAGAATTCAAGACATGATAAAAAGGAATGTCACTCACACTCCTCCTAACTGGGCAAAGTTTAGAAAGAATGTACCTGACAAACAGGAAGAGCTGAGGAGAATGAAAGAGGAATTGGTAGCAGCTGATTATGGAAACAAAAGACAAGTTGCTAGATGGAAAGAAGATGTGGTCAGGACTACTTACAAAAAGTTGGAACAATTAAGAAAGAAAGATCCCACAGTTCCTCAAAAGCCTGACTATCCTGAAGCAGCGGTTTCAAAAAGACCATCAAAGCTGCAAATCAGGAGATCCACAGCTCCAGTTGGTGCTGCCATCTACAAAAGAAGGCCACAGAGACAGCTGATTGCTGAAACCATCAAAGAGTTAATGGAAGGTGAAGACCTTGGAAAAGAGGGTATAAAGAAGATGATCATAGAAACTCTTGGTTTGGATCAAACTGCAAGTACTGCTCAGCCAGTCATGAATAGGCCAGCCTCTCCAAATACTTCTGCAAATAAACATCTCCCAAGAAACCCACCAGGCTCAAAAATACAAAAGTGGGAAACTGACAAACAGACCTGCGTATTGACTTTGCTCAGGTCTGGTGGAGAAGTGGAGAAAATATCAAGGGAACAAGCTCTTGGCCTGAGTCTTGAAGATTTGCAGGATCTCCTTGATCTTCCACTTAGCAGGGATGATGAAGATACAGATGCCCTAGACTTTGAATTACAATTTAAAGGTCAGATAAGGGAGCTGTTGATGAGGCAATAAAGATTTCCACAAATAATGAAGAGTTTTGGCATTATCTGTTCCAGGGGGAGATTGTTGGGATTGAACCCTATCAGAGGAACAGATAATTAAAGCCAAAACTGGATCAGAGCAGTGGATCCAGAATAAGCAGACGATTTACAGATAGTTCATGCTAATCTCTCCCCTTGAAAGTGGCTTTGTATCTGCTGACCTCCTATCTACTGATCTTACTAAGTGCTGACCTACAACTGCTGCTTTGCATCTACTGACCAATGTCAAAGACTGATGGAAGACCAAAGCTCTGCTGATTCAATCTACTGCCTTGAGTCAAGTACTGCTGATCCGGACAAGCACTGCTGGGTTCACAGCAGTGGAAGGATGCAGCAGCTGTTTAAGTGTCTTTTATATAATGAATTGTAATAGCAGTAGTTAGTACATCAGTGTTTGTATAGATCAGAGGTTAGAGTTTGTTAGGAGGTTAGATGTCACTTTCATGGTGACGTCAGTTAAGATGCTCAGTAGTTTGCAAGTGCCTATAAATAGTTCAGTACTTTGTACTGTTCTATCAGCTCGTTTACAAAATTGTCTTCTTTGCACGAACAAACTACTGAGCTCTGGCTGAGGGGGAGTTTGCATTCATTCATCAATCATTGTAATCGTTGTTGAAATAAATTCAATCTTTCAATTCATTGTGTAAAGATGTTTGATTAAAGTATTACTCTCGTTTGATTGTATGCAAAGTTTGTTTTCATCTTAATTCCGCTGCACAACTCTTTCATTTTCATCTTATTTTCAAACGAAAATACAATCAAAAAGAAACTCAGATCCAACAGATTCACTCACCAGTATTTCCCACTGACAAATGTTTTTAAAACGCGTTTCAGGTAACAAAATGTAAAAGCCGATTAGAAGAAAGCCAGCTGGAGAGCACTGACGGCTTGGAAAAAATGTGGCTATAAAAGTTACCTAAAAGACGATGTTTTAAATTCAATAAAATATGGTTTATCCCTATATACATGTTGTAATAAGAAACTTAGGTTTTACCCATGTGTTTATTAATATAAAATATGGTGGTTTTACTCTGATAAAATATTTCCTAACTATGGTCCTGATAAAATTTCCGCTGCCAAAATGATTAAACATACGGATACCACCAACACTGGTTCGGGCCGCCCGTTCCCGGGAAATAGGGATCGGGGGTTGTGACATGGATGAACATGCAAACTAACAAGCTATGAAAATGATGGCATGAAAGAATAAGAATTTACATTGGGAAGGACTCCAGCACGGATGGCTAACGAGTCAAAGGAAGGCGAGAAGACGAACTCGAACATGGACGCATAAGGTAAGTGAATTCCGGAACCTCACTTCTTAATACATAATTAAAGTCTGTTGTATGAAGGTTAAGAGTCATGTAGTATGTTACTTATAGTAAATGGGAAAGAATGTTGTAGTATGTTGCTTATAGTTCAAAAGCAACGGAAAGTGCATGGTGAATTCAAATGGGTCAAAACGCGGAAAGTAATTTAGTGTTATGTAATAGTTAATTTGATTTTATGATTAAGAAATTAGAAGGATATGGGACTTGAATATGGATAATTTACGTCATGGAAATATGAAAACGGGAAAGAAAGAAGTTCGGAGGCCTAACGGTTGTTTACAAAAGTAAATAGAAAACATAAGTTGCTGAACTGGGCTCTATCGTAGCTTACGGTAGCCACAGTAAGCTACGGTAGGTGGTGATGCCACTACTTCCAACGTAAGAGAGTCAACCCACACCGTAGGGAAATTCCCAGCCACCGTAAGCCACGGTGGATACCGTAGGTTACGGTGGGGGTTCCACCAGCAAAGTTGTTTCTTCGTTTTTCTTCGATTTTGGACCCCGTGTACCCGTTCCAAGCCCCGTTATACATCCATATGGTACCTCAATCTTACCAAATGGTTTTTGTGAAGTATGGATGAGTATTGAATTCATCTTTAGGATTCAGAAATGTAACTAAAAGTCATTAACAAGCGATTATAAGGTATGAGTAAGAATGGGGCGTGTAAGCGAGTATGGGTGGGTACAAAATAAGTATATGGGCATGTTCGTATAGATTTAATTGTCTTTCAGTAGATGGAACTTATAAGTAAGCAGGTATCGAAATGAGTATGCATGTAAGTTATTATTTGCAAAACTTATATGTATGGTAGTATGTAACTGACTTGTTCACTTAAACAGGTAAGAATGTAAACTGTAAGTAAGATTTTGTAAAGAGTGGTAATTGTATGAAGCAAAATTTATTATACATGAATGGTTTTAATTAGAAAAGATGTATGCGCTTTACTGAACCGTGGGTATTTGAACGTGTGAACTCTCCTATGAAACATGTAAGTACTTATGGGGTTGATATACATCAGTATTAACAATGTTAACCGGGTTTCTTTTGAGGTTGAAATTAAGTGCAGGTACATTATTGTTGACTCACTAAAGATTAGATACCAAGATGAAATGCTGGAATTCAGAAGGATAAATGACTGGAATGCATATGAAAATAGAACGAGATGAGACCAAATAATTATGAATCTTAGAAATATATTCATATATTTGTAAGGTGTACTAATGATGCGAATGTATGTGGTGAGCGCAGGTTGCACGGAATTATGGATTATCAGCATGAAGGACAAGAGATTTAAAGATCGAGTTAGAGATGCATGGATTGTACGGAATGGGTGATCATTTAATTTGTATTAGTACGTTATATTTGATTTACAAGATGAAGGATGAATGATGTAATTCTTCTAAAGAAGTTGTTTTAGATGATTGAAAAGTATGAAAGTATATTTAATAAGAAAGAAATTTTACAGTACGTATTTCCGCTGCGTCTTTTTGGTTAAAACGTGTTAGGGTCTTACATTTTTTCATCAACCGAACGCAACTGTAAAGAAAGAACTCAAAACATAGATAAAATGTTTCAATTAACTAATACATCAATCCGATTTATAAAGTTTTGTCAGAACAAGATAAGATCCAAAACATAACTAACCAAACAAAGTGTAAAACCAATACGAACCGTTAGGAAGCCACAAAGATGTTTAGTTGTCCATGGTTGTCATATGCGAACCTGTTTCCTTATGCGACCAACCAATTCTGAATGCGAACCCCAACAATTGCCGTCTCCTATTATACTATATCTTAAAAGAGAAAGTCGGCGACAACCCTCAAAAATTTCTTGTATCCATGCACAATGATTAAATTTCAATATTCTATCAAATACAACTACACAAGTGTTTCACATTTTAAAAACTTTATATCATTTACTATAACCAATTAAACAATCAACTAACAAAATAATATATGATTGAAAAGGTTTTCTTTTCCCCATACTTTTACGATATTGCAATTTTAGCCCCTTGACTTTGGTATCTTCAAAATTTCATAAAATGACAAATTTAGTCCCTAAACTACTACTCCATTTCACAAATAGTTTGCTTTTGACATCCCAACTTTGTCGTAGTTTCCTTTTCAGCCCTAACTTTGTTATAGTTTCCTTCTTACCCCAAAACTTTATCAAATTTTATCTTTACCCTTTCTTAGCCCTTAAGTTTAGGAAATGCAATTTTTAACCACTTAACTTTTTATGAATTTTGTAAATGCCACTTTGACCCCCTCGAGAGTTTTTGGATTGACGATATAATTCGAGTTAGTCGGGTCGCGTATAATACGTTATGATTGTACGATATAATTTCGATTTACGTTACGTTTTGATCCAATCGCCATGCAACTATAGGATACATTGAGTTCAGTCGGATACGTCAAAACATGTGTTTTCATATGGTTAACACATCACATAACGCTTGGACTAATCCGTTCGATATTTGAGAAGTACCTCCCCCATACTTTTACGATATTGCAATTTTAGCCCATTGACTTTGATACTTTCAAAGTTTTATAAAATGGAAAATTTAGTCCCTAAACTACTACTCCATTTTACAAATAGTTTGCTTTTGACACCCCAACTTTGTCGTAGTTTCCTTTTTAGCCCCAACTTTGTTATAGTTTCCTTCTTAGACTATGGGGTATGGGGCGGGGGTTGGGGCGGGGGTTGGGGCGTGGGTTGGGTACAAACGCCGAAGTCACCACCCCGAATGGGCTTGGGTTTCGGCGTGGCCCCTTGGGCGGGGGTTTCAGCCCGGGCGTTGGGCGGGCCTAGCGGTCTTCCGTGGCCGGCTCTCATTGGCTGGGTTGGCTAGGCTATAGGTGGGCTAGGATTTTTTTTTTTTTTTTGTGTGTATTTTTGTAATAATTGAAAAAAAAATTATAACACGTGGCCAACCCACGCGGGCTAGCTACGCCCCGCCATACCGACCCAACATGCAACTGACTAGCGGTGCCCCTCGAAGTCCACGTGTCAACCCATGCCCCAAACCCCCGCCCCACCATACCCCACGGTCTTACCTCAAAACTTTATCAAATTTTATTTTTACCTTTTCTTAGCCCTTAAGTTTAGGAAATGCAATTGTTAACTACTTAACTTGTTATGAACTTTGTAAATGCCACTTTAACCCCCTCGAGACTTTTTGGCTTGACGATATAAATTCGAGTTAGTCGGGTCGCGTATAATACATTATGATTGTACGATATAAATTCGATTTATGTTACGTTTTGATCCAATCGCAATGCAACTATAAGATACATTGAGTTCAATCGGATACGTCAAAACGTGCATTTTCATATGGTTAACACATCACATAACGGTTAGACTAATCCGTTCGATATTTGCGAAGTAACCGCGCCGATCTTATTAATAGTTGTTTTTATTTCCTAAAGTTGCCTTAGCAGTCCATCGTGGGCCCACAGCCATTATATAGTAGGTGAACCATCGAACTTTATGAGCACACATTGCTACTCGGACCTTTTATTTATCGTAGCTAGCAGCCCACTTGGACTTTTTATTTATGAGCACACATTGCCTCGGTTACTGCATTGCCTTGGAACGTATCGGATCACAGCCCGGTAATGTTATCTTTGGTCGTTCGTAACTTTGGGCATACCCCTTTTCGCTTCTATAATTCATGGCTTAGCATGTCGGATTTTGATACGGTTGTTGTAAATGCCATCCAAAACCAACGGTTTGTGGGGTCGCCTGATTTGGTGTTTGCGAAGAAACTAAGATTGATAAAAGATGCCATTAAAAAATGGTTGGTGGTGATTAAGGCACAAAATAGAGCACAACAACAGGAGATAGAAAGGAATTTCGGGATTTTGGATCTTATTTTGGATTCGAGACCTCTGTTGGATTCTGAAAGGGAGTCTTGGGTGCAATATAAAAAACAATGGGAAACTTTAAAGTGCTCGGAGGCGAGCGATTTAAAGCAAAAAGCAAGGGTAAAGTGGGCAGTGGAAGGGGATGAAAACACCGGTTTTTTCCAGGGGTGCATAAATCAAAACGTCTTGAGTAAACGTATAAATGGCATTGAAGTGAATGGTGTATGGATTAATGATCCCTCTGACATCAAATTAGAGGCAAAAAAAATTTTGAAAGTAAATTCAAAGAGGAGTTTCCAAATAGGCCAAGGTTCTCGTGTCCTCTATTGAAAAAAATATCGGATTCAGAAGCCAAAAAATATCGGATTCAGAAGTGACCAATCTGGTTCGACCTTTTACAGTCCAAGAAATTAAGGCAGCGATATGGGAGTGTGGTTCGGATAAAGCACCGGGTCCGGATGGTTTTAACTTCGGTTTTATAAAGCATTTCTGGGATTTTTTCAAAGATGATTTCGTTAAGATTTTCAATAATTTTTACACAGATGGGGTTATAAATAGAGGTTGTGGGTCTTCTTTTCTAGCTCTCATACCTAAAGTAAGTGACCCTCTCACTTTTAATGAGTTCCGTCCTATCAGTTTAATCGGCGTAATTTCCAAAACGATTTCTGCGGTTTTGGCAAAGAGAATTAAACCGGTGATGGAGGGTTTGATCTCCGAACACCAATCGGCTTTCTTGTCAAGCCGTAACATACTTGATGGTCCGCTAATTCTAAACGAAACGATTTCATGGGTGAAAAAGTCCAAAGGCAAAGCGTTCATATTAAAGATTGACATAGAGAAAGCATATGATACGATTAATTGGGAGTATATTGATACGGTCCTAAACCAAATGGGGTTCCCGGAGTTATGGCGGATGTGGATTCGGGGAATTTTAAAATCGGCTAGAGCGTCGGTACTAATTAACGGTTCACCCACTCGGGAGTTCAACTGCGAGAAAGGGGTACGTCAAGGGGATCCTCTCTCACCGTTCCTTTTTATACTTGCAATGGAAGCTCTTACGGGTTTTATCAAGAAAGCTGAAATGTTGGGTTTAATTAATGGGATCAAACTTCCAAACAACGGGCCATGTCTTTCTCATCTAATGTACGCGGATGACATAATTTTTACAGGTGTATGGGGGGAGACAAATTTCAAAAACATTATCAGATTGATGCGATGTTTTAGTATGATCTCAGGTCTGAAAATAAACAATAAAAAGTGAAATTTGATTGGTATTGGTATTGGTGATGCGTCGGTGGAAAGTTTGGCTTCGGATATAAAATGCATAGTCGGTACCTTCCCATGTAAGTATCTTGGTCTATTGCTTGGGGCGAATATGAATCTTGCTAGGAATTGGAAATATGTGATTAACTCTCTTAAATCAAGACTGTCAAGATGGAAAGCGGCTTCGCTATCTATTGGTGGGAGAACAACATTATTAAAGTCGGTATTGGACAGCCTTCCTCTACATTTCTTCTCGCTCTATCGAGCCCCAAAATGTGTTTTGGAGGGTCTAGAAGGAATTAGAAGGAGGTTTTTTTGGGGTGGGGATGACGAAAAAAAGAAGACGAATTGGGTGTGTTGGGAGAGGACTATCGGCCCTAAAGAAAAAGGTGGGATTGGGTTGGGCTCTCTGCGGGACATGAATTTGAGTCTATTGCTAAAGTGGTTGTGGCGTTATAAAACCGAAGAGGGTAGGTTGTGGAGAAAGGTTGTGAATGCAATACACTTTCACCCTCGATCTTGGTCAAGTCTACCTGTGAAGGCTGGAGTTGCGGGGGTTTGGAATGCTATAATGAAAGTGGAAAACGATTTGGCAAATTATAATATTCATATAGGAAGCTTAATGAAAGGGGAGTTGGGGGATGGTTTATCAATCAGGTTTTGGATTGATAAATGGGTGGGTGATATACCTTTAAAAGATAAATTTCCTGCCCTATTTGCTTTAGAATCAAATAAAAATATTTCGGTAGCCGGAAGAGTCAATGTTCAACATCAAAATATGACTGGAGGTTGGGCATGGAGTAGACCTCCAATGCTTCCGGAAGAGTTGGATGAGCTGGATAAATGCAACAGGATTATTAGGGGGGTAAACTTTCGAGATAGTAGGGATAAATGGGTGTGGGAATTGGATAACGGGTTTTCGGTTAAATCATGTCGAGAGTTACTATGTAGACATGCGGTCCCGTTTTATCCGTTTGAGTGGGTTAAGTGGCTGCCTAAAAAAGTGAGTATTTTTGGTTGGCGAGCCGAACAGGACAGGTTGCCAACGTTGTGTGGACTTCACAAACGCAACATATACCGGGGCGACGTCACCTGCAAGCTATGTGGTGAAGGCGATGAGGACGCGGGGCATCTGTTTACATCTTGCTTTGTAGCTGCGCAAATCTGGCATAAAGTGAGTCTGTGGTGCAAGATCCCTCATATATTTGCATTCTCCTTCAAGGATTTGCTGGGTATTCACAAAAGACAAGGTTTAGAAGGCTGGAAGGTAAAAGCTATTCAAGGCATTATCCTAGTGGCATGTTGGTCAATATGGAAACATCGGAATGAGTTGATTTTCTCAGGCAAGCGGGTGTACATCGACAAAATTTTTGGCGAGATTCAAACTTCTTCATTTTTATGGTACAAAAACAGAGGTGGAAATAGGGAGATAACCTGGGAGATGTGGAGGAGTTTTTCATTTGTAATGTAGTTTTGTGTTCTAATTTGTAAATTTTGGGGGATCATACTCCATTGTACCTGGGTGTGGCCCTGCTCTAGTATCTTGCTAGTAGCAGTGGCTGTCCATATTTGGTTTATTTTTAATATGCGGCCGTTCAAAAAAAAAAAAAAAAAAAAACCCCAATTAAGTTTAGCCCACATCCTTTACAAACTTCAAAACTCCATACGATAACAAACTCCATAATACACAAGTAAATTTATTACCTCTTAAATGTATTAACTAGTATTAAGCCCCTGCGTTGCAGCGGTTGTTGTAAAATTATGTCAAGTAGTACCAATGTCATACTACTGTCAGCGACCACCAACACCGGAAAAGCTCGTAAAAACAAATTAAATGAAAATGAAAAAAATAACGCCGAGTGAAAAGCAGACGTAAAATCTTTGAATCACGAACGCTCGTTGCAGAGAAATTAATAGAAACGTAAAACATAGAAAAAATAACTAAGTCAATTGAGGACCCGCACGTTGGTCGAACTTGTTAAACGGAGAAAAATAGATGTGTTGCGACAGGCCAGTCAAACAGGAAAAAAATATATGAAAAAAATGTTGAACCCCACACGCACGTTGCGGTGCATTAACTCACAAAATTTAGAACGAAACAAAAAACTTGAAAATGATGAAAAGTATGGTGGACCAAAAGTGAAAATAAAAAAGAGTTGGGATTAAATTGCAAAAGATGAAAAACTTTGGGTTAAAAGTAAAAAAAAAACAAAAAGGTTTAAATTGCAAAATTGAAGTTATTTATTAATTTTAGATAAAGATAAGTATAAAAATAAATGATATCTATATATTAGTTATTAATATTAATACCTTTCAAAAAAAAGTTATTAATATTAATATTAAAAGAAATTTATTAAATAATTATAAATAAAATTTATGAAGTTGAAGGAAAGAATGTCATGTGCCATTATTTGGAGTCTTTTATTATAAGTTAGATTAGATTCAATGGAACAATACATAAACAAACAAGTTAGTTTCAGTATATTAATAATCAGTTTCATTTAGTGAGGTAAACAATTAAACAAAACTTAACTCCACTAAACAAGATTAAACAATAATAATAATAATCAGTTGGACAAAGCTAAAAAAACAAAGAAAACAAGAAAAAAACAAATAAATATTAAAAGATGAGTTTTTATTTTCTTCATGGCTTTGGGCAGTTGGGCCCTACTTTAGTATAGGCATATACTATTCTCACACCCCTATAATCTTATTTTCACATCTTAGAAGTAAGCGGGTCGTATAAGGTTATACGACCATATTGAATGCTGCTGCACAAAAATAAATGAAGTGGAATATTTTTTTGTTTTACATGTATACGGGTCATATAAACTTATACGAGCCGTATACAATTGTATACGAGCAATATAATGTTATACGATCAAATGTGTTTATTTTTGTGAGTTTTGATCAGATTTTTGTGTTTTTAAGATCTGTATACGGGCCGTATAATATTATACGACCCGAATATAAGTTTTTTTTTGGTGTAAAACCGAGTAACCTTTTAATAAGTTTTACTAATTCTTTAGATAGCGTTTCCCGTATTATTTAGATATATCAGATTATGTTACGAGTTTGTAAAACTTCTATGTGACAATAGTATTTGCCGTAATATTTTTTATATATACATCGGATAAGCAAAACATATGCATATGATAAACAATACCATAACAATTATTAAACAAATAAGATAATAAACAATACGATAACAATTATTAAACAAACAAGATATAATATAAACATAAGATTAATATTTACAATGTTTTACATCTAAAACAACAAAAGGTAAAGATTTACAATGTTTCAAATCTAAAACAACAAAAGATAAATATATACAATAAGCCGCTACGGCGATAGTGGTGGTGGTAGTGGTGCAGCGCCAGCTCGTGGATGTAGAGGCATGCTAGAATGCATAACAATAATCGCCTGCACGATCCACTGTATGTCCTCCCACATAGCAGCTACATCCGACTCGACCTGAGCCAGCCTCTCCTCCACCCCCGCTGGAGGAATCACACGTGGTCTCACGCTCCGTCTCTCGTACGGGCGATCACCCCGTACATCCTCCACATCCTGCTATGATATGTCGATCGCAGCATCAACTCCCCCTCGAACCCGCTTCCCTTTCCCCCGTCACCCCACCCTCACCCTCACCATCACCCTCACCTCCCTCGCCCCCTTGCGTGCCTCCCTCTACGGTGGCTGCCCTGGGAACCACTGGGTACGACCGTCGTCAAGCGACAAAATCACCCGGACCTTGTCCAGTGGCACCTCGTAAGCAATCCCCATCGAGACTGTTGTGGCCCTAAATATTGGATCAACCTGACGTGTGATGGTCATATCCAGAGCCACCTACGGGGACAAGAAGCGTAACCAGTGCTTTGCCAGACGGGTGCCGAAGCCACCACAACTAATGTGGCTCGAGGTACGCTTAAAAACGTACTCGGCGAAGTATGTGGCCAAATTGTATGCCAAGTCCCCCCCCCCCCGCGCCGGTAAGTAGGTCGTGCAATAAGAACATGTCATTTTGGGTGACCCACTCCTTTCTATCGTGACGACTCGCAATCATCACGACGATACACCGATGTAGGTATCAGTGCAACGGGTCGTAAATGCGCGACACCCGCGCCTTCGGGGATCGCGAACGCGGTGTCACGAACTCCCCGGTACCAATAGTGCGCCACCAGATCCACAACACGCCAAAGGACGTGGTGGTTGGCGCATCCAAAAATGCCTGGGATGCTGACTCATCCGATGAGTACAGACCCGAGGCAACAGCAAACTGGGGGAGCGTCATCTGGCGAGGCTCCCCGCAAAGAGTAAACGACACCGCGTGGGTATCCAAAAATGTTGTAAACCTCTACCACGGGTGTCAGAAAACGCAAACGTACATAAAAACTCTAATGTAATCTCCCTGTGGGCCCGCTCTCAGGCTGCCTCAAATAAACACGCCCACGCGGAGGTAGCTGACATGAACTCCCGGACCCGACCGATCGATCCAATCTCGGTCAAAAAACCTATATCAATGGTCCGGGGAGCATCCAGCTACATCTTTCGTAATCTACCCAAATACTTATGGGCAGACGTACCTCGGGGGATCGCGCTAACAAACTGCGCCGTCTCCGTAAAATCCTCCACAACCTCATCCTCCTGACCTCGTTCCCGTCCGCATCTTCGACCTGCTCCGCGTTGACGTACTCCAGCCACGGATGACTAAGCCATATCATCTGTAAACAATAACAATCACAGGTGTGTAAGGATTATATGATTAACGTTCATGTATTATATGAGGTGTATATGATCTGTACAAAACTCGTATACGTTACGTATACGCACGTATTATACGTCTCGTATACGATCCGTATTATACCCCCCGTATACGATCCATACAACGGTCGTATACGCACGCATTAAACTGTAACAACCCGACAACCGAAGGTCGCCCTAGTTGTTCCTATTTTATCCTAGTTTCATTCGTAAACGCTTGTACTCTGAAGATTCGATGATTACTATGGGTTAACTATATTTAAAACACCTTTTATATCGCTTATTTATCACATTTGAACGCTTATTACTTAAACGCTCATCGCAACGCAAACTCGAAACGGAGATATACTTATATTAATTGTTATTTGTGTGTTTAGATGTTAAATATGTTATATGTGTTTGATAAACGCTCAAACACTCACTCACGCAACTCGATTTATCTCGCTAAAACGCAACGCAACGCGATACTTAACATCTCGCTAAAATACTTAAAGTACTCGAACTAACTAACGCAACAAAACTTACCAAACGAACATCCTACACGCGAAACGAGAGCTTTCTGTATGAAACAGGCAGCTTCGTACGAAGCCACCAGCTTCGTACGAAGCTAACCTGCGTGCACCACTCCTCCTATAAATACCTAACTCACTCTCATTTCTTCATTTTGCAACTTGCTCTCACCCAACACTCCCACTCGCTCCTCTCGATTTCCAGGTAAAAAAACCACCTATTTTTACACAAAACACAATGTTTTCCGCAACGATTTTCCACGAGGTTATTTCCGATTTCATCTAAACTTCTCTTTTTACCAAAAATCTTCATCGTTTTCCTTAAAACTTCAGATTTTGTTATGGATCTACACTTAATCGAGTGTATTGGGCTTAGCTTTGGTTTCCCAAGATGTAGATCTGAATATCTCGCACTCACCAAGTGTTTAATCCATAGAAAAGCCATTTTAAACTCGATTTTTACACAAAAACGGACCAAAACCGACATATATTTCGTTCACTGAATAGTGGGACGAAGTGGTGTCGAAACCGTCATGAAATGGACTCGAAAACACATCTGTTTTAGGCAAAATGTAACACCCCGAAATCGGGATTGGTAATTAAACCATGTTAATAATAATGAATAGGTAAAATACCGTTAGTAGTAAAAGTAAACCCGGTGAATATTAGGAATTTAATAGATAAACCTAATATTAAATAAAAAGTGAATAAAAGCTTTTTGAGGAAATAAAGATAATAAGGGGCCCGAGTTAACGGGATTTCAAAATAAAACGGGTTATGACTTCCCCGAACCCACTAAGTAACTAGGGATATCAACTTAGTTAATTAAGTGTTGTAAAAACAATAAAAGAAACATGAAATAGATAACCCTTTTATAAACTATGGAACTAGAGGGACTAAACATGGGCAAATGTAATAAAGTTTTGATTAAATCAAAATTAACTCAACAAAAACACACACGTACATGTGTTCCTGCGATCTCCACAGAGCTTCTAGAGCTCAAACCCTAAATTCCAAGAATTCACCAAATTGAAAGGGGAAATCAAGCCAAAATCGAAATCCAAGCATAGATTAGTGATCACCGCAGTAAAGGGGTCATAAGGTATGTAAAATTTCATGGTTTGATTCCATCTTGAATTCTAGATGAACACATGAGATTCGAGATTAGAGCTTGCATGATTGTTGTTTGGATGAAATTTGTAATGAAATTATGTCTAGGAGTAAACCCTATTCATTTGTTGTTGAATTAGTGCTTAAACTATGAAATTCATAATCATCTATGTAAGTGTTAAATGGGTTTTGTGGGAAGATGATGAACACTAGATTTATGATCATCAATTTGGTGTTATTCAATTTCCATGAAGTAAGTCTAGGTGTTGTTATGCATGCTAGACATAAGAACTTGTGAATGATGCTAAAACTTGGGTAAATAATTAGTTATGAAAATTGATTGTTGATTTTATAGAATATGCCCACAAGGTGTTTGTTAAAATGCCTAAGTGAAAGTTCATATGTTGAAATTACGAATGAAACGCGTAATTGCCTTGTTTGACTAATTACGTGAAAGATGGGTTAAAGCCGGTTCTAATCATAATGTTGATTTGACTTAATTGTGTAAACCATGTGATCAAAAAGTTGTTAACTTTTTGATAAGCTAAGTTAACTAACCATGAAGTCGAATAGTAGCTTTAGCATAGAAAATAAGTGAGGTGGAATAGTCGTGATTTTCTTATGACTAATTTAACCGCCTTGTAAATGATTAACAATAGTTTGACGCCTAACGAGCTAGGTGGAGGCTTGGGAAAGAAGCGGTCAAACGAACCAAGCACGAGAAGAAAAGCGTATTCGGAATGCCAGGTAAGTAAAACTTACACCCTTATGTAGGACACGTGTTTATTTTATAAACTATAAATGCGAAAGATGTAATACCCAAAATAAGGGTTCCGACACGACCGATACAAGCCGGAACAAGTATAAATGATAAAAACCATGGTTTATGGTAGACGGGGCAAATGGGTGAATTTGGAAATCTAAAACCATGCTTTTATTCTAATTTATGTAAATGTTTGGTCTTATAGTCCAAACGGGTCAAATGGTGATGAAACTCCATTTGATAATATCGACTAATGTGATTGTCAAGTCGTATGTTATCAGGAATGATTAGCAATTTGGATAATTGCGACGCCATAGAATGTTGGTTAATTAACGCGAGGTATAAAACGGGTTTATATGTTGACTCGAGCCAGGTACGCACTTATATAGATTTATGATTTAAAATGAAATGTTGGTCAAATACCTTAGCAAAGGGACCAATGTCGTAAAAAGGAAGAAATAAGTTGACGAAAATGCCCTTGATAGGTAAATCGGGCAAACGACCCTTAGAGGTCGTTTAGATACTAGTATTATCATCACGTAACTCTTAGACACATGTAAGAGTTGCAGGCATCAACTTTGGGGGTCAAATGCCTATGAACGGGTTAATCACGTAAAATGACTATCCTAAGGGTAAAAATTAGGAATGTG
The DNA here is from genome assembly GCA_030545235.1 of Helianthus tuberosus. Taxonomy (NCBI): domain Eukaryota; kingdom Viridiplantae; phylum Streptophyta; class Magnoliopsida; order Asterales; family Asteraceae; genus Helianthus; species Helianthus tuberosus. The sequence continues at coordinate 19,508,914 of CM060399.1, forward strand.
GTTCATTATGTTAAATCCACCACAAAAATAGTTGTGGTGGAATATAAGAGGCTATTTTAAAGTGAGAATACGAAGTGTAGAAAGAGAAGAGAGAGTTTGATGCTTAAATGTACATAATTCGCTCTAAACGGGTCAAAATAAGAACTTTAGCGTAGACGGGTTTTTATTATGTAAGAATCCCATGAATTGAAATTTATATGATAGGGGATATGGAAATTATGAATTTCATGAGTTTAAGGATCAAATAAACATGTTTGTTTGATAAAAAAAATCGAACGGGTCAAAATTTGGTAAAAAGGGTAATAAGCCGAAGACTTTAAAGTCTGAAATTTTGTTAAATCAAATGTTGGATTTTGACTCCATAATGTGGAGAATCAAATTACAATCACGTAGGAAGAAACGGTAGGTCAAACGGACAAGCGGATTGAAAGATACGGAAGTTTTCGTGTCAAAAACGGCAAAATGGAAAGGTATAATTCAGGGGCCACCGTAACTTACGGTGCCCACCGTAAGTTACGGTGGGGCTGAAATCATTACGGTGATTGCCTCCTGTGTTACGGTGGGAAAATTTTTAATTCAGGGGCGGTGGAGGCCAGATTCAAGTATTGGTTTTTTGATCAAGATTTCAATGTTGGATTTTCCTAATTTCCTTGTTGTATTAGTTATTTAATTATCAAAACTGACTTTTAAGTTGGTTTTGATCATAGGTAAATATCGAGGGTCCCGGATGAAGATCAAGCATCGAGCAAGAACCGAACACACGTTAAACAAAGTTTCCGCAATGTTGTTTCGCCGTTATTCTAAAACGATGAATTAAACCACATTACGTTGTATCACTTTAAATTGTAAAAGTTTTTAATAAACCAGTATTTAGCATGAACATTTAAATATAAATATTCAGTAATTGTGATTTATTTAATGAAAATCGCAAAACAAATTTATGGTTGTTACAAGTTGGTATCAGAGCCTTGGTTTAAGAGATTCAAGTATGGTGGGAAAACTATGCTTGGACTTAAACCTTATGCTCTTAATAAAGATTGGTGTTCGGTTCGAGGCTTGATCACAAATCCGGTAAGTACATGTATGTTAATAGTTTAGTATGCTAAAGTGTTGAAAACAACACGTAGGGCTATCGTGTGATACACGTTACCCCAATTAAAAAGGATTGGTATGGTTGATGAAAATACGCGCGTTGACGCGTATAGTAGAAAAAGCCTTGTATTATAATACGGGCGATTATTGAAGTTGACATTACTAACTCTTGTGAATGTTTTAATTCAAGGAAACTCGCATCTGAAGATGACGAGAGTGGAACGAATTGTAGATATGATGATGGAACGGTCCGAGATAGGATAAGAAGAGCATACTCATCAAGGACCTAAATCGCGCAACGATCACAAATAAGTAATGGCAAGAAAGCCCGTTAGGCCAAGCATTTACCAGGTGCATGTTTAAATTTTTGCATGAATAGAAATATGCAACAAATACGTAGAAAATGATTGTTGCATATGTAAATTAGAAACTTGGAAAACCAGAATAGAAATACATATCCAGGATATTATTTCCAAGAAAACTAAATAGAGGCGTTACTTACATAGGGCATGATGTGAAAACTATAAAAAGGTCATGTATGTCATGTGTTAATCGCTTACTCTGGCCAAGTAAGTAATGGCATATGATACCATGAGTTTCTTATAGCGGACACATTTACATCCGATGTAGTAAGGACGGGGTGAGAGGGACAAATTAAAAAGTACCCAAATGAATCAGATAAGCAGAATATCTGATCATAATGTAAACGCACAGCCGAGTGACGGAAGTGTATTATATTAGGATGATGAGCCCGAGAGAAGGGACAAAGACACATGTAAAGTGATTAAGGTACGCACTGGGAGGGGGTGTACTTACACTCGAACCCGGAGAATACAAACATGTAAAATGATTAGGATATGCTTTGGGAGGGAGTGTACTTGCACTCGAACCCGGAAAATGCAAATATGCCTCTTAAAGGGCCGTTTTTGTAAAACGTCAAACTCGAGGACAAAAGTCGGAATATAAAAATGAAGCGAGGTCTTAATGCATACCGGGAGGGTTGCAATAATAACGACTTCGGTACAACACCCGGTTGATGGGTAAGAATTTAACACATGCGTAGACCGAGAAACGGGAACTCGGTTGGAAAGTTAAAAGACTCGGGTTTTGAGTCATAACTAAAAGACGACAAAATAATGTAAATAGAAATTTTGAATAAGTTATGTTCAACTATTTTAAAGTTGAATGGGTTGAATATAATATCATGCCGAACGGCATGAGTAAACGCAAGCGGGATAAAGGTAGCGTTAAATGCAAAAGAGTAATGAGCCCGGTAATGGGACATAACCAAATAAAAATATATGCAAATCAAATAACAGTAAGCATAAGAGGAACTGACGTATAAATGACGTGAGAAGTCATATGTAGGAAAATTGTCCGAACGAAAACAATTGTAGCCACGAAACTACAATCAATGTTAACGGAACCTAAGCTTGAAACCAAATGATTCTTCAAACAAAAACAGGGTGCCTTGACACCAAACATGTATTTTAAGAATGACATGAGTAAGGAGTGATCTACGGGATCAACATAACCTTTAGGGTTATAAACAAATGAAAGGTCTACGAGACTAAAACGACCCACAGGTCATGATTAGAAAGAACTTATTGTAAGACCCGTCTTAATTTATCAAGATTATATTAATAAACTACGCATTTTACATGAAAATGCGACCTTTCAAAAACTTTTATAAGTTATCATTCATACATGATTAAAACATTCAAAAGATAGTAACAATTGTTTACATAGTTCACTTTTGATAACAAGGTTTAAACTCAAATACGGAAGCTTCATTTATCGTGTGTTCGGTTCTTGTTAGGCGCTTGATCTTCATCCGGATAGCAGATATCATTTACCTGTAATCAAAACCAACACAAACGTTAGTTTTGATAATTATGTAACATGTTTCTTCAAGTACTTTGAGCCAAATAAGTGAAACAAACAAAATCTGCAAGTTGTACCCCTGTCGCGTACCGCGACAGGGTTCCCTAATTCTGTCGCGTGCCGCGACCGTGGTCGTGTGTCGCGCCCCAACCATCATGGTCCTTCGCGTGGCGCGAGGGTCACCATTTTCTAGCAGGTTTGTTTCTGCAACCTGCATTTTTTTTTTACATAAACATGCATAACTTTCAAACGACACATCCGTTTTACGCGATTTTTATTTCGTATTGACCGTAATGCAGTCACCTATGTAATCAACACTAAGGTTTGTAACGATGCTGATTTATAAGCTAACGGCTTATAAATCTCTTATACAATTATTCGACCCGTTTCATAATCTATTAAACGACTTGTTTCTAAATCATTTTTAAATCATCATAGAACCTTGGACTACTTGTTAACTCAAAAATCTTTAACTCGTGAACATAACTTTTATGTATTATGCGACCAATGCCCAAGCAATGCGCATAATTCATTTTGACCCGTTTAGGAGATTTAAACATTTAAGTTCAAATCTCGCTCTTCTCTTTCCACACATCACATTTCCACGTTAATATGTCCACTTATACTCCGCCAATTTACGCGTACCTGGCTCGGGTCAAAGTATTGACCCGTTTTAATACCTTGCCTTAATAATTTACTGATTCATAGCAACGCAAATTCCATAATCCGTTTTACCCTGTGAGCATCGGACTCGACAAGCACTTATTAGTCATTATTCGTCAAATGGTGTTAACATTACCATTTGACCCGTTTAGTCTAAATGACCAAACATTTTGCACTTATATTTGAATGGTATTTATTTTCCATTTCATTATTTAACCCATTTCGCCCATTTTGCCATTAAACATACTTCTTTTTTTTATTATTTTATTCGTCCCGACCCGTATCATTTCGTGTCGGAACCCATATTTTGGATATAACCTTGGTCGTGTTTATAATCTATAAAGCAAATACGTATCCATAAAAAAAAGGGTGTAAGCTTTACTTACCTTGCATCCTTGCGAGCTTCATACTTGAACTTGTATCCATTTGACCCGTTCATTTCCAAGCTCCTATCTAGCTTGTCAGAGTCAAACTACCATATCATATCCACAAGATGATTAGATTAGTCAACATTAACATGACCACCACACCTTATGGATTCACACACTTATTCATCAAAGTATGCTATTTATTCAACAACTATATATATATATATATATATATATATATATTTCATAACTCTTTCCATTCACTAACCGTTTGACCCGTTAGTCAAGTTACTTATACGAACTACGAACTAGTTAGTAAGTGATTTTGAACACTTTAAACATGTCACATAAAGTGTTATTTGTTCCTAACAATAAATACTTCATGACTAAATCAAGTATACGCAATCATATGTCTTTTTCTGGATTAATAATGACATTATTAATGTGCAGCGATTTTCTATATAGCTGCTGTAATTGACCATTATGACCCATTCAAAGTCAGAACTAGATTAACATGTTCAAAGATGGATCGTAGAAAACTTCAATACCTTGGCAAGCATATAAGGTACACCTTCTAACGAATTTTCTATGATTTTATATGATTTTTATAAAATCAGCACAGCAACTATATTTTCATTTTTCAAACAGCTTTCAAGGTTTTGAACAGCGGTTTAATTCATTCTTTTGGCCTATTTAACAACCACATTTGTTTCTTATGATTGAAAACAGTAAAAATTTACTTCATAAGCTTTCCGAAAAGGTATAGAACACCCAAATCGGATAAACGGTTGATTTTATATGATTTTTTTAAGATTAGTCGAAATCCATATAAAAAGCTGCGGAAATCATGTTTAGGGTCATTTTAAATTCGAACCAAACCATCAAATGCAACCCATTTTCATGGCTAAAACCCTTATTAAACTCTTGGTAATGGTTACAAACCTATAACACAGTGATTGTAGGCTAAGAGATGTCAAAAACGTCATCTATTTCAAGAAGTCATCATATGAATCCTAATTTTATCATCTTTGTCAATTTAAGAACTAGAACTAAAATTAACATATATTCAAGTCCTATTTGGTGATTCTCATACACCATCATGTTTAATTTCATACAAATCAAAGATTTGTCATAAACCCACTACTCATGAAATCATCAAATCAAGCTCTACATACAAACTAGTAGACAACACGATTCACTTGGGCATTTTAACGAGCACCTTATGGGCATGATTTTTATACCTCTTCTATTTAGTTCATGGCTAATATTTTTAACCAAGTTTCAATCATTAAATCAAACCCTTATGTCTAGCACTCATGAACAATATCAAATCTTGCATCATAACATCAATTTTTCTCAGATTTACCATCACTTTTCAAGTGTTCATCATATTTTCATAAAACCCATTTACCACTTACAAGATTAATCCTTCAATCACTTGTTCATGACACTTAATTACCAATTTCACATCTAGGGTTCGTTCCTAGACTTATACTAGTGTCAATTTCACTATAACATTCAATCATTCACACTAAAATTTCATTCATGCATGATTATCACAAACTCAAAATATCACCAAACTATAAATTTCGACATACCTTACGATCCCCTTAGCTCGGTGATCGTTTATATGTATTCCAATCCGAGTTTGGTCTTCAATTGCACCTTCAATTGGAAGATTTTGTGGAGTTTAGGGTTTTACCCTTTTTTCGGTCGTTCCCTACGCACACACACACACACATTCTATGTGTGCGTTTTGTTTTAATTATTTGTTTTAATAAAAATTAGTTTCCTACTTGACGACATTAGTACCTATAGTTTCAAGAATTTACAATTGAAACTAGAACCCATAGTTTATCGTTTCATTACCCATTACTAACTAGGTTAGTTCTACCTAGTTAACTTAATGGGTTCGGGGAGCCATAACCGGTTTTATTTTAGGTCCCGTTAACTCGGGCCTTTTATATACTTTGTTTTCTCAAAGTATTTATCCTTCTTTTTAATTAATATTAGATTATGTATTTAAATCCTTATATTCACCGGGTTAAATTTTACCACTAACGGTATTTTACCCATTCATTATTATTAACGTGGTTTGATTACCAAACCCGTTTTTGGGGTGTTACAATTATAAGGACTTCGCCCTAAAGAGGTGAAAGGCTAATCAAAATAGCCCATAAGGCTAAGTGATAAAACCTACGGGTTAATTAGATAAAGCAAGGGAATCCATTGAGAATCCCCGCATAAAACTAAGACTGTAAAAAAATAAATTATGTACTGTCAATATCCTGGTATGGATAATTGACAAAAGTTAAAGAGAAGATCCTAAAACTAAAACTTTGGTTTTAGTAAGAAATAACAATTTTATAAATATAAATTCTGATAGGAATTTAAATAGTAAACATGAAAGATACAAGTCTTGACACTGATAGGCGCAAGACGATATATTTGAAAAGTGGTATTTTCAAAAATGAAAGGTTGATATAAATTTTTTATTATTCGACATGTTTACTTCTAGCAAAAAAAAATTTATATTGACCAGCGCCTTGCATAAGTCGTAACACTATTTTGACTCTGAATGGTTTTTTTTTTTTTTTTTTTACCGGCTAGACTAATTTCTCGCCGTCACTTTATACCTTGTCACTCGGGTACATCATATTGCCATCTCGGCCTTTTGCGTTTTTCTGATTTCTTGTCTCGTAACTCACGTTACAACATGATTACATTCTACGTCACTTTTAGTGACAGTAATCCCATCACATCTTGTTTAAGTTTATGTCGACTTTTCATTGTCGAAAATCTTTCTTTCGAATGTATCGTTTTACACCTATTGGTGTTAAAACCTATATCCTTTAATATTAACCATTTCTGAGTTCGTCTCATAGTATTCATATTTGTTAAAACGTTGTTTCTTACTAAAACTGAATTTTAGTTTAACGTTTTTCCTTTTAACTAAGTCAATTACTTATATCAAGGAAATTGACAACCCATAATTTATTCTTTTCCGTTCTCGTGTTACGTGAGGAATCATAGCAAGTTCCCTTGCTTTCCTCTATTGACCCGTAGGTTCTTTCACTTAGCGTTGTAGGCTATTTCCTTAGGTCTTCACCCCCTTTTAACGGGGACCCTAAGGTTTATTTCCCTTTTCTTTTATTCGTGACCCGAGAGTCATTCTGGTCCCGTAGACCTTAACACTGCTCGCATTCCCGAAGGTTACGATGATCCCGCAGATTCATCTTTTATTTGTGTCTATATTCAAATGTATATATACATATATAGCTTCAAAGCATCTCTTGTTATGTTTGGAATCGTTTATTTTCGCTTTTGAACTTTAGTTGACCTTGACCGTAGTCTAAGGCTTCATTTGTTTACTTTTGGACTAATTTTCCGACTTTACGTCTTCTTACGTCATTCATACGTCGGTTTATTCTATGCTTGCCATTATTTGGTTCTCACCTACATGTTTTTTTTTTTTTTTTTTTGCAACCCACTACCCGGATTCTTTTACCTTACGGGTTTTTTTTTAAGTACCCATAACCCCTTGCATAGGTTTACTAGTATTTCGTGCTTTTATTTATCCGGTTCGCGCTTACTGACACTAGCAAGCGTTGTTCTTTATTTAATTCGTTTGACTTGTTCGTGTGAAATTTCACCACTTATGAACGTCAAACTTCATTCTTTATTCAACCTGTTCAACCTCGATTGGTTGAACATATTTATTCAAAATTTCTATTTACGAAATTTTATAGTCGTAACTCATTATCCAAGTCTTTTGATTTTTAACATGCGTTCACGTCTCTTGATTTACCCATGCGTTAAAATTCCTACCCATACACCGGGTGTTTTACCGAAGTCGTTATTATTGCAACCCTCCCGGTATGCATTATGACCTCGCTTCACTTTTATATTCCGACTCTGTCCTCAAGTTTGACGTTTTACAAAAACGGCCCGTTAAGAGACATATTTGCATTTTCCGGGTTCGAGTGTAAGTGCACCCCCTCCCAATACATATCTTAATCATTTTACATATTTGTATTCTTCGGGTTCGAGTGTAAGTACACCCCCTCCCATGCGTACCTTAATCATTTTACATGTTTCTTTGTCCCTTCACTCGAGCTCATTATCCTAATATAATACGCTTCCGTCACTCGGCTGTGCGTTTACATTATTATCAAATATTTTGCTTATCTGATTCATTTGGATACTTTTTAATTTGTCCCACTCACCCCGTCCTTACTACATTGGATGTAAGCATGTCCATCATAAAAAGTTCATGGTACCACGTGTTCACCACTTACTTGGCCAGAGTAAGCGATCAATACCTGGTATACATGACCTTTTTTATAATTTTCACATTACACCTCATGTAAGTAATGCCTCTATTTGTTTCTTTTGGAAACACTATCCCGGATAGATTTTCTATTCGGGTTTTTCCAAGTTTTTAATCTACATATGCAACTTTCAATCTCTATGTATTTGTTGCATATTACTATTCACGTAATAATTTAAAATGTGCACCTGTAAATGCTTTCCCTAACGGGATTTTTATGTCGTTAACCTTGTTCGCAATCGTCACGCGATTAAGGTCCTTGATGAGTATGCTCTGCTTGTCATACCTCGGACCGTTCCACCGTCATATCCGCAATTTGTTAAACTCTCGCTATCTTCAGATGCGAGTGTCCTTCAATTAAAACGTTTACAAGAATTAGTAACATCAACTTCAATAATCACCCGTATTATAATACAAGGCTTTTCTACTATACGCGTCAACGCGTGCAATTTCGTCAATTATATTTATCATTTAATTGAGGTAACGTGTATCACACGATAACCCTATTTGTTGTTTACAACACTTTAGCATGCTAAACTATTATCATACATGTACTTACCGAATTTGCGATCAAGCCTCGAACCGAACACTTTATTCTTTTAACCTTGAGCTCTGATTACCAACTTGTAAGACCCGTCTTAATTTATCAAGATTATATTAATAAACTACGCATTTTACATGAAAATGCGACCTTTCAAAAACTTTTATAAGTTATCATTCATACATGATTAAAACATTCAAAAGATAGTAACAATTGTTTACATAGTTCACTTTTGATAACAAGGTTTAAACTCAAATGCGGAAGCTTCATTTATCGTGTGTTCGGTTCTTGTTAGGCGCTTGATCTTCATCCGGATAGCAGATATCATTTACCTGTAATCAAAACCAACACAAACGTTAGTTTTGATAATTATGTAACATGTTTCTTCAAGTACTTTGAGCCAAATAAGTGAAACAAACAAAATCTGCAAGTTGTACCCCTGTCGCGTACCGCGACAGGGTTCCCTAATTCTGTCGCGTGCCGCGACCGTGGTCGCGTGTCGCGCCCCAACCATCTTGGTCCTTCGCGTGGCGCGAGGGTCGCCATTTTCCAGCAGGTTTGTTTCTGCAACCTGCATTTTTTTTTACATAAACATGCATAACTTTCAAACGACACATCCGTTTTACGCGATTTTTATTTCGTATTGACCGTAATGCAGTCTCCTATGTAATCAACACTAAGGTTTGTAACGATGCTGATTTATAAGCTAACGGCTTATAAATCTCTTATACAATTATTCGACCCGTTTCATAATCTATTAAACGACTTGTTTCTAAATCATTTTTAAATCATCATAGAACCTTGGACTACTTGTTAACTCAAAAATCTTTAACTCGTGAACATAACTTTTATGTATTATGCGACCAATGCCCAAGCAATGCGCATAATTCATTTTGACCCGTTTAGGAGATTTAAACATTTAAGTTCAAATCTCGCTCTTCTCTTTCCACACATCACATTTCCACGTTAATATGTCTACTTATACTCCGCCAATTTACGCGTACCTGGCTCGGGTCAAAGTATTGACCCGTTTTAATACCTTGCCTTAATAATTTACTGATTCATAGCAATGCAAATTCCATAATCCGTTTTACCCTGTGAGCATCAGACTCGACAAGCACTTATTAGTCATTATTCGTCAAATGGTGTTAACATTACCATTTGACCCGTTTAGTCTAAATGACCAAACATTTTGCACTTATATTTGAATGGTATTTATTTTCCATTTCATTATTTAACCCATTTCGCCCCTTTTGCCATTAAACATACTTCTTTTTTTTATTATTTTATTCGTCCCGACCCGTATCATTTCGTGTCGGAACCCATATTTTGGATATAACCTTGGTCGTGTTTATAATCTATAAAGCAAATACGTATCCATAAAAAAAGGGTGTAAGCTTTACTTACCTTGCATCCTTGCGAGCTTCATACTTGAACTTGTATCCATTTGACCCGTTCATTTCCAAGCTCCTATCTAGCTTGTCAGAGTCAAACTACCATATCATATCCACAAGATGATTAGATTAGTCAACATTAACATGACCACCACACCTTATGGATTCACACACTTATTCATCAAAGTATGCTATTTATTCAACAACTATATATATATATATATATATATATATATATATATATATATATATATATTCATAACTCTTTCCATTCACTAACCGTTTGACCCGTTAGTCAAGTTACTTATACGAACTACGAACTAGTTAGTAAGTGATTTTGAACACTTTAAACATGTCACATAAAGTGTTATTTGTTCCTAACAATAAATACTTCATGACTAAATCAAGTATACGCAATCATATGTCTTTTTCTGGATTAATAATGACATTATTAATGTGCAGCGATTTTCTATATAGCTGCTGTAATTGACCATTATGACCCATTCAAAGTCCGAACTAGATTAACATGTTCAAAGATGGATCGTAGAAAACTTCAATACCTTGGCAAGCATATAAGGTACACCTTCTAACGAATTTTCTATGATTTTATATGATTTTTATAAAATCAGCACAGCAACTATATTTTCATTTTTCAAACAGCTTTCAAGGTTTTGAACAGCGGTTTAATTCATTCTTTTGGCCTATTTAACAACCACATTTGTTTCTTATGATTGAAAACAGTAAAAAATTTACTTCATAAGCTTTCCGAAAAGGTATAGAACACCCAAATCGGATAAACGGTTGATTTTATATGATTTTTTTAAGATTAGTCGAAATCCATATAAAAAGCTGCGGAAATCATGTTTAGGGTCATTTTAAATTCGAACCAAACCATCAAATGCAACCCATTTCCATGGCTAAAACCCTTATTAAACTCTTGGTAATGGTTACAAACCTATAACACAGTGATTGTAGGCTAAGAGATGTCAAAAACGTCATCTATTTCAAGAAGTCATCATATGAATCCTAATTTTATCATCTTTGTCAATTTAAGAACTAGAACTAAAATTAACATATATTCAAGTCCTATTTGGTGATTCTCATACACCATCATGTTTAATTTCATACAAATCAAAGATTTGTCATAAACCCACTACTCATGAAATCATCAAATCAAGCTCTACATACAAACTAGTAGACAACACGATTCACTTGGGCATTTTAACGAGCACCTTATGGGCATGATTTTTATACCTCTTCTATTTAGTTCATGGCTAATATTTTTAACCAAGTTTCAATCATTAAATCAAACCCTTATGTCTAGCACTCATGAACAATATCAAATCTTGCATCATAACATCAATTTTTCTCAGATTTACCATCACTTTTCAAGTGTTCATCATATTTTCATAAAACCCATTTACCACTTACAAGATTAATCCTTCAATCACTTGTTCATGACACTTAATTACCAATTTCACATCTAGGGTTCGTTCCTAGACTTATACTAGTGTCAATTTCACTATAACATTCAATCATTCACACTAAAATTTCATTCATGCATGATTATCACAAACTCAAAATATCACCAAACTATAAATTTCGACATACCTTACGATCCCCTTAGCTCGGTGATCGTTTATATGTATTCCAATCCGAGTTTGGTCTTCAATTGCACCTTCAATTGGAAGATTTTGTGGAGTTTAGGGTTTTACCCTTTTTTCGGTCGTTCCCTACGCACACACACACACACATTCTATGTGTGCGTTTTGTTTTAATTATTTGTTTTAATAAAAATTAGTTTCCTACTTGACGACATTAGTACCTATAGTTTCAAGAATTTACAATTGAAACTAGAACCCATAGTTTATCGTTTCATTACCCATTACTAACTAGGTTAGTTCTACCTAGTTAACTTAATGGGTTCGGGGAGCCATAACCGGTTTTATTTTAGGTCCCGTTAACTCGGGCCTTTTATATACTTTGTTTTCTCAAAGTATTTATCCTTCTTTTTAATTAATATTAGATTATGTATTTAAATCCTTATATTCACCGGGTTAAATTTTACCACTAACGGTATTTTACCCATTCATTATTATTAACGTGGTTTGATTACCAAACCCGTTTTTGGGGTGTTACAATTATAAGGACTTCGCCCTAAAGAGGTGAAAGGCTAATCAAAATAGCCCATAAGGCTAAGTGATAAAACCTACGGGTTAATTAGATAAAGCAAGGGAATCCATTGAGAATCCCCGCATAAAACTAAGACTGTAAAAAAATAAATTATGTACTGTCAATATCCTGGTATGGATAATTGACAAAAGTTAAAGAGAAGATCCTAAAACTAAAACTTTGGTTTTAGTAAGAAATAACAATTTTATAAATATAAATTCTGATAGGAATTTAAATAGTAAACATGAAAGATACAAGTCTTGACACTGATAGGCGCAAGACGATATATTTGAAAAGTGGTATTTTCAAAAATGAAAGGTTGATATAAATTAAACATGAGATAACACGATCACGGTCAAGAAATGCAATGTGAAGTAGAATCACATTATAACCAAGCGAGCGGTAAAAAAAATAACTGGACTAATAAGTCTAGTTAGTGAGACTGGTTAAGGTCATTTAAATAAATTTGAAAAAAACAAAAGAAATTGTTGTTAAAAGTGAGGTATTTCACTAAAGACCTTTAAACGGGTCAAAGTAACGGATTCATAAAGAATTCGATAGAATATGAAAGCGATGGATATCGCTAGGTTAACCAAACTAGTGGAAATAACGAGATTACATTATTTCAAGTTGCATTATGCCGTATAAGATACGTAGATGATTAATAACCAAAAAGATGTTACCATACCTTTCTGGTAAGTACTAACACTTGATTAAAATATGAGCAATGCTCAACTGATTATCGAGAGCAAGTGCATTGAGTTTAAACTCAATAAACTATGTAAGAAAGGTTTCGGGGACGAAACCTCTTTAAGGGGGTAGACTTGTAACACCCCGAAATCGGGATTGGTAATTAAACCATGTTAATAATAATGAATGGGTAAAATACCGTTAGTAGTAAAAGTAAACCCGGTGAATATTAGGAATTTAATAGATAAACCTAATATTAAATAAAAAGTGAATAAAAGCTTTTGAGGAAATAAAGATAATCAGAGGCCCGAGTTAACGGGATTTCAAAATAAAACGGGTTATGACTTCCCCAAACCCACTAAGTAACTAGGGATATCAACTTAGTTAGTTAAGTGTTGTAAAAACAATAAAAGAAACATGAAATAGATAACCCTTTTATAAACTATGGAACTAGAGGGACTAAACATGGGCAAATGTAATAAAGTTTTGATTAAATCAAAATTAACTCAACAAAAACACACACGTACGTGTCTTCCTGCGATCTCCACAGAGCTTCTAGAGCTCAAACCCTAAATTCCAAGAATTCACCAAATTGAAAGGGGAAATCAAGCCCAAATCGAAATCCAAGCATAGATTAGTGATCACCGCAGTAAAGGGGTCATAAGGTATGTAAAATTTCATGGTTTGATTCCATCTTGAATTCTAGATGAACACATGAGATTCGAGATTAGAGCTTGCATGATTATTGTTTGGATGAAATTTGTAATGAAATTATGTCTAGGAGTAAACCCTAGTCATTTGTTGTTGAATTAGTGCTTAAACTATGAAATTCATAATCATCTATGTAAGTGCTAAATGGGTTTTGTGGGAAGATGATGAACACTAGATTTATGATCATCAATTTGGTGTTATTCGATTTCCATGAAGTAAGTCTAGGTGTTGTTATGCATGCTAGACATAAGAACTTGTGAATGATGCTAAAACTTGGGTAAATAATTAGTTATGAAAATTGATTGTTGATTTTATAGAATATGCCCACAAGGTGTTTGTTAAAATGCCTAAGTGAAGGTTCATATGTTGAAATTACGAATGAAACGCGTAATTGCCTTGTTTGAATAATTACGTGAAAGATGGGTTAAAGCGGGTTCTAATCATAATGTTGATTTGACTTAATTGTGTAAACCATGTGATCAAAAAGTAGTTAACTTTTTGATAAGCTAAGTTAACTAATCATGAAGTCGAATAGTAGCTTTGGCATAGAAAATAAGTGAGGTGGAATAGTCGTGATTTTCTTATGACTAATTTAACCGCCTTGTAAATGATTAACAATAGTTTGACGCCTAACGAGCTAGGTGGAGGCTTGTGAAAGAAGCGGTCAAACGAACCAAGCACGAGAAGAAAAGCGTATTCGGAATGCAAGGTAAGTAAAACTTACACCCTTATGTAGGACACGTGTTTATTTTATAAACTATAAATGCGAAAGATGTAATACCCAAAATAAGGGTTCCGACATGACCGATACAAGCCGGAACAAGTATAAATGATAAAAACCATGGTTTATGGTAAACGGGGCAAATGGGTGAATTTGGAAATCTAAAACCATGCTTTTATTCTAATTTATGTAAATGTTTGGTCTTATAGTCCAAACGGGTCAAATGGTGATGAAACACTATTTGACAATATCGACTAATGTGATTGTCAAGTCGTATGTTATCAGAAGTGATTAGCAATTTGGATAATTGCGACGCCATAGAATGTTGGTTAATTAACGCGAGGTATAAAACGGGTTTATATGTTGATTCGAGCCAGGTACGCACTTATATAGATTTATGGTTTAAAATGAAATGTTGGTCAAATACCTTAGCAAAGGGACCAATGTCGTAAAAAGGAAGAAATAAGTTGACGAAAATGCCCTTGATAGGTAAATTGGGCAAACGACCCTTAGAGGTCGTTTAGATACTAGTATTATCATCACGTAACTCTTAGACACATGTAAGAGTTGCAGGCATCAACTTTGGGGGTCAAATGCCTATGAACGGGTTAATCACGTAAAATGACTATCCTAAGGGTAAAAATTAGGAATGTGGTTCATTATGTTAAATCCACCACAAAAATAGTTTTGGTGGAATATAAGAGGCTATTTTAAAGTGAGAATACGAAGTGTAGAAAGAGAAGAGAGAGTTTGATGCTTAAATGTACATAATTCGCTCTAAACGGGTCAAAATAAGAACTTGAGCGTAGACGGGTTTTTATTATGTAAGAATCCCGTGATTTGAAATTTATATGATAGGAGATATGGAAATTATGAATTTCATGAGTTTAAGGATCAAATAAACATGTTTGTTTGATAAAAAAAAAATCGAACGGGTCAAAATTTGGTAAAAAGGGTAATAAGCCGAAGACTTAAAAGTCTGAAATTTTGTTAAATCAAATGTTGGATTTTGACTCCATAATGTGGAGAATCAAATTACAATCACGTAGGAAGAAACGGTAGGTCAAACGGACAAGCGGATTGAAAGATACGGAAGTTTTCGTGTCAAAAACGGTAAAATGGAAAGGTATAATTCAGGGGCCACCGTAACTTACGGTGCCCACCGTAAGTTACGGTGAGGCTGAAGTCGTTACGGTGATTGCCTCCTGTGTTACGGTGGGAAAATTTTTAATTCAGGGGCCACCGTAACTTACGGTGTCCACCGTAAGTTACGGTGGAGGCCAGATTCAAGTATTGGTTTTTGGCTCAAGATTTTAATGTTGGATTTTCCTAATTTCCTTGTTGTATTAGTTATTTAATTATCAAAACTGACTTTTAAGTTGGTTTTGATCACAGGTGAATGTCGAGGGTCCTGGATGAAGATCAAGCATCGAGCAAGAACTGAACACACGTTAAACAAAGCTTCCGCAATGTTGTTTCGCCGTTATTCTAAAACGATGAATTAAACCACATTACGTTGTATCACTTTAAATTGTAAAAGTTTTTAATAAACCAGTATTTAGCATGAACATTTAAATATAAATACTCAGGAATTGTGATTTATTTAATGAAAATCGCAAAACAAATTTATGGTTGTTACACGAAAACACAGCTCCGAACGCAAAAACAACCACTTATGCGAGCTGAACTATTATGTACGAAGTCCCGGCTTCGTATGGAGGTACTGCCTTCGTACGAAGGCACACCCAGCTTCGTACGAAGGTACTGCCTTCGTACGAAGGCACTGGCTTCGCACAACACTGCCCAAGTTCCCACCTATGACTTGAACAAAGACCTCTCCGGCTCTAAGTTTAATTAGTAGCTTAAGGCTGGAGGGATGAACACTCGATTTCCCGAAGAATGTCGCGAAGAACACTCGATTTTGGACAGCGGAAGCAACACTTGTATGAAGCCTTCCTTCGTACGAAGGCACGCCTTCGTACAAAGACACTAGCTTCATACGAAGCCTCTGTTTCCCACTCGACACTCCGATTTTGACCGTTTCAGCACTTTGGAAGACTTACGCATTATGTCCCCGTACGTAGGCTGATCCGGCGCTCCCTTCAATCCATACCAGACTGTGTTTACTTGTTAAGCACGCACTGTGAGTATACTCGAACCCTGTTTCGCTTAACGCACTTTTGGGTGTTACATACGTTCTTTATCAAAACACAACGCACACAACGCTTAAACTCTTTTAAAACGCTAACCGCTCTTGCATGTCATACGTGAATCGATGAATGGTTGTTTGCTATATTTACACAGTGATTACTTACCCTACCAGCCTTAGTAACGATAGTACTATAGTTTGGACTCAACACCTGTTTATTCAGGGGTTGTTAAGGATTACTTACTTTACATGCTCACTACGGTGAACATGTATCGCGCATACTCTACTCGCAGTCATGTTGGTTAGCTTGTATCATTGTCGATAGCTTACTTGATTCACCTCTCTATGTGTTACATGCTGGTTATGCGTAAACGCTTTATTACTATACTTATGCTAAACTTGTGTACTCACCTTTACATTATTGTATTGACTTTATTTTAACGTATGTGACAGGTTGATGGATTGTTTGCTGCAAATGGATAGGATTGCTAGAAACTCACCTAAAAATCTAAGTTATCGGATTGGTTTTGTTTGAGAGATTTGAAATATGTTATGACTTTTGTTGACTTATTTGTTTGATAGTATGGGATATTGAACTTGTTAAATATTATCACTAAATTAGTCGTTATGGATTCTCTTGAGCAATCTGATTCGCTTAGTGTCGCGCCCCGATGATTCCGCCATCAGTTGGGGTGTGACAGATTGGTATCAGAGCCATAACTATAGGGAATTAGGTTGAGTCATACAAAACGGACCTAGTCTATAGTCTAAGTACTAAACAGACCCTCTTGTACGAACCTACTCGATTCATACGAACCCGTCAAAGCAAGATGTTCCAATGGTTTGACTCTATCGAGGTTACTTTCCATCAAAGCGGATGCCCAGAGAATCTCCGCACTGTGAACGCTACTGGGGTATTTCAGTCAAGGGCACTTAATTAGTGGACCGTTGAGCGCAATAATCGGTGCATTTTAAGTACACGTTATTGAATATTAATTATGATGTAAATGCACTAATCTATACTATATAATAAAATAAACTAATGAAAGGACACGTGTCATTCATTGAAGCCATCTATTTTTTTATAGATAATTAATATCAATTAAAAGATAATTATAAAATTAAGTTTAGTATAAATTTAAACAATTCGTATAGAAGATAATATAATATTTTAAAATATTTATCAGATTTCAAAATTAGTTATTCTGAAATTACACTAAATATAAATTAATATAATGTAAATAATTTATTTATTTTATTAAACTAAAGTAGTTAATGGTAGAACCTATTTCAAAAATGTATATAAGGGGTAAACAAAAATATTAATCATTGTTTATTGGTTCTATACTTTTATTTTTATTTTATTAAACTAAAGTAGTTAAGGGCAGAACCTATTTCAAAAATATTTATAAGGGGTAAACAAAAATACTAATCAATGTTTATTGGTTCTATACTTTTATTTTCGTATTCAACTCTCAACTCAAATACAATAATCACTATGTTTACGTGACATTTATAAAAACCATCACAGCAATCACCCCATCCATCGTATATCGAGTATATCCGTTAGTTTTTTTTAAGATATAAATTTTTATTAGATTCAAATATAACATTTTTATTTTTTACTATAAAAATTTATATTTATTCAACTCGTGTGATACACGAAGTTTTTAAAAATATAACTTTTTTATTATGTAGTATATAAAATTAGATTTATTCAATCTATATAATACATAGGGTTTATAAAGATATAACTTTTTATTGTTTGATATATAAAATTACATGTGTTCAACCCGTATAACACATGAGGTTCTTAAAAATGTAACATTTTTTTATTATTTAATATATAAAATTAAATTTACTCAACCTGTACAATACACAGGGTTCTTAAAAATACAACTTTTTAATTATTTAGTATATAAAATTACATTTATTCAACCCATGGAATAAACGAGATTTCTAAATATATATATATTTTATTATTTGGTATATAAATTACATTTATTCAATCCGTGTAATAAACAAGTTTTTTAAAGATATATTTTTTATTATTTGATATATAAAATTACATTTATTCAACCCGTGTAATACACGGGGTTCTAACCTAGTTTTATTATAAAATATACTAGGTTATAACCCCGTGTAGTACACGGGGTTGAATAAATAAATTTTATATACCAAATAATAAAACAATATATCTTTTAAAAACCTCATTTAATATATGGGTTGAATAAATATAATTTTATATATTAAATAATAAAAAGTTATATCTATAAGAAGCATATTGTACGGGTTGAATAAATGTAATTTTATATACCAAATAAAAAAGTTATATCTTTAAAACCACGTATATTACACGAGTTGAATAAATGCAATATTGTTTATCAAATAATAAAATAATACATATTTAAAAAACCTCATTTATTACACGGGTTGAATAAAAGTAATTTTTTGTACTAAATAATAATAAAAAATACATCTTTAAAAATATGTGCATTACACAGTTTGAATATGTTGGTGCACGGATTGTCTGTTGACTACGTCTACGTTAAGTTTTAAGTCAAGATAGGTCAACATAGGAGCTTGAAAGTCAAATTAGGTCTTAATGTTGTAGTTTCGCTTTTATGTACATAGGTTAGAAGTAGTTCCGCTTATATTTACATATGGTTCCGCTCATGTGGTCATCAGGTAGTTCCGCTTATTTGTCACTTGGTAGTTTCGCTCATATGGACTGCCATAAGAGCGAAACCTACAGTCCTATAAATACCTTATGTGATCATTAGTTGTGTAACGTTGGAGCGGAACTAGGTCATTGCTTGTGTAACGAAACTCTGTCAAATTTGAATCAGAAAGCAATAAAAGAGAAGGAATTGAAAAGGAAAAGCTGTGTAACTTCATTTACGTTGATTCCGCCTTCGTATGTGAAGATGAACGTTCTCAACTGACTGTTTAGGGTCGGAACACGGTCCAACAAGTGGTATCAGAGCTCAGGACGAGGAGTTCATACTACTACAGCTAGATTCTACCGAATTATCTGATTTCTACTCACTTTCTCTCATACTTTTTCGATTTGAACTGGTTTCTACGGTTGAAATGACCTGATTTTTTAGTATAACGTGTGAATCAGACAATTAACAAACCCTAGAAAGATTCAGGTTAAAACACGGCTTAAAAATGGTACAAATTGGGTAAAAACCAGGTTTCGCTTATTCGGACATCACAAGTTTCGCTCAAAATTACCTAGTTTTGCTTTTACGAACTTGATAGTTTCGCTCATACGGATGTATAGTTTCGCTCAAACGAACCATAAGGTTCCGCTTATTCGTACATTGTGGTTCCGCTTATTCGTACATTGTGGTTCCACTCATTCGTACATTGTAGTTCCACTTATTCGTACACTGATAGTTCCACTTATTCGGACACTTGCTATTTTCGCTTATAGTGACATACAGATTTCGCTTATTTGTCACTTTCAAGCTGATTTCGCTCTTTTGTCACATTTTTTCAAAATCTCTAAAATTTTTCTAAGTGTTTGCTGATTTTGCAGGTACATTCAAAAAGGATGACATATTCTTGAACCCGTTTAGCGACATGTACGCATTTGCTGGAAATTCAGGAGACGATACATCTTCAAGCAACAACAATGAAAACCCGCCAAATGCCAAGAAGAAATTATCGGATGCTTTGGAGGTTGAAAGTGCATTTGGAACTTACAACAAACAACCGAAGTTGATGGCTATCGAGGATTATAGTCGATGGGCAAAGAAATTTGAAGATTGGTTGATGGCGTTTGCGTTTTCTAGTTGGAAGAATCTCAAAAATGGTTACGATGGTGGAAACAAAAAGGGTGAAACTTTATCATCATCTGATGAGATAGAGTCGTTTGTTGCTGAGCAGAAATGTATTGCGTTGATGTTTCAATCTGTTCGTGAAGATATAATCTCTCTGATTGAATATTCTAGTTCTAAAGATCTCTGGGAAAAAATAGAAAAGAAATGTATAGGTAGTGAAGAAATCAAGAAAAACAAAAAGAAACTTCTTAGGAAAGAGTTTGATATGTTTGGGTGTTTAAAGAACGAATCAGTGTCAAAAATGATCGAGAGGTTTGGACACCTGAAGCTGGAACTAGCTAGACATGGTATTAAGTATCCTGATGATGAGCTAGTAGACAAATTGTTCGATTCATTTCCAGACGAAATGGATTGGAGATATTATGCGCTGATGCTGAAAAATACTATCAAGGCACCAGAAGTGTTAACACCAGATTTACTGATTGAGAAACTCGAGAGTCATGAGTTGGAATTGAAGAAGACATTTAAAGTCAATCACTCATCTTATCAGCAAAATTTGGATTTGTATTATCCAAAAAGCATGATGCCAAAAGTAAGTTCTCCCAAGACAGTGTTTTCTGCTGAGAATGTGTTCACAACCAGCAAAGAAAGTCAAAGTGGTCAAAGCAGTGGAAATCACAGTGGTTATCACAGTGGATCTTCATCATCTGCAAGTCATTCTGATGCAAAGAATCGTTTTCAATGCAACATCGCAATAGACTTAAAGAATGCTCAGAATTTTGACGAGGAGTCTGCTAAACAACAGATGATCTTTCTAGCATCTGTGTTGGAATCATATGAAGGGTTAGTAGTAGGGAAGATAGGCAACACCAATCTGACGAAGGAAGATTATGATCAGATAGATCCAGAGGAAATGGAGCTGATCGACATTCGTTGGTGCATGGCCAGTGCTGTTCGTCGAGCACAACGTTTCATGGAAATAACCGGCAGGAAGACAATTGGTGGTCCAACTACCAAGATGGGTTTTGATAAGTCCAAGGTGACGTGCTTCAAGTGTAAGCAAAAAGGTCACTTCAAACGAGAATGCAGAAACGCATATGCTGATGAGTCAGAGAACCCTTTCAGAGAAGATTACTACAAGAAGGCAATTTATCACCAGAATAAATCTGGGCCGCCTAGATTGAAGCAGGTTGAAGACAACAAAGAGAAATCTAGAGCTCTTGCGGTGATTTATGATGATGAAGGGTATGACTGGAGTGAAGAGGTTCTACCGAAAGAAGATGCGATCGGTTATGCTTTCATGGCAAAGAATGAACCTGTTCCGTGGAAAGATGACAGAACTGAAGAGCAGAAGTATAGATACAGAAAAATGTTAGCTGAAAACAGAATTACTAGAATATCTGGTATCTATTTGGAAGCGAAAAGAGCAAGAAGATGGGATCCAGACAGGGAGTGTTATCTTGACCCATATGGAAACATTGTTATTGATCACAACACTCTTGATATAGAAGCCATAATCAAGGAGATCAAAATTGATGATGATTATTGGCAGAATAAATGGTGGGGAACTGGAGACGAAAAAGAGAAAGAAGAGAAAGAGAAAAAGGAGAAAGAAGATAGAGAGAAGTCAAAGAAGATTGATACTGGGGTTATTGACACAACGCAGGAGTTGACTGCTGAGAACTTGGGAAAAATGGCTGACAAAGTGCTGGCTGCTAAAGCACTTGAGGTAGACTCTAACTCTGTGTCTGAGTCAAAAAGCCAGGTCAGTTCAAACGTGTCAACAAATGCGTCAGGTAAGAAAATTGATGGAAATGCTGATTGCAAAAATTGCAACAAAGAATGCAAATTTTGTAACACAGTCACGTATCTCAACGGAAAGAAAGTTGATGATCTGACAGCAAAAGTCAGAAGCGTTGAGAATCAAATTCTTGAGCGTGATAAAAGAGTTAAAGCTTCAACTGAACGGATAAGAGAATTAACTAGCCAAATTGAAAATGATAAAATTGATCATGACAAAATTAAACAAGAAAATGAAAAGTTAATTCTTGAAAACCGTCAGATTTCTGAGAAGTTTGAAAAACTCAAAAGCACAATGAAAGATAATGATGATCGAAATGGTAAAACTTATAAAGAAAATGTTCAACTAAAAGCAGTGCTTAGAGTAAAAGAAGAATCAATCAACCAACAACTGGATGAAATCGCTAAACTGAAACTTAAATTTCAAGAGGCTGAAATTGAAAACGAGCGAATCCAGTTGAAGCTTAACAGTTATAGCTCCGCAAGCTTTGTTTTGCAACACATTGTTCCCAAACCCAGCGGGAAAAACAAAGCTGGTGAAGATGTTTATTTTGATGGAACCGGGGTGGGTTTTCATAAAGTTCCACCGCCGATTTTGGATAATTACACGAAAAAGCAATCAGGGTTGGTTGAAATTGAAGAAGAAAGTGAAATGAATCTTCCGGATTCAATTGATGTCACGTTCACATCTTCCAATGATGATAGTGTCCAAAATGATATTGTAAAAGGTGTTATTGAAAATGTGCTAAAAACGGATAGTGACACTACTGGGGAAGATGGGTGTTTCTTGGACAACTACATTCCGAAACAAAAGTCCAAGAACAACTTAAATGAAGAATCAAATCTTGTCTTGTACAAGATGCTGGGTTCAGATAAGGTGTTTTCGGATTCTGAGTTTCCGATTGAGAATGTTAATATGAACAAATTGACAAATGTTTTCAAGTTGGTCGAAGTTGAGTTGTCAGAAGTGAACAATCTGAGTCAAACAAAGAGAAAAATAAGTTTTGAGAAAGATAAATCATACTACAAGAAATCTGTTAATTCATCACGTTTTTATAATAACAATCGAAATAACTGGTCGGGTGGTTATCAGGGTGGTAGGAATTATCAGAAAAGAAATGTTCCAAACAAGAGGTTTGCTGAAAAGAAAAAGTTTGTGAACAGTTCGAGTTCACTTGCTGATGAAGAGAAAGAATTTTTTTCAAAATCAAATGAAGAGTTCTTTGAGAAAAGAGCTTCACAGTCTCAGTCTGAAGGCACAAGTCGAGTTGTTGATACTCGAACATGTTTCAGATGTAATCAACTTGGTCACATTGCACGAAAGTGTACCAATGTGAAGCCTAAGACTGAAACTGTGAAGATTCAAAAGAAGAAAGTTGACGAAAAGGGTAAAGCACCAATCGTTGTTGAGAAAAAGAGTGTGAAAAATGACAACATCAAAGTGAAAAATGAACCCGTAAAGACAGTGGTAACTAAATTTGACAAATTTTACAAGCGGGTTGCATTATCTCAACAAGTTTGGAAACCAAAAACTGAGAAAAAGATTTCACCTTCTGAGGATCCAATTCAAATTGATTATGATGCAAATTTTCCACCTTTGAAGGCTGAAAACTTCAAAATTCAAATTGCGAGAGTCAAGGTTACACCTAAGGCTGATGAGGCCTGGGTGGACTCCATGTTCGACTAAACAGTTTGAATTGCCGGAGCTTCCTTGATCGCGAAGCATGAATCGGCATCTTTATTAAAGTTTAAGTCAAAGTTTGTTATGTGCAGGAACTTCCAAAACTTGTATCCAGATGGATCATGGATAGTGGAGCTTCAAGACATATGACAGGGAAGACTGCGTTGCTGTATGATGTGAGAAATATCAGTGGTGGTTACGTAGGTTTTGCAGGTAATCAAGGAGGAAGGATTATAGGTGAAGGAACGTTATCCAACGGGATTGTGACGTTTGAAAGAGTTAATTACATTGCTGAGCTGGAGAACAATCTCCTGAGTATCTCCCAAATCTGTGACAGGATGTATACTACTCACTTCACTGATAAAGAATGTTTGATCTTGAAACCAGGATTTGTTATCCCTGAAGAATGGATTATCATGCGGGCACCTAGAGTGAATGATTTATATGTGTTGGACATGAGTGTAGCAACTACAACAACAGGTCAAGCACATTGTTTTGTGTCCAGAGCAACTGAGAAAGAATCGAGATTGTGGCACCGCAAGATGGGGCATATTCACCTAAGGAAGATGAATCACTTGGTGCACAATGATTTGGTTCTTGGAGTTCATGTCAAAGGTTTTCATCTGGAAGGGGAGTGCATTAGCTATGTCAAAGGCAAGCAGAAGAAAAAGTCACATCCTACAAAGCAAGTCAATTCAGTTTCGAGACCTCTGGAAAGACTTCACATGGATTTGTTTGGTCCTGTGAATGTCAAAAGTATTACAGGAGATTACTATTGTTTGGTCGTTACTGATGATTATTCCAGATTTTCGTGGGTTTCTTTCTTGAAAACGAAAGACGAAATGTTTAACAGTTTGATGGCGTTGTTCAAGAAGATTGAGAATCTGTACCAACGGAGTATCAAAAGAATTCGAAGCGATAATGGTACTGAATTCAAGAATAGCAAGATGGAAGAATTTTGTGATGAAAGAGGTATATTGCATGAGTTTAGTGCTCCGTACACTCCGCAGCAAAATGGAGTAGCAGAACGCAAAAACCGGACACTAATCGAGAGGGCTAGAACTATGCTCGCAGATTCAAAGTTACCGATAAATTTTTGGGCTGAAGCTGTTTCTGCTGCATGCTATAAGCTCAACAGGGTTCTCACTGTCAAGAAGTTCCACAAAACATGCTTTGAGCTAATCAATAACCGCAAACCGAATTTGAAGTATCTAGAACCGTTCGGGTCACCCTGTACTGTTATAGAACCTTATGGAAAGTTTGGTCCGAAGTGCATTGAGGGAATATTTGTTGGTTATGCAAATCCGATGCGACGTGTCTTTGTTCCAAGTGAGAAGCGGATTATTGAAGCTGCAAATGTTGAATGTCAAGGTTATACTATGCCGCCACAGAATCCTGGAGATTCATGGCGTTATCATTATGACAAACTGTGGGATTCATTTGACATTAGAGAAGAATCAGAGGAAGATGAAGATTTCTTTGATGAGTTGGATATTTTGCGCGAATATGAGTCACAGCAAAGGTTCCCAGCTGAGTATTCGAGGCGATCACGGGAAACTTCAAATGACGATGAAGCAGGTCCGAGTAATGCTGGTGAACATGATGATGTCAAACAGAATGAAGTTGATCAGGATAATCAGTCGGATCAAAATGATAATCAAGAAGCTGAAAACATGCCAGTCTTTGATCATGGTAATTTAGATTCTGAAGGGGAGCAAATTCAGATTTCAAGTCAAACAAACCAAGTTGGTGAACAAGATGCAGATCAGAATGTTACTAATCTGGAGGGTAATGTAGATGTTCCAAGTGAAGTGATGCCGCGAACTCTTTCATATCATCCAGAGGAGTTGATCATAGGAGAATTGCAAGCAGGCGTTCGCACGAGACGTCAAATTGACCAGGGCCTTACATGTTTTTATTCTACAGTAGCACCTTTACAAACTGAATTTTCACTAAGTTGTTTCATTTCGCAGATCGAACCAAGAACTTACAAAGAGGCGCTTACTGAAGACTCTTGGGTCATTGCAATGCAAGAGGAGTTAAGTCAGTTTGAAAAGTTGGGAGTGTGGAAGCTAGTGGATTTGCCGGATGGTCATAGGAAAATCAATACAAAATGGGTATTTAAGTGTAAGAGAGACGACAAAGGAGTTGTTGTAAGGAACAAAGCTCGACTTGTTGTTCAGGGTTTTAGTCAACAGGAGGGGATTGATTTTACAGAAGTCTATGCTCCTGTAGCACGACTAGAGGCAATCAGAATTTTCCTTGCATTTGCGTCTTGGAAGAACTTCAAAGTATATCAGCTAGATGTAAAATCGGCGTTTCTTTATGGGAAGGTCAAAGAGGAGGTTTATGTCGGACAGCCGCCGGGCTTCACCGACCCAATCCATAAAAACAAGGTCTACTTATTGGACAAAGCGCTGTATGGTTTACACCAGGCCCCGAGAGCTTGGTACGAGACTTTGTCTCAACACCTACTAGCCAACAAGTTCATTCGTGGAAAAGTGGATGCTACTCTCTTCACTAAAGAGGTCGACGGTCATCTTCTGATAGTTCAGATTTATGTGGATGATATAATTTTTGGGTCAACAAATGAGAGTCTGTGCAAAGACTTTGAATCAGTGATGAAGCAAAAGTTCGAAATGTCATCAATGGGGGAGATGAAATTCTTTTTAGGTCTACAAGTTAAACAACTTCCTGAAGGAGTTTTCATTCACCAGACGAAGTACGTTCATGATATTCTGGAGAGATTTGGGATGTCAGGTTCTACTCCGGCGTCAACCCCACTTGCAACAAATCATGGGATTCACCCAGATCTCACCGGAGACAGGGCTGATGAAAGGTTCTACCGTTCCATGATAGGTTCTTTGATGTACCTAGCTGCTTCACGTCCTGATATCATGTACCCAACGTGCCTCGCAGCAAGATATCAATCTAACCCGAGAGCTTCGCATATGATCATTGTGAAGAGGATATTGCGCTACCTGAAAGGAACTCCTTCATTGGGGTTGTGGTATCCTAGGAAAGGCGATTCTACGCTCGAAGGGTATTCCGATTCAGATTTCGGATGCTGCAAAGTCAATTCCAAATCAACAACTGCAGGATGCCAGTTCTTTGGACCTAGATTGGTTACCTGGCAGTGTAAGAAACAAACGTCTGTGGCGTTGTCTACATGTGAAGCGGAGTATGTTTCTGCTAGCAGTTGCTGCTCTCAGATCTTGTGGATACAGCAACAGATGCGCGACTACGGTTTGCAGTTTCTTAACACACCTCTTTTTGTTGATAATGAGGCTGCAATAAATATAACAAAGAATCCAGTACATCACGCTAAAACTAAACACATAGAAATTCGTCATCACTTTATTCGTGATTGTTTCGAGAAAAAGTTGATACAAATTGAGAAAATCCACACTGATGAACAGAAAGCTGATTTACATACCAAAGCTTTTGATAAAAATCGGTTTAAATATTTGTTAAAACTGAACGGTATGAAGCTTCTTTCGGTGTCGGATGGCATAATTGGCGTTGATGAGTGTACTGTTGCGGATGAAGACGAGAAACAATCTGCAATGGTTTGTCGATTTTTTACCTGTTTTGGTATTTAGGGGGAGTAGATAGATGTACATAGATATATTTTCAGAAAATACAAAAACAGTAAAAAATGAAAAAATTCAAAAACAATATAAAATCTGAAAAAGAGCTTGTGTATATAGGGAAAATGATAGTACATCGGCTAGACAATTACAGTATGTTAAAGATTTGTAAAGTTTAAATGAGTTAAACAGTCTCACTAATGATGTGTCGATAGGTTTTTGCACATTTAGTAGATTTATTCGGGATATAAACCTAAAATTTCAAACTTGTGAAATTTGTGGGGAACACTACTTGGATATATAGGTAACCCCTGAAATCTCGTTTGAAAGGTCTCGTATTCTGATATACTAGGTTTTTATACTCAATGATGTCTGGGGTATTATTCCGGGACTTCTGCTGAATGGTAGTTCTGACCTAGTCCTTGGATAATACTTTCCACAAATGCTTGAAACATAGCATAAACCCTCAGCATGCTGATGAAACAATAAAATTGATAGTCGCTGCTGTTGTAGCTAAAAGATCCTCTAAAGGGGACATACCGTAAATTCGAAGCTGATATCTCTCTGCGCATACGAAAGTATCGACCTGAGATCCCTCGGCCCTCGCATTACCTAATTTATGTACAGATATCATTGTAGTATACTCACCTGTAAGACTGAATATTGGGATTCTGGATACGGGAGTATATTCAAGAGGTGGGACACATGAATGAGCTAAGTTCATAAATCATCTAAATCGTATCCTGATTAGATTGAAAATTGTGTGAGAATTTAAGATGGATCAGTATATCGACAATCGAGGTGAATTGTTTAAGTCTGTGTATGAAATGAAGCTTAACGGTACTTGTAATTTGTTTGATAGCTGATATGATTCCCTGACACGCTCGTCAAAATATGTTTGTAAATAGTTTACTTTGTTTACTTTTTGCGATTTAAGTTTTCTGCATTTCATTTCTTAGTTTAGAACGATTTATTAAAAATCCAAAAAGATTTTATTTCTGCTTTATGTTCCGACAAACCAAAGTGGAGAGTTGATTGTTGGATTCTCAGATGGTTGAAGCAGATGCAGGAGATTCTGGACTGAAGAATGAGGAGAGCTTATCTTGATGAAGTTTGATTTATTAGAAAATCAAAAACAAGTTCATTAACTTGATACTTGTTATTTTCAGAAATTGTGTAAATTGTTGATTTTAAAATCAGTTTGATTCGTCAAATGATCAACCAAGGTCATTAAATTGAACTTGGTAGATTAATCGAGTGATCAGGGTCATTAACTTGGACCTGAATACTTGAGTGGATTGCTAAAGCTGATAGTTTGTGATTTATTGTTGAAAAGATAGTTTGTAATGATTGATGTTTGAGACACAGGTTTTGGACTTCATCATTCCCATGGAAGCTAAATGTAAAAAGTTTGAACCAGATAAAGACCTCAGATTCTAGCATATTGAGAGGGGGAGTCTGTGAAAGGGGGAGTCTGGATCAACGATCAAAGGGAATTCTGAAGATGAAGCCAGGACAAGATTCTGAACCTGTGAAGATAGAGTGCTTATGATGTGAAGACAGAGAGTTGAAGAAAAGACCAAGACTGAAGACTCGGAGCTGAAGACTTCGTCAACATCCAAGGGGGAGTCTGTTGGTGCACGGATTGTCTGTTGACTACGTCTACGTTAAGTTTTAAGTCAAGATAGGTCAACATAGGAGCTTGAAAGTCAAATTAGGTCTTAGTGTTGTAGTTTCGCTTTTATGTACATAGGTTAGAAGTAGTTCCGCTTATATGTACATATGGTTCCGCTCATGTGGTAATCAGGTAGTTCCGCTTATTTGTCACTTGGTAGTTTCGCTCATATGGACTGCCATAAGAGCGAAACCTACAGTCCTATAAATACCTGATGTGATCATTAGTTGTGTAACGTTGGAGCGGAACTAGGTCATTGCTTGTGTAACGAAACTCTGTCAAATTTGAATCAGAAAGCAATAAAAGAGAAGGAATTGAAAAGGAAAAGCTGTGTAACTTCATTTACGTTGATTCCGCCTTCGTATGTGAAGATGAACGTTCTCAACTGACTGTTTAGGGTCGGAACACGGTCCAACAGAATAAATGTAATTTTCTGTACTAAATAATAAAAAATATATATTCTTAAAATAACCTCATGTATTGTAAGAATTGAATAAATCTAATTTTATATATCAAATAATAAAAAATTATATTTTAAAAAACCTCCTGTAGTATTACATGGGTCGAGTAAATGTAATTTTGTATAGTGAAAATAAAAATATTTAATATATTAATACAAAGTTTGGTTTTCGTGATAAAAATATATTATTCTGTTGTTGCAAAATTTGTTAACGAAATCTCAATAAATTTAACCCTTTATTTAAAACTCCGTAAATGTATCCCTAAAGTGTTTTCTTTTATTAGACCATGTGTAGTGGTAACTTGTTATAATGCCCCCACCATGGGGCATTATCCGACACGTGGTAACCCAGTCAGCATGGGACATTATAGCATAAGTGGTGTAGTGGGGATAATGCCCAAATAATGCCCCTTCCAATCATTAAACAAAAAAAAAAAAAAAAAGCAAACACTCTAATTGGCTGGTCAAATAAGCTGACACATGCAAAAGAAAAAGCACACTCTCCCATTGGCCACTTCCTTTTCATTTCAACGTTTTAATAATCACGCCAAAGTTCAATTTCTGAATTTTTTTTTTTTAAATAACGCCTACCGTAATGGGGTGGGGGGCGTTTCCGGGCGTTTTTTTTTTATTTTTTTTTTTTTTAAAAAACGCCCCACTACGGATAGACTTATATAGTATAGATAGATTAAGTTTTTTATATTAATATCGCATACTTTAATATATTGCTAGACATAATTAAGGTTTAAATTGTTTTAGTTGTAATTAAGTTAGACTGAATCAAAAGTGGGCTATAAGCCCATTTTCACGTATTAAGATCAGTATGCGGACCCATTTGATAGTTCAATATTTTTAATAAGAAATTAAACTAATAATATTTAGTTAGAGGGTTATCTATAATACAAAATATTAAATTAAATAATATTTAGTAGAAGGGTTATCTATAATTAATTAGAAGAGATGAAATTAAAATAATAATTATCTATAAGAGATGGCCTAATATAATGACAAGTGTCCCTAGAAAATTAACCGGTTATTTGGTTATTAAATTACTTAACTGCAACTTTAACCGTTTTTGTATAAAGATGATACTCAATTTCGTTTTGGGCTAAAAAAAAACCATAGAATATGTTTTTGGAGAAGCATGATCAAATACGTTCACAAACCGAAACTTTGTTTCTTCTTCATTTTGGTTTATGTTTCTTCCTTTTTGGGTTTAATGTATGTCGTATTTATTTTTGATTGTGTTGTAATGTATCTATTATATACGATAAGATAAGAGAGATCTATGCGGAACACTAAATATCACGAGAACATGTAAAACAAAGTTAAGCATTCATTTTTTAACCTTAAACTTTGTTAAACAAAAAAATGATCGAAATGCAGTGTTTATACGTCTCTCATTAAATTTAAAAATTATGAACAAATTTTGTTTTTTTATATAGCCTTTTTTTTAGCGGCCAACAGAATCAATCTTGAGCACTCTCTAAGCACCCACTGGATCAAACGGAGTACTCCGAGAGTAACCCGAGTCCACCATCAATTCTGAGGAAAACCTGGTAACCCACCCGTCCATAGGCACGACGGTGAAATACCGATAAAACCCGTTTGGCTCAAGGATTCTATCATTGCCTACCAATGCCTTACTCTACACTAAGTGAGAATTGAACTTGCATATCTCAGTAGAAATGCAAGTCTTCTATCAGTTTATATAACTTACATGGGTTACCTAATACATTTGTAGGCAAACATTTAATGTAACCTACATGGGTTACCTACACTGCTACACATAATCTATACATGAGTAGGCAACCATTTAAAATTTAAAAATACCTAGAAATTTTAGTTTAATGGTATTCATATATACATATACATTTGTATATAAAAAATACAAAATTTAAAAAAATCGAGCTCAGCCTCTTTATTCCTACGGCCTACGGGTTAGAGATAAGATTGTCTACATCTTATCCTTCTCAGACTCTACCTTAGTCTTGCTATTGGTGAAATTTACTGACAGGGCCGGCCCTGAGAATTCGTGTACCCTGTTCGAGCTCTAAAAAACGTGCCCTTGGTCCTAAACGAAATTGGGTATTGGGCTCAATAAAGATGTAAACCTAATGCCAATGGTCTAGTAACTAATCTAAAGCATAAGAATAGTTTTGTAAGTGGGCATATGTTGGCGTTTGTATAGGTATACCATATTAAAAAAGAAAATTTTATTTATACATATCGGGTTTTTTTCTAAAAGTAGCGTGCCCTCAGAAATATCGGGCCCTGGCCGGTGGTCCTCTCCGCCCACCCCCAGGGCCGGACCTGTTTACTGACGACGACGACGACCACGATGATGATGATGCTCATAATGAAAAAGGGCTTGCTCCATGTGAATGGCCCCATAAATTTAAGAGATCCAGTTGTGTTTAGACTACATCTCCGGTGAAAACAGAAGCAATTTTGCTTGGGTTTCAGACAGTTTTGCGTTTGCACCACATCTTTGTTCCATTTTGCGAGTCAGTTGATGTCGGTCATCAAACGATAGTGGGACCCTCACATGTTAGGCATGTGAGGGAAATAAACTGAGATAATTAACTTGGTTAGTCATAAAGGATTAAACCAGCAACAAAAATAAACTTAAAGGTTGTTTTTAGCAAGTTTTAAACATTAAGGCTGGAACCTGTAAGTTTGAGGAAACATAAAGGACGTTTTGTGCAATTTACTCGCAAAATAATAAAATAAAGATAAGTATAAAGATTATATTAGAAGATAAATATAAATATAGAGATATAGTCATAGATAAACATTGACTTAAAATATGGGATAAATTATTTTAAAACTTGTAATTTTTAAGATAAAAATAAACATAGTTATATGGCGAGAAAACTAAAAAGTAGATGCCTCTCGTATCGACACGTGTCCATCAATTGGTTTATAGATTCGAAGAAAACAATTTAAAACAATTAATTAATTAATTCAAACGAGCAACCCGTTTATATATTAGTTAATCTGATTTGTAAATTTAATTAATTGGTTGAAATTCGTTGGTTGCACGTTACTGGAAACAATTTAGAACTTTAAATGAATATATAATCTTTTGCTTTTATGAAGTAACTAGGTTATAACCCCGTGTATTACACGGGTTGAATAAATAAATTTTATATATTAAATAATAAAACAATATATCTTTAAAAACCATATTTATTGCACGAGTTGAATAAATATAATTTTATATATTAAATAATAAAAATTATATCTATAAATCTTTAAAACCACGTGTACTACATGAGTTGAATAAATGTAATATTGTTTACCAAATAATAAAATAATAGATCTTTAAAAAACCTCATTTATTACATGGGTTGAATAAATGTAATTTTATAAACCAAATAACAAAAAAATTACATCTTTAAAAATACGCGTATTACACGGTTTGAATAAATATAATTTTCTGTACTAAATAATAAAAAAATATATATATCCTTAAAAAAACATCGTGTATTGTACGAATTAAATAAATCTAATTTTATACATCAAATAATAAAATTACGATTTTGGCCCCCGTGGTTATATCACTTTTACCTTTTTAGCCTAAAAAAGAATTTTTTTTAACATCTAAGCCCCAACGTCTATTTTTCTAACCTTTTTGGCCTCTAACGTCTTTTTTTAACCCTTTTGGCCCCTAACATTTAATGGATGGGGTTAGTGTTAGGGGCCAAAAGAGTTAGACAAGAAGACGTTGGGGCTCAGATGTTAAAAAATTCTTTTTTGAGCTAAAAGGGTAAAAGTGATATAACTACATGGGCCAAAATCGTAATTTTCTCTAAATAATATTATAAATGAGAAGAAGATTAAACTAAATAATAATTATCCATAAGATATTAAACTAAATAATATTTAATAGGAGGATTATCAATAATTAATTAAAAAAGATTAAATTAAAATAACAATTATCTATAAGAGATGGCCTACATCTTGTAACACCCCAAAAACCCGAATGTTTATATTCGTTAAATGTTAGGATATGGTACAGCAAGAATTAAATGACTAGGCTATTTAACCTAATAAAGTGAATGATAAAAACTATTTAAAAGATGAAAGTGGTGCCAATCATGTTTTAGTGGCAAACATGGAGGGGTTAAATGGAATAAAGTGAAAGTTGGGTTACTAAATAACAAAACACACACACAAACACACATAGTGTGTTCGTGAAAGAGCAGGAGGCTCCCAAGGAGCCAAGAACCCTAACTTTCATCTATTTCATCAAATTGGAAGGCTAAACGAAGCTCAAATTCATAACCAAACACGGATTAATGATCACCTCCTCGTGGGGATCGCAAGGTATGTCTTAAAAGTTAGTTTGGTGATTATGCATGAATCGGGTTATGATGCAAATCACGAATTGGTATGAAATTGAGTATGAGTGTGTGTTAGAATTCTCATTTGGAACATGGATTATGCATAAATTAGGTTAATTTGATGTTTAAGGATGAAACTCGTTTGTTATGGTGAAGATGATGACATGGGTAAATCATCTATGTCTAAATTCTTGCTTAATATAGATGTATTTTGAGTTGTATGATGGATTCTTGTTAGAGGAATTGAAAGAAATGTGATACTAGTATGTTGATGTTTATGCATGTATGATTCATGTTGATTAGTAGAAGGATTTGATGAATTATGTATGAATTTAGAAGATTGTGCATGAATTAGTTGTACGTTATGCTTAAAAGGTGGTACGCACACCAGTGGTGTGATAAGACGTATTTAGTATCGTCCGTATAGTCTATTATGATGTTACGAGTATATGATGATAAGTAGGAAAGTTAAATTAATGAACTGTTGACTTTCAGAAAGTCAACTATGCATATGAAGTACGATGTGACTAGTTGTCGTAAAGGTAGGATTATAGGAAGAGGTCTGGTACCTGTTATGTCGATATGTATTAAATGGAATGACATGATGAATTACAGGCGTTAACGGGATATGAATTTGGTTGTATGTTTTATGTTAACTAGAATCGACTTATAAAAGTCAAATGTGAAACATGTGATTGATATGGTCGTGAGTATGTACAATGATGTAAGCTAACGAGAATGCGATGTGGGTGATATGAAAGTATAGGAATCATATCAAGGCGGACTCAAGCATGATTGACTAACGGGTCAAGAGAAGGCAAGGAAGCGGATAGGAACGCGGATGCATAAGGTAAGTGATTTCCGTAATCACTTCTTAGTACGATTAAGTAATATACTGTTTAAATTAATTAAACATGATGTTTGAGGTCAAATATGTGTTAAAATCCTTCGTCATAAATGATTGAGTTAAAGTTGACCGAAATGCCCTTGATGGGTATTTTGGGCGAACGATCTTAAAGGTAGTTTAGTAACAAGTTATTTGATGAGTATAATGTTTTGAACAAGTATGGTCTTGGTATGTCATAAACCAATTAATGCGCAAATACCCATAACGGGTCAAATAATTAGAATGTGATAATAAGTCGATAGAGCGTAAGATAAGAATTTCCTTAATCCGGATGTGGGATTTTAAGTTTATATGATAGAATGTGAATTTACAAGCATGTAGGAAGAAACGGGAGGTTAAACGGGTAAACGGTTCGAAAGTTATGCGCGTTTTAGTGCATTCGGACGATGAAACGGATCTGCAGGAAAAATGCAATTTAGAGAGGCCGTCGCCGACGGGCAAGGAGGCCGTCGCCGACGGGCTCTGGTTTGGCCGTTTTCTTCCGACGGGTTAACTCTCTGGCGACGGGCTTAATGGCGCGACGGGCATATTTACAACCCGTCGCCGACGGCTTGGGGGCCCGTCGGCGACGGGCTCTTGTTTGTGAGCTTTTTATTTTTCGCGTCTTGTGTTTCCGGTTGAACCGTAACGTGTCCTGGTGCTTCGGTTTTCGACCCGGTGGCATGTAAAGCTCCCGAAAATCTCCCTAACCTTGTCAAACCGGCAACGCATATTTTGGATTAAAAGCAGGCTATCCGAAATTGAAACTTATGTAAAATCATCAAGTTATAATGTATATATGAAGCTACGTGTGACAGTATGTATGTATGTGATGATGTAGGAAAAGTATGTACGTATGTGGATGTGTATGTATGTATGTATAAGGATATGTACGAGCTTATGCATGTATGTAAAGATGTAGGCATGGTATGTACGTATGTAGTTGTGTATGTAAGTACGTCTGAAGGCATGTATGAGTGTATGCACGTATGTAAAGTTGTAGGAAAGGTATGTTTGTACGTAGATGTGTATGTATGTATGTATAAGGGTATATAAGATTGTATGCATGTATGTGATGATGTAGGAAAGGTATGTACGTATGTGGAAGTGTATGTATGTACGTATAAAGATATGTACGAGTGTATGCATGAATGTAAAGATGTAGGAAAG
Source organism: Helianthus tuberosus (assembly GCA_030545235.1). NCBI lineage: Eukaryota > Viridiplantae > Streptophyta > Magnoliopsida > Asterales > Asteraceae > Helianthus > Helianthus tuberosus. The sequence continues at coordinate 19,545,031 of CM060399.1, forward strand.
GTATGTACGTATGTAGTTGTGTAGGTATGTATGTATAAAGACATGTATGAGTGTATGCACGTATGTAAAGTTGTAGGAAAGGTATGTTTGTACGTAGATGTGTATGTATGTATGTATGTATAAGAGTATATACGAGTGTATGCATGTATGTGATGATGTAGGAAAGGTATGTACGTATGTGGAAGTGTATGTATGTACGTATAAAGATATGTACGAGTGTATGCATGAATGTAAAGATGTAGGAAAGGTATGTACGTAGGTAGTTGTGTAGGTATGTATGTATAAAGACAGGTATGAGTGTATGCACGTATGTAAAGCTGCAGGAAAGGTATGAATGTATGTAGATGTGTATGTATGTTTGTATGTAAGTACGTATGTATGTATGATTTAGACACATTGAGTGTTAATGTTATTAATGGTGTACCTTGAGAATGAAAAGTAATGCAGGTACATTATTGAAGCCTCACCAGGAAATGGATACGCAGATGAAATGCTTAAAGTTTGAAAAATGACGAAATATGAAGTGAACATGAATGAATCTTATTCATATAATGCGTGCTAATGTTACGAATGAATGTGGTGGGTGCAGGTTATACAGATTACGGGTGATCATCACAAGGATTAGAGATCGAAGACCGAGTCACGAGATAGATTGTACGGGATTAATTGAGTATGTACTGTTAGTAAACAGGACTTATGCTTTACTTTTGTAAAAGATACATATTAAAATGAATTATCAAATAAGTCAAGACGTTTGTATAGAAAGAAATTTTATGGCACGAATTTCCGCTGCGACTTTTTGTCAAATACGTATTAGGGCCTTACAAGTTGGTATCAGAGCCCTGGTTTGAGAGAATCAAGTGTAAGAAGGAAAGTGCTTGAACTCAAACCTGTGTGCTCTTGTGATAAGAAACCCGTACAATCCAAGACTCGGTCAAGATCCAAAGGTAAAAGAGAATGTAAGTATGTACTTATGTATACGTATAAAGAAACTGACAGTTTTGTATATGTAAGGTAAGTATAAGTATTTGAAGAGGATGATCCGTGAATGCGGTTAAGTACCGACACCAAGGCATGAAATAAGGTAAAGTTGAACCCAGGTACGTAAATTCAATATGTGGGTATATGAAATGGTAAAATGCATTAAGGGAAGAAAAAAAAAATGCTAAATGAAGGACCATGATGGTATACTAAACATGTTTTGAAAATGATACACGCGCCGAAACCTAATTCTTCGGACATAAGGTGACAATTACACGAAGACACGAAACTAGTATGTGGGTTGTGTACCTGGCCAGTACACGTGAAGCATATGACGTTCGTGAGACCGTGATAATTGATACAGGTATGTCCGTTAGAATTAAGTAGTAGGTGGACGTGAGGGTGAAGAGAAATGTAAGACTCTCAGGAATGAAAGTATGAATGCTATGTAGAATCCGCGAGACGGATTCGAAACATGAAAGAAGTTAAAGTATGAATGCAATGCTTGAATCCGTGAGACGGATTCAAGGGATGAAAAGCGTATATGCAATGTTTGAATCCGCGAGACGGATTCAAAGAATGAAAGATATGAATGCAATGCTTGAATCCGTGAGACGGATTCAAGGGATGAAAAGCGTATATGCAATGTTTGAATCCGCGAGACGGATTCAAAGAATGAAAGATATGAATGCAATGCTTGAATCCGTGAGACGGATTCAAGGGATGAAAAGCGTATATGCAATGTTTGAATCCGAGAGACGGATTCAAAGAATGAAAGATGTGAATGCAATGTTTGAATCCGCGAGACGGATTCAAAACATAGAAGGTACGAAAGGTATGAATAATGTGTTCGAATCCGCGAAACGGATTTAAGATATAAAAGACGGAACTAGTCTACATAAGAAGAAGTCAATAGCTTGACCATGTATGCGTCAAACAAGTCATAAAAGTAATGTAAAGCAAAAGAACAAGAGAATGATAGGAATGAAAATATCCGAATGTGTAAGTAACGTAAGGATATGTATGGTACAAAAGACTATAGAAATGTATAATGATGTTAGCTACGGAAATTGAGCACGTAGGTATGACGATGACATAACAGTTTTGTTGCGATAACAAAACAAGAGTTAAATGTTATACAATGTGTCTATAGAATGGAATCTTAAAGGATGAGATGGAAGTACTAAACCCGTTATAAAAGGATCATATGAGTGTAAGCATTATTATAAGTTTGAATAAGTATGTATATTAACCTGTCATTAACGGGTCAAAGGAGATGAGAATGTTATATGAAAGTATGCCATGGAAAGTATAACTTTGTTAAGAAGAAGTCAATTGTATAAATACTTATGAATTGAGATAGGATGATTGCTTATAATTATGATGTGACCGTGAAGTCAAACATAGATATGTGTATAAACGGAAGTGAGAAAGGTTTCGGGGACGAAACCTTGTTTAAGGGGGGTAGACTTGTAACACCCCAAAAACCCGAATGTTTATATTCGTTAAATGTTAGGATATGGTACAGCAAGAATTAAATGACTAGGCTATTTAACCTAATAAAGTGAATGATAAAAACTATTTAAAAGATGAAAGTGGTGCCAATCATGTTTTAGTGGCAAACATGGAGGGGTTAAATGGAATAAAGTGAAAGTTGGGTTACTAAATAACAAAACACACACACAAACACACATAGTGTGTTCGTGAAAGAGCAGGAGGCTCCCAAGGAGCCAAGAACCCTAACTTTCATCTATTTCATCAAATTGGAAGGCTAAACGAAGCTCAAATTCATAACCAAACACGGATTAATGATCACCTCCTCGTGGGGATCGCAAGGTATGTCTTAAAAGTTAGTTTGGTGATTATGCATGAATCGGGTTATGATGCAAATCACGAATTGGTATGAAATTGAGTATGAGTGTGTGTTAGAATTCTCATTTGGAACATGGATTATGCATAAATTAGGTTAATTTGATGTTTAAGGATGAAACCCGTTTGTTATGGTGAAGATGATGACATGGGTAAATCATCTATGTCTAAATTCTTACTTAATATAGATGTATTTTGAGTTGTATGATGGATTCTTGTTAGAGGAATTGAAAGAAATGTGATACTAGTATGTTGATGTTTATGCATGTATGATTCATGTTGATTAGTAGAAGGATTTGATGAATTATGTATGAATTTAGAAGATTGTGCATGAATTAGTTGTACGTTATGCTTAAAAGGTGGTACGCACACCAGTGGTGTGATAAGACGTATTTAGTATCGTCCGTATAGTCTATTATGATGTTACGAGTATATGATGATAAGTAGGAAAGTTAAATTAATGAACTGTTGACTTTCAGAAAGTCAACTATGCATATGAAGTACGATGTGACTAGTTGTCGTAAAGGTAGGATTATAGGAAGAGGTCTGGTACCTGTTATGTCGATATGTATTAAATGGAATGACATGATGAATTACAGGCGTTAACGGGATATGAATTTGGTTGTATGTTTTATGTTAACTAGAATCGACTTATAAAAGTCAAATGTGAAACATGTGATTGATATGGTCGTGAGTATGTACAATGATGTAAGCTAACGAGAATGCGATGTGGGTGATATGAAAGTATAGGAATCATATCAAGGCGGACTCAAGCATGATTGACTAACGGGTCAAGAGAAGGCAAGGAAGCGGATAGGAACGCGGATGCATAAGGTAAGTGATTTCCGTAATCACTTCTTAGTACGATTAAGTAATATACTGTTTAAATTAATTAAACATGATGTTTGAGGTCAAATATGTGTTAAAATCCTTCGTCATAAATGATTGAGTTAAAGTTGACCGAAATGCCCTTGATGGGTATTTTGGGCGAACGATCTTAAAGGTAGTTTAGTAACAAGTTATTTGATGAGTATAATGTTTTGAACAAGTATGGTCTTGGTATGTCATAAACCAATTAATGCGCAAATACCCATAACGGGTCAAATAATTAGAATGTGATAATAAGTCGATAGAGCGTAAGATAAGAATTTCCTTAATCCGGATGTGGGATTTTAAGTTTATATGATAGAATGTGAATTTACAAGCATGTAGGAAGAAACGGGAGGTTAAACGGGTAAACGGTTCGAAAGTTATGCGCGTTTTAGTGCATTCGGACGATGAAACGGATCTGCAGGAAAAATGCAATTTAGAGAGGCCGTCGCCGACGGGCAAGGAGGCCGTCGCCGACGGGCTCTGGTTTGGCCGTTTTCTTCCGACGGGTTAACTCTCTGGCGACGGGCTTAATGGCGCGACGGGCATATTTACAACCCGTCGCCGACGGCTTGGGGGCCCGTCGGCGACGGGCTCTTGTTTGTGAGCTTTTTATTTTTCGCGTCTTGTGTTTCCGGTTGAACCGTAACGTGTCCTGGTGCTTCGGTTTTCGACCCGGTGGCATGTAAAGCTCCCGAAAATCTCCCTAACCTTGTCAAACCGGCAACGCATATTTTGGATTAAAAGCAGGCTATCCGAAATTGAAACTTATGTAAAATCATCAAGTTATAATGTATATATGAAGCTACGTGTGACAGTATGTATGTATGTGATGATGTAGGAAAAGTATGTACGTATGTGGATGTGTATGTATGTATGTATAAGGATATGTACGAGCTTATGCATGTATGTAAAGATGTAGGCATGGTATGTACGTATGTAGTTGTGTATGTAAGTACGTCTGAAGGCATGTATGAGTGTATGCACGTATGTAAAGTTGTAGGAAAGGTATGTTTGTACGTAGATGTGTATGTATGTATGTATAAGGGTATATAAGATTGTATGCATGTATGTGATGATGTAGGAAAGGTATGTACGTATGTGGAAGTGTATGTATGTACGTATAAAGATATGTACGAGTGTATGCATGAATGTAAAGATGTAGGAAAGGTATGTACGTATGTAGTTGTGTAGGTATGTATGTATAAAGACATGTATGAGTGTATGCACGTATGTAAAGTTGTAGGAAAGGTATGTTTGTACGTAGATGTGTATGTATGTATGTATGTATAAGAGTATATACGAGTGTATGCATGTATGTGATGATGTAGGAAAGGTATGTACGTATGTGGAAGTGTATGTATGTACGTATAAAGATATGTACGAGTGTATGCATGAATGTAAAGATGTAGGAAAGGTATGTACGTAGGTAGTTGTGTAGGTATGTATGTATAAAGACAGGTATGAGTGTATGCACGTATGTAAAGCTGCAGGAAAGGTATGAATGTATGTAGATGTGTATGTATGTTTGTATGTAAGTACGTATGTATGTATGATTTAGACACATTGAGTGTTAATGTTATTAATGGTGTACCTTGAGAATGAAAAGTAATGCAGGTACATTATTGAAGCCTCACCAGGAAATGGATACGCAGATGAAATGCTTAAAGTTTGAAAAATGACGAAATATGAAGTGAACATGAATGAATCTTATTCATATAATGCGTGCTAATGTTACGAATGAATGTGGTGGGTGCAGGTTATACAGATTACGGGTGATCATCACAAGGATTAGAGATCGAAGACCGAGTCACGAGATAGATTGTACGGGATTAATTGAGTATGTACTGTTAGTAAACAGGACTTATGCTTTACTTTTGTAAAAGATACATATTAAAATGAATTATCAAATAAGTCAAGACGTTTGTATAGAAAGAAATTTTATGGCACGAATTTCCGCTGCGACTTTTTGTCAAATACGTATTAGGGCCTTACAAGTTGGTATCAGAGCCCTGGTTTGAGAGAATCAAGTGTAAGAAGGAAAGTGCTTGAACTCAAACCTGTGTGCTCTTGTGATAAGAAACCCGTACAATCCAAGACTCGGTCAAGATCCAAAGGTAAAAGAGAATGTAAGTATGTACTTATGTATACGTATAAAGAAACTGACAGTTTTGTATATGTAAGGTAAGTATAAGTATTTGAAGAGGATGATCCGTGAATGCGGTCAAGTACCGACACCAAGGCATGAAATAAGGTAAAGTTGAACCCAGGTACGTAAATTCAATATGTGGGTATATGAAATGGTAAAATGCATTAAGGGAAGAAAAAAAATGCTAAATGAAGGACCATGATGGTATACTAAACATGTTTTGAAAATGATACACGCGCCGAAACCTAATTCTTCGGACATAAGGTGACAATTACACGAAGACACGAAACTAGTATGTGGGTTGTGTACCTGGCCAGTACACGTGAAGCATATGACGTTCGTGAGACCGTGATAATTGATACAGGTATGTCCGTTAGAATTAAGTAGTAGGTGGACGTGAGGGTGAAGAGAAATGTAAGACTCTCAGGAATGAAAGTATGAATGCTATGTAGAATCCGCGAGACGGATTCGAAACATGAAAGAAGTTAAAGTATGAATGCAATGCTTGAATCTGTGAGACGGATTCAAGGGATGAAAAGCGTATATGCAATGTTTGAATCCGCGAGACGGATTCAAAGAATGAAAGATATGAATGCAATGCTTGAATCCGTGAGACGGATTCAAGGGATGAAAAGCGTATATGCAATGTTTGAATCCGCGAGACGGATTCAAAGAATGAAAGATATGAATGCAATGCTTGAATCCGTGAGACGGATTCAAGGGATGAAAAGCGTATATGCAATGTTTGAATCCGAGAGACGGGTTCAAAGAATGAAAGATGTGAATGCAATGTTTGAATCCGCGAGACGGATTCAAAACATAGAAGGTACGAAAGGTATGAATAATGTGTTCGAATCCGCGAAACGGATTTAAGATATAAAAGACGGAACTAGTCTACATAAGAAGAAGTCAATAGCTTGACCATGTATGCGTCAAACAAGTCATAAAAGTAATGTAAAGCAAAAGAACAAGAGAATGATAGGAATGAAAATATCCGAATGTGTAAGTAACGTAAGGATATGTATGGTACAAAAGACTATAGAAATGTATAATGATGTTAGCTACGGAAATTAAGCACGTAGGTATGACGATGACATAACAGTTTTGTTGCGATAACAAAACAAGAGTTAAATGTTATACAATGTGTCTATAGAATGGAATCTTAAAGGATGAGATGGAAGTACTAAACCCGTTATAAAAGGATCATATGAGTGTAAGCATTATTATAAGTTTGAATAAGTATGTATATTAACCTGTCATTAACGGGTCAAAGGAGATGAGAATGTTATATGAAAGTATGCCATGGAAAGTATAACTTTGTTAAGAAGAAGTCAATTGTATAAATACTTATGAATTGAGATAGGATGATTGCTTATAATTATGATGTGACCGTGAAGTCAAACATAGATATGTGTATAAACGGAAGTGAGAAAGGTTTCGGGGACGAAACCTTGTTTAAGGGGGGTAGACTTGTAACACCCCAAAAACCCGAATGTTTATATTCGTTAAATGTTAGGATATGGTACATCAAGAATTAAATGACTAGGCTATTTAACCTAATAAAGTGAATGATAAAAACTATTTAAAAGATGAAAGTGGTGCCAATCATGTTTTAGTGGCAAACATGGAGGGGTTAAATGGAATAAAGTGAAAGTTGGGTTACTAAATAACAAAACACACACACAAACACACATAGTGTGTTCGTGAAAGAGCAGGAGGCTCCCAAGGAGCCAAGAACCCTAACTTTCATCTATTTCATCAAATTGGAAGGCTAAACGAAGCTCAAATTCATAACCAAACACGGATTAATGATCACCTCCTCGTGGGGATCGCAAGGTATGTCTTAAAAGTTAGTTTGGTGATTATGCATGAATCGGGTTATGATGCAAATCACGAATTGGTATGAAATTGAGTATGAGTGTGTGTTAGAATTCTCATTTGGAACATGGATTATGCATAAATTAGGTTAATTTGATGTTTAAGGATGAAACTCGTTTGTTATGGTGAAGATGATGACATGGGTAAATCATCTATGTCTAAATTCTTGCTTAATATAGATGTATTTTGAGTTGTATGATGGATTCTTGTTAGAGGAATTGAAAGAAATGTGATACTAGTATGTTGATGTTTATGCATGTATGATTCATGTTGATTAGTAGAAGGATTTGATGAATTATGTATGAATTTAGAAGATTGTGCATGAATTAGTTGTACGTTATGCTTAAAAGGTGGTACGCACACCAGTGGTGTGATAAGACGTATTTAGTATCGTCCGTATAGTCTATTATGATGTTACGAGTATATGATGATAAGTAGGAAAGTTAAATTAATGAACTGTTGACTTTCAGAAAGTCAACTATGCATATGAAGTACGATGTGACTAGTTGTCGTAAAGGTAGGATTATAGGAAGTGGTATGGTACCTGTTATGTCGATATGTATTAAATGGAATGACATGATGAATTACAGGCGTTAACGGGATATGAATTTGGTTGTATGTTTTATGTTAACTAGAATCGACTTATAAAAGTCAAATGTGAAACATGTGATTGATATGGTCGTGAGTATGTACAATGATGTAAGCTAACGAGAATGCGATGTGGGTGATATGAAAGTATAGGAATCATATCAAGGCGGACTCAAGCATGATTGACTAACGGGTCAAGAGAAGGCAAGGAAGCGGATAGGAACGCGGATGCATAAGGTAAGTGATTTCCGTAATCACTTCTTAGTACGATTAAGTAATATACTGTTTAAATTAATTAAACATGATGTTTGAGGTCAAATATGTGTTAAAATCCTTCGTCATAAATGATTGAGTTAAAGTTGACCGAAATGCCCTTGATGGGTATTTTGGGCGAACGATCTTAAAGGTAGTTTAGTAACAAGTTATTTGATGAGTATAATGTTTTGAACAAGTATGGAAGCGAGAAGTATGGTCTTGGTATGCCATAAACCAATTAATGCGCAAATACCCATAACGGGTCAAATAATTAGAATGTGATAATAAGTCGATAGAGCATAAGATAAGAATTTCCTTAATCCGGATGTGGTATTTTAAGTTTATATGATAGAATGTGAATTTACAAGCATGTAGGAAGAAACGGGAGGTTAAACGGGTAAACGGTTCGAAAGTTATGCGCGTTTTAGTGCATTCGGACGATGAAACGGATCTGCAGGAAAAATACAATTAAGAGAGGCCGTCGCCGACGGGCTCTGGTTTGGCCGTTTTCTTCCGACGGGTTAACTCTCTGGCGACGGGCTTAATGGCGCGACGGGCATATTTACAACCCGTCGCCGACGGCTTGGGGGCCCGTCGGCGACGGGCTCTTGTTTGTGAGCTTTTTATTTTTCGCGTCTTGTGTTTCCGGTTGAACCGTAACGTGTCCTGGTGCTTCGGTTTTCGACCCGGTGGCTTGTAAAGCTCCCGAAAATCTCCCTAACCTTGTCAAACCGGCAACGCATATTTTGGATTAAAAGCAGGCTATCCGAAATTGAAACTTATGTAAAATCATCAAGTTATAATGTATATATGAAGCTACGTGTGACAGTATGTATGTATGTGATGATGTAGGAAAAGTATGTACGTATGTGGATGTGTATGTATGTATAAGGATATGTACGAGCTTATGCATGTATGTAAAGATGTAGGCATGGTATGTACGTATGTAGTTGTGTATGTAAGTACGTCTGAAGGCATGTATGAGTGTATGCACGTATGTAAAGTTGTAGGAAAGGTATGTTTGTACGTAGATGTGTATGTATGTATGTATAAGGGTATATAAGATTGTATGCATGTATGTGATGATGTAGGAAAGGTATGTACGTATGTGGAAGTGTATGTATGTACGTATAAAGATATGTACGAGTGTATGCATGAATGTAAAGATGTAGGAAAGGTATGTACGTATGTAGTTGTGTAGGTATGTATGTATAAAGACATGTATGAGTGTATGCACGTATGTAAAGTTGTAGGAAAGGTATGTTTGTACGTAGATGTGTATGTATGTATGTATGTATAAGAGTATATACGAGTGTATGCATGTATGTGATGATGTAGGAAAGGTATGTACGTATGTGGAAGTGTATGTATGTACGTATAAAGATATGTACGAGTGTATGCATGAATGTAAAGATGTAGGAAAGGTATGTACGTAGGTAGTTGTGTAGGTATGTATGTATAAAGACAGGTATGAGTGTATGCACGTATGTAAAGCTGCAGGAAAGGTATGAATGTATGTAGATGTGTATGTATGTTTGTATGTAAGTACGTATGTATGTATGATTTAGACACATTGAGTGTTAATGTTATTAATGGTGTACCTTGAGAATGAAAAGTAATGCAGGTACATTATTGAAGCCTCACCAGGAAATGGATACGCAGATGAAATGCTTAAAGTTTGAAAAATGACGAAATATGAAGTGAACATGAATGAATCTTATTCATATAATGCGTGCTAATGTTACGAATGAATGTGGTGGGTGCAGGTTATACAGATTACGGGTGATCATCACAAGGATTAGAGATCGAAGACCGAGTCACGAGATAGATTGTACGGGATTAATTGAGTATGTACTGTTAGTAAACAGGACTTATGCTTTACTTTTGTAAAAGATACATATTAAAATGAATTATCAAATAAGTCAAGACGTTTGTATAGAAAGAAATTTTATGGCACGAATTTCCGCTGCGACTTTTTGTCAAATACGTTTTAGGGCCTTACACATCTCCGGTGAAAACAGATGCAATTTTGCTTAGGTTTCAGGCAAGTTTGCGTTTGCACCACATCTTTGTTCCATTTTGCGAGTCAGTTGATGTCGGTCATCAAACGATAGTGGAACCCTCACATGTTAGGCATGTGAGGGAAATAAACTGAGATAATTAACTTGGTTAGTCATAAAGGATTAAACCAGCAACAAAAATAAACTTAAAGGATGTTTTTAGCAAGTTTTAAACATTAAGGCTGGAACCTGTAAGTTTGAGGAAACATAAAGGACGTTTTGTGCAATTTACTCGCAAAATAATAAAATAAAGATAAGTATAAAGATTATATTAGAAGATAAATATAAATATAGAGATATAGTTATAGATAAACATCGACTTAAAATATGAGATAAATTATTTTAAAACTTGTAATTTTTAAGATAAAAATAAACATAGTTATATGGCGAGAAAACTAAAAAGTAGATGTCTCTCGTATTGACACGTGTCCATCAATTGGTTTCTTTTATTATATGTTCTAGCGGTAAGACCCGTGTGCAAACACGGGTCGTTTCTTAGAAAACCATGCCTAAATTAGAATTTAGTTGATAATATTGTCATATGTGTTAACATCAAACCCAAGAGCATGAAAAAAGGCCATTGATTAACATCACCTGTTAAGGCCTATCTTTGATTACCTTCAGTCACCATATAATTAATGGAGATAATAAAAGACTATTGGAATATGTATATTGAAAGACTCTCAAATGTAGCAAGTCGTAAATGAAATGGTTTAATACAATATATATTGTAGGAAATACAGATATAGATGACTAATTTACAAAGGCCATAGCCGCTAAACAAAAAATGAACTACAGGTATAAGACAAAGAATCAACCTGGGCAAAGAAGTGGATATTAGTAAAAAAAAAAAACAATACATTAAATCTCTAATCAAGATCTGGATGGTTCCTGACATAGGTGTTGGTGCAGACAACCAACTTCCTATCTTCCCCTTTTGCACTCCTGTAATAGCCTATAGCAACAAATAGATATAGCATTATCATGGAAAAAAATCACTCTAAATATTAAAATAAGATGTAAAAATAACACCAACTTCAAAATGATCTAATGTGACTAACCTCTGATCACCAGGTTCGCTTCCCCTAATGCCTGGAATCACAAGTGTTGCCTTTAGGTATCTTGCCACTATTACTGCATCTGTAATCTGTTTTGTAAGATTCTCAATTGCAACAAATTAACATACATAAGCAAATTCTTGAAGTCAAATATGATGAAACTTATAAATTTTAAATATTTGATATTAAAGGGAAATGGGAGTCGTTAACAAAACACTGTTTTAACCCAACAGTGGTTTCAACCATTGTTTTCTCCACAAAATACTGTTTTAGCCGAACAGTGGTTTCAAACCACAGTTTTTTCCCAACAGTGGTTTCAACCACTGTTTTCTCCACAAAATACTGTTTTAACCCAATACAATATTACCCAACAGTGGTTTCAACCACTGTTTTCTCCAAGCCCAATTTGATTTGTTTTAGCCGAACAGTGGTTTCAAACCACAGTTTTAAACTGCTGCTAAAACACAGATATGAAATTGTTTCGGTTTTAAATTATAACTGAATCGGTTTTGATTTTTTTATCGAAAATATCAACAGAAAAGCATAAGTAACAAAATATAGAACAATAAAAAAAAATTAAAGATTTATTCCATTATCATTTGGCTAAACGGTTTCAAAAAACAGCAAACCAAACAGGCCAGGTTGGGTAGTCTTAAATTGTATTGTTTCTCTTTCAAATTTGTTAGTTCGAATAAATACAGACAAAAATATCCCAAAAATAAAAAAAAGTATTAATATTACAGATTTACGGCCGGTTCAGTTTACATGGCAAACCAGGTTCCAAACCATCAGATTTACGGCCGGTTCAGTTTACATGGTAAAAAAAGTAATAATAAAGAAATACTAATTTACAGAAACATACTTGGAGTGTCGCCAAGAAGAGCGGTGAATGGCTGCCAAAGCCCACAAGAATTAGCAATAAACAGTTTGTATATTAAAGACATATTTATAAAACTAACCATGGTACCTGTACACAAAATCGACCAACTGCTGGGTTTTCTTCGGTAGGTACCAACTGCTGGGTTTTCTTCTCCGATTCACCTCCGTTCTCCGCCGCCGGCTCCATTAATTCATAGATACGCTCCAATAGTCATAGATACGCACGGCTTTTCTTTTTCTGCTATTGTTTCTCTTTTTCGGTTTCTTTTCTAGACTTTTTACCGTTCCACACACACATCAATCAGTAGTCATGGGCTGACTCATGCAGCCCCTGAACCGAGCCTTGCGGACCGTGGTCATGATCTCAGTTTCGGCATGTTCAAGCATTCTGACCACCTCGGTAAAGGGTGGTCTGACATCTGAGTTCCCGTCCCAGCAACGTGTCATTATTTCACTCAGAACTGGAAGGTAGTCATGTGGGATGGTGGGTCGGACACCTTTATTGACGACAGCAAATGCAGCCTGGACAGCTGTCATGTTTTGGAATGGAAGCATCCCTGTGATGAGTTCCCATAGCACAATCCCGAAACTATAAACGTCTACCTTCTGCGTGTAGGGCCTGTGCTGGATCATTTCCCTGCAGTAGCAAAAAACATCACGTATTCAAATTTAAGCAGTTGATAATTAAACAGAAACAGATAAACAACTATGCATCGCCTCTGTCTGCTTATAATTAGTTTCATTAATAAAAACTTGCATTCCAATTAATTCTGTATTTACATTTCTAGCTGTAACTTCAAGAAAGTAAACTAATTACTTAGCTAGATTGCTATAACTTAATGGTAACGAATCAGAAAATACTTAAATAGAGGTCTGCATAATTGGTTACAGATGAAAGAATGAACAAAATATCTCAACATGATAATGACATATTCACATCAGAAAGTGATAGATTAATTTCTAGTTATAACATCACAATCACCATCAAACCAAAGCATAATAAACAGATAAGCAACAAATGAATAGGTTTCCCAAACATAAACAAAATACATAAACAGATCCAAACTTCATTAGGTATGGCAAAAGAATCACTCAAAGCCTCAAACCTCATTAAGTGTCACAATGTAACTCGACAAAACTTGTTTATTAGATTTAAAAAGAACTAAACAGATGACTTTTAGTAACACAGGACAGATGAGTTTTAGTAACCGAAGAAACGGTGTGCTTGTTCACTACCTTAATGTTTGGGGTCTCTTGGGATGTTAAGATCCTTAAATACGGGGTTGTCGACTCCAACTCCCATTGCATTCAGCCCGTTGTCTACATACAACACTGCCCCGTTGATGGCTGAAGCCAATGGTGATGCCAGAAAAGCAACAACATTCCCTACTTCCTCTGTTTCAATAAATTAATTTCCATCATTTTAAAAGAAAACAAATAGATGAAATGATCAGCTGACATTCATTATATTTGAGTTGCTTAATGAGATTCACACTGACCTGCTGATAATTCTTAAAACAAACACTAACAGATCTTAACACATGCAACAACTCCTCCGATTCACCTCCGTTCTCCGCCGCCGCCCCATGTCCGTCGGAATCGCTGCTGTTGATGCCGACGTCATCGTCTTCGAACTTTTTCCAGCCGTTTGAATCGCCGGTGAAGAACGCATCTGGTTTTTCGGATTCGACGTTAATGGCGACGGTAAGATCTCGTCATCCGAACTTGCATCAATGATGAGAAGCCTAGGTCACGAGCCAACAGAAAATGAGTTACAAATAATAATAAATGAACTTTATGGAGAGGGGTTTATCGGTTTGAAAGAGTTCATCGAGTTGAATACCAAAGATATTGGATCCGTTGAGTTGTTTGCACCTTTAAAAGACGTGTTTTCTGTTTTTGATGTCGATAACAACGGGTTAATTACCATTCCTTTGAAGAGTTCCCATTCCTTTCTAGTTTGTTAATGTCCACTGAAGTCATCATGATAAATTTATTAAATTTGTACATGATGCTACTTAATCAAGACCATATGCTAAAAGACATGTTTGGTTTATTGTCACCTGTTTGATTCACTTAGAGTCTGCACACAACGCAAAGCATCGCTATCACCATTATCTGCCCAAACCTGAAAATACATGTAAACAATAGCTCTGTTGCTTCTGCCTAAAAGACGACAATATGATACTTCGACTCAAAATTGTCCAATAATTTGTTAATTTCCAGTAGCGGATCTCGGTCAAATCAAAAGTTTGTTAATTTCTAGTGCGAAACTGAAGACTTACCGGGGTTGGATCAAAGGCTTGTTCTAGTTTGTTAATGTCTCTTTACAATCAGAAATTGAAACCCAACAGTGTTTTCATCCTTTGCTAGCTCCATTAGGATCTCGCATGACCTGTTCATAAAAAGAAATTCAAAATAAGAAGCTATGGCATCAGTAGTTATAGAACCATCATTTTGTATCATGGAGTTTACATATTGAACATCCACAAGTAAGATCACAAAACCTCTAGGTACGTATGAACCAGAGTTTATCCTAAACTAACTATTTTGAATGAAAAGCAGGATAGTACTCATAATCTAATGTATAGTGTACCTTCTTTCACACACATATTGAAATCAAACTGGTACTTCGCCAAGAAATCAATTTAGGAAGTCTGACACAGGAACTCATAAGATGAGTCATCAGCTCCAAATTTTGCTTTACATTATTAAAGAGTGAGATTACCATTCAGGAAATTTATCAATCGCCATTAGCTTCAAACCAGCAGCTTCAAATTTTGCTTTAGATTATTAAAGAGTCAGAAGCGAGTTCCCAACTGTACACATTACAAAAAAGAAAAAAAAAAGAAATCAAACATCTAATATTAAAAGTACTATATTGTTTTTTATAAGCAAATAAGAAGGTAGATTATCATTCAGATAAACAAAACCAGATCAAATAAAATCAAGCAACTGTCTAATCGAATCAATTGTCCTAAATTATACACTTTAACTCGTCAAATGCAAGAGTCATAGCCACAAATGACCTGTCTCTTCATCAACGGCTGACCGTAAACAAAATTTATTGCATAAAAAATAAGAACTAAAAGTCCAGCATACAAGTGCAAAAAAGAGAGCATGTGAGATTCAAACCTATCTTCAGCATAGTATACATGCTTGTTTGACGGCTGAGAATCAAGCGAGTGCAGTGTTGCAGTTACCATTTCAATTTTCTGCATCAAATATAAACAGTTTTAGCAAAGAAAGAGTATTCCGAAATATTAAACTTAAATATCAAAAGAATAATCCCATCACCTTTTTTTCAGCTTGAAGTTTCTGCAAGATATAACCTATATCTTGTGTCTTCATCAGCAACAGTTCCTGTTCAGTGTATTTGTCTGAATCACCCCTGCAGCATATATAAGAATTTAAAAATCGAACTATGCTTTTCTTACCTCTAAATATAAAAAATATATAAAAATTTACCCTGATTTATGAACTCCATTAACGGTTTTGGAGTTGATCATCTTAAAGTAGAACTCATCTGGATTCCTATTTGCTGCCTTTTCCTTGAGTTTCTGTTATCAAAGTCAGGGTTATAGTTTTACCAAATGCCAAAAAATATAAAAGATATATTCGAGCACCAACATCAACCTGTTGCCCTTTCATATCTTGAAACCTAATCTTTACGGTCAATAATATCCAATATTGAAACCTAAGCTTTAAGGTCAACAATAAGACACATAGAGGTCAGTAGTCGAAGCATTTCCCCTTTCAAACATTGCTTCTTCAACACTCTGTACATATAATGCAACACAAGAAATTAATTTATGAAAAGATATAAGAAAAGCTATTTCAATGCTAAAAGTAACCTATAAACAATTTTGACAGAATATCTTTGCAATTCAAACCTCGATTCCGAAAACATGTTAATCATTATTTTCATCAGAATCTCCAACATCATTATATAAGTCCAACAGAAGAACATCTCTACTTAATGAACTGTAACAAAGATAAAAAAAAAAAACATAGAATTGATAAACTGTGAACAACGAAACTCCGCAAAATCAATTAACTGATAAACTTACAAACATCAACTTCATTTTCCATATCTGAATCGTATAAAATCAAGAAGACATCTCTACTTAATGAACTGTAACAAAGATAAAAAAAAAAACATAGAATTGATAAACTGTGAACAACGAAACTCAGCAAAATCAATTAACTGATAAACTTACAAACATCAACTTCATTTCCCATATCTGAATCGTATAAAATCAAGAAGTGATATTTGCAGCATTGGTGAGAAGGGGAAAAACAAAACCCTAATCGAACATGATATGAAGAAGAAAACATGATATGAAGAGAATATGAAGATGAAAAACACAGAGGTTAATCGAATATCTCTGTTTACTACTTCCGGATCGCCGATAACATTCTTCGATGTCTTTGATCTTCTGCATAACGGCGATAACATTCTTCGCCGATAACATTCTTCGAACATGATATGAAGAAAAAAACATGATATGAAGAGAAAATGAAGTTGCAGGTTCCAGGTTCTTTCCAAAGAAGATAAATGAGATAATTGGATTTGAAAATGAGTTTAGAGAGAGAGAGTTGAGAGAGAAATTGATTAGAGAGAGAATAATTGATTGAAGAAGATGATATGTTATATACCTGGAGCCATAATTTTGAATTTTGAATTTGGAGCCATAATATTGAATCATCAAAGGTTTTGAAATTTGAATTTTGAATCATCAGTGGCTTGAATGGACAGTGGTTTTTTATTACAGAGGTTTTGAATGGGCAGTAGTTTGAATGGGCAGACCTTTGGAATCTAAATGTGGGCCAGCTTTGAAATTTAAAGTCTTTATATATTAGTCTTTATGATGTAATAATGACATAAGAAAAACCTTGTTGGACATGCTCTCTAGCTTACACATCAGCTTTTTCTTATGTCACTGAGATTTCTCCTTTATAGAAAAGATAGATAGATAGATTCGAAGAAAACAATTTAAAACAATTAATTAATTAATTCAAACGAGCAACCCGTTTATATATTAGTTAATCTGATTTGTAAATTTAATTAATTGGTTGAAATTCGTTGGTTGCACGTTACTGGAAACAATTTAGAACTTTAAATGAACTAGTTAGATTTTTCATCCGCGCGTTGCGGCGGGGACCTAATGTCTGCAAAACGCGGGTCGGCAACGGCAAGCAGATACCAAATATCAAAGCATAAATAAAAATGGCGTGGTAACGACAGTCACTTCATCCTAAAAAAAGTGATTTTAAATAATCTAATATATAATAATATGACCCACACGTCCTACACGTTGGAAATTCGGTTGTTTTCGGTTTAGTTATTACGGTGCTAACACGTTAAAACCTGGATGAGCTCGGTACCGGTAACGGCACCGAAAGTACCGATTCGGAAAATCATCGAAATTAGGTACCGGCACCGAAAATGCTCGGTACCATACGGTATGGTATTTGAAGGTAAAAATCAGTAAATACAGGTATGGTGCTAGATAGGTGTCGAACCGAAATTAACGATTCTGAAAACACCAAAAGGTGGGTACCAAATTGGTACCGAAAATGATTGGTATAGTAAATTTGGTACCGATACGATACCGTTTGATTACAGGATTTGATATGATTTGCTCATCAATAATCTAAATATTCAATTTAATTTTACATGCTACAATTCATTATAGAAAAAGAAAAAAAAAGAAAACAAAATAAGTTGTTGTGTATATAAAACCTCATTCAAACAAAATACAGTTACTTACAGTGTGTATGAAAAGTAATCTAAATGGTGCAATTGCTTGCGGTGCTACGTTGCTACAGGATTTAATGAGCTCAGTACCAACTGGTACCACCGTTACCGAAAATCCCCAAAAGTGGGTACCGGTACCGAATATACCTGGTACGGTACGGTTCGGTACCGGCCGGTACTAGTACGGTACTGGTATTTGAGAGTAAAAACCGGTGAATACCGGTGCCGAACCGATACCGAGAATGTCAAAAGTCGGTACCGAAAATATACCCGGTTTGGTAAATTTGATAACAGTACCGGTACCCGATACCATTTGCTCATCCCCTTGATGATGTTACTATTCATTGGGTTGTGTATAAAAAGTAATCTAAACGGTTCAATTACTTGCGTTGCTACAGGATTTGATGAGCTTGGTACCAACCGGTACCGAAAATACCGTTACCGAAAATCCCCAAAAGTGGGTACCGGTACCGAATATACCTGGCACGGTACGGTTCGGTACCGGTCGGTGGTGGTACGGTGCCGAACCGATATCGAAAATGTCAAAAGTCGGTACCGAAAATATACCCGGTTTACTAGTACATGTACCCGATATCATTTGCTAATCCCCTTGATGATCTTACTTTTTATTTTGTTCTAATTTTACCCTTACTGTTCATTGCGTTATATTTTTAATATATAGGGTAATTGTTTTGGTCAAAAATTACCGAAGCAATTTAGTGATCAAATTAGTAATGTGAGGTAGTGTGCTAGAAAGTGTATAGAAAATATGCTTGTTGAGTTATTTAGAAAATTAGTATTCAGGATACGGCTCAGGATATTGAGCTGTATCAACGATCAAACAATGGGCAAACAATGAGCAAAAAGTAAAGGAAATGACACGAGATGTACGAGGAAAGCCCTTGATCAATCTAGATCGCCGGCATAAAACCTCGGGAGCTGACAATCGCAGCTGCCTTGTTCTTCTTATTGCTTTAAACTTCAGGATACAGTGCAGGATATAGACCAGATCGCTAAGTGTTACAATGATTTTGTGAAAATTGCTAGAGAGCAAGTGTTAGAGTGTAGCGAGTGTAATTGTGATGTCCTAGTTGATCTGATATACCCACCTATTTATAGTAATGAATTACAAACAATAATCCCTACAAATATGGGCTACTCCGAATATTCCATTATGAACGTTATGGACCGAGTAATACGGCTTCAACGTCTTCATTTGAACGACTTGGACCGAGTCTTCCGCGGAATAAGTCTTGTTAACGTTGCTAGCTTCTAACCCACGTACCTGCACATAATCCATTAGTAATCCTGAGGATACCTTTCAGGATATTACCAATATCCTGAACCAGCATCCCGGACGTAAACAGATACTACACAACCAAGATATAAACCAAGATATTTTCCAGGATATGGGCTCAGAATTTCACCCATAACAATTGTCCCCAAAAATGTTACCGTTTGATATCCTAACGGTTACATTTTTTCACAGTGGCCGAGGCAATTAAGAGATAAGACTTCTGATGTGACAGCTTTCAACCACCCGGCCTATATTTACTCATCATACCCTATATCTTCTCATCCTCGTCTCCTTTTTTACCCACAATCAACAAGAAAAAGGTAATATTCTCTCTCTCATCTTCATAACCATCTTTCATCTTACTCCGGCAAGAATTCAGGCGAGTAAATGCCTAGGCAAACGAGGTCCAGTTCAGGCGACTCGGCTCCCACATTCATCCAACAGAATCTTCTCCAAGAACCGGAGAATGAAACATGCACCTTTGATAGTGCTCATCTGTCGGCTTTGAAATCCTCCGGTATCTTTCCGGATGGAACCATATTCCGACCCTTTGACAGAGAAATCCGGTCAGATATGGTTTCCACCGAGTGGATTTGTTTCAATGCTTTCCCCTTTACCTTAGGGCTACGATTCCCCTTTCCGGAGTTCATTACCGAGTTTTTTAACATCACTAAAATTTCTTTTAGTCAAACCATGCCAATGCTTTGGCGTGTTTTGTCTGTTCTTGACCAAATCAAGAGAAACCACATACCCGACCTTTCCGTCCATGACCTCCCTTTAGCCTACAAGCTTAGATGCCATGGCTCATCTAGATTCCTATTTTATTCTACTTCCAGTGATCCATTGATACTTCGTGCCACCAAAAACGAGGATGGTTGGCAATCCAAGTTTTTCTTCGTAAAAAGGGATTCAATCCCCGGTGGAACGGATTATCCGATGAGATGGTTAAGAAAGGGTAGGACTTAGGGTTTAAGAATGATCCTGTCTCTTATCCTGTCTCATATTCTGAACTAATAAATTTTCATTTTTGTGCAGCTGATTTCAGGAAGATTGCACCTCCTCTTGCTAATTCTCAAGAAAGAATAGACGCCATCAGACTTCTTCCAGAGGCAGAGAGAAGCTTCAATCCTTCTCCACCAACTCCAAGCCCTCTTTCAAGTGCCAACATGTCTGGTAAGGATCCTGCAAGATATCCTGCACACATATGTTTTTTATCTGTTATTCATAGGAAGGATTTAGAATTTACTCCCTGAGTGCAGATTCCAGCAAAGTCCCAGTCTATCTAGACCTGGATGAACTTGACAGCTATCCAACTCCAGCCATAGTCAAGAAGGAGACTCCTGCTGCTACTAGCTCCAAGCCACTCCCGGCCCCCAAGGCCAATCCAAGAACCCGTGCTTCCGCAGCGAAAAAGAGAAAGGGTCTTGAGGTCAGTGCTCCAGGCTCAGAAGGGTTCTCCTATGACGAACTCAGCTTCTCTGACTCCTTAGTGCCAATGACATCCTTCCTCAACAAGGTAATATCCTGACGCATATCCTTCATGTATATCCTGCACATATATCCTGCACGTATATCCTAACAGGATATCCTGGTAGGATGTCTTAGTCAGCATACATTCTAACTCCATACCTGTAATTAATGTGCAGGGCCTCCAGCATTTGCTCCACTTGTACAATGACGCTTGTGGTACTGTGGCACTTCATGAAGCCAGGATCAAGCAGCTCGAGAGCACCGTTGCTGACCAAGGTGCTATTGCTGAAGCGAAGAGCCGGCACTATGAAAGCTTGCTAAAGAAGGTCACCCAAGACGCTGAGGTCAAACTTCCTAGCGTTCAAATGGATCATGATCAGGCCTTGATCAACTTTCGAGAAGGAATCAAGGCTTCTGCTATCGTCTCCCTGCTACAAGCACGCATCAAGATGGCCTACGAGGCCAAGGAGACGGGCCTTGTTTGTCCATCTTGGCCAGTTGAATCCTGGGTGGCTAAGTTAAAGGAGCTCGGAGGCAAAGCTGTGCCACTTCCTGCTGAAGCCGGTGAGTCTTCTAAGTCAGCAGAGGTGGTGGTCCAGGCTGGGGACAAGAAGGATGCTGGAGCTGATGCTGGGATGGACATTGGTCAGGATGCTGCGCAGGATGCTGGTCAGGATGCTGGAGCGGAGAAGTCTGAGAAAGTTGGAGGAGATGCCGCTGTGTGAGGGCATTTAGGTGGGCGATGACGGATATACGTGCCAAGGCCAGAGCCCACCTTTTTGAATTTGAATGTTGGTTTATAGTTCCACAAACAATTTACTTTTCTGCATTTTACTTTCCCGTACCTGAACAATTTACATTTCCTGCATGCTTTTTGAACAATACAACAGTTGAAGGTGGATGGGTCTCGGTTTGAGATGAAGCCTTCAACTGTTGGGTAAATATGGTTATGAACTATTAGTGCTCTTAGTGGATGGGCCTTGTTTTGAGGTGAAACTAAGAGCACAACTTTTGGTATGTTAATAATATAACTTCTCTTTTGACCCTATTACTGTTGTTATTGCTATGAAAATCGTAGTTGCAAAAATTGTTTGGTTTGTACACTTTTAGGAATATATATTATAGATGTATCCCGAAAGGTATCCTGAAAGATATCTTGATAAGGATATTAAAATATAATTCACAAATTGTCCAAATAAAAAGGAGAGATCATACCAGAGATTCGTACAGAACCAATTCTTATCCTTCATCATAAGTTTTGTCCCCAGTGCATACTTGTGAACTTAGATCCATTCTTTGAACAGTATAATGTATGTCCCCTGTGTTTGACACAGAAACACAAATGTATTCATACCTTGTCTTTAAGTAAATTCCGCATACCCTGGGGCAAAACCCCTGATATCCTTAAATGAATCTTCAGCATACTTGGGATAAACCCTTGATACCCTGGGGATAAACCCTGATATCTGGGGATAAACCCTAAATTTCATGCGCTACAGGCGAGAGTGTATAAACTCCAATCCTTAGAAAGGTGAAAACCTTTAAACCTTTGAGAGTATGAAAATACTCTTTCGTGAGAGAGGGTGATCAATCCTCATATACCTTTAGGATCCAGAATATAGCCAATAGTAACGAAATTGTCAGCCACTTTTACATGAACTGGTCCCGCTACCTTGAACTATACCTAGATAACTTGCGCTCCAGGCGAGGTGTTTAAACCCAATTCGAAAGAAAGGTGAATACCTTTAAACCTTTGAAGGGACCAGGATCCCTTAAACGTGAGAGAGGGGGCCAATCCTCTAATCTTTCGACTTATCCTGAGTATATATCCTGGAGCTATATCCTGAAAGATATTCTGCAAAACAATTGTAAACTAAGGTGGGTGTTAGCTTGGCTAACACCCCTCCGATGCTTAAGTCAGTATTGAGTTTCAAAGGGTAAATTAAACCAAAACATATTTAAAAAAGATAGAATTCATACCATTCTGAGTTAGAAATTGAATTTTAAACTCACTTGAAGTAAAGCTTGAGGTGTATAGCATTCCAAGATCTTGGTAGCATATCCCCTTCCATATTCCTGAGTCGATATGCTCCTTTCCCTGCTTCTGACTCGACTTCATAAGGTCCTTCCCATTTCGGAGCTAGCTTGCCATCGGCAGGATTAGTGGTATTTTGAAAAGCCTTTCTTAGCACCCAATCACCAACTCGAAATCTTCTAGTCCTTATGTTTTTATTATATGCTCTGGATATTCTTTGTTGATATGCTGCTATCCTTAGCCTTGCTGCATCTCTTTTTTCGTCTATAGTATCCAAATCCTGACATAAGACTTCAGGATTCTGTTCAGGATCCTGCAGCATAGATCTTGCAGTAGGAATCGTCATTTCTGTTGGAATCATCGCCTCCGCTCCAAATACCAAGGAAAACGGGGTTTGGCCGGTTGCATTCTTTACCGTTGTCCTATCAGCCCACAAAACAAAGGGTAACTCATCTGCCCATCTTCCTTTTTTGGCCCCAAGTCTCTTCTTTAAGTTATTGACTATTATCTTGTTTGAAGATTCAGCTTGTCCATTCGCTTGAGGATGTACTGGGGTAGATGTGATCATTTTGATTCCCCAACTTTTGCAAAAGTCAGTAGTTCTTTTGCTTATAAACTGGGACCCATTATCACAAATGATCTCAGCTGGTACTCCAAACCTAGTCAGGATATTCCTTTTGCAAAAGTCAAGAGCTTTTAGTACCGGTTTATCCTCAACGTCTAATCAAATCAAAAAGTTAGAAAAAGGTTTTAAACTAAGAAAAATAAAAACTAACTAAAATGCTGAAAATAAAATAAAAAGAAAAACAGATAGACAAGATGAATCACTTGTCTCCGACTCGTGTTTAGTGTAACCTTTGATTATTTGCGCACTTTTGCACTTTTTAAGAGATTATCTTAGTTATTGTAGTAGGCCCCTCTTTTGAAGGTGACGTTATCCTCAACCCAGTAGTTTGAGTCAGCAAGGATACAATCCTAAAGGGTCGGATTATTGAAAGATAATTAATTAAGTTATTAATGCATATTATGGTAGGCCCCTCTTTTGAAGGTGACGTTACCCTCGGCTAAGTAGTCTGAGTCAGCAGGGATACAGTCCTAAGTAGCCGGGTTAAAGTATTAATAGTAGCTTACATATGAGGGGATCAAAGAGTTTGGACCCCGCCATCCAATACCGTTAGGTATTGAAGGAGGTCCTACTAAATTTGACCCAGGTCCTTGCAGGATCTATACACTGAACAAGGTAAGACTTTTACCAAACCGTTCCCTTAACCCCCGACCAGGTAGCCAACATACCTCCATATAGACCGTGGAGATATGAATGGTGAAAATCTTTTATTTTATATAGACAGTAAAATAATGCCAAGACACCACGGACAAACGATAAGGAAAAATCACCTTCAACATAAGAAACTAGTTATTAAATTCATTAATACATAACCAAGTAAAAAGTGCGAAAAGATTAAAAATAAAAAGTATTACACTAGACACTTTGTCTTCACCAAGTGATGCAAGAGACTTAGGCAAACATGGCCTTGATTGTCAAGAACTCTTACGATCAATCTTGGATCCCGAGACGACTCACACACTCTATGATGGACAATGGATGATGGTGGTGGATGATGGTGTTATGGTGGTGGTGGGTGGTGGGTGAAGTGTGAGAGAGGTGGTGTGCCAAGGGATGGTTTGAGCTTGAGCCAAGCACTCCTATTTATAGGCTGAACAGAAGCTCGGGCACGGCCCCGTGTCCAGTGGGCACGGCCCCGTGTCCACATCCTTCTCTGTCTTCATTAATTGCTCTTGTCTGTATTAGTTGACCACGGCCCCGTGTCCGCTAGGCAAGACCCCGTGTGCAGAAGCATATCTGTACTATCAAGATTTCCCTGAATTCTACGAATCTTATAGTTGACCACGGCCCCGTGTCCGCTGAGCACGGCCCCGTGGTGTGGGTGAAGTGTGAGAGAGGTGGTGTGCCAAGGGATGGTTTGAGCTTGAGCCAAGCACTCCTATTTATAGGCTGAACAGAAGCTCGGGCACGGCCCCGTGTCCAGTGGGCACGGCCCCGTGTCCACATCCTTCTCTGTCTTCATTAATTGCTCTTGTCTGTATTAGTTGACCACGGCCCCGTGTCCGCTGGGCACGACCCCGTGTGCAGAAGCATATCTGTACTATCAAGATTTCCCTGAATTCTACGAATCTTATAGTTGACCACGGCCCCGTGGTAGGCGATGGAAGCTTCTACAACTTTGTCTTTTATGCTGACACTTGGGCACGCCCCCGTGCTCATTGAGCACGGGGCGTGTTCAGCCTTCTGTTATCTTGTTTTGCTTGGGAAGATGCTGTTGTGGGGTTGGGCATGTCACATTTGTTCCTTTTCCTTGTATTTATGTTAGATTTAGCTGCCTTTTTGCTTCTTTTGTTAATTTGAGCTCATTTAATCCTGAAAATACAAAAGGAAGACAAAAGCACACTTTTTCCAACATTAGTACTAAAAAAGGGTTAGTTTTATGCCACAATTGATGTAATTTATATGTTGCATTTTGCACACATTAAATACCCCCACACTTGAATCTTTGCTTGTCCTCAAGCAAAACTCCTTATAATGTGGCTTTACATTCCCAAATGGAATGGGTAGAAGAGAAGGTTTTTGGGCTTGTCTTAGAGTGTCGGGATTTCCAAGATTCTTTATCAAGTTTTATTTTTATTTATTTACAATCCTATTCGTCATGATTTATTTAAAACTTTTCATAAGATAAATTACTTATTAGGGCATAACATGCCTCTTTAAAATTCCATTTATATACAAGTTCACATACCTCACGGAGGATCACTCAACACTCGGCCGAAGATGTATTTTAGTGAATCACTCGAGAGCGGCATGGAACTTACTCCTACCATATGCTTGCCAAGCAATCAATCCTCCTCCTTTTTAACTATATACCTTTGTAAATATCAAGAAGACTTTTGGGTGAAGGGTTAGGCTTGGGTTAAAGGTAGGTGGTTGGGTTAGTGGTTAGTAGAAAAGGGCGAAAAGGCGTAAAAAGTGTCGGTTTTCGAAAGACTTTTTTTTTTTTTGCAATTTTTTTTATTTTGATGAAGCTATTATTCAAACAAAGTTATTTTTGATGAACTTGTTTGTTTATTTCTTTTGCTTCATCATCAACAAAACAAAAATTATTATTATTATTTTTTTTTTTTCAAAGTCAAACGAAAAACCGAGCTTGTTACTAAAACAAAGGGTTAGAAATTAAAAAAGAGGTTTTGGTGGGTGAAAGGGTGTTTGGTTTGGGTTAAGAAATGAAAAGGTTTAGGCTTAAAAGGGGTTAACTAGGGGGATTTTGGGTAAGTGGTAAAAAAAAAAAAAAAATAATGGTGTAGAAATAAAAAGGGTTAGTCCTAATGCCTCCATCATTTACTTACTCGGGTTTAAGTTGGTAAGGACCGGGAGTGTATCGTCGTGGCAAGTTCTAGAGTCGTAAGAACCAAGCGGCTATTCACACAAGAAACGAAAAATGAGCATTTAGTTTAATGATATGTATTTGTATGCTCAATAAAGGCTCAAAACTCACTTTTGTGGGAATGAGTTTTTATGTGATCAAGTATATATAATCAAATTTTAACTAAGCTTGTCATGCCGTTTCATAATTTTCTTATGTTGGTTCTTTTTATCACGACGCTATCGGTTGTAAATTTATAAAAATATAACCTTTTTAGAATTTGAAATTCCCAAGTTAAACCTAGACAAGTAAAAAAAAATGAAAATTTTTTGAAAAAAATTTGGGGTGATTAGCGGTTCCAATAGAGTTTTGTGTAAGGCTTGTAATTAGGACTTGCAAGATTCAAGGTTTTAGCATCCCCCCCCCCCCCCCACACTTAAATTACACATTGTCCTCAATGTGTCCCAAAAATAAGTTTTTAGGTTGATTGAATGTGTAAAAATGTGTGAAAAAGCAAAAATTTGTCTTACTGGGCGCTGGACACGGCCCCGTGGTGTCCGGGCACGGCCCCGTGTTCAAGTGCCAGTAACAAAATTGAAAAAGAGAAACAGAAGCCTGGACACGGGGGTGTGTTGGGTGAACACGGCCCGTGTCCAGATTACCTGAACTGGGTATTTTCTGCAGACTGTGCAGCACGGGGCCGTGTTGGGCGGACACGGCCGGTGCTGAACTCACTGTAACGAAGAAAATTTTCGTCGGATGGCCCTGTTTTCCTGCATGGGGTGCTGGTTCAAGTTTCCCTTGTTTCCTTTGCCATCCTGAGTGTGTTTTATTCCGGAAAATTAAAACTAACTAGAAAAACATAAAGATTAATCTAAACTAAACTAAGGATAGTTCTGCGGAATGCCTCCGTGGTGCGCCACGTTTATAAGGGTCCTTGGCTAGACCCAAAGCCTGGTCATATGTTACTCAAGTGGGATGTTTTGCATCCCATGCTACACCGTCGAAGAGCGTCATCCAAGCTTGAGTCTATGACCTTCATGTAGTTGACAGGGTCTTCGTCTTCTACTCTCTTTCCAACTCCAAACTTCACTTCCTCGTCCCCAAACTTCAATGTTAGTGTTCCGTCATTCATATCCACCACCGCTTGGGCGGTGGCTAGAAATGGCCTCCCGAGGATGAGAGGGAAATCGGCGTCTTCCTCCATGTCTAGGATGACAAAGTCGGCCGGGAAAACGAAATTGTCAACTTTGACCAATAGATTTTCAGCGACACCTTGTGGAAATTTGACGGATCTGTCGGCGAGTTGTATGCTCATCTTTGTAGGGCTCGTTGTTCCTAGGCCGAGTCGTTTGAACATTGATGTGGGCATGAGGTTAATGCTAGCCCCAAGATCGGCTACTGCATTACGAATGGGGGATTCCCCAATCGAGCAAGGAATGGTGAAGCTTCCGGGGTCAATTTTCTTTTGCGGGAGTTTGTTGAGTACTAAGGCGGAGCATTCTTCGCCTAAGTTAACTAATTGCAATGATTCAATTTTCCTTTTGTGAGTGAGGAAGTCCCTTATAAATTTTGCATATTTAGGCATTTGGGTTAGGACCTCGATAAAAGGAATATTAACATGCAATTGTTTTAGTAAATTTTCGAACTTTGCGAATTGCTCATCGGTCTTTTGACGATTTAACCGACCGGGGTATGGAACCGGAGGAGTCTTGGTGGGCTCTTGATTCGGTGGAGAATCCTTTTCTGGTTGGGGTGCGGGTGGAGTCGTGGTTTGGCTGGATTGGCTTCTTTCAGCCGGCGGTAATGGAGCATCCTCGGGACCCACGGTTCGGTTTCTCAATGTGATGAGATGTACTTGCGCTTTTGGGTTGGTTTCGGTATTGCTTGGTAATGTGCCTTGTGGTCTCTCGGAGAAATTTTGAGCTACTTGATTTAATTGTTTTTCAATGTTTTGAATGCTAGCTTGTTGATTTCTAAAATTCGATTCCAATTGCTGAAATTGATCCGAGTTTTTCTTTTCGGTGTCGGATATGAGGCGAGATACAGTATATTCAAGCCTTTCTCGTCCACCTTGTTGTTGAGAAAAGTTTTGTGGTTGTTGAAAGTTAGTTCGTTGGTTTTGTTGGTTACTACTATTGCCGGGATCTCTCCAACCAAGGTTAGGATTGTTACGCCATCCTTGGTTATAGGTACCCGTTGGTGGACCCGACAGCCTAGGTCTATTATCAATGTAGTTTACCGTTTCTGTTTGATCGTCTACTTCTTTCATACAACTCCAATTTTCATGTGGTCCACCACACCCCTCACAAGCCATAACCGAGGCCGTTTTTGCCATTTCTAACTTTTTGATTTTTGAAGAGAGGGCCTCGATTTGGGCTTGTAAAGAAGTGCTTTCATCAACCTTATGGGTGCCCGAGGCAATAGAATTATTACCTCGGGGAGTGTGCCACTGAAAATTGGTTTGAGCAATTTCCTCAATTTGATTATATATTTCATTTGGGCGACGATTACCTAGAAGTCCCCCGGAGCTAGAATCAAGTGTTTGTCTTGTGTGTGGCAACAACCCATTGTAGAAAGTGGATATTTGTTGCCATACCGCAAGACCGTGATGAGGACACTTTCTTAGTAGCTCCTTGAACCTTTCCCAAGTTTCATATAAGGATTCCCCATCCTCTTGAGAATGTGTATTAATTTCAGTCATTAATTTAGCCGTTTTAGCAGGAGGGAAATACTTATATAGAAACTTTTGGGCTAGTTCATCCCAGGTGTTTACTGAGCCAACTGGGAGGGTGTTAAGCCAAGCCTTAGCTTGGTCTTTTAGTGAAAATGGAAACATTCGAAGGCGGATGGCGTCGTTTGATGCTCCATTGATCTGAAAGGTATCACATATTTCTAAGAAATTAGTAATATGTAGATGGGGATCCTCGTCCGCAAGCCCATGAAAGGTTGCGGAGTTTTGAAGCATTTGTATCAAATGCGGTCGAAGTTCGAAGTTATTGGCTTCGACATTCGGTGCATTGATAGCGGCGCCGAGATTACCTACAGTGGGCCGTAGGTAATCCATGAGGGTACGTTGGTCCGCCATTGGAGGTGGGTCCCCCGAAACTTTCTCTTGGTTTTTAGCTTTAAGTCTTTTTCTGAGAAAGCGTTCGGGTTCTTCTAGAGGTTCTTTTATGTCTCTACTAGAACTGAAGCTCATGCACTACGTAGGAAATTCAAATGTGGCGTTTGGGTTCCAAGTCCAGCAATAAAAACAGAAAAGAACGTTGGTCAGAAGGTTCACCACGGCCCCGTGTTCAGTGAACACGGCCCGTGGTCGGAGATACAGTGATTGTTTTCCGGATCCCTGTTACTGGGGAGTTGGACACGGCCCCGTGTTGTACCGACACGGCCCCGTGTTGTACCGACACGGCCACGTGCTCAGCTCTCTGTAACTCGGAAAATAAAAACTGCCAGTAACAATGCTGGGCACGGCCCGTGTCCGACCAGGCACGGCCCGTGCTGAGCTCTGCAGAAGCAGAAAAACTAAGAAAAAAAATCCTAAAAAATAAAAATAAGAAAAAAAATTGATTAGACCATTGATTCCTAACTTTCTTAAAATCCTTGTGTCCCCGGCAACGGCGCCAAAAAACTTGATGTGCGTGAAGTGTGTTGTGGTTTTAATGTTTATTTTAAGCACTTTTACACTTTTTTAGCCAAGTTTTAAATTTATAAAACACGATATTTACTAACACTAAACACACATATGGGCAAGTGCACCCATTATGAGCGTAGTATAGTGTTGGTAAGATACCGAAGTCGTCCAAGGACACAAGAGCTTTTAGTACCGGTTTATCCTCAACGTCTAATCAAATCAAAAAGTTAGAAAAAAGTTTTAAACTAAGAAAAATAAAAACTAACTAAAATGCTGAAAATAAAATAAAAAGAAAAACAGATAGACAAGATGAATCACTTGGCTCCGACTCGTGTTTAGTGTAACCTTTGATTATTTGCGCACTTTTGCACTTTTTATCAGATTATCTTAGTTATTGTAGTAGGCCCCTCTTTTGAAGGTGACGTTACCCTCAACCCAGTAGTTTGAGTCAGCAAGGATACAATCCTAAAGGGTTGGATTATTGAAAGATAATTAATTAAGTTATTAATACATATTATGGTAGGCCCCTCTTTTGAAGGTGACGTTACCCTCGGCTAAGTAGTCTGAGTCAGCAGGGATACAGTCCTAAGTAGCCGGGTTAAAGTATTAATAGTAGCTTACATATGAGGGGATCAAAGAGTTTGGACCCCCGCCATCCAATACCGTTAAGTATTGAAGGAGGTCCTACTAAATTTGACCCAGGTCCTTGCAGGATCTATACACTGAACAAGGCAAGACTTTTACCAAACCGTTCCCTTAAGCCCCGACCAGATAGCCAACATACCTCCATATAGACCATGGAGATATGAATGGTGAAAATCTTTTATTTTATATAGACAGTAAAATAATGCCAAGACACCACGGACAAACGATAAGGAAAAATCACCTTCAACATAAGAAACTAGTTATTAAATTCATTAATACATAACCAAGTAAAAAGTGCGAAAAGATTAAAAATAAAATGTATTACACTAGACACTTTGTCTTCACCAAGTGATGTAAGAGACTTAGGCAAACATGGCCTTGATTGTCAAGAACTCTTACGATCAATCTTGGATCCCGAGACGACTCACACACTCTATGATGGACAATGGATGATGGTGGTGGATGATGGTGTTATGGTGGTGGTGGGTGGTGGGTGAAGTGTGAGAGAGGTGGTGTGCCAAGGGATGGTTTGAGCTTGAGCTAAGCACTCCTATTTATAGGCTGAACAGAAGCTCGGGCACAGCCCCGTGTCCACATCCTTCTCTGTCTTCATTAATTGCTCTTGTCTGTATTAGTTGACCACGGCCCCGTGTCCGCTGGGCACGACCCCGTGTGCAGAAGCATATCTGTACTATCAAGATTTCCCTGGATTCTGCGAATCTTATAGTTGACCACGGCCCCGTGTCCGCTGAGCACGGCCCCGTGGTGGGCGATGGAAGCTTCTACAACATTGTCTTTTATGCTGACACTTGGGAACGCCCCCGTGCACATTGAGCACGGGGCGTGTTCAGCCTTCTGTTCTCTTGTTTTGCTTGGGAAGATGCTGTCGTGGGGTTGGGCATGTCACGTTTGTTCCTTTTCCTTGTATTTATGTTAGATTTAGCTGCCTTTTTGCTTCTTTTGTTAATTTGAGCTAATTTAATCCTGAAAATACAAAAGGAAGACAAAAGCACACTTTTTCCAACATTAGTACTAAAAAAGGGTTAGTTTTATGCCACAATTGATGTAATTTATATGTTGCATTTTGCACACATCAGGATTTTGAGGAATTAATAAGAAACAGCCGTCGCACAAGACAAGAGGGACGAATGGAAGGGTAGCCGCCTTTTGGCGGCTTTTCACGGTTCAAGGCATTCCCATTGTGAAGGTTTGCTGGGAAGGCAAACGCGGCGCAGAGTTCACCTGGGAACTTGAAAGTGACATGAAGGCGAAGTACCCGCAGTTGTTTGATGCGCCTACTTCGTAAATTTCGGGACGAAATTTCCTCAACTAGGGGAGGCTTTAACACCCCGTGTTTCGGAAGTCAAAGTCAAGGTCAAGGTCAACGACCGATCGCGCGACTTGACTTATAATATATTTCTTTTATGTGATTTATTTTGTTGTATTATGTGGAGTACTTATCAATAATCGCAGTTTAATCGATCTATATTAATCGCCGATAATCGCCTTACGACTGTGAACTATAGGAAGTAACAATGCGATAAAGTTAACTAAACGCTAATCAACCTAATGCTAATTGAATCGACATCGAATCACAATACGGATCGCAGTGAATTACAGGTTCTGGATATTGTTTTACGTGTGTGTGTTAAATATGTGTTATTTGTGCATGTTTAATTATGTCTTGTGGTGATTAATCGAAACGCAATCGCAACTCTATCGATATCGCAACTCAATCGAATCGCAATCCAATCGCAAACGCTAAACGCAAGTTATTTATAGTGATTGTATGTTAGATATAGTGGTTAGGATTAATGGGTAACACTATCGCATCGCTCACTCGAATCAAATGGCAACGCTCAACGCACAAAACGAAACACGAAATCCAGCTCACCCAAGCCACTCGATCGAGTGACCACTCGATCGGATGGTCAACCGACCGGGTCGCCACCCGATCGGACTGCCATCCGATCGGTGACCCACTCGACACCTCAACACTTTCCATTTTGGGAAACCCTATAAATACCCCACCTGTCAACATCATTTGTTGTCACAACACTCCATCCGAACCAGTCGCTCAAGTATACTTTTCTCTCGCTTTCTCTCAATTCTTGTAAGTTTCTTCCCAAATCTTTGTACTTCTATGATCTACACTTGATTCTACACCTTTTTCACCGAACAATCTTCACTTTTAACCGTGAAATCACTAGATTTGAGGTGTTCTAGGGTGATGTCATCATGGAGTTCTTATAAACTTCATAGTTTGGCTTCATTCCACCAAGAACAACTTGAATTTAAACGATTTCCATATAATTTAACAATATTTTCGGACAAATCTAAACATATTCGGGATGTAAAAGGATTGAAAGATGGTTATTCTATTTCTTTCAACTCTTTTACACTCAATACACTCAAAACGATAGATACGGACCTTGTTCTGATCTTCTACTCATTCTTAGTGATGTATTGGCTCAAGATCTGAGTTCTATCAACGAGACAACTGATTTCGGGTTTAACATGAACAAACCATCAAGAATCAGTTGGCTGATCAGGTTGGGGTGATTCCCGTTCGATCGGACCACTAGGACTTGGTGAATTCCAGTTGTTTAAACTGTCGTCGTATCGTCTTGATTAAACCACAAACTCTCAAACTTAACAAGTTCCAAAACGAACCAGTCACCCGAACGGATTGCTGTCCGATCGGATTGCCATCCGATCGAACGACAATCCGGTAGGATGACTTATGGCCTCCACACTTAACAGTTTTCATAATTTCAAGGGTCACTAACTGACTGGTTGCCATCCGATCGAACGACCGTTCGATCGAGCGACCTGAAAGATAGAGATATTTCTCTGATCTTGAAATGCTACAACGAAAACTTTAAAGACCAAGCCATCATACACAAACACATCCATGCCAGCTGATGTCAGTCCGACCAAGTGGCCATCCGAATGGATGACCACCCAAATGGATTAACATCCGAACGAATGACTGACCGGCCGAATTGCCATCCGTCCGGATCACCGTTCTACTCTTGGTACTTTTCTCGTTTTACGCACCGCTTTTCGCTTATGCTACCGTTAACTGTCCAGGCTAAGCTCGCTCTTAAAGCGCATCCATCATCGCTGTGAGTA
The DNA here is from genome assembly GCA_030545235.1 of Helianthus tuberosus. Classification (NCBI taxonomy): domain Eukaryota; kingdom Viridiplantae; phylum Streptophyta; class Magnoliopsida; order Asterales; family Asteraceae; genus Helianthus; species Helianthus tuberosus. The sequence goes on from CM060399.1 coordinate 19,579,032, forward strand.
TACTCGATCCCTTTTTGCTTTACGCACTTTTGGGTGTTACATACGTTACATATATTCAAATCACATCAAACACACAACGCAAACACTATTTAAACGCTAACCGTTACTACATGTTATACGTGACTCGATGAATGCTTATTTGTTATGTTTACACATAGATTGTTGTCTACATGCCTTAGCAACGATAGTACTATAGTTTGGACTCAGCACCTGTTAACTCAGGGGTTGTTAAGGACCATTACTCACATGATCGCAGTGGCGAAAATGTGTTGCGAACTGCCTTACGCAGTCAACCCGCAGTCATTGGTATTGATAGGATCTTTGTCGATAACTTATGGCTTCACATCACACGTTGTACGTGCTGGTTATGAGTAAACGATTTCGAACTCTATTATACTATATCAAACTTGTATGCTCACCTTTACACTATGTGTATTGACTTTTACTTTAACGTATGTTACAGGTGCTTAAGATGCTAGGACGCCTGGTCTGCTGTGTGATGAAATTGAGGCTAGGAAAGAGTCCTAGAAACAAACGAATAAATTGTCTATGTTAAAATCTGAGTTGTCGGAACAGCTATTTGTTTTTGAGATACTTGGTCTGTAATAACTTGTTTGCTTAATATGTTACGGTGTGGGACGTAATGCTAAATATTTGGTAATAATAGTTGTTGTGGATTTCTCATGAACAATCTGTTTTGCTCAGTGCCGCGCCCCGATGATTCCGCCATCGGTTGGGGTGTGACAAGTGTCGTGTCATAAAAAATAAAAAAAAATAAAAAAAATTGAAAAAAATCAAAAATAAAAATAAAAAAAATTGAAAAAATAAAAAATGTTTCGAGAAAGTTTTTGCAATAAATGAAAAATGATAGGTATAATTGGATTGTTGGCATTTGATTAATATATATATGAGATGCTGAACGGTCAGTCATACATCTAACTTAGGATATGTGGGTAGGCCTAGCCAGTTGAAGAGTTCCTTAGGATTGATATAAAATACATTAAATTAGGAGTCTTGTGGGTTCTCACCTTAGGAGCTGTGACAAAACTGGAACTGTGGAGAGTATAAGAGGTACGTCATAAGTAAAAAACTTAAAAAATTTTCCGATTAAATTGGCACACCTGTTTCTTTTTGTGAAAACAAATCCGAAACATTTTGGCGCCTGAAAAAAAAATATATATATATTTCATCCATTCATTTGAGCACATGTTAAAAAAGGGAAAAACAAAGCCTATGTTATTGCCGCGGGGATAGCGACTCATACGGTACATACCCTCTAGGTGGAGTTATAAAAAATATGTTAAGTTTATGGCATTAACCATGGGGATGGTGACTCGTGTGGTGTATGTCCGCTAAACTGATCATAAGCAAAAACATGTAAAGTTCGCAAGATCATCCATCTATCCATCCAAAGTTTAATCGGAATAGCATAAGAGTTTTTTATATAAGACGGTAGATTATAATCTTTTAATCTCATAAGCTTGAAACGGGATTAGGTGGCGTTGTAGTCTTTTGAGTGTGAGACCCATAGATAACTATAAATTACTCAAACTTAAATGAATGATAAATAAGGGCTTGGAAGCTGGCGGTTGGGTTTAGGTGGATCATATACCTGCAATCTAGGTTAACGTGTGGTTTGATTTGTTAATAAATTAATTGAATATATTGAATGCCGATGATAATTTTTTCGGGACGAAAAAAGATAAGTGTTTGGATGTGAGCGGTGCATTTTAAGTACACGTTATTGAATATTAATTATGATGTAAATGCACTAATTTTATTATAAAATATATTCAAAGAAAACAATTTAAAACAATTAATTAATCTATAATCTATACTACTATATTAAAGAAACTGGGTTTTCTACCCTTTTGGTCATTTTACACACGTATAAATTTTATAGCATTACGTACAAGAGAGCACAAGCTGTTTTAGAGGGGGTAAACTTGTGTATTGTCCAAAAATTTAAGACACTTTAGGGGCAATCTAGACATTTGACCAGCCTCCCTCTTTAAAGCAAAACCCTATCCTATTGAATTATTTCTTCAAACAAAACCTATGTAATTTTTTTTTTTGAACGGCAAATTTGGATCACTGACGGACCACTGGAGTATCATCGTGCCACCAGCAGAACCACCCGATCATATCCATCTCCACTAGGCATAATGCCTATACACCAATTCAGGAGGAAACCCAATAAATATGGGAAAACCCCATTGTGGGAATCGAACCCAGGACCTATTGGTCCCAAAGCTTTATCCCACCACCAAGATGCCACTAGGCTATAAAGCCATGGACCAAAAACCTATGTAATTGAATATGCGAATGTAACTGTGGGAACAGTTAATCATGAAATCAATACGATATTGAATGCATCACCTGCGTCGCTTCAGATTACCCTATCCCTTCGATTTACTAGCGATTGAATCCCCCTATTCGTTTCAATTGAAGACTACTTTAAGCCCATTTTCGTGTGTTCTACCCTTCGTCCTTCAAGCAGTTGGTTATTGGAAGCGAGATCGATTTAGAAGCAGGCCCTGGGGAAGAAATTCAATAAACAGAGTTCTAGGTTTTGGTTAATTTGCAGTTGTGATTCTATATGCAGAAGCACTTGTTAGGTAATTTTCGTTTTATTACTTGTTTTTGAATTGCAATCTGGTCGATTCTTTACTTTTTTGGGGGTACCCGTTCCTCAGATGCAAGTCAAAGGAGTGCAATTCTTTTGTTTTCTTCTTCGTGTCTGACAATGAAATTGTTTCCGGAATTATGGGTTACAGTTTTGATGTCTTGCAGATTTAAAGATTACAAACAGTCTACTATGGTTTCTCGGTCTGCAATTTGAAGATATTTTTAATCTGGATCCGCTTTAAAAGGTGATTATTTTTTATCCTTAATCATGCCTGTTTCTTTGATTATAATTTTTTGCTATAATTTGATAATATATTTTATTTTAATTTTCTGCAAAATGTTGGATTCTCCAACATGTTACATACTGATTTATAGTGTTGTTATTGGTAATTGTAAAGGGTTAACTGTGATTTTGAGAACTTTGTTATTGTGTATGTGTTTGCTAAACTTGGTGACTTAAACCGTTTCCATAATTTTATAACCAGCACCATCCGGTTATAATGAAGCTCTTATGCTTTTCATTGATTTGTTTTTTTTTTTTTTGTTGATTTTTTATTTTTTATTGATTTTTGTTTCTGGAAGATGCAGGGGCAATTGTCGGAGGAAGAACGACGAGAGACGGAGGCACAGACGCTGGTCGTCGGCGATAATAAAGGTTGAAGAAGTTAAATCAACATAATCTTTCCTTTATTGGGTAAGTTTCTGGTCATTAGCAACTGTTACTATGGTTCCTTTATTGGGACCAAAAAGTGTGTACCATTATTCTTTAAAAATAAATGATATTTGAATTGAATTAAGATAGGCATATGTATGTCCATCTTATATATGCTTTTAAACAATAGTCATAAGACATGAAGTATCGCTTTTTGGTCATCTGTTAGTTTACTTGGTGCTATATTTCTTAAATTTACCAAGCTTCTATATTTAGCATTTATTTACTTAAATTTTTTTTTTTTGAAAGAAATTGCAAATATCATTCCACACGAAAAGGGCAATTACAAAGCAATGGCAGGTAGTCGGGCAACAAGTTGCGCCGCCACCCCCTTTTGAATAGAAAACCCAATTCTACTAAATACATAGTTTGAAACCTTTAGCGACGAAGAATTACTATTAACGACTTAAATTAACATTGATTTTTATTGTTTACATGGAGAGATCCAACTGAAGGACAAGTTAGCTATAACTCAGCGTGCATCAAAGTCTGAAGCACAACTGAAAGTAAAATTCTGTTAATCACTGTTTATAAAACATGTCGTTTCATTTCTAATGGCACTAAGTGTTCAACTTTTTATAAAAATAAGTCAGTATTGTTTCATAATTCGTCGGTTTTTTGTTTGTCATTTGTTATGTCTTTGACCCAAGTGATGATTTTTTTTTTGTCTGATCATGGCTGATTTGCTTGATTGGATTTTAGATACATAGCCCCTGAGCTGGTGCCAGTTCAATATGGTGGACTGAGCCGCGAAGGCGAACAAGAATTCACCTCTGGTGACGCCGTTACAGAAGAGCTTGTCAAGTCTGCAACTAAACATACCGTCGATTTCCCTGTTACCGAGGTACTTAATTACCTATCATATGTTTTTACCCTCTTTGTGTAAATTTGATCCAATTATGCAAATTTTTTTAGGTGCTCTTTTAATTAGAAAAATTACCAGACATGATGAAATATCGATAACCTCTTCTTTTAAAGGATTTTTCTAATAGAATTATAGTTACTAAATGTCAAGAATTTGTTAGAAACTACACAGGCCTGATACAATGAATCCGACCCGATTCTTTTGAATGATTTTGGTCGAACTAAGGAACTTTTTCCATGTGGGAATTTTGTTATATGTACGACCTGATACTATGACTCATAATAGATTCTGTTGGATGATGAATTATGGTCTTTTTCATGGAAATTTTGTTAATGATTTTGATCAAATATTGATTTTTTTCATGTGGAATAAGACTATGGGGTATGGGGCGGGGGCGGGGGCGTGGGTTGGGTACAAACGCCCACGTCACCACCCCGGGTGGGCTTGGGTTTCGGCGTGACCCCTTGGGCGGGGGTTTCAGCCCGGGCGTTGGGCGGGGCTACGAACATGACATGGCGGAACCTCGTTGGCCAAGACTACTAGCCATTTGGGCTAGCCGTTGGGCATGAATTTAAAAAAAAGATATAATGATGTGGCTTGGCCACACCACCCCAGCCACGCCCACCATACCCCTATGAAATTGGGTTTCGGTATTGGGTGCCCCATAATCCACGTGGACGCACCAAACCCCACCATACCCCATGATCCACGCCCACCATACCCCACGGTCTAATGTAAAATTATGAATTATGGTGTTCCTTTAATCATGAAGTTTTTTGGAAATCATATGCATCATCTTGTGAAAAAAATTGCAGACTTGCACAGTGGTATGGGAGGCCAGGGTGGTTGGGTATGAGGTGACATATGGAGCCGAGTTTGTGCCTGCGGCTGAAGACGGCTACACCGTGATCGTCCAAAAATCAAGAAAGGTTACAGCCTCTATGGACGAGCCAGTTATCTGCGGGAGCTTCAAATGTGGTGAACCAAGCAAGGTGGTTTTAACCTTTGACAACCAAACCTCCAAAAAGAAGGTCCTATACAGAAGCAAGATCAAGGTGACATCTGATTAAGCCAGATCAAGGGATGTTTGTGAAATTACCAAAAGGTTTTATTTTATTGTTATAGTAAATTTTTTATTCATGAATTTATATTTGATTTATCTTTGGGGATTTGTGGAATCTTTTTACATGGGATTCTTTTTTGGGATTTGTCTGTTTGAGTTTGCTTACAAATCCTATGTGAATTGTTGGACTTTTGGACCATGGAAAGTAGAGTAAAAATTTGAAATTTTATACAGATATACAAGTGGATTGTGACCAGATGCTTTGCTTTTGTCATTGTAAGTTCCTGCTGGTTTAAGCAGTGGTTATGCATGCATTCAATAAAGGTTGACAGTTATCTATGTGATTGATATACCAAAACTTAATTGCCCAAAAATCATTAGCCCAACTACTGAATAATAAAATCCTACCCTTGGATAGAGGTGCACAAACCGGTTAATTTTAATAACCGGTTCGGTTAACCAGTAATACTGGTTAATTTGACTTTTTGACTTTAACCGGTTAATGCTTTAACCGGTTATTACTTTAACCAGTTATTTTTTTAACTGGTCCGGTTAATTACTTTAACCGGTTCGGTTAATTAACCGGTTATTTTCGGTTATTAACCGGTTTTTTTTGCCTTTTTTTTGAATTTTTCGGTTATTTTTTCGGTTAACCAGTCTATCGGTTAAAAAACCGGTTTAAAAAAACCGGTTAATAACCGGTTATTATATAAACACTTATAACCGGTTACTAACCTACGGTTAAAAATAACCACTAACCGGTTATTCATAAATCGGTTATTAACCGGTTACGGTTTCGGTTAATAACCGGTTACGGTTAATTAACCGGTTATTTTGTGCACCTCTACCCTTGGATAAGTTTGTTAACTTTTATATGAAATACAAGCTTTTAATTTATGCTCTTTTTTATGTTTGTCATTGAATTTTATATCATTCGAAACACCCGCTGCAACGCGCGGGCATTTCCACTGGTCTTTTTTATGTTTGTCATTGAATTTTATATCATTCGAAACACCCGCTGCAACGCGCGGGCATGAATGCCGATGATAATTTTTTCGGGACGAAAAAAGATAAGTGTTTGGATGTGAGCGGTGCATTTTAAGTACACGTTATTGAATATTAATTATGATGTAAATGCACTAAATTTTATTATAAAATATATTCGAAGAAAACAATTTAAAACAATTAATTAATCTATAATACTATATAATACATTTCCCATTTACCAAATGGTAAACTCCCATGAATTTTTAAGATGGCATATGAAAAGGCAAGTTAAAATGCCTAATTTTTTTTACCATTTTGTTCCATCTCTACCCCTGCACTCCCATTCATCCTCATCAGGTGTGAAGCATTCAATGTGATTATCATTTTGTGCAATTCAATCGTCCCTCTTTCAATTTCCACATCCGTTTCCAGCCACCCCATATTAAGAAGAGGATCAATGAAATCAACCACAAAGTCCCTGCTCTATTTCCCAATTACCAGGTCCGCTCTTCTCTTCTGCCGAACTAATGATTTAGGGTTCCACACACTTCATTCCCATTTATTTAGGCGAATTTGTTGGTTAACTTCACATAAACTTATTGTTTATTTTGGGTAGGTTTTGTTTGTATTTCGAGATACGGTGAACAATAGGGCAAAATCCCCCATCCAACATGCTTTATTTCTCCAGCAATCTAGACGTTTGATTCATGTAGAGCCTGGACTACGAGAGAAAGATGTAAGTGATTATTTGATGTTCATCTGGTTATGATTTGTATGGATCAGCTTCTGTGTTGATTGCATGTGTGTGGATAGGTTAAGATCAGGATGTTGATGTTGAGCCCTAATTTAATTAATAATTTTTCGAACAGTCTAAATCGGTGCCGCGATTCCAACAACCGCCCATGTCTTCGCGTTGCGGAACCAGTTAGACAACTTATGGATGCAATAAGTTGTTTTACTTTTTTCATCAGATTTGACATATTTTTCCAAGCATAAAAAAATGAAATTGAATTATTAAAATCCATTCCTGGTGTTAGGGTTGGTGTTGGTTAGGCCTTGGAATTTATCTTGGTGACGGAGTTGGAGTTGGTCTTCTTGTTCGTACATATCAATCTACCACCAGAAATTTCCGAAGACGACTTTTGTAAGTTTCTTTTATAGTTGTTTGCAGTTTGATATGTTATAGAGCGTGTTCGTAGCTGATTGGAACGAGTTAAATTACGTCTACATGAACAAATTTGATTGGTGTTTTTAGTTGTTTAGTTTGTTATTGTTTTGTGTAAATAGGTTTTCTTGATTCTTATAATGTTATAAGAGTAGAGAATTTTGTGTACGTATTGAAAATAAACTAAGTTTTAGGTTGTATTTTCTAACCCATTTTATAAAAAATGTCGTGTTCAGGTTGTTTTGTTTAACCCCTTTAATAAATGGGGATTATGGGGTGTGTTCGGTTTACCTGTTTTTAGACAGCTGATTTTAAAAAAAGACTCAATATGTTTAATCCAATTACAGGTTGATTACTCATTTATCATCCACCAACCCGTTTAGTTAAATAGGTTACTATAATTGCTCCAAATGAATGCATCAACATGATACATGTGCATATCTGATTAAAGTCATATTCACTGTATACTGAATTATTTGGTTCATAATTACTTTAATAATTTCTCAAATGAATGCATCAACATGATACATGTGCATATCTGAAGCATAGAGAAAAGAAGGTATTCTAGGATTTTACAAGATTTTCATAGTTTAAGTTTAATGGGCTATTGCCAACTTGGCATTAAAGGCGAAGAAAGGTAGCCAGCCTTAAAAACAAGTTTTTCTAACATTTTTTAAATTAGTGCGGTTTTATGATTATTAATATTTCTGGGCGGGTCGGTGGGGCAGGTAACGGGTCAAAATTGGTAAGTTGGATTTTTGGTGCGGGTCAAAACGGTATGGTCTGGTGTGTGTGTCAGAGTCGGTTAAGGGCTTTTGGTGAATCCACGGATGGATGTAAACTGGATCATCCATCTTAGATGGCCGAACCCAAGTCAGACTTTTTTTAATTTTATTTGAAGCCATCAGATTGTGTGTTTGTTGATTTGGTGAATGGGTTTTGTATGTTGTACAAGTTATGTGATGCAAAACTGTTATTTTGAAGATCATTAAGTAACCAAAGTTGGTTCATACAAGTTACGGGATTGTGTGTTTGTTGATTTGGTGAATGGGTTTTGTGTGTTTGTTGATTTGGTGAATGGGTTTTTGTATATTGAAGATCATCCGCAACCCACACCCCATCGATATGCAGACCATGTATTCTGTTGTTGCTTGTGTTGGCATTTACCACTCCATGGAAATATTTTGTGTTTTCATCACCTTCTTTTGCCCACCGAACCCTTGATTTTTGTTGCAAATCCATAGATTTTAATCTATCCGCCTCCTGTATGTACGACTTGCAATCCGCTCTCTCCTCCAATTCATCCTGATCCAAATTTCTTTGTTCCGTCGCGATTTCCAGACTTTCCAGCCTTTTCATTTTTATATTGTAAGAATTATCCATTTCCGCTTTTCTGGTTCCAACCCAATCCTTCAGCCGTCTCTCAACCCACTTTAACTTTACGTCCAATGCCAAATCAGGCAAACCTTCAAACTGAAAAGTCCCCATTAAATGAAGCACCTGTTCCACTGCCCCCGGGATCTCAAACCAAGAGTTAAACATTCTGGAAGGAATCTTGCCGTTATCCGTTTGTACCGTAGACAACAGGATTGGACAATGATCTGAGGCCAAATTCGATAAAGCCATACATGATGCCAAAGGCCATTTTCCCATGAAGTCCCGACTCACTAGGAATCTATCCAATTTGCTCATCTTAACTCCGTTGTCCGATCTATAAGTATATTGCCTACCCCCCCATTTGATACTCTACTAAATCCGCCGCCGTTATAAATTGATTGAAATACAGTGCATCTGTGACGACAAATTCTGAATTTAAACGTTCTTCTTGCCTTCTTACATCATTAAAGTCTCCTAAGAAAACCCACAACCCGCTGAAAGAATTTTTTAACTGTATCAAATCGGCCCAAAGGATACGTCTTTCGCCTGGGTCGTTTTGTGCATAGACATTCACTACAGCTATCATATCCCCAGACATTGCCATATTCCCAAACACCGCCAGAAAATTTCCGTTCTTTACTACCCCAGTTTTGATAAAGATCGATGGATCCCATATAGTAAGTAAACCCCCTGACCTGCCCGTTGACTCTACCGCATCAAATTCAAATGTCGATCTACCCCAGAACCGATTTACCATAAAAGTTATATTACCTGGCACCTTAGTTTCTTGAATCGCAACAAAATGAGCTCCGTGAGTTGTTTTCAAGCCCCTTACCCAATCCGCCTTTTTGGAGTCCCGTACTCCCCTCAAATTAACGGACAAATAATTCATGATAAAACATTTTGTCCGCCTTCATCCAGGATTACCTTCTTCAGATGCCCTTCTGCCACATTCAGATCGAAACCCAAACTGGCTCCTAACTGAATTGTTTCCAATACTTCTTTTTCAATACCAGAATCTTCCTCTTCTCCGACAATTGCGGCGTCATGCGACCCAGGTTGGGGATGGACGGTTGGTTCCGTCGCCGCTTCCTGGTCTCCTTGTTCAGCGTCCCCTATCTCTGTGTCTTCATTCCTTATCCCCTGATTTGTGTTGATAATATCGTTTTGACCCATTGACTGATCCCTAGCTGGGCTATTTAAATCTAGTCCACTAGGAAAGTGAAACTTTTGGGCCCAAATATCATTACCTTCCTTTTCTTGAATTACTGGGCTCCTCATACACCTCCTTCTTTTCCTAGAATTGGGCTCAATTCTTTGGCCCATGTTCACATTACTCCCCATATTAAACGGATACCCCATGCTTAGATCACTAAATCTTGTGGCCCCACCTCCATTTAATGCTTCTGCCGCCCTAGTAGAGAAATTATCAGATTCCATGTCATTTTGTTCCCCATGCACTCCTTCCATATTCCCATGCATGTTATCATTTTTTGACTCTTCAGCTACTGCCACCTCTTGGCCTGCCTTCTTCTCCGATTGAATCACCGGCGGAACCGAGTCGACCTTTCTAACTTCCCCTTCTTCCATATCATCATTTTCTCAGGCCACTGATTCATCCGAGCTATCCGAATCTGATGGCTCCGATACCACCGCTGACATAGAGTCCTCCAATATTTGATTAATTTTCATCTCGGGCACCTCGGAGACCCATACTTGATGAGTACGGTTCTCCCAATCTACCTGGACAAATTCCTCTATCCGTTTCCCGGTTTCCGTTACAACAGCACATACCGATTCATGATTCTTTGATGTATTCCAGGAGAAATCTGATTCCACCACGATTTTTCCATACAATTCTGCAATCTTGTTATAGAAATTCTCATCCCTAAGTTGCAATGGGACCCCATTGATTCTTATCTAGATCAGTCTTTCACAACTCACCTCCTGCCCTTCCCATAATGTTGCGGACGAGAACAGCTGTTTCCACAAGATTTCTTTTTCTCTTATGAATTGTAGAGCCTCCCTCTTTTCTTTGAAGATTATTAGGAATTTTAAACCACCTATATAACTTACCGCATTTTCTAGATGACCTCCTTCATCCAGCATGTTCCTCATCTTCTTTATTGCTTCTATATTTATCGCCTCAACTATAATTGATCTCATCATATAGTGACTCGGGTACAGTGCTGCCCTACCCTTGTACTCTAGTCTTTTTTCCACCTTTTCCACCGGTTTTTCATTGTTCTTAGCCGACGGGCCTGCTAATGACAATTTATCATGTGGTTATTGAACCAAAAACAATTTATAAATGTTAATACTGCTATCTTTGGTCAGGTATGAGCTTTTAAGGCTAAATCGATTCCGCGGATTATCATTGAGCATTGTGCAGCTATTCTCAAAGCAGGTCATTTTGTTTAATATGATAAATTTAACTTTTAAGTGTGAGACGTAACTCAGTAACTTACCTCAATCGCTTTTGAAAGGTTGTCAAACTTGTTGTTTTTAATCCTTTTGAACTAAAGTATCCAACTAATGAAAGTGATTATGCTAAACAGTTACTCCACAATTGCCTGGGTGGATTCTCTTAGCAAGGGGACGCAATAAAATGTACAATACAGGTAAAAAGGGAGGAACCCATCAGAAACCGCCTTCAATTTTGCCAACGCTTTGGTTGACGTGGCATTTGCATACGCAGGCGATAACGTTGTGCTAGAGATCCAGGAAACGATCCCCTCGACACCCTAGAAGCCTTCCAAGGGACCCATGTGGAGAAGGGTGGTTGTGGCTTATATTCTGGTTGCTTTAATTTGATACTATATATTTGGAAATGATGTGGCAGATAATGTTCTTATTTCATTACAGAAGCCTAAATGGCTTATTGTCGTTGCTAACATGTTTGTGGTCATTCATGACATTGGCAGCTGTCAGGTATTTACTCGCATTCCACATAGACATGGTGCTGAAAAGTCTCTTCTTACGGTCGTCTACGGATGGAAAGTGGGAATGGTTCGACGCTGTTGTGCTGGTGGTGGAGCTTTCGCGTCGGTGAGGATGACTGGACTGGCGGTGGCGGTGGCCTTCCTTGACCCAAACCGCGGCGACTCTACAGTTTTCTGGTGGCTCCCTTCTGTTTCCCGTAAAGATGGTAAGAAGCCAAATATTAGTTTATTTTCCGGTGACTTGTTGGCTTAGTAAATCAATGCCTTAATTTAGCCTTTTGTAAATATCAGTTAACCAAAATTCGATTAATATAAGGGATCACTTTGTATCACTTGGTCAAAAGTGTATATATAACTAAAATAAGTGTATGGTTGTAATTTGCAAGTGACACTAGCTCCTGTATATATAACAAAAATAAGTCTATGATCGTAATTTGCAAGAGACACTAATTCCTTTTATTCTATCATGTTAATTAAACGATTTACATAGACGCCTAATATTTCCATTAGAACCAGTCTTGACCCCAATTCTGCCCATTCTTATCATGGAAGTCACAAAATCCGCCTCAAATGATGGTCCAGTTAACGGAGCCAACACCCCGAAATACGCATCTACTATTCCCCTTGTTGTCAGGTCATAAGCCACCGCAAAACCACTCCTAATGTTTTGTAGGATTTGAATGTCAAATGTGTCTTCGCTTCCATGATCCATTGGTAATCTGACGCCAACGTCTCCATTTTTAGGGCATGTCGATGTCAGTTCAGGTAGCAAACGAGGGTTGATACTCGGGTCTGGACCACCACGTGATGCAAAGTTGTAGAGCCGTTCCTCCATGAAGAAGCACGCAGTTGAACCGATAGTATGTGCAGCTGAATATTATCGATAAAATAAACTATTAAAATTCGCACATAATTTTATTCCTGTTTTTGGTACAAACTTTTAATAGAAAACTAGATGATTGGCTTTCATTTATTGCAGAAACAATAAAAGCATTTAAGGCAGGAAAGAATATGGTTGGTACAATCACAGAAGTAGTAAATATTATGATCAATAACACACATATATATTGTTAACTGTGTTAAAAGATATCCTATAAAGTGCATGAATGGAACCCAAAAGATTAAGAAAAATTATCAAAATAGTGTAGTTGACCCAATATTAAAAAAAAAAAAAGTCACTGAATCTTAGTCGTCCTCAAAAGGCGTGGTTAACCTTTAGCAAGCACCCAAAAGCGCAGACTTGGCCGACCCTTTTGCCAAAAGTGCAGGCTTAGCCGACCGCTAAAAGTGTAGGCTAAATTTTAGCCGTCTCAACCGATAAAGCTTATGTGGCAGGCTTTCGATTTGCGGAAATGAGTGATAAGTTTTAGAAAATTGTTTGGTCAACATAACTATTTTTGTAATTTTCCCAAAAGATTAAATAAATATAAACCAAACAAAATTACCACTGAGAATCACAAGGTCTTTGGCATTAAGCCCCTTCTCAATGAACTTTTGTTTCAGAAGCTGAATTGAATCTCTCACATCAGGCATTCTATTAGCAAGATTAATGTTTGACACTAGACCATCCTTCCTTCCGGTTTCAACTTGATAAACTGGTCCATGACTCTGTCAGAAAAACAAAAACAATTATTATCTGTTAAAAAAATGTCATTTTTACTGTTTTTCTCTCGCACACAGTGTAAGTAATGACTCAATCTATCTCTCTCTCTCACACATATACACTTATACACTGTGTGTGAGAGAAAAACATTAAACATGACATCTTTTTAACAGATAATAATTGTGCGTGTTCTTTCACTTACGAATGCAACGGCATCTCTTGCAGCCATGGCCACAATATCCGCACATGAAACCACACCAGGACATAAGCTTTCCAACTTTGCTTTTGCATCCTCTATTATGTCAAACCCTATTAACCCTTGATGCCCGAATGCACCTTTCTCTGAAGTGTTACCATTATCTATTAATATGGACCCATCACACCCCTGCAAGTAAACACAATTGTAAGCAATACAATACTGCTACAAATATGACAGCATAAACCGTCACAAATCGGTCGCTTAATTAATTTATAAATGTGTTTGTGAGAGATGGAGAACCTCAACAAAGCAGTCATGAAAGTGAAGCCTGAGCAAGCCAGGAGGAACACGATGGTCGGACTTTGCTGCATCTCTCACAATATTAGTAACCACTGATTCTGCGTTGGGACACAGCTGATTATAAAACCCTACTTTGAGTTGACCTTGTGAATTAGCTACAATTAAAAACTCAAATATTGTTATGATAGCTAGAACCACCATGGTCATTTTGATCAGTTTCTTGATGTATTTGTTAAGAAGAATATGAAATGGATGAAGAAAGGAAGGGGGGGAGTGGTATGAGATATGAATGCAATGAATGAAGGCTCAACTAAGTATTCAAGTCTTATATTTTGTTTTTATTACACTATTTTATATTTATTTTCTTTGTTTTTTTATGTGCATGTAACACACGTCACGTCTATTTCTATTCTTTTCTTTTTTCACTTGAATATGAGAGAATTATATGGCGACAGAAAAGATATACACTTTTGATCACTATCTTTAAAAAAATGAAATTTTTTATTTTAGAATGAAAAAAGAAATGAAATTTCTTATTTTGGAATGGTTTTGATCTTGTTGCTAGCTTTGCATTGTACGATAGTTTTTCTTTTAATGTTATTCTAAAACTTGTGTGATTCCCGCGCTTCGCAGCGGGTTTTTTGTCGGTATTGGTTCAGTACGTTAAGATACCGGTACGAAATAAACACTCGTTATAGCAACCGAAAAAGATAAAAATAAATAGAAGTGTGAATACAACTTTGTTTTCAATGGAATATATACCGGAATGTCGAGACATCCATAAAAATGAATACGGATACCCCATGTTCAAACATGCGGTTCGTTACGATAATTAACAAAAAGAAAATTATTATATTTGACCCGTTCAATTTTGAATGAAACTCTTATTGAAACGTAGAAAAAAGCAAGCACGTCGTAACAGTTTATACGAACTTTGTAACCCATCATATCAGATTATTAATATAAAGAAAATTTACATCACATATAACAAAAACTAAACGGTGAGATAGTTTTGATGAAATGTACGTCTGTACTTTGATTACTTGTACATTGCTATCACAAGTTGATTTTGAGTAGATATTAAAAGAAATAAGCATGTCAAAAAAAAAAATGCATAAACTTTTATTAAGTACCGTACATTAAAATTATAATAGTAAAGAAAAATATACTAAAAACTAGTTATAACAAAACAAAATAAATAAAAATCTATATATAATAAAATCTAAACTGGATGAACAGTAATCACTTTATTATTTATTTTTTAAATTTTTATTTTTAAATTAAAATTAGAATAGAATAAAGAGATGAGCAAATGGTATCGGATATAGGTACCGGTCTTAAATTTACCAAACCGGTGTATTTTCAGTACCGGTAGGTATTCACCGGTTTTTACCCTCAAATACCGGTGTCGTACCAGAACCGACCGGTACCGAACCGTACCATACTAGGTATATTCGGTACCGGTACCCACTTTTGGGGATTTCGGTAACGGTATTTTCGGTACCGGTTGGTACCGAGCTCATCAAATCATGTAGCAACGCAGCAATGCAAGTAATTGCACCGTTTAGATTATTTTTTATACACACAGTAAGTAAACTGTATTTCATTTGAATGAGGTTTTATATATACAACAACTTATTTTGCTTTCTTTTTTGTCTTTTTCTGTAATGAATGGCTTGTAGCATGTAAAATTAACTTGGATATTTAGAATGTTGATGAGCAAATCGTATCAAATCCTGTAAACGAACCGGTATCGTATCGGTACCAAATTTACGGTACCAAATCATTTTCGTTACCAATTTGGTACCCGCCTTTTGGCGTTTTCAGAATCGTTACTTTCGGTTCGACACCGGTCTAGCACCATACCTGTATTTATTGATTTTTACCTTCAAATACCATACCGTATTGTACCGATCATTTTCGGTGCCGGTACCTAATTTCGATGATTTTCCGGATCGGTACTTTCGTTGCCGTTACCGGTACCGAGCTCATCCATATTTTAACGTGTTAGCACCGTAATAACTGAACTGAAAACAACCGAATTTCCAACGTGTAGGACATGTGGGTCCTATTATTATATATTAGGTTATTTAAAATCGTTTTTTTATGACGAAGTGATTATCCACCACGTCATTTTATTTATGTTTTTATATTCGGTATTTGTTTGCCGTTACTGACACGCCTTTTGTAGTCATTGGGTCCCGCCGCAACGCGCGGGCGGAAAATAACTAGTTATAATAATTAATCAAAGAAAAAATTAAACAAAAGGCAGTTGACCTAGTTAAGGAATTGGCAAAAAATATAGTTTAGTGGAAAAAGGTAAAACTAAAAAAAATGATTTACTGTTCACGAATTGATTTTGTTATATAAAACTAGTTTTTGCCCCGCCCGCGTTGCGGGACAATAAGCCGAATATTTCTCTCTCATAACATATATGTCTGTACAGAGGGCAAAATCGTAATTATATTTTGAACTGGAGGCGAAATCATAATTTTAAACTGAGAGCAAAATCATAATTTTGAGCTACGGGAAAAACATAATTTTATTTTGAACTGTGGGCAAAAACATTATTTTAAGCTGGGGGCAAAAACGTAATTTTAAACGGAGGGCGAAACCGTAATTTTAAACTGGGAACAAAATAGGTTTTGACCCGAGGGCAAAAGCGTAATTTTGAGCTAAGGGCAAAGTTATAATTTTAATTTAAGCTGAGGACAAAAACGTAATTTTAAACTGAGAATAAAATTAAATTAAAAATGGTATGGTCCAATAGATAAGTGCCACACAGTTGTGTGGCACTATTTCCCCCAAACTGTGTGGCACTATTTCCCCCAACTTGTTTTTGTATACATAGGCTAATGGTATCCAGTTCACTTATTCATAGTAAATTTGTTCACACAGTTTTCCTTTAATGTTATTCTAAAATGGTATCCAGTTCACTTATTCGTAGTAAATTCATTGAAACATGGTAAAACAACTTTTTTGTGTGTCGTGAACTCGATCATTTCCAAAATATGCTACATTTAAAAGTTGGGAAATTGAATTTTATCTAATCTAGAGATGGTTAACCAATGTTAGACCTACAAATTTACATTTGAATATTTTTATTGACAGTCTCACCTTTAAATAATTTTTTTTTTCCAAAATTTAAAACTGATTTTTAGGGCTTTTGATTAGAACAAAGATACGAGTCGATTGATGTAAAACTTACTTCGAAACGATGCTTCAACTGACGAAAATGATGCTTCATTCGGGAGTTTAAACTTCCAATTAACAAAAGTTAAGTCATTTGGAGCACTGTTTCGAGGTAAGTTTTACATCAATCGACTCGTATCCACATTCGGATTAAAAACCTTAAAATATCAGTTTGAAACTCAAAAAAACTCAACTCCGTTAAGTTATTGTAACGAAGCTAGAGTAAAAAAATATATTTAAAAGGTAAAACTGTCAGTGACAATATTCAAAAGTGGTCTAATTTTGGCTAACAACTTCAAGATAATATTATTAAAATCCAATTTTCTTAAAAGTTTGAGTTGAATTTAAGGTTAATGTAAACAAATATAAAAAATTAAAATACTTTTTACATTAGAAATAAAATACAAGTAAACTTCATTTTCTTCCATAAGGTTTGAAGTTTTCGTCAGTAAAGTTTAATAGGTTTTGTCATATATTTTATTTACTATTAGAAGATACATCATTCTTGAAATACCAACAATGATACACACTTATTTTATGACATTCAAAAGCGTGTGTCAGGAAACAAATATCATGGTTTACAAATTTCAAGAAATTTATGACACTATTTTATGTGTGTCATCTTCTTAGCGTCATAAATAAAAAAAACAAGACCATTTTATGACATTTGAAAGCATGTGTCAAGAAAAAAAAATATTTTGGGGTAACGAGGATATTAATATCTCGGTTCTAAATCTTGCTAATTTTATGTGTGTCATCTTCTCTCGTTAACTCCCGGAAAGCCTCTAATCATATTCCAGGTCTGGTTATCAACGACAGGTGGATTACTAAGCCGACGAGAATTAAAAAGGAAGTCATGTGTTATTTCAGGGACCGTTTCACCGAGGATATTAAGGTCAGACCTTCGCTTCTCTGTGACAGTCTCAGGTCTCTGTCTACTGCCGAGACTGAGAGGCTGACCGAGCAGTTCTCCTTGGTAGAAATCAAGCAAGCTATTTGGGAATGCGGTGACGATAAAGCTCCAGGGCCGGATGGCATTAACATGAAATTCATAAACTCTTCTGGGAATTTTTGGCGAACGAT
Source organism: Helianthus tuberosus (assembly GCA_030545235.1). Lineage (NCBI taxonomy): Eukaryota > Viridiplantae > Streptophyta > Magnoliopsida > Asterales > Asteraceae > Helianthus > Helianthus tuberosus. Next base: position 19,597,148 of record CM060399.1, read on the forward strand.
TTCAAAGACCTCTTTGATTACTTCTATGTGAATGAAGGTTTTAACATCGGATGTTGCTCCTCTTTCATTACCTTAGTGCCTAAAAAGAAGGACCCGGTAGAGCTCAATAACTACCGGCCCATAAACCTCGTTGGGATCATTAGTAAGGTGGTCTCCAAGGTTTTGGCGAATCGGCTCATTGGGGTGATTGGTTCTGTGATATCAGATTCCCAGTCGGCTTTTATCAAAGGTAATTTTATCCTAGATGGTCCCTTGTTAATCAACGAAATCGCTAATTGGGGTAAAAAATCGAAACTAAAGGCTTTTTTCCTAAAAATCGATTTTGAGAAAGATTTCGACAACGTGAACTGGCATTTCCTGGTTTCGGTGCTGGAGCAAATGGGTTTTTCTTTAAAGTGGTGTAGGTGGATAAAAGGTATTCTCGAATCTGCCAGATCGTCGGTTCTGGTCAACGGTGCTCCCACTTTCGAATTTCAGTGTCACAAAGGTTTAAGGCAGGGAGACCCCCTTTCGCCTTTCCTTTTTATCATTGTGATGGAAGCTCTCTCGTGTTTGATTGATAAAGCCACGACCTCCGGGAACTTTCATGGTATTCAATTGCCAAACAACGGGCCGTGTGTTTCCCACCTATTCTATGCGGACGACGCCATCATCCTAGGCAACTGGACTAAGGATAATGTGTTAAACATCGTTCGAATTCTTCGAATTTTTCACATATGCTCCGGTCTTAAAATCAACATCGCTAAGTCAAACATCTTTGCTATCGGCATTGGAGCAGGGGCTTTAAACACCATGGTTGGTCGTATTGGCTGTCTTGTAGGGAGTCTCCCTTTCAAGTATCTTGGCCTCTCGGTGGGTGCCAACATGAACAGAATCGCTAACTGGAAACCGGTTTACGACGTTTTCGATGCTAGGCTCGCCAAATGGAAAGCTCCCCTCCTTTCTATTGGTGGCAGAATCACTTTGATCAAATCGGTCTTGGATAGCTTACCGTGTTACTACTTCTCCCTCTATAAGGCTCCGGTGAGAGTCATCAAAGACTTGGAATCTAAAATCAGAAACTTTCTTTGGGGAGGGGGGGGGGGGACGTCTCGGTTAAAAAAATCCACTGGGTGGCCTGGGACCGCGTCTCTCTCTCCAAAGACTCCGGGGGCATCGGATTGAGCAATCTCAAAAATTCAAACATTTCTTTACTAACTAAATGGGGCTGGAGATTTCTTTGTAACAGGGACAAACTTTGGGCAAGAGTTATTGATGCTATTCACTCCTCTAGATGTAGTTGGGACTTCCTTCCGGCCAAGAAATCTATCGGTGGGGTGTGGTGCAATATCGTGAAGGCAATGTCTAATATTTCGGTTGATGGAACCCCCTAAGGAATTTTTTTAAAGCTTCGGTGGGCAACGGTTCTGACACGGCGTTTTGGCTTGACCCGTGGATTTGCAACGCTCCGCTTAAAGACAAATTCCCTACGCTGTTCAAACTTGACTTGGATAAAGGGTGCAGGGTCATGGATCGGATCCAGCCGTTTGAGGGTAATTCTCGGTACACCTGGTCTTGGAAGAAACCCCCATCTTCAGAGCAGGAAATCAATGAGCTGTTGGAGCTTTGTAGTTTTCTTTTCCCTTTTGAGCTGAAGCATTCCAGAGATGTCTGGTCTTGGATCGGAGCCGATGACTCCGAGTTCAGCGTTCGTGCTGTCAAAAAGCTTCTCAACAAACACAGGTCTCAAACCGATTATTTTGTTTTGGAAGATTGTAAGTGGGTCCCTCTCAAGTGCAATGTGTTTGTCTGGAGGGCAGAAATGGGTAAAATCGCTACGTCTACAGCTTTACTCAACCGGAACATTGCCGTCGATAACGCGAGTTGCGGTCTGTGCGGCGAAGAAGACGAGACGGTCAATCATCTTTTTACCACTTGTGGTTTCGCCACTATGGTTTGGTCTTATATTTGCAGCTGGAGTAAATCTCGATGTTTTATTCTCTTCTCATTCAAAGACTTATTAGAAGCCCACAAGCACTCAGGTTTAAGCGACCCTAAACAAGAGGTTCTCAAAGGGATCATCAGAATAGGCTGCTGGTGTCTTTGGAAAGCAAGGAACGATGCCATTTTCAACAACTCTCCGGGAAAACTAGATAGGATCATTAGCGAGATTAAAAACTTGGGTTTCCATTGGTACTCTTCTAGATCTAAAAACAAGTCTATAGGGTGGATCGATTGGTGTAAATTTGTAATCATGTAAAGTTGGTTTTTGGTGGCTGCCTCGTTTTGAGGCTGCTTGTGTTTCTAATGATAGTTACCTTTCAAAAAAAAAAAGAAAAAAAAAATATAATGGTTTACAAATTTCAACAAATTTATGACACTCATTTATATGGGTCATCTTTTTAACGTCATAAAAAACAAGACCATTTTATGACATTTGAATTCATGTGTCAAGAAAAAAAAGTTGTAATTTAAAAAATTCAAACAAATCCGTGACACTCTTATATGTGTGCTATCTTTTTTGCGCCATAAAAACATTATATTATCTAACACTACTAGAAAATGAGGGTAATGCAATATGTTTCAATTGTGTTGCACTTGACTCTAATACAACTTCGTTTAACATAAATATTACATTAAAAGATCTAGTGCAGTCTTTTTCATAAAAAGTTACGAATTTCACTAAAGATAGTAACATTTTCTTATAGTTACAAATTTTCTTGAAATTTATAACTTTTGTTAGAAATGTTACAATTATTGTGTACACGATAGATACAGAAAATACGCAAATTATGATCATATTTGATTTACACCAAAAAAGCCATAGTTTAATATTGGAATAATGGAATTTAATAATCCCAACTTTCACCAGTTGGCCGGCAACGGACCCAACTTTAAAAATAGCCACTGGCGGTCCCAACTTTTGACATTTTGTAAAACATTGGACCCCGTGTATTAGAAACCGACTATTTTACCCTAAAATTATCTATAATTTTATGTTTACTGGTTTTACATGATCCGACCCGACCCGACAGCTATCTCTTATAGATAATTTTAGGGTAAAATAGTCGGTTTCTAATACACGGGGTCCAATGTTTTACAAAATGTCAAAAGTTGGGACCGCCAGTGGCTATTTTTAAAGTTGGGTCCGTTGCCGGCCAACTGGTGAAAGTTGGGATTATTAAATTCCATTATTCCTTTAATATTTATTTAACCGAATTAAACAATTAAACTTTTAATTGATATTATAATTAAATAACATAAAAAGACAATTGTCAGATAGTAATATGTTAAAACCAATTAGTAAGACTAAACGGTATGGGAGCCGGCCCTGCCCCGGCGAGCCTCGACGCCGCACTCCCACACCGCCCCCTGCCCCGTCCCGTCTTCTCCGTCGCCCCAAGGACGTGTGCGACGGGCCACCTTTTTGAATTTGTGCCGTTGAATAACGGCTAGATTTAAAAAAAAAAAGATTTTTTCACTTTAAATAAACACTCACCTCAACCATTTTTATAAATTAACTCTCCTAACTTCTCCCTTCTCTCATCCATTTTTATAAAAACTCTGCATCTTTTTTATAAAATCATGAATCCGTTCAACCCAAACAATCCCAACCCGAACAATCCCAACCCGAACCCGAATCAAGCTAACTTTTTTTTGACGCCCGCTTACACTCCGACTATCGATCCTTCATGGGTGTCTCTGCAATTTCCCTTTTCGGGTTTCCAACAATCACCCAACGCGTTCAAACAAATGTCTCAAGTCCAACAAATGCAACATTACCAAGCACTCCAACAAATGAAGTCGGTTGAAACCGTAGTCGAAACCAAAGCCGAGACCTTGGACAAAATTAGAGGAGGAGGCGCTAGCAATTGCGTGGGTTAAGTCCTCAACTTGCCCGGTTGTCGGTATGAACCAAAGTTTATTTTTTTTAAATTTAAATTTAAAGAGATTTATTTTTTATTTTACTAAGGCATTTTTCTTAAATTTAGGGAACAACCAAACGGGTACCGGTTTTTGAAAGGCGATAACGGATAAATTTAACGCGCTTATGGAGCAAGACTCGATGCGTGATATCGATTTCGTCTCTGGCAAGTGGCGTAAAATGAGCAAGGCCATCAACACCTTTAGCGGTATTTAAAACCAATTTTACACTAATCCTCCTAGTAGGAGTAACGAGGAGGACATTCTCAACCTTGCTTTGGCTAAATGGGACTATAAGAATACAAGTCCTTTTCAACACCTCCGAGCATGGAACGTTTTAAAGAAAGAAAACAAATGGAGGCCTGTTCCAAACGAGGTAGCAACCGCCAAACGGAGTAAAACTTCCGAGTCCGGAAGTTATAGTGCGGGAGGCTCCACCGCTCGTTGTCACATCGACATAAACGACGACCCGGAATTTGACGAGGAGGTGTTTGCCGTTCACGAGTTGGAACGTCCCCCGGAAGGGACAAAGCAAAAAAAGAGGCGGCCGAAAAGAGAAAAGGGGGCGGCTCGAGCCAAACGTCTTCCGGAGCGGGTTCGAAAATGGACGAGTTGATATCCGAATTCCGTTCGTTCAAAGAGCTCACGACGGAAAAATATAGTTATAAGAAAAACTTGTCGGCCGACTATGCTCGAGCAGAGGATTTTAGGGTTATGAGGTTAGATCTCGACTCGGTTCCGGATGATGAACGCGAGGTTTACCGGAGGATGAAAGAGGAAGTTAAGAAAAAATGGACGTCGTAGGTTGTTGCGTATTTTTTTAGTCGTATCGTTATTTATTTTTTTCGCTTTTATGTTTTCCGTTTCTAGGATTAGTAATTTTATTTTTTAGGATCTGTAATTTTTCTTTATGTTATGTAATGGATTTAATTATGTTGTTTTATGTTTTAATTTTATTTAATTTTTAAGATGTTTTTATTAAGTTAACAAAAAAAAAAGTTAAAAAATTATAAAATAATTGGTGTGGGGTAGGCCCATTCTCCACCCCCTTCATTTTGCTAGGAGGGCCATCCCATGGAGGATGGTGATGTGACGTCCTACGTGGCGGCCCATCCTCATGGGGATGACCCTCACCATACCCTTTAGTCTTATTGATGTTTATCGAGATATGAGTCTTCTTTATTTTTCTATTTCCGGTTTGCAAAGTACTTTTTAGCCATGATAAGAGAAAGTTATTGTTGCTCATTACATAAAATGCTACCTTAGTTGTTGAAAACTATCATTATAATTTATTGTTTTCTTTGACCCGAACACAACATATTTTATGTTCAACTTCCTTAACCAACTTATTACCATTAATCTTAGTTGATAATCAACGACCCTAATCGAACATCATTAATCCAAATGGACCAGGAATGTGCCTAAAAGACAATAAAGACCCTCATTGATCTCAGTTGACGATGGAGCATCATTGACCTTATTTATCTATTCACTAATTGACCGTAAATTATCATCAATGTCCCTAATTAAACATCCTTTACAATAACTGAGCATCAACAAACACAATTTTACCATAATTAATACTCAATGGCCTTAATGGATCTTAATTGGTCGTATATGACATTAGTTCGTTATAAGGATGAATGTGTAGCAGCTAAGCTTAAAGCAATAAAAGATGAAATAAAATTATGGAGATCTAGTGAAAAGATAAAGGAGGAGGAACAGTTGGTTACGGCAAATGAGAATCTACAAAAGCTAGAGATAGAAGTGGAAAGGAGAGGCTTAACGGAGCAGGAAATTGAAATGTGGCAAGGATATAAAAAAATGATTAGGGAGTGGCATAAAGTAAAAACAAAAGACTTGATCCAGAAATCACGAATAAAATGGATTGCGTAGGGGGATGAAAATTCAACATTTTTTCATACGGTAGTAAACAGTCACAAAATCAGAAATAGGGTTAATGGGTTGTGGATTGACGGCAGCTGGATTACGAATGCTAAGGAAATCAAAAGTAAGTTTATGGAGGCTTTTGAGGAGAAGTTCAAGGAACCAATTGTATCACGGCTGAGAATAGGTATGGATGGGTTCAAGAGCTTGACGGAAGACGAAAAAAAGGGTCTCATAGAACAATTTAAAGAAGAGGAGATAAGAAATGCAATATGGGAATGCAGGGGAGATAAAGCCCCGGGTCCAGACGGGATAACATTCACTGTCATAAAGAAGTATTGGGAAGAATTGAAACCAGCGATTAAGGAGATGATGCAGCAATTTTTCATACATGGTTCGTTACACCACTCATGTAGCTCGTCATTTATAGCACTTATACCAAAGGTAAAAGATCCAATGGTATTTTCCGATTTCCGTCCCATTTCGTTAATTGGAGTAGTTAACAAAATAATTTCTAAGGTGTTGGCAAATCGTGTGAAAAAAGTCTTAAATAGTGTTGTCTCGAGTTCCCAGTTGGCTTTTATTTCGGGTAGGAACATAATAGACGGACCGTTGATAGTCAATGAGATTGTAGGGTGGGCAAAAAGGATGAAAAAATATTTTTTTGTGTTTAAGGCGGATATTGAAAAAGCGTATGACACGTTGAATTGGAAGTTCTTAATCTCCGTTCAAACGCACATGGGCTTTCCAGCAAAGTGGAAGAATTGGATTATGGGGATTTTATTCGCAGGAAGAGGATCGATCCTTGTAAATGGAGCACCAACGGGGAATTTCAATATAGAAGGGGATTACGACAGGGGGATCCGCTTTCTCCATTTCTGTTTATTATCGCGATGGAAGCACTACATGTAATGATGAAGAACGCAAAATCAGCCGGAATATTTTCGGGTGTGGAACTACAAGGGGAGGAGCTAATGATTACCCACTTATTGTTTGCGGACGATTCGATTTTTGTTGGGGAGTGGGAAGAAAATAATATCATAAACCTGAAAAGAATATTAAGAGTTTATTACTTGATATCCGGCTTAAAAGTGAATCCAACAAAGAGTCAATTGTTTGGTGTAGGAATTGAGGAAGAAGAAGTCATCGCAAAGGCAACAAGTCTCGGATTCAAACCAGGGAAATTTCCTTTCACATATCTGGGTCTGAAAGTAGGTGCGAACATGAACCGTATCCACAATTGGAAGGAAGTTATCGATACTTTTAATAGGAGGCTATCAAGCTGGAAAGCCAAGCTTTTATCTTTTGCTGGACGAGCAATACTTGTAAAATCTGTCCTAGGGAGTCTACCGAACTATTACTTATCACTATGTAAATGCCCAGTGGCCGTTATAAAGGTTCTTGAAGGAATAAGAAGAAAATTTCTATGGGGTGGATGCAACTCGGGCAAGAAGATGCGGTGGGTAAAATGGGAAAAGATTGTGGCAGCCAAAAAATATGGTGGGCTTGGTATAGGTAGCATAAGAGACTTGAATCTAGCACTATTGGTTAAATGGTGGTGGAGGTTGAAGATGGAACCAGATCAACTATGGGTAAAGGTAATAAACGCAATACACAAAAACAAAAGAAGGTTCTCCATGATACCATTGAGGATCGATCAAACGGGGGTGTGGAAAACAATTGCAGAAATAAGAAAGGATATGGTCAAAAAAGGCGTACAAATCGAGAAGAAACTTACAAGTGAAGTAGGAACAGGAGACAAAACAATGTTCTGGATTGATGTTTGGGTCGGTGACAAAGCATTAAGAGAAGAATATCCGTTAGTATACCAGCTTGCAAAAAACAAAAGATTAAAAGTAAAAGAATGCTATAAGAAAATTAATGAAGGTGTGCTATGGGATTGGGCTTGGGTAAGAACACCGAACACAGATGAGGAAAAGCAACAAATGGAGGGTCTATAGGTCAAATTAAATCAGGTCAGATTATCGGAGTCAAGTGACATTTGGATATGGGAAGGGGAAGGCGAAAAAGAGTTCACGGTTAAAAGGGTCAGAGGTGATTTGGCAAGAAACATAAATATAAACGAACAAGCAGACGATTACTTCTGGAATAATTGGGCATCACAAAAAAGTAGTATGTTTGTGTGGAGAGCATTAAAAGGAAGAGTACTGACGGCTACACAACTGAGGGAAAGAGGAGTTCTAATTCCTTCGAGCAGGTGCAGAGTATGCAACAATGAAGACGAGACGCCTGAACATGTTCTAGTAACATGCAAGGCGGCAAAAGAAGTTTGGGAACAGGTCGCTTCATGGGTAAAAGTTCCATCCGCAGCAAACAGAGAAACAATTAGCGAGGTCTTTCAATCGATAAATGATCACAACTGGGCAAAGGTTAGAAAAAAGGCAGTACATGCAGTTTTTTTATTAACAACTTGGGTTATTTGGAAAAACCGGAATGAAAAAAACTTTTAGAGAAAGGAACAGTGAGTTATATAAAATGATGGAAGAAATTAAGGAGGATTCGTTTAAGTGGATGAAGCATAAAGCAAAGGTTTAATCGATCTCCTGGGAGGATTGGCTTTATTTTTCGTGGTGAGGGTAGTCAGTTTGCAAAAATGTAACCGTTTTTCTGTTTTAATTTGATGTACTGTAATGGTTCTTATAGCATCTTGCTATGGTCCATTGTTTTTGTGATATATAAAGGTTTCGTGTTGCTATTCAAAAAAAAAAAATGACATTAGTTAGCCAACCATTTATGCTTTGTTTATGAAGGACCAACGAAATAAATGTCCGACTACCCGGGGTGACCCAAAGGCAAAAAGTGACTCCATACACTTGCAAACGCAGACTTCGTTGGGTAGCCCAAGCTCATCATTTCTAGTTGGGCAAAAGCGGCTGCCCAAAGGCCCTCTATGGTAAAACCTGATAGGATTGAATTTGAACTTGAGATATATGGTCTCAAACCTAAATCTCCACTTTCTCTCCAAAACCATTTATCCTAATCGGCCACCATTAATCATAATTAGCCATCGTTCATCATAATGGACCATTAACAACCCGTATTATCTTTCAATTACGATAATTGAGCATCAACTACCCCAACTCATCATAATGGGCCGTAATGTTAATCAGTTCTTTCAATATCTAATGGAAAAACACTTTAGGGATCTTAACATACCTGACAATCCAGTAGCGGTTAGAGATGAAGTAGAAGCCATCTTGATCGGTTCCCGTTTAGGGTGAGCAGTTAGGATGGAGATGGATGATAACAGATTGTAGTTAGGGGGCCGTAAACTTTATGGTGTGTTTTAGGGTTCCCAATAACCTGTATTTATATGCTTCACCCAAGGGGAAACCCTAATTAACTAGTACGGGCCTTTATGTCCATCAAATAAAGCCCAGTTAATTTTATAGGGATATTAAGGTAAATAGATCTGGTTATTAGATAAATGATCAATAAGGGCACCATAAATTATTTATTAATAATTTATGCTAACATTCTCCCACTTGGCCGAGTGATCATTTATTATGAGTATTAGATAAGCCTGATCAAGAGTTAATACTCATTTTAGTTTTAAACCAAAATTGTAGCAGAAAAATACAGTCTTTGAGTCAGTTATTCAACTCAGGACCCCATTAATCATACTACAATCCCAAATTTAAAACCTAAGCAAAATAAGGATCAATTTACAAGTAAGCCCTTAAACGATGATTTGTATAATAATAGTCTTTACGTCATTAGGCTAGCGAAACGTAGTTAGAGACAAACAAATCAAATGATGAAATTTTATTAAAACGTAAGTATATGCATTTAAATAAGGTCTTTACAAAAGCCCATCTTCAAAACATGTTCTTCGAATACTTTAGGTGGGAGACCTTTAGTCATCGGATCCGCAAGCATATTTTTCGTACTTATATACTCAATACAAAGCTTATTTTCCTCAACACGTTCAAGTACGAACAAATACTTTGTATCAAGATATAATCCAGCTTCGGTCGAACTATTACTGTTCGAGAAGTTAACGGCAGCTGAGTTATCACAGTACAGCTTCAATGGTCTAGATATGGAATTAACAACTTTGAGTCCAGTAATCAGATTTTTTAGCAACATTCCATGACAGGTAGCGTTATATACAACAATGTATTCTGCCATCATAGTGGATGTTGAAGTTAGCTGTTGTTTATGACTCCTCCATGAAATAGGTCCGCCGGCTAACATAAAGATATACCCTGAAGTGGATTTATTGTCATCTTTTCATTTAGCAAAGTCAGAATCAGAATAACCAACCACTTCCAAAACGTCACTTCTTCTATAAGTCAGTTTATAGTCTTTCGTCCCCTGAAGATATCGAAGTACTTTCTTCGCTGCTTTCCAGTGATAAAGGCCAGGTTTAGACAGATAACGGCCTAGCATCCCTGTAACATAAGTGATGTGTGCAAAATGCAACATATAAATTTCATCAATTGTGGCATAAAACTAACCCTTTTTTAGTACTAATGTTGGAAAAAGTGTGCTTTTGTCTTCCTTTTGTATTTTCAGGATTAAATGAGCTCAAATTAACAAAAGAAGCAAAAAGACATCAAAATCTAACATAAATACAAGAAAAGGAACAAGATGTGACATGCCCGACCCCACGACAGCATCTTCCCAAGCAAAACAAGATAACAGAAGACTGAACACGCCCCGTGCTCAGCCAGCACGGGGGCGTGCCCAAGTGTCAGCAGACAAGACAAAGTGGTAGAAGCTTCTATTGCCCACCACGGGGCCGTACTCAGCGGACACGGGGCCGTGGTCAACTATAAGATTCGCACAATCCAGGAAAATCTTCATAGTACAAAGATTCTTCTGCACACGGGGTCGTGCTCAGCGAACACGGGGTCGTGGTCAACTAATAAGACAAAGCTGCATTAAATGAAGAAAGAGATGGATGTGGACACGGGGCCATGCCCACTGGACACGGGGTCGTGCCCGAGCTTCTGTTCAGCCTATAAATAGGAGTGCTTGGCTCAAGCTCAAACCATCCCTTGGCACACCACCTCTCTCACACTTCACCCACCACCCACCACCACCATAACACCATCATCCACCACCATCATCCATTGTCTATCATAGAGTGTGTGAGTCGTCTCGGGATCCAAGATTGATCGTAAGAGTTCTTGACAATCAAGGCCATGGTTGCCTAAGTCTCTTACATCACTTGGTGAAGACAAAGTGTCTAGTGTAATACTTTTTATTTTTAATCTTTTCGCACTTTTTACTTGGTTTTGTATTAATGACTTTAATAACTAGTTTCTTATGTTGAAGGTGATCTTTCCTTATCGTTTGTCCGTGGTGTCTTGACATTATTTTACTGTCTATATAAAATAAAATATTTTCATCATTCATATCTCCACGGTCTATATGGAGGTATGTTGGCTACCTGGTCGGGGGTTAAGGGAACGGTTTGGTAAAGGTCTTGCCATTGTTCAGCGTTTAGAGGTCCTGCAATGGACCTGGGTCAAATTTAGTAGGACCTCCTTCAATACTTAACGGTATTGGATGGCGGGGGTCCAAACTCTTTGATCCCCTCATAAGTTAACTACTATTAATACTATAACCCGACTATTTAGGACTGTATCCCTGCTGACTCAGACTACTTAGTCGAGGGTAACGTCACCTCCAAAAGAGGGGCCTACCATAATTTGCATTAATAACTTAATTAATTATCTTCCAATAATCCACCCTTTTAGGATTGTATCCTTGCTGACTCAAACTACTGGGGTGAGGGTAACGTCACCTTCAAAAGAGGGGCCTACTACAATAACTAAGATAATCTCTTAAAAAGTGCAAAAGTGCGGAAATAATCAAAGGTTACACTAGATACGAGTCGGAACCAAGTGATTCATCTTGTCTATCTGTTTTTATTTTATTTTTATTTTCAGCATTTTTAGTTAGTTTTTATTTTTCTTAGCTTAAAACATTTTTCTAAACTTTTTGATTTGATTAGACGTTGAGGATAAACCGGTACTAAAAGCTCTTGTGTCCTTGGACGACCTCGGTAGCTTACCAACACTATACTACGCTCACGATGGGTGCACTTGCCCATATGAGTGTCTAGTGTTAGTGAATATCATGTTTTATAAATTTAAAACTTGACTAAAAAGTGTTAAAGGAGCTTAAAATATACATCTAATATATATAACACTTGACACCCATCAAGTTTTTGGCGCCGCTGCTGGGGACACAAGGATTTTAAGAAAGCTTAAAATCGACGGCCTAATCAGTTTTTCAAAACCTTTTTAAAACGCGCACATATTTTTCTGCATTTTAGTTTAGTTTAGCATTTACAGTAACCTGTACACGGGGCCGTGTTCACTGAACACGGGGCCGTGCTGCACATTTTCATAAAAACACCCAGTAACAGTAGCTTGAACACGGGCCGTGCTCACTGAACACGCCCCGTGCTCAACGAAATCAGTAAATTTAATTAAAACGCCCAGATACAGATCCTGAACACGGGGCCGTGTCCACTAAACACGGGGCCGTGTCCAGCCTCTGTTTCCGTTTTTATTTTTGTTTTCTGATCTCGAGATTTGGTTGTGGTCTGCTGAGTGATTCTTATGGATCAATACTCAGGAGGTTACAACTACAACTATGCAGAGGATGATTATAGGAGTAATTATTACACTAATTGTCGTAACACACACTCGGTTCAAAATAGTCACTCATATCAACCATCCAATTCATACACCTACTATGAGGAACCTAGGTACGAACCATCGACTTCATACACATCCTATGAAGAACAAAGGTATGAACCTCCTCCCTCATACTCATATTTTGATGAACCAAGGTATGAACCTTCATACTCATACTTTGAGGAACCAAGATATGAGCCACCACCTTCGTATGCTTATTATGAGGAACCATGGCGTGAAAAACCACCTCATATGAGTATTATGAAGAACAAAATTATGACCCTTATCCGCCATATGCTTACAATGAAGAACTATGGTGTGAACCATCTACTTCATATGGGTATTATGAGGAACAAAGGATCGAACAACCGGATTCAAGTTTTGAAAATCCCGATTCTTTTTCTATAACCGAAGTGACCGATAGGGTATTAGAACACCTTAGAGTTATCGATCGCTATATAAAAGAATCTCGCGTAAGGGAAGAGGAGTCCCGCGTAAGAGAAGAATTAAAAAAGGAAGAGATAACTGAAAGTGTAAAAATGGAAGAACAAATAAGTGAAAAACCGACACATGAGCTAAACAACGAAAAAGGTGAGTCCGACAACGTTAAAATTCAAGAAGAGTCTAGTTTTGAAGAAATTAACCTCTTGTCACCTTCTTTTGAAAATCATTGTTTAGTACCCACTCATGCTAAGTTTTTAAAAGAGTTAAACACTAACACTAAAATTGACGAAACAGTAAGTGTTAAGTTAACTAATGATCAAACCTCGCTAATAAAAGAAGACCCATTTGAAATTAACATTACACCGGTTCCATGTTTCTTTCAAAATTCGTTTATTAGTAATGTTACAATTGATAAAGATCTTTGTGTTAACATAATGCCTAACTACATTTTCGAAAAATTAAGTATTAGTGATTTTTCTCCACTTCAAATACCCATTTTTCTATCCAATCGGAAAGTAATAAAATCAATCGGTGTAGTTGAGGATGTATTGGTTCAAACAAATCAAATGGTAATCCCGACCGACTTTGTCATCCTCGATGACGTTTCTCTAGTGTTGGGACGACCATTTGTAAAAACTCACGAAGCTTTGAAAAACCGGAAGTTCAACAATCTACCTCTTCAATTAGGGGCATTTAAAAGAAGTGTCGATCTTGAGCGGTCAATGAAATATCCATTCGGCAATAATGACCCCCTAATTGAAGATGAAGATGAACCACCCGATACAAGTGAAGAGATTAACCACTTTGTTGAAGAAGAGGTCGCCATAGAACAAACTTTTAAAGTTCTTGATCAAAATGAGCAACCAAATAATGAGTTTCCTAAAGACCCACCACTTGAGCTCAAAGAACTTCCAAAAGGTTTGGAATATGCTTTTCTAGACAAAGATGGTAATTTACCTGTAATTATTTCGTCAAAATTAGATAGCTTAGAAAAAGAAATATTAATTAGTCTTTTGAAAAAACACAAAAACGCAATAGCTTGGAAACTTGTAGACATAAAAGGAATTAGCCCTTCCATGTGCACACACAAAATTTTAATGAATGATGACTACAAATCGGTAATACAACCACAACGTCGAGTAAATCCAAATGTTCAAGAAGTGGTTAAAAACGAGGTCATCAAATTACTTGACGCCGGACTTATCTATCCTATCTCCGATAGCCCTTGGGTGAGTCCCGTCCAAGTAGTTCCAAAGAAAGGAGGTATGACGGTAATAACTAACGAAAAGAATGAATTAATACCAACGAGAACCGTCACAGGATGGAGAGTATGTATAGACTATAGACGATTAAATGAAGCTACAAGAAAAGATCACTTTCCTTTACCCTTCATTGATCAAATGTTAGAAAGATTATCCGGTCATAAATTTTATTGTTTCTTGGATGGTTTTTCAGGTTACTTTCAAATCCCGATAGCACCCGAAGACCAAGAAAAGACAACTTTCACATGTCCCTATGGAACTTTTGCTTATCGACGCATGCCGTTTGGTCTATGTAATGCCCCCGCAACATTCCAACGTTGCATGGTAGCCATTTTCCATGACATGATAGAAAAGACAATGGAAGTCTTCATGGACGACTTCTCTATCTTTGGGGATTCATACGACCAATGCCTCGATAACCTTGAACGAATGCTATCCCGATGTGAGGAAACTAACCTCGCCCTTAATTGGGAAAAATGCCATTTCATGGTAACGGAGGGAATAGTACTCGGTCACAAAATCTCAAGCGAAGGAATGGAGGTGGATCGAGCCAAAATCGATACCATTTCTAGACTACCACCCCCATCCTCCGTTAGAGCTATTAGAAGTTTCCTAGGGCATGCCGGATTTTATAGGCGTTTTATCAAAGACTTTTCTAAAATTTCTAGGCCTCTAACAAAATTACTTGAAAAAGATGCTCCTTTCATCTTTGACAAGGATTGCAATCAAGCATTTCTAACCTTAAAGGAAATGTTAGTCAATGCACCTATCATGATAGCACCTGATTGGAAATTTCCTTTCGAAATCATGTGTGATGCGAGTGACTTTGCAGTTGGAGCTGTCTTGGGACAAAGAAAAGAAAAGCATTTCCACCCCATTTATTATGCTAGTAAAACACTTAATGATGCACAAGAAAATTACACAACAACTAAAAAAGAATTACTAGCTGTGGTATTTGCTTTTCATAAATTTCGTTCTTATCTTGTTCTTTCTAAAACTATAGTCTATATAGATCATGCAGCCATTCGATATCTCTTCAAAAAGCAGGACGCAAAACCACGTTTGATTCGGTGGATTCTACTCCTCCAAGAATTTGATATTGAAATCAAAGACAAAAGAGGAGCAGAAAATACCGCAGCAGATCACCTTTCACGCTTAGAAGACCCAGCTTTGGAGGCAACCAGGGACGAGCAAATCAACGAAAAATTTCCAACTGAGTCCCTGGAAATGGTGGAATACAAGGAAGAACCATGGTACGCCGACTATGCTAACTACCTAGCTAGCGGTATAGACGCAAAAGGTTGGCCACATCATCAAAGAAAAAAATTCTTTGCCAATGTGAAACACTATTTTTGGGAAGATCCATATCTTTTCAAAATGTGTGCCGACCAACTCGTCCGACGATGCGTACATGGTAGCGAAGCACGAAGAATTCTCCGCCATTGTCATGAAGATCCATACGGAGGGCATCATGGTGCCGCTAGTACCGCACGAAAGGTATTTGATTCAGGATTTTATTGGCCAACCATTTACAAAGACGCACAAAATCTTGTCAAAACATGTGATGCTTGCCAAAGAACAGGTAATATTTCTTCCAAAAACGAAATGCCACAAAATGGCATTCTTGTTTGTGAAATTTTTGATGTGTGGGGACTCGACTTTATGGGACCTTTCCCACCGTCGAAAGGAAACAAATATATACTTGTGGCAGTAGATTACTTGTCTAAATGGCCCGAGGCCGAGGCACTTCCAACGAATGATGGAAGAGTCGTGGTAAGATTTCTGAAGAAATTATTCTCTCGTTTTGGCACACCTAAAGCATTAATAAGTGATAGAGGTACCCATTTTTGCAACCATCAACTTGAAATTTTTTTAACAAGATATGGGGTCTATCACAGGGTCTCGACAGCATATCACCCTCAAACAAACGGACAAGCCGAAGTGACTAACAGAGGTTTAAAATGAATACTTGAAAAAAACCGTAGGGTTAAATAAAAAGGAGTGGACAGATAAATTAGATGATGCTTTATGGGCTTTTCGAACTGCTTATAAAACAACAATAGGTACAACCCCATATAAGCTAGTCTATGGAAAAAGTTGTCACTTGGCAGTAGAAATTGCACACAAAGCCTACTGGGCAATTAAAAATGTAAACTTAGATCTAGAGTTTGGTGGTAAAAATCGATTTTGTCAGTTAAATGAATTAGACGAGCTTAGGAATTATGCATACTCAAACTCCGAAATTTATAAGGAAAGAATGAAAAATTTGCATGACAAACATATTAAACCTAATGAATTTCGAGTAGGAGATCTAGTTCTTTTGTTTAATTCCCGTCTTCGATTATTTCCTGGTAAACTAAAGTCTAGGTGGTCAGGACCTTTTTCTATCACCCATATTTTCCCACACGGTGCAGTAGAAATTAAATCTCGAAATGGGTCTCCATTCAAAGTCAATGGCCAACGGCTGAAACTCTATCAAGGATTCATTGAGGATGAAGAGGAGGAGATCTCGTTTCAAACGATTGAAGAATGAAACCATCATCATACCTGGTAAGTTACGAACGATCGGGACGATGTCTAAAGCGGTAAGTTTTCTAACCAAAGTTTTTTGGGAAACAAGGGCACTCACACGAGCACTGAAAAAAAAAATTTCAAAACTTGGCTCGGCACGGGGCCGTGTTCGCACTGCAGACGAGATAAAACCCCTTTTTCAAAACAGTTACAACATTGCACACACCCCGTTTCCCCGAAAAAGCTCTGGTTCCAGACGATTTTTCGCAGATTCTCGACGTCTCCTATCACTCTAACAACATCAAGGTATGATTCTCTCACTTTTAGTAGTTAGATTAGTTACTTGCATGTAGTTAAAACACCAAAAATTTGGGGGAAAATCTAGGGTTCTTGAAGTTCATCTGGATCGAACCTCAAATTTTTGTTTAGATCTGTTTGCATTTAGTTAGAATAGTGTTATGGGAAGTAAATACACTTGTATTGTTCATAGATTCGCCCGATTTCTCACAAAAACCCCAAACCCTTGCTCTTGAACCGAAAAGATAAAATTGATAGGGTAAACGGGTTATTTTGGGAAAATGGCACTTAGGGTTTCATTTTTGGGGGAAACCGCACCTATTGGACCAAAAAATTTCAAGTTTTCGAAAACGGGTCGAAAAATGGAATTTTTGTGTAACAGACGCCTGGACACGGGGCCGTGTCCGCTGAACACGGGGTCGTGTCCAGCCCACTGTTTGCAGTTTTGTCCGAAAATACTTCTGTTTCGTGCTAACTTTTGGTGTATTCTTTCAGATGGCTAGGAAGTTCACAAGATTTAACGCCAATGAGCTCGATGCTAGGGCTAGATACGAGATACTTCAAACAAGGCCGGAGGAATACCCAAGGCAAGCATGCACGGAACTGTTATCATTGGTGAACCAACTCGACCGCTTCAACAACATTGTCACGGGCCACTTAGAGTCGCTTTAACAACCCGACTTCGTTCCGTCCAGGAATGCACTTTGGAATTCTATAGCACCTTCGCATTCAACTCAAGGTGCGACCATTCGACAATGATGGGGTAGCGTTCAGGTGTGGCAGAACTAGGTATTCGATCTCTATGGCACAATTTGGATCGATTGTCGGGTTGTATGCGGAAGAGGACACGGGAAACGAGGAAAACACTGGAGGGATGCGAGAAATAGGTGAGAACGAACTCCAAGCCATTTGGACTCAGATTGGTGAAGGGTACTATAATCCGAGCAACACTAAGAGTACGAAGCTGAGGGATCCGCTCTACAGATACATCCATAGGCTCCTCGGCTACTCTCTTAGCCAAAGGCACGATAGTAGTGGCGTCGTTGGGTTAAGAGATCTTGTTGTCCTCCACTGTATCCACACCCGCAGGCCCCTTGATGTTCCGTTCCTCATGCTCCGAAACATGCATCACAACCGCCTTGCTAGTGCACTGACGTGCTGTCGTAGGTACACGCAAATTTAATCCCAATAACAACTATAATATAGTGGTAAGAGGGTATCGAACACAGGGAGTTTGTGGAAAGTATGTCGATTATGTAGCTTTGCACTTAAACTAAGATTAAACTAAAATTGCAGAAATTAAAATTCAAGAGTTGATTGTTCTGATTTTAAGAACTAATATTAACTAATTAAATTGCAAATCAAAGAGTGTTTTTGTAAACAGATTAGGAACAAGCGACCATCCTAGATTTCAGGTTTTAATCCACACTAATGTTTATGCTTAACTAGAAAGAACCACATAGACATGGCTCGTGTTTGATTATCTGTTTGTGATGAAAGAGAACTAAGTACTCGGATTATAAAATGCGAGGTTGTTACTCGATGATCAATTGACAATTATCCAACCCTAATCCCTCCTATGATATCTCGATTACCAGCGGCACCAAGAACGTATGGTTTAGATTAACATCAAACAATAATCAACAATTTACAAACAAATATCCAAACACCATAATAACTCAAACAAACATTCAAAGTTATTATTCTAGAAATTCAAGCACAAACATAGTGTTTCAAAAGCAAACCTTACATCTAGGATGATCACTAAAAGTTTAGCCACGCATGACTTGGTACATCATCTTCACACAACGATTAATGTTCATATGAATCGAATACACAAACCGAATGTTAGGAATTGTTTAGAACCAAGCAAGATAGCCCAAAATCGCCCCTAGTGTCTCCCAAAAACGTCCAATCCTGAGAATACTTGAAAAGACACAATAAAAACTGACTTAATGAGGCAGTTACACGTTTTCTCGCAGCCACCACCGTAACTTACGGCTCCACCGTAAGTTACGGTGCACATAAAAGTGTTACGATACAAATCTTCTGGTTTACGGCAGCCTCCAGGTGGAATTCAGGTCCACCGTAAATTACGGTAGGACCGTAATTTACGGTGGAAAGCTGATGGTTCTTCTTTGTTGCATCTCACATCTCCACACTCAACCCGTTCAACTTCAAACCTTCCAAAGCTGCATTTTTTCTTCACTTTAAGCCGCCAAACCGCACCTGAGACATAAGCAACAGTAGTTATCTAATTCGAGATAATTACACACTTAAATGAGGGATAAACTTGACTTTTAACATCACAAAGGGTTGTCCTACGGACCACTCGTCACATCCCCACACTTACCCGTTGCTTGTCTCAAGCAACCCATCAAATCAATTTCTTAACAAGTGATCAATGTAAGCCAAGCAAAAACAAGCAATCCTTTTACTAACCCCTTTTTAACACCCAACTAATGCACCCCTCACTATGTCTCTCCTCTCGGCTACAAGTGAATACTAGCAAAGATAAGCTAGACACACAATAGGCAAACAGGTGGTTGCACAATCATAGGCTTGTACCTAAATCGATCCTTCTCCTAAAATGCGTCAAACATGAATGCAAATCAAAGGGACTTTCAAGGTTGTAACGTGGCTAGGTGTATGGGTAGGAAATGGAATATATATGAAGTAGCGAAAATTTAACCCGGTCTTTTTATTACATAAAAAAAACAAACTAACACTACCAATCTAAACTACTATGTACAAGACAACTAAACATCATTCATTTTTTCATTTTTCATTGCTTTTTCTCTTTTTTTTTCTTTTCTTTTTTCTTTTCTTTTTTTTTCGTTTCTAATTTTTTTTTTCATCAAAGAAAACAAATAAACAATGAAACATCAAACATATCTACTTCAAACTACTAAAACTACTAAAACTATTACTAACACTATAAGACCGGGTCAAATTTGGGTAAATTTTTAGGTAAGTAGCTAGGGGTAACAAATGATAGGCTTTTAGGCACAAAATTGGGCAACTAAATGTCCAAACCCCCGCCCCTCTCACTACCATGCTCATATATATAACTTATGAGGTCCAACCCCCCCAAATCCCACACTCGCTCACACCAACGACGAGGCTACCTAAATGCCCTTATCCTTTCTACATTCATGTCTAACTAAGGACTCAAATCGCATTCAAGCACAAGTTCTAATGCACCACCACCCGTAACCACTCTCATCAAAGACAATCATTATTTATTTACAAGTGTGGTTACAACTCTCACCAAGAATGAAAAGGTATCAAGGGTTGCCGGTGCATCAATTTAGGGCTAATCTAGGGTGTTCAAATTTTCACATCGTTTCGCTTGGCTCAAAATTTTTCAAAATCTTCAAAAATCCCCCCCATCCCCACACTTGGGATACATTGACCCCAATGTATGGTTTTAGGAGGCTTTGATCACTAAAATCCATTCAACATCAACTAAAAGCTTCTTCACTCAAACCACAAATTTCTTTTTGTATTTTTCATTTTATATTTTTTTTTATGTTTTTCTTCTTTTAAAACATGACACCACCAACAAGCACCAACCCAACAAAACAACACAATCATACACCACCCAACCGCCCAACCAAAAACATATCAAACTACAAATATGCACATAATATACAAAGAGAGAACACAACCTGACTAATAATAGCGCGGTCCCGGAGGTCCAAACATGGAAGACATCATGTCGTTCCATTCACCGAACGCAAATGAGCCGCTACTACTTCCTCCTTGTTGTTGTTGCGCTCCCTCTTGTTGCCTCGGGTCAATCCATTGCGAGTGGTGGATCGGCGGGGTTGGATACGAAACACTACCATCATACGGTGGTAGAGACGCATAATCCACATGTTGTGGATCCACAACCACTGGCCGCCCGGCATGCCAATCCGCGTGCAATCTCCTTTCTTGATCGTCATGATAGCGATTATTCATTTCAACCTCACGGGAATACGCATGTGTGCGATTCCATGCCTCGTGACGATCAAGAGTTTGTTTCAAGGACCGCTCTATACTTGCACTATTTCTCGTATTTTGATCAAATAACGTCCTTTCCGAACCCGACCACGTATCAAACACGGATGCCGGAGGACGTTGATTCTCAATCACTTCTTGCATTGTGCCTTCGTAAGCCCAACCCGGCACATAAGATTGCTGCGTATAGTCATAGAACATACCACCATATCCTCTACCATAACCCCCTTGACCAACATTTTCACCACCATGCGGCTCGTCCGCATAGTCCTCGTCTCCACTTGGAACTACCTCTTCATCACTTTCTGGCTCGTCTGGCTCACCCGGTAACAAATCTCGTGCACCCAACTTTAGTGCTCTCCGCCTTAGCCCTTCCGACTTTATCTTGTGATAACGCTCCGATTGTGTATATGACCAACCACTCCCCAACTTATCTAGCGTAAAAGGCTGATGCCTTTTTGTAGCCCCTCTATCTTCAGCCGTTATTGCCTTTTGCTGTTTCATCGGTCCCGTGATTATTCGACAATACGGGACGATATCTCTTCCATACTTATTCTGGCATATCCATAAGTGGTTCATGATCAGATAGCGTATCGGAAAACGCGGAGACCCATGCATTAGCGAATAAAGAACGGGTACTTCGGGAAACCTCACCTGCTCCTTGTCTCCCCTTCGTGGAATAACATTGAGAACACATATGGCTAACAACAATTTAGCTTCTATTTTTAAATTCTTCCGGTATAGAATACCACTGTATTTACCGGGTAAAAATATTGCTGCCAACATATCATTCCATCGAGTATGTTTCTCCGGTTTAACCAGGAGGTCATCAAGAGTCGGTATCATGTAATCACGGGCTGGAAGACTATCGTATTTCCCAAGCTTCTTCAACGTGTCGAAGGACATTTCCACCGGAATTCCATGCACTATACCCGTTAGCTTCATGTGGGATGGCCTGTCATACGTGTTGCATTTAAGAGTTGCCATCCATTCTTGTATTTCAGCTATGAACAAGTTGTTTTTATCTTTATCATAACAACTAAGTGCCCCTTCCCAACCTAGAGCGCAAAATTTATCAAACACACCAAACTGGCTAAACTGAACCTCATTAACTTATCTTTCACAAATGAATGCAGCAGCCTTGTTCTTCAACTTATTCATGCTGTCATGGTAGAGTGTCGGTTGCCACTCCTCTGCTTGATCATCTAATGGACCCGAATTCCATTTTGGCTTTTCAGCCGGGTCCAACTCCATCTCTTCCTCACTTTCACTTTCGCTTTCATCCACTCGACCCATGTATTGTCTCTTCCTTGGTTGTTGTTCCGGCTGTTTACCCTTTCCCTTCGAAGACGAAGATGAACTAGCTCCGGTCTTTTCTTTTGTTCGTGCCATTCCTACACACATTAGAGCAAACAACACAACCAACGAAACAAAATTAAACCCTTTTCTCCAACATATCCCCACACTTGCTTGTTATCATGGTTGTAGATGTTAGTGAACCAAAAAATGTATCAAGAATTTTTCAAAAATCGGGCATGGTGTCTCTACAATGTAGAGCATCCCAAAAGTTCACTACTTTACTAACAATCCTACATCTACAAACCATAATCATGTTCAAGAACAAGCAACAAGTCAAAACTATGAACAAGCAAGTGGGTATGAGCAAATAACCTAAATGACCTCAATCTTCACAATGCATCAACAAAACATAGTAAATAAACTTCCATACCTTGTTTGAAGATGTAAGAAACACAAATGAGGCAACAACTTCAAAAAGCCCCAAAATTTTCGAGCCTAGGGTTTAGAATTCGATCCCAAAAATTGCGTTTTTTCAGAAATCTCTTCTCACAATCAACAAGCTTGTGAAAAATTAGTCAAGTTAGACTTCAATTTCACTTGATTTGGACAAAAATTGAGTGAGATATAGAAGAATTAAGGTTAAAGAAGAAGAAGAATTTTGTGGGTCTTACTTGAAAGAGATAGATGATAGTGTTTGGAGAAGAAAGTGAAAGATGTTGTGTGGCTAGGGATTGTTCACGTGACCTGATTTTTTTTTATATACATATAGAAAACAAACCGACGGATCCATGTTTTCTGCGTACCGTAACTTACGGTAAGGCCGTAAGTTACGGTGAAACTTAAACAACAACTCCTACCGTAAATCAGGAGCTTATCACCGTAAAGACTTAATCAATTTACTCCCCACAGTAAATTACGGTCATACCGTAATTTACGGTACGAACTGGGCGTTTGTGATTTTAAGAAAATTGTATTTTTAAGTGTCATTTTTTTATATTTTTTCAATTTTTTTTTATGTTTTTTAAATTTTTCAAAAACTTGTAAAAATCACCCTACCCCCTCGAAAGTCCCGTGTTGTCCTCAACACAATGTTAGAGTAATTCGTGACCCGAATATCCCCACACTTGTTTCAAACACGGATTTCAAGGAAATACGGTAATTGTGCAAACTATACAAAACAAAACAAAACAAAACAAAACAAACCACTACTATATACACTACCAAACCTGGGCCTCTCATGGTTGTTCCTCATCGACCGGGCGCAAGATGTAGCCCGCTTTATCAAGCTCCAAGTTGTTGATGTCGTTCCCCTCCAAGTATGGCTTCAACCGGTGACCGTTCACCGTTTGTTGTTTAAGTGTTTGCTCATCTTGGATGTCTACGTCACCAAACCTTCCCACTCTCCGAACGACATACGGGCCCATCCATTTGCTTTTAAGCTTGCCCGCGAACATCTTGAGTCTTGAGTTATACAACCAAACTTTTTGACCCACTTCAAATGTTTTCTTCCGCAATTTTGCATCATGCACCTTCTTGAGTTTATCTTTATACGCCGATGCACATTCATATGCCTCATCTCGGATTTCTTCTATCTCGCTTAATTGTAGCTTTCTCAACTTTCCCGCCTCGTCATAATCCGCGTTGACCGTCTTAATTGCCCAATGTGCCCGATGCGCTAACTCCATTGGCAAGTGACAACCCTTTCCATACACCATCCGGTAAGGCGTTGTGCCAATTGGAGTCTTGTAGGCCGTTCGGTATGCCCACAATGCATCATCTAACTTACTCGACCAATCCTTCCGATCCGTTCTAACCGTCTTCATAAGAATTTCTTTAATTTGACGGTTGGATACTTCAACTTGTCCACTCGTTTGCGGATGGTAAGGTGTGGCAATTCGGTGATTCACGCTATACCTCTTCAATAATTTCCCGAAGTTGAAGTTCTTGAAATGCGAACCACCATCACTTATGATAACTCGCGGGATGCCAAAACGAGAGAAAACGTTGGATTGAACAAATTTACAAACAACCGAATGGTCGTTTGTGCGTGTTGCAATAGCTTCAATCCACTTCGAGACGTAATCAACCGCTACCAAAATGTATAGAAAGCCATTCGAATTCGGAAAGGGACCCATAAAGTCTATACCCCATACATCAAATATCTCTACAACCAAGATTGGTTGTAAAGGCATCTCATCCCTCTTTGATATACTTCCCATCTTTTGACAATTTATGCAATTTCTAGCGAATTCACAAGCATCCTTGAAAATTGTGGGCCAATAGAACCCACATGAGAGTACCCGATAGCCTGTTTTGTGCCCACTAAAATGACCCCTACATGCAGACGAATGAGCATGGGTCAAAATTTCCAACACTTCTGTCTCGGGCACACACCTTCGTATAACTTGATCCGGTCCAATCTTGAAAAGATCCGGTTCATCCCAAATGTATTGCTTCACTTGGACCATAAATTGTTGTCGACGCCTTTTGGTCCAATGACTTGGGATGGCACCCGTGGCTAAATAGTTGACATAGTGAGCATACCACGGTGCAACAAAGGTAGAAGCGGCTAGTAATTGCTCGTCGGGAAAACTCTCATTGATTTCACTAACATCATCGATCCCTTCCACCGGAATCCGAGACAAGTGATCCGCCACTACGTTCTCACTTCCCTTTTTGTCTCGGATTTCTAAATCAAACTCTTGTAACAATAATACCCATCGAATCAACCGAGGCTTCGCGTCCTTCTTCTCCATCAAGTATCGGACCGCACTATGATCCGAATAAACCACCACTTTGCTCCCCCAAATATAAGCACGAAACTTATCCAAAGCATACACCACCGCTAATAACTCCTTTTCAGTTGTGGTGTAATTGAGTTGCGCTTCGGATAAAGTTTTGCTTGCATAGTAAATCACCACCGGCTTTCTATCAACCCGTTGACCCAAAACTGCACCAATAGTGGTGTCGCTTGCATCACACATTATCTCGAACGGCTTTGACCAATCCGGTGGTTGCAAGATAGGAGCTTTGACCAAGTGTTCCTTCAAAACAGTAAAAGCTTGCATACACTCGTTAGTAAAATCAAATGGGACATCTTTTAATAATAAGTTACATAAAGGTTTGGTGATAACACTAAAACCTTTTATGAACCGTCTATAAAAACCCGCATGTCCCAAGAATGACCTTACACCCTTAACATTTTTCGGAGGTGGCAAAGATGCTATTACCCGTATTTTTGCCTTATCCACCTCCATCCCTCTTTCAGAAATTACATGACCCAACACAATGCCCTCTTGCACCATGAAATGACTTTTCTCCCAACTTGGCAATAGATTTTTCTCAACGCACCTTTTTAAAACCTTTTGTAATTCGTTGAGACAAGCATCAAAACTAGTGCCAAAAATGGAGAAGTCATCCATAAATACTTCGAGCGACTCTCCAACCATGTCCGAGAAGATACTCATCATACATCATTGGAAAGTTGCCGGAGCATTGCACAAGCCAAATGGCATTCGCCGAAAGGCGAATGTGCCATATGGACAAGTGAAGGTGGTCTTGTGTTGGTCATCCGGGTGTATTGCTATTTGATTGTAACCCGAATACCCATCCAAAAAGCAGTAATATTTTTGACCCGATAATTTTTCAATAATTTGGTCAATGAAAGGTAACGGGAAATGGTCCTTAGAAGTGGCGGCATTCAATTTTCGGTAGTCAATACATACACGCCACCCGGTAACCGGTCGGGTGGCAATTTGTTCACCACTTTCATCCTTGACTACTTGAATGCCGGCCTTCTTAGGCACAACTTGGGTGGGACTCACCCAAGCACTATCCGAAATCGGATAGATGATTCCCGCATCCAACCATTTAATTACCTCCTTTTTAACTACCTCCCTTAGGTTCGGATTCAACCTCCTTTGAGCTTCTCGTGTCGGTTTGGCATCTTCGGTTGTAATGATTTTGTGCATGACAATTGATGGACTAATTCCTTTGAGATCGGCAATTGTCCATCCGATAGCTCCCTTGTTTTCTTTCAAGACTTCCAACAATGCTTGCTCTTGTGCCAACTCCAAATTAGAGGCAATAATGACCGGTAAAGTGTCATTATCCCCTAAAAACACATACTTCAAGTGGCTCGGCAAGTCTTTGAGCTCCAACTTTGGCGGTTCCTCTAATGATGGTTTAGTACCCGAATCTATTTCCGCCGGTAAGCCTTCAAACTGGTGGGTCCATGGCGGTCGACCTTCTTTCAACGCCATCGCATCTTGTTTTTCCTCTTCAACCCGGAGTGCATAAGCATATACCTGTTCAGAAAAATCACACAGGCAAACATCCAAACCATCCTCCTCATACTCATGCGGGTTGCATCCGTTAACTATATCTGCCATGAAACACTCATCAACACCATTAGCATTAGAATTGTTAGTAAAAACATTCAAATGCATTTTTCGATTTCCAAAAGTCATATCGACTGTACCGAATCTACAATCGATTACTGCATGTGCGGTGCTCAAAAATGGCCGACCCAAAATTACGTTTTGTTATTGCTTGGGGTCCGCCGATGAGTAGTCCAAGACTAAAAAGTCAACCGGGTAATAAAATTCATCAATTTTTACAATTACATTTTGAACCATACCCCGGGGTAACTTATGAGACAAATCGGCTAAAACAACCGTTGTCTCCACCCTTGCTAACGGACCAAAATCATATTGGTCATATAAGCCCCCCGGTAAAATGCTAACCCCGGCTCCAAGATCTAGCAACGCCTTAGCCATTTGAAAATTACCAACTTGTATGTTAATTAATGGCGTGCCCGGATCTTGGAGCTTAGGAGGAAGCTCCCCGTTCAAAACCGCACTCACTTGCCCGGTTAAATCGACCCGCTTAGGCATTTTCTTTTTATTTTGCCTCTTTTTTGTACACAATTCTTTTAGGAATTTTGCATAAGCGGGTACTTGTTTTATTGCATCCAGAAGTGGAAGGTTAATTTTAACTTGTTTAAACATGTCCCACAATTCTTCTTTTTGGGGACCTCTCGATGCAATAAAATTTTTCTTACCCGGGTCAAGTAAAGCCGATGGAAACGGGACTTGACTCGGTTCACCCTCAACTTTTTCACTCTTTTCATTTTCACCCAAACCCGGTTTGTTAACATTTAATTCTTTTGGTTTAACCAGTGAAACGTCATCATCACTATCATTACCCGTGATGTCCTCAACTACCCCCTCAACTAATTCGAGTGACAAATTAGCTTTAAACTCTTTTCCACTTCTCAAAACACTAACATGATGAACATTAACATTACCGCTTGACGAACCGTGTGATGGATTTACCTTGGTGTCACTAGGAAGTTGACCCTTGTTTTTCTTCAATTCCGCCACATCGGTTGCCAATTGACCCATTTGTGTTGTTAGTGATTAGATGCTTTTGTCACGAACCTCATCTTTTTGCATTCGGACTTCATCGAGTTGGTTCCGTTTTTGCATCTCCACTTGCATGCTTTTTAACATCTCCATCATCTCATTTCCACCCGAAGACCCCCTTGTTCTTGACCCGTTTGATATTCCTTTTGATAGCCTTGGTTGTTCCCGCCTCGATATCCACTTTGGTTGTTATAAGGTTGGCGTGAACCAAAGTTACCTTGGCTACCTTGAAAGTTCGGATTAGCTTGATTGGAGGGGTTCCCATAGCGAAAATTTGGATGGTTCCTCAACCCGGGGTGGTAAGTATTAGAGTTCATGTTGTTGTAGTTTCTACCACCCCCTCCTTGACCTTGAACCGCATGCACCTCTTCATATTGCCCTTCCACCATTCCTTGGCAATTTTCAGCCGCGTGACCTATTTCATTACACAAAGCACAAACATCATAAATTTGGTTAGTAGTTTGAACATTACCATCATCTATTGCGTGCACTTGAGGTCGGGCAATGGCCGGTCGCGCTCTCCTCGATGCTTGAGCCTTTCTCTTTGATGTACTTGCCATATTCTCCAAGAACTCCCAATCATCATTTTCATAATTTGTGCCAAAAGTCCCACCGGTAATGGACATTAAATCTCGAGCATCCTCGGCACTCAACCCCTCGTGGAAGGCATTCATCAACTCCCAAAGTTCAATCCCATGGTGAGGGCAATTTTTAATCATCATATTGAAACGTTCAAATGCCTCATGGAACATCTCACCATGTTGTTGTTGGAAGCTCCTCAATCCTTTTCTAGCATCGTTGGTCTTTTGGGCAGTGTAAAATTCATCTAAGAAAATTTGTTGCATCTCCGCCCAAGTATATATAGATGCTGAAGGCAAAGTGTAGAACCACTTCTTTGCCTTGTCCTCCAACGAAAATTGAAATAAGACCAACTTGATATCATCAGCCGAAAAACCTTGACTCCCAAGAGTATTGCAAATCGAGTCATAGGCCTCTAAGTGGAAATACGGTTCCTCCGTTGCTAGCCCCTTGTATTTCGGCAAACTTTGCAAAGAATTTGTTCTTACTTCAAAGGTTCTCCCTTGATTATTGTGAGGGATAACCACCGGTGAAGGGTTTTGAGTAATTATCGACCTTAAATGTGCTTCTATTCCCCTTGCTTGTTCCCTAAGATGCCTTCTTGGAACACCCAATCGACCCCTTGGACGAATAGGACCCATAGGTCTTGGTATATGCCCTTGTGGTGCAATTGGTTGTTGAAATTGTTGTTGGGGCATCGGTGGTTGTTGAATTGGCCTTTGAAATTGTGGTTGTACATGTTGTGGCCGAACTTGTTGCAATGGAATAGGGCGTTGCATTGGTGGCCCTTGTGGCCTTGCCCTAATGTGTTGTGGTATGAGTTGTTGTTGCGGTATTCCACCAACACTTGCCATCCCTTGAGATTGACTTTGCACGTAACCGAACTCTCCTTGATCACCATAACCTTCGTAAGCGTACCCATCTTCATCATAGCCCTCAAAATCTTCGTATCCTTCCTCATATCCATCCCCCCTATACCCGAAGTTTGCCCAAAGGGAAGAGTTGAATATTGAAATCCCGCTTGGTTCGATGGTCTAAATGTTGAAGTAGCATGGACAATGGTTGTATTTGGTGGTATTGAATAATGGGAAGATGATTGACCGGAAACTGGGAAGAAATGAGTGAGTGGTGGAATCGTAGTAGATGGGCTAAAGGAAAGATTAGGTTCATTTTGAGTAGTAATCGGTTGTATGGTGTTAGATGGTGTAGTGTCATGAGGTGGAGTAGGAATTGTAGTGGAATTTGGTATGGTTGTGTTTGGTGATGGTTGTGTGGAAGTAGGTATAAATGATGAGGTCGTTTGACCCGTTGTGGGTGGTACTTGTGTTTCGTCCATGATGTTTCTTGGTGTAATGGGTGAAGTGGGTGAACCAATGATTCTGTTTTCGCGTAGTAAAACTCGGTTTTGCCTTAGTGTTCTTTCGATTTCCGGATCAAATGACAATGGTGAAGCTTTGTGAGAGCCTCTAGTATGCATGCACCTGTAGAACCTGCACACTAAACACACCAGTGTAAACCCGAAAATAACAAAGCAAAACTAACAACTGACACACGTTGCGCACTACTCCCCGGCAACGACGCCAAAATTTGACGTGCTGTCGTAGGTACACGCAAATTTAATCCCAATAACAACTATAATATAGTGGTAAGAGGGTATCGAACACAGGGAGTTTGTGGAAAGTATGTCGATTATGTAGCTTTGCACTTAAACTAAGATTAAACTAAAATTGCAGAAATTAAAATTCAAGAGTTGATTGTTTTGATTTTAAGAACTAATATTAACTAATTAAATTGCAAATCAAAGAGTGTTTTTGTAAACAGATTAGGAACAAGCGACCATCCTAGATTTCAGGTTTTAATCCACACTAATGTTTATGCTTAACTAGAAAGAACCACATAGACATGGCTCGTGTTTGATTATCTGTTTGTGATGAAAGAGAACTAAGTACTCGGATTATAAAATGCGAGGTTGTTACTCGATGATCAATTGACAATTATCCAACCCTAATCCCTCCTATGATATCTCGATTGCCAGCGGCACCAAGAACGTATGGTTTAGATTAACATCAAACAATAATCAACAATTTACAAACAAATATCCAAACACCATAATAACTCAAACATACATTCAAAGTTATTATTCTAGAAATTCAAGCACAAACATAGTGTTTCAAAAGCAAACCTTACATCTAGGATGATCACCAAAAGTTTAGCCACGCATGACTTGGTACATCATCTTCACACAACGATTAATGTTCATATGAATCGAATACACAAACCGAATGTTAGGAATTGTTTAGAACCAAGCAAGATAGCCCAAAATCTCCCCTAGTGTCTCCCAAAAACGTCCAATCCTGAGAATACTTGAAAAGACACAATAAAAACTGACTTAATGAGGCAGTTACACATTTTCTCGCAGCCACCACCGTAACTTACGGCTCCACCGTAAGTTACGGTGCACATAAAAGTGTTACGATACAAATCTTCTGGTTTACGGCAGCCTCCAGGTGGAATTCAGGTCCACCGTAAATTACGGTAGGACCGTAATTTACGGTGGAAAGCTGATGGTTCTTCTTTGTTGCATCTCACATCTCCACACTCGACCCGTTCAACTTCAAACCTTCCAAAGCTGCATTTTTTCTTCACTTTAAGCCGCCAAACCGCACCTGAGACATAAGCAACAGTAGTTATCTAATTCGAGATAATTACACACTTAAATGAGGGATAAACTTGACTTTTAACATCACAAAGGGTTGTCCTACGGACCACCCGTCATGCACCAACCCCTATCTTCTTTGGGGGATGGGCGTACCGTCTCTTCAAGCACTTCACCGGCATACCTAGGTCATTCGAAAGGAGCCCATGGTCGGGTAGGGTAGATATACACATCTGCCGCTCAATGAACCTACTTTATGAGGCGGAAGACGGGACGGTAAGCTTTCAAAGGATGCAAGGTCATGCATGGAACCCGCAAGAGGCACTTGTCCTTCACGCTCCACAACATCATCAGTATCAGTATCAACCCCAAGGTGATCCGGGCCAATCCTCCTCAGGAGGCGGTTTTCCCAATTTCCAAAGTTTGCATGATTTGTTGCAGGAAAACCTTATGTGCACCAGGAACACCTACAACATGGCAAGAAACACATACCACCGGGTCGGAGCTATCGAAAGAAACATATCCGATATCCAAGATGATATTGGATATATTCGGGACCACATTGCGAGCCATGGAGGGGATGATGATGATGATGATGATGAGGACATTGATTAGGCGGGAGGAGCGGAGGAAGATGTGGTTGGTTGGTGATTCCCAGGTTAACCTTTTCTAATCTTGAACAATTTGAGGCCTGCGTGCCAAGTGTTGAACAATTTACTTTCCCTAACTTCTTTTATTTTCTGCATTTTTTTTAACTTTGACATGGATGTTGAATTTGGTAAAATTAGGATGTTTGCTATGGTGTGGTATGGTGTTTATTGATTAAACAGGTGCATACGAGGCTTAGAGTACTAAGCATTAGTACTACTAAAGCCGGGACAGGAAAACCGAAGAAAGAAACCTGTTTTTCAACCTTGCAGATTGTCCACACGGGGCCGTGCCCAGCAGACACGCCCCAGTGCCCACTCCCCTGAACCTGCTGTTTGTTTTAATTCTGCAGACCTTGACAGACAAGGGGTCGTGTTCAACCAACACGCCCCCGTGTTCACCTTCTGTAAGTTTTCGTTACTGGCACCTGAACACGGGGTCGTGCCCACCAGGCACGGGGCCGTGTCCAGTAACACCAATTTTTTGCTTTTTCACACCTTTTTACACATTCAATCAACCTAAAAACTTATTTTTGGGACACATTTAGGACAATGTGTAATTTAAGTGTGGGGGGGGGGGATGCTAAAACCTTGAATCTTGCAAGTCCTAAATACAAGCCTTACACAAAACTCTTTTGGAACCGCTAATCACCCCAAATTTTTTTCAAAAATTTTCATTTTTTTTTACTTGTCTAGGTTTAACTTGGGAATTTCAAAATTCTAAAAAGGTTATATTTTTACGAATTTACAACCGATAGCGTAGTGATAAAAAAAAAAGAACCAACATAAGAAAATTATGAAAAGGCATGACAATCTTAGTTAAAATTTGATTATATATACTTGATCACATAAAAAACCCATTCCCACAAAAGTGAGTTTTGAGCCTTTATTGAGCATACAATTATATATCATTAGACTAAATGCTCATTTTTCGTTTTTTGTGTGAATAGCCGCTTGGTTCTTACGACTCTAGAACTTGCCATGACGATACATTCCCGGCCCTTACCAACTTAAACCCGAGTAAGTAAATGATGGAGGCATTAGGACTAACTTTTTTTTTTAATTTCTACACCATTATTTTTTTTTACCACCTACCCAAAATCCCCCTAGTTAGCCCCTTTGAGCCTAAACCTTTTCATTTCATAACCCAAACCAAACACCCTTTTACCCACCAAAACCTTTTTCATTTTTAACCCTTTGTTTTAGTAACTAGCTCGGTTTTTCATATGACTTTTCTCAAAAAAAAAAAAATAAATAAATAATATGTGTGTTGATGATGAAGCAAAAGAAAATAAACAAACAAATTCATCAAAAATAACTTTGTTTGAATAATAGCTTCATCAAAATAAAAGTTACAAAAATAAAAAGTCTTACGAAAACCGACGCTTGTTACACTTTTCGCCCTTTTTCTACTAACCACTAACCCAACCACCTACCTTTAACCCAAGCCTAACCCTTCACCCACAAAGTCCTCTTGATATTTACAAAGGTATATAAGTTAAAAAGGAGGAGGATTGATTGCTTGGCAAGCCTACGGTAGGAGTAAGTTCCATGCCGCTCTCGAGTGATCCACAAAAATACATCTTCGGCCGAGTGTTGAGTGATCCCCGTGAGGTATGTGAACTTGTATATAAATAGAATTTTAAAAAGGCATGTTATGCCCTAATAAGTAATTTATCTTATGAAAAGTTTTAAATAAATCATGACGAATAGGATTGTAAATAAATAAAAATAAAACTAAATAAAGAATCTTGGAAATCCCGACACTCTATGACAAGCCCAAAAACCTTCTTCTCTACCCATTCCATTTGGGAGTGTAATAGCCACATATTAAAGAGTTTTGATTGAGGACAAGCAAAGATTCAAGTGTGAGGGTATTTGATGTGTGCAAAATGCAACATATAAATTTCATCAATTGTGGCATAAAACTAACCCTTTTTTAGTACTAATGTTGGAAAAAGTGTGCTTTTGTCTTCCTTTTGTATTTTCAGGATTAAATGAGCTCAAATTAACAAAAGAAGCAAAATGACATCAAAATCTAACATAAATACAAGAAAAGGAACAAGATGTGACATGCCCGACCCCACGACAGCATCTTCCCAAGCAAAACAAGATAACAGAAGACTGAACACGCCCCGTGCTCAGCCAGCACGGGGGCGTGCCCAAGTGTCAGCAGACAAGACAAAGAGGTAGAAGCTTCTATTGCCCACCACGGGGCCGTGGTCAACTATAAGATTCGCACAATCCAGGCAAATCTTCATAGTACAAAGATTCTTCTGCACACGGGGTCGTGCTCAGCGAACACGGGGGCGTGGTCAACTAATAAGACAAAGCTGCATTAAATGAAGAAAGAGAAGGATGTGGACACGGGGCCGTGCCCACTGGACACGGGGCCGTGCCCACTGGACACGGGGCCGTGCCTGAGCTTCTGTTCAGCCTATAAATAGGAGTGCTTGGCTCAAGCTCAAACCATCCCTTGGCACACCACCTCTCTCACACTTCACCCACCACCCACCACCACCATAACACCATCATCCACCACCATCATCCATTGTCCATCATAGAGTGTGTGAGTCGTCTCGGGATCCAAGATTGATCGTAAGAGTTCTTGATAATCAAGGCCATGGTTGCCTAAGTCTCTTACATCACTTGGTGAAGACAAAGTGTCTAGTGTAATACTTTTTATTTTTAATCTTTTCGCACTTTTTACTTGGTTTTGTATTAATGACTTTAATAACTAGTTTCTTATGTTGAAGGTGATCTTTCCTTATCGTTTGTCCGTGGTGTCTTGACATTATTTTACTGTCTATATAAAATAAAAGATTTTCACCATTCATATCTCCACGGTCTATATGGAGGTATGTTGGCTACCTGGTCGGGGGTTAAGGGAACGGTTTGGTAAAGGTCTTGCCATTGTTCAGCGTTTAGAGGTCCTGCAATGGACCTGGGTCAAATTTAGTAGGACCTCCTTCAATACTTAACGGTATTGGATGGCGGGGGTCCAAACTCTTTGATCCCCTCATAAGTTAACTACTATTAATACTATAACCCGACTATTTAGGACTGTATCCCTGCTGACTCAGACTACTTAGTCGAGGGTAACGTCACCTCCAAAAGAGGGGCCTACCATAATTTTCATTAATAACTTAATTAATTATCTTCCAATAATCCACCCTTTTAGGATTGTATCCTTGCTGACTCAAACTACTGGGGTGAGGGTAACGTCACCTTCAAAAGAGGGGCCTACTACAATAACTAAGATAATCTCT
The DNA here is from genome assembly GCA_030545235.1 of Helianthus tuberosus. Classification (NCBI taxonomy): domain Eukaryota; kingdom Viridiplantae; phylum Streptophyta; class Magnoliopsida; order Asterales; family Asteraceae; genus Helianthus; species Helianthus tuberosus. The sequence continues at coordinate 19,632,010 of CM060399.1, forward strand.
TAAAAAGTGCAAAAGTGCGGAAATAATCAAAGGTTACACTAGATACGAGTCGGAACCAAGTGATTCATCTTGTCTATCTGTTTTTATTTTATTTTTATTTTTCAGCATTTTTAGTTAGTTTTTATTTTTCTTAGCTTAAAACATTTTTCTAAACTTTTTGATTTGATTAGACGTTGAGGATAAACCAGTACTAAAAGCTCTTGTGTCCTTGGACGACCTCGGTATCTTACCAACACTATACTACGCTCACGATGGGTGCACTTGCCCATATGAGTGTCTAGTGTTAGTGAATATCGTGTTTTATAAATTTAAAACTTGACTAAAAAGTGTTAAAGGGGCTTTAAATATACACCTAATATATATAACACTTGACACCCATCAATAAGCGATATCTGGACGAGTACAGACTTGAGCATACATGAGGCTCCCAACTACTGAGGCATAAGGTATCATTCTCATTTGCGCCTTTTCATCCTCAGTTTTCGGACATTGAAAAGAACCGAGAACATCTCCTTTAACTATTGGAGCTACAGAGGGAGAGCTGTGTTGCATGTTATATCGACTAAGGACACGATCAATGTAAGCCGTTTGTGATAAGCCCAAAATTCCATTACTTCTATCTCGGTGTATTTCGATGCCAATAACGTAAGAAGCCTCTCCGAGATCTTTCATGTCAAAGTTATGCGAGAGTAAGCGCTTCGATTCATGCAACATATCTAATCTATTACTTGCCAATAGAATATCATCAACGTAAAGGACAAGTATAGCAAAATTTCTCCACTCATCTTGAGGTAGGTGCATTGATCCACTTGGTTCTTCATAAAGCCTTGCTTCTTCATGACTTCATCAAACTCAAGATACCATTGACGTGATGCTTGCATCAAACCGTATATGGATTTCTTTAGCTTGCAGACAAGATGTTCTTGACCTTCAGGTTTAAACCCTTCAGGTTGCTTCATGAACACGTCCTCATACAAGTCTCCATTGAGAAAAGCAGTCTTGACATCCATCTGATTCAGCTCTAAATCAAAGTGAGCTACTAGGGCCAAGACGATCCTTGAGGAATCTTTTCGAGAGACAGCTGAAAAGGTCTCTTGATAATCGATTCCCTCTTTCTGAGTGTAGCCCTTTGCAACCAATCTTGCTTTATATCGTTCAACGCTTCCATCCGGATTTAGTTTTGTTTTGAAGACCCATTTATATCCTACGGGTTTAACACCCTCGGGTAATTCAACCAAATCCCAAACGTCATTTTTCTTCATGGTGTTAAGCTTGTCAATCATAGCTTTGTTCCATTCAGAAGACTGATCACTACTAATGGCTTCATTGTAAGACGTAGGATCGGTAAACTTTCCATCATCTGACATGGCTTCAGCTAGGTAGGTTTCATAATCATCAAAATTAGTGGGCCTTCTCGCCCTAGATGACCTCCTAGGTTGATTCTCAACTTCGACATTTGAGGGTCCTTCATTCTCAGGTACATGCGGAGCAACATTTAATTCTGAATGAGTTGGAGGTGGTGGAGTAACATGCGGTTCAGCATCGAGTACAAGAGGAGTAGTAATAGGAGGTAATGAAATGGACGAGTGTCCCCCCCCCCCCCCGCGTCTTGTACTTCTTGTAAATCACTGTAAGGATTTTAACTGCTCCCACTGATCTTAAAGTCCTCAAGAAACGCGGCACACTTGGTTTCTACAATACGAGTAATATGGGAAGGACAATAGAATCTATAACCCTTTGAGTGATCCGATATCCAATAAAGAAACAACTTGTTGTTTTCATGTCCAGTTTCTTTAAAAAGGGTTATAAAGTTTAGCTTCGGCAAGGCAACCCCATACTTTCATATATCTAAGACTCGGTTTCCTTCCTGTCCAAAGTTCATAAGGAGTTTTAGGGATAGACTTTGAAGGAACTCTATTGAGTATATGAACAACTGCTTTTAAGGCCTCGGTCCAGAGGAATAAGGGCAAACTTGAGTTGGCTAACATACTGCGTACCATGTCCATTAGGGTTCTATTTCTTCTCTCAGCAACACCGTTCTGCTGAGGAGTACCGTGCATAGTATATTGGTTCACGATCCCCTGGCCCTTACAAAACTCATAAAATGGACCAGGAGCCTGACCCACGTCAGTATGTCGACCATAATATTCGCCTCCTCTATCTGATCTAACAACTTTTATTTGACGATCTAATTGTTTTTCAACTTCAGCTTTATAGTCTTTAAAAGTTGTGAGAGATTCAGATTTTTCTTTAATGAGATAGAGGTGCATATAATGTGAATAATCATCAATAAACGTGATAAATGAAGTGTGTCCAGTTATGCCAGCGATGTTATAAGGGCCGCGAATATCAGTATGAATGAGTTCTAATAAATTAGAGCTCCTAGTGGCACCTTTCTTATTCGCTGATGTCATTTTACCTTTAAGGCATTTGACACATGTTCCAAAATCATTGAAATCGAGAGGTGGTAAGACCTCATCCTTCACGAGTCGAGTTAAAACGTTGATGCCACAACATGGATGAAGTTTCTAAGTCTCGTTTGCGTTTTCTATTTGTTAAGTTCTCATTAATATTATATGATAACAAAGACTTGGAAAAATCATCATCTAGTTCTAATCGATAGAGACCACCATCCAAGAAGCCATAACCAAATATTTGAGAATTAAAACTGATAGTAAGTTTGCCATGACCATGAGAAACAAGAAAACTGTCTACATCTAACGTTGGTCCTAATACAAGATTCCAAGTAATCTCAGGAATATATAAGGTATCATAAAGTCTAATAGTTAAACCAGTTTTCATAACTAAATCTAATGTTCCCACGGCCTCGACTACTAGCGGCTTTCCATTCCCCAGCTTAAGTGTTCTTTGGTTTCTTTCCAGCTTCCGGATTGTATGGAATCCCTGTAAGGAATTGGTTACATGAACCATATAACCAAAATCAAACCACCAAGAATTAGATGGAACATTTAAATTAAAGGACTCAAGTATCACGAAAAGATTGTCACCTTTCTTGGCTAGCCACTCCTTAAAGTCCGGGCAATCCTTCTGCTTATGTCCCACCTTACGGCAGAACTTGCAGTGAATCTTCCCTTTGGAGTCATTAGAGCCAGAAGCACTTGCATCTGTATCCCGCTTTTGGACCTTTACATTAGGCTTCTTATTGTAGTTCCCCTTCCTTTTCTTCGAGTCAGCAGTCATCAGGTAAGCAACATCGGCTTTCTCCAGTTTCAGACGTTCTTCTTCTTGCACGCACATAGCAGTCAACTCGTTCATCTTCCATTGGTCCTTCTGAAGGTTATAGTTGACTTTGAATGCTTCATAAGATGTGGGCAGAGACGTCATGATAAAATTCACCAGAAAGCCATCACTAATCTCCATGCTTAATCCCTTGAGCTTTTGGGCCATGTCATTCATTTTTAGAATGTGCTCACGAATACCGCTAATCTCATCATACTTTGTAGTCACCAATTTCAGAATGAGGGTGCTGGCTTGCGCCTTAGACGTCCCTTGGAATTGACCCTCCACATTAGTAAGAGATTCCTTAGTTGTAGCAGCGTCAGGAATGGCTCCCCTGATAGCAGGACTTATCGAGTTTTTCATGAAGATGAGTGACAAGCGATTAGCTCTCTCCCACTTTTGATGGAGTAGTTTTTCAGCTTTAGTACTCTTATCAGTAAGAGCAGGGGGAGCGTTTTCAGTTAGGGCACAGTCAAACTCCATGAGTGCGAGAGTAAGGTTAAGAGAATCCTTCCACGAAGCATAGTTCGCACCAGGCAAAGTATCAATAGCCATAGCAGGAGCTGATAGTGGATTAAAATGAGAAGAATAAGATACACTCAGAAATAAGAAGTTAGAGTCACTTATGGGTAACCTAAAACTAAGGCAGGCGGAAATTAAGACCATTGTACTAAGGAAGCTGTGATAACGTTATTTATACACACCAATTTTAAATAAGGTTCTACTTGAATGACGGTTTTCGCTTTGGCTATGACCAATCATACAAGTATTATGAACAGTCAGACTGTGCAGATTAGATGTAACATATCACCTTTGGGTAGAAGTTGAAACACCATAATTTTAGGCACAAGTCAAAGTTTGCGAGACATGAGTGTAACACATCACCTTTGGGCAGAAAATGAAACACTCATGCATCTTAGGCAGAAGTCATGTGTATATCATATGAACAAATGTAATAAGGACATACACCTAAGTGACTATGCTTAAGTTCACTAAATAACGCCACAACATCACCTTTGGGCAGAAGTGAGAACTTGAAAAAAAATGTTATTTTAGTTAAGCTAATTTTAAATTAATCAAAAACAATTAGTTGAATGGTTATTTAAAAGTTAGGTTTATAAAACATAATAGAGTAAGGTTTTATAAAACAAAAGTATAAATATTAAATACAAATCAATCTTCATACATACGAAACTCAGAAAAATAATTTACTGATCTTGATGATAAAATTAACTTCTAATTAAATACAAAAGTGATAAGAGTACTAACTTTATCAAAATAATAGTTATTTTGCGAATATATCAAAAGTGATTACTATTATCAAAAGTAACTTTATCAATATGTATTATTTAATTAGAGTATCACTTTCGTATTCAAAAGTATTGGAACCATTAGATTATGTAAATATAATATCGAAACTAATCCATATTACTTTTTATTCAACCATATATCGGTAGTTACAGCAAAGAAATTTAGACTAGGCATAATCGACTAGTAGAAGTCGACTTTAATAGGAAACAGTTACATGATGAATACTATATAGTCATATGAGATTTCAAAAAATTAAGAGATATTTCATAATACCCATAACACTTTTATCTGACAATTTTTCATCCAAAATAAGGGATTTATTCAGGTTTAATAAAACTTAGTTTTTTTCCGATTTCGATTCCAGATCATAAGGGAACTTTAAGAACTGAGTAACATTCCAGATCATGTTAATCAGTTCTTTCAATATCTAATGGAAAAACACTTTAGGGATCTTGACATACCTGACAATCCAGTAGCGGTTAGAGATGAAGAAGAAGCCATTTTGATCGGTTCCCGTTTAGGGTGAGCAGTTAGAATGGAGATGGATGATAACAGATTGTAGTTAGGGGGCCGTAAACTTTATGGTGTGTTTTAGGGTTCCCAATAACCTGTATTTATATGCTTCACCCAAGGGGAAACCCTAATTAACTAGTACGTGCCTTTATGTCCATCAAATAAAGCCCAATTAATTTTATAGGGATATTAAGGTAAATAGATCTGGTTATTAGATAAATGATCAATAAGGGCACCATAAATTATTTATTAATAATTTATGCTAACACGTAAATTATCATCAACGTTCATAGTTGAACAACGCTCATCCCTGTTCACCATAATTGATAACTTTCAAGGCGTCTACTGAATCAGCATTTGTTACTTGAGCCAAATCTTATGATGCTAAAGTTGTAAATTTGAATGATAGAATCTTTTAATAATTTGTTCTAATGGTTTTATTTTTATTCAAATAATACATATCTATAGGATATAAAGCTATATTATATATAATATAGTCTTAATATTAAAATGATTAGTCATAAGTTAGTCTCTTAAATCTTAACTAGCGGGATCAAACCTAAACTAGTTATATTAAAATATAAATTGGAAATATATTGTTTCAAATTCAATGATCCTCCATCTTTCTATTTAAATCCGACCCCCATCACGTAACACCAATTACCCACTTGTTCCTCATCTGGGTTTCGAATTTATCCCATCAAAAACACAAAATCTATCTTCTTGAAACCTGCAATAAACAAATTATAAACGGGTGGTGGGTTCAGGCTTCCGACAAAGGACGAGGTTGAAGTGGCTGAAATATTAACATTGATGCCGATATTATTAGCCAAGTGCGAGTTGATTAACCGGTACAATTTCACATGGGATAGATGTAGCTATGGAGTTCGACATGTTACTCAGCTTGATCAGGTCCCCCTTTAGGATGTGTGTCAATGATGGTAGTACCGAGTTCTTTAGGGTTGAAGAACTCGTAGTAATGGAGAGATAGGAGGTCGAATATGTGTGACGTTATGATTGAAAGTCTAACCTAAAACTCTATATAGTCATCTCCTTAAATACATCCAATGGGAAACCTTATTAGTTAATAAGGGTAAATCGGTCTATCAACAATTACCAACTAATATATTATGATGTTTTAAAATATTTTGATTTATATTATATAAATGATAATGATGGCTACTAGATTAAATACATATTTAATCTTACATTCTCCCACTCAACCGAATAATAATTATTATGAGTATTAGATCAGTCTGATCAGAAGTTAATACTCATTTTTGCTTTAAACCAAAAGCTATAGTAAAGAAATACAGCCGTTGAGTAATTATGCAACTCAGGACCCCCATTAGTCATACTACAGCCTCAATTTAAAACCAAATCTCTGTATAAAAATACATTAATCTACTTGGTTCTTGATGAAAATAGCTGCATTAAGATTTCATCGTAATTTGATGTTTGCATTGACCCATATATGTATTTTATTGACTTACAAATAATATGTTCTTTCACTTTCAGTTTAGAACTTTCAGGTTGTTTTATGAACATGTACATATGTCAGTCAATTATTAGGGGAAGTTGTTTTAGTGTTCTTCTAATGTAGCTCTAAATTGTTATAAGCTACCAAAACAATGGTGATCCTCAAAGAAACTTTTGTAAAATAGGTAAGAAAATTTGATAATTTATCTCTTCCTGAGTATAACCTTTGACAATCAATCATGCTTCTTCATGTCTTAATGTTTATAGTAGGATCTGGTTTGGTTATGAACACTCTTAGATAATTCAATCAAATCCCAAACGTTATTCGAAAACAAAAAAATCAATTTTACTAGAAAACAGTTTTATTCCATTTAGAAGATTGATTGACGCTAATGGCTTAATTAGAAGAGACATGATCAGTAAACTTTTCCAAAACCATTTCAACTTTAGTCAAGAAGGATATGTAATATCATATTTTGTAGGTTTTTAAACCTAGATGACCTCCTGAGTTAATTATTAGGTTTATTAGAAGTTTCAGTTTTATAGATTAGCTCTTGGTTAGGTTGCTATCATTTTCAGGATTCTAAGTGTATAAGAGTTGGTGCATTATGGAGTACAAGAGGTGTAATTGGACTTAAATTCGGTGTAAAATTTAATGACTCTCCCCCCGTCTCTTGTATTCCTTGCAAGTCATGATAAAGACGTTTACTTCTCCCACTAACCTTAGAAGTGTTTAGGACCTTTGCATGCTTAGGGGGTCATTGTTAAAAGACCAACAAATTCCCCATGTCGGTGTTTATCTTCTAGAATCTGTATTCTTGCATGGTCAACTTTATGTGGCATTATCAAGAGGAATATTATATGAAAATACAAAAGTCTTAGTACATCCTACCAAAGATTTCAGACGAGACAAAGTATACACCTCAAACATTGTCTATCAGGATGTGTTACATGATGGATGAATTGCTTTTCAATCAAAACGTAATGATTTTTAGTGCATTTTTTGGTTTATTATGCAATTACATTATGAATGTGTATCTATTATATATAATAAACAAAAAAAATTTGGGACACTTGGCACAATATTAGAGCTTCCTAGATATGGTTTTGACGGGAAACTGAATGGGTATTCTTTTGACATAGAATGAAGCCCCGTTTTCTATCCGGATCCGCTAATTCGGATCCGTATATATATATGTTATAAAAAAATTAATATTTCCAATCTTCATTTGCTGTCCGCCTCCAACCATCCAATTTCAAACCCTAATTTCTCAGCGAGAACAACAATCAATCCCAAAAATGTTGAGACACGCTGCTAAGAGAATCACAGGGTCAGGATTAGCCTCGACACGGTGGTCTTCACCGGCGGCGAACCTGTTTTATCACGAGAGGGTTGTGGACCACTACAATAATCCCCGTAACGTTGGTGCATTTGACAAGAACGATCCGATGTAATACAGGGTAAACTTTAAATATTCCATTTCTAATCTTTCTTATGTATCCTCTGTTTTCGTTTGATGTTCAAGATTTTTGGGTTTTTTGAATCCAGGATGAATGGTAAATTGGTAATCCATTTTAATTAATTTATATCTGAGTTATGCTTCATTTTAATCAATGTATTCTATAAAGCACCTAGATTTTAATTAGGGTTTATGTGATTTTAATGTTTATTCTACTTGATTTTGCGTTCTATAAAGCATCTATAATTTAATTAGGGTTTATTTGATTTTAATTTTTATGTTTGTACGTGCGAACCCTAATATTGACCGATTGAAATTGGATGAAATAGCGAAGAGTGATGATTATGGCATGGTGATTGAGTCTGGGGGTTACCATGAAGATTGAAGTTTGTGTGGATTTTGTTTTGGATTTTGTTTTGTTGCGGTTGAAGTTGGCGACTCTCATGCTAGTGCAACTATTGTGTCTTCTTCATTTGGTGAGGTGATTCCGATTGTTTCGTTTTGGTTTCTTTAAGAGTTTATATTGTTATTGAACATATTTTTTTTACCCTTAGTGATAATATATTTTTTGTTCAAGACACTATTTTAATAGTTTTGTTCTTAGACGATATATTCGAAAAGTGATATTTTCGAAAATGAAATTTTGATATAAATTAAACATGATGTAACACAATCACGGTCAAGAAATGTAATGTGAAGTAGAATCACATTATAACCAAGCAAGCGGTAAAAAGTAACTGGACTAATAAGTCTAATTAGTGAGACCCGTCAAGGTCATTTAAATAAATTTGGTTTGCTTGTAAGCGGTAGGTTCGGTATGACTGAATCGAATAAATAAATTTGAAGACAAAAGAAATTGCTGCTAAAAGTGAAAGATTTCATTAAAGACCTTTAAACGGGTCAAAATAACGGATTCATAAAGAATTCGATAGTATATGAAAGCGATGGATATCGCTAAGTTAACTAAACTAGTGGAAATAACGAGATTACGTTATTTTAAGTTGCACTATGTCGTATGAGATACGTAGACAATTAGTGACCAAAAAGATGTTACCATACTTATCTGGTAATACTAACAATTGGTTAAAAGTATAATTAATGTTTAAATGATATCTCGGATCAAATACATTGAGTTTAAACTCAATGAATTAAGTAAGAAAGGGTTTCGAGGACGAAACCTCTTTAAGGGGGGTAGACTTGTAACACCCCGAAAACGGGTTTGGTAATTAACCCACGTTAATACTAAAAGACGGGTAAAGTACCGTTAGTGGTAAAAGTAACCCGGTGAATATTAGGATTTTAAATAAATAAACCTAATATTAAATAAAAATAGTATAAAGGCTTTTGAGGAAATAAAGTTTATAGAAGGCCCGACCTAACGGGACTTAAAATAAGCTTAGTCATAAATATTCCCAAACCCGCTAAGTTAACTAGGAATATTAAACCTAGTTAATAAGTGGGGATATTGTTGAAAATAATTAGGTTGTCGCCTACTAAATAACGAACCAAACACGAGGGGGGCAAAGCGGGATAACTTGAAAAGTTATTTATTAATAACTAAACAAAACACACACACATAAGTGTGTGTTCTGGATCAAGCTCAGGAAAGCTCCCAAGGAGCCAAACCCTAACATCTAACATAATCATCAAATTGAAGGATCAAATGAAGCCCAAATTCACAACCGAGCGTGAATTAACGATCACCCGAACAAGAGGATCGTAAGGTATGTAAAATCTTGATGATTAGTGAAGTTGTGAAATATGGATAATCATCCTAATCATGAATTAGGCATGGATTAGAGAAGGTATGGCTAGATTAGTGATGTATACTTGCTTAGGAACAAAACCCTAAGTGAAAATCATACATGACATGCTATGTATTGAATGATTTGATGATTTACTACACTTAATCAAATGGGTTTTAAACATATGTTGAAAAAGATGATATAATTGTGATTAGAATCATCATGCATGATAATAATCGATAAATACTTGAACAAATGATGTGTTTAAGTATATGATTATACCTACTATAAAAAGGGTTTAGTATGATATGATAAAATTGGATGATTGTTCATGATTAATGATGTTTAATATCATCAAGTATTAATTTGGTGACTTATAGTTACAAGAGCTTGCTAAATACGTGATTAAAACGGTAACATAAGAATGATGTTTACCGGATAATTGGCTAAATAATTAAAACTAGTAGTTAAGCTACTTCGTATAGTTAATTATGTCAACAGTCAGTTGACTTTTAAAAGTCAAACTGATCAATGATATGGTCGAATGGTAATTTCGACATAAAAGTCGTAGGATGGAATAGTCGTGAATGATTAGGACTAAGTTAACCATCTTATGAATTATGATGATAGTTTGACGCTGACAAGCTAAGGGGAAGCTTGGGAAGGAAGCGGGTCAAACTAATCGGGAGTGAAGGAAAATGCATAAACAGGATGCAAGGTAAGTATATCTTACACTAGTCATATATTTAGAATATTCTTTTGTCGTATTAATTACGTAAAAGACAAATAGGGACCTAATTGAGATATAGTGTTCCGGCGTGTAGTCGTACGGAACAAGATAATCAAATATGATAAGAAAACATAGTGATGGCTAAAAATGAGTTAAATCGGTAATTCGATCATATTATGACGAATGAGATATGTACTTTTAATGGTTATCATATAAGTTAAATTATAATAACCATTAAGGGCAAAATAGTAATTTGACAATTTGACAATGGTAATTGGTCATTTAGACCAAATGGGTCAAAAGGTGAAATTATCACCCTTTGACAATATCGACTAATGGGTCGTCAAGTTGTATGATTTTAGGAAATAAATAGCACATGGATGCTTACATCGCTATCACTTAGCAGTCACTAAGGGAAGGTATTGATCCGAGCCAGGTATGTATAATGATACAACTCATCATGCAGAATGTGGAGTTCTATAAGAGTTAGACAAGGTTAAAACATAGATATTTGGTTATCTTTTAGGTAAACCGAATAAATTTAGTTACGATTATAACGTTTTAGAAACATAATGGTTTCTAAACAAGACTATAGTTAAAAAGTCGGATTTTTGGGTCAAACATGTACTAAAAGTCCTTCGTCGTAAAAGAAGGACTAAAATTGACTAAAACGCCCTTGTAAGCAAAATTGAGCAAACGCACCATAATGGTTGTTTGGAAATAAGTGATAGGATGAAATAAATACTTTGAATATGTATGAAAAGCGAAAGATGTAAAATATTGGTTCAATGACTCTATAAATAGTCTTTACCGTAAAATAATGATTTAAAGGGTAAAATTTGGAATATATGGATCACCACATTAAACCCACCATAAATACAGTTGTAGTGTGAGATTATAGGATAAGAAATGTGGTGATGGAATGCTAGAAGCAATCGAATGCGATTTTAGGATCGAAAGTGCTTAAATACCCTTAACGGGTCAAAATAGAAGTATTAGCGAAACGGGTTAAGAATGCGTAATAACCCATGATTTGAACCTTGTGCAATAGGAAATAATCATAATAATTTGTTTACAAAAGAAACAGGGGTCACAAACAAGTTTGTTAGATGAAATTACGAACGGGTCAAAATTTGGTATAAAGGGTAATAAGCCGAAGACTTAAAAGTCTTAAATTTTGTTAATCCGGATGTTGGATTTTAACTCCATTTGATGGGGGATCAAATTACAAACATGTAGGAAGAAACGGTAGGTCAAACGGATAAGCGGATTGAAAGATACGAAAGTTTTCGTGTCAAATAACGGCAAAATGGAAAGGCTGGATGCAGGGACCACCGTAACTCACGGTGCCACCGTAAGTTACGGTGGTGATGATTTTGATACGGTGGTTACCCACTGATTTACGGTGGGGGTTTTGACATTTAGTGGCCACCGTAACTTACGGTGCCACCGTAAGTTACGGTGAAGGCCAGCTCAAAATTTAGTCTCTTGAGATCAAGAGATTTACGTCGGGATTTCTCCTTTCATATTCGTTACCGGACTCGTTTAAACACGTTTTAATCCCAGTATGACTAAAGTATTTCATGTTTATGAAATGTAGGTACATTTTGGATGCCGAAAGACGATCAAGCTCAATGAAGAACCGAACACGATAAAGACACATGCTTCCGCACATTGCTTCGTTGTAAATTTTAACGACGAACCCGATCACGTTATGTAGAATAACTTATGATTTGTAAAAGTTTTAATAAACCCGTATTTTTATAATATGTGTAGTCTTAACTACACATCAAATTGTTGGTATTTACATATAAAATCGCTAATTAGTAATTAGGGTGTCACAGAAATGTGGTAGACTTGGACTTGATTATGATTTTCCATCGTGTGAGGTTTTTTTCCAGGAACCAACAACACAACTGATTTTGGGTTATTAGTCTTCACTCAAGTAGGTATTTGAGTTATCTCTTGATTTTTATTGTTTTAACTGACTTTCTATTCATCACAAACTGTAATATTTTCCACCATCGTTACCAAAATCATTCTTATCTTCTGTAGATCTCTGTCACTGTGTCAGATCGTTGCGTTATTTCTAACAGAATGAGCAAATCTCCTCTACCTTCAAGACAACCAGATCTCTGTCATTTTTTGTTGTTTTTGTTGAGACGCGGAATACAAAAGAATTAGCAGATCGGCCCGTTGCAGATTGTCGGCTATTTCTAAAAAGGTGACTGTCTGAATGAAGCTGAATGATGGTGATTCAAATTGGCGATTGTTGACATCTACAGTAAGAATCCTTCGATTATGTTAAACTTGGTAAATAACATAATCGCATCTTATTATTTGTGTTCTTAACTTCAATCTTTGGTTTTCACTTTCTCTAAGGTATACTACATTTTATTCCAGTTTTGTTTGGTCACTTTTAGATTGTTATAGAGTGAAGATTTGGAACCTGAATTGTCCTAAAAATTTAGGCTTCGAGACATCAATTTGGAAACTTGAATCCGAATTCATTAAAAATAAGAGTGAAGATTTTTATTTTTATAACAATGGTCTCCTTTTACAAGGAGAGAGAGAGAGAGAGAGAGGGGGGGGGGGAGGGGGAGGGAGGCGGTGTCGGAGGCACATCGCCGACCTTTCTCCCTAAAAATGGTTTTGTTTGTTTTGTGTTTCGTGTGCTCGGAGGGCTTAGCTGTCGCCGGAGCGGTTTCTGGTGAGTAAAAAACCTTAAAAGTGTCTCTTGAACCGGGTACATCATAAAACAATAATTTTGTTCTTTGATTTTTCTAATTGGTGATTTGTATCATTGTATGGATTTATGATCTTACTAATTGCTTACTCTAGAAAATAAGTGTTAATTTACCATTTTGTTTTTTAATTCTGGTTTCGTTAATATATCTTCAATGTGACTGAGGTTAATTGCCCTTAGAATAGCATCTGTATAAATATAAAATGTTTATTAGCTTCAAGAAGAAGATTTGAGTTGCTGAAAATGTGATATATATAAATTGAAATGGTTGCAGATGCAGCTTGGCTTACGTTTGTGGTCATATGTAAGAGAAGAGGCCTCCATGGAAGTCTAAGTGTTCCAGTTATGTTCTTGCAGAGACAGTGCACAAGCCATCAATGCACAGACGGTCACCAACTTTGGTGACAAATTTGGTATGATTTTTGCACCAAGATTAATTATATTTTTTCTTGACATGTTGGTTTTACATGAAGCATAAGTTATTAGTATTAATTTTTCATTTAATTGAAACATTACTAAGTGTATCTTTGTTTATGTGTTATATCTATTTTCTATCTATTATGTATAATAATAAAAACAATTTGGAGTTGTGGCGTGGGTTGCAGCCAATTACAGATCCGGCCATTGGACCTTAGTATGTACACGTATTGTAGAATTCAAATCGTGTTTGTATTTTTGTAGTAAAAAAAGAAACTATGAATCCTATACACGGTTACTCTTTTACCCAGAACTTTAGACCATGTGTTTCGCCAAACATATGAAAGCTTCTCATAATTGTTTGATTCTCTCTTCGATATTGGGCTTAAATTATAATTGAAATGGATCATAAACAATAGCCTATTAGGCCATGGTCCATGAATGAAGCTAAAAATGAGATACTGCAAACTGTAAAAGAGAAGATTAATTCAAACTTTATCATATGAGTGTCATTATTCTTATCATATTTAATGGTTTGATTCATTATTTCTTTTATTTTTTATAGTGTGTTTCTTTAGATTTGATATATTATCTCTTTGATTTTTGATGGTTTTTTTTATATCTGGCAGTACAATCTTCATGTCTTTTCGCAAGGTTGCCGACACTATTCCCAAGGTTGGATCACAAGGAAAAATGTCTTTAATATTATCCGGTGTTATAAAAGTGTTGGGCCGTATATGACTTTAATCTATTATATAGTATTTGATGATTAGTTTAAGTATTAAAACTTTTGGCACCTAAAAAATCGTAATTACCAATATTAATGTTCACAACTGGTAGTTATTTGTTTGGTTTAAGTATTTCAACTTTTTTGTCATAAATTTTAATGAAATAAAATGTTACATTTTAATAAAAACACAAGTTTTTTAACTAATAAAAGTAAACTACCCGGGAAGCAGTCCCGGGTGATAACCTAGTATATATATATATATATAGAGTAAATTTCAAAGTTCGTCCTTTATGTATGTCTAATATATCAAAGTATGTCCTTTATCTTTAATATCTTCAAGAAACATACTCGATGTTTGCAAATCCTTACAAGTTATGTCCTTTAGCCCTAACTAGGTTAATTTTTACAGTTAAGTATGACCAAATGGACCCTACATAAAGGTATTTTGGTCATTTACTTTATTTACTCAAATTAATAAATATAAAAAGTAATAAATAAAACAATTAAAATACCATCTAGAACACCCACCCACCTAAATATCTAGAGAGAGAGAGAAGGAAAGTGGCAGTGGTGGTGTTGTGGTGTTGTGGTGTTGTGGTTGTGTCGGGTGGCAGAGGTGGGGTGGGAGTGACGCAGCGACGTCCGATCTCCCACGACGGCGGCCCCCTCCTCTCGTTCCTCTTTCCGATGACACCAACACCGAATCGACTTACATCTGGTACCCGCCACTCATACACACACCTCAGATCTCGAGAGAGAGAAATCAGATAAGAAGGAGAGCCGACCGACCACCGGAGACCCCCACCCCCTTGGCGGCGGCAGGAGTTGAAGCTCCGGCAGCCGTGTAATCGGGTAAGCGTCTTAATACTCTTTTCTATCTTTCTAATTCTTTTAGATCCAAGTCACTCCGGTGAGATTGGTAGTGTTTCAGATGATGATGATGCTGATGAATGTTGAAGATGATGATGTTACTGGTGACGGGTCAGAAACCCGGGTCAACAACGGGTCAAACTCAGACAACTGCTCTTAGATCTGGAAGGAGGCGGCTGCTGGTTGTTGATTTTAGGTGTTCGGTGTGGGGTTCAGGTGAGGGTGTGGTGGGAGGATGACAAAGACGGGCCATGGCCGGAGTTATAAAGTCTCCGGCGAGTCGGATCGAGTCACAGAAGGTCGGGATTTTGCTAATGTTCGATTGCAGCTTCTGGATTTTGGTTGTAATGTTTTGATTTTTGCTTCTGGATTTTAGTTTTAGTGTTTCGATTTCGGTTTCTGCTTCTGGATTTTGGTTCTAGTGATTCATGTCTAGATTTGGTTATAATGTCTTGATTTCTGCTTCTGGGTTTCAATTCCTGATTATGGATTTTGGCTTAAATGTTTTGATATCTGGATTTGGTTAGAATGGTGGCTGGTGGGGGTGTCTGGCGGTGGTCGTGGTGGTGGCTGGTGGGGGTGTCTGGTGGAGGTAATGGCGGTGGCTGGTGGAGGTGATGGCAGAGAGAGAGAGAGAGTGTTTGTGTCTGGTGGAGGAGAGGAGGTATATTGTTTTATATAAATAAATGGTAAAATGTCCAAAATACCCTTATGTAGGATACACTTTGTCTGATTCAACCATGAAAAGTAACTGGATTAGGACTAAAGGACGTAACATGTAAGGATTTGCAAACATTAAGTATGTTTCTTGAAGATATTAAAGATAAAGGACATACTTTGATATATTAGACATACATAAAGGACGAACTTTGAAATTTACTCATATATATATATAAGGGAAGGTTCATTTGAGAAGAAAATTTAATTGAGAAGAAAAAGAACAAAGGGTAATTTTGTAAAACATTAAATAGTTTTTTCACTTATCTCATTTATTATCATTTTTTACTAATTAATTAGTCATAAAGACTATTATCCTCCACACTAACTTGCTTTGCCTACACACATCAAAAGTTATCCTACATATTTCGAAATTAATCCTACACATTGAAATTTATCCTACACAACTCGTAATTTATCCTACACACTCGTTATTTATCCAACACTTTAAATATTTTATTTTATTTTTTAGAAAAAATATATATTTTGAAGATAAGTTACAAAAAAATTAATGTACTTAGCTATTAAAGAGGAAGACTACAAATTAATGACCTATGTAGATTTACCAATGTACCCTTCTAGTAACATTAAATACTTATATTAAATAAAGTAAAATAAAGCATTCTTATTGGTTGAAAGTTCTTCTTTTTTCTTCTTACAAAAAATTTATTCTCATTTGAACTCTCCACTATATATATATATATGGGGACCGCTAAAATGAAAACCACCTCTAGTTGTAAGAACCGTGAGAACTTTTTGATCCGGGGCGAGGTGGACCAAATTTTTTTTCATAAACGTAGATGCGTGTATTATAAACACATTTGTAAAAAAAAATTCAAAAAAAAAAAAAAATTGTCGTGTGTGTAGTTTTGAGCACCACAAGTTTGTGTTTACGAGTACCGTAAATTTTACACGACATTTTTTTTTGAAATTTTTTTTCTAATGTGTTTATAATACACGCATCTACGTTTATGAAAAAAAAATTTAGTCCACCTCGCCCAGTACGGTGTAGTTCTTACGGTTCTTACAACTGGAGGTGGTTTTCATTTTAGCGGTTTCCATATATATATATATATATATATATATATATATATATTACAACACATTTTAGACTATGGGGTATGGGGCTTGGGTTGGGGCGTGGCCCTTGGGGCTTGGATTTCAAGCCGGGCGTGGGGCGGTCTTGACATCCGAGCTGGCGGCCTCCTATTCGCTGTCCCCGTCATGTCATAGCGGATTTTTGAAAGTTTGAATTTTAAATTCAAACCGTTTAGCCAAGCCAAGTGGTCACCCCCAACCCCAACATCCCCTATAAATGTAACCCCCAACCCCACCGGCTACCCCATCCCAAACCGTCACTATCCACCGCTACCCCACCGGCTACCCACTTGATCCCACGAACCAGCTACCCCAACCCGAAGAAGATGGCATCTTGGACCCACGAGGAAGAATTGGCTCTCGTCACAAGCGTCGTTGACGCTATGAAGGGTTGGTAACCCGGCCAAACACGATATTGGCCGGAAGCATTCGCAATCTACCAACATGACGTTCGACACGACCGCCACAACCTCAACGCGTGCCAACATAAATGGCACGAGCTACGGCCCAAGCTCGATCGTTTCAAGGCTTACTACGAAGCCGTTCCGAGCGGCGAGTTAAGCCACGAGGACCGGGTGGTGGTGGCGCACATAGAGTTTCGAGGCAAGGAGCGAAAGACGTTCGACAAGATCGCACTTTTTGAAATTTACCTAACGCTCTAGGTTTTTTATTTTGTAATTTTTAGGAATTTTGTAATTTTTAGGATTATGTAATTTTTAAAATTTTAGGTTTTTTTTATAAATGTTGTGTGAATTTTATAATTTTTTTGTATTTTTTTAATAATATGCGAAGCGGTGCACCCAACCCAAGCCCAACCCAACCCACGCCCCGCCATACCCCACGGACACGTCACTAGGCGGTGGGGGGGGGGGGGGGGGGCTCCAATTCCAGGTGTCAACTCATGCCCCAACCCAAGCCCCACCATACCCCACGGTCTTATATCACACTTTGGTATTTTACTCATTTGTTCACTTTTCTCTTATACGTAAATTAGGAAGCTATTATGATGAGACAAAGAACAAAATAAAGATTTGTCAGGTATCTATACTAAATATTAAAAAATAATAAAACACATGTAATTAAGATAGTTAACATTATTATTGATTGGTGGTCAAACCTGCTCCAATAAATGTAGCTATCAAAGAGGAGAAGATACGAGAACTCCTCCTCCTCCAATTGATGCGGTGGTGAAAGAAGAACAAGAAACAACAGTCTCGATGATGAATAATGGTGGTCGGAAAATCTTAATGCGACAGTTAGAGTGTGTAAGGCTTACGACTAAATTACAACACATCACGATGCAAGTGGTTGACAACTGGATTTTTATTTAAAATTGTTATGTTTATGACTGCTATTTTCGTATTTGTGTGTACGTTTTTTGAGATGCAACACTGGTTTTCATACGTACGTACTTGATACTTTTATGTTAAATTTTTATTCAATCGACACTGTAAGGCTAATGACAGCGCTACGATTTAAGTGGTTTGAAACCTGTTACATTTCCCTTTTGGTTATGAAAACATTGTCTAAGTGTTATGTTCCCTCCGTAACGCGTGGACAATCTACTAGTTACTATAATAACAGTTTACAAACGGATGTGCACTCACATTTTAACTGAACAATGAGATTTTTTGCCTTTATAACCCTTTGAAATACAATATTTTATGAAGTTATGAGTATACATTGTGTCGCTTTTTTTTATCTACGTCTCGATATTATTTTTTGTTCAAAATCAAAGTTATGAATAGTAACTTATAAGTAATTGAAGCACTAACACACATGTTATCGAATCTTGCTCACATTTTAGTTTTTTAACATATATAAAGTGACCTCATTTACCTTTCTGTCATTCTAATAATATATTATAACACGTTATAAAATTCAAATATATAATTGCGACGTGTTTATTTTATCTATGTTTTGATAAAGTTTTGCTGAAATCGAACAGGCTAAATAAAATTGATTTTTTTTCTTTACTGTGACAAACCGAACCAGATATCGTCCAAACAACATTAGTACCGGTATTGGTATTTGGCTTTATAGTTTTCTCAACACTCCGAAAAAAAAATCATTGAACACGGAGCTAGTATTCACAACAGAGTATTCTTTTGGTATTGTAAAGTGTAAAATATATCAAGTCCCGTTTCGTACCGGTACAGTGACGAACCAAACCTTTACCGTCAGAACAACATCAGTACCAGTATTAGTTTTATGATTTTCAATCAACGTAAAATATACTATAATAAACCAATACCTACTTAAAACTCGTGGTGCACTGCACCGCCCGTTACTCTTATTATTATCATCCATATTTAATTTATACTAGTTTTTGACCCGCCGCGCGTTGCGGCGGCGTATTCAAAGTCTTATAATTGTTCATCTATATATATATATCTACTACCTATGTCATCGTAACATGTTCATGTTAGAAATTGTTAGCCCTAACACAGCATACAACACCACCATCGAGTATAGTACCATGTACATCACCCTCGTCGAGCACACCATAACATCTCTCTTTATCCACCGGAAAACGCACACGACAATCCTCTTTATAATTCGATGTTTGAGAGGATGTTGTCACAAAAACACGATTTTCTAACTTTTCTTGATTTACCAATGTAGTTGGCATATATTACTTACTATATTACAACAGTAAAACACATGAAGTGTGCAATAAATACATCCTACAAAATCTTTAAACCTGGTAAAGTGCACGAAGTAATAAATCTATCTTCAATTATATGGCTTCCTATATTGACTTTTCAGTCTAAACATCTGCCAAATATTCTTTGGAATAGAATCTATGTCAGGTGGCAATGCATCTATAGATTCATCAGACTTATGTCTTCTTAGAGCATTCACATTCTAACCATCAAAATATGTGAGTGGGAGTTTTTATATTATAAAGGGTATAAAAAGTGGTTGTGAGTGGAGGAGAGAGAAAATGTTACTGTTCATCTGTATATTTGGGGGGACACTGTTCACCCAGTATAATTTTTTTAATATATATTGAAAGTGGTTGTGAGTGAAGGAGAGAGAAAAATGTGATGATAATATTATTTAATTGAAAAGGAGAGAGAAAAAGTATTTGTTTTTAGTGGAAATATATTGATATAGGAGTTGTTTTTTAGTGGAATGTATCACCAAATTATACATACATTCCACTAAAAAACAACTCTTATATCAATATATTTCCACTAAAAACAAATACTTTTTTTCTCTCTCCTTTTCAATTAAATAATATTATCATCACATTTTTCTCTCTCCTTCACTCACAACCACTTTCAATATATATTAAAAAAATTATACTGGGTGAACAGTGTTCCCCCAAATATACAGATGAACAGTAACATTTTCTCTCTCCTCCACTCACAACCACTTTTTATACCCTTTATAATATAAAAACTCCCCCTCACATATTTTGATGGATAGAATGTGAATGCTCTTACATGCAGAAGAGGAACCACTTTCTACAACCTGATAAACCACAATCACCCGTTGAACTATAAGGGTGTAGACGTAGGGAGTGGTTAGACACTTGAAAGTGGTAAACTTAAAAATTAACCAATGAGAGTGTGCCATGTCATTTAATGAAAAGTGTTTAAACTATACTCAAAAGTGTTGGCAATGGTTAGACACTTCATGAATTGGTAAACTATTTAAAAAAAAAGGAAAAAGGTGTGATTGGTTGAGATTGCATGGACCCCACCACACCCCCCCTATCTCTCTCTCCTTCCCTCCCTCTCCCCGATTGGCAACCTGTTACCGCACCTCCACCGCGCAAGATGGTTGGCGGTGGTGTTCCTGAGCGGCAAAACCACTTTGCCGCCCACACCGTATGCCCTAACAAACATAAAAAAGAAAGTTAAAAACTTTCATATCACAAAAAGTTATAAATAAACTTTTCTTATAAATATCAGAAACTGTAGTGCCCATCAGATTGTAATTTGTGCATTTTGTAGATCAGCATATGTCTTAGGGAAATTTCTAAGAAACTTTCACATATGCAGATTAGCAAAAATAAATTTAAGACGTGATTACAAAAGAGTGTAAACAAAAGAAGGTTGGCAATCTATAATAATTTGTTTGTTTCCTGTTGTGGAAACGCAACAGTGAATTTCTTAGTAACAATATTCACCTCAGATTAAAAAAAAACTGATAAAACTCAATCAATAGATTATTGTGCAAATCAAATAAACTATTACCTGTTTAGCTCTCTTTTCGAAATCGGTCTTCGCCTATTCCTGCTGCCATTAAGACCAACTACAACAGAAATTCGAAGAGTTTCAAAATTACAATAAAATCACCAAACCCTATAATAAAATAGTCACTTGATTTTCAGTAGCGATTTGTAGAAAGGGGGGTTTAGTAAAGAATCCCCAACCTTAGGAAATAGGCTAAAGATCTGAAATTCATCAAACCATTTCTTTTGGAGTTGAGCTGTGGTAAAAAAGTAAGTCTTGCAGGACTCTGATCGGAGAATTCCACAGTCGGATCAGCAACTCGTTTGGTTAGCACCACGTGAGTTAAACCTAAAGACCGACAACACGCATGGTTGATTCGCTACTGCACAGATCTGAAACGTACGAAACGCTTTTGGTTTCTGTACTTCCGAAACTGCCTGAAACGTGTCTGGTCGGCTTTCCGGTGAGTTCGTACCCTTGTGCTCAAGGAACTTTCAAATCAAGAACATACTTTCAGATCTGAAAAGAGTCTCTGGTAAGGACGCGTGGGAATATGCATATGAAATCGATGATTACCGGCGACAGTGGTGGTTTGGTGATTACCGACGACAACCATGGCTAACAATAAAATTATAAATGTCTAACATTTGTAATGAAGACAAATTTTTGATATGATGGGTGAGTTGGTCAAGTAGAAGGAGAGGGAGAGAGAAAGACTGATAAAATAGAAATGGAAGAGAGAGAGAGAGAGAGAGAGAAAGGAAAGAGGGTAAAGTATGACCAAGCAAACTGTTTTTGTCTAGTCAAAATCTTTAGGGATAGTTTTGTAATTTTGTATAGCCACCGACCTTTATGTTTAAGATTATATAAATATACCAATGAATTCGGCTTCATAGTTTATTTGTAGTCTACACTTAGAATGGTTTATATACTTTCTAGAATATCAAAGAAATAAACACATCATCTATGAGTAGTTTATTCATAGTTTATTTGTAGTCTACACTTAGAATGGTTTATATACTTTCTAGAATATCAAAGAAATAAACACATCATCTATGAGTAGTTTATAACAAAAGACTAAAAAACAGAAAACTATTTTGTAGTCTACACCAGTGTTTGATAAAAGAATATTTTGATACCACACTAGTTTATGGACCCAATGTTTTTAGACGGCGGTTTCGGATGAGCCAAATGTTATTTTTGCGCATTAATAATTATTTGGAAGCTAAGTATGACTTCTTTAAGCAAAGAATGGATGCGAGAGGATATTTAGGGATCACCTCAATTCAAAAGGTAACTTCCGCTTTACGCATACTAGCCTACGGAAACACGCACGACATCAATGACGAGTACTTGAAGATGAGGGAGAAAACAACACGAGATAGCGTGGAACAATTTTGCTATGGTATTTTTTTACTCACTTTTATATATTTATTTTTATTTTTAAGTACATCACTAGTAAAACTTTTATATATTTAATTATATTTTAGGTATATGCTAGTTATATGGAAAACGTTATTTGAGAAATCCCACTTGGAACGACCTTCAACAAATATACGAGGTGTATCTAGATTAGCATGGAATACCCAAGATGATTGGTAGTTTGGATTGTCGTCAATGGCGTTGGTATAATTATCCAACCGCACGGTGAGGTCAACATACACGGGGTAACCA
Organism: Helianthus tuberosus; assembly: GCA_030545235.1. Lineage (NCBI taxonomy): Eukaryota > Viridiplantae > Streptophyta > Magnoliopsida > Asterales > Asteraceae > Helianthus > Helianthus tuberosus. The sequence continues at coordinate 19,654,927 of CM060399.1, forward strand.
GAAAGGGTCAACTTTGGTGTTACAAGCGGTTGCGTCATACGACCTTTGGGTTTGGTCGGCTTTCTTTGGTGTAGCCGGGTGTATGAACGACATTAATACCTTCGAGTGCTCACCATTGTTAGAGAGCTACATTTCTGGAATAATACCAAAGGCCGGTTTTCGTGCAAACGGGAACGACTACGAGCTTGGCTACTATCTGGGCGATGGTATATACCCGGAGTATTCGAATATTGTTAAAACATTTTCTGAAACGTTCGATGCGAAAAGACAATATTTTAAAAAACTACAAGAGTATTCGCGAAAGGACATCGAGAGGTGTTTTGGGGTTCTACAACAACGATGACATTTTATCAGAAATCCTTGTCGTATGTGGCATAAGGATGGAATACGAATGGCCATGTATGCTTGCATCATTATGCATAATATGATCATAGAGGATGATGGAAATACGATATGCCAAAACTATTTTCCGGAAGATGTAGTTGAAGGAACCCAAGCAACAATGGAAGAGAGACTCGTAAATGCTCAACTATTGCGATCTAAGGATATACATAACGCGTTAAAGGCTGATTTGGTCGAGCATGCTTGGGCGATTCGCCCAATTTGACACGATGGTGACGTCGAAGAAGATTCTGAGGAAGAAGAAGTTGAGGAATTCGAAGCCGGGAACTTTGAAAACATAGGTTTGGATGCTGGAGAAAACGAAGAGGAAGAATGAGAGAACAACAATGAAGACGAAGAATAAATGTATTGTTTTTTTTAGTGTAATGTTTTTTTATTTAATTGTAATGTTTTTTTTTATTTAATGAAATGGTTTTTAATTTTATAAAGTAGGAAATTAATTAAAAAAATTGAAAATTAATTAATTGAGTAACGATGAGGTAGAGACTTTCTGACTACGGGCTCTATTGATATAATGCTCCATAAAACCCTTCTATAACATGGCGCGATACGTGTTGCATAATGCCCCCAAAAAGGCTTTATGACTACAGATGATGTTGTAAGATAAATGATTGTTGGGTTTGACGAGAGTTGCGTGCATTGTCACATATACATTTTAATTTTTAACTTTCTGTTGTTAATTAGGATTATCATTTATTTATTTTAAATATAATTGACGTATTGCATTTCACATATACAAAGGTAGGTAGCATTTTTTTCTTATAAATGACAAATTGAAATGTATAAATTTATAAATGACAAATTGAAATGTATATATTCAAATAACCAAATCAAAGATATCATTTATTTATGAAAACGAAGTTAACATTAAAAGACACGTTAAATTTATTTAAAAAATAAACTCACGAGCTAATAGTAGACTTCAACTACCTGATTGAGCCTATCTTCATGATTGTGACAAATTCGTAATAATAAAATATTAAAATTAAAATGTTTTAACTAATTAAATATTCTGTTTAGATTTCTCTTCAAAATTTAAATCACGTAGACCCTTTGTTACTTTTTCCCAACACTTTTCTTAGACCGCCCGTAGTGGGGCGTTTTTTTAAAAAATTTTTGCCCGCAAACGCCCAATAACGCCCACCCCCCATTACAGGGGGCGTTTTGGGGCGTTATTTTCGAAAAAAAATCGTCCCGGCGTTTTAAATATAACGCTTAAATTGACATGGGGCCCACTATTTGACCGTTCTCAAACGGTAACATTCTTTATTTATTTATTTTTTTTAATTTAAAATATTCCCACTATAAATATATATCCCACATTCACACCATTTTTTATACAAAAACTCACTATCTCTCCCACTTTCTTCTAACTTTTATAAAAAAAAACCCACTTTCTTCTAATTTTTATACAATCATGCATCCATACCGCCCTCCTTTTGGTGTCCCCGCTAGACCCGCAAACCCGAACACAACCCAACCGCAAACCCCGTACAACCTTCAAGACATGGACCCGAGCTTTTTAACTTACGCGGCTTACTTGAGTGGCGCCCCTCCGTTTGTTCCTTCCACTTTCGGCTATGGTCAAGCCGGCGGGTCTCAACCGTTACAACCCGAAGCCGAACCCGATGTTGTGGAAGTCGTACCAGAGACGCAACCCGAACCGGTGCAAGAAACATCGAAACGCGGCAAAAGGTCGCATAAGAAGAAGGATAAGGACGCATCGCGGCGTACAAAAAATATCATCAAATGGACGAAGGAAGAGGAATACACGTTGACTCGGGCGTTTGTCGACATTTCGGAGGACGAAGAGACCGGTAACTATTTTATATAAATATTATTTTACTTATTTTGTTACTTTATTTTTTAACAAACAACTTTTTTTTTTTTTTTTGTAGCAAACTTTCAAACGGGCCCGGTTTTTTGGGATAGGGTTCGTGCACTCTTCTTTAGCACGTGGGGTCAAGGCGAACATCGGGACAAAGACTCCATTTCTAGCAAATGGACCGACATCAACAACAAGTGTCATTCGTTCCAAGAAGTCTTCCAACGTAACTACGATAATCGCCCGAGCGGTGAAGGTGACGTTTGGGTTTTAACGAAGACTTTGGAGGAGTTCGAGAGGACAAAATGCCCTTTCATGTACTATAAGTGTTGGGAGCTACTACGAAAAAGTCCAAAGTGGGCGGTAGTTAATCCAATGACGTCTAGTAGTAGACGTCGGGCTAAAAGGTCAAAAACATCATCCTCCGTTGACCCGTCAACTCCGACATCGGATGCCCGCAATGTTGATTTAAATGAGGCGGTGGACGTTGACGAGGGAATTCAAGAAGAGTTGGTCCGACCCACCGGTAGAAGAAAGGGAACCGGGAAAAAAACGGTTGAGTCGTCTTCCGATCTCGAGTTAAAGGATGATTTCGAGGAGATGAACCGTCGTCTCCAAGACATTCGCGACCTCGGCTACAAACGTTGGGAGATTATGCAACGTTTGTACCACTACACATGGTCTAACGTTTGCTACAAAAAAAAAAGTTGTTTGTTAAAAAATAAAGTAACAAAATAAGTAAAATAATATTTATATAAAATAGTTACCGGTCTCTTCGTCCTCCGAAATGTCGACAAACGCCCGAGTCAACGTGTATTCCTCTTCCTTCGTCCATTTGATGATATTTTTTGTACGCCGCGGTGCGTCCTTATCCTTCTTCTTATGCGACCTTTTGCCGCGTTTCGATGTTTCTTGCACCGGTTCGGGTTGCGTCTCTGGTACGACTTCCACAACATCGGGTTCGGCTTCGGGTTGTAACGGTTGAGACCCGCCGGCTTGACCATAGCCGAAAGTGGAAGGAACAAACGGAGGGGCGCCACTCAAGTAAGCCGCGTAAGTTAAAAAGCTCGGGTCCATGTCTTGAAGGTTGTACGGGGTTTGCGGTTGGGTTGTGTTCGGGTTTGCGGGTCTAGCGGGGACACCAAAAGGAGGGCGGTATGGATGCATGATTGTATAAAAATTAGAAGAAAGTGGGTTTTTTTTTTATAAAAGTTAGAAGAAAGTGGGAGAGATAGTGAGTTTTTGTATAAAAAATGGTGTGAATGTGGGATATATATTTATAGTGGGAATATTTTAAATTAAAAAAAATAAATAAATAAAGAATGTTACCGTTTGAGAACGGTCAAATAGTGGGCCCCATGTCAATTTAAGCGTTATATTTAAAACGCCGGGACGATTTTTTTTCGAAAAATAACGCCCCAAAACGCCCCCTGTAATGGGGGGGTGGGCGTTATTGGGCGTTTTCGGGCAAAAATTAAAAAAAAAAAACGCCCCACTACGGGCGTTCTTAGTATAAAGATAGATGTCAACATCAACAAAGGTGAATAAAACATGAAAAAATATCATGTGGGTACCAATTTGCTTCCTAACCTTTCCACTATATAAACCAACAATAGACTGTTTGGCATCCCAACAAGTCCTAACAAATTTTACATATTCATCCAGTTTCCACAAATCTCCTACTTCATGGAAACTTATTCCTACTTAATCCAGTCGTCGTCGGATTATCACCACCAAATTCGTCGAAAAGCAAGTTTTCAAAAACGGTGCTTAACTATGGCAAAGCAACATAAAACGAGGTTCTACATACTCCGACGATGTGTCTCTATGCTTGTGTGTTGGAACAATCACTCCGTTTCAGATTGATTAATTAGCATTCGAATCAACAAAGGTGCAGATAGTTGTGGTCGTTCCAATGTAAATTACAAAGCTGGCAATGGCGGATTGTGGTGAAGAACAAATCAGTTTAATAGAGGGACATATGATTTTTTACTTGTTATTTCTGGATTTTTTGGAACCAATATTCGAAAGTAATTAGTGTTTCTTAATGAAAATCAGGATGTTTCTCTTTATTCTTAAACTTTTTACACTTGTGTTATGGTGGGTTGAAACGTGAAAAAAAAGGATTTTTCCATGTCAGTGGGGTTTTTCACATTTCATAGTTAACAACATGTGTTGTGGAGATGTGACATGTGAGCCATTGTTTAATTATTGGTTAGTTATTGAATTTGATTATTACTATAAATATCTAATACTTTTACTTGTAACTAAAAACAAAAAACAATAAAATATGGAAAAAATATACTAAAACTCATTTAGTACTTTCTAATTATTACAAAAAATAGTAGACATAAATGCTAAAATTAATCATAGTCATGCGGACAATGCCTTCAAATATGTTCCACCAAATTCGCACGAAGATTGTTATGCGTTTCTTTATTGCGTATTGCTAGACGATTTGCTTGTAGCTCATCACTAATGATCACGACAAGAGGCATGGAACGTCGCCATTGTAGTGTTGGCAAATCGTTTTCCTTTTATCCTTTAATACCATATTATGTAAAATCATGCAAGCATAAATTGGATTACTTGTTTTTTTCTTCTGCCTACATTCGTGTCGAGTTGGCTACGATAGCCTAATGCTTCTTCAAAGCTTCACATGTCCGGTCAATATCATTTCTTGCGGATTCTTATGATTTTTAATGCTATTTATTTCTCCTCATTTGGATATGTAAAATCTTTGATGATCGTAGCGTACTCCGGATAAATACCAGACAAGTTCCTCCACGTCATTACCCCATGCAATCATAAGTTAAGCCATTAATTACCTTACTAATCATATCCTTCTACATGCAACAACATATCCACAACTTGGCTCATGGTTGGTCTTGCATTCTTATCTTCCTCACAACACCTTAAAGCCACCTCAATGGCTCTATCATACTCATGTTGTAATTTCCATAGCTCCAGTCTAGGGGCGGATCTAAAGCCATTTAGGGGGTTACCAGGAACCCGTTCGATTCGTAATTTATAGTGTTAGTCATTAAGAAACTTCTGAAGAAACCCTTTAATATTGTGAAAGGGACCCTAATAACAAATTTATGGATTGGTCTAGTGGTAAGTATGAGCGCTATCTATTACAGAGATCCCGAGTTCGAGTAAAGGTAAACCAGTTTTCCCCCTTTTTTAACTTAAAAACGAATTAGGGTTTAGTTTTCCCCTTTCCTGTTTACTCTCAAACCCAAACACATGAACATAACACACACTAGACGAAGAAGGCCACTCTAGATTAGTCATACCACTCATCCAACCGTTACACAAGCACTTGCCGGAGCCACTCCAGCCTCAACGGCTCAGTCACTCAGCCCCTTCCGCCTTCCCTCAGTCCCTCACTTAGTCACTCGCTTCAGCCCTTCACGCCTCCTGGTTCATTTAAACCCTATAAGAGTAAAAGTTGTTGATTTTATCTTTCAATTTGTTGATTTACATGTTTGTTTAGGCTTTCAATGTAATTTCTAGGTAATAAATTGTTGATTTTGACATTCAATTTGATGTAGCTTCCGTATCAGTATAATTCATATTCTAAAACTTGTTCAAGGAAAAACAAATTTAGTTTTTGTTGCTTATGGTATCCACCTATGATACTTTATTATTTTGCTAATTTTGATTTTCTTATTATAGTTTAACTGCATAGAAAGATGTATTCTTCAATTTTTATTCATCAAATTTGAGAGTGCTTATACTCTTGTTGCTTATTGTTCAAAAGGATGCATAGAAAGCCTGATGTGAAAAGAGAATTAATGTATTGTTAAAATACATAAGCAACAAACTTATGCTAATCGATTTTTGAAATTAAACTGGCAAAGGCACAAAAACTGATCATAACAATCCAGGCATTGAGCCACGCCAGGTCTTGCATGTAACAAGAAAATGATTCTGGTCACTTGACTTGTTATCAGTAAAATAACCTATTGGTATTGTTGAAGCTTAACAAAATCAAAGGTTGTACAACAGTGCATTAGCATAGGTTGCTTGTTCATGATCAGATCATTCAACCCTACACAATTGCAAGTGTGCAAGTGTGTGAGTGCGAGTACGCAAGTGTGCTGGTGTGTTAGCATGATGGTACATGTGCTTGATTTTTGTTTATAAAAAAATAATACAGGCTACATATGCGATGAATCTTACCTGACCCGAACCGTCGAATCGACATGAAATTTTTTATCTTCAGACGTATGAATTTGAAACATTTAAAAAAGTGAACCCCTTGAAATAAATTTCTGGATCCGCCACTGCTCCAGTCATCAGTTATTATCCAGTCACGGGTTTAACCTAGGTTAGTGTGGGCTCTCATATGCTCGAATCTAACCTTTGTAGACGGTAAAATTATTGATTCTCAAAATAATCGAATTTAAAATTAATTGATTCTAGATATTATTTCTTTAATGATAAATTTTTTAACACCGTTACCTTGCATTTGCATTTGATTTCCTAGCTACATGGACCTTCCTCTAGAACCAGAAATGTTTCCATAGTCATTTTACATATGAAAAATGATGGTGTTTAGTTTTCCTAGCTTTATACTAGTTAGATGACAAGATATAAAAAAAATGATAATGCTAGAAAAACAAGTATCACATTGTTTTGTGCTCTTTTGGAATTGATACAATATATGTTTTGAACTACATCAATCCTAAATTTATTGTGCATATTACACTTTATAAAAGTTGTTTAAATCTAACTTATCGTTGAAACGGATGTAGATTTACTTTACAATCAAAAATGAAAAGGAAGGTACAATTTAAATATAGACAAAACATCAAATACAAGTAAATTTAACGTACAAAACGTACCAATTTAAATATAGACAAAACATCAAATACAAGTAAATTTAACGTACAAAACGTACAAATTGAAGGTATTCCTGAAAAAATACGGTGGCATTTTTCGTAATTATTAGTAATTATCAAAATTACTCTACAAATGATCCTGTAAAATAATTTTGATATTTGTAGAGTAATTTTGTAAAATTTTCTTGTAGAGTAATTTTGATCTTGATCTTGTAGGGTAATTATCAAAATTACTCTACAAGTGTATCAAAATTACACTGCATCAAAATTACTTTACAAGTGAATCAAAATTACTTTACATGTTTATCAAACAACATACAACTCAAAATTACTCTACAAATGATCCTGTAGAGTAATTTTGATCTTGTAGAGTAATTTTGTAAAATGATCATGTAGAGTAATTTTGATCTTTTAGAGTAATTTTGTAAATTGTTTTTAGCATTTAGTTATGTGGTTTAGTTTTTAACATTTATTTTGAGTGTGCGGGGGAGGGGGGTTAGTTTTTTTTTTTTTTTTTTGGGGGGGGGGGGGGGTTAGGTTTTTTGGGATTTTTTTTTTGTAAGGTATAGTTTTTTAATCAAAATTACTCTACAAGAAAATTTTACAAAATTATTCAAAAGATCAAAATTACTCTACAGGATCATTTGTAGGGTAATTTTGATAATTACCCTACAAGCAAATATTTACGAAAATGTCACCGCGTTTTTTTTGCCTTTTTAATGCTATTCATACGTTTAGTACGTTAAAGTTATTTGTACGGAAAGTTTACTCTTTAAATATAACACGTCTTATTGACAAAGGTATTTTGAAATACTCTTACTATTAACTATTTAATTTCTAATTAATATATACATATACTATTAACTAGTTAATTTCTAATGAATATATACATATAATTAAGTTGTTATTATGAAACTTGTTTTATATACTATTTAATTTCTAATGAATATATACATATAATTAAGTTGTTATTATGAAACTTGTTTTATACAAAAAGAGTCGGCTTTTAGTCTATTCAGATTCTACGTAGTTTGTGGCAATTGATAGCGATGTGTATACCTTCCAGAATATGGCGAAATAAGCACATCACTTATGAATAGTTTATAACATCTAAAATAATGGCTTAATCATAACCGTGTCACATTTTCTAAACTAAAAGGGAAATTACGTCTTTTTCACGTGAAAGCAGAATGCGAATATTGATTTTGCAACTATATACCATTTAATTTTATATTAAATTAACCCCATGTATCTAGCGTATTTAAAATAGAGATGTATAAATTTAAATGATAAAATAAGTTAACATATAAAAATACATTCAAAGTTATTGAGAAAATAAACTCACGAGCTAATATTTGACTACAACGACCAGATTTAGCTTATCTTAATGATTGTGACTAATTACAATAATGAAATGTTTTTAAGTAATTGGTATATAAAAATATATATATTACTTTACATATAGGGCTGACAATTCTGACACGATCACGATAACACGACACAAACCTACACGAAGTTATCATGTTTCGTGTTTGACCTTAACAGGTTTCGTGTCTAAAACAGGTCGACACGATAAGACCTTAACAGGTTTCGTGTCTAAACAGGTTAAAACCCGTTAACCTGTTAAGACCCGTTAGGTACATGTTAATAATTAAAAATTAAAAAAATATATTATATGTGAGTGTGGACATGCGGTCATCAGTCGTGGGGCTTGGGGTGAATTATACACAAACACACGTGGTTCTTTTTCCATAATCCAAACCCTAATTTTTAAATCTCTCTCATAAACACCAACATTCCCAATTCGGTTCACAGCTTCCCCAATTTGATCATGTTCGTGTCTTAAACAAGTTGTGTTCGTGTCTTAACAGGTCGTATTCGTGTCCTAAACAGGTCGTATGATACGTTGGTAATTTTTTCGTGTCTTAACAGGTCGTTTCGTGTAACCTGTTTATTAACAGGTTCATGTTCGTGTTTCGAAAATCTGACACGATAAGATTTTGTGTCGTGTTCGTGTTTACGTGTTTCGGGTTCGAGTCTTCTCCTGTTCGTGTCTTAGCAGATCGGATTGACCTGTTATGCCAACCCTATTTACCTATATATTTCCTCTATATTAATTAACAAAATTTAGATACGAGGAATTTTTAATATTCAATTTTAAAGAATTTTATTTGTCCACGTATGACTCTATCATCTTTTCACCGTACAATACGAAACAATTACAATACAAAAATAATTTCTATAGTTTATGTTTTATTGCTCTTCAAAATAAAGTGATAATCATTTTGGTTGTATATTCATATCTCATAATTCTATACTTTTTAAAACTTTAGTATTTTTAATTTCTTTCCTAAGAATATTAATAAGTTTACTTTTATTGACTTAAAAATATTACTAAAAATACAATATAACCCTTATTCTTTTGTTTGAATTTGAATAAACCTTATACTTTATAAATTTATTTAAGGGAAATATTATTACTACTACTATTTGAGCTAAGTTTTTTTTTTTTCTATTTTCCATTTATTTTACATGAGTATTTTATCGTTTTGACTTATTTTTTACGAGTGTACTTCAACTTTTTTACGTCTACTTTTTGTTTGGTTTAATAATGACGCAGCAACGTGCGGGTCTTTAATACTAGTTAATTATAATTATCATCAGGGGCAAAAGAGTGGAGCCGGAGAGCTCCTAGGAGAATCCCGTCCTAAAAGGGAACATGACCCGTCAGATCTGGGTAAATTTCTCACCAGAAAACATGGACGACTGATATAGTTGTCGTGAGCTAATAAAAAACAAGTAATCATGCAGTATATGGAAGTCGAGTCGTCTCCACAGGGAATTAGTGGTTAATCATGTTTTCTACTAATTATCCGATTGCTTAATTGAAATTTGTTGGTTTGAAAGAAATCAATTAAGTATATGAGAAAAAGTTATCAAAGGAAAGCAACTCCTACCCGGGATTCAAATTATAGGTTTTACACAAAACTCAGTTTAGTTACTTAAACATGGCCTTAGAATTATTGAATTAGCATAACAATTAAAAACACTTGAGTAAAGTACAATTTACGTTCCTGAAGTTTACACCCGCTTACACGTTCTGTGACAACCCGAATTTCCAAGGTCAGTGTCTATTAGTCACGTGATCCTGTTTTCTTATTTTCAGGTCCATTGCGATGATGTAAATTGATAAACACTTGTGACTGTAATGTAATTGCTAAATGTATAACGTGTTGGGTATGTGTACGTGTGTTTGATTGATTAACTGCAAGGAATCGATGAACGTCTCTAGATGTCGTTTAGTTAGTTTAGGGGACTGACCTATTTGGGCCACGAGCTACACGATGCATATTGGGCCGCAAACCTACTCGAAACACACACACACACACAGAGGTTATCCTAGATTGAACTGTTCGAGCCCAATCAAGGGTTATAAAACTGGGCCGGCCTATGTGAGTCCGCACGCCCGAAGCCCAAATACCACATGTGTTGGGGGCCGGCTTTAGACTTCAGAATATACACGCATATAGTTAGAGATGGGCCGATTATTTGGGCTAGTAGGAATCACGCACACATGAGGGATCTACATATGGTTATTTAGCAATATCTCAAACCAAAAACAAACCCTACCCCCTCTCTCAAACTAGCGACGACAGAAGAATTATTCGAAGCATCATCATCCCTATTCGAGCCCCTCTTGGTTAGTTGATTTATGTTAGTTTAATTGTTCTCATTCCTTGCTGTTTATATGATTGCAGTCCTTGTTGATTAGGGTTATGTTTACACCTTAACATATAAAAACTATAATGATGATGAATATGTGATGTTGATTACCTGTTGATGATCCTGATTATGTGTATGTATATGTGTTGGGTGAATTGTAATCATAAAGAACATATCTATGTGGATCTAGTATTGATTTCCTAATGTGGATTATGTGTTGGTTTGATGCTTGCTGTATGTAACAGTTAGACAATTAGGGTTGCAGGCACACCATGACCGACAATATTGTTCACGACGAAACTTAGGTTTCGCCAATGTTGATCACGATGAAACTTAGGTTTCATGTTTCGTCACATATAGTTGTTTTCGCCGTGCACCTGCTCATCGAATGAGTGATTGGATCCATATATTAGATAGTATTGCATGTGAGAAGATGAGTGAATAAATAATAAATGATAATGTTTGTCGGCTATAGTGAATTATATTGCATGTGAAGTTGAGTTTGTCGCTTTGTTAATTAATTAAGTCTTATCACTTTACAAAAGAGAATCGGCCCATATGATTTCTGTTGTAGCTCAAACATCAACAAAGGAAATTAATAAATATTGCAATTAAAATGAATCAATTGGACCGTTCAATGTTGTGGGCGGTGATCTAATTTATTGGATCAAGGAAAGTCATAACATCAGCTTAACGATCACGTGTAGACAGATGGGCCGCACACCCACATGCACTCGAATGAAGATCATGTTAGTGGGCCGTTGGGTTGGGTAACTGGTACCCGAATCAGGGGCTTGTGTGATGAATGGTTTATTATGTGAATATTTACAATGTGTTGATATGGTTCATGGTGTTCATGATGGGAATGTTGGTGTTATCAGAATGTGAAGTTTAATTGAGAAGTGTAATATTAAAAAATGGTGTTGTTGGTCTACATCAGACCATGTGAATAAATTTGTCAGTCCATTTAATCAATACAATCGGTCCTATAATAATTTGAATGCTCTAAACAGTTGTCGGCCATTATTGTGTGTTTAGATAATTACATAAAGATAATTAGGTAAATTACGATGCATATCTACTTGCCACAATTAGTGTGTGTACTTGAATGTAAACCAAACCACTGGTGATGTGGTGTGATATGAACTTGTGTTGTTTTTAGACCCAACTGCTCGCTATGATCTACGTAATAATATACGTGTTGTTTATTTGTAATCCGTGAAATAAATGCAAAGGACACATGTTTTATGTTTACATGAAACTGGCTGATATTGGTAACCATTATTGAGAACGTGAACCTGTATTATTACGTGCATGAGATTTAACTGCTGGTTATGTGTCCGCTGTTTGTGTAATGTGAATGCGGAATACATGACTTATGTGCATATAATCTGATTACCATTGGTAACTATGCTAGGATTTGGTTGACCAACTGTAAACATAAACAAAGTAACTAGTCATGCCGAGTAAACCAAGGTGAGTTCACACTTTCCACAAGGCATGGGATTCCCAGGGGTTGGGAATGGGGAAAGGATTTGAACTGAAACTGCGTGATCTCCTGGTTTGGAACACGTACACACCCTCTTTATTGAAGGGTGACAACACGTACTAAGAACTTAATCGGAACCTGCGTAGTCTCCTGGTTTGGGGATTACGTACACACCCTCTTTATTGAAGGGTGACAACACTGATGCTAGACCAAAAACTCTCTATCATGAAGTCCCTCCTTTTATATCGACTTAATCGCCGGGCCAATGGCGAGCGGGTCATTAGTTAGATAGCGCTATTTAGGTTTGACAAGCCTCACACCGTGCCGCAGAGGACGGGCGTGAACTAATGGATCTGGGCACTAGTCAATGATGATAGACATTGACGTCAGGGCACCAACTTACTTTAGTCAGTGGTCGATATGGTAAACGGGTCTAGTGATTCACATGGGGAAGCCCCCACTGATTATGGATATGGTTTGGGAAAAAAAGACACTGGTTAACTCGTGGTTTACGAAACAACTTATGGTTATCAAAACAAACTTGTAAAACTAAACAACCAACTGTGAACTCGCTCAACTTTGTTGTTGACACGTTGTTACATGCCTTGCAGGCCTTTAGGTGCAGAGTGTTGGAACTTGCTGTCTGGGAGGCTGGAGTGGTCATGGGTCGAGATATATGGAAACGCAAGACGAATTTAATGGCTTTCACACACTTGGTTTATGAATTTCTTAATTAATGTATTTTGCTTCCGCTGAATGTTAAATAATGTTTTGTAACACTTTTATCAATAATAAATGAAAGTTTTATTTATTTATAGTTATGAGTTCAATGTGATTGGTGGCGAGATCCTGGTCAGTCACGCCTCCTGCGGTGATACTCCGCTTGTGGATTTTGGGGGTGTGACACGTTCAGTCCCCAATTTCAAAAATTCCACACTCTCGTCCCTGTGGTTGTCGATTGCTTGCAATTAGGTCCCTCTGTGAATTCACCGTTAGTTTGTCGTTTAGTTATTTAACAACGTGAAAGGCAGTTGGTCTTTTCACCAAAACTTGACCCTGTGCTAGCTTTTAAATCCTCTAGCTTCCTTTAGAAGCACAATTTCGATCCCTTTTTCAACCCACACACTCTGTCACCAATCTCCAGCTCCGGTGATAATTAGAAGAGCTCCATCATGACGCAATATGCGATAATATTGCTGATGCGTGTGAAGTGTTATATATATTAGGTGTATATTTTAAGCCCCTTTAACACTTATTTTTAGCCAAGTTTTAAATTTATAAAACACGATATTTTACTAACACTAAACACACATATGGGCAAGTGTACCCATCGTGAGTGTAGTATAGCGTTGGTAAGATACCGAGGTCGTCCAAGGACACAAGAGCTTTTATTAGCGGTTTATCCTCAACGTCTAATCAAAATAAAAAGTTTAATAAAAGGTTTTAAACTAAAAAAAATAAAACTAACTAGAATGCTGAAAATAAAAACAGATAGACAAGATGAATCACTTGGTTCCGACTCGTATCTAGTATAACCTTTGATTATTTCTGCACTTTTGCACATAATTAAGAGATTATCTTAGTTATTGTAGTAGGCCCCTCTTTTGAAGGTGACGTTACCCTCACCCCAGTAGTTTGAGTCAGCAAGGATACAATCCTAAAAGGGTGGATTATTGGAAGATAATGAATTAAGTTATTAATGCAGTATTATGGTAGGCCCCGCTTTTGGCGGTGACGTTACCCTCGGCTAAGTAGTCTGAGTCAGCAGGGATACAGTCCTAAATAGCCGGGTTATAGTATTAATAGTAGTTAACTTATGAGGGGATCAAAGAGTTTGGACCCCCGCCATCCAATACCGTGAAGCATTGAAGGAGGTCCTACTAAATTTGACCCAGGTCCATTGCAGGACCTCTAAACGCTGAACAATGGCAAGACCTTTACCAAACCGTTCCCTTAACCCCCGACCAGGTAGCCAACATACCTCCATATAGACCGTGGAGATATGAATGGTGAAAATATTTTATTTTATATAGACAGTAAAATAATGTCAAGACACCACGGACAAACGATAAGGAAAGATCACCTTCAACATAAGTAACTAGTTATTAAAGTCATTAATACAAAACCAAATAAAAAGTGCAAAAGATTAGAAATAAAAAGTATTATACTAGACACTTTGTCTTCACCAAGTGATGTAAGAGACTTAGGCAAACATGGCCTTGATTGTCAAGAACTCTTACGATCAATCTTGGATCCCGAGACGACTCACACACTCTACGATGGACAATGGATGATGGTGGTGGATGATGGTGTTGTGATGGTGGTGGGTGGTGGATGAAGTGTGAGAGAGGTGGTGTGCCAAGGGATGAGTTGAAATGAAACCAAGCACTCCTATTTATAGGCTGAACAGAGGGCTGGGCACGGCCCCGTGCCTGTCTGACACTCTCTCTCCTCATTAATTGTAATTCGCAATTACAATTAATGCGCCTGCTGTACTTTCGCCACGCCCCCGTGTTCACTGGGCACGGCCCCGTGGTGGGCAATAGAAGCTTCTATAGGTTTGTCTTTTCTGCTGCTTCTTGGGCACGGCCCCGTGCTGGCTGAGCACGGGGCGTGTTCAGTCTTCTGCCTTCTCTATTTTGCTTGGGAAGATGCCGTTGAGGGGTCGGGCAATCCACTTATGTTCCTTTTCTTGTATTTATGTTGGATTTAGCTGTCTTTTTGCTTCTTTTGTGTTTTTGAGCTCATTTAATCCTGAAAATACAAAAGGAAGATAAAAACACTCCTTTTCCAATATTAGTACTTAAAAAGGGTTAGTTTTATGCCTCATTTGATGTAATTTATATGTTGCATTTTACACACATCAAATACCCCCACACTTGAACTTTTGCTTGTCCTCAAGCAAAACTCTTTAATATGTGGCTTACACTCCCAAATGGAATGGGTAGAAGAGAAGGTTTTTGGCTTGTCGTAGAGTGTTGGGAATCCAAGATCTTTTTGGGTTTTATTTTTATCTATTTACAATCCTATTCGTAATGATTTATTTAGAACGTTTCATAGGAGAAATTACTTATTTGGGCATAACATGCCTTTTTAAAATTCCATTTATATACAAGTTCACATACCTCACGGGAGAAATCACTCACACTCGGCCGAAGGTGTATTTTTAGTGAATCACTCGAGAGCGGCATGGAACTTATTCCTACCATAAGCTTGCCAAGCAATCAATCCTCCTCCTTTTTAACTTTTATACCTTTGTAAATATCAAGAGGACTTTGTGGGTTAAGGGTTAGGCTTGGGTTAAAGGTAGGTGGTTGGGATATTGGTTAGTGGTTAGTAAAAAAGCGAAAAGCGTAACAAGTGTCGGTTTTCGTAAGACTTTCTATTTTTGTATCTTTTTATTTTGATGAAGCTTTTATTCAAACAAAGTTATTTTTGATGAACTTGTTTGTTTATTTTCTTTTTGCTTCATCATCAACACTTTTTTTTTTTTTGAAAGATCATACGAAAAAACCGAACTTGTTACTAAAACAAAGGGTTAAAAATAAAAAGGTTTTGGTGGGTAAAAGGGTTTTTGGTTTGGGTGATGAAATGAAAAGGTTTAGGCTCAAAGGGGCTAACTAGGGGGATTTTTGGGTAGGTGGTAAAAGAAAAATAATGGTGTAGAAATAAAAAAGGGTTAGTCCTAATGCCTCCATCATTTACTTACTCGGGTTTAAGTTGATAAGGACCGGGAATGTATCGTCATGGCAAGTTCTAGAGTTGTAAGAACCAAGCGGCTATTCACACAAGAAATGAAAAATGAGCATTTAGTCTAAAGATGTAAATTTGTATGCTCAAT
This sequence comes from Helianthus tuberosus, assembly GCA_030545235.1. Taxonomy (NCBI): domain Eukaryota; kingdom Viridiplantae; phylum Streptophyta; class Magnoliopsida; order Asterales; family Asteraceae; genus Helianthus; species Helianthus tuberosus. Next base: position 19,671,057 of record CM060399.1, read on the forward strand.
AAAGGCTCAAAACTCACTTTTGTGGGAATGTGTTTTTATGTGATCAAGTATATATAATCAAATTTTAACTAAGTTTGCCATGCCTTTTCATAATTTTCTTATGTTGGTTCTTTTTATCACTACGCTATTGGTTGTAAATTTGTAAAAATATAACCTTTTTGAGAACTTGAATTTCCCGAGTTAAACCTAGACAAGAAAAAAAAATGAAATTTTTGAAAAAAAAAAAAAATTGGGGTGATTAGCGGTTCCAATAGAGTTTTGTGTAAGGCTTGTATTTAGGACTTTGCAAAATTCAAGGTTTTAGCATCCCCCCCACACTTAAATTACACATTGTCCTCAATGTGTCCTAAAAATAAATTTTTAGGTTGATTAGATGTGTACAATGGTGTTAAAAAGCAAAAATTTTGTGTTACTGGGCGCTGAACACGGCCCCGTGTTGTCCGGGCACGGCCCCGTGTTCAAGTGCCAGTAACAAAATTAAAACAAGAGAAGCAGAAGTCTGGACACGGGGGCGTGTCGGGTGAACACGGCCCGTGTCCAGTTACCTGAACTGGGCGTTTTTCTGCAGGTGGTTCAGCACGGGGCCGTGTTGGTTGGACACGGCCCGTGTTGAACCTTCTGTAATGGAGAGAGCTGTCGGGTTGCCTTGTTCTTGTGCATGGGGTCATTTTTCTCGTTCCCCTTTTCATCCCTTACCACCATGAGTGTGTTTATTCCTGAAAATTAAAACTAACTAGAAAACATAAAAATTAAACTAAGGATAGTTCCGCGGAATGCCTCCGTGGTGCGCCACGTTTATAAGGGTCCTTGGCTAGACCCAAAGCCGGTCATATGTCACCCAAGTGGGATGTATTGCATCCCATGTTACACCGTCGGAGAGCATCATCCAAGCTTGAGTCTATGACCTGCATGTAGTTGACCGGGTCTTCGTCCTCAATTCTTTTTCCACATTCAAACTTCACCTCCTTATCCCCAAACTTCAATGTTAACGTTCCGTCATTCATGTCTACCACCGCTTGGGCGGTGGCTAGAAATGGCCTCCCGAGGATGAGAGGGACATCGGTGTCTTCTTCCATGTCTAGGATGACAAAGTCGGTTGGGAAAACGAAGTTGTCAACTTTTACCAATAGATTTTCAGCGACACCTTGTGGAAATTTGACGGATCTATCGGCAAGTTGTATGCTCATCTTTGTAGGGCTTGTTGTTCCTAGGCCGAGTCGTTTGAACATTGATGTGGGCATGAGGTTAATGCTAGCCCCAAGATCGCCTAATGCATTACGAACGGGAGACTCCCCAATCGAGCAAGGAATTGTGAAGCTTCCGGGATCGATTTTCTTTTGTGGAAGTTTGTTGAGCACTAAGGCGGAGCATTCTTCGCCCAAGTTAACTAATTGCAATGATTCAATTTTCCTTTTGTTTGTGAGGAAATCCCTCATAAATTTTGTGTATTTAGGCATTTGGGTTAGGACCTCGATAAAAGGAATGTTAACATGCAATTGTTTTAGTAAATTTTCAAATTTAGCGAATTGCTCATCGGTCTTTTGACGATTTAACCTACCGGGGTATGGAATTGGAGGAGTCTTGGTGGGCTCTTGAGTTGGTAGAGAGGCCTTTTTCTGGTGCAGGAGGAGTCACAGGTTGGCTAGATTGGCTTCTTTCATTTGGCGGCAATGGAGCATCCTCGGGACCCACGGTTCGATTTCTTAATGTGATGAGATGTACTTGTGCCTTCGGGTTGGTTTCGGTATTACTAGGTAACGCGCCTTGTGGTCTCTCGGAGAAATTTTGAGCTAGTTGATTTAATTGTTTTTCAACGTTTTGAATGCTAGCTTGTTGATTTCTAAAATTCGATTCCAATTGTTGAAATCGATCCGAGTTTTTCTTTTCAGTGTCAGAGATGAGGCGAGATACAGTATCTTCAAGCCTTTCTCTTCCACCTTGTTGTTGAGAGAAATTTTGTGGTTGTTGAAAATTAGTTCATTGGTTTTGTTGGTTACTACTATTGCCGGGATCTCTCCAACCAAGATTTGGGTGGTTACGCCATCCTTGGTTGTAGGTACCCGTTGGAGGACCCGACGGCCTAGGTCTATTATCAATGTAGTTTACCGTTTCTGGTTGTTCATCTAATTCTTTCATACAACTCCAATTTTCATGTGACCCACCACACCCTCCACAAGCCATAACCGAGGCCGTTTTTGTCATTTCTAGCTTTTTGATTTTTGAAAAGAGGGCCTCGATTTGGGCTTGTAAAGAGGTGCTTTCATCAACCTTATGGGCGCCCGGGGCAATAGATTTATTACCTCGGTGAGTGTGCCATTGAAAATTGGTTTGCGCAATTTCCTCAATTTGATTATATATTTCATTTGGGCGACGATTACCTAAAAGTCCCCCGGAGCTTGAATCAAGTGTTTGTCTTGTGTGTGGCAACAACCCATTGTAGAAAGTGGATACTTGTTGCCACACCACTAGACCGTGATGAGGACACTTTCTTAGAAGCTCCTTGAACCTTTCCCAAGTTTCATATAAGGATTCCCCATCCTCTTGTGAGTATGTATTAATTTCAGTCATTAATTTAGCCGTTTTAGCAGGAGGGAAATACTTATATAGAAACTTTTGGGCGAGTTCATCCCAAGTGTTTACCGAGCCCACTGGGAGGGTGTTAAGCCAAGCCTTAGCTCGGTCTTTTAGTGAAAATGGAAACATTCGAAGGCGGATGGCGTCATTCGATGCTCCATTGATCCGAAAAGTGTCACATATTTCCAAGAAATTGGTAATATGTAGATGGGGATCCTCGTCCGCAAGCCCATGAAAGGTTGTGGAGTTTTGGAGCATTTGTATCAAATGCGGCTGAAGTTCGAAGTTGTTGGCTTCGACATTCGGTGCATTGATAGCGGCGCCGAGATTGCCTACGGTGGGCCGTAGGTAATCCATGAGGGTACGTTGGTCCGCTATTGGAAATGGATCCCCCGAAACTTTCTCTTGATTTTTGGCTTTAAGTCTTTTTCTGAGAAAGCGTTCGGGTTCTTCTAGAGGTTCTTTTATGTCTCTACTAGAACTGGAGCTCATGCACTACGTAGGAGGTTCAAATGTGGCGCCTAGGTTCTAAGTCCTGCAATAAAAACAGAAAAGAACGTTGGTCAGAATATTCACCACGGCCCCGTGCTCAGCGAACACGGCCCTTGGTCAGAGGTACAGTGATTGTTTTCTGGATCCCTGTTACTGGGAGTTGGACACGACCCCGTGTTGCACCGACACGACCCCGTGTTCAGCTCTCTGTAACTCAGAAAATAAAAACTGCCAGTGATGATGCTGGGCACGGCCCGTGTCTGACCGGGCACGGCCCGTGCTGAGCTCTGCAGAAGCTGAAAAACTACTAAAATCCTAAAAAAAAAAAAATAAAAAAAAACGATTAGGCCGTTGATTACTAACTTTCTTAAAATCCTTGTGTCCCCGGCAACGGCGCCAAAAACTTGATGCGTGTGAAGTGTTATATATATTAGGTGTATATTTTAAGCCCCTTTAACACTTATTTTTAGCCAAGTTTTAAATTTATAAAACACGATATTTTACTAACACTAAACACACATATGGGCAAGTGCACCTATCGTGAGCGTAGTATAGCGTTGGTAAGATACCGAGGTCGTCCAAGGACACAAGAGCTTTTAGTACCGGTTTATCCTCAACGTCTAATCAAAATAAAAAGTTTAAAAAAAGGTTTTAAACTAAAAAAAATAAAACTAACTAGAATGCTGAAAAAAAAATAAAATAAAAACAGATAGACAAGATGAATCACTTAGTTCCGACTCGTATCTAGTATAACCTTTGATTATTTCTGCACTTTTGCACATAATTAAGAGATTATCTTAGCTATTGTAGTAGGCCCCTCTTTTGAAGGTGACGTTACCCTCACCCCAGTAGTTTGAGTCAGCAAGGATACAATCCTAAAAGGGTGGATTATTGGAAGATAATGAATTAAGTTATTAATGCAGTATTATGGTAGGCCCCGCTTTTGGCGGTGACGTTACCCTCGGCTAAGTAGTCTGAGTCAGCAGGGATACAGTCCTAAATAGCCGGGTTATAGTATTAATAGTAGTTAACTTATGAGGGGATCAAAGAGTTTGGACCCCCGCCATCCAATACCGTGAAGCATTGAAGGAGGTCCTACTAAATTTGACCCAGGTCCATTGCAGGACCTCTAAACGCTGAACAATGGCAAGACCTTTACCAAACCGTTCCCTTAACCCCCGACCAGGTAGCCAACATACCTCCATATAGACCGTGGAGATATGAATGGTGAAAATCTTTTATTTTATATAGACAGTAAAATAATGCCAAGACACCACGGACAAACGATAAGGAAAGATCACCTTCAACATAAGTAACTAGTTATTAAAGTCATTAATACAAAACCAAATAAAAAGTGCAAAAGATTAGAAATAAAAAGTATTATACTAGACACTTTGTCTTCACCAAGTGATGTAAGAGACTTAGGCAAACATGGCCTTGATTGTCAAGAACTCTTACGATCAATCTTGGATCCCGAGACGACTCACACACTCTACGATGGACAATGGATGATGGTGGTGGATGATGGTGTTGTGATGGTGGTGGGTGGTGGATGAAGTGTGAGAGAGGTGGTGTGCCAAGGGATGAGTTGAAATGAAACCAAGCACTCCTATTTATAGGCTGAACAGAGGGCTGGGCACGGCCCCGTGTCCGCTGGGCACGGCCCCGTGCCTGTCTGACACTCTCTCTCCTCATTAATTGTAATTCGCAATTACAATTAATGCGCCTGCTGTACTTTCGCCACGCCCCCGTGTTCACTGGGCACGGCCCCGTGGTGGGCAATAGAAGCTTCTATAGGTTTGTCTTTTCTGCTACTTCTTGGGCACGGCCCCGTGCTGGCTGAGCACGGGGCGTGTTCAGTCTTTTGCGTTCTCTATTTTGCTTGGGAAGATGTCGTTGAGGGGTCGGGCAATCCACTTATGTTCCTTTTCTTGTATTTATGTTGGATTTAGCTGTCTTTTTGCTTCTTTTGTGTTTTTGAGCTCATTTAATCCTGAAAATACAAAAGGAAGACAAAAACACTATTTTTCCAATATTAGTACTTAAAAAGGGTTAGTTTTATGCCTCATTTGATGTAATTTATATGTTGCATTTTACACACATCAATTGCTGACTTTCCATGTTATTGGTACGGCATTGTGTTAATTTTGATTGAAATCGACTATTTATTTATGCTTGCCATGTATATAATCTGCACCAATCTGAATTTTGGGTTGGTTTTGTTTAAATTCCAGTTGGAATCTGTGTTCGGGTCACCAGACGCTTCATCTAGATCCAATACCGGGTTTTCTTGAGAACTGGAAGGGGGTTCAGGATCGAGCTCTGTTTTAGCCGTCGAGCATGAAGACGGTGGTGCTTGGTTCAGGCTGTACATATTATATCTAACTATTGGGTTAATTATAAAGCTTTAAAAAGGGTTAATTTTGGAATGAAGACGATCATTTTTTTGGTTTTTTGATGTTTATGATCAGGCTTTAACCCTATTTTGTGATCTTTAGTCGGATGCTTATTAAACTATTTTGTGATGTTTTGTGGGATGCTTATTAAACTGGTTTTTGATGTTTTGTCGGATATTTATTAAACTTTTATTGATGGTTATTGATGCTTATTACAGTGTTCAATGGTTAACTGAACATGAAAGACTACGACTTGATTATGACTGTTAATGGTTATTGATGCTTATTAAACTGTTATTAATGGTTATTGATTCTTATTAAAGTGTTTATGACTCACAAAGTTTATGCTAATTGTAGTCTTCAATGGTTAAATGAACATGAAAGGCTCATGAAAGAATTTTGACTTGATTATGACTGTTGATGGTTATTGATGCTTATTAAACTATTATTGATGGTTATGATGCTTATTAAACAGTTTTTTATTAGATTGGTTATAAGGATTTAAAAATGAACGACTTTGAACATGAAAGACTTTGAATGCACATAATGGTTATTAAAAGACTTGAAAGACAGTTATTGATAGAAGACATTATGTTTAGATTACTTATAAGGTTTTGGACATGCAACACTTTGAATGGACATAATGCTTTGAACGTGAAAGACTTTGGCTGCACATAATACTTTGAACATGAAAGACTTTGTGATGCACATAAGGCTTTGAATATGAAAGACAAGTATGATAGTCTTTGTTTTGTTTGATTGGATTTACCAAGTCTTTCACCAACCATCAACACTCATAACCTGTTTGACCAGACTAAAAGGTCAAACGTGTTTGAACAAAATAAATGGTCAAACCTGTCACACCCCGAAATTATCAGAGCTGGCGTGATGTCACTCCCCGATATTTCCACGTATTACCGTGGGCCCGGTGGGGAGTATCGTGACGTAGTTGATATCATCATAGTCAAACAACACAGATTTAAATGCACAGCGGAAGCAAAAGATAGATTCATTTCAACTTTAATAAATTGTAATATTAGGTATCACAAATAGTTGAAACAGATCCACCGGCGGATCAAAAACAAAAAGGAGTGAAGGTAAGAAGGTGACGAAGCTAACGAGACAGATCGCCTCGCTGGCTGTAGATGTGCCCTCCAGTCCCCCTGTGGACTGGTATGTATGTTGACGGGTGAAGTTCGTCTTTGAGAAGGCCCGGCCTCCTGGTCGTGGCCTGTTACAGGTGATTTTCCCTTTCTTCTGAAGAATCTTGGCGGCATATTTAGACCTGTCAACATAAACAAAGATAACAACAAAATAATATAAAAGACAAAATAAAACCAAAATTAGGATTTGTCCTATGTTCTTTGTCTAGACTCGAAAATTTGAGGAATGTGCAATTGTGTAACTGAGATTAAACACAAAAGGCTAATGTTTAATTCACTCAGTGTTGGCTCTGATACCAACCTGTCACACCCCAATATTTCTACGTATTACCGGTGGGCCCAGTGGGGAGTATCGTGACGTAGTTGATATCATCATAGTCAAACAACACAAATTTAAATGCACAGCGGAAGCAAAAGATACATTCATTTCAACTTTAATAAAATGTAATATTAGGTATCACAAATAGTTGAAACAGATCCACAGGCGGATCAAAAACAAAAAGGAGACATTGTTCAACAGTTTTATGACATCCAAGCTTACGAGACTTATTGTGGACGCTAGGAGAAAGCCAGCCTAGTTCGAGTAGTACCTGCACTTAACCTTTTTGGGAAAATACGTCAGTTTACACTGGTAAATACAATTTAACTGACTCATTTTGAAAAGTTTAATAAAATTGATTTGAATGCACATGGCACAAAATATCTTTTATAACTTGGGATAATTATTTGAATATAATCTTGTAAAAGAATTACATGTTCCTTATGCGTTCAGTAGCCCGACCCATAGACCGGGTTAAAGATTAATAGACACACCACATAATTTATTTATGCACTGACGGGTGTACGCCTACACCCCGTGCTCAGGTCGTGGCCATCTCGTAAGATGATGCCAAGGATATCCGGGACATGGTCATTAACCCCCCAAAGGCTTTAAGCAAACAAAACATTTCCAAACGGAGCATATCAATGGTTTAACCTTTATTTGATTAAAGATTCAATGCCCGACCAAGCGGTATTTTATATACCATAACCCAAGCCCGTATAGGGAAAATAAGTTAAAAGTATTTACCTTTGCAAGTATAAATCACAAATGGCAAGTGCGTGTAGCTTTTACTGGGTCTCCTATTCTGGAACAAAGTTTTATAATAACCTATTAGATTTCTAACGGGTCTTTGATTAAGCTTAAACTTAGACCGGTTAGTTTTAATGGAAGATACGGTTCAAACGCACAAATAAGCAAAGACCGGAATAGAATGTGATTTAGACCCGACAAGTTTGAAGACTTGTATAATATGGGTAAACTAAACACATTCTGGATTTTGAGATTAAAATGATAAGGTTTGACCCGTTTTGGTCAATTCATGCAAACTAGTTATATAAACCGAGCCGAACGCGCAAGATGCGTAACGGGTAACCATAAGATCCATATACAGGTTTCCTAAGTTAATATGCCTTAAATATGTTGTGACATCAGAAAGATATCTTCTATTATGCCCCAAATGAATTTAAACTCAAATTATGCCTTGTAAGGGCATTTTGGTCATTTAAAAGGTTATAAAAGAGTTTAAATAATAATCTGAGTTACAGGTCTGATATAATCAGTAAAAATACTTATTTTAATAAGTTATAACAGTAGGGTATCATATATATGTGAAATTTATTAATTATAACCATACTATGCACCGTAGGGGCATTTTGGTAATTTCACATAAGCCGAAAAGGCCAAAACTGGAATCTGAGTTTAAAAACTTTAGCTTACTATCAAATTATGAAAATATACTTAAAATATCAGTAGGTATCAAACCCTATATGTATAAAATAGTTTTAATACATACTATGCGTTAAAAACGCTTAAAGAGACGATTTGGAGCCATTTCTGGGTTCTATATAGAAAGCTGATATTTTTATCATTCCAGAAGGTTTAAAATAATTTATTTATCATATAAAATCAGTGGCAAAAGGATTGGGGTCAAAAATATTTGTAAAACTCATTTTGTAGCCTAAAAGGGCAAAACCGGCATTAACCAAATTAAAGCTATAACCCTATGTTATGCTCAGCCTAAAATTAATTAAAAATCTTCAAAAATCCCAAAATATTATATTATATCAGTGGGTAAAAAGTTTGATATCAAAAAGTGGGTTAAACTAGGCTATATGCTAATTATGCCGTTTAATTAACAAAAAGCTTTCTAATTACGCTAATGAGCATAACTCTTAATCTAGACCTCAAACTGATGTCAAATTTTAGGTACAAGTTTATAAATCAGTAACTAAGGTGTCTACTCTTTTACATTTTCAAAAATCATATTTTAAGGTCATTTGGGCATAATGGTCAACATATAAGCATTTAACGGAAACATGCATGTGAATCGGATATCTATTGAACCAAGGTGTATAATCATAGAGGGTTATACTAACATGAAACCTGGTCCTAATAGGGCTCTAAGGCATTTCTAAAACGTGCTACAGTGGGTCAGGATCGAAAGTCAATGCAAAAGTCAATTTATGCGCCTTTCGGTTCCGAACCGAGTCTAAACTGAAAATTGTCGGGTTGAACATGTTTAGACATGTTCTTACATTAATTACCAAGTTATATTAATGATAAGATAGGTTACATGGATCCTACATTGCTAATTATGCATTAATTTGAAAATAAGTATTCTGTTGACTTTTTAAAGTTAGCTTTGACCCGACAATTGACCTAGTTAGAGTGGGAATCAGAGAGTACCCTTTTAAGGGTTTATTACCCACATAATTACCAACTCATAGGTACTTTCAATTCGAGATTTGACTGAAAATTTATTGATTAATCTTGAAGTCAAACCTTAATTACGACGGTTTGACTTTTAGCTAATTAATTAAGCTAAACTGAAATAAGAAGGATTAAGGACACTCACAAAGGTCCTAAGTATGCTTATGGATCCTTGAGAAGTTGGTTGCTGATCAGAGGAGCTCCAGAAGTGAACTTGTGAATGTTTGCAAATGAATGGCACAATGTTGCAAACTAGAGAGCTCCTTATATATCCAATTTGATCATCTGAGATCATGCCAAGGATGTCTATAATTGTTTCCAGATCAAGACAAGTGCCCCCTATGCATGAAATACCATTGGGGCAACCCCTGGTATGTAAAAACAAGTTTTAAAGTCGGTTTACAGGTCTGACTGGTAGTTGTTCGCATTTTTCTGTTACTGGGTGGTTCAGGCGGCCCGCGTAAGAGACCACCCAGGTCTTACGCGGCCGGTATGGCCTTCCAGAACCTGCCAAACAAGTTTCAATCTTTGCATTTTTGGTCCCTGGTCCTTGTATGCGTGGTTTTAACTTCCAATTTTGCATTTCCAGCCCTCTAACTTGATTTTTAAGGACCTTAAGACTTTTACAAACTTGGTTAAGTCCTTGGTTAACTTTGTGCTTACCCGAAAAGTCACAAATTTCAACATTGACGCTTATAATCTCTCGTATACGAATATTGTCATAACTTTCTCATACGATAACGAAACTTGGTGAAATTTTTACCACATATTCTAGTGAGTATAATTTATCGTTACAAAGCTTCGGGTTTGCTGAAAGGTCACTCAGAGGTATACTTTAAACATGTTGACACATTTAACCCCTGTAGTTTGTAATTCCTCACTTTCTTTCACGATTAGGTTCGTATGATCCATGATTTATTCGTTTAAGGATATAAACATCAAGTGGGGCTATTGTAAAGTATATTTATCCATTGTTGACACTTTGGACCCTTATATTCACATAGTTTCCTTGTTTGTCAACTTTAGTCCCTCTAAAGTATTCTTTTACACGTTTAAAGCTTATGACACGTGTCGATACATTATTGGACATAAATTTTCGAGTGTTACATCCTCACCCCCTTAAAATAAATCTCGACCTAGAGATTTACTGAAACAAATGAGGGTACTGATCGGAGTGTCGCGCTCCGGTCAAAGATAATATTTATAAGCCCAAATTACCCTTAACAATGTGTTAGTGGTAGTAAGGGGTCGAACCACGAAGAGTATGTGGTTTGTGTGTGGATTCGAATGAATTAAAACAAATGTCACAATTTATGAAGCTTGCTAAAGTATTTTTGTATTTTCGTTTAATGGAGAGATATGATTTTTAACTAAATGAATTGATGTGAATGGTTAACAACTACTAATTAACGATTGCAAGAAAAATGGTTACTAAAACAATAATGATAAAAAGGAATCACACCCGGTTTCGGTAATTGTTAACCTAGGATTTCTACAAGTATTAGTTTCAACTCAAATGCATTCGATTAACGGATTTAGTGTACCGTGACTTAGGTGCTACTAGCTATCAACGCCCCAAAGAACGGACAAAAAGACACTTTGTAATCAACACAAGTAAATCCTAACAATGATAACGCACAATTACATATCACCGTTTCGCAAAGTCATAACTTTTAACATCGCTCGACAATTCACAAATTCGCAACAAATGTAATACTATTATCAAGAGTTTCAAAAACCAAATACAAATTGTCACTAAGATGAAACAAGAACAATTCGAAACACTAAAATCAACAACTACCTACACCGGGGTGAAACCGAGATGATTAGCCGCTCATGGTTGATAGAGCTTGATCACCGGAAGTTTGGAACGCGAATGAAACCATCTTGAAACTTGGTGGATGAAGGTTAGGGTTTTGGATGGGTGATGATGGTGAATGGATGATTGAATGGATGGATTGGTAATTGGATGGAACTAGGGTTTAGGAATCAAGATGATGATAATGCTTTGTTCTTGATTCGGGTTGATAGAAAAGATGGATAGTGGAATCGTAGATGATAGATAGGTAGAATAGGCTCCAAGATGTGTTCAAAAATCAAAAACCAAGTGTAACCCCCGAATTCAATGATCCCCTTGTGTTTTCATTCGTCCCCAAGACCAAACAACACAAAGATCTCGCGCAGTAGAATTGGAGGGCCGTCGCCGACGGCCTGATGCCCCGTCGGCGACGGTCCGTAAATCTTGACTTGATGCCGACGCTTAAACTCGCTGTCTACGGACGAACAGAAGACGGAGAAATACACCAACCGTCGGCGACGGCCCTATTGGGCGTCGGCGACGGTGCCCAGAAGTGTAACTTTCCTGTTTTCCTTATTTCTTGAGTCCGGTTGACCCGTTTCGCATCTCGGTGGTTCCGTTTTCGCTCCGGTGACCCGTAAAGCTCCCGAAAAGCTCCTTAAACTCTGCTAGACCTGCAAAACACATATCTAATCAAAAGTAGACCATTCGAAACTAAAACTTGTGTAGAAACATCAAATTAAGCAATTACGATCACCGGTTTTCGACCACGTATCACATCCCCACACTTGTCTTTTGCTTGTCCTCAAGCAAATCTGTTTTTCACTTTCACGTGGGTCGGACAACGAATATACTCCCCATTCCCGAGACGAAGGTTAAGGTCCAATGTCATGTTAAAGTTCAAACTCTTTACAGTTTTCAATATATTTAACAGTAATGTGATTTCAAGTACACAAATGGTTACCCAAGATTAACCCGCCCGTGAAACCAATCAATTCATGCACATCCCTCACAATGTTCTCTCCACTCGGCTTGTAAATTGGCTAATGTTTATAATGTATTAGCGCTTCAAAGAATATTCACTCAAAACCGATTAGAACACATACCCGCATAAGCTTGCAACTCAATCATTCTCCACTATTGATCACGAATACTAAGCACAAGTCATAAGGTCTTTGTAAGGGTTGTAACGAGGCTAGGCTAAGGGTAGGAATTAGGATATTTTAAAGTGGCTAAGGTGATGAAAATTCGATTTTTTTTATTACAAAAGATTATTCTAACAAACCTAACTATAAACACCGAATATGAGGCAACACCATTCGCCTTTTATTCAACAACTACTAACACTTCTTTTTGTGTTTTTCTTCAACGATTTTCAATTCTTTTTCATAATATTTTCTGATTTTTTTTTCAAATATGCAAACAAACAAGAATAACTATACAAATACGATTCCTATAATCGAATTTCCATCACACGGGTTTTAAAAGAAAAAGGTTAACGGTTATGGGCAATAAGGTGGTCAAACGAAAGGTTTAGGCTCAAAATGGGCGACAAAGGGATTATTTGGGTAAGGATAAATAAATGGTTTTAAGAGAAAAGGTTTACCTAATGCCTTAATCATTCTTGTGCTTGTATTCGGTCTATAGTCTCAAACGTATCAAAAGTTGCAAGTTCTACAATATATGACTAATGGTCCACTCAAACAAAGAAACATAGGTATGTAATCTATGATATAAAAGTGGCTCAAAACCTCACATATCTAAAAGGGTATGGTATGTGACATGCATAAAAGACTAGTTTCTTAGGCGGATTATTCCCAAATAACCACCCGCTAAATATCCGTCATGCTATTAATTCGAACTTGACCATGACAATAGACCAAATGGTTTGTGACATCCCTCGTTGACTTAGTTACTTGTGCTTTTAAGATCGCTTTTGAAACAAGATATTTTTGAAAAATTTTTGAAATTTTCCCCCATCCCCACACTTGAGGTGAACATTGTCCTCAATGTGTAGTATTTAAATGAACGGGTCAAAATCTAAAATTTTTACTACTCCCCCATCCCCACACTTGAGGTACATATTGTCCTCAATGTGTAAGAACTAGAGTATTAAACGCACAAGGGATGTGACACGGCTAATTCCCCCAAAATTTCACCCCGGAAACATAATATACAAGATACATTCCACTTATTTGCTAATCTAAAGATCAAAAGTAAAAAGAAACGTATGCACCTGGATTTTTTTTTTTAGCTCATTCTTCGTATGCTCCTCTCTTCTTCATAAAAGCGATTGTCCCACGAACCTAGTGTACCTACAAATCTTAACCCTTGTGTAGAAGCATGCTTCTCACAACCATCAAAATTTGTTAGTTACCTAGGTTTACCACTTTTATGAAAACATTACCAAGCTATACGTTATTTCACTTTGATTTATTTGGAAAATAATTTACAACAACAACACACCTAACTCACTTTCGTAGGAATCACGGTTGCATTTAGCTTATGCAACAACCCCTTTTAAACCCCCCAATAGCTTGGGAGGACGAGAGGTCTCGTGAGGGTTATATAGGGAACACACCCACAACGTTCATTTAACTAGGCGAGAATTTAAATAACAAAATGAAAATAACGAAAATAAAAATAATATACAACAACAACAAAAACGTACCTTGCCTCTACCGCTGATATCTCTCATTAGGGTTCACTGGCGGGTTCGGCTGGTACGGATAACCAGTGAGGGCCTCAAGCATATCCCTATAGTTATCTAATGGGCTCGACTCTCCTTGTGGTGGCGGTTGGTACGGCATCGGAACAAAACTCGAGCCAACGGCTTCGGGCCAATGAGGGGTTGGATCGGATGGGCCTTGCGGATGAGGAAGATTGGGGTAATCGGTCCACCCCGAGTGTTCAGCATATGGGAGACCGGCTTGATAATCTCTTTGATGGCGCTCTTGATCATGGAGCACCTTGAAGTTATTAATCGCCATTTGGTTAGAGAAAGCCAACGCTCCCCATCGGCGTTGGTCCAACTCTCTTTGTGCGGTTTGACGCCTAGCCTCATCTTCTTCCCATGCCCGTCTATGGGCCCTTTCTTCCTCTTGCAACTGTATCATGCGTTCCATTTGTGACTGTTGTAACGCATGTTGTAGCTGCTGTTCCTCCAACTGCTTTTCCACCCTCTCGCGGAAAGATGCTTGAAAACCCCATTGTTACTGCGAGTACAACCCTTGCGCCTCTTCCCATTCGTTCCTACTAGCATGGTATTCTCTTGCTTCACCAATACCCGCCGACACATTGTCGTAGATCGCTTGATCTCCACGGTTCCACAACCGATACGACGGTATTTGCCTTTGATTCACAAAATCTGCCACATTAGCAGAGATTTCCCTATGCTTCTTCCTGTACCTACGCCTCGGTCCCCGTGGCCCGGAAGGATCAATTTCCTCCTCAACATCGGGCATCTCCTCATCGCCCTCTTCTTCATCACCTTCTTCATCACCCTCTTTGTCATTAAACCGATAACTATCCCCTTGCTCATCTTCAACCGTGTGCAAATGCCCAAAAGCTTTCACAGTTATTTTCCAATGTCGCCTCATAGAGGCGAAGTTGAATTGATCAATGGGCTTAGACACCCACAGTGAGTCTTGAGGTAATGCATTCTGTTGGAGAATCATGGCGCTAATGAACCTTGCATAAGGAATCATCTTTCGTTTAAACGATTCCCGCGTATCCCATGTGTTGATCATAACAATTTGACGCCACGAGAGCTTGGGCGTCCCATATAACAATGCATGCAAAACCCGACAGTCGGGTGCCTTCACCGTTCCACGGTCTTCGAACCGTACCATAATATTCTCTAACGAGATACCTTGAAGTATCTTTCCCATCAACGACAAATCAGCCCTTGAATCACCTGCACCCCCAGAACCTAGTAGGGTGTCCTCTAAAAGCCTCACTGGGTCAGCATCGTTTTTCTTGTTGTCCAAAAACTGATCATACCCATAATAGCCATACGCGTCGACCCCAAGCGAGTCAAACCTCGCTATAGCATTCATATGTTCGAAAGACATGACCATTTGACTTTTTCCAATGTTACCAATCAACTTCCACCTATGAGCCGGTCTATCAGAATGTTCAAAACGAAGGGTGGATAACCACTCACAAACTGCCCCCAAGTATACCCGAGTAGTGATATCATCACACCAGTCAATCACCCGTTCCCAGCCAAGTTTCTCAAACCTTTGCACTATACCAATCTTCCTAAACTCTTTAACATCTACCGTACGTTCACAAACTGCCATGTCGGGTACGGGTTTTGAAACACCCGTAACCATTTTCATCTTCCACATCTTGGCTTCTAACCTCTTATTGTTGTAACGAGAAAGAGCCTTTGTTTTCTCTTCCTTCCATGCCGAAGCCGATCTACTATTTTTTTCTTCTTCCCAATCCCAATCCTGTCGAATAAGTTGCCCATCACCCTCTTGAACATTACTTAATTGTTCCCATCGCCTTTGATATTGCCCCGAGCCTGAACCGGCTCCCGAAGACGAGCCTTTCCCGGAAGTCTTTGCTTTCTTGCTTCTTCCAAACATAGCTACAATCAAAAGACAAGACAACAATTAGTGTACCCCAAATCTTCAAACAATCTCAAACTTTGAACATAATATGTAATGTTGAATTTCAATCAATAATTAGATGTAAAATTGCCTTTTTAAACTTCCAAAGTTGCACATCTTATCATCTATATCAATTAAACATGTTCATTCACAAAATTTTCTCGAAAATTCATGTTTTCAACAGTATTCAACATCACAACTATGTTCAATCATGCACAAATCTAGTGTAATCACATCACCAAGACTAAAGCATGCTCAAACCCCACCCAAATCAAGCAAACATTCTTAAGTTTATGCTAAAACATCCTACATTATGATAAACAACCTACTCTTAAACAATATGCTTAAAATTTCGGAAGAAATCAACAATGTATATAATAATCATGCATAACTTTACTGAAATTTCATACCTTGAGTGTAGCTAAACAAAAAGAACTAAGAAAAAGTGCAAAGCAAGAGACTTGGATGAACACTTCTTCAAAACCCTAAAAACTCACGCCCAGAATTCTTGTAAACGAACAAGATTTGATGGAAACCGTTATGGGGGTTCTGTTCCTCTCGAAAAACTACACAATTTAGGCTCAAGAATCGACTGATTTGGTGGAGATTTGAGGAAGTTATGAGAAAGAGAAGGATTAGGGTTCTTGAGGTGAGATGGGGAAGAAGATGGAGTTAGAAGGAAAGATGTCACGTATGGATCTGATAACTGAGGGTAGGTGAGTGTGTGATAAGATTTTCGGTGTTATGTGAGATGAAAACTGAGTTTAGTTTAAGTTTTAAGGGTCATAAGTGAGATTGGGTTCGATCCCATGCTTCTACAACCGATCAACGTCGGACAACAAACCAGGAACCGTCGGCGACGGTGAGTGTAATTGCAAAGTGGGCCGACGGCTTATTTAGCTGTCTATGGTCAAAAGTGAGCGACGGACAATATAGAAGGGCCGTAGGCGACGAGGAGGTTGACCGTCGGCGACGGTGCCCCCAAAATCATATTTTAAATTTTTTTTTTATATAAGAGGAAAATTATGAGATTTTTATAAAAGCACTATATACATAAAAAATTCCTAAAAATTATTAAAAATCTTTTTGTGATTTTTTTTATAAGTTAAATTTTAAAAACGCGGAAACCGTTAACGGCCCTACCCCCCCCCCCCCCCCGAAAAGTCGTGTATTGTCCCTAATACACACAAATAAGTCTTAAAACATACCTTTTTGTCTTCAAAACCTATTCGTGATATCCGAACTTCACACAATCAAGAGGATTAGTATGAGACAAAAACGATTAAACACAAGAACACACAAACAATTAAATAGATGGTACATAACTTTACAAAATTTGTTACCGGTCCTTTTCATTTGACCTCATAAACCGGGATGCTTACCACGAAGCTCACCGATTCCTTGCTTTCCTCTACCTTCTCGTTACCATCAAGAAACGGTTTTAGCCGATGACCATTTACCGTTTGTCGTATCCCATCCTTCGGGTCCTCGATGGTAACATCACCCAATTGTCCGACCCGGGTGATCACATAGGGTCCCATCCATTTGCTCCGGAGCTTTCCGGGAAAGAACTTGAGCTTCGAATTGTAAAGCCACACCTTTTGGCCAACCTCGAACTCTTTCTTTCTCAACTTGGCATCATGCGCTTTCTTCATTCCATCCTTGTAGTTGGACGCGCATTCATATGCCATTTCCTGTAGCTCCTCCAACTCGCATAGCTTAAGTTTCCTTTCCTTACCTGCATCGTCCTATTGAACATTAACCTCTTTGATAGCCCATAACGATTTATGCACAAGTTCAACCGGTAAATGACAATTTTTACCGTAAACCAACCGGTAAGGTGTAGTGCCAATAGGTGTCTTATGTGCCGTACGGTAGGCCCATAAAGCATCGTTCAATTTAATTGACCAATCCTTACGGTCCGCCCGCACGGTCTTTTGCAAAATCTCTTTGATTTGCCTATTTGACACCTCAACTTGCCCGCTTGTTTGCGGGTGATAGGGGGTAGCAATCCTATGGTCAACACCAAACCGTTTAAGAAGTTTCCCAAACCGAAAATTTTTAAAATGAGATCCTCCATCACTTATGATGACACGAGGAATCCCAAACCTTGAAAAAATAGTGGTTTGGACAAAATTACACACCACAGAATGGTCGTTTGTCTTGGTGGCTATTGCTTCAACCCACTTTGACACATAGTCAACGGCCACCAAGATGTACAAATTGCCATAAGAATTTGGGAATGGGCCCATGAAATCAATTCCCCATACGTCAAAAATGTCAACTACAAGGATTGGTTGCATGGGCATCTCATCCCTTTTTGAAATACCCCCTAGTTTTTGGCACTCTACACAATTTCTAGAAAATTCATTTGCGTCTTTAAAAATAGTAGGCCAATAAAGGCCACTATTCAACACTTTGTGACCCGTTTTGTGACCACTAAAATGGCCACCACACGCACACGAATGTAGATGCTGTAACACGCTTGGAATTTCTTCATCATCTATGCATCTTCTTATCACTTGATCCGCACACTCCTTCCACAAATGCGGTTCTTCCAACCGATAGTACTTGATTTGGGACATGAAGTGTTGCCTCTTCCGTCTATCCCAATGTGCCGGCATATCACCTGTAACAAGATAATTGACAATGTTAGCATACCATGGCAATTTATCTAATTTCATAATGTGCTCATCAGGAAACGACTCATTGATCTCTACAGTTGTAGGATCCTCTTCAACCATCAACCGGGACAAATGGTCCGCCACAACATTCTCGGTACCCTTTTTGTCCCGTATCTCCAAATCGAACTCTTGTAACAACAGAACCCATCGGATTAATCTCGGCTTTGCATCCTTCTTGTCCATGAGATACCTAACTGCAGAATGGTCAGAATAAACAATGAACTTAGTACCCCATATATAAGCGCGAAATTTATCCAACGCATATACCACCGCAAGTAGCTCTTTCTCGGTATCTCCAACGCGAAATTTATCCAACGCATATACCACCGCGAAATTTAATTGTGCGTCCGAGAGAGTCTTACTTGCGTAGTAAATGGCAACCGGTTTCTTGTCTACCCTTTGACCCAATACGGCCCCCATCGCATAATCACTTGCATCACACATAATTTCGAATGGTAAAGACCAATTCGGTGATTGCAAGATTGGGGCCTCAACCAACTTCTTCTTCAAAATGTTAAAGGCGTTTTGGCAATTTTTATCAAAATCAAATGTTTTATCTTTTAACAACAAATTGCATAGGGGTTTTGTTATATCACTAAAGCCTTTTATGAACCTCCTATAAAACCCCGCGTGTCCCAAAAACGACCGAACACCCTTAACACTTGTAGGATAAGGCAAAGTGGATATGACTTGCACCTTTGCTCTATCCACCTCAATCCCACGACTCGAGACGACATGCCCCAACACAATCCCTTCTTGAACCATAAAATGGCTCTTTTCCCAACTCAAAACCAGATTTTTCTCAACACATCTTTGCAAAACTTTTTCGAGTTGGTCAAGGCATGTATCAAATGAATGTCCAAATATTGAGAAATCATCCATGAAGATTTCCAAAGACTCCCCCACCATATCTGAAAAGATACTCGTCATACACCTTTGAAAGGTGGTGGGGGCATTACAAAGTCCAAAGGGCATTCGCCTAAATGCGAAGGTACCGTATGGACAAGTAAAAGTAGTCTTTGCTGGGTCTTCCGGATGTATAGCAATTTGATTGTATCCGGAATAACCATCCAGAAAACAATAAAATTTTTGTCCGGCCAATTTCTCAACAATTTGATCAATAAATGGTAAAGGGAAATGATCTTTGGAAGTTGCAGCATTTAACTTCCTATAGTCAATACAAATACGCCACCCGGTTACCGGCCGAGTGGCGACCTCTTCACCTGCGTCATTTGTGACGACTTGAATACCCGCCTTCTTCGGGACTGTTTGTGTCGGGCTCACCCACTGGCTATCCGAGATAGGGTATATAATACCCGCATCTAGCCACTTCAATACCTCCTTCTTGACAACTTCTCGCATGTTTGGATTTAATCTCCGTTGCGTGTCACGAGAAGGATTCATGCCATCTTCAGTGATGATCTTGTGCATCACTACCGAGGGACTAATTCCCTTCAAATCTGCAATGGTCCACCCGATAGCGGCTCTATGAGTGACCAAAATTTTCATCAACTTCTCTTCTTGCTCCCCGGTCAAATTGGATGCAATAATTACCGGGAGCGTGCTACCTTCACCCACATAAGCATATTTAAGATGCTTGGGTAGCACCTTCAACTCAAGTACCGGAGGTTCTTCCAATGACGGCTTCAACTTCGTGTCGATGCTTTCCGGAAGACTTTCCACTTGATGCGTCCAAGTGGGCCTTCCTTCTTTTGCCGCCATAACCTCCAATTCTTTCATCTCTTCATCCATGCTCCGATTTGTTTCTCCTTGCAACCTGTCAAACATGAAACATTCCTCTATTGTGTTTTCCTCTTCGACACTAGTGTCACATAGAGGTATACACTCGTCAACAATGTCCGCCATGTAGCATTCATCGCTAACTAGAGGATCCGTTAATCCCGAAAATACATTTAACCGCAACCGACGGTTACCAAAAGTCATGTCGACCATGCCCGATTTGCAATTAATTTGGGCATTCGATGTTGCCAAAAATGGTCGACCGAGGATCACCGTTGGTTGCTTGGTTCGGTCCAAAGAGACATAATCTAATACAAGAAAGTCCACCGGATAGTAAAAGTCCTCGACCTTGACTATTACATCCGTGACTATCCCACGGGGTAGTTTAGGGGTTAAGTCGGCTAACACCACGGTGGTGTTCGACACTTGAAGTGGACCAAAATCTTATTGGTCATATAAACTACCCGGCAAGATACTCACACTTGCCCCAAGATCCAAAAGTGCTCGTGTCATTTTGAATTCCCCAACTTGTATTGAAATAATGGGCGCCCACGGATCTTGGAGTTTTGGTGGAAGTGCACCCGAAAGAATCGAACTCACGTTTTCGGTTAAATCAAGTTTCTTAGGAAACTTGTGAGTTCGCTTTTGGGTGCATAAATCTTTCAAGTATTTAGCATATGAAGGTACTTGCCTAATTGCATCTAAGAGTGGTAAATTGATTTTGACTTGTTTAAAAATTTCCCACATCTCTTCTTGTTGTGGGCCTCGTTTGTTTACCACTTTCTTAGATGGTCCCAACAAAGCTTCGGGATAAGGGGCGGTATTAACCTCCACACCCTTTTCCTTAGCCTTTGGGACGGGAACGGTCACAACGGGTGTAGTATCATTTTTCTTTTGACCCGTTTGACCATTTTTATCTTCATCATCACTCGCATCTTCCACCACCCCTTCAACAAACTCGGGTGGTGGTGGCTCAACACCATTATCTATGACTCGACCACTACGTAAAGAAATTTTATTTATTGGTACCTCACGTGTATTTTTCGACCCTTGATGCTTAGGGTTCACCGTGGTATCGCTTGGAAGTCCTCCTCCACTTCCACGAATTTGAGCCATCTCTTGAGCAAGTTGCCCCACTTGCTTCTCCAACGCTTTGTGAGATTTATCCCGCACTTCAAATTCTTTCCTTACTTCGGTTGTAAGGGTGGTCATAGCATTCATGAGAGCGTCCATTTTAGAATTAAACGGGTCGTCACTTTGAGAGTTAGAAGAATTTCCCCCATTTCCACTTTGGTTGTAACCACGTTGGTAATTACCTTCACGATTTTGATAGCCTTGGTTACCACCTTGATTGTAATTCCTTTGGTAACCACCTTGGTTACCACCTTGTCGATTGTTATACAAAGATCCTCCTTGACCACCTTGATTCCCCGATTGAAAATTCGGGTTCATTTGATTTGAGGCATTACCATATCGGAAATTAGGGTGATTTCTCAACCCCGGATGGTAAGTGTTGGAGTTCATATCATATTGCTTCCTATCTCCATACACTTGGTTGACCTCTTCGGTGTAGCCACTCGACCCCGTTGGACATTGCTCCACTCTATGGCCAATATCACCACAATCTTCACATACCTCGAATTGAACCGCATTTACTTCCTTTTTCTTCATTCGAGCCATTTCCCGCTCTAAGGTGGAAATCCGATCTTTGGAGTCAAGATCGGGAAGTGATCGGGAAACGGGGTGTTTTTTAGCTCTATCGGCCGACTCTTTCTCTTTTGACCGCTTACTCATCCGCTCTAAAAACTCCCAGTCATCATCTTCGTGATTGCTCAAAAGAGTCCCATTACTTGTCGACTCGAGACGATTCCATGTTATGTCATCTAAACCCCGTACAAAGCACTTAACCAACTCCCACTTCTCAATTTGATGATGTGGGCATCTCCGCATCATTTCTTTGAATCGAGTGAACGCCTCATGCAATGGCTCACCCGATAATTGGCGAAAAGACCTAATTTCATCACGAGCATCATCGGTCTTTGCCATAGAATAGTACTCATCTAAAAATGCTTGTTGCATTTCTCCCCATGTGCGGATGCTGTTGGCCGGGAGGGTAAGGAACCATTGCTTCGCTTTGTCTTTCAATGAGAATTGGAACAAACGAAGTTTAACCTCATCTAATGCAAAGTTATGCCCCCCGATAGTGCCGCAAATGGAAGAAAACTCTGTCAAATGTGTGTATGGTTCGTCATTAGATCTTCCATTAAAATGAGGAAGTATGTTGATGTAATGTGGTTTACAATCAAACATCCTCCTCTCACAAACGATTGGTGAATCATTCTCGGTGACAACCGGCCTGAAACGATCATTCACTCCCCGTGGAGGTCGTTGATGACGATGAGGACCATTAACTTCTTGATCAACCGGTCTTCCATTATCCCGTCTTTCACCTCTTCGATCATCTCTTCTATCCTCTCTTCTATTATCCCTTGGGTTACCTCCTCCCACGAAACGAGGAATCCGGTTAGGGTTTGCATTGTTGTTGTTGTTATAAAACCCATCATTCCGGTTCCATTGGTCATTGTTTCGTGGTTGACGGTTGTTCCCATAACCATAATTTCTTCCACCTCCGTAACCGTATTCGTCATCCCCAACGTAATTGGCATGTTGGTAGCCAAATTCCTCATCATCATACCTTCTAGCATTGTAGACGTTTCCCCTATTCACGTAGCCCCAATCTTCATCATCGTTAGCCCTATCATCATAGTATCCCCCATCGTCCGAATTTTCCGTATGAACACTCACATGTTCCGGCGATTGATAACCGGGAACACTATACGGTTCATCATCGGGGATTGCATTCCTCAAGTCATCGATGTTGAAGAATGGGTCTGCATTTGCGGGATTGCCGCGATCACGATTTCCCCGACGGTCGGAATTGACATTCCGGTCATCTAGGTTGATGGGTAAAGAGGTTTGTCTATGAAGGTTTTGTTGTTGAGGTGTTCTTTGATTGTTGTTGGAATTTTGGTTTTGGAAAGGTGGTGTAGGTGGTCCGGTATTGTTGTTATTACCACCCGGACGCTCGGGCGGTATAGGTTGCATATTTGGAGCGGGATTGAAGTTGCTTCGGTATTGGAATTGGTTAGAGTTAAGGTTTTGGTTTGAGTTTTGGTTCGCCATTGAATCGGTTTCAATGGATGGTGTATGTTGTGGTGTTTGGTTGGTTTGATTAGAAGCAAGTGTTGCTTCTAACCGGCTTGCTAGGTTTCTTCTTGCTACTCTTTCAATTTCCGGTTCGTAGACTAACGGTGAAGTCCTCCCGGAGTTTCGCGTATGCATACACTACCTGTAACCTGCACAAGTAACACACCCGCGTAACAAGGAAAAAGACAAAGTGCAAAAAGAAACTAAACAACTTAAACAGGTAATCACGAAAATTCAAACAATAATCCAGACACAAAGCACACGCACTCCCCGGCAGCGGCGCCAAAATTTGATCGGAGTGCCGCGCTCCGGTCAAAGATAATATTTATAAGCCCAAATTACCCTTAACAATGTGTTAGTGGTAGTAAGGGGTCGAACCACGAAGATTATGTGGTTTGTGTGTGGATTCGAATGAATTAAAACAAATGTCACAATTTATGAAGCTTGCTAAAGTATTTTTGTATTTTCGTTTAATGGAGAGATATGATTTTTAACTAAATGAATTGATGTGAATGGTTAACAACTACTAATTAACGATTGCAAGAAAAATGGTTACTAAAACAATAATGATAAAAAGGAATCACACCCGGTTTCGGTAATTGTTAACCTAGGATTTCTACAAGTATTAGTTTCAACTCAAATGCATTCGATTAACGGATTTAGTGTACCGTGACTTAGGTGCTACTAGCTATCAACGCCCCGAAGAACGGACAAAAAGACACTTTGTAATCAACACAAGTAAATCCTAACAATGATAATGCACAATTACATATCACCGTTTCACAAAGTCATAACTTTTAACATCGCTCGACAATTCACGAATTCGCAACAAATGTAATACTATTATCAAGAGTTTCAAAAACCAAATACAAATTGTCACTAAGATGAAACAAGAACAATTCGAAACACTAAAATCAACAACTACCTACACCGGGGTGAAACCGAGATGATTAGCCGCTCATGGTTGATAGAGCTTGATCACCGGAAGTTTGGAACACGAATGAAACCATCTTGAAACTTGGTGGATGAAGGTTAGGGTTTTGGATGGGTGATGATGGTGAATGGATGATTGAATGGATGGATTGGTAATTGGATGGAACTAGGGTTTAGGAATCAAGATGATGATAATGCTTTGTTCTTGATTCGGGTTGATAGAAAAGATGGATGGTGGAATCGTAGATGATAGATAGGTAGAATAGGCTCCAAGATGTGTTCAAAAATCAAAAACCAAGTGTAACCCCCGAATTCAATGATCCCCTTGTGTTTTCATTCGTCCCCAAGACCAAACAACACAAAGATCTCGCGCAGTAGAATTGGAGGGCCGTCGCCGACGGCCTGATGCCCCGTCGGCGACGGTCCGTAAATCTTGACTTGATGCCGACGCTTAAACTCGCTGTCTACGGACGAACAGAAGACGGAGAAATACACCAACCGTCGGCGACGGCCCTATTGGGCGTCGGCGACGGTGCCCAGAAGTGTAACTTTCCTGTTTTCCTTATTTCTTGAGTCCGGTTGACCCGTTCCGCATCCCGGTGGTTCCGTTTTCGCTCCGGCGGTAAGCTCTCGAAAAGCTCCTTAAACTCTGCTAGACCTGCAAAACATATATCTAATCAAAAGTAGACCATTCGAAACTAAAACTTGTGTAAAAACATCAAATTAAGCAATTACGATCACCGGTTTTCGACCACGTATCAGGTACTTTTCTTTCATTGTGGACTCTACCTCCCACGTATACTCAGGACCTCTACGGGCATCCCATTTAATCTTTACAATTGGTACATGCTTCCTCCGAAGCTTCTTGACCCGTCGATCCTCAACCGACAAAGGTTTTTCAACAAACTTTAAGCTCTCGTCGATGTGCACATCCGTATGCGGTATGACTAGCGATTCATCAGCTAGGCATTTCTTCAGATTGCAGATTAAATTAAAGTTTTGCAAAGACATTAAAACATGTGAAGGCATTTATGAACAAATTAAATTAAAGTTTTGCAAAGACATTAAAACATGTGAAGGCATAGGGAGTACTCAAAATGAGTAGGCTTATACCCTTGTCGATTAACCTCGACTATGTCGAATTCCCCTTCGACTATGTCAATTCACCTTGACTATTGTCGATTCACCTTGACTAATGTCGATTCACCTCAACTGGGACACCGAAGCACTCAAGTGGTCTGACGTGCTTGTCGTGGTATACGCAAATTTAATCCAGATAACAACTAATAGATAGTGGTAAATGGGTATCGAACTCAGGGAGTATGTGGAATATGCATTGATATTATAGCTTTGCAATTTAACTACAATTAACCTAATATGCAGAAATTAAAGATCAATGATTTGGATTGTTTGTTTTAGAAAACTAAATTACTATCTAATTGCAAATCAAAATTGGTTGTTTAACAGATTAGGAGAAAATGACCAACTTAGGTTCCGGTTTCCATTAACAATTGTGCACAAATCCAACTAGAAAGAGTTACATAGACATAACTCATGCATAAATGTTTGTTGTGATAAAAAGGGAACGAAGTAATCGGATTATATAAACGCGATGTTGTTACCCGATGATCAATTAACCAATATCCAACCCTAACCCTTCCCTGATATCTCGATTGTCAACGACACCAAGAACGTGCGATTTAGACTAGGATCAAAACATCAATTAACAATTTACAATCAAACATTCATGCACCATAATAAACATAGCAAACATACCAAGTCTATTATTCTAGAAATAAAGATTCATCACACAAAAGTCATAAAGAAACCTTCACCTAAGATGGTCACCGGAAGTTTAGCCAGACATTGTTTGGTGGATCATCATAACATCAAGATTGAAGTTCATATGAATCAAAAGATAAACCGAAATGTTAGAAATTGTTCACAAACACTTGCCAAAGCCAAAATCGCCCTAGAACTCCAGAGAAACGTCCAATGATGAGATCATGTAAAAAGACACTTGAAAACGGTTTTAATGGAGCAGTTACGTCTTTTCCTCGTCACCTCTACCGTAACTTACGGTAGCTACCGTAAGTTACGGTAGACTTCAAGTTGTTACGGTGAAACACTACTGTTTTACGGTGGAAATGGGGAAATTCAGGGGCTACCGTAAATTACGGTAACCACCGTAAGTTATGGTAGGCTTCAGCAAGAAATTTTGTTTTCTTCATAACTTTTTCGTTTCAACTCCGTTTTCTTCACCGTTTTCGCCCACGTTCTCGTAATTTCATCCCCTATCATGTCATCATATTAATTCTTCAATTCCAATAATTTATTTTTTTCATTTATTCTTCGTATTCCTTCCATTTTAAGCTCCATTTGTACCTGAAACACAAACAACCATAGTTATCTAATCTTAGACAATTACCCGATTAAATGTAGGATTTTAATATCATTTATACCAATTAAGGGTTGTCCTACGGACTACCCGTCATGGTCACAAGTACCATGAGTGGGGTTCGGCTGTACCCGTTAGATCTAACCTTCGTCCCTAATTAAGAATTAATGGCATTTCAAATTTAATCTATGCTCACATGATCTAATTAACTCATTTCATACCGTTTAAACATTCGTAACATGTATTCCACCCTCGAGAGTTATAAAACCAAAAACAGTTAAGAGAAAAGGGAGACATGAACTCACTGGGTTGCCTCGTTTTACGTACGCAGACCAACCCAGGCCCGTTATTGTAACTAGGACAATCCCGTCCCTACTCATGAACATCATTCACATTTCAAAAATACTCATTTATTTTGTAAAACCGGTATCTTTAGTATGAATCATTCGTAACTATTTGAGTTCCTTGAAATCCATTCGTAACATGGTTTAGAAATGAGTTTTCGTTTATCGAGAAATTGTTTACTTTTGCAAAACTTGCATGTCTTTCCACCCCGAAAACATTTATAAAAATGTAAAACCGTAAAAAGGTGGGGTTATAAACTCACCTGGATTTCCTTGTGCAAAGCTAGCTAAATACGACTTCGTGATATCGTTTCCAAGACGTGACTCGCTAGCGTGCATTCTGCAATATTCCTAACACGGAATATCTTATAAGTTTCTAAATAAACGCAGTAACTAAACTACGTGTCATCGAGCTCTACCGAATCATTAACTGAACGATTCAACGAAAAGTTGTTAACTTAAAAGAAGCAAAGAAATTATACTTGTTTAGTTCGTTTATCCGTCGGTAATAATTAATAAGTCTTGAAAAGACTTAGCTTCTCGAGAGGTTTAAAATATATGAACATTTATATAAAAATATATAAGTATGTCGGTATAGTCGCGTCAGTCGTCCCGAGAAATCGCACGTATATAAAAAGAATGTTTATATGAAAAATAACATATAACAAATTTGCATCATATATTGTGTCTCGTATATATTGGTCAAAGTATATGTAGATGCCGTTTAGGCGTTTAAAACAAATATAAAAAGTTATATTTATTTTACAAAAGTATCATCAAGTTGTTGAATGTTTGAAATAAATAGATAAATTATATCTATTTTTATAAAAGAATACGTGTTGTCCGATATTTAAAATAAATATATAAGCTATATTTATTTTTATAAAATGAATGCATGTCGTTTAATATTTCATATATATATATATACTATTATTCACTTTAGTAAAAGGTTCGTCGTATTGTTTGACATCCGAAATAAATATATGAGTTATATTTATTTTATAGAAGATGTCGTATGGTTTGTTATTCAAAATAAATATACCAACTATATTTATTTTTATAAAAGAATTGTTGAAATTTCAAAGTTTAGAATAAATATAAATACTATATTTATTGTTGTAAATACTTTCCGAACCGTCGTTTTCGTAAATTGTGAAGTGTTGTCGAAAGTAATTATATACTTATATTTGTCTTTCTAAAATATCATCTGAATCCGAAGGTTGTTTTATAATAACGCCCGTTTTATTTTACGGATTTTCTCGAAAAACGGGCAGAGTTTCCTCCGTTTTTGGACGACCCCGACAACTAAAGTGTCGTTACATTTTCAAAATTCAATCATCAATTCAATAATTTTTATGCATAGCCAATTTATATAAACGAAGTAATAAATAAAACCAAGTTAATATTAACTAATAACTCGTCCTTTTGTTTGGTTCGAGCTCGTTTTTACGGTAATATTAAAATAAAAATAACATAACTAGTTATCGCGCCAAGACTTTACCAAAATCTCGTTTCAAAAAGCTGAAAAGTTGACTGTTTTGACCGTGTCAACCGAGTCGACTCGCTGAGTTGACCAGGCTTGACCGAGTTGACTCGGTTCGACCGAGTCAACCGAACCCGAAATCTGAATCGTGCCGTTTTATCGTTGACCGCCTTTGACTTCTGTTGACCGAAAACTCGAAGCTCCAAAATCTGACCCGAACCATTGACTGAGTTGACTCGGTTTGACCGAGTCGACGTTGACCATCCTTGAGCTTATTTAACCGTGGCTGACCAAGACCCGAACCAACCCTGCTGAACCGAGAACCCGAACCACAACCGAATCGAACGACATCTGACCACCCAAAGAAAACCTGAACACTCGGATATAACCTGTAACACCCGAACATGGACATCATTTTCTCCACAGAACTTCATTTCACCATTGATTCTCAGAAAATTAGAAGAAATAGGAGGAGGGTCTTACCGGAGTTTGAAACCCGTTGGATAATAACGCAGACCATCGGATAATTGAACCGACCGCCTGTCCGAGTCTCTCACCGCCGGTCCGAGTCTCCAACCGCCGGAGATTTTCTCCATTCTGTTTCTCTCTTCGCGATTCTCGGTCTCGATCAGTCTCTCTCTCTCTCGTCTCTATCTTCGCCATCGACCACCTCCGGATGAAGACATGGACCGCCGGTCCGAGACTTAGACCGTCGGTTCTCTCTCTGTCGTCTGACAGCCGCTCACCACCACCCGACGTTGGTGGTGGTGGTCCGTTGCTGATTGAAGAAAAAGAGGGGGGTGGGTGTCTGTGCCGTCGCTGTTGCCAGAAAACGGCACCACCACCGCCGCAGGCGGCGGCGCCGCCACCATCTCCGCCTTCGCCGGTCATCGCCGGCCGGAATTGTTTGCCGGAGAGAGAAGAGAGCAGGAGGGTGTGTGTGCGGTTGTTTTTGTTGATTGTCTGTGAGAAAATGATAACAAAAAGGAACTGTGTACCTATTTATATACTTAGGATTTATGTTAATGGGCTTTGGGCTTGGGCCCGAGGCCCACAAGCCCAATTGCGCTTTTACGTTAATTCCAACGAACCGTTTCCGCACCCGAGCTCCGTAAAATATGATAACGTATATTATTATATTTATTTATTTATTTATTTAAACGAAATCACGCAAAATAGTGCCGGTAGATGTCGTTTGCGCGTTCGTTCATTCACGTCTGCGTTTTGGTGTCGTTTGGAAACACGATAAATTTGTGAAACTAAATTTATAAACACAAAATACTCGTATAAGATTCGTACTTGGCGGAGTTGTCAGTATTTTTTTCGGTTTCGATTAGTTGCCGTGTAACAGGTTTCTCTGTAAACCACCGTTCGCGTACTGTAAAGTCGTATAGACGTTCCTAGGCGCTCCAAAGGCCTAATTAAGTTAATCTACAACATAAACACTACTTATTATTGCGTTAATCACCTGTTAATCATGTAATTAGGAGCCGTAAATCACCGGTTGTCATATTCTCCCCCTGTTAATGAAATTTCGTCCTCGAAATTTAGACTACGTTAACTCCTTAGAGTTATGTTATGCGTTGGTAATATAAATATTACCAAAGTGAATGAACATGATATCGAATCAAGACTTATTCGAATGATGTGAATTCAAGGACGTATCTCAACAATAAGAACCCAACGGTTAACAGGAATTATGTTTCAAAATTTGATATCAAAGGAAACGAGACATACTGACTCAGTCACCAGTGTGACTAAATTAACAGGGATCCAACAATGAACAGGAACTTCGACCAATCGAATTCCATATGAACGTTCACAATATGTAAATGAGTTCGAGAAGCAATAACATCCACTAGATGAACTTAGAATCAACAATCTCAAATGTAATAGTTTGCATGAAACGCTCGATCGTGATCAGCACAAGCTGCAAGTTATACTGACGCCACAAGGTGTCGTTGAGAATGAAACAGTTTCAATATAGCGGTGATCGAACAAGTATCACCTGTGTTTTGCATGAAACGGTCTATCATGATTAGCCCAAGCTACAAGTTTATACTGACACCACAAGGTGTCGTAGTGATTTAAATAATTCAATAATAGCGGTGATCAAACAAGTTCACCGTGTTTGAAGTCAAATGAAAGCGCAATGAAGTAAATATGAAAATTTGTTTCTAACAACATCATAGGAATTTCAATTGAAAATGAAACATCAAGGAAATAGTGTTTTCAATCGAAGATGAAGAAGCAATGAATATCGCAATACATTCGATCGATGATGGAAAGAACCATTAAGAGGCACACCGAAATATAAAAATGAATTTGTGTACCATTGCCTTAACACACGATTGTGTTAAGACTGCTACAATATGATAAATCAAAGCGGACTTAAAGCAAGTCAGTAAATAAATAATTAAATACGTGCATGAGATGCGTAAACGAGTTTAGCGCAAGCTTCAAATTAATGAAAACACCACCACATGGTGTCGAAATCAACAAACAATTTAATGGAGTCAAATGCCAAACAAGTTTACTACGACTCGAAACAAATGAAGTGCTCGTTAAAAATTGATTTGAATATGATGCTCCCAATACATCATATGATGCTTTGAATTGAATATGTGTAATGGACAGGTTCAAACAATTGAATTTGATTTCAGCGCAAGCCGACAATAAATACATGTATCAACAAGAAAACTTTCGGCATGGTCGCAACGAAAACCATGTATGTAACTTGAAAAGAAAAGAAATTTCAAGGAAATGTGTTGACTTGATAATAAAGGAGCCAACAATTACAATAATGCGGGTCATTCGAATCACAAATCAATTATTAGATTTAGCGAAATAATATTTGAACTTCGATGAAGCGCTTATTTGAAACGAAACCACATGCGTAACAAACCGATGCATGTGTAACATATGAACTTTTCAAGAAATGAAGCAAATGAATATTCGCTATACTGAAAGAAATGATCGTGATACAATGACCATTAAGGGGAGTAGAGATACGAAAATCTACTCAGTAAATGTGAAAGTCGAAATTTCAATAAAAGAAATTTGAGGACTTTACCTGGGGTTTCGTGTGATGACCGGTTGTTAGGTGACATTACCATGGAATGTCGAACATAGCGTATTTGTCGTTAACTGAAATAGGGGGATGTGGAGACTACGTCTTTTCCTTGGAGTGATTCGTGTTGTTGCAGGATCGCGTGACAAATTGCCGTTTCCTGGTTGTTAGTTCTCCTGCTGACAGGAATCTAGCGTCGCCGTTGAATTGATCCATCGTGTCTTTTCAAAGGCCTCGCCTCGATATTCGTATGTGTCGTACTTCAACCTCCGTTGATGTATAGCTTAAGTTTCACGTATACTTGCGCACTAGCGTTTCGTTCCGCGTAGAATGTGATGTACTCCGACATCCGTTGACGTAAAATTTAAGTTCCATGTATTCTCGTGCACTAGCATTTCGTTATACGTAGGCTGCCTGCTCGGGAAGTTAAAATATCATAGTCAATATGGATAATAGTGTGTGACCGAGTTAATATTCGCGGTTCCTACGTGATGACCTTTAATGAACTTCAACATAAGTTTCCGAATGTCCTAAATGCATGTTTCCCAAACTCTCAGAGTTTTGTGTACTGTATGTAATTGTTTTGTGTACCGTGTGTAAAACACCGCTATTCACGTATGTTTAAAACAAAATGTTGACTGTTTGTTTTTCGGCAACGGTTGGAGACCATATTCGAGTACTAGGCTTTCTGTACGTATTCAAAGTCTTAATGATCTAAGTCCCTAGAGGAAGGTAAGGTTAGAGCCTAGGTATCTCTACAGAAACCTAATTCGCTGTAACCTATAGCTCTGATACCAATCTGTCACACCCGAAATTATCAGAGCTGGCGTGACTGGACCGGTATCTTCATTGCACAGCAGAAGCAAAATAAGCTAAGACCTCTAGAAAACGAACGCCCACTAATTACTCGAATCCTCAATGGTTCTCCTATTCCAACCATTCCATAACTTTGAAAAGTAACCTAAGAAAGAAACATGCGAAAAATCAACATAAAGTTGAGCGAGTTCATAGTTTGTTTGTAAAAGATTTGAAATAATCTTTTGAATAACTGGTTTTTGAACTATTATTGAGAAAACGAATTTAAAAATCATTTTCTTGTCAAGTTATATGGAAACTTTGTATTTGTAACGCATTATGTTCGTAGAACCATGTATTTGTAGACTCTTGTATTTGTAAAGTTTGTATAACCGTCAATGCCCACCCTGACTTTGACTTCATGCCTGCATAATCCTATGCTTTGAATTTGTATAAAACATGGTATGTAATTTGTAAAACCTCGGTATGAAAAGCATTTATGAACAAATTAAATTAAAGTTTTGCAAAGACATTAAAACATGTGAAGGCATAGGGAGCACTCAAAATGAGTAGGCTTATACCCTTGTCGATTAACCTCGACTATGTCGAATTCCCCTTCGACTATGTCAATTCACCTTGACTATGTCAATTTACCTTGACTATTGTCGATTCACCTCGACTAATGTCGATTCACCTCGACTGGGACATCGAAGCACTCAAGTGGTCGCAAGTACCATGAGTGGGGTTCGGCCGTATCCGTTAGATCTAACCTTCGTCCCTAATTAGGAATTAATGGCATTTCAAATTTAATCTATGCTCACATGATCTAATTAACTCATTTCATACCGTTTAAACATTCGTAACATGTATTCCACCCCTGAGAGTTATAAAACCAAAAATAGTTAAGAGAAAAGGGGGACATGAACTCACTGGGTTGCCTCGTTTTACGTACGCAGACCAACCCAGACCCGTTATTGTAACTAGGACAATCCCGTCCCTACTCATGAACATCATTCACATTTTGAAAATACTCATTTATTTTGTAAAACCGGTATCTTTAGTATGAATCATTCGTAACTATTTGAGTTCCTTGAAATCCATTCGTAACATGGTTTAGAAATGAGTTTTCGTTTATCGAGAAATTGTTTACTTTTGCAAAACTTGCATGTCTTTCCACCCCAAAAACATTTATAAAAATGTAAAACCGTAAAAAGGTGGGGTTATGAACTCACCTGGATTTCCTTGTGCAAAGCTAGCTAAATACGACTTCGTGATGTCGTTTCCATGACGTGACTCGCTAGCGTGCATTCTACAATATTCCTAACACGGAATATCTTATAAGTTTCTAAATAAACGCAGTAACTAAACTATGTGTCATCGAGCTCTACCGAATCGTTAACTGAACGATTCAACGGAAAGTTGTTAACTTAAAAGAAGCGAATAAATTATACTTGTTTAGTTCGTTTATCCGTCGGTAATAATTAATAAGTCTTGAAAATACTTAGCTTCTCGAGAGGTTTAAAATATATGAATATTTATATAAAAACATATAAATATGTCGGTATAGTGTCAGTCGTCCCGAGAAGTCGCACGTATATAAAAATAATGTTTATATGAAAATAACATACAACAAATTCGCATCATATATTGTGTCTCGTATATATTCGTCAAAGTATATGTAGATGCCGTTTAGGCGTTTAAAATAAATATAAAAAGTTATATTTATTTTACAAAAGTATCATCAAGTTGTTGAATGTTTGAAATAAATAGATAAATTATATCTATTTTTATAAAAGAATACGTGTTGTCCGATATTTAAAAAAAATATAAGCTATATTTATTTTTATAAAACGAATGCATGTCGTTTAATATTTCATATATATATATACTATTATTTACTTTAGTAAAAGGTTCGTCGTATTGTTTGACATCCGAAATAAATATATGAGTTATATTTATTTTATAGAAGAATTCGTATGGTTTGTTATTCGAAATAAATATACCAACTATATTTATTTTTATAAAAGAATTGTCGAAATTTCAAAGTTTAGAATAAATATAAATACTATATTTATTGTTGTAAATACTTTCCGAACCGTTGTTTTCGTAAATTGTGAAGTGTTGTCTAAAGTAATTATATACTTGTATTTGTCTTTCTAAAATAGCATCCGAATCCGAAGGTTGTTTTATAATAACGCGTGTTTTATTTTACGGATTTTCTCAAAAAACGTGCAGAGTTTCCTCTGTTTTTGGACGGCCCCGACAATTAAAGTGTCGTTATATTTTCAAAATTCAATCATAAATTCAATAATTTTTATGCATAGCCAATTTATATAAACGAAGTAATAAATAAAACCAAGTTAATATTAACTAATAACTCGTCATTTTGTTTGGTTTGAGCTTGGTTTCACGGTAATATTAAAATAAAAATAACATAAGTAGTTATCGCGCCAAGACTTTACCAAAATCTCGTGTCGAAAAGCTGAAAAGTTGACTTTGTTGACCGTGTCGACTCGCAGAGTTGACCAGGCTTGACCGAGTTGACTCGGTTCGACCGAGTCAACCGAACCCGAAATCTGAATCGTGCCGTTTTATCGTTGACCGCCTTTGACTTCTGTTGACCGAAAACTCAAAGCTCCAAAATCTGACCCGAACCATTGACTGAGTTGACTCGGTTTGACCAAGTCGACGTTGACCATCCTTGAGCTTATTTAACCGTGGCTGACCAAGACCCGAACCAACCCTGCTGAACCAAGAACCCGAACCACAACCGAATCGAACGACATCTGACCACCCAAAGCATACCTGAACACTCGAATCTGACCTGTAACACCCGAACATGGACATCATCTTCTCCGCAGAACTTCATTTCACCATTGATTCTCAGAAAATTAGAAGAAATAGGAGGAGGGTCTTACCGGAGTTTGAAACCCGTCGGATAATAGACCATCGGATAATTGAACCGACCGCCGGTCCGAGTCTCCGACCACCAGAGATTTTCTCCATTCTCTTTCTCTCTTCGTGATTCTCGGTCTCGATCAGTCACTCTCTCTCTCTCGTCTCTATCTTCGCCACCGACCACCACCGGATCAAGACATGGACCGCCGGTTCGAGACTTAGACCGCTGGTTCTCTCTCTGTCGTCTGATCGCCGCTCACCACCACCCGACGTTGGTGGTGGTGGTCCGTTGCTGATTGAAGAAAAAGAGGGGGGTGGGTGTGGTGGTCACAGTTGCCGGAAAACGCCACCACCACCGCCGCAGGCGGCGTCGCTGCCACCATCTCCGCCGTCGCCGGTCATCGCCGG
Source organism: Helianthus tuberosus (assembly GCA_030545235.1). NCBI lineage: Eukaryota > Viridiplantae > Streptophyta > Magnoliopsida > Asterales > Asteraceae > Helianthus > Helianthus tuberosus. Next base: position 19,706,811 of record CM060399.1, read on the forward strand.
CCGGAATTGTTTGCCGGAGAGAGAAGAGAGCAGGAGGGTGTGTGTGCGGTTGTGTTTGTTGATTGTCTGTGAGAAAATGAGAACAAAAAGGAACTGTGTTCCTATTTATATACTTAGGATTTATGTTAATGGGCTTTGGGCTTGGGCCCGAGGCCCACAAGCCCAATCGCGCTTTTACGTGGCCCGTTAATTCCCACGAACCGTTTCCGCACCCGAGCTCCGTAAAATATGATAACGTATATTATTATATTTATTTATTTATTTTTTAAACGAAATCACGCAAAATAGCGCCGGTAGATGTCGTTTGCGCGTTCGTTCATTCACGTCTGCGTTTTGGTGTCGTTCGGAAACACGATAAATTTGTGAAACTAAATTTATAAACACAAAATACTCGTATAAGATTCGTACTTGTCGGCGTTATCAGTATTCTTTTCGGTTTCGATTAGTTGTCGTTTAACGTTTAACAGGTTTCTTTGTAAACCACCGTTCGCGCACTGTAAAGTCGTATAGACGTTCCTAGGCGCTCCAAAGGCCTAATTAAGTTAATCTACAACATAAACACTACTTATTATTGCGTTAATCGCCTGTTAATCACGTAATTAGGAGCCGTAAATCACCGGTTGTCACAAAACCTGTGTAAGTGAATGCAGTTGAACTTCTCAGATCTTTGTTGTGAACTTCAATCACAAGTCAATATCTAACAGTCAATCCTAATTCAAGTCAATCCAAAATTCAGGTTCTAAAAGTCAAACCCAATAAAAGATCTAAAAGTCAAACCCATTTTAAGTTCTAATGGTAAAACACATCTCAATTCTGGTTACAAGTCTTAATACATGCTTTTGTTGATGTTAATTGCTTAGTAATTAAGGATAAGTCAGTGGTTAGTTAACAGAGGAAAAAGTTTTGTATATTGAGGGAATTTATAACTTATACGTTCAGGGACTGAAAGTGTAAGTAAACTTAGGGGGGTATTTGGGTATTTTCACTGAATTACAAACGGTCAATTAAAGGGAGGTACCTGATTGCGAGCAATCGACAACCATAGAGACGGGAGTGTTGAATTTTTGAAATTGGGACTGAACGTGTAAGCGGGTGTAAACCTCAGGGACACAAATTGTACTTTACTCAAAACACTTTTTAATAATAACCATATCATCTAATTGTCCGTTCACAAATACCAACTACCCACCTAATTACAAACCCGCTAACGATGAAAGAAACCGCCAATACTTATGATAAAAGACAGATAATTCAAATATAAGCAAACGTTTAACCAATCCAAACACAATTAGTTAATATATACTAGTTTATAATGTAATCAAATAGAGTCTAAAGTAGGGATGAGCACGGTACCAGTTCGGTATCGAAAGTACCAGTACCGAAAAATGGGAAAGTGGGTACCGGTACTGAATATACCGTTTCGGTACCGGTACGGTAGCGGTGTTTTACACATAAATACCGGTACCATACCGGTACTGAAAAACGGCGAATGTGGGTACCAGTACCGGTACCGAATATACACGGCACGGTTCGGTACGGTACCGGTACCCGGTACCAAATTCCCATCCCTAGTCTAAAGTTTAAACCGAACAACCGCCAACCCAGGGGAAGTCACGAGAGATTTAGCCACTCATAGTCATTGTTCTATCACCAAAGTTTGTCTGGACTCGATCTTGCATGAAGGAATTGATGTCGAACAACCTTGGAACCCTAGAATCGCCTCTTTGTAGCTCTGATTACGTCTGAATCCAATTGCTTAACCCCCAAGCTTCTTTAGTCGAATTACCTTTTGTTCCGATTTTAGTTGGCCCCGTGTGTCGCGGAGGATTGAATGAAGCATGTCACGTGGCACGACAAGTTAAGGGTTGATGCGGGTAATATTCTAGTAACCTTGTGGGGTAAAACTATAATTTCTTATCCTCACATGTCGCAAGGGACTATACTTCCTCTCCTACATGGTGCAGGGGGCTTTTTTTCTTGATTCTCTCTTTTCTTTTCCTTGTTTCAATTGTGTGCCCCAATCCTTTACTTAAAAGCTTGTATTTCCTCGTTTAGCACACTTTTAACCTGCAAGGTAATATACAAGATAAGTACAATAAAACACACCAAAAATGACTTGATGTATAACTAAAACAAATAAAAAAACTAGTACATTTATCTATTTTAATAATTATATTTATTAAAAAATAATCTTGTTGTATATATTTTTTTTATATTTAATTTAACTAGATTCAAGATAAAAGTTCAAGTGGAAGACAATAATGATGATGTTCCAATAATATTATTTCATCCTCTGGCTGATGAAATTATTGAAAAAGTTGTTCTCAAGTCGGCCGAACAATTGCTTCAAGAAAACACAACACCTGTATGTATAAATAGGTTTTACTTCACCTATATATTTTTGTCATTATATTTAAATTTTTGGTTATATTAATTTAATCATAAAATATTATGATTCACATGATGTTGAAGAAGTAATGTTTCTTGTTGATTTAAACAAGTTGATTGGAAAGATATTTGCTTTTAAAATTGAGATAACAACTTATAATCTGACTAACTTTGATGAAATGTATGTTGTTACAAACATGACCGATGATGATTCAATTATTAATGAGCTCAAAGAAAAGATGAAGATTACTGAGCTATTTTTTATAAAAAATAGATGATTCATATTAATACATTAATATTTACAGCATATGTAATTCTATTATTAATTATTTGTTACTTCATTTTTACATTTGTCTCAGGGAAACAATAAAAAATTTATCCAAAGAAAAAGTCATATTCCAAGTGTTAAGAACGATGATACTAATACCAGTTGTGATATCAATAAAATCAACAAGCGTAAACTGGTTGACGTCTACAACTCTTCAACTCCAAGTAATGTCAAGGATTCGGAGAAAGTTAGCAAGAAAGAGACTTAGCTCCTATCTCTATGAATTTAAAGCAGTTTTTTTTATTTTTACGTTTTAATCAATGTTTTTTTTTAATATTTCAGTTTGTTTGACGTGGTTGTTTGATCTTTATATGTTTCTTTTATATATATGAATAAATCTATCCTTTTTAACCAATATTTTTTTTCCTTTCAATTTAATCAACTTATCATTTGTCGTGTAAGGATTTCATCACAATGATCAGAGTACTAAATTTAACATTAATCGATGAGTCTTAATAAAAGAAAAAAAAAACAAAATACATATAATTTCCTAAAACACATTTATAATATGTTTATGAATTTTATTAGTGGAAAATTCAACTAAAAGAATAATATAATATAATTTAAAAACAAAGAATATAACATTTTATATCGGTTTACGAAACATTTTTTAACTGAGATCTCATTAAAAATTAAAAGGTAATAAACTTTACACGAAAACTATGAATACACATGGAGTCAAAGTTAGGATACTGATGAAACGAAACAAATAAATTATTGTGGGAAGGGAAAGAAGATACTAACGAGTTTCAAAATGTTGTTTATGTACCTTTTATTATTGAAAACTAAATTTTCCTAACCCAGGATGTTCCCGGGTGATAGCCTAGTTATCTCTTTATAAATTATAAGAAGATGAATAGTGTTTTTTTGTCATCTACTTTAATTCGTCATTTAGTGTAATTTTTTTTTATTTACAACCCATTAAGTTTAATTATTGTATTTTTTTATTTTACTTTAACCAAATTACTTTTCTACCTCTAAATAATTTTTTTAACGAATACGCTAATACCGGTTTAGACATATTTTTTAATTTTTCTTTTTCTTTGCTATAACGAGTGTGGCAAATGTTTTTTTAGTTTAGTTTTTTTTTCCTCTTTTGAACATATTTTTTAACTTTTATTTTTCTTTGCTATAACGAGCGCACCGAAACTGACCGAGTTTTTATCGTTTTCTTATTCGTTTACCTTTTTTTACTTTTGTTATTTACTATATTGTTTTACCTTTTCTTATAATTTTGATGTTCATAGTCGAGTTACGACGCAAATAGTATAACCCATTTAGATATCATTTTATTTAATTTTACAAATTTATTTATCGATTGTCATGGTGTGGCATACGTTTTGCATTCCAACCGCGTCCATGCGCAACGCGCGGGTAACTACGACCCTAGTATAAGATAAATATAAAGACTACAAATAGTTTCTACACCTTTTAGTAGGACCCATGTATCAAATGAGGTACAGTTCTCGGTTCTCAAGTTTGCTAGTTCACAGGTTGGGTCAGAATCAGATTCCGGTTCTAACCCACCAAGATTCTTTAAAAGACCGTGGAACCTTTTAAAACCTAGTTTTTTTAGGAGTTAAAGCAATTATGGTTTGAAACAAGATCATTTTAACCAGTGCCGGAACTAGAACATTAACTCAGGGGTATCCCAAATTTTTTTTATCGTGCAATCATACAATATTAAAAAAACACAACAATAAATAAATAACGTAAAAAATTCTTTTCGACCACACAAACCGTAGCATTGTTCAAAATTTCCGGGCTAATTCGATTGCGTAAATCCGTCTTGACAAGCTTCAATTTCGAAAAAAAATTTAGTTATTTGGGCTATTATTTGGTTATTTGGACTAATCTAATGTGCTATTATTTAGTTATTTGGGCTTATTATTTGGGTTTGTATCATCATCACCAACTTGGCTTATTATTGGTTTGTAAAATTTTTTTGAGGGGTGTCCTCGTAGTTGTTTAGAGTTGTCCTTAGTATAAAAATCGGAAAAAAAAAATTACACTACCGGAAAAAAGTTGAGCCGTAGCCCGTGCTATGCCTGGACCTTCTTTAGGTCCGCCCCTGATTTTAACTTTAAACCAATTTTTTAGGGTCAGTTTAGTTTTAACCGGTTTTATCTGAAGAGCTCACGAACATGCGGTTCAGTTTGGAACCCGGACCACCCAAACCAGCTATGAATTCAAAACATAGTTCTTTAAAAGATGAAGGTAAATGACTAAATCCTAAAATATCACAAATAATCCATATAAACTCAACCAGTCAAATTAAGAGAAAACAACGTCAAAGCCATAGCAGGCTTTAACTCAAGTAAGGCTCCAGAAGTTTTGGCTAAAAGAACAATAAAAAACTACAAATGGATGTAAAATTACAAACGGAAAGAATGTCCATGTCACCTTTTATTATATAACGAACATAAAAAAACTACAAATGGATGTGAAATTACAAACAGAAAGTCTGTGTCACCTTTTATTAAATAACAAACTGAAATACTCAAAGACTGGAATTTGAATAGTTGTTTTTGAATCCAAAGCACCCCTTAAGAATACTCAATGTTGTGAGTGCCTATCTCAATCACAGCTCTACATGGTAACAGCCTGTAAATTTTGTTTTTGTCAAGGATGTAAAACCACACAACTCAAGCTGCTCTCTAAACCCAGTAATACGCAGGCCTTTCAATTGCAATATGCTCTGTGGAAGACGACTTATGCCTGCACCGGCTATATTTAACTCTTTCAAACATTCTAAACACCCAACTTCCTCTGGCAATTTCTCAACAAAAGTACAGGAGCTAAGATTTAAGCATAGTAAAGTTTTCATCCTACAGATACTGTTTGGGATATGTCTTAAGGACACACAATTCGTTAGGTGCAACTCCTCTAAACACTCTGATCTGCCAAGTTCCTCTGGCAATTTCACAACTTGATAACAATCGGAGAGATCTAAATATTTTAAACATTGCATCTTACATATGCTGTTTGGAATATCTCGTAAGGATATACACTGTTTTAGGACTAACTTCTCTAAACATTCTAAACATCCAAGTTTCCTTGGCAATTTCTCAACTTTAACACAACCAATGAGACTTAAAAATTTTAAACATTTCATCTTACATATGCTATCTGGAATATCCCGTAAGGATGTGCACTCCTCTAGGACTAACTCCTCTAAACGCTCTATTCTGCATATATCTTCTGGTAACCGCTCAATAAACCAACACTGCCTAATTTCAAGTAATTTCAAATGTTTCAACCTACAAATGCTATCCGGAAAATGCCGAATCTCTACCGTCCTCAAAGAAAGCCTCTCTAGACTTTCTAACTGCCACAGATCCCCAGGAATACTGCCTTCAAGTCTAAGCTTTCTTAAATGTGGCAAACCACAAATAGTTGCAGACCAATTCTCAAGGTATTTGCAAGGGCATTGACTAGAATATATAAGCTTCTCAAGATTTCCCATCCATGAGGATCCAGGTTCATCTGTTTCACAACAAAACCCAAACTTCCGCAAAATATAAGGGTGCTGTGGGCATATACGTTTGCATTGTGCCTTTATACATGATGTAGCCGCAGAATAAAGCTTAGCTGAGTTACACTGTTCATCAATCTGAAAACGTTCAAAATTTGGGTGAGTGTCTAAGCTAAAGTAGATACGTCTTTTTAGACATCCAACTGGAGCATGAACTTTTAGAAGACTATAACATTCTGAAAGATCTAATCTCTCAAGATTTGGAGTCAGCTCAAGGTTAAGGTTACTCACCTTAGAACCCCTAATTTTAAGGTATATGAGCTTTGGACATTCAATAGGCATGTGGAGTTCAAACTCATTACACGCATCAAGATCTAACTTCTCGAGATTTGGAGTCAACCCGAGGTTTAGGTTACCCACCTTAGTTACATGGAGGGTGAGAAGTTTGAGGTTCGGACATTCAACCGGCATTTGTAGTTCTACAAAGTTATAACATTTTCCGAGATCTAAATGCTCAAGAACTGGAGTCACCATGAGGTCAAAGGTTCTCAACTTTGAAGTGGAGAGGTCAAGAAATTTAAGCTTATTAAGAACCTGTCATGAGGGAAAAACGGATGAATATTGGTGCAATACAAAATATAATCATTATGCATTACGCAAAACAACCGATAAACCATTATTCTACCTTTCTTTCTCCCCCTTCCCAGAGTTCAGTGATTTTGCTCCGAGCCATTTCAAGGCTGCCTAGCTTATTTGCTCGAAATGTCTTAGGTAGACAACTAAAAGGGTATTGAAACCAATAAAGGCATTGTAAAGAATCTGGTAAGCATCGGCTAACTTTATCAACTTCCTCCGTGCAATACGTATCCACGTAAAGAAATCTAAGTTCCTTCATCTTTTTAAGACCTTTCATAATAATTGCTGGATTGAGATCTGTACACTTGAGTTTTATACATTTTGTTTCTTTAGTACCCTGTAAATAGAAAGAAGCTTATATGAATTTTTTGTCATAACAAATAAAAATGATATAGTTTTCCACCTTCCATATAAACTTGAGCCTTACCAATTCATTAACCAATATATCTTCAATTTCCTCTTTAATCCATAATCGGCTATGTCTACTAGGCTCATCAGGGTGCAAACGCCGAACGATATTCCTGCCCATTTCTTCTAGATGGTCATGCATGAACAACATCTCAATATCATCTTCATTATAATAGAATTGAACCTTAGATATAGTTACCAAGGATTTTTGTACAAGAACTCTTAGACCAATCTGAGCATGAAATCCACGGCTTTCAAGTATTCTGATTGCTTCCTTCTTCCTTTTACCTTTGAGTATGCAAGCAATATCCAGAAATATTTCTTTTTGATCATTCTCTAGACCGTTAAAGCTTAGTTCCAATTTTTCCAAAGTTTCCTTAAGAGGAATTGTTTTCAATCTTTCAATGGTATCTGCCCATTCACTCTTAGTTCTATCACAAAGAAATGAACCCAAAACTTTGATAGTTAAGGGAAGACCAGCAGCATAACTTACAACCATTCTTGATAGCTTTTCATACCCTTGATTTGGAATCTCTCTCCCAAATGCATACCTACTGAAGAGGCAAATTGCTTCCTCATGTGATAACAGACTGACATCATGAATAAAGTTCACTTTGTGTGCCTTCAACACTTGCTCATCTCTTGTTGTGATGATGATTCTACTTCCCATCTTAAACCAAGTAGGCTCATCTGCTAACGCTTCAAGCTGGTCTATATGATCCACATCATCTAGAACTAAAAGAATCTTTCTACTACCCATCATCTTTTTCATCATATTTTTCCCATCAGAAACACTTGGTACAACAATGCTTTGATCATTTAACACAGTTGAAAGGACGTGTCTTTGCAACTCCTTTAGACCAGAGCCTGTTGAAACTTCTCTTACATTTTCAACAAAGCTTATACCTTCAAACCAAATAGATATATGATCAAAAACAGCTCTTGCCAAAGTCGTCTTACCACCACCTCCCATCCCCCAGATCCCTATCATACGCACATCATCAGAATCAATTTCTAAAGATGAAACCACATTGTTCACCCGGGTCCCCATGCCTACTAACTTCCCATCAACACTCGAATTGATGAATTGTGGGTTTAGTGAAATATGCTTAATAATTGTTTGGATAAATTTTGCTTCATGCCTGTGCGTTAATGAAAATTCAATCAGATTACTCAAACTCCCACATAAAGAATTAAATTCAAATATATTACATACAATCATATATGAATATACGATGAAGGCATTACCCATCAACGGTGTTCTTTAACTCCCAGCCAGCCAGACCAGCTGCTTCTTTGAGAGCAGCTCTCCATCTTCCAACATCATTTTCCTTTTCCTGTGTTGCCAAAGTGCAAAACTTTCTTAGTATTAACAAATCAATTCATTGAACAAATACAAATGCAGTGATAAAGATGTAACCGGATCTACATCTTCCAACTTCCTCTTCCTCTTCCTTGTCGATTGTTCAAAGGCTTCCCCGACTGACCCACTTTGGTTGCGGATTTCGGTGGGCTCCACATCATAGAAGATGGGGTAAGCAGTATGCTCGGTCATCTTTTGGCACTCCATGATCTTGGCAAGCTCGTCTAAGCACCATGAAGAAGATGCATAGTTCTTTGAGAAAACAATTATGTAAAATCTGGAGTCTTCAATAGATCTCATTAGCTGCTCATTGATCCTTTCCCCTTTTTCAATTTTCTCATCATCTTTGTAAGTAATAATGCCTTTATTGACAAGAGCATGATAGAGATGATCAACAAAGGTCTTACGAGTGTCTTCACCCCTGAAACTCAAAAATACATCATATCTGAAGCTTTTTGGAACTGATGAAGATGAAGTAGAAGCCATTGAATGTATGCTTGAAGGGTCGAATTAAACAAAATGTTTATTAATCTTGGGAATTTGAATGAAGTGACAAGAGATCAATAATTCAGTAAAGTGTTTACTAAAAAGACAATTGTTTGGAAAAACTTTATGATGGGTTGGGGACAAAAGTTGCTTATTTGCATAATAAAAAAAACATAAAGAGTATAGTAACTCTACTTTATAATTATTGATGATTACGCGTGACCACCATTCACTATTGTATTGTAGTGGTCTTGATAGAGAAAATCAAATTTTAAAAGTGTTTTAATTAGGTCATTTGTATCGTTTTTATCCGAATTAGATAACTTAAAATTCAAATTAAGTCATGTCTTTTTCAACATATGTTAAGAAAAAAAAAAAGCATAAGATGCTTGGGCCGGATTATTTTAATATATGAAATTATATTTATTAAAATTTAAAACGAAAAGGTTAAAATTCATGTCATCACTCAACGTTAGCATCAAATAAAAGAAAACAAGATATCAAAATCTACATCACAACGGTTACTTATGAAATAGATGAAAAAAAACCCCTTAATTTTAATGAAAAATGAATGTTGAGTGACTTGATTTGAACACTTTTATAACTTGAGTGATCTAATTAGAACACCTTTAAAATTTGGTTACTATTCTACAAAGTCACCCCGTTCTTAATATAATTTATTAAGCTGCCAATTGATTACTTTTCACTAACCCTTTATCTTTATTGATAAAGATAAAAAGTATCCTTGAAAATTGCTGATTGCGCACGATGACCATTCACAAGTGTTGTTCTAGCAATATATTTTAGGGTTATTGGATTTTATCACCCTAACTATTGGCCATTGGCCGCTGCCACCACTAGTAACATTTGTTATAGGTATGGGCCAGTTTTCTTAATTAATTTACTGAAAATGACAATTATCTTGGCCAGTTTTTCAGTGGGCTTAAAAACGAGACATTGTTTTTTTTTTTTTCAGGGAAACTTATATTCACGTGTAGCAAAAGTCCTCGATTATGACACTACTTACAATAATTTTTTTTTTTTTTTTTTTGGCACCAATAACACCATACCATTCCAATTTCCATGAATAATAATCTAGAACAATATATAAAATACTGGCCGAGTTACATCAATATCACAGGTAAGCGAGCAACAAGCTGCGCCGCTACCCCTTTCTGAATAGCAAACCCTAGCCTATTAAAGACAAACCTCTGCCCCCTGTTGATGAGCAACTGCTGTCGACAACCTTTTGGACCCTAGTTAACAAACGGAAAGCTTCTGGAGCTAGGGAGCCAAAGGTGTCGAAGGCGAATGGGACAAATGCATGTTGGTTATCAGCACATACTTTAGCGTGTTTATCCACCTTTTTAGATTTCGCTTTCTTTATAGCCAATAGCAAAAGAAAAAAAAAACCGAATATGTGATTTGGAGTTTCTAAGTAAAATGAATGAACACAACATGACTCTTTTGTGTTTTGCTTGGTTACTTTGGCCGAAAATCGAACAAACACAAACTGATTTTCCTGTTCATGTTCGTTTATTAAGAAGTTCATTAATATTTATGGTTGCAAAAGTAGCTAGGCGGTCCCTACTCGGTCGAACATGGAGTTAAGAGTACTCGGCCTAGGCAGAGAGTACTCGGGGAGTACTCGGACATTTTAAATTATAAAGAAATTAGTTTTTGGAAATTAAATATATGTCAAATAATATAAATTTACTAATATTTATAACAAAATACGTGGAAATAATATTCAATCTTTGATATAATAGGAATAGAAATTATGTTCTATTTTTTTAAAGTCAAACTCGACCCGAATTGACCTACTAGATCTGATTCTGGCCAAGTTGGACCGCGTTTGATTAATTCCCAGTAGATTTGATATAATAGGAATAGAAATTATGTTCTATCCCCTCTACTTTGGCATTTGACGTTTTTAACCCCTACCTTTTTACTAATTTAATTTTTCATCAGTAACTTTTGTTTGTTAAATTCTTTTGTTTATCTCTATCATTCTTTTACTTTAAAAAACATTTTTTTTACGTGCATATCAATATAAATTTAAGTGTGTCTACGTTTTGATGTAATTTTTTTGTTTGGAGACAAGTCAGGTCAAATATAATATGTTTTCGTTTAAAACTATTTTTACGTGCATATTTTTATTTATGTTTACGTGCATATTGTACTTTTTTTCCTTTTTTAAATCTATAATATATCCCATAAAATATGTATATAATACATTATGATATACGTTATTAATTCGATTTACTTTATTTTTTGATCCAATCGCAATGCTTATATAGGTTATACTGAGTTCAATCGAATACGTCAAACACACACGTTTTCGTATGGTTAACGCATCACATAATGTTTGGACTAATCCGTTCGATATTTGCGATGTGCCCGCGCCGCAACGCGCGCGAGCTTATTACTAGTTCTATACTAAAAAGGAAATTACGTCTTTTTCACGTGAAAGCAGAATGCGAATATTGATTTTGCAACTATTTACCATGTTAATATTATATTAAATTAACCCCATGTATCTAGCGTATTTAAAATAGAGATGCATAAATTTAAATGATAAAATAAGTTAACATATAAAAATACATTTAAAGTTATTGAGAAAATAAACTCACGAGCTAATATTTGACTACAACAACCAGATTTAGCTTATCTTAATGATTGTGACTAATTACAATAATGAAATGCTTTTAAGTAATTGGTATATAAAAATACATATTACTTTACCTATATATTTCCTCTATATTAATTAACAAAATTTACATATGACATATTTTTACTATTCAATTTTAAAGAATTTTATTTGTCCACGTATCACTCTATCATCTTTTCACCTTACAATACAAAACAATTACAATACAAAAATAATTTCTAAGAGTTTATGTTTTATTGCTCTTCAAAATAAAGTGATAATCATTTTGGTTGTATATTCATATCTCACAATTTTTATACTTTTTAAAAACTTTAGTATTTTTAATTTCTTTCCTAAGAGTATTAATAAATTTACTTTTGTTCACTTAAAATATTACTAAAAATACAATATAACCCTTATTCTTTTGTTTGAATTTGAATAAACCTTATACTTTATAAGTTTATTTAACTATTATTACTACTAGCTAAGGTTTTTTCTACTTTTCCATTTTACATGAGTATTTTATCGTTTCGACTTATTTTTTACGAGCGTACTTTAACGTTTTTACGTCTACTTTTTGTTTGGTTTAACAATGCCGCAGCAACTTGCTGGTCTTAAATACTAGTTAATTATAATTATCATCAGGGGCAAAAGAGTGGAGCCGGAGAGCTCCCGGGAGAATCCCGTCCTAAAAGGGAACATGACCCGTCGGGTCTGGGTAAATTTCTCACCAGAAAACATGGACGACTGATATAGTTGTCGTGAGCTAATGAAAAACAAGTACTCATGCAGTATATGGAAGTCGAGTCGTCTCAACGGGGAATTAGTGGTTAATCATGTTTTCTACTAATTATCCGATTGCTTAATTGAAATTTGTCGGTTTGAAAGAAATCAATTAAGTATATGAGAAAAAAGTTATCAAATTTGGAAAGCAACTCCCACCCGGGATTCAAATTATAGGTTTCACACAAAACTCAGTTTAGTTACATAAACATGGCCTTAGAATTATTGAATTAGCATAACAATTAAAAACACTTGAGTAAAGTACAATTTACGTTCCTAAAGTTTACACCCGCTTACACGTTCAGTCCCCAATTTCAAAAATTCCACACTCTCGTCCCTATGGTTGTCGATTGCTTGCAATTAGGTCCCTTTGTGAATTAACCGTTAGTTTGTCGTTTAGTTATTTAACAAAGTGAAAGGCAGTTTGGTCTTTTCACCAAAACTTGACCCTGTGCTAGCTTTTAAACCCTCTACCTTCTTTTAGAAGCACAATTTCAATCCCTTTTTCAACCCACATGCTCTGTCACCAATCTCTAGCTCCGGCGATAATCAGAAGAGCTCCGTCATGACGCAATATGCGATAATGTTGCTGACTTTCCATGTTATTGGTACGACATTGTGTTAATTTTGATTAAAATCGACTATTTATTTATTTATGCTTGCCATGTATATAATCTGCACTAATCTGAATTTTGGGTTGGTTTTGTTCAAATTCCAGTTGGAATCTGTGTTCAGGTCACCAGACGCTTCATCGAGATCCAATACCGGTTTCTCTTGAGAACTGGAAGGGGGTTCAGGATCGAGCTCTATTTTAGCCGTCGAGCATGAAGATGGTGGTGCTTGGTTCAGGCTGTACATATTATATCTAACTATTGGGTTAATTATAAAGCTTTAGAAAGGGTTAATTTTGGACTGAAGACGATCATTTTTGGTTTTTTGATGTTTATGATTAGGCTTTAACCCTGTTTTGTGATCTTTAGTCGGATGCTTATTAAACTATTTTTTGATGTTTTGTGGGATGCTTATTAAACTGATTTGTGATGTTTTGTCGGATGCTTATTAAACTTTTATTGATGGTTATTGATGCTTATTACAGTGTTCAATGGTTAATTGAACATGAAAGACTACGACTTGATTATGACTGTTGATGGTTATTGATGCTTATTAAACTGTTATTATTGATGGTTATTGATTCTTATTGAAGTGTTTATGACTCACAAAGTGTATGCTAATTGTAGTCTTCAATGGTTAAATGAACATGAAAGGCTCATGAAAGACTTTGACTTGATTATGACTGTTGATGGTTATTGATGCTTATTAAACTGTTATTGATGGTTATGATGCTTATTAAATAGTTTTTTGTTTAGATTGGTTATAAGGCTTTAAAAACGAACGACTTTGAACATGAAAGACTTTGAATGCACATAATGGTTATTAAAAGACTTGAAATACTAGACATTATGTTTAGATTACTTATAAGGTTTTGGACATGCAACACTTTGAATGGACATAATGCTTTGAACATGAAAGACTTTGGTTGCACATAATACTTTGAACATGAAAGACTTTGTGATGCACATAAGGCTTTGAATATGAAAGACAAGTATGATAGTCTTTGTTTTGTTTGATTGGATTTACCAAGTCTTTCACCAACCATCAACACTCATAACCTGTTTGACCACACTAAAAGGTCAAACGTGTTTGAACAGAATAAATGGTCAAACCTGTGTAAGTGAATGCAGTTGAACTTCTCAGACCTTTGTTGTGAACTTCAATCACAAGTCAATATCTAACAGTCAATCCTAATTCAAGTCAATCCAAAATTCAGGTTCTAAAAGTCAAACCCAATAAAAGATCTAAAAGTCAAACTCATTTTAAGTTCTAAAGGTAAAACACATCTCAATTCTGGTTACAAGTCTTAATACATGCTTTTGTTGATGTTAATTGCTTAGTAATTAAGGATAAGTCAGTGGTTAGTTAACAGATTTGGAAAGAGTTTTGTATATTGAGGGAATTTATAACTTATACGTTCAGGGACTGAAAGTGTAAGTAAACTTAAGGGGGTATTTGGGTATTTTCACTGAGTTACAAACGGTCAATTAAAGGGAGGGACCTGATTGCGAGCAATCGACAACCACAGGGACGGGAGTGTTGAATTTTTGAAATTGGGGACTGAACGTGTAAGTGGGTGTAAACCTCAGGGACATAAATTGTACTTTACTCAAAACACTTTTTAATAGTAACAATATCATCTAGTTGTCCGTTAAAATACCAACTACCCACCTAATTACCAACCCGCTAACGATGAAAGAAACCGCCAATACGTATGATAAAAGACAGATAATTCAAATATAAGCAAACGTTTAACCAATCCAAACACAAGTAGTTAATATATAGGGGGATGTTCATTTGAGAAGAAAATTAAATTGAGAAGAAAAAGAACAAGATACAATTGTAAAACATTAAATAGTTTTTATCCTATCTCATTAATTATTATCATTGACTAATTAATTAGTCATAAATACTATCATCCTCCATACTAAAATATTTGCCCACACACATCAAAATTTATCTTACACGTTTTGAAATTTATCCTACACATATTGAAATTTATCCTACACGTCTCGTAATTCATCCTACACTTTAAATTAATTGTTTTTCTTCTTTAAAATATATATTTTTTGAAAATAAGTTACAAATTTAATGTAGTTAGCTCTTAAAAAGGAAGAATACCAATTAATGATCTATCTAATTTTACCAATATACCCTTACACTAATATTAAATACAAAAATTAAATGAAATAAAATAAAGGATTCTTATTGGTTAAAATTTCTTCTTTTTTATTCTTACAAAAAATTTCTTCTCATTTGAACCATCCACTAAATATATATACTAGTTTATAATGTAATCAAATAGAGTCTACAGTAGGGATGAGCACGGTACCACTTCGGTATCGAAAGTACCAGTACCGAAAAATCGGAAAAGTGGGTACTGGTACCGAATATACTGTTTCGGTACCGGTACGGTAGCAGTGTTTTACCCATAAATACCGGTACCATACCGGTACCGAAAAACGACGAATGTTGGTACCAGTACCCGGTACCAAATATACACGGTACGGTACCGGTACCAAATGTCCATCCCTACTCTAAAGTGTAAACCGAACAATCGCCAACCCAAGGGAAGTCACGAGAGATTTAGCCACTCATGGTCATTATTCTATCACCAAAGTTTGTCTGTACTCGATCTTGCATGAAGGAATTGAGGTCGCATAACCTTGGAACCCTAGAATCGCCTCTTTGCAGCTCTGATTACGTCTGAATCCAATTGCTTAACCCCCAAGCTTCTTTTAGTCGAATTACCTTTTGTTCCGATTCTAGCTGGCCCCGTGTGTCGCGGAGGATTGAATGAAGCATGTCACGTGGCACGACAAGTTAAGGGTTGATGCGGGTAACATTCTAGTAACCCTATGGGGCAAAACTATAATTTCTGTTCCTCGCATGTCGCCAGTGACTATACTTCCTCTCCTACATGGTGCGGGGGGCTTTTGTTCTTAATTTTCTCTTTTCTTTTCCTTGTTTCAAATGTGTGCCCCAATCCTTTACTTAAAAGCTTGTATTTCCTTGTTTAGCACACTTTTAACCTGCAAGGCAATATACAACATAAGTACAATAAAACACACCAAAAATGACTTGATATATAACTAAAACAAATAAAAAATTAGTACATTTATACAGTATTGTTACCTACACATCAGTGACACACCGAACATTAGAGCAAAAAGGAGATGAGTGTAACGATCATATGACCCTTCGTTTTTTAAAACTTCATTATTTCATCTGACACCCTTAAAATACATTCCAATTTAAACAAATTTTCACACCAAAATTCTACTATTCTCAATCTCTCTGTAAATTTTCACACTCTATACACTCCAATTAACACAAAAGAAAATGGAAGGGCAAGGTGGCTCTTCATCTAAGAAAACCAACCCCAAATTCCGCAACCCTCGCAAAAAAAAAAAAAAAAAAAAAAAAAAAAAAAAAAAAAAAACCAATTGGTTCCTTGTCGCAACAAGCGGGTTTTCAACCATGTAACCCAATCGAGGGTCCGCTTATCGGCCAAAAATGGAGTCTCCAGACTACTACAACGAACCTCCAACGAATCACAACCATCTGACTTATCAATACGACAACTTCCTAATGTCACAACTCACCTAAAGCATCGATTAAGGGGCTGTTTGGCTGAGCTTTTCAAAATGACTTATTTACTTATTTGCCTTCTGAAAAGCAAATAAGCAAATAAGTCATTTTGAAAAGCTCCATTTTAAAGCTTTTCAAAACAGCTTATTTGCTTATTTGCTTTTCAGAAAAGCAAATAAGCAAATAAGCTGTTTTGAAAAGCTTAGCCAAACAAGCCCTAACAATCACAAATCTGAGGCAGAAACTTTCAAAGCTATTCTGAAGAAACTCGAGATTCAACAAGTGAGGAGGAAAAGGAAGAGTATGAAAAAGAGGAGGAGGAAGAATAACTCAAGTTGATTTGATGAAGAGCAACAAACAACGCCACAAAAATAAGAACAAATGGAGTTGGTGTTTACCACACAAGACTATTGTTGGAGTGGATTCTCGAAAAAAAGAAAAAGCATGAAGTGGTAAGTCGTTGGGGATGGCAATCATTGTTTTAGGTTTTTCTTTAAGGCCGGAGGGTGTGGGAGGCGCCACCACCGCCACCTCAGCTCCTATAGCGCCGCCGGCGCCATCGACCCACACCGCCGGAATTAAGGCGGGGCGCCATATATGGCTCGCGAACATGATAACGGCAAGAAGGGGGGTATCAGGTGGGGCCCACTTGCTATCCACCAATCAAATGTTTTTTTTTTTTTTTTTTTTTTTTTAATTTTGATTAATAGGGGGCTCCATCCCACACCGTGCAAATTAAAGGGGGCGTTATGGCTGACGTGGATCCTACGTGGCACTTACGTGTCTTGATAAAGCCCCTAGGGGCTCCATCCCACACCCTCCAGCCTAAGGGGTGGTTCACTAGTGATAGATTCTATCACTCCTATTGTCCAATAAAATCATGCCATGTCATCAACCAAATTTCTATCACTAGTGATAGAAATGTAGGGGGGGTGGTATCACTAGTGATGAAATTTTATCACTCTCAAATTTTTTTAATTTTCATTTTAAAATTAAATTTCACTAATTTTTTTTAATTTTTTTAATTTTCATTTTAAAATTAAATTTCACTAATTTTTTTAATTTTTTATTTTAAATTAGAAATTAACAATAAAACACTAAAATAAAAAATTTCATTAAATATAAAGCATACTACTTCAATTTAACATACTAGAAACATACAATTTAAAAAAAAAAAACCTACTCCTCGTCCGAATCATAAAACTCCAAACCTAGAGAACCTACTAGTTCGATTAAATCGTATCTCAACCGAAAGTGAGTTTCTTCGTTACGCAATTGTAGATGGATATCTTGTGGAACTTGAACTTGTGTAGGAGGATCCGGCACCCAATCCGGGGATATTGCACGTCCGTCTTCTTTGATCATCATATTGTGCAATATGATACATGCATACACTATGCTATGTATTGATTTCTTGCTCGTAGCACGAACCGGTCGGTGTAGTATACCCCATCTACCCTTTAAAACACCAAATGCCCTCTTAACATCTTTTCTTGCCGATTCTTGCAATTTTTTGAACGTCTTTTCTTTAGGCTCGACAGGAAATGAGGGAGCTTTCACAAAAACAGACCAAGACGGGTAGATACCATCCACAAGAAAAAAGCCTCGTCTGTAATGTCGACCGTTAACATAGAAAGGAGAGGAAGGTGCGGTACCATCCGTTACGCTTTGGAACAACGGCGACGTATGCAACACATTGATGTCGTTTTTTGAACCTGGAACACCGAAATACGAATGCCAAATCCATAAATCATTCGACGCCACCGCTTCTAGTATGATGGTTGGTCTTTTGATGTCTCCCCTAACATACGCCCCTCGCAACTCTCTTGGACAATTTCTCCACTCGATATGTGTACAATCGATGCTACCGAGCATCCCGGGAAAATGCCATCTAGCCTCGTGTGCGGCGTAAATACGTGAGATGTCGTGGCTCGTCGGTTTACGTAAAAACTCGTTAGCATACAACTTAATGACCGCGTTGCAAAAAAATTGCAAACATTCACGTGAAGTTCTTTCTGACATAGCATATTGATCGGGAGGGTTACCTGTCGCTAGTTGGCGAATGGCGGACGTGCATTTTTGTATCGACGTGAAGCTTGCTTTGCCCCTCGCATCGTAACCTTCTTGAAACCATTCCTCGCTTGCTTCGATGTCTCCAACAATCTTTAAAAATAATTCTTTGGGTAAACGAAACCGATCTCTAAACGTTTCGGCATTGTAGAGCGGATTTTCCACAAAATAATCGTTCATCAAAACTTCGTTGGCACGTATACGATCACGGTCGACCATCTTCTTCTTTGGGCGGGACGACTCAGCATCAAGCTCGTTATACACCGACACAAAATATTTTAGCGTCTCGTTGTCGGAAGACGACTCGGTATCGCTATTGCTAGACATCGGAAACGTCGAATCCGTAGGGAATTCCATTTGAGAAAGATATAAAAATTGTGTAAAATATGTAGATTGGTGTGTGTAAAATGGTTTAAAATGGTGATATATAAATAGATAAAATGGTTAAGGTTTTTTTTTTAAATGAATGTTACCGTTTTTAAACGGTCAAAAAATCAAGCAAACGGTTGAATTTTTCGAACTTCAACGCGTTATACGTACAACGCGTTTTATTTTCCACGCGTTATGGGGGGACCGGGGGCGGTGTTCCGTGATGGTTCAATGAGTGATGGGGTGGTATAACGGACCACCCCGTGTGGCCTAATGGAATGGTTTTTATTGTTTTAATTTAGATGTGCTTTTTTATTTTTCATCTAGTGTTGTTTATGAGTAAATTACAAGTTTTGTCCTTTATGTTTACACCAAATTGCAAGCGCTGTCCTTTAGTGTAAAAGTTGACAAGTTTTGTACTTAATGTTCTAAAATCTTCAACGTTATGTTCTTTAGGCCAAATCCAGTTAGATTTTTTAGTTAAATCAGATAACACAAAGGGTATTTTAGTCTTTTTACACATTTATTTAATATAATTTAAAAATTAAAACAAAATATTTTAAAAAATTATCACCACCACCATTAACCCACCACCACCATCGATTTTGTCTCTCTCCTTCACCCACCACATCCATCAACACACCACCACCACCACCACCACCACAACCACAACCACAACCACAACCACAACCACCTTCACCCACCACCGCCACAACTACTTTCTCTCTACCAGACTACCACCACCGTCTCCACCATCACCACCCCCATCGGAACCCTAACCCCAACCTGCAAACAAACTAATGATATAATAAAAATCAAATGAATAGTGCTACGGTGATACAACAATAATGGCAGCAAGATAATTAAAATATTCCACAACAATTAATTAGTTGCCACCACCTATCTATCCAACAACCACCACCACCACCACCCCGCATAACCCACCTCCACCGCTGCAACAGTGTAACCCACCATCACCATCCAGCCACCACCATTGCAACTACACCAAAACCACCCACACAACCTATCTACCACCTACACCTGCCACCCACCTGCAACCGCCACCCACCGTCTCCACTATCACCATCCACAGCCGTTTATTCGTTGAAATATTATATAAACTCAACTTAGAATCGCCTTAGAACTCTTTTCGATCACAAACACATTCTCTTTTTCCAGTTCTGTTTTCCTGCGCATCACCGGATTTCCCATCGGAGTTCAAGAGCTCCGGCAACTTTGTCCTCATCCGTCCTGTTATGCAATAGTTATTTTTTTTTCATTTGCAATCTTTCGCCTTGTTTTATAGATCAAAAGCCCTATATGAATTTGTTATATTAGAATCAGATTCGCGTATAATTCTTGGATAAATAGGCTAGGGTCTGAATTGTGCTAGAGAGAGAAGAGAGAGAAGGAGAGGGAGTTTCACAGAGAGACGAGAGAGAGAAGAGAGGCAGGGTTTATATAACCTTTTTATTTTTAATTTTGCACAAACTAGTCACTTAATAAAATTTCTTTACATAATAGCCCCTTGGAAGTTAAAATGACAAGAATGCCCTCATGTGCAAGGCACATGACCAGATTTAACCAAAAAAATTAACTGGGTTTGGCCTAAAGGACATAACGTGCAAGGTTTTCGAACATTAAGAACAAAATTTGTCAACTTTTGCGCTAAAGGTCAACGCCTGCAATTTGGTGTAAACATAAATGACAAAACTTGTAATTTACTCTTAAAAACCGATGGAACCTTTTAAAACCTAGTTTACTTTATGAGTTAAAGTAACCGTTGGCTCAATTAGCACAAACCATCCGGCTTCTTTCTGCATTACCATAGTCACACTCACAGACCATCAAATTCATTTTTCTATGAAGATGTTGTACAACATCATTCCCAATTTTTTTTTTCCTGCAAGAAAACATTTAGGGTCTGTTTGGTATGACATAATGAAATAGATGAGAGAATGGAATGGACGAGGTAATGGAATGGACAAAGGAATGAAATGGATCATTACATTCCAGAGTCTTGTTTGGTTACCATGCAGGAAAGGAATAAATCATTACCTTGTGTTGTTTGGTAGGTAAGAAAAGATGAATGAATTAAATCGACGATGGGTGGTGGCGGTGGCAGCAATGGGTGGTGGTGGTCGGTGGTGGCGGTGGTCGGTGGGTGACGGTTGTTAGCGGTGGTGGTAGTGATGGTTGGGGTTAGCGGTGGTCTGCGGTGGCAGGTGGCGGACTGGCGGCGATGGTGGTCAATGATGGCGGCGACGATGGTGGGTGGTAGTGGTCGACGGTAGCGGGTGGTTGCCGCGGAGGATGGTGGTGGTGGTCGGCGGAGGGTGGCGGTAGTGGTCGGGGTGGCGGTGGTCGATGGTGTCGGGTGGCGGAGATGGTGGTCGATGGTGGTGGCGACGAAGGTGGGTGGTGGTGGTCGACGGTAGCGGGAGGTGGCCGCGGAGGATGGTGGTTGTCGTCGGGGTGGCGGTGGTCGATGGTGGCGGGTGGCAGCGATGGTGATCGATGGTGGTGGTGGCGGCGATGGTGGTCGATGGTCGTCGTCTTTAGCGAGTGGTGGCAGCGGAGGATGGTGGTGGTGGTCGGCGGAGGGTGGCGGTAGTGGTCGGGGTGGCAGTAGTTTACAATGGCGGGTGGCAGCCATGGTAGTCGATGGCGGTGGCGAGTGTGGCGGCGGGCGGCGGAGGACGGTGGTGGGATGTGGTGGTTGGCGGAGGTTGGCGGGTGGTGACGACGGCAGGTGGTGGCAAATGGTGGAGGTGATGGGCGGTGTTTGTGACGTAGGCTGAGAGAGGGAATGGAATGGAAAAAAAAAACAGGGAGAGTGGATGGAATGAATTTGAGGGAATGGAATGACTTATTTAATGGGTGATTCCATTACGTTGACCAACCAAACACACTTTTTTTCATTCCCTCGCAATAGTTCATTCCATTCCACCTCACATTCCTGCATAACAAACACTACCTTAACGGTATCAGCTAACTCTTATGCATATTTCCTTTGAAGCTTAAGTAATTTGGCACATTAATGATAGAGGTGCACATTTTCGTTTTTTTTTTCTTTTCCAAACCAGTTCGATTTAGGTCAACAATGGTAGAACCATTGTTCGGGTTGGGAACCGGTTTATGATTTGGAATAGGATCGGTTCAATTTTAAACCATTTTTTTAGGGTCGGTTTGGTTTTAACCGATTCCAAACCGGTTTTAACGAAAGAGCTCTCAAACCGAAATCAAACCGACAGTTCGGTTTTAACAGGGACAACCAAAACCAGCTACAAATATAAAACATAGTTTTTATTTGAGGCTCATTCTATTTCCACACCCTTTTCACTCTATCTCTCTCGATATATATAATGGCAATGGGCTGGGCTTGGGCCGGGTATTGGTAATCCCAGGCCCGTACCCGGTTGTAATTCTTTGTCCCATACCCGGCCCGTTACTCGTTGGGTATTTGTCGGGTAATTACCCGTCGAGTATCGGGCATACCCGCGGGTATACCCGTTAATTTCTTAAAAATACCCGTTGGGACAAATATGCAATTTTTACTTTGATGTTTATATAATTTACTATTTTAATGATAATAACAAATGAAAATATGATTAATAACTTACATATCATATTCAAACCGCATATACCAAACTAAATCAAAACGATTACTTAATTAAGTAATTGTATGAGGACCATCTATTTGCATAAACATCCACATAATAAAAGAGTGATATCTTCCATATCCAATATACATGCTCAAAAATAAGTTATTTGTTCACTAAACACCTGCCAAATACATATCCAGATATAGGGATGAGCATATCGGTATTCGATACCGAACCGATACCGACTAATACCGATCCCGACTTTCACCCAAACTAGGTACCGATACCGATACCGAAACATGTCGGTTAGGTATCGGTACGGTACGGTATCGGTATTATACCGTATTTTGAGGGTCGGTATCGGTATAATACCGATACCGTACCGTACCGATACCGAAAACGCCAAAAAGTGGATACCGATCGGGATCGGGATCGGTACGGGATCGGTATGGGATCGGTATTGGTATTCATATGCTCATCCCTATCCAGATATGACTATAGAGAAGGTAGTAAGTACATGTACTAAGTTTATATATATGGAAATCTATAATATGATATTTTCGGGTATTATTCGGGTAAATGGGCCGGGTATCGGGTGGGTATCACTAAATCCCATACCCGTACCCGTACCCGATTTTTCTTTTTTTAAGCCCGTACCCGGCCCATACCCATTGGGCTTCGGGTATACCCGACCCGTATGTTTCGGGTATACCCGTCAGGCTTGGTCTTTTTTGCCATCCCTAAACACCACATTACGCCCACCACCCTCGTCCCGGTCCTAGCCCTCACGCGCATCGGGTGATTTACACCCTCCTGGCTATCACTGGCTGTGGCTTGTTACATAAGAATACATTTCTATAGAGTATTCCACTTATAAATCAACAAATGATTTAACTCTCCACCTATATAGGACAAGCACAATTTCCCACACATTAAAGTTCCAACACACAAAGTTTGTGCTCAATATCTCTCATTCATCTTGGCATTAATTATTAAATAATAATTATTCTTATCGAAACATAATTTTATTTAAAATCTCCAACAAATAAGGTTGCAGAACTTTTGGCTGAAAAAACAATAAAATTTACAAATGGATGTAAAATTACAAATAGAATGAAAGTGTGTGTTACATTTTTAAAGATAGCAAACTTAAATACTCAGAGACTGTCGTTTTTTAATCTAAATCACCCCTTCTCATTCACAGCTCTGCGCAGTAGCTGTCGCTCAATACTGAGGTTTTTGTGCAGGATGCAAAAAAACATGACTTAAGCTGCTCTTCATACCCAATAATACGCAGGCCTTCCAATTGAAATATGCTCTGTGGAAGACGACCTATGCCCGTACCGATTATATGCAACTCTTTCAAACATTCTAAACACCCAAGTTCCTCTGGCAATTTCTCAACATCATCACAATTGGAAAGATCTAACGTTGTTAAACTTTTCATGTTACAAATGCTGTTTGGAATATCTCGTAAGGATGTACACTTTCTTAGCTCTAACTTCTCTAAACCTTCTAAACATCCAAGTTTCTCAGGCAATTTCTCAACTTCATCACAACCATAGAGACTTAAATATTTTAAACATTTCATCTTACATATGCTATTCGGAATATCTCGTAAGGATGTGCAAGACCATAGGTATAACTGCTCTAAACACTCTAATCTACATATATCTTCTGGTAAATACTCAATATCCCAACACTCATGAATTTTAAGTAATTTCAGATGTTTCAACATACAAATGCTATTCGGAAGATGCCGAATCTCTACATTCCACAAATAAAGCTTCTCCAGACTTTCTAACTGCCAAAGATCCCTAGGAATACTGTGTTCAAGTGAAAGCTCTCTTAAATGTTGTAAACCGCAAATAGTTGCAGACCAATTCTCTAGGTATTTGCAAGGGCATAGACTAGAATAAATATGCTTCTCAAGATTTCCCATCCATGAGGATCCAGGTTCATCTGTTTCACATTTAAACTTAAAATTTGGCAAATTCTTACTAGGGTGCAATGGGCATATACGTATGCACCGTGCCTCTATCATTGATGTAACTACAGAATAATGGTTAGCTGAGTTATACTGTTTATCATACACCTTAAAACTTTCAAAATTTGAGTGGAGTGCCTAAGCTAAAGTAGACAAGCTTTTTTAGACATCCAACTGGAGCATGAATATTTAGAAGACTATAACATTCTGAAAGAACTAATTTCTTAAGATTTGGAGTCAGCTCAAGGTTAATGTTACTCACCTTAGAACCCCTGATTTTAAGGTATATGAGCTTTGGACATTTAACAGACATGTCGAGTTCGAACTCATTACATGCATCAAGATATAGCTTCTCGAGATTTGGAGTCATCCTGAGGTTTAGGTTACCCACCTTAGTTACATGGAGGATGAGGATTTTGAGGTTCGGACATTTAACGGGCATGTGGAGTTCTACAAAGCTAGCACATCCTCTAAGAGCTAAGTTCTCGAGATGTGGAGTCATCCGTAGATTAATATTACTCACCTTAGTATAACTGAGGTTGAGGAATTTGAGGTTCAGACATTTAACGGGCATGTGGAGTTTGAAAAGTTGATCGCATCCTTCAAGATTTAACTCCTCGAGAAGTGGAGTCATCCGTAGATTAATATTACTCACCTCAGTATAACTGAGGTTGAGGAATTTGAGGTTCGGACATTCATCGGGCATGTGGAGTTTGAAAAGTTGATCGCATCTTGCAAGATTTAACTCCTCGAGAAATGGAGTCAACATAAGGTCAAAGGTTCTCAACTTTGAACCAGAGAGGTCAA
Organism: Helianthus tuberosus; assembly: GCA_030545235.1. NCBI lineage: Eukaryota > Viridiplantae > Streptophyta > Magnoliopsida > Asterales > Asteraceae > Helianthus > Helianthus tuberosus. The sequence continues at coordinate 19,732,369 of CM060399.1, forward strand.
GGAATTTAAGGTTTTCAAGAACCTGTCATGAAGAAAAAAACAGGATGAATGTTAGTATAATACAAAATAATAATTATTATGCATTATGCAAAGCAACCAATCAACCATTATTTTACCTTTCTTTCTCCCCCTTCCCAAAGTTCATAGATGTCGCTGTTAGGTATTTCAAGGTTAACGAGCTTATTTGCTTGAAATGTTTCAGGTAAACAACAAAAAGGGTAACGATACCAATAAAGAGATTGTAAAGCATCTGGTAAGTATTCGCAAACCTCATCAACTTCATCTATGCTATATCGACACACCACGTAAAGCAATCTAAGTTCCTTCATCATTCGAAGACCTTTCACAATAATTGCAGGTTCGAGATCTGTACACATGAGTTTTAGACATTTTGTTTCTTCATTACCCTGTACATATAAAAAGCTTATATGAAATTTGTCATAACAAATAAAGATGTTCAAGTTTTCCACCTTGTATATAAACTTGAACCTTACCAATTCATTAACCAGTATATCTTCAATTTCCTCTCTAATCCATAATCGACTATGTCTCTTAGGCTCCTCATGGTGCAAACGCCGAACAATATTCCTGCCCAATTCTTCTAGATGATCATGCATGAACAACTTCTCAGAATTGCCTCCCTTACCAGGTTTTTTTAAGAACAACCCCTCAACATCATCCCAAACATCATCATCAGAATCAGAATCATCAAAACCATAATCGTTATAATCCTCTTTAGATATAGTTATCAAGGATTTCTGTTCAAGAACTCTTAGACCAATATGAGCATGGAACCCACAGCTTTGAAGTATTTTGATTACATTCTTCTTCTTTTCACCTTTCAGTATGCAAGCAATATCCAGAAATATTTCTTTTTGATCATTCTCTAGACCATTGTAGCTTAGTTCCAATCTTTTCAAAGTTTTCTCTAACGGAAATGTTTTTAGTCTTTCTATGGCATCGACCCATTCACACTCACTTCTGCCACAAAGATGTGCACCCAAAACTTTGATTGTTAAGGGAAGACCAGCAGCATAATGAACAACTTTTCCAGAGAGATCTTCATACCCTTGATTTGGAATCTCTCCATTAAATGCATACCTACTGAAGAGGCAAATTGCTTCCTCATGTGATAACAAGCTGACATCATGAATATTGTGATTATGAACTCCGTGAGCTACCAACACTTGCTCATCTCTTGTTGTGATTATGATTCTACTTCCTGGCTTAAACCAAGTATGGTCACCTGCTAACGCCTCAAGTTGCTCTGTATCATCCACATCATCTAGAACAACAAGTACCCTTCTACTACACATCATCCTTTTCATCAGCCTTTTCCCGTCATAAACACTTTCTACCTTAATGCTTTCATCATTTAACACACTTTGAAGGATCTTTTTTTTGCAACTCTTCCAAACCAGAGCCTTTTGAGCCTTCCCTGACGTTCTCAACGAAACATTTAGCTTCAAACCAAATGGATATATGATCAAAAACAGCTCTCGCCAAAGTCGTCTTACCACCACCTCCCATCCCCCAGATCCCTATCATACGCACATCATCAGAATCAATTTCTAAAGATGAAACCACATTGTTCACCCGGGTCCCCATGCCTACTAACTTCCCATCAACACTCGAATTGATGAAATGCGGGTTTAGTGAAACATGTTTAACAATTGTTTGGATAAATTTTGCTTCATGCCTGTGTATTAAATAAAATTCAATCAGATTACTCAAACATCCACATAAAGAATTAAATTCAAATACATAACATACAATCATATATGAACATAAGATGAAAGCATTACCCGTCAACGGTGTTCTTCAACTCCCAGCCAGCCAGACCAGCTGCTTCTTTGAGAGCAACTCTCCATCTTCCAACATCATTTTCCTTTTCCTGTGTTGCCAAAGTGCAAAACTTTCTTAGTATTAACAAATCATTCATTGAACAAATACAAATGCAGTGATAAAGATGTAACCAGATCTACATCTTCCAACGTCCTCTTCCTCTTCCTTGTCGATTGTTCAAAGGCTTCCCCAACTGACCCACTTTGGTTGCGGATTTCGGTGGGTTCCACATCATAGAAGATGGGGTAAGCAGTATGCTCGGTCATCTTTTGGCACTCCATGATCTTGGCAAGCTCGTCTAAGCACCATGATGAAGCCGCATAGTTCTTGGAGAACACAATTATGTAAAATCTGGAGTTTTCGATGGATCTCATTAGCTGCTCACTGATCCTTTCCCCTTTTTCAATTTTCTCATCGTCTTTGTAAGTTACAATGCCTTTATTGACAAGAGCAAGATAGAGATGATCAACAAAGGTTTTACGGGTGTCTTCACCCCTGAAACTCAAAAAGACATCGTACTTGAAGCTTTTGGGAACTGATGAAGTACAAGCCATTGAACGTACGCTTGAAGGATCGGGGAAAACTAAATCTTTATCGACCGAGTGAAATTTGTGTATAATCTGATTGTAAACAAACTTGTATGAGATTGATCGGATAAGCTTTCAAGGCTCAACAGTTGATTTTTTGAGGGGAAATATGTGAAATTACGTGGCGAGAGTAAAGCCTCTTATTTGGTCAAAGGTAAGATACAGATTTTCTAAACTGACTTTTCAACGATAAAATAGGAAGCTAAGTAATAACTCTATTTACCCCCCACTTGTGGTAGAGTGGTGGAAAGAACTTTGGGTTTCCATGGAGACCCGGTTCGATCCCCACCTGCTGCATTTGGGGGACGTCCCAATGTGGATCGTATCCTTCCGAGGTATGGTGCGGTCTTGAGGGCAACCCGATTTTACCCAACTGTTACCCCAGCAACACGTGTGGGGGCAGCATGGTTTCCGGGCGGAAGTCAGCTCACACGCCGGCCGGGGCCCGATCGAACATCGCGTCCGGAGATGCGGGGTTGACGGGGAATGTCTAAGACATGTCCCCGGAGACCAATCGGTCTTGTACAGAAAGTCTCCTTCCAAAAAAAAAAAGTAATAACTCTATTTAGTCTGCTGCCTCTTTCATAGTAACTCTTGAAGCCGATGAGAATAATATAAATAATAGAGTAAACTGCCATTTTGGCCCCTGTGGTTTGGGCACTTTTGCCATTCTAATCCAAATCTCAAACTTTTTAAATCAGGGTCCCTGTGGTTTTACTTTTATTGCCATTTTAGTTCAAAATTCAAAAACTCCCTTTTTTAACTGTTGCAACCCTCCTATTTTGTCTTTTTATGCAGGGGTATTTTTGTCCAATAATTTTCATTTAACATATTCTTGATTAAAAAACTAAATTAAATACATTTAATTCCTTTCTCTCTTTAAAACACCCCTCTAAACTCTTCACTTTCTCTCTCTAAAACACCCCTCTCTCTCTCTCCCTTCTCTCTAAACTCTTCACTTTCTCTCTCTAAAACACCCCTCTCTCTCTCTCACCACCACCACCACCTACTCCCCCCTTTCTCCCTGCTGCAAGTGGAAACCATTTTAGATCCAAGATCTTTATCTTCTCTTTTCAATCTTAATTTCCACATCCAACAACAACAAAAAAATCCCACCAGATCATCGAACACCCTCACTCTCCCAAACCCAAAACCAAAACCCCTTTGCTGTAATCTCAAGAAAGATTCATTCTTTCAATCTTTTTCAGCAATTCCCACCAACCCAAGTTGGTTTTCACATGGGTTAGCTGCTTTGGCTATCTCGTTAGTACTCAATTTCAACCACGGATAAAAACACCAGCATCTGGGTTTGGTCACTAACTAACCGCCGCAATTTCACTTTCAGATCCGGAGAAACGCCAGCAGTTACAGGCGGAGGAGGTTGGAGGCGGCGATAAGGAGGTTGACTGATGAAGGCTCGCTTAAAGGTGTTAGTGTTTGTTGGAAAATGGAAACCCTCTTTTGTGACTTGAAAGAAATGGTTAGATTTGGTGCATTTGAGTTGAGGGAGTGTGAAATGGTGACGGTGGTGGTACGGCGGCGGCACGAAGGAGATGCCGCTGAGTGGTGTGGTTGTGGTTGATGGGAGGTTAACGGTGATTGAAGATGGGGTGGTGGTGATGTTTCAGGTTGGTTGCCGGAGTTGTTACCGCCGACCATTCGTCGGGGAAGAAGGGGGAAGACGGGAAGGGGGATGATGGTGGTGGAGAGGAATCCGGGGGATGTGGTGGTAGCAGGTTGTGCTAGTGGTGTTTTGTGGAGGTGATTAGGTGGTGGCTGATGTTGGCTTATGGCAGTGAATGAGGGGGGGCTTATTAGGTGGTGCTAGATTTGTGTGTATATATGTTATACTCCCTCCGTCCCATTAAAAGTGTCCTATTTTGAATTTTCAAAGTCTTTATTTGTAAACTTTGACCTTAAATATTTTTGTTTGTGTTATATAATACTTGATGAAAGTTATATGATTTGAGTGTGTTTTACAAGTGTTTTTATCGGGTTAATTTTCATCAAGTTTTATATAACACAAAAAAATATATAATTAAAGTCAAAGTTAATAAATAAAGACTTTGAAAATTCAAAATAAGACACATTTAATGGGACGGAGGTAGTATATACTAATAACAATAATAAAAGTGATTTAAATGAAAATTATTGGACAAAAATACCACTGTACAAAAAGACAAAATAAGAGAGTTGCAACAGTAAAAAAAAGGAGTTTTTGAATTTTGGACTAAAATGGCAATAAAAGTGAAACCACAGGGACCCAGATTTAAAAAGTTTGAGATTTGGACTAAAATGGCAAAAGTGCCCAAACCACAGGGACCAAAATGGCAGTTTACTCTAAATAATATGATGTTTTTTTAAGGAATGCTAAAGAGATAATGAACAAGAACTGATTCTACCTTACTTGCTCCATTGACTTGATTTATTTTCCTATAGATAATATTTCTTAAAAACCTACAATACTAAAACATTCACGTTTATCATATCTTGTATCAATAATATTTCTTAAAAACCTACAATACTAAAACATTCACGTTTATCATCTTGTATCAGTTAGTTTACTGTAGAAAGCACACCATTTGTTGAGTTGGTGATTGCGTTGATAAAGACTGAGTGGCACTGATCCATTAAACTATATTGTAAATGTTGAGTTTGTAAAGAGCCTATATACTTTTTACATAAAAATAAAGTCTACAAATTTTTATGTTAACTGTCACCGACCATGTTTACACAACTCAAATTAGTATACTTACTTGATGGAATACTTATATTTTTCTCTGCAGTTATGAGTTAAATACATATTTTACTTGAGAAATAACCTAGAGGGTGGAGCAATGAAGGGGGTGCACAATCAAATTCATTGGGCGTATGGTAAAATTTAATGCATTTCCGTTATATATATTATGGGGAAAGTTACTGTACAAATAAAGTTACCGTACTAAACATACGAATTGCATGAAAAGGACAAAAGGAGGCGGTGACATTTTTGTAATTATCAGTAACTATCAAAATTACTCTTTTAGTAATTTTGATCTTTCGTAGAGTAATTTTGTAAAATTTTCATGTAGAGTAATTTTGGTCTTGTGGGGTAATTATCAAAATTACACTAACGCCCCCTTGTAAAGAGCCTATATACTTTTTACATAAAAATAAAGTCTACAAATTTTTATGTTAACAACTGTCACCGACCATGTTTACACAACTCAAATTAGTATACTTACTTGATGGAATACTTATATTTTTCTCTGCAGTTATGAGTTAAATACATATTTTACTTGAGAAATAACCTAGAGGGTGGAGCAATGAAGGGGGTGCACAATCAAATTCATTGGGCGTATGGTAAAATTTAATGCATTTCCGTTATATATATTATGGGGAAAGTTACTGTACAAATAAAGTTACCGTACTAAACATACGAATTGCATGAAAAGGACAAAAGGAGGCGGTGACATTTTTGTAATTATCAGTAACTATCACAATTACTCTTTTAGTAATTTTGATCTTTCGTAGAGTAATTTTGTAAAATTTTCATGTAGAGTAATTTTGGTCTTATGGGGTAATTATCAAAATTACACTAACGCCCCCCCCCCCCCCCACCCAAACTAAAAGCTAAAAACTAAACCATAAAGTTAAACCCCATAACTAAATGCTAACAAAATTACTCTACATGATCATTTTACAAATTACTCAACAAAAGATCAAAATTACTCTATAGGATCATTTGTAAAGTAATTTTGAATTGTATGTTGTTTGATAAACTTGCAGGGTAATTTTGATTCACTTGTAAAAGTAATTTTGACGCAGAGTAATTTTGATACATTTGTAGAGTAATTTTGATAATTACCCTACAAGAACAAAATTACTCTACAAAAGATCAAAATTACTCTACATGATCATTTTACAAAATTACTCTACAAGATCAAAATTACTCTACATGATCGTTTATAGAGTAATTTTGAATTGTATGTTGTTTGATAAACTTGGAGGGTAATTTTGATTCACTTGTAAAAGTAATTTTGATGCAGAGTAATTTTGATACACTTGTAGAGTAATTTTGATAATTACCCTACAAGAACAAAATTACTCTACAAGAACATTTTACAAAATTACTCTACAAAAGATCAAAATTACTCTACAAGAGTAATTTTGATAGTTACTGATAATTACAAAAATGACATCGTGCTTTTTTATCTTTTCCTTCAATTCTTATGTTTTATACGTTAACTTTATTTGTATTTGATCTTTATCCTATATATTATATATATATATATATATATATATATATATGGTTGATGTTGGGATTGAACCCTATCAGAGGAACAGATAATGAAAGCCAAAACCAGTTCACTACAGTGGATTCACAATAAGCAGCTGTTTACACTAAGTCTTCTCCCTTGAAAGTGATTATAACAGCTGATGGTCTTATATCCACTGTCCGGATACAACTGCTGCTACTCTTCAAAACTACTGATGAAGCCCAGAAGACTGCTGAGAACTAAGCACTGCTGATACAATCTACTGATGACAAAGCACTGCCCAATCAAGGACTGATCAACCTTGAGGAAAGCACTGATGTAAAGAGAGAGCAGTAGTTTTAGTATGTTATCTGTTCTATGTATAGTCAGTGGTTAAGATTAGCAGTGTTTGTATAAGAACAGTAGATACAGGTTGTTAGGCTGTTAGACGCCGCTTTCATGGTGACGTCAGCTGAGATGCCTCAGTGGTTTGGATTGTCTATAAATGGAGCAGTACTCTGTACTGTTACATTTGATCGTCTTAAGTGAGTTCTTCTCCTCAAGTCAATCCTTTCATCTTGCACAACCAACCTTGGGGTATTAGGCTGAGGGGGAGTTTAGTTTGTAAGCTTGCATTGTAATCTTTTGCTTTGAATTGTAATCTTTCGACTCCATGAAAAGCAAATGTTTATCAAACTATATTCTCCTTTGATTGTGCTTACAAAGTTTGTTTTTCATTTCCGCTGCACTTAAACTCTGTTCATTTCTGTTCATTTGTTCAAATTATACAAACAAACACAATCACGAGAGCCTCCAATCCTAACAATTGGTATCAGAGCCTGGACAGTCAAATTCGATCTAACAATCAATTTGACATAACATTTCAGCTCAAAATTCATTGATACTAGGGTTGGTTGTATTTAGTTGAAAAACAGAGTAACGAGTGATAACGCTTAAAGTTGGTTTTCAAATACTCTGTAAAACAATCAAGATGTCATAAGACACACAAAGTTCACACAACAAGTGATGTCATGCACAAGTCACTCATAGTTTTCAGATCTGTAAACATATCTGTTAAACTATGAGATTATTTCTTATTTTCAAAATTGATTTCAACTGTTGTTATGAAACTTGTGATGTCACTATATTTGATGCTAAAGTATGAACCTCAGATTAACAAAAGCTTATGTTCATAAAAACATTAGTGTTTTTGCTAACATAAAAAGAGGGAAATTAAAACTTTAGTCATAAGAACTTATGTGTTGAAAACAGGTTGAGATCCTCAAAAGGAACAAATCAACTCTGTTAAAATACATTAAGCATACAGAATAGTCCGTATCATATATAATGTGAGATTGGTCAAAAAATTTGTACAAATATGGCCAATCCTCTTAAAGCATTACTGCAAAATGATTCTGGATTAAGTATTCCTTCAATAAAGACCTCTCAGTAAGTATTTCATTACTTATGAATGGGAAGGGTAAAAAGGGAAGAAGAGAATTCACAAAAACTCAGAAGTGTGTTTATCTCAAAACTTTTGAAGTCAGAAGAAAAGAGTATAAACATAAAACACTTAAGAGTCAAAGTTTGGGGTAACAGTGGTCATTAAGCAACTATGTGCAACTATTGGTTCAGGAAAATTCAGGTAACAATAGTATTCCCAGTAGATGAATTTAAAAGAGGACTAGACAAATTTTCAGAATCTTCACATGGTAACAAAGTCTATAACAGGGTTTTTAAAAACTCTTGTGAACATGTGTCCTCATTTCTGTTGTCAATCAATCAACAAGAAAATGGTACCAAACAGTGGTCAAAATGTATTTAAAATTTCATACCACTATTGTCAAACCACTGACCATTTTCATAAACCTGAGACTGATATGATTAGGTGCATTTATAGAAATTATACCAAATCCTTTTGGTGCTGTTTTTCAGTAAATCCTTTATTTTTTAAAAGGTTTCTCTCAAATAAAGCAGGATATATTATTCTTTATTTTTGAATGATATATTTTGAACTTTTACTGGTTTTTGATAGTAAAAGTTTCAATCCCCTGACAGGATATAGAACCTTCATTTTTTTTTTGTGATATTATCCTCAAAATAGATCAAAAAGGAAATGGTGTTTGTGTCAAGGTCATGTCAAACTCAAGTTTGGTTTTATTACTGATCAAAGATTGATTGTTAACAGATCTTAGAATACTTGGGTACTCATGTTTTAATTTAAATATTGTAACAAAAATGAGTTGCCTTAGTAAAAAGTGTACATCATCTGGGGTACTAAACCACTGTCAGGAATTCGTATGAAATTCAAAATGAAATTGACATGTGGCAAAACCTTGAATGAAAATTTTCAAAACAGTTGCTGATATACTAGTCTTTCAAATCTTTACCATTTACCCTAACCACTGTTTTGTTCAAACATCTGTTTCCTAAATATTGTTCACTGCTGAAAGTCAACCACTGATCCTTTCCTTCTCTTGGCAAGCACTGATGCTCAAAATCAGTGACTTATCCACTGATATGCTATCCACTGATAGTCAAAATCATCCACTGATTATCATATTATTACCGTTGTAACCACTGATGCGTGTTTCATTAGTGGCTTTCAAAAAAACTGTCCTCCACTTTTCATCCATATCATCAGAGGTTGGCACGTGGTCAAGTTTTAGCCATCAAATCTTAATAACCGCTGCCACATCAGCAATCACTTTTTCCCTTAATAAAACCCTGATCAAAACCCCCAAACAGGGTTTTACACTGTCAAATTGAATTCCAAAATTCTCTTCTCAAAGCAGTTTCCAACCTTTCTTCTCAAATCACTCTCCGATCCTTCTTCATCAAAATGACGAAATCAAAATCAAAATCATCCTCATCTTCATCGCCCAAAGAAGCCACACAAATGGCCGCTGAACCTACTGAAATTCCATACAAATCTCCTCACAACTATTTGGGTCTACTCACAAAACCCACAAACAACCACACCTTTGATTCCATCATCGACATAGTATCTGAATCAAAGTACAAAACTTTGTTGATAGCAGATGCTCCCATTTACCTGCAGACCCAGAGAGAGTTTTGGAAAAAGGCGACGCTTGAAAAACAAGACGATAAAGTCAGAGCCATTAACTCCTCGATACAGGGTAAAGTGATTCAAATCACTCCACAATCAATCTCAGAAGTCTTTAAACTCGATGATCAGAAAGGTAAAACTTCTTTTGATAAAACCGAGTTGAAAACTTATTTTCTGAAAAGAGGGTATGCAGAACAATCAAAGGTAGATACCTTACAAAAAGGTTACTTCCCTTCTGCACCTAGGTTTTTATTTCACACACTTTTGATGTGTGTTTCAAATAAAAGAACAGCGTTTAACGAAATACCATTGAAGATTCAATGTCTGGGTTATGCTATTTTAAATAATGAAAATTACAACTATTCCCAGGAGATCTTTAATGACTTGGTAAAAAATGCTGATAGCAAATCATTTTTACTTTTTCCAAGGTATTATTTTAAACAAAAATTTGAAAAAGAAAATGAAAATTTGCTCAAACAAGGTGCTTATTTTCAAATAAAAGGGCTAACAACTGAAACATTCTCAAGAATGATGGCGCCTATAAAAACAAAAGCAGAGGTGCCTGAGCAGAATTTAGCAGCTACCACTACTCCTCAGGCATCTATTGTTGAGCCCACTGCTCCAGGTGATCATAGCAGCACTACCACTGCTTTGAAACCCACACCTAACATCACCAAAAAGACCAAAAAGAAGTCTTAAAAAAAGCCCACCAAACCCAAGAAAAAGGCAACTCTGGAAGATGAGATCCCAGAGCAACTTCTAGTGACAACACAAATGTCACCAAAAACCACTGCTGCTACTTCCTCACAGCAGCTGGTAGAAAGATCTCCACCCTTACCTAAAACTCCTCCTGCATCCTCACAAAAGGATCAGGTTGTAAGCACAGGGACCCCACATTATGAAGCTCTGGATTCAATAGGATCCATCTTCCTCAGTCCTGATCCCAAGGACATGTCTCTTTCAACACCCATACCCTCACCAATCACATTACCACAATCAATAATGCCCTTGTTGCATGCAGTTGCTATAGCTCAGACACAAACCAGTTCCTCTCTATCACCTATCACTGACAGTATACTCCCACAAGTGACTGGGTCTGATGCTACTACCCCTGCTATCCCAGCAACAATTGAGGAGGTTACACTGCAGGAGTTACAAGTAACTTCTGTCAGTAGTTCAAGTGGAGCAGCAACTACAAATGTTGGATCAACAGATCTACATTTGGACAGTTGTTTCATCAGTCAGACTCCCTTGAAGGCAATTTCTTCTATAGCACCTCTGGTAACCACTAGTGAAAATGTTTTGACCACTGGTACAATCAAATGGTTTTCAAGTGCTGAAGAAAGAAGTCCCTAGTACCAAGAACAAGGGGCATCAATGAGTGATTTTTGGGACTCAGTTCCTAAGTCACACATTGATACAACCACTGCTGGTGGGGATTCAGGTGATCCCATTAATTTGGGTGATGATTCAAAATATCAGGAATTGACGGGCAGAGTTGAAAAACTTGAAACATCAGTTACTGAAATCAAGGATATGGTGCAACAGCTGTTAAAAGCTCAAAAAGCTCAAAAAGCACAATCCACTGCTGTTCCACCTCAAGCACCTGCTCAACCACAAGCACTTGCTGCAAATGAGCTCTGGAATCTTTTTCAACCCCTGCTTGAAAAACAAAAACAAATGGCTGATCAGCAGCATGAAATGCATGTAAAAATGCTGACAAACATGGTGGAGTCAAGATTTAAAGATACTCAAGCTGACATCAAGGCTATAAAGGCTAGCATAAGGAGTGCCCATGGTGGAAAAGTTCCCTCCACTATCCTCTTCATGGATAACCCCCTTCCAGATAATGCCAAAAAGGGGGATAAAATCCAGCAGTTGAAGATGAAGGGAATTGAGGATGGTGTTTACATTGAACCGGGAAAAGAAAAACAGACATCTAAACTTCAAACCACAAAATTTCATACTTCCATCCAAACAGCTGATACAACAATGGTTTCAAAAACTGCTAGCCAAACAGCTGTCATCTCATTACCACCACCACCATCACCACCAAAAACTCTTGATGTTGCACCATCGCCTCCTGCCATAAAGCAGAAGACAGCAGATGTTACAACATCTGTTGTAATGACAACAGTGGTTGAAACACCAGTTGTTTCAACACCTGTTAGTCAGACACATTCCACCACTCAAACCACAACCACTGATCCACCCAAGACATCATCAGCCTCTCCTATAATAAAAAGGAGAAGGGTTTTCATTCCTGATGATGATTCTCCATCAACATCACCAAAAACAACTTCATCGCCTTCAACCCCTACTCAAAAGCAGAAGACATCTACTGATACATCAGTAGTTGTAATGACAACAGAGGATGAAACACCAGCTGTTTCAACAGCTGTTGATCAACCATCCACCACTGCTCTCATCATCCCTACATCACAACCAAAACCCTCTTCATCCGTAAAGCTTCACAAAAGAAAAAGAGAAACAACTCAAGCCACTGATGAAAAATATGATCCTGTTGCCGCAAAATATCCACTGGAACTAGATGCTGTGAAAAATGAGATGAGACAATTTTACACCGAGGAAGATCCTTCAAAAAGAAGATTTCCTTCTCTCATTGGCTTCATAGTCCCAGAAAACATGGATGAATATCTCGAGCAAGGCAAGCAAGGATTAGAGCTAAGCTTGAATGCAAAGATGAAGGTGATGAAGCCATTGCAGAAAGAATGGTACTCTTACTCACAAAAGTCAAGCTGATGGAAGACTATGCACAAGATCTAATCAAAGAAAAGACAGATCAACGAAAATCAATGAGAAAAGAATATCTTGCATATATAATGAAAGAAAAATTCTATCAAGCTGAAGAAAACCAATTTGAAGAGTGGCCACTGATTGCCTTGAAGCATGAAGCAAACAGGATTGAAAGGATTAAAAATGATCCAAGTAAGAAGAAGACAGCTCCAAATTGGAATAATTACTAAAAGCTAATTGTTGATCTTACTTCTGAATACAAAAAGAAAAAACAGGAACTGATAGATGCTAAGGTGGATACTGCTGAAGCCATAGCAAAATGGACAAAGCAGTATACCGACGAGGCTTATGAACGGCTGAAGAAAAGAAAGATAACAGTCTCAGGCACTTCTAAAAAGCCAGACTACAACAAGATAGAGCAACAGCTAAATGCTCTTAAGTCACTGCTCACATCAACAGATAATCCTATCCTTGAGGAAAACCAAGAAAAAGGAAAACTGCTGACCAGTGAAGAAGAAAAAGAAAAGGAAGCTGAGTACTTCACAGAAGCCATCAAGAAAATGGATCTAAAAGAAGAGAGTTCAGTAAGCCTTCAAAACCTTTTCAAAAGGGTATTAACCAAACCTGCAGCAGATATCTCAGACATTGAGCTAGATCAACAAAAGAGACAAGAACAGATTGACAAAGAAGTTGCAGAAGACATAGCTGCAGCAAATGAAGTCATAGAAAAGGCTTTCAAACAAATGTCTGAAGTTCAAGATACTGCTCTACAATTCCTTACAAGGCCAAAATCTCCAAGCTCATCAGAAAATAAATCTCTCCCAAGAAACCCATTGGGTTTAAAAGTACTAAAGTGGATGTCTGATCAAAAGACCCACGTATTGACCTTGGTCAGATCCAATGGCGAAGTTTAAGTATATATCAAGGAAAGAAGCACTAGGTCTTGGTGTTGAAGATTTGCAGGATCTCCTTGAACTTTCACTATGCAGGGATTAGGATGACCTAAGTTCCGAAGAATTTGAAGAAGAATTTAAAAGACAAGCAAAGGAACTACTGATGAGAAATAAAAATCCAGAATAATGAAGGGTTTTGGCATTATCTGTTCCAGGGGGAGATTGTTGGGATTGAACCCTATCAGAGGAACAGATAATGAAAGCCAAAACCAGTTCACTACAGTGGATTCACAATAAGCAGCTGTTTACACTAAGTCTTCTCCCTTGAAAGTGATTATAACAGCTGATGGTCTTATATCCACTGTCCGGATACAACTGCTGCTGCTCTTCAAAACGACTGATGAAGCCCAGAAGACTGCTGAGAACTAAGCACTGCTGATACAATCTACTGATGACAAAGCACTGCCCAATCAAGGACTGATCAACCTTGAGGAAAGCACTGATGTAAAGAGAGAGCAGTAGTTTTAGTATGTTATCTGTTCTATGTATAGTCAGTGGTTAAGAATAGCAGTGTTTGTATAAGAACAGTAGATACAGGTTGTTAGGCTGTTAGACGTCGCTTTCATGGTGACGTCAGCTGAGATGCCTCAGTGGTTTGGATTGTCTATAAATGGAGCAGTACTTTGTACTGTTACATTTGATCGTCTTGAGTGAGTTCTTCTCCTCAAGTCAATCCTTTCATCTTGCACAACCAACCTTGGGGTATTAGGCTGAGGAGGAGTTTAGTTTGTAAGCTTTTGCTTTGAATTGTAATCTTTCGACTCCATGAAAAGCAAATGTTTATCAAACTATATTCTCCTTTGATTGTGCTTACAAAGTTTGTTTTTCATTTCCGCTGCACTTAAACTCTGTTCATTTCTGTTGATTTGTTCAAATTATACAAACAAACACAATCACGAGAGCCTCCAATCCTAACAATTGATAAATTTTATAATAATATATAGCTTTTTATTATTCTTTTATTTAAGAGTTAATTGCCAAAATCGTCCCTGAGGTTTGGGCACGTTTGCCGTTTTCGTCCAAAATGAACTTTTTGTACCATTTTGCCCCTCCCGTTTGTAACTTGTTGCCATTTTCATCCAAATGGCTAACCAAGTTACTTTAAACCGTCTGATGTGGTATTTTTGAAATTTCTCAATTATAAGGGGGTAACTTGTAAATTATCTTCTAGATATTATATATCAGTCTTTCAGAACAACCCTTCATCATAAAACCCATTTACAGAGACATAAAAAACCCTAAATCTTCCCCATTTCTTCTTCATCTCGTTCTTCATGAATCAAGACATGGTTGTCCCCTAGGCGGGATCAACCCGTTAGCTATCAACTGAAGCTGCTTGCTTGCAGACCATGAGTTGGGTACACTCCACGAAAGAGACCTCGAGTGCCCTGCCTTTTGTTGATTGTCTTTTCGTTTATTCGGGTACCCAAAAGATCGGTTTCCATACGCAAAAACGCATGACGATTCTTTATTATCATCAAGCATTAGCATAGCTAAATCGGTCAAGCTTTTCTTCGCCCTCCTAAACTGCCCATCACTGATTACATTTCTCGATTTTGAATCAAAAGCAGTTTCAACAATCTCCAAATGCTTACACCAAGCTCGAATCTTTTCCACCCCATCACGAACAGCATTACAAATATCAAGCGCCTTAACAATCATATCAAAAAACTCCGTCACAAACCTATCCAACGGCGGGTTCGAAAGATCTACACCATTTTCCAACATAACAACCTTAAAATCCTCTTGACACGCGATAAAAGCATCCAACAACTTAAAAACCCCATTCAGAGACAAAACTTCATCAGCAGACGAACCCGAAAGCGCAGAAACCGCCTGAAAACCTGGTGTTCAAATGAACCGAGTTCACAATGCATTTCTGAACTCGAATCAGCATTAACATCCATTGAATGCACTTGATTAATGCTTTGATCATTCCTGGTACTCATAACTGATCGTCAAAAACCCCCAAATGGCATTCCCGCTTTCCGATTCGATTATACGAAAACCCTAACAAACAAAATCCAACTCAAATCATCACCAAATCAAACTCAAACAGAAATATATGAAACTGTAACTGATAAACCTGTAATTCAACTACTTAACAGTCAATTCAACTTAAAAATTGAACAAAATTACCAAAAAAAAAAAAAAAAAACCTAAAATCGATCATAAGCTACAAAATTTGCAGCACATAATACAGGATCAAAATTAAGTGCATTAAAACAGGAAGTAAACAGATTAAAGTGAAATTGAAGAGAAAAAGGTCCCTAATTTGGAAGATGCAGTTTCCAATTGAAGAAAAATGGAAAGGGGGAAGATTTAGGGTTTTTTATGTCTCTATAAATGGGTTATATGAAGAAGGATTGTTCTAAAAGACTGATATATAATATCTAGAAGATATTTTACAAGTTACCCCCTTATAATTGAGAAATTTCAAAAATACCCCGTTAGACGGTATAAAGTAACTTGGTTAGCCATTTGGATGAAAATGGCAACAAGTAACAAACGTGAGGGGCAAAATGGTACAAAAAGTTCATTTTGGACGAAAATGGCACATGTGCCCAAACTTCAGGGATGATTTTGGCAATTAACTCTTTATTTAATATATTATAATAGTTTACTATTATATTTAATTTTAAAAACATATTTTTATTTTTTTCTTTTCTAAAATCATATATTTCTTTTATTAATTTTTTAATAATTCTTTTTTTCTTTTTTTATAACATATATTAATTTATCGATTAATTTGATACTTCTTTAATAACTTACGTTCATAACTTTTTTCTAAAAATTTAAGTACGTAATTGTGCTTGATTTTTTCCTTGACATTCCGTTATAAGTTTTGTTAAAAACGAAGTTGTACTCAAAATAAAGTATTTATTTGGTATTAGAAATCGGTACGATGATAAACTAAAGCCTTCTAATGGTTTGGCTTTCTAAACAACATGCTTTATTTTCATATCACGTTTGTTTTACATTATCATTTGTTCGATTTCGCCGCAACGCGCGACGTCAAAAAAAACTAGTTGATTATTATTAGGGACCGAAAGGTAATTTAGCATGACATGATTGGATTTTTTTGGCTCAATCTATCCACACACCCGGCTTACCTATTTGCACACTTTTGTGCCCTAGATGCCTCGTACAGGACTAGACGGGGCGTCTATACACTGAGTTTAAGGTGTTCTGAACTATGTGCCAGACATTGAATTTAAGGGATATATACCTAATACAGGCCTTGACGAGACGTCTTGAAGGGTGATGTTTTTTTTTGAGGGAAGAATTTGATGTTTTGGTGGTGTAATTTGGTGTGTTTTTGATGAAAAGGTGTATTTTTGTATAAATATTATACAAATATTTTACATTTTACTTAAAAAATACTAGCTCGTTTAAATATATGGTTCAAATATTTTACCGTTTTCAACATTATACCTTAAAAATATTAGCTCGTTTAAATAGTATAGGTTTTTAACCTTTTACTTTTTCAAATATTACCCTTCCTTTAAAATATTATATCGTTTAAAAATTATTTACCATTTGAACATTATAGTGTTTCCGTATTATACTTTCAAAGTCAAGGTTTTTACTATTTATTTTGAAATCGATGTAAGACAAACAATCATTATGTAATGCAACAATTGAAAACAAACTTAATATGACATATATAAAATAAGTTTGTACATCCATAGCAAAATATAAACTACAACTGAATACTTAATATTAATATGAGTTTTTTTATAATTAATATAGGTGTTATTGATATTAAAAAGAGAAAAAAAATATACGCCGCGTACAGGGCAAGACTGAGTGTCTAGTGTGGTCCAAAAGACCATTATAGCCCTGTGTTGCCCTAACTCAGGGGGTACAATAGTCTTTTAAACAATCCTAGACACCCAGTCTAGGCCTAAATCATGGCTAAAATGGAAATTAACCATTTGAGCAGAATAGTTCTCAAATGGTTAATTACTATTTTGCCCTGAGTTAGGCTTAGACTGCGGGTGTCTCAGGGCTAAAATAGTAATTTGCCATTTTATTTAAGACGGAGCGTCTAGCCTTTATGTGACTTATAAAGTGATTGATTTGACGTGGTACCAGGTTGACCAACTGGTCGGAGACTTGAACCCTAGACGCCTCGTCTACGCATGTACGAGACGTCTTGAATGTGTGAAAATAGGCCCTTGGGTGTGTGAATATGTAGACCCTTTTTTTATAACACTAAGTTTTACTGTCACTATATTTTACACTAAATACTGTAAAATACCTCTTTACCTAGATTTGAACCTTAAACCTCCTCTCTAAAAGGCATATTTCTACCAAATGGGTTAGCCCCAAATTTACATATTTGGAATTGGTTTTGATTTGGAAACTATGGAAAAGTCAAGATATTAGTGGGTCGGTGCACATTTAATTTAATGTTACGTTTCATGCAAGTTATAATGCAACTCTCTCTCATTATGTGTGTGGCTTACAATTTTTCATGCAGTCCAATAATATCCCTTGTTGATCCAGTCAAAATGTAACACAGACTTTTCTAAATCATATGCCTTCTTTTCATCGGCAGCAAGATCCGGGACTTAAACCGGCTTCTTCAAGTGCTTGATCGAATTCCGAAGTAAAACACAACCACAACTCCGTGTTTTGCCCAAGAATATACGTATGAAATCTATCCTGCCATCCAGGATACTCGTTCATATGCATGAGCTTTGGTGGACGATTATTACTTCCGGTTTCATTCTCGCTCAAAAGAAGACTTTGAATACTTTGATTTTGATTGGCAACAAACGCCCATTGATTGGCCGTAATTAAACCCGCTTGTGTTGGAATGGATGAGGACGAGGGTGTGGGAGACTGAGCCCATGAAGGTGATAAACCCTTTTGCGTATATGTGTTATCTGTATTCGCATCAGGAGTCTAACCCCAAAGGTGTGTACTCATGGTTAACTGAAGTCAAACAACTTAAACACTCACTGTGAACTTTCTGAGAAGCTACTGTGAAAGACTAGAGACCACGAAAAACAGTTATCCATGAAAGATATGATGGGTATTTCGTGAAAGAGATGGTAAAGTACTTCGTGAGCCCAAATCAACAAAGAAAAGAAATTGGCCCATGAAAAATAGCTGGCCCACGAAGAACAACCCAGACGAAAAACTAGGTGATTCGTGAGTGAGGTATTTCGTGAATCCCAAGCCCTAACCCCACGAATTACCAAGGCCCATGAAGAAAAACTGAGTCTTTCATCAAGATAGGCTCATGAAGAATAAGCTAGACGAAGAATCAAGTGTTTCGTGGGTATTGCCAAAATATCTATTTTTCGTGAAATGTATTTGGTGAAAAAGGTTTTTCGTCAGACTTAGTTTTTCACAGGTATGGATCTTCATAAAAAGTAGGTGAAGAGTGTCCTTTTAAAGAAGAATCTTGTTTCTGAACTATAGAAAGTTAGTAGGTGAATAACCAGATTTGGTTAAATGACAAACATTACAAAATACACCTTTCTAGTAAACTGAAAGTTATCTTTTCAAAATAGAGAATATTCCGGTAACAATGTCACACCCTGACTTTTGCGGAAGCGTATGTGTGTGACTTGATCAGTTTCATTGCATTCGATCACAACAAACAACTACATGCATAAAATTTAGAGATGTTCATCCATACATAGTTTTAAACATTACAAACATAATTTGTCCAAATTCCCAACCAACATGGGTATTAAGTTAAGATTACAACCCAACATAAGTTTTAAAGTTCCATAAAAGGACTTGATCTAACAAAAGTTAAACTTCACGAGGCTTTGCGTTCTATATCTCAACGAAGATTAGACACGTGAAACGTATCGTGGACACTGCTAAGTTCCTCTGGAAGCTCAGCTTGTATGCAACGGTTCCGATCCTTTCTAGGATCTCAAAAGGTCCAACGTAACGCGGGTTCAACTTTCCACGTTTACCAAAACGCGCTACGCCTTTCCAAGGTAAGACTTTTAACAAGACCATATCTCCAACCTCAAATTCCAATGGTTTTCGTCGCTTGTCGACGTAACTCTTCCGTCTATCACGAGCTGACTTGATACGATCACGTATCTGAGCAATCTTGTCTGTAGTTTCCTGAACTAACTCTGGACCGATAAGCTGTTTATCTCCGGTCTCCGCCCAACACAACGGGGACCGACACTTTCGTCCATATAAAGCTTCAAACGGGGCGGCCTGAATGCTGGTGTGATAACTATTATTGTAGGAAAACTCCACTAAAGGCAAGTGAGTATCCCAACTTCCACCAAAGTCCATCACACAAGCACGTAACATGTCTTCCAAAGTCTGAATCATTCGTTCACTTTGGCCGTCCGTTTGAGGGTGAAAAGTCAGTACTAAGGTTCAACTGTGATTCAAAAGCCTTCTGAAACGTCTGCCATATCCTTGACACAAAACGACCATCTCGGTGGGATATGATAGAAACAGACACTCCGTGACGTGCCACAATCTCCTTGAGATATATTTCTGCTAACTTATTCGTGCTATCTTTCTCGTTGATCGGTAGGAAATACGCGGAATTTGTGAGTCGATCAACAATTACCCAAATCATATCATGACCTCTATGGGTTCTCGGTAGCTTGGTAATGAAATCCATCGATATCTGTTCCCATTTCCACACGGGAATCTCAGGTTGTTGCAACAACCCTGATGGTTTCTGGTATTCCGCCTTAACTTTGGCGCAAGTAAGGCAGTTACCCACATATGTAGCGATATCGGCATTTATCCTGGGCCACCAATGAAAGTCCTTCAAGTCTTGGTACATCTTGTCGGATCAAGGATGGATAGAGTACCTTGACTTGTGAGCTTCATCCAAATAAGTGCGCGTAGATCGCCGAAGAATGGTACCCAAATTCGTTCCATGAAGTACATTGTCCCATCTTCCTTTGGCAATAATTGCGCTTCCATTCGGCGTAATGATTCAGCTCGTAGGTTATCCGGTTTAAGCGCTTCTTGCTAAGCTTCATGAATCCGGGTAGTGAGATCAGTTTGTACGGTCATTTCTAAGGCTCGTACCCTTAGAGGTTTTGCGCGCTCCTTGCGGCTCAAGGCGTCTGCTACAACATTTGACTTGCCTGGGTGATACTTAATCTTACAATCGTAATCATTCAACAGCTCGACCCATCTTCGCTGTCTCATGTTTAAGTCCTTCTGATCGAAAATGTGTTGCAAACTCTTATGGTCAGTAAAGATCGTGCAACGAGTACCATACAGGTAATGACGCCAAATCTTCAACGCGAATTTCACAGCTCCTAGCTCAAGGTCGTGCGTTGTATAGTTCTTCTCATGCACCTTCAATTAACGTGACGCGTAAGCGTTGACTTTGTCCCATTGCATCAACACGCAAACAAGACCTTGTCGAGAAGCATCAAAGTATACCACAAAACCATCGGTACCGTCGGGTAAGGACAAGATAGGTGTGTCACAAAGCTTATCCTTCAACGTCTGAAAAGCTGTTTCTTGTGCTTCACCCCAATCAAATCTTTTATCCTTCTGGGTTAGGTTTGTTAGTCGTTGAGCAATCTTCAAAAAATACTCTATGAATCTCCTGTAGTAACCCGCTAACCCCAGAAATTGTCGTATCTCAGTTGGTGTCTTTGGGGCTTCCCAGTTTTTGATAGCCTCAATCTTGGCAGGGTCAACATGAATTCCATTCTCATTTACCACATGACCTAGGAATTGCACCTCACGAATCCAAAATTCGTACTTCGACAGCTTCACATACAGTTGTTCCTTCTTCAAGAGTTCCAAGATAGCCCACAGGTGTTGCTCATGTTCTTCCTTGGTTCGAGAGTATATAAGGATGTCATCGATAAACACAATCACGAACTTATCCAGATACGGCTTACACACCCGATTCATGAGGTCCATGAATACTGCCGGTGCGTTCGTTAAGCCAAACGGCATGACAAGGAACTTGTAATGTCCATAACGAGTCCTAAAGGTCGTTTTAGGGATACTTTCTTCTTGTATTCACAGTTGATGATATCCCTACCTCAAGTAGATCTTGGAGTAGTAGCTAGAACCTTGCAATTGGTCGAACAAGTCATCAATCCTCGGCAAGGGATACCGATTCTTGATGGTTAACTTATTCAACTCCCTGTAGTCAATACAGATACAGAAACCGCCATCCTTCTTCTTAATAACAGCACTGGAGCTCCCCAGGGCGAGAAGCTCGGCCTAATAAATCCCTTTTCTAGCAGCTCTTGCAGTTGTGTCGAAAGCTCTTGCATTTCTGTCGGAGCTAGTCGGTAAGGCGCCTTTGCCATTGGTGCCGCTCCTGGCACTAGATCTATCCGAAACTCCACTTGTCGCGGTGGAGGTAACCCAGGCAAGTCTTTGAGAAAGACTTCTGGGAATTCCCTCACAACAGGAATGTCTTCTAGCCTTGGCTCCTGGTTCTCTTTGTCAATGATGTGTGCGAGGAAAGCTAAGCAGCCTTTTTGGAGACACTTCTGCGCCTTAATACAACTAATGACTTGTAGGGGCGTCTCACATTTCTCCCCATGGACTACAAGTGTTTCTCCAATCGGCAACAGGATGAGAATGGCCTTCTCATGGCAAACTACTTCCGCTCGGTTGTCGGATAACCAATCCATTCCGATAACCACATCAAAGCTGCCTAAACCAACTGGCAGAAGATCGATAGAAAATTCCCGCTCTCCAAGTTCAAGTGTGCAGACCTTGATAACTTCATCTACTTCGACTTATTTCCCATTTGCTAACTCTATAGAATAGGGAGTGTCTAGCTTACTTGCTTCTAGACCAAGTAGATTCTTAAATTCTATAGATACAAAGCTAAAGTCGGCGCCAGTATCAATCAAAATGGATGCATATTGTTGGTTAATAGGGAGCGTACCCGTCACAACATTCGGGTCCTGGCGCGCTTCACGAGCTCCGATCGTGAAGACTCTTCCTCGTGCTTGGTTCTCCTTAGGGCAATCTTTTCTAAAGTGCCCCACGTCACCGCAGTTGAAGCAACCTTGACCTCGACCATTACCTTTTCCGCCTTGGTTGTTGGTGTTATTGTTGTTGTTGTTGTTATTGCCTCCCTGATTGTTGTTACGATTTCCACCCTGATTGTTGTTACCACCTTGGTTGTAGTTGCCATTTCCTCCATGGTTGGGATATCTTGCCCAACAGGTATCCTTGCTGTGTCCTTCTTTTCCACATCTGTCACACTTAGGTCTCGGGCATCGACCTTCATGATGAAACTTGCATCTGTCACATCTCGGCTTAGTCCCCATATAACCCTTACCACTGGCCTCATTGGTGGCTCCGTACGCTTTCGTGCCACGAGGCGGTTTGTTTCCCTTCTTTTGTTTGCATTTGAGTTGTCATGACTTGCTTGAGGTTTGAGAACTTTCTTTTGTTGTTGCCCGAAGACTATACGTGAGTATCTTTCTTGTTTGTCTCAGTTTTTGAAAACTTTCCCATACGAAGAGCTTCTTCAGTAAGTGCAACACTCAAATCGATAGCCTCTGCGATGGTTGGAGGCTTTGAGGCAGTAACCATGCTCAGGATTTGAGGAGCTAATCCCCAGATGAATCGCTCAATCCTCTTGAATTCAGGCTCTACCAAATAGCGAACAACCCTAGATAAGTCATAAAAACGTTGAATGTACTCTTCTATCTTCGGCCCATCCATCTTCAAATTCCACAACTCAGTTTCCACCTTCTGGATTTCGGCCCTAGAGCAGTATTTCTTGCGCATCAATTCCTTAAGCTCGTCCCAGCTCAGCGCATAAGCAGCAGTTTCACCAAGGGTTTGAACCTGAAGGTTCCACCAGGAGAGTGCACCGTCCATGAACAACCTTGAAATGTAGGTGACTCTCTGCTCGGGTGCACATTTACTCATTCTCAGCACTGAATCAGTCTTCTCAACCCAACAGACGAAAGCAATGACACCTCATGTGCCTTCAAAGTTCAAGGGCTTATATTCTAGGAATTGCTTATAGGTGCAGCCTGAAACACATACAACAACGATTCACGAGTGAGCATTGACAAAGCACAATTGGAAATATCCAACAAATATGTAACGTGTCTTGGGTGACTAAACATTACCAGTGGGAGGATTGTTTCCTGAAGTGCCGCCGCTGTGTTCAGAGCGGAGGGCTTCGTGCTGCACTACAGCCTGCGATATGCGCTCATTGAGTTCAGCCTCAGTTCTCGGTAACGTGTTAGTGTTTGTGCTACGCCTGAGCGACATTTTCTTCTAGCAAGAAGTATCGGGTAGGTTAGACATTTTTCACCAAATAATTGTCTATGAGGTATATATATATATATATATATATATATATACATATAACATAAATAATCATCACATCAAGCGAATATGTAATCACATAAGCAACACATGCACATAATATCAACAATGTATAAATGAGAAAACAACCACTGAGCATTCATATATGTTTAACAACTTGGTACATTGTTTTTTATAGAAGAAAAACAAAATGGACTCGAGGTTACATCACCTCGGTCATACAAGTTTTTAACAATTCAAAAGTAGTAATCATTTTCCTTCTACATTGTCTTCTTGGGTCTTCAAAAGTCTTGAGCTCAGTCTTGATCTTCATGTCAAAAGTACCTGCAAAAACAAAGATCTAATGTGCTGGAGGTGGCGGGGGAGTAGGAAAGATCAGACTGCGGATATGTGCGAGCTCGTCCTCGAGCTCATGCACGCGTCGAACTAGAAAGCTGATCTGCTGCTCAGCAGTCAGAAAACGGGCATCGAAACCCTCAATAGAAACAAGAGCAAATGATGGAAATACAGGAGGAGGGAACGACGGTGGTGGTGGAGTAACGAACGGGTGGAGGATACGAAGGTGGTGGAGGCTGTCTGGCATCCGCCTCGCACTCTAACTCTAATACTCTACGACTAAGAATCTCGAACTGTAGCTGTAGAGAAAGGAGAAGGTCATCACGAGTGTGCCCAGCATGGTGAGAAGGGTGATAGGGATCTGATAATGGCATGGAATACGGAGGGAACCACTTGGGAGACTGATGATACGGGTCTGCCTCGAACGGGGAGAAATGAGGAGTAGGCATGAATCCAGCAGATGCTAGAGGGTCGAAGCTAGGAGGCTGTCCTGATGTACCCTCCCCAGGACGGGGAGCGGGTATCTCATGGGGAAAAATGGTAGGTAGGTCAAACTGGTGAGGATCAGCAGCGGGTGGGGGAAGTGGACATCCTGGAGCAAGAGTGGTAGGAGTAGTGTGTGGTGTATGTGTATCAAGTGGTGCGACTGGAAGTGAATCTACTGGGGATGAAACGAGAACATGAGTGTGATCGGGTGGTGGGGTAACCATGGGGATGGTGTCCAAACTGATATCGGTCGGATCAACACGTAACCCGGCCCGGCGGATCTCTATGGAAGACACGTCGTCGCTGACGTCTGAGGAAGAAATGTCGATTACTGAAACAACGGGCGAAGATACCTCCAGAATGGCGATGTCATGGACATCTCCATCGCCGATATCATCATCAGGATGACCAACGTGGATAACAGGGACATCCTCCTCGTCGTCGGAGACGACCATATCTCCAGGGACAGCAGCTAAAGGAATGACATCTAGAGGTATATAGTCAATGATGTGGGCCCCGTTGGGGTGGCCGAGTGATGATAAACTGGTTTAGCTGGGGACCAACAGACGTCGTCCACTAGAGGCTCTCCGTCATGAACCAGGTCAGGCAATGCGAATGGTCCAACAGCTAGAACTTCCAGCCCTTTGTCGTCAGATGAGGCAATATCGACAAAAGGCTCATCATCAGAAGATATATCCATGTAGGCATGATCATCATACACTCCACTACTAGCTGAGTTTGCCATGGCAGACCTGTCAAAATAATCCGTACACATATATGTATATATATCAATAAATTATAATATTACTTAGTATATATATAGGCAAATAAAGGCAACATATAACATGCGTTCACGTTGTTCATACGGGGGTCATTTCTAGTTTGGAAAGTCTACCCCATGTAGACTATACCATCTACTAATGTCCTTGCTTGTTTTTCTTTTCCTTTGAAAAATGTTTGTTCCATGGATCTTGGTGTTTTTGTAGATGCAATGAAAAATATTTTGTTGGTTGTAAAAAAATATTTTCGTGAGAGAATCCTAGTGATTGGTCTAGACTCGAGAAGGAATCATAGTTCACTACAATCGAAGCTCTGATACCAACCTGTCACACCCTGACTTTTGGGGAAGTGTATGTGTGTGACTTGATCAGTTTCATTGCATTCGATCACAACAAACAACTAGATGCATAAAATTTAGAGATGTTCATCCATACATAGTTTTAAACATTACAAACACAATTTGTCCAAATTCCCAACCAACACGGGTATTAAGTTAAGATTACAACCCAACATAAGTTTTAAAGTTCCATAAAAGGACTTGATCTAACAAAAGTTAAACTTCACGAGGCTTTGCGTTCTATATCTCATCGAAGATGGGATATACAAACCAAACCCTCCAAAAATATGGATGACGTCTAGACTTGAAAACCCAAAAACTTGTAGATAATGCCGCACCAAGATCCCTTCATCTTCCTGAAATACATGTAAGTTGAAAAATCAACAAAAGTTGAGCGAGTTCATGCATTTTACGTGCATGCGCATCAAATGAGTCTAAAAAACATTCGAAAGTTTAGTTGTAAGTAGGTATGAAAGCGTCTATGAACAGATCATTAATGTTTTGCAAGGACATTAATATATGTGACGACATAGGAAGTACTCAACCAGAGTAGCAAATTTTTAGTGTCGAATCACCTCGACCGGGACACAACAGCACTCAAAGTGGTCACCCATGGACCGTGAGTGGGGTTCGCCCTTACCCATTAGATCTAAACTTTGTTCCGTGGTCCTTAAAAGGATTAATGGCACTTCAGTTTCAGCCTATGCTCACATGATCTAATAGTTCATTCCTTAGCTAAATCATACCCAAGTTGACATGTATTTCACCCCCGAAAGTTATAAATCCGAAAAACAGTTAAGAGAAAAGGGGGACATGAACTCACAAGTTTGCGTCCGTAACCTCGTGTACCCAAAGTAGATATCCTCAAGCCGTACTACTACCTACACACGTGCGACATTTTATTAGACACTTAGGTCGTGTAACGACTCTTAGCCTTATTTATTTATTAAGACTTATTTTGAAATTCTGGTATACTTTGAGTTACACGCTTGGTGTATGTTGTATATGTAATTATATAATTCCAAATTATATATAAATATTAGTTAAAATAAGGATATTTTAACTTAATTCATTTCCATACAATTATTCGGAATATTGTTAAAAATAATATATCTTTAACTTGTTTTGTCATATGGTTCTCACATATATATTTTCCAAGTACAGGTATACTTGTATCTGCGTATTTACCAAGTGTTGGTAATGTATGTCGGTATGTGTTTATACGTATAGGAATACGTATTTTCTTGTATTTATTAAGTATTTTGATACTTAATTTATGTATAAGTTTCCGGAATATTATTTTGTACAATTAAAAATCTCCAACTTTATATTCTTAAAATATATATATTTTAAGAGAATTTTATAGAAAAATATCTATAATTTTATTTGATAAAAATATGTATAGTTCCATATTTATCTTCAAAATAATATATTTTTAAGTTTAAAGTTAGAAAAATATATATGTTTAGTTTTCACCAAAATAATATATTTTTTAGTTGTTCTTGAAAATATATATTTTCTTCCACTTCAAAAATAATATATTTTCTATTTTGACAAAATATGAGATATTTCATAATAGTTGTAAAAATTCATATTTTGTCGTTTGTTCGGTTTCAAAATACCGTTTATCAAATTTGTCAAGATACGAATTTATTTCCGGAATATTTATATATATATATAGTTCAAAGTATCCATTGTCCGAATCGTCTAATATTTGGGTATAAGTTATATATTTATTTTCTTGTGATTTTGGTAATATTCCATATTACAATATTTAGTATTTTGGTGTGATATATTACTTTCAAGTCCCTAATTTTTAATATAACTAATACAAGTAATATACATGTAGCACATAGTTTTTGTGACTTCTAAATATATATTTTCCTAAATATATGCTTAGTCATTTTTATTCTTGAAAATCAACATCCAATACTTGTAATTTTTATAACAAAATTTATGGCAAATTTTATATTTAAAACCATGATCAAAAATCACTTGTAAACACTTATTTAAAAATATTTTTCTAAGTGTTGAATTTTTACAAAAATTTTTCCATAGTTTCCCTTGAAAATGGAGGTTTCCATGCTTATTAGCATATCATTTTCTTTTCAAAAATTCATCGTCAATCATCAACAATTATCGTACAACTTACCATAAGCCATAAACATGCACTTTTACAAGATGGTATGAACTTGAAGATTTATAAAATCTTGTAGTAATTTAACATAATGTTTAACATGGTTTAATAACACTAAAATCATGATTCTTATTTCATAAAAATCATTTTTACAAGATTTCATTCTTTACAACTTATGACAAACTTTTACAAAAATTCATCTTCTTGAATTTTTCATGTTTTCCATACATCAAGTGTTCCATTTTAGCACATAAAACATGTTTACTTTCTTTTAAAACCAAATCATGTTAAATCTTGATGTAAACTTTATTTTCTTGAAACTTTTATCTTTGAAATCTTATATTTTTAAGACTTACAACTTGTAGGAATCATCATCCTACACAAAATCAAGTTCATCTTCAAGTTCACGCTTAACATAAAGGATGATCAACATAGATCTTTCAAGATTCATCCTCATACTTGCTAGATCATGTTTTAAATCATCATCTAGCAAGCTTTTATGTGGTGATCTACACCATACATTCAAGAAATCAACAAACAAGTTCATCACATACCCTTAAACAACTTAGATCTTCATGATTTCAAGCTTTATGTTTATGTTCATGTTCTTGTTTTGGTGTGATTCTTTAAATCTTTAGTTACTACATACTTTAACTACTAAAATCAAGTGTAAAAACAAGATCAAGAGAGCTTACTACTAGCACAAGGGCTAGGGAAGATCAGGATGCAAGATGAAGAAGAAAATAGGTGGGTAATAGCTCCACAAGATGGTCCTTCAAATCTGCTTGCTTGCAACCTTCCTATGTATGCTTGATACACCTTAGAATCACCTTAGATTGCTTGGAAATGGGCTAGAAAATGATAGTGAAGAAAGGGGTGTTTGGCCGAGATCTATGTAGAGGGAGAAGAGAGTGTTTTTGAGTTTGAAAGTGTTGAGAATGATAAGTGTGGTGAACTAATGGTTTTTATTATCTTACTTCCAACATTATGTTATACAATGGTCAATGTGTTCAATATCTTTACTACAAACCCAATATTATAATCAAGAAATTAGGGGATTGGTGGGGCTCTTGTTGACCGTCCACCAAGGGGAGGGGGGGTCTTGGTTAGATTTCAATTGTAAGTTAACTAATCTAGTTAGAATTCAAGTGTTAATTTAGGGGTTTAATGTGTTTAGGCATTTAAGGTGTAATATGGTGTTTAGTGTTAATAAACTAGCTTTATGATGTTAAAACAATGCTTCTAGTTCAATTTTGGTGTTTCGGGTAGTGTCCAGTTGTTCGTTTGGTTACCGGTTCGTTAAGGTGCTAAATTGCGCAGTTTGGTGTGTTATGAGATACCTTTTATGACAGTTTTCATTCCCGACACTTTACAAGTTATTCTGGACACTTAAACCTTGTTTCTGCATAATATTTTGATGTTAAATTGCTGAATTTTGCTAATTTCTGCAGAATTCTGCATTTAGGGTGTGTTTCGGGTACTTTTTAGTGCTTAAATCGTCACTCGAAAGACAGTTTTATAACCCTTACTTTCCTACATAGAATTCTAGTGTAAACTTTGGTTCCGGGACTCAATCTGTGTCCTATCATGATGTATGTCTGAGTACTGAACTCTAGTCAGTACTACTAGTTTATCTGATTATTGTGCTAGTTTCGTTCTGTGCACTAATTTAACTGTTTCAAGTTGCATTTAACAATCATAGGTAACATGCAACATGGAATGCATTTGTAAGCCTTTTGAAAGTAAACAGGAAATAATTCATATCATAAGTTCAATCATGCACAACCATATATTACTGTTGACATCGTACGGAAATACATGGAAAAGTGCCAGTTGTCACAAACAATTCCGACCAAACTACTTCACCGGAAAATATGGCGAACAAGATTTTGCTAGAAATTTTAAGAAAAAACGTATTTTAACATGTCTCCATGTGCTTTAACAAGGTTTTTATGAAAATTTTCTGCAAACAACAAGTTTTCCTTAACTTTTAACCCATTTTGCTTTCAAAAACTTGAATATCTTGTTTAATGTTCAAGAAAACTTTCAGAAACCTTCAAGAATTTGCTCGAAAACACAACAAGAAGCTTGGTTTTAACAAGGAAGAGAGCCAAAGCTCTGATACCACTTGTAGGTCCACTCGGATGATCAAGTTAAACGTACTTTCTTGTTATGTAACACACCCACGAGTGCGGAATCCAAGTGGGTATGTAAACCAAGCCAAAGAACACAAAATACAAGAAAAGGTTCAAAGTTTAAAGCTCAAAGTGTATATTCTAGTAGAGTTTTGTTACAAGATGATACAAGAAATTCTCTCAACTCTCTGGTGTGCTCTTCTGTTGTTCTGTGTTCTGCAAGTTGATTTATATAGGCAACCATGTTGTAACCTCACGAAAGAGGGTATTGGGCCCAATCAATGGCCCACGAAAGACACAAACCCACGAAGAAGTAAGGGTTCTTCGTGGACCTTATATCAACGAACAACTAATGGACGAAACATGGTTCTTCGTGGGGATCATGATCAGCGAAGTATTATGTCCACGAAGAAGGTTCTTCGTGGACTCCTATGAATGATTCAAAGTCTTTCGTTGACATGCTGCACAAACAGAAACTTTGCAAAATACAAATACTGACTAACAGACTGCACATGCGCAGCTGTTTTACATCAATTACAATCTTAACAACGTACCGAGTCAAGATGGGAGGATATCTTGACCTCGGCCTTCACTTCGTAACGCAGTCGAACCGGAACGAGTCGCATCCACATAATATGCATCAACAATGTATTAATTTTTCTTTTTAAATTCGAGTCAAACCAAGTCGAGCCCGAGCTTAGATTTGCAGCTCGGTTTTAAATCTGAGCTAAGCCGAGCCGGCTCGGTTCCGAGCCCGAGCTTGCCCTAGCTCGGCTCATGAACAACCCTACTTCTAGGGGAGTAGGGGACTGATTAGCTTGAGGAACAAGATGTTTTCGATTAGATAGTTCAAAATTTGCCCATGGCTTTATAGCCTAGTGGCATCTTGGTGGTGGGATAAGGCTTTGGGACCAATAGGTCCTGGGTTCGATTCCCACAAGGGGGGGGGGGGGGGGGGGTTTCCCATGTTTATTGGGTTTCCTCCTGAATTGGTGTGGCATTATGCCTAGTGGAGATGGATATGATCGGGTGGTTCCTCTGGTGGGACGATGATACTCCAGTGGTCCGTCAGTGATCCAAATTTGCCGTTCAAAAAAAAAAAAAAAGATAGTTCAAAATTTAATACGTTAGATACATGGTACATGGGGTTGATCTAATATTAAAGTGACATGATAAATAGTCGCAAAATCAATATTGGCATTCACATAAAAAGACGTGATTTCTTTTATGGTTTAGAAAATGTGACACAGTTATGAGTTATCCATTATTTGGATGCTATAAACTATTAATAGATGATGTGATTATTTCGTTCATCTTCTAAAAGATAAAGAAATCACTCGGTCATATTTATTCCATGGGTTCATCATATTTAACGTCAAACTGAAACGTTGACAAATTATTGTGGGATGCAGTGGGCATATAGCTAGGACTCTGCAGTTGGTTTTCATGCAGTGGACAAATTATTAACGTACTATGGGACGTACTCTGAATCATAATTGAATGTGTAGGTTATGTGGATTTTCCACCCGGTCGGATCCGTAAATCGGTAAATTGCCAATTAGCCAGACAAGCAAAACCAGTGGCGATTCATACCAGTTGGATCGAAAATTGTATCAAAAAATGTCAAACTTCAACTCATCCCATTTTCAAGATCTGCACAACTTCCATCTTCAAGCTTTAACAATATTCCTCACAAGTTGTTTGATAATACCGTTGTGAGTTCCATGATTACGTTCTAGACTAATGTTTTAAAACGGGCTGGTCATCAAACAAGTTGCACAAACCATCCGGCTTCTTTCTGCATTACCATAGTCGCACTCAGACCATCCAAATTCATTTTTTTTATGAAGATGCTGTACAGCATCATTCCCATTTTTTTTCTGCCAGAAAGCATTTAACGTTATCAGTTAATTCTTATGCATATTACCTTTAAAGCTTAGGTAATTTGGCACATTAATAATAGAGGTGCACATTTTCGGTTTTTTTTTTCTTTTCCAAACTAGTTAGGTTTGGGTCAACAATGGTCAAAACTGGTTCCGGTTGGGAACCGGGTTATGATTTGAAACAGGATCGGTTCAATTTTAAACCATTTTTTTAGGGTCGGTTAGGTTTTTACCGATTCCAAACCGGTTTTAACGGAAGAGCTCTCAAACCGACGTCAAACCAACAGTTCGGTTTTAACAGGGACCACCAAAACCAGCTACAAATATAAAACATAGTTTTTATTTAAGGCTCTTTCTATTCTCACACCCTTTTCACTCTATCTCTCTCGATATATATCTATGTATATGTAGAGAAAGATAAAGGGGAGGGGTGTGTCAATATTCACACCCTTCTTTAAAAGATGAATATAAATGTTTAAAATCCTAAAACATCACAAATAATCAAATAAACTTAACTGGTCAAATTAAGAGAAAAATACGTCAAAGTCACCCGAACTTTTGGCTTTAACTCCAATAAGCAATGTTTTAAAAACCGGTTTTTAAATTAAATCGGATTAGGCTAAAAAATGGTTCAATCGGTTGAACCAGGTTGTACCGAGCGGTTCAACCGGGTTGGCTAGTTAACTCTATTATTTCATAAATTACAACATCAACTCAAAAGTTAATCCAAAAAAATGCATGATTATATATTAAAAGATAAACCTAAAGCTAATCCATAATAAAAAATAATCCAAAAGATAATTGAAAATTATTCAATTTTCTAAAAAGCTCTTTTAAATGAAAGTGTACAATATGTTTAAGTCATTTGAGTGTTAATACATCAAGTTCATGATCGCATAAAAGATGAAATTCACTATTATCGCTATTCTCGTCAACTAGAGAATAAATATTTTCGTTTCATACAATATTAAATAAGAAGTTTTAGTTACGAATAATTATAATATTTATAAATTACATAAGATAACTAACATATATAATAAAATAAGTAACAACCCAAACTAAAACAACTTTGGGCCAGTACCGGTATTACGTTTCAAACCGGTATACCAGATTTTACCGCTGGTACAAACCTTAAGCCGTTTCACTTATTTACCGGGGTGTTTCGTATCGGATTTACGTCTGGAAACGGTAATACCGGTATAACCGGCCAGTATTTACCGGTTTTTAAAACACTGCCAATAAGGCTCCCGAACTTTTGGCGGAAAAAAACAATTAAATATGCCAATAGATGTAAAATTACAAACAGCAAGATGTAAAATTACAAACAGAAAGAAAGTCTGTGTCACAATTTATAAATAACAAACTTAAATACTCAAAGACTGGAATTTGAATAGTTGGTTTTGAATCCAAATCACCTCTTAAGGATACTCAATGTTGTCAGTGCCTATCTCTACGTAGTAGCAGTCTCTATATTTTAAGGTTGACTTTGCTAATCTTGAGGTTGTTTTTGTGAAGGATGTAAAACCACCCGACTCAAGCTGCTCTCTAGACCCAGTAATACGCAGGCCTTTCAATTGAAATATGCTTGGTGGAAGACGACTTATGCCCGCACCATGTATCTCTAACTCTTTCAGACATTCTAAACACCCAAGTTCCTCTGGCAGGTTCTCAACTTGCCAACAATTGAAGAGATCTACACACTTTAAACATTTCATCTTACATATGCTGTTTGGAATGCTTTGTAAAGATGTACACCAACCTAAGTCTAACTTCTCTAAACATTCTAAACACCCAAGTTCCTCTGGCAATTTCTCAACTTGATCACAAAAGGAGAGATCTAAACATTTTAAACATTTCATGTTACATATGCTGTGTGGAATATCTCGTAAGGATCTACACTGTCTTAGCTTTAACTCCTCTACACATTTTAAACACCCAAGTTTCTCGGGCAATTTCTCAACATTTTTACAACCCTCGAGACTTAAATATTTTAAACATTTCATCTTACATATGCTACTCGGAATATCTCGTAAGGATGTGCAATCCCTTAGACGTAACTCCTCTAAACATCCTAATCTGTATATATCTTCTGGTAACTGCTCAATAATCCAACAATTAATAATTTCAAGTGATTTCAGATGTTTCAACATACAAAAGCTATCCGGAAGATGCTGAATCTCTAACCAGCTCAAAGATAGCTTCTCTAGACTTTCAAACTGCCGCAGATCCCCAGGAATGCTGCCTTGAAGTGAAAGCCCTCTTAAATGTTGTAAACCACCAATAGTTGCAGACCAATTCTCAAGGTATTCGCAAGGGCATAGACTAGAATAAAGAAGCTTCTCAAGATTTCCCATCCATGAGGATCCAGGTTCATCTGTTTCACAATGAAACCCAAAATCTGGCAATTTATTATTACAGTGCAGTGGGCATTTACGTATGCAATGTGCCTTCATATATGATGTTGCTACAGAATAAAGCTTAGCTGAGATGCGTTGTTCATCAACCTCAAAACTTTCAAAATTTGAGTGAGTGTCTAAGCGAAAGTAGACAAGCTTTTTTAGACATCCAACTGGAGCATGAATTTTTAGAAGACAATGACATTTTGAAAGCTCTAATTTCTCAAGATTTGGAGTCAGCTCAAGGTTAAGGTTACTCACCTTAGAACCCCTGATTTTAATGTCTATGAGCTTTGGACATTCAATAGGCATGTGGATTTCGAACTCATTGCATGCATCAAGATCTAACTTCTCAAGATTTGGAGTCATCCCGAGGTTTAGGTTACCCACCTTGGTTACATGGAGGATGAGGATTTTGAGGTTCGGACATTCAACGGGCATGTGGAGTTCTACAAAGTCAGCACATTCTCTAAGATTTAACTTCTCGAGATGTGGAGTCATCCCAAGGTTAAAGTTACTCACCTTAGAATGACTGAGATCGAGGATTTTGAGGTTCAGACATCCAACCGGTATTTGTAGTTCAACAAAGTTGGAACATTTTCTGAGATCTAAATGTTCAAGATTTGGAGTCATCCCAAGGTTAAGGTTACTCAACTTAGAATGACTGAGATCGAGGATTTTGAGGTTCGGACATTCAACCGGCATTTGTAGTTCTACAAAGGCATAACATTCTCTGAGAACTAAATGCTCTAGAAGTGGAGTCACCGCAAGGTCAAAGGTTCTCAAATATGAAGCGGAGAGGTCAACGAATTTAAGCTTATTAAGAACCTGTCATGAGGAAAAAAACCGATGAATGTTAGTGTAATACGAAATATAACATTATATGCATTATGCAAAACAACCGATCAACCATTTTCTACCTTTCTTTCTCCCCCTTCCCAGAGTTCAGTGATTTTGCTACAAGCCATTTCAAGGTTAACGAGCTTATTTGCTCGAAATGTTTTAGGTAAACAACAAAAAGGGTATTGACACCAATAAAGAGATTGTAAACCATCTGGTAAATAATTGCTAACTTCATCAACTTTCTCTACGCTATATACCTCCCCCACATAAAGCCATCTAAGTTCCTTCATCTTTACAAGACCTTTCATAATAATTGCTGGATTGAGGTGTGTATACCCGAGTTTTATGCATTTTGTTTCTTCAGTACCCTGTAAATAGAAAAAAGGCTTATATCAAATTTTTGTCATAACAAATAAAAATGTTCTAGTTTTCCACCTTCAAATAAACTTGAAGCTTACCAGTTCATTAACTAATATATCTTCAATTTCCTCTTTAATCCATAATCGACTATGTCTACTAGGCTCATCAGGGTGCAAACGCCGAACGATACTCTTGCCCATTTCTTCTAGATGGTCATGCATGAACAACAATTCAACATCTTCTCCATCATAGTGTTTAACCTTAGATATAGTTATCAAAGATTTTTGTACAAGAGCTCTTAGACCGATCTGAGCATGAAATCCACGGCTTTCAAGTATTTTGATTGCTTTCTTCTTCTTTTCACCTTTCAATATGCAAGCAATATCCAGAAATATTCCTTTTTGATCATTCTCTAGACCATTATAGCTTAATTCTAGTTTTTCTAGAGTTTCCTTCACTGGAATTGTTTTTAGTCTTTCAATGGTATCTTTCCATTCACCCTCAACTCTATCATAAAGAAATGAACCCAAAACTTTGATTGTTAAGGGAAGGCCAGCAGCATAATGTACAACCATTCTTGATAGCTTTTCATACCCATGATTTGGAATCTCTCTCCCAAATGCATACCTACTGAATAGGCAAATTGCTTCCTCGTCTGATAACAGACATACATCATGAATATAGTTCACTTGATGCGCCTTCAACACTTGCTCATCTCTTGTTGTGATGATGATTCTACTTCCCGTCTTAAACCAAGTAGGCTCACCTGCTAACGCTTCCAGCTGCCCTATATCATCCACATCATCTAGAACTAGAAGAATCTTTCCATTACCCAACATCTTTTTCATCATATTTTTTCCGTCTGAAACACTTGGTACAACAATGCTTTGATCATTTAACACAGTTGAAAGGACGTGTCCTTGCAACTCCTTCAAACCAGAGCCTTGTGAAACTTCTCTTACATTTTCGACAAAGCTTCTACCTTCAAAGTGAATGGATATATAATCAAAAACAGCTCTCGCCAAAGTGGTCTTCCCACCACCTCCCATCCCCCATATCCCTATCATACGAACATCATCAGAATCAATTTCTAATGATGAAACTACATCCTTTACCCGAGTCTCCATGCCTACTAACTTCCCATCAACTATCGGATTAAAGAAATGTAGCTTAAGCGAAACCTCTTCAACAATTTGTTGTATGAATTTTGCTTCATGTCTGTGTGTTAAAATGATTTATTAGATTACTCAGAATCCCACATGAAACCTGAGATGACACAGATAAGAAAGAAACAGAAGTGAAGAATACCCATTAAAAGTGTTCTTCAACTCCATCCCGGCCAGGCCCGCTGCTTCTTTCATGGCATTTCTCCACCTTCCAACATTATCTTCATTTTCCTGTTGGGCAAAGTTCAAAACTTTCTTAGTATGAACCCATCGCAACAAGTACAAGATATTTGAATCAGAAACTTCTTCTACTCCAAAACACAAAGTGTTCACTCGATAATACAAATACAAATGCAGACATGTAGTGATATAGATGTTACTAGATCTATGGTCACTGAAGAACAGAGACAGTCAAGAGATAGAACAGAGCTCCAACGACCTTTTACATGTTTTGCAAAGGCTTCTCCAACCGCCCCACTTTGATTGCGGACTTCGGTTGGTTCCACATCAAAGAAAATCGGGTAAGCAGTATGCCCTGTCATCTCCTGGCACTTCATAATCTCCGCGAGCTCATTTAAACACCATGATGAAGATGCATAGTTCTTGGAGAATACAATGATGTAAAATCTCGAGTCTTGTATGGATCTGATGAGCTGCTCCTTGATCCTTTCACCTTTGTCGATTGTTTCATCATCTTTGTAAGTAAGAATGCCTTTATTCACAAGAGCAACATAGAGATGATCAACAAAGGTCTTACGGGTGTCTTCACCCCGGAAACTCAAGAAGACATCGTACTTGAACCTCTTTTGAACTGATGAAGTAGAAGCCATTGAATGGAATGTATGATTTAAGGATCGAATGGAATGAAATGAAATATTGATTAATTGGGGAAAGTTTAGCGAGCCGAATGGAAAAAGAGATGAAGAACCATCAGGAGGCGTTAGATATTTTGTTTGGAAAGCAAAGACAAATACTTTTTCTCTCTCATTTTCAATTAAATAATATTATCATCACATTTTTTTATTTCCTTCACTCACAACCACTTTCAATATATATTAAAAAAAATTATACTGGGTGAACAGTGTCCCCCCAAATATACAGATAAACAGTAACATTTTATCTCTCCTCCACTCACAACCACTTTTTTTACCCTTTACAATATAAAAACCCACCCTCACAAGTTTTGATGAATTGGATTAGAATGCTCTTACATAGACAACCTACAGCCTCTTATTTGGTCAAGATTCATACTCTAAAATTTCAACGAAAATAATAGGAAGTTACACAAAAACTTTTCCATTTTACAACTTCTTTATAATCCCTAAAATAAATTTGTACATTCTCCCGAAGCATAATAAATTACAACAAAATACATAAAAAATAAATGTTTATAATATATGTTCCACTTAGCTATCACAACAGAACAAACTCTTACGGTTTCAGAAAAAGCGACAAATTAAATGGCTAGGGTTGATTAGATTCATCGGACCGGCTAACACGTACCAGGGCGACCGAAGAAACCAAAAAAACAGAATTTATCACTGACTAAACCAAGAAAAGACGCTTTGATTTTTAGCCCTATAAATCCATAAAATACAATTTCAACTAAAAAATAATCCAAAACTACATAATTCCATAATAAAAGTATTCTAAAAGTTAATCTATAATATAAAAATAATCCGAAAATTCACTATTGTTACAGTTTTGGGCGCTAGTACTGGTATACCAGTTTAACCGGTATAACCCAAATAACCGGCCGTACAACTTCTTTACTGTTCCCACAATTTACCGGTATGATTCGTGCCGGCTAAGCTTCCGGCATCCGGTTTAACCGGTTCAACCGGCAGGTTTAAACCGGTTTTTAAAACATTGAATATAGTACTTCACTTTTGGGATTTTTTGCCATGTCATCCAAACATTTAATTTGCTTTATTTTTTCTATCGAACACTTGGATGAAATGGCAAAAAATCCCAAATCTCTGAGACGATTTTAGTAAAAAAGTCAGACGTTTGAATGAAAATGACAAAAAATTTCAAAAATGAAAGACTATATGGTACAAAAAAGTTGGTTTGGATGAAAATGACCAAACCTCAGGGACAATTTTGGCAATTTACTCTGAGACAAATAACTAAACACTTAATCTACAAAATAATACGAGTTCCTTTCATTACAACAAAATGTTTTAGTATGACATTCATCAAATTGGTTATAGGTGTTCAGTGTTCTACAAGATACAATATTCTATTTAAATTTTAAACAACTAGGGATTAAATAAGCGTGATTGAAAATAGAGACACTGAAGCACGAGAATTGAAGAGCTTACTTGGGGTGTTTAGTTCTTATAGGAACATTAATCTGATTGACAAACAAACAATACTTTAAAAGAGAGATTTAATTAACTGCTCAGTGGATTTCAAGATTAGCAGAGTTGAAAGGAGGAGTGAATTGCAAGTTTTGTCATTTAATTTTATATCATATTTCAGGTGATGTTCTTTGTGTTTAAAATTGATGAGTTTTGTATTTAATGGTTTAAAATTTTGTACGTTATATCTTTTAGCTCTAACTCGTTTAGTTTTTTTTTTTTTTTTGTTAAGTATGGTCTTGTGCCGTGCACATCCATTGTGTATAAAATAACACACACACATATATATATATACATATATATGGAGCCGCTAAAATAGAAACCATCCCTAGTTGTAAGAACCGCGAGAACCACTCTCAACCAATCAGAATAAGGGGTAATTTGGTCATTTTCTTCAAATGTCCAATCTCTGATCTCTCCTCTGTCTTGTTGCCCTTTAAGTCTCCTACAGAGACTTCTCTCTCCTCATTTCTATCTCTCCTCTTAGTCTCTCTCATCAAATCTTCATCATCTCCCTGTGATGAGAGAAACTATGTTTCCCCAGAAGCACCGCCGGTGACCCCCTCCTTCTCCGGTGACAAGACCGACGACCCCTCGTTTCTCCGCCCTTCTCTCCTCTGATTTTCTGTTTACACTTAGAAAATGGGGGTCTTGATGAGATGAGGTATGATATCTGGGTTCATGAACTTTTTGTGGGCTTGTGTTTATACTTAGAAAAAGGGAGCTTGATGAGAAAGGCGGTGTAGTGGGGTTTTCTTTAGGATTTTTCTGGGGGGGGGGGGGTTCTTCCGGTGGTAGGGGTGGCCCGACGGTGTTGGCGGTGCTGTTGTTGGAGGCGGTGGCTGTGTGAGCGGCGGGGACGACGCCGCCACACAGGGGTGGGTGTGGCATAAACCCTCGTCGGTTTGTGTCGCAACCCCCGACCCCTGCCCGGGAGCGGGCGGTCGCGAGCTACTCACCAGCGAGTGGTATCGGTGTTTATTAATTGGCAGCGGAATACATCAGGATCGTAGTTAGGAAATATTTTTATCAGAGTAAAACACCAAACTTTTATAATAATAATTTATGGGGATAAAACCCAAGTTTATTTGACAATATATTGATAGGGATAAACCCTAATTATTGAATACAAAATGTCTTGTTTATTTTAGGTAACTTTTATAGCCACTATCCCAAGCCTTCAGTGCTCTCCAGCTGGCTTCTATTGGGCTTTCATATTATGTTACCTGAAACGCGTTTTAAAACATTTTGTCAGCAAGAAATACTGGTGAGTGAATCCGAAGTTAATCAAAACATGTTTTTATCATTTTACAGCATTGAGGGCGATCTCGCAATTACATTTATTTATATTTCTACTTTAATTACCACCCACGGTACTGTCAATCCATGACTGGTGGTCATGTTACTACTCATAGTGTAGTAACAAATTTTGTATACAAAACCCCAACATACCGACGATAATTGTAGAATACAAATACTCAATCACTGTTGAATATAATTTAAAACATTTGAGATTTTGTAAAAACAGTTTACAAAAAGAAGGATTACTCACTTTGCAAGTTTATATAATACTAAGGCTTCCTGGGACTTTCCTGATTATTATCTATTAAATCAAATAATGCACACGTGTTAGTAAAATAACCCAATTTAAATTAACCATACAACCCGAGATAGAATTCCAATGACTGAGTCAGGCAGAGCCGACATGCATTACGGAAGTCCTAAATCAATCGGGTGTATACACGAGACAGAATTCCAACGACTGAGTCGGGTAGAGCCAACATGCATTACGGAATCCTAAATCGACCGTGTAGGGTAATAGCAGGGTTATAGTACTTACAACGAGGCAAAGCTTCGCTTCTAAAGTGGGTGTTGTTATGGGTCATTTTCTGAGTATACATATCCTGACTAATATCCCGCTTTTAATTGTTTATTTGTGACCAGGATACTGGACGGGGATATTGCTAACATCCTGGGCGATATCCTAAGGTTGAGTAAATTAAACACGTGCAGGTTAATGGCTGTAAGTTACTAACGGTCATCAGGACTTCTTCTCCTCAAGACTCGGGCGTGTTTGTTATGAGGAAGCCGTTGAACCCGAAAGACTTGGTCCTCAACGTTCGAGTGGGAATATTCGCTGGATCCCGGAAGTTTAGGATAGTTTGTTACATTATCTTTACTATAAATAGATGGGGGTGGATCAGTTTAAGGCACGCAATTTTACACTTACACTCTTGAACACTTTTACTCTCTAGCTCATCGCAAACACCACACTTAAACACTTGTACTCAAATTACATTGTATCCTGATATTTGAAGCAATAGAAGAACAAGGCAGTTGCGATTGTCAGCTCCCGAGGTTTTATGCCGGCGATCTAGATTGATCAAGGGCTTTCCTCGTACATCACGTGTCAACCTTTACATTTTCGCTCATTGTTTGATTGTAGATACAACTCTATATCCTGAGCTGTATCCTGAAACTGTTTTCATATCTAACTTGATTAACACATTTTTCACACATATTTCTAGCACACTACCTCACTTAACTAATTTGATCACTTAATTGCTTCGGTAATTTTTGACCAAAACAATTTGGCGCCCACCGTGGGGCAAGTGGTGCTACTTTTACTAAAAATCTTTGTAAAATCGTTAATCGGTTTTCTATTTTCAAAACTCTTTGCCACATTGTTTACAATGGCCTCAAGATCAATCATGAGCTCTTCCACTATGTCTGCTACAACCTCTGCTACTACTGGTTCGGTGCTTCCACCACCTCCTCCAAGGATGCCGTTTTCTTCACAATCTCAAGATGTTATCCCTACTCGGAGTGTCCAGGAATCTGCTCCCGTTCTAGCCTCTAATGATGAAATTTTGACTTTATTTGGAAGTGTGCAGGAACAAATGAGGCAGCAGCAGGAAACTAATCAAATGCTGTTAAGAGAAATACAACTCTTAAAAGCTAGCTCGAGTAGACCCGCTGAAGAAACTGTCACTCCTATACAGCCCAGAGCTTTGAACTTCAGTTCCGCAGTATACACCGAGGATAATAGGGGGAATATCGTCCCAAGCCATTCTCAGAATCATACCCCTGAGATACCCTCTTCTGTCAGGATATCGACTGTGAGAAGTTCAGGATATGGCCAAAATCCTCAGAACGGTAATGTGTCAAATAATAATATTCTTGCTACTAACAACAATGGCTCTTTGCAGGATGTAGGTATGACGTCAACATTTACCAGGGAGCTCCAGAAATTGAAGGACATGATATCCAGTGTACCTGGAGTGGTCCAGCCAATTCCGGAAGTATCCCAAGACAGCCACAGGATATCCCGCTTTGCATATCCTATCTGTGATGCTGAAATCCCAAAAAGATTTCAGACTCCCAACATGAAGCTGTATGATGGGACTACGGATCCTGAAGAGCATATTGCCCAGTATAGGGAAAGAATGGAAATTAACCCTATCCCTCCAGAGCTCAAGGAAGCATGCTTGTGCAAGGGATTTGGTTCTACCCTGACAGGATCAGCCTTAAAATGGCTGTTAAACGTCACTCCTCACTCAATTACTTCGTTTGCTCATTTGGTTAATTTATTTAACAGTCAATTTTCTTGTAGTCGGAGTTTTGAGAAACTAACCAGTGATCTTTACAGGATAACTCAAGGGCCTCAGGAATCCTTGAGGGATTATGTGAACAAATTCAGTCGAGAATCCTTGGATATCCCACATCTTGATGTTGCAACAGCTGTGCAAGCTTTTAAGATGGGGTTACAAAAGGATTCTCAGTTTTATCAGGATCTTGTAATGAATCCCTGCAGGAATCTCGACGAAGCTCGTAACAGGGCTTTGAGATATATCCGTTTGGAAGATGACAAGAAGATGCAGGAGAGGATGAATTCTACCTCAACCTATGAATCAACTAATAGGAAGTCAGAAACCTCATATAAGCCATATCGCTCCAGGCCATATGGCAGAAATGATAACAAGAAAGTGAATGCTGTTGAAGACGAGGATCCTGAAGAATATCCTGACTTATCCGAATACTGATTTTCTGTTAATATACCTGAGTTAATGTATGCTATGCAGGGTTTAGGGGACAAAGCTAGGTGGCCTCGAAAGAACCAGCAGAAAGCTGATTGGAAGGATAAATCCAAATGGTGTGCCTTCCACGAAGACTTCGGACATATGACCGAGGATTGCATTGCTTTAAGGAAAGAGATAAGTTACCTGTTAAGCAAGGGGTATCTGAAGGACTTGCTAGGAAAAAAGAAGAATAAAGGGCAGGATCCCGAGAAGGATCCTGAACGAGCAGCATCACCCCAGCAGATGCCAAGATAATTAACTTTATTTCAGGAGGATCCGACATTTGTGGGACTTCGTACTCGGCGGCCAAGAGACATGCAAAGGAAGCTAAGAGTGAGAAGGGAGAAAGACCAGTCAGAATGACTACCCTCACAACTGATAAAGTGATCACTTTCGATAGTGATGACAGGGATACTGTTCAGGATCCTCACCATGATGCTTTAGTAATAACATTATATGTGGCTAACCATTTTGTATGCAGGATACTGGTAGACAACGGTAGTTCTGTCAATATAATTCAGCTGGAAACATTGAAGAGGATGAATGTATCTCCGATGGACATTACTTCGAAGTCCACTGTGCTCGTTGGTTTCAGTGGAGAAGCTAGGAATACCGTAGGGGAGATAAAGTTACCAGTGTATGTTGAAGGGGTCAACTCGATACAACGCTTCTGTGTGATGGACTCCTTATCCTGCTATAACATCATACTGGGAAGACCATGGATTCACGATATGAAGGCTGTGCCATCAACATATCACCAATGCATCAAGATCCCTACCCCTTGGGGAGTTATCAAGGTGGAAAGTGATCAACAGGAAGCGAAAGAATGCTACTCATCCTCAATGAAATCTTCAACTAAGCCTAGTACAGCATAGCAATTAAAGATGCGGGCCCAGGATATTGTGGAGGATTCGGAGCAGGATGTGAAGAAAATTATCCTGGATTAGGATAATCCTGATATCTCGGTGCTCGTAGGAACCAATATCCCTCAGGATATTGAAAAGCAGTTAACTAACTTTTTGAAATGCAGGATGTCAACGTTTGCCTGGAAGCATGAGGATATGGCAGGCATATCCAAAGACATTATCACCCACAAGCTTGGAATTGACAAATCATTCAAGCCTGTTCAGCAAAAAAGAAGAAAATTTGCTCCTGAGCGGAATGCGATTATCCAAGAGGAAGTTGAAAGATTGTTGAAATCCAGGATGATCAGAGAAGTCAAGTTTCCAAGATGGTTAGCAAACGTAGTTGTGGTACAGAAGAAAAACGGGAAATGGAGAGTCTGTGTAGACTACACGGACTTGAACAAGGCTTGTCCTAAAGAC
Source organism: Helianthus tuberosus (assembly GCA_030545235.1). NCBI lineage: Eukaryota > Viridiplantae > Streptophyta > Magnoliopsida > Asterales > Asteraceae > Helianthus > Helianthus tuberosus. The sequence continues at coordinate 19,776,735 of CM060399.1, forward strand.
CCATTTCCTCTCCTTCATATCGATGCAATGGTGGATGCTACTGCTGGACATGAAATGTTAACGTTCATGGACGCATCCTCAGGATTTCAGCAGATTCAAATGGAGCCTTCGGATCAGGAGGATACTGCTTTCATGACACCAACAGGTATATATTGCTATACTGCTATGCCTTTCGGTTTGAAAAATGCAGGTGCAACATACCAGAGATTGGTGAACATGATGTTCAAAGATAAGCTGGGGGACACCATGGAGGTATATATTGACGATATGGTGGTAAAATCTAAAAGAGCTGAGGATCACCTCCGGGATATCAAGGGAGCATTTGATATCCTGGATCAATACAACATGAAGCTGAATCTTGCTAAGTGCCATTTCGGAGTAGGGGCAGGAAAGTTTCTTGGATATATGGTGACAAAAAGGGGGATAGAAGCAAGCCCAGAGCAGATCAAAGCTATCCTGGATATAAAATGACCCTCGAATATGAAGGAAGTACAACGGTTAACAGGCCGAGTAGCAGCTTTGAATAGATTTATCTCAAGATCCTCAGAAAAATGCAAGGAATTCTATGATATCCTCAAGAAGAATAAGAAATTTGAATGGGGAGCAAAGCATGAAGCAGCCTTGCAGGATTTGAAGCGATATCTCTCAACTGCACCCCTATTGATGAAGCCTGAAAATGGTGAACCACTATCCCTATACCTCGCTGTATCAGGGAATGCTGTAAGTGCCGTTCTTATAAAAGACCATGAAGGTCAACAATATCCTGTTTATTATGTTAGTAAAAGTTTATTAGATGCTGAAACTAGGTATTCTCATTTAGAAAAATTGATATTAGCTCTAGTCATGGCATCGATGAAGCTTAGACATTATTTTGAGACACATAGGATCCATGTTAAAACGAATTACCCTGTCAAAAATGTGCTTAGGAAACCAGAGATGTCAGGCAGGATGGCCAAGTGGTCAGTAAAGTTAAGTGCTTATGATTTAGTATATGAACCTAGAAATGCCATAAAGTCTCAGGCTTTAGCTGACTTTGTGGCTGATTTCAGTAGTGACATTCAGGATGAAGTAGACCTAGAAGTTCAACAATTAGGAGAATCTTCAGGATCCTGGACATTATATACTGATGGTGCATCCAATATAAGAGGTGTAGGTTTAGGTATACTACTAAAATCGCCACAGGGGGACATATTACCCCAGGCTATTAGGTGTGAATTTCCTGCTACTAATAATGAGGCAGAATATGAAGCTTTAATTGCAAGATTAGAATTGGCTAAGAATATGAGTATCAAGAATTTGCAAGTATATGTTGACTCCTTGTTAATTACTAACCATTTTAATGGGTCCTATGCAGTTAAGGGTGAGAAATTAGTCGAATACCTCGATATTCTCAAAAAATTAGCAGGATATTTCGATGTTTTTACACTTGAACAGGTACCAAGAGAGGATAATGCTGAAGCAGATGCCTTAGTAAATCTGGGATCATCGATCAGGATACCAGAAGGAACCCAAATACCAATACTACATGTCTTATATCCTGCAACGAATCCTCGGGATAAAGAAGTAGCGGCTATTCAGGATCCTGGAGCAGAGTATCCTGAAGAGGATCCTGAATCTTGGACGACTCCAATCATGAGATATCTCAAAGAAGGACACATCCCTGGAAATGAAAATCCTAAAGCATTTAGGATGAAGGTATCACGATTCACTATTATAAATAATGTTTTATACAAGAAATCTCTTGCAGGACCGTATTTGAGGTGCTTGGAGGATCCTGAAGCCAAAGAAGTACTTCAGGATATACATGAAGGGGATTGTGGTAACCATACTAGGGGCAGGTCGTTATTCTCAAAAGTATTAAGGATAGGATATTATTAGCCAACAATGAGAAAAGATGCCGCAGAATATGCTCGAAGATGTGATGCATGTCAAAGACATAGTAACATACTGCATCAACCTGCTGAACCATTATATCCTATTGTTTCCCCTTGGCCATTTATGAAGTGGGGTATGGATATAGTGGGAAAGCTTCCAAAAGCTCCGGGAGGAAAAGTTTTTATGTAGGCAATGACAGATTATTTCTCCAAATGGGTTGAAGCCAAGGCATTTGTCCAAGTCAGGGATCAAGAAGTTGTATCCTTCATAAAGAGAAATATCCTGACCAGATTTGGAGTACCAGCCGAGATAATCTGTGATAATGGTTCTCAATTTATAAGTAAAAGAACTACCGACTTTTGCAAGAGTTGGGGGATCAAAATGATAACATCTACTCCAGTACATCCTCAAGCGAATGGACAAGCAGAATCCTAAAACAAGATAATTGTCAATAACTTAAAGAAGAGGCTTGGAACCAAAAAAGGAAGATGGGCAGAAGAATTACCCTTTGTTTTATGGGCTGATAGGACAACGGTAAAGAATGCAACAGGCCAAACCCCATTTTCCTTGGTATTTGGAGCAGAAGCAATGATTCCAACGGAAATGGCAATACCTACTGCAAGATATACCCTAAGTGATCCTGAACAGAATCCTGAAGCCTTAAGTCAAGATTTGGATACTATAGATGAAAAGAGAGATGCAGCAAGGCTAAGGATGGCAGCATATCAACAAAGAATATCCAGAGCATATAACAAGAATATTAGGACCAGAAGATTTAAGGTTGGAGATTGGGTGTTAAGAAAGGCTTTCCAGAATACTACTAATCCTGCCGATGGCAAGTTAGCTCCAAAATGGGAAGGACCATATAAAGTTGAATCAGAAGCAGGGAAAGGAGCATACAGACTCAAGAATATGGAAGGGGATATGCTACCGAGATCTTGGAATGCTATACACCTTAAGCTTTATTTCAAGTGAGTTTAGAATTTAATTTCTAACTCAGGATGGTATGAATTCTATCTATTTTAAATATGTTTGGTTTAATTTATTCTTTGAAACCCAATACTAACTTAAGCATCGGAGGGGTGTTAGCCAAGCTAACACCCACCTTAGTTTAAGGATGTTTTGCAGTATATGCTCCAGGATATAGCTCCAGGATGCTCACTCAGGATACTTCTGAAGATTAGAGGATTGGCCCCCTCTCTCACGTACAAGGGATCCTGATCCCTTCACAGGTTTAAAGGTATTCACCTTTCTTCCGAATTGGGTTTAAACACCCCGCCTGGAGCGCAAGTTATTCAGGGATAGTTCAAGGTGGCGGGACCAGTCCATGTAAAAGTGGCTGACAATTTCGTTACTGTTGGCTATATCCTGAATCCTAAAGGTATATGAGGATTGATCACCCTCTCTCACGAAAGGGTATTTTCATACTCTCTAAGGTTTAAAGGTTTTCACCTTTCTAAGTCTTGGAGTTTATACACTCTCGCCTGTAGCGCACGAAAATTTGGGATTTTCCCCAGGATACAAGGAATTTATCTCCAGTGCATTCTTGGGTTTTACCCCTGTAACATGAAAAATTGTCTATATAATGGGAACTGATATCCAGAAGATTTCTAAGTAATTGAAGACATTGCACACAGGGGACATCTTCATTGGAAAAGTTGCAAAGGAATTGAGGTTTGATAATAGGGTTATATCCTATTCCTGGTATGATCTTTCCTTTGTAAACGTTGTTTGAATTTTTGATAATACTAGGTTGGGTAAAAGGTTAAACATCCTAATTAGGATCAATTCTCGGGATATATTCTCAAAATATATTTTCAAAATACTTCTCAAAATATTTGAAACTAATACTGGTTTGAAACTTTGATCGTTTAAGTGTTATCAAAACAAGTTTTGAAGAAGTAGACTGTTTTTCACTCTTTAAAAAGCTTTCTACAAAGTTGAACGAATCTAATAAAAAGTTTTTATAATATATCGATGAGCATATTGATCAGGATATAACAATACAAAATTTTTGCAGAACTAAGATTTATACTAAGAAAGACGGAAGATAATAGCAAGAAGAATGAAAGATGAAATTATTTTTAGAAACAATCAGTACTAGTTGATAACCGAAGGTTTCGTCCTGAAACCCGGGACCCATCCACCTTCGGCTATCAGATTGTTTTAATACAGAAATAAAAATTGTTCATAGGACATAAAATTGTTCAAACAGTTTAAAGGAAATAAGCTTTAGGGGGTAGTGCCTTCTTCGTCCATAATGATTTCAGCAGCATCCGTCTTGGGATCCGCCTCAGCATCCTTCTCAGCATCGGTTGCTTTTTCAACTATTTTGGAAGACTCTTCGATAGCTGATTTGGAAGAAGTGCCGCCGAGGTTCTTTAGCTTGGTCTCCCAGGCACCAACTGTAACAACCCTCATTAAAAGTCCTATTTATTAAATTAATTTGTCCAATAGGAAACCCTAATTGAGACACCCAAGTGATTCTACGCAAACCCTAAAATTTTCAGAAATTTCGGAATCAGGATCAGGGCCCCTAAAACTCAAGGGGGGTAAACCCTAAGTTAACGATTATCTAAATTACTCGCTGTCAAAATTTGAAATTGAGAATCTGTCAAGTTAGCAAAGCTAGTCCCAACCGTGGCTACCCTATAACCTAGTTTCAACCCTTACGGACCGTAACATTGTGAGTCTTACGGTCCGTAAGCACCTTTACGGACCGTAACATTGTGAGGCTTACGGTCCGTAAGCAAAGTGAAATTTCGACTATAAATAGCCGACATTGGCACTTGAAATTGGGAGTTAAAACGACGTAAAACTTCGATACATGCACTGAGATACATACTGTTTACCACTATTAACACACACGAATCCCGAATTGCTGCCGCAAAACAGGGTACTAACTCGATCGCTATTACGATTCATTTTCCGACCGATCAATATATCCAATGGATGTTTAAGTGCCGCCCACATTAGGGTTATACTTTGTCGTTCGTCGTTAATTCGATGGATGTTTAAGTATCGCACTTTGTCGTTCGTTTTGAGAATTTGATCTCGTGAGTTATCGTAAATGCTGTATTGGTTACTAACCCGTTTTGTGTGCATTGTTATTTAAATTAGGTTAACAAGGCTAATCCATAGACTAGACTCTGCTCAAATTAAATCTGCAAAGTGAGTCATTCTCTTTTATCAAATTGCTTTACAAAAACCCTATTTATTTCAAAGTTATAATTAAAGGGATTAAGTTTATGTAATCACCAAGTTACAGCCGGTATGTGGGGTTTTGTATACATTACTTGATAATCTTCACCATTGGGGCAGCCAAGGGGTGATATGACCATAATCACAGACACCATTGGACGAATGGGCCAATGGGTCGAGTGATAAAGTACTGTGGGTAGTTGGTTGATATCAGAAACATTGTAATTTTCCTTAATACTGTAAATTATAACAAATGTGTCGTTTTAGTAAATAGAATGATTCACTCAGTATTTCCGCTGACAAAACCTTTTTCAAACATGTTTCAGGTGATCTGTTGTAATTCAGGAAAAGTGCTGTGGAGCATTTCAAGCTTAAGGAAGTGGCTCATTATAAAATAAAGAAATATGTTTTGTAAAATAAAGATTTCTTAGTGTAATCAAATGATTGTAAATTATCGGAGTATTATCCCGAATTGTGAAATAAAATAATCGGGAAAATTTTAGCTTTAAAAAGATCCTGATGATAAACTTCCGCTGTTAAACTCAATTAAATAAATACCACGGGATTTCTGTCCCACGACTCCTGAAACGGGTCAAACCAGGTCGGGGGCCATGACAGAAAAAGGTGGTATCAGAGCCACTGAGTTAAGCTAATTAAGTATTTAGAAATACTTAATTTTTCCTGATTACTATTATGTGATTATGTGTTTTATTAACTGACTATTTGTTAGTTACAGTATGGGTAAGAAAAAGCTCTCAAGCATCTATCTCAAATTAGATAGGTCAGTCAACGAGAAGGGAAGTGCATCCCAAACCAAATCCTCAAAACTTCCTGCAATTCCTGAAGAAGGAATATTTGTGCGAAAGGCGCATTATGAGAAACCACTTTCTCCTAATAAAAGAAGTTTAATTTTAAAGAAGAGTCAGGAGAAATTAAAGAAAGCCCGAGAGAAGAAAGTTAAACAGGATACCAAGGAATTAACCAGTAAAACACCTTGGGAGGATCAATTAGATGAAAAATGGGCAGATCTTTATATGCTAGCTACTGTAGCAGTAAATGCTAATATCTAAAATACCATGACTCCGTAATAGCAACCTTATCACTTACAAGCCAAAATATCATCTAGTAAATAAATAAAACCTAGTATGTTTAAAATTGTTCATTTTCTTTTGTGTAAATTAGTCATAGAGTATGCAATAAAATTTAAAGGTTATTTCTCAAAATATGTTTTAACTTAGCATTTTTTTTAAACAGCATGAATAAGTTATCAAAAGCTTTAGAGAATCTCAATCTATACCCTGTAGACTTAGAAGTATCTAAAGAATTTACAGGATATTTTCCTGATGTGGAACAACCTGTAGAATTCAACGCTCCACCTCTGAAAAAGCCAAAACGAAAGAAAAGAAAGAATTACGTATGGGGAAGTCGTATACGTAAGAAAAAGCCAGCTACAAAACTTCCTAAAATAAACAATCCTTTAGAAAAAGGAAAAGAAATTGTAACCAGGAAAAGTTCTAAGCAGGAGACGGAAACTGAAGTCAAGAAAGATTCTAGGCAAATGGAAGAGCAGTTTGAGGAATATTCTAAGGATATAGAAATAGAGGTTAGAAAAGATTCTAGACCAAGTCAGATGGAAATTGGAGAAAGTTCCAAACAAAACCAGGGAATGACTTTTCAGGAGGAAATAGATTTTCTATTGGCAAGCTGTGAGACTATCCAGCCTGTCAATACAAATATTTTTACCCGTCCTATTGAAAATCCAATCCCTATGAATTTTGAACCAGCAATCCCAGAACCAATAGTCCATAACCAACCAATAGGAATGAATGAATGGTGGACGAATGATTGGCAATTCCAAAACATTGTCAACGATCCTTATTCCTTTCTTCCCCAGTTTGATCCAGAACCTCTACCCAATCCACCAATGAGTAACGAAAATATGGCTGAACTCCGCCATTTTGGTGAAGAACTGATGGATGCGGGAAATAGAATCCGGGAGATAGGGGGACAAATTGCCTGGAAATATGATGAAAGGGAGCTTCGTTTTTAGAAGAACAAATGATGAAAGATAGGAGGTTTTTGAAATTATGTTTGTGTAATAGTAATATTAATAAGAATCAGTATGTGTAATATAAATAATAAAACGGTTGTATATAGAAGCATGATATAATCTATAAAAATGGAATTTTAGAAAATTTGCAGTTTTGTTTGTATATTCGTTTACGTGATTATGTGCAATTAATTGTGACATTGGATTATTTCTTTTGTACTAATTATATATATATTAATTATCAGATGGCAAACATTGGTAATGAGCCTGTAAATGAAGCAAATGAATCCGAGCAAATCCATGAAGAGCAATTATTAACTAGGCAAGATATCGAGGATATCATTGCACAAGGAATAGCCAATGCTATTCCAGCAATTGTTGCTGCTGTTAAAAAACCTGCTGACCCTCAACAAATTATTCCTAGTAAACGTATTTCTGAAGATAACTTCAGTAATAGCGTAAATGGAGGCAATAATCATATTAATCACGATAATGAACCACGGCAAGCTCCGCTCCCTAAGAAAATGAAAACCGCAACACCTGGTTGCACTTTCAAAGAATTTCTTGCTTGTAAACCCACTGAATTTTTAGGCAATGAAGGAGCAACTGCATCACTGTGTTGGTTAGAAAAAACCGAGGCAGTAATTGCAATAAGTAAATGTGATAAAGATGATCAAGTCATGTACGCGTCAAATCTTTTCAAAGAAGGGGCGCTCGAATGGTGGAACACGGTGTTACAAGCTAAAGGAAGAAATAGGGCTTACGCCATGAATTGGGAAGAATTTAAGATTATTGTAGAAAGAAAATTCTGTCCTGAATATGAAAAAGATCAAATGGAAAATAAGTTCCAAAACCATCGGATGGTGAATGTGGATTGTCGCGGTTATACTTCGACATTCTTTGAATATGCTAGAGTAGTACCAACACTGGCTTCGCCAGAACCGGTACTCATTTCTCGCTATATTTGGGGATTAATTAGCGAAATCCGCAATATCGTTAAAGCTGCGAGATCTCGCACTATTGACGATGCAGTGGAACTAGCCAACACCCTAACTGATGAATTGGTACGTACGCAAGACGAAAACAAGAAAAAGGAACTGGCTCAGAAAATTACCCAAGGATTTCGGGTGGGTAATAGTAATAATTTCAAGAGAAGAGGAGCAGGGCAATCTTCAAATCCACCTTTCTGTAGAAATTGCAAAAGGAAGCATTATGGAAAATGTAATGTAACCTGCAACCTTTGCAAAGGTGTAGGACATCGTGAAGAAAACTGCAAAAAGAAAACCATAATCTGTTTTAACTGTGGAGAAGCGAGGCATTATAAAACAGAATGTCCTAAATTGGTCAAACCAGTAGACAACAAACCCAAGGCAACCGAAGGAGCTACTAAAAAGAATGTCAGAGCATTCCAGCTAACCACCCAAGAAGCAGAACTCATCCCAGATGTAATAGCTGGTACGTTCTTAGTTCACAATGTATACGCAAAAGTATTATTTGACTCTGGTGCAAACCAAAGTTTTATAAATACTTTATTCTGTCAAGATCTTAAGTTACCTCTAACCAACATTAGGCAGATTTTTACAGTGGAAACTGCAGATGGGAATTCAGTTAAAATAGATCAGGTTTTGCAAAAAGTAGAAATAGAACTTTCATGTCATAAATTTGCTGCAAATCTGTTACCTATGAGATTAGCTGAATTTGATGTTGTGTTAGGAATGGATTCGTTAATAGCCAACCATGCTCAAATTATTTGTGATAAAAACTCTATAGAAATTCAGGCACCTACTGGTGAAATAATCATGATTACAGGAGATAAACCACGTAAACCCATGAAGTTCATATCAGTAATGAAAGTTGCTAGTTATGAACGAAAACAAGGAATAGTATATATGATTTCGGTAATCATTAGTACTAAGGGTAAAGAACTTAAGGAAATTCCTGTAGTCTCGGAATACCCAGATGTATTCCCAGAAGAGTTACCAGGGTTACCACCAGATAGGGAGGTAGAATTCAGGATTCATCTAATTCCAGGAACTACACCGATAGCTAAGGCACCTTATCGGTTAGCTCCTACCGAAATGTTAGAACTGAAAAAGCAATTAGATGAATTACTAAGTAAAGGATTCATACAACCTAGTTCATCCCCTTGGGGAGCTCCAGTGTTATTTGTAAAGAAGAAGGATGGTTCGATGAGAATGTCTATTGATTATAGAGAATTAAATAAAGTTACAATTAAGAATCGATACCCATTACCTAGGATTGATGATCTTTTCGATCAACTTCAAGGAGCTAGATATTTTTCTAAGATCGATTTACGCTCTGGATATCATCAATTGAAGGTACAAGAAGAAGACATACCTAAGACTGCTTTTAGAACTAGGTATGGTCATTACGAGTTTACAGTCATGCCCTTTGGGTTAACGAATGCTCCTGCCGCATTCATGGACATGATGAATAGGATCTGTAAACCGTATTTGGATAAATTTGTAATTGTCTTTATAGACGATATACTTATTTATTCCAAAAGTCAAACAGAACATTGTCAGCACTTGCATGCACTCTTAACTTTGTTAAGAAAAGAAAAGCTGTACGCCAAATTCTCAAAATGTGAATTTTGGTTGCAAGAAGTGCAATTTTTAGGACACATGGTGAATCATGAAGGTATTCATGTAGATCCTGCTAAGATAGAGGCAATTACCAAATGGAAGGTTCCACAGTCAGCAATGGAAATTAGAAGTTTTATAGGTTTAGCTGGATATTATAGACGGTTTATTAAGGATTTTTCCAAGATAGCTGTACAATTAACTAAGTTAACCTGTAAAGCAGTTAAGTTTGAATGGGGACCTAAACAAGAAGAAGCCTTTAGAATATTAAAGCAGAAATTAACCAATGCTCCAATCTTAGCTTTACCAGAAGGAACTGAAGATTTTGAAGTATATTGTGATGCTTCAAAATTAGGATTAGGATGCGTGCTTATGCAACGCAAGAAGGTAATTGCGTATGCTTCAAGACAATTGAAAAAGCACGAAGAAAATTATACGAGTCATGACTTAGAACTAGGAGCCGTAATTTTTGCCCTGAAAATTTGGAGACATTATCTGTACGGAAGTAAGTTTACTATCTATACAGATCATAAAAGTCTAAGATATATATTCGGGCAAAAAGAGTTAAACATGAGGCAAAGGAGATGGATGGAAATCTTAAGTGATTACGACTGTGATATTCAGTATCACGAAGGAAAGGCAAATGTAGTTGCAGATGCCTTAAGTCGTAAATATCATGAAAAACAACGACGAGTTCGTGCTCTTAGGTTAAATCTAAATTAGATTTAATGGAACAATTGAAGAATGTTCAAGAAACAGCAATAGAGGATGTTGCTGAAGGAATGAAAGGACGAATAAAAGAATTGGAGCAAGGAGTTGATGGAATTTGGAGATTCCACAAAAGCAGAATTTGGGTACCTAAGCAAGGAGAATTAAGAAATAAAATTCTAGAAGAAGCCCATAAATCTAGGTATACTATGCATCCAGGAAACAATAAAATGTACCAAGATTTAAGAAAGAATTTCTGGTGGATAGGCATGAAAAAGGATATAGCTAGATATGTTTCTAAATGTCTTACTTGTTCACAAGTTAAGGCAGAACACCAGAAACCTTCAGGTCTACTACAACAATTAGAGATGCCAGTATGGAAATGGGAACTTATAACAATGGATTTTGTTACTAAGTTACCCAAAACCAGAAAAGGTAACGATGCGATTTGGGTAATTGTGGATCGATTAACCAAATCTGCTCACTTTCTACCTATGAAGAAACCTTCAGCCTGGAAAGATTGGCAAAGTTGTATGTAGATGAAGTTGTATCTTTACATGGAGTTCCACTCTCTATTGTATCAGATAGAGATAGTCGGTTCACTTCTCATTTTTGGACAAGTTTCCAGAAAGCAATGGGAACTCGATTAAACTTAAGTACTGCATATCATCCACAAACAGACGGGCAAAGTGAAAGGACGATTCAAACTCTAGAAGACATGCTCCGAGCATGTGTAATAGATTTTGGTGGAAATTGGGACGATCACCTACCATTAATTGAATTCTCCTATAACAATAGTTATCATTCAAGTATTGACACTGCCCCATTCGAGGCACTATATGGAAGAAAGTGCAGAACTCCAGTTTGTTGGGCAGAAATAGGAGAAAGTCAATTGTCAGGTCCGGAGATTGTGCAAGAGACGACTGATAAGATCACCCAAATCAAGGAAAGACTGAAGACGGCTAGAGATCGCCAGAAGAGTTATGCAGACAATAGAAGCAAGCCGTTAGAATTCCAAGTTGGAGACAGAGTACTATTAAAAGTTTCTCCTTGGAAAGGAGTTGTTAGATTCGGTAAGAAAGGAAAACTAAGTCCAAGATACGTAGGACCATTTTCAGTGATCCAACGTATAGGACCAGTTGCTTATCGGTTACAACTACCAGAAGAGTTAGCCGGAGTACATGATGTATTTCATGTATCCAACCTCAAGAAATGTCTATCAGATGAATCTTTGATAGTACCTCTCCAAGATATAGAGGTAAATGAAAAGTTAAAATTTGTTGAGAAACCTCTTCAGATAGAAGACAGAAAAGTGAAGTTTCTCAAGCATAAACGACTAGTACTAGTTAAAGTAAAGTGGGATTCAAAGAGAGGAGCTGAATACACTTGGGAGCTGGAATCAGAAATAAAGCGAAAGTATCCATACTTATTCCAGTTAATCTCGAGGACGAGATTTTTATTAAGGTGGGGAGAATGTAACAACCCTCATTAAAAGTCCTATTTATTAAATTAATTTGTCCAATAGGAAACCCTAATTGAGACACCCAAGTGATTCTACGCAAACCCTAAAATTTTCAGAAATTTCAGAATCAGGATCAGGGCCCCTAAAACTCAAGGGGGTAAACCCTAAGTTAACGATTATCTAAATTACTCGCTGTCAAAATTTGAAATTGAGAATCTGTCAAGTCAGCAAAGCTAGTCCCAACAGTGGCTACCCTATAACCTAGTTTCAACCCTTACGGACCGTAACATTGTGAGTCTTACGGTCCGTAAGCACCTTTACGGACCATAACATTGTGAGGCTTACGGTCCGTAAGCAAAGTGAAATTTCGACTATAAATAGCAGACATTGGCACTTGAAATTGGGAGTTAAAACGACGTAAAACTTCGATACATGCACTGAGATACATAATGTTTACCACTATTAACACACACGAATCCCGAATTGCTGCCGCAAAACAGGGTACTAACTCGATCGCTATTACGATTCATTTTCCGACCGATCAATATATCCAATGGATGTTTAAGTGCCGCCCACATTAGGGTTATACTTTGTCGTTCGTCGTTAATTCGATGGATGTTTAAGTATCGCACTTTGTCGTTCGTTGTGAGAATTTGATCTCGTGAGTTATCGTAAATGATGTATTGGTTACTAACCCGTTTTGTGTGCATTGTTATTTAAATTAGGTTAACAAGGCTAATCCATAGACTAGACTCTGCTCAAATTAAATCTGCAAAGTGAGTCATTCTCTTTTTATCAAATTGCTTTACAAAAACCCTTTTTATTTCAAAGTTATAATTACAGGGATTAAGTTTATGTAATCACCAAGTTACAGCCGGTATGTGGGGTTTTGTATACATTACTTGATAATCTTCATCATTGGGGCAGCCAAGGGGTGATATGACCATAATCACAGACACCATTGGACGAATGGGCCAATGGGTCGAGTGATAAAGTACTGTGGGTAGTTGGTTGATGTTAGAAACATTGTAATTTTCCTTAATACTGTAAATTATAACAAATGTGTCGTTTTAGTAAATAGAATGATTCACTCAGTATTTTCGCTGACAAAACCTTTTTCAAACATGTTTCAGGTGATCTGTTGTAATTCAGGAAAAGTGCTGTGGAGCATTTCAAGCTTAAGGAAGTGGCTCATTATAAAATAAAGAAATATGTTTTGTAAAATAAAGATTTCTTAGTGAAATCAAATGATTGTAAATTATCGGAGTATTATCCCGAATTGTGAAATAAAATAATAGGGAAAATTTTAGCTTTAAAAAGATCCTGATGATAAACTTCCGCTGTTAAACTCAATTAAATAAATACCACGGGATTTCTGTCCCGCGGCTCCTGAAACGGGTCAAACCAGGTCGGGGGCCGTGACACCAACATCCCAGGAAGGGCATTCAAAACCTAATGTTTTGGCTTCATGGGCCATCTTCAAGCTGGCTTGGAGGAGAGAAATGACGACGGAACTCTTGAGGCTTTCTCGGTAGTTGACCATATCCCGTTCATATTGCACATGGGCAGCTTCAAGATCGGCCTGGGCTTGAAGAGTGGCTTTGTTGAGAGTAGTTTGGTGTTCTTGAATCATAGTTTTGAATTTCTCCTCGTAATGACGAGATTTGGCGGCTGCAATCATGCCTTGATCGGAGATTGTGATTTCTGCTTCCTTTAGCTTAGATTCAAGCGTCTTGTTGAGCTTGCAGGATTCTTGATATAGGTGAACCAGACGCTCAAGACCCTGCGAAGGTAAGAGGACAGGTATTAATATTGATAAATCTTTGTAAATGATGTAAACCGCAGGATATGTTATGAGAATACTAACCTGGTTAAGAAAGGAAGTCATAAACCCGCTCGCTTCAATGAACCCGTGCTTCTCATAAGGAAATATGTCAGAAATGACAGGGGAATCAGGCTTCTTCCTTTTGCTGGAACTTGAACTCCGGGGCTTGGTGGCCGGTGAAGGTTTGGGAATAATGATGGCTTTTGAACTGCTGGGTTTGGATGAGGCTGTGGCCTTGGGACTAGGTTCTTTCTTGACCTGAATCTGATCAGAATAACTGTCCAACTCATCGAGGTCAAAGACTTCAGGGATCTTGGCCGGTGCTACATAAAGGGAAAAGTTTCACATCATTATTACTCTTTATTTTATTATTATACTGTGTTAGCTAATTATTTTAAAAGTAATCCTTACCAGACATTTCAGATGACGAGTATTGACTGGAACTCGGGACGTGTGTGGTAAAAGTCCAGTCTATCGCAGGTAATTGGTAAACAGTATTGATTCTTTCTTCTGATTCAGCGGTAGGGGGAGCTACTTCCTTGAAATTTACTGCATAAGGATCAAAAAGAAGGATATTAGTAGAAAATAAGAATCAAATGGTCCATGGGAATATTTATGACCCTACCGGTGGTTAACCACTCCACCGGAAGGTTGGCACCCTCAGCAATGGAGTCTCGTTTGACAAAGAAGAACTTGCGTTGCCATCCATCTTCGTTTTTGGTGGCTTTAAGAATCAGGGGTTTGCTAGAGGTCGAGAAAAGCAAGAACCGGCTAGAGCCATGGGATCGGAGGCGATAAGCAATAGGCAAGTCCTCGATGCGGAGGTCGGGGCAATGAAGGTTTTTGATTTGGTTAAGTACAATTAATACTCTCCAAACCATGGGCATGGTTTGAGCAACAGAGATGCCGGTGGTTCAGAAGAATTGCATCGTGAATTCGGGAAAAGGGTATCGAAGACCTAGCGAAAAAGGATATGCTGGAAAGCAAACCCATTCAGTGGAGGAAACATCTGATCGAATTGACCGATCGAACGGTCTAAAGACCGTGTTGTCGGGGAAAGCGCCGGAAGCTCTCAAGGCCGCGATGTCTGCGTTGTCAAAAGCACAGACCTCCTTTTCGGGATTTTTGAGGAGATTTTGCTGGGAGAAGGTCTCGGCATCCATTACGAACAAGACGATGAAAATTGATAGAAAGTAAATGAGAAATGGAGAATTACCTGAAGGCTCTGTTGAAGATATCTGCTTTTCAAACAAGAAGAGAGAAGATATAGGGGCATTATGGATCTCCATTGAGCAAAAAGCGTGTTGGAGGTTACGATGTGATCTCGACCGTCGCTTCGTTTTAAATGCCTTGAATTATGGGATAAGACTTTTGAAATATATCCGTTGGATTGGTATACCAACCGATATATTTGGGGACAATTGTTATGGGTCATTTTCTGAGTATACATATCCTGACTAATATCCCGCTTTTAATTGTTTATTTGTGACCAGGATACTGGACGGGGATATTGCTAACATCCTGGGCGATATCCTAAGGTTGAGTAAATTAAACACGTGTAGGTTAATGGTTGTAAGTTACTAACGGTCATCAGGACTTCTTCTCCTCAAGACTCGGGCGTGTTTGTTATGAGGAAGCCGTTGAACCCGAAAGACTTGGTCCTCAACGTTCGAGTGGGAATATTCGCTGGATCCCGGAAGTTTAGGATAGTTTGTTACATTATCTTTACTATAAATAGATGGGGGCAGATCAGTTTAAGGCACGCAATTTTACACTTACACTCTTGAACACTTTTACTCTCTAGCTCATCGCAAACACCACACTTAAACACTTGTACTCAAATTACATTGTAACACATAGTCGATCCGCACCACATACTACACTGTATCCTGATATTTGAAGCAATAGAAGAACAAGGCAGCTGCGATTGTCAGCTCCCGAGGTTTTATGCCGGCGATCTAGATTGATCAAGGGCTTTCCTCGTACATCACGTGTCAACCTTTACATTTTCGCTCATTGTTTGATTGTAGATACAGCTCTATATCCTGAGCCGTATCCTGAAACTGTTTTCATATCTAACTTGATTAACACATTTTTCACACATATTTCTAGCACACTACCTCACTTAACTAATTTGATCACTTAATTGCTTCGGTAATTTTTGACCAAAACAGGTATAATGCCCGGGTAGAGTTTCTACTATTAGAAAGTTTGAGAGAGAAAATAAAACTGAATGACGATTCAAATGAGCTCGACCCCCCTTATATAGGCCTGACGAGGGGTCTGTCGCGCCCCGCGACGGCTAAGGCTTAAGCCTTTGCGGCCCGCGAGCGACTACGTGCCCTGTAAAGCTTGGCTGAGTAAAAAAGGTAGGTCTGCTGAGTCATATGCCACGTGGCACGCCACATTTCCCGATAAGAATGAGGCTGCCGCACCCTACGAAAGCCAAAGCTTAGGCTTACGCAGCCCGCGAGAGACTACAAAATTTCGTGTTAACGGGTCCGGTTTTCATATACGGGGTATATTTAGGGACATTTAGGGTGTCCAAAAATATTTTTAGGAGGGTTGTTATATCCTCCCCACCTTGTTTTGGATCTCGTCCTCGAGATCTACTGGAACAGGTGTGGGTATTTTCTTTGCATCTCAGATTCGAGTTCCCAAGTATATTCTGGTCCTCTTTTAGAATCTCATTTCACTTTGACCAGAATTAATCTCTTGTGTTTGAGATTCTTGATCTTTCTATCTTCAATCTGAATAGGTCTTTCAATAAACTTAAGTTTCTCATTTACCTCTATGTCCTTAAGAGGCATTACTAGAGAATCGTCTGCTAAACACTTTTTTGAGATTACTTACATGAAACACATCATGTATTCCTGTCATTTCCTCTGGCAGCTGTAGCTGATAAGCTACAGGTCCTGTTCTACTAATAATCTCAAAAGGTCCAACGTACCTAGGGCTTAACTTCCCTGTTTTAATGAATCTGACTACTCTTTTCCATGGTGAAACTTTTAACAACACTTTTTCTCCTACTTGAAATTCCAATGGTTTTCGTCTATTATCAGCATAACTCTTTTGACGATCTCGTGTTGCTTTTAGTCTTTCCTTGACTTAAATTATCTTATATGTCATTTCCTGCACTATTTCTGGTCCAGATAATTGTTTTTCTCCAATCTCTGCCCAACAGACTGGAGTTCTGCACTTTCGTCCGTAAAGTGCCTCAAATGGTGCAGCGTTTATGCTAGTATGATAGCTGTTATTTTAGGAAAATTCTATCAGTGGTAAATGGTCGTCCCAATTTCCTCCGAAATCAATTACACAAGCTCTAAGCATATCTTCCATAGTTTGGATTGTCCTTTCGCTTTGTCCGTCTGTCTGCGGATGGTAAGCTGTGCTTAGATTCAACTTGGTTCCCATTGCTTTTTGGAAACTTGTCCAAAAATGAGAAGTAAAACGGCTATCTCTATTGGATACGATAGATAAAGGAATTCCATGTAATGAAACTATTTCGTTACATATAGCTTGGCTAATTGTTCCATACTGAAAGTTTTCTTCATTGGTAAAAAATGAGCAGATTTAGTCAATCTGTCTACAATCACCCAAATTGTATCATTTCATTTTCTTGTCTTGGGTAGTTTGGTAACAAAATCCATTGTTATCAATTCCCATTTCCATATGGGCATTTCTAACTGCTGTAATAAACCTGAAGGTTTCTGGTGTTCAGCTTTAACTTGAGAACAAGTTAGATATTTGGTAACATAATTAGCTATATCCTTCTTCATTCCTATCCACCAGAAATTCTTTCATAGATCTTGATACATTTTATCACTTCCGGGATGTATCGTATACTTAGATTTGTGAGCTTCTTCTAGAATTCTATGACGTAAGTTTCCTTGTTTAGGTATCCATATTCTTTTCTTATGGAACTTCCAAATTCCATCTGTTCCTTGTTCTAATTCCTTAATCATTCCTTTCAATTTTTCAGTATCGTCCTTGATTACTGATTCTTGTACTTCTCTGATTTGTTCACTTAAATGTACTTGTAGATTTAATCTGAGAGAACGTACTCGCTTTGGTTTTTCATGATACTTTCTACTTAAAGCATCAGCTACTACATTGGCTTTTCCAGTGTGATATTGAATATCACAATCATAATCACTAAGAATTTCCATCCAACGTCTTTGTCTCATATTTAATTCTTTTTGCCTGAAAATATACCTTAAACTCTTATGATTGGTGAAGACAACAAATTTATTTCCATATAAATAGTGTCTCCAAATCTTGAGGGCAAAAACTATGGCTCCTAATTCTAAGTCATGGGTTGTGTAATTCTCTTCATGTTTCTTAAGTTGTCTAGAGGCATAGGCTATAACCTTTTGACGTTGCATCAATACACATCTATATCCTAACTTAGATGCATCACAATAGACTATAAATCTTCGGTTCCTTCTGGTAATGCAAGTATGGGTGCGTTGGTTAACCTCTGCTTAAGAATCTTAAAGGCTTCTTCCTGTTTTGGTTCCCATTCAAACTTAACTGATTTGCAGGTCAGTTTAGTTAATGGAATGACTATTCTAGAGAAATCACGAATAAACCGTCTATAATATCATGCCAGTCCAAGAAAACTTCGTACTTCCGTTGGTGACTCAGGGACTTTCCATTTAGTAGTCGCCTCGATTTTTGTGGGATCCACATGAATTCCTTCATGATTAACCAGATGTCCAAGGAATTGTACTTCTTGTAACCAAAATTCACGTTTTGAGAATTTAGCATAAAGCTTCTCTTTTCTCAATAATGTGAGAAGTGTATGCAAATGGGTTGCTTGGTCTTATTTACTCTTAGAGTAAATGAGAATATCGTCTATAAAGACAATTATGACGGTAAACCAAATGGCATGACGGTAAATTCATAATGACCGCATCTCGTTCTGAAAGCAGTTTTAGAAATATCCTCTTCCTGTACTTTCAGTTGATGATACCCAGAGCGTAAATCGATTTTAGAAAAGAATCGAGCTCCTTAAAGTTGATCGAACAGATCATCAATTCTCGGTAGTGGGTAATGATTTTTAATTGTGACTTTGTTCAATTCTCGATAGTCAACGCACATACGCATCGATCCATCTTTCTTCTTTACAAACCACACCGGTGCACCCCAAGGGGATGAACTTGGTTGTATAAAACCTTTGCTAAGAAGTTCGTCCAAATGCTTTTTCAGTTCCTGCATTTCCGTTGGTGCTAATCGATATGGTGCTTTGGCAATTGGCGCCATTTCTGGTATTAGGTGAATTCTAAATTCAACCTCTCTATCAGGCGGTAATCCAGGTAACTCTTCTGGAAAAACGTCTACGAATTTAGATATTACAGGAATATCTTTTAATTCTTTTCCTTTAGTATTAATGATTACAGAAATCATATATACTATTCCTCCTTTCCTTTCATAACTTGCAGCTTTCATCGCAGAGATGAATTTTGTCGATTTAGTTGGCTTATCTCCTTTAATTGTGATCCTTTCACCACTTGGTGTACTTACTTGTATTAAATTTTGATCACATAAGATACTGGCACGATTGGCTATCAACCAGTCCATTCTTAATACAACATCGAAACCAGCCAAATTCATCGGGTAAAGGTTAGCAAAGAAATGATGGTTTAGGATTTCTATTCTTGCTCCCTGCAAGATTTCACTTATCTTAATAGATTCTCCATTAGCCGTTTCTACCAGACAGTCTTGTTGAAGTTTGACTAAGGGTTGGTCTAGAAATTGGTAAAAAGAAGTATTGATAAAACTTTGTTTTGCACCAGAGTCAAACAATACCTTGGCAAATATCTCATTAACTAAAAACGTACCGGCCAAGAATTCTATAGGTTTGCAGGCCAAGAATTCTTTAAAAGAACAACCGTATGGAGCGGTTCTTCTTCTTTTAGGGAGTGGAACTTGGATAATAGGTCCAATGTCATTGTTCACACTGTGACTTGGTTCAGTGTGTTGACGTTTACTGCCATTTTCGGATTTATCTGCTTCTCTAACAGCCTTGATAATATATGGCATGGCATCTATAATTTCTTGTGCCACTATATGTTGAATGGCACTGTTATCTATTTGATTTTCGTTATTCTCATTTTTATGGTTTTCTTGATTTACTTCGTTGTCCATCTGGATTGCAAACATTTACCAAATATTAATTATCACATAATAGAATTGAATACAAGCATTTATACACAATCACACAAACAAGTTGGTCAAAAATGTCGATCATTGCGACTTTTACTCTTTTTAACGTAAAACGTAAATTTTTTAACGTAAAACATAAAGTTTTTGACGTAAAAGTTAAAACCGTAAACTTTTTAACGTAAAATGTAAAACATAAAGTTTTTAACGTAAAACGTAAAAAGTTTAACGTAAAATGTAAAAAGTTTAACGTAAAACGTAAAAAGTTTAACGGTTAACGTAAAATGTGTAACACCCCGAAAATATAAACCTGCTATTATAAATTTAATGTTGACGATAAACAAAATAAACTAACTAGGAATAAAAATAACCTAGTTAGTTTGAAGTCTTGTAGTAATATGTGAGTTGATTAAAAACACCTAAAATAAAACTTGACAAATAGTTGAGGGGCCAAAGGTGTTAATAATTAAACTAGTTTATTAAAACAAAATTAAAAATCCCAAACACACACTTATGTATGTGCCTGGTTCGATCAAAACACAGTGAGGCGACCAAACTCCTCCTCCAAACCCTAGTTCATACAAATTGTCCAAATTGAAGACCTAATTCTGTCCCAAATCGAAATCCAAGCTTATATTAGTGATCACCTAAGAGAAGGGACCGCAAGGTATGTTAAATTTCATCTTTTGGTTATGTATTGAATTTTGGTAAAAACTTGAAATAAAAAATTTAGCTTGCATGACCAATGTTTGAATGAAATTAGGAACGAATTTGTGTCTAGGAGTAAACCCTAGTCATAAACTTGTTGAATTGATGCTTTTAATTGTGAATTTCATGGTCACCCATTTAAGTGTAAAGTGGTTTTTGTGAAAATGATATGAACACTAGAAATCTGATCGTGAAACGGATGATAATGAATTACGTGAAGTGAATCTAGATGTTATTAGGCATACTAGATATAATGAACTTGCAAGAGCTGATTAAATTTGGTTAGTTAGTTAGTCAAGAGCTTGATGATGAGTTCTATAAAAATGATTCCCATAAGGTGTTTGTTAAAACGCCTAAAAGAACATTTGAATGTTGAAAATAAAACCAAAAACGCATATTTAAGTAGTATGGCAAATTATGCGTTTGAATTATAAAAAGGAGTTCTAAACGTCTGTGGTTGAACTCTATAGGCAAGGAAGCCTAGACGTCAAGTGGACAAGCCGGTGGCGATACACGCTTGAAGGGAAAGATTTGAAGGTATGTAACCTTGTTTTCGTTACATTATGTTAATTGGATATTGTAGTCGCTCGAAATTGTGTTTTTTTTAAGAAAGGGTAGCAATAGTAGAAGTGACGATGATCACTACTTAGTTAAACGAGTCAAAAACTTGATTAGAAAATGTGTGGTTGTCGTCGAAAATGGTGGATTCCAAAAATCAGCCAAACAGGTCAAATATATATGTTAAGTAAATATTATGAAAGTGTTTTGAATGTCATTTGGCGATTGTGGATCACAAAAGCGTAAAACCATAGAATTGGTAATGATACGCCAATGATCGTAAGCCCTGGAAATGGGTAAATATGTCTCGAGGTCATAAATTATAAGTGGTAGAATTGTGATGTGAAACTATGCGGGTTGAATAAATAAAAAGGGCAATATTAACCTTTCCGTTCATAAAGTCAACTTTTGACATGATAAACATGATAGATGCGTTGGTAATTAAATTACGGACGCATGGGAAAAAGAATCACCTAAAATGGACCATTAAATAAAAAGTTATGAACGTTTGAAGTTGAGATTCTAGAAAATTCGGTGCTGGGCAGAAATGCAGGATTCAGACCTGCACCTGCTGGAAAAGTGGCTCCCCCGCGGCACCGCGGCGGGGAGCAGTAATCCTAGCTCGACTCGCGGGGCCACTCGCGGCACGCGAAAGATCAAAAGGAGTCCGTCGCGTGGCGCGACAGACTAAATTCCGAAATTTTATTTTGTTTTTAATTGTTTGATACTAGAACTTGTTTATACATGTTTTAATGTTGCCAAAACTAATATTTAACGTGGTTTTGACATTAGGTGTAGTTGGTCTTACTCCGGATGACGATCAAGCAAGAATCTAAGAACCTAACACAACGTCTTGAAGCTTCCGCGTTAATCTAATTTTGTTGTAGACAGTTCATTTTGTAAACACTTAACTTAATGCTTTCAATGTTTTAACTAGTTAGATAGTTAACTAGAATACTATCACTATGCAAACTTATCATCTTATCTAACTTTTTGAAATGATGCATTTGGTTTAAAAATGCGTACTTTTATGTAAAAATCTTAATTAAATGTGACGGGTGTTACAAAATGTAAAAAGTTTAACGTAAAAAGTAAAAAGTTTAAAGTAAAACGTAAAAATTTTAAAAAATCTGTTAAAAAAATCTGAATTTAAATGCTTTTAATAAAATAATTCTGTTTAAAAAATAAAAACTAATATAATAATACAAAAAAGTAATAAAAAATAATAAAGACAAAAAGACAAAAAAAAGTATTTTTACTAAACTGAAAAATCTGTTAAAAAATATGAATTTAAATGCTTTTAATAAAATAATTCTGTTTAAAAAATAAAAACTAATATAATAATACAAAAAAATAATAAAAAATAATAAAGACAAAAAGACAAAAAAAGTATTTTTACTAAACTGCCCTTTTGCATTAAAATATTAAAAACATAATAAGATAAAAATTATTTAATATTATTTTTAATTACGTTTAATCTCATCCATCCATATTGAAGATCTAATGGTTGGAAAGTGGTTCTCTCGGTTCTCACAACTGGGGGTGGTTTTCATTTTAGTGCCCCCTATATATATATAACGTTTTACGTTAAACTTTTTACGTTAAATTTTTTATGTTTTACGTTAATTTTTTTTCGTTTTACGTTAATTTTTTTTACGTTTTACGTTTTACCCAAAATTCGCAACTCAGCAGATGTCTCAGAT
This sequence comes from Helianthus tuberosus, assembly GCA_030545235.1. Taxonomy (NCBI): domain Eukaryota; kingdom Viridiplantae; phylum Streptophyta; class Magnoliopsida; order Asterales; family Asteraceae; genus Helianthus; species Helianthus tuberosus. The sequence goes on from CM060399.1 coordinate 19,799,593, forward strand.
AGATTGAACTTTTCATCATCGACTGAAAAAAAATATATAAAAAACCAACAACACAAATCAAAACAATGTGTGGATTCTTGAATAAAACGGGGTTTGGCTCAGAGTTTCCAATAATCAAGGCTGCGAAGTGGGGTTGCAGGTTCAAAAAACCTACCCTCCACCATCCTTGCCACGGCATCGTCATCAAAATATAAGTTTTTTTTTGCATCATCATCGCCCAATCCAACAGATCAAAACCCACATAATCAAGAATACAAATCAACAGAAATCAAGAACACACATCAATCCCCCAACATACCAAAATACCAACAGAATCAAGAACACAACTCAACCCACAGCATCAAAAAACGAATCAACACAGATCAACACCCACCATTTTTTCTAGAAAGAGAAACACAAATCAACACAGATCAACCCCCAACATCAAAAACGAATCAACACAGATCAACCCCCAGCATAAAAAAAGAGTCAACACAAATCAACCCCCCAACATACCAAAAATACTAACAGAATCAAGAACACAAATCAAACACCCACCATTTCTAGAGAGAGAAACCCACAAGAGAGAGAAAGTGATGAGCGTGGACCTCCACCTCCGGTAAGTTATGCTCCGGCTACTGTCGGAGCCGTCGGCATCACCCACCTCTACCCAACCGTCGGCATCACCCACCCAAACAAGATTGAAGCCTCAAAGATAAACGCACCCAACCCTCAAAGATCCAATCTTTTTCAAGAATGGGTCTAGAAGGAGCTCAAAAAAAGGCTCTTCAACTCTACCCACTTCCACCGCCGCCAACGGCGGCACCTACAGGGGCCGGAACCTCCTCTGCGATGGATGTAAACGCCAGATCCACAAAACCCCTGAACAACATCAATATCGTTCATCAACTCCGTGAGCGGCAGTGGTTCTGCCGGAGAAACGAGGGGGTCGCCAGGGGATTTGAGATAACAGAGTTTGTGGGCCTGGTGTTTGGGGATCGCCGGAGAACCAAGGGGGCGCTTCTGCCGTGAGCGGCGGTGCTTCTGGGGAAACAGAGTTTCTTCATTACATGAAGATGATGAAGATTTGGGTTTCTTCATTTCTTGAAGATGATGAAATTTTGATGAGGGAGACAAAGAGGAGAGAAGAGTGAAGATCAGAGGATAGTAATAAAGAGGAGAGAGACAAAAAAAGTCTGAGCCTTTAAATGATGATTAGACATTTTAGTCAAATGACTAAAATGCCCTTTAATGTGATTGGTGGAAAGTGGTTCTCACGGTTCTCGTAATTGGGGATGGTTCCATTTTAGTGACTCCCTATATATATATATATATATATATATATATATATAGCTTATATCATTTTCCCCATTCACACACACTCTCTCTAGACATCAACTGTCCACCCACCCTTGACACCCCAACAAAACAACTCTGGCCACCCATCCTAGCCACCGGCCACCCACCCTTTACAGTTTACCCCATCCACTCCGGTCACCTACCCACATTATTCAAACCAGCCAAAGGACAATACTTTCTTCGGTATCAACACCACCACTACACACGTCGCATTTGCAATTTCCTTTTTATAGGTATGAGGAATTTAAGATGGTTACTTTTATATAAGGAAGTTGTGTTATCAAGATATTCAAACCAAATATGAACAAAATTATAAAGTAAGAAGTTATAGGAAAATGTTTGAAACTTCAGAATCTATGGCTATGGCAGCTAGTTGCGACTCCATTGAGAAGAATCTGAAACAAAGATTTTTCTTTTGAAGATGAAGTTCAACATTCAACCTTCTCAACTTAAGAACATCTATCTCAACACTATTAGCAATGCCTTTGCTATATTTTCTTGCAACTGCCGAGAGTTCAACTGCTCAGTAAGAGTAGCGCTTTCCGATTCAAGCAAATCGATTTTACTTTTAAGAGCATCATTTGCACTAGTCTTCGATTCAACTATTCGTTTGACCTCCAAAGCCTTGTGATTTTTCTTCTTAAAATCACCTAACTAAGCCTACAATTTGGCCTATCTGTCTTTAGATTTTGAAGCAAGCTTCTGAGTTGAAACGCTCAGCAAACAAATCATGAGAACTCGATGAAGACGCCGATTTATACAGCCCTTGAGGATGAACTTGTGTAGTAGTGACAGAACGCGATTAATCTCCTATAAAAGTGACCGGTTCGCTCGATTCTGAGCAAAAAGGTTATTCGAATTTGTGTTGGAGACAGTGGTGAGAGACATTTATGTTGGAGACTGTGGTAAGAGGCAGGGTTGTAGAGAGTGGGTGGGTGGCTGGAATGGTTGGACAGGTGAAATCTGGAGAGAGAGATCGAGAGAGATAAAATGAATATATTTTTAATTTTTGTGCCTTTCTAAAAAATTACACACTAGTCCCTACATATAAGTTAATTACACAACAATCCCTAGAATGGTGAAAAGACAAAAACGCCCTTATGTGCAACACACATGACTACACTTAACAAAAAGAACTAACTGAGTTAGTGCTAAGGGACATAACGCATTAAGTATAAAAGTCATCAGTTTTAAAGACAAAGGACACCGACTGAAATGTAGTATAAAGATAGAGGACAAAACTTGCAATTCACTATGAAAAGAGGATATCTACCATTATTTGGTTGAAAGATTTAGGGATTTGGTGACAAAGCAAAGGACCTCACTGGACGTTCTTTTTTTAAATGGAATTTTTAACCTGGTGCGCTTGTTTTCAGGGGTCTTTCCCCTCTAAATTATACATATATCCGCCCTTGCCGGTTGTAAAGTTTAACGTGTTTCTTATGTTTACTTTAGCCTGTTTAACCAGGTGTTTTTGTTTAAAACTGGAATTAAAAAAAATTAAAAATTAATATATATTTTATAAAGTTGACCTTTTTGGACCCATTTATGTCACTCTCTCAATTTCCACACGCAAAGTACCACAGCGAGACGTGTGACTGTTGGGATTGAACCCTACCAGAGGAACAAATAATGAAAGCCAAAACTGGTTCACAGCAGTGGATTCACAATAAGCAGTTGTTTACACTAAGTCTTCTCACTTGAAAGTAATTATAACAGCTGATGGTCTTATAACCACTGCTCGTATACAACTGCTGCTGCTCTTCTAACTACTGATGAAGCCCAGAAAACTGCTGAGAAGTAAACACTGCTGGTACAATCTACTGATGACAAAGCACTGCCCAATCAAGGACTGGTCAACCTTGAGGAAAGCACTGATGTAAGAAGAGAACAGTAGTTTAGCTTGTCATCTGTTTTATACATAGTCAGTGGTTAGGTTTAGCAGTGTTTGTATAAGAACAGTAGATACAGGTTGTTAGGCTGTTAGACGTCGCTTTCATGGTGACGTCAGCTGAGAGGCCTCAGTGGTTTGGTTTGTCTATAAATGGAGCAGTACCCTGTACTGTTACATTTGATCGTTTTGAGTGAGTTCTTCTCCTCAATTCAATCCTTTCATCTTGTGCAATCCAACCATGGGGTATCTGGCTGAGGGGGAGCTTAGTTTGTAAGCATGCTTGAAATCTTTTGTTTTGTATTGTAAATCTTTTGACTAAATGAATTGCATGTGCTTATCAAAACTGTTTTTCTTCTTGATTGTGTTTACAAAGTTTGTTGTTCATTTCCGCTGCACTTAATCTCTGTTCATTTCTGTTTGATTTGTCCAAATTATACAAACATGCACAATCATGAGAGCCTCCGATCCTAACAATTGGTATCAGAGCTTGGACAATCAAATTCGATCTAAACAATCAATTTGACATAACAGTTCAGCTCAAAATTCATTGATACTAAGGTTGGTTGTATTTAGTTGAAAAACAGAGTAACGAGAGATCACGCTTAAAGCCGTTATTCAAATACTCTGTAAAACAACCAAGATGTCATAAGACACACAAATTTCACACAACATGTGATGTCATGCACTAGTCACTCATAGTTTTCAGATCTGAAAACATATATGTTAAACTATGGTATTATTTCTTATTTTCAAAATTGATTTCAACTGTTGTTATGAAACTTGTGATGTCATTATATTAGATGCTAAAGTATGAACATCAGATTAACAAAAGCCTGTGTTCATAAAAACATTAGTGTTTTTGCTAACATAAAAAGAGGGAAATTAAAACTTTAGTCATAAGAACTTATGTGTTGAAAACAGGTTGAGATCCTCAAAAGGAACAAATCAACTCTGTTAAAATACATTAAGAAAACAAGATAGTCCGTATCATATGTAATGTGAGATTGGTCAAAATTTTGTACAAATATGTCCAAACCTCTTAAAGCATTACTGCAAAATGATTCTGGATTAAGTATTCCTTCAATAAAGACCTCCCAGTAAGTATTTCATTACTTATGAATGGGAAGGGTAAAAAGGGAAAAAGTAAATTCACAAAAACTCAGAAGTGTGTTTATCTCAAAACTTTTGAAGTCAGAAGAAAAAAGTATAAACATAAAACACTTAAGAGTCAAAGTTTGGGGTAATAGTGGTCATTAAGCAACTATGTGCAACCATTGGTTCAGGAAAGTTCAGGTAACAATAGTATTCCCAGTAAATGAATTTAAAAGAGGACTAGACAAATTTTCAGAATCTTCACATGGTAACAAAGTCTATAACAGGGTTTTCAAAAACTCATGTGAACATGTGTCCTCATTTCTGTTGTCAATCAATCAACAAGAAAATGGTACCAAACAGTGGTAAAAATGTATTTAAAATTTCATACCACTGTTGTCAAACCACTGACCATTTTCATAAACTTGAGACTGATATGATTAGGTACGTTAGTGGAAATTATACCAGATCCTTTTGGTGCTGTTTTCAGAAAATCCTTTATTTTTTAAAAGGTTTTTCTCAAATAAAGCAGGATATGTTATTCTTTATTTTTTTAGAATGATATATTTTGAACTTTTCACTGGTTTTTGATATAAAAGTCTCAATCTCTTGTCAGGATATATAACCTTTATTTTTTGTTGGTAATATTATCCTCAAAATGGATCAAAAGGAAGTGGTATATATGTCAAAGTCATGTCAAACTCAAGTTTGTTTTTACACTGAGCAAAAGATTGATTGTTAACAGTTCTTAGAATACTTGGGTACTCATGTTTTAATTTAAATATTTTAACAAAAATGAGTTACCTTAGTAAAAAGTGTACATCATCTGGGGTACTAAACCACTGTCAGGAATTCGTAAGAACTTCAAAATGAAATTGACATGTGGCAAAACCTTGAATGAAAATTCTCAAAACAGTTGCTGATATACTAGTCTTTCAAATCTTTATCATTACCCCTAACCACTGTTTTGTTCAAACATCTGTTTCCTAAATACGGTCCACTGATGAAAGTCAACCACTGATCCTTCATTTTGCTTGGCAAGCACTGATGCTCAAAATCAGTGTCTTATCCACTGATATGCTATCCACTGATAGTAAAAATCATCCACTGTTATCAAATTATTACCGTTGTAACCACTGATGCTTGTTTCATCAGTGGCTCTTAAAACAACTGTCCTCCACTCTTCATCCATATCATCAGAGGTTGACACGTGGTCAGTTTTTAGCCCTCAGATCTTAATAACCGCTGCCACATCAGTGATCATTTTTTTCCTTAATAAAACCCTGATCAAAACCCCCAAACAGGGTTTTACACTGTCGAATTGAATTCCAAAATTCTCTTCTCAAAGCAGTTTCCAACTTTTCTTCTCAAATCACTCTTCGATCCTTCTTCATCAAAATGACGAAATCAAAGTCAAAATCAAAATCAAAATCATCCTCATCTTCATCCCCCAAAGAAGCCACACAAATGGCCGCTGAACCTACTGTAATTCCATACAAATCTCCACACAACTATCTGGGTCTACTCACAAAACCCACAAACAACCACACCTTTGATTCCATCATCGACACATTATCTGAATCAAAGTATAAAACTTTGTTGATAGCAGATGCTCCCATTTACCTGCAAACCTAGAGAGAGTTTTGGAAAAATGCTACGCTTGAAAAACAAGATGATAAAGTAGTAGCCATCAACTCCTCGATACAGGGTAAAGCGATTCAAATTACTCCACAATCAATCTCAGAAGTCTTTAAACTCGATGATCAGAAAGGTAAAACTTCCTTTGATAAAACCGAGTTGAAAACTGATTTCTTAAAAAGGGGATATGCAGAACAACCAAAAAGAGATACCTTACAAAAAGGTTTCTTTCCTTCTGCACCTAGGTTTTTATTTCACACTCTCTTGATGTGTGTCTCGAATAAAACAACTGCTTTTAACGAAATACCTTCAAAGATTCAGTGCCTGGGTTATGCTATTTTAAACATTGAAAATTTTAACTATTCCCAGGAAATCTTTGATGATTTGGTGAAAAACGTTGATTGCAAAGCATTTTTACTTTTTCCAAGATTTTTAAGCTACTATTTTAAACAAAAAATTGGAAAAGAAAATGAAAATTTGCTCAAACAGGGTGTCTATTTTCAAATAAAAAGGTTAACAACTGAAACATTTTCTAGAATGATGGCACCAATAAAAACAAAAGCAGAGGTGCTTGAGCAGAATTTAGCAGTTACCACTGCTCCTCAGACATCTACTGCTGAGTCCACTGCTCCAGGTGATCATAGCAGCACAACCACTGCTTTGAAACCCACACCTGACATCACCAAAAAGACCAAAAGGAAATCATACAAAAAGCCCACCAAACCTAGACACGTGGTCAGTTTTTAGCCCTCAGATCTTAATAACCGCTGCCACATCAGTGATCATTTTTTTCCTTAATAAAACCCTGATCAAAACCCCCAAACAGGGTTTTACACTGTCGAATTGAATTCCAAAATTCTCTTCTCAAAGTAGTTTCCAACTTTTCTTCTCAAATCACTCTTCGATCCTTCTTCATCAAAATGACGAAATCAAAGTCAAAATCAAAATCATCCTCATCTTCATCCCCCAAAGAAGCCACACAAATGGCCGCTGAACCTACTGTAATTCCATACAAATCTCCACACAACTATCTGGGTCTACTCACAAAACCCACAAACAACCACACCTTTGATTCCATCATCGACACATTATCTGAATCAAAGTATAAAACTTTGTTGATAGCAGATGCTCCCATTTACCTGCAAACCTAGAGAGAGTTTTGGAAAAATGCTACGCTTGAAAAACAAGATGATAAAGTAGTAGCCATCAACTCCTCGATACAGGGTAAAGCGATTCAAATTACTCCACAATCAATCTCAGAAGTCTTTAAACTCGATGATCAGAAAGGTAAAACTTCCTTTGATAAAACCGAGTTGAAAACTGATTTCTTAAAAAGGGGATATGCAGAACAACCAAAAAGAGATACCTTACAAAAAGGTTTCTTTCCTTCTGCACCTAGGTTTTTATTTCACACTCTCTTGATGTGTGTCTCGAATAAAACAACTGCTTTTAACGAAATACCTTCAAAGATTCAGTGCCTGGGTTATGCTATTTTAAACATTGAAAATTTTAACTATTCCTAGGAAATCTTTGATGATTTGGTGAAAAACGTTGATAGCAAAGCATTTTTACTTTTTCCAAGATTTTTAAGCTACTATTTTAAACAAAAAATTGGAAAAGAAAATGAAAATTTGCTCAAACAGGGTGTCTATTTTCAAATAAAAAGGTTAACAACTGAAACATTTTCTAGAATGATGGCACCAATAAAAACAAAAGCAGAGGTGCTTGAGCAGAATTTAGCAGTTACCACTGCTCCTCAGACATCTACTGCTGAGTCCACTGCTCCAGGTGATCATAGCAGCACAACCACTGCTTTGAAACCCACACCTGACATCACCAAAAAGACCAAAAGGAAATCATACAAAAAGCCCACCAAACCCAGACACGTGGTCAGTTTTTAGCCCTCAGATCTTAATAACCGCTGCCACATCAGTGATCATTTTTTTCCTTAATAAAACCCTGATCAAAACCCCCAAACAGGGTTTTACACTGTCGAATTGAATTCCAAAATTCTCTTCTCAAAGCAGTTTCCAACTTTTCTTCTCAAATCACTCTTCGATCCTTCTTCATCAAAATGACGAAATCAAAGTCAAAATCAAAATTATCCTCATCTTCATCCCCCAAAGAAGCCACACAAATGGCCGCTGAACCTACTGTAATTCCATACAAATCTCCACACAACTATCTGGGTCTACTCACAAAACCCACAAACAACCACACCTTTGATTCCATCATCGACACATTATCTGAATCAAAGTATAAAACTTTGTTGATAGCAGATGCTCCCATTTACCTGCAAACCTAGAGAGAGTTTTGGAAAAATGCTACGTTTGAAAAACAAGATGATAAAGTAGTAGCCATCAACTCCTCGATACAGGGTAAAGCGATTCAAATTACTCCACAATCAATCTCAGAAGTCTTTAAACTCGATGATCAGAAAGGTAAAACTTCCTTTGATAAAACCGAGTTGAAAACTGATTTCTTAAAAAGGGGATATGCAGAACAACCAAAAAGAGATACCTTACAAAAAGGTTTCTTTCCTTCTGCACCTAGGTTTTTATTTCACACTCTCTTGATGTGTGTCTCGAATAAAACAACTGCTTTTAACGAAATACTTTCAAAGATTCAGTGCCTGGGTTATGCTATTTTAAACATTGAAAATTTTAACTATTCCTAGGAAATCTTTGATGATTTGGTGAAAAACGTTGATAGCAAAGCATTTTTACTTTTTCCAAGATTTTTAAGCTACTATTTTAAACAAAAAATTGGAAAAGAAAATGAAAATTTGCTCAAACAGGGTGTCTATTTTCAAATAAAAAGGTTAACAACTGAAACATTTTCTAGAATGATGGCACCAATAAAAACAAAAGCAGAGGTGCTTGAGCAGAATTTAGCAGTTACCACTGCTCCTCAGACATCTACTGCTGAGTCCACTGCTCCAGGTGATCATAGCAGCACAACCACTGCTTTGAAACCCACACCTGACATCACCAAAAAGACCAAAAGGAAATCATACAAAAAGCCCACCAAACCCAAGAAAAAGGCAACTCTGGAAGATGAGATCCCAGAGCAACTGCCAGTGACAACACAAATGTCACCAAAAACCACTGATGCTACTTCCTCACAGCAGTTGGTAGAAAGATCTCCACCTTTGCCTCAAACTCCTCCTGCATCCTCACAAAAGGATCAGGTTGTAAGCACAGGGACCCCACATTATGAAGCTCTGGATTCAATAGGATCCATCTTCCTCAGTCCTGATCCCAAGGACATGTCTCTTTCAACTCCCTTATCCTCACCCCTCACATTACCACAATCTATAATACCCTTGTTGCATGCAGTTGATATAGCTCAGACACAAACTAGTTCCTCTCTATCACCTATCACTGAGAGTATACTCCCACAAGTGACTGGGTCTGATGCCTATACCTCTGCTTTCCCAGTAACAACTGAGGAGGTTACACCCCTTGAGTTACAAGTAACTCTTGGTGGTAGTTCAAGCGGAGCAGCAACTTCAAGTGTCGGATCAACAGATCTATATTTGGACAGTTGTTTCATCAGTCAGACTCCCTTGAAGGCAATTTCTTCTATAGCACCTCTGGTAACCACTAGTGAAACTATTTTGACCACTGGTACAATCAGAGGGTTTTCAAGTGCCGAAGAAAGAAGTCCCCAGTACCGAGAACAAGGGGCATCAATGGATGATTTTTAGGACTCAGTTCCCAAGTCACACATTGATACAACCACTACCGGTGGGAAATCAGATGATCCCAGTAACATGGGTGATGATTTAAAATATCAGGAATTGACGGGCAGAGTTGAAAAACTTGAAAGTTCAGTTACTGAAATAAAGGATATGGTGCAACAGCTGTTAAAAGCTCAAAAAGCACAATCCACTGCTGTTCCACCTCAAGCACCTGCTCCACCAAAAGCACCTGCTGCAAATGAGTTATGGAACTTATTCCAACCACTGCTCCAACAACAGAGAGAAATGGCAGATCATCAGCATGCTATACAGATTCAGGAAATGAGAAACATGATGGAGTCTAGGTTCAAAGACAACCAGGCAGACATCAAGGCTATAAAGGCCCACATCCTGAACACCACTGGCAAAGCTCCTCCCACTATACTCTTCATTGATAACCTCCCTCCAGATAATGCCAAAAAGGGGGAGATAATCAAGCAGTGGAGGAAGAAGGGAATAGAAGATGGGCTCTATCTTGAACCACAAAAAGAAAACATGACCAAAAACATTCCTGTGCCAGATGGTAGCAAGAAAGTTGATGAGACCACCAATGCACTTGCAGAAGCAGTAGCAAGTGTTAAAAAGGATAGAGAGACTACGAATAAGGCTATGTTGGTGTAACACCTCGAAAAATTCACGTCCTATAATGAGTTGACACGTGTCACATGTTTAAACGTGTTAAAGAATGTTATAAAAGGACTAAAGTTGACAATCATGGAAAGTGTGTGAATATACGAGTTCTAAATGTCAACAGTGAATAAATATATTGTACATTGACCCTACATGATGCTCATACCTTCATACGAATAAATCATGGATCATACGAAGCTAACAATGAAAGAAAGTGAGAGATTTCAAACTACAGGGGTTAAATGTGTCAACATGTTTAAGTTATACCTCTGAGTGACCTTTTGACACATCCGAAGCTTTGTAATAGTTAATTATGCTCACTAGAATGCACGATATAAATTTCATAAAGTTTCGTTATCGTATGAGAAAGTTATGATCAAATTCGTGTGCGAGGGGTTAAAGCGTCAACGTTGAAAGTTAGGACTTTTTGGGCAACAATAAAGTTAACCGAGGACTAAACAAAGTGGGAAAATGTCTTAAAGCCCTTATATGTCAATTTAGAGGGCTCATAGTGCAAAACAAGACACGAAAGCGACCTTTAGAAGGACCAGGGACCAAAACTGCAATTAATGGAAAATTGTGTTGGCAGATCACACATGCTCGCGTAGCGCGAGCACTAGACCTATATGCAGTCGCACTACGTGACTGCCTTACCTGAACATAATTCCTTTTTTCTTGGATGCTTGTTTGCCATAGCCATTTCAAGCGACCTTTAACCGATTTTCCACATCTTCTTGACCCCTAAACAACCCCTAAACATCTAGGGACACTTGTGGATCAGTTGTGGTAAGTTATAGACTTGTGTGTCAACCTTTTGTGGTGTTCTTGATCACTATATAAAGGCTTCATGTGCAACAAGTTCTTCACACCATTTCCTTCAGCTTTCTGATCATTCCTGGAGCTCAAATCTTCTCTCAAGTGATCACTAATCAAGCTTAGGACTTCAGTAAGTTTGCTAATCCTTTCTAAATTAAGTTTTAGCTTAGTTATAGCTTAAAAGTCAAACCGTCGTAATTAACGGTTGACTTTAAGATTAATCACTAATGGTCCAGTGATTAGTCGAATCAAAAGTAGTTATAAGTAGGTAATTATGTGGGTAATAAACCCTTAAAAGGGTTCCCCCTGATTACCACTCTAACTAGGTCAAAAGTCGGGTCAAACTTGTTAATAAAAAGTCAACAGGAAGCTTAAATTCTAATTTATGCATAATTAGCAATGTAAAACATATACAACCTGTTTGATCATTATTATAACTTGGTAATTAGTGTAAGAACATGTCTAAACATGTTCAACCCGACAATTTTCTGTAAAGACCCGGTTCGGAACCGAAAGTCACATAGTTTGACTTTCACTTTGACTTTCAGTTCTGACCCGTTTAAGCATGTTTTAGAAATGCCTTAGATCTTTGTTTGGACCAGGTAACATGCTAGTATAACCCTCTGTGATTATACACCATGGTTCATTAGTTAACCAATTAATATGCATGATCCCGTTAATTACTCATATGTTGACCATTATGCCCTTTTCACCTTAAAACGTGATTTTTGGAAATATAAAAGAGTAGAAACTTACTTACTGATATTTAAACTTGCATACAAAATTTGACATCAGTTTGAGGTGTAGATTAAGAGTTATGCTCGTTAGCGTAAAATGAAAGCTTTATGTTAATTAAACGACATAATTAGCGTATAGCCTACTTAAACATACTTTTTGATATCAAACTTAATACCCACTGATGTAATATATTATTTTGGGAATTTTGAAGATTTTTAATTAATTTTAGGCCGAGCATAACTTATAGTCGTAGGCTTAATCCGGTAAATGTCGGTTTTGCCCTTACGGGCCATAAAATGAGCTTTACATATCTAAACGACTCCAAACCTTTTGCTACTGATTAGATATGATAAATAAATTATTTTAGGCCTTCTGGAATAATAAAAATATCAGCTTTAAGTATCGAACCCGTAAACGGCTCCTAATCGCCTTATTAAGCGTTTTTAGCGCATAGTATGTACTAAGACTATTTTTAAACATACAAGGGTGATACCTACTGATATTTAAGGTAATTTATAATATTTTAACAGTAAGCAAAAGTTGATTAACTCAGACTTCAGTTTTGAGCTTTTCGGCTTATGTGAAATTACCAAGATACCCCTACGGTGCATAGTTTGGTTATAATTGACAAATTTCACATATACACTTTACCCTACTGATATAACTTAGCAAATTATGTATTTTTTCTGATTACATCAGACCTGTAACTCAGGTTAACACTTGAACTCTTTTATAAAATTTTAAATGACCAAACTACCCCTACGGGGCCTAGTTTGTGTTTAAATATGTTTCGGGCATAATGAAAGACATCTTACTGATGTCACAACATATTTGAGACATAATTAACTTAGGAAACCTGTATATGGCTCTCATTATTACCCGTCACGCTTATTACGCGTACGGTTCGGTTTATGTAACTAGTTTACATAAATTAGCCGAAACGGGTCAAACCTTATCGGTTTTATCTCAAAATCCAGAATGTGTATGAAATACCCATATTAAACAAGTCTCTGAACTTGTCGGGTCTAAATCACATTCTATCCGGTCTTCGCTTAATTGTGCGTACGAACCGTGACTTTGAAACTAACCGGTCTAAGCTTAAGCTTAATTAAAGTCCCGTTAGGATTCTAATAGGTTATTATAAACCTTCGTTCCAGATTAGGAGGACCAGTAAAAGCTACTTGCAATTTGCTTATTGTGATTTATACATTGCTCAGGTAAATACTTTTAACTTATTTTCCCTATACGGGCTTGGGTTACGGTATATAGAATACCGCTTGATCGAGCATCAAATCTTCCATCGTTGGGTGGTTAATTGAATAATTTGATCGGCTCATTTAAACAGTCTTGTTTACTTAAAGCCTTTGGGGGGTTAATGACCATGTCCCAGATATCCTTGGCATCATTTTACGAAATGGCCACGACTTAAGCGCGGGGTGTAGGCGTACACCCGTCAGTGCACAAAAGAATAAAGTGGTGTGTCTATTGATCTTTAACCCGGACAAGATCCGGGCTACTGAACACACAAGTAACATGTAATTCGTTCACAAGATTATAATATTAAATAATTCTCCCAAGTTATAAAATGTTTATGCCACGTGCATCCAAACCAATTTTAAATCATTTTCCTAAATGAGTCAGTTGATTGTATTTACCAGTGTAAACTGACGTATTTTCCCAAAAAGATTAAATGCAGGTACTAAACGTAATTGGCTGGATTGTCTCCTTAGCATCAATAAAGAGTCTCGCAAGCTTAAGATGCCTGAAGTTTGTTGAACTATTGTTTCCATTTTGTTTTCGATCCTTCTGTGGATAAACTTCCGCATATTGTGACATTTGATATTACAATATTAAATTCGGTTGAAATATATCTTTTAAATTGCTTCCGCTGTGCATATTAAATATTGTGTTGTTTGACTATTGTGTTGCCAACCACGTCACGATAATCCCCCACCGGGCTCACCGGTGACACGTGGAAATCGGGGTGTGACAGGTTGGTATCAGAGCCAACATTGAGTGAATTAAACACTAGCCTTTTGTGTTTAATCTCAATGACACAATTGCACATTTCTAAACTTTCGAGTCTAGACATATAACATAGGACAAATTCCATTTTGTTTGGTTTTGTGTTGTCCTTTATTTTTATATATTTCTTGTCGTTATCTCATGCTATTTTGACAGGATAAAAATGCCGCCAAGATTCTTTAGGCGTAGAGGACGAGGAAAGGGGCCAATCACCGCCCCCAATGACAACGAGGTAGGACCATCGAATGTGCGAGCTCCATCTACCACAGAGAGTGAGGATCCCTGGCAAAACCGGAGGAACCTCTTCGAGCCGGCTAGACGGTCGGTTTCGCACAGTTCAACACCTCCTGTCCATAACCTATATGGACCACAGCCGGAGTATGAGCCCAACAACCCTCAACCGTCCTACATACCACTACAGCGATCTTTATCGCACAACTCTTTTGGAGACCCTACACCAGTTTTTAGGGGCCGGTTTAACCCGGCAAACTACGTAACTGAACCAGTGGGTTTTAACCCATTGGGGCCGGAGGATCATTTCTCGGGAGATCACGCGGATGATATGGACGAGGATACGGACCTCGTCGAACCTACCAGTGGTACACCAAACCACCCAATAGAGATCTCTGACGGATCTTCTTTCCACGGATCACCCTATGGTGGTCCAGACAGCTTTCAAGCTATGTTCAACCGGCACGAATGGTACTTTACACCTCCTCGCCATTCGTCGCCTCCTCACCAGCAGCAGCAACAGCAGCAACAGGATCCCTCTGTGGATTCAAGATTTGTGGCAGTCACACCACCACCTCCACCACCACCAGTTAATCAGGTACCTCCGCCACCACCGAGGCGTAGGAGGACATGTGCACGTATGTCTGCACGGGCAGAAGACTTTCATTTCAGCTCTCCACGCCAATCAAGTGGCAGCCACTATCCGCCACACCAGGAGGACCCACAAATGGGTGGACCTTCTAACCCAGCTGTACCACAGCCACCACCGATGGGTTTCGATAACCCAATTCCAGCATACACGGGTTCTATGGCATACAACCCGTTTGAGCCACCGGTTCACACCAACTACGGGTACGCTGAGGCCGACCCTTACATGGTAGCGGCAAATTACAACGCCTTGCATTCAGAAGGACCGTATGGAGCTCCATGGGGAGTAGGTTACCCAACACATGGGTACCAGATACCTCCCAGACCTATTATACAGACGCAATCGCAGCCGCCACGGTTTTCTCCCCCAGAACGGGAGGAAATTCTTCAGAGACTGGATCAGGTTGAGCGAGACTTCCACCGCGACCGCAGGGAGAGACAAACTTTCTTCCAAGGATTGACAAGCTTGATCAAGGGGAAGAGCAAGAAGGACCGTTGAATCCTTCCACTGTTGTGTAACTTCCTTGTAACAGTTGAGCCCCTACGTGGGCATATCTTGCTGTATTAGCCCCTGTGTGGGTATGTATGTTTGTTTTGACCCCTGCGAGGGTCTATCTTTATGTAAACCCCTACGAGGGTATATTGTATGTTTAAGTCCCTGCGTGGACTATTATTCTAGTTTGACCCCTGCGTGGGTATGTATGTTGCTTGACCCCTGCGTAGGTAACTTGTTTGTTTAAAAGACCCGTTTAGGGCAACGTGTAACCTATTTATAATTAATGGAATGTTTGTTTTATAAATTTCATGTTTGCCTTATGTGCATAAATAATTTATATATGAAATAAATAAATTAAAATCATTCCTTTTGAAATAATCTGCCTATTTAAATATTAATTAAGAATCTTAAGAGTGAAACCTAGCCTTCGGGTCAATTATAAGACCGGGCCAAGATGGTAAGACCTGTTTAAAAGATTCAAATCCCTGTTAACATCTATAAACATGTTAACACTCCTGGCAGATGTGATTCATTTAAAAGTCACATATGTTATTATTATATAAGGATCTTTCAAAGATTCCAAACCCAACTAAATGATCTCTGAATCATGGGTTAAATCATCAATTAAGATGATTATATTTTGACCATACGTTGGTAATATAATGCCTACGGGCCTTGCTCATTTCTACATGAGCCAAAAGACAGTGGTAGCGATGACTCCCTGTCCGATAATATAATGCCTACGGGCCTTGCTCATTTCTATATGAGCCAAAAGACAGAGGTAGCAATGACTCCCTGTCTGAAAAAGGTGATGAACTATATTCAAACCTTAAAAGCCTTGATTCTCTGAAATCATAGCTTATGATTTAAATTGTCCATGTGACTAGGCCTTTTGTGCTACAAATAAAACTTTTATTGTTTTATAATTAGGATAAAATTTTAATAGAAATCCTAAATAAATATGATTAATAAATTAACCAAATATGGTCTCTGTTACCATGGTTAATGAATTGCCATAAAAGACAATTCCATAATAAACTCCCAAATAAACTATTGTCCTTGTTTTCTGTAACAGTTCAATTAAAATGGCTAACTCTGACGAAATTAATAGCCATCCAGTGGAGGAAAATGATAACGCCCGGATAAATCTAACGGGTGCTGAATTGAAAGCGCTAGTAGATGGCGCAGTTACAAGGGCCTTGGAGCGGCAGTACGAAGAGTATAGTGGGACTCGGAGTAGGACCCTATCTACGCCGCACTTAAAGCCCAAAACACATTTTGTGGCTCAGAGCAAGCCTCCTTCCAAAAAGGAAGAACTCAAGAAAGATGATGATAGACTTTCCTCAAACCACCACAGTGCTCCATCTCAGCAGGTTGTACTTAATCAAGAACCCCGTAATAAGGGTTGCTCCTATAAATACTTTGTCTCGTGCAAACCCCGAAATTTCACTGGGGAAAAAGGAGCCATTGACTGCATGACGTGGTTAGATGAGATGGACACGATAGTGGATATCAGCGGATGCGCTGAAAGGGATATAGTCAAGTTCGTATCTCAATCTTTCAAGGGAGAGGCGTTGGTCTGGTGGATGTGACAACTCGTAATTTAGAACCCTTCATTGTATCTCGATGTAACATGCTTGAACGTTATGTGTTTACATATTAGTAAATGAAAGTTCGTGATTATCTTGATGTGCTATGTGTTATTAAGGTGTACGTATAAAGTATAGTTTTTATACAAGTATGTATGTAGTGAACCGGAACCAAAACACAAGGACCCGACTCGAGACCGCTTGGTATCGAGTGAACAGTAAAAAAGTTGGGCCGGTTGGGCCATGCACCTCCTTTAATCCATCCGGAACCCATTAGGGTGCACCAACTTGGAGCTAGTATATAACCCTTGTTGATAGCCAACCTTGCCATTTTTGGGCAACCTACACACACTCTCCTACACACTCTCTCTCTCTCACTAAAACCCTAGAACACCACCACAAACCTCCTCTCATCCTTCTCTCGGATCCAACCGGCAACACTAGGACTCTCGGATCGAGCTTGGGATCATCATTCGGAAGTTCACTCATCGACTCTTCATACCCTCACACTTAGAGTATCTAGCCGGTTAGTGTCTCCTTTAGTTTTTTAGTGACAAAATGCATGAAGATTGTTGTTTATCTATAATGAAGGTGTTTGTTTGATAAAAGATGCTTGGTTGATAAATGATATGCATGCTTTGTTTAAATATTTTCCATGAATAATTTGTATGAGCAAATAATGTAGATGATCGGTTAAAGACGTTGAATGATTATAAGTTCTTGGTTGTAAATGATCCACATGCTTGGTCATGAGTTAAATTGAATAAGGATGTTGTTAAAAATGGTGTGCAAGATTCTTATGACAAATGCATAAATAAACTTAAATCGAAGGAGGAACCGGTGACTATGTGCTAGATATAGGGCCAATGATGATGATATTGCCGTGTGTTCATGCTAGGATAGATTTGTTGGAATGAGCATGTTGCTATGATAAAACCCTAAGTGATGAACCATATGATTAGGTGATGAATAGATGATGAATGTGCTTTGAATATTTGAAAATCCTGTTGTTTGATCCATTTTGGTTAATTGTTAGACAAGAAAACATGTTTGTGAATTCTCATAGGATAGTACACCAAATCACGATTATGCAATGTTATTGGCTAGTACAAAAAGCTGGGTAAATGTTCTAGAAACAGCAGGGTGCGAGTCGACACCTCCGGTTGCGACTCGAGACCATATACGTGACGACTCGAGACCATTAAGCTACAACTCGAGACCGCAGTGATTGCGACTCGAGACCATCACGTGACAACTCGAGACAAGCTTCAAGGACTCGGAACCAGCAAGGTCTCGACTCGAGATCTCATGGTCTCGAATCGAGACTGAACTCGAGACCTCTAAGCTTCCAACTCATGCCTGCACCACTCGAGACCAGCCATTCATGACTCGAGAACTCCTGGTTGCGACTCGAGACTGCATGATCTCGAGTCGAGACCACCTTGTCTCGACTGGGTTGCTTGTTTCCGTTATTGGGCCGAATTGTTTGGACTGTTCACGCTTATTACTATTTAACTGGATTATGTGTTACTGTTAATTGGGCTGTGTGTTAACTGTTACTGTTTAAGAACGAGGACAGGCCCAATAACTTAGAGGATAAATATATGTCATGTATGCTATGTGTTAGATACGTGTAGGATATACGTGACTCCGTTACACCCAAACCTGACCTATAATGGTGACCATATTAGGACGTGGTGACCAGCATACTTAACCAAGTAAACTAAACTGCCGAGCAACCCAATGTGAGTTCACACTCTCTACAAAGCATTGGATTCCCAGGGGTTGGGAATGGGGTTAAGGAACATGGGTTCCTCGTCCTTTTTTTTGGTAGGACAGTGCTGGTTCAGGAATATAATTCCTCGTCCTCTTGGACAGATAACTTTCACTAGACCAAAACTCTATCACGAAGTCCCTCCTTTTTATATCGACTTAATCGCCGGGCCAATGGCGAGCGGGTCATTAGTTAGATAGCGCTATTTAGGTTTGACAAACCTCACACCGTTCCGCAGAGGACGGGCGTGAACTAATGGATCTGGGCACGTCAATGATGATAGACATTGACAGTTCAGGGCACATAAACATGACTACAGTCAGCAGTCGATATGTAACGAGTCTAGTAGCATATACATGGGGTAGCCCCCACGGCTGGATTGCCAGAGTAATTGGGTTAAACATATTACGTTTTCAACTATGGGGTAACCCCCACGGCAGGATGCCAGATAAAGGAAACCGTTTTCGAAACAACCTGAAACGAACACCCAACTGTGAACTCGCTCAACATTCTTGTTGACTCGTTACTACATGCTTTGCAGGTCAATAGGTACTTAGCTGGAGCTTGCATGGAAGGGAGTCGTTGTGGGACATGGACAACTGCGTGCCATGTTAAACTTTGATACAATTAAACTTATGTTTTGGTTTTAAACGTTATGCTTCCGCTTGCAACTTAAACTATGTTTTGTTTGGACACCAGTTGTATTGGTTGGAGTTTTATAATCACTTACATGCTTGTTCAATATGATTGGTGGCTGGATCCTGGTCAGTCACGCCTCCAAGCGGTGGTATTCCGCAGGTGGATTTTGGGGGTGTGACAGTGGAGATCACTGATTCAAGCCACCGGGAAAATCCCATTGTACAACATGTCTTGGGAACAATTTATTGCCCTAATCAGGGAAAACTACTGCCCTCAGCATGAGGTGGAGAAGATAGAGTCTGATTTTCTATCGTTGGTGATGACAAACCTTGACTGTCAAGCTTACCTCACGAGCTTCAACACAATGTCCCGGTTGGTTCCATATCTGGTGACCCCGGAACCCAAGCGAATAGCTCGTTTCATCGGAGGTTTAGCCCCCGAGATAAAGGCAAGCGTGAAGGCCTCCCGGCCAGCTACTTTCAGATCAGTAGCTGACATATCTCTGTCCCTCACTCTGGACGCGGTCCGACAAAGATCGCTGAGGAACAAAGATGCTGAGAAGAGAAAACGTGAAGACAATGATTCACGGAGGTCGAGCAAGAAGCACCGTGGAAACGGTGATAACAAGAAGGGGTCTGAGTCAAGGAAAGATGGGCATCAGTCTGGTGAGAAGCCCAAATGCAAAATTTGCAAGAAAAAGCACTATGGAAAGTGCAGACTCGAGTCGAACTCATAGACTCAGTCAAAAACCTATGCTTGTGGAATATGCAAGTCCACGGATCACAAGACCTTGGATTGCAAGAAGCTGAAAGACGCAACGTGCTACCGTTGCAATGAAAAGGGGCACATTAAGACCAACTGCCCGGAATACGCCAAGAATCCTGAAGAGGCCAAGAAGACCAATGCGAGAGTCTTCAGAATGGACGCAAAGGAAGCGGTCCTAGACGACAACGTTATTACAGGTACTTTCCTTGTAAATGATGTCTTTGCAAGAGTACTTTTTGATTCAGGCGCTGATAAGTCATTCGTAGATAATAAGTTTTGTGAATTATTGAAATTACCTGTCAAAACCTTAAATGAGAATTATGAGGTGGAGTTAGCAGATGGCACACTAGAAACCATCTCTACTGTGTTAGATGGATGTGTTATATCCATTAAGAACCACTCTTTTCCTCTGTCTCTACTTCCCTTTAAGTTGGCCGGTTTTGACATAGTTTTGGGTATGGACTGGTTATCTCATAACCAGGCCCAAATTGTCTGCAACAGAAAACAAGTGGTGATTAAGACTCCGTCTGGTGAATCACTTACCATTCGGGGAGATACCCAGTATAGATTGCCTGAGCAAGTGACTATGCTCAAGGCCTCCAAGTGTTTAAAGAAGGGTTGTGTCATCTACATGGCACAAGTGATTTTTTATGAGCCTAAACCGAAGATCGAAGACATTCCTGTCATTTCTGAATACCCAGAAGTTTTTCCGGAAGAGCTACCTGGTTTACCACCAGATAGGCAAGTGGAATTAAGAATTGACATCATCCCCGGAGCAGCACCTGTTGCTAGAGCACCTTATAGGTTGGCGCCCACGGAAATGAAAGAATTAAGAGCACAACTGGATGAATTGCTGGCTAAAGGTTTCATTAAACCTAGTTCATCTCCTTGGGGAGCGCCAGTCCTGTTTGTCAAGAAGAAGGATGGATCGATGCGTCTGTGCATCGACTATCGTGAGCTTAATAAGGTCACGATAAAGAATAGGTATCCTTTGCCCAGGATCGATGATTTGTTCGATCAATTACAAGGGGCAAGTTATTTCTCGAAGATTGATTTGAGGTCAGGCTACCATCAGCTGAAAGTTAGAGATGAAGACGTACACAAAACTGCATTTAGGACTCGTTATGGTCATTACGAGTTCCTAGTGATGCCTTTTGGGCTCACTAATGCACCGGCTGCGTTCATGGATCTCATGAATCGCGTTTGCAAGCCGCACTTAGATAAATTCGTCATCGTTTTCATCGACGACATTCTCATTTACTCTAAGAACCAAGCTGACCACGAGAAACACCTTCGCTGTATTCTCAAGCTTCTACATCATGAGAAACTCTATGCCAAGTTCTCTAAATGTGAATTCTGGCTTTGAGAAGTCCAATTCCTTGGACATGTGGTCAGTGAGCGTGGTATCCAAGTGGATCCCGCTAAAGTTGAAGCAGTTATGAACTGGCAAGAGCCAAAGACGCCTACAGAGATTCGTAGCTTCCTGGGATTGGCAGGATATTACAGGCGCTTCATTGAAAATTTTTCAAGGATTGCTGCGCCCCTAACTTCTCTAACTAAGAAGAAGATTAAGTTTGATTGGGGGCCTAAGCAGCAAGAAGCTTTCGATATTCTCAAGTAGAAGTTGAGCAATGCTCCTGTGTTGACATTGCCTGATGGAATCGAAGAATTTGTAGTTTATTGTGATGCATCACACACCGGGATGGGGTGTGTGCTTATGCAGAAAGGCAAGGTTATTGCCTATGCATCACGACAGTTAAAGGTGCACGAAAAGAATTACACCACCCATGACTTGGAGTTGGGTGCCGTTGTATTTGCACTGAAGCTCTGGAGGCATTATTTATATGGAATCAAATGTGTGATTTATTCTGATCACAAGAACCTCCAGCATCTGTTTAATCAGAAAGATTTAAACATGAGGCAACGCCGTTGGATGGAGACTTTGAATGATTATGATTGGGAAATCAGATATCATCCCGGCAAGGCGAATGTAGTCACCGATGCCTTGAGCCGAAAGGAAAGGGTGAAACCCATCCGAATCAATGCCAAGAGCATTGAAGTAAAGAATAATTTGATTGAAAGGTTGTTAGCTGCACAGAAGGAAGCTGTGTTGGAAGCTAACTATCCTAATGAAAAGTTAGGAGTAACTGAGGAGCAGTTATCTCTTAGCAAGGACGGGATCCTAAGATTGAATGGACGAATATGGGTTCCAATTTATGGAGGACTTCGTGATGTTATTCTCCAGGAAGCCCATAGTTCCAAATACTCCGTTCATCCTGGAGCGGATAAGATGTACCAGGATCTAAGGGCAAATTATTGGTGGATAGGCTTGAAAAAGTCTGTAGCTGCCTATGTAGCAAAATGCTTGACATGTGCGCAAGTCAAGGTAGAACATCAAAAGCCGTCAGGTTTGCTACAACAACCTGAACTCCCCACATGGAAGTGGGAGATGGTGACGATGGATTTCATCACCAAGCTGCCAAAGACAAGGAAAGGCAATGATACAATATGGGTTATAGTTGATAGACTGACTAAGTCAGCACATTTCTTACCCATCAAGGAGACTTATAGCTCCGATATGTTAGCCCAGTTATACGTGGATAAGATTGTAGCTTTACATGGCATACCTGTGTCTATTATCTCTGACAGAGATACTAGATACACGTCCCATTTTTGGAAAATCTTCCAACAATCTTTGGGCACGCGTTTGAATTTTAGTACGGCTTACCATCCTCAGACAGACGGTCAGAGTGAGCTTACTATTCAAACTTTGGAAGACATGCTACGTGTATGTGTGATCGATTTGGGTGGTAGTTGGGATAAACACCTACCGTTAATCGAATTCTCCTACAACAATAGCTACCTTACCAGCATTAAGGCTGCGCCTTTTGAGGCATTATACGGTAGAAAGTGCAGATCGCCCGTTTGTTGGGCAGAAGTTGGAGATGTCCAATTATCAGGACCAGAGATAGTCTTTGAAACGACGGACAAGATTGCCAGATTCGTGACCGTCTCAAAGCTGCCCGAGATAGGCAGAAGAGTTACGCAGATCCAAAGCGTAAAGCTTTTCACTTCGAAGTAGGTGACAAAGTGTTGCTAAAAGTATCGCCCTGGAAGGGGGTGATGCGATTTGGTAAGAAAGGCAAGCTAAGCCCGAGATACATAGGACCTTTCGAGGTTATCGAACGTGTCGGGTCAGTTGCCTATAAGCTAAACTTACCTGAAGAGCTCAGTGGTATTCATAATGTATTCCACATCTGCAATCTGAAGAAGCGTTTCGCTGACAAATCACTGGTTATACCACATACAGATGTGCATATAGATGAGAGCTTAAAATTTGTGGAAAAACCATTTTCGATTGAAGATCGACAGGTTAAGAAGCTTCGAAGGAAGCATGTACCTATTGTAAAGGTCAAATGGGATGCTCGTAGAGGTCCCGAGTATACGTGGGAGTTTGAATCCACCATGAAAGAAAAATACCCCTATTTGTTTCAGTAAATCTCGAGGTCGAGATTTCTTTTAAGGGGGTGAGGATGTAACACCTCGAAAATTCACGTCCTATAATGAGTTGACACGTGTCACATGTTTGAACGTGTGAAAGAATGTTATAAAAGGACTAAAGTTGACAATCATGGAAAGTATGTGAATATACGAGTTCTAAATGTCAACAGTGAAAAAATATATTGTACATTGACCCTACATGATGCTCATACCTTCAAACGAATAAATCATGGATCATACGAAGCTAACAATGAAAGAAAGTGAGAGATTTCAAACTACAAGGGTTAAATGTGTCAACATGTTTAAGTTATACCTCTGAGTGACCTTTTGACACCCCCGAAGCTTTGTAAAAGTTAATTATGCTCACTAGAATGCACGATATAAATTTCATAAAGTTTCGTTATCGTATGAGAAAGTTATGATCAAATTCGTGTGCGAGGGGTTAAAGCGTCAACGTTGAAAGTTAGGACTTTTCAGGCAACAATAAAGTTAACCGAGGACTAAACAAAGTGGGTAAATGTCTTAAAGCCCTTATATGTCAATTTAGAGGGCTCATAGTGCAAAACAAGACACGAAAGTGACCTTTAGAAGGACCAGGGACCAAAACTGCAATTAATAGAAAATTGTGTTGGCAGATCACACATGCTCGCGTAGCGCGAGCACTAGACCTATATGCAGTCGCGCTACGCGACTGCCTTACCTGAACATAATTCCTTTTTTCTTGGATGCTTGTCTGCCATAGCCATTTCAAGCGACCTTTAACCGATTTTCCACATCTTCTTGACCCCTAAACAACCCCTAAACATCTAGGGACACTTGTGGATCAGTTGTGGTAAGTTATAGACTTGTGTGTCAACCTTTTGTGGTGTTCTTGATCACTATATAAAGGCTTCATGTGCAACAAGTTCTTCACACCATTTCCTTCAGCTTTCTGATCATTCCTGGAGCTCAAATCTTCTCTCAAGTGATCACTAATCAAGCTTAGGACTTCAGTAAGTTTGCTAATCGTTTCTAAATTAAGTTTTAGCTTAGTTATAGCTTAAAAGTCAAACCGTCGTAATTAACGGTTGACATTAAGATTAATCACTAATGGTCCAGTGATTAGTCGAATCAAAAGTAGTTATAAGTAGGTAATTATGTGGGTAATAAACCCTTAAAAGGGTTCCCCCTGATTACCACTCTAACTAGGTCAAAAGTCGGGTCAAACTTGTTAATAAAAAGTCAACAGGAAGCTTAAATTCTAATTTATGCATAATTAGCAATGTAAAACATATACAACCTGTTTGATCATTATTATAACTTGGTAATTAGTGTAATAACATGTCTAAACATGTTCAACCCGACAATTTTCTGTAAAGACCCGGTTCGGAACCGAAAGTCACATAGTTTGACTTTCACTTTGACTTTCAGTTCTGACCCGTTTAAGCATGTTTTAAAAATGCCTTAGATCTTTGTTTGGACCAGGTAACATGCTAGTATAACCCTCTGTGATTATACACCATGGTTCATTAGTTAACCAATTAATATGCATGATCCCGTTAATTACTCATATGTTGACCATTATGCCCTTTTCACCTTAAAACGTGATTTTTGGAAATATAAAAGAGTAGAAACTTACTTACTGATATTTAAACTTGCATACAAAATTTGACATCAGTTTGAGGTGTAGATTAAGAGTTATGCTCGTTAGCGTAAAATGAAAGCTTTATGTTAATTAAACGACATAATTAGCGTATAGCCTACTTAAACATACTTTTTGATATCAAACTTAATACCCACTGATTTAATATATTATTTTGGGAATTTTGAAGATTTTTAATTAATTTTAGGCTGAGCATAACTTATAGTCGTAGGCTTAATCCGGTAAATGTCGGTTTTGCCCTTACGGGCCATAAAATGAGCTTTACATATCTAAACGACTCCAAACCTTTTGCTACTGATTAGATATGATAAATAAATTATTTTAGGCCTTCTGGAATAATAAAAATATCAGCTTTAAGTATCGAACCCGTAAACGGCTCCTAATCGCCTTATTAAGCGTTTTTAGCGCATAGTATGTACTAAGACTATTTTTAAACATACAAGGGTGATACCTACTGATATTTAAGGTAATTTATAATATTTTAACAGTAAGCAAAAGTTGATTAACTCAGACTTCAGTTTTGAGCTTTTCGGCTTATGTGAAATTACCAAGATACCCTTATGGTGCATAGTTTGGTTGTAATTGACAAATTTCACATATACACTTTACCCTACTGATATAACTTAGAAAATTATGTATTTTTGCTGATTACATCAGACCTGTAACTCAGGTTAACACTTGAACTCTTTTATAAACTTTTAAATGACCAAACTACCCCTACGGGGCCTAGTTTGTGTTTAAATACGTTTCGGGCATAATGAAAGACATCTTACTGATGTCACAACATATTTGAGACATAATTAACTTAGGAAACCTGTATATGGCTCTCATTATTACTCGTCACGCTTATTACGCGTACGGTTCGGTTTATGTAACTAGTTTACATAAATTAGCCGAAACGGGTCAAACCTTATCGGTTTTATCTCAAAATCCAGAATGTGTATGAAATACCCATATTAAACAAGTCTCTGAACTTGTCGGGTCTAAATCACATTCTATCCGGTCTTCGCTTAATTGTGCGTACGAACCGTGTCTTTGAAACTAACCAGTCTAAGCTTAAGCTTAATTAAAGACCCGTTAGGATTCTAATAGGTTATTATAAACCTTCGTTCCAGATTAGGAGGACCAGTAAAAGCTACTTGCAATTTGCTTATTGTGATTTATACATTGCTCAGGTAAATACTTTTAACTTATTTTCCCTATACGGGCTTGGGTTACGGTATATAGAATACCGCTTGATCGAGCATCAAATCTTCCATCGTTGGGTGGTTAATTGAATAATTTGATCGGCTCGTTTAAACATTCTTGTTTACTTAAAGCCTTTGGGGGGTTAATGACCATGTCCCGGATATCCTTGGCATCATTTTACGAAATGGCCACGACTTAAGCGCGGGGTGTAGGCGTACACCCGTCAGTGCACAAAAGAATAAAGTGGTGTGTCTATTGATCTTTAACCCGGACAAGATCCGGGCTACTGAATGCACAAGTAACATGTAATTCGTTCACAAGATTATAATATTATATAATTCTCCGAAGGTATAAAATGTTTATGCCACGTGCATCCAAACCAATTTTAAATCATTTTCCAAAATGAGTCAGTTGATTGTATTTACCAGTATAAACTGACGTATTTTCCCAAAAAGATTAAATGCAGGTACTAAACGTAATTGGCTGGATTGTCTCCTTAGCATCAATAAAGAGTCTCGCAAGCTTAAGATGCCTGAAGTCTGTTGAACTATTGTTTCCATTTTGTTTTCGATCCTTCTGTGGATAAACTTCTGAATATTGTGACATTTGATATTACAATATTAAATTTGGTTGAAATATATCTTTTAAATTGCTTCCACTGTGCATATTAAATATTATGTTGTTTGACTATTGTGTTGCCAACCACGTCACGATAATCCCCCACCGGGCCCACCGGTGACACGTGGAAATCGGGGTGTGACAGTTGGATCAATCAGCACAGGGTACTTCTGGGTCAAAGGATGATGAAAATCCTGAAGATGAAAAGAAGAAGCCTACTAGAAAAGTAAGGCAACCCAAATCCGTTCCATCCAGACCTACAAAGGGCTCCAAACCTCAAACCATCACAAGATCTCAAACTTCCACCAAAACAGTAGTTGTAACACCTGCTGTATCAACATCTGCTGATACTTCAGTTGTTTCAACTACTGTCAGCCAAATAACTGCCATCTCCTCAACACACACCACTACAACACACACTACACATATCACAACCACTGCTCTACCACCACCAAACATATCATCAGACTCTCCTACAATAAAAAGGAGAAGGATGTACATACCTCATGATTCACCACCACCATCACCACAATCAAAAACTACTTCACTACCTTCAACCCCTGCTCACAAGCAGAAGACATCTACTGACAAATTAGTAGTTGTAATGACAACAGAGGTTGAGACACCAGTTGTTTCAACAGCTGTTTGTCAACCATCCACCACTGCTCTCATCATTCCTACATCACAACCAAAATTACCTCCACCCATAAAGCTTCACAAAAGAAAAAGAGAAACAACTCAGGCAACTGATGAAAAATATGATCCTGTTGCTGCTAAGTATCCACTAGAACTAGAAGCTGTGAAAAATGAGATGAAACAATTTTACACCGAGGATGATCCTTCAAAAAGAAGATTCCCTTCTCTCATAGGCTTCATAGTCCCAGAAAACATGGATGCATATCTCGAGATGAAAGCAAGGCAAGCAAAGATTAGAGCTAAAATCGAATGCAAAGATCAAGGTGATGAAGCCATCTCTGAAAAATTGGAATTTTTACTCACAAAAGTCAAGCTGATGGAAAACTATGCACAAGATCTGAGCAAAGAGAAAGCAGATCAACGAAAAGAAATGAGAAAAAGTTATCTTGCATACATCATGAAAGAAAAATTCTATCAAGCTGAAGAAAACCAATTTGAAGAATGGCCAATGGTTGCCTTAAAGCATGAAGCAAATAGAATTGAAAGGATTAAGAATGATCCAAGAAAGAAGAAAACAGCTCCAAATTGGAACAAATATAAAAAGCTCATTGCTGATCTTACTTCCGAGTACAAAAGAAAAAACAGGAACTGATAGATGCTAAGGTGGATACTGCTGAAGCCATAGCAAAATGGACAAAGCAGTATACCGACGAAGCTTATGAAAGGCTTAAGAAAAGAAGAATAACAGTCTCAGACACTTCTAAGAAGCCTGACTACAAAAAGCTAGAACAACAGATTGATGCTCTTCAAACACTGCTCACATCAGCTGATAACCCTATCCTTGTGGAAGACCAAGAAAAAGGAAAACTGCTGACCAGTGAAGAAGAAAAAGAAAAGGAAGCTGAGTACTTCACAGAATCCATCAAGAAAATGGATCTAAAAGAAGAGAGCTCAGTGAGCCTTCAAAACCTTGTCAAAAAGGTATTAACCAAACCTGCAGCAGATATCTCAGACACTGAACTTGAACAAAGAAAAAGGCAAGAGCTGATTGAACAAGAAGCTGCAGAAGACATAGCTGCAGCAAATGAAGTCATAGCAGAGGCTTTTAAACGAATGTCTGAAGTTCAGGATACTGCTTTACAATTTTTCTCAAGGCCAAAATCTCCAAGCTCATCAGCAAATAAATCTCTCCCAAGAAACCCATTAGGTTTAAAAATACTAAAGTGGCTCTCTGATCAAAAGACCCATGTATTGACTCTGGTCAGAACCAATGGTGAAGTGAAGCACATATCAAGGAAAGAAGCACTAGGCCTTAGTGTTGAAGATTTGCAGGATCTCCTTGAACTTACACTGTGCCGGGATGAGGATGACACAAGTTCCAAAGATTTTGAAGAAGAATTTAAAAGACAAGCTAGTGAACTTCTGATGAGGAATAAAGATCCAAAATAATGAAGTGTTTTGGCATTATCTGTTCCAGGGGGAGATTGTTGGGATTGAACCCTACCAGAGGAACAGATAATGAAAGCCAAAACTGGTTCACAGCAGTGGATTCACAATAAGCAGCTGTTTACACTAAGTCTTCTCCCTTGAAAGTGATTATAACAGCTGATGGTCTTATAACCACTGCTCGTATACAACTGCTGCTGCTCTTCTAACTACTGATGAAGCCCAGAAAACTGCTGAGAAGTAAACACTGCTGGTACAATCTACTGATGACAAAGCACTACCCAATCAAGGACTGATCAACCTTGAGGAAAGCACTGATGTAAGAAGAGAACAGTAGTTTAGCTTGTCATCTGTTTTATACATAGTCAGTGGTTAGGTTTAGCAGTGTTTGTATAAGAACAGTAGATACATGTTGTTAGGCTGTTAGACGTCGCTTTCATGGTGACGTCAGCTGAGAGGCCTCAGTGGTTTGGTTTGTCTATAAATGGAGCAGTACCCTGTACTGTTACATTTGATCGTTTTGAGTGAGTTCTTCTCCTCAATTCAATCCTTTCATCTTGTGCAATCCAACCATGGGGTATCTGGCTGAGGGGGAGCTTAGTTTGTAAGCATGCTTGAAATCTTTTGTTTTGTATTGTAAATCTTTTGACTAAATGAATTGCATGTGCTTATCGAAACTGTTTCACTTCTTGATTGTGTTTACAAAGTTTGTTGTTCATTTCCACTGCACTTAATCTCTGTTCATTTCTGTTTGATTTGTCCAAATTATACAAACAAGCACAATCATGAGAGCCTCCGATCCTAACAGTGACTGACCAGGATCAAGCCACCAATCATATTGAACAATTATTAGTAAAATAGTTTTTAACACAACCAATACGATCGGTGACTGAAAGTCCAAAGTTCACAGTTTAAAAGCAGTAGTTAAAGTTATCAGCGGAAGCATAAGATAAACAGTTTAAAACAACAGTTTAAAGTTCATAATTATTAAAAAGAAACCCAAAACGAGTAATGCGACCACTACACTCCCCAGCTGCAAGCGCCATTCCATTACTGCGTACCTGCAAAGCAGTAGGGTGTCAACATAAAGTTGGCGAGTTCACGCGTTTTCCAGTTTTAATTTCATAAAACTTTGTGTTTTGTTGTTAAGTTACTCATTTATACCATGCCATGGGAAGCTACCCTATATGCAAGCTACTACACTGTGTAATACCGAATACTAGCGACATGTTGTATTGTTGTTTGCCCTGTTTGTCAATGTCTATCATCATTGACGGTTTGCCAAGGCCTATTAGTTCACGATCGATCCTCTCCAGGCACGGTGTGAGGTTGGTGAAACCTAAATAGCGTTATCAACTAATAACCCGTTCGTAAGGCACCGGTGACTAATAGGTATAGTAAGTAGGGTGTAACACCCCGTGTTTCTGAAGTCAAAGTCAAAGTCAAGGTCAAAGTCAACGACCGATTTCGCGCGACTTGACTAGTAGTGAATTTCTTTTATGTGTTTATTTTAGCTGTATTATAAGGAGTAAGTGTCAATAATTACAATAATCGACGTGTGTTATTCGCTATTTAATCAACTTACGACTGTGAACTATAGGAAGTAACAATGCGATAAAGTCAACTAAACGCTAATCAATCCAATTTAATCAACATCGAATCGCAATCGAACTCGCAACTCGAATTACGCATTATGGTTATTGTTATACGTGTGTGTGTGTGTGTGTGCCTTATGTGTTACTTGTGCATGTTTATTTATGTTATGTGTGGTAATCAATCGAAACGCAATCAAACTCAATCGCAATCGAAATAGTATAATAATTGGTGGAGAAGAGATGGTGCGAGATATGAGTAGTTGGGATTAAAAGTAATTTGACTAGGAAAATCTATCGCATTCGAAACGCTCGTAATCGCAATCGAAACGTCAAAAATCGTCGCGCCGAACACTCGAACGAGGTGACCGATCGACCAGGCTACCAGCCGTTTAACCAGCCGATCGATCGGACTGCCGTCCGATCGGACAGGCTGTCCGCACGGGCTGCCTAGCCGATCGACCAGCCCTTTCCACTTTGGGTATCCTATAAATACCCCATGTCACTTTCATTCTTTCCACTTTTGGCAAGTGACGTCTGACCAGCTCGTTCTCCTCGCTTTTTCTCTGATTTCTCGCAATCCCGGTAAGATCTCGTCCTAAATCTTGTACTTCCTTAATCTACACGCACTCCTACACCTTTCTATCTTTTAAATCTTAACTTTTAACCATGAAATCATCAAGATTCAAGGTGTACTAGGATGACGTCATCATGTGTTCTTGAAGAACTTCATGTTTTGGCCTCATTCCACCAAGAACAACTTAGATCTAACCGATTTCCACATAAATGAACAAAGATCTTTCATAGATCTAAATATATACACGATGAAAAGGATTGAGAGAAGGTTTTCCAACTTTCTTTCAACTCTTTTACACTCAATGCACTCAAAACCGATAGAATCGGAACTTGTGCCGGCTTACTACTCATTATTGTGGTTGTGTTGGTTCAAGATCCGTATTCTATCCACGAGATTATCGATTTTGGGTTAAACATGGAACGTTGTATCGAACTGTCCACTGATCGGGTTTGGGTGATTCCTGTCCGATCAGGAGCACCAAGTATTGGCGAGGTTTCTGTTGCTTGACACGTTATCAAAATATCTCGATAAAACGACAAACTATAAAAAACAACCAAGTGTAAGACGAACAGGTTAACAAGGACGGATGACCGTCCGAACGGACTGCCACCCGATCGACCGGTCACCCGAACGGCTTGCACCTTGGTCCCACACAACCATTTTGCCAACACTTGAAGTTTGAATGTTGAACGAATTGTTGTCCGATCGGACTACCAACTAATCGAACTACCATCCGAATCATGAGACGTTTGAACTTCAACACTTAAACAATTTTCAACATGTTCCATGCACAAAGGATGCCACCCGAACGAACAACCATTCGATCATGTGACACCCTGCCGTGAACTTGTTCACACTGAAGTGCCCAACCGAACGGGTTGCCGTCCAATCGAACGACCGTCCGATCGACCGACCTGAAAGGTAGAGATACATCAATGTTTTCAAAATGCTACAACGAAAACTTCAAAAAACAAGCCATCATACACAAACACATCCTTCTCAAAGGGAGAAACAATCCACTCGAACAGTCATCCGACCGGAATACTGTCCGAACGGACGACCAACCGCACGACTGGCTGTCCGATCGGACTACCATCCGAACGGACTACTGTCTGAACCACCTGTACTTTGCATCGTTTTGCGCGTCACTTATCGTTATACTATCAATCTGTTCAGGCTAACCCTACTCTCTAGCGCTCCCTTCAATCCATCATCGCTGTGAGTATACTCGATCCCTTTTTGCTTTACGCACTTTTGGGTGTTACATACGTTACTT
This sequence comes from Helianthus tuberosus, assembly GCA_030545235.1. Taxonomy (NCBI): domain Eukaryota; kingdom Viridiplantae; phylum Streptophyta; class Magnoliopsida; order Asterales; family Asteraceae; genus Helianthus; species Helianthus tuberosus. Next base: position 19,832,124 of record CM060399.1, read on the forward strand.
ATACTAAATCACGTCGAACACACTACGCAATACTTTAAACACTAACCGTTACCGCATGTTATGCGTGACTCAATGAATGCTTGTTTGTTATGTTTACACATGGAATGCTGTCTACCTGCCTTAGTAACGATAGTACTATTAGTTTGGACTCAGCACCCGTTCACTCGGGGGTTGTTAAGGACAATTATTTGCATGGATTATAGTGGTGATCATGTATTACGAACTGCCTTGGGCAGTCAACCCGCAGTCATTGGTATCGATAGGTTCATGTCGATAACTAACATGCCTCATTTCACTCTGTGTACGTGTTGGTTATGCGTAACGCCTTCGAACTCTATATGCTATTATCAAACTTGTATGCTCACCTTTACACTATGTGTATTGACTTTTATTTTAACGTATGTGACATGTGCTTAGGATGCTTATCTGCTAGGAAATCGAGGCTTGAATAAGGTCTTAGAGGCCAACAAATAGTTGTCTGTACAAATGAAATCTGAGTTGTCGGAACAGAGCTATTTGCCTAGATTTTGTCTGTAATAATTGTATTATCTCTTAAGACATGGTATGGGACATGTCACTTTAAATTAATTGGTAATGATAATTGTTATGGAAATTTCTGGACAATCTGTTTCGCTCAGTGCCATGCCCCGATGTTTCCGCCATCGGTTGGGGTGTGACAGATTGGTTTCAGAGCTATAACTATAGGGAATTAGGCAAGACTCGACCTAGTCCGGGTCGATGTCCTAGAGACCTAGTCTATAGTTAGGAACCAACAGACCAACTTATGCATATCCTTTAAGGATTTTGTATTAGCTTACTACTATTCCTCGCTATTCTCGCCTACGTTACACTATCACTGCACTTGAATTTTCAACTATGAATAAGCGATTAAGTCGAGATTAGGTGTGGAAACCGCAAACTCTCGACCAAATTGCTTGTTCGCCTCGCATTTTCATCTATACATACGAGGATTTGCGTTGAACCAGGAGTGAAATCCATTTTTTTGAGGCATAATTCTCCCCTATTTTTATCAAAACAGGAACGAGGTTGTTAAGCCAGGGGTGAAACCCTAACCTTGACGACTTGATTCCGATTTTTACTTGGTTTTCCAAAACTCTCACCAAAGTCTCGACGGACTCCAACGACCTGAAGCCACGGAATGACTAACGGGATGCGTGCCAAACGCCCAAGAATCGAGGCAAAAGCACAGCCCTGAAGGTCAAAATGTGTACAAAAAGTTCTTGAGAATAGTCGAATCACTTTGGTTAGTCAATGTCTAATAGCCGCAGACAATCTATTTCTCGATTTTTATGTGTTTTGATTCTGAGCCCGCAACTGCTGACTCTGATGATTCCTTGATTTTATATGTTTTATGTGAATTTACTTATAGATGTGTTTAAATTTTGGAGACTTATTCGATTTTTGCTTACACTTCGATTGACACGCACGACTCGCACTACATCTCTATCTTAAGACGCTGACAAATCGCTAAAATATGGACGACCTTATGCTATGCTATACGCTTATACAATACTACTCGACAAGTTATTCGCGATCGCTATTCTCGAATGCGCACGGACTTTGAAGGATAGGTTTCTGTATTCTGACTGCCTCTGTGATTACATGCGTATGTGCTTCTGTGCTTCTGTGTCCTACGTGCTTATGTGCTTCTGTGTTTACGCGAATCTGTGATTATGTGCCTATGTGTTTATGTGATACATGTTACATTGTGTTCCTGAGTTTTAGTAAGTATTAGACGTGTGAGGTGAGATTCGATTATGATGTGTCTGAGACCTATGACGATGTCTGTTGCAGACAATGTCAACTGGACCATCATCAGGATCCCGTCACCCACGACTCTCTCGTCAAGAACAGAGGGACAAACGCCTTGCTGCCATCCTCGCGAAACAAGTGGCCAAGGTTTTGCCTCAGATCGTGAGTGAGATTTATGAAAACGTCAGCAAATCATCTGAGGAGTCGAGAACCGAAGCTCCTAAAGTTACTACCAAGACTGCTTTCAGCTTCAAGCAGTTCAAGGCATGCGGTCCAAAGGAATTCACTGGAGAAGATGGCCCGACGGCTATGTTTCAATGGTTCGATTCCATAGAAGTCACTCTGCGCCAGAGCGGATGTCTGGAAAATCTCTGCACTTTAAACGCTACCGGCGTCTTCCGGTCCCGCGCATTAGACTGGTGGACGGCCTAGAGAAACAAGCGCGGGAATGATGCAGCTTATGAGCTGACGTGGGAAGAGTTGAAGGCCATCATGATGGATGAGTTCTGTCCTCCCCATGAATGCCAAAAGCTAGAGGATGAGTTCTGGAATATTAAGCAGAAGGAAGGTGACAACGCTGCCCTGACTGCTCGCTTTAAGCAGCTCAGCATCATCTGTCCCGATCAAGTGAAGACGCCCGACATGGCGATCAAGAAGTACATCCGAGCTCTACCTGACTGTGTTGCGGATTTTGTGCATGCTGCAAAGACCACAACGATCGAAGAAACTTACTTGCTTGCCGCTGAAATCAACGACAAGCGGGTAAAAGCTGGAGTTTGGGATAAAGCTTCAAAGAACCTGCATCAAGTCACCGCCGCACCAACCGCTGAAACCGCCACCGCTCAATCATCAAAGTCCTCACGCCGAAAGAAGAAGAAGAACAACAACAGCAGTTCCAGTAACAAGAACTGTGCTGTCACTACCACTGCTGCTCCACTGCAAGCCGTACTGGCCCAGCAGCAACATCATCACCGTCCAGCACCAGTTACTTATGCACCACAAGCAAAGCGTGCATACACAGGCCCCCACCCGGCTTGCCCAACATGTTCTTATCATCACCCGGTGGGTCTCGCCTGTTATTTCTGCGCTCACTACAACATGTACGGCCACTTCATCGCCAACTGCCATACTGGTCCCCGTCAAGCCCCAACTCAAGCCACTGCTCATCAAGCTCTGCTCCTAGCCCCACAAGGCCAACAAGCGGCTCAGGCACCCGCGATCAACGCCAGAGTCTGTTTCGCATGTGGTGATCCCAACCACTTTGCGAACATGTGCTCGAACAGGGTTGTGAAACAAGAGCCCCAGCAGCAGCAACAGCCTCAGCAGCAGCAACAAGCCGTACGCGCCAGAACTTTCAACATCAACGTGCGCCAAGCCCAGACTGACAACAACATGGTTAATGGTACATTCCTTGTGAATGGTATTTATGCTTCATGTTTATTTGATACCGGAGCCGATAATTGCTTTGTGTCGTTCGAATTCGAGAAACTTCTTAGTCGTAAACGCTCCCAACTCTCCTTGACGTTCGATGTTGAAGTCGCCACTGGAAGGGCTGTCGCCGTTAATTCTGTTCTTCGTGACTGTACTCTTGAGCTCAACAATCACATCTTTCCAATCGACCTCATTCCGATGCAACTCGGAAGTTTTGACGTCATAGTAGGCATGGACTTTCTTCGCGAAAACCATGTTGAAGTTGTATGTTTCGATAAGATGATTCGATTCTCACTCGCGAATGGTGATTTATTATGTGTTTATGGTGAAACTGCTTCGAAAGGTCTCAAACTCATGTCATGTGTCCAAGCTAGCAAGTATCTCCGCAAGGAATACAGAGCTTTCTTGGCTGACATTGTAGTAGAGGAGAAGTAAAAGAAAGGAAAGACAGAAGTGAAAGACGTTCCTGTGGTTCGTGAATTTCCTAATGTGTTCCCTGACGATCTTCCCTGCCTACCACCAAGTCGTGATATCGACTTTCGTATCGACCTCATTCCTGGAGCCAATCCTGTTGCCAAAGCACCTTACCGACTCGCACCATCCGAAATGCGTGAACTCTCGAACCAACTCCAGGAATTACTTGAGAAAGGCTTCATTCGCCCGAGCACCTCTCCTTGGGGCGCGCCAGTCCTTTTCGTCAAAAAGAAGGATGGGTCGTTCAGGATGTGCATCGACTATCGGGAATTGAATACGTTAACGATCAAGAACCGCTATCCCCTGCCTCGCATTGATGATTTGTTTGATCAGCTACAAGGTGCTACGTGTTTCTCAAAGATCGATCTACGCTCAGGCTATCACCAACTACGCATTCAAGAAGAGGATATACCCAAAACCGCGTTTCGCACTCGATACGGCCACTACGAATTCGTTGTTATGCCTTTTGGTCTAACCAACGCACCTGCGGTTTTCATGGATCTGATGAATCGCGTGTGTAAACCATATCTTGACCGTTTCGTCATCGTATTCATCGACGATGTCTTGATCTATTCCAAATCGAAAGCCAAAAACGCGCAACATCTACGTTTGGTTCTCGAACTACTCCTGGGGAATCGACTCTATGCCAAGTTCTCCAAGTGTGAATTTTGGCTGGAGGAGGTTCAGTTTCTGGGTCACATTGTCAATAGTCAGGGTATTCACGTCAATCCTACGAAGATTGAAGCCATTAAGAGTTGGATTACACCGAAGAACCCGTCTGAAGTCCGTTCTTTTCTCAGACTAGCGGGCTATTATCGACGATTTATCGAAGGATTCTCAAAGATTGTTGTGCCGCTTACCGCTCTCACGCATAAAGACAAGCCTTTTGTTTGGGGAACCGAACAAGAGTCTGCTTTCCAAACACTCAAGCACATGCTTTGCAATGCTCCTGTTCTCACATTGCCCGACGGAAACGACGATTTCATTGTCTATTGTGATGCTTCCAACCTTGGTCTCGGTTGTGTTCTTATGCAGCGGGACAAGGTTATAGCTTACGCATCTCGTCAACTCAAAATCCACGAGAAGAACTATACAACCCATGATCCCGAGCTAGGCGCAGTTGTTTTTGCGTTAAAGATTTGGCGACACTACCTGTATGGCACAAAGTGTACGATCTTCACCGATCATAGAAGCCTACAACATATCTTTAATCAGAAAGAACTTAATATGCGTCAACGCCGATGGGTAGAACTTCTCAACGATTACGACTGTGAGATTCGTTATCGCCCAGGCAAGGCAAATGTTGTTGCCGACGCCCTCAGCAGACGGAGTTATTTGCTCAGCATTCGAAACATCCAAGCCCAATACGATCTCGAAACCCTCATACGCGAAGCCCATCATGCTTGTTTTAACGAACGCACTCTGAAGAAGGAACGAATCTATCACGATGGAGCCCAGCTTGTGAATAAGCCGAATGTGATATTCCACTTTCTGGATCGAATCTGGATCCCTAAACGGACCGATTTGCGACAGATTCTGATGGACGAAGCCCACAAATCCCGGTATTCTATTCATCCCGGTGCTGACAAAATGTACCAGGATCTTCGCTACAAGTACTGGTGGCCGGGTATGAAAAGGGATATTGCTCTCTACGTTGGAAAGTGCCTGACTTGTGCAAGAGTCAAGGCTAAACACCAAAGACCCTCTGGCTTACTCGAACAACCGCCGATCCCTATGTGGAAGTGGGAGAGTATAGCTATGGACTTCATAACAAAGCTTCCGCACACGTCATCAGGTCACGACAGCATCTGGGTTATTGTTGACCATTTGACCAAATCTGCTCACTTTTTGCCAATGCGGGAAGACTACAAGGTAGAACGATTAGCCCGAATCTACACCAATGAGATCATTTGTAACCATGGGATACCTCGCGACATCATCTCTGACCGTGATGCTCGGTTTACCTCGCGACTATGGGAGACGTTTCAAACGGCTCTCGGTACATTGCTTAATCTAAGTACCACATTCCACCCTCAAACCAACGGTCAGACTGAAAGAACGATCCGTACTCTTGAAGACATGCTCCGTTCGTGTGTCATAGACTTTGGTGGTAACTGGGATAAATACCTGCCGTTAGTCTAATTCTCGTATAACAACAGTTATCATTCCAGCATTCAGATGGCACCATTCGAGGCCTTATACGGAAGAAAATGTCGATCGCCTATTGTGTGGCACGAGATCGATCACTCGCAATTAACCGGTCCTGAGCTATTGCAAGAAACGACTGACAAAGTCCTCCAAATTCGAGACAACTTGTTGAAAGCTCGAAGTCGACAGAAAAGTTACGCCGATAGACGATGCAAGCCCCTTGAATTTGACGTTGGCGACTACGTACTCCTAAAGGTATCACCTTGGAAGGGTGTGGTTGGATTCGGCAAGAAAGGGAAACTAGCGCCTCGATATGTTGGACCTTTTAAGATTCTGGAAAGGATCGGAAAAGTCGCCTACAGACTCGAACTACCGGAGGAACTTAGTAACGTCCACCCAACTTTCCATGTGTCAAACCTCCGAAAGTGCCTGGCTGAGCATGATTTAATTGTACCTCTCGATGACCTTCAAGTAAACGAAACACTACACTTCGTGGAGAAGCCTGTCAAAATCATGGATCGCCAAACCAAGCAGCTCAGACGCTCGCGCATTCCTGTTGTGAAAGTCCGATGGGAAGGCAAACGAGGCGCAGAGTTCACTTGGGAACTCGAAAGCGACATGAAGGCGAAGTACCCGCAGTTGTTTGTTACGGCTTCGGCCTAATTTCGGGACGAAATTCCCTCAACTAGGGGAGGCTGTAACACCCCGTGTTTCTGAAGTCAAAGTCAAAGTCAAAGTCAAGGTCAAGTCAACGACCGATTTCGTGCGACTTGACTAGTAGTGAATTTCTTTTATGTGTTTATTTTAGCTGTATTATGTGGAGTAAGTGTCAATAATTACAATAATCGACGTGTGTTATTCTCTATTTAATCGACTTACGACTGTGAACTATAGGAAGTAACAATGCGATAAAGTCAACTAAACGCTAATCAATCCAATTTAATCAACATCGAATCGCAATCGAACTCGCAACTCGAATTACGCATTATGGTTATTGTTATACGTGTGTGTGTGTGCCTTATGTGTTACTTGTGCATGTTTATTTATGTTATGTGTGGTAATCAATCGAAACGCAATCGAACTCAATCGCAATCGAAATAGTATAATAATTGGTGGAGAAGAGACGGTGCGAGATATGCGTTGTTGGGATTAAAAGTAATTTGACAAGCAAAATCTATCGCATTTGAAACGCTCGCAATCGCAATCGAAACGTCAAAAATCATCGCGCCAAACATTCGAACGAGGTGACCGATCGACCAGGCTACCAGCCGTTCGACCAGCCGATCGATCGGACTGCCGTCCGATCGGACAGGCTGTCCGCACGGGCTGCCTAGCCGATCGACCAGCCCTTTCCACTTTGGGTATCCTATAAATACCCCATGTCACTTTCATTATTTCCACTTTTGACAAGTGACGTCCGACCAGCTCGTTCTCCTCGCTTTTTCTCTGATTTCTCGCAATCCAGGTAAGATCTCGTCCTAAATCTTGTACTTCCTTAATCTACACGCACTCCTACACCTTTCTATCTTTTAAATCTTAACTTTTAACCGTGAAATCATCAAGATTCAAGGTGTACTAGGATGACGTCATCATGTGTTCTTGAAGAACTTCATGTTTTGGCCTCATTCCACCAAGAACAACTTAGATCTAACCGATTTTCACATAAATGAACAAAGATCTTTCATAGATCTAAACATATACACGATGAAAAGGATTGAGAGAAGGTTTTCCAACTTTCTTTCAACTCTTTTACACTCAATGCACTCAAAACCGATAGAATCGGAACTTGTGCCGGCTTACTACTCATTATTGTGGTTGTGTTGGTTCAAGATCCGTATTCTATCCACGAGATTATCAATTTCGGGTTAAACATGGAACGTCGTCTCGAACCGTCAACTGATCGGGTTTGGGTGATTCCTGTCCGATCAGGAGCACCAAGTATTGACGAGGTTTCTGTTGCTTGACACGTTATCAAAATATCTCGATAAAATGACAAACTATCAAAAACAACCAAGTGTAAGACGAACAGGTTAACCAGGACGGATGACCGTCCGAACGGACTGCTGTCCGAACGGACAGCCACCCGACCGACCGGTCACCCGAACGGCTTGCACATTGGTCCCACACAACCATTTTGCCAACACTTGAAGTTTGAATGTTGAACGAATTGCTGTTCGATTGGACTACCAACCGATCGAACTACCATCCGAATCATGAGACGTTTGAACTTCAACACTTAAACAATTTTCAACATGTTCCATGCACAAAGGATGCCACCCGAACGAACAACCGTCCGATCGCGTGACACCCTGCCGTGAACTTTTTCACACTGAAGTGCCCAACCGAACGGGTTGTCATCCGATCGAACGACCGTCCGATCGACCGACCTGAAAGGTAGAGATACCTCAATGTTTTCAAAATGCTACAACGAAAAATTCAAAAGACAAGCCATCATACACAAACACATCCTTCTCAAAGGGAGAAACAATCCACTCAAACAGTCATCCGACCGGACTACTGTCCGAACGGACGACCAACCGCACGACTGGATGTCCGATCGGACTACCATCCGAACGGACTGCTGTCCGAACCACCTGTACTTTGAATCATTTTGCGCGTCACTTATCGTTATACTATCAATCTGTTCAGGCTAACCCTACTCTCTAGCGCTCCCTTCAATCCATCATCGCTGTGAGTATACTCGATCCCTTTTTGCTTTACGCACTTTGGGGTGTTACATACGTTACTTATACTAAATCACGTCAAACACACTACGTAATACTTTAAATGCTAACCGTTACCGCATGTTATACGTGACTTAATGAATGCTTGTTTACTATGTTTACACATGGAATGCTGTTTACCTGCCTTAGCAACGATAGTACTATTAGTTTGGACTCAGCACCCGTTCACTCGGGGGTTGTTAAGGACAATTATTTGCATGGATTACAGTGGTGATCATGTATTACGAACTGCCTTGGGCAGTCAACCCGCAGTCATTGGTATCGATAGGTTCATGTCGATAACTAACATGCCTCATTTCACTCTGTGTACGTGCTGGTTATGCGTAACGCTTTCGAACTCTATATGCTATTATCAAACTTTTATGCTCACCTTTACACTATCTGTATTGACTTTTATTTTAACGTATGTGACAGGTGCTTAGGATGCTTATCTGCTAGGAAATCGAGGCTAGAATAAGGTCTTAGAGGCCAACAAATAGTTGTCTGTACAAATGAAATCTGAGTTGTCAGAACAGAGCTATTTGCCTAGATTTTGTCTGTAATAATTGTATTATCTCTTAACACATGGTATGGGACATGTTACTTTAAATTAATTGGTAATGATAATTGTTATGGAAACTTCTGGAGAATCTGTTTCGCTCAGTGCCATGCCCCGATGTTTCCGCCATCGGTTGGGGTGTGACATAGGGACTTCGTGATATTGTTTCGTTTAGTACACTTATTGCATCTAATATAAATAGTACTTAACCGTATTCCAAACCAGGAATAGTAAGCAATCCCAAACCAGGGAAAGAGTTGTTTGTACCGTTCAAGCAATCCCAAACCAGGGAAAGTGTTTTTCGTTCCGTTTCCCAACCACCGGGAACGTATGCTTTTAGTAAAGTATGTGAACTCACCTTGGTTTGCTCAGCAGGTTATTTACTTGTCTATGTAACTTTGGTCAATCACGTCCTGTTATAGTTACCATGTCTAATCAGATTCGGATACAAGTATTTCACGTATTGGAATCTATTTGCACAATATTTTCTAGTTCCGCACAATATTTTCCTACTTGTTGATTTCTAGTTCCGCACAATATTTTCCTACTTGTTGAAATCTGTTTGCCATACTTAGTCTTTGAGCATCTTATCTGAGATCAACAATTGGTATCAGAGCAGATTAAATAAATTATTTTCAAAAGATCAATTGCTCATATTTTTTATAACAATCTCTTTTACTAAATATGACAAACTTTCAAACTTGGAACAATGCTTTTAACGTTGGATCTATGTCAAAGCCTCTGACTTTGGTCAGAGAGGAGTACCCCCAATGGAGAATCAGGATGATCAATTTCCTTAATGGACATGATCGAGCTTTGTTTCAACCCATTGAGAGAGGCCCACATAGACCCATTGTTGAAATACCTGTTGTTCCAGCAACTGAGTTCACACCAGCAATCCCTATCTCTTTTTCTCCTAAACAAGAAATACACTAGAGAAAAGAAGATAAGGATATGGTTGAGGCTGATGAAAGGGCCAAATCACTCTTGATAATGGCACTTCCAAATGACATATTCTCACAAGTAGATGCATGTACATCTGCTAAGGAGATATGAAATCAGTTGGAAAATCTTTGTGAAGGAGGAGAAAGAATGGAAAGAAACAAGAGAACAAACTATGTTTCTTCATATGAAAGATTTAGAAGTCTCCAAAGTGAGACACTTTCAGAAACATATAATAGGTTTACAAAACTATGGAATGATCTTAAAAAGTTTGGTATTGAGAAGTCTAATGATGAAAGAAATGTAAAATTTCTGGATGCATTACCAAAAGAGTGGAGAAGTCTCACAATGACCTTGGCATCCACCCTTGAATTAGGGAACATGAATTTGCATGATCTTTATAGCATCCTTGTCCTAAGAGAGGAAGAAATTTATGAAAACTCAAACCACAAGGCTGGACCTATTGCTCTTGTTTCTAATGTAGGATCGATGATTCGTCTAATACGAGTCAATCAGAGCCAGATCTAGTTTCTAGAAAGGCGGAATCAGACTAGAAACTGTCAATCAGTGTTAGAATAGGAGTAGAAGAGTAGAAAGTCACTTTAAATATGTTCTTCATTGATATAAAACGTTTTCGTACAGAGAGAATCCGACAGCTCTTCGTTACAGAATTCTCCAGAATCACACAAATGAAGAACACTACTGACCTATATATAGGCCTCCCAGATCGCACCAAATAACATGCCCAGTCTGCACGAGTTGGCAAACTCCACTTCGTGCGAACTGACCTTCCAGTTCGTACGACCTGGCATACAACATATAAACTTAACATTTTCAAACTATTACATATACATGACACGACATAGACTGATGATGTAGGCGATAGACATTATGCATCAACAAACTCCCCCTTGGATATTGCCGCAGTCTTCAGTCAGCCTGTCTTCAAAACTATCTTTCACAAAGACTTGAAAAACTCTTCCCTTTGCTTCAGCTTTTTCAATAATGCTTTCCTGAGATATTCCTTCTCTTTAGCAGCTTTCTTTTCTTCCTCTGCAAGCCTTTTGTAAACATGTAGCTCGAGCAATCCTATCTTTTTCTTCACGCTCTTCTTTTAGCTTCTTTGCTTTCAAAGACTCTTCTCTTCAGGCTCCTCCTTTTGTTAAGTTTCCGTGCTTTGGGGATCGACACCTGTCTTTCCGGTTACAAGCTCCCCCTTGCGTCGAGCTCGTCTTCAGACTCCCCCTTAGAATCGGCATCGGGATCGTAATCTGGAACTTTCATCTGCAAATCTCAAACATTTATGAGAAAAAATATTTTGAATGTCCAGGATTGATGACCTGGCTCTTTCAACATATGCTAAAATATTTTTACAGTGAAAGCATTTTTAGTTGTTCAGGATTACTTGATTTTCTCCCCCTATCAAAATACTATAAAGATTTGACGATATTAAGAATCCAACAACTAAACCTAGCTCTTTATTATTTTTTTCAAATTTCTGAATTTTTTAACTTTTTAATTTTTTACCAACACACTCAGTTAACCAAGTCCAAGTTAATGACCATGGCCAACTGTTTAGCCTGCCAAGTCCAAGTTAATGACCTTGGTTGACCAAATTCTAATCTTGCTGACATTTTGAAACAAATTTAAGTTCAAATTAATGAACTTTTAAACATTTTGAGCAATTACCAACACTTTTCTCAAACTTTTCTTATCCAACCCAAATGATCCAACATGTTTAGCACGGTGGACTTTGATCATCAGATCCCCCACGTCTGTTGTAGAAAATAAGATGAAATAACAAATCTTTTTGAATTTTTTTAACATTTTAGCTAAACAAACATAAATCTTTTGGATTTAAAGAAACTGAAACTATACAAACATATTTACAGACAATTTTTTTGTGAGATTGTGTAAGAGGATCATATCAGTTTTTGAGACTAATCACTAACACCGTTGATCTTGATTTAACTTTAAGTCTTAAACTCATTTTTTATTTTTTCAATGTTTTTGTATTTATGAAATTTTTTCATGTTTTTGTATTTTCTATAAACTTTCTCCCCCTAAAATCGAAAACATATTTTTGTGTTTTTGGTTTTATCAAAAGCAGTAAAGAAACTGTACAGAAAATATGACAACTAGACGTAGATCACTTTTGATCGCCGTCCTCCTCGGCCACACACTCTACCACCCTCCCAGAAAATAAATTTTTTAACCCGTTCATTTTTAAAAGATAATTAAATCTTGTTTTATCAAAGGGTTTAGTGTAAAAATCAGCTCTCTGATCATCGGTGTGAATATAATCAATTCAAATCAATTTTTTCTCGTAGCAATCACGAATAAAATGATGTCGAATCTCAATATGTTTTGTTTTTGAGTGTTGAACCGGATTTTTAGTGATATTAATTGCTGCCTCGTTGTCCACAAAAATTGGCGTGTCTAAGAATTGCAAACCATAGTCCCTCATTTGCTGTTCAATCCAGAGAATCTGGGAACAACAGCTGGAAGCTGAAACGTATTCAGCCTCACAAGTCGAAAGAGCGACCGTGGTCTGTTTCTTGCACTGCCAAGTGATTAGCCGAGTTCCAAAGAACTGGCAACCAGCAGTTGTGGACTTAGCGTTCAACTTACAGCACCTGAAGTCAGAGTCAGAATATCCAGTAAGAGAGAAGTCACCGGATCAGGGATACCACAAGCCGGTGCTTGGGCAACTTTGAGATACCGTAAGATCCTCTTAACTATCGTCATGTGCGATGCTCTGGGGCTCGACTGGTACCGGGCACAGAGGCAGGTTGGATACATGATGTCCGGTCATGACGTTGTCAGATACATTAGCGATCCTATGATTAACCGATAAAGATTTTCATCCACTTTTTCACCACTTTCATCCAGACATATGCCATGATTCGTAGCCAGGGGGGTTGATATGGGAGATGATTCAGACATATTGAATTTGTCCAACACATCATTCACATACTTGGTCTGGTGTATGAAGATTCCATCGGGCAGTTGCTCTACTTGAAGCCTGAGAAAGAACTTCATCTCCCCCATTGAACTCATTTCAAACTTCTGCTTCATGACCTTCTCAAACTCTTTACACAACTCATCATTCGTTGATCTGAAAATTATATCATCAACATATATCTGCGCGATCAGGAGATGTCCTGCAACCTCTTTAGTGAACAGGGTACTATCGACAGTCCCTCTGGTGAACCCGTTGGTCAGCAGATGCTGGGAAAGCGTCTCGTACCAGGCTCTCGGGGCCTGGTGTAATCCGTATAACGCCTTGTCGAGTAGATACACCTTGTCCTTATGTACAGGATCGGTAAAACCAGGTGGTTGACCGACGTACACCTCTTCTTTAATCTTGCCATAGAGGAATGCAAATTTGACATCCAGTTGGTAGACCTTGAACCCCTTCCATGACGCGAACGCCAAGAAGATTCTGATAGCCTCAAGTCGAGCAACAGGAGCATATACTTCAGTAAAGTCAATCCCTTCTTGCTAACTAAATCCTTGGACTACCAACCATGCTTTGTTCCTTACTATAACCCCTCTATCGTCTCTCTTACATTTGAAGACCCACTTAGTCTTGATCAACTTCTGATCTTTTGGGAGATCAACCAACCTCCACACTCCAAGCTATTCAAACTGTTGTAACTCCTCTTGCATTGCAATTACCCAACTCTCTTCGGTCAATGCTTCTTTGTATGTTTTCGGCTCTACCTGCGATATAAAATATTTTAATGAGAAGTCTACTTGTAAAGGTGCGACAAATGAGTAAAAACATGTAAGCTCTTTGTTTATTTGTTCACGGGTTTTCACGCCGCTTTGAAGGTCACCAATGATTTGCTCCGTCGGATGGTAAGATAACGTTCTTGGCATGCCTGTATCCGGTACGCTCACTTCCGATTACAAATTTGTTTTGTTCTGATCACCCGTGTGATCAATATCATTTGACGTCGCAATATTTGGTTCCTCGTCATAAATCGGATCGGTTTCCGATTCTGAGTCGTCAGAATGGTCATATATTTGAGCTGTCTCTTCTGGGGTTACGTGTGCAGTTCCACTAGGACCAGCCTCATGATCATTTGAACCCACGGTGGGCGAGGAAACCACCAACGGTCTCGGCACTTGTTCTTGTTCTTGTGAAAGAGGCTGCTGTTGTTGGTATAAGAATGCCAGTTCCTCTTCATTTGGCTTGGTCGGTAAATGGAATGACTCCCAGAGATTATCGTAATCAAATAGCAATCTGTTTCCGGGAAGTTGATTCGGAGCAGTAAAACTTTGACAGTTAACGTGTTGAACTTGTATAATCTTCCCCAAACTCGGAACAAAAACTCTCTTCAACGGACTAGCGTATCCTACACAAAAACCTTCATTAGCTTTTGCACCAAATTTACCGTGTGGATCAATGAATGTGCATGGTGAACCAAATGGTTCTAAGTATTTCAGATTCGGTTTGTAAAGATGAAGCAATTCAAAACAAGTTTTCTTATACTTCTTCACCGTAAGAACTCGATTGAGCGTGTAACTTGCCGTAGCAACCGCTTCACTCTAAAAATATACCGGTAATTTCGAATCTGCTAACATGGTACGAGCCGTTTCGATCAACGTACGATTTTTTCTTTCTGCGACAACATTTTGTTGAGGAGTATACGGTGCGCTGAACTCATGAAGAATGCCCTTATCATTGCAGAATTCGAGCATACAGTTGTTCTTGAATTTCTTGCCATTGTCGCTTCGAATACGTCTAATTGGCAGCTTGTAAACATTCTCCATCTTTTTGAATAGCTTCATCAAAGAATCAAACGTTTCATCTTTTCTCTCTAGAAACAACACCCAGGAGAATCTTGTAAAGTCGTCAGTAACAACTAAACAATACAGATCTCCACTTATGCTCTTCACCGGTCCAAAAAGATCCATATGGAGTCTTTCGAGCGGTAATCTGATGGAGTTCAAAAGCTTTTTCGGATGCGATTTCTTCGTCTGCTTCCCTTTCTTACATTCAATACAGTCATCGTTAAGATGGAAGCTTTTCACATTAACACCTTCTACAAGATCATTATGAACTAAAAAGTTCATCTTTCTCAAGTGAATATGATCCATTTTACGATGCCACATGATGGATTCTTTCTCAGTCGCCTTCGTCTTACTCACAAAGCATTGTGCCTTTTTATCTGTCGTTGTTGCAACGCTCATGTCTAGTATATAGAGATCATTTTCACGAGGAGCGCGCATCAACACCATGTCTTCTGGTATCTTAAACCTTGGTTTAAGAATCAGATATTCATCTTTTGTAAAATGAACAGTAAATGACTTATCACAAATCTGAGAAATGCTCAGCAGATTGTTTTCTAACTCAGGAATGTAGTTCACTTTTTCGAATGTTACGACCCCATTAGTAAGTATTACTTCTCCAACAATTCTTCCACCTTGAGTTCCAGCAAACCCGACATAACCTCCATTGATTGATTTGACGTCGTATAGCAGTGCTAACATCCCTGTCATGTGCCGTGAGGCGCCGCTATCCATTATCCATTTAGAAATGATAGACCTTGGAAGCCCCTACACACATCAAAAGACATTTACTTAAGCAATGATACCCAAGATTTTTCAACATTTGGTACACTACCAAAGACAATATCATGAGCTACTATGTCAACTTTTGGAATGTTAAAAACAACGTTTGGAACATCAGATTTTGGTTTTGATTTTAGAGCTCCTTCCTTGATAGGTGGGAATTCTTCAATCAATTTATCTAACTCAAACTCAATTTTCTCATCAGTGGTTACAAAAATTTTCGGTTCAGATTTTAAAACTTCTTCCATTTTCTTTTCCTCAAAAGAATGTTTAGGTTTCTCCACCCATGATTGGCTTTGAGAAGTCTTTGTTTTAGAGTAAATCTTTGAAGTCTTTTGTGAGTTTGAAGATTCACCAATTTCAAAAGTTGATTTTGGTTTGTCCTCTGACTTCAATGATTCACCGCGTTTAAGAATACGCACGGGGGATACCATAGGTGATTTTCCCTTATCATCCTTTGAAATTTTTGGTTTTGGTTTATGGAAAACTGGTTTTATTATCTTTTTGACACATTGTTTGGCCATGTGACCGATTTCATTGCAACGATAACAAATTCTTTTGTCATATTCAACAAAAGTGGATCTGTTGGCCTCGTCTCTTATCTTTTTAGCCGCAATAAAATCGTCAATTTCTTGCTTACTAAAGATATAATCCTTTTCGACTTCTGTATTATTACCCGCCACAAACACTTCACTCAATTTTTCTTTTGGCTTAACATCTTTCTTAGCCATTTTCTTCTCAAAACCAATACCTTTCTTTTTGTAATTATTACCATGTCTCTTGTTATTACCATTGTTACCCACCCATTCATTTTTCTTTCTTGGGTTGTTTGTCGGTTGTTGTTTAACAAAAGATTTTTTCAGTTTTGATAAAAACGAATTGTTGTTGACTTCTGAGATATCAATTTCCACGAGTTTAAAAACTTTTTCAACATTTTCCAGATTCGCATTCTGAATCGGGTACTCAAAATCAATATACAGTTTGTCAGTTCCAATCATTGTGTAAACCACAATGATCGAATCGTCATCCAAAACTGTATCTGACTTTGGGATAAACTTATCAAGAAAGTTTCCGTCATCTTCAGAATCTGAACTGGATTTCTCAAAATGAGTTTTAACCGTTTCGAAATCAGTTTTATCACTCTCTTCATCCAACACTTGGTCTACAACTGTTTAAACCAGTTGTGACTCGTTGTCGGTGTCAGACGGAGAGAATGTAACATCTATGTTTTCCGGTAACTCATTCTCTTCTGTTCTCAGTTTGAGATTCAATGCCTCCTCCACCCCGTCTGGATATTTCTGAGTATAATGATTCCACATTGGGGGTGGAACATTTTTGAAAGATGGTTTAACTTTAGTTTGTTGAGTAACAATTTAATCAATCACATATGAAGATGAAAGGTAACTGATCAACTTTTTGTCGACTCTTTCTGTCTCAATACGCATCAGTTTAAGTTCCTTCTTTAGAGATGCGATTGTGTCCAGATGGATGTTAATCGACATTTGCTTATCCATGACCGTAGCTTTGAGCAAATTAGCAATTTTGTCATTTTCTTTACTCTCAGTGTGAATCATTTTAATTGATCGTGACAAAGTGTCATAAGCTTCTTTAACATCATTAAAATCAAATTTTAATTTGCCGTTAAACTTTTTCAACTCTTGAAACTGTTTGTATTTTTCAAGACAATCCATGCATGGTTTTAAACAGTTTTCACATGCCTTTTCAAGAATTGGATCAACTTTTTCAAAAACATTTTCTTGTTTATCATTTTTACTTTCCGATTTACCAAACTCTCCGGACTCAGACTCAGATTTCTCTTCGGATTCGGACTTCACATTTTCTGATTTGTCATCGGACTCGGACTTCTCTCCTGACTCATACGTATCACAAGTCTCGATAATTAACTCCTTTTCAACAGACACTGACTCTTGAGTTGCATCTTTGGTCTTATTGTTATCAGAAGGTGTTTTAGTTTGTTCTACCTCTTGCAGCTTGACCATAAGAGCTTTCTCTACTATTTCTTTCAAAGTCTCTTCATTCATTTCCTTTGAGACATCAGTTATCTCTTGAACTGGAGTTTGTTTAACTTCGTACTGTGGGCAAAAACCTGTAGTCGGTTCACTAAAGAAACCTGCAAAAGAATCAAACACATTAGCTGGCATTATAGATTTGAATGCATTAGTAATAACCTCCTGTTCAGACTGATAATAGTAGACCGTTGCTGCCACCTCTTCTAGATCTGCAAAATTTTCTTCATTCATTACTTCACTGACTTCTTCAACTTCAGGAACACATTCCTCGATTTCTGGTTCCGGCTCTTCAGTAATTTCAGCCATCATTGCAAGACCACCTCTTGGAACGTACTTATCCAAACTGAAACCTTCTGGAATCTTTTCGTCATCTTGATTCACCAAAAGAGCTTTTTCTGTTTGTTTGGATTGACTGTTCTCGATTTGAGGTCGTGGAACGAATGGTTGTTGACTGTTTTTATGATAGATGGCCTGTCGGTAATAATCGTTGGCGAATGGATTCTGGTGGTTATTAACTTCTCTGTTCGGACATTCGCGCTTGAAGTGTCCCTTCTCTTTACACTTGAAGCAAGTCACCTTCGATTTACCGAATCCAAGTTTAGAATCAGGACCTGCGAGACTACTTCTTCCGGTAATTTCCATGAACCTCTGAGCTCTTCTCACAATGCTCGCCATACCCCATTTTATGTCGATGAGTTCTAGTTCCTCCGGATCAATTTGATCGTAATCTTCTTTAGTCATGTCTGGGTTACCAATTCGTCTGGCTACTAGACTCTCGTAAGACTCAAGTACAGAAGCTAAAAGTGCTATATGCTGCTTTGCGGCTGTCTCGGTAAAATCTTGACCGTTCTTTTATATTAATAGCAATATTGCACTGTATCCCATTACTATAACTCTGATTGTTTGATCCTGAAGAACTTTGAGGAGAAACCTGTTCTTAAAAAATCTGAACCTTACGATTCGGTTCGTAATTTGGAAACGACGAAAAATTGTTGTTAGGCATGCTTTGAGTTACTCCCGATGAAGAATCTGCACTGAATGCCATTTGAATCTTTGGACTCGGAGCAGATGTGGCAGATGAGTTTCCTTTGTAATAAAGCTGAACATCTTGCTGTACGTTTGCAGATTTCATTTTCCTCATCTTCCGAAGTTCAAGCTCACGAGCTTCAATTCTCTCGATAAACGTACTCAAATTGAAACCCACGTATTCCAAATTATTCTTCAAAACCAATAAGAACGTACCCCACTCTTCTTGTGGTAGTGCGTCAACCAACTTATCAACCCACTCTTCGTCTGTTTTATCTATATTCAAACGTTTCATCTCCACTACCAAGTGACAGTACCTCTCAATCAACTCTTTCGTTGATTCTCCACTGATAGCAGTAAATATGTCGAATTCTTTTTTCAGTAGCGCCTTTTTGCTTTTGATCATGGCAGCACTCCCAAGAAATTTGATTTTAAGAGAGTTCCAAATAGATTGCGCTTCACCCTGATGCTGTAACAATACCAAAATGTCTTCCTTGATTGCCTGTTGCAATATACTGACCATCTTCTTCTCGGCTTTAAAGTTTTCTTATTCAGCTGGAGTTAACGTGTTAAGTGTTTTCGGAAGACCAGCATCATTCGTAGGAACTACATATTTCGCTTCAACTTTCATCCAGCATTCGAGGTGATTCGCCTGCACCCACGTGCGAAATCTATCCTGCCACCCCGAATAATCTTCAATGTTGAGCAGTTTCGGTGGTTTTTGCATGGTTCCTAGCTCGTTCTCCATATTCACATTCTGGGCTATACTTGCTGGAGTTTGAACCGTCATACCTCCTCCAAAGAACGCATTGTAAAACTCTTGGTTGTCCATTTTATACTTTGAAAAATGTTTCGAAAAATTTTTAAGTTTTGAAAAATCTCAATTTCAAGCGATCTGGACTTTCAAACGACCTGGACTTCAAACGAACTGAATTTCAAACGACCTGTTATGTTTCAAATGACCTGATATGTTTCAAACGAACTGGACCTTTCAAACCGTGCGAAGTGACAAATATTTGATAAAAGAAATTTCAGTTCGTGTGAACTGATGAATTCACACGATCTGACACTCAAGTCGTGTGAGCTGGTCAGACTGTTTGAACTTTTCACGCGATTTGGTCTAACTCGTGCGAGCTGGTCAAGATTTTCACACGATCTGACACAAATTCAAATGACCTGGCTCATTTCACACGATCTGAGCATCATTTTCACACGATTTGGACATTTTGACATTTTTGGATTAGTTTTAGTTCGATTTATGGTCTGTAACTTTGTACAATTGTTTAAAATGATGTTTTACACAAAATATCCAAAATTCAGTCCATTTTGTCCGTGAATTCGTCTGGAAATCCAAGAAAGAGTAGAAGAATATGATTCTAAACCGTTCAAAACACTGATATCAACAGATTTGACTCATCCTGAGCTCTGATACCACTTATAGGATCGATGATTCGTCCAATACGAGTCAATCAGAGTCAGATCTAGTTTCTAGAAAGGCGGAATCAGACTAGAAACCGTCAATCAGTGTTAGAACGGGAGTAGAAGAGTAGAAAGTCACTTTAAATATGTTCTTCATTGATATAAAACATTTTCATACAGAGAGAATTCGACAGCACTTCGTTACAGAATTCTCCAGAATCACACAAATAAAGAACACTACTGACCTATATATAGGCCTCCCAGATCGCACCAAATAACATGCCCAGTTTGCACGAGTTGGCAAACTCCACTTCGTGCGAACTGACCTTCCAGTTTGTGCGACCTGGCATACAACATATAAACTTAACATTTTCAAACTATTACATATACATGACACGACATAGACTGATGATGTAGGCGATAGACATTATGCATCAACATTTAACATACAAAGAGTAACAATCACTGATCCACAAACCTCTAACTGCCAAAGCTCAGAAATTGCTGATACCACCTCATATTTTTCAGCCTTTGCTGAGGAAATAACCCTGCTTACAAAAATTTTCGAGCAAAGGCTAAGAGGTGGAGGTGCCAAGTACCAGAAGGGTGACAGAGGGAGGATGGAAGGTAAAACTAGAGAGTAAGGAAAGGCAGAAATTGTTTGCTAAAGAGGCAAACAAAAGGGGCACAATGCATCTGAGTGCAAAAATAAGAAGCTAAAGGATGTAGCCTACTATGAAAAGAAGCTTGAAGAAGCTAAAAGAAAACAACAGAAAGTTAGTCTAATAGCAGGTACAGATACCTGGCTAACATGTGGCTCTTCTGATGAAGAAGAAGAGGAAATGACTAATGTCTGTTTAATGGCTGCAACTTCTGATCGAAGCTCTAGTTCATTAGAACCCAAATTAAGTTCAGATAACAATGATTTGGAACAAAAACTAAACAAACTAATGAAAGATTTTGTGATTTTACAAGATAAACATTTATCAGAAAACACAAAATCTGATGATTTGCAAAAATTGCTCAACAAAGTTAAAATTGAAAACCAGTTATTAATTGATCAAAATTTAACAAAGGAGGCTAAAATTGAATTTTATGAACGAGAAAGAAAAGATCTTTACAAAAAAAATTCATGACAATGAGATCAATGTAAAGGGTTTTCAACAAGCTAAAGAGTTCACACACTTTATTGAAGCAACACCTAAGAACAAAGGTGAAGGATTAAGTTATGTAAAGACAAATACCAGAAATCCTACCACCTTTGTAAGGTTATCAGAAAACTGTTCTGATAAAATATCAGATTCTGATGCTGACTCTTGCAAATCAGGCAATTCTGATAAATTTTTTCTGCCATCCAAAAGCAGCTTAAAAGGAAAAAGGGATGAGATTCAAAACTTTTCTGAAAACCAAAAGAAATGCATCCCAAATTTCAAAGAAGCAAAAATATTCCATCACAGACACATTTGTCTAAACATATAGACAATACAAATTGTATGTGTGTTGAAATTCTAAAGCTAATTCAACACAATCTCTCCAAAGAAAACCATTCAGTTAATGGCTCAGCATTAAACAAAAGTTCTGATGAAAACTATTCGTCTGACGAAGAAATATCTAGTGTATTTTCATCAGAAAAAGTACCCACACAGGTTTGGGTACCAAAAATTCTCTAACCTTATCATTTCAGGACGGTCATGTGCAGCAGATCTGGTATTGCGACTCTGGAAGCTCCAAGCACATGACATAAGATAGAAGCTTACTCGGTAACTATCAAGAAAAACTGGGTAGATTTGTAAATTTTGGAAATGTGGTTAACGGAAGAACCATGAGTTGTGGTACCATACAGTATGGATCATTAACCATTGAGAAGGTTGCCTATGTTGAAGGTTTGAAATATAACCTACTAAGTTGTGGGCAATTCTATGACAGAGGCTTCTAGATAACTTTCTTACCAGAAAAATGTTTACTAGTCGGTTTAGATGATAACAAGGTATATTTAAGTGGCAAAAGAATAAGAAACTCCATCTATCACTTTGACTTTAGAGAAGAAATTAAGCATTGTTAGGATTGAACCCTACCAAAGGAACAGATGATGTGACACCTGTGTCACTTCAACCATCAAACAAATACCAAACCAATGAAATATTGTATTTCATACTTGGGATTTGTAAAAATATGTGTATCGTTTGCACATATCAATTCTTGTTCGATTTCAAGCTTTAAATCGCTTACTGGAAGGTTATACGCGCACTGATGCGTAAATATAACCAGTTTAATGCAACAAATGCTCTGGAATAGTGAAATAGGCTTAACATACCTTATATAACCTTCACATTACTTAGAAATAAGTTTTGGATGGTTTGGTGTGTTGAAATCAAGTTTGTTCGATCGCAGGGACTAATTGTGTCAAACTGCGAAACTATACCAATTTGTATAGTAACGAACATTCCGAAACTTGATCATAAGTTAAACATACCCTAAATATCCTTTACATAGCTTAGAAATAGGCTTTGAGGGGTTCGGTATGCTAAAATAAACTTTATGCTCATTCAGGGACTAAAAGCGTCAAAAAGTGCATAGGTTTGCATTTTCGCGCATATCTTACAATCTGAATATATCCGGATATCCAAAAATTTATGTAAGCATTAAAATATTTTATTTTAGTGTTTGGCATGATAAAATTTCATTCGTCGCTTAATTTGGATCGTTTTTGCGTTCGTTACGACTTCCGTCGTAATTAAGCAAATAACGCAACCGTACGACCAAACGAGCCGACATCCGAGATATTTTTGAGCATGCTTTGAGTTCCCTATACTTTAACGTCATTTTAGAGCCTTGAAATGAGGTTAACGGGGCTTAAACGTGTCAAAAACACCTCAAAATGCATGATTCTCAAGTTCAGGGACCATTCTGTAATTTCTGAATAGTAGGGCCAGGCGGGCCACGTGAGACCTTATGGTCTCCTTACGCGGGGCGCGTGGACAGCCCAGATCAGCAAAAAATTGAAAACAGCTTGTTCCAGCTGTTTCACACACTTGCAAATGGTTTTATGGTTCCTATGGGCTGATTTTGGGGCTCCCATGGTTTTGTAAAACAATGGGCTTGATGTGTACGGCTGTGATTGAAGCTCGGATAACGAGGAACGATCTTAACGGCTCTACCACATCTATAAATACCCCTCACCTCTCATTTGCAAAACCCACAATTTGAATCTGATTTGTGCTCTCTAAGTTGAAATATATATTTCATACCTGAGAGAAAATCGGATTAAATCTTGCGGGGACCCTTTGTAAGTATTCTTTCGTTCTTTTATCTTTTTTCGAGTCTGAAAGTCAAACTGCGTTTGACTTTCTGCATTGACCAGTTTATGGTCAATGCGAAGTTCGTTTGAACTTCATAACGTGGGCGTAATCACAATGGTTATAGTCCCTAGTGACTATACCTACTGATTACCACGTTATCTAGGTTTAGTGACGAGTCGTAGTTTCGGCCAAAATGCGTATTCTCGCGTATTTTGTAACCAAACTACTTTTAGGTATCAAAACCGTTTCTTTTGATACCAAACCTGTTTTCTAACTTAACTAAACATGTTTTAGCATGTTTAGCTCGTCACTTTAGGTTTAGTGCTTATGTAGAGTCGTAAGTCAAGCGGTCTAAACAACCGCTTAGACTTTCGAACTAGACCCGTTTGGTCGATCATTAGGATCCGACCAAACATGTTTAGTGACTATAGTTGTATAGGGAATAACCTTCCGAGGTTATACCTTATGGTCACGTCGTTTAGCTAGTTATATGATAGGTAGTTAATATGCCTTAGGAAAATTACCAAAATACCTTTTTTATGCTTAATTGATATTTAAGCATATGTAACTCAAACTTTTGTCACTTAACTGATTTTTCAACATAATTAAACATGTTTAGGCATATAATACTTGTCATAGGACTAGTTAGGCGTTCCGAACGCGTTTTGCGCGAACGACGCGTTAAAGTAGCATAAGCTACCTAAACGGGTCATAATGGGTCGTAAGCACTTACGTTAGGTTTCAATTTAGTATGTAGGCCTTGTTAAACAATATCATATGAGATCCCACACTCATTTGGTTTACGAGACCTCATCCTATCCGATCTTCCGATTTAGGTCCGGTTTATTTATGTAGTTACCTATATTAGGTACCGTTTGATTCCGTGCTCCCTCTAGTTTGCTTGGTAGTTGTTCAAGACTTCTAAGCACCCTCATGTGAGTACATAGTCCCCTCTTTTACCGTTTCCAAATGTTTTGGGGTGAAGCATGTGTACCTATTTGTTATGTTCTTGTTTTCAAAAGTATAATTGATTATACATATTAGTACTTATCTTTTTACAAACTAAATGATTATTTATGGTTTAAACTCTAATTTTTCCAAAGATTCTAAAATTAAATTGTTGGATAGTACTTATTTTATGTTCACCAGACCGGTTGGTAGTATGATATAGCGCTATAGGATTTGACACCCCATTCCTGTTATCATGGAATGTCTGAAACCAATTTATTTTTCTCCATCCAAATAGGGATTGCCTTTGTGGTATTTCTATAGTCTCAAAGGTGTATTTTGATGCACTAGTTCTGAATGAATTCTTAAATCACATTATTTTTGTATATTTAGTTATACTCCCAAAAGTATAATTTGATATGCTCTCATATGTGATAATGTACCAAACCAACATATATTTTGTTAATCATTAAAACATAGTTTAATATGTTATTTTCAAACCAAAACATAGTTTAATATGTTATTTATAAATCCAAAGTATACTTTTAATATACTACTGAAAATTATTATTTTAACAACCAAAGTATATTTAATATACTATTTGTGTTACAATTGGGTTTTGGGTTAGTGTTTAGATAACGGGACGGGTGTAATATGATGAAAACATGGTAGATACGCCGCTGATACTTCTTATATATAAGTGTTTTCATCACATTACATACCGTGGCGTTATTTAGTACACTTGGGTTAACGACATTGGAACTGAAATATATTTTAATATATTACTTATTCGACTTTCTTAAAACCAAAAGTATATTTTTATATATGCTATAAACCTTTTTATCAAAATATTGTTTTTCAATCAATATATTTTATACAAACTCATTTTACTTAATTATTTAATTTCCTATGTATTATTATTTTATATCATCCGATTTCTTATAAATTTTAGTATGATTTATAAAAGAAAACCTTTTACAAGGATCATGACTACTTTTGTTAAACAACTTTTTCTAAACTTATAAGTCATGAATCCTAATTTCAATAAAACCTATGTATCTCACATGCATTTTTATGCTGACGTACCTATTTTTACACATGTTTCAGGTGCTATTATGTGATGATTGATGGTGCATGCTATACATAGGATGGACTCGTGCCTTAGCGACTTTAAAATTTGAAAGATAATAGTTGTATTTATCTGATTTGTAATAAAACAATGAGTTCATTAATTCAATAAAACGAAATTATTTATTCCATGGTTGTGAAACAATGATTCTCTTACAACACTCCCCGACGTTTCCGCCACGTTTTGTTGTTTTACGTGGTCGGGGTGTGACAGAAAAGTTGGTATCAGAGCTAATGGTTATAGGGAATTAGGTTATTAGTAATGCTTTGACCTAGACTATAACCTTCCTAGGACCCTAACACAAGTTATCTTGTGTTTAGTTTTAAAACAATACCGTCACTTATCCTTAGGTAACGACCACAATAAGAACACAAATTTCTAATCCGCTTTGAAAACCAATCATTTGTTCTAGGATGATTGATTACTAGGTTTTGAACCCTCTGTTATAAGGTTTTGAACCCTCTTAGTTTTCAAAATCTCATCAAAGTTTGGGTCTAAATAATGTGAACACGTGCAAACTGGAAGGGTGGGTGCCTGTACCCTGAGTCTTCTGTCTAAGGCTAGAGTGTTCGTACAAATCCGCAATATCGGACCAGTCACTCTTACCTGGGAACTCTTGGGGTAAGTGTCCACTTATAGGCGAGCATGTCTTCGCGATACATTTTATTGACCCATTTACTTTGATTAGTCACCGTCTCAATTGTTTGCCTTAGGTAACAAACAAATGATCGAAATCTTTATGCATTATCATTCTGTTTTCATTTCACTTGTTTCCTCCCATATCTTTCATTATCTTCATGATGTCTCTTCATCACAACAACAATGTCCGAACTAAGTGCTGCAGTTGCCCAACAATTAGACGTCGTACTCCAGAAGACCGTTGATTTGGCTATCACCATGACTCGCCTCAGGGATGAAGCCATACAAGGGAACCGCTCCTTGGAGCAATCAATGCAACCGTCATCATCTGAATCAGATACCCTGTTTCAAATATACCCACAGTGGACGATGGGGACATTTGATTAACATGCGCCGCTTTGCAATCCAAAGCAAAGCTGTTACAAACCTT
This sequence comes from Helianthus tuberosus, assembly GCA_030545235.1. Classification (NCBI taxonomy): domain Eukaryota; kingdom Viridiplantae; phylum Streptophyta; class Magnoliopsida; order Asterales; family Asteraceae; genus Helianthus; species Helianthus tuberosus. Next base: position 19,858,677 of record CM060399.1, read on the forward strand.
GTTGCTGCTTAACCTTCAAGTTCTGCTTCATATGTTGCCCTGGCATATCTAGCGCCTCAACCTCATGAACTTTCTACCTTGTGTATTGACTTAAGCACATTTAGTGCAAGGTTTTGAAACACCTCTCGTTACACAAATTCCAAAATCCAAAATAGGATCTTTCTATCCTAATAATTAGATCCTTGTGGATAAATATCGCTCAAATCGGAGCCCTTAATTAAATTATTCGTATGCCTTAATATGTATATTACGATTCAATAAGGACAAAGCCGAATTCTTATTAAGATCTTTCTATCTCCATAGATAGATTCTTGAAAATGATTAAAGTGCCAAATGAAATCCACGGATTGGATTCCTGGCATGCTTTAAATGCCCGTGTCCAAAAATCAAGTTAAACAATTATGTGATTATTTGTGCTTATGTGATTCCTTTTATGTTTTGTGTTTTATGTGATCCATCCAAATCCTCGTAGAATCTTCCATATCTCATATGAGGGATTCATAGTAGGATATCTAAAGGTACTATCTTAAATCCTTAATAGACTTCTATGTTGTAGTTAAAGTCCCTTGGGTTTTAAAGTACTATTCAAATATTGGACCCCTTGAGTGGTCTAGATAAACAGATTGATTTCAAAATATGGGTAGGAATATCATGTGATGATATAATTGAAAAGATCCCTTAAGTGGTCTATTTAAGGAGATCGTACGACGGTCTAGTTAAGAAGATCATGTGTTGATCTAGTTAAAAAGATCGCTCGTTGATCTAGTTAAAAAGATCCTTTGGTGGTCTAGTCAAGTCGCTTCATGATTATTCAATTGATTTTTACCCTACGCATTATGAAATGAACTGTGCGGACTGTGCAAGGAATTACGTAATTATGGATGCATACATAATTATGGAATTCAGTGCACAGAAACCACAACAAGTTTTGTCATGTGTTAAGACCTATAGTGACAAGAATAATGATACTGGAGAAGTCCTGGACCTTGACCGATGTCATTTTATCTTACACTCCCCAATTCTGAATTTAAGCACACACAAGTTTCCTATGATAAGCCTTCATGAGAAACGTTCTTCTGTCCATAGTTCGAAACCCCATGTTTTGTTACTACAAGGACTTCACTTTGATAGTTGACAGTTTCGCTAAGAATCCAATCATGGCCCAGAGTTTTATTTTGGGTTCAATGGATTATATGAAAGCGAAACCATCACAGTTGTCTTCACAAGTTTCCTCTAAAATTAAATTTCGGGACGATATTTCCTAAAGTAGGGGAGACTGTGACACCTGTGTCACTTCAACCATCAAACAAATACCAAACCAATGAAATATTGTATTTCATACTTGGGATTTGTAAAAATATGTGTATTGTCTGCACATATCAATTCTTGTTCGATGTCAAGCTTTAAATCGCTTTCTAGAAGGTTATACGCGCACTGATGCGTAAATATAACCAGTTTAATGCAACAAACGCTCCGGAATAGTGAAATAGGCTTAACATACCTTAAATAACCTTCACATAACTTAGAAATAAGTTTTGGATGGTTTGGTGTGTTGAAATCAAGTTTGTTCGATCGTAGGGACTGATTGTGTCAAACTGCGAAACTATACCGATTTGTATAGTAACGAACATTCCGGAACTTGATCATAAGTTAAAAATACCCTAAATATCCTTTAAATAGCTTAGAAATAGGCTTTGAGGGGTTCGGTATGCTAAAATAAACTTTATGCTCATTCAGGGACTAAAAGCGTCAAAAAGTGCATAAGTTTGCATTTTCGCGCATATCTTACAATATGAATATATCCGGAAATCCAAAAATTTATGTAAGCATTAAAATATTTTATTTTAGTGTTTGGCATGATAAAATTTCATTCTTCGCTTAATTTGGATCGTTATTGCGTTCGTTATGACTTCCGTCGTAATTAAGCAAATAACGCAACCGTACGACCAAACGAGCCGACATCCGAGATATTTTTAAGCATGTTTTGAGTTCCCTATACTTTAACGTCATTTTAGAGACTTGAAATGAGGTTAACGGGGCTTAAACGTGTCAAAAACACCTCAAAATGCATGATTCTCAAGTTCAGGGACCATTCTGTCATTTCTGAATAGTAGGGCCAGGCGGGCCACGTGAGACCTTATGGTCTCCTTACACGGGGCGCGTGGATAGCCCAGATCAGCAAAAAATTGAAAACAGCTTATTCTAGCTGTTTCACACACTTGCAAATGGTTTTATGGTTCCTATGGGCTGATTTTGGGGCTCCCATGGTTTTGTAAAACAATGGGCTTGATGTGTACGGCTGTGATTGAAGCTCGGATAACGAGGAACGATCTTAACGGCTCTACCACATCTATAAATACCCCTCACCTCTCATTTGCAAAACCCACAATTTGAATCTGATTTGTGCTCTCTAAGTTGAAGTATATACTTCATACCTGAGAGAAAATCGGATCAAATCTTGCGGGGACCCTTTGTAAGTATTCTTTCGTTCTTTTATCGCTCTTCGAGTCTGAAAGTCAAACTGCGTTTGACTTTCTGCATTGACTCATTTATGGTCAATGCGAAGTTCGTTTGAACTTCATAACGTGGGCGTAATCACAATGGTTATAGTCCCTAGTGACTATACCTACTGATTACCACGTTATCTAGGTTTAGTGACGAGTCGTAGTTTCGGCCAAAATGCGTATTCTCGCGTATTTTGTAACCAAACTACTTTTAGGTATCAAAATCGTTTCTTTTGATACCAAACCTGTTTTCTAACTTAACTAAACATGTTTTAGCATGTTTAGCTCGTCACTTTAGGTTTAGTGCTTATGTAGAGTCGTAAGTCAAGCGGTCTAAACATCCGCTTAGACTTTTGAACTAGACCCGTTTGGTCGATCATTAGGATCCGACCAAACATGTTTACTGACCATAGTTGTATAGGGAATAACCTTCCGAGGTTATACCTTATGGTCACGTCGTTTAGCTAGTTATATGATAGGTAGTTTATATGCCTTAGGAAAATTACCAAAAATACCTTTTTTATGCATAATTGATATTTAAGCATATGTAACTCAAACTTTTGTCACTTAACTGATTTTGCAACATAATTAAACATGTTTAGGCATATAATACTTGTCATAGGACTAGTTAGGCGTTCCGAACGCGTTTTTTTAGCGAACGACGCGTTAAAGTAGCATAAGCTACCTAAACGGGTCATAATGGGTCGTAAGCACTTACGTTAGGTTTCAATTTAGTATGTAGGCCTTGTTAAACAATATCATATGAGATCCCACACTCATTTGGTTTACGAGACCTCATCCTATCCGATCTTCTGATTTAGGTCCGGTTTATTTATGTAGTTACCTATATTAGGTACCGTTTGATTCCGTGCTCCCTCTAGTTTGCTTGGTAGTTGTTCAAGACTTCTAAGCACCCTCATGTGAGTACATAGTCCCCTCTTTTACTGTTTTCAAATGTTTTGGGGTGAAGCATGTGTACCTATTTGTTATGTTCTTGTTTTCAAAAGTATAATTGATTATACATATTAGTACTTATCTTTTTACAAACTAAATGATTATTTATGGTTTAAAAACTCTAATTTTTCCAAAGATTCTAAAATTAAATTGTTGGATAGTACTTATTTTATGTTCACCAGACCGGTTGGTAGTATGATATAGCGCTATAGGATTTGACACGCCATTCCTGTTGTCATGGAATGTCTGAAACCAATTTATTTTTCTCCATCCAAATAGGGATTGCCTTTGTGGTATTTCTATAGTCTCAAAGATGTATTTTGATGCACTAGGTCTGAATGAATTCTTAAATCACATTATTTTTGTATATTTAGTTATACTCCCAAAAGTATAATTTGATATGCTCTCATATGTGATAATGTACCAAACCAACATATATTTTGTTAATCATTAAAACATAGTTTAATATGTTATTTTCAAACCAAAACATAGTTTAATATGTTATTTATAAATCCAAAGTATACTTTTAATATACTACTGAAAATTATTATTTTAACAACCAAAGTATATTTAATATACTATTTGTGTTACAATTGGGTTTTGGGTTAGTGTTTAGATAACGGGACGAGTGTAATATGATGAAAACATGGTAGATACGCCGCTGGTACTTCTTATATATAAGTGTTTTCATAACATTACATACCGTGGCGTTATTTAGTACACTTGGGTTAACGACATTGGAACTGAAATATATTTTAATATATTACTTATTCGATTTTCTTAAAACCAAAGTATATTTTTATATATGCTATAAACCTTTTTAACAAAATATTGTTTTTCAATCAATATATTTTATACAAACTCATTTTACTTAATTATTTAATTTCCTATGTATTATTATTTTATATCATCCGATTTCTTATAAATTTTAGTATGATTTATAAAAGAAAACCTTTTACAAGGATCATGACTACTTTTGTTAAACAACTTTTTCTAAACTTATAAGTCATGAATCCTAATTACAATAAAACCTATGTATCTCACAGGCATTTTTATGCTGACGTACCTATTTTTACACATGTTTCAGGTACTATTATGTGATGATTGATGGTGCATGCTATACATAAGATGGACTCGTGCCTTAGCGACTTTAAAATTTGAAAGATAATAGTTGTATTTATCTGATTTGTAATAAAACAATGAGTTCATTAATTCAATAAAACGAAATTATTTATTCCATGGTTATGAAACAATGATTCTGTAACAACACTCCCCGACGTTTCTGCCACGTTTTGTTGTTTTACGTGGTCGGGGTGTGACAGATGATAAAAGCCAAAACTGGATCAGATCAGTGGATTCACAACAAGCAGTGCTTATGCAAAGATTTTCCCCTTGACAGTGGCTCTAACAACTGATAGTCTCCAAACACTGATTGATGCGCGTTAGGTGTATATGTAGGTTTAAGTATTTTTTAAGCCCTTTTACACTTTTTTAGCCAAGTTTTAAATTTATAAAACACGATATTTACTAACACTAAACACACATATGGGCAAGTGCACCCATCGTGAGCGTACTATAATGTTGGTAAGATACCGAGGTCATCCAAGGACACATGAGCTTTTAGTACCGGTTTATCCTCAACGTCTAATCAAATCAAAATTTTAGAAAAAGGTTTTAAACTAAGAAAATAAAAACTAACTAAAATGCTGAAAATAAAAATAAAAGTAAAACAGATAGACAAGATGAATCACTTGGTTCCGACTCGTGTATAGTGTAACCTTTGATTATTTTCACACTTTTGCACTATTTAAGAGATTATCTTAGTTATTGTAGTAGGCCCCTCTTTTGGAGGTGACGTTACCCTCAACCCAGTAGTTTGAGTCAGCAAGGATACAATCCTAAAGGGTCGGATTATTGAAAGATAATTAATTAAGTTATTAATGCATAATGTGGTAGGCCCCTCTTTTGAAGGTGACGTTACCCTCGGCTAAGTAGTCTGAGTCAGCAGGGATACAGTCCTAAGTAGCCGGGTTAAAGTTTTAATAGTAGTTTAACTTATGAGGGGATCAAAGAGTTTGGACCCCCGCCATCCAATACCGTTAAGTATTGAAGGAGGTCCTACTAAATTTGACCCAGGTCCTTTGCAGGATCTATACACTGAACAATGGCAAGACTCTTACCAAACCGTTCCCTTAACCCCCGACCAGGTAGCCAACATACCTCCATATAGACCGTGGAGATATGAATGGTGAAAATCTTTTATTTTATATAGACAGTAAAATAATGCCAAGACACCATGGACAAACGATAAGGAAGAATCACCTTCAACATAAGAAACTAGTAATTAAATTCATTAATACATAACCAATTAAAAAGTGCGAAAAGATTAAAAATAAAAAGTGTTACACTAGACACTTTGTCTTCACCAAGTGAAGTAAGAGACTTAGGCAAACATGGCCTTGATTGTCAAGAACTCTTACGATCAATCTTGGATCCCGAGACGACTCACACACTCTATGATGGACAATGGATGATGGTGTTATGGTGGTGGTGGGTGGTGGGTGAAGTGTGAGAGAGGTGGTGTGCCAAGGGATGGTTTGAGCTTGAGCCAAGCACTCCTATTTATAGGCTGAACAGAAGCTCGGGCACGGCCCCGTGTCCGCTGGGCACGGCCCCGTGTCCACATCCTTCTCTTTCTTCATTAATTGCTCTTGTCTTTATTAGTTGACCACGGCCCCGTGTCCGCTGGGCACGACCCCGTGTGCAGAAGCATATATGTACTATCAAGATTTGCCTAGATTCTGCGAATCTTATAGTTGACCACGGCCCCGTGGTGGGCAATGGAAGCTTCTATAACTTTGTCTTTTATGCTGACACTTGAGCACGCCCCCGTGCTCACTGAGCACGGGGCGTGTTCAGCCTTCTGTTCTCTTGTTTTGCTTGGGAAGATGCTTTCGGGGAGGTCGGGCATGCCACGTTCATTCCTTTTCTTGTATTTATGTTAGATTCTGATGTCTTTTTGCTTCTTTTGTTAATTTGAGCTCATTTAATCCTGAAAATACAAAAGGAAGACAAAAAAACACTTTTTCCAACATTAGTACTAAAAAAGGGTTAGTTTTATGCCACAATTGATGTAATTTATATGTTGCTTTTTGTACACATCAAATACCCCCACACTTGAATCTTTGCTTGTCCTCAAGCAAAACTCTTTATAATATGGCTTTACATTCCCAAATGGAATTGGTAGAAAAGATGGTTTTTGGGCTTGTCATAGAGTGTCGGGATTTCCAAGATTCTTTATTTAGTTTTATTTTTATTTATTTACAATCCAATTCGTCATGATTTATTAAAACTTTTCATAAGATAAATTACTTATTAGGGCATAACATGCCTCTTTAAAATTATATTTATATACAAGTTCACATACCTCACGGGGGATCACTCGAGAGCGGCATGGAACTTACTCCTACCATAGGCTTGCCAAGCGATCAATCCTCCTCCTTTTTAACTATACACCTTTGTAAATATCAAGATGACTTTTGGGTGAAGGGTTAGGCTAGGGTTAAAGGTAGGTGGTTGGGTTAGTGGTTAGTAGAAAAGGGCGAAAAAGCGACGATTTTCGAAAGACTTTTTGTTTTTGCAATTTTTATTTTGATGAAGCTATTATTCAAACAAAGTTATTTTTTGATGAACTTGTTTGTTTATTTCTTTTGCTTCATCAACCAAACAAAATTTATATATATATATATATATATATATATTAAAGTCAAACGAAAAACCGAGCTTGTTACTAAAACAAAGGGTTAAAAATAAAAAGGTTTTGGTGGGTGAAAGGGTGTTTGGTTTGGGTTAAGAAATGTAAAGGTTTAGGCTCAAAGGGGTTAACTAGGGGGATTTTGGGTAGGTGGTAAAAAAAAAAAAGAAAATAGGTGTAGAAATAAAAAGGGTTAGTCCTAATGCCTCCATCATTTACTTACTTGGGTTTAAGTTGGTAAGGACCGGGAATGTATCGTCGTGGCAAGTTCTAGAGTTGTAAGAACCAAGCGGCTATTCACACAAGAAACGAAAAATGAGCATTTAATTTAAAGATATGTATTTGTATGCTCAATAAAGGCTCAAAACTCACTTTTGTGGGAATGGGTTTCTATGTGATCAAGTATATATAATTAAATTTTAACTAAGCTTGTCATGTCTTTTCATAATTTTCTTATGTTGGTTCTTTTTATCACGACGCTATCGGTTGTAAATTTGTAAAAATATAACCTTTTTAGAATTTTGAAATTCCCAAATTAAACCTAGACAAGTAAAAAAAAATGAAAATTTTTGAAAAAAATTTGGGGTGATTAGCGGTTCCAATAGAGTTTTGTGTAAGGCTTGTTATTAGGACTCGCAAGATTCAAGGTTTTAACATCCCCCCCACACTTAAATTACACATTGTCCTCAATGTGTCCCAAAAATAATTTTTTAGGTTGATTTAATGTGTAAAAAGGTGTGAAAAAGCAAAAATTTTGTGTTACTGGGCGCTGGACACGGCCCCGTGTTGTCCGGGCACGGCCCCGTGTTCAAGTGCCAGTAACAAAAAGTAAACAAAAGAAACAGAAGTCTGGACATGGGGGCGTGTTGGGTGAACACGACCCGTGTCCAGCTACCTGAACTGGGTCATTTCTGCAGACTGTGCAGCACGGGGCCATGTTGGGCGGACACGGCCCTTGCTGAACTTGCTGTTAATGAAGAAAATTATCGGATGGCCCTGTTTTCCTGCATGGGGTGCTGGTTCAAGTTTCCCTTGTTATCCTTTGCCATCTCTAATGTGTTTTATTCCTGAAAATTAAAACTAACTAAAAAAACCTAAAGATTAAAATAAACTAAAATAAGGATAGGTAAGCGGAATGCCTCCGTGGTGCGCCACGTTTATAAGGGTCCTTGGCTAGACCCAAAGCCGGGTCATATGTCACTCAAGTGGGATGTTTTGCATCCCATGTTACACTGTCGGAGAGCGTCATCCAAGCTTGAGTCTATGACCTTCATGTAGTTGACCGGGTCTTCGTCTTCTACTCTTTTTCCAACTCCAAATTTCATTTCCTCATCCCCAAACTTCAATGTTAGTGTTCCGTCATTCATATCCACCACCGCTTGGGCGGTGGCTAGAAATGGCCTCCTGAGGATGAGAGGGACATCGGCGTCTTCCTCCATGTCTAGGATGATAAAGTCGGTCGGGAAAACGAAATTGTCAACTTTGACCAATAGATTTTCAGTGACACCTTGTGGAATTTTGACGAATCTGTCGGCGAGTTATATGCTCATCTTTGTAGGGCTCGTTGTTCCTAGGCAGAGTCGTTTGAACATTGAGGTGGGCATGAGGTTAATGCTAGCCCCAAGATAGGCTAGTGCATTGCGAATGGGGGATTCCCCAATTGAGCAAGGAATCGTGAAGCTTCCGGGATCAATTTTCTTTTGCGGGAGTTTGTTGAGTACTAAGGCGGAGCATTCTTCGCCTAAGTTAACTAATTGCAATGATTCAATTTTCCTTTTGTTAGTGAGGAAGTCCCTCATAAATTTTGCATATTTAGGCATTTGGGTTAGGACCTCAATAAAAGGAATATTAACATGCAATTGTTTTAGTAAATTTTCGAACTTTGCGAATTACTCATCGGTCTTTTGACGATTTAACCGACCAGGGTATGGAACCAGATGAGACTTGGTGGGCTCTTGATTTGGTGGAGAAGCCTTTTCTTGTTGTGGTGCGGGTGGAGTCGTGGTTTGGCTGGATTGGCTTCTTTCAGCCGGTGGCAATGGAGCTTACTCGGAACCCACGGTTCGGTTTCTCAATGTGATGAGATGTACTTGCGCTTTTGGGTTGGTTTCGGTATTGCTTGGTAACGCGCCTTGTGGTCTCTCGGAGAAATTCTGAGCTACTTGATTTAGTTGTGTTTCAATGTTTTGAATGCTAGCTTGTTGATTTCTAAAATTCGATTCCAATTGCTGAAATCGATCCGAGTTTTTCTTTTCAGTGTCGGAGATGAGGCGAGATACAGTATCTTCAAGCCTCTCTCTTCCACCTTGTTGTTGAGAAAAGTTTTGTGGTTGTTGAAAGTTACTTCGTTGGTTTTGTTGGTTACTACTATTGCCGGGATCTCTCCAACCAAGGTTAGGGTGGTTACGCCATCCTTGGTTGTAGGTACCCGTTGGTGGACCCGACGACCTAGGTCTATTATCAATGTAGTTTACCGTTTCTGTTTGATCATCTACTTCTTTCATACAACTCCAATTTTCATGTGGTCCACCACACCCCTCACAAGCCATAACCGAGGCCATTTTTGCCATTTCTAACTTTTTGATTTTTGAAGAAAGGGCCTCGATTTGGGCTTGTAAAGAAGTGCTTTCATCAACCTTATGGGCGCCCGGGGCAATAGATTTATTACCTCGGGGAGTGTGCCACCGAAAATTGGTTTGAGCAATTTCCTCAATTTGATTGTATATTTCATTTGGGCGACGATTACCTAGAAGTCCCCCGGAGCTAGAATCAAGTGTTTGTCTTGTGTGTGGCAACAACCCATTGTAGAAAGTAGATACTTGTTGCCATACCGCAAGACCGTGATAAGGACATTTTCTTAGTAGCTCCTTGAACCTTTCCCAAGTTTCATATAAAGATTCTCCATCCTCTTGTGAATATGTGTTAATTTCAGTCATTAATTTAGCCGTTTTAGCAGGAGGGAAATACTTATATGGAAACTTTTGGGCTAGTTCATCCCAGGTGTTTACTGAGCCAACTGGGAGGGTGTTGAGCCAAGCCTTAGCTCGGTCTTTTAGTGAAAATGGAAATATTCGAAGGCGGATGGCGTCGTTTGATGCTCCATTGATCCGAAATGTATCACATATTTCTAAGAAATTAGTAATATGTAGATGGGGATCCTCGTCCGCAAGCCCATGAAAGGTTGCGGAGTTTTGAAGCATTTGTATCAAATGCGGTCGAAGTTCGAAGTTATTGGCTTCGACATTCGGTGCATTGATAGCGGCGCCGAGATTACCTACAGTGGGTCGTAGGTAATCCATGAGGGTACGTTGGTCCTCCATTGGAAGTGGGTCCCCCGAAACTTTCTCTTGGTTTTTAGCTTTAAGTCTTTTTCTGAGAAAGCGTTCGGGTTCTTCTAAAGGTTCTTTTATGTCTCTACTAGAACTGGAGCTCATGCACTACGTAGGAAGTTCGAATGTGGCGCCTGGGTTCCAAGTCCTGCAATAAAAACAGAAAAGAATGTTGGTCAGAAGGTTCACCACGGCCCCATGTTCAGCGAACACGGCCCGTGGTTGGAGGTACAACGATTGTTTTCCGGATCCCTGTTACTGGGAGTTGGACACGGCCCCTTGTTGCACCGACACGGCCCCGTGCTCAGCCCTCTGTAACTCGGAAAATAAAAACTGCCAGTGATAATGCTGGGAACGGCCCGTGTCCGACCAGGCACGGCCCGTGCTGAGCTCTGCAGAAACTGAAAAATTAAGAAAAATCCTAAAAAAATAGTAAAATAAGAAAAACGATTAGGCCGTTGATTCCTAACTTTCTTAAAATCCTTTTGTCCCGGCAACGGCGCCAAAAACTTGATGTGCGTTAGGTGTATATGTAGGTTTAAGTATTTTTTAAGCCCTTTTACACTTTTTTAGCCAAGTTTTAAATTTATAAAACACGATATTTACTAACACTAAACACACATATGGGCAAGTGCACCCATCGTGAGCGTAGTATAGTGTTGGTAAGATACCGAGGTCATCCAAGGACACAAGAGCTTTTAGTACAGATTTATCCTCAACGTCTAATCAAATCAAAATATTAGAAAAAGGTTTTAAAATAAGAAAATAAAAACTAACTAAAATGCTGAAAATAAAAATAAAAGTAAAACAGATAGACAAGATGAATCACCTGGTTACGACTCGTGTATAGTGTAACCTTTGATTATTTCCGCACTTTTGCACTATTTAAGAGATTATCTTAGTTATTGTAGTAGGCCCCTCTTTTGGAGGTGACGTTACCCTCAACCCAGTAGTTTGAGTCAGGAAGGATACAATCCTAAAGGGTCGGATTATTGAAAGATAATTAATTAAGTTATTAATGCATAATGTGGTAGGCCCCTCTTTTGAAGGTGACGTTACCCTCGGCTAAGTAGTCCGAGTCAGCAGGGATACAGTCCTAAGTAGCCGGGTTAAAGTTTTAATAGTAGTTTAACTTATGAGGGGGTCAAAGAGTTTGGACCCCCGCCATCCAATACCGTTAAGTATTGAAGGAGGTCCTACTAAATTTGACCCAGGTCCTTTGCAGGATCTATACACTGAACAATGGCAAGACTCTTACCAAACCGTTCCCTTAACCCCAGACCAGGTAGCCAACATACCTCCATATAGACCGTGGAGATATGAATGGTGAAAATATTTTATTTTATATAGACAGTAAAATAATGCCAAGACACCACGGACAAACGATAAGGAAGAATCACCTTCAACATAAGAAACTAGTAATTAAAGTCATTACTACATAACCAATTAAAAAGTGCGAAAAGATTAAAAATAAAAAGTATTACACTAGACACTTTGTCTTCACCAAGTGATGTAAGAGACTTAGGTAAACATTGCCTTGATTGTCAAGAACTCTTACGATCAATCTTGGATCCCGAGACGAATCACACACTCTATGATGGACAATGGATGATGATGGTGGATGATGGTGTTATGGTGGTGGTGGGTGGTGGGTGAAGTGTGAGAGAGGTGGTGTGCCAAGGGATGGTTTGAGCTTGAGCCAAGCACTCCTATTTATAGGCTGAACAGAAGCTCGGGCACGGCCCCATGTCCGCTGGGCACGGCCCCATGTCCACATCCTTCTCTTTCTTCATTAATTGCTCTTGTCTTTATTAGTTGACCACGGCCCCGTGTCCGCTGGGCACGACCCCGTGTGCAGAAGCATATCTATACTATCAAGATATGCCTAGATTCTGCAAATCTTATAGTTGACCACGGCCCCGTGTCCGCTGAGCACGGCCCCGTGGTGGGCAATGGAAGCTTCTACAACTTTGTCTTTTATGCTGACACTTGGGCACGCCCCCGTGCTCACTGAGCACGGGGCGTGTTCAGCCTTCTGTTCTCTTGTTTTGCATGGGAAGATGCTTTCGGGGAGGTCAGGCATGCCAAGTTCATTCCTTTTCTTGTATTTATGTTAGATTTAGCTGCCTTTTTGCTTCTTTTGTTAATTTGAGCTCATTTAACCCTGAAAATACAAAAGGAAGACAAAAACACACTTTTTCCAACATTAGTACAAAAAAAGGGTTAGTTTTATGCCACAATTGATGTAATTTATATGTTTCTTTTTGTACACATCACTGATCATCTCAACCGCTGATAGGCCAAGCAGTGATGAAGATTAAAGAATTTAAGCTCTATCTACTGATGTCTCCTAAGTACCGTTGAAGATTAAAGAACTGCCAATTCAAGGACTGATCAACTTTGAAGAAAACACTGATGCTACATCAGTGCTTAGACTACATCAGTGGAAAGTGAAACAGTAGTTTATAGAAGCAGTGTTTATGTAATCAGTAGTTCTGTTATCAGTGGTTGTATGTAACAATCCTTAGAGTTTGTTAGGATGTTTGATGTCACTTTCATGGTGACGTGTCACACCCCGATTTCCACGTGTCACCGGTGGGCCCGGTGGGGGAGTATCGTGACGTGGTTGGCAACATAATAGTCAAACAACACAATATTTAATATGCACAGCGGAAGCAATTTAAAAGATATAATACAACCGAATTTAATATTGTAATATTTAATGTCACAATATTCGGATGTTTATCCACAGATGGATCGGAAATAAAATATGAAACAATAGTTCAACAGACTTCGGCATCCTAAGCTTGCGAGACATTTAATGATACTAAGGAGAAATCCCAGCCAATTACGCTTAGTACCTGCATTTAATCTTTTTGGGAAAATACGTCAGTTTACACTGGTAAATACAATCAACTAACTCATTTTGAAAAATGATTTAAAATTGGTTTGGATGCACATGGCATAAAGATTTTTATAACTTGGGAGAATTATTTAATATTATAATCTTGTGAACGAATTACATGTTACTTGTGCGTTCAGTCGCCCGGATCTTGTCCGGGTTAAAGATCAATAGACACACCACATCATAGAGTTATACACTGACAGGTGTACGCCTACACCCCGTGCTCAGGTCGTGGCAATCTCGTAAGATGATGCCAAGGATATCCGGGACATGGTCATTAACCCCCCAAAGGCTTTAAGTAATCAAGACTGTTTAAACGAGCCGATCAAATTAGTCAACTACCCACTCAACTGTGGAGATTTGATGCTCGATCAAGCGGTATGCTATATACCGTAACCCAAGCCCGTATAGGGAAAATAAGTTAAAGGTATTTACCTGAGCAATGTATAAATCACAATAAGCAAAATGCACGTAGCTTTTACTGGTCCTCCTAATCTGGAACGAAGGTTTTATTATAACCTATTAGAATTCTAACGGGTCTTTAATTAAGCTTAAGCTTAGACCGGCTAGTTTCAAAGATACGGTTCGTACGCACGATTAAGCGAAGACCGGATAGAATGTGATTTAGACCCGAAAAGTTCAGAGACATGCCTAATATGGGTTTACTATTCACATTCTGGATTTTGAGATAAAACCGTTAAGGTTTGACCCATTTCGGCTAATTTATGTAAACTTGTTACATAACTTAACCGTACGCGTAATAAGCGTGACGGGTGTTCATGAGAGCTATATACAGGTTTCCTAAGTTAATTATGCCTCAAATATGTTGTGACATCAGTAAGATGTCTTTCATTATGCCCGAAACGAATTAAATCACAAACTATGCCCCGTAGGGGTAGTTTGGTCATTTTAAAGGTTGTAAAAGAGTTTAAGTGTTTCCTTGATGTCTTTCATTGTTGTAGGAGAATTCGATTAATGGTAAGTTCTTATCCCAACTACCACCCAAATCGATCGCACATGCACGTAGCATATCTTCCAACGTTTGAATAGTACGCTCACTCTGACCGTCAGTCTGAGGATGATAAGCCGTACTGAAATTCAAACGTGTGCCCAAAGATTGTTGGAAACTTTTCCAAAAATGTGACGTGTATCTAGTATCTCGGTCTGAGATAATAGACACAGGTATGCCATGTAAGGCTATAATCTTATCAACGTATAACTGGGCTAACATGTCGGAGCTATAAGTTTCCTTGATGGGTAAGAAATGTGCTGATTTAGTCAGTCTATCAACTACAACCCATATTGTACCATTTCCTTTCCTGGTCTCGGGCAACTTGGTAATAAAATCCATAGTTACCATTTCCCACTTCCACGTAGGAAGTTCAAGCTGATGTAGCAAACCTGACGGTTTCTGATGCTCAGCTTTGAGTTGCGCACAAGTCAAGCATTTAGCTACATAGGTGGCTACAGACTTCTTCAAGCCTATCCACCAATAATTTGCCCTTAGATCCTGGTAGTTGAACTTACCAATCTATTGCCCCTACAATAGATGTTTATCATTCTATCTTTACAGGGTCTCCAAGGGAGCAGCCTTGGTGCTTATATATCAACTATCATAGACAAGCTTATCTTAAGGTGAGATGGTTATTCCAACCACTACTTAACAAATTTTAAGGATTAGTTGATCCTTGCAGTTAGTTGAACAAATCGACGATTCGGAGCAGCTGATGGCAAATTCTTAATTGTTGCCTAATTAGTGTTGCGGTAAATAATGCATAAGCAAAATGAACCGTCTTTCTTATTTAACAATGTCAAACTTTCGGAATATCGAGTTAGGCTATATGAATCCTCTATTTAAAAGCTTAGTTAATCGGGGTCTCGATTCTTCCAATGATGGTACTAGCCGTCATGGAGACTTCATAATAATGCAGCCTTAAATGGGATATAAATCTTAGTTCTACCCGCCTTCCAGGAGGTAAGCAGGGAAAACTTATGAGAAGATAATCAAGATGCAAGGAGGCTACAGAGATTTTCCATATCTCAGGCTCCGGTTCATCCATCATTGCTCGTGACAAATAAGTGACACATTTATGTTATATGCCCACTAATTCCTTAATCGGGAACATTTACTTGGAAAATTCCATTCTGGATATCTTCCTTGAATACTACTAGTCGACTTTAGTACAATATGATCATTGGGATATCTTAAGGGTTCCATGTATTAAACCTCCATACTGATCAGGCATGGAAGTAATCTATGGGACACACTAGAATACGCCAATCCTCATATGGAACCTTTATCAAACATAGTTTGGCATTCGCAGGCGATAGAAAACAATGAGAAAAATAATTAAAATAACATATGTTGTCGTACTCTATGCGAAGAAAGAGTACTCTTAGATTTTTCGGAAGGTTTTTCTTGCCGATACGAGAAGAATCGGTTACTATGGTTTCCTTGGTAATTTATACCTTGTGGATAATATAAAAGTTTGCTAAGCTTATGGTTTATGAAGATTTATTATTGCTTGTATTAAATCAGGACGCTTAGCAGAAATTATCGTTGGTAAATGATAAGGGATGTACTTGATGACATAGTGAACTGCCTCTTGGCGTTCATCAGGTGAGTTCAGGCATTTCTTCCTTTAGCCTTTCCAGGCTTAGTCAACATAAGCAAGCCAAGAGTAACTAAAACATAGAGGTAAAATCTTGGATTTTAATACTTAGTCGACATAAGGAGGATAAGTAGGTGACTTATAGTAAGAAGTAAGGAAGTTATTGTACATGTGCTTATATTTAACCAAAAATGGAAATTTCACAAACTAGGCACCTAGCTCGGTTGGCTAGGCGCGTGAAAGGGTGTGGCCTAGACCCAGGTTCGATTCCGGGGACGGCCAGTTCCACCATTTTTTTATGTTTAATATTAATTGATCGTACGGATACATGTAATTATGAGGGTTGTCTCATAAGGAGTCTTGATAATTAATTGCTTCTCATCACCCACAATATGGGCTTGATTTTCGAGGCAACCAATCGATTTTTATCACTATAATGAGTCCTTATATTTTAACGGAACTAGGACATCGGAAAAATTTCTAATGGATAAAAAAAATCCATCTAATATTTCTGAAGCCGTCTCTGAGGTACTATTGGTAAGTTTTACTTTACATTTAACACTTAGAGTTTTAGCAGGCAGATTTAATGATTTACAAAAATCTGTTGTCTACGGAAGACTTATCTGAACCTGAATCAATTAATACTCTAGCATGAGCGTTATTGATAAAAATACCTGTTATGACCTTGTCATCCTGAATAGCCTCCTGAGCGCCCATTCGAGAGCTTCCAGCTTCGGTCTTCTTAGCTTCCTTAAGCTTTTTAGCGTATTTAGGGCAGTTGGTCTTAATGTGCCCTTTTTCATTGCAACCATAGCAGGTTGCGTCTCCCAATCTCTTGCAATCCAAGGTCTTATGCTTCTTGGACTTGCAGATTCCACAGGGTAGAGGCTGAGATTCATATCTGCATTTCCCGAGGTGGTATTTCCTACAGGTTTTGCATCTAGTCTTCTCACCGGTCTGATGTTTGTCCTTCAAATCCTTCCCAGACTTAGTTGCTCCTTCCTTGGCAGCCTCAGGGCAATTAGTACTGATGTGGCCCTTTTCATCGCAGCTGAAACAGTTTGCATTCTTTATGTCCCTACATTCATGGGACTGGTGACCAGCTCTTTTACAGATGCCACATTGCTTTATCTTTTGGTTTGATCGACACTGTCCCCAGTGTTTTCTTTTGCAGGCTTTACACTTGGGTTTTGCCTCCTTTGGTTTGGACTGGTTATAGCTTGAACCGGTCTTACCCTTTTTGTAACCTTTATTTGGGGTATTATCGCACTTTCGCTTAAGATCCTGCAACACACGGTCCATAGCGTTGCTTACGGCTATTTTGATTATAGCCTGTAACCCAGTGCTTATTAATTTTAGTCTTGCATCATCCTTCTGATTAATTAGATGATTGTGAGCTTCAGAGGGGCCAGCCATGGTGAAGCTTTGAAGGCTACAAACCAAGTAGTAATAATTGGTTTAAGTATATGGTGAATTGTCAAATTTGATGATTATTTAGCCATGGTACAAATAAACCATATAGGCGAATAGATAGTATTAACTTCATTTGATTATGTTTTGCCTAAGTTTTTAAATAAACTATCTTTGGCGTTTAAACGGAATATAATCCTTCATATTTATTAGGCAGGGGACATAAGTCACGACTGCCAATGTCATACTGACATCTTTTATATATAGCACAAGGGCTTGTTCCAAAGGACTTTTGATGGCTCATAGGCCTTGTCACTAGGGAAATTTTAATTCATAATCAATGATTCCTTTGGATCGGAAAATTTCATATGTCATTGTCTTGACAAGAAGTTATGAAATAAAACTATCTTTTCATGTACACATCTTTGCCCGTAGGTATACATCCTAATGGATGTTTTGATGTGTTCATCATGTTCGACGTTTATAGGCATGATTCCTCTTGATCATTTAGGCTAAACAAGGGGTTTGTAAAAATTTCCTAATATAACGACGACAAGTGTGATTTTATCGCTTCACTATTGCCAGGAGTGATAACTTATTTACAATGTTACAAGGATTTGAATCTTTTGGATTGGTTCTACCATCTTGGCCTCTTCTGGAATGACATATAGGCTAGGTCGTACCTTTAAGATTCTTTTTAATATGTATACTGGCAGGGAAGGAAGGATATTTATCTTATTCGGGATTTTTATCATAAATCCTAATTTACAAGTTAATAATAGCACAATTGGCCTAGTCGCGTAGACAAGTTTAATTTATAAGCCATGACTTTAGATAATCGAGGAATTAGGGTTGAATCAAAGTTCATTACCCTTTTTCGGGCAGGGAGTCATTGCTACCACTGTCGTTGTCAATATTGATGATACAATATGGCCCGTAGGCAAATCAATTACAAACTATGTTTTAAGAAAATAATAATCATCACACTGATGATAGTAGTCATGATAGTACTGATCATATTGATTATGAGGCTCGGGCATAGCCCGCCACCTTAGGCAGGAACCATAATGGTTACAACTGTCATTGTCGTATTGACCATATTATAAAGTATAGCCCGTAGGCAAAACATCACTAGGATGTTATATTATATTAGTCATGATCGCATTGATCATATAGACTATTAGGCTTGAGCATAGCTCACCACCTTAGACAAGGAATCATAAAGATTACAATGTCAGTGTCTCAAATGGACAATACTTTATTGCCCGTAGGCACTTCCCTTCTAAGGGAGGGTTATTACGGAATTGCCCCTTAGGGAAATTCATTAACCATGGTAACCAGAGACCATATTTGGTTAATTTATTAATCATATAGGTTTAGGATTTCTATTATAATTTATCCTAATTATAAAACATTAACAGTTTTATTAGTGGCACCCAATGGCCTGGTCACATGGACATATATAAATCATAAGCTTATGATTTCAGAGAATCAAAGCAACAATAACAGTTTTATTTAATAGCACAAAAGGCCTAGTCACAAGGACAATTTTAAATCATAAGCCATGATTTCAGAGAATCAAGGCCTTTAAATATATTAGCACAACAGGCTTAGTCACAAGGACAATTATAAATTTATATGCTATGATTTCAGAGAATCAAAGTATTTGAGGTTTGAACCTAGTTCATTACCTTTTTTTTTTTTTTTTTTGACAGGGAGTCATAGCTACCACTGTATTTTTGGCTCATGTGGAAAATGAGCAAGGCCCGTAGGCACTATATTACCACGTATGGTTAAAATATGATCATCTTAATTGATGATGTAAACCCAGGATTCAGAGATCATTAGACTGGGTTAGGAATCTTTTGAAGAATCCTTAGTAACGTGTGTGATTTCCAACGAATCACATCTGTCGGGAGTGTTAACATGTTTTCAGATGTTAACTGGGATACGAATCTTTTTAAACAGGTCTTACCATCTTGGCCAGGTCTTTATAATGACACTCAGGCTAGGTTTCACTCTTAAGATTCTTTTAATATTTATCGCAGAACAATTTCTAAATTGAAATGTTAATAAGGATCTGAATCTAAATTGAGGAACTGCCGTCTTGGCCGGTCTTAATATGACCCGAAGCTAGGTCTTGTCCTTTTTAGATTTTGCCATTTTATTATAATGGTAGATCTTGCAAAAGGAAATGTAATTTTCCATTTATTTAATATTTCTTGTTTAGAATGAAAGTTTAAACTTAATCATTCCACTATATAAAAATAAAAGTATAAAGTTGCCCTAAGCGGGACTTGAAAGGAATAATATGTCCTCAGAGGGACTGAAAGATAAATATGTACTTACGAGGACTATTAAGGAAACGATCTTCAGCAAAAGGAGTCTCTTCTTCATTTTATTTTTGAATGCTTTCTCCTTGGTTGCTCGTTTCATTCTAGCCGCGGCACGAAGCTCAGCATCTCAGGGCTCCGGGTGTGGAGAACTCCTATCACGGCTTCTTCGCTTGGCGATGTATCCAATAAAAATTTGGAAGTAAAAATTTCTAGATTAGAATTGAGAATATTCCTAAGTTAAGTCTAGACTCAGACGGTCATGGAATGTGCTACTGTGTCATTGAGATTAAACACTAAGAGATAGTGTTTAATTCACTCAATGTTGGCTCTGATACCAACCTGTCACACCCCGATTTCCACGTGTCACCGGTGGGCCCGGTGGGGGAGTATCGTGACGTGGTTGGCAACATAATAGTCAAACAACACAATATTTAATATGCACAGCGGAAGCAATTTAAAAGATATAATACAACCGAATTTAATATTGTAATATTTAATGTCACAATATTCGGATGTTTATCCACAGATGGATCGGAAATAAAATATGAAACAATAGTTCAACAGACTTCGGCATCCTAAGCTTGCGAGACTTTTAATGATGCTAAGGAGAAATCCCAGCCAATTACGCTTAGTACCTGCATTTAATCTTTTTGGGAAAATACGTCAGTTTACACTGGTAAATACAATCAACTGACTCATTTTGAAAAATGATTTAAAGTTGGTTTGGATGCACATGGCATAAAGATTTTTATAACTTGGGAGAATTATTTAATATTATAATCTTGTGAACGAATTACATGTTACTTGTGCGTTCAGTCACCCGGATCTTGTCCGGGTTAAAAATCAATAGACACACCACATCATAGAGTTATACACTGACAGGTGTACGCCTACACCCCGTGCTCAAGTCGTGGCCATCTCGTAAGATGATGCCAAGGATATCCGGGACATGGTCATTAACCCCCAAAAGGCTTTAAGTAATCAAGACTGTTTAAACGAGCCGATCAAATTAGTCAACTACCCACTCAACTGTGGAGATTTGATGCTCGATCAAGCGGTATGCTATATACCGTAACCCAAGCCCGTATAGGGAAAATAAGTTAAAGGTATTTTTCTGAGCAATGTATAAATCACAATAAGCAAAATGCACGTAGCTTTTACTGGTCCTCCTAATCTGGAACGAAGGTTTTATTATAACCTATTAGAATTCTAACGGGACTTTAATTAAGCTTAAGCTTAGACCGGCTAGTTTCAAAGATACGGTTCGTACGCACGATTAAGCGAAGACCGGATAGAATGTGATTTAGTCCCGAAAAGTTCAGAGACTTGCTTAATATGGGTTTACTATTCACATTCTGGATTTTGAGATAAAACCGTTAAGGTTTGACCCGTTTCGGCTAATTTATGTAAACTTGTTACATAACTTAACCGTACGCGTAATAAGCGTGACGGGTATTCATGAGAGCTATATACAGGTTTCCTAAGTTAATTTTGCCTCAAATATTTTGTGACATCAGTAAGATGTCGTTCATTATGCCCGAAACGAATTAAATCACAAACTATGCCCCGTAGGGGTAGTTTGGTCATTTTAAAGGTTGTAAAAGAGTTTAAGTGTTTAACTGAGTTACAGGTCTGATGTAATCAGCAAACATACTCAAATTAATGAGTTATAACAGTAGGATAAAGTATATATGTGAAATTCATCAATTTTAACCAAACTATGCCCCGTAGGGGTATTTTGGTAATTTCACATAAGCCGAAAAGCTCAAAACTGAAGTCTGAGTTAATCAACCTTTGCTTACTGTTAAAATATTATATTTTTCCTCAAATATCAGTAGGTATCAACCCTTGTATGTTTAATATAATTATAGCACATACTATGCGTTAAAAACGCTTAAAAAGGCAATTAAAGGCCATTTCCGGGTTCGATACTTAAATCTGATATTTTTATATTTCTAGAAGGCTTAAAATAATTTATTTATCATATGTGATCAGTAGCAAAAGGTTTGGAGTCGTTTAGATATGTAAAACTCATTTTATGGCCCGTGAGGGCAAAACCGACAATTACCGGATTAAGCCTACGACTACAAGTTATGCTCAACCTAAAATTAATTAAAAATATTTAAAAATCCCAAAATAATATATTACATCAGTGGGTAAAGATTTGGATATCAAAAAGTAGGCTTAACTAGGCTATACGCTAATTACGCCATTTAATTAACATAAAGCTTTCATTTTGCGATAATGAGCATAACTCTTAATCTACAAATCAAACTGATGTCAAATTTTGCATACAAGTTTATATATCGGTAATTAAAGTTTCTACTCTTTTACATTTCCAAAAATCACGTTTTAAGGTAATAAGGGCATAATGGTCAACATACGAGTAATTAACGGAATCATGCATATTAATTGGTTAACTAATGAACCATGATGTATAAACACAGAAAGTTATACTAGCATGTTTCCTAGTCCAAATAAAGCTCTAAGGCATTTCTAAAACATGCTTAAACGGGTCAGAACTGAAAGTCAAAGTGAAAGTCAAACTATGTGACTTTCGGTTCCGAACCGGGTCTTTATAGTAAATTGTCGGGTTGAACATGTTTAGACACGTTCTTATACTAATTACCAAGTTATAATAATGATCAAACAGGTTGTATATGTTTTACATTGCTAATTATGCATTACTTAGGATTTAAGCTTCCTGTTGACTTTTTATTAACACGTTTGACCCGACTTTTGACATAGTTAGAATGGGAATCAGGGGGAACCCTTTTGAGGGTTTATTACCCACATAATTACCAGCTTATAACTACTTTTGATTCAACTAATCATTGGACCATTAGTGATTAATCTTAAAGTCAACCGTTAATTACGACGGTTTGACTTTTAAGCTAAAACTTAATTAAGAAAGGTTAAGACAACTTACAAAGGTCCTATGCACGAAAGTGAACACTTGAGAGCAGACTTGAAGCTCCAGAAATGATCAGATTTCTTGAATGAAGGTGTGAAGACTTGTTGCAAGTTCATGGGCTTTATATAGCATTTTAATCACCATAAAACCTTGACACATGAGTCTACAACCCACCACAACTGATCAACACTTGTTCCTAGTGTTTAGGAGGTGCTTTAGGGGTCAAGAGATGTGGAAAATCTGTTAAAGGTCGCGCACAACAGCCATGGAAGACAACAGCCAACAATTTCGGAGCTGGGAGTCCCTCGCGTGGCGCGAGGGACCCTCGCGTGGCGTGACGGCATGCAGAATTCAGCATGTTTAGATCTTTTGCGATTTGATCCTTGGCTCTTCAAACTCCGATTAGGCACTTGTTTCTTGCATTCAGAACCCCCACAATTGATCTATAAAGGCTTTAAAACATATACCCACTTTGTTAAGTCCCCGGTTAACTTTATTGTTACCCGAAAAGTCCTAACTTTCAACGTTTGCGCTTTAACCCTTCGCACACGAATTTGATCATAACTTTCTCATACGATAACGAAACTTTACGAAATTTAAATCGTGTGTTCTAGTGAGCATGATTAACAGTTACAAAGCTTCGGGTTTGTCAAAAGGTCACTCAGAGGTATAAATTGAACATGTTGACACATTTAGTCCCTGTAGTTTGAAATCCTTCACTTTTATCTTCGTATGATCCATGATTTATTCGTTTGATGGTATGAGCATCATGTAGGGTTAATGTACATTATATTTATTCACAGTTGACACTTAGAATACGTATATTCACATACTTTCCATGTTTGTCAAATTTAGTCCTTCTATAATATTCTTTCACACGTTTTAAACATACGACACGTGTCAACACATTATTGGACGTGAATTTTCGAGGTGTTACATCCTCACCCCCTTAAAATAAATCTCGACCCGAGATTTACTGAAATAAATAAGGGTACTTTTCTTTCATCGTGGATTCGACCTCCCACGTGTATTCGGGACCTCTACGGGCATCCCATTTGACCTGTACAATAGGTACATGCTTCCTTCGAAGCTTCTTTACCTGTCGATCTTCAATCGACAAAGGTTTTTCCACAAATTTCAAGCTCTCATCTATATGCACATCTGTATGCGGTATTACCAGTGATTCATCAGCGAAGCACTTCTTCAGATTGTAGATGTGGAACACATTGTGAATTCCACTGAGCTCTTCCGGTAAGTTTAACTTATAGGAAACTGACCGGACACGTTCGATAACCTCGAAAGGTCCTATGTATCTTGGGCTTAGCTTGTCTTTCTTACCAAATCGCATCACCCCCTTCCAGGGTGATACCTTAAGCAACACTTTATCACCTACTTCGAAGTGAAAAGCTTTACGCTTTGGATCTGCGTAGCTCTTCTGCCTATCTCGGGCAGCTTTAAGACGGTCACGAATCTGGACAATCTTGTCCGTCGCCTCGAACACTATCTCTGGTCCAGATAATTGGACATCTCCAACTTCCGCCCAACAAAATGGCGATCTACACTTTCTACCGTATAATGCCTCAAAAGGGGCAGCCTTTATGCTGGTGTGGTAGCTATTGTTGTAGGAGAATTCAATTAATGGTAAGTTCTTATCCCAACAACCACCCAAATCGATCGCACATGCACGTAGCATATCTTCCAACGTTTGAATAGTACGCTCACTCTGACCGTCAGTCTGAGGATGATAAGCCGTACTGAAATTCAAACGTGTGCCCAAAGATTGTTGGAAACTTTTCCAAAAATGTGACGTGTATCTAGTATCTCGGTCTGAGATAATAGACACAGGTATGCCATGTAAGGCTATAATCTTATCAACGTATAACTGGGCTAACATGTCGGAGCTATAAGTTTCCTTGATGGGTAAGAAATGTGCTGATTTAGTCAGTCTATCAACTACAACCCATATTGTACCATTTCCTTTCCTGGTCTCGGGCAACTTGGTAATAAAATCCATAGTTACCATTTCCCACTTCCACGTAGGAAGTTCAAGCGGATGTAGCAAACCTGACGGTTTCTGATGCTCAGCTTTGACTTGCGCACAAGTCAAGCATTTAGCTACATAGGTGGCTACAGACTTCTTCAAGCCTATCCACCAATAATTTGCCCTTAGATCCTGGTAGTTGAACTTACCAATCTATTGCCCCTACAATAGATGTTTATCATTCTATCTTTACAGGGTCTCCAAGGGAGCAGCCTTGGTGCTTATATATCAACTATCAGAGACAAGCTTATCTTAAGGTGAGATGGTTATTCCAACCACTACTTAACAAATTTTAAGGATTAGTTGATCCTTGCAGTTAGTCGAACAAATCGACGATTCGGAGCAGCTGATGGCAAATTCTTAATTGTTGCCTAATTAGGGTTGCGGTAAATAATGCATAAGCAAAATGAACAGTCTTTCTTATTTAACAATGTCAAACTTTCGGAATATCGAGTTAGGCTATATGAATCCTCTATTTAAAAGCTTAGTTAATCGGGGTCTCGATTCTTCCAATGATGGTACTAGCCGTCATGGAGACTTCATAATAATGCAGCCTTAAATGGGATATAAATCTTAGTTCTACCCGCCTTCCAGGAGGTAAGCAGGGAAAACTTATGAGAAGATAATCAAGATGCAAGGAGGCTACAGAGATTTTCCATATCTCAGGCTCCGGTTCATCCATCATTGCTCGCGTCAAATAAGTGACACATTTATGTTATAAGCCCACTAATTCCTTAATCGGGAACATTTACTTGGAAAATTCCATTCTGGATATCTTCCTTGAATACTACTAGTCGACTTTAGTACAATATGATCATTGGGATATCTTAGGGGTTCCATGTATTAAACCTCCATACTGATCAGGCATGGAAGTAATCTATGGGACACACTAGAATACGCCAATCCTCATATGGCACCTTTATCAAACATAGTTTGGCATTCGCAGGCGATAGAAAACAATGAGAAAAATAATTAAAATAACATATGTTGTCGTACTCTATGCGAAGAAAGAGTACTCTTAGATTTTTCGGAAGGTTTTTCTTGCCGATACGAGAAGAATCGGTTACTATGGTTTCCTTGGTAATTTATACCTTGTGGATAATATAAAAGTTTGCTAAGCTTATGGTTTATGAAGATTTATTATTGCTTGTATTAAATCAGGACACTTAGCAGAAATTATCGTTGGTAAATGATAAGGGATGTACTTGATGACATAGTGAACTGCCTCTTGGCGTTCATCAGGTGAGTTCAGGCATTTCTTACTTTAGCCTTTCCAGGCTTAGTCAACATAAGCAAGCCAAGAGTAACTAAAACATAGAGGTAAAATCTTGGATTTTAATACTTAGTCGACATAAGGAGGATAAGTAGGTGACTTATAGTAAGAACTAAGGAAGTTATTGTACATGTGCTTATATTTAACCAAAAATGGAAATTTCACAAACTAGGCACCTAGCTCGGTTGGCTAGGCGTGCGAAAGGGTGTGGCCTAGACCCAGGTTCGATTCCGGGGATGGCCAGTTCCACCATTTTTTTATGTTTAATATTAATTGATCGTACGGATACATGTAATTATGAGGGTTGTCTCATAAGGAGTCTTGATAATTAATTGCTTCTCATCACCCACAATATGGGCTTGATTTTCGAGGCAACCAATCGATTTTTATCACTATAATGAGTCCTTATATTTTAACGGAACTAGGACATCGGAAAAATTTCTAATGGATAAAAAAAATCCATCTAATATTTCTGAAGCCGTCTCTGAGGTACTATCGGTAAGTTTTACTTTACATTTAACACTTAGAGTTTTAGCAGGCAGATTTAATGATTTACAAAAATCTGTTGTCTACGGAAGACTTATCTGAACCTGAATCAATTAATACTCTAGCATGAGCGTTATTGATAAAAATACCTGTTATGACCTTGTCATCCTGAATAGCCTCCTGAGCGCCCATTCGAGAGCTTCCAGCTTCGGTCTTCTTAGCTTCCTTAAGCTTTTTAGCGTATTTAGGGCAGTTGGTCTTAATGTGCCCTTTTTCATTGCAACCATAGCAGGTTGCGTCTCCCAATCTCTTGCAATCCAAGGTCTTATGCTCCTTGGACTTGCAGATTCCACAGGGTAGAGGCTGAGATTCATATCTGCATTTCCCGAGGTGGTATTTCCTACAGGTTTTGCATCTAGTCTTCTCACCGGTCTGATGTTTGTCCTTCAAATCCTTCCCAGACTTAGTTGCTCCTTCCTTGGCAGCCTCAGGGCAATTAGTACTGATGTGGCCCTTTTCGTCGCAGCTGAAACAGTTTGCATTCTTTATGTCCCTACATTCGTGGGACTGGTGACCAGCTCTTTTACAGATGCCACATTGCTTTATCTTTTGGTTTGATCGACACTGTCCCCAGTGTTTTCTTTTGCAGGCTTTACACTTGGGTTTTGCCTCCTTTGGTTTGGACTGATTATAGCTTGAACCGGTCTTACCCTTTTTGTAACCTTTATTTGGGGTATTATCGCACTTTCGCTTAAGATCCTGCAACACACGGTCCATAGCGTTGCTTACGGCTATTTTGATCATAGCCTGTAACCCAGTGCTTATTAATTTTAGTCTTGCATCATCCTTCTGATTAATTAGATGATTGTGAGCTTCAGAGGGGCCAGCCATGGTGAAGCTTTGAAGGCTACAAACCAAGTAGTAATAATTGGTTTAAGTATATGGTGAATTGTCAAATTTGATGATTATTTAGCCATGGTACAAATAAACCATATAGGCGAATAGATAGTATTAACTTCATTTGATTATGTTTTGCCTAAGTTTTTAAATAAACTATCTTTGGCGTTTAAACGGAATATAATCCTTCATATTTATTAGGCAGGGGACATAAGTCACGACTGCCAATGTCATACTGACATCTTTTATATATAGCACAAGGGCTTGTTCCAAAGGACTTTTGATGGCTCATAGGCCTTGTCACTAGGGAAATTTTAATTCATAATCAATGATTCCTTTGGATCGGAAAATTTCATATGTCATTGTCTTGACAAGAAGTTATGAAATAAAACTATCTTTTCATGTACACATCTTTGCCCGTAGGTATACATCCTAATGGATGTTTTGATGTGTTCATCATGTTCGACGTTTATAGGCATGATTCCTCTTGATCATTTAGGCTAAACAAGGGGTTTGTAAAAATTTCCTAATATAACGACGACAAGTGTGATTTTATCGCTTCACTATTGCCAGGAGTGATAACTTATTTACAATGTTACAAGGATTTGAATCTTTTGGATTGGTTCTACCATCTTGGCCTCTTCTGGAATGACATATAGGCTAGGTCGTACCTTTAAGATTCTTTTTAATATGTATACTGGCAGGGAAGGAAGGATATTTATCTTATTCAGGATTTTTATCATAAATCCTAATTTACAAGTTAATAATAGCACAATTGGCCTAGTCGCGTAGACAAGTTTAATTTATAAGCCATGATAATCGAGGCATTAGGGTTGAATCAAAGTTCATTACCCTTTTTCGGGCAGGGAGTCATTGCTACCACTGTCGTTGTCAATATTGATGATACAATATGGCCCGTAGGCAAATCAATTACAAACTATGTTTTAAGAAAATAATAATCATCACACTGATGATAGTAGTCATGATAGTACTGATCATATTGTTTATGAGGCTCGGGCATAGCCCACCACCTTAGGCAGGAACCATAATGGTTACAACTGTCATTGTCGTATTGACCATATTATAAAGTATAGCCCGTAGGCAAAACATCACTAGGATGTTATATTATATTAGTCATGATCGCATTGATCATATAGACTATTAGGCTTGAGCATAGCTCACCACCTTAGACAAGGAATCATAAAGATTACAATGTCAATGTCTCAAATGGACAATACTTTATAGCCCGTAGGCACTTCCCTTCTAAGGGAGGGTTATTACGGAATTGCCCCTTAGGGAAATTCATTAACCATGGTAACCAGAGACCATATTTGGTTAATTTATTAATCATATAGGTTTAGGATTTCTATTATAATTTATCCTAATTATAAAACATTAACAGTTTTATTAGTGGCACCCAATGGCCTGGTCACATGGACATATATAAATCATAAGCTAATGATTTCAGAGAATCAAAGCAACAATAACAGTTTTATTTAATAGCACAAAAGGCCTAGTCACAAGGACAATTTTAAATCATAAGCCATGATTTCAGAGAATCAAGGCCTTTAAATATATTAGCACAACAGGCTTAGTCACAAGGACAATTATGAATTTATATGCTATGATTTCAGAGAATCAAAGTATTTGAGGTTTGAACCTAGTTCATTACCTTTTTTTTTTTTTTTGACAGGGAGTCATAGCTACCACTGTATTTTTGGCTCATGTGGAAAATGAGCAAGGCTCGTAGGCACTATATTACCACGTATGGTTAAAATATGATCATCTTAATTGATGATGTAAACCCAGGATTCAGAGATCATTAGACTAGGTTAGGAATCTTTTGAAGAATCCTTAGTAATGTGTGTGATTTCCAACGAATCACATCTGTCGGGAGTGTTAACATGTTTTCAGATGTTAACTGGGATACGAATCTTTTTAAACAGGTCTTACCATCTTGGCCAGGTCTTTATAATGACACTCAGGCTAGGTTTCACTCTTAAGATTCTTTTAATAGTTATCGCAGAACAATTTCTAAATTGAAATGTTAATAAGGATCTGAATCTAAATTGAGGAACTGTCGTCTTGGCCGGTCTTAATATGACCCGAAGCTAGGTCTTGTCCTTTTTAGATTTTGCCATTTTATTATAATGGTAGATCTTGCAAAAGGAAATGTTATTTTCCATTTATTTAATATTTCTTGTTTAGAATGAAAGTTTAAACTTAATCATTCCACTATATAAAAATAAAAGTATAAAGTTGCCCTAAGCGGGACTTGAAAGGAATAATATGTCCTCAGAGGGACTGAAAGATAAATATGTACTTACGAGGACTATTAAGGAAACGATCTTCAGCAAAAGGAGTCTCTTCTTCATTTTATTTCTGAATGCTTTCTCCTTGGTTGCTCGTTTCATTCTAGCCGCGGCACGAAGCTCAGCATCTCAGGGCTCCGGGTGTGGAGAACTCCTATCACGGCTTCTTCGCTTGGCGACGTATCCAATAAAAATTTGGAAGTAAAAATTTCTAGATTAGAATTGAGAATATTCCTAAGTTAAGTCTAGACTCAGACGGTCAAGGAATGTGCTACTGTGTCATTGAGATTAAACACTAAGAGATAGTGTTTAATTCACTCAATGTTGGCTCTGATACCAACCTGTCACACCCCGATTTCCACGTGTCACCGGTGGGCCCGGTGGGGGAGTATCGTGACGTGGTTGGCAACATAATAGTCAAACAACACAATATTTAATATGCACAGCGGAAGCAATTTAAAAGATATAATACAACCGAATTTAATATTGTAATATTTAATGTCACAATATTCGGATGTTTATCCACAGATGGATCGGAAATAAAATATGAACCAATAGTTCAACAAACTTCGGCATCCTAAGCTTGCGAGACTTTTAATGATGCTAAGGAGAAATCCCAGCCAATTACGCTTAGTACCTGCATTTAATCTTTTTGGGAAAATACGTCAGTTTACACTGGTAAATACAATCAACTGACTCATTTTGAAAAATGATTTAAAATTGGTTTGGATGCACATGGCATAAAGATTTTTATAACTTGGGAGAATTATTTAATATTATAATCTTGTGAACGAATTACATGTTACTTGTGCGTTCAGTCGCCCGGATCTTGTCCGGGTTAAAGATCAATAGACACACCACATCATAGAGTTATACACTGACAGGTGTACGCCCACACCCCGTGCTCAGGTCATGGCCATCTCGTAAGATGATGCCAAGGATATCCGGGACATAGTCATTAACCCCCCAAAGGCTTTAAGTAATCAAGACTGTTTAAACGAGTCGATCAAATTAGTCAACTACCCACTCAACTGTGGAGATTTGATGCTCGATCAAGCGGTATGCTATACACCGTAACCCAAGCCCGTATAGGGAAAATAAGTTAAAGGTATTTAGCTGAGCAATGTATAAATCACAATAAGCAAAATGCACGTAGCTTTTACTGGTCCTCCTAATCTGGAACGAAGGTTTTATTATAACGTATTAGAATTCTAACGGGTCTTTAATTAAGCTTAAGCTTAGACCGGCTAGTTTCAAAGATACGGTTCGTACGCACGATTAAGCGAAGACCGGATAGAATGTGATTTAGACCCAAAAAGTTCAGAGACTTGCTTAATATGGGTTTACTATTCACATTCTGGATTTTGAGATAAAACCGTTAAGGTTTGACCCGTTTCGGCTAATTTATGTAAACTTGTTACATAACTTAACCGTACGCGTAATAAGCGTGACGGGTATTCATGAGAGCTATATACAAGTTTCCTAAGTTAATTATGCCTCAAATATGTTGTGACATCAGTAAGATGTCTTTCATTATGCCCGAAACGAATTAAATCACAAACTATGCCCCGTAGGGGTAGTTTGGTCATTTTAAAGGTTGTAAAAGAGTTTAAGTGTTTAAATGAGTTACAGGTATGATGTAATCAGCAAACATACTCAAATTAATGAGTTATAACAGTAGGATAAAGTATATATGTGAAATTCATCAATTTTAACCAAACTATGCCCCGTAGGGGTATTTTGGTAATTTCACATAAGCCGAAAAGCTCAAAACTGAAGTCTGAGTTAATCAACCTTTGCTTACTATTAAAATATTATATTTTGCCTCAAATATCAGTAGGTATCAACCCTTGTATGTTTAATATAATTATAGCACATACTATGCGTTAAAAACGCTTAAAAAGGCGATTAAAGGCCATTTCCGGGTTCGATACTTAAATCTGATATTTTTATATTTCCAGAAGGCTTAAAATAATTTATTTATCATATGTGATCAGTAGTAAAAGGTTTGGAGTCGTTTAGATATGTAAAACTCATTTTATGGCTCGTAAGGGCAAAACCGACAATTACCGGATTAAGCCTACGACTACAAGTTATGCTCAGCCTAAAATTAATTAAAAATCTTTAAAAATCCCAAAATAATATATTACATCAGTGGGTAAAGATTTGGATATCAAAAAGTAGGCTTAACTAGGCTATACGCTAATTACGCCATTTAATTAACATAAAGCTTTCATTTTACGATAATGAGCATAACTCTTAATCTACAAATCAAACTGATGTCAAATTTTGCATACAAGTTTATATATCGGTAATTAAAGTTTCTACTCTTTTACATTTCAAAAAATCACGTTTTAAGGTAATAAGGGCATAATGGTCAACATACGAGTAATTAACGGAATCATGCATATTAATTGGTTAACTAATGAACCATGATGTATAAACACAGAGAGTTATACTAGCATGTTTCCTAGTCCAAATAAAGCTCTAAGGTATTTCTAAAACATGCTTAAACGGGTCAGAACTGAAAGTCAAAGTGAAAGTCAAACTATGTGACTTTCGGTTCCGAACCGGGTCTTTATAGTAAATTGTCGGGTTGAACATGTTTAGACACGTTCTTATACTAATTACCAAGTTATAATAATGATCAAACAGGTTGTATATGTTTTACATTGCTAATTATGCATAAATTAGGATTTAAGCTTCCTGTTGACTTTTTATTAACACGTTTGACCCGACTTTTGACATAGTTAGAATGGGAATCAGGGGGAACCCTTTTGAGGGTTTATTACCCACATAATTACCAGCTTATAACTACTTTTGATTCGACTAATCACTGGACCATTAGTGATTAATCTTAAAGTCAACCGTTAATTACGACGGTTTGACTTTTAAGCTAAAACTTAATTAAGAAAGGTTAAGACAACTTACAAAGGTCCTATGCACGAAAGTGTACACTTGAGAGCAGACTTGAAGCTCCAGAAATGATCAGATTTCTTGAATGAAGGTGTGAAGACTTGTTGCAAGTTCATGGGCTTTATATAGCATTTTAATCACCATAAAACCTTGACACATGCGTCTACAACCCACCACAACTGATCAACACTTGTTCCTAGTGTTTAGGAGGTGCTTTAGGGGTCAAGAGATTTGGAAAATCGGTTAAAGGTCACGCACAACAGCCATGGCAGACAACAGCCAACAATTTCGGAGCTGGGAGTCCCTCGCGTGGCGCGACGGCATGCAGAATTCAGCATGTTTAGATCTTTTGCGATTTGATCCTTGGCTCTTCAAACTCCGATTAGGCACTTGTTTCTTGCATTCAAAACCCCCACAATTGATCTATAAAGGCTTTAAAACATATACTCACTTTGTTAAGTCCCCGGTTAACTTTATTGTTACCCGAAAAGTCCTAACTTTCAACGTTTGCGCTTTAACCCTTCGCACACGAATTTGATCATAACTTTCTCATACGATAACAAAACTTTACGAAATTTAAATCGTGTGTTCTAGTGAGCATGATTAACAATTACAAAGCTTCGGGTTTGTCAAAACGTCACTCAGAGGTATAAATTGAACATGTTGACACATTTAGTCCCTGTAGTTTGAAATCCTTCACTTTTAGCTTCGTATGATCCATGATTTATTCGTTTGAAGGTATGAGCATCATGCAGGGTTAATGTACATTATATTTATTCACAGTTGACACTTAGAATACGTATATTCACATACTTTCCATGTTTGTCAACTTTAGTCCTTCTATAATATTCTTTCACACGTTTTAAACATACGACACGTGTCAACACATTATTGGGCGTGAATTTTCGAGGTGTTACATGACGTCAGCTTTGATTCTCAGTGGTTTGGTCTGTACTATAAATAGAACAGTTTGTAATGTTCTATCTAAGGAGTTTTCTCCTTCAATCCAGTCATCTTGTATGATCAACCATTGAGCTCATGCTGAGGGGGAGTTTTAGTATGTAAGCATGTCTTGTAATCATTATGTTTTGTAATCATTCGACTTAATGAAGAGCATATGTTTACTGAAAACTATTTCTCTCTGATTGTGTTGTAAAGTTTGTTTCCATTTCCGCTGCATTTGATCCTTCTGTTATTCATCCATTTCTTCATTATATTCAAACAAACACAATCATGATAGCCTCAGATCCTAACAATTGGTATCAGAGCAAGGACAGTCAAATTCGATCTAACAATCAATTTGACATAACAGTTCAGCTCAATTTTTTTTGATACTAAGGTTGGTCGTATTTGTTGAAAAAAAAAGTTAAGGATAATCACGTTTAAAGTTGGTTATACGAAAAACTTTTGTAAAACAACCAAGATGTCATCTATTGCATAGGATTCACGTAATACTGATAATCTGATATAAACTACCGATGATTGTTAAAGTTGGTAAAATTTAATAATCTCGGATTGGATATAGTTTTTCATAGATTTATGAGTGTTTGTGATGAAAACTATGATTGGTTCCATGATTAACTGCTGCTAAGGGTTTATCTCATGTCATTAAAGACCTATGTTCAGAAAATGGCATCCATGCCTTTGGTAACATAGGAGAGGTGAACTAAACCTTAGGAACAGAATCTTATATATGAACAACAATTTTGGAAAACCTTCAAAAGTTAAAAAAAAAATTGTTTAAAATTAAAATGAAAATCAATAATTTAAAAAATATGCATCAGATATAACCTTGGATCAACTCAAAACAATGATAGTGAATTATCAGTGTTGAAAAGAGTGTGAAAATTAACCCAAATCTCTTGTGAGAAAAAGGGTGAAATCCTACAAAGGTTATATGCTTGATGTTTGGAAAACCAGATCATGAGTAATGTGAAATTTGACATAAGCATGTGCAAAAATGTCCAAATCTCTCAAAACATTGCTGAAAATGGTTTTGGATTGAGTATTCTTTCCTTGAAAACCTTCTAGTGAAAGTTTCAACACTTCTTTTTGGAAAGGGCAAAAAGGGAAAGAAGAAAAAGTATAAAAACTCTTAAGTGTGTTTATCTCAAAACTTTTTGAAATAAAAAAAGGAAAAGAGTATAAACCTAA
Organism: Helianthus tuberosus; assembly: GCA_030545235.1. NCBI lineage: Eukaryota > Viridiplantae > Streptophyta > Magnoliopsida > Asterales > Asteraceae > Helianthus > Helianthus tuberosus. The sequence continues at coordinate 19,893,474 of CM060399.1, forward strand.
AACACTTAAGAGTCCACAGGTTAGTCCTATAAAAGGAAAACCAAGATTAACAAACATTTTTGGTCTAACATATGTCATCAAGCAACCATGCACAATCTTTGTATCAGGGAACTTCAGGTAACAAAGGTATCACCAGTTTGATTATTAATAAAGAGGATTAGGCCAGAGTTTCAGAAATTCTTCACAAGGTAATAAGGTTTACAAAGAACTTTCAAAACCTTTGTGAACAGGCAACCTCACAGCTACAATCATCTGACAAGATAATGGTATCAAACAGTGCTTATGAAACTTTGATTCAAACCACTGACCATTTTCCTTAACTTGAGAATGAAGTGATTCTGATCTGATTAAAAGGTACATTGACTTTGAAAAACACCGGATCTAATTGATATTGTTGTCAGAAAATCTTTACTTATTATTTTTTTTTTGTAAAGGTTTAATTAAATAAAACAGGATATATTATTCTTCATTTTTTTTAGAATGATAATTTGCACTTTTACTTGTTTTAGATAGTGAAAGTTCAAACACCTGTCAGGATGTAAAGCCCTTTTATTTTTGCCTGGGGTAATATATTCCTTAATATTGGATCAAAAGGAGATGGTGTTAGAGTCTGGATCATTTCATTCATAAACTTAAGTCTAAATCAGTAATAAAGGATGATTGTTAACAAGCTTCAAATATTTGGCTGCACATGTTTTACTCTAAATCCTCAAAAGATTTAAACACAAAATGAACAATCAAAGTAAAATGTGATAATCATCTGGGATAGTCAATCACTGCCAAAATCTATTTGAATGTTTAAAACATTAAGTAGATGTGTGATAAAACCTTGAATGCAAAAACCTGTGAATTCTCTGCATTAAAAATCCCTGTAAACCCTGCTGTTATGATTAATTCTGATAAACTTGCATTTAAAATGTGTTTGTCAAGTATTTGGTTTTGCAGGTAACTCACAATCATCATCATCAACAGATGCTGGATATGATATTGTGATTTCAGTAGTCAAAATCATTTCTTTCATCAGAGAAGCAGTTGTTAAAAAACAACTCTGAAAGCTCATCCACTGATGAATAAACAGTGTTTGATCAAAGTTGCTTTCTAAACCTCTACCACTACCACACCCCTAGCCACTGTTGATAAAAATCCATTAGAATGGATAAAAATCATTAGTGTGCCATACCAATCCTCAAAGCCCTCTGACTTCATTTCAAAACAGCTGTTGGCTCATTTAAAGTCACCAACAGTTGTTAGCTCAGATGAATCACATCTGCAGCCTCACATTTTAACATCAATCCTTTTTGCAACTCATCCATTTCACCAAACACTTGACAACATCAATGAAAAGGGATTCTTTCAAAAAGTCAATCCTAAAACATTTGTCTTCTTGCTGGCTTTCTACCATCCCATCAACAAGTCATGCACCTTGGGGTACTAAAAAGACAGAAAGTTGGGTAGATGTCATGTAAGAGGAGCTTCAACAGTTCAGTGACAACAAGTTTGAAAAACTTGTACCACAGCCAAAGGACAAGAATCCAACTGGCAAAAAGTGGGTCTTCAAAGAACATAGCATATGTTGGGAGCATGATTGTCAAGATTGACATTATTCAGAAAATTACAACTCCATGAGTGTGGAAACTTACAACAGGAGGATGTCAATTTCTAGACAAAAGGTCTAGTGTTTTTGACTAAGCACAAGCAGCAGATGTTTCTACAACTACTGATTGAAGATCATTATGATGTTGCTACAAGCTGAAAAGTCCAACTGTTTGTTAACTCAAAACATGTTATTGGATTTTGGTATAATTGCTCAAAAGACCTCTTTTATGTAGGGAGGTCAGGAAGCTGAAATATATCATCAAAAGTTCAATATCTCTTTCAACAACCAAGCACATTGACATCAGACATCACTTTGTGAGGGATTGCTATGATAAAGGTTTGATTTCTCTACATCATGTTCCAACTAAAGATCAGAAGGCAGATGTGCTAACCAAAGCATTAGACACATCCACCTTTGAAAGCTTGATCTCTAGGATTGGCATGCTAAACATGGACTAGCAGGCAAAATCCTGTTTTTCTATGAATAAAAACATTAAAATGTTTTCAGAAAATCAAAATTCCATCCTTAAAAATAGTTAAAAATGAAAATTTTCATTAATCCTTAAAAGTATGCCATAACCACTGTTTTGGTTCAAACATCTGTTCTGATGATTATTGTCCACTACTGAAAGTCAACCACTGTTTCCTCATTTCTTCATTAATCACTGTTGTTCAAAATCAGTGTTTTAACCCACTGATGGCTATCCACTGATAGTTAAAAGTCACCCATTGTTTTCATTTTTTCATTGTAACCACTGATACTCGATCCATCAGTGGTTTCCTAAACAACCGTCTTCCATTATTCATCAGAGGTGGCACGTGGATAGTACTTATCTGTCAGATCATTTTTAACCGCTGCCACGTCAGCATTCACTTTTCCACCTTATAAAACCCTAATCAAAACCCCAAACAGGGTTTTCACTGTCGAATCGAATTCAAAATTCCTTTCTCAAAACAGTTACCATCCATTTCTCTCAAATCCTTCATCGTCTTCTTCCTTGCGCAATCACACTCAACGCACCACGGCCCTTCCATACAAAACTCCTCATAACTACCTGTGCATACTTGCAAAACCAAGTGACAACACAACCTTCAACTCCGTCATTGATGCTCTTTCAACCACAAAGTACAAAACTTTGTTGACTTGTAATGCTCCTATATTCCTGGAAACTCAACGAGAATTCTGGAAAAATGCCAAACTTGATGTTAAGGACAAAAAGCCCTTAGCAATAAATTCATCAATCTGGGGTATTTCTGTTACCATCACACCACAAACTCTGTCAGAGGTCTTTGAACTCAATGATATTCAAGGTAAAAACTCTTTTTCCAAAAACAGAGTATAAAATTGATTTTCTTGAGAGAGGGTATGAAGAGGAAATGAAAAATGACACCTTACAAAAAGGCAGTTTTCCTCCTGCCATGAGGTTTTTGTTCCATACCCTCCTCATGTGTGTGTCAAATAAAACAACTGCTTTCAATGAGATACCATTGAAAATTCAATAACTGGGTTATGAAATTTTGAATGAAGAAAATTTTAACTACTCCCAGGAAATTTTCAATGACATAGTTAAGAATATTAATAATATTAAAGATAATAAGAAACCATTTCTCTTGTTTCCAAGGTTTCTAAGTTTTTATTTACAAAAGAATTTTCCAAGGATAATGCACATGTGCTAATCCAAGGAAATCCTTGTCAAATAAATAGCCTTTCTTCTGAAACTTTTATTAGGCTGTCAAAACCTTCCAAAACACAAACAGAGGAACCTGAGCAGAATTTAGCAGCAACAACTACTCCTCAGGTCCCTGCTGTTGAGCCCACTGCTCAAGGTGATCACAGCAGCAAAACCACTGTTGTGAAACCCACACCTAAAACCACCAAAAGACCAAAACAAAAAAATCATAAAAGCCCCCCAAACCCACAAAAAAGATAACTCTGGAAGATGAGATCCCAGAGATTATACCTGTGACAACACCAAAGTCACCAATAACCACTGCTGCTACTTCCTCATAACAGTTGGATGAAAGATCTCAACCTGAGCCTCAAATTCCTCCTGCTTCTTCTCAAAAAGATCAGGTTGTATCAACAGGGACACCACATTATGATGCTCTGGAATCACTTGATTCCATCATCCACGACCCAGCTCCCGGGGCAAATTCTCTTTCCACACCCATACTCACTGCCCAACTTCCACCATCCATGCTACCTTTGTTGGATGCACTTGATAAAGCTCAGACAGAAATCAGTTCTTCTCAACCACCTATGACTGAGAATATGCCTCAACAAGTGACTGAGTCTGAGCTCCCTATCTCTGCTAACCCACCAACAACTGAGGAGGTTACACTGCAGGAAGTACAAGTACTCGCTGTCAGTAGTTCAAGTGAAGCAGCTACTACAAGTGCTGAACCCACTGGTTTACACTTGGACAGTAGTTTCATCAATAAGACTTCCTTGAAGGCAATTTCATCTTTGGGAACCATAATGCCTACTGGTGAGTATCCAATATTCACTGGTACGCTTAGAATGGTAACCTCTTTTGAAGAAAGAAGACCCCAGTACCAAGAACAAGGGGCATTAGTAGATGACTTTTGGGAAACTTTCCCTAAGTCAACTGCTGATACAACCACTGCCAGTGGGAAATTAGATGATCCCATTAAGATGGGTGATGGTTTAAAATACAGAGAATTGACGGAGAGGGTTGACAAGACTGACACATCTGTTGTAGAAATTAATACTATGCTGCAACAGTTGTTACAAGCACAAAAGGCAACACCCACTGCTACACCATCTGCAGCATCTGCTCCATCATCTGCTCCTACTCCCACTGAGCTTTGGAAACTATTCAACCTTTGCTTCACAAACAAAGAGAATATGCTAATCAGCAACACGAAGTTCAAATTCAAAAGATTAGAAATTTGATGGAAGCTAGGTTCAAGGATACATAAGCAGACATTAAGGCAATTAAGGCCCATTTACTATAAACCACTGGCACTGCTCCTCCTTCAATCATTTTTGTTGACAATCCTCCTAATGATGCAAAAAAGGGGGTGAAAAAAGAAGAAGGGATATGAAGATGGCCTATACATTGAACCAGATCGTTTGTCTAAATCGGCTGTAGAAATCCCTAGGCCAGATGGTTCAAAAAAGGTTGATGTAACCCAAAATGCACTTGCTGATGAAAAAGCAAAGCAGAAAAGGGATAGGGAAACAAAGGGATCTAAAAGGTTTGAGCAGGAGAAGAAAGTTATGATGGAAAGAGAAGAGCAGGGTACTTTTGAGCCTAAGGAAGAGGAAGTTGTTCCTAAGCCAAAAAGAAGACAGCCTAGTAGAAAAGTAAGGCAACCCAAATCCACACCTTCCAAAACCATCAAACAAACTCCCCAAATCCCCAAAAATTCCTCTCATCAAACCTGTTGTATCAACAGCTGTTGGTACTTCAGTGGTTTCAACAGATGTTATCCCAACAACTGCCACCAATACTACGTCAACATACACTTCAACCACTGCCCTCACCATTTCATCAATAACCACACATCCCACTGCCACATTACAAACACCACCTGCCAAAAAGCAGAAGACAGCTGATGACACATCATCAGTTGTAATGACAACAGTGGTTGAAACACCAGTTGTTTCAATAGCTGTTAGTCAGCCACCTACCACTTCAATCACTACCACTCAACCCACAAATCCACCACCAACCTATCCAAAACCCAAAAGGAGAAGGATAATACTGGATGATGATTCTTCACCACCTCCAACATCTTCACAACCACTGACCCTTGTTACCATTCCAAACCCTGTTCCACTCTCTTCAGTATAAGCTCTTAATCCAAATACTGCCATTACTCCTGCAGGAGTCCAATATCCATTAGATCTTCCAGCAGTTAGAGAGGAGATAAAATCCTTCTACTCTGAAGATGACCCTGCAAAAAGGAATCTGCCATCTCTTCAAGGTTATCCTAGGCCTAATAACATAGAGGAATATTTGAAGTTAAAGGCTCAACAAGCAGAGGATATCTCTAAAAGAAATACAGAGGGAACATCTGACAAAGAGATTCAAAGATACTTTCAATACCTGCTCACTCAAGTCAGAACTTTGTTGCAGTTTTCAAAAGATATTTGTCAGAAACTATCAGAAAGAGATGATGAAAGCCTGAGAAAAGATTACATTGATCACATCATGGCTTTCAAGAAATACAAGGCAGAAAGAGCTCAATATAAAGAATGGACCATTGGTGAGCTTAAAGAGGAGTTAGAAAGAGTGCAAAAGATGAACAAAGGCAAAGTAAAACACACTCCTCCTATTTGGTCTAAGTACAAGAAAAATGTACCAGAAAGGGCTTTAAAACTGAAGAGAATGAAAGAAGAGCTTATTGCTGCTGATTATGGGTCAATGAATCAGGTTAGCAGGTGGAAAGAAGAAAAAGTGATAGATACCTACAGAAGGTTGGAAGAGTTGAGAAAGAAAGATCCCACTACTCCTCAAAAGCCTATTTATCCTGAAGCAGTGGTTCCAGTTAGACAACAAAAACTGCCTATCAAAAGATCCACTACTCCACCTGCTGCCATCCTTTATCAAAGAAGGAAACAAAAGCAGATGGATGCAGAAACAGAAGCGGATAAAGCACAAGGGGATTACATTATAAAAATGGTCCTTCAGCAAATGATAGCAGAAAATCCTGAATTGCCAAAAGCTACAAACACTGCCCAAGCAGTCATTACCAGGCCTCCATCTCCAAACTCATCAACAATAAAAACTCTCCCAAGAAACCCATTGGATTCAAAAATACTAAAGTGGAAATCTGATAAACAGACCCACGTATTGACTCTGCTCAAATCCAAAGGTGAGGTGAAGCATATATCAAGGGAACAAGCACTTGGCCTGGGTGTTGAAGATCTACAGGATCTCCTTGAGCTTCCACTGTGCAGGGATGAGGATGATACAAGTTCTATGGACTTTGAATTACAATTCAAAGGACAAGTTAGGGAATATTTGATGAGGTAATAAAAATCCAAGAATAATGAAGAGTTTTGGCATCATCTGTTCCAGGGGGGAGATTGTTGGGATTGAACCCTACCAAAGGAACAGATGATAAAAGCCAAAACTGGATCAGATCAGTGGTTTCACAATAAGCAGTGCTTATGCAAAGACTTTCCCCTTGACAGTGGCTCTAACAACTGATAGTCTCCAAACACTGATCATCTCAACCGCTGATAGGCCAAGCACTGATGAAGATTAAAGAATTGAAGCTCTATCTACTGATGTCTCCTAAGTATTGTTAAAGATTAAAGCACTACCAATTCAAGGACTGATCAATTTTGAAGAAAGCACTGATGCTCAACATCAGTGCTTAGACTACAACAGTGGAAAGTGAAACAGTAGTTTATAGAAGCAGTGTTTATGTAATCAGTAGTTCTGTTATCAGTGGTTGTATGTAACAGTCCTTAGAGTTTGTTAGGCTGTTAGATGTCACTTTCATGGTGACGTCAGCTTTGATTCTCAGTGGTTTGGTCTGTACTATAAATAGAACAGTTTGTACTGTTCTATCTAAGGAGTTTTCTCCTTCAATCCAGTCATCTTGTACGATCAACCATTGAGCTCATGCTGAGGGGGAGTTTTAGTATGTAAGCATGTCTTGTAATCATTATGTTTTGTAATCATTCGACTTAATGAAGAGCATATGTTTACTGAAAATTATTTCTCTCTGATTGTGTTGTAAAGTTTGTTTCCATTTCTGCTGCATTCGATCCTTCTGTTATTAATCCATTTCTTCATTATATTCAAACAAACACAATCATGATAGCCTCAGATCCTAACAAGCATCCTCAGTTATGCTTATTTTCAAACGAAAACAAAGACAATAGTTGGTTGTGGCACAAAAGATTGGCCCACATAAATTTTAAAACTATAAACCAACTGGCAAGCAAAAATTTGGTAAAAGGCTTACCTTTCATTTCATCCAAAAAGGATAAAATGTGTGAAACATGTGAGCTTGGAAAATCAAAAGAGGCTCACAAAAAACAATTTCTGAATCATCAATTTCTGAAAATCTGGAACTTTTACACATGGACCTATGTAGACCTGTAAAAACAACAAGTTTTTTCTGAAAAGAAATACATTTTGGTCATTGTAGTTGACTACTCCAGGTACACTTAGGTTGAGTTTCTCAAAAAGAAAAGTGAAACCCTAGATCTGATCATCAATTTCATCAGAAAAACTGAAAATCTGTTGAAATTACGTGTAAGAAGGATCAGATCTGACAATGGAACAGAATTGGTGGGAGGTGGCATCGTCATCCCGTGTGTCGTCTCTGAGGGAAGAGATCTTTCTGAACGTAAATGTTCTGGTTGGGATATCTCTGTTGACAGAGGTCCCATGGATGGCGCCAATGTCGAATCCTCTAACTTCAAGTGGCGTTTGAAGAGACTCGTCAACATCTAAAAAGGTCTTCCTTAAAGCCTGCAAAAGAGAATACCATTAGCCTTGTCACGGAGGGCCCCCGGGGGGGATCCATGACCAGGCTCCGGTGTGAGAATAAGTAAACTTACTGGAGAAGAAAGGTTATTCCGGGGTGGTGAAGTTGCCGGAATGTTTGGTGTGAATCCAAAGATTCCAGTATTCAATGTGGGACAAAGAATGTTCAAAGTAAATGCAGTTTGTGTGTGTGTGTAAAGGTTATTCAATTCTTACCCTGGATGATCATGGAGGTAACTTATATGTAGAGATAAGTTTATCAGTCCAGTGAGATCTTCTGATCGATCCAATGGTCTTCTAGTTGCCAACCGGCTTCTCTGATTAGCGATAACCTTGTACTTCTCCGGCCGCGACTTTCTCTCCTTTGTTGCAGGCCATTAATGGCCCTACAGAGGTGGTGAGGTGATAGTTTCCTTCCCGCTCATTCCTTATGCATGACATTTCCAACGAGTAAATAATATAGAGCCCAGTAAGGCAGCCTAGACGAGGAGCCCAATCGAGAGGCCCTCGTCGACAATTGGTTATTTTCTTTTACTGTTTATATGGGCTTTCAGGCATTACATAAAAATATACAATTGATGGTGTTTTTGAGGCCCATCATTTACAGAATGCAATCGCTTTTAACTTACTATGCATTTTGTGAAGTTACAGGATGATTTACAAGCACTGTACATTTTGTGCTATAAATCTACACATGTTACAAGCTCTATATGTGTAGAGGTCTATGTTTATATTCATACATAGTTGATAAAAACAGGATGCAAGCCAAGTCCAAAATCAATCAGAACAAAGAAGTTACATTTTCTCAAACTTGATCAACAAATAAATAAACCTGTGATCATACTAAACTTCCTGATGACCCATTGATACCGATCAACAACTTTGACCCGTCAATGAAACCATCAAGATTAACCTACACTACTTTGGGTCCGTTTAGCCATTTCCTAAACTAATAGAAACTTGAATGAGGGTGATTTTGATCCAGTGTTGCTGATGTTATGATAGGAATCATGTTCTAGTTTCTAGTCTAAATGTCATTTGTCTATTCTAGGAGGGGGTAAGTGCAACTAATATAGTATAAGTATGAGTCATTAGTTACTTGGGGGAAGGGGATAGGAAAATACGTAGTTTGTTAGGCTATGTTTACAGAGAGAGGGCGTAGCCCTGGGAACACTTCGGTGTTAGTATCGAGTCTGTATCATCTTCTTCATATCAATTTCAATTCCAATATATTGTGCTTTTCTCAATTTTAGTTGAATTGTTAGTAATCAGAATCAAACTCTATCATTGGTCCGACCTGCCTAACCTCTGCTCTCCATCGAATTCTAGTTTCTGCTAATCAGATCTGAGTATCAGATCTGGTCCCAATCTGATCTAAATCTAATTTCTCATCTGTTTCTGTTCCTACAAGGTGCGATTCAATCATGGTGACTGATACGTCTATCTCTCCACCTCCATCTCTAATAGAGCATTTCGAGGCAATCGTTTCCAGATCTGAGGAACGCTTGCGTAGTTATACTGATTCACGTTGTTCAGGCAGTTCTGAAGATCCTTTGATTAGATCTCCGTCATCTCTCCCTAATTCTCCATCTCTATTAGCTCAACTGGAGGCGCTTGTTTACAGATCTGAAGAACGCCTGGGTAAATCGCTGTTGCACAATGGTTGTGGCTCCAAATCTAGGTCGGATAGTGCTACTTGGGCCTTCTCGACTGCTGAAAATGTGTTTGTCCATGGCCACTCAACAACCAAATCGATGTCTGATACAGATAAATTGAAGGCGATAATATACCGTTTTGAAGAAATTTCGGAAAATTCTTCATGTACGGATGTCTGATCTTCACCTCCATCTTCACAATTGGCTGCCGTGGGCTCGATATTTGCCACATCATCCGTTCGTCACGGCAACTCGGTAGCTCCGGTCACTCCAATTACATCGTCAGATCTGGACGACCGTGTAAAGGATCGTTCCTCAGGTTTAACTTCTCGATCCTCGTCTTCTTTTGTTAAATTGGCTGCTGTTAAATCTGAATCTGACGTTAATCTGCTTGGCCAAAAGAAATTAATAATGAAGAGTGAAGATAGGGCCATGTCAGAGGATTTTAAGTGGGTGTTGGGCTCAGATACTGTATTGGGCCGGTACTCTTCAGATCTGGGCCCGTTTTGTGGGACCATTTCTCCAGCAGCTTTGTTTCCGTCTTCAACCTTACATTCGGAACCCGTTACCACCAAACACACTGAGGATGTTGCTTAGTGGTCCGTGGGCCTTGGTAATTTCAACATTCGACTAGCCGACTTACCGCCTAGGTTGTTTGAGTTGGACCCTGATCCAGAACCACCTGACCATTATACACCTTCGATTTCAGCTCCTATTCGGGTTCCTTCAAGTCAACTATGGGTGGTGCACGGGCAGTGTCGGCCTCTCGAAGACTCAACTTTGGAGATCTCAGTTTGAATTTGGAGCTCGTTAACTGATTCCAGTCTTGAGGACAAGACTGTTTTGAAGGGGGGAGTAATGATAGGAATCATGTTCTAGTTTCTAGTCTAAATGTCATTTGTCTATTCTAGGAGGGGGGTAAGTGCAAATAATCTATATATATATATAAATGAGATGGATTTGGGCTACATGGCACTTGTCTTTGGCCATCTTGGCTGATGTGGCAATTCACTTTAGGAGGGAAATCACATATGCTCGATTTCAATGAAAATGAAGCGGGATCCGAATTGATTTTGGGTCGGGTTTTTAGTTTCCGGATACACCTTATGAAAAATATTCGGATCATTTAAAACCTATTTCATTTTCTTTTGTCTCATTCAAACCTACCTCAACTTTACTCTCTTCTCTCTTCCTTTTACGATTCAATCGGTTATCTTCTTACGAAGTTTAAAAAAATTAGGTCATATTCAAAGGTAAATACACTAAATTAAAGCTAAATATTTGTTATTATATCTTCTGAATCAAGATCTGAGTTTGATTTTATGTTATTCATTTGATTTTATATTTTTTTTTCAAGATCGGAGTTTGATTTTAGTTTTTATTTTGTATGATTTCTGTAGATCCGAGCATAAATCTTGAAGGTATGTTGTTTTACTTTGTTGTTTATGTAGTATTCATCTTTAATCTAACCGATTAAACATGTTTAGTTTTTTTTATAAACCAAAATATATACCAGATGTTGTTGTAGATTTTTGTTTGAAACAAAATCAAGTTTTTTTTTCTTGATTTCGTCAGATCCGATCATATTTATCGCAGTTACTGATTTTGGTTGAATTTTTTTCATGTGAATCCCTAACTCCGTCATAACAATCGGAATCCCATCATTCGTCAAGCAACAAAGGTTAGTTAAATCTTATACTTTTTTAAATAATTAATCTGTTTCGTTATATTAAATAATTAATCTGTATTATATAATTTTATTTTATTACCTTTTTGTAGTAATTTGCTTAATTTTAGAACATTTACAAATTACATTTCTAATTCCTGGATTTTGATTCCATGTAGTGTTTTCAGAAATTAAAAAATCACGATGGTACCAAACCTGTCATGTTTTTACCTATTAAGGAAGAGAGGAAGAGACAAAGGATGTGTCAAATACATTTTAGATTTTACATGTTCAAGGTATTAACAAGAAACCCTATGTTGAATAAGCAACCAGTGTTAGTGTTTTGATGGAAACATTGAGGCGTCGGTGATGTTGTCGAGGAGTGTCAGCAAATGCTAAGTGATATCATTTCCGTACACTCCTCGACAATGTCACCGACCCCTCTTAAAAATTCCATCAAATCTATCTCAGCGATTTTAAAAAATTAGGTAAACATAAAAGGTAAATACACGAAATAGAAGCTAAATATTTGTTATTATAACTTCTGAATGAATATTGGAGTTTGATTTAATGTTATTCGTTTGTACTTATATTAACTTTTTATTTGGTCTGATTTATGTAGATCCGACCATAAATCTTGCAGGTATGTTTTTTTACTTTGTTGTTTAGTATTGATTTTTATCTAACCGATTTCAATATGTTTACTTTTATTATAAACAAAAATATATACCAGAGTTTGTTGTAGTTTTTTGTTTGAAACAAAATCAAGTTATTGATTAAAAAGTTTTATGTAGATCCGGCCATATTTATCGCTGTTACTGATTTTGTTTTTTTTTTTTCATGTCAATCCATAACTCCGTCATAACAATCCCAATCCCATCATTCGTCAAGCAACAAAGGTTAGTTCAATCTTATACTTTTTTTATTTTTTTTTAAGTTTATGATATATAATTTTATGTTTTCTGTTCACTTTTTTTTTAATTAATACTATTTTTATGAATGTATTATGGTATATCGTTTATTTAATTGATAATATATTTAATTGAATTTAATTAATATTGTTTGTTTTTTGATATATATGTAGTCTGTCTTATGTCTTATTCTTATTAAATTAACAGTGTTTTGAAAATATTCTTACTTTATTATTCAGTTATCAGTTTTTTAAAATTTGTTGTAAAGATATGTTTAATTTATTTTTAAAAAGGTTTTTTTTTTCTATAAACAGAGTAATGTTTTTAAGTTAATTTATGAATTTGGAATTATAATTATGTTTCTGTAATTATGCATTGTTTCTTTAATTAGGTTGCGGTTATATTTTTTAAAAAAAAATTACTTTCCTTTGCAGTTATGGTTCCAATCAACTCTTCAACTTCCCTCCAGTCTTATTTCAAGAATACGATCGGTTTCCATATAACAATGTATTTCTTAAGTGGATTTACATATATATATGGTTTGACATTCTTCACCGTATGCATTTACATTTACTCATTCTTGAATCGATATCTGAATTTGACATATCGCTCTATAAACCTGTAAGTTGGTTTTTTTTTATTCATTCTTTAATCATTATTCATGTGTTCTTCCTTTTATTTAATGTGTGTAAACTATGTTTATGTTTATTTAACTCTAAATCCGATTTGGATTGAAAAATATGTTCAATTTTGTGTATAAGATTATTGTTTTGTTGAAGAATATGTTGTTTACGTTAATAACCTTAAAACCAATGTTGATGCAGAATATGTGTTCTTTCTAATGTTTATTTATTGTATCAACTTTATATGAAACCCTACATCTGATTGTTATGAATATATGTCTTAAGTTTTATTTGAAATGATTTAAAATAACTTTTATTTGATTGTGATTGTTAATAACTTTGTGAATGTAATGCAAAAGCATAAATCCGAATCCGATTGTAATTGAATATAGTTTTTTTATGAATTTTATTATTTTATTTTGGTATGATTATGTTTATATGATTTTTTTATTCTTATGTATTGATTAACTTTTTGTTATAGAAACCCATATTCTGATTGTCATTGAAATTCTTATGATTTTCTTTTTCTTTCACATCTTTATGTAATTTATCAATTTTTTAGGTCACTTTATCTGTATTTGACGATAGGATAATATGATTGTATATTTGTATTTTATTTAAATGTTGATAATTTTCAGTGTAAATCATTTGGTTACAATAATTTTTATTATGATGTTTCATAATTTTTATATCATCGGTTGCCTCCATTTGTTATAGATTTAGGAATAAAAGACACTTATTATGATGTTTGTTACATATTGAATGTTATTATAACATTTCTTTCACATTGTTTTTTTTTTTTGTCATTTATATTTATTTTAATAATTCATCATTTCATGGTGTGTTTATGTGACGTGTTTTTTTAGGTTTTTGATATGGCTGAAAGTTCATCAAGGTATGTTTTTGTTCATTTTGTGACTTTATGTAACATTTAATTTGTACAATATGAGTTTTTTGTTAATTTATTTATTTTTTCCTCAGACTAACCTTAACATGTTACACTTTATTAACATCTTAATTTTTTATTCAGTTTCAAACTACCGTGGTTCTTAAGGCTAATGAATGGAGCAGATGAACTTATTCTGGTAAATGATATATTATTACATAGATTTTTTTTACTTATTATTAAATACTTTTTATTATTATTGTATCATTAATATCTTTTCACTATAATTATAATTAATTTTGCATTTTTTTTATTAGTCCATTCCAGATGATGCTGCGTGCAGACTATGGGGTGTTGATAAAGGCCCTACAAATGTTATGATACACACTGAAGCTGACCGATTATTTAATGTTTATTTAAGGTTTTGTAAAGGAAAGTTTTTCTTCTTTCATGGTTGGTCCAAAGTTGTGGAACATTTGCGACTAACCAAAGGCTGTTTGGTAGTATTTAATCCTGTAGATACTACTACGTTTAAATTAACAGCTTTCGTTGATGGGGTTAGTCGTGGCTCTTTTTGGACGTATTTGCTCCCTCCATCATATCATTTTTATGTAAGATAAATTCTATTTTTATTTTCCTATTGTATTGATGTATTACTTTACTTATATTAACACTTTATTTTTTCTTTTTTATCATTTCCCACAGGTCATTCCTGAATGTATCCTGCCAAAAGTTTATGATTATTCCTCAAATGATGTAATTTCTACTGTAATTGTAGACAACAAAACGTTTAAAGTTGCCATTGAAACGTCTGACGGTAATGTTGGTTTTACCGTTGGTCTTGACGTAATTGTTGCTCAGTTACAGTTGAAGGCAGGTTGTATTTTGTTATTTACAAAATGTTTTGGTCATTTTTTCCATTTAAAAATTTTTGGAAAAAACGGCGTTGAAATTTTTTTTCCTGATGTGGATGTCGATGAGGTAACCTGCATTTTGTTAATTAACTATATATTCTATATATGTTAATGTAATACATGTTGTATAACTAATTTGCAGGTTGAAGTTGCACCTATCGATGCTGAAAATGATGTTGATGAACAAATACATGGTGGTGTTCGTCGTTTTACTCGTATGGCTGGTGAACGTTATTTTGTAAGTGTTAATATCATTTTACAAACCACTGGAAAACAAGTTTTACAATTGTTTGTTACTTAATAAACATTGTTATTTTACAGAACATATTTATTAATAATTTGATTTTTTCAACAATACAGAGGATTCCTGATCCTGTTTCACGGATGGCTAGACTTGATGAAGGTTTAAAAGATATAACCGTGAGGCTTATGAATCTGAATCCACCAAAGCAAATTACCAACGGTACTAGACGTGAAAAAAAAAGCGGCGGAGGTTGGCGATACGCGTTAACCGGTTGGAAGAAGTTCATGAAAGCTGCTAGAATTAAGGTCCGTGACACGGTTGACTATTGTTTTGATGAAAATGAACAGGTGTTGATTGTTGAACGAGTTGTACGTTACGTTAGCCGTAGTCATTAGTTATATGACATTTAGGGCATGTTTGGTAGCCTTTCATATGTTAGATATTAAGTTTTTATATGGGTTTTTTCGTTTTGGACATTCGTTATGGTTTTTAATTTCAAGTTATTATATTTTTTTCATATTATTAATTTCGTTTTAACCACTCATTTGTCATGTGTTGAAAGTTTAATTTATGTGTTTAGTAGTTATTTATTAAATTTTATAAATCCTTAACTGATGCTAATGATGTTACAAATTTCTTCAAAAAAGTATATCAAACACTATGTTATGTTAATCAATTAAGCATTTTACATTATTTAAAATAATCTGGATCCCATTCTTTCTTTTTTGTTTTTCATTATTGTACAGATAGTATAGTGTTATTATTATAAGATAGTATTATGAACCTTTAGTACTACATATAGAATACATAGATAACACTATGATTGTCATTTTTAAACCTTTCATTATAGTTTTGACATGTTTCATTATAAGGTTTTTATATAACATTTAACATAAATAACCCAGTTTATATTCGTTTTAATTATAGAAAGTCAAATATCAATTTGTATGTTGCAATTACAAAATTTCCTTCATAATTTGCAATTGATTAATCATAAAATTTCGTCCTTACTTTGTAATTTCAAACTTATAATTATGCAGACTCATTATTCATAAAAATGTAAAAAAATCTTTTATTTATATTTTAGTAAACGTTGTCAATTATGGAAAATATGATACAAATATAAAATTTTAAAGAATCATATTTATATATAGATTTTTAAATTTTTAAATTCGTAATATGCACTGGAAGTTATATATTTAATATGTGCAGTTTCCGTTTTTTACAAATTTGAATTTATGTTAATTCGTTTTATATAATTATAAATATACCGTTTCCTTATTTACTTTATTTTAAAAATGATGTTTATGTTGAGTAGAATTAGTAATAATATATTACTAAAAATATTAACTTTATTAATTTCATATAAATACATCATTTGTTTTCTTTTTAAGCCCAACTAATTTTTTTGCAACAGTCCTTTGATTTATTTGATTTCTTCTTAGCTATAATGGAGAACGAAGGTCAGATCACCTTGCTGAACGATATCGATGCTCTAAGCACAAACTACACTATCAAGGTTAAAATTGTTAGTTTGTGGAGGAAGAAGATGAGAGATAATGAAAGAGAGACATATCGTATAGATATGATACTGATGGATGAAATGGTAAATTATTTATTTAATTTTTTTTGTGTTAATTATGCTCAGTTTGATTGCATTTTTACATATCCTTTGCATGTTATTCTGTATTTACACACAGGGTACCAAGATTCAAGCTTCTTGCTTGCATAAGCTATTTTCAAAGTTTGAGAGGCATCTTAATGTTGATGAATGCCTTATCATTAAACGGCCATCTCTTGCTGCCAACACTGCATCTTTCAAGATTGTTCCTAACAATCAGAAGCTATCTTTTTATTATCATACCTTTGTCGAAAAGTGCAATATATGGGAAGGTCCGCAGTACGTGTTCAATTTTGTTCAGTTTAATGATGTTCTTTCCCAGAAAATTAAAGAGGGTACGACTGTAGGTATGTTTAGTTTTGATTTACAATCTTTATATAGCATTATATTTCTTTCCTGATTTTATAGATTTTTTTATGTTTATATATATGCTGACATGTATTTTATATTTTTGGTAGATTTCATTGGTTATGTTGGTGTGTGTTATAACATTGAGGAGACTAACAAAAAGGATGGTATTAATGGGAAACGCCTTAATCTTAAGCTTCAAGATCTTGAGTAATACATATTATAAATTGTGTTTAATTTATTTTTTTCCATTTTATTCTTTAAAGTTTAAAAATTCTTTTTAAACTTATATTTTTTTCTTATATTCTATTGTAGAGATGTTCAGATCGATTTAACTCTTTGGGATGATTATGCTAAGGACATGTATTCTTACATGGTTAGTGAAAAACGTGAAGCACATGTTGTCGTTGTTGTCCATTTTGGTGCTGTTAAGACATACAAAGGTATTTAAGTCATAGTTCATTTTATACCAAACAAATTTCAATAGATGATGTTAATTCGTATCAATTTTTTTTATTGTTTAACTTATTTTTACCTAACAATAGGCAAATGGGGATTTTCTAATAACTTTGATGGTTCACGACTTTTCATTAACGACAATTTTGATGACATGCTATCCTTCAAGCAAAAGTAAGTGTTATTATTTAAACATATTTTTTAAATTTTATAAACTTTAGGTATTGTTTGTAATTATTTTTAATTAAACATTTATGTTTATTCAAAATGTGTTTTAGGTATCTTGCAAAACTTGCTGCTTCAACTGAGTCAAGTAGCCATGCTGGGTCATATATGATGTCTTCGGTCGAAGATGAATTTTTAAAGAATGATGTTTTTTCACCAATTGCTTATCTTGCATCAATCTTAGAGGTTTTCCTTAACATTTCATGTTTTAGTTGGTATATTTTAACAACATATTAATGAATTTTTTTTCTTTTATTATATTAAACAGCCAAAGAAAGTTGTTGTTGTTGGAACTATTGTAGCAATCGCTTCAGACAAGATGTGGTATTATGATGGCTGTAACTATTGCAAGTCCAAAGTTGAGCAGAAGTTTGAAACCTATGATAAGGATGATGGAACAAGTGATGTTAGAGATGAGAAATTGTTTCAATGTTCTAACAAGGATTGTAATGGAAAAGAAGTTTTCCCGCTGTCCAGGTAAAGTGTTTGTTAGTCATACTTCTAATTATTGTTCATACAACAACAACAACGTAGATCGTCTATATTATCTATTCACATATGTTTGTTAATTATTTATATACCGTTTGTTAAGGTTTAAAATACCGATTCGCGTTCAAGATTCAACCGGTACTGTGACGCTTACATTATTTGACCATGAGGCTTTGAAGTTTGTTGGGAAAACTGCAAAGGAACTTATAGCAATTCAGGACGAGGTTATATTTAGTTATACATTATATTTATATAAAATAAATTTTAAACATTTATTGTGATGACACATTATATATTTTTTTTAATATAGTTATTGAAGACAAATGATTTTCCAAGAGAATATCCAGTTGAATTTGAAACGTTGGTTAACCTAAAGTGTGCTTTCGTGATTAAAGTAACTGACTTTAATATTGTCAATGCTGTTGAGAATTATGGAATATCATTTGTTACGACTGATGATGACATCTTGGATAAGCTGAACAAAAAATTTAAAATTGACCAAGTAAGTGATTGTTTTATTAATATACAGTTGCACTTTGAAAACCGTTTAAAATATGTTGAACTATTTGTTGTTTGCTTATCATGATTTCACAGCTTGATGTTTCTGATTCTTTTGGTATGAGCCAGTCTGAGTTCCAAACTTCTGGTGGTGAATGTTTTAAGGTATAACTTAAAAAAAATAAAGTTATATATAATTTTATAGTTGTCTTAGTTATAATTTGTTTATTTCTTTAGGATGCTGATTCTTACACTGGGGATAACACCACACCTGTTTCAAAGGATTATGTGGGTGACTTGAAACAATCATCTTCTGATATGAAGCGTAACCTTGATGATGTTTATTTGAATGAAGAGGGATTGGCGTCGTCAGCAAGTAAGCCTCGCATGTGTGTTGAGAAGAATTGATAAAGAAGATATGGCAAATGGTGGTTTTAATAAAAAAACAATTTATTTGGTATTTGAATATTGGTATTTTGTTTTGTTCGTATGAGTTTTTGATGTTTGAAGACAGTTTATGTTTTGCCTATATATCGTCACTTTTTGAGTTATCCTATAATATTTTTGGTTGAGAATTATGTTTGGTTATATTCTTTATTGTATGAGACTATGTTGATTACTTTTATATTTTTTTAATGTAATAATGCGATAAGCCTAAATAATGGAAAAATAAAATTTTTTTTGTGTATTAGTTAGACTTTATATATATAGATTATAGTTTTACTATTCCGTTACAATTCATGATTCATTTTAAGAAATATGCTAATCATGTCAATTTTTACTATTCAGTTACATTTCTAAACTTTTTTTTAGAAATTTCGTAATTTTAGCAATTCTATTTTTACTAAATGACACAATATCTTCAAATTTCGAAACTAATAAATATAGAATTGTTTTCATATTTATGATCATTAATTTGATTACAATTTATTTTTGTAATGTATATTATGAATTCCATAAATAACTTATACCTTAGGTCTATAAACTCAAATACTTCACAAACTTTTGAAACATCTTCATACTTATCTGAATTTGCATTCTTAGCTTCCTTCTACGGTTGAATAATTTATTTTCATCATTCTTTACATTTCCAGTAAGTTTTTATATAGTTCGTTATAATTTTATTTATATTTATTCATGCGTTTGGTTTTCATTGTAAACCTATTAGTTTTTTTGTTGTAGTTCTTTGTGTTGGTTAAAAAATGCATAATAGGGTTGAACAACTTACGTCGTATTCTTCTGAACGTCCACATATTGGCCTTGATAATAAATGTAAGTGTTTTTTTTCTTTTATCTCAAACATTTTAAATAGTATTCAATTTTTTTTTTGAAAACGTTTTATGTTATAAATTCTAAATTTGTTTTCTTCTTATTTATTTTTTTTTATTGTTTATTTTTTTGCATTTTAGCTGAGCAAGCTAAATGTTATCGTTCGTTAAGAAAACTATATCTTGATAAGAAGAAATCAAGTGCAGATGCATTTCCGGATTATTTTTTTAGAGGTAAATTTTATATCATTTTTCTATGCATATATGTTTTGATTATATTTAATAATATTTAAGTTGTATATATCACATTTGTTGTAATTAAGTAAAGTAATTTTTTTTACTATTGTATTATTTTTAATGTTTACTTTTACATATGTCAAATTTTATTCTTTATTCTATTTTTATATTATAGCGGTAGAGGCTAAACACAGGCGCAAGTTAAGAAAAATAATACTTGATAGTAAGAGATCAAAGATTACTAAAAAATTCATTTCTCGAGGTGGTGCTTCAACGTCGTCATCATCAACACGAATCCTTTTAAATAACAAAGAGAATTTAACTCCCAATTTTTCAATCACAACCTTTCCTCCCGAATCTTCAAAT
Source organism: Helianthus tuberosus (assembly GCA_030545235.1). Classification (NCBI taxonomy): domain Eukaryota; kingdom Viridiplantae; phylum Streptophyta; class Magnoliopsida; order Asterales; family Asteraceae; genus Helianthus; species Helianthus tuberosus. The sequence continues at coordinate 19,913,953 of CM060399.1, forward strand.
GTTAGAGGGACAAGTAAGTTTAGATTTATATTAGATAATGTTACAAATTTCACATTACTAATTTAGTTCGTCAACTCCAGTTCGTTTATATTACATATTATATAATGATTGTTTATATCTTATTAGGTAATCCTTTAAATTCGTCCGTTAGTGCAAGATCTTCCATTGTTACACATTCTACTTTGAAGAAGAAAGGAAATGTACTACAAGATCAGTTTACAACACCCAACCGTACACCGTTTGCAAACATAGAAAACATAATCCCAGGTTTGTAAATTAAAAAAAAACAGTTAGTACTTGGTGATGTTTCACATTTTGTTTGTTTTTACTACATATACTATTTGAACTAATTATTTTTAAAATACGTATTTGTATTTTATTTTTTTTTTGTTTTTTACGAAATAATTATAATTATTCGAGAAATGTAGCTTATTCATTTGTAGCATTTTCAGATCATAATAGAAAGACAAATATTTTGCAAGATTCTTCTACCTCAACACGACGAAATACGTTGTCAAACAAAGAAAACATAACTCCAATATCGTGTATTACAAACATACGTTCTCAACTTCAAAGTGTTCCGGATTTTTCTAATGCTATGTCTTCTTTGAATCGTATATCACATGGTAAATATTATAATTATATTATTACATACATTTTTAACTGTTTAATTCATATACTTAACGAAAAATTATTTTTTCTTTTTTATTCAGATAATATTGCAAGCTCTTCAACTTTACAATTGAATGACTGCTATTCTGTTAATCCCAGAATAAAGAATAAACGTAACACAACATCTTCGACCTCAAAATTTAGTTCGATACAAAAACTGTCTTCTGGAAAGCGTAGACTTATTCATAAACCAATTGAAATAGAACCCATACCAATGGCTGTTCTTGATTCTGATGATGAAAATCATGTTCACGAGGTTGTGTTAGACACCACGAAAGGTGTATCTAAAGGTAAGTGACTAATGTTATTCATTGTTATTTCATATTTTATTTTACCTACTTTATTATTCAATTTATGTTAAATGTTCAGATTATGTTGACCATGGTGACCAATCTCTTACGTGTGGTTTATGCTTTGCAAAGTTATGGCCAACCGAAGGTGGAAAGGGTCGCATTACACTTCAAAAGCAAACATATAGCTTATGTTGTGGATATGGTAAAGTTGACTTGCCTGAATATAAAGATTCTGATCCATCTTATCAGATGCTTTTTCGATGTTTAGATCAGGAAAGCAAGTTTTTCTTAAAGAACATAAGACGCTACAATTCTATGTTTTCCTTTACTTCAATGGGAGGAAAAGTAGATACTAAAATAAACAAAGGTAATGCTCCATTTGTTTATAGAATCAGCGGTCAGAATGCACATAGTATGGGTAGTCTTCTTCCTAAGCACGGAGACCAGCCAAAATTTTCACAGCTTTATATCTATGATACTGAGAATGAGCTTGCTAATAGAGAGTTGTTATTCGGGTATATTTTATTTCTTATCAGTATCTTAAAATTAAGTTACAATGTAGAATTATATTTTTTCCATTTCAACGTTTCAAACTGTAATTTAAAACGTATCATTTTCTTACAGTGATTCTTCAAGCAAAGCATCTATAAGGGCAAAGGAACTTGATGTTAAATTTATAAAGTTTCTTACGAACATGTTAGATTCTACAAATATGTTGGTTAAAACTTACAGGATGGTACGAGACCATCTACATGAGAATCCTAATGTTACCCTTAAGCTTCGTATAATATCACAGAGAGATCGGGATGGTAGGACTTACAATTTACCTACGTGTTCTGAAGTTGCTGCTTTAATAGTTGATGAACCTGATCTCAAGATAGAAAGCCGTGATATTATTGTCGAAAAGCGTTCTGGAGTTCTTAAGCGTATTAGCGAGTTACATCCTTCTTATCTTGCTCTACAGTATCCAATTCTTTTTCCGTACGGAGACGATGGCTATAGGATTAACATTCCTCATAGGGATTTTGGTCCTAATACAAAGAAGACAAGACCAACTTGTACGATGAGGGAGTTTTTTTCTTATAGAATTCAGGATAGGCATAACAAGTTTTCTCTAATTCTTAATGCAAGGAGGTTGTTTCAGCAGTTTTTAGTCGATGCCTACACAATGATTGAAAGTGAGAGACTAAACTACATTCGTTTTCAGCAAATCAAACTGAGATCTGATTCGCTTAACAGTCTTAAAAATGTTCAAGACGTTGGTCAGAGTGATTTGAGTCATACAGGACAACCTGTTATATTACCGTCATCTTTTACTGGTGGTTCTCGCTACATGATGCAAAATTACTTGGATGCTATGGCGTTATGTAGGACGTATGGGTATCCAGATTTCTTTATTACAATCACATGTAATCCAAAATGGCCTGAGATTGTAAGATTTATTGGTGACTCTTCAATTAAGCCAGAAGACAGACCTGACATACTTTGTCGATTGTTTAAGATGAAACTTGATGAATTGATAAAAGATATGAAGCAAAAAAAAATTTTGGCGATATTAATGCAGGTATGTCAATGCTACACCTACTTTCATTTTATACAAATTTTTGGTTTATTTTTATACATTTTATTTACTATTTTTTACTAATCGTTAGTTTTTTTTTTTTTTTTTGTGTAGTTGTTTACACAGTTGAGTTTCAGAAGCGTGGTTTGCCACATGCGCATATTTGCTTATTTATGAAAGCTGATCATAAGCTTCCTACGGTTGAACACATCGATCCCTTTATCTCAGCTGAAATTCCTGATAAAAATGAGGATCCTGAGTTGTATTCTCTTGTGAGTGACTTTATGATTCATGGTCCTTGCGGACATGCCAACATGAAATGTCCATGCATGGTTGGGAACCGTTGTTCTAAAAATTTCCCAAAGAGGTTTTGGGAATCCACTTCCATTGATTCTGATGGATTTCCCGTTTATAGGAGAAGAGATTCTGGTCACACGGTTGTGAAGAAGGGTGTTACTTTGGACAATAGGAGTGTAGTTCCATATAACAAAAAGCTTCTTAAAAGATATCAGGCGCACATCAACGTGGAGTGGTGCAATCAGGCTGGCTCAATTAAGTATTTGTTTAAATACATTAATAAAGGACCTGATCGAGCCACTGTTGCTGTTTTTGATTCAGACAGAGGTCCCGATGAGGAGATCCCAAAAGATGAAATTAAAGAATATTACGAAGCTAGATATGTTTCCGCATGTGAAGCCAGCTGGAGAATATTTGCCAATGATGTCCATTATAGGTATCCTTCTGTTATGAGATTACCCTTTCATCTTCCAGGACAACAAAATGTTGTATTTAGTTGTGACGATGATATTGAGGATGTCCTAAACAAACCTCAAGTAAATTCCTCAATTTTCTTAGAATGGATGAAGATGAACAATTCTAAGCCTGAAGCAAGAGAACTTACTTATGTTGAGTTTCCTTCAAAATATGTGTGGAAGTTAAAAGATCGTTGCTGGCAGCAACGCCAGAATTATGTTGTTATTGGGAGAATTTATTCTGCGTCTCCTTCGCTTGGTGAGGCTTATTACCTACGAATTCTTCTTACTAAGGTTAAAGGGCCACGATCATTTGAAGAAATCAGAACATATGATGGTGTTGTGTATCCTACTTTTAGGGACGCGTGTTATGCACGTGGCCTGTTAGATGATGACAATGAATATATCGAGTGTATTAAAGAATCCAGATTTACTGGAAACGGTCATTATCTTCGTTCTTTGTTTGGAACACTTCTATTGTCTAATACACTTTCAAGACCTGAAGTTGTTTGGGAAAAAACGTGGGAGCTATTGTCCGAGGACATTTTATACAATATGCGGAAAGATTCTGGCATGAGTGGTATGTTTTTAAGCCTTTTGTTATGTTTTGTGATGTTATATTAACAAGTTGTTTTGTTATATTAAATAAATTTCGTTTTCATTGTAGGATTCGTTGTTTCTGACGAACGTTTAAAGAATATAACGTTGTCAAAAATTGAAAAATTCCTTCTTCGTAATGGATCCAGTTTGCACAGGTTCTCACCAATGCCTTATCCTGATGATGACTATCTAATGTCCAAGAGCAACCGTCTGATAAACGAGGAGCTTTCTTTTGACATGGATGAAGTTAGGGCTGAGTTCAATAATCTTCACAGGTCTCTAAACGACGATCAAAGAGCAGTGTATAATGAAATTATGGATGCTGTTCGAAGTTGGAAGGGTGGTGTGTTTTTTGTGTACGGTTATGGTGGTACGGGCAAGACTTTTCTGTGGAAAACTTTAGGTGCTTCCATTCGATGCAATGGACAGATTGTTATCAATGTTGCTTCAAGTGGTATTGCATCTTTGTTGTTATCACGAGGTCGTACTGCTCACTCTCGATTTCATATTCCAATTAATCTCAATGAAGATTCGGTTTGCCATATCAAGCCTAATACTGAAGTCGCAAATCTTCTATACGAAGCCAAGTTGATTATTTGGGATGAGGCACCGATGGTACATAAACATGCTTTCGAGGCTCTTGATCGTACAATGAAGGATGTTTTGAGTGTGTTTGATTCACGAAATTCAGAACTTCCATTTGGTGGAAAAGCTATTGTCTTTGGTGGTGACTTTAGACAAATCCTACCTGTTGTACAAAATGGAAGCAGGCAAGAAATCGTAAATGCCTCTTTATGTTCATCCCATATCTGGTCCAGTTGCAAGGTGTTAAAATTGACAACCAACATACGTTTGTCGGTTGGATCAAGTAGCTCAAACATCGAGGAGATAAACGAATTTGGTAAATGGCTTCTTGAGATCGGCGAAGGCAATGTTGGTGATTGTAACGATGGTGATGCAAATATTGAAATACCTGATCATCTTTTAATAACTGATGAAAATGATCCAATTCAAGGCTTGATTGACTTTGTATATCCTTCGGTGCTTCATCGTTTTAAAAACCGTGACTACTTTTCTGAAAGAGCTATACTCGCTCCTAAGAATGAAGTTGTTCATGAGATAAATGATCGATTGCTTTCGTTGTTTCCCGGTGAAGAAGTAGAGTATCTTAGCTCTGATAGTTTATGTCCGACAGAGGAAATTAATGATCCGTTACATCAAGATTTATATAATCCAGATGTCTTGAACAGTGTGAAAGTATCAGGATTACCAAATCATAGATTGGTATTAAAATTGGGTGTGCCGGTTATGCTTTTGAGGAATATTGATCAGCAGAATGGTCTGTGTAATGGTACGCGGCTTCAAATCACACGTCTTGGTAAACGTGTTATTGAGGATGAGATATTATCTGGAAGTAATGTTGGTTCAAGAACTTACATCCCAAGAATTAGCATGATACCATCTGACAAGAAAATACCCTTTAAGTTTCAACGAAGGCAGTTTCCAATAACCGTATGTTTTGCGATGACTATTAACAAAAGTCAAGGACAATCTTTATCGAGAGTTGGTCTATACCTGAGAGACCCTGTGTTCTCACATGGTCAGCTTTATGTTGCTTTGTCGAGAGTAAAGACTAAAGATGGCGTTAAGGTTTTAATATTCGACAAAGATGGGAGGACAACAAATAAAACTGCAAACGTTGTTTACAAAGAAATATTCGGAAAATTGTAGTTTCAACTGTTGTTTTGAGTTTGATTAATCCTAACATCAATGTTTTACTAATTCTGTTTAATTATTTTTTTTCATACATATATGTTTTCACTGTTGTTTTTCCTAATTGTCATGTTATTAATATATAATATTATTTTTTGTATATATAGACTTAACCTCATTGTTATATCAATATAAGACGGTGTTTCTATGTATTAAATATAACATATAAACAAAAAGTAGACCAAGTAGATATTTATAAAAACGGTTACATATTAAAAGTCCAAAGTACATAAAGATTGTAACTTTAAAACATGTTAACACAAAAATAGCATGGATCGTTTAAGGATGTTCATATTAGATGCTTATTGGAACGTTACGAATAGAACTACAAATGACGTTTACAAAGAGATATTCTCAAATTTATAGTTTGTTTTATAGTTTGACTTTTTTAATATTAAATTTCAACTGTCATATTATTCCTTGCTTTATTCCGATATTTGTCTTTACTTTTTACTTTAGAATTTTTTTTTACATTACATTTGTAATATATGTTACATAAATTTTTTATCAACAATCTGAAGCACATATAAACAAACACATTTTAGTTTGTAAATAGATATATTTAAACATTGATAACCAACAAGTGTTTATACACGATACCAACTGTTAATTACATTCAAAAATATGGCACGTGGTTGGATGATATAATAGTAATTGTCTTTAACCTTAAACTACCTAGGAACAAAATAAAATATGATAACCATAGATGATTTATCCAACCAAGACTAAACATAAAAACATGATCACAAAACAGTCATCATTTCTTCTACACAAAAACCTTCATCATTAGATTAGCTGTTAACATGCATTAACCCCATCCACGTGTGATAAGATCAGGAGATTTCCTGAACTTACAAATGTGAAATGCAGTGTCTCACCCAAACGAAGGCCATTCTCCTTCATGAACTTCGGCCAACCTTCTATTGCATACCTTACAGCATTTCCATTCTTCTGGCGCCTAAGATTCATTTTGATGGTTTTTCCATTCATGTTCCTGACTTTCAACTCATGCACTTTATTTCTGAATCCGGCAACTCTTACAACATCGGCAGGCATTCTCTGCATGAATGCCATATTTAACAAGTAAATCAGCCATATGCATGTTATAGTATTTCAGTTTATTATTGAGTATGTAAAAAAAACATACCATGCGGTTTTCTCCTTTCTGTGTGAAATCATATTTACCAATTTTCTCAACAGTATTTGTCCTTGCAACAACTTTTCCTTCAACATCCAATATCTTCAACGCATGATCATATATCTTTCTTTTTTCGTTTACCTTATTTTATAAGACATACATTATATTTAGAATAATATCTAAAATTATAACAAATTTTGATCACTACATATTGTTATTTTCTCATATACGTACCATGCGTTTCCGAGTTCTCTGTCCAACTGTTGAGACATTTGGCATTTCAACTTCTGTCCCACATATCAGCTCCTTACTGACATCCGCATGACAATATGCCTCTACCTGTTTTCCTTTCTTCTTAACCCGTTAAGAGAACCATTAAATTCAGTTAACAATAAGCAACGAGTATTAAATAAATATGTCTACATATATTAATGAAACTAATCATGTATCATTGTGTTTGAAATAATTACATCATCTTTTGTTGGTTTATTTGGCTCTTCTGTCATCGAAATCTTTGTTTCTACCTTCGACTTTTCTTTCCCATCAATCTTCTTATTCACCTCCTGTGTTTTACTATCTTCCTGAATCTGTGTATGATAGTTAATAAAATTACAAAATCGGATTGTAATGTATTTTAATCTACATAAATATAAGCTTTGTACCTCAGAAATCATCTCATCTATCGACTCATCATCATCACAGAATGTCTGGTATACAATAACATATTAGCAAAAGAGATGTATTTATTAGTAAACCGTTAGACTTGAAGTTGAAAATACTTACAAACTGGACGTTTTTGTAGTATGTGTCTTTAGGTATTTCCAGTAGAGAATCATCTTCAGTTTCTTCTTTTTTGGTCAAAACAACCTCAACTCCTCGACGATAAATCTTTAACTCAAATGTTTTGCTGTCCGTCTTCATCAACAACATTATATCATCCTCTTCTATCCCAAGATCATCAAATAACTTCGGACAACCTTTTGTAAAAACATAATTATCATTTATTTTGTCCGTCTCAACATTCCAAATCTGACCTGCTGCACGTATGTTATAACAATCGTTTACTGGCGTGTAAGAGTAACATTTTGTGACATAAGCTTCTGGAATAACCTGAAAAGTTATGTAGCATTTTACTCTCAAATATATACGTATATCATTTATTTTACATCTATAATACAAAAATAGATTCATAGATAGTCGTATACTTACTATTATCTTTAAAATGCCGTAACAGTTTACTGTTAAAAAAGATTCACCACAGATGTTCTCTACGAAACAATCCATTTCAATATTTTTATCTTCGATTATCCTTAAGCACAAGAATGTCTGCTTTGTCAACTGAAGATCCCTTACCACATTATTCCAACCATCAGTTATAACAGATTCCCCGCTTATACTTCTCAAATAAACTGGCCAACTTCTTCGACTTTCATGATGTATCATTACTTTAGTTCTTTGCCAATAATCACCATATACACTCTTAACAAAGTCAATTGGCAGCACCTGTGGTTAAATTTATGTTTTAGATATTATGTAACCCAATTTAGATATACTTTTTTTGTAACATTTGTAGCATACCAGTTTCATCGAGAAATCCTCATCTAACACAGTTACGCATGACGAAGTCATTTGTATATACCTGTAACATAGCATCTATATATTTGATTACAATATACAATATACAATATACAATAATACAATATACAATCTACATATAAACAATAAAAAAGGAACTGTTATCTGATCAATGTATTTGATTACAACTAGATAAATACTCTATTTACTTCATCAATTTATAACAACATACCTCTTTTTTTAGTGTTTAATCTTACTGTATACATATATTCTCATATATAATGAAAAAGAAAAGTATATCACTATAATGTAATCCTATTTCAATATAAGTCAAAAAAAATATTATCAATATTAAATTTTATGTAATCCTGATAATATATTCAATCATCCAAATAACAATGTTAAACAAAAAAAAATCATAACTTTTTTCACAAGAAGATCCACAAAATATATCAATCAAATTACTTTATTAACCTAAATTTTATACTTTCAAAAACATACAGTACAATCTAATCGTCTTAGATACACATAACATACACAACAAATAACAATGTTAATCAAGAAATTATATGTTCTAACCTATTCAATCATCCAAATAACAATGTTAATCAAGAAATTTGAATTTTGACAACAAGATCCACAAAATATATCAACCAAATCATCTAATTAAAAGAAATTATATACTTTGAAACACATGCAATAGAATCTAATCTCTTTTAGATACACATAACATACAGAACATTATATTTCATAAAAAAATAAAACCTGATTTAACGTGTAATTTATCAAGAATCGCCGGAAACAAGTCGCTGAAGTGAAGCAAAGCGAAAATTGGGGTTCAAGTGATTTGTTAATAAGTGTGTAAATCAAAGAGAAGATTGCCGTTAAATGATCGGAAAATAAGTCGGTAAACTTACTTTACCAATTTCTTCTTCAACCGTGGTTTTAAGTTGTCTTGAGCTTTGTGATTTTTGATTGAAGATGATAGAGTGTTGAAGGAGTATTGAGTTGATATGTGATGATTGTAGTAGGTATTTTAATTTTAATTTTTAAGTATTGATATTTTTATTTTGTATAAATCCGTTTATTTCAAAATTTGACCTTAAGGTTGTTTTTTTTTTTTGCACATTATTTATTTGAATATTGTACATAAATAGAAAATAGATATTACCTAATGACTACCAATATTTTATAAATTCGTTAAATGTGTTAATTTTTTATTACTAGCAAGATTTTAGAAATCTATTAAATTTTTATTACTAGGAAGATTTTATAAATCTGTTAAATTTTTATTATTAGATTTTATAAATCTGTTAAATTTCTTTGCCAATATTTAGTTGAATAATTATTTACATAAATAGTTATAACAACTTTTGATTCTATATTGTTTTTAATTATACTTTGCCAATTTTCTCATATAAATACATACTCATTATTTTTTTGTTTCATTCTATGTGTTGCCAGTACTGTTCGATTGTTGGTCTTCTTTCTGAACTTTTGTGTTTCGGTTAACATGTATCGTCATGGTCCGTATTTTATCATAACTATACTTGATCCGCTATCCCTTCAACAGGTACATAAGTTTCATTATTATTTTATTTAAACTAATGATTAGTATTGTTTTATCTTTTACTAGAAAGAAATTTTCCCTTTCTTTTTTTTTTTATTTTCAGGCTATACCTATATGTATGAGTAGATTTATATGGATGAATAAGTTAGAATCCTCAACTGTTAGTCTTAAATTTGATGAAAAGCATTCATGGTGTGTTGTTATCAAATTAATAGAAGATGTATTCTACTTTACGGATGGATGGTCTAAGGTTTTAAATTACTTTGGCCATGGATATTTCTTTATTATTTTCAACTATCTTGGAGATCGTACTTTCAAGTTCAAGCTCTTCTGTCATGATCCAAATAATGAGTGGGGGAAACCGTTTTGTAAAATTATTCAAAATCCTTTACAAAGTCCAATGGTACGTAATTTTATTATAGATTTTTTTTTCTTGATTTATTAAAAACATAATACTCATAAATTTGTAATAATTGATTTTTTACAGGTTCTACCAGATACTTTTCTTTCAAAACATTATGATTATCCTTTACCGGATAACAAGGTTATACTTAACGTATCCGAGAATCATAAATGGGAAGTCCGTATTAGAAAGATTGGTCCAAATTATTGTTTTGCTGATGGTTGGTTTAAATTTATTGAAGATCTAAGGTTAAATCCGGGGGATATTTTGTGTTTTAAAATAAACGACGTGAAACATTTTAATATTACCATATTCAATAAAGACGGTCGTCAAGTTTTGTTAAACAACACTCCTTTGATTGAGCCAGAATATGAACATATTAGCAATGTGGAAGGTTATCGACAAGTTAGTGACGATCCTAACTATCCCTTTTTCGCAATGACAGTAACTAATGAATTGGTATTATACTATGCTGTTTTATGTTTATTTTTTTGTTAATTTTTATTGTTTTCATTTAATAACATTTACAAATTTTTAATATTCTTACAAAATGTAGATCCTTCCCAAATTGATTACTGACTTAAGTCGTTTAAATGAGTTTTCGGAAGTAAAGATCAAAGTTGTTAAAGGAAATACTTGGGTTAAGAATCTTCGTACACACAATATTGATGGTCAAATAAGGTTTGTCAATCAATTTAATATCTTATTTATTATTTATCTTTTACCGTATTTGTATATGTATTACTAACAATTTTTTTCATATTTTATCTACCATAGGTACGGTGTTGTTGGATGGCATGATATACTTGAAGCTGAACATATTTCCTTAGGTGACGATTGTTTTTTCAACTGGTCGAAAACGAATTCCAAATTATTGGTTACGAAACTCCAGCAAGCATAAGTGATACAGTAATACAATTTCAGTTTTTATTTAAAACCCGAGAAAACATATATCTTACATTTACTTTTCGATCCCCCTTTATTTATGTTTGCGGTACAATGCGTTTCTTATTTTTAATATTTTAATTTCAGATTGCCATTATAATTTTATTCGTACAGTCCGTTTATGATAACTAACATAAATCATTTATATATGTATATATTTATTTGTTTAGAAAGATAGATTAACAACCCGTGAGTATTCACGGGTTATAACCTAGTATAGTATAAGTATGAGTCATTGGTTACTTGGGGAAGGGGATAGGAAAATACGTAGTTTGTTAGGCTCTGTTTACAGAAAGAGGGCGTAGCCCTAAGAACACTTCGGTGTTAGTATCGAGTCTGTATCATCTTCTTCATATCAATTTCAATTCCAATATATTGTGCTTTTTTCTCAATTTCAGTTGAATTGTTAGTAATCAGAATCAAACTATATCATGTTATCACTAATGGAGAATGGAATTGGCCCCTTGATTGGCTTATTAGATTTCCAGTCATATATGACACCCCTCCCCTCCCCTGGTGCTTACCCCATGCTACTGACTCCCTACAAAATAACCCAATCCTTCCTTGTGGCCCATTTTTGTAAATTGGATAAGTTATTCAGTTAAAAAGTGATGTGATGATTTTGTATGTAATAGTGGTTTAACCTCACACTGACCGTATGTATCATGTATCTAATATTGTTTGTTTATTACTCATTTAAATATTGTAAATATTTAGAAGACTAATGAAGATCTAAGCGACTAAGCTTACACATAAAATTGGTGCTTTAGATGTTGAAGAAGTTGAGCTCCGGGAGTGTTAGTGCTAGTTCAAAAAAGCTAAAATATTTTCGGAATCGTCACTTTTAATCTCATGCTGGCTATAAGTTAAATTTGGAGCCTTTTATAAGCGTATCCGGCTACTTAGAACTTACCGCTGAAGTTTTGGCTGATCTGGTGATACAAACAAACAAACAAACAGTACTGTGTTGGCATTTTAGCCAGCTATGGGATCAGGGTGTTAAAACCGGCATTCAAGCAGTGACATGCAGTGATTGTGAGTTTTTTAGTGGCTGGATACATATAAATTAGACTGTGGGGTATGGGGCGGGGGTTGGGACGGGGGTTGGTTGAAAACGCCCAAGCCACCACCCCGGGTGAGCTTGGGTTTGGGTGTGGCCCAAGGGGCGGGAGTTTAAAGCCGGGTGTGGGGCGGGCTAGCGATCCTATGTGGCCGGCTTCTATTCGCTTGCTGGCTAGCTCATAGCGGTGGGCATTTAAATTTCAAATTATAACCGTTTGGCCAAGCCAAGCGGTTCACCCACCCAACATCGCTATATATATTAACCCCAACCCCACCGGCTGTCCGCTACCCCAACTCAAACACACTTGATCGAACCCGCTACCCCAACCCAAACACACTTGATCGATGGCCTCTTGGACACACGAAGAAGAGCTAGCTCTTGTCACTAGCGTCGTTGACGCAATGAAGGGCCGGCAACCCGGTGAAACGCGTTACTGGCCGGAAGCTTTTGCTAGCTACCGGCATAACGTGGGAAACGACCGACACAACTTAAACGCGTGCCAACATAAATGGCGCGAGCTACGGCCGAAGCTTGATCGTTTCAAAGCCTACTACGAAGCCATTCCGAGCGGTGAGATAAGCCACGAAGACCGGGTGGCGGTGGCGAACATCGAGTTTCGGGGCAAGGAACGGAAGCCGTTCGACAAGCTCGCTCTTTTTTAAATTTACCTAACGCTCTAGGTTTTTTTTTTTGTAATCCTTTTTAGGTTTTTTTGTAATTTTTAGGAATTAAATAAAATTTTAGGCTTTTTTTTAATGTTGTGTGTATTTTTTAATTTTTGTTTTTTTATTTTATTTTTATTTTAATAAACTGCCAAGGCACGCGGGCTAGCCACGCCCCGCCATACCCCACGAACACGTCACTCACCGGCGGGGAGCTCGAACTCTACGTATCAACTCATACCCCCAACCTCTGCCCCACCATACCCCACAATCTTATGATTAGTTAGTATGAAGTTTATCGTGTTTTGAGTGTTTATATGGGCTTGGGGAGTTACGTACAATTGATGATTGACGCCTGTCCCTTGTAGAAAGTAATCCCTTGTGACCATTATGCATGTTTATTTGCACTTCTAGTAGTAGTTTTTCACCTAAAAGTAGGATTGAAGTAAAAAAAAATATATATATAGGAAGTCACTAAAGCATAGAACCAGTGAAACTATAGATTCATAGTTAATAGTGAAAAAGATTTACTGTATTTATTTTGTTAATCTATTTAACTCAACATAAAAAATTGTTTTATATTATTTTTAATTTAAATTGATTGATGTGTTTAATCTCTTGAGGAAACAGCTGTAAGACTAAAATCGAGCAGAACAAATAAGTTGCGGTTTGTCAAACATAATAATTTTCACATTGGAGAGATGTAAACAAGTGAATTCCCCTACGGCACGACGGTAGTAAACAGAGATATCGTTTCTTTCGGTGCCTCGTGATTAACAGTCTGGAGTAATGTGAATTTGTTCTTGTTAGAAAGGAAAGTATTTTTAGAGAAAATTATGGATCAGTTTGACATCATCTTCATATTTATCTAGCATTGCCAGCTCACAATCCAGAAAATTTCCAGCCATCGACTATGTTGGTTTCCTTTTTAGTTCTCTTGTAAAGGCCTATTTATAAAGGCTCCTTTTCTTGTAAAATTCATTCAGAAAAAGATCAATAAAAAACAACAATCGTTCCCTCTGAATATCATTGTCGAAACATGGTATCAGAGCGGTAAAAGATCCTCACAACCTTTGCTCATCATCTACCGTTTTTTGGCCGCCATGTCTAACGACGGCGACCTGGTCAACGACAATGACCTGTCAACCCAAATAGCCAATATTCTCAAAAACAGTCTTAACACCCAACCCTCAAACATCAAATTATCCGACAGCCATACCATCAGTGTTAAATTAAACAGCCAGAATTATGCCCTCTGGGCAAGAATGATCCGCGTAGCCATTGGAGGAAAATCGAAAGCATTATTAATCCATCTTTCTGAAAATCCACCAAACACAACAGATGAAAAATACGAACAATGGGAACAAGATGACTTGGTGGTGTTCTCTTGGCTCATCCAAAATATTGAACCATCACTCGCTATCAACTTAACTGAGTTCCCTACAGCAAAATCGCCGTGGAACGCTTTGGTGGTCACGTATAGCAATGGAAAAGATAAGTTACACACGTTCGATTTACACGTCAAAGCCAACGAATTCAAACAGAATGGTCTACCTCTTGAGGATTTTAGGATAGCAATGCGGGGAATTTGGGGGGAGATTGAAAGGCGAGATCCAAATCCAATGACTTGTCCCACTGACATCACTGCATACAACAACATTAGGTCAGAGCAAAAACTTTTTCAGTTTTTGAATGCCCTAGATCAGAAGTTTGATCCTATTAAACGAGAAATTCTCAGATACGACCCACTACCAACGGCCGAAGGGGCATATGCAGTCGTTCGAAAGGAAACAGCCCACAAGAATATCCTTGGATCTGTTCCTCCACCGTCACAGGGTGTTGCTGCCGGCTTTGTCACTACCGACACAGATGGAGCCGGCTACATCACACGAGGACAGCGGTGTACGAAACCGACAACCGAAGTCAACAATCGGATTGATAAATCAAAACTTAAATGCACACACTGTGGTATGAACAAACACATAAAAGAACAGTGTTTCAGACTTGTGGGTTATCCGGATTGGTGGGGTGATGGTCAAAAGAAAGGAAAGAAGGAAGGAGGTGATGCGTCGGCAGCCGTGGGAAACCCGTCGGCCACCAGCAGCGGCGCCGACAACTTAACCGGAGCATTTGGAGGTGTGGTGGCTGAGACCACAGAGGACAGGGGGATCGATACAGGTAGAAGGGTTGGAGATATAGATGTGTCTTTTAACCCTTCAAAGGATTTCTCTTTACAACCTATTTTTTATTCTTGTGCAAAAAATGCCCCTCAAGTTCCTAATAATAAAACAACCATGATAGATAACACAAAAATTGGAGTAGTTAATATGGCACTGATATTCAATCCGAGTCTTAGATTTTCGATTATGGTGCCACTGACACCATGACTTACGACCCTTCCAATATTTGTGTTACCTCGAGACCCCAAAGAAAGTATATACAAACTGCAAATGGGGAGATTATGCCAGTAAAAGGAAGGGGTACAATAGAACTGTCACCAACATTAAGATTACCGAATTGTCTTTATATACCATCCCTGTCTCACAAACTACTTTCGATAAGTCATGTGACAAAGGAATTGAATTGCACACTTGTAGGATCGAATCGCGACCTGAATGATTCGTTCGGAAGAGCTCTAGTCCGTTTCAGAGGCGGAAACTAAGAAACGGATGTAAAAACAGCTTGAATATCACTTTAACCTTCTTGTATATTGAATTAACAACGATTACAGTCACAAGAAATACCAGCAGCACTTCGGTACAAGTTCCTGATTCCCCACCAAATGACATGATCACTAGCCTATTTATAGAGTTTCTGATTCCCCACGAAAGTGCAATGTTCATTTCGTGGGAAATCAACATTTCGTGGGAAATCACCATTTCGTGGGAAATCACCATTTCGTGGGAAATCACCATTTCATGGGAAATCAACTCTAAATCAACCTATTTTCTCGTACAACGCGCCCTGATCTAACAATTCTAATGCTAGACTCGATACAAGACGAAGACGACAGATGTATGCACCGACAACACTTCTTATGCATCCTACTTTCTATATATTGCGGGACATCAGGACGGGAATGATTATTGGACGTGGCACTGAGTGGCGAGAATTGTATTACGTAGATGAAGTGACTCAGCAAGGTACTGCAACATTGGCTCATGGAACAACAAATAGAGAGGCATGGTTATGGCATAGGAGACTTGGGCACCCTTCTTCTGGTTATTTACATCGTTTATTCCCTAAAATTTTTCGTTCTAATGAATCATTAAACTGTGAAACTTGTGTTTTGGACAAAAGTCATAGACACACCTACAAACCAAATAATACTAGAGTTGACTATCCTTTTGATTTGATTCAGTCTGATTGGGGTTATGCGCCAGTTAATGAGTGGGGGGGGGGGCAAAGTTTTTTTCTATTTTCTTTTATTTATTGATGATTGCACTCGTATGTCTTGGATTTATTTCTTGAAAAACAAATACAAAGCGTTTGATAAATTTGTTATATTTCATACCATGATCAAAACTCAATTTCAACGAGATATCAAAATCCTTCGGTCAGATAATGGAGGAGAATCTGTTAACACCTCCATGAAACAATTTTTTCAAACAAAGGGGATGGTTCATCAAACCTCTTGTCGACATACCCCAGAACAAAATGGAGTTGCCGAACGTAAAAATCGTATTCTTTTAGAAGTAACCCGAGCCCTCATCATCGAATCACAAGTCCCTAAAACATTCTGGACTGAAGCTCTTGCCACAACCACATATCTCATTAATCAACTCCCTACAATGATCCTAAAGTTTAAAACCCTGTTACAAACCCTATCCGAATTCACTAAAATACCCCTTGCCCTCACTTTTGAACCTCGCGTTTTCTGATGTTATGTCTTCGTTCACATACCAAAGACTGAACGTACAAAAATAGATCCTTGTGCTGAGAAATGTGTATTTGTGGGATATGGTATTGATAAAAGGGGTACCGATGTTACAATCCAACGAAACGTCACATATACACTACAATAGATTGTGACTTTCTTGAAACAGAATACTTTTACCTCACCCAACACACTGGTCAGGGGGAGAGAGAGAGAGTAGTGACACACTAAGTTGGCTAAGGTGGATACCATCATCAGAAGAGGTCAGCAATAGCACCCAAGCTGAGTCACCTCTATCTACGACACCTACAATTAGTGTCACTGAACATAATCTTCCCAACCAGATGTACGAGGTAAGTACTCCTCAAGCTGATATTCAAGACGATACTGATGCTTTCAATACTGATACTCATGATACTTGTAATTATGAAAATCTTACTGATAACCATGAAGGAGCATCTGAATCAATCATTTCATTGCAAGAGGAACAACTTCCAAATGCAAATGAAGAAGCAACACAGAGACATGTCCTTCCACAGAGAATCAACAGGGGCGTTCCTCCAAAGAAGTACTCCCCTGAGAGAGAAAGTCGGAGTTCTAGATATCCCATAGCAAACGTTTCCAATGGAGATTTGACAGAAGAAGCATATAGATTGATTATTTCGAGACCTTTTCCCCTGTTGACAAAATCGACACAATCAACTTGATGTTAAGAATGCCTTCCTGCATGGGGATCTAAAAGAAGAGGTATATATGGAAGCTCGTTCATGGGTTTGTAGAAGACTTTAAGGATGGTGAAGTTTGCCATCTTAAGAAGTCTCTCTGTGGGTTAAAACAATCCCCTAGAGCTTGGTTTGGGAGGTTTACTGTAGCCATGAAGAAATATGGCTTCAAACAAAGTAACTTTGATCATACTTTGTTTCTTAAACGAAAGGGTGAGCTCATAACATGTCTGATTATTTATGTTGATGACATGATTATTACTGGAAATGACGAAGAAGAAATGGAGAAAATAAAAAGGAATTTGTTCACCGAATTTGAAATGAAAGACTTGGGAAGACTTAAGTATTTTCTAGGAATCGAAGTTCTTAGGTCTAAACAAGGGATTTTCATTTGCCAGAAAAAATACATTCTTGACTTATTGGCAGAAACATGGATGATCGACTGTAAACCAGTGGATACCCCGATGGTAGCAAATCTGAAACTTCATATGGAAGAAGGAGTTGGGCTTGCAGACAGAGAGAGATACCAGCGGTTGGTGGGAAAACTAATATATATTTCCCACACTCGTCTTGACATCGCGTACGCAGTAGGGGTGATAAGTCAGTTCATGCATCAACCGCAAGTTTCCCATATGGAAGCAGTCTGGAGGATTATTAGATACCTTAAGGGGACAATTGGCCACGGTGTCTTGTTCAGAGCGAAACGGCATCTAAAGGTTCAGGCATACACTAACGCAGACTGGGCAGGACATAAAGAAACTCAAAGATCAACATCTGGATACTTTACTCTGGTCGGAGTGAATCTTGTCACATGGAGAAGTAAGAAGCAAAAAGCGGTTGCTCTTTCAAGTGCCGAGGCCGAATTCAGGGGAATCGCACAGGGTCTAGCCGAGGTGCTCTGGATACGTAAACTTTTAACTGAGATTGGTTTCTTACAAAATAAAGCAACCAAAATCATGTGGGATAATGAAGCAGCAATACAGATCTCCGAGAATCCAGTACAACATGATAGAACTAAGCATGTGGAGGTGGACAGACATTTCATTAAAGAAATGTTGGAGGCAAAGATCATGAACTTCCCTTCCTTCGATCCGGAGATCAACTCACCGATATTCTAACAAAAGCCACGAATGGAAGAATCTTTGCAAATTGTTTGGCCAAGTTGAATTTTGGTGATCCCACTATTTAACTTGAGGGGGAGTTTTAGAAAGGAAAGTATTTTTTAGAGAAAATTATGGATCAGTTTGATATCATCTCCATATTTATCTAGCATTGCCAGCTCACAATCCAGAAATTCCAGCCATCGACTTTATTGGTTTCCTTTTTAGTTCCCTTGTAAAGGCCTATTTATAAAGGCTTCTTTTCTTGTAAAATTCATTCAAAAAAAGATCAATAAAAAACAACAACAATCTTTTCCTCTGAATATCATTGTCAAAGCAGTTCTTAATTTGTTATTTACATTACCATATACAGGAAATAGGGTGATATTTTAGTTGCATGTACTTCGTTTTATAGATTGCATTGGGCTGAATCATTATTGTATTTGGTGTGTATTATAGATTGCATAAGTTACATATTGGTGGGTATTGTGTCTGGCTGGATGGTAGGTAGGGGGTCTATCTGAATTGGGCTGGGTAATAAATTGGGCCATTGTTAACTTGGTGGATTTATTTTTTTTTGCACCTTGGGCCAATTCAGTGTTTCATACGGGCCACCTTTTGTAGTTATTCACTTATTTGGGTGGGTACAAACCCACTACTAAAAAGAAACTCTCTCTCCTCATTCGCCTCTTCAGTTACCGGTCGCCGGAGGGCTCGACGGAGATAAGATCCTCGGGTTAGCGTGAGAGGTCGCTTGATTTTAGGCTTGACCTTTCACTCTAAACTGAATTCGAGGCTCCCATTCGCCATTCGAGACTCGTTCTTCCTTTTGGTCCTTTCTTGTGGTTCCTTCAACGCCGGCGGCTCGACGAAGGAAAGGATATCGGTATAGCGAGTGTGGATTTTTGACTTTCTCTTTGATTGAAGGTCTAAACTATCCCATTTTTCTATTCTGATTATCTGGAACTTCCATTCGCTGTTGGGTTGTCGGTCCATTTCCGGTGTCGTTATGGACGTTGATGATGACTCGTGGGAGGTGCAGAACAAGAAGCGTAGAGGCAGCGGGTCGAGTGATGGTTTTTTATCGGACATATCTAAGTTTTTCGTGACCAACATTCCTCAAGGCTGCCGTCCCTGGGATTTGACTAATGCATTTAGACCCTTTGGGGAGATCGCGGGTGCCTTCATTGCCAAGAAGAAAGACAAAGAAGGTCGAACCTTCGGGTTTGTCAGCTTTAGAGGCGTCAGGGATTTGGAAGATCTTAAGATCAATCTGTCTAAAGTGTAGCTGGGTGGTAACAAGTTGCTGGTCAACGTCGCTTTATTCGCGAAAGAGAATGAAATCCGTAATCCTGCTGGTAAGTTCGGGGTAAGAGATAAGGGGATCGGTGAAGGGCATGCGAGACCGCAGGGGGCTTTATCAAAGGGGTACGGTGCTCACCAAGTCAAGAAGGGGGTTTCGTTTTTGGACATTCTTACTAATAGATCACATGTGGATAAAGAAGAAGATGTTTTGGTCGTAGATCCTGGAATATCATCCTTATCTAATTTGTATGGGAAAGCTTTGGTAGGAAGAGCATCGGGTGTTAACGAACTAAGGACAGTCAAGTCTTCTCTGTTGTTAGCGGGATATGCAGGAGCTTATGTTCAATACCTTGGCGAACTTTCAGTTTTGATATCTTTCGATGACGGGGAATTGTCTAAGAAGTTGTTAGAAGAGAAAGAAGTCTGGTGTCGATGGTTCGTTAGTTTGTCTCCTTGGATTGGTCAATCCCTCCCTTACGAGCGTCTCGCTTGGGTGAACATTCTCGGGGTTCCTCATCACTTAATCTAGAGAAGGGTTTTCGACTTGATTGGGAGTAAGTATGGTAAAGTGGTCAACTCGTCTCAGTTCCTTGAAACAGATGGAGATTTATCGTATGACCGGTTGGGCATCCTACTCGACACCGGAAACAGTATTAACGGGGTTCTCAGTCTTAGCTGGCAGGATAAAAAATTCAAGGTTTGGGTAGTCGAAGAGAGTGACCATTGGATACCAGATTTTCTTGATGAGGATGACAATTCGGTGGCCGTTTCTTCGGAGTTGGGAGGAGGTTCAGCGATTCCGGCGGATGATATTTTTGTTAGTAAGGAAGATGGAGGGTTAGCTGAGGTGGTTTTGGTGGAGGAAACCGATAAGAGGAAGGAAAGCCAAGGGTCTTTAGGTGACATGCAAGTTCCCATGCAGAGCGACGGCGGTCCTGCTCCCAATGCTAAAAGTGGTCGGTTAATTAATAATGTGGGACAGGATACTTTTTGTTCTCATGAGTATCATGTCAATCCTCAGGGGGGGAACGTGGACCCGGGCCCATCCGGGTTTTTCAATATTGGAAAAACTAATAATATCAAGTCCAGTAAAGTCAGATCGGCCCAGCTGAAAAAAGATAGGCCCAATATCAGTATAGCTGGGGGCGATTCCATTAATAAAGATTTTAGACCAAAGAAGAGGTCCAGAACGTTCATGGAAGGTAACGGCTCAGGGAGGCAGGTGAGATCAGAGGGCTTCGAGGGTGTCGGCTCGGATAAAGGTTTCGAAGAATTTTGTTTTGATCTGAATAAGTTGGCTTCTACTGGGAAAGTTGCGACTGAACATTCGGAAGGTGATCCCGAGATTGAGGACAAGGTTTCCGATAGAGAAGGAGGATGTGATACCGAGGGTAACAACGAGTCTTCGGAAGTGGAGAAGGAAATTATGGAAACAGTGGTTGTTGGTTCAAAGATTGGAATTGATATCATTGGTCACTCGGAGTTGCTCAGGAGCTCGATGGTTTCAGGTATTAATGGTGTTGAATCATGAATTTGCTTTCTTTGAATATTAGGGGAATTGGGGGTTTGAACAAACCTTGTTGGGTGAAGAGTTTGATTCATGAGCACCGTATTTCTTTCGTTTTGCTGCAAGAGACCAAATCGACTAACGTTACCACCTCTGATATTGTTAGATTTTGGGGTAATAATCATTTTGGGTGGGATTATGTGGATTATGTTGGTCTGTCGGGAGGGTTGCTTTGCGTTTGGGACACTAATTTGTTTCAGAAATCTGGAGGTTCAAGCAATAGACATTATCTGCACATAAAAGGGTCTTTGGTGGGGTGTATTTCTCCTGTTAACTTTCTGAATGTGTATGCCCCTCAAAGCGTGTCAGCTAAGAAGGCTTTGTGGGAGGAGCTGAAACAAATCATCGGTTTGAATGAAGGAATCTGGGTTATTTCAGGCGATTTTAATGCGTTTCGGTTTAGAGAGGAGAAGAGGAACTGTTCCTTCAAGCAGAATTGTGCTAACAATTTTAATAATTTTATCTTTGATGCGGGGCTGATCGAATATAATATGAGTGGCCGGAAGTTCACATTTTGCTCTGATTTTGGCAACAAACTTAGTAAGCTCGATCGTTTCTTAGTGAACTCTGACTTTTTCAATGCTTGGCCAACGGCGTGCTGTCGGGTTTTGCCTAGGTTGTGGTCTGACCATAACCCCATTCTTTTGGAGTGTCAAGCTAAGAATTTCGGCCCGCGTCCTTTTCGGGTTTTTAACTCCTGGTTTTGTAAACAAGGCTTTGACGAAGTTGTGAAAAAGGCTGTCAGTGAATTTATTTCAAACGATGTTCTTCCGGATGTTTCGTTTATCAAGAAGCTGAGTTTCATTAGGGATCGTCTCAGAATTTGGAAAGTTGACATGATACGTAAGGAATGAGAGGAAGTGGAGGCCGCTAAAAGTGAAATTGACGTCCTAGAAGCTTCTTTGGACACTAGAGACTTTACGGAGGAAGAGGAGTGGATCTATTATGAGAATAAAAAAATAGTTCGAGAAGCGGAGGAGTCAAAAGTAATGGATCTTAGACAAAGATCCCGTATCAAATGGGCGAAAGAAAGAGACGAAAATTCGAAGTTTTTTCATTCTATGATTAATAGTAGGAAAGCGAGCAACTCGATACATGGTTTTGAAGTGAACGGGGTTTGGATTTCTAAACCGACTTTGGTTAAAAAGGAGGTTTTCCGATTTTTTAGAGACAAGTTCGTGGAAGATTGCGAAGCCCGTCCTCGTCTGGCTTGTCCTCAGCTGAAACAGATCTTCCCGTCTATTGCAGCCAGTCTAGAAGCTCGCTTCTCCCAGGAGGAAATCAAAGTTGCTGTCTTCGAATGCGGTAAAGACCGGGCTCCCGGTCCGGATGGTTTCAACTTTAGATTCTTTACTTATTTTTGGGATCTTTTTGAAAATGACTTCTTCAATATTATGGCTGCATTTTTTGAGACTGGCGAGATAAATAGGGGATGTGGCTCTGCGTATATTGCTCTGATTCCGAAGTCTAGAGATCCGCTGGGGATGAATGATTACCGACCTATCAGTCTGGTAGGAGTCATTAATAAAGTGATTTCTATAATCCTTGCTAATAGGATGAAGCCGATTCTTAATGATGTCATTTCTAATTCCCAGTCTGCCTTCCTTAAAGGAAGATTTATTTTAGACGGGCCTTTGGTTATTAATGAGTTGTTTT
The DNA here is from genome assembly GCA_030545235.1 of Helianthus tuberosus. Classification (NCBI taxonomy): domain Eukaryota; kingdom Viridiplantae; phylum Streptophyta; class Magnoliopsida; order Asterales; family Asteraceae; genus Helianthus; species Helianthus tuberosus. The sequence continues at coordinate 19,937,187 of CM060399.1, forward strand.
CGTGGGCGAAAAAAACCAAGAAACAGGTATTTTTTCTCAAAGTCGACTTCGAGAAAGCGTACGACAACGTGAACTGGAGCTTTGTCTTGGATATTCTTCATCAAATGGGTTTCGGGGAGAAGTGGTGTAGCTGGATTTCAGGTGTTCTGAAATCTGCCAGGGCGTCTGTTTTGGTGAACGGTTCTCCTACTTTCGAGTTCGGTTGCAGTAAAGGTATGAGGCAGGGAGACCCGATCTCCCCGTTCCTTTTTGTTGTAGTAATGGAGGCGCTTTCTTGCTTATTCAATAAGGCTTGTGAGGTTGATGTGTTTCAAGGTATTCATCTTCCAGATATCGATCACTCAGTTTCTCATTTATTCTATGCTGACGATGCAATGATTATGGGGGAGTGGAGCAAAAACAACATTATCAACGTTATAAGGATCCTTCGATGTTTTCATGCTTGCTCTGGCCTAAAAATCAACCTTAGTAAGTCTAGCATATTCGGTAACGGTATTAGTAGTGTTGAAGTCGAGGAAATGGCAAATTGGATTGGCTGTAAGGCTGACTCCATCCCATTTAAGTATTTAGGCTTGACGGTAGGTGCTAATTTGAATCGTATTAACAATTGAAGGCCGGTGTACGATATCTTTGAAAAGCGTCTCACTCTTTGGAAGGCTGCGTTGTTATCTATAGGAGGAAGGGTGACATTAATACGGTCGGTTCTCGAGAGTCTTCCTACTTACTATATGTCCCTTTATAAGGCCCCTGTGAAAGTCATCAAAGATTTAGAAAGCATCATTAGAAAATTCTTATGGGGTGGCTCGAGTAATGTTAGGAAGACCCATTGGGTGGCATGGGATAGAGTGTCATTACCGAAGAAAGCAGGAGGTTTGGGGTTGTGTAAATTAGGAGATGTCAATCTGGCTTTGCTTAGTAAATGGGGATGGAGGTTTAAGATTGAAGTCGATAACTTATGGGTCAAAGTTGTTAAAGCTATCCATTCGGGCCGTTCGGAGTGGGTTTTTCTGCCATGTAATAAATCGGTTAGGGGTGCTTGGGTTAATATATGCAGCGCTATGAACAAGCCGATTGTGGGTAATAAGTCCATTCGCAGTTTTTTTAGAGGAGAGGTTGCCTCGGGTACTGAAGTTCTTTTCTGGTTAGATCCCTGGATTTCCGAGTTTCCTCTTAAAGATATTCTTCCTTGTCTCTTCCGGCTAGAGGTGGTTAAGTGCTGTTCGGTGAGTGATAGATTGGCGGGTGGGGGTTCGTGGCTGTGGAAACACGAGCCGGATTTGGCTGCAGAGGTTGCGGAGCTGGCCATTCCCTTGGGTATGTTGTCCTCGTTTTCCCTTGGTAGTGGTAGAGATAAATGGAAATGGTTGGGTGATTCAACGGGTATCTTCTCGGTGAAATCGGTCAAGGAGTTGCTCATTCGTGACAGATGCGATCCAAATTTTTTTGTGTTAGATTGGTGTAAATGGGTCCCTTTGAAGTGTAATATTTTCGTTTGGAGGATGGAACTAAACCGCATTCCGACTCTTGACGTTTTGTTTCATAGGGTTTCATAGGGGAATTATTAATCAAACCGGGTCTTGCTCCCTTTGTGGCTGCGAGTCCGAGACAGTCGTTCATCTTTTTATTTCATGCCAATTTGCGGATCTTATATGGCAAAAGGTTAGTAGATGGTGTCACATCCCGATGATTTATGCGTTCTCTATTAAAGACTTATTGGAAATTCATAAGTTTAGTAGGTTGGGCTTAACAGGAAAAAAGATCTTACAGGGCATTATTATTATTGCTTGCTGGTGCATTTGGTTGGCTAGAAATGATGCGATTTTTTCAGGATCCCGGGTTTGTGCGGAAGATGTTTTTAGCGAATTAAGATCGATGGGTTACTTTTGGCTGAAACATAGGTCGTCTTTCCAATCCATCGGGTGGAGTAACTGGTGTAAATTTGTAATTATGTAATCTCTGTTTTTTCTTGTTTGTTGTTTGGTCCGGCTCGGTTTTCGGGTTCGGCTGTTTGTTAATGAAAGTTAATTTTCAAAAAAAAAAATTCAATTGTTAGTACATCAAATTCTAAATGCACGTAAGTGGTTATATATGTTGAAAATTTATGAACATTTATTATTGCAGATAATGACTTGCACGAGGATGGTTCACTAAATGAGACATGGGCTTGTTGACTTTACTAATGCATTAGACGAGGCCCATGATGTGGAATTTGTATAGCGCTCCAGGTCATGACGCAAAGGGGATAAGGATATTTGGGCTTTGACCTAACCTGGAGGCGGTGACAATTATTAAAAAGACCCACTGCTATATCGAATAAAAAATACACAGACGGCAATTAGGGAGTTTTGAAGGCAGACTACAGGGAGGAGACGCAAGGATTTCAAAGGGTTGGTTCGAGCTTCAAAGCCATAATTGAAGATTCAAGTTCGGGTTTGTAATTTATTATTTTTAGTTTTGTTAGACTTTGTGTTTTACAAAATTATAAACATGTTTTGCGACTCGGTTCAGACTTGTTTCTTTTTCTTGACTATGATTCTTGGCTAGTTAGTTTATCTACCCGGGTTTGTGATGAATATTTATTGATAATTGGTAATTTCTCGGTTTTGGCAATTTATTGATAGAACAAATATTAAAGTAAAAGACCTAATAATATTTGATTAGATGTGTTTGCATGCTTTACTTTGATTTATTATCTTATAATCGTTCCTCATGTGTCTTTGTGAATGTCTTTCATGTATAGATGCATGTTAGGTTACCTACTGTGTGTTTGTAACTAGTTTATGGTTTTCATAGCTAGAATTCCATAGGAACTTTGTTTGATAATTTAAAGGAGTTTAGTGTTCTACCTATTCTTGAGACCGAGAGGAGATAGATAGTTGGGATTGTCTTTGGTGCTAGGTATTTAGGTGCAGTGAGACCGAGAGGAGATCTGTCTAAGTTCCCTAGTTTTATTTGTTTTCCTAAGTCTTGTCAAGTGTTTTTAGGTTACCCCGTGCACTCTAGGGTGTATTGTGATTAGTGAGACCGAGAGGAGAACTCGTCTTTGGGTACTTTAGTATTGTTGGAGAGACCGGGAGGTGATCCAACCCATACCAGTGAGCTTTATTTGACATTTAGACCTTAGGAGAAGTTGATGAGACCGGGAGGAGATTCAACCTGTCTTTAGTCTTAGAGTGTCGTATTATTAGAACCTGGTTCCATAATAGTTACCATTGCCGAGAGAAAACCGAGAGTCACAGATAGGATTCCAAACCTGGGTAGTACTTTCTCATCCTTGATTTCACCCTAGTAGTCTTCAGTTTCGTCTTAGTTCTCGTTAATTTAATTAGATTATTAATTAATTAGTTAAAACCTCAAATCAAAACCAAATAAACCAGTTAAGTATTTAGTTGAGTCAGAGTCTAGTTAGCGTCGCTAGTGTCTCGTGGGTTCGATACTCGGACTTCATTAGGCTTTACTACGTACGATAGGTACACTTGCCTGTCAGTGGTCTAGCAATTAGAGAGTCTTAGTTTATAAATTTAAAACTAGGGTGTCTAGATTAGGTTTAGTTTTTATAGACCACATTTACCACATCAAGTTTTTGGCGCCGTTGCCGGGGACACTTAGGCGATTGCGTTATTAGCTTTGACTGATCTTTTTTGTTTAATTGGTCTTTTTGTATATTGAGTCGTAGGTTAGTGTGTTTAGTCGTTTTTGTAAATATATTTTTATTAGTTAATTTTTTTATCTTTATCATGTGTTTGATCTGTGGAGGGCCCCATTACACTAAATATTGTCCAAATTCATCGGGGTATTCCACATATTACTCTTCTAACTCATATTCACAGCCACAGTCATATCAGAATTCCTATCCTTCACCATATCAGAATTTCTATACTTTACCATATCAATCATGCAACGAAAACGAGTGCCCACCTTATTTTCAGACATTGGTGGAATCATGTCAAGTCTTCGCTCAGTCGACAGCAGCACTAGAACAGATGTTGAGGGAAAACAATAATCAACTCATGGATCCATTTTGTCGGGGTTGCGCTGGACCGCACAAGTATGAAGATTGTCTGGTCGCTTTTCAAGGGGCGATGCCTTCAGATTCAAAGGAGACGCCATTGGAGGATACTGAGAGTACAAATGAAAATGATAAGGCATAGCGGGAAGAACGAGAAGAGAAGAATGGTAAGTTTATAATTGATTTTTCCTGTGGTGATGAGAAGATAGATGCGCAAGTGGCTGAATATAGGAGATTAACGGAAGAAGAGATTGAAGAAGAGCCACCTGGTGATCCAGAGTTATCAGATGTAGAACCGGAGACGATAATGGACGTTGAAGTCCCACCTCCGGTTCAACAAGTCGTTAATTCCAACTATTGGTGTCCCATGCCATGGAATATCGATGATGGCTTTTGGAGTGATGATGAGGTGGTAGTAGAAGAGGCAGAGTTAGAGGTGTCCGACTATACCGCAGTTGAAGAAGTTGAAAAGGAGCTACTTGACAAGATGGAGGATGAGAAAGGTGAGCATGTACCATCTTGGGAGGAGGAGTTTGGTGATGAGTTGGTAGGTTTGCCAACTCTTGAAGATAAAGACTTTGACCCGGTTAGTGATCTCGCCTATTTAGAGACATTACTTGTAGAGACGCCGACCATGGAGATCAAATATACACCAAACGTAGAAGAAGAGATAGTGGCTGAGGAGTTTGATAGCCGACCCGTGGAGAAGTTAAAAGATGGACTGCCACCACGATCAAGAACACGGGAGAGGGCGAGAAAGAGCTTGGATCAACACCTGCCGAGGATTCAAGGATGGTACCGAAGGAAGAAGAAGGAGAAACCGTTGAAGTTTGCACAACACCATCCTTCTCATTACATGCCACGAATCAGGTTTGGTCCAGGTAAGTTTAAGTATTGGTGGCCTGACCCGTTTAGAAATGTTAAAAGGTTTATAAATTCCACCCTTAAATTTTTAATTAATAATAAGGAACGGGTGGAATTAAACGGGTTGGATAGAGGTTGGATAAAGGAGAAACCTCCTGATTAAATTCAAGTGTGGGGGGCTTTTGTAAAGTTTTGTAATTTTATATATTCGGTAGTTTCTAGAGTTTGTATATTTAGTCATTTATTTTGTACCATGAGTCTAACTTAGTAGTTTTGAGTCGTTTCTTTTAGAGTCGGTATTGCTTTGGTTTTACTTGTTTTTGTTTATGCAGGTTTGAATCGTACCGCCCGTACTCAATTGCCATTCGGGTGATTTTGGAGCTGCTTTTCAAAATTCAAGGAATTTTCCAAGTATACCAGTTAGAGTCAAAGCCGATCGCGAATGGAATGCTATACGATCGAGCTGGATTGGACGAGAGTTTTGGAACATACGCCTTGTTATAACCAGCTAAGTCCTTTCCAATTTGCCCTTAATCTTTTATTTCTTATTTATTTTAGTCTTTTGAGTCGGTTTCCATCCTACATTGATGGCAATGTAGAGTTTAAGTTTGGGGATGGGAAACTGTCGTTTAGGTCTTAGTTAGTGAGTCTTGAGTCGTAAAAATTTAAAAAATTTAAAAATTTTAAAAATTTAAAATTAAAAAAATCAAAAAATCAAAAAATGTCTTTTGAATAAATAAGTTTGCAAAATTAATACGGAAAATGATAGAAAAGATGGGTTTTTGTTCGGGTTCAAATAATGATAATATGAGATTAATTAAGTCGAGCTTGTGTCTAGTTTGGGATATGTGAATAGGCCCGGTTTGGTTTTAGGTCCCTTTGAGTTAATATTACCTTAATTGTCGGTCTACTAGTGAGTTTTCATCTAGGGAAAATGGGAAATTGAAACCGCCAATAAGAGTATAAAGAATACCGTTATAAGTTAAAACCGTTAGAATTTGTAATCAAGAAAAAAAAATGAGCTAGAAACTGAATGAAAGTAGCGCAGGCCTATGTAATCTTGGTTGGGGATAGCGACTCTACAACCGGATCACCTCTAGGATGTGTGAAATCGAACTTGCAAATAAAAAAAAGTACCGAAGCCTAAGTAATCCGAGTTGGGGATAGCGACTCTACAGCCGGAATGCCTCTGGGTTAGGGAAAGCAACGTCTACGCTCATTAAAAGAAAAAAAAAAGAATGAAAAGAAAGAAAAAAAAATGCTGAAAAAAAAATATTTGATTTTAAATTCTCTTGGTTTTGATATAAGACGGTTGGGAATTGGTCCAGTGATCGTTCCTTTTGTTCTATAAGCTTGAGGTGGGATTAGGTGGACCGTAACTTCTAGCGTGAGACCCTAGGTAGATTGACCGCACTTGAACTAAATTTGCATGAAAAGGGGCTTAGAACTGAGTTTGGGTTTAAAGGGACAACCATATTTGCAATCGCGGCTAACACAAGTTTTGATCTTAACAAGTATAAATAAGTTTTTGACCCGAGTATTTATCCATCTCTGATTCCGTTTGCATAAGTCTTTTTCAGGGACGAAAAAGGTTTAAGTGTGGGGATATTTGATATGGTCAAATTTATACATATTTTTATACAATAATTCCCTACACTTTTGAGTAGTTTTAGGGTTGTTTTATTAATTTCTACTTAGTTAGTCTTAATTTGTGTTTTTAGATAATATGGGTTTATCAAGGAAAAAATAACTTGAAAATGTTTAAAAAGTTTTTGATTTCTAATGGATGGCTAATTATATTAGGTTCCTGCTAATTAATTGATTTGAAAAGAAATAAAGAAAAAACAATTAATCACATTTATTGTTGCAAATACATAATCAATTCAATTGTTAGTACATCAAATTCTGAATGCACGTAAGTGGTTATATATGTTGAAAATTTATGAACATTTATTATTGCAGATAATGACTTGCACGAGGATGGTTCACTAAATGAGACATGGGCTTGTTGACTTTACTAATGCATTAGACGAGGCCCATGATGTGGAATTTGTATAGCGCTCCAGGTCATGACGCAAAGGGGATAAGGATATTTGGGCTTTGACCTAACCTAGAGGCGGTGACAATTATTAAAAAGACCCACTGCTATATCGAATAAAAAATACACAGACGGCAATTAGGGAGTTTTGAAGGCAGACTACAGGGAGGAGACGCAAGGATTTCAAAGGGTTGGTTCGAGCTTCAAAGCCATAATTGAAGATTCAAGTTCGGGTTTGTAATTTATTATTTTTAGTTTTGTTAGACTTTGTGTTTTACAAAATTATAAACATGTTTTGCTACTCGGTTCAGACTTGTTTCTTTTTCTTGACTATGATTCTTGGCTAGTTAGTTTATCTACCCGGGTTTGTGATGAATATTTATTGATAATTGGTAATTTCTCGGTTTTGGCAATTTATTGATGGAACAAATATTAAAGTAAAAGACCTAATAATATTTGATTAGATGTGTTTGCATGCTTTACTTTGATTTATTATCTTATAATCGTTCCTCATGTGTCTTTGTGAATGTCTTTCATGTATAGATGCATGTTAGGTTACCTACTGTGTGTTTGTAACTAGTTTATGGTTTTCCTAGCTAGAATTCCATAGGAACTTTGTTTGATAATTTAAAGGAGTTTAGTGTTCTACCTATTCTTGAGACCGAGAGGAGATAGATAGTTGGGATTGTCTTTGGTGCTAGGTATTTAGGTGCAGTGAGACCGAGAGGAGATCTGTCTAAGTTCCCTAGTATTATTTGTTTTCCTAAGTCTTGTCAAGTGTTTTTAGGTTACCCCTTGCACTCTAGGGTGTATTGTGATTAGTGAGACCGAGAGGAGATCTAGTCTTTGGGTACTTTAGTATTGTTGGAGAGACCGGGAGGTGATCCAACCCATACAGTGAGCTTTATTTGACATTTAGACCTTAGGAGAAGTTGATGAGACCGGGAGGAGATTCAACCTGTCTTTAGTCTTAGAGTGTCGTATTATTAGAACCTGAACCTGGTTCCATAATAGTTACCATTGCCGAGAGAAATTCGAGAGTCACAGATAGGATTCCAAACCTGGGTAGTACTTTCTGATCCTTGATTTCACCCTAGTAGTCTTCAGTTTCGTCTTAGTTCTCGTTAATTTAATTACATTATTAATTAATTAGTTAAAACCTCAAATCAAAACCAAATAAACCAGTTAAGTATTTAGTTGAGTCAGAGTCTAGTTAGCGTCGCTAGTGTCTCGTGGGTTCGATACTCGGACTTCATTAGGCTTTACTACGTACGATAGGTACACTTGCCTGTCAGTGGTCTAGCAATTAGAGAGTCTTAGTTTATAAATTTAAAACTAGGGTGTCTAGATTAGGTTTAGTTTTTATAGACCACATTTACCACATCACTCATTTTTATCATTTGATAACTGAAATGTTTTCTTACCAGGTTGTTGCAACTCCACAGGAGATGGTGACAAAGTTTGCTGATGCTCTACCACCGAAGTGGAGCCCTTTTATTGAGCTATTAAAGCATATAGGTATCTTAGATACTATCAGTATCTATGAATTCGTTCAAAAGCTGGAAAATAAAAATGAGGAAGAAATCCGGAAGGCGAAACGAATCTCAATCCCTTAGAATCCAGAAATGTATTTTGGAGGAATTAATCCTGTTGCAAGCTCCAGTCAGCAACCAAAACTTCAAACGGCGTTCATGTCCAATTCAAGCCCGTTTCCTCAAGTGACTAATGTAAATCCCTTTGGATTTGTACCAGATCAACCTCAACCTCAAGTTACTCAAACTCAATTTGATCCTAGTGCCTGGTTCCCTAAACCACAAGCTATTACCCCCCACCTCAACCACAATTTGGTTCGAGTGCCTGGTTCCCTCAACCTCAACCTCAAGTTACTCAACCTCAATCTCAACCTCAATTTGACCCTAGCGCTTGGTTCCCGAAACCACAAGTTGTTACCCCTTCACCTCAACCTCAACAAGCATTCTATGGTAACAATTTCACTCAACCGCAAAACCCCAATACCACCAGACTTGATACTTCAAACCTTCCCAAAGTCAATGTGGAAGTTGCCAATGAACACATGGAACTTCTTAGCACAATGGTCAATGCCTATTATGGGTTCGTTGCTGGTCAGATTGGAAACATAAATCTGACCAATGAAGATTATCAACATATTGATAGGGATGAAATGGAGTTAATGGATATCAAGTGGGCTTTTGCAAGCGCGGTTAGACGAGCTAAAGACTACATGAGCAGAACTGGGAAGACTAGTTTGGAAAGCAAAAGGGATACAAAGTACGGGTTCGACAAAAATGCTGTCACGTGCTTTAACTGCGGAGAAAAGGGTCACTTCAAGCGTGAGTGCACTCGCCCGAGCAGACAAACAAATCAAAATCCCTCCAGGAATCAAACAAATACTTCCAACCAGAATCAAGCTAACCAGGAAAGAAGGATAGTAGCTGTCAACAACCAGACCGACACAGTCAACGCAAATCAATCAGGTCCTTCTAACACCAACCGTGCATTAGTTGTTCAAGCTGATGAAGGTTGTGATTGGTCCGTACAGTTTGGAGGTGGCGATCAAGGAGGAACCGCATGCTATGCTAAGATCATCAATCTCATCAAACATGTGCATAAGGAAGAATTCTCTGAAGCGATAATAGCTCGGGTTATACTGGCAGTTCGGATGAGGAAAGCTCGAGCATTGGAGATTATTGTTCAGAATCGGATGTAAAGGAGGGAAGTGATTTTGATATTGATAGTTTGTTGATGGAAGTTGAGGAGTTAAAGTGTAAGAAATCTGTTCTGATCAAGAAGGCTGATATTGCATCAAAAGAGATGGAAAAGTTCTTTTCTGAAGATGGATCTTTCTCTTACTAGACTGCCTTTATGGTAAATGTCACAGCCTCTTCAAGTCAGGTAAATTCTTATACTCCTACTCCTAGCATATGTAGTAATTGTGCAGATCTTGAACATGAATGTGCTGAATTGAAACATGAATCTGAAACGGTTCATGGTCACAACCAGAGTTTAGTTATTGAACTGTCAAAATGTAAAGAGGCAAACATGGCCTTGGCTCGCAATGAAAGGGATTTCAAATCAGTCGTTAAAACTTTAAAGAAAAGTGTTTCTGAATTATCTAAAACTGTTTTTAACAAACAAACTGGTATTAATAACTACATTAATATTGTTGAGGAAACAAAGAAGGAGCTAGCAATGGCTAAATGTGAGTATGAAGCGATCAAGCTCAAATTGGATAGCTATTCTAACTCCCGATATGTGCTTGATCACATCATTGACGTTCAAAAACTGAAAGGGAATGTGAAAGGTGTTGGGTATAAGTCGTGTCCATATCCTTTGAGACACAACTATACCAATATGCCTGATGGGGAGGAAATGCCTCGGTTTGAACCAAGTGTACCTCTTGATTATAAGGAAGCAACTACAGGATTAGGGTTCAAATTGGACAGTTCCTCGAAGGGCTCATCTGAAACAAAGGAAAATTCAACATCCACGGAACAAAGTGCTCCAACTATAGAGGACTATGAATCGTCGGATGATGAATCAGATGTGAGTGATCAGGATACATCTGTTGATGATAAGAAAGGAGTAGACATTCCTATTGAGAATCACATTCTGTGTGATCCGCCTACTCCAGCTATGCACTCTACTGTCAAGCAAGAGATGGATCCTATCACTGAGACAATGTTTGCTGTTAAAAGTGATAACGTGTTGTACACTTTGGTCGGGGATAGTAAAATATATTCAAACAAAGATTTTCCAATCAATAACATCAATCAATCTCTAATTGATAAAGTGTTTGAAGATACTACCAGTAAGTTTTTCGGTAGAGCAATCCCAAGAGTTTCTGTAACTCAGTGTGATCCTATTCCAAAAGCTGAAGTTAGAAAACAAATTGGAAACCAACGATTACCGACAAAGCAACAACCTATCGCTTTTAAGGGTAAACAGAAGGAACAACGAGCTTCAAAACCTAAGGTAGAACCAAAAGGAGCTTGTTTCATGAAAAAGGACAATGATGTCAAATTTGTAGCATCTAAGGGTACTGACAAGGTGGAAACTTTTGAAAATAAATCAAACACCGATTTTGTTTAAAAGGTACAATCTTAAAACGTAATAATCAAAATAATTACACCCAACACACAAACGGGTGTGATGAAGGCACAAGTACCTCCGATTCTACAAATTCGACATCGGGTCGTCAAGATGGATCTCCTAAGTTTGTTGAAAGGAGATCCTGTTTTAAATATGGGGAGTTTGGACACATCATCAAAAATTGTACAAACTCGCCCAAAGCAAAATTTGTTGAGAGAGCCCCTCCTGAAAAGGATCATCCTCAACGTTGTTCAGTTTCCCCAAAACAAGATAAACGAACTATTAAAGAACAGGAAACGAAACAACGACGCCAAAATATAAAAGTGATCGAGAGAAATTTAAAACCAGACGTAAAATCTGTTAAACGGGAACCAAGTTCATCTCAACCAATAAAACCAGAAATTTCAAAAACTGTTTATAATACACAATCTGGTAAACGTAAAACTTGGAAACCTAAGACATGTGAGGTTTCAGGGGGAAGCTTACAATTTCAGAACCATCAAGAAATTGAAATTACATTTCTTGATTCTCAGGGAAGACCCAAGACCCCTAAGGCTTAGGTCCCCAACTCCAACTAATCCTTAAATGCATTATGCAGGGTGTTCCAGGAGGAACTATTAATAGTCGTTGGATTGTTGATAGTGGGGTATCTAGGCACATGACTGGCGACTTACGACTTCTGTATGATGTTAAAAACATTAGAGGAGGTTATGTCGCATTTGCTGGAGACAAGGGCAGATACATCACTGGAGAGGGAATGATCTCCAATGGTGTAGTGAGTTTCGATACGATCAATTACGTGCGATAAATTGATCATAATCTTCTGAGTGTGTCACAAATCTGTGATAAGAAGTTCACCGTGCATTTTGATGATGCCGGTTGTTATGTGCTGAAGCCTAGGTTTAAAATTCCGAAAGAATGGATTCTCTTGAAGGCTCCAAGGATTAATGATCTTTATATTCTTGATATGAGCTAGGCGATTACAACTTCTGCACAAGTCACTTGTTTTGTCTCAAAAGCCACAGAAAAGGAGTCAATATCTTGGCACAGACGAATGGGGCACATTCACTTGAGAAAAATGAACCATTTGGTGAAAAACAATCTTGTGAATGGTGTGCCTGTAAAGAATTTTCATCTATAAAATGTTTGTGTTTCGTGCCAGAAGGGAAAGCAAACGAAGAAATCCCACCCGATCAAGAAGGTCAACACTATCAGCATGCCTCTTGAACTTCTTCATATGGACCTCTTTGGACCTATGAAACACAAGACAAACTTTGGGGTTGCTTATTGTCTGGTAGTTACTGATGACTATTCCAGATTTTCTTGGGTATCGTTTATAGCGCACAAGAGTGAAACTCCTGAAATTCTCAAGAATCTTCTTACTTTACTAGAAAATCTATACACGTTGAAAGTAAAGAGGATCCGAAGCGACAATGGAACTGAGTTCAAAAACCGCATAATGGATGAGTTCTGTACTTCAAAGGGAATTCTTCATGAGTACAGCTCTCGTTACACTCCACAACAGAATGGTGTCACGGAGAGGAAGAATCGGACGATAATAGATACTGCGAGAACGATGTTGGTAGAGTCGGAGCTTCCTGTTCAGTTTTGGGGGGAGGCTGTGGCTACTGCATGCTATACATTAAACAGAGTTCTTACGGTCAAAAGGCATGACAAGACTTGTTTCGAACTGTTGCACAAAAGGAAACCGGACGTTTCTTACTTAGAACCTTTTGGCGGTCCATGCACTATGATTGAACCGCACTGAAAGTTTGGTGCCAGGGCTATCGAGGGATTCTTCCTTGGATATGCTACTCCGAATTTTCGTGTGTGGAATTTGACAACCAAAAAGATTGAGTTATGGGGTGAAGTAAAGGTACAAAGGTATACTAACTCTGTAAGAGCTCTGGGTGATCCTTGGATGTTTGATTATGATGGGCTATTCAACTCCTTTAATCTGCCAACCTTTGATGAAGCATCTGCAGCTGCTCAAATGTTATTGGAAAGTGATAATGCAGTTGACTCGTCTTTGGTTCAACCAATTGTTGTTAACCCTCAAGCTTCTACTTTGGTTAACAATACTGCTCAAAATGAGGAAGTTGAAGGTGCCGCTGATTACAATGTGTCGTCGGAAGATGATATACAGGATACGACTGAAGGCTCTTCGGCTCCAGCTGTTCCTGTTCAGGGTACTTCTGAAGCAACTACTCATGTGCAGAATGTAGACACTGCTGAAGGAAATGCATCTACGTCTATGCCAGGCGTGGATTTGGTTGTTGATCTTAATCTTAACAATTTGGGTATTGATACTCGTGTTCCTGATGTTCCTGAAACGAGAATTCATGATACTCACCCACAGCAGAACATTATAGGAGATGTCCACACTGGAGTGCAGATGCATAATCAGCTGAGAAGCAACCAAGATGCTGGTTTGTATTCAGCTATCAGAGAATCGGGACAACAAAATGATTGGTCCTTCGCGTGTTATGTTTCACAAGAAGAACCAAAATCTTGGAAATAAGCTCTAAAGGAAAATTCTTGGGTGGAAGCGATGCAGGAAGAACTTCAGCAATTCCAGAAACTGGGTGTCTGGAGACTTGTTGATAAACCCGACGATTACAAGAAAATTGGTACTCGTTGGGTATAAAAACGCAAAAAGGATGATCATGGAGTGGTCATTCGCAACAAGGCGAGATTAGTTGTTCAAGGCTTTCGACAAATAGAGGGAATTGACTACGAGGTTTATGCACCTGTTGCACGTCTGAAGGCTATTCGGATCTTTCTAGCTTATGCTTCTTTCAAAGGATTCAAAGTCTATCAGATGGACGTCAAAAGCGCATTCCTTCATGGTATCATTGATGAAGAAGTGTATGTCGAACAACCTCCTGGTTTTGAAGATCCTATCCATCCCGATCGGGTTTGGTTGGTCAACAAAGCTCTCTATGGTTTACATCAAGCACCGAGGGCTTGGTACGCAACCTTATCTACTTATCTGCTTGAAAATGGTTTTCGACGAGGTCTTATCGACTGTACTCTTTTCATCAAGGAAACAAATAGAGATCTTCTGCTGGTACAGGTATACGTTGATGATATCATTTTTGGTTCAACTAACGATGCTTTGTGCAGGCAATCCGAGCGTGTTAGGCAGGAAAAATTCGAAATGAGCGCAATGGGGGAGATAAATTTTTTTTTTTGGGTCTACAAGTTCAACAAACTAAGTCTGGGATATTCATCCATCAGACTAAGTATGTCGGTGACATCTTGAGCCGGTTCCAGATGTCAGAAGCGACGCCCATTGGTACCCCACTTCTGACTAATTACGGGATTACTCCGGACTTGAAGGGTTAAAGTATCAACTCTTCTTATTATCGCACTATGATCGGATCTTTAATGTATCTCACTACCTCGAGGCCTGCTATAATGTATCCAACGTGCCTGCTCGCAAGATATCAAGCCAACCCAAAGGCATCTCATCTGGCTGCTGTTAAAAGGATTTTTCGCTATTTGAAGGGTTGCACGGACACCGGTCTCTGGTACCCTATGGATGATAGTTTTGACTTGGTCGCATTTAGTGATTCTGATTTTGGTGGCTGGAAAATCGATGGCAAATCAACAACTGCTGGTTGTCAGTTCTTAGGAAATCGCCTGGTCACATGGCAATGCAAGAAGTAGACTTGTGTCGCTACATCAACTTGTAAGGCTGAATACATTGCTGCCTCAAGCTGTTGCTCTCAAGTTCTGTGGATTCAACAACAAATGTGCGACTACGGTTTTGAATTCCTATCAACTTCTTTTTTTGTTGATAATAATGCTGCCTTACAGATTACTAGAAATCCTGTGCAACACTCAAAGACCAAACACATCAAAATTAAGTATCACTTCATACGTGATTGCTTTGACAAGAGACTTATCGATGTTGTTAAGGTCCACACCGATGAACAACGTGCAGACCTTTTTACAAAAGCTTTTGACAAATCTCGTTTTGACTATCTTTACTTGGTTAATGGCATTAAGGTGAAACAAGAGTAAAACTTCTTTCGGCAGATCGTTTTCGTAAATATTTTCTTTAAAACTCAAAAATACAAAAAGATTTTCAGTTTGTTTATCTTTTTGCATTTTAGGGGGAGAAATTTCAAGAAAATACAAAAACATGTGAAAAATTCAAAAATCTAAAAATATGTCTTTACTTTCTGTTTTTAAGTTTGAAAATTTTGAAAAATTCAAAAACAATAGAAAATCAAAAATGATTTTCTTGTATAAAAGAAGGGAAAGTGATGATATACACTGGTGTGGTCTGTCAATATGGTCAAAAACAAAAAGAAAAATTGAAAAATGATAAGTAGCTCAACTAACGATGTATCGGTAGGCTCACAATCAGACTAAAATATGCAGGATGATATAAACCTAACAGACTTCAAGTCAGGTGGGAACCATTCATTGGCATATGGTCTTAGTACCGAAATTTCGTTTGAGAGATTGCCTAGGTTCTGAGATATGCGGTCTTTAATGCTGTCTTATCATCTGGGTATCATGGTTGTATCTTTTACCGAAATATAACAGAGACGAAGTCTAGATCTTCCATGATACTATACATACATGTACATATTGCATACGACCTCAATAAGTGATCAACAATCACATGTCCAAACAAAATAAGTGATAATATATCACAGCTTTGTTGCGGGGTCAATTTCGTCTCTTTGTCTGTACGTTGGTACTAACCAGTTCACGGACTTGCTACTGTGCCCTCATGCATCAGAAAATCAAGTTCCTCATCAATAAGTGATTCTATCACATAGGGCTTGTTTTCAATAAAAAATAAGTGAGTTTCTCACATCTTTTATACGGTCAAACAGATGATAAGCGGTATACTCATTGGTAAGATGAACTATCGTGCATACCTTGATACGGGAATGTGTCGTGAGTGGATGAACATCGACAAGTAAGTATAATTCATACCGTAAATCATATTTCCTAATTATGATTACATCTGATAAGTTGAGCTTATGTGGATAACAATACCGATAATTGTGGTATGATACTTATCTAAATCTTTAAACAGAAATCATAAACCGTTTTGACAAAGACCGTAAGCTGGTATGATTCTCTTACCTTGAAACTTGCAAAAAGTTTGCTTTTGTACAGTGTCTTTATGCTTATTATTGCTTCTCGTTAGTTTACCGCATTTTAAATTCTGTTTTAGTGTAATTTGTAAAGTTCGTTTTTTATTAGCCGAAGTTGAAAATCGAAGTTTTCTCCCGAAAAGCCCGAAACCGACTTGTTTGTGTTTTCACTTCTTCATAAAATGTCCTTTTGCATTTGGTAAATCTAACACAAGGCAAAATCTTTGTTCAAAACTGTTCAAAATGTTTCACAATCAAAGACTTGGTGTTTCTGTGTGGACTGGTCAACGAAGACCCCTTTTTGTCTTCGACGAACTTTCTTGTTCGACGAAGATTCAATCTTCGTCGAGATCTGACATGGGCTAATTTATATTGGCCCAACAACAATCTTCGTCGAGCCCAACTTATTCTTCGTCGCAATCAGATCTTCGTCAGGGGGGCCCAGGATATAAAAAGGGGGACCCTGTTAATAATAGACATCACAATTCAAAATCACTTTTACAAAACCCCACAACTGTTCACTTTCTTCTTCACCGAAAAACCTCTCAACCGACTCAGACTTGTTGATTCCTTTGTTATTTTGAAACAATACCAAGGTAAATGATGGACCAAGAACATGATCGGAACCACTTAAATCCACTGATTTTGACCGATGTTGGTTTGAAACCCTCTGAAACTTGTTGATGTTTGATTATACCTTATAGCTATCTGTTCATATTTTGATTTCTTATTTTGATATGATTTGAAATCTGAAAATGTAATAGGTTTGGTGTGTGTATATCGATTACTTATCTGGGTTTTGATTTGGGTGTTATCATGTTGAAACAGGGTATTAGGTTTACATATGTTTGAGGTTTGTTTGTTGATTTTGATTACTGGTCAATATTTTTTGCTTGTATAATCTAAGTTGTTTGTTTGATCTTCGTAAATCGATTCAAAAGAACATGGGTTGTGGATTATTGTTGATTATTGGTGTTGGACATGTTTAAAAAATATGTTTAGGTTTTGGCAAAAATGGTGTTTTTAAAGTGGTTTTAGATACACATGGTGTTTTGTTTCCTAATGTTGGTCATTTCATTATGGTTTGTTGTTTGTTTAATGTTGAATCAACTGGGTTTCAATGTATGACGAACACCCTTTATGACAAAAACCCCCAATTCTGATTTTAGAATGACGAACCCTAAGTGATGACGAACCTCAATGTATGACGAACCCTTAATTGACGAACTTTAGATGGTGAAGATTCAATCTTCGTCATAACTTGTGCGACGAACCCCCTATGGTCAACAAAGAAACAATCTTCGTTGACTATAGTTGATTTTCATTGACCTGTGAATCTTCGTCAAACTAAGGCGACGAAGAATCCAGTCTTCGTCATTAAAGGGGAACTTCGTCACAGGGACCATTCTTCGTCAGTTCAACACTTAGAAAATTTTCAAGTGTGTCCATGTTTAACACTTTATACAGTATGTATGTCTATACATGTTTAATGTTCACAATGTACATTAAATGTGTATACATGTATGTATTCTATAAGTGTTATGTATTTTTGTCTTATCGCGGGTATTTGTTGTATGAAGAATGGCTCCGAAAGCACAAAAACGCAAACCTGCCACCAAGAAAACTAACAAACCGGAAGAAGAAATCATGTCCGAACCTCGACACAATATGGTAGCATTCTTAAATCCTGAAGGAAAGCTTGATGATTACAAGGAAATCACTCAATGGCTACAAGAATCAAGGATTAACAAAGATGTTACATTCTCAACACCAGTATACAAGTCGTTGATTAAAGCCTTCTGGGAAACGGCTAATATCATAGAAGTTGACGGAAAGGAGCAGATTCAGGGGCAGATTCACCAATTAAACGTCGATGTGTCCCCGGATATTCTAAACTCTGTTTTGGAACTTCAAGATGATGCAAGTGCTCCAGATACTATTCTGATCATGTGCACGCGTGGCTGTCTACTTAGAATGAAGTGCACTAGTGATATCTTTGCAAAGCAGATCAACAAAGCTGGATTGCCGCTACGATACAAGTTCTTGCTGCACGTTCTTATTCAATGTATAAGCAAAAGCCGTGCTGGATATGATATGACTGGGAATGATCTCGTCGGATTGATGGTCGCGTTAGTTTTAAACAAGCCGTTCAACATTTCAAAGTTCATCTTCGCAAACATGAAAGAAAACTTAAGGAGAACAGGATCTCGTACTTCCGGCAACAAATTCTGGATGTATCCCAGATTTATGCAGATGATTATGAATGTTCAACATCCAGGGCTTCCAAAGGCAGATAACGACATTCTCAAGATTGACGCTATGTTAGAATAGTCTTTACGGATATTCAAGGGTTTTTCTGCAAAGAGGTACGTAGAATCTGATCCTCCAAGGAAGATGTTTGGAGCCTTAGCGAACACAGAGTACGTCGCTCGTGCAAATGACAAATGGCGTCATGACGACAGTCAGTCAGATGACGAAGAGCCAAAATTGAAAAAGATGATGGAAGATAAGTTTGGTCGCAAGAATTTGGATTCTTCTGAAAGCGATAGTGACAGTGATGATTCAGGTGGTGATGGTGGAGATGCTGGTGCTACAGCAGCTAGTGCACCTGGTGCTACTAGTGCATCTACTGCTGGTACAACTGGTGCTAGTTCAGCAGGAGGTGATGCTGAGGATTCTGAGTCTAACGATAATCAGCCAGAGCTAGGATATGAGTTCTATCTTGACGATCATGGTGTAAGGCAAGTAAGAAGGATTAGACAGGAGGAGGATGCTGATTATGTTCCTTCTGATACTGAAGCTGAACGTTTGAGGAAGAAACAAACTGCTGCTCAAAGAATAAAAAAAAGCAGGAAGTATATTGGTTCTGCATCTGTACAGCCGACTGTGTCACAACAAGAAACTGTTCATGAAGCAGAAATGGATCCAAATCTTGGTCTAACTGCTGAAGAAGCTTCTGCTATGATATCTTCTCCTCCTCGATCAACTGAACCACCTCCTATGGTTACTTCAGCTACTGAAACGCCAATTGTCACTCCACAAGAAGAACCGGCATGCACAATGGCATCCACCATTCGAGCAACTACATCTCAGCAGGCATCAGAACGCCGACAAACAATATTTTCAGAAATGCAGCCAGACGAAAAGGTAGATTTCTTATTTTCTCAATTGCAGGCTACTGCAGGTCAGATTAATAGGCAATCGGAGTTCATGAATGCTACAAGAAGCGATGTGATAAAGCAACAGTTGGAGATGAATACGCTAAAGTCCACTGTTTAGCGTCATCAAGCTGAGATTACGCGCCAACAAGCTGAGATTGAACTACTTAAAGCTGAGAATGCACGTTTGAAGTCTACTGATGAAGAAAGGGAACGCCAATTACAGCAAATGCGAGCTGCTGATAACGCTCGTGGTATTGATATGAATCGTTTGAAAGAAAGAAGCACTGTTGTTCAAAGGTTGGCCGAAACTCTTAAAGCAAAGCATGAAGATATGAAAGAATGGTACAACACTCGCAATACCAAGATAACGGATGGGGTTAAGAAAATCAATGATGGTTTCGAGATCATCAGAAAGCGTGTTAACATTCTTTGGGGTGACCGATGCAAACAATAGGAAGTCTTAAAGAAACGTGATCATGATTCTGAAGATCCGGGTAACCCTGACCCTTCCGCAATATCTGATCAACCATCAGCCACTGCATCTGCTCAGATTGTTCCTTTCGAGCCTCCACAGATTGAATCTACACAAGGAACCTCCGGTGGCGCTGTAAAAGAAATACAACAGCTAGAGAGCAGTTATTACGTTGAAGGATCTTTGGCTGGTACATCCTCTGTTCTTAGCTCTGCTAACATTGCTTTACAGGTTGTACATCCTGTAACTGGAGAAGTTCTGGAAGAAGGAGAGTTTGTTGCTGAACTCTCAAATGAGCAGTTGCTAGCTTTGAATGAAATGAAAGCAATCGATGATGCTTCTATTGATAATATTCCAAGTGAACCTGAAACTGCAGACATAGAAAATATTGATGAGATCGTTTTTGAAGGCGAAACGAGGAAGTCGACTTATGTACGTGAAGATGGAACAAAGTTCAATCCGTTTGATGAAGACTGGTTGAAAGATCATTTGGAAGATATCGACGAAAAGATAAAGAATCATGATTCAACAGATGATGCAGTCGACTCATTCAAAGAATGGAGAAAATAGTTCCTTTCCAAGGTTGCAAAGCCTACACCTTCTGAAACTCAAGTCGATTATTTGAAGTTCGATAAAGAAAAGCCTCTTGGAAAAATACTCAGTTGGATGTTCGTGAAAGGAAATCCATTGCATGGCGATTAAACGTAAACATGGAATCCAGTATTTCAAATCGCTTTTGAGTATTCTATCTCTTCCGTTCTATGATGTGGTAGCGTTATCAAAGTTGGAGCTGATCAGTCGTTCAAAATATGAAGGAGCAACGCTGTTTGCTCGAAAGTTGAAGATAAATCAGAGGATAGGGTGGAAAGACGAGTTATACAAGCCACAGTTTCCGATGTATCAGCAGATAAAGTTTACTTTGGATCCGTCAACCAACATGGCGAGGTACAAGCTCGTTTATCAGCCCGTGAAGGTATTGGACAAGATCCCTTTGATGCCGATGAAGCAGAACTTCTTGGAAAATATGAAGTTGTGGTGTTATGATTCCAATACACACGAGGCCGTTATTGTGTTAAAAAATGATTAAGAAAATTTCCGCATGCTCGATCCAATTTGGATAATCAACATGTCTGCTTCAGATATCAGAAAGCTGTTCCGTGACGACATATTCTACGAAGACAAGGACGCGCATCAAGCGTTACTATTTCAACGCGTCGCTTGTTTCTGTTATTACCGTGGAATTCAAGCTGGAAGCACTTGGTCAGCAAAGCACTGAAGACTCAAAGAGCGAAGACCAAGCAACAGACAAGGGGGAGTTTGTTGGTGCATTTATGTGTCTGTAACTTTGTCTTGTTTACGTTGTATGTTATAAAGTCTTTTGTAATCGAGTGTGTAAGATCCGTCAAATCTACCTAGTCGGATATCCTCCTATCCTACTTGGTATGATGTTTGTCTCTGTATTGTATGTTTAACATAATGCAATTGTGCATTTATGTTGTGTCTGTATATGGTTTTCATGCTTAACTGTCCAAACACTTAGTATATTCTGTCGATGTTTGAGGGTTGACGAAGAATCAATCTTCGTCGAACTTTATGTTGGGCGAACCTTCATTGTTAGTCGATGTATGTGTGTGACGAATAATCTATCTTCATCACACATATTCTTCGCCACAACAAGGTTCGTCATGGGACAGTATATATTGCTTGTTATGTTTAACAGTTTAGGCATGAGAGCATAGAGAAACTACTGAGAGTTTATCGTTCAAGCATTGTGTGTATATGTTTGATGTTGTTCTCGTCCTTTTAATCTAAAGTGAATCTTTGGTTATCTGTTGTGTTGCTCGCATTACTTTGTTTGGTTTGCACCGTCACAGGGATTCCGCACTCGTGATTGTGTTTGTGATAAACAGGGACTAGGTTTCGTAATCGATCCTCTGAGAAAAACGGACCTACACACACCAAATTCATCTCAATGGATAAACAAGTAGCGGACATTTTCACCAAAAGTCTACTGAACCCGTTGTTTGAAAAATTTCGCACAATGCTTCGTCTTGGACCACCGCCGCCTTGCATTGACGGGGTGTATTAGGACATATCGGATCAATCACTTTGAGCAATATCCTCCTGTCAAATCAATTCATTTATTGCAATTATTCAGTCAATATGTAGCCTTGTATAGAGGAGAATTTATCTCCTAATTATTTGTTCTTCTCTTGTATTTATAGGCACCTAGTATGTGTATAATATTCAAGTTGACCATTGTCAGTTGATAGGAACCAGTTTTTACTTTGAAAAGGAATGGTTTCGTTCTAAATTGTTTTTTAATCTGTTCGGTTCGATTCTAATCGGTTAATGAAGGAGTTCTGAAATCGACATCAACCCACAGTTCGGTTTCAAACACCCAAGCCCGCTAGGAATCAAGAACATAGTTCCATAAATGATGAAAGTACATGGTAAAAATTCTAAAACATCACAAATAATCCAAATAAACCTAACTAGTCGATGTCATAGTTGGCTCTAACTCGACTAAGGCTCCTAAATTTTTGGCTGAAATTACAAATTAAACCGATGTAAAATTACTTACAGATTCCCTGTTACATTCTATACACCATAAACTTAAATACTAGTTGTTAGTGCCTATCTTTTTTCACAGCTCTAACACGTAAAACCACACGACTCAAGCTGCTCTCTCGACCCAATAATACGCAGACCTCTCAATTGAAAAAAATGCTCTCTGGAAGACCAAGACGACTTATGCCCTTACAGAATATATTCAACTCTTTCAAACATTCTAAGCACCCAAGTTCCTCTGGCAATTTCTCAACTTGTTACTTGATCACGGCTGGATAGATTTAAACGTTTTAAACATTTCATCTTACAAATGCTGTTTGGAATATCTGGTAAGGATGTACACTCTGTTAAGTCTAACTTCTCTAATCATTCTAAACATCCAAGTTTGTCAGGGAATTTCTCAACTTCATCACATCCAATGAGACTTGAATACTTAAAACGTTTCATCTTACATATGCTGTTTGGGATATATCGTAAGGAGAATTTGTATGTCCTTGTATTATTTTGATTATTTGAATAATTGGTAATTTGTATACATTTTTTGTTTGTATATATTTATAAATAAAATTTCTTGAAAAAAAAAAACATTTGTTAAAATTTCTCACAGAACTTTAGTGATATGCTCGTTAGTCTTTTACCCACACTCGGTTTTCCTAATAAACTTCATTAGTCGATTACTGAATGTGAAGAATTATGGAGAATTAGCAGCAGATCTTGCGTTGTGAAATTGAGATTTGTAATGTTGTTTGTTTGGCTAACTGAATGTGAAGAATTAACTGAGGAGGTGATTCTTATAAAGGTATAGAGATAATTCAACAATGGTACCGTGAATTGATTAATTTACATTGGAAACAATAGGGCTTTAATATAGCCGATTGTACAATACATACAAATGGAAAGGAGGAAATTGACAGCTAAATTAGCACAATTTACAGCAGAGAAATTAGCACAATTTACAGCAGAGAATTGTATCTAAAAATACATTGATATTCAAATTTTAACCAATATTATTTAACTTTAGTATCTTTGGTATCTTCCTTAATACGCCCCCGCAAGATGGAGGATCCGTCGGAGACTCCAATCTTGGATCTAAGTCGAAGAAAGGGACCGCGTTGCAAAGGCTTGGTGAGAACATCAGAAAGTTGATCAGCCGAGTGAATGTGTGAAACCTTTAAGGAACCAGCAGCTATCTTTTCACGAACAAAATGATAATCCAATGCAACGTGTTTCATACGAGAGTGGTAAACAGGGTTGGCACATAAATACGTAGCACCCGCATTGTCACAAAACAGGGTTGGTGGTGTGTGAATTTTTAAACCGAGTTCAAACAAAAGGTTCTTTACCCATGCAAGTTCAGCAGCCCCATTCGCTAATGCTTTGTATTCCGCCTCGGTGGATGACCGGGAGACCGAATTTTGACGAGACGAACGCCAAGAAAGGATGTTGGTTCCAAGATATATGATGTATGCTGTGGTGGAGCGTCCACCATCAGTAATACCACCCCAATCGGAGTCGGTAAACGCTTTAAGGTCGAGGGTGGCACTACGATTTAAGAATAGACCATGATGAATGGTACCTTTTAGGTACCGAAGGACACGCTTCA
The DNA here is from genome assembly GCA_030545235.1 of Helianthus tuberosus. NCBI lineage: Eukaryota > Viridiplantae > Streptophyta > Magnoliopsida > Asterales > Asteraceae > Helianthus > Helianthus tuberosus. Next base: position 19,961,138 of record CM060399.1, read on the forward strand.
AGGCTTGCCAATGTAATTGTGTGGGAGCATGCATATATTGGGAGAGTTTGTTTACCGCAAAGGAAATATCCGGTCGGGTAAAGGCAAGGTACTGAAGGGAGCCGACCAATTGCCGATATGGGGTTGGATCCGTGGATGGAGAGCCATCATTGGGAGTCAGCGGCTCAGTGGAGCTTAGTGGTGTGGTAACTGGCTTGGCGCCATCCATATTGAACCTAGTTAGGAGGCTTTGGATGTAAGCATGTTGGGATAGAAACAGACCATTGGCTGTGGAGATTACCTCTATACCTAGAAAGTGATGTAATTTACCAAGATCTTTGATGGAGAATTTCTTAGATAGAGCACTAATGACACTATGTATAAACGCATTATCGTTCCCGGTTAGAACAATATCGTCCACATAGACTAATAAGTAGGAGATAATTCCATCACGAATGTATATGAATAAGGATGGATCAGCCAATGATTTTGTAAAGCCAAGCTGAAGAAGGAATGTGGTAAGCTCCATGTACCAAACACGAGGTGCCTGCTTAAGCCCGTATATGGACTTACGGAGGCGACAAACATGCGTGGGCAGATCAGGATTGACATAGCCCGGAGGTTGAGACATGTATACATCTTCATGTAACGTGCCATGTAGGAAGGCGTTATTCACATCAAGTTGCCGAATGGGCCAGTTTTGAGATAAGGCAATCGAGAGGACCGTGCGAATGGTTACAGGTTTAGTGACGGGGCTGAATGTCTCAAAGTAGTTCTTCCCATGTTCTTGGAGAAATCCTTTAGCGACGAGGCGAGCCTTATATTTATCTATAGACCCATCCGGGTGACGTTTAATGCGAAATATCCACTTACATCCAATGGGTTTTTGACTTGAGGGAGGAACGAGCTCCCATGTTGAGTTCTTAAGAAGAGCATTAAATTCGTCATCCATAGCTCGTCGCCACTCGGGATCTTTAAGAGCTTGAGTGTGAGTGGTAGGCTGAATGGTGGGAGGAATTGGATGAATGGTAGATAGGTTGACAAGGTTAGGATTATAGTATTTTGGATTGGGTTTACGAGTGCGAGGTGGTAAGGGTGGAGACACAGAATCGGGTGAGGAGGGGATGGGAGAGGAAGTATGGGTTGGAGAGGATGAGGTGGATACGGGTTGGTGGGTGGAATCGATTGCATCTGGTAGAAGGTTGCTGGTTGGTAGAGGGGAATTTGGGGTAGTAGGCATATCTGATTGGTTCATAGAAGCTTGGTGCTGAGAGGGTGTTTGGAGGTTAGTAGGTGAGGGTGTGGGTTGTGGGCCAATTGGGCCAGAATTGTTGGGAATGTGGTGAGTGGAGTGGGCTGTGGAGGACAGGGAATGAGAGAGTTTAGAGAAAAAGGTATCGGCAGTGGGTATAGATATGGAGGAGGGAATAAGCTCTTTGGATGGAAAAGTGGTTTCAATGAATTCGACATGGCGAGAATGGTAAAGACGCCGACTGGTAGGATCATAACATTTGAAGGCAGATTTGGATGGTGAGTAACCCAAAAAGACACATTTTTCCGACCGCGGATGGAGTTTGGATTTGGCATAGGGTCGTAACCATGGGTAACACAAACACCCAAACGGTTTGAGTTTGTTATATTTTGGTGAATTACCCGTGAGCACTTGAAAAGGACTTTTTGAATCAAGGAGAGGAGTGGGTAGGCGGTTTATAAGATAAACCGCCGTTTGAAACGCGTGTGTCCAAAAAAAAGTGGAAGATTAGCATGATGTAAAAGGGCTAATCCGGTTTCCACAATGTGACGATGACGGCGTTCCGCGACACCATTTTGTTCGGGGGTGTGTGGTGGGGTGGTGAAATGGGATATTCCTTGAGATTGGAGATAAGAAGTAAGACCAACATACTCGCCTCCATTATCAGTGAATAGAGAGATTAATGGTGTTTGATAAAATTTCTCCACTAATAATTTGAATTGAGGAAATAGTTTAGAGACATCGGATTTAAATTTCATTGGATAAAGCCAAGTGTATTTCGTATGATAGTCGACAAAAATGACATAGTAGGCGAATCCATCAATAGATTTTTCTACCGGTCCCCAAACATCCGAATAAATAAGTTGTAACGGTTTGGTTGTAGTGAATGAATTCATGCCAAATGAAACTTTGTGACTTTTATTGATAGAACATGAACTACAATGAAATTTTTGAAGATTAAATTTAAATCCTAAACATGTGGCTAGAGACTTGAACACACGAAGGGAAGGGTGCCCAAGTGTATGATGCCAATCAAGAGCCGAGACCGTTGTAACGGAGTTTATTTGAGGTTTGTGTGGAATGTTTGCATAGTAAACATCAAGGTAGTTCTCTCCCCGCATTAGGCGCGCCCCCGTGCAAAGATCCTTGACATAAAAATGAGTGGGAAAAAATTCCACAGAAACACGGTTAGTTTTACATAGCTTAGCAACGGAAATAAGTCGATTTTTAAATTGTGGAACACATAAGACATCTTTTAACAATAGTGAGCCAGAGGGTGTGTGAAGGGTTGTATGACCCGTGTGAGTGATAGAGAGTGTTTTACCATCGCCAAGAACGATCTCATCCGGGCCACCATACTCGGAGAGGGTATGGAAATGTGCATGCTCAGGATCAACATGGCTAGAGGCGCCGGTGTCAAACATGTAGGAGGAGGAAGAGGGCCGTGAAGTAGTGACATTAGCGATTGGGGAGTTGTGACTTGTTGACTGGGCCGAACCATTTATTGTTACTCGATTTTCACGGAGGAACCGTGAAAGCTTTCTGCAATCCTTTGTTTCATGTCCTGCAATGTTACAAAATTGACAAACAATATTGGTGCGAGGCATACGATTATTACCACCGTTGGAGTTGAAGGACTGATTGCGAGTTGGTCTTGTAGCAGTGTTTCCTTGAGTAATCCGGCGAGAATTCTGGTTGTCAGCGGCTGTCCGATAGCCGGGTCGAGGTTGCCGGTTCGTGTAATTGACTGTAGTCATGACCGGCGACGACTGCGGTGCAATCTGATTCAACAAACGTTCATGGTCAACAAGCTTTTCAAAGAGTTCCGGGAAGGTAACCGGAGTGTCACGAGTGCGGAGAGCAGCAACCATGTTTTTATATTCTTCGCCTAGTTGACCTGTAATATGAATGAGGAGATCTTCATCGGTAACAGGTTCTTGAGCAAGTGCAAGTTCATCAGCAATACTTTTCATGTCTTGAAGAAACTCGGTAATCGACCGTGTTCCTTTTGGGTTGCTTGCCATTTTTGCTTTGAGGGAAATAATTCTAGAGCGAGAAGTGTTAGCAAAACTGGTGATGAGTCGTTCCCATGCATCGCGTGAGGTGTCCGCGGATGAAATCAGTGGCTGGATGGGATCAGAACAACTACCTAACAAGGCGCTGAGAATGGTTTGATCTTGACGATACCAGGAGATGTATTCGCGATTTGGTGTTGATGATGATGGAAGTTCTTTTGCAGGAGGTTTAGTATCACCTAGGATGAAGCGATCGAGATCCAGACCGATGAGAGCTGATTGAATTTGTTTTCTCCATGATGGAAAATTATTGGCTGTAAGTCGAATCGGAAAATGGGAGTTGGCTGTGATTTGGATTACTGGAGTGGGTGGTGTCGGTGGGGTGGGATCGGTTGGCATAATTGTCGGAAAAAAAGATGTTGGATCGGGACTCGTCGGAGTTTGTATGATGCTCTGATACCATATAAAGGTATAGAGATAATTCAACAATGGTACTGTGAATTGATTAATTTACATTGGAAACAATAGGGCTTTAATATAGCCGATTGTACAATACATACAAATGGAAAGGAGGAAATTGACAGCTAAATTAGCACAATTTATAGCAGAGAAATTAGCACAATTTACAGCAGAGAATTGTATTTAAAAATACATTGATATTCAAATTTTAACCAATATTATTAAACTTTAGTATCTTTGGTATCTTCCTTAATAATTCTTTGATCTCTCAAGGCAAAAGAGTCGCACGTCACTTGTTAGTAGATGAAGATTTTCTGTTTGTTTGGTTTATAGATTTAGATGGCTCTAATTCGAATAAGGCTCCATAACAAACCAACACGTACCATACCAACTTTTGGCTGAAAAAAAAAACAATTAAAGTTTTCAAATCAATGTATAATTACAACCAGAGAAAGTCCCTGTTACATTCTACAAAACACAAACTTAAATATTCAAAGACTCATACATTCAAAGACCAGACTAATCGGCTCGAACATCGATCATTAACTTATGCTGAAGTTGAATACTTCTTTTTGAATTATCCCTTTGGAAACTCATGTTAACTACAACTATACGTAGTAGCAGGCTTTGAATCTTGTGAAATCTGTCAAGGTTCTAAAACCGTACGACTCAAGGCACCTCCTAGACCCAACAATGGACAAACCTTTCAATCTAAAAATGGTATGCGGAAGATGACTTATGCCCGCATCGTCTATATTTAGTTCTCTCAAACATTCTAAACGTCCAAGTTCCTCTGGTAATTTCCCAAGTTGCTTACAACTTGAGATATTTAAACTTTTTAAACATTTCATCCTACAGATGTTGTTCGGAATATCTTGTAAGGATTTACAATCCGTTAGGTCTAACCACTCTAAACGTTCTAAACACCCAAGTTCCTCCGGCAATTTCTCAATTTGATGACAAGAGGAGAGATGTAAACGTTTTAAACATTTCATCCTGCCTATGCTATTTGGAATATCTCGTAAGGATATACAATCCGTTAGGTGTAACTCCACCAAGCACTCTAAACATCCCAGTTCCTTAGGCAATTTCTCAACTCTATGACAAGAGGATAGCTCTAAACGTTTTAAACATTTCAACTTACAGATGCCGTTCGGAATATCTAGTAAGGATGTGCAACCCTTTAGATGTAACTCCTCTAAACACTCTAACCTACATATATTCTCGGGTAACTGCTCAAGACGCAAACAAGAACCGACTTCAAGATATTTTAGATGTTTGAACATACAAATGCTATCCGGGAGATGTTTAATCTCTTTCATACACAAAGATAGATTCTCTAGACATTCTAACCGCCACATATCTTTGGGCACCTCCCGAATGCTGCCTTCAACTCTAAGCTCTCTTAAATGTTGTAAACCACAAATGCTTTCTAAAGATGAGCCTACTAGCTTCCCATCAACCCTCAAGTTAATGAAATGTAGCTTTGGTGAAATGTATTGAACAATTTGATGGATAAATTTAGCTTCATGCCTGTGTATTAAAGATTCAATTAGTTAGATCACTCGAAATCCCACATGAGCAGTAAGGTTTAAATCCATAACATTAAATATATATATATATATATAGGACAAAGATCCGTTAGGAACCACCTCTTATTGCGAGAACCGCGAGAACCAATGTGAACGCAACCAAAAATGCCTAAAAATAGCTAAAAATCACACAAAATTTTTTTATTTTTTTTTTAATTTTTATAACAAAATCGCTACTTTTCGCATCAAAAAAAAAAAAAAAAAATTTTTTTTTAAATTTTTTTTTTTTTTTGATACGAAAAGTAGCGATTTTAACATAAAAAATATTAAAAAATCAAAAAAGATTTTTTTAGATTTTTTTTATATTTTTTTAGGTTTTTTGGGGGTTTAGTTTTTAGCTTTTTAGCTGGGGGGGGGGGGGGGGGTTTAGGTTTTTGGGGGGGTGGGGGAGGGGGGTTTAGGTTTTTGGGGTGGGGGGGGGGGGGGGGGTTAGGTTTTTTTTTAGGTTTTTTGGGGGGTTTAGTTTTTAGCATTTAGCTTGGGGGGGGGGGGGGGGGGGGTTAGGTTTTTTTTTTTTGGGGGGGGGGGGGTGGGGGTTAGGTTTTTTTAGGTTTTTTTAGCTATTTTAGGTTGTGTTCACATTGGTTCTCGCGGTTCTCGCAATAAAGGTGGTTCTCGCACGAACCTTACCCTATATATATATATATATATATATAAAGTAATAACAAATTAATAAATAAGATGAAGGATTACCCATCAACAGTGTTTTTCAACTCCCACCCAACCAGACCAGCTGCTTCTTTCAGAGCATCTCTCCATCTCCGAGAACCCTCTTTCTCTACATGTTTTGCAAAGGCTTTTCCGACTGACCCACTTTGGTTGCGGACTTCAGTGGGCTCCACATCATAGAAGACGGGATAAGCAGTCTGATCCTTTGTTTTTTGGCAATCCATAATCTTGACCAGCTCGTCTAAGCACCAAGATGAAGATGCATAGTTCTTGGAGAAAATAATGATGTGGCATTTCGAATCTTCAATGGATCTGATGAGTTGGTCATTGATCCTTTTCCCTTTCTCATTTCTTTCGTCATCTTTGTAAGTAATAATGCCTTTATCATTAAGGGCATGATAAAGATGATCAACAAAGTTTTTGCGGGTGTCTTCTCCTCGAAAACTCAAAAAAACATCGTATTTAAAGCTCTTTTGAATGGATGAAACTGAATCAGATGCCATTAAATATATGGAAGGATTGAATAAAATGAAATATTTGTTAATGGGGAGAAATTATATGAACCAGTATTAGATTACTCTTTGGAAAACCTTATAGTTAAATGTACGGTTAAAGACATGCATATATATATGGGCGAGTGCTGACCAGGTCCTATATCTACCAAGCCAACTAATCTTATATTTTATTTTGTTTTCTTCGTTGTAGTTGACTTAAGGGCCCACAGCCAACCCGGTCCAAGACATACCAAGTCAACCAAATTTTATTTAAAACTAGGTTTTCTTTACATCACGCGTTGCCGCGAAACGGAGCAAATGATAATGTAAAATAAACGTTATTTGAAAATGTGGCATGTTGTTTAGAAAGCCTAACCGTTAGAATAGGTTCAGATGATATCATCGTACCATATTACCATACCAAATAGCTACATTTTTTGGAATATAAATTCGTTTTTAATAAAACTTATACTGATCGAGGGTAAAAATTAAACAAAACTATGTACTTAAGCTTAAAAAAATAACGAACATAAGTCATTAAAGAAATATCAAACTAATTGAGAAAGCAAAGATGAATTAAAAAAAGAGAAGAATTATTAAAACAAAAATAAATGATAAAGGAAATATGGTTTTAGAAAAGGAAAAATGAAAATACGTTAAAAGCTAAAAGTAAATATAATAATAAAAAAAAACTGAAAATATGTTAAAAGTTAAAAGTAATTATATAAAATAATATATTGATATAATAAAATATCAAAAACCTTACATATTATTTTAATAAGTTAAAAGCTAAAAGTAAATATAATAATAAAAGGAAAAACTAAAAAATATGTTAAAAGTTAAAATTAATTATTTAAAATAATATATTGATATAATAATTAAATTACTATTCATGGTAGTTCGTAAACAATATACATAAAATTAGGACGTTGTTTTATTTTACATGTTGTATATTTACCTAATTGTTATTTCTTTACATTTCTAAAAATGAATTATTAATTAGTTTGTATATTAATGACTAATAAATATCCATTTTTTTTTAAGTTAAAAATGAAATAAAATACAAATACAACATAAGTTGTGAATGTCTAATAAAATTTTCATATATGATGATTATAACCTTATTTTGTAGTTATAAAGTATTATGGATATTTAAATTGATATTTAAATTTATGACGTAAACACTCTGATGAAGCGATAAAAATTTTCAAACTTCATGCATGGAACTAAGACCATTGGGTGTGGATCTCCTTCCTCTATGTCCACCTCAGTGTCACATCAGTCTCCTTTTTCACCTCATTATCATCCCCCAAACTTGAGGTGTGGTTCCCCCTTCTTCCCCCTTCCATTTCTTAATATTTTTTTACTTAACATATTTTATTTTTAAACAATTTTTTTATTTGTCTAAAATGTATTTTATTTATAATAAATCCAAATATTTTTAAAGAAAATTCAACTTTCGATAAAAAATTCTAGAAGATTACAACAAAGAAAAAACACAAATTACATACTAAAATTATAAAAAAAAAACCTACTTCTCATCAACGTGATCGACACGGAAGTTATTCCAAATATAGTCTATTAAATCCGCACATAGGTTTCCATGCACGTGCTCACTGCGTATCGCCCAGAAATTTGATTGTTGTTGTTACTCGTCAACCGGCTCAACGTTCTCATGAATGTCATTTGGATGGTATTTTCATACTACTCGACCATCGTCTTCAATAATCAAGTTATGAAATATTAAACAAGCATACATAATGTATCTCATTTTATTGGTTCAAATGCACGAGCCGGTTGTTGAATTATCCCCCATTTTGCCTTTATCACACCAAACAACTGTTCAACATCTTTCCTTGCCGATTCTTGGCACTTTACAAACTTTTTTTCTTTTTTGATCACCCGGTTCAAGAATAGTTTTAACTATAGCCATATAGGATGGGTATATACCGTCGCCTAGGTAATAGCCATGCTTGTATGACACCCCATTCAGCATAAAGATGAATCAGGCTCTGTACCTCTAATAATATCGTCGAAAATATGAGATCTTGCAAGGAAGTTTAAAACATTGTTGGAACCTGCAAACCTAAAAAAAAGCATGTTAAATCCATAAATCTTGTGAGCAAGAAGCTTCTAAGATTATTGAGGGATAACCTATATCACCACACATATCTTGATCGCACCATGCAGTACGGAAATTACGCCATTGCCAATGAGTACAATCAATGCTTCCTAGCATCCTAGGAAATCCATGTCTCTCTTCATGAAATGCATAAAGCTTTTCAATATCCTTCTTTGTTGGCCTACGTAAATAAACCTTGCTATACAGGTTCACAATACCTTTGGTAAATTCATACAAACACTCCCGACTCATTCTCATGGACATCCTTAAGTATTCATCCCATGAATCAATAGCAGTGCCATACGCTAATTGATGAAGTGCCGAAGTGCATTTTTGAAACTTAGTAAACCCCCTTCTCCCTCTAGCATCGTACCGTAATGTGAAAAAGTCTTCATAATTAGCCAAATCATTGGCAATACGTAAAAACAATCGTCAACTCATTCGAAACCGACTTCTAAATTGTCCGTCAGTGTACACACATCAACTCATTCGAAACCGACGTCTAAATTGTCCGTCAGTGTACACACAGTTTTCAACAAAATAGTTACCAACCAAACGTTCATGAGCACCTTAAATAAATGTTATAAACTAAGTTTAATAAATTATTAAACAAAATCCTAAAAATAAATAACAAAACTTAAAAAAAATTGTAGAGAAATAAATATACCTTCTCGATCTCTATTTAACGTCGCGGCCCTCGTTCTTGGTTGTGACGTTTCTTCATCTTCACCATCTTCTTCCATCTCGGCAACAATTTTAGCCGTCTCAAGCATCATACTAAGAAACAAATTCCCGGCATTTCTTCGTCCGATGAAGAACTCATGGCGATTATTTTTTTTTTTTTAAATATAGATGAATGTGAGAGAAGAAAATATTAAAGATGGAGAGTGTGGTGAGTTTTTTAAAAAATATAGTTGAATGGAAGAGAAGGAAATGTAAAAGATGAAGAGTGTGATGAATTTTGGGGATTAAACTGAGGGTTATATAGTGTTTAAAATAAAAAGTATTTTTTAGGAAATTAGCCGTTAAACAACGGTCTAATTTTGAATTGCGCGTCGGGATGAACGGGTCCTCGATTGGACCGAAGGAGCGACCGGGGGGGTGTTCCCTATCAGGGTGGCCAGCCACATTAGCCCCCGAAGCTTCTTCCCAATCCACACCCATGGGTCTAATGAAAGAGTCAAACTATTGAGAATTTTAAATTGGGGTGCAAGGCTCAATGAGGGTTTTAAAGAGTGGATAATTATATATTATTTAATGTGATTATGATTTAATAATTAGTTGTAGTTATCTTGTTCTTGTTAATTGATTAGATAATTATCTAGCATCCTAAACGAGTTTGGGTTAGATGTGTATAAGATAATTATATGAACAATCCTAATATAAGTCTAATGTGATAGGTTAGCTTATAAATACCATGGATATTCTAGGTTGTAAGAATCAAGTTTTATGTAGTTTTCTGGTTCTAATAATATTGTAGGAGTTAGCCATAATTTTTACGTTTGTTTGAGTATCGACTAGGACTTGAAAAACAACCACATCCCATATCGGTTGTTGAGGTAATAAAAGAACTAACATTTACATATTTGTTGGGTATTGTGTAAGGTCGTCTTCCACTACGAGAAGCACCTCGAACACACGAACCCGGACCGCTCGACACACACGCGATGTGCGGAAACCACCGCGTGTCTCGTACCGCACCATAGATCTCGTACAGATGGTGTAGAAGATGAGAGAACCGATCAATCTGTGAATACACTGAGTATTCACATATCAAAATCACACACAGTGAAGAACACACACAAAGTTAGGGTTTTGTTTCTCTCTCTAGAATGTATCTTGCACAGAAAGTTTTCTCCAAAAAGCATTCCAATTGTATTGATTCACTGAGAATATATACAAGAACAAGTACGGACTACATAATCCTAACAAACAAAAAACCTAGTCTGAATATATCTAAATTCGGACAACCTATACACTTATAAGTTCTGACATGCTAAACAAACCACAAATTCGGACAATCTAATGAAACAAATAAGTTCTGACAAGTGAAAATCTAGAAATTCGGACCACTTGTGAACTTATAAGTACTGACAAGATGAATCCACAAATTCGGACACCATAGAACAACTCTTGTTCGAATTTGTTAGATATAACACATTATCTTTCACCAAATTACAAGTAAGCCCTTGAAGAATCTTCTGCATGCAGTATCCAACATTTATCAACATGAGGTGCACTTATAGACTCCCCCTTGATATATGCGGGATCTGCAAATCTTCATCAAATCTTCGAGAAACCGCTTCCCGCTCCAGCCTTGTTCTTCACACAACACTGAACACGCGAATACGCCGAAAAGCGAGCTTCCTGTCTTCTTTCAGTTACTCCAACATAGCTTGCCAAACCTAAAACTTCATTTAAATAGATTAGAACTCAAAGATCTAAGCCATAAAAAATCTAGAAACTTTCTTAGTAACTCATACATAGAAAGATATCAAACAACTTGGAACACTGTTTCCCGCACGAACAATTCACACTTAGACAAACTTAGCGAGAATGATTGTTTTTATTAAAAGACTTATTTTAAATTACCTCGCCGGATTGTTTTTAATCCATTTTCAAAATTGTAAAACCCCATTTGGGTATCGTTAAAAATATAAAGCCCACTCATGGATACGAGAAATAAAATATTTTTATATTCTTCAAACTTTATATCAAAACACACTGAAAATCGTTTTGTAATTTTTAATATACGAAACGAAAATGAAACGAAGATATTTACAAGCATCATATTTTTGTGAAAACGCGGACAAGAAGATTATATCGGCTTATCTGTCAAAATCTATCACAGCTAGTATCCATTTAACGAATTTAAGCAAATAGAATGATATTGACAGTTCAAGATGTTTAACGATATACTTGTCCACTTAAGCTTTAGCACGTGTTCAAACACAGTTTTCGAGATATGCATTTAAGTGTGTTATTAACTGATATAACTATGTTCCGCACCTCATAATATACTCCCGTATCAAGACTACAAAAATTACATATTACAGGTGAATATATCCAAATATTATCTGTATCCGGCTAAAATTTTGAAACCTTGGGAGCTCAGGTTAGTGACACCGCACCGACAGAGAGATGAAGGATCGACTTTAGGTGGTGTACCAACGGTTTGGTATCTTTTGCTTGTCACACACCGATATTTCAAGTATTACCGGTGGGCCCAGTGGGGAGTATCGTGACGTAGTTGATATCATCATAGTCAAATAATCACAGTTCAATGCACAGCGGAAGTCTAAAGTAATAATAATACAAACCGATTCGAAAGTATAATAAAATATTACACGACGGTTGTATATGGATCCACAGGCGGATGTTAAAACGGAAATATAAACACTGTTCAACAGACTTTAGACATTTAGAACTTGCAAGATTCCTTATTAACGCCCCGAGCTCCCAGCCAATTTACGTACAGTACCTATCACTTAATCTTTTTGGATAATATTTCAGTTTACACTGGTAAATACAATTAACTGACTCTTTTGAAAATATTTATGAAAATTGATTTAAATGCACAAGGCACAAATACTCTTTTATAATTTGGGACAATTATATTAATTACAATCTTGTATCAGATTTACATGTTTGTCCAACATTTATGGCCGGTGTTAAATAAACCGAACAAGATTAATCGACACACCACAAATATAAACTCACAAGAAGTTTCCTCACGAATGAGTATATCTTTTACATACGCAACAGGCAGGTGTATGCCTACACCCCGTGCTTAAGTTGTGGCCATTTACGCTTTTTAAATGAGCCAAGGATATCCAGGACACGGTCATTAACCCCCAATGTTATTTGTTATCAAGCAATACTGATTAAAACGGGATTATACAATTTAATCATCTCCGATTAAAAGGTTTCTACACCCGACCAAGCGGTAATAATTTACCGTATCCCAAGCCCGTATAAGGGAAAATGAGTTAAAAGTATTTACCTGAGCTAAAATGAAAATTTATCCTCAGCCGTATATTCAATCAGCAAGTACAAGTACTTCTACCGGGGCTCTCAATCTGGAACGAAGGTTTTATTAACCTATTAGATTCCTAATGGGTCTTATTTAAGTTGTAACTTAGACCGGTTACTTTTAAGGAAATGTTTACGGTTCAAAACGCAAGATTAAGCGAAGACCGGATTAGAATGTCATTTAGACCCGACAAGTATGAATACTTGGATAATATGGGTAAACTAAATACATTCTGGATTTTGAAATAAAAATGATAAGGTTTGACCCATTTCGGTTAGTTTATGCAAACGAGTTACATAAACCGTACCGAGTGCGAAAATGCATAACGGGTAACCAAATGAGTCATGAACAAGTTCCACAAGTTAATATGATTTTAATATTTTGTGATATCAGTAGGATATCTTCCATTATGCCCAAAACGAATTTAAAACCAATTTAAGCCCCGTAAGGGTATTTTGGTCATTTTAAAGTTTATAAAATGGGTTAAATAGTAAACTGAGGTTCTGGTCTAAATTATATAGTAAAATTATTAATTTTATCAAGTTACATCAGCAAGATATCATACATATGTGTGTTTAATCATTTATGGCCAAACTATGCACCGTAGGGGCATTTTGGTCATTTCACATTTGGTTTAAGGTCAAATTTGGAAATCTGAGTTTAAGACTTATACTTACTGTTAAAGTATAAAAAAAAATATTTTTAAAATCAGTAGGTAACAATTCTTAAGCGTTAAATATGGTTTTAAACCATACTATGCGCTTAATAAGCGTAAAAGTCGGTATTTGACGATATTCGTGTTGGTTAAGGAAATCTAAGGTTTTAATCAGTCTCAACTTGTTTAAAATAATTTATTTAATGTATCAAATCAGTAGAAAAAGGTTTGGTATCAACATGATGTGTAAAACTCATTTTATTAACAAAAAGGGCTTTATCGTCAATTACCGAATTTATGCTAGAACTCTATGTTACGGTCAGTATAAAATTTGACAAAAATTTCTAAAAATCCCAAAATATTATATTATAATAGTGGGTAGAAAGTTTGGTGCCAAAAATTGGGTTAAAATAGGATTTATGTCAAAAATGCCATTTAATTAATAAAAAGCCTTCATTTTACGATATCGAGCATAACTCTCATTTCAGACCATAAACTGATGTAAAATTTTTAGGACATACTTAAATATCAGTAATAAAGGTTTTTGTCCTCTCACATTTTCAAAAATCTCGTTTTAATGGTAAAAGGGCATAACGGTTAACTTTTAAGCATTTAACGGAAACATGTAATGAACTAGGATTTCTATGGAACCATGTTGTATAACCTCAGAGGGTTATACTAACATATAATATGGTCCTAAAGGAACCCTAAGGCATTACTAAACTAAGCTAAATCAGGTCATAACTGATAGTCAAAGCAAAAGTTAAATTTTACGACTTTCGATTGCGAACCGAGCCTAAACTCAGAATTGTCGGGTTGAACATGCTTAGACATATTCAATTAATATTTACTATGTTATTAAAGTGACAAAACTGATTTTATAGCTTCTATATTATTAGTTATGAGTTTTATTTAAAAACTGACCCGTTTGACTTTTATTTTAATTAGTTGACATTTAACTAAGTAAACGTGATAATTAGAAGGTGCCCTTTTGAGGGTTTAACACCTACCTAATTACGATCACGTAGCCATGTTCGTTGCGAACCATGGCTCGACCTTACTAAAAGTCAAAGCGTTTATCGCAAACGCTTGACTTTTCAGTTTTAAGAGCCAAACAAAATATCTAAGCACGAAAGGAACACTTACAAGTGGTCCTTAGGACTGAAAAGAACTCAAAAGGAGGCTCCAAATGATCAGGATCCTCAGATTTGAGATAGAGAGAAAAAACCCAAGAAAAGGGTGTGAATTTCAAATGAATTCAAGGCCCTTATATAGTTTTTGGGATTGCATAGGATCATGACAAGTGTTGGAAATGATTATGAGATTGTTACAGGTGTAAAACCATGTTTTAATACCATCAAAGAGCACCTAGAATTGATTTTAGTGGTTTAGAAGGGCTTGGAGTGGGCTGCAAGCCAAAAAAAACGAAGCTGCCCAGACCTGGGCGTAGGCTACGCTGCAAGGGGCGTAGGCTACACCGCAAGGGGCGTAGGCTACGGCCCGCACAGATCAAACACACACAACAACTTTCAAACTTTGTCATTTTTGGCCCCTTGTCTTCCATACTTGCATGTTCTGTTATAATTAGTACAAAAAGCCCTCCTTGGCCAATATTAGGCACACCCAAGAGTATGACCGAACATCACGGAGTTCCCGATTCGATTAAAAGGTCTCTCAAAGGCGTACTTTCACACATTGACGCTTTTTGTCCTTTTAACGCACAAAGTTGTGCGTAATATCGTTTAACGATATCAAAGCCTTTCATAGCCCAATTAAGCATTCCCAAGAGTATGACCAAACAGTACGACACTCCAGTTCGCTTATATGGTCACTCAAAGGTGTAGTTTTAAATGTTGACATTTTTGGTCCCTTTAACGCGAAAACTTGCGCGTATCATCGTTTAATAGCATCAAGCCCTATCCAATCCATATTAGGCATTCTCGAGAGTATTATTAAACATCATGATCCTTCGGGTTTGTTAAAATGTCACTCAGAGGTAAGAATTAACATGTTGACGCTTTTAACCCTCTGTCGCGCAAACTTTCAAACTATTACGCAAACGGCTACTCTTGATCAACAAGCCGCTCATATGTGAATATGAATACCGTGTAATGTCATTCAGAGGCTTAGATTAATCATGTTAATACTTTTAGTCCTTTCATAATCATAGTTTTTGATTTTTCGCAAAAACAGTCCTTTAAATTCAACGTTTGACTTTATTAGGGTTTATTACACGTGTCAATACATCATTGGATGTGATTTTACGAGCTGTTACATCCTCACCCCCTTAAAAGAAATCTCGACCTTGAGATTTGCTAAAATAATGGAAGTTTTGTCGTATAATGGACTTAACCTCCATAGCATATTTGGGCCTCTAAGGGCACCCCAATTGACCTTTATAATAGGTTCATGTTTTCTTTTGTAGCTTCTAATCCTATCGATCCTTAATCGATACTGGTTCCTCAACAAACCATAAGTTTTCATTGATCTGCACATCATTATGTGACAATGCTCTTGACTTATCGGCGAAATATATCCTTAAATCACTAGTGTGGGACACATTGATTTCCATCAAGCTCCTCAGGTAAGTTTTAGCTTATAGGTTACCAATCTTGATATATTCGATTTCCTCGAATGATCCTATATATCCAGGGCTTAACTAGTCCGTTGTATTAAAATTCCAGCACACTCTTCAAGGGTGATACTTTCTGTGGAATCTTATTCCTTAACAAGAACTTAAGAGGTTTGCGACTTTCATCAATTATTGATTTTCCGCCGATTACTGGTAGTTTCTAGACGATCATAAATTTATATGGTCTTATACGTCATTTCCAGGGTAACTTTCAGATCCTGATAATTGGACTTACCAAAGTCCCGTCCATCAAACGGACGTTTGACATTCCATCTATACAAGGTCTCCAAGGGAGCAGCCTTGATACTTATATAACAACCATTATAGAAGAGCTTATTTAAGGTGAGATGGTTATTCCAACTACTGCTTAAAACCAATCTTAAGGAATAGCTAATCCTTACAGTTAGTCGAACAAATCGACGATCCTGGGCAGCTGATGGCGATTCTTAATTGTTGCCTAAATAGGGTTGCGGTAATCAATGCATAAGCAAAATGAACCGTCTTTATTAATTAATAATACCGGAGCTTTCAGAATTTGGATTTAGGCTTTATGAAATCTTCTCTAAAAGCTTTTCTGATTGACCCTTAATTATTCCATTCCGTTGGTTCTAACCGATATGGGGCTTTTCAATAGATGCAACTTTAGGTGGGATATAAATCCTAACCCTACTAGCCTCTCAGGAGATAAACCGAGTGGTTCCTTGGAGAAGACAATTGAGATAACGGAGATATTCTGGATCTCAGGCTTCCGTTCATCTATCGCTATTCGCGCCATATAAATGACAAGTTTTCTTTATGAATGCACGGACGCCTTAATTAGAGGTACCTATTTGGACATTTCTACACTGGATATCTTCTTTGAATACCATTAGCTGATTTTAGTACTATATGACCATTGGAATATCTCAGTGGTTCCGTGCATTAAACCTCCATACTGATCAGGCATGGAAGCAATCTACGGGACACACTAGGATACGCCAACCCTATTATGGCGCTTTTATCAGCCTCAATCTGGCATTCACAGTTGATAGAAATCAATGAGATATCCAAATAAAATAACATATATTGGCGTACTCCATCTGGGGAGAGAGTACTCTAGATTTTTACGAATGAAGATTTCTGACAAGAATAGAAGAAATGGTTCCTATGATTTTTGCCTGTAAGTTTTACCTTACACTTAATATCTGGGGTTCTTGTGGGAAATTTTTAAAAGTTTGCTATGCTTACAATTTATGAAGGATTTATTGGTATCTGAATCAAAACAGAACTCTTAGCATTTATTGTAAGTCCCGAAACCGAGATCACAATGATATCGCACAACTCGTAAGGTGGCGGAATCACACAAACAAGTTGCAAAAGAAATGAAGATGAAAAGGAAAGATGATTGATATTCAAAAGCTTCTTGACTAATCTTGCATACAAGTCTTTGTCTAATACAAGATTGCACAAAACCACCAACCATGCACCTATTACATCATTTACTATTTATAGAAAGGGATTAGGGAGTGTGCTCCCTAAACCCTAGGCCCTTAACTACACTATTAGGCCCAAAACCCATAGTTAACCCATGATACCTACTAATCCACACATTGTCTTATCCATAAACCTTAAAGGGCCTAACAATAGGTTACTGTTGACTCTGTTCTGCTGAGGTTACTGTTGGGATCAATAGGTGAGTTGTCTGGAAAGGTTACTTTCACATCTTCCTTTTCTGTAGAGATCATGTCTTTAGGAGAAGCTTGAGAGACGGTTTCCATATTAATTTCTTCTACAGTTTTATCATTTGATTCAACTGTGGAATTGATTTCAATGAATTCCCTCTCCATAGTTTCCATATCTTCATGAGTTTCTACAGAATAGGACTCTATGGATGTCTCCTCTTCAGTCAAGTCACCTTCTGAGTTCTCGACTTTTGATGATTCTGGCAACTCAGATGATGAGCAGTCTGTGTCGAAGACAACTTGACTTTCTTCTTTAGTGATGCTGCAAGAATCTGATTGATTATCACAATTGGAAACACTCAAAGATTTAGGCTCATTATCTGAGATCCCTGAATCCTCTGGTTGATAGCCAAGATCGTCAGATGATCCCTGTTCAACAGTAAATTCTTCATTATCACTATTAGTTATTTCAAAATCATCATTGCTGCAGGGAGCGTCTGATGTGTCATTTAATGTTTCAGACGTACAAGTGTGATATTCTGAATTATCAGAATGGTTTTCTGAGTTGATTGAAACAGATGTTTCGAATTCCTCAGACGACACATCAGGCTCTCCTGTCACATCATTCTCAACATTAACAACATTTTCAGCATTTTCAACATAGTCATTCTTATCACATGCATAATCTAAAATAATAGCACCAAATTCATCAGTCTTAGTGGGAACACCCCAAGTCTCAGCAAACCAAGAAAAAACAGTATTCCAAGCATAAATGCCATTTTTATCAGAAACAACATTATTAGCAGCACTTCGAAGCGATTCATCATCCTCCTTAGACTCTTCTTCAGTTCTTACTGACTCTGCACACAAACTAGAAAAGTTAGTATTTTCAACAGAATCAGAATTTGATGAACTTTCCTTCATCTCCTCTGCGAGTTTGTTAACCGGTTCCACTTTTGTTTCAGTTTTGGTTTTAGCATTAATCACAGTTTCAATTTTCTGATCGGACACATTGTCTGATGGTTCATTTTGAACCGTTTCATCTTTTACAAAACTCATTGGTTTCTTGAAATCAGTATATGGACTCCTTTTAGACTTAGATGGATCATAATCAACATAATCACTGGGCTTACCATACATCATAGTGTCATAATTTTCCATTTCTTGTTCAGTGACTGGCAGTCTGGAATAATTATGATTATATGGTGGCGGGACCTTTTTATACCCCAAACCCTTTCCCTTGTTTTCTTGATACGCAAGTTGCACATTACACAAATTCTGAACTGTGGCACTGGAAGTATCAAACTTCTTAATGTTTAACTCATTCTGTTTGTACTTTCCAGTGAGGAGCTCTAGCTCACCCTTCACAGAGTCACATTCAAGAGTTTTGACTGTGAGTCTATGTTTATAGTCATGAACCCAACATTGCTGCTGGTTCACGTCTCTGTGAAGTTGAGCTATGTCCTTTTTAAGTGCCTCAATCTTCTCATAGAGAATTTTGTTATTCTCTCGAAGACTGATGTACTTTCCCATCACAGTATTATAATCAGTAATTAATGCTGAATTTTGAGATCTCAGCAAAGCAACTTTCTTCCTACAGTGTTCAGTACATAAAAGGGAGTTTACCGTCTCAGCGAGTGACTTTGGTTCCTCGGTCATGGCCATCAAGCATTGATGAACCTTATCCACAGCAGCAGTTTCAGACAGCTTCATTGATTCCACTTGAGCTACAGCATCAGCCCAGTTAAAACCATTCTGCTCTTGAGCAATTAAAGCTCTTCCAGCTCCAGAGTTACCCTGTCCACTTGAGGTAGCAGTTTCTGCAGGCGTGACGGGAACCATAGACCTTTCTTTGTTCCTTGCTGCAGCAGCCTGAGTAGCTTCATACCCTATCACAACCTTCTTGCAATCCCTGGAAAAATGCCCTGGTTCATAGCACCTGTAGCACCTCAGCCTGTTTTTCAGAAAATTTGGACTAGCATGCATAGGACGACGCCCATATCTTTTTGCAAACTTATCAGCTTTAAAGGCTGACATAGCCATGTTCCAAGCCACATCTAGCTCATCCAAGTCCTCTTCCACGACTTGATTCACTTCTGGTGTCAGTTCTGTTGAAGGTATGAGTTCTCCTGCCAAGAAGGCGTTGAAACTGTTGATCATAGAGGCTGCAAGAGCAAGTTTTTCTTCATTCTGTTTGGTTAAGAACGCCATGTGATTTGCTGATGGGGTGTTCTGAGGAGCAGACTGAGTGTTTGAACTGAAAGAAGCATTTGCATGTTGTGGCTGAGGTTGGGATTGAGATTGTGGCTGAGTGTTTGTGGTATTGACAGCAGGTGCCTGAGAGGAAGGAGCAGCCATTCCATACACATAATTTGGCTTTGGGGCAGCGATGGGACTGAAAACAATGTTTGGGTTGTGACTCACCATTCCATGAACAGGACTGAAAACCAGATTTGAATGAGCCTGAGTCATCAGTGCAGCGTTGTTTGGACTAGTTACACCTGCAGCCATCAGTGAGTTCTTGTGATAGATTTCTCTTTGTTGATTATTAATCTCGCAAGACTTAATAGTGGCAATCAACTCAGTTAGTGTCATTTCATTCAGATCTTTGGTGCGCTTGATCATAGAAACCTCAGCATCCCATCCTTTAGGTAGAGAGTTAAGCAATTGACGATTCATTGCACTGTTTTGGACATCGATTCTAGCACTCACCATTTGAGATACAAGTTTAACGAATCTTCTGACTTGATTTTCAACCGTTTCTCCATAGATATGATTGAACGAGCTGAATTGCTGGTTCATCATGTTAACAAAACTGGCTTTCATATTTGCATTTCCTTCAAACAGATGCGCTAGTGTGTCCCAGATTTCTTTGGCACTTTTGCAGTTTCTCACTCCAATTGAAATGTCTGGTCCTAGTGCCATTGACAGAGTACCATAAGCAGCTTCATCGTCCGAAATAATCTTCCTGTCTTCCTCAGTGAAAATGTTTTCGGGCTTCGGAACTTGAGTTTGAGGATCATCCTCAGATGCGTACATGATAGTACGTGGCCCGTTTTTTATGCTTCTCCAAACATGCGGCTCTCTTGCCTTGCAGTACTGTTCAAAACGAAATTTCCATTCGTAGTAGTCATCCCCATACAAGAAATGTGGAACTTTTGTGGATGTGCCGATAACTTGGTCAAGTTCTTGATGAAATGCCAAAGACTGAGTCTGGATTGCAGCCAGTGTGGCATTAGCGAGATCGGCTGCAGTAACAACACCGTTCATGACACCGGATTGGTTCAACATGATTAAGATTCGAAATGTGATCCGAAATCAAAGGTCCGAAATGAAGTCTGAGGTCCGAAATCAAAACAAGTCCGAAATCAAAACTGGTCCGAAATGAGACAAGACTGAAACACACAGGGATCCGAAATGACTTTGAATCCGAAATCTAATCCGTGATGGTGACAATCAAACAGCAAACAGCAAACTGTGGGATCCGGAATGACAAACTTAGATTTGACAGCTGATGAACTTAGTCCGAAATCTGATAATCTTAATACGAAATCTGATTATTGTGGTCCAAAATCTTATGATTGTGGTCCGAAATCTGATGATTTTGATCCGAAATCTGATGATACGATTCGTAATCTGATGATACGATCCGTAATCTGATGAAGACGATCCGTAATCTGATGAAGACGATCCGAAATCAAGCAAACTTCAAGTCCGTAATGAAAAACAACAGTCCGAAATGATCTGAAATCCCTTGAAGACAGTCCGGAATCAGCAGAAACACTCCGAAATGCAGTAGAACTCCAGAAAACGGAACAGTAACCAAAACGAAACAGTAACAACGAACAAAACCAACGCGATATCAGATCCGAGCCTGGAACTCAGGTTCAACAGGCTCTGATACCAATTGTAAGTCCCGAAACCGAGATCACAATGATATCGCACAACTCGTAAGGTGGCGGAATCACACAAACAAGTTGCAAAAGAAATGAAGATGAAAAGGAAAGATGATTGATATTCAAAAGCTTCTTGACTAATCTTGCATACAAGTCTTTGTCTAATACAAGATTGCACAAAACCACCAACCATGCACCTATTACGTCATTTACTATTTATAGAAAGGGATTAGGGAGTGTGCTCCCTAAACCCTAGGCCCATAACTACACTATTAGGCCCAAAACCCATAGTTAACCCATGATACCTACTAATCCACACATTGTCTTATCCATAAACCTTAAAGGGCCTAACATTTATTTTACTGATAAATGATAAGGAATGTACCTGATGCCATTATTGATGTGAATTGCCTCAGGCATTTATCGGGAGAGTTTAAGCGCTTTCATTCTTAGGCTTTCTATCCTTAGCCGCACCTCCCTTGACAGATTTAGGGCACGTAGTCCAGACGTGGCCTTTCTCGTTACAGCCAAAGCAGACTGTATCCTTTATGTCCTTACATTCATGGGTTTTATGACCAGTTCTTTTACAGATGCCACACGGTCTTGGCTTTCGATCCATTTGACACTGCCCCTAGTGTCTTTTACAGCAGGTCTTGCATACAGGTTTCTTATTTGACTTTTGTTGGTTCATATTGAGCTCAAGCTTACCCTTTTTCTTAGAAATCTGGGAGTTATCTTCCTCTCTTTTCCTTTTTGGTTCATTCTTTGCATTCGAGGTATGAACAAGCTCCTTCTCGTGAGTAATGAAGTGCGGTTTTAATTGGGATTTGGAGCAAGTAGCACTGGGCTCTTTGAACTTTTTCATGACCTTTCTCACAGCTTTTCCAACAGCTGCGTCAATCATAGCTTGGAGAACATCTTTATTAATTTTGAGGTTCACAATTGTAGCATCATTAGCATGTGTCGCATCATCAATGACACGATCGACGGTTGTCTTATCCAAGTTTGTCATACTCGAGACTTGGTCCCTTACACCAAATGAAACAATTACTTAGTTGCACTACAACAGCTATTCATCATCCTGATGACCTAACATATACTAACCATGGTATCATTAAACCATACAGGCTAGCTAATATGGTATGAACATTCCCAATGAATGTTATTTAAATGTATATCAATTATATTTAGCCTAGGTCACAAAAGGACCATCAATGGCATTTAAGGCTTGGACCTAGTCCATTACCTTCTTGATAGGGGATCAAAATGTCACATCTGTCTTTATTATATTGATGATTTTGGATAGCTTGAAGGCTCGCCACAAGGACATTGGAAAAGAGTGATTCCTAATGGATATAAAGCATCCATCTAAAATTGCTGAAGCAGTCTCTAAGGTATCATTGGCCAATTCTACCTCATGTTTTATACCTAGAATTTTAACAGGCAGATTCAAACAAAATTCTAGCATAAACCTCATTGATAATGAAGGTACCTGTTACGACATTATTATTCTGTACTGCCTCCTGGGCGTTCATCTGGAAGACTCACGCGTTTGTTTTCTTGGCCTCTTCAGGCTTCTTTATAAGTTTTGGGCAGTTGGTTTTGATATGCCCTTCCTCGTTATAGTTGTAACAAGTTACGTTCTTCAACTCCTTGCAATCTAAAGTCTTGTGACCCTTGGTCTTGCATATTCCACATAGTTTAGCACGTGGGTCGACCGTACATTTTCCAGAATGATGCTTTCTGCAGTTACTGCATTTGGGTCTGTTATCAGACTGACTCGAGTTCTTCCTGAACTCGGAACCTTTCATGTGCTTAGAATTTCCCTTTTTCTTCTTGTTAGGTTGACGAGAGTTCTCCTCATCTCCTTTCCTTTTTCCTTTGTCGGAAGTCTTGACAGACTTATTCCTGATTGCATCTAATGTGAGGGATAAGGATAAGTCCACCACGGACCTATATATGGTAGGCCTAGATGCTTTAACATTTCCTTTAATTTCTGGTGCTAGGCCTCCAATAAAACGCGCTATGCGTTTTGGTTCAGGGGTGACTAAATAGGGAACCAGGAGGGACATGGTGTTGAAACTCGTCACGTATGCCTGACAATCTAAATTCTTCATGACCAGAGTCAAGAAGTCTGTTTCGATCTGTTATGGGTGAAATTCTGAGCCCATATCCTGACTTTATATCTTGATTTTTTATTAGTTGTATATGATCAGGATACCGGATCAGGATACCGGACCAGGATATTGGTAACATCCTGAGGCAGTATCCTGACTATTACTAACAATTTGCTTGTAAACGTTGGCTACAAGGGACTAACGTTCATGAAGACCAAGTCATCCTGAAGACCCGCTCAAATTGGTTAGGATAAGGACGTTGATGGCGGAAAAATAGCTCTTGTAACGGTCAGCATTGAAGATTGACGTGTTTTATGGAAAGTTACGAAGATTGGTCAAAGATATTAATGTTATAACGGTTATGGAAGCTTAAATCCCGGAGTTATAGTTGGAATGCGCGTGGAAAACGAGTTGATACAGCCTGGCAACGTTCAGAAAGGAAATAATCTCAGTATCCCGAATTTTTAGCATAATATCCCAGATTTTTAGCATAGTTAGTTGTTTCCTTTTACTATATAAAGGGGTGATCGGATCATAGGTAGAAACAACTTTCACACACACAATCTCTTATACACTCTTTCTCTCTAGCTGCAAACACTCACATTACACTTTCATTTGTATCGAATTTACATTGTAACACTTAGTCGATCCGTATCATATCCTGCACTGTATCCTGTTATTCAAGCTATAAGAAGAACAAGGCAGCCGACGATTGTCAGCTCCCGAGGTTTTATGCCGGAGATCTAGATTGATCAAGGGCTTTCCTCGTACATCACGTGTCAACCTTTACATTTTCGCTCATTGTTTGATCATAAATACAGCTCTATATCTTGAGCCGTATCCTGAAACTGTTTTAGCGAACAACTTAACCAACATATTTTTCACAAAGTATTACTAGCACACTACCTCACAAAACTAATTTGATCACTTAATTGCTTAGGTAATTTTTGACCAAAACAATTTGGCGCCCACCGTGGGGCAAGTGGTGCTATTTTTGCTAAAAACTTTAGTAAAATCGTTACTCGGTTTTCTATTGTCAAAACTTTTTGCTACATTGTTTTCAATGGCCTCGAGATCAAACATGAGCTCTTCCACCGTGTCTGCTACAACCTCTGCAACAATTGGTTCGGTGCTTCCACCTCCTTCTCCACGAATGCAAACTTCTTCACACGGAACTGAAAGTCATTTGGCTCGGGATGTTATTCCCGCTCCCAGTACCCAGGGATCTGCTCCTGTTTTGGCCTCTAATGAAGAAATTCTAACTTTATTTGGTAGTGTACAGGAACAAATGAGGCAGCAGCGGGAGACCAACCAAATGCTGATAAGAGAGATACAACTCTTGAAATCCAACTCAAGCAGGCCCGCTGAGGATACTGTCACTCCCTTGCAGCTAAGAGCTTTAAACTTCAGTTCTGCAGTATATGCTGAGGATAACAGGGGGAATATTGTGCCTAGCCATTCCCGGAGTCATATTCCTGAGATACCCTCTTCGACCAGGATGCCGACTGTGAGGGATCCAGGATATGCTCCAGGATACGCCCCAGGATATAGCCAGAATCACCAAGCTGGTAACTTGTCTGTTAACACCAGTATCCCTGTTACTAATAATCTTGGATCATTGCAGGATGCAGGTGTGACATCAGTGATAACCAGAGAGCTTCAAAAGTTGAAGGATATGATATCAAGTATGCCTGGGATAGTGCGGCCTATACCGGAAGTATCCCGGGATAGTCACAACCTATCCCGCTTTGCTCACCCCATTTGTGATGCAGAAATCCCAAAGAGATTCCAGACTCCTAACATGAAGCTGTATGATGGGACGACGGATCCCGAGGAGCATATTGCCCAGTATAGGGAGAGGATGGAGATTAACCCTATCCCGCCAGAACTTAAGGAAGCATGCTTGTGCAAGGGCTTCGGCTCTACTCTAACAGGATCAGCCTTGAAATGGCTTCTAAATGTTCCACCTTATTCAATTACATCATTTGCTCATTTAGTTAATTTGTTTAATAATCAGTTTTCTTGTAGTAGAAGCTTTGAAAAACTAACAAGTGACCTCTACAGAATAACACAGGGGCCTCAAGAATCCCTAAGGGATTATGTGAACAAATTCAGTAGGGAATCCTTGGATATCCCGCACCTTGATGTTGCTACAGCAGTCCAAGCATTCAAGATGGGACTACAAAAGGATTCCCAGTTTTATCAAGATCTTGTGATGAATCCTTGCAGGAACTTGGACGAAGCTCGAAACAGGGCCTTGAGATATATCAGGCTGGAGGATGATAAGAAAATGCAAGAAAGGATGAATGCATCCTCAACATATGAACCAACTAACAGGAAGTCAGAATCCTCATACAAACCATATCGTTCTAAGCCATATGACAGGAATGATAGCAAAAAAGTGAACGCTGTTGAAAATGAGAATCCTGAGGAGTATCCTGAATTGTCAGAATATTGTTTTTCTGTTAATATACCTGAACTAATGTATGCTATGCAGGGTTTGGGAGATAAAGCCAGGTGGCCTCGGAAGAATCGACAAAAAGCTGATTGGAAGGATAAGTCCAAATGGTGTGCCTTCCATGAGGATTTCGGACATGCTACTGAGGATTGCATTGCCCTGAGGAAAGAAATAAGTTACCTACTAAGCAAAGGATATCTGAAGGATCTTCTGGGCAGAAAGAAGAATAAGGGTCAGGATATTGAGAAGGATCCTGAACGAGCAGCATCACCTCCCACCGACGCCAAGATAATTAACTTTATCTCAGGAGGGTCCGATATCTGTGGAACTTCTTATTCTGCAGCCAAAAGACATGCAAAGGAGGCTAAGGCCGAAAGGGGGAATAAGCCAACCAGGATATCGACCCTCACGACTGAGAAAATGATCACGTTCGATAGTGATGACAGGGATACTGTCCAGGATCCTCATCATGATGCTCTGGTAATAACTTTATATGTTGCTAATCACTTTGTACGCAGGATACTGGTGGATAATGGCAGCTCTGTCAACATAATTCAGCTGGAGACATTGAAGAGAATGGATATATCCCCGATGGATATCACTTCAAAGTCCACCGTGCTTGTTGGGTTCAGTGGAGAAGCCAGGAATACCGTGGGAGAGATAAAATTGCCTGTGTATGTTGAAGGAGTCAACTCAATGCAGCGCTTTTGTGTCATGGACTCCTTATCCTGCTATAATATTATATTAGGTAGGCCTTGGATCCATGATATGAAAGCTGTGCCGTCAACCTATCATCAGTGTATCAAGATCCCTACTCCTTGGGGGGTTGTCAAGGTGGAAAGTGATCAACAGGAGGCAAAGGAATGTTACTCATCCTCGATGAAATCCTCAACCAAGCCTAATGCAGCATAGCAATTAAAGATGCGGACCCAGGATATCGTGGAGGCTTCAGAGCAGGATGTAAAGAAAATTATCCTGGATCAGGATAATCCAGATATCTCGGTGCTCGTAGGAGCCAATATCCCTCAGGATATTGAAAATCAGTTAACTAACTTTTTGAAATGCAGGATGTCAACATTCGCATGGAAGCATGAGGATATGACAGGTATTTCTAAGGATATTATAACTCACAAGCTTGGAATTGACAGGTCTTTCAAGCCTGTCCAGCAAAAGAGAAGGAAGTTTGCTCCAGAACGAAACATAATTATTCAAGAAGAGGTTGAAAGACTATTGAAGTCCAAGATGATCAGGGAAGTCAAATTTCCCAAGTGGCTAGCAAATGTGGTCGTGGTCCAAAAGAAGAATGGGAAATGGAGAGTTTGTGTAGATTACACAGACTTGAACAAAGCATGTCCTAAAGACCCATTCCCTCTACCTCATATAGACTCGATGGTGGATGCCACTGCCGGTCATGAGATGTTAACCTTCATGGATGCATCCTTAGGATTCCAACAGATCCAAATGGAACCTTCAGACCAGGAGGATACTGCTTTCATGACACCAACAGGTATTTATTGTTATACTGCTATGCCCTTTGGTTTGAAAAATGCAGGTGCAACGTACCAGAGATTGGTGAACATGATGTTTAAAGACAAACTGGGGGACACCATGGAGGTGTACATTGACGATATGGTAGTCAAATCCAAGAAGGCTGAGGATCATCTCCAGGATATTAAAGGAGCATTTGATATCCTGGACCAGTACAATATGAAACTAAATCCTGCTAAGTGCCATTTTGGAGTGGGGGCAGGAAAGTTTTTAGGATACATAGTGACTAAAGGGGGTATAGAAGCAAGCCCGAAACAAATCAAAGCTATCCTGGATATCAAGTCACCATCCAACATGAAAGATGTGCAAAGATTAACTGGACGAGTAGCGGCATTGAACAGATTTATATCAAGATCCTCAGAAAAATGTAAGGAATTCTATGATATCCTGAAGAATAATAAGAGGTTCGAGTGGGGAGAAAAACATGAAGCAGCCTTACAGGAATTAAAGCAATATCTTTCAACCGCACGTCTGATGATGAAGCCCGAGGAGGGTGAACCATTATCCCTGTATCTTGCAGTATCAGGGAATGCAGTAAGTGCTGTTTTGGTTAAGGATCACGAAGGTCAGCAGTATCCTGTCTATTATGTTAGTAAAAGTTTATTAGATGCTGAAACTAGATATTCACACTTAGAGAAATTAATATTGGCTCTAGTTATGGCATCGACAAAGCTTAGACATTATTTTGAGACACATAAGATTCATGTTAAAACCAATTATCCTGTTAAGAATGTGCTTAGGAAACCTGAAATGTCGGGTAGAATGGCTAAGTGGTCAGTAAAATTAAGTGCCTATGATCTAATATATGAACCTAGAAATGCTATAAAGTCTCAGGCTCTAGCAGACTTTGTGGCTGATTTCAGTAGTGATATTCAAAATAAAGTAGACCTAGAAGTGCAACAACTCGAAGAAAATATAGAATCTTGGACACTATATACTGATGGTGCATCTAATGTAAGAGGTGTAGGTTTGGGTATACTACTAAAATCGCCACAGGGGGAGATATTACCCCAGGCTATTAGGTGTGAATTTCCTGCCTGCTAATAATGAGGCAGAATATAAGGCTTTAATTGCAGGATTAGAGTTGGCTAAAAATATGAATATTAGATATTTACAAGTATATGTTGATTCCCTGTTGATTACTAACCATTTCAATGGATCTTATGCAGTAAAAAGCGAAAAGTTAGCTGAATATCTTGAAATTGTTAAAAAATTAGCAGGATATTTCGAAATTTTTATACTTGAACAGGTACCAAGAGAAAAGAATGCTGAAGCTGACGCTCTAGCAAACTTAGGATCTACTGTCAGGATACCGGAGGGAACTCAGATACCAATAGTGCACATCCTGTATCCTGCAATGGAACATTTCAAATCTCAGGATAAAGAAGTAGCATGTATCCAGGATCCTGGTGATGGATATCCTGAGAAGGATCCTGAATCCTGGATGACTCCAATTGTGAAGTATCTTCAAGAAGGAGATATCCCAAAGGATGCAAATCCTAAGGCTTTTAGGATGAAGGTATCTCGTTTTACTATTATAAATAATATTTTGTATAAGAAATCCCTTGCAGGTCCGTACCTAAGGTGCTTGGAAGATCCTGAAACCAAGGAGGTACTTCAGGATATACATGAAGAAGACTGTGGCAACCATACTGGGGGGCAGATCTCTGTTCTCGAAGGTGTTGAGAACAGGATATTACTGGCCGACCATGAGAAAGGATGCCGCGGAGTATGCTCAGAAATGCGATGCATGTCAAAGACACGACAACATCCTGCATCAGCCTGCAGAACCATTATATCCTATCGTATCCCCTTGGCCGTTTATGAAATGGGGAATGGACATAGTGGGAAAACTTCCAAAGGCTCCAGGAGGAAAGGTTTTTATGCTGGCAAAGACAGATTATTTTTCCAAGTGGGTCGAAGCCGAGGCCTTTGTTCAAGTCAGGGATCAAGAAGTGGTATCCTTCATAAAGAGGAATATCCTGACCAGATTTGGGGTACCAGCTGAGATAGTTTGTGACAATGGCTCTCAATTCATCAGCAAAAGAACTACTGACTTTTGCAAGAGTTGGGGAATTAAGATGATTACGTCAACACCAGTGCATCCTCAAGCAAATGGACAAGCAGAATCCTCGAACAAGATAATCGACAACAATTTAAAGAAGAGGTTAGGTGCCAAAAAAGGAAAATGGGCAGAGGAACTACCATTTGTCCTATGGGCTGATAGAACAACTGTGAAGAATGCTACTGGGCAACCCCCATTTTCTTTGGTATTTGGGCCAGAAGCAGTGATCCCGACAGAAATGGTGATACCGACAGCTAGATCAAGCCTACGGGATCCTGAATCAAATCCTGAAATCTTATGTCAAGAACTAGATACTATTGATGAGACAAGAGATGCAGCAAAGCTAAGGATGGCGGCATATCAACAGAGAATATCCAGAGCATATAACAAGAATATAAGGACTAGAAGGTTCCAAGTCGGAGATTGGGTGTTAAGGAAAGCTTTTCAGAATACTACAAATCCTGCTGATGGAAAGTTGGCTCCAAAGTGGGAAGGACCCTATGAGATTGAATCGGAATGCGGAAAAGGAGCATACCAGCTTAAGAATATGGAGGGGGATATACTACCAAGATCCTGGAATGCTATACATCTCAAAGCCTATTTCAAGTGAGTTTAGAATTTAATTTCTAACTCAAGATGGTATGAATTCTGTCTCTTTTAAATATAATTTATTTTATTGAACCCAATACCAACTTAAGCATCGGAAGGGTGTTAGCCAAGCTAACGCCCACCTTAGTTTAAGGTTGTTTTGCAGAATACGCTTCGGGATATAGCTCCAGGATATACACTCAGGATACTTCGAAAGATTAGAGGATTGGCCCCCTCTCTCACGTTTAAGGGATCCTGATCCCTTCACAGGTTTAAACACCCCGCCTGGAGTGCAAGTTATCCAGGGATAGTTTAAGGTGGCGGGACCAGTTCATGTAAAAGTGGCTGACAATTTCGTTACTGTTGGCTATACCCTGGATCCTTAAGGTATATGAGGATTGATCACCCTCTCTCGCGAAAGGGTATTTTCATACTCTCTAAGGTTTAAAGGTTTTCACCTTTCTAAGTCTTGGAGTTTATACACTCCCGCCTGTAGATCACGAAAATTTGGGATTTTCCCCAGGATACTAAGGGTTTATCCCCAGTACATTAAGGGTTTATCCCCAGTGAAACTAAACTTTTTGACAAAAATTCCAAAGATATGAAAAACTACGATTGTGTTTACACACGTTCTTCTGTTGGTGAAAAGTCACGAAGTTTAATCATTAAGTGAAGAGATACTCAAGTGTGTCATATATTGATGCAATATCCTGCACAGACAGGGGACATCCATGCCGGCGACATTGCAAAAGATTCAAAGGTTGAGTTGGAAATTGTTGCCTAAGTGTTTCTGGTATGATTTATTATTTTTCAAGTCTTGAAAACCTTATCTAAACGATCTAAGTTTTCTAAAAAGTCATATTCAACCATGTTTTGTCTAACATTTAGAAAACATTTCATCAGTATCCTGACCAGGATATTTGATCAGGATATTCAAAACATACCTTTCAAAATAAAAACATAATAAATAAGACTAAAAGGTCGGTTTATTATTATTAGTCCAAAAGATTGTATTCTTGGTTTTGTCTCAAAAAGAGACCCATCCACCAAGAACACAATTAAGTTTTTAAAGCATATTTACATAAACAGTTGAAGGCTTCGTCCTGAAAACACAGGATCCCTCCACCTTCAACTGTCAAACTATTCTACTTGCAGGAAATTAAAATTGTTTTAAGTGCAGGACGACCAGATGATTTAGACCCTACAAAATACAAGTATCATTAAAGACAGACTAACCAGGATACAGGTTCAGTATATGTGTACGGGATACAAGATCTGGATACTTACCTTATTAGGGAAAGAGGTCATGGGCTCGATAGATTCCGTGAAGCCAAGGTCATCATAAGAGAAACCTTTGGCAGCAGCAACGGACGGCTCCTCTTTCACCAGAACAGGCTTGGGAAAGCTGTCAAGCTTCTCAAGATCGAAGAAAACATATATCCTTACCAGACATGTTGGAATGTCTAAAAAATATACCCGTTGGAATCAGGATATCCAACAGTTATATTTTTGGGGACAATTGTTATGGGTGAAATTCTGAGCCCATATCCTGACTTTATATCTTGATTTTCTATTAGTTGTATATGATCAGGATACCGGATCAGGATACCGGACCAGGATATTGGTAACATCCTGAGGCAGTATCCTGACTATTACTAACAATTTGCTTGTAAACGTTGGCTACAAGGGACTAACGTTCATGAAGACCAAGTCATCCTGAAGACCCGCTCAAATTGGTTAGGATAAGGACGTTGATGGCGGAAAAATAGCTCTTGTAACGGTCAGCATTGAAGATTGACGTGTTTTATGGAAAGTTACGAAGATTGGTCAAAGATATTAATGTTATAACGGTTATGGAAGCTTAAATCCCGGAGTTATAGTTGGAATGCGCATGGAAAACGAGTTGATACAGCCTGGCAACGTTCAGAAAGGAAATAATCTCAGTATCCCGGATTTTTAGCATAATATCCCATATTTTTAGCATAGTTAGTTGTTTCCTTTTACTATATAAAGGGGTGATCGGATCATAGGTAGAAACAACTTTCACACACACAATCTCTTATACACTCTTTCTCTCTAGCTGCAAACACTCACATTACACTTCCATTTGTATCGAATTTACATTGTAACACTTAGTCGATCCGTACCATATCCTGCACTGTATCCTGTTATTCAAGCAATAAGAAGAACAAGGCAGCCGACGATTGTCAGCTCCCGAGGTTTTATGCCGGAGATCTAGATTGATCAAGGGCTTTCCTCGTACATCACGTGTCAACCTTTACATTTTCTCTCATTGTTTGATCATAAATACAGCTCTATATCTTGAGCCGTATCCTGAAACTGTTTTAGCGAACAACTTAACCAACATATTTTTCACAAAGTATTACTAGCACACTACCTCACAAAACTAATTTGATCACTTAATTGCTTAGGTAATTTTTGACCAAAACACGATCTTTTCTACCTCATGCTGAGGACATAAGTTTTCCTTGATCAGTGCAACAAATTGTTCCCAAGACAGGCTATAAAGTAGGATCTTCCCCGTGGCTTGGATCAATGATCTCCACCATGCCAAAGCTTCTCCTTTGAACGATTGCGAAACAAACTTCACAATATCCTGCTCTGCACAACCACTGATGTCTACTACTGTGTCCATCTCATCCAGCCATGTCATACAATAGATGGCTCCTTTTTCTCCTTTAAAGTCCCTTGGTTTGCAAGAGACAAAGTATTTATAAGAGCAGGTCTTAACACGTGGCTCCTGATTGAGCACAATTTGTCTGGATGGAACACTTCTCTGATTTGAAGAATGATGAGAATCATTCTTATAAGGCGTATGTGTCTTAGAAGGTGGTTTTGTGTGAGGCACATATTGGGTCCCACTGCGAGTACCACTTGATTCTTTGAATTGTCTGTCAATGGCTTGAGTGACAGCATTATCTATCATTGTCTGTAAATCTGCAGCCGTTACATTCATCCTTGTATTGTCATTCCTCATAGTGGGATGACTGTTGACTTCATCTGATTTAGGCATGCTGAAAGTAGTTGATGATAACTTTGTTTAGAAGTCTATTATGGAACCATCATTTTCGATGATTCATTAACCAAGGTATAAATAGACCATATTTGCTTAATTTGATAATTAGGTTTATTTAAACTTTTCATTATAGTTAATCCAGTTATAAACTATTAAGGATACTGAAATGGCACAAAAGGCCTTGTCACGAGGACAGTTTTGAATTTATAAGCCATGATCTTATAGGATCGAGACATTAAGGTTTGAACATAGTTCATTACCTTTCTTGACAGGGAGTCAAATACTACAACTGTCTTTTGTCTTTTAGGACAATAGATATAGCCCGTAGGCATTTCATCACTAAGAGATGTTTATGATATGATCATCTTATTTGATGATTTGAGCCATGATTTCTAAATCACTAGGCTAGATAACAAAATTGGAAGAATCCAATATAAGAATGACTATTGTGATTTTCTCGAACCACATTTTCAAGAGTGTTAACACGTTCTTAGGTGTTAACAAGGATCTATTATCTTAAAAAGGCTTTACCATTGTAGCTATGTCTAAAACGACATGTAGGCTAGGTTATACCTTTAAGATTTTTCTTTGAGATATAATGGCAGAGCAATCATAAATTGAAATGACGTTCTTATTTAGGACATAATACATATGTATATGTTTAATACCAAAGTAAATTTCAAAAAGGAAACTTTTCATAGAAAGCCCTAAAGAATTACTGTAATTGCCCTAAACGGGTCTTAAACCAAGAAATTCGCCCATGCAGGGACTTAAAAGATATATTTGTCCTTATATGGACTACTATAGAAATGAAATATAACAAAGGAAGTTTCTTCTTCATTTTGTTTCTGAAAGTTTTCTCCTTGGTGCCCTGAGTGCGGTACGGATACTGAAGGTCTTTGTGGGTAGTCGAAATCTTCCATATTAGGAATCTTTGCAAAAGTGGAATCCAAGGATTTTATGGTTAATGAATAATACGGATCACGAATAAGGTCAGGACAGGTATAATCCAAGTTTGGGATTCCAAAACTTGGAGGTAAGAAATATGGGTCCTTTGGGTCCATAGATATAGAATTTGAAATATGGTTAATGGTTTCAATTGGTTTGATTTTTGGGAATGGGTTCAAAAGGTCATTTCTCCATACTGGTCGTACGCTTATTCGACCTGTAGTACAAAGCTTAACATTCTTAGACTTCAGGTTTGGAGAGTTTCCACCAATGGCAGCTTTGCTCAGCGACACGTTCCTGTAATTCACAAATATCGAAAACAATGTATACTTATTAGGGATGAGATCATTCCTAGTTCATGTCTAGACTCGGAAGTCAAGGAATGTGCTACTGTGTCATTGAGATTAAACACAAAAGGCTAGTGTTTAATTCACTCAATGTTGGCTATGATACCAACCTGTCACACCCCGATATTCCACGTATTACCGGTGGGCCCGGTGGGAGTATCGTGACGTAGTTTATATCATCATAGTCAAATAATCACAGTTCAATGCACAGCGGAAGTCTAAAGTAAAAATAATACAAACCGATTCGAAAGTATAATAAAATATTACACGATGGTTGTATATGGATCCACAGGCGGATCTTAAAACGGAAATATAAACATTGTTCAACAGACTTTAGACGTTTAGAACTTGCAAGATTCCTTATTAACGCCCCGAGCTCCCAGCCAATTTACGTACAGTACCTGTCACTTAATCTTTTTGGATAATACGTCAGTTTACACTGGTAAATACAATTAACTAACTCTTTTGAAAATATTTATGAAAATTGATTTAAATGCACAAGGCACAAATACTCTTTTATAACTTGGGACAATTATATTAATTACAATCTTGTATCAGATTTACATGTTTGTCCAACATTTAGGGCCGGTGTTAAATAAACCGAACAAGATTAATCGACACACCACAAATATAAACTCACAAGAAGTTTTCTCACGAATGAGTATAACTTTTACATACGCAACAGGCAGGTGTATGCCTACACCCCGTGCTTAAGTTGTGGCCATTTACGCTTTTTAAATGAGCCAACGATATCCAGGACACGGTCATTAACCCCCAATGTTATTTGTTATCAAGCAATATTGATTAAAACGGGATTATACAATTTAATCATCTCCGATTAAAAGGTTTCTACACCCGACCAAGCGGTAATAATTTACCGTATCCCAAGTCCGTATAAGGGAAAATGAGTTAAAAGTATTTACCTGAGCTAAAATGAAAATTTATCCTCAGCCGTATATTCAATCAGCAAGTACAAGTACTTCTACCAGGGCTCTCAATCTAGAATGAAGGTTTTATTAACCTATTAGATTCCTAACGGGTCTTATTTAAGTTGTAACTTAGACCGGTTAGTTTTAAGGAAAGGTTTACGGTTCAAAACGCAAGATTAAGCGAAGACCGGATTAGAATGTGATTTAGACCCGACAAGTATGAATACTTGTATAATATGGGTAAACTAAATACATTCTGGATTTTGAAATAAAAATGATAAGGTTTGACCCGTTTCGGTTAGTTTATGCAAACTAGTTACATAAACCGTACCGAGTGCGAAAATGCATAACGGTTAACCAAATGAGTCATGAACAAGTTCCACAAGTTAATATGCTTTTAATATGTTGTGATAACAGTAAGATATCTTCCATTATGCCCAAAACGAATTTAAAACCAATTTAAGCCCTGTAAGGGTATTTTGGTCATTTTAAAGTTTATAAAATGGGTTAAATAGTAAACTGAGGTTCTGGTCTAAATTATACAGTAAAATTATTAATTTTATCAAGTTACATCAGCAAGATATCATACATATGTGTGTTTAATCATTTATGGCCAAACTATGCACCGTAGGGGTATTTTGGTCATTTCACATATGGTTTAAGGTCAAATTTGGAAATCTGAGTTTAAGACTTATACTTAATGTTAAAGTATAAAAGTTTATTTTTAAAATCATTAGGTAATAAGTCTTAAGCGTTAAATATGGTTTTAAACCATACTATGCGCTTAATAAGCGTAAAAGTCGGTATTTGACGATATTCGTGTTGGTTAAGGAAATCTGAGGTTTTGATCAGTCTCAACTTGTTTAAAATAATTTATTTAATATATCAAATCAGTAGAAAAAGGTTTGGTATCAACATGATGTGTAAAACTCATTTTATTAACAAAATGTGACATGTGAGTTAGAAATGTGGATAGTCACTAATAATGGATGCATTCATAACAATGTGATAGTTGTTACTTTATAAGACAACTAATACTAAATAAGATATAAATGTTATAAAAATATATAAAATGTCATTTAGTAGACATAAATCAATATTACAGTGATAACAATATAATCTATATTATTTAAGTCTTATCTATACATATACAAATTCAAATATTAACTTCATAAAAAAATAAAAAACTAAAACAATGTTTTTAACTCATTAAAATAATTGTTTCGAATCATTCCTCATTTCTGCCATTTTGTATTTGCTGACTTCTCATTATGTAAACAATGGAAGAAGCGTTCAATACCATAACCAAAACTTAAAAAAAAATATCAACAAACCGATACACGAAGGGCATTTACTCAAAGTATTAAATAAGAAACTTTTCAAGTGGTAAGATATAATTTCTCAACTGAACGAAAAAAAGACATAGTATAGGGGTAAAATATGAAAATCTGTTTTTTTTCTTTTAAAATAAACCAACAAACTGATACATGAAGTCTTCATAGTAGGTGACCGAACAGTACAAAGAGACTATTCCATAAACGTCTGCTAGGTTTCAGCAAATTGTATACAAGATACCATTTCAATAAGTGTCACAAAATTCCAAAGGACATGTGACTATGACCATGGTTGCAAAAGTCGCTATACGCTCCCTAGTCGGTCG
Organism: Helianthus tuberosus; assembly: GCA_030545235.1. Taxonomy (NCBI): domain Eukaryota; kingdom Viridiplantae; phylum Streptophyta; class Magnoliopsida; order Asterales; family Asteraceae; genus Helianthus; species Helianthus tuberosus. The sequence goes on from CM060399.1 coordinate 19,998,294, forward strand.
AGTGGGGAGTTGAGAGTACTCGGAAATGCTAAATTATAAAGAAATTAGTTTTCGGAAGTTAAATATATGCTAAATAACATAAATATAATAATAATTATAACAAAATACATGAAAATGATATTCATTTAATAATATGATAGATATAGAAATTATGTTTTATTTATTTTTAAGTCAAATTCGACGTGAGTTGACCTACTAGATCCGATTTTGACCGATGTTGACCGCGATTTGTCAATTCCGAGTAATTAGAAGGAGTTGAAGAAAGTTGTCTCGACAACCTACCTTGGAGCAATTACTCGAAGAGTACTCGGACTTGGAAACCTTGTTTTATAACCATGGTTATGACATTATCATTATCTTTTCTCAATTTAAAATATATTATGATATGTGAAGTATCAATTAACATATGATAATAAGCAAAGCCAATGAACAGTAAAGGAGGACATTTGGGTAATTTCATCATAACCAGGTAAACATATGATAATAAGCAAAGCCAATGAACAGTAAAGGAGGACATTTGGGTAATTTCATCATAACCAGGTATTGCCACGCATCCAAAAGCTCGCTTAAAACCCACCGCCCCTTCCCCATTGCTAAAAAACCCACCGCGGGGAGAGAGAGAGAGAGAGACAGAGCATACGGGAGAGAGTATGAACGGACAAGCTCTGGTGGGCGCTGATAAGGACGATGATGGTTGATTCAAGGTAGCAGTGATGGTTTACAAGCGAGAGGAACACCGGCCACCTGATCTAGGGTTTCTGGAAGGGTTGGTTGTTTGGCAAGGGTTCCAGCAACTCTAACGAAGGTTTGCATGTTTCCAAACTAGTCAAATCTTGTATAACTAATTGTATGTTAAGCTTACATTTTTTTATTTGCCTGTAAATAAGGGTTTATTGCCGCTTTTCTGTACCGCCGCTGAAAAGCTCTGAAACCCTAATGAACAACTGATTCGAGGTAATTTGATTTATTTGGTGTATTTTGATTTACAATCAGCAATTGATATTTAGAGCGATTAAGGAGGAATGTTGTTTGGAGGTCTCCCGACTTCAACCGGGTTTGAATACCAAGGATGAATGGCATAGTAGGTGAATAAACTAATCTTCTGTTGTACGTTGAGTTTGTTTGATTGTTTGAGATTAGAGAACTGATGCTTTTAATTATATGAGAAGTTGTGTTAATTGTGATTGTGATTTTGCTGATGTTTGATTGAATTTACTTCAGGTTGAAATTTGGTATCTCCCTAAACATTCATCACTATCTTTGAAGGTAATCACATTGTTTCTTTGTTATTTAGTTTATTTTTCTTGAGTCTATATAAAGTGAAGTACAGGACACTATACATGTAAAAGAAACTGCCGCAACGCTTTACTTGGTAACAAGTTTAGGTGTTTTTTTTCTCTGTTTGTTTTTAGATCGACGGCCAGTAATGGTGTTATGTGCTTTGTACGACACGTATCCAATTTCATCACCCACGTATATTCGTGTCAAGATGTTCAGGTCAAAGAGGGAATAAGAAAATTGAGAAAGAGGAGGAGGAGGGGGAGGGGAGAAGTTCCAAGAGAAGGAGAGAGAGGAGTTCAAAGGTGATTCCATTCCAATTAAAGTGGATTTTTTTAATCGTGTTTCTATTAGGATACCTTCGGAGCGTTCTGATCATTTTGTTGCCGCTACATGTTAGAAAACATAAATAGAGTTTTTCTTCTAAGTAGTACAATATTTATGATTTCTTCTGAGTCTCTCGATTCTGATTTTGGTTGGCATGTGTTGCAGGTAAAGGTGACGTTTTAGTTAGGGTCGAGGAGAATCATGAAGGCTTGGTCATGGAGACAAAGCAAGCCTCTTTGGTTTTTTGAATTCTAGCTAGCAGGTTTGTTTTAATTTTCTAAAATAATTTACAATGCGACGAAGTAATACATTAGCTGTGAAAAATGCTATTTTTGTTTGTGTAGTTCTAATATGTTCTTACTATGGCTACATATATATTTATTTAATTATTGATTTATTGGGGGTCTTAATAAACTTGGTTTAGTTATATATTATACAAAGGTTCATTGAACTTGATTTATTTATATATTATACAAAGGCAAAAGGCAAAACAATAGGTCTGAAAAACGGTCTAACTAGGCTTGACTATGATCTATTGTTGACTAATGAAATGCAAAGACATGTATGTATATTTTTTGTTTTTACTGTTGGTTCATGATATGAGTCAAAATTTTATATATGGTTGCTTTGGATAATTTAAAAAAATCATGGATGCTATCAATCCACATGTTTTAAGATTTTGATTTTAGACAATTATATCTCTTTGATGTGTATTGTCATTGCTCACATTCTTTAAGATTTCCATTAGATGTTTTTTTAAAAGCAATTGCTTATATGATTTTAATCATATGTTTTTTTTCTTCTTAAATCAACTACAGTGGTTGCCCGTGTTTTTGGTTAGGTACCGTTATGAATGAAATTCGCCTCACAGGGCTGGGCTTTGGCTAATGCGCTTGGGTTTCTTTTTTTTTTGTTTTATGGTCTGTTTTTTTTAGTTTGGCTCTGTCTTTTGTTGTTTTGGTGTACTTCTACCCTTAGCAGCTTGCTAAGGCTGGGTGGTTGTTTCCTGTGGTAATAAAGTTGTTCTCTTAGCTGGCCGAATAAAAAAAGAATGATTGAAAGAAGAGTAGAAGCAGGAAAGGAAAGTACAGGATGGGTGTCATAGTTGATAGGTATAAATAATTGAATTGAGTGAAAGTATGGGATGGGATTGGTTGGACACACAGTTAGTAGGTATGAATAATTTAATGGAATTTAAGAAATATATGGGACGGGATTGGATGGACACACGATACAAAATGCAATTGAATGCTATCTGATAGTAGCACTCTTCACAGTCTATATCAAGCCTTTTCACCTTTATGCAGCATGAGGATTGTCTTGCTCATTTTAGAACTTATTTCCTGTTTGGATTGGGAACTTCATAACTTAGAGAATTTGATTTAATTAATGGTTAGTTTGCTACCTGTTCTAAGCGTTTTGCTCTTTTAGATGACGTGTTTATGCTAATTTCGATCTTTACCTCTTTTTAATCTGGAACAAAGACCGTTTATTTCTTGATCGCACGTTATGGTTCAAAGATATACGGTGAGTTTGTTTTTATAATTTAGAAGCTTTATACTACTCCATCTCTTCATGATTTATGCATTTTATTGAAGTGTTAGTATATGGGTGGGAATAATTAGGTTCTTGGTATAACAACCCTAAAGAAAACCGACACCCTCGAAATAATTTTCCGACACCCTAATATATTTTAAAATATCCCAATATGTCCCAAAATACACCTCATACGTGAAAACGGGCCCCGAATACCCTAAATATTATTAAAAATAAATAAAAAAACAATTTTTGGGTTTGTCGCGGGTCGCGTAAACCTCTTAAGGGTCTTACGCGGGCCGCTAGAGATCAAAGTTGTGACGCAGCCCGGTGATGACACGTGTCATCATCGTGGCGGGTCTAGTCGATGATCCGGACAATCATTCCCCTGAGATTGCTATACATCCAACTGATAATTTTATCAGTAGCTTCTGTCTTCTCAACAGTTACTACCTGATAAAAATCAGGAAGTTTTTCTCTTTCCTTCTTAAACCATTCGGGATGCTGAGGGGAGAAAGTCTTTCCATCTTCTCGTTCATACACAACTTCCTCTTCTAATCCCCATTCAATGAATTTTGCAGGCATTTCATCCCTGTCTATTTCTTCTTCGTCGCTCTCGTCTCCTTCAGTTACTTTTTCTGTTGACTCTAGACGCCTTTTCTTTGCTTCGGCTTCCTTTGCTTTTCTGTTTGTTTCTTCTTCCATGAATGCCTCGAAGTCGAAGACCTCCGCGAAGGAAAACATAGGCTCTATCTCTATCTTGGCACATATACTTTTCATCATTCTGTATAATTTTTCAATCCCGTGCTGTTGGAATCTTATGAACTTTGATTGTTTGGCTACATAAGCATTCATTTCTTTGTTTTTCTTCCGTTGATCCTTTAACTTTTCTCTCAAGATGTTCGTGTCATTCACTTGATTCTTGAGGAGGCAGATTTCTTTAGCTGAAGTTGGACCAATCTCTTTGTCAAGTTTATCATATAAATCTTGAAAAGGACGAACCCTTTGAGGAGGCACAGGAGGCTTTGAGATCCTTGTTGGTTTTACTTGAGGAAATCTAGAAGATCCTTCATCTGTTGACTTCTTCTTTGGGGGAGTTGACTTGCTTGCAGAGGTTTCTTCTGGATCGACTAGTAATGTGTCAACAAAATCATCCAGTGTTTGCACTTCTTCTGTTACTACCTCTGGTCGTTCAGATTCTGACATTTCTCGTCTTTTAAGCTTCTTTTCTCTCTTTTCCTTTTCTTGCATTTCATGAATTTTTCGCATGTCTTGAATATGTTGACGATGTTCCTCTGATTCGACCGCTCTGAAGCTTGCACCCATAAGTCTTTCTGGGTTTTCAGAGGATTTCTTCTTCTTTGGTGGTTCATCGTCAGCTGCTTGCTTTCCTTTTCTTTTTCCTTTCAATTGTTCTTTTTCTTTTTCTGCAGCCTCTTGCGCGATTCTTTGTTGTTTTGCTTGAACTGCTTCTCTGTACTTTCTATAAGCTTCTTTGACCAACGGCAGTCTCTCGGCAGTATACATCCAGTCATGTAACATCACCCATTCATTCATTTTGATCTCTGTGAATTGTCGACTTGTGGGAACATGAAAGGTGTAGAGGTTTCCATCATGCGGCGGATTTTCATATTGATCGTTGATCAGCATCTGGATGAATCTGGGATACATTGCCCAAGTCGGCCCTCTTACATTCTCGAGCATATAATTGAAGATTAGACCAGAGAGGTTGAACTTTTGATTCAAACACAAGTTTAACATTTCTGCCGACCACTCCAGATTCAGGCCGTCATACCCACCTTTATGATGAGCTAAGCTCATAGCAATTACGTGTACTATGAATCTCCAATCTCTTGTGAGCCCATTTCTTTTTATATCTTTCTTTTGACTAAAGTCTCCTACATATCCCATGCCACGAAAACCATCCAAAACATCGTCCTTGTTCAAGCTGATCGGATCTTGTGCGTTATCTTTCAGTTTCAGAACCTTGCGAATCTTTTCTTCAATTACGACTACTTGTTTGTTGTGGACTGTTGCAGATATCCCTCTGGCTTTGTTGATAGTTTCGGGTTTTGCAGTTTGCCAGAACTCTTGAATATGGATTCGATAAATGGGAACTTCTGTTTCAACCGCATAGCCAATCCTGCTTGACTGTATCCATCTTGCTTCATCTTGGAAATCCTGTGGTACTTTCTCAAGATTGATACTCTGATTATGCTTCAATGTCTTATCCCACTCGATAATTTTCACCATCCTGTTTCTGACCCAACAAACGAGCTAAGTTAGGAATTTTATGAAATAAAGATATAATATTTACAACGAGATATAAAAAAAATTTACATATTATATAAGAATAGTAAATATAGAAAATATTTACAAATATTTTAGTTTAAATAAGAGATAATTTGATTTTGTTATTTAGAAAATATTTACAAAAGATAAAATAAATTCAAGATTCAACAAAACAAAGGACAAAATCGCTGATAAACCAAAAGATGTCTTCGCTGATGGTCATTGCCGAGATCAAGTTATTTCGCCGACGACAACATCGGGTAAAGGGTGTTTTCGCCGGCAATGCTGAAGTGTCCCAATACTTAATTTCGCTGGCGGTTATGACACGAATCAGATATTTTCGCCGGTGACTGAAGCAAGAAAGAGGCGATTTCGCCGATAATAAACTTGAGATTTGAATTTTATTTCACTGAGAATCTCCGGCGAAGACAGAGTTTGGTCACGAAACACCTTCAGCGAAGACATTTGTCTAGGCCGACTTACCGGCGAAATAGATTATTTCGCCGGTTGCTCGAACTCGCGTTCGAGACTTTTGAGATTCCTAGATCCATGGTTATTTCACCACATTCATCGCTGCAATTAACCTAAATTCACCAACATCATCTATTTCTTGAAAAACCCCTCTAAAACCCACTAACTGATTTCAACGGTTGATCAACACCGATTACAGACAAGTCAAAACATGAATGAGCATTTTGAAATCTTAGTAGATCGGTTTAACCATTTACAACAAACCCTAAAAACTACTGATTCATGGTCATAAAATTTGAATTTAAAGTGAAGAACCAAAAATAAAATTCAAACTGTGAACCGTTGATCGAAGACATCAAACGATGAATGCAGAGGTTGTAGTTGATGATTAAGTCAGAAATTACCTGAAGATCTTGAACGAAAATGAATCTTGTGAGAGATTAGAGTGATTAACCGAGGATTAGAGAGAAAGATAAAGAAGATGGTTTTGAAAAGTTTGAAACAAGGTCGGTTAAGAGATATTTATAAGCGGTTTAAGGTACTTGGCGAAATTATTAATTTCGCCGGAATCTTTATTTCGCCGCTTCTGATTAAAACTTCCTTTTCAAAATCCAAATTTTAAATTCGCTCGTGAATTTCAAACTTTCTCGAAAAACATGCCCAGTTTTGTTTAAAACACTATAAATTACGAAATATTTACAAACAAGAGAAAATTTGGGCCATTTTGACTCCGAACTTCGTTTTTCAATCTTGGGAGGTTCCATTTTAAGCTGATTTTCTTGATTCTTTTGACGCTCGTCGACTTACCTGCAGAACATCATATTGCCAACACTTGTCAATATCTTATTTATTATTATTGTTAGCGAATCAAGGCACAAGAAAAACTGCCAGTATGTTTGTCCGCTTAAATCCATGCATCCTTCTTTCAACATGCCTTCGGAGAGCGCGATTATCATGTTTTCGGTAATATTGACAAGACTTCTATGGCCCCCACACAAGCTATTGAGAATAGAATCATTACGCCCGTGAGTCCCACATCAGGACATACCCCCGCGATCAAGGTATGCACAAAGGTTCCTCATAACAGGTGAGTATATTGGATTCATTCTTTTCAACGATAGAGTGGAGATCAGGTCAGTACTTTCGTACAGCAGAGATCCCGAAAACTACCGAGGGCGGAGACAGATACCAGATTTGGTACGATTTGATGATCGATAGTTTGGTGAACAGGTCAGTACTTTCGTACAGCAGAGAGACCAAACTAATCCATCTTAAGGTTTTGGCCATTTTTGGTTCTTATTATGAAAGGTTTTGGCCATTTTTGGCACTTATTACGAAAAGATATCATAGCGTCTAGGTCAGCATGTATCTGGATGCAACAGAAGAACAACTATGATATCCCTGAATGAAAAACCAATATAAAGACCCGAGATCTCAGACTTTGGCAATCTATCAACGCAAGATTTAAGACCATTAAGCCATATGCAAAATAACTAAAAACGTCATCCTATACAAAAAAAATAAAGACGATAAATAACGTCAGCGTAATTGATAACATCATTCTCCATTTTGACCCAACAATATCCCCCCGAGAATGATGCTATCAATTCTTCAAATGATCTTCAAAAATAAATCTGATGTCATCTTCGAATCTTCACAAATCGGCTAAATACCCAAAATCTTCATTGTCGTTTTCCCCCGCAAATGTAGACCCTCCTATATCTTGTCAATCAAAGCTCCGTATCTTATTAAAGATAAAATTGTAATAGGCATGTGATAGGGTTCGAACTCCAATGATAAAAATCAAATACCTAGCTTCATTGTGAGGATCTTCAATTTTGTCAGATTACATTTAGCTCCCGATCCACCACTGCTAAAGTCGCCATATACCATAAAAATCGACGCCCCACTCTTTGTTCGTGGCCCAAAGAAATGTATAAAAAATCCCGGCCCAAAACTGGTCTATACTCTAGGCCCACTAATAAACTTTTAAAACCTGGCCTAAAATTGAAATAACTCTTTTGGCCCAGAGATAAGCTTGTAATACCCGGCCCATCATTGCAAAGTCTATAAGCTGCAAGCCCAAAAAAAGAACCCATTCTAAATAAGCCAACTACATGAAACCTTGAGGCCTATTAAAGAATCTGGCCCACGTCCATTGAAACAAATATCTCTACCTAAACAAGTTGTTGGAACCCAACATTTATAAAACTGATTGGCCCAACGCCATGATATAATATCCAAACTAACCACCACGTAAATGCCAATCTGCCCAACTGTGGTTGCCCAGTTTAAAACAACCAAAAGTCCACCATAACCCAAGATGCAACCAAACCCATTATAAACCATATCATTAAAGATATTACCAAAAGCGCAGTCCAAATCAAGCGATATCATGTATAATACGGACATTCTTTTGTGACCCGATCATCCATTAAATCCAAACCATTAATAAGCATATATCGGGCCCACGAAAAATTAAATCCATACCTGAATCCATGTGCATTGCCCCATACATATTTAATATTGCATTCCAAAAAAAAGATCATCATGTAATCATTTGGTGGGGGCCAAGCCTATGCATCTTCCCAGTTCTACACCATTCTCTGTTTATTTTTGAACAACAATTTTTTTGGCCTGGTCTATTCGCACACGGCATTTGTCTATTTGCACACTAAAAGCGCCGCCCTATGGCCAAAGAGCGGCGCTTTGGAGTAAAGTCAACAGACAAGAACTGAGCCTGTCAGGCTTTGTCTGTTGACTTTACACCAAAGAGCCGCGCTTTGGCCATAGAGCGGCGCTTTGTTTTTTTTTTTTTAAATTTTGGGGCAAAGCGCCCCTCTTAGGTCAAAGCGCAGCGCTTAGGGCTTTTTTTAAATTTTTTAAAATTGTTTTTAATTCACAAACGCGTCGATAATAGTCTAAATTTTACGCTTTTTCCATTATACATCATTTTTTAATATATATGGACTATACTGCAAGTTCCAGATCAAATCCGTTACGTGTGATGTCGTGTTCCATTATATCGTATCATTTTGGTTTGAAAGCACAAGTACTCCTATGAGTAGTTTTATGTGTATCAGCCGCCTACCGTACATGTACATGACGTATTTTTTCATTAACTGTAGTATTATGATGTATATTGTCATTTGGTTTTTAACGTGATGTAACACATATATTGAACAAACACAAACGTACTCTTGGATTGTAAAAGAATTAACGTGATTATTATTAAACACATTTATCATACATCTTGAACATATGGGGTTGTGTATATCTTTCGGAATAAGCTTTCTAGCCGGATTGTTTTTCGTCAGCGTTCGCCAGATACTGTGGTTGGGAATATCTTGCTCTGCCAGCTCCAAGGAGTATGGCCAAAGAGCGGCGCTCTGCAGAGCAAGATATTCCCAACCACAGTATCTGGCGAACGCTGACGAAAAACAATCCGGCTAGAAAGCTTATTCCGAAAGATATACACAACCCCATATGTTCAAGATGTATGTTAAATGTGTTTAATAATAATCACGTTAATTCTTTTACAATCAAAGAGTACGTTTGTGTTTGTTCAATATATGCGTTACATCACGTTAAAAACCGAATGTCACCGACACGACCCAATCAGATTCAATACGCACTTGTACGACCCAAAATGACAATATACATCATAATACTACAGTTAATGAAAAAATACGTCATGTACATGTACGGTAGGCGGCTGATACACATAAAACTACTCATAGGAGTACTTGTGCTTTCAAACCAAAATGATACGATATAATGGAATACGACATCACACGTAACCGATTTGATCCGGAACTTGCAGTATAGTCCATATATATTAAAAAATGATGTATAATGGAAAAAGCGTAAAATTTAGACTATTATCGACGCGTTTGTGAATTAAAAACAATTTTAAAAATTTTAAAAAAGGCCCTAAGCGCTGCGCTTTGACCTAAGAGGGGCGCTTTGCCACAAAATGTAAAAAAAAAAAAAAAACCCAAAGCGCCGCTCTATGGCCAAAGCGCGGCTCTTTGGTGTAAAGTCAACAGACAAAGCCTGACAGGCTCAGTTCTTGTCTGTTGACTTTACTTCAAAGCGCCGCTCTTTGGCCATAGCGGAGCGCTTTAAGGTGTAAAAATAATGAGGACTGTGTGTAAATAGCATGACCCTTTTTTTTAAATGACACCATTCTCTATTTGTTAGGGCGAGACAACACAGCACAAAGCCCAAAAACAAATCCAATAATTTAGTAATCATCACAATCCAAAGAAATCATGCGGCCCAATCATTGGACGTATACCAGAAACCCTAGCCGCAAACAATATTTTCCAGCCGACTTCACCGGAAAACGATTTCCGATTCTAACATCAACCTTTTGCCATAAACCACCATGATAATAATCTTCTTCGATGAGCTGAACGACAACCACACTCGCACCAGTTTAACATCATCAATTAGACAACATATCATCCATCTCTGAGACAAATAAACATCATCGGCTAGCATCGTTGAAGACCATAGTTAACCGAAGCCACCACCATCAGCGATTACAACCGTATACACCACCGTTTAACCACTCACACCGACCATCCCCATTCACAACCGTCGGACCACCACCTACCCGACAACTTTCACAATACCATCTCCACCTTCGTGACATCCTGCTACAAAACTTAATCGCACCGCACAGCCGTAAATCACCGATAAATACCCACACCATGTCCGTAGGCACCTCCGAACAACCACCCTCACCGTAAACCACCTGAACCACTGTATAAGAGCATTCTCATCCAATCCATCAAATTATACATACATTCCACTAAAAAACAACTCCTATATCAATATATTTCCACTAAAAAACAACTCCTATATCAATATATTTCCACTAAAAACAAATACTTTTTCTCTCTCCTTTTCAATTAAATAATATTATCATCACATTTTTCTCTTTCCTTCACTCACAACCACTTTCAATATATATTAAAAAAAATTATACTGGGTGAACAGTGTCCCCCCAAATATACAGATGAACAGTAACATTTTCTCTCTCCTCCACTCACAACCACTTTTTTTACCCTTTACAATATAAAAACTCACCCTCACAAGTTTTGATGGATTGGATGAGAATGCTCTAACTTCACCAGAGGCCACTAGGGATAACCACCAACTTGTAAAACAACCACACCACTACCGTATAACTCCATACGCCACTACTCACAGCCGCTAGAGACCACTTTCTACATCTCTTTCAAATGACCAAATAAAGTCGCCGATGAGTAACACTAAACCATAAGCTCGCCAGATCTGAAACTACCTCAAAAATACAAATCTACAACCAATTTACGGTCTCCGGCGGGTTGTCCGGTGTAGATCCGTCCAATCCGAAACTGAAACGAGCCACCGAGGCTCTGATGCCAAATTGTAGATCCCAATATCAATCCGGATCACTGTGGTTGATTGTTTTAGTCCAAAAAACCTATTGATTAGGTGTTTATACTATGAAAAAGTTAAGAAGAATCAAGAATGAAGATGAAGCTAATGGTATGATGTTAGGATCTGAGTTTGTTTTGATTGTGTTTTACGTTTGAATTAAGATGAACAATGAATGAGAAATGCAGCGGAATATTAATGGAAACAAACTTTTCACAATCAAACAGGAGAATTGCTTTCAATACACATTTTCAACAATGAACCGAATAATTGAATTTATTTCATCAACGATTACAATTGCATGTATGCAACAAACTCCCCCTCAGCCTGAGCTCACAATGATTTGTTCGTACAGGAAGAAAGATGGTGAAGAGCTAATAGAACAGTACAGGGTACTGTTCTATTTATAGGCACGGACAAACCACTGAGGCATCTTAGCTGACGTCACCATGAAAGTGACATCTAACCTCCTAACAAACTCTAACATATGATCTATACAAGTACTGCTATGCTAACATCTCTTATTACAATATATTACATAAAGACAAACTTAACTACTGTTGAATCCTTCCACTGATGTGAACCCAGTAGCACTTGATATAACCAGCAGTGCTTGACTCATAGCAGTAGATTGAGCAGCAGGGCTTTAGTCTTCATTAGTCATTGACTTGATCAGCAGTTGTAGGTCAGCAGTTGTACCGATCAGTGGATTGGAGGTCATCAGATGTTGAAATAACTTTCAAGGGGAGAGACTTGATTACATAACATCTGGTTATTCTGGATTCACTGCTCTGATCCAGTTTTGGCTTTAATTATATGTTCCTCTGATAGGGTTCAATCCTAACAATCTCCCCCTGGAACAGATAATGCCAAAACTCTTCATTATTGGTAGATCTTTATTACCTCATCAACAGTTCCCTTATTTGCCCTTTGAGTTGTAACTCAAAAGCTAAGGCATCTGTGTAATCTTCATCCCTGCACAGTGGAAGATCAAGGAGATCCTGCAAATCTTCAAGACATAGGCCAAGTGCTTGTTCCCTTGTTATTTTCTTCCCTTCTCCACTAGACTTGAACATTGTCAGTACATGGGTCTGTTTGTTAGTTTTCCATTTTAGTACTTTTGAGTCTGGTGGGTTTCTTGGGAGATTTTTATTAGATGAGGAATTTGGTGATGCTGGCCTTGTGAAGACTGACTGAGCAGTGCTTGCAGGTTGATTTAGGCCAAGAGTTTCAGCTATCATTATCTTAATGCCCTTTTTTACAAGGTCATCTCCTGCCATTAATTCTTCCACTGTTTCAGTATCCAACTATTGTTTTCTTCTTTTATAGATGGCAGCATCAGCTGGAGCAGTGGATCTCCTAATTTGCAGCTTTGGTGGTCTTGTTGAAACCTCTGCTTCAGGGTAGTCAGGTTTTTATGGAACTTTAGGATCTTTCTTTCTTAATTCCTCCAACCTTTTGTAGGTGGTCCTGACTTTGTCTCCTTTCCATCTCATCACTTGATTTTTGGACCCATAATCAGCAGCAACTAATTCCTCTTTCATTCTCTTCAGCTCCAATGTCTTTTCAGGCACATTCTTCTTGTACTTTAACCAATCTGGAGGAGTGTGTTTGACCTTATTCTTAATCATTTCTTGAATCCTGGCTGCTTCTTTTTCAAGCTCAGGAATGGTCCACTCTTTGTACATATATTTTTCACCCTTATACTTCTTAAAAGCCATGATGTTTTCAATGTAATCTTTTCTCAGGGTTTCATCTGCTCTTTCTGACACTTGCTTACAAACATTTTTTGCAAACTGCTCCAATGATCTGACTTGTGTGAGTAGAAATTGATAATGCCTTTGAATTTCTTTATCAGTTTTTCCTTGTGAATTTCTTTTAGAAATATCCTCTGCCTGTAGACCTTTAATTTTCAAGTACTCTTCTATGTTGTTAGTCCTAGGATATCCTTCAAATGATGGCAACTTCCTTTTAGCAGGATCATCCTCATAGTAGAAGGATTTGATCTCCTCTCTGACAGCAATGAGTTCAAGAGGATATTGGAAACCTGCAAGAGTGAAGGCAGTGATTGGTTGTTGTACATGAGCTGATGAGAGAGGAACAGGGTTTGGGATATCAACAAGTGAAAGAGATTGTGAAGATGTTGGTGGTGGTGATGGAGAATCATCAGGTATAAAAATCCTTCTCCTTTTTATTGTAGAAGAGGCTGATGATGTTTTGGGTGGATCAGTGGTAGTGTTTTGAGTGGTAGAAGGTGGCTGACTAACAGTTGTTGAAACAACTGGTGTTTCAACCACTGTTGTCATTACAACAGATGTTGTAACATCTGATGTCTTCTGCTTTTTAGCAGGAGGTGATGGTGGTGAGGTTGTTTTTGGTGGTGAAGTGATTTTTGGAGGTGGTGGTAAGGCAGTGGTTGTGGTGTATGTTGAAGTAGTGTGTGTTGAAGAGATGGCAGGTGTTTGGCTGGCAGTTGTTGAAACTACTGAAGTATCAGCAGTTGTTGATTTACAACAGTTATTTGTGTTGCAGTTTGAGGTTTGGAGCCTTTAGTCGGTGGTTTGGAGGCATGCTTTGTAGGTCTGGATGGTATGTGTTTGGGTTGCCTCACTTGTCTAGTGGGCTTCTTCTTTTCATCCTTAGAATTTTTCATCATTCACAAGTTCAGAAGTACCCTGTGCATTCAGCTCTATGAAAGCTTTCTTCTCCTGTTCCCACCTGGCTTTATCCTTAGCCTGTCTATCCCTTTTTACACTTGCTTCTCCTTCAGCAAGTGCATTTGTGGTGAGATCCATCTTCTTACTACCATCTGGCAAAGGGATATTTTTAGTCATATTCTCTTTTTCTGATGCAATATAGAGCCCATCTTCAATTCCCTTCTTCTTCCACTGCTTGATTTTCTCCCCCTTTTTGGCATTATCTGGAGGGGGGTTATCAATGAAGAGAACAGTAGGAGGAGTAGTGCCAGTGGTGTTCAGTATGTGGGCCTTTATAGCCTTGATGTCAGCTTGGGTATCTTTGAACCTTGACTCCATCATATTTCTCAGCATTTGAACATGTTTATCATGCTGCTGATCAGCCATTTGTCTTTGTTGTTGGAGCAGGGGTTGAAATAGATTCCATAACTCATTTACAGTAGGTGCTTGTGGTAGAGCAGATGCTTGAGCTGGAACAGCAGTGGGTTGCACCTTTTGAACTTTCAACAACTGTTGCAGCATTTCTTTGATTTCTGCAACAGAAGTATCTAGTTTGTCAATTTTCTTCGTCAATTCTAGGTACTTTAAATCATCACCCAACTTAATGGGATCATCTGATTTCACACTAACAGTGGTTGTAACAGTGGTTGACTCAGGGAATGTATTCCAATAGTCATCCACTGATGCCTCTTTTTCTTGGTTCTGGGGACTTCTTCCCTCAACACTTGATAACCTTTTGAAAGGTACCAGTGGTCAAAACAAACTCAATGGTGGTTATCAGAGGTGCTATAGAAGGAATTGCCTCCAAGGAAGTCTTATTGATGTAACCACTGTCCAAATGTAAACCAGTGGGTTCAACATTTGTAGTGGCTGCTTCACTTGGACTACCACCAAGAGTTACATGTAACTCAAGGGGTGTAACCTCCTCAGGTCTTGTTGGTGGGTTAGAAATGAATGATACATCAGACCTAGTCACTTGTTGGAGTATGTTCTCATTGACAGGAGAGTGAGAAGGACTAGTTTGTGCCTGGTTCAAATCAATAGCATCCAACAATAATTTTGTAGGTGGGGGAATTATGGAGGTGAGGTTGGGTGTAGAAAGAGAATTTGCCCCTGGCATTGGGATGTGGATGATGGAAGCAAGTGATTCCAGAGCATCATATTGTGGTGTCCCTATTTGTACAACCTGTTCCTTTTGAGAAGAAGCAGGAGGAGTTTCAAGCATGGGTTGAGATATTTCTACCAACTGCTGTGAGGAAGTAGCAGCAGTGGTTTCTTTTGACTTTTGTGTTGTCACTGGCAGTTGCTCTGGTATCTCATCCTCCAGAGTTGCCTTTTTGGTAGGTTTAGGGGGCTTTTGAGATTTTTTTGGCCTTTTGGTGATTTTAGGTGTGGGTTTCAAAGCAGTTGTTTTATTGCTATGATCACCTGGAGCAGTGGGCTCAGCAGCAGATACCTGAGGAGCAGTGGTAGCTGCTAAATTCTGCTCAGGCACCTCTGCTTGTGTTTTGCAAGGTGTTGACATTCTTGTAAAAGTTTCAGCAGTTAAGCTGTTTATTTGAAAAGATGCACCTTGTTTTATTGCAGAAGCATCATCCTTACCAAATTTCTTTTCAAAATAGTAACTTAGAAATCTTAGAAAAAGTAAGAATGGCTTTTTATCAACATTTTTAACCAAATCATTAAATATTTCCTGGGAGTAATTGAAATTTTCATCTTGAAGAATAGCATATCCCAGGTTTTGAATCTTTAATGGTATTTCATTAAAAGAAGTGGTTTTATTTGAAACACACATAAGCAGAGTATGGAACAAAAATCTTGTTGCAGGTGGAAAATTACCTTTTTGTAAGGTATCCTTTTTAATTTGTTCTGCATACCCCCTTCCAAGGAAATCGGTTTTAACTCATTTTTTGGAAAAGAAGTTTTACCTTGCTGATCATTGAGTTCAAAGACTTCCGAGATGGATTGTGGTGTGATTTTGACAGGTTTACCCATTAGAGAAGAGTTAATGGCTATGACATCCCCGCCTTGTTTGTCAAGGGTAATATTCTTCCAAAACTCTCTTTGGGTGTCCAAGTAAATTGGAGCATCTGCTGTTAACAAAGTTTTGTACTTTGATGAAGACATGATGGCAATGATGGAATCGAAAGCATCGGTGGTGCTTGGTTTTGTAAGAAGACCCAGATAATTGTGTGGTGATTTGTATGGGATTTCAATAGGTGTAGCCTTTTGAGCGGCCTTTTTACGAGAAGATTTTAAAGTGGGTGTTGAAGATGACTTCGATTTTGTCATTTTGGAGAAGACGATCGAAGAAGTTTGTGAAGAAATTTGAGGAAATGAGATGAGAACTGCTTTGAGAAAGGAATTTTTAAGAACTCAATTCGACAGTAAAACCCTGTTTGGGGTTTTGAAGGGGGTTTTATAGAGAAAAAGTGAATGCTGACGTGGCAGCGGTTACAAAAGATCTGACCGCTATGTACTGTCCACGTGCCAACCCCTGATGAGATGAAGGACAAATTGTCTTTTATGAAGACCACTGATGGAACAAGACCAGTGGTTGTAATGGTAAAAATGAAAGCAGTGGGTGATTTTTACTATCAGTGGATAGCACATCAGTGGATAAAACACTAATTTTGAACAACAGTGTTTATCAAGAAATGAGAGAACAGGGGTTGACTTTCAGCAGTGGACAGTGTTTTCAGTAGAACAGACCTTTGAACAAAACAGTGGTTATGGCAGACTTTTAAGGATTTTAATGAAAAGTTCATTTTTAGCTGTTTTTAAGGATGAATTTTTTATTTTCTGAAAACATTTTAATGCTTTTATTCATAGAAAAACAGGATTTTGCCTGTTATTCCATGTTTAGCATGCCAATCCTAGAGATCAAGCTTTCAAAGGTGGATGTGTCTAATGCTTTGGTTAGCACATCTGCCAGCTGATCCTTAGTTGGAACATGGTGCAGAGAAATCAAACCTTTTTCATAGCAATCCCTCACAAAGAAATGTCTGATGTCGATGTGCTTGGTGGTTGAGTGGGAAACTGGATTTTTGATGATATTTTCTGCTGCCTGGCTATCCAACATAAGTGGTGTCTTTAAGGCAGTGATACCAAAATCCAGCAACTGATTTTGAAGCCAAAGCAGTTGGGCTGTACAGCTTGTAGCAGCTATATACTCTGCCTCAGCAGTGGATGTGGAAACATGTAACACCTCGTAAATTTATGACCAATAATATATCAACACGTGTCATGGACTTTAAACGTGTAAAGAAGTGATTTTGAGGGACTAAAGTTGACAAAGAAAGAAACTACGTGAATAAAAGGGTTCAAAATGACAACAATGGATAAATGTACCTTTCAATAACCCTTCACGATGTTTATACCATTAAACGAATGAATTATGGATCATACCAAGCTAATTGTGGAAGAAAGTGAGAGATTACAAACTACAGGGGTTAAATATGTCAACATGTTTAAAGTATACCTCTTAGTGACCTTTTAACGAACCCGAATCTTTGTAACGATAAATTATACTCACTAGAATACGTGGTAAAAATTTCACAAGGTTTCGATAAAGTATGAGAAAGTTATGATAATATTCGTATACGAGGGGTTAAAAGCGTCAACGTTGAAATTTATGACTTTTCGGGTGAGCAAAAAGTTAACCAAGGACTTAACAATGTTAGGTTATGTCTTGGATCCCTTAAAAGTCAAGTTGGAGGGCAGAAAATGCAAGAAATAAACTTAAAACCACGTTTACAAGGACCAGGGACCTAAAATGCAATTAATGAAACATTTTTAACTTGTTCCCGAGCCTCATACCGGCCGCGTAAGGTATGTATGGATCCTTACGCGGGCCGCCTGGGACTGCCAGTGACAGATTTCACCTACAGATGCAAGTTTCAGGTCTGTAACCTATTTAAAAGCTTGTTTTTATATACCAGGGACTCCTCCACACTGGTATTTCATGCACTAGGGACAGTTGTGATGATCTGAATCCATGCATAGAGTTGCTTGGCGTGATCTAATGGCATCAAAACTAATATATAAGGAGTTCGTTAGTTGCAACACTTCACATATTCACTTGCAAACTTTCACAAGCTTATTTCTGGAGCTCTCTGGTCAGCTACCAAGTTTTCTTAGGCTTCCTAATCGAGCATAGGACCTTTGTAAGTGTCCTTAACATTCCTTAATTCAGTTTTGCTTAGTTAATTAGCTTAAAGTCAAACCGTCGTAATTAAGGTTTGACTTCGTAATTAATCATAATTTGTCTAGTCAAATTTCAAATTGAAAGTACCTATGATTTGGTAATTATGTGGGCAATAAACCCTTAAAAGGGCACCCTCTGATTCCCACTCTAACTAGGTCAATTGTCGGGTCAAAGCTAATTTCAAAAAGTCAACAGAAAGCTTATTTTCAAATTAATGCATAATTAACAATGTAGAAGCCATGCAACCTGTTTTATCACTAATATAACTTGGTAATTAATCTAAGAACATGTCTAAACATGTTCAACCCGACAATTTTCAGTTTAGGCTCGGTTCGGAACCGAAAGTCGCATAATTTGACTTCTGCTTTGACTTTCAGTTCTGACCCGTTTGAGCATAGTTTAGAAATGCCTTAGAGCCTTATTAGGACCAGGTTTCATGTTAGTATAACCCTCTGTGATTATACAACTTGGTTCATTAGTTATCCGATTCATATGCATGTTTTCGTTAAATGCTTAAATGTTGACTATTATGCCCTTTTGACTATAAAACATGATTTTTGAAAAAGAAAAAGAATAGAAACCTTCATTATTGATTTATAGAGTTGTCCCTAAAATTTGACATCCGTTTGAGGTCTAGATTAGGAGTTATGCTCATTAGCGTAAATGAAAAGCTTTTTATTAATTAAACGGCGTAATTAGCATAAAGCCTATCTAAACCCAATTTTTTATACCAAAATTTTTACCTACTGATATAAAATAATATTTTGGGATTTTTGAAGATTTTTATTTATTTTTAGGCTGAGCATAACATAGGGTTCTAAGCTTAATTCGGTAGTTGTCGGTTTTGCCCTTTTGGGCTATAAAATGAGTTTTACAAATTATTTTGATACCAAACCTTTTCTACTGATTTTATATGATAAATAAATTATTTTAAGCCTTCGGGAATAATAAAAATATCAGCTTTTCTTATAAAACCCGGAAATAGCTTAAAATCACCTTTTAAGCGTTTTTAACGCATAGTATGTATTAAAACTATTTTAAACATATAAGTTTTGATGCCTACTGATATTTTCAGTAAATTTTTATATTTTTAACAGTAAGCAAAAGTTTTAAACTCAGATTTCTAGAATTGACCTTTTAGGCTTATGTGAAATTACCAAAATGCCCCTACGGTGCATAGTTTAGTTATAAATGGTAAATTTCACATATATGTAATACCCTACTGATATTACCTATTAATTTATGTGTATTTACTGATTATATCAGACCTGAAACTCAGAATCATGTTAAATCTCTTTTATAACCTTTTAAATGACCAAATACCCCTACGGGGCATAGTTTGTGTTTAAATCTATTTTGGGCATAATATAAGATATCTTACTGATATCACAACATATTTAAGGCATATTAACTTAGGAAACCTGTTCATGAATCATTTGGTTACCCCTTACGCATTATTCGCGTTCGGTGCGGTTTATGTAACTAGTTTGCATAAATTAGCCGAAACGGGTCAAACCTTATCGTTTTTGTCTCAAAATCCAGAATGTGTTTAGTTTACCCATATTACACAAGTCTCCAAACTTGTCGGGTCTAAATCACATTCTATTCCGGTCTTCGCTTAATCGTGCGTTTGAACCGTATCTTCCTTTAAAACTAACTGGTCTAAGTTTAGGCTTAATTAAAGACCCGTTAAGAATCTAATAGGTTATTAAAAAACCTTTGTTCCAGATTAGGGGACCCGGTAAAAGCTACTTGCACTTGCCGTTTGTGAATTTTATTTGCTCAGGTAAATACTTTTAACTTATTTTCCCTATACGGGCTTGGGGTACGGTATATAAAATACCGCTTGGTCGGGCATTGAATTTTTAATCGTATGAAGGTTACTTTATTAGAATGTCCCGTTTAAATTGTTTTGTTTGCTTAAAGCCTTTGGGGGGTTAATGACCATGTCCCGGATATCCTTGGCATCATTTTATGAAATGGCCAGGACCTAAGCACGGGGTGTAGGCGTACACCCGACAGTGCATAGATAAATAATAAGGTATAACCGCCGGTTTCGGGAATAACTCGCCGCGGGACTATATCATGTGGTGTGTCTATTAATCTTTAACCCGGTGTCAATCCAGGCTACTGAACGTATAACAAACATGTAATTCTTTTACAAGTTTATATATAAATAATTATCCCAAGTTATAAAATGTTTTGTGCCTTTTGCATTCAAATCAATTTTCTAAACCTTTTCAAAATGAGTCAGTTAATTGTATTTACCAGTGTAAACTGGCGTATTTTCCCAAAAAGGTTAAGTGCAGGTACTACTCGAAATAGGCTGGCCTCTCCTTAGCATCAATAAGAGTCTCGCAAGCTTGGATGCATTTTAAATCTGATGAACTATGTTTCCTTTTTATTTGATCCGCTTGTGGATCCTTTACAGTCCATTTGTAATACTTTGATATTACTTATATTCGGTTTGTAATGTGATTCACCTTTTGCTTCCGCTGTGCATTTAAAATTGTGTTGTTTGACTATGATGATATCAACTACGTCACGATACTCCCCACCAGGCCCACCGGTAATACGTGGAAATATCGGGGTGTGATAGGTTGGTATCAAAGCCAACATTGAGTGAATTAAACACTAGCCTTTTGTGTTTAATCTCAATGACACAGTTTGCACATTCCTCGACTTCCGAGTCTAGACAAAGAACTTAGGATTAATCCCAATTTGTTTTATTTCTAACTTTGTCTTTTATATTTTCTTGTTGTATCCTTTGTTTGTTTTGATAGGTCAAATGATGCCACCAAGAATGAGAGGGAGAGGAAGAGGCAAGGGGCCACTCGTCGCCCCGAATGATCATGAGGCCGGGCCTTCGCACCGGCGAACACCGTCAGATTCCCTTAGCCGGAGTCTTCAAGATAACTGGAGGACCTATATTGAACCCGCAAGGCGCTCAGTTTCGCTGTGCTCCTCCCCTTCTTTTCTAAACTCCTTTGGGCCTCAGTCTGAAAACAAGCCCCAAAATTCCCACCATTCTTATATACCTCTCCAGGGCCACAACTTACCTTTTGATGACCCAACGCCCTATTTCCAAAGCCGGTTCAACCCGGCAAACTACATTGAAGAACCAGTGGGTTTTAACCCATTAGGACCTGAAGACCACCTCTCGGGCGACCATGCGATGGACATGGACGAGGACACCGATCCCGCAGAACCACCGTCCGGAACCCCTACGCACCCAATCGAAATTTCGGATGGGTCACCTTTTCTGGTATCACCTTATAATGGTCCCGATAGCTACGAGGAAAGGTTCAACCAGATCGACTGGGTGTTTACTCCCAGTTACCACAACTCACCGCAGCAGCAGCAGCCACAGCAGGATCCCTCCGAGGATTCCCATTTTGTAGCGGTCACTCCGCCACCACCACCAGTACAGCAACAGCCTCCGAAGCCACTGAGGTATAGGAGAACAACCGCACGGATGTCAGTGCGAGGGGGAGTCCATATCAGCACTCCTCGACCATCTAGTGGCAGCCATTATCCGACACTATACGAAGACCCACAGATGGGTGGGCCTTCGAACCCTGTTTCCGAGGTGCAGTCTGGGCTGGTTGCACCGCCACCAGTGGGTTTTAACAACCCGATTCCTATATACGCCGGTTCAGCGGCGTACAACCCTTTTGAGCAGCCGGCCCACACCAACTACAATTACGCCGAGGCTGACCCATACCTGGTAGCGGCAGCAAATTACCATGCTCTTCATCCCAAGGGAACCTTTGGAATCCCATATCAAGCGGGATATCCACACTATGTGTACCCACCTTATGGGTATCAACAACCGCCACCTCCTCAACCTTCGTTGTTTCAGCTGCCCCCGTAGCCGCCAGTGATATCACCACCGCAGCATCAGGAGATTGTTCACAGGTTGAATCAGGTGCAGCAGGAGGTTCGGGAAGGGCGTAGGCAAAACCGAGGAATTTTCAAGGGTTTAGCGAGCTTAATCAAGGGAAAGAGCAAAAAGGATCATTAAATCCTTTATTTGTTTGTTTGTTTTTAGTGTTGTAATCATGTCCCTGCGTGGACATTTGTTTCTGTATTCAGGCCCTGCGTGGGCATATCTTTCAGTATTTCGCCCCTGCGTGGGCATGTTTTTTCTGTTTAACCCCTGCGTGGGTATGTTAGGTTATTTCGCCCCTGCGTGGGCATGTTATTACTGTAGAAGTCCCGTTTGGGGCAAATCTGTACTAGTTAATTTTGGTAGTGGAATGGTTTAATTTAAATTTTCATTTTTGCTAAGTTATATGCATAAACATAAAATATGAAATAAATGAAAATATAACATTCCTTTTATAAGACCTACCATTTTAATAAAATAATAAGAATCTTAAAAGTAAAACCTAGCCACATGTCATTCTAAATATTGCCAAAATGGTAAAACCTATTTAAAAGATTCAAATCCTCGTTAACCTCTGTAAACATGTTAACATTCCTGGCAAAATGTGATTCGATAAAAATCACATAAGTCATCCTTACATTGGATTCTTCTATTTTTTTTTAATATTAAACATCCAATAGGTATGTAATGCCTACGGGCTATATTCATTGTCATATAAGACAAAAGACAGTCGTGGTCTTCGACCCCCTGTTAAGAAGAGGTAATGAATTATAATTAGAACCTCAATACCTTGATCCTATAATATCATGACTAAAAGTTTAAAACCGTCCATGTGACTAGGCCTTTTTGCCATTAAAATAATTTAATTATAACTAAGGATTATTATAATGAAAAATACTGAATATATATATGCCTAACAAATTAATCGAAATGGTTTCTTAAATATCATGATTAATAATTATCTAGAATGATAAAACTGTTAAAGACCTCTGAGTAAATTAAAATCATTTATCTTATGTAGCAATCAAGCTACATGGCCGGGTCTGATGAAGCCAACAACCACCCCAGAGATAATCATGACACTTCCAGAGTCAACATAGCAGGAGCAGAACTACAGACATTGATAGATAATGCTATTATGCGAGCTCTGGATAGACAGTTCAGAGAATCCAGTGGTACCCAGGTCAGGACTCAGTCAGTACCACACTCTAAACCACCCTCTAGAACTCATACCGCTCACAAAAGTGATTCTCATCACTCATCAAACCAGAGGAGTGTTCCATCTAAGAGAGTTGTGTTAAATCAAGAACCATGTGCTAAAGGTTGCACTTATAAATACTTTGTCTCCTGCAAACCCCGGGATTTCACTGGGGAGAAAGGAGCAGTCGATTGCATGTCATGGTTAGACGAGATGGACACTGTGGTAGATATCAGTGGTTGTGCTGATAAGGATGTGGTAAAGTTTGTATCTCAGTCATTCAAAGGTGAGGCACTAGCGTGGTGGAGGTCTTTGATTCAGGCCACTGGGAAGATCCCATTGTACAATCTGTCTTGGAATCAGTTGGTGACGTTGATTAAGGAAAACTACTGCCCTCAGCATGAGGTTGAAAAGATTGAATCTGATTTCTTGTCTTTGGTTATGAAAAACCTAGATTGTCAAGCCTACCTTACGAGCTTCAACACTATGTCAAGAGTGGTTCCGTATCTTGTGACTCCGGAACCTAAGAGAATAGCTCGTTTCATTGGGGGTTTAGCTCCAGAAATCAAGGCCAGTGTGAAGGCCTCCAGACCAGCTACTTTTAGGTCTACAGCTGATATATCATTGTCTCTTACTTTGGACGCGGTCAGGCAAAGATCACTCAGAAACACCGATGCTGAGAAGAGAAAGTGTGAGGATGAAAACTCATGACGGTCAGACAAGAAGCATAAGGGAAACAATGACCACAAAAAGAGTTCTGGAACTAAAAAGGATGGTCATGAGTCGGGCGATAAGCCCAAGCGTAAAATCTGTAAGAAGCACCATTTTGGGAGGTGCAGATACGAGTCAAAATCCCAATCGCAACCAAGGCCTTGTGGGATTTGTAAATCTTCTGAGCACAAGACATTGGACTGTAAGAAAATCAAGGATGCAACGTGCTATAACTGCAATGAAAAAGGGCATATCAAGTCCAACTGCCCAAAGTTTGCTAAGAAGGCTGAGGATGGGAAAAAGACCAATGCTAGGGTCTTCCGAATGGATGTACGAGAAGCTGTTCAGGATGATAATGTGATAACAGGTACCTTTCTCATAAATGACGTTTATGCAAGAGTGTTATTTGATTCTGGAGCAGATAAGTCATTTGTTGATGATAAGTTTTGTAAGTTGTTAAATCTACCTGTTAGAACCCTAAGCATAAAATATGAGGTTGAATTAGCCGATGGCACCATAGAAACCGCATCAACTGTATTAGATGGGTGTTTCATATCCATTAGGAACCACTATTTTCCCTTGTCCTTACTTCCTTTGAAATTAGCTGGTTTCGACATAGTAATAGGCATGGATTGGTTATCTCATAACCAAGCCCAGATCGTTTGCAACAAGAAGCAAGTGGTGATCAAGACTCCGTCTGGTGAACCACTTACCATTCAGGGAGATACCCAGTATGGACTGCCTGAGCAAGTGTCTATGCTCAAGGCATCTAGGTGCTTGAAGAAGGGTTGTGTCATTTATATGGCACAGGTAACTATTGATGAGCAGAAGCTCAAGATTGAAGATATCCCTGTCATTTAAGAATACCCAGAAGTTTTCCCTGAAGAACTACCTGGTTTACCACCAGATAGGCAAGTAGAGTTCAGAATTGACATTATACCTGGAGCAGTACCTGTTGCAAGAGCACCTTACCGGTTAGCCCTAACTGAGATGAAAGAATTAAGGACTCAGTTAGATGAGTTGTTGGCGAAAGGTTTTATTAGACCTAGTTCATCTCCTTGGGGAGCACCAATCCTGTTTGTGAAGAAGAAGGATGGATCGATGCGTCTATGCATCGATTATCGCGAGCTCAACAAGGTTACTATCAAGAATTGATATCCATTGCCCAGGATCGACGATTTGTTCGATCAACTTCAAGGGGCGCGTTATTTCTCCAAGATCGATTTGAGGTCAGGCTACCATCAACTGAAGGTTAAAGATGAAGATGTGCACAAGACTGCATTTAGGACTCGTTATGGTCATTACGAGTTCTTAGTGATGCCTTTTGGGCTCACTAATGCACCAGCAGCGTTCATGGATCTCATGAACCGTGTCTGCAAGCCATACTTGGACAAATTTGTTATCGTCTTCATTGATGACATTCTGATTTATTCAAAGAATCAGGCCGACCATGAGAAGCATCTTCGATGTATTCTAAAACTACTTCAACAGGAGAAGCTTTATGCCAAGTTTTCAAAGTGTGAATTTTGGCTTCGCAAAGTCCAGTTTCTTAGACATATAGTTAGTGAGTGTGGTATCCAAGTGGATCCCGCTAAAGTTGAAGCTGTTATTGTTGATGCATGGAATGTCTGTTGACTACGTCTACTTTAAGTCTTAGGTCAAGATAGGTCAACATAGGGTCTTGAAAATCAAAATCATGTATTATGTTGATAGGTTCGCTTTTGTGAACATGTGTTGTCATAGGTTCGCTTATGTGTCAGATAGGTCCGCTTATTTGTCATATAGGTAGGTCCGCTCATATGGCAGTCCATATAAGCGAACCTGATCACACTATAAATAGGCAACATGAGCGAACCTGATATGATTATTGATGTACGTTGGAGCGAACCTGTTGAGAGCTTTTGGGGTTGAAACTCTGTCAAATTGTAATCAGAAAGCTTTAATAGAGAGGAAATTGAAAGGAATAGCTGTTGTAACTTCATTTACGTTGATTCCGCCTTCGTACATGAAGATGAACGTTCTCAACTGACTGTTTAGGGTCGGAACACGGTCCAACAAGTGGTATCAGAGCTCAGGACGAGGAGTTCATACTACTACAGCTTGATTCTATCGAATTCTCTGATTTCTACTCATTTTCTCTCATACTTTTTCGAATTAAACTGGTTCCTACGGTTGAAATGACCTGATTTTTGAGTATATTGTGCGTAACATACAATTAACAAACCCTAGAAAGTTTCAGGTTAAAACACGGTTTAAAAATGGTTAAAATTGGGTAAAAACATAGGTCCGCTTTTTCGGACATCGATAGGTTCGCTCGAAATAACCATTTAGGTTCGCTTTTACGGTACTTTCACTCGAAATAACTGAGTAGTTCCGCTCGAAATTGCTAGTTCCGCTTATACGATTTGAGGAGATCCGCTCGAACGAACCTTGTAGATCCGCTCGAACGGACATTGTAGATCCGCTTATTTGATCATATACTGGTTCGCTCATTTGAACATTGGAGGTCCGCTCATCCGGACATATATAGTTCCGTTTATTTGAACATCTTGCACTTTCGCTTATACGAACACTTTTGGTTTCGCTTATTCAGACATACTCAGTTTCGCTTTTCTGTCACATTTCTTAAAAAAAAAAAAAAAAAAAAAACTTTGGAAATTTGTCTAAGTGTTTGCTGATTTTGCAGGTACATTCACGATGGATGATATTTTCTTGAATCCGTTCAGCGACATGTACGCGTTCACAAGAAATTTCGGAAATAATGATACTTCATCAAGCAAAGAAAATGAGAATCCACCGCAAGAAAAGAAAAAGGAAGCTTGGGAGTTTGAAAGCGCATTCTGAACGTTCAATAAACCTCCAAAGCTAATGGCTATCGAGGAATACAGTCGGTGGTCAAGAAAGTTTGAAGATTGGTTGATGGCATTTGCATTTCCCAGCTGGAAGAGTTTGAAAAACGGTTATGCCAATGGAAACAAAAATGGTGAAACTTTAAGAGCAGCTGAGGAGATTGATTCGTTTGTAGCTGAACAAAAGTGTGTGGCATTGTTATTTTAGTCTGTTCGGGAAGACATTATTGCCTTGATCGATTATTCAAATGCAAAAGATCTTTGGGAAAAGTTAGAAAAGAAATGTATAGGTAGTGAAGAAATCAAGAAAAACAAAAAGAAACTACTTAAGAAAGAGTTTGATATGTTTGGGTGTTTAAAGAACGAGTCAGTTTGTAAAATGATTGAAAGGTTTGGTCATCTGAAGCTGGAATTAGTTAGACATGATATCAGATATCCTGAAGAAGATCTTATCGACAAATTGTTCGATTCGTTGCCTGACGAGATGGATTGGAGATATTATGCGCTGATGCTGAAAAATACCATCAAAGCACCAGAAAAATTGACATTAGATTTGCTGATTGAGAAACTCGAGAGTCACGAGTTGGAACTGAAAAAGACATACAAAGTCAATCACTCATCTTACTAGCAGAATTTGTATTTGTATTATCCAAAAGAGTATGATGCCAAAAGCAACTTCTCCCAAGACTGCGTTTTCTGCTGAGAATGTGTCCACGGCAAGCAAAGAAAGTCAAAGTGGTCAAAGCAGTGGAAGTCACAGTGGTTATCACAGTGGATCTTCATCATCTGCAAGTCATTCTGATGCAAAGAATCGTTTTCAATGTAACATTGCAATAGACTTGAAGAATGCTCAGAATTTTGATGAGGAGTCGGCCAAACAGCAGATGATCTTCCTAGCATCGGTGTTGGAATCGTATGAAGGGTTAGTAGCTGGGAAGATAGGCAACACCAATCTGACGAAAGAAGATTATGATCAGATTGATCCTGAGGAAATGGAGCTGATCGATATTCGTTGGGCTATGGCAAGTGCTGTTCGTCGAGCACAGCGTTTCATGGAAATTACCGGCAGAAAAACAATTGGTGGTCCATCTACCAAATTGGGGTTCGATAAGTCCAAGGTGACATGCTTCAAGTGTAAGCAGAAAGGTCACTTCAAACGAGAATGTAGAAACGCTTATGCTGATGAGTCGGAGAATCCTTTCAGAGATGATTATTACAAGAAGGCAATATATCATCAGAATAAATCCGAGCCGCCTAGATTGAAGCAGGTTGAAGACAATAGAGAGAAATCTAGAGCTCTTGCGGTGATTTACAATGATGAAGGGTATGATTGGAGTCAAGAGGTTCTACCGGAAGAAGATGCGGTTGGTTACGCATTCATGACGAAAAACGACGAACCTATTCCATGGAAAGACGATAGAACTGAAGAGCAAAAATATCAATACAGAAAAATGATTGCTGAAAACAAAATAATTAGAATATCTCGTATCTTTTTGGAAGCGAGGAGAGCTAATAGATGGGATCCGGACAGGGAGTGTTATCTTGATGAATATGGAAATATTGCGATCGATGACAAAACGCTTGATATCGAAGCCATAATCCAGCAGTACAAAGAAGAGGATGAGTACTGGCAGAATAAATGGTGGGGAATTGGAGACGAGAAAGAGAAAGAAGAGAAAGAGAGAAAGAAGAAAGAAGAGCAGGAAAAATCAAAGAAAGTTGATACTGGAGTTATTGACACAACGTAGGAGTTGAATGCTAAGAACTTGGGAAAAATGGCTGACAAAGTGCTGGCTGCTAAGGCACTTGAGGTAGACTCTAACTCCGTGTCTGAGTCAAAAAGCCAGGTCAGTTCAAACTTGTCAACAAATGCGTCAGGTAAGAAAATTGATGGAAATGCTGATTGCAAAAATTGCAACAAAGAGTGCAAATTTTGTAACACAGTCACGTATCTCAACGGTAAGAAAGTTGATGATCTGACAACAAAGGTCAGAAGCGTTGAGAATCAGATTCTTGATCGTGACAAAACAGTTAAAGCTTCAACTGAACGGATAAGAGAATTAACTAGACAAATTGAAAATGATAAAATTGATCATGACAAAATTAAACAAGAAAATGAAAAGTTGATTCTTGAAAACCGTCAGATTTCTGAAAAGTTTGAAAAACTAAAAAGCACAATGAAAGATAGTGATGATCGAAATGGTAAAACTTTTAAAGAAAATGAACATCTAAAAGCAGTGCTTAGAGTAAAAGAAGAATCAATCAACCAACAACTGGATGAAATCGCTAAATTGAAACTTAAATTTCAAGAGGCTGAAATTGAAAACGAGCGAATCCAGTTGAAGCTTAACGGTTACAGCTCCGCAAGCTTTGTTTTGCAACACATTATTCCCAAACCCATCGGGAAAGACAAAGCAGGCGAAGATGTGTATTCTGATGGAACTGGGGTGGGTTTTCATCAAGTTCCACCACCTGTTCTTGATAACTACACGAAAAAGCAATCAGGGTTGGTTGAAATCGAAGAAGAAAGTGAAATTAAACTTCCAGAGAACATTGATGTCACGTTCACATCTTCCAATGACGATAGTGTCCAAAATGATATTGTAAAAGGTGTTGTTGAAAATGTGCTAAAAATGGATAGCGACACTACTGAGGAAGATGGGTGTTTCTTGGACAAATACATTCAGAAACCAAAGTCCAAAAACAACTTAAGTGATGAACCGGGTCTTATGATGTACAAGATGGCTGGATCTGATAAGTTGTATTCGGATTCTGAGTTTCCCATTGAGAATGTTAATGTGAAAAAGTTGACAAATGTTTTCAAATTGGTTGAAGTTGAGTTGTCAGAAGTGAACAGTTTGAAACAAACAAAAAGGCAAATGAATTTTGAGAAAGATAAAGCTTACTACAAAAAGCCTGTTGTACCACCACGTTTTTATAATAACAATCGAAACAATTGGTCGGGTGGTTATCGGGGTGGTAAGACTTATCAAAAAAAGAGCTTTCAAAACAAGAGGTTTGCTGAAAAGAAGGTGTTTGTGAACAGTTCAAGTTCACTTGCTGATGAAGAAAAAGAGATTTTTTCAAAATCGAATGAAGAATTCTTTGAGAAAAGAGCTTCACAGTATCAGTCTGAAAGCACAAGTCGAGTTGTTGATACTCGAACATGTTTCAGATGTAATCAAGTTGGTCACATTGCACGAAAGTGTATAAATGTGAAGCCTAAGACTGAAACTGTGAAGGTTCAACAGAAGAAAGTTGATGTGAAGGGTAAAGCACCAATGGTTGTTGAGAAAAAGAATGTGAAAAATGATTACACCAAAGTGAAAAATGAACCTGTAAAGAAAGTGGTAACTAAAAATGACAAATTTTACAAGCGGGTTGCATTATCTCAACAAGTTTGGAAACCAAAAACTGAGAAGAAGGTGAAATCTTCTGAGGATTCAATTCAAATTGATTATGATGCAAATTTTCCACCTCTTAAGGATGAAAATTTCAAAATTCAAATTGCGAGAGTCAAGGTTACACCTAAGGCTGATGAGGCCTGGGTGGACTCCATGTTCTACTAAGCAGTTTGAATTGCCAGAGCTTCCTTGATCGCGAAGCATGAATCGGCATCTTTATTAAAGTTTAAGTCAAAGTTTGTTTTGTGCAGGAACTTCCAAAACTTGTATCCAGATGGATCATGGATAGTGGAGCTTCAAGACATATGACAGGGAAGACTGCGCTGCTGTATGATGTGAGAAATATCAATGGTGGTTATGTGGGATTTGCTGGTCATGAAGGTGGTCGAATTGTCGGTGAAGGAACGTTATCCAATGGGATTGTTACGTTTGAAAGAGTTAACTACATTACTGAGCTGGAGAATATTCTGCTTAGTATCTCCCAGATCTGTGACAATATGTATACCACTCACTTCACAGAAAAAAAATGTTTGATCTTGAAACCAGGATTTGTTGTTCCTGAAGAATGGATTATCATGCGGGCACCTAGAGTGAATGATTTATATGTGTTGGACATGAGTGTAGCGACTACAACAACTGGTCAAGCACATTGTTTTGTTTCTAGAGCAACTGAGAAAGAATCGAGATTGTGGCACCGCAAGATGGGGCATATTCACCTAAGGAAGATGAATCACTTGGTGCACAATGATTTGGTTCTTGGTGTTAATATCAAAGGTTTTCATCTGGAAGGGGAGTGCATTAGCTGCATCAAAGGCAAGCAGAAGAAAAAGTCACACCCTACAAAGCAAGTCAATTCAGTTTCCAGACCGTTAGAGAGACTACATATGGATTTGTTTGGTCCAGTAAACGTCAAAAGTATTACAGGGGATCTCTATTGTCTTGTGGTTACTGATGATTATTCCAGATTTTCGTGGGTTTCTTTCTTGAAGACGAAAGACGAAACGTTTGACAATTTGATGGCGTTGTTCAGGAAAATTGAGAATCTGTACCAAAGGTGTATCAAAAGAATTCGTAGTGATAATGGTACTGAATTCAAGAACAGTAAGATGGAAGAATTTTGTGATGAAAGAGGTATATTGCATGAGTTTAGTGCTCCGTACACTCCGCAGCAGAATGGAGTCGCAGAACGCAAAAACCGGACACTAATCGAGACGGCTAGAACTATGCTCGCAGATTCAAAGTTACCGATAAATTTTTGGGCTGAAGCTGTTTCCGCCGCATGCTATACGCTCAACAGGGTTCTTACTGTCAAGAAGTTCAACAAAACATGCTTTGAGCTAATCAATAACCGCAAACCGAATTTGAAGTATCTAGAACCATTCGGGTCACCCTGTACAGTTATAGAGCCTTTTGGAAAGTTTGGTCCGAAGTGCATTGAGGGTATATTTGTTGGTTATGCAAATCCGATGCGACGTGTCTTCGTTCCAAGTGAGAAGCGAATTATTGAAGCTGCAAATGTTGAATGTCAAGGTTATATTATGCCGCCGCAGAATCCTGGAGATTCATGGCGTTATCATTATGACAAACTGTGGGATTCGTTTGACATGAGAGAAGAATCAGAGGATGATGAAGATTTCTTTGATGAGTTGTATATTTTGCGTGAATATGAGTCGCAGCTAAGGTTCCCAGCTGAGTATTCAAGGAGACCACGGGAAACTTCAAATGATGATGAAGCAGGTCCGAGTAATGCTGGTGAACATGATGATGTCCAACAGAATGAAGTTGCTCAGGATAGTCAGTCGGATCAGAATGATAATCAAGAAGCTGAAAACATGCCAGTCTTTGATCATGGTGATTCAGATTCTGAGGGGGAGCAAATTCAGATTTCAAGTCAAACAAACCAAGTTGGTGAACAAGATGCAGAGCAGAATGTTACTAATATGGAGGGAAATGTAGATGTTCCAAGCGAAGTAATGCCGCGAACTTTTTCATATCATCCAGAGGAATTGATCATAGGAGAACTGCAGACAGGCGTTCGCACTCGAAATCAGATTGATAAAGGGCTTACATGTTTTTATACAAAAGTTGCTCCTTTGCAAACTGAATTCTCATTGAGTTGTTTTATCTCGCAGGTTGAGCCAAGAACTTACAAAGAGGCGCTTACTGAAGATTCTTGGGTCATTGCAATGCAGGAGGAACTTAGCCAATTCGAAAAATTGGGAGTGTGGAAGTTAGTGGATTTGCTAGATGGTCAGGAGAAAATAAACACCAAGTGGGTGTTCAAGTGCAAGAGAGATGATAGAGGAGTTGTGATTCGCAATAAAGCTCGACTCATTGTTTAGGGCTTTAGTCAACAGGAGGGGATTGATTTTACTGAAGTCTATGCTCCTGTAGCACGACTAGAGGCGATCAGAATCTTTCTAGCATTTGCATCTTGGAAGAACTTCAAAGTATATCAGCTAGATGTAAAATCGGCGTTTCTTTATGGGAAGGTCAAAGAGGAGGTTTATGTCGGACAGCCGCCGAGCTTCACCGACCCAATCCACAAAAACAAGGTCTACTTATTGGTCAAAGCGGTGTATGGTTTACACCAGGCCCCAAGAGCTTGGTACGAGACTTTGTCTCAACACCTACTAGCCAACAAGTTCATTCGTGGAAAAGTGGATGCCACTCTCTTCACTAAAGAGGTCGACGGTCATCTTCTGATAGTTCAGATTTATGTGGACGATATAATTTTTGGGTCAACAAATGAAAGTCTATGCAAAGATTTTGAATCAGTGATGAAGCAAAAGTTCGAAATGTCATCAATGGGGGAGATGAAATTATTTCTGGGATTACAAGTTGAACAACTTCCTGAGGGAATTTTCATTCATCAGACGAAGTACGTTCATGATATTCTAGAGAAATTTGGGATGTCAAGTTCTACTCCAGCTATTACCCCACTTGCAACAAATCATGGGATTCACCCAGATCTCACCGGAGACAGGACTGATGAAACATTCTACCGATCCATGATAGGTTCATTGATGTACCTAACTGCTTCACGTCCTGATATCATGTACCCAACGTGCCTCGCAGCAAGATTTCAATCTAACCCGAGAGCTTCGCATATGATCATTGTGAAAAGGATATTGCGCTACCTAAAAGGAACTTCTTTATTGGGGTTGTGGTATCCTAGGAAAGGCGATTTTATGCTCGAAGGGTATTCCGATTCAGATTTCGGATGTTGCAAAGTTAATTCCAAATCAACAACTGCAGGATGCCAGTTCTTTGGAACTAGATTAGTTACCTGGCAGTGTAAGAAACAAACGTCTGTGGCACTATCTACATGTGAAGCGGAGTATGTTTCTGCTAGCAGTTGCTGCTCTCAGATCCTGTGGATACAGCAACAGATTCGCGACTACGGTTTGCAGTTTCTTAACACACCTCTTTTTGTTGATAATGAGGCTGCAATAAATATAACAAAGAATCCGGTACATCATGCTAAAACTAAACACATCGAAATTCGTCATCACTTTATTCGTGATTGCTTTGAGAAAAAGTTGATACGAATTGAGAAAATCCACACTGACGAACAGAAAGCTGATTTACATACCAAAGCTTTTGATAAAAATCGGTTTAAATATTTGTTAAAACTGAACGGTATGAAGCTTCTGTCGGTGTCGGATGGCATTATTGGCGTTGATGAGAGTACTGTTGCGGATGAAGACGAGAAACAATCTGCAATGGTTTGTCGATTTTTTACTTGTTTTGGTATTTAGGGGGAGTAGATAGATGTATATAGTTTATTTTTTTCAGAAAATACAAAAACAGTAAAAAATGCAAAAATACAAAAATATGATAAAACCAGAAAAAGAGCTTGTGTATAAAGGGAAAATGATAGTACATCGGCTAGACAATTACAGTATGCTAAAGATTTGTAAAGTTTAATTGAGTTAAACAGTCTCACTAATGATGTGTCGATAGGTTTTCGCACATTTAGTAGATTTATTCGGGATATAAACCTAAAATTTCAAACTTGTGAAATTCGTGGGGAACACTACTTGGATATATAGGTAACCCCTGAAATTTCGTTTGAAAGGTCTCATATTCTGATATACAGGTTTTTATGCTCAATGATGTCTGGGGTATTATTCCGGGACTTCTGCTGAATGGAAGTTCTGACCTAGTCCTTGGATAATGCTTTGCTTCAAATGCTTGAAACATAGCATAAACCCTAAGCTGATTAGACAATAAAATTGATAATCATTGCTGTTGTAGCTAAAAGATCCTCTAAAGGGGACATTCCGTAAAGTCGAAGCTGATATCTCTCTGCGTATATGGAAGTATCGACCTGAGATCCCTCGGCCCTCGCATACCTAATTTATATACATATATCATTATAGTATACTCACCTGTAAGACTGAATATTGGGATTCTGGATACGGGAGTATATTCAAGAGGTGGGACACATGAATGAGCACTGAGTAGATTGAAATTTGTGTGAGAATTTAAGATGGATCAGTATATCGACAATCGAGGTGAATTGTTTAATTCTGAGTATGTAATCACAGCTTAACGGTACTCGTTATTTGTCTGATAGCTGATATGATTCCCTGACACGCTTGCAAAAATATGTTTGTAAATAGTTTACTTTGTTTACTTTCTGCAATTTAAGTTTTCTGTATTTCATTTCTTAGTTTATATCACTTTATAAAATCCAAAAAGATTTTATTTCTGCTTTATTTTCTGACAAACCAAAGTGGAGAGTTGATTGTTGGATTCTCAGATGTTTGAAGCAGATGCAGGAGTTTCTGGACTGAAGAATGAGGAGAGTTTATTTTGATGGAGTTTGATTTATTGAAAAGTCAAAAACAAGTTCATTAACTTGATACTTGTTATTTTCAGAAATTGTGAAAATTGTTGTTTTTAAAATCAGTTTGATTCGTCAAATGATCAACCGAGGTCATTAAGTTGAACTTGGTAGATTAATTGAGTAATCAGGGTCATTAACTTGGACCTGAATACTTGAATGGATTTCTAAAACTGATTGAGTTTGTGATTTATTGTTGAAAAGATAGTTTGTGATGATTGATGTTTGAGACACAGGTTTTGGACTTCATCATTCTCACGAAAGCTAAATGTCAAAGCTTGAACCAGATAAATACCTCAGATTCCAGCATACTGAAAGGGGGAGTCTGTGAAAGGGGGAGTCTGGATCAACAGTTCAAGGGAAGATTGAAGAAAGAGCTAGGTTGTGATCCTAAACCTGTGAAGATAGAGTGCTTATGATGAGAAGACAGAGAGTTGGAGAAAAGACCAAGACTGAAGACTCAGGAGCTGAAGACTTCGTCAACATCCAAGGGGGAGTTTGTTGATGCATGGAATGTCTATTGACTACGTCTACTTTAAGTCTTAGGTCAAGATAGGTCAACATAGGGTCTTGAAAATCAAAATCATGTATTATGTTGATAGGTTCGCTTTTGTGAACATGTGTTGTCATAGGTTCGCTTATGTGTCAGATAGGTCCGCTTATTTGTCATATAGGTAGGTCCGCTCATATGGCAGTCCATATAAGCGAACCTGATCACACTATAAATAGGCAACATGAGCGAACCTGATATGATTATTGATGTACGTTGGAGCGAACCTGTTGAGAGCTTTTGGGGTTGAAACTCTGTCAAATTGTAATCAGAAAGCTTTAATAGAGAGGAAATTGAAAGGAATAGCTGTTGTAACTTCATTTACGTTGATTCCGCCTTCGTACATGAAGATGAATGTTCTCAACTGACTGTTTAGGGTCGGAACACGGTCCAACAGTTATGAACTGGCAAGAGCCAAAGATGCCCACAGAAATTCGTAGCTTTTTGGGTTTGGCAGGATACTATAGGCGATTTATTGAAAACTTCTCAAGGGTTGCTGTAAGGACTCTCGAAAATGTCCTAACTTAACCCATAAATGCAAACCCGAGCCCCTGAAATCATACCATGTATCAAAAATCAAGAAAAACAAAACTTATAGGTTTCAGGTGGGCCGCGTAAGAGACAAGCTTGTCTTACGCGGGCCGCTTCAACCCTGAGTTTGACCGGATAAGTATCCGGGCTACGTATAACCCACCTGTCAAACCTATGCCATGACCATGCAAACCTATACGTAGACTGGGAGGCTAGGCGGGCCGCGTAAAGGTAAGGCGAAGGCTTACGTGGGCCGCGTGAGGTCCTAAATTCAGCTATAAATAGCCCGTCACTTGCACAATCCACTGGTGTCGATCAAAACTTTCAAAAACGAATTAATATTACTCTGAAGTCGAAAATCAATTATAATTAGCGAGGTGCTGCTCCGATACCGGGTATTAACTCGATCGCTGCTACGATTCAATGTCCGATCGATTAAACTATCCAATGGATGTTTAAGTGCTGCCCACATTAGGGTTAATGCTTTGTCATTCGTCGTTAATTCGATGGATGTTAAATATCGCAGTTTGTCATTCGTAGTGAAGGTTTAATCTCGTGAGTTATCGTAAATGCTGTATTAGTTACTAACCGAGTTCGTGTGCATGTTATTAAATTTAGGTTAAAAGGCTAATCAGTAGGCTAGGCTCTGCTCAAATAAATCTGTAATGTGAGTCATTCTCTTTTTATCAAATTTGATTTCAAAAACATGTTTACTTTCAAAGTTATAATTACAGGGATTAAGTCTTTGTAGTCACCAAATTACAGCCGGTATGTGGGGTTTTATATACATTACTTGTTCCCGTCACCATTGGACAACGAGTTAGCCAATTGGTGATCTGACCACAGTCACAGAAACAAGTCGAGTGACAAATACTGCGGGTAGATGGTTGATATCAGAAACATTGTAATCGCTCTTAATACTGTAAATTATAGCAAACGTGTCATTTTATTAAAAAGAATGATTCACCAGTATTTCCCACTGACAAAACCTTTTTCAAACATGTTTCAGGTGATCTGTTGTGATCCATGAAAAGTTCCGTGAAGCACTACAAGCTTAAGGAAGTGGCTCAAAATAAAATAAAGAAACATGTTTTGTAAAAATAAAGATTTCTCCGTGAAATCATATGATTGTAAATTACCGGGGTTCTATCCCGAGTTATGAAATAAAATAATCGGGAAATTGCAGTTTTAAAAAGATCCTGAAGAAAACTTCCATTGTCAAATTAATTAAATAAATACCACGGGATTTTCTGTCCCGTGGCTCCTGAAACGGGTCAAACCGGTCGGGGGCCGTGACAGAAAAAGGTGGTATCAGAGCCACTGATTTAAGCTAATTAAGTATTTAGAAAATACTTAATATTACTAATTGCTATTCTGTGATTATGTGTTTTATTATTTGAATATTTGTGTACAGTATGGGTAAGCAAAAGCTTTCAAACATCTATCTTAAATTAGATAGGTTATCAAATGAGAAGGGAAGTTCATCCCAAACAAATTCCTCAAAATACCTAACAGATCCTGATGAAGGAATATTTGTTCGAAATGCACACTATGAGGAACCACTTTCTCCTAATAAAATAAGTTTAATTATTAGGAAAAGTCAGGAGAAAATAAAGAAATCACGAGAGAAGAGAGTTAATCAGAAAACCCAAGAATTAGACAGTAATCCACCATGGGAAGACAAGTTAGATGAAAAATGGGCAGATCTCTATATGTTAGCCACTGTAGCAGTAAATGCAAATCTTTAAATATCTTGACTTAAGTTTTAGTATCATTATCATCTACAAGCCAGAAACCTTATCTAGTAAATAAATAAGTTTACAAGAAAACCCTCATTTGTGTTAATTGTCAGTTGTCTTTTGTATTAAATTAGCCACACGGTATGCAATAATAATTAAAGGTTATTTACGAAAATTTTGTTATAACTTAGTAATTTTTGTGTATTTTGCATATATGCGAAACCGCATGAACGACTTGTCTGAAGCCCTTCAAAATCTAAATCTCTATCCAGTAAAAATAGAGGTTTCCAGAGATTTCAATAGGTATATACCAGACATAGAAGAACCTAGGGAATTCAACGCTCCACCTCCAGAGAAACCCAAGCCTAAGAAAAGGAGAAGATTTGTGGCATGAAGGTGTGTGCGTAGGAGGAAGCCTGCAACTAGGAAGATCCCTAAAATAGAAAATCCCTTAGACAAAGGAAAGGGGATTGAAGCCGGGGAAGATTCTAGGAAGATGGAAATAGAGTTCAGGGAAACTTCTAGGAAAATGGAAATGGAGTTTGGGGAAGGTGCTAGACAAACCCAGATGGAAATTGGGGAAAGTTCTAGACAGGTTGAGGAGTTACCATTTCAGGAGGAATTAGATCGTGCACTGGCAAGCTGTGATATCGTCAGGCCTATTAATAATAATCTATACCCTTATCCTGCTGAAACACAACTTCCAATGAACTTGGAACCAGCAATCCCAGAACCTATAATCCACACCCAACCTCTAGGAATGGACGAGTGGTGGACCAATGATTGGTAGTTCCAAAATCTGCTCAACAGTCCTTATTCCTTTCTCCCTCAGTTCGACCCAGAGCCTATACCAAATCCACCCATGAGCACTGAAAATTTAGCTGAACTCCGCCACTTTGGCGAGGAGCTAGTGGATGCCGGAAATAGGATCAGGGAAGTAGGAGAACAGATCTCCTGGAAATACGACGAGAGGGAACGTCGTTATTAAAATACCAACTGATGAGGGATAGAAGGGTTGTGAAACTGTGGTTGTATAATAATAATAAAAGTAAACTATAATCCTGTAAAATAACATAAAATAAAACTTTGTAAGATATTGGTGTGTAGTGACGCATATTATAAAATATATATAAAAATGGAATCGAGAAATCGATAGTTTTGGCTATATGTGTGTTGTGAAATTTGTATGATTATTTTGTGTATAATTGTTATTTATTCAATACTAATGATGCGTGTGAAGTGTTATATATATTAGGTGTATATTTTAAGCCCTTTTTTTAACACTTATTTTAGCGAAGTTTTAAATTTATAAAACACGATATTTCACTAACACTAAACACACATATGGGCAAGTGCACCCATCGTTGAGTGTAGTATAGCATTGGTAAGATACCGAGGTCGTCCAAGGACACAAGAGCTTTCAGTACCGGTTTATCCCCAACGTCTAACCAAAATAAAAGTTTAGGAAAATGTTTTTAAGCTAAGAAAAATAAAAACTAACTAAAATGCTGAAAATAAAAATAAAATAAAAACAGATAGACAAGATGAATCACTTGGTTCCGACTTTTGCACATAATTAAGAGATTATCTTAGTTATTGTAGTAGGCCCCTCTTTTGAAGGTGACGTTACCCTCACCCCAGTAGTTTGAGTCAGCAGGGATACAATCCTAAAAGGGTGGATTATTGGAAGATAATGAATTAAGTTATTAATGCAGTATTGTGGTAGGCCCCGCTTTTGGCGGTGACGTTACCCTCGGCTAAGTAGTCTGAGTCAGCAGGGATACAGTCCTAAATAGCCGGGTTATAGTATTAATAGTAGTTAACTTATGAGGGGATCAAAGAGTTTGGATCCCCGCCATCCAATACCGTGAAGTATTGAAGGAGGTCCTACTAAATTTGACCCAGGTCCATTGCAGGACCTCTAAACGCTGAACAATGGCAAGACCTTTACCAAACCGTTCCCTTAACCCCCGACCAGGTAGCCAACATATCTCCATATAGACCGTGGAGATATGAATGGTGAAAATCCTTTATTTTATATAGACAGTAAAATAATGCCAAGACACCACGGACAAACGATAAGGAAAGATCACCTTCAACATAAGTAACTAGTTATTAAAGTCATTAATACAAAACCAAATAAAAAGTGCAAAAGATTAGAAATAAAAAGTATTATACTAGACACTTTGTCTTCACCAAGTGATGTAAGAGACTTAGGCAAACATGGCCTTGATTGTCAAGAACTCTTACGATCAATCTTGGATCCCGAGACGACTCACACACTCTACGATGGACAATGGATGATGGTGGTGGATGATGGTGTTGTGATGGTGGTGGGTGGTGGATGAAGTGTGAGAGAGGTGGTGTGCCAAGGGATGAGATGAAATGAATCCAAGCCCTCCTATTTATAGGCTGAACAGAGAGCTGGACACGGCCCCGTGTCTGTCTGACAATCTCTCTCCTCATTAATTGTAATTCGCAATTACAATAAATGCGCCTGCTGTACTTTCGACACGCCCCCGTGTCCGCTGAGCACGGCCCGTGGTGGGCAATAGAAGCTTCTATAGGTTTGTCTTTTCTGCTGCTTCTTGGGCACGGCCCCGTGCTGGCTGAGCACGGGGCGTGTTCAGTCTTCTGATTTCTCCACTTTGCTTTGGAAGGTGCCGTTGAGGGGTCGGGCAGTCCACTAATATTCCTTTTCTTGTATTTATGTTGGATTTAGCTGTCTTTTTGCTTCTTTTGCGTTTTTGAGCTCATTTAATCCTGAAAATACAAAAGGAAGACAAAAACACTCTTTTTCCAATATTAGTACTTAAAAAGGGTTAGTTTTATGCCTCATTTGATGTAATTTATATGTTGCATTTTACACACATCAACTAATAAATTATATATATTAATTATCAGATGGAAAACGCTAATAATGAACCAGTAAATGAGGTTAATCAATCTGAACAACATCCGAAGGATCAATTTATGACTCGGCAAGATATAGAAAATATCGTTGCTCAAGGGATAGCCAATGCTATTCCAGCAATAATTGCTGCTGCCCAGAAACCTGTTGAACCTCAACAAATCATTCCTAGTAAACGTATTTCTGAAGATAACTTCAGTAATAGCATAAACGGAGGCGGTAATCATACTAATCATGGTAATGAACCACGACAGGCTCCGCTCCCTAAGAAAATGAAAGCTGCAACGCTTAGTTGCACTTACAAAGAATTTCTTGCTTGTAAACCCGCTGAATTTGCAGGCAATGAAGGAGCGACTGCAGCACTGCGTTGGTTAGAGAAAACCGAGGCAGTAATTACAATAAGTAAATGTGACAATGACGATAAGGTCATGTACGCGTCAAATCTTTTCAAAGAAGGGGCGCTAGAATGGTGGAACACGGTGTTACAAGCAAAAGGAAGGATGATGGCATATGCCCTGAACTGGGAAGAATTTAAAAGTCTTGTAGAAAGAAAATTCTGTCCCGAATATGAAAAAGATCAAATGGCAAATAAATTCCTAAATCATCGAATGCTGGGTGTAGATTGTCGCGGTTATGATTTATTTAGAACTTTTCATAAAAGAAATTACTTATTTGGGCATAACATGCCTTTTTAAAATTCTATTTATATACAAGTTCACATACCTCACGGGGAAATCACTCACACTCGGCCGAAGGTGTATTTTTAGTGAATCACTCGAGAGCGGCATGAAACTTATTCCTACCATAGGCTTGCCAAGAAATCAATCCTCCTCCTTTTTAACTTTTATACCTTTGTAGATATCAAGAGGACTTTGTGGGTTAAGGGTTAGGCTAGGGTTAAAGGTAGGTGGTTGGGTTAGTGGTTAGTAGAAAAAGGGCTAAAAGCGTAACAAGTGTCGGTTTTCGTATTTTTGCAACTTTTTATTTTGATGAAGCTTTTATTCAAACTAAGTTATTTTTGATTAACTTGTTTGTTTATTTTCTTTTTGCTTCATCATTATCACACAAATTTTTTTTTATTTTTTTATTTTTTATTTTTTTTTTTTCGAAGAACCGAACTTGTTACTAAAATAAAGGGTTAAAAATGAAAAAGGTTTTGGTGGGTAAAAGGGTTTTTGTTTGGGTGATGAAACGAAAAGGTTTAGGCTCAAAGGGGCTAACTAGGGGGATTTTTTGGGTAGGTGGTAAAAGAAAAAGAAAAATAATGGTGTAGAAATAAAAAGGGTTAGTCCTAATGCCTCCATCATTTACTTACTCGGGTTTAAGTTGATAAGGACCGGGAATGTATTGTCATGGCAAGTTCTAGAGTCGTAAGAACCAAGCGGCTATTCACACAAGAAACGAAAAATGAGCATTTAGTCAAATGATATGTAATTGTGTGCTCAATAAAGGCTCAAAACTCACTTTTGTGGGAATGGGTTTTTATGTGATCAAGTATATATAATCAAATTTTAAATAAGTTTGCTATGCCTTTTCATAATTTTCTTATGTTGGTTCTTTTTATCACTACGCTATCGGTTGTAAATTTGTAAAAATATAACCTTTTTGAGAACTTGAATTTTCCGAGTTAAACCTAGACAAGTAAAAAAAAAAATGAAATTTTTGAAAAAAATTTGGGGTGATTAGCGGTTCCAATAGAGTTTTGTGTAAGGCTTGTATTTAGGACTTGCAAAATTCAAGGTTTTAGCACTCCCCCCACACTTAAATTACACATTGTCCTCAATGTGTCCCAAAAATAAATTTTTAGGTTGATTAGATGTGTAAAATAGTGTTTAAAAAGCAAAAATTTGTGTTACTGGGCACTGAACACGGCCCCGTGTTGTCCGGGCACGGCCCCGTGTTCAAGTTCCAGTAACAGAATTAAAACAAGAGAAACAGAAGCCTGGACACGGGGGCGTGTTGGGTGAACACGGCCCGTGTCCAGTTACCTGAACTGGGCGTTTTCTGCAGGGTGCTCAGCACGGGGCGTGTTGGTTGGGCACGGCCCGTGTTGAACCTTCTGAAATTGTCGGGTTGCCTTGTTCTTGTGCATGGGTTCATTTTTCTCGTTCCCCTTTTCATCCTCTACCACCATGAGTGTGTTTTATTCATTACAAACCATCCAAACCTTAAAACCATCATTTCATTTCATCA
This sequence comes from Helianthus tuberosus, assembly GCA_030545235.1. NCBI lineage: Eukaryota > Viridiplantae > Streptophyta > Magnoliopsida > Asterales > Asteraceae > Helianthus > Helianthus tuberosus. The sequence goes on from CM060399.1 coordinate 20,041,358, forward strand.
TAGAGAGAACTTACATAGTCCTAAATTAAAATAAAATTAAAACTTAACTAAATAGGTCAGCAGGTGCACGAGGTTATCATAATAAGTTCTACTTATTTTAAGAAAATTTCGAGAATAGTTTCCCGATATAGTAGGACTTTTAGCCGAATGATTTCTTCCCTAAATGTTATTTAAAGCCATTCTTCGATTTCCCTAGGAAGGAAGAATGCGGCTTCATTTTCCTCCGCAGCTGGTGGTTGAGGGGGAACATTCACCGGGAATCCTTGCACCACTCTTCGCGGAGGTTCTTGGTGCATGGAGTACCATTCGGCTGGAATGACAACTTCGGGTACCATGTTCCACGCCCTTTGGGTTATTATAGGTACCAAAGGCGGGGAGGCGAGAAGGTTCAACCTCTGGTGCAAGAGGTTTACTTCATGGAGACAGCCCTCCAGCCCCACTGTAAGATGGTTGATACGGTCGACCAATGCTTCTTCCACTCCCGTCATTTCATCAATAGCCTCCCTTAGAGCGTAAACATAGTTTACAAGAGAGTCTTCTGCTGTTGAAGATCTCCTCCCTTGTCGGTTATTTCTTGAAGATGATCCGCTTGTTCTGCTTGCCATTTTCTGTGAAGGAAACCGAAGAAAGCTAAATTTTTACAAAACAGATCCTCGGACACGGCCCCGTGCTCACTGAGCACGGCCCCGTGTTCATTTGTCTGCAGGATTTTATGCTAGGGAGTCTTGGAGTTTTAAATTATTCTCATGATTTTTAGCTAGTTTTTAGGCTTAGATAATTTAAAATAAAGTTATACAACTAACTTTAAACAAGAATCCTTAACAAATAATCTTACAAACTTCACATAGAGGGTTGGAATCAAGAGATTTCCAAGCTTCCATGGAGGAAATTTTGAAAATTTTTTAAAGAGGAGGAAATGAGTAAAAGTGGAAGGGACAAGAGGGTCTTTGGGAACCTTCTTTTAGCACTTACCTAGGATGGTATGAGTGAAAATCCCAGGAATCTCTGTCTTTTGAAGTGGTAAAAAATGAGCAGGATTCAGGCTGCATTTAAAGAAAACGACAGTGCACTGGATATGGCCCCGTGTTGACTGGACACGGCCCCGTGTGCAGAGGAATTCCTGACACATTTTGTCCGTATTCTGACCAAATCAGCAGAGAATCTCTTTGATGAGCACGGGGGCGTGTTGACCTGGACACGGCCCCGTGTCTGGAGGCTGTTTTATGGAGTTTTGCTTCTTCTAAGGATTTCGTCGAAATCGGGTGGTTCCTTACTGGTTGGAACAACCCCAAAGTGCCTAAGATACCTTAATTGTCCTAGACTAAGGCGAGAACGCAAGAGGTTGTCGGTGAGGGTAATTCCTATTTTTATTCTAGGTGGACAAGTCCAACCCTTTCCCGGGCTCTTGTTAAAGAAGGTGTATGCCGAATCGCTCAGGTCTATGTATGCACCGAACGAAGTCGATGGAGAGTCCTTCACGGCATAATCGACACAGGGACGACTATCGTCCAAGTCTTTGCTAGGTACGAAGGTATTTTCGGGAGCAACGAGGTTGTCGGAATGCGGTTCCAACATTTCTTCATGGGTATCGTCTTGGGGTGGATCAATAAAATCCTTCCCAAGCTCTTCTAACCATTTCAGAATTAGCTCTTCTAGTTGAAATAACTCGTCAAGGAGCATTTCCCCTAGAACATCCGGCTGGGCGCATTCGAGGGAGAAATAGTGTTTATTTTTACTTTCGCCCCTCTTAAGGTTGTGAGAAGTTGGTGGGTCCATGTAGTGGGGCCTATAATTTAGGAAGTAGCATTTTACTTCTTCATGTTCGCCACCACATAATTGACACCACGTACCATAAGAGTGCCGAAAGTAAAAATAATTACTATCACTCATGTTTATGTCAGAAATTACCAACCGCCGGGATCTAACGGTTCTGTTTTCAGTAACTGAAACTTGGGCATGGGGGCGTGTTGAGTGGGCACGGCCCCGTGTTCAGCTTACTGTCTGATGTAAAACAGGATTGCCAGTTCCAATGATTGAGCACGAGGGCGTGTTCAGCGGGCACGGCCCGTGCTGAGCTCTGCAGAAGCTGAAAAACTAAGAAAAATCCTAAAAAAATTAAAAAGAAAAATAAAAAATGATTAGGCCGTTGATTCCTAACTTTCTTAAAATCCTTGTGTCCCCGGCAACGGCGCCAAAAACTTGATGCGTGTGAAGTGTTATATATATTAGGTGTATATTTTAAGCCCTTTTTTTAACACTTATTTTAGCCAAGTTTTAAATTTATAAAACACGATATTTCACTAACACTAAACACACATATGGGCAAGTGCACCCATCGTTGAGTGTAGTATAGCGTTGGTAAGATACCGAGGTCGTCCAAGGACACAAGAGCTTTCAGTACCGGTTTATCCTCAACGTCTAACCAAAATAAAAGTTTAGGAAAATGTTTTTAAGCTAAGAAAAATAAAAACTAACTAAAATGCTGAAAATAAAAATAAAATAAAAACAGATAGACAAGATGAATCACTTGGTTCCGACTTTTGCACATAATTAAGAGATTATCTTAGTTATTGTAGTAGGCCCCTCTTTTGAAGGTGACGTTACCCTCACCCCAGTAGTTTGAGTCAGCAGGGATACAATCCTAAAAGGGTGGATTATTGGAAGATAATGAATTAAGTTATTAATGCAGTATTGTGGTAGGCCCCGCTTTTGGCGGTGACGTTACCCTCGGCTAAGTAGTCTGAGTCAGCAGGGATACAGTCCTAAATAGCCGGGTTATAGTATTAATAGTAGTTAACTTATGAGGGGATCAAAGAGTTTGGATCCCCGCCATCCAATACCGTGAAGTATTGAAGGAGGTCCTACTAAATTTGACCCAGGTCCATTGCAGGACCTCTAAACGCTGAACAATGGCAAGACCTTTACCAAACCGTTCCCTTAACCCCCGACCAGGTAGCCAACATATCTCCATATAGACCGTGGAGATATGAATGGTGAAAATCCTTTATTTTATATAGACAGTAAAATAATGCCAAGACACCACGGACAAACGATAAGGAAAGATCACCTTCAACATAAGTAACTAGTTATTAAAGTCATTAATACAAAACCAAATAAAAAGTGCAAAAGATTAGAAATAAAAAGTATTATACTAGACACTTTGTCTTCACCAAGTGATGTAAGAGACTTAGGCAAACATGGCCTTGATTGTCAAGAACTCTTACGATCAATCTTGGATCCCGAGACGACTCACACACTCTACGATGGACAATGGATGATGGTGGTGGATGATGGTGTTGTGATGGTGGTGGGTGGTGGATGAAGTGTGAGAGAGGTGGTGTGCCAAGGGATGAGATGAAATGAATCCAAGCCCTCCTATTTATAGGCTGAACAGAGAGCTGGACACGGCCCCGTGTCTGTCTGACAATCTCTCTCCTCATTAATTGTAATTCGCAATTACAATAAATGCGCCTGCTGTACTTTCGACACGCCCCCGTGTCCGCTGAGCACGGCCCGTGGTGGGCAATAGAAGCTTCTATAGGTTTGTCTTTTCTGCTGCTTCTTGGGCACGGCCCCGTGCTGGCTGAGCACGGGGCGTGTTCAGTCTTCTGATTTCTCCACTTTGCTTTGGAAGGTGCCGTTGAGGGGTCGGGCAGTCCACTAATATTCCTTTTCTTGTATTTATGTTGGATTTAGCTGTCTTTTTGCTTCTTTTGCGTTTTTGAGCTCATTTAATCCTGAAAATACAAAAGGAAGACAAAAACACTCTTTTTCCAATATTAGTACTTAAAAAGGGTTAGTTTTATGCCTCATTTGATGTAATTTATATGTTGCATTTTACACACATCAACTAATAAATTATATATATTAATTATCAGATGGAAAACGCTAATAATGAACCAGTAAATGAGGTTAATCAATCTGAACAACATCCGAAGGATCAATTTATGACTCGGCAAGATATAGAAAATATCGTTGCTCAAGGGATAGCCAATGCTATTCCAGCAATAATTGCTGCTGCCCAGAAACCTGTTGAACCTCAACAAATCATTCCTAGTAAACGTATTTCTGAAGATAACTTCAGTAATAGCATAAACGGAGGCGGTAATCATACTAATCATGGTAATGAACCACGACAGGCTCCGCTCCCTAAGAAAATGAAAGCTGCAACGCTTAGTTGCACTTACAAAGAATTTCTTGCTTGTAAACCCGCTGAATTTGCAGGCAATGAAGGAGCGACTGCAGCACTGCGTTGGTTAGAGAAAACCGAGGCAGTAATTACAATAAGTAAATGTGACAATGACGATAAGGTCATGTACGCGTCAAATCTTTTCAAAGAAGGGGCGCTAGAATGGTGGAACACGGTGTTACAAGCAAAAGGAAGGATGATGGCATATGCCCTGAACTGGGAAGAATTTAAAAGTCTTGTAGAAAGAAAATTCTGTCCCGAATATGAAAAAGATCAAATGGCAAATAAATTCCTAAATCATCGAATGCTGGGTGTAGATTGTCGCGGTTATACTTCGACATTCTTTGAATATGCTAGAGTGGTACCAACACTGGCTTCGCCAAAACCGGTACTCATTTCTCGCTATATTTGGGGACTGATTAGTGAAATCCGTAACATCGTCAAAGCCGCGAGACCTCACACTATTGACGATGCTGTGGAGTTAGCTAACACCCTAACTGACGAACTAGTACGCACAAGAGATGAAAATAGGAAAAAGGAACTGGCTCAGAAAATTACCCAAGGATTTCATACGGGTAATAACAGTAGTTTCAGAAGAAAAGGAACAGGGCAATCTTCAACTTCGCCGTTCTGCAAGAATTGCAAAAAAGAAACATTATGGAAAATGTAATGTGATCTGCAATTTTTGCAAAGCCGTAGGACATAGCGAAGAAAACTGCAGGAAGAAATCCACAATTTGTTACAATTGTGGAGAAACTGGACATTTCAGGTCAGATTGTCCGAAATTAGTTAAACCAGCTGATAATAACAAAGCCAAAGCTGCAGAAGGAGCTACTAAAAGAAACGTCAGGGCTTTCCAATTAACTACTCAGGAAGCAGAACTCATTCCAGACGTGATAGCTGGTACGTTCCTAGTTCACAACATTTACGCAAAAGTATTATTTGACTCTGGTGCAAACCAAAGTTCTATAAATACTTCATTCTGCCAAGCTCTTAACTTACCTTTAACCAATCTTAGGCAGATTTTTACAGTCGAAACGGCAGACGGAAATTCTGTCAAAATAGTTAAGGTTTTGCAAAAAGAGAATATAGAAATTTTAGGTCATAAATTCTATGCAAATCTTTTACCAATGAATTTAGCCGGATTTGATGTCGTGTTAGGAATGGATTGATTAGTAGCCAACCATGCTCGAATCCTTTGTGATAAAAATTCTGTAGAAATTCAGGCACCTACTGGAGAAGTAATCATAATTAAAGGAGATAAACCCCGTAAGCCCATGAAATTCATATCAGTAATGAAAATTGCTAGTTATGAACGAAAGCAAGGAATAGTATATATGATTTCAGTAATCATTAATACTAAAAGTAAAGAACTTAAGGATATTCCCGTAGTCTCAGAATACTCAGATGTATTCCCAGAAGAGTTACCATGATTACCACCAGATAGGGAGGTAGAATTTAGAATTCATCTGATTCCAGGAACTACACCGATAGCCAAGGCACCTTATCGGTTAGCACCCACAGAAATGTTAGAACTGAAAAAGCAATTAGATGAATTACTAAGTAAAGGTTTCATACAACCTAGTTCATCCCCGTGGGGAGCACCAGTATTGTTTGTGAAAAAGAAGGATGGTTCAATGAGATTGTGTATTGATTATAGAGAATTGAATAAGGTTACAATTAAGAATCGATACCCATTACCTAGGATTGATGATCTTTTCGATCAACTTCAAGGAGCTAGATATTTTTCTAAGATCGACTTACGATCTGGATATCATTAATTGAAGGTACAAGAAGAAGACATACCTAAAACTGCTTTCAGAACTAGGTATGGTCATTACGAGTTTACAGTCATGCCCTTCGGATTAACGAATGCACCTGCCGCATTCATGGACATGATGAATAGAATTTGTAAACCGTATTTGGATAAATTTGTAATTGTTTTTATCGACGATATACTTATTTATTCCAAAAGTCAGAACGAACACTGTCATCACCTGCATGCACTATTAACTCTGTTAAGAAAAGAAAAGTTGTATGCCAAATTCTCAAAGTGTGAATTTTGGTTGCAAGAAGTGCAATTCTTAGGACATATGGTGAATCACGAAGGTATTCATGTAGATCCTGCTAAAATAGAAGCAATTACCAAATGGAAGGTTCCACAATCCGCAATGGAAATTAGAAGTTTTATAGGTTTAGCCGGATATTATAGACGGTTTATTAAGGATTTTTCCAACATAGTTGTACCATTAACTAAGCTAACCTGTAAAGCAGTTTAGTTTGAATGGGGACATAAACAAGAAGAAGCCTTTAGGATTCTAAAGCAGAAATTAACAAATGCTCCAATCCTAGCTTTACCAGAAGGAACTGAAGATTTTGAAGTTTACTGTGATGCTTCAAAACTAGGATTAGGATGTGTGCTAATGCAACGCAAGAAGGTAATTGCGTATGCTTCAAGGCAATTGAAAAAACACGAGGAAAACTATACAACTCATGATTTAGAATTAGGCGCCATAATTTTTGCCCTTAAGATTTGGAGACATTATCTGTACGGAAGTAAATTTACTGTCTATACAGATCATAGAAGTTTAAAATATATATTTGGGCAAAAAGAGTTAAACATGAGGCAAAGAAGATGGATGGAAATTCTAAGTGACTACGACTGTGATATTCAGTATCACGAAGGAAAGGCAAATGTAGTTGCAGATGCCTTAAGTCGTAAGTACCATGAGAAACAACGACGAGTTCGTGCTCTTAGATTAAATCTACAATTAGATTTAATGGAGCAACTGAAGTATATTCAAGAAAGAGCAATCAAGGATGATGCTGAAAAAATGAAAGGACGAATAAAAGAATTAGAACAAGGAGCTGATGGAATTTGGAGATTCCACAAAAGAAGAATTTGGGTACCTAACAGGGAGAATTAAGAAATAAGATTTTAGAAGAAGCCCATAAATCTAGGTATACCATGCACCCAGGAAACAATAAGATGTATCAAGATTTAAGAAATAACTTTTGGTGGATAGGAATGAAAAAGGACATAGCTCGATATGTTTCTAAGTGTCTTACTTGTTCTCAAGTTAAAGCAGAACATCAGAAACCTTCAGGTCTACTACAACAACTAGAAATGCATGTATGGAAGTGGGAACTCATAACAATGAATTTTGTTACTAAGTTACCCAAAACCAGAAAAGGTAATGATGCGATTTTGGTAATTGTGGATCGATTAACCAAATTAGCTCACTTCCTACCTATGAAAGAAACCTTTAGCATGGAAAGATTGGCAAAGTTGTATGTAGATGAAGTAGTATCCTTACATGGAGTTCCACTCTCCATTGTTTCGGATAGGGATAGTGATTTTACTTCCCATTTTTGGACTAGTTTCCAAGAAGCAATGGGAACTCGACTAAATCTAAGCACGGCATATCATCCTCAAACAGACGGACAAAGTGAAAGAACAATCCAAACTCTGGAAGACATGCTCAGGGCATGTGTGATAGATTTTGGTGGAAACTGGGACGATCATTTACCTTTGATCGAATTCTCCTATAACAATAGCTATCATTCAAGTATTGAAACTGCTCCATTCAAGGCACTGTATGGAAGAAAGTGTAGAACTCCAGTTTGTTGGGCAGAAATAGGAGAAAGTCAATTATCAGGTCCTGAAATAGTGCAAGAAACGACCGACAAGATTACTCAAATCAAGGAAAGACTAAAGACGGCTCGAGATCGCCAGAAAAGTTATGCTGATAATAGACGGAAGCCACTCGAGTTTCAAGTAGGAGATAAAGTATTATTAAAAGTTTCTCCTTGGAAAGGGGTAGTCCGATTTGGTAAGAAAGGAAAGCTAAGTCCAAGATACGTAGGACCATTCCCAGTGAACCAACGTATAGGACCAGTTGCTTATCGTTTACAACTACCAGAAGAATTAGCTGGAGTACATGACGTATTTCATGTATCCAACCTCAAGAAATGCCTATCATACGAATCTTTGGTAGTACCTCTCCAAGATATAGAGGTAAACGAAAAGTTAAAATTTGTTGAGAAACCTCTTCAAATAGAAGACAAAAAGGTGAAGTTTCTCAAACACAAACGATTAGTACTTGTCAAGGTCAAGTGGGATTCAAAGAGAGGACCTGAATACACTTGGGAGCTGGAATCAGAGATGAAGCGAAAGTATCCTCACTTATTCCAATGAATCTCGAGGACGAGATTTTAATTAAGGTGGGGAGGATGTAAGGACTCTCGAAAATATCCTAACTTAACCCATAAATGCAAACCCGAGCCCCTGAAATCATACCATGTATAAAAAATCAAGAAAAACAAAACTTATAGGTTTCAGGCGGGCCGCGTAAGAGACAAGCTTGTCTTACGCGGGCCGCGTCAACCCTGAGTTTGACCGGATAAGTATCCGGGCTATGTATAACCCACCTGTCAAACCTATGCCATGACCTTGCAAACCTATACGTAGACTGGGCGGCTAGGCGGGCCACGTAAAGGTAAGCCGAAGGCTTACGCGGGCCGCGTGAGGTCCTAAATTCAGCTATAAATAGCCCGTCACTTGCACAATCCACTGGTGTCGATCAAAACTTTCAAAAACGAATTAATATTACTCTGAAGTCGAAAATCAATTATAATTAGCGAGGTGCTGCTCCGATACCGGGTATTAACTCGATCGCTGCTACGATTCAATGTCCGATCAATTAGACTATCCAATGGATGTTTAAGTGCTGCCCACATTAGGGTTTATGCTTTGTCATTCGTCGTTAATTCGATGGATGTTTAAGTATCGCACTTTGTCATTCGTAGTGAAGGTTTAATCTCGTGAGTTATCGTAAATGCTATATTAGTTACTAACCTAGTTCGTGTGTATGTTATTAAATTTAGGTTAAAAGGCTAATCAGTAGGCTAGGCTCTGCTCAAATAAATCTGCAATGTGAGTCATTCTCTTTTTATCAAATTTGATTTCAAAAGCATGTTTACTTTCAAAGTTATAATTACAGGGATTAAGTCTTTGTAGTCACCAAATTACAGTCGGTATGTGGGGTTTTGTATACATTACTTGTTCCCGTCACCATTGGAGAACGAGTTAGCCAATTGGTGACTGACCACAGTCACAGAAACAAGTCGAGTGACAAATACTGTGGGTAGTTGGTTGATATCAGAAACATTGTAATCGCTCTTAATACTGTAAATTATAGCAAACGTGTCGTTTTATTAAAAAGAATGATTCACCAGTATTTTCCGCTGACAAAACCTTTTTCAAACATGTTTCAGGTGATCTGTTGTGATCAAGGAAAAGTGTCGTGAAGCACTACAAGCTTAAGGAAGTGGCTCAAAATAAAATAAAGAAACATGTTTTGTAAAAATAAAGATTTCTCCGTGAAATCATATGATTGTAAATTACTGGGGTTCTATCCCGAATTATGAAATAAAATAATCGGGAAATTGCAGTTTTAAAAAGATCCTAAAGAAAACTTCCGCTGTCAAATTAATTAAATAAATACCACGGGATTTTCTATCCCGCGGCTCCTGAAACGGGTCAAACCGGGTCGGGGGCCGTGACAATTGCTGCGCCCCTAACCTCACTAACCCGCAAGAATATCAAGTTTGATTGGGGTCCTAAGCAGCAAGAATCTTTTGACATTCTTAAGCTGAAGTTGAGCAATGCACCAGTGTTGACATTGCCTGAAGGAATCGAAGAGTTTGTGGTTTATTGTGATGCATCGCACACAGGTATGGGATGTGTGCTTATGCAGAAAGGCAAAGTTATTGCCTATGCTTCTCGACAGTTAAAGGTGCACTAGAAGAACTACACCACCTATGACTTGGAGTTGGGTGCCGTTGTATTTGCACTAAAACTATGGAGGCATTACTTGTATGGTACCAAGTGCGTGATCTATTCTGATCACAAAAGCCTTCAACATCTGTTCAATCAGAAGGATTTGAACATGAGGCAGCGACGATGGATGGAAACTTTGAATGATTATGACTGTGAAATACGATACCATCCAGGCAAGGCAAATGTGGTTGCCGATGCCTTAAGTAGAAAGGAAAGGGTGAAGCCCATAAGAATCAATGCCAAGAGCATTGAATTAAAGAATAGTTTGAATGAAAGGTTGTTAGTTGCGCAGAAAGAAGCTGTACTAGAAGCTAACTATCCTGATGAGAAGCTAGGAGTAACAGCTGAACAGTTATCTTATGGCAAAGACGGAATCCTGAGATTAAATGGATGAATATGGGTTCCAATTTATGGAGGACTTAGGGATGTGATCCTCCAGGAAGCCCACAGTTCTAAGTACTCCGTTCATCCTGGAGCTGATAAGATGTACCAGGATCTGAAGGCAAATTTTTGGTGGATAGGTTTAAAGAAGATTATAGCTACCTATGTAGCCAAATGTTTGGCGTGCGCACAAGTTAAAGCTGAACACCAAAAGCCGTCAGGTTTGCTACAACAACCTAAACTTCCCACCTGGAAGTAGGAAATGGTGACTATGGATTTTATCACCAAGTTGCCAAAGACGAAGAAGGGGAATGATACTATTTGGGTGATAGTGGATAGACTGACTAAGTCAGCTCACTTTCTACCTATTAAGGAAACACATAGCTCAGATAAGTTAGCTCAGCTATACGTGGATGAGATTGTATCCCTCCACGGAGTGCCAATGTCTATCATTTCTGATAGGGATACAAGGTATACATCGCACTTCTGGAAAAGTTTTCAACAATCACTAGGCACTCGATTGAACTTCAGCACAGCATATCATCCTCAGACGGATGGTCAGAGTGAGCGTATAATTCAAACGCTGGAAGATATGTTAAGGGCTTGTGTTATTGACCTAGGTGGAAGTTGGGACGAACATCTTCCATTGATCGAATTTTCATATAATAATAGTTATCATTCCAGTATTCAAGCTGCACCATTTGAAGCTTTATATGGAAGAAAGTGCAGAACGCCCGTTTGCTGGGCAGAAGTTGGAGATGTCCAACTAACAGGACCTGATATAGTCCTGGAGACGACAGACAAGATTGTTAAGATACGAGATCATCTCAAAGCTGCCAGGGATAGGCAGAAAAGCTACACAGATTTAAGGCGTAAACCTCTAAAGTTCGAGGTTGGTGACAAAGTGCTACTAAAGGTATCACCCTGTAAAGGGGTAATGCGTTTTGGTAAGAAATGGAAATTAAGCCCAAGGTACATAGGACCATTCGAGATCATCAAATGTGTCGGATCAGTGGCTTATAAGTTAAACTTGCCTGAAGAGCTCAGTGGTATTCATAATGTATTCCACATCTGCAATCTGAAGAAATGTCTAGCTGATGAATCACTAGTCATGTCACATAAGGATGTGCACATAGATGATAGCTTAAAGTTTGTTGAAAAACCTTTGTTGATCGAGGATCGACAGGTTAAGAAGCTTCGTAGGAAACAAGTGCCAATTGTGAAGATAAAATGGGATGCCCGTAGAGGTCCCGAGTACATGTGGGAGGTAGAGTCCACAATGAAAGAAAAGTACCCTCATTTATTTCAGAAAATCTCGAGGTCGATATTTCTTTTAAGGGGGTGAGGATGTAACACCTCGTAAATTTATGACCAATAATATATCAACATGTGTCATGGACTTTAAACGTGTAAAGAAGTGATTTAGAGAGACTAAAGTTGACAAACAAAGAAACTACGTGAATAAAAGGGTTCAAAATGTCAACAATAGATAAATGTACCTTTCAATAAGCCTTCACGATGTTTATACCCTTAAACGAATGAATTATGGATCATACGAAGCTAATTGTGGAAGAAAGTGAGAGATTACAAACTACAGGGGTTAAATGTGTCAACATGTTTAAAGTATACTTCTGAGTAACCTTTTAACGAACCCGAAGCTTTGTAATGATAAATTATACTCACTAGAATACGTGGTAAAAATTTCACAAAGTTTCGATAAAGTATGAGAAAGTTATGATAATATTCGTATACGAGGGGTTAAAAGCGTCAACGTTGAAATTTATGACTTTTCGGGTGAGCAAAAAGTTAACCAAGGACTTAACAATGTTAGGTTATGTCTTGGAGCCCTTAAAAGTCAAGTTAGAGGGCTGAAAATGCAAGAAATAAACTTAAAACCACGTTTACAAGGACCAGGGACCTAAAATGCAATTAATGAAACATTTTTAACTTGTTCCCGGGCCACACACCGGCCGCGTAAGATATGTATGGATCCTTACGCGGGCAGCCTAGGACTACTAGCGACGGATTTCACCTGCAGATGCCAGTTTCAGGTCTGTAACCGACTTAAAAGCTTGTTTTTATATACCAGGGACTCCTCCACACTGGTATTTCATGCACTAGGGACAGTTGTGATGATCTGAATCCATGCATAGAGTTGCTTGGCATGATCTAATGGCATCAAAACTAATATATAAGGAGCTCCTTAGTTGCAAGACTTCACATATTCACTTGCAAACTTTCACAAGCTTATTTCTGGAGCTCTCTGGTCAGCTACCAAGTTTTCTTAGGCTTCCTAATCGAGCATAGGACCTTTGTAAGTGTCCTTAACATTCCTTAATTCAGTTTTGCTTAGTTAATTAGCTTAAAGTCAAACCGTCGTAATTAAGGTTTGACTTCGTAATTAATCATAATTTGTCCAGTCAAATTTCAAATTGAAAGTACCTATGATTTGCTAATTATGTGGGCAATAAACCCTTAAAAGGGCACCCTCTGATTCCCACTCTAACTAGGTCAATTGTCGGGTCAAAGCTAATAAAAAAAAGTCAACAGAAAGCTTATTTTCAAATTAATGCATAATTAACAATGTAGAAGCCATGCAACCTGTTTTATCACTAATATAACTTGGTAATTAATGTAAGAACGTGTCTAAACATGTTCAACCCGACAATTTTTAGTTCAGGCTCGGTTCGGAACCGAAAGTCGCATAATTTGACTTCTGCTTTGACTTTCAGTTCTGACCCGTTTGAGCATAGTTTAGAAATGCCTTAGAGCCTTATTAGGACCAGGTTTCATGTTAGTATAACCCTCTGTGATTATACAACTTGGTTCATTAGTTATCCGATTCATATGCATGTTTCCGTTAAATGCTTAAATGTTGACTATTATGCCCTTTTGACTATAAAACGTGATTTTTGAAAAAGTAAAAGAATAGAAACCTTCATTACTGATTTATAGACTTGTCCCTAAAATTTGACATCAGTTTGAGGTCTAGATTAGGAGTTACGCTCATTAGCGTAAATGAAAAGCTTTTTATTAATTAAACGGCGTAATTAGCATAAAGCCTATCTAAACCCAATTTTTGATACCAAACTTTTTACCTACTGATATAAAATAATATTTTGGGATTTTTGAAGATTCTTATTTATTTTTAGGCTGAGCATAACATAGGGTTCTAAGCTTAATTCGGTAGTTGTTGGTTTTGCCCTTTTGGGCTATAAAATGAGTTTTACAAATTATTTTGATACCAAACGTTTTCTACTGATTTTATATGATAAATAAATTATTTTAAGCCTTCTGGAATAATAAAAATATCAGCTTGTTGGGATTGAACCCTACCAGAGGAACAGATAATGAAAGCCAAAACTAGTTCACAACAGTGGATTCACAATAAGTAGCTGTTTACACTAAGTCTTCTCCCTTGAAAGTGATTATAACAGCTGATGGTCTTATATCCACTGCCCGAATACAACTGTTGCTGTTCTTCAAAACTACTGATGAAGCCCAGAAGACTACTGAGAACTAAGCACTGCTGGTACAATCTACTGATGACAAAGCACTGCCCAATCAAGGACTGATCAACCTTGAGGAAAGCACTGATGTAAAGAGAGAGCAGTAGTTTAATATGTCATCTGTTTTATACATAGTCAGTGGTTAGGTTTAGCAGTGTTTGTATAAGAACAGTAGATACAGGTTGTTAGGCTGTTAGACGTCGCTTTCATGGTGACGTTAGCTGAGATGTCTCAGTGGTTTGGATTGTCTATAAATGGAACAGTACTCTGTACTGTTACATTTGATCGTCTTGAGTGAGTTCTTCTCCTCAATTCAATCCTTTCATCTTGTGCAATCAACCATGGGGTATCAGGCCGAGGGGGAGTTTAGTCTGTAAGCTTGCATTGTAATCTTTTGCTTTGTATTGTAATCTTTCGACTCTATGAAAAGCAAATGTTTATCTAATTATATTCTCCTTTGATTGTGTTTACAAAGTTTTTTTTCATTTCCGCTGCACTTAAACTCTGTTCATTTCTGTTGATTTGCTCAATTTATTACAAACAAACACAATCATGAGAGCTTCTGATCCTAACAATTGGTATCAGAGCCTGGACAGTCAAATTCGATCTAATAATCAATTTGACATAACAGTTCGGCTCAAAATTCATTGATACTAAGGTGGGTTGTATTTAGTTGAAAAACAGAGTAACGAGTGATAACGCTTAAAGTTGCTATTCAAATACTCTGTAAAACAACCAAGATGTCATAAGACACACAAATCTCACACAACAAGTGATATCATGCACAAGACACTCATGGTTTTTAGATCTGAAAACATATCTGTTAAACTACGGGATTATTTCTTATTTTCAAAATTGATTTCAACTATTGTTATGAAACTTGTGATGTCACTATATTAGATGCTAAAGTATGAACCTCAGATTAACAAAAGCCTATGTTCATAAAAACATTAGTGTTTTTGCTAATGTAAAAAGAGGGAAATTAAAACTTTAGTCATAAGAACTTATGTGTTGAAAACAGGTTGAGATTCTCAAAAGGAACAAATCAACTCTGTTAAAATACATTAAGAAAACAGGATAGTCCATATCATATGTAATGTGAGATTGGTCAAAAATTTGTACAAATATGGCCAATCCTCTTAAAGCATTACTGCAAAATGATTCTGGATTAAGTATTCCTTCAATAAAGACCTCCCAGTAAGTATTTCAATACTTATGAATGGGAAGGGTAAAAAGGGAAGAATAAAATTCACAAAAACTCAGAAGTGTGTTTATCCCAAAACTTTTGAAGTCAAAAGAAAAGAGTATAAACATAAAACACTTAAGAGTCAAAGTTTGGGGTAACAGTGGTCATTAAGCAACTATGTGCAAGCATTGGTTCAGGAAAGTTCAGGTAACAATAGTATTCCCAGTAAATGAATTTAAAAGAGGACTAGACAAATTTTCAGAATCTTCACATGGTAACAAAGTCTATAACAGGGTTTTCAAAAACTCATGTGAACATGTGTCCTCATTTCTGTTGTCAATCAATCAACAAGAAAATGGTACCAAACAGTGGTCAAAATGTATTTACAATTTCATACCACTATTGTCAGACCACTGACCATTTTCATAAACTTGAGACTGATATGATTAGGTGCGTTAGTGGAAATTATACCAGATCCTTTTGGTGCTGTTTTCAGTAAATCCTTTATTTTTTTAAAAAGGTTTTTCTCAAATAAAGCAGGATATGTTATTCTTTATTTTTTTTAAGAATGATATATTTTGAACTTTTCACTGGTTTTTGATAGTAAAAGTCTCAATCTCCTGTCAGGATATATAACCTTTATGTTTTTTTGTTGGTAACATCATCCTCAAAATGGATCAGAAGGAAGTTGTATATATGTCAAAGTCATATCAAACTCAAGTTTGTTTTTACACTAAGCAAAAGATTGATTGTTAATAGATCTTAGAATACTTGGGTACTCATGTTTTAATTTAAATATTTTAACAAAAATGAGTTGCCTTAGTAAAAAGTGTACATCATCTGGGGTACTAAACCACTGTCAGGAATTCGTAAGAACTTCAAAATGAAATTGACATGTGGCAAAACCTTGAATGAAAATTCCTTTAAAAAGTTGCTGAAAATGAACTTTCAAACCATTGCCATTACTTTAAACCTAACCACTGTTTTGTATAAGCATCTGTTTCCTAAATACGGTCCACTGATGAAAGTCAGTCACTGATCCTTCATTTTGCTTGGCAAGCACTGATGCTCAAAATCAGTGTCTTATCCACTGATATGCTATCCACTGATAGTAAAAATCATCCACTGTTATCACATTATTACCGTTGTAACCACTGAAGCTTGTTTCATCAGTGGCTCTTAAAACAACTGTCCTCCACTCTTCATCCATATCATCAGAGGTTGGCACATGATCAGTTTTTAGCCATCAGATCTTAATAACCGCTGCCACATCAGCGATCATTTTTTTCCCTTTAATAAAACCCTAATCAAAACCCTCAAACAGGGCTTTGCACTGTCGAATTGAATTCCAAAATTTTCTTCTCAAAGCAGTTTCTAACTCTCCATCCCAAATCATTCTTAGTTTTTCTTCGCAAAATGACGAAATCGAATTCAAAATCTAAATCAAAACCAAAATCACCATCATCCTCCAAAGAGGTCGCTCAAACGGCTGCTGAATCCATTGAAATACCGTACAAATCTCCTCACAACTACTTGGGTTTACTCACAAAACCCACAAACAACCACACCTTTGATTCCATCATCGACACATTATCTGAATCAAAGTACAAAACTTTGTTGATAGCAGATGCTCCCATTTACCTGCAAACCCAGAGAGAGTTTTGGAAAAAGGCTACACTTAAAAAACAAGACGATAAAGTCATAGCCATCAATTCCTCGATACAGGGTAAAGCAATTCAAATTACTCTACAATCAATCTCAGAAGTCTTTAAACTCGATGATCAGAAAGGTAAAACTTCTTTTGATAAAACCGAGTTGAAAAAGGATTTCTTAAAAAGAGGGTATGCAGAACAAGCAAAAAGGGATACCTTAGAAAAAGGTTACTTTCCTTCTGCACCTAGGTTTTTATTCCACACACTTTTGATGTGTGTTTCAAATAAAACAACTGCTTTTAACGAAATATCATTGAAGATCCAATGTCTGGGTTATGCTATTTTAAATAATGAAAATTATAACTATTCCCAGGAGATCTTTAATGACTTGGTGAAAAACGTTGATAGCAAAGTATTTTTACTTTTTCCAAGATTTTTAAGCTACTATTTTAAACAAAAATTTGGAAAAGAAAATGAAAATTTGCTCAAACAGGGTGTCTATTTTCAAATAAAAGGGTTAACACCTGAAACATTTTCTAGAATGATGGCACCAATAAAAACAAAAGCAGAGGTGCCTGAGCAGAATTTAGCAGTTACCACTGCTCCTCAGACATCTGTTGCTGAGCCCACTGCTCCAGGTGATCATAGCAGCACAACCACTGCTTTGAAACCCACACCTGACATTACCAAAAAGACCAAAAAGAAAACATCCAGAAAACCCACCAAACCCAAAACAAAGGCAACTCTGGAAGATGAGATCCCAGAGCAACTGCCAGTGACAAAACAAATGTCACCAAAAACCACTGCTGCTACTTCCTCACAACAGTTGGTAGAAAGATCTCCACCCTTACCTCAAACTCCTCCTGCATCCTCACAAAAGGATCAGGTTGTAAGCACAGGGACCCCACATTATGAAGCTCTGGATCCAATTAGGTCCATCTTCCTCAGTCCTGATCCCAAGGACATGTCTCTTTCAACTCCCTTATCCTCACCCCTAACATTACCACAATCTATAATACCCTTGTTGCATGCAGTTGATATAGCTCAGACACAAACCAGTTCCTCTCTATTACCTATCACTGAGAGTATACTTCCACAAGTGACTGGGTCTGATGCTTATACCTCTGCTATCCCAGCAACAACTTAGGAGGTTACACCCCTTGAGTTACATGTAACTCTTGGTGGTAGTTCAAGCGGAGCAGCAACTACAAGTGTTGGATCAACAGATCTACATTTGGACAGTTGTTTCATCAGTCAGACTCCCTTGAAGGCAATTTCTTCTATAGCACCTCTGGTAACCACTAGTGAAACTATTTTGACCACTGGTACAATCAAAGGGTTATCAAGTGCTGAAGAGAGAAGACCCCAGAACCAAGAACAAGGGGCATCAATGGGTAATTTTTTGGACTCAATTCCTAAGTCACACATTGGTACAACCACTGCTGGTGGGGAATCAGATGATCCTACTAACTTGGGTGATGATTTAAAATATCAAGAATTGACGGGCAGAGTTGAAAAACTTGAAACATCAGTTGCTGAAATAAAGGATATGGTGCAACAGCTGTTAAAAGCTCAAAAAGCACAATCCACTGCTGTTCCAGCTCAAGCTCCTGTACAACCTGCACCTGCTCCATCACAAGCACTTGATGCAAATGAGCTCTGGAATCTTTTTCAACCCTTGCTTGAAAAACAAAAACAAATGGCTGATCAGCAGCTTGAAATACGTGTAAAAATGCTGACAAACATGGTGGAGTCAAGATTTAAAGATACTCAAGCAGACATCAAAGCTATCAAGGCTCATATCCAAAGCACCACTGGAAAAGTTCCTTCCACTATACTCTTCATGGATAACCCCCTTCCAGATAATGCCAAAAAGGGGGAGAAAATCAAGTTGAAGAAGAAGGGAATAGAAGATGGCATGTATATTGAACCAGAACAAGAAAAACAGACATCTAAACCACTTCCAAAAGGTTCCGAACCTCAAACCACAAAATCTCATATTTCCATCCAAACAGCCGATACAACAGTGGTTTCAAAAACTGCTAGCCAAACAACTGTCATCTCATCAACACACACAACTTTACCACACATCACCAAAACCACTGCCCTACCACTATCATCATCTACAATCACATCATCATCATTACCTCCTGCCATAAAGCAGAAGACAGCAGATGTTACAACATCTGTTGTAATGACAACAGTGGTTGAAACACCAGTTGTTTCAACACCTGTTAGTCAGACACTTTCCATCACTCAAACCACTGATCCACCCAAGACATCATCAACCTCTCCTACAATAAAAAGGAGAAGGATTTTCATACCTGATGATTCACCACCACCATCACCACCATAAAAAACTACCTCACCACCTTCAACCCCTGCTCAAAAGCAGAAGACATCTACTGACAAATCAGTAGTTGTAATGACAACAGAGGTTGAAACACCAGTTGTTTCAACAACTGTTTGTCAACCATCCACCACTGCTCTCATCATTCCTACATCACAACCAAAATTCCCTCCACCCATAAAGCTTCACAAAAGAAAGAGAGAAACAACTCAGGCAACTGATGAAAAATATGATCCTGTTGCTGCAAAATATCCACTGGAACTAGATGCTGTAAAAAATGAGATGAGACAATTTTACACCGAGGATGATCCTTCAAAAAGAAGATTTCCTTCTCTCATAGGTTTCATAGTTCCAGAAGACATGGATGAATATCTCGAGATGAAAGCAAGGCAAGCAAAGATTCAAGCTAAACTCGAATGCAAAGATCAAGGTGATAAAGCCATTTCTGAAAAATTGGAATTTTTACTCACAAAAGTCAAGCTGATGGAAGATTATGCGCGAGATCTGAGCAAAGAAAAGGCAGATCAACGAAAAGAGATGAGAAAAGAATATACTGCATATATCATGAAAGAAAAATTCTATCCAGCTGAAGAAAAACAATTTGAAGAATGGCCAATAGTCGCTTTGAAGCATGAAGCAAACAGGATTGAAAGGATTAAAAATGATCCAAGAAAGAAGAAGACAGCTCCAAATTGGAACAAATACAAAAAGCTAATTGCTGATCTTACTTCTGAGTACAAAAAAAAAACAGGAATTGGTAGATGCTAAAGTGGATACTGCTGAAGCCATAGCAAAGTGGACGAAGCAGTATACCGATGAGGCTTATGAAAGGCTGAAGAAAAGAAGGATAACAGTCTCAGACACTTCTAACAAGCCAGACTATAACAAGATGGAACAACAGCTGGATGCTCTTAAAACACTGCTCACATCACCAGATAACCCTATCCTTATGGAAAACCAAGAAAAAGGAAAACTGCTGACCAGTGAAGAAGAAAAAGAAAAGGAAGCTGAGTACTTCACAGAAGCCATCAAGAAAATGGATCTAAAAGAAGAGAGTTCAGTGAGCCTTAAAAACCTTTTCAAAAAGATATTAACCAAACCTGCAGCAGATATCTCAGACACTGAACTTGAACAAAGAAAAAGGCAAGAGCTGATTGAACAAGAAGCTGCAGAAGACATAGCTGCAGCAAATGAAGTCATAGAAGAGGCTTTTAAACGAATGTCTGAAGTTCAGGATACTGCGTTACAATTTTTCTCAAGGCCAAAATCTCCAAGCTCAACAGAAAATAAATCTCTCCCAAGAAACCCATTGGGTTCAAAAGTACTAAAGTGGCTCTCTTATCAAAAGACCCATGTATTGACCCTGGTTAGATCCAATGGTGAAATGAAGTACATATCAAGGAAAGAAGCACTAGGCCTTAGTGTTGAAGATTTGCAGGATCTCCTTGAACTTTCATTGTGCAGGGATGAGGATGACACAAGTTCCAAAGAATTTGAAGAAGAATTTAAAAGACAAGCAAGGGAACTTATGATGAGGAATAAAGATCCTAAATAATGAAGTGTTTTGGCATTATCTGTTCCAGGGGGAGATTGTTGGGATTGAACCCTACCAGAGGAACAGATAATGAAAGCCAAAACTGGTTCACAACAGTGGATTCACAATAAGCAGTTGTTTACACTAAGTCTTCTCCCTTGAAAGTGATTATAACAACTGATGGTCTTATATCCACTGCCCGGATACAACTGCTGCTGTTCTTCAAAACTACTGATGAAGCCCAGAAGACTGCTGAGAACTAAGCACTGCTGGTACAATCTACTGATGACAAAGCACTGCCCAATCAAGGACTGATCAACCTTGAGGAAAGCACTGATGTAAAGAGAGAGGAGTAGTTTAATATGTCATCTGTTTTATACATAGTCAGTGGTTAGGTTTAGCAGTGTTTGTATAAGAACAGTAGATACAGGTTGTTAGGCTGTTAGACGTCGCTTTCATGGTGACGTCAGCTGAGATGTCTCAGTGGTTTGGATTGTCTATAAATGGAATAGTACTCTGTACTGTTACATTTGATCGTCTTGAGTGAGTTCTTCTCCTCAATTCAATCCTTTCATCTTGTGCAATCAACCATGGGGTATCAGGCTAAGGGGGAGTTTAGTCTGTAAGCTTGCATTGTAATCTTTTGCTTTGTATTGTAATCTTTCGACCCTATGAAAAGCAAATGTTTATCTAATTATATTCTCCTTTAATTGTGTTTACAAAGTTTGTTTTCATTTCCGCTGCACTTAAACTCTGTTCATTTCTGTTGATTTGCTCAATTTATTACAAACAAACACAATCATGAGAGCTTCTGATCCTAACACAGCTTTTCTTATAAAACCCAGAAATAGCTTAAAATCACCTTTTTAAGCGTTTTTAACGCATAGTATGTATTAAAACTATTTTAAACATATAAGGTTTGATGCCTACTGATATTTTCAGTAAATTTTTATATTTTTAACAGTAAGCAAATGTTTTAAACTCAGATTTCCAGAATTGACCTTTTAGGCTTATGTGAAATTACCAAAATGCCCCTACATGCATAGTTTAGTTATAAATGGTAAATTTCACATATATGTAATACCCTACTGATATTACCTATTAATTTAAGTGTATTTACTGATTATATCAGACCTGAAACTCAGAATCATGTTAAATCTCTTTTATAACCTTTTAAATGACCAAAATACCCCTACGGGGCATAGTTTGTGTTTAAATCCATTTTGGGCATAATAGAAGATATCTTACTGATATCACAACATATTTAAGGCATATTAACTTAGGAAACTTGTTCATGAATCATTTGGTTACCCGTTACGCATTATACGCGTTCGGTGCGGTTTATGTAACTAGTTTGCATAAATTAGCCAAAACGGGTCAAACCTTATCATTTTTGTCTCAAAATCCAGAATGTGTTTAGTTTACCCATATTACACAAGTCTCCAAACTTGTCGGGTCTAAATCACATTCTATTCCGGTCTTCGCTTAATCGTGCGTTTGAACCGTATCTTCCTTTAAAACTATCCGGTCTAAGTTTAGGCTTAATTAAAGACCCGTTAGGAATCTAATAGGTTATTAAAAAACCTTTTTCCAGATTAGGGGACCCGGTAAAAGCTACTTGCACTTGCCGTTTGTGAATTTTATTTGCTCAGGTAAATACTTTTAACTTATTTTCCCTATACGGGCTTGGGGTACGGTATATAAAATACCGCTTGGTCGGGCATTGAATTTTTAATCGTATGAAGGTTACTTTATTAGAATGTCCCGTTTAAATTGTTTTGTTTGCTTAAAGCCTTTGGGGGGTTAATGACCATGTCCCGGACATCCTTGGCATCATTTTAAGAAATGGCCAGGACCTAAGCACGGGGTGTAGGCGTACAACCGACAGTGCATAGATAAATAATAAGGTATAACCGCCGGTTTCGGGAATAACTCGCCGCGGGACTATATCATGTGGTGTGTCTATTAATCTTTAACCCGGTTTCAATCCAGGCTACTGAACGTATAACGAACATGTAATTCTTTTACATGTTTATATATAAATAATTATCCCAAGTTATAAAATGTTTTGTGCCTTGTGCATTCAAATCAATTTTCTAAACCTTTTCAAAATGAGTCAGTTAATTGTATTTACCAGTGTAAACTGACGTATTTTCCCAAAAAGGTTAAGTGCAGGTACTACTCGAAATAGGGTGGCCTCTCCTTAGCATCAATAAGAGTCTCGCAAGCTTGGATGCATTTTAAATCTGATGAACTATGTTTACTTTTTATTTGATCCGCCTGTGGATCCTTTACAGTCCATTTGTAATACTTTGATATTACTTATATTCGTTTTGTAATGTGATTCACCTTTTGCTTCCACTGTGCATTTAAAATTGTGTTGTTTGACTATGATGATATCAACTACGTCACGATACTCCCCACCGGGCCCACCGGTAATACGTGGAAATATCAGGGTGTGACAAAACAGCTACTTGCTTTTTGTTTTGCCAAGACACTAAACAACTGCCTAGGAATTGGCACCCTCCTGAAGTGGACTTCCTTGTCTTGTCACATCCAGCAAAGTCACTATCTGAGAAACCTGAAAGCTCAATTTTACCATCAGCTGGATACCAGATACCAAGTGTGGGAGCACCTTTTAGGTATCTGAATATCCTTTTTACAGCAATAAGGTTTGACTTTCTAGGGGCTGATTGGGATCTTGCACAAACACATGTTGTAAACATGATGTCTAGCCTAGATGCAGTTAGGTACAATAAAGACCCAATCATGCTTCTATATAAAGTTTGATCAACCAAATCATCCTTCTCATCAGACATGACTAACTTATTGGTTGCAATGGGCGTACTACATGGCTTGCAATCATCTATCTCAAATTTCTTTAAAAGTTCTTTGGCATATTTTCCTTGATGGATAAAAGTGCCATTTTGCAGTTGCCTTACTTTGAGACCAAGAAAGCACTGGAGTTCACCCATTGCACTCATTTCAAACTCAGCTGTCATGAGTTGCCTAAACTCTTCACATATTTTATTACATGTGCTTCCAAAGATAATGTCATCCACATAAATCTGGACAATCATCAAATCCTTTCCTCTCCATTTTAGAAACAATGTTTTGTCTATCTTACCTCTTGTGAAACCAATGGAAATTAGAAAGGTGGAAAGAGTTTCATACCAGACCCTTGGTGCTTGTTTCAGGCCATACAAAGCTTTATTCAGCTTGTAGACATGATTTGGATTAAATGGATCCTCAAAGCCTGGAGGTTGCCAAATAGAAACCTCCTCTTGAATATTACCATAGAGGAATGCACATTTGATATCCATTTGGTACACCTTGATGTTGTGGTTGACAGCAAAGGCCAGAAATAATCTGATAGCTTCAAGTCTTGCTACAGGGGAAAATGTTTCATCATAGTCAATGCCCTCTTCTTGTCTGAAACCTTGAACCACAAGCCTGGCTTTATTCTTGACAACAATACCCCTTTCATCAGTTTTATTTTTGAAGACCCATTTTGTGCCAATAGGACTTACACCCTATGGCAATGGTACAAGCTCCCAAACTTGTTGTCTTCTAAACTGTTGGAGCCCCTCTTGCATGGCCTCTACCCAGCTGTTGTCTTTTAGTGCCTCTTGGTACTTGACTGGCTGATGGAGAAATAGAAAACCAGTAAAAAGACAAATGTTTTGGGATTGACTTCTTGTGAGCACCCCTTCATCGATGTTGCCAATAATTTGGTCTGGTGGATGAGATTTTAAGAAGATAAGATCTCATTGGTATGGAACAATGGCATTGAGTAGGGAGGGCTGCATATGTGAATCATCTGAGCTAACCACTGCTGGTGACTTTGATGATCCAGCAGTGGCTTCAAAAGGTGGTGGAATAGGAGGTAATGGTGTGGACACATGCTGACTTTGATCCACTGTTTGAGGACTTTTATCAATAGTGTTGGATGATGTGGAAGCAGGGGTTAATGGGCTACTTTGTTCAACAACTGTTGAGGTAGCAGTGGTTGAGCTTTGACAGCTGTTTTGAACATCTGCTGCTCTTCCAATTTGGACAGACTTTTGTTGAGAAATGATGATTTCATACCCATAGTCTGGTGATGAATCCTCTGATGGACCTGCACTGTTAGTCTTGACAGCCGTATTTTCAAAAGTGAATTTATCAAGATCAAACAAATCTGCAGGGTTTGCTGGGATTTTCATTGATGAAAGTTCATTGAACTTTACATTCAAAGTCTCTTCCACTGTTCTGGTCCTTGTGTTAAACACTTTGTAGGCCTTAGCAGTGGTTGAGTATCCCAGATGATAACCACAATCAATTTTGGCTGCAAACTTTGAGATGGAATCTTTTAAGTTAAAATGAAGCATGGGCAGCCAAAAACTTTGAAATATGAAATTAATGGCTTTATTTTATACAGCAGTTCATAGGCAGTCTTTTGATGCCTGGGGTTGATTAAAACTCTGTTTTGGACATAGCAAGCAGTGTTTACTGCCTCTGCCCAAAAAGTTATTGGCAAACCTGAATCAGCGAGCATGGTTCTGACAGCCTTAATCAAAGTTCTGTTCTTTCTTTCAACAAACCCATTTTGTTCTAGTGTTCTTGGAATGTTGTATTGCCTCACAATTCCTTTTGACACACATAAATCATCTAACTCATTGTTCCTGAACTCTGTGCCATTGTCACTTCTGATGATTTTTACTGGAAGGTCAAACTGCTTTTCAACCTATTTCACAAAGTCTTGCAGAATGCCTGCAGTCTCATCTTTTGAGTGTAAAAAGTAAGTCCATGTAAACCTAGAAAAGTCATCAACAATAACCAAACAATATCTCTTTTTCCTAAGACTCATGACTTTAACTGGGCCAAACAAATTCATATGAAGCATTTGCAAACATTTGGTTGTTTTGGACTCATCAATGGATTTGTAGGAGCTTTTATGTTGTTTTCCTTTTAGGCAGGAAACACAATGCTCAGGACAGGTGAACAGTTTTTGAGGTAAACCTCTTACTAAACCCTGTTTTGAAATGGCAGTGATTGTCTTGAGATTTGTGTACCCCAATCTCCTGTGCCATAATTATGTCTCTTTGTTTGATGCAGCTGAGAACAGACAGGCATCAGTTCTGGGGGGCTCTTTTGACATATCCACCACATAAACATTGCCACTTTTTTGAGCAACAGGTTTTGTTTTTCCAGTTTTTATTATTGCTTCAATCTTTTCAACCATTTCTGGTCCAACAATCCTACAACACTCCTTTGTGAAGAATGATCCATACCCCTTATCACTCATTTGTGAAACACTCAGAAGGTTGAATTTTAGATTGTCTATCAGATTGACATTTTCAAATTTTACATTACCAGACTGTACTGTACCAGACCCCAGAACTTTCCCTTTACTATTATAACCAAAGGATATATCACCCCCTCCATGGATTTTGAAATCTTTGAGAAGGGCTTTACATCCTGTCATGTGCCTGGAGCCTCCACTATCTACATACCCAAGGCTATCTAAGCATGCAGAAGCTCCCTGCACATGAAGTAAAGGGATTAGTTCATTAGGGTCTCCAAAGCCAATAAGGCTTTGGATGGGGTCTCAACAGTGTCTGGGATGAGTTCAGATGGATGGACAGTGGTTAGATCAGGGGTTTGGACAGTTTTAGGACTGTTTTTCTCTAACCACTGTTGGGGTTCTTGACCAATCACCTGCTGATAACCAAAAGGATGCTTATTCACTCTTGGTTTAGAGGGCCTTTTGTAGGTCTCATAAACATGTGGGATCCTTTGGTATGGTGGTTGTCCCTTTCCTCTTCTGTATTGGTTGGCAGGGGGTGCATCAGTCACTTGAACATCTCTTTGGACAGATGTTTGATTCAGCTGTTTTGTAACAGCTGTTTGGACTGGCACAAACAGTGGTTGATTCTTGGTGAATTTGACAGATGATGTTGATGGACTCAAGGATGTTTTAGCAGTGTACTCATTCTTTTTCACATCAAAGTTCTTGAGATACACACATTCTTGAGTTTTGTGGTTATTTTTACCACAGATGGTGCAGCTTTCAGCAGGTACAATGATACTTGTTTTGTTTAGAACATATGCTTTTAGATGAAAACAGTCTTTTGTTAGATGATTCCTCTTTTCACAAAAATCACAAAACAGGTTTTTGATCTTTTCTCTTTTCTTCCTTTTCTCAGACTCCTTAGCAACAGAGTTTTGAACCACTGTTGGGATGTCTTTGATAGGAATAACCTTTGCTTTGGAGCTGTGACACCATCAGTGGTTGTGAAATCCATGGGTTTGAAATTTTCAAGAATGTCACACTCATCAGACCATGTGGGTTTAAATTGGTATTTCTCAATTTCCTCAAAAGTTGAGGACCCCACAGATGATCTTTCCAGAGTGATTTTGTTACCAAGTTTATCAGTAATCTTTACTTCTTGGCCATTCTTGTTGGTTGGTATTATTTCAGTTGAACCAGCTTGTTTGACAGCAGTGTTTTCAAGATTATCATATTTTCTATATCCTATACCAAACTTAACATTGCTTTCAAGCTATTTCTCAAGCATAACCTCATAACCTTTGCAAGATTCCACCCATCTTTCACAAGTGATCTGGGTGGATTCCAACTCCTTTTTGCAAACTTGGTATTTTTCTACCATTGTTTGGAGTTGGTTCTTGGTTATGCTTTGCTCTTCTTTGAGACTGCTGATTTCTTTGTCTTTTTCAACCAATTTGTTTTTAAGTTCTTTCAATGACTTTTCAAATTTGACTTCATCAGTTAAGACTTTATCCCTAATGTTTTCATTTACCTCTTTAATTCTAGCAAATGCAATAATGCATTTATCTGAACACAGTTTTTAAAGAACTTGAGGTGATACCTTAGCAGCAGCCATCATGGCACAATCACATTGATGATCACCTTCTTCATCAGCTCTAACTTCTTTCTCACCTGCTTTCTTCTCTTCCTCTTCTTCTTTGTCTTCTTTGGACCAGGGGTCAGACAGTGGTTCAATCAGGGTTTCTGAATTTTCTCCCAGCAGTAGTTCACCAGCAACTGCAGTAACCACTGCTTTAGCCACTTCATCCACTGTTTCATAACTCAGCTGTTCACTTTAAGTTTCTACCCCTTCTGGTATTGACTCTAATGCCATCAAAAAAAAATTCATCACTAAAGGTATCATTAGAAGCATAGAGTGCAAACTTTTCATCACCAAGCTCATCAGGCATGCTGCTCCAGTCAACAAAGCCTTGGGTGAAAAAGCTTTGCTGATCTGGTTGTACCACTGTTGGAGCAGCTTGTTGAGGTGCATCAGGTTGCACTTGTGCCTGAGGGACAGGGGTTTGAACATACTGAATTTGTGGAACAGTGGTTTGAACATAATGCACAGGCATAGGGGTTGCAACATAGTGAGTAGTGTTAACATGTGCTGTAGGGGTATATTGGGTATAGTGCACAGTGCTTTGGTGTTGTGGTCTAGGGTTTGAGCTGGGATGAGTTATTATTGGACCAATGGTTTGACCCCTGCATTCCCTAGCAAAAAGACCTAGCCTATTGCACTTGTAACACTTCAGTTTTGATTTATCCAACCCCACTCTTAAATTCCCATGTAACCCTTAGAATTTTCTCCCTGTTCTTTTATAGAATTTGCTTGTTCTTACACTAAGCAAAGCCAATTGATGCAAAATGTCCATCTCCTCTAAGTCAGTGGGATCAAAGTGTTGCAAATCATTTAGTTCAAAACACAAGTTATCTGACATCTGGTTTTCATAATTTGCAGTAAAAGCATAATTTGCAAAGTGAGAATCAGAGTTGTTAAAATTTCCACCAGCAGTTATATCAATAAAATGATCAAAACTCTGATCCTTACTACTGCTACCAGATTCTTCCTGACCAAAAAGAGCTGTGCTGCCAAATGCATAGTCATCAACAACTTTGCCAGACTCTTGCAACTTCTTTTTCCGGTTTAACTCCCTTTCATAGGTCAGGAGTCTACCATGAAGTTGGGTCAGGGTTAGATCTTTGAACTCAGCTGAATTTCTAGTTACAAAAGCAATTGTGTCCCATTTTTCAGGTAGTGATCTAAGAAACCTGCTATTTTGTGTTGAATTGGGAAATGCAACTTTAACAAGTCTTAGCTCACTAATGAGACAGCTAAATCGCTCAAACTGTTGGGTCAATGATTCACCCTTGATGTGACAAAAGGTTTCATACTGCTGATTCAGAATTTCCCTATTATTTTCAATAACTTCTTCCGTTCCCCCAAACTGTTCCTTCAATGCATCCCATAACTCTTTGGCACTGTTACAATGTAACAGCCCAGCATAGATTTCATTGGGTAATGCAGATGCAATGATGCTAAATGCTTTGGCATCGAGTTTGAACTTTTGAAAATCAGTTTCAGTATAATTTTCAGGTTTTTTAGGTTTGAACTTCTTTGTATCCTCAGCACTTGGCACCATGGGAACATGTGGTCCAAAAACAACAGATGTCCAACATCTGGTATTCTGTTGAGCAAGGATGTGACCCATCCTTCTCTCCCAGATGTTGTATTCATTACGTTTAAGCATGGGTGGCTGGAAAAGAGAGCCAATGTTATTCTTATCATCTTGTGATTGTGACGCCATCCTGGTTGTTTTACAGGCACTGATTAATCAACTTTGATGGTGATTAAACCTTACACTGTTTTTCAACAAAATGAACAAACTATCAGTATCAATGATTATGAGTTGAACTATTTATGTCAAAATGATTGTTAAATCAAATTTGATTGTCCGAGCTCTGATACCAATTGTTAGGATCTGAGTTTGGTTTTGATTGTGTTTTATGTTTGAATTAAGATGAACAATGAATGAGAAATGCAGCGGAATATTAATGGAAACAAACTTTTCACAATCAAACAGGAGAATTGCTTTCAACACACATTTTCAACAATGAACTGAATGATTGAATTTATTTCATCAACGATTACAATTGCATGTATGCAACAAACTCCCCCTCAGCCTGAGCTCACAATGATTTGTTCGTACAGGAAGAAAGATGGTGAAGAGCTAATAGAACAGTACCGGGTACTGTTCTATTTATAGGCACGGACAAACCACTGAGGCATCTTAGCTGACATCACCATGAAAGTGACATCTAACCTCCTAACAAATTCTAACATCAGATCTATACAAGTACTGCTATGCTAACATCTGTTATTACAATACATTACATAAAGATAAACTTAACTACTACTGAATCCTTTCACTGATGTGAACCCAATAGCACTTGATATAACCAGCAGTGCTTGACTCATAGCAGTAGATTGAGCAGCAGGGCTTTAGTCTTCATTAGTCATTGACTTGATCAGCAGTTGTAGGTCAGCAGTTGTACCGATCAATGGATTGGAGGTCATCAGATGTTGAAATCACTTTCAAGGGGAGAGACTTGATTACATAACATCTGTTTATTCTGGATCCACTGCTCTGATCCAGTTTTGGCTTTAATTATCTGTTCCTCTGATAGGGTTCAATCCCAACATATGATGAATACAACAAGTGTTGTATTGAATCCAAACAAGAAGATAAATCAAAAAGCACGTTGGAAATCTGATTTAAGCAAAAGAGTAGAGATTGAATGTAAACAACACTAATATTCACAAAAATGAGCCAAAAGCTTGGCTAGGGCAATATTACAAGGGTATTTATAGATCCTGACTTGCCAGCATAATTATAATTATGCTGGAATCTTAACTACACCAAGTCAGGTTTGCTACTTTCATCTAATTACAAAATATGCCCCTAGACTTTAAAACAAGCTACAAACTATAATAAAACTAATCCAGTACAAGTATGAACGATCTCATAAGTTCCAACACCTTTAGAATTCTTAAGCATAGATTAACCCATGCACCCATATTAGCATTACCAGAAGGAACTGAAGATTTTTTAGTATATTGTGACGCTTCTAAGTTAGGTTATGGATGTGTGTTAATGCAACGCCAAAAGGTAATATCTTACGCATCTAGACAACTTAAGAATCATGAAGAGAATTATTCAACCCATGATCTAGAATTAGGAGCTATAATTTTTGCCCTTAAGATTTGGAGACATTACGTTTATGGTAGTAAGTTTACCATATTCACTGATCATAAAAGTTTAAGGTATATTTTCGGGCAAAAAGAATTGAATATGAGATAAAGACGTTGGATAGAAATGCTTAGTGATTATGATTGTGATATTCAGTATCATGAAGGAAAAGCAAATGTAGTGGCAGATGCTTTAAGCCGAAAGTATCATGAAAAGCCAAAAAGGGTACGTTCTCTTAAATTAAATCTGCAAGCAGATTTAAATGATCAGATAAGAAAAGAACAAGAATTAGTAATCAAGGAGGATACTGAAAAATTAAAAGGTATGCTAAAGGAATTAGAACAAGGAACAGATGGAATTTGGAGATTCCATAAGAAGAAATTGTGGATACCTAAATTAGGGAACCTACGTCATCGTATATTAGAAGAAGCCCATAAGTCTAAGTATACGATGCACCCAGAAAGTGATAAAATGTACCAGGATTTAAGAAAGAATTTCTGGTGGATAGGAATGAAAAAGGACAGAGCAGCCTATGTTTCTAAATGTTTAACTTGTTCACAAGTTAAAGCTGAACACCAGAAACCCTCAGGTCTGTTGCAACAATTAGAAATGCCAGTGTGGAAATGGGAATTAATAACAATGGATTTTGTCACTAAATTACCCAAAACAAAGAAAGGAAATGATACAATCCGGGTAATTGTAGATAGGTTAACCAAGTCAGCTCATTTCCTACCAATGAAAGAAACTTTCAGTATGGAACAATTAGCTAAATTATATGTAAATGAAATCATTTCATTACATGGAATACCTTTATCAATTGTTTCGGATAGGGATAGCCGTTTTACCTCCCATTTTTGGTCAAGTTTCCAAAAAGCCATGGGAACCAAGTTAAATCTAAGCACCGCTTATCATCCTCAAACAGACGGGCAAAGCGAAAGGACGATTCAAACAATGGAAGACATGCTTAGAGCTTGTGTAATTGATTTTGGAGGTAATTGGGATGATCACTTACCTATAATAGAATTTTCTTATAATAATAGTTATCACACGAGTATCAATGCTGCACCATTCGAAGCACTTTATGGACGAAAGTGTCGAACCCCAGTCTGTTGGGCAGAAATTGGGGAGAAGCAACTATCTAGACCTGAGATAGTGCAGGAAACAACCGACAAAATTATTCAAGTCAAAGAACGACTGAAAGCAGCACGAGATCGCCAGAAGAGCTATGCCGATAACCGACGCAAACCATTGGAATTTCAAGTAGGAGATAAGGTGTTGTTAAAAGTCTCTCCTTGGAAAGGAGTGGTACGATTCATCAAAAGAGGAAAGCTAAGTCCCAGGTATATTGGACCTTTTGAGATTATTAGAAGAATAGGACCTGTAGCCTATCGGCTACAACTGCCAGATGAAATGGCAAGAATACATGATGTATTTCATGTATCTAATCTCAAGAAATGCGTAGCTGATGAATCACTGGTAGTACCTCTTAAGGATATAGAGGTAAATGAACAACTCAAGTTTGTAGTAAAGATTGAAGACAGGAAAGTCAAAAACCTCAAGCATAAGAGATTAGTTCTGGTCAAAGTAAGGTAGGACTCCAAAAGAGGACTTGAGTACACATGGGAGCTTGAATCTGAAGTGCAAAAGAAATATCCACACTTGTTCCAGTAGATCTCAAGGACGAGCTCTAAAACAAGGTGGGGAGGATATAACAACCCTATAGAAAACAGACACCCTCGAAATAATTTTCCGACACCCTAATATATTTTAAAATATCCCAATTTGTTCCAAAATACACCCCATACGCGAAAACGGGCCCCGAATACCCTAAATATTATTAAAAATAAATAAAAAATCAATTTTTGGGTTTGTCGTGGGCCACGTAAACCTCTTAAGGGTCTTAAGCGGGCCGCTAGAGATCAAAGTTGTGGCGCAGCCTGGTGATGACACGTGTCATCATCGTGGCGAGTCTAGTCGATGATCCGGACAAGCTAGGCCACTGACCAGAGTTGACGCGGGCCGCGTAGGCCTTTGTCTTCTCTTACGCGGGCCGCGTAAAAGTTGAGATGAGGCACTATAAGTAGCAGGCATCGGATTTCAGCACAACTCGTTCATTTCATTCTTTCTAAACGTAATTCTCTCATAGTAGGCATTATACTCGGGTCTAATACCCCCCTAAATAGCGAAGTTCTGCTCCGTTGTAAGTATTATAACCCTTGGATACATATTAGATACGCTGCCCGATTGATCTAGGGTTCCGTAACGGCTGTCGTGGTTCTGCCCCGACATAGTCGTTGGAATGCCGTCTCGGGGAGGGTATTACTAATGTTTAAATGGGTTATTATACTAACACATGTGCATTTGTGTTAATTATAGATTGTAACCAGGAAACCCTAAAGGATAATCTAAGACAGCAATGTGAGTTGATCCGCTTTTTGTAAACCTTTTGTTAACTGTTTTTACAAAACCTCATACAATTAAATGTATATTAAGCAGTGATTGAGTATTTGTAAAAATACAATTATCATGAGTATGTTGGGATTTTGTATACAAAATTTGTTACCACCTGGTCAAGGAGTAACATTTCCACAAGTCGGGTCTGACATACCATGGATGTTAATTGATATAACTTGGAAACAAATGTAATTGCAAGATCGCCCTCAATACTGTACAATGGTTTTTATTTAAACTTGATTAATTTGGGATTCACTCACCAGTATTTCCCACTGACAAATGTTTTTAAAACGCGTTTCAGGTAACAAATTGTGAAAGCCAAATAGAAGCCAGCTGGACAGCAATGAAGGCTTGGAAAAGTGGCAATAAAGTTACCTAAAAAGAAATAGATGTTTTTATTAAATAAAAATAGGATTTATTCCTATGAAAATGTGTGTATACCGCAAACTTGGGTTTTATCCCATATGTTTAATGTTATGAAAATGTGGTATTTTACTCTGATCCAATATTTCCTAACTACGGTCCTGATGAAAATTTCCGCTGCCAAATTAGACAATACGCGATACCACCGAAACTGGCTGGCGGCCCTCCGTTCCCTTGGATTTGGGATCGGGGGTTGCGACACTTGGGTATGTGCATCACATGTGGCAAGATCGTAATACATGAAGTGCTATTAGTTCCCATATTTCTTTTTACCAGATAAAAGCCACGTTAGAGATGTATGAAAAGAACAAATGAAGAGGAACCAAAATGATGAGAGAATCAAGTTGTTTTTATGTTGTTTTGAAACCCATCGTGATTTACTTTTATCCTGAGATGGTGTTTTCTGTATTAAATGTACAAGTGATTCAAGGACAAACATCCGTGTTATCAAACCGTTGCGCGCCGCAACGCGCGCGGGGTATAAAACTAGTTTAAATAGAAGAAAAAAGTCTGTCGTCAATATGTGATGTATCATGTCACTGTCAACAACGTTAAAAGAAAAGTAGGAACCGGTAGTATTAGAAAGACAAATGGTATTGGAGATTGGGAGATGTTGAAAAATCTGATTCTTCTTTCAAGTATAGGCCCGACCCGACCAGTCTTTGAGAATTACCATTTCACCACTGAAATGCCCTCAGTATAGGCCTAATTTAGGGGTAAAATGGTAATTAACATTTTAAAAAGATTATGTTGAAATGGTTAATTACCATTTTACCCCTAAATGAGGCCTATACCGAAGCATTTCAGGGGTAAAATGGTAATTCTTTAAATCCTTTTAAATATTCAAAATTTAATCAACAAAAAGTTGCCGCTCAAAATATACGTACCGTCTAGGGTTGTACGAGGCGTCTAGTATTTTAAAATTACCTTTATACCCCTGAATGAGGCCTGTACTGGGGAATATCAAGGGTAAAACGGTAATTCTTTAAATCCCTTTTAAATATTCAAAATTTAAACAAGAGAAAGTTGTCGTTCAACATAGGCGACCAGTCTAGGTCTAGACGAGGCGTCTGCTTTTTGTAAAAATACTTTCATACCCATGACTTAGGATTATACTGGGGCCATTTCAGGGATAAAATGGTAAATCTTCAAGTCCCTTTTAAATATTCAAAATTTAATCAAAACAAATTTGCCGCTCAATATATACGTCCAGTCTAGGCCTATATGAGGCGTCTAGTTTTGGTAAATGACCTTTATACCCCTGAATTATGACTATACTGGGGGCATTTCAGAAGTAAAATGGTCTTTTGGATTATCATAGACGTCCATTCTAGGTTGTACGAGGCATATATGTTCATTTTTTTTGTAATTAAATTGTTTTATGCAATTGTAATTATAAAAAAATTATAGAAATTAATACAAAAAATCTTATTAATTATAAAAATCATTCTTCCATATCACTGTCGATGTAATTAAGACCCGGGTTTGAGTTTGGTGGCAGATTCATTACCGATGTATATCATTCAAGACGGGGCATGTACATATCTTCCCATTGTCCCGCATGAGGTCGTCGGTGTGTCAACCATAGCCCGTTTATTGGTGGCATTGGATAATCCCCTTCGAGCTTAACATGTATGAAGTGGTTATCGTTAACATGTGCAAGCATTATGAATAGTGGTTGTCGATCAGCTGGAGGACTCAATATCGGGAAGAAAGTGGAACTCCCATCGATGCTTAACAGGTGCACCCTGATACCGTACCTTTGTGCAATAAGAAGCCTTGCGTGGGGGAAGTCCATCCAGTGACTCAGGGGATAACCAGACACTGAATCCCAAATTAAGCCCTCACGATGCCTGTTAAAATATCCTCCATCCCATGCTTCATATATTGGCAACCAGGTAGATTCGTCTGATCCATTTCTTGGACAAGGTCTCTTAGAATGTGCCCCCATAAACATTCTCCCATACATAAGCCTATAGCCACAGACTGAAACCCACAATGATCGTCCGGCCTCACATCTTATATGCACGGGATGTGCGGGTGAAACACTGACGGAAGGGCAGACTTAAACTATTTGATGATTGTCACGTTCTCGTCCCCAATTATTAACGGAAAACCGTTATCATCTCGTATCTCTTTATTTTTAGAACTCGTTGAACGGCTTCGCGCCCGCTTTGGGTTTTTGAGACCTTATAACCGACTGTTGAGAGGCTTGTGACGGAACGTACGAGTTGTGGCGGGGGTAATCGTATTTACTTTATCGGGAACCTTCAAAGCACGTGTATGGATCACCGAAGGAGCCTCTCCTCAGTTCTTCGTCTATACAAGCGGCCTCGTCCAACCTTTGTTGTACTTGCTTTGTTGTTGGTTGGCCACAAGTATTTTGTTGGACACCCGGTGGTTTCGTGGTAGATTTGGTTGGAGTCAACACCACTTTAATCTTTGACAACAAGTTTTTTTTCTAAGTAGGGGGTGCGACTCTAATTGTTGTCTAACAATATTGAGCTATTCGACCACGTCAACGTCATCATCTATCAATTTACAAGGTTGGAAGTTAAGCTTCCGCCAGAAGACGTCTATGTCTTCGAGTTGAATTGGATGCTCTGCATGGTTAAAAACAATATTGTTTAAGCCACATGATTAACATACATGTTTGACACAAGTGTTGTACGTTTAACAATTATTACCTGCACGTAGGTACTTTTCCAACCTACAAGCACACAACAACCCACAGTTGTACCACATCTGGCAACCACATGATGAATGATAGTGCTGCAAGACATCTAGCTTTTCCACGTAGGTGGTCAAACAACGAGTTTCTGTGGTGGTTCATTATTTTTTCAATGCTTTCTCAAAAACTCCTCCTTATTTCACTGTATTGTGTTTCAACTATATCCTGGACACAGCCAATTATACGGTCAGCGAGCTCCTATCTAGGACGTATCTCTTTAAGTTGGCGTGTTGGCTCTCAACTCTGTTTGTGGTACGATTACCAAAGTTGCGACTCCTATCAGTCCATGCAAAGACGAACATTTCCGTATAATCTTTCAGCCAATTATCATACACGTACTTGAAGACCCCTAAAAAGTAAAAATAATTTATTAAATGTACATAGGTGAGTCATATGTTATTAAAAAAACTTACTTGAACGTTTGCACTCCACAAGTCGCTTTTGCAGGTTGCGCAAGTGATACTCGTATATGGGTACTGATGGAGACTCACATAATGGCCCCCAAAATGACAGAAATTTTTGCCAATATTCTTCTGTGAATGCACTCTTGCAGTGCTTCATAAATATTTTGTTGTATATGAAAACTGCAGAGAAGCCTGGAGGCGTCTGGAAAATACTTTAGCACACGCGCTCATTAGGGCCAGGTCTATATCTGTTACAATCACACGTGGCTCCATACATTCATCCAACATTAAATTGATCTTCTCAAGAACCCATACATAGTTACCACTCCGTTCTTTTCGGCATGCACGATACAAAACAAATGGTTGGAAGGTGTCAAACCAACAATCTGGACAAATGGCATATTGTGTATGTTTGTCTTGTACGCCGAATCGATCAGCAAGACGTGAGGGAATGCACGCCACATATCACTCGAGTAGGGATGAACAAAAAAGATCTTTGCTACGACCTCTGTTCCGGGTTCCTCTCGTGTCTCGTAAATAAATTCGTTTTTTATTAGGATGTTTTCTAGTGACTGCATGGGAGTCAATCCGTCTCTTTGTTCGGCTCTAATCTTCTGTACAACGTTTTGAATGTCTTTCTGAACATGAAACCTGTCGAGGTACTGCTTTCTTATCGTTTGAAAATTTTCGCGCGACTCCATATTTTATCAGTCTCATAATAATTATAAACAATAAATTAACGATATTACATTTCTTAAAACTATTTGTTTACGAAAATATTTATTTATTTAACCGGTGTAAACATTGGGTTATAACCTAGCATAAATTACAAACAAATATAATAAATATTGTATAGAAAACAATGTTTGAAGAATTTAGAGTAAATTGCCATTTTAGTCCATGAGGTTTGACTAAAATTACCACTTCAGCCCAAATAGGCTTTTCTTGCCATTTCAGTCCAAATAGTTTTGTTTTCTGTCATTCCTGATTTTTGTCATTTTTTTTGTCATTTTCATCGAACACCACCACCACCACATCCCACCACCCACCCAATCACAACCTTCTATCATCGTCATCACCTACCTGCACCGTCACCACCCACCCACCCACCCCATCACAATTGCCACCCACCATTTCCACCACCACCGACCACTTTTCCGCCACCCACGTCATCAACCAACACCGCCACC
The DNA here is from genome assembly GCA_030545235.1 of Helianthus tuberosus. Taxonomy (NCBI): domain Eukaryota; kingdom Viridiplantae; phylum Streptophyta; class Magnoliopsida; order Asterales; family Asteraceae; genus Helianthus; species Helianthus tuberosus. The sequence goes on from CM060399.1 coordinate 20,079,265, forward strand.
ATCATCTTCACTATAAACCGGAAAAAATAGAAAGAAAAACGTGTTTTGGCCAAAATTCATCTAAGTTAACTAAATTTTTTTAATAGAGTTAGTGGATTGGATGAAATGGACAAAATGATAAAAGTGAGGGGCTAAAATGACAGAATACAAATCAATTTGAACTAAAATTATAAACTAGGCAATTTTAATTTACTCAAAAACTTTTCCCATGAAAACAATTTTCCCCCAAAACGTTCCAATTTCCCAACAAAACAGTGATTTCCCCCCAAAACGTTCCAAAACATAAATCCTAATTACAAACAAATCGTCGAAATGAATTCACTCTTATTTGCAATTCAGAGATTTTGTCTAATGTTCGGAAAAAATTCGGTCGCAACATGGATGTTCTACCAGTCATTCTCTTGAAGTTTGTTGTCTAAAACTGCTAGTCAGATCGATCAGTTCAAGATTTCGTTAATCGGTGCAATTTTGACTTTCAAGTTATCTGGTTTTCAACGTTTTTGAGTTTTTTTATTCAAGATGCACAAACTCATTCTCTTGAATCTTGTTATGGACAACTGCTAACTTTCTTTTTTGATAGAGATATAGATAGTCAGATAGAGATAGAGATAGAGATAGACGGATAGAGATAGTCAGATAGAGATAGACAGATAATATCTGCGGTATTGACCGATATTGGACCGATATTTGATCGATATAGCATCGATTTCCCAATATCGGTACCTTTCTTCTTAGTTCAACCGTTTGCCTTTCTTCTTATTGTTGCTATCAGTGTTTTAAGTCTTAATTGTTAGTGTTAAATGTTTAATGTTAGTGTTTTAAGTCTTATTGAGTTCCTACTTGCTAAAATTGTTAGTGTTTTGCAAGTTGCAAAAGATAAATTTGTTAATGGTATGAGAGTATACTGAATCATAGTTGTCAATAGCGGCTATAGCGACCGCTATAGCGCGCTATGTAGCGAAGCGAGCAAGTGTCGCTATTTGGGTCATAGTGACCAATAGCGTGAATAGCGACAGTTAGGTGTTTTTTTTTTATATTAATAGCAATTAGATATAGCTATAAAATAGCTGGATTTATAGGTTTTTGTTAAAATATACATGTAAAGTAGCGTATATACAAGGTATTTTGATATAATATACATATAAAAAATTTCAAAATTCTTTTTCTAGTGTATCGCTATTTATAAGATAGCGGTCGCTATTTGTCGCTATTCGCTATGTAGCATATAGGTCCCTTGTCACTATTCGCTATTAACAACTATGTACTGAATTCTGTTAAATTTTTATATATATAAATTTAACATGATATTAAAATTACTGATATCTCATTGATATCCCACCACGATAACCGGTATCTCAAACAGTGGCGGACCTGGAATTTTCATGGGGGTGCAGAATATTTTTAAAGATTTTATGCGATATTAACCGGTATCTCAAACAGTGGCGGACCCATAAATCTAATATGCGATATTAACCACATAGGTAATAATGTAAATTTTAGATGATCTAATATTATTTTTTCTAATGTAACAGGAAATGAAGCTCGGCTGGCCATTCTCTTATATTACCAGATTAGTTCATTCTTTTAAAGCTAATCACTTTGATTTAAAAATAGATGAATTAGTTAATACCAACCATATAGTAATAAACATTGAATCATTAAGTCCGACATCCTTGCGGGCATAGTTGTCGATAGCGGCAATAGCGGTCGCTATAGCGCACTATATGGCGATGCGACTATGTGTCGCTATATAGGTTATGGCGATGAATAGCGAGCTTAGCGACAGTTAGGGTTTTTTTTTTTTTTTTGATGTTAATATCAATTAGATATAGCTATAAAATAGCTGGATTTATAAGTTTTTGTTAAATATACATGTAAAATATCATATATACAAGGGTATTTTGATGTAATATACATATAAAATTTTCAAAATTCTTTTTCTAGTGTAATCGCTATTTATAAAATAGCCGTCGCTATTTGTCTCTATTCGCTACGTAGCCTATAGGTGCCTTGTCGATATTTGTCGCTATTCACCATCGACAACTATGCTTGCGGGCCTTACTAGATCTTGATCAAGATCTAGTGAGTGATAAATATCTACGCAAGGATGACACAACTAGTAGATTAATTCCGGAATTTCTTTTACTATGTCAGAAAACCTTGTTTCGTTGAAATAGTTATGAGGACAGGCTCTGGTTATTTCACGACTCGCCACAGACCGCCACCCCTTTTGGACTTGGCACTTTCGACGTTGGTTATGGCGAGTTCTGCCATAACCAACTTGATTTTTTGAGCAAAACTGAAACAGAGAAAATTAAGTTGCAACGTGACGCCAAGTATTACAAATATTCTCGACATTTTTCTACCGGGTTTTTTGGCCTTATTTTCATAACAATATATTTTCTAGTCTTGTCGCTGCCGCCATGGAGGCAGCACCTTTAGTAAAAGTCGTCGTGGCAGGTTTGCTGACGGTGACGGTGGGGTCATGGGTAAACGGAAAACTGAAAATGAAAGAGGATATAAAAAAACACTTAGAATGTTATAGCATATATGAATGTTAGCATTGATATGATGCTTAAACATATCATGCTTATTAGGGATCTTGGATCTGCCGAAAAGATACAAGATCGAGGGCGATACAATAAACAACATAAAATCAGTTTTAAAAATAATCACAAGATGCGTGACAGTTGTTATGAAATCCAGAAAACTGGTTATGCACCAGTTTTCTGAAATCGAGTGATTGCATGACCTAAATTATATAAATTATGTTTATGCTGAAAATTGGGAGAAGAAACTGAAATTGAGCCACTGTGATCTTATCTGCTTCTCCAGTTACTTCTGTTCCTAGCCATCACTCTAAGCTGGTAGGTTAACCGTATATGTTACCTTGTGTCTGTTAAAGCAAGAATTTTTTGTAATATATTACCATTGGTGCTTAGGTTCTTACCCCCGATTTGCCCGATATAACTGTTGTTCTGCTCTTTATGTTCTTGATGGTGCTTGTGCGTTTGAGCAAGGGTCCGTGGAAAGCCTCTTTTTAGTTTCTTGTTTGAACTCGGATCCAAGGAGCATACCTACTATGTTTGGAGGCTGTATTCTTTCGCTCGGGTACATAATTTGGTGCATTCTTTCAGGTATATGTAGCACCGACAAGAATATATATAGCACGCCAAACTAACTTCTTATACCATGAACCGTGTTGATATAAATCATGTGTTGATATAGATCAGTTAAGCCCTCGGCTATAGCGATTGCTGAAGAGAGATCTTGGACACCGCGTCTTTCCAATTCAGTTTTGGCCCAAGCTTGTAAGCCATCGAGAAAATAGAAGAGAGAATCTATGTCGGACATATCCGGAATTTCAAGGACAAGTGTAGTAAACTCTTTAATATAGTCCTTGATAGTGCCGGTTTGTTTCAACTTACGCAACCGGCTCTTAGATTCATTTTCCGCATTCTCCAGATAGAATTGTCTTTTAATTTCTCTAATAAAATCAGCCCAAGTGTTAAGGATACATGCACCTTTTTCAATCTCTGCGTGCTTACGCCACCACAAGCCCGCGATTTCTTTTAAGTAGAGTGTGACTGTTTTGATCTTCGTGGCATCATGAGTCACATTTACACCTTCGAAGTATCGTTCCATCTCCCGTAAGAAATCGTCAACAGCCCTAGCTTCCCGTTTGCCAATGAAGGGTGTTGGTTTTGGTACTTCGATTCTTGGAGTGAAACAAAGCTACTTCCAGTTGAAACCACGGCCCTGCTACAATCATTTACTTTAGTTTCCAGACCAAGAAGGCTTCGGTGCATATCCATTGATAAGTCATCCATGTCTTTACGAAGTTTATGGATTGCTTTCTCCGTAGCCTCTTTGATGCTTTCATTTACTTTCAGCTGAAACTCAGCTTGAAACAGCTCCATTGCAGCCTTTAAGTCATCGTGAAGGTCACTAAAGCTTGTCTCCAACTCATCCAAGCGTTGTAGTGCGCCATCGACTTGAGCTCCGAGTCCGGTCATCGCGGTCTCCACTTCAGCAACCCGTTTCTCCAATGTCTTGTCCTTAGATGCACCACGATGTTTCCTTCCTCCATAGGGTGTTTCATCCCGTCCACGAGTCTCATCAATAGCAATATTGATGCCTACTCCTTTGTTGCCCGTATCAGCCATTTTCCCAGTGAATCGACGTTCTCTGATACCACTTGTCACGGAGTTAGTCCTTCAACCTACGTGCGGATCTTAGTCACCGTGCTAAGATCATCCTTGACACCAACTTGCAACTCGATTCAATGACTTGAACAAAGGGAACAAAGATTGTGAATAAAGGGAACACTTGTATTGCTTTGAGAACTCTTTACAAAGGATGCTTTGTTACAATTTTGAAGGTGATTTACAAATGAGCCAATATCACCTATTTATACTAGTTGCTTATGGATCTAGATTATTCCTAATCTAGATATTTCTTAGTATAAATATCTAAGATATTTACATGGATTAATCTAGAATGTTTAAGGAAAATATCTAAAATATTTTCCTAAGAATTCTCTAGTCTTTAATGATATTTTTGAGCCTTGAATCCAGAATCTTCTAAGGAAAAATCTTCCATGGAAGTCCCTTGATGCTGGTAGAAAATTCCGGAATCCCGAGAGTTGCGATCTGAATTTTGGCGGGCTGTGACAATAGGCTGAGATAGGTTTTGGGCTTGGGCTACATGTAAAACTACTAGTGGGCTTAGATGAATAGATCTTGGACTCATCTAGGGTACTGGCAGCACTATACACGGTTCCAATTTCCTGGATACGCCACTCAGCCTTCAATTCTTCTTTCAGACTATCTTGCTCTTCATCAGTTGGCGTCTCTTTTATGCTATTCTCTATCGTAATGTTCAAATCACTGGCTGATTCTTCACTGTTACAACAATCTTTGTCTGGTTCTTCACTGTTACAGCCATCTTCAATCACCTGAGCTTTAATTTCGTCAACAACATCTCTCAAAGATGCAAGAATGCCGTCTAATCGTGCTGCAATGGTTGCGAGTTGATCTGCCAAATTCCGGGTTGTAAGCACCATTCGGTTTCCCGGCAATGGAACCATTGATAGAAACTTGAAATCCAAAGATTAAATTGATAGGATAATCCAATTCGAGAAGGATTAGGTCTCCAATTTCAAAGGTATAAAAACCCTAATATTATATAAAAAACATCAACATCCATAAAGAAGACCTAATCTGCCCTATTTAAGATAAAAGAAACAAAAGTTAATTAACTGCTAGAAAACAACTTTTGAAACTGTTCCCGCTATTTTATTACATAATCAAATCAGCAGCTGGGCCAGGTTCTAGGCTTGGATTTGGGTCGGGTTCTGGGCTGTTTGGTACTGGGTATGTATCATCATGCCTGAATACCGTATCTCTTCAAATGTAGTCATTTGATTTAGAACCTAATTCAATTTTTGGGTCAACTCAATCTGAGCCTACCTATATAAAACAATACATGTTTTCACCCGAACTCAATTTGATCCATTAACCAACTGCTCATCACATATATACCCTTCATTTGAAATCCAGTGAAGTTGACTAACCTTTTCTTGCTACGAGTCTTCCCGTGTTTTAGTGTTCATTTGTTGCTGAAGCAGCGCTTTTTTTTACAGATAGTTGAAGCTTTGACCGACTAAAGTTGCAAGGCTCATGCTTGTGTCAGACATTCTTTACTGTACTTCAAAGCTTTAATGATTTATGTCAGAGTATCACAGGAAGAATCACTGCTGAGGCCCTTAAGGTACATTATATGTGGTACATGCAGCAATTTTTGATCCACTTACTTACTAATGGGTCGATTTGGGTTGTGTTAATTTCAAACAAGTCAAAACAAAGGTTTAGTTAAATCGGATGAGTCTATTTTTAACGCATACAACCTTCTGACTCATTTTATTCAAGGTTTTAGATATTTATTTGACCGGACTGAACATGTTTTGACTATTTTCACGTGTAATGTTCTCCTGTACTCCAGGAATGGGTTCTGAAAGTTGTTCAAGTGTGGGCTGACGTTTTTGAATGCATATGTAAACGGGGTATGATCAACATTTCTTTGGTCTGGTAACATTTCATCAGAAACTGAAGATAAGTAGTGTTGTAAGAATCGCTAGGCGCTAGTCGGGCGGTGGGGTACCGACTAGCGATTAATCGGGATTAATAGGGATTAATCGGAATTAATCGGATTGAGATTTTTATATGTAATTTTTAGTTACATATATACATACGCATTTTTATGTGTAGTTTTTTAAAGTAGACATGTTTTAACCCCTCATTAACCCATTTTTTTAAGTAATTGGAAGGAATTTATATAGTTTGGTCAAAATTTGGCCGGCATCTAGCCAAAATATGACCAGAATAGGACCGACATTGACTGCCTAGCTATTAATCGGCCATTAATCGGTAAACCTCCGATTAGTGATTAATCGGCGACTAATCGGAGACTAGTCGGGATTTTTACAACCATGTCTAATTATGATGACAATGGAGATGTTGGAAAGACCAATCCAGATAGATGCACCATTCCCTGGTCAGTTTAATAGACTACATTAGTGACACTTAGATGTCGGCTGGTGGGGTGCTAGAACCCTAACTGAACCCGTGGGCTAATAGTCGGGGGGGGGGGGGGGGGGGGGTCCTATTTTTTTGTATACTATTACACTTGATGGAACCCAATCACAACTCTACGTTGTTTTTTATTAATAAAGTTTTATTTATCTTTTTCCATTCACAAACTTTCTTTGTTATTTTTTAATCACTCTTTTTTTTTTCTTTATATAGCAATTATCTTTTTTCTCTATTGTACAGGATAATGAGTGATAAGAACTTGGAGGACAATGGCATTGAACCGACACCCAAGCTTATTGGCGTGGTGTTCCAGAACTGCCAAGGCCAGGTAGAGCATTGGGTTAAGCCATATATTAGACTCATGGTTGAGCGTTTGCGTGTAGTAGAGAGACCTTGAAATGTCTTCTGGTGCAAGTGTGTTTTTAGAGCCCACAATACAGATGGACTTTTATATTTACTGTGATAAACATGCTCCACCAATACTGTAAAATTCAACTAAGAATAATGAGATTCGTTCTATTTTGTTGTTTTATTACCTGCAAATTTTGTGAGACTATGGAAGTCTCATTAAATTAGAACAAAGGTCACATGATTTTGGGATTTTTTCCCTCTAAATTATATAAATTATGTTTATGCGGAGGAGAAACTGAAATTGAGCCACTGTGATCTTATCTGCTCCTCCAGTTACTTCTGTTCCAAGCCATCACTCTGAGCTGGTAGGTTAACCGTATATGTTACCTTGTGTTTGTTAAAGCAAGTATGTTTTGTAATATATTACCATTGGTACTTAGGTTCTTACGCCCGATTTGCCCGATATAACTGTTGTTCTGCTCTTTATGTTCTTGATGGTGCTTGTGCGTTTGAGCAAGGGTCCATGGAAAGCATCTTTTTAGTTTCTTGTTTGAACTCGGATCCAAAGAGCATACCTACTATGTTTGGAGGCTGTATTCTTTCGCTTGGTGCATTCTTTCAGGTATATGTAGTACCAACAAGAATATATATAGCACGCCAAACTAACTTCTTATACCATGAACCGTGTTGATATAAATCATGCCTGAATACCGTATCTCTTCAAATGTAGTCATTTGATTTAGAACCTAATTCAATTTTTTGGGTCAACTCAATCTGAGCTTACCTATACAAAACAATACATGTTTTTACCCGAACTCAATTTGATCCATTAACCAACTGCTCATCACATATATACCCTTCATTTGAAATCCAGTGAAGTTGACTAACCTTTTCTTGCTACAATTCTTCCCGTGTTTTAGTGTTCATTTGTTGCTGAAGCAGTGCTTTTTTTTACAGATAGTTGAAGCTTTGACCGACTAAAGTTGCAAGGCTCATGCTTGTGTAAGACATTCTTCACTGTACTTTAAAGCTTTAATGATTTATGTCAGAGTATCACAGGAAGAATCACTTGTATTATGATTCCTTTTGGTGTGTCTAGTTGAAAGATTGTATGATTTCACTTGTTTTTCAAATTGACTTATCCGTAGCTTTCAATAATTAGACCAATTGCAATATACAATAGTTTCTCACCAATCACAATAAAGTTGTCTCATTTTTTTTTCTTCATATTAAGTTGCAATTATTGGTATTGCACATTCATTCTTACAAATCACAACAATGCAGTAACTGATGTTTCTATTGTTGGTAAATAATATGAAAACAACAATTTACATGAAGTATTGAAGTATCTTGTCGTTTGGTCAGATTTCACATTTATCCTTTACTTCGAATGGCATGGATCGTTGTTCTTTGTTTAGAAATTGTTTCATAAATTGCCCTTTAGGTGGATGTTAGTTCGTCACTATGTGTGAGGTGTTATGCACCAAGCACCCTCGTGTATGAAGGTTAGTTCAGTCATCTTATCTAGAAACCAAAAAAAAAAAGTTAAAAGCCCTTTTCGGTCATGAGCTTTTCTATCATGAAATCTGTCTTAAAAGAGTTTATAAATAAAGTGATGTTTTTAGAAATAAATAAAACACGAATCCTCTTTGATATGATTGGTTGGCTTAGGATATATTGTTGGCTGAATGGATAGCAAAGCTAAGTCAAGCACACGAAGAAGTCAAAGGAGACGATAGTGAAGAAGAAGAATATACAGGAATGGGAGACATTGATTTGAACAAACAACATGGAGTTTATGACAATAGAGAATCAATAACTTTTTGAGACATGTTTGTTTTTCTTATATAATTTGTTTACTAATAGCAGTAATCTATTGTATTATTTGTTTACTAATAGCAGTTATCTATTGTATTATTGAACCTGTGGTGGCATGCATGTCATGGCATCATACATTGTATGGAGAAGGGTATTGATGACATTATGGTCACATTGGTTGCTATAGTTGGTATAAAATCTGAAAAAGCTCACAAATTTTATTGTAAAATTATTTCCAAGCTATGTAATTACAAATATACCCTCATTGAGTTATTCATAAAGATGTACAAGCTTTTGGTTGAAGAGTATAAGCAACTCTTGAGACTTTCATCATGTGGTTATCATCTAATGAACATATCCCAGGTTTGTTTAGAGTCTCAATATCGTCATGTAAGGAACTTGTTTGACCATGGTTTTAGAAGGTGTGCCTGGGGCGCAAGGAGATTTAGGTCAAATCTTGTCAAAGTTGTGGTTTGTAGGAGAACAATATGTAATAACAACCAAAAGGATGAAGAAATTATGTTACTTGATAGAAAGGCTATGGTCAAACAAAGGGTGGTTTTCTGCTCATATATCCTGAATAATATTCTGACTATGTTTCTGTTATTGTGATCAGGATATCGGATCAGGATATTGGTAACATCCTGATACAGTATCCTGGAAGTAACTAATTAATTCACGTGCAGATTAATGAAGCAAGTCTATAACGTTCAAGTGGACTTCTTCCCCCTAAGACTCGGGCTAATCTGTTGGAATGGGAACGTTGAAGCCGGAAGACGTGGACTACAACGTTCACAAATGGAATATTCGCTATATCCCGGAATTATAGGCTAGTTCGTTAGCTTTCTTTTACTATAAATAGGATTGATCGGATCAGATAAGGAGACACACAATTCACCGTACACTCTTGCTCTCTACTAGCTGCAATCACAACACACTTACACTTGTATTCAAATCGCATTGTAACACCTAGTTGATCCGTATCATATCCTGCACTGTACCCTGATATTTAAAGTAATAAGAAGAATAAGGCAGCTGCGATTGTCAGCTCCCGAGGCTTTGTGCCGGCGATCTAGATTGATCAAGGGCTTTCCTCGTACATCCCGTGTCACCCTTTACCTTTTTGCTTACTGTTTGATTGTTGATACAGCTCGGTATCCTGAGCCGTATCCTGGAAACTGTTTTTTGTTAACAACTTAATCAGTATACATTTTTCAAGTACATCTAGCACACTACATCACTTAACTAATTTGATCACTTAATTACTTAGGTAATTTTTGACCAAAACAATTTGGCGCCCACCGTGGGGCAAGTGGTGCTATTTCTACTAAAAGCTTTTGCAAAATCATTACTTGGTTTTTTATTTTCGAAACTTTTTGCTACACTATTTTCAATGGCCTCAAGATCAAACATGAGCTCTTCTACCGTGTCTGCCACAACTTTTGCAACCATTGGTTCGGTGCTTCCACCACCTCCAAGGATGCAAGCCTCTTCACAGCCTCAGGATCTTTCAAGAGGAATAGAAACTCATGTGGCTCGGGATATTATCCCCACTCGGAATGTTCAAGGATCTGCTGTCTCAGGGGGTACTCCTATTTTGGCTTCTAATGATGAAATTATGACTTTGTTTGGCAGTATACAGGATCAGATGAAACAGCAGCAGGAAACAAATCAAATGCTAATAAGTGAAATACAGCTCTTGAAGTCTGGTCCGAGTAGGCCTGCTGAGGATATTGTCACTCCCTGCAGCCAAGAGCATTGAACTTCAGTTTAGCAGTGTACACCGAGGATAATATGGGCAATATTGTGCCTAGTCATTCCCAGAATCATACTCCTGAGATACCGTCTTCAGTTAGGGTGTCAACTGTGAGAAGTTAAGTGGTAACGTGTCTAATCCTCAGACTGGTAACGTGTCTAATAATGCTAATACCCTTGTTACTAACTGTTATGGCTCATTTTCTAAGCATACATATCCTGACTAATATCCCGCTTTTAATTGTTTATTTGTGACCAGGATACTGGACGGGGATATTGCTAACATCCTGGGCGATATCCTAAGGTTGAGTGAATTAAACACGTGCAGGTTAATGGCTGTAAGTTACTAACGGTCATCAGGACTTCTTCTCCTTAAGACTCGGGCGTATTTGTTATGAGGAAGCCGTTGAACCCGAAAGACTTGGTCCTCAACGTTCGAGTGGGAATATTCGCTGGATCCCGGAAGTTTAGGATAGTTTGTTACATTATCTTTACTATAAATAGATGGGGGCGGATCAGTTTAAGGCACGCAATTTTACACTTACACTCTCGAACACTTTCACTCTCTAGCTCACCGCAAACACCACACTCAAACACTTGTATTCAAATTACATTGTAACACATAGTCGATCCGCACCACATCCTGCACTGTATCCTGATATTTGAAGCAATAGAAGAACAAGGCAGCTGCGATTGTCAGCTCCCGAGGTTTTATGCCGGCGATCTAGATTGATCAAGGGCTTTCCTCGTACATCACGTGTCAACCTTTACATTTTTGCTCATTGTTTGATCGTAGATACAGCTCGATATCCTGAGCCGTATCCTGAAACTGTTTTCACAATTAATTTGGTTAACACATTTTTCACATACAATATTAGCACACTACCTCACTTAACTAATTTGATCACTAAATTGCTTAGGTAATTTTTGACCAAAACAATTTGGCGCCCACCGTGGGGCAAGTGGTGCTACTTTTACTAAAAATCTTTGTAAAATCATTAATCGGTTTTCTATTTTCAAAACTTTTTGCCACATTGTTTACAATGGCCTCAAGATCAAACATGAGCTCTTCCACTATGTCTGCTACAACCTCTGCTACTACTGGTTCGGTGCTTCCACCACCTCCTCCAAGGATGCCGTTTTCTTCACAATCTCAAGATGTTATCCCTACTCGGAGTGTCCAGGGATCTGCTCCCGTTTTAGCCTCTAACGACGAAATTTTGACTTTATTTGGAAGTGTGCAGGAACAAATGAGGCAGCAACAGGAGACTAACCAAATGTTGTTAAGAGAAATACAACTCTTAAAAGCTAGCTCGAGCAGACCTGTTGAGGAAACTGTCACTCCTATACAGCCCAGGGCTTTGAACTTCAGTTCCGCAGTTTACACTGAGGATAATAGGGGGAATATCGTCCCAAACCATCCTCAGAATCATACCCCTGAGATACCCTCTTCGGTCAGGATATCGACTGTGAGAAGTTCAGGATATGCTTCAGGATATGGCCAAAATCCTCAGAACGGTAATGTGTCAAATAATAATATTCTTGCTACTAACAACAATGGCTCTTTGCAGGATGCAGGTATGACGTCAACATTTACCAGGGAGCTCCAGAAATTGAAGGACATGATATCCAGTGTACCTGGAGTGGTCCAGCCAATTCCGGAAGTATCCCAAGACAGCCATAGGATATCCCGCTTTGCATATCCTATCTGTGATGCTGAAATACCAAAAAGATTCCAGACTCCCAACATGAAACTGTATGACGGGACTACAGATCATGAAGAGCATATTGCCCAGTATAGGGAAAGAATGGAGATTAACCCTATCCCTCCGGAGCTCAAGGAAGCATGCTTATGCAAGGGATTTGGTTCTACTCTAACAGGATCAGCCTTAAAATGGCTGTTAAACGTTCCTCCTCACTTAATTACTTCGTTTGCTCATTTGGTTAATTTATTTAACAGTCAATTTTCTTGTAGTCGGAGTTTTGAGAAACTAACCAGTGATCTTTACAGGATAACTCAAGGGCCTCAGGAATCCTTGAGGGATTATGTGAACAAATTCAGTCGAGAATCCTTGGATATCCCACATCTTGACGTTGCAACAGCTGTGCAAGCTTTTAAGATGGGGTTACAAAAGGATTCTCAGTTTTATCAGGATCTTGTAATGAATCCCTGCAGGAATCTCGACGAAGCTCGTAACAGGGCTTTGAGATATATCCGTTTGGAAGATGACAAGAAGATGCAGGAGAGGATGAATTCTACCTCGACCTATGAATCAACTAACAGGATATCAGAAACCTCATATAAGCCATATCCCTCCAAGCCATATGGCAGAAATGATAACAAGAAAGTGAATGCTGTTGAAGACGAGGATCCTGAAGAATATCCTGATTTATCTGAATACTGCTTTTCTGTTAATATACCTGAGTTAATGTATGCTATGCAGGGTTTAGGGGACAAAGCTAGGTGGCCTCGAAAGAACCAGCAGAAAGCTGATTGGAAGGATAAATCCAAATGGTGTGCCTTCCACGAAGACTTCGGACATATGACCGAGGATTGCATTGCTCTAAGGAAAGAAATAAGTTACCTGTTAAGCAAAGGGTATCTGAAGGACTTGCTGGGAAAAAAGAAGAAAATTTGCTCCTGAGCGGAATGCGATTATCCAAGAGGAAGTTGAAAGATTGTTGAAGCCCAGGATATCATGGAGGATTCGGAGCAGGATGTGAAGAGAATTATCCTGGATCAGGATAATCCTGATATCTCGGTGCTCGTAGGAACCAATATCCCTCAGGATATTGAAGAGCAGTTAACTAACTTTTTGAAATGCAGGATGTCAACGTTTGCATGGAAGCATGAGGATATGACAGGCATATCCAAAGACATTATCACTCACAAGCTTGGAATTGACAAATCATTCAAGCCTGTTCAGCAAAAAAAGAAGAAAATTTGCTCCTGAGCGGAATGCGATTATCCAAGAGGAAGTTGAAAGATTGTTGAAGTCCAGGATGATCAGAGAAGTCAAGTTTCCAAGATGGCTAGCAAACGTAGTTGTGGTGCAGAAGAAAAACGGGAAATGGAGAGTCTGTGTAGACTACACGGACTTGAACAAGGCTTGTCCTAAAGACCCATTTCCTCTCCCTCATATCGATGCAATGGTGGATACTACTGCTGGACATGAAATGTTAACGTTCATGGACGCATCCTCAGGATTTCAGCAGATTCAAATGGAGCCTTCGGACCAGGAGGATACTGCTTTCATGACACCAACAGGTATATATTGCTATACTGCCATGCCTTTCGGTTTGAAAAATGCAGGTGCAACATACCAGAGATTAGTAAACATGATGTTCAAAGATAAGCTGGGGGACACCATGGAGGTATATATTGACGATATGGTGGTGAAATCTAAAAAGGCTGAGGACCACCTCCAGGATATCAAGGGAGCATTTGATATCCTGGATCAGTATAACATGAAGCTGAATCCTGCTAAGTGCCATTTCGGAGTGGGGGCAGGAAAGTTTCTTGGATATATGGTGACGAAAAGGGGGATAGAGGCAAGCCCGGAGCAGATTAAAGCTATCCTGGATATAAAATCACCCTTGAATATGAAGGACGTACAAAGGTTAACAGGCCGAGTAGCAGCTTTGAATAGATTTATTTCTAGATCCTCGGAAAAATGCAGGGAATTCTATGATATCCTCAAGAAGAATAAGAAATTTGAATGGGGAGCAAAGCATGAAGCAGCCTTGCAGGATTTGAAGCGGTATCTCTCAACTGCACCTCTATTGATGAAGCCTGAAAATGGTGAACCACTATCCCTATACCTCGCTGTATCAGGGAATGCTGTAAGTGCCGTTCTTGTAAAAGACCATGAAGGTCAACAATATCCTGTTTATTATGTTAGTAAAAGTTTGTTAGATGCTGAAACTAGGTACTCTCATTTAGAAAAGTTGATATTAGCTCTAGTCATGGCATCAAAAAAGCTTAGACATTATTTTGAGACACATAGGATCCATGTTAAAACGAATTATCCTGTCAAAAATGTGCTTAGGAAACCAGAGATGTCAGGCAGGATGGCCAAGTGATCAGTAAAGTTAAGTGCTTATGATTTAGTATATGAACCTAGAAGTGCCATAAAGTCTCAGGCTTTAGCTGACTTTGTGGCTGATTTCAGTAGTGACATTCAGGACGAGGTAGACCTAGAAGTTCAACAGTTAGGAGAATCTTCAGGATCCTGGACATTATATACTGATGGTGCATCCAATATAAGAGGTGTAGGTTTAGGTATACTACTAAAATCGCCACAGGGGGGCATATTACCCCAGGCTATTAGGTGTGAATTTCCTGCTACCAATAATGAGGCAGAATATGAAGCTTTAATTGCAGGATTAGAATTGGCTAAGAATATGAGTATCAAGAATTTGCAAGTATATGTTGACTCCTTGTTAATTACTAACCATTTTAATGGATCCTATGCAGTCAAGGGCGAGAAATTAATCGAATACCTCAATATTCTCAAAAAATTAGCAGGATATTTCGATGTTTTTACACTTGAACAGGTACCAAGGGAGGATAATGCTGAAGCAGATGCCTTAGCAAATCTGGGATCATCGATCAGGATACCAGAAGGAACCCAAATACCAATATTACATGTCTTGTATCCTGTAACGAATCCTCAGGATAAAGAAGTAGCGGGTATTCAGGATCCTGGAGCAACATATCCTGAAGAGGATCCTAAGTCCTGGACGGCTCCAATCATAAGATATCTCAAAGAAGGACACATCCCCGGAAATGAAAATCCTAAGGCATTTAGGATGAAGGTATCACGATTCACTATTATGAATAATGTTTTATACAAGAAATCTCTTGCAGGCCCGTATTTGAGGTGCTTGGAGGATCCTGAAGCCAAAGAAGTACTTCAGGATATACATGAAGGGGATTGTGGTAACCATACTGGGGGCAGGTCGTTATTCTCAAAAGTATTAAGGACAGGATATTATTGGCCAACAATGAGAAAAGATGCCGCAGAATATGCTCGAAGATGTGACGCATGTCAAAGACATAGTAACATATTGCATCAGCCTGCTGAACCATTATATCCTATTGTTTCCCCTTGGCCATTTATGAAGTGGGGTATGGATATAGTGGGAAAGCTTCCAAAGGCTCCAGGAGGGAAGGTTTTTATGTTGGCAATGACAGATTATTTCTCCAAATGGGTTGAAGCCAAGGCATTTGTCCAAGTCAGGGATCAAGAAGTTGTATCCTTCATAAAGAGAAATATCCTGACCAGATTCGGAGTACCAGCCGAGATAATCTGTGACAATGGCTCTCAGTTTATAAGCAAGAGAACTACTAACTTTTGCAAGAGTTGGGGAATCAAAATGATAACATCTACTCCGGTATATCCTCAAGCGAACGGACAAGCAGAATCCTCAAACAAGATAATTGTCAATAACTTAAAGAAGAGGCTTGGAACCAAAAAAGGAAGATGGGCAGAAGAATTACCCGTTGTTTTGTGGGCTGATAGGACAACGGTAAAGAATGCAACAGGCCAAACCCCATTTTCCTTGGTATTTGGAGCAGAAGCAATGATCCCAACGGAAATGGCAATACATACTGCAAGATCTACCCTAAGTGATCCTGAACAGAATCCTGAATCCTTGAGTCAGGATTTGGATACTATAGATGAAAAGAGAGATGCAGCAAGGCTAAGGATGGAAGCATATCAACAAAGAATATCCAGAGCATATAACAAGAATATTAGGACCAGAAGATTTAAGGTTGGAGATTGGGTGTTAAGAAAGGCTTTCCAGAATACTACTAATCCTGCCGATGGCAAGTTAGCTCCAAAATGGGAAGGACCATATGAAGTTGAATCAGAAGCAGGGAAAGGAGCATATAGACTCAGGAATATGGAAGGGGATATGCTACCGAGATCTTGGAATGCTATACACCTTAAGCTTTATTTCAAGTGAGTTTAGAATTTAATTTCTAACTCAGGATGGTATGAATTCTATCTTTTTTAAATATGTTTGGTTTAATTTATTCTTTGAAACCCAATACTAACTTAAGCATCGGAGGGGTGTTAGCCAAGCTAACACCCACCTTAGTTTAAGGATGTTTTGCAGTATATGCTTCGGGATATAGCTCCAGGATGCTCACTCAGGATACTTCAGAAGATTAGAGGATTGGCCCCCTCTCTCACGTACAAGGGATCCTGATCCCTTCACAGGTTTAAAGGTATTCACCTTTCTTCCGAATTGGGTTTAAACACCCCGCCTGGAGCGCAAGTTATTCAGGGATAGTTCAAGGTGGCGGGACCAGTCCATGTAAAAGTGGCTGACAATTTGTTACTGTTGGCTATATCCTGAATCCTAAAGGTATATGAGGATTGATCACCCTCTCTCACGAAAGGGTATTTTCATACTCTCTAAGGTTTAAAGGTTTTCACCTTTCTAAGTCTTGGAGTTTATACACTCCCGCCTGTAGCGCATGAAAATTTGGGATTTTCCCAAGGATATGCGGAATTTATTTTCAAAACATTTTTGGGTTTTACCCCTGTAACATGAAAAATCGCCTATGCAATGGAAACTGATATCCAGAAGATTTCTAAAGACATTGTACACAGGGGACATTCCCACTAAAGCAATAATGTAAAGCTCAAAAGATAAGGCTCGGAACTAATGCACTAAGTATCTCACACAGGGGACATCTTCATCGGAAAAGTTGCAAAGGGATTGAGGTTTGATAATAGGGTTATATCCTATTCCTGGTATGATCTTTCCTTTGTAAACATCGTTTAAATTTTTGGTAAAAGGTTAAATATCCTGATATATCCTCAAGATATGTTTTTAAATACTTCTCAGAATATTTGATTAAAATATTTGAAACTAATACTAGTTTGAAACTTTGATCATTTAAGTATTATCAAAACCGGTTTTGGAAAAGTGGATTGTTTTTCACTCTTTAAAAAGCTTTCTACAAAGTTGAACGAATATTTGGAAGTCCTATCTAATAAAAAGTTTTTATAATATATCGCTGAGCATATTGATCAGGATATAACAATACAAAATTTTTGCAAAGCTAAGATTTATACTAAGAAAGACGGAAGATAATAGCAAGAAGAATGAAAGATGAAATTATTTTAGAAACAATCAGTACTAGTTGATAACCGAAGGTTTCGTCCTGAAACCCGGGACCCATCCACCTTCGGCTATCAGATTGTTTTAATACAGAAATAAAAATTGTTCATAGGACATAAAATTGTTCAAACAATTTAAAGGAAATAAGCTTTAGGGGGTAGTGCCTTCTTCGTCCATAATGATTTCAGCAGCATCCGTCTTGGGATCCGCCTCAGCATCCTTCTCAGCATCGGTTGCTTTTTCAACTGTTTTGGAAGACTCTTCGATAGCTGATTTGGAAGAAGTGCCGCCGAGGTTCTTTAGCTTGGTCTCCCAGGCACCAACATCCCAAGAAGGGCATTCAAAACCTAATGTTTTGGCTTCATGGGCCATCTTCAACCTGGCTAGGAGGAGAGAAATGACGACGGAACTCTTGAGGCTTTCTCGGTAGCTGACCATATCCCGTTCATATTGCACATGGGCAGCTTCAAGATCGGCCTGGGCTTGAAGAGTAGCTTTGTTGAGAGCAGTTTGGTGTTCTTGAATCATAGCTTTGAATTTCTCCTCGTAATGACGAGATTTGGCGGCTGCAATCATGCCTTGATCGGAGATTGTGATTTCTGCTTCCTTTAGCTTAGATTCAAGCGTCTTGTTAAGCTTGCAGGATTCTTGATATAGGTGAACCAGACGCTCAAGACCCTGCGAAGGTAAGAGGACAGGTATT
The DNA here is from genome assembly GCA_030545235.1 of Helianthus tuberosus. Lineage (NCBI taxonomy): Eukaryota > Viridiplantae > Streptophyta > Magnoliopsida > Asterales > Asteraceae > Helianthus > Helianthus tuberosus. Next base: position 20,097,625 of record CM060399.1, read on the forward strand.
AATATTGATAAATCTTTGTAAATGATGTAAACCGCAGGATATGATATGGGAATACTAACCTGGTTAAGAAAGGAAGTCATAAACTCGCTCGCTTCAATGAACCCGTGCTTCTCATAAGGAAATATGTCAGAAATGACAGGGGAATCAGGCTCCTTACTTTTGCGGGAACTTGAACTCCGGGGCTTGGTTGCCGGTGAAGGTTTGGGAATAATGATGGCTTTGGAACTGCTGGGTTTGGATGAGGCTGTGGCCTTGGGACTAGGTTCTTTCTTGACCTGAATCAGATCAGAATAACTGTCCAACTCGTCGAGGTCAAAGACTTCAGGGTTCTTGGCCGGTGCTACATAAAGGGAAAAGTTTTACATCATTATTACTCTTTATTTTATTATTATAATGTGTTAGCTAATTATTTTAAAAGTAATCCTTACCAGACATTTCAGATGACGAGTATTGACTGAAACTCGGGACGTGTGTGGTGAAAGTCCTGTCTATTACAGGTAACTAGTAAACAGTATTGATTCTTTCTTCTGATTCAGCGGTAGGGGGAGCTACTTCCTTGAAATTTACTGCACAAGGATCAAAAAGAAGGATATTAGTAGAAGATAAAAACCTAACGGTCCATGAGAATATTTATGACCCTACCGGTGGTTAACCATTTCACCGGAAGGCTGGCACCCTCAGCAATGGAGTCTCGTTTGACAAAGAAAAACTTGCGTTGCCATCCGTCTTCGTTTTTGGTAGCTTTAAGAATAAGGGGTTTGCTAGAGGTCGAGAAAAGCAAGAACCGGCTAGAGCCGTGGGATCGGAGGTGATAAGCAATAGGCAGATCCTCGATGCGGAGATCGGGGCAATGAAGGTTTTTGATTTGGTTAAGTACAATTAACACTCTCCAAACTATGGGCATGGTTTGAGCAAAAGAGATGCCGGTGGTTCGGAATAATTGCATCATGAATTCGGGAAAAGGGTATCGAAGACCTAGCGAAAAAGGATATGCTGGAAAGCAAACCCATTCAGTGGAAGAAACATCCGATCGAATTGACCGATCGAACGGTCTAAAGACCGTGTTATCGGGGAAAGCGCCGGAAGCTCTCAAAGCCGCGATGTCTGCGTTGTCAAAAGCACAGATCTCCTTTTCGGGATTTTTGAGGAGATTTTGCTGGGAGAAGGTCTCGGCATCCATTACGAATAAGACGATGAAAATTGATAGAAAGTAAATGAGAAACGGAGAATTACCTGAAGGCTCTGTTGAAGATATCTGCTTTTCAAATAAGAAGAGAGAAGATATAGGGGCATTATGGATCTCCATTGAGCAAAAAGCGTGTTGGAGGTTACGATGTGATCTCGGCCGTCGCTTCGTTTTAAATGCCTTGAATTATGGGATAAGACTTTTGAAATATATCCGTTGGATTGGTACACCAACCGATATATTTGGGGACAATTGTTATGGCTCATTTTCTAAGCATACATATCCTGACTAATATCCCGCTTTTAATTGTTTATTTGTGACCAGGATACTGGACGGGGATATTGCTAACATCCTGGGCGATATCCTAAGGTTGAGTGAATTAAACACGTACAGGTTAATGGCTGTAAGTTACTAATGGTCATCAGGACTTCTTCTCCTCAAGACTCGGGCGTATTTGTTATGAGGAAGCCGTTGAACCCGAAAGACTTGGTCCTCAACGTTCGAGTGGGAATATTCGTTGGATCCCGGAAGTTTAGGATAGTTTGTTACATTATCTTTACTATAAATAGATGGGGGCGGATCAGTTTAAGGCACACAATTTTACACTTACACTCTCGAACACTTTCACTCTTTAGCTCACCGCAAACACCACACTCAAACACTTGTATTCATATTACATTGTAACACATAGTCGATCCGCACCACATCCTGCACTGTATCTTGATATTTGAAGCAATAGAAGAACAAGGCAGCTGCGATTGTCAGCTCCCGAGGTTTTATGCCGGCGATCTAGATTGATCAAGGGCTTTCCTCGTACATCACGTGTCAACCTTTACATTTTTGCTCATTGTTTGATCGTAGATACAGCTCGATATCCTGAGCCGTATCCTGAAACTGTTTTCACGATTAATTTGGTTAACACATTTTTCACATACAATATTAGCACACTACCTCAATTAACTAATTTGATCACTAAATTGCTTAGGTAATTTTTGACCAAAACACTAACGGTCTTGGATCTTTCCAGGATGCAGGTATGACATCAACATTTTCTAGGGAGCTTCAGAAATTGAAGGACATGATATCCAGTGTAACTGGGGTGGTCCAGCCAATTCCAGAAGTGTCCCAGGATAGCCATATGATATCCCGGTTTGCACATCCTATCTGTGATGCTGAAATCCAAAAAAGATTTCAAACCCCAACATGAAGCTCTATGACAGAACTATGGATCCTGAAGAGCATATTGCTCAGTATAGGGAAAGGATGTAAATTAATCATATCCCTCCAGATCTCAAGGAAGCATGTCTCTGCAAGGGTTTTGGTTCTACCTTAACAGGATCAGCCTTAAAGTGGCTCTTGAATGTTCCACCTCATTCAATTACATCGTTTTCTCATTTAGTCAATTTGTTTAATAGTCAATTTTCTTGCAGTCGAAGTTTTGAAAAACTAACCAGTGATCTCTACAGGATAACTCAAGGACCTCAGGAATCCTTGAGGGATTATGTGAATAAGTTTAGCAGGGAATCTCTCGATATCCCACACCTTGATGTTGCAGCAGCCGTGCAAGCATTCAAAATGGGTTTGCAAAAGGATTCCCAATTTTATCAGGATCTTGTAATGAATCCTTGCAGGAACCTGGATGAGGCTCGGAACAGGGCCTTGAGATACATTCGACTGGAAGATGATAAAAAGATGCAAGAGAAGATGAATTCATCCTCAACTTATGAATCAACTAACAGGAAGTCAGAGTCCTCGTACAAACCATATCGCTCTAAGCCGTATGCCAGGAATGACAGCAAGAAAGTGAATGCTGTTGAAGACGAGGATCCTGAGGAGTATCCTGATTTGTCAGAATATTGTTTTTCTGTTAATATACCTGAACTGATGTATGCTATGCAGGGTTTAGGAGACAAAGCGAGGTGGCCTAGGAAGAACCAACAAAAAGCTGATTGGAAGGATAAATCCAAGTGGTGTGCCTTCCATGAGGATTTTGGGCATGTTTCGAAAGATTGCATTGCTCTGAGGAAGGAAATAAGCTATCTCCTGAGCAAAGAATATCTGAAAGATCTTCTAGGAAGAAAGAAGAATAAGGGTCAGGATACTGAGAAGGATCCTGAACGAGCAACATCACCTCCTGCGGATGCCAAGATAATTAACTTTATTTCAGGAGGATCCGATATCTGTGAAACCTCTTATTCTGCAGCAAAAAGACATGCAAAGGAGGCTAAGGCAGAAAGGGGAGACAAACCAACCAAGATGACAACCCTCACGACCGATAAAGTGATAACGTTTGACAGTGATGACAGGGATACTGTTCAGGATCCCAATCATGACGGTTTGGTAATAACTTTATATGTTGCTAACCACTTTGTGCGCACGATACTGGTGGATAATGGCACCTCTGTTAACATTATTCAGCTAGAAACGCTGAAGAGGATGAATGTTTCTCTGATGGATATCACTTCAAAATCTACTGTACTTGTCGGGTTCAGTGGAGAGGCCAGAAATACTGTGGGAGAAATAAAGATGCCAGTATATGTTGAAGGAGTCAACTCGATGCAACGCTTCTGTGTCATGGATTCCTTATCCTGCTACAATATTATATTGGGTAGGCCATATGTTATGGGTGGTTTTCCGCTCATATATCCTGACTAATATTCTGACTCTGTTTCTTTTGTTATGACCAGGATACCGGATCAGGATATTGGTAACATCCTGATACGATATCTTGGTAAGTAACTAATTAACTCACGTTCAGATTCTTGGAACAAGTCTATAACGTTCAAGTGGACTTCTTCTCCTTGAGACTCGGGCAAATCTGTTAGATTATGGACGTTGAAGCCGGAAGACGTGGACTACAACGTTCACATAAGGAATATTCGTTAAATCCCGGAATAATAGGATAGTTAGTTAGTTTCTTTTACTATAAAAAGGATTGATCGGATCAGATTAGAACACACAATCTCTCGTACACTCTTTCTCTCTAGCTGCAAACACTCACAACACACTTACACTTGTATCGAAATCACATTGTAACACTTAGTTGATCCGCATCATATCCTGCACTGTATCCTGACATTGGAAGCAATAAGAAGAACAAGGCAGCTGCGATTTTCAGCTCCCGAGGTTTTGTGCCGGCGATCTAGATTGATCAAGGGCTTTCCTCGTACATCCCGTGTCACCCTTTACATTTTTGCTCATTGTTTGATTGTTGATACAGCTTGATATCCTGAGCCGTATCCTGAAAACTGTTTTTACAAACAACTAAACTAGCATATTTTTATACACATTTTTAGCACACTACCTCACTTAACTAATTTGATCACTTAATTGCTTCAGTAATTTTTGACCAAAATAATTTGGCGCCCATCGTGGGGCAAGTGGTGCTATTTCTACTAAAAGCTTTTGCAAAATCATTACTTGGTTTTCTATTTTCAAAACTTTTTGCTACACTATTTTCAATGGCTTCGAGATCAAACATGAGCTCTTCCACCATGTCTGCTACAACCTCTGCAACAATTGGTTCGGTGCTTCCACCACCTCCTCCGAGGACGCAAGCCTCTTCACTGCCTCAGGATGTCATCCCCGCTTACAACATTCAGGGGTCTGCTCCTGTTTTGGTCTCAAATGACGAAATTCTAACTTTGTTTGGTAGTGTACAGGAACAGATGAGGCAACAGCAGGAGACCAACCAAATGCTGATAAGAGAGATACAACTCTTGAAATCCAGCTCAAGCAGGCCCGCTGAGGATACTCTCACCCCCTTGCAACCCAGAGCTTTGAACTTCAGTTCTGCAGTGTTTACTGAAGATAACAGGGGGATTATTGTGCCTAGCCATTCTCAGAATCATACTCCTGAGATACCCTCTTCGGTCAGGGTGTGAACTGTGAGAAGTTCAGGATATGCTTCAGGATATGGCCAGAATCCTCAGACTGGTAATGTGTCAAATAATAACAATACTCTTGCTACTAATGGTATTAGATCTTTGCAGGATGTAGGTATGACATCAACATTTTCTAGGGAGCTTCAGAAATTGAAGGACATGATATCCAGTGTACCTGGGGTGGTCCAGCCAATTCCAGAAGTGTCCCAAGACAGCCACAGGATATCCCGGTTTGCATATCCTATTTGTGATGCTGAAATCCCAAAAAGATTTCAAACCCCCAGCATGAAGCTCTATGACGGAACTACGGATCCTGAAGAGCATATTGCTCAATATAGGGAAATGATGGAAATTAATCCTATTCCCCCAGGTCTCAAGGAAGCTTGCCTCTGCAAGGGTTTTGGTTCTACCTTAACAGGATCAGCTTTAAAATGGCTCTTAAACGTTCCTCCTCATTCAATTACATCATTTGCCCATTTAGTGAATTTATTTAATAGTCAATTTTCTTGCAGTCGGAGTTTTGAAAAACTAACCAGTGATCTCTACAGGATAACTCAAGGACCACAGGGATCCATGAGAGATTATGTGAACAAGTTTAGCCGGGAATCCTTAGATATCCCGCATCTTGATGTTGCAACAGCTGTGCAAGCATTCAAAATGAGTGTGCAAAATGATTCCCAATTTTACCAGGATCATGTAATGAATCCTTGCAGGAACCTAGATGAAGCTCGGAACAGGGCTTTAAGATATATTCGGCTAGAAGATGACAAGAAGATGCAAGAGAGGATGAATTCGTCTTCATCCTAAGAATCAACCAACAGGAAGTCAGAATCCTCGTGCAAGCCATACCGCTCTAAGCCATATGGTAGAAATGACAGCAAGAAAGTGAATGCTGTTGAAGAAGAGGATCCTGAGGAGTATCCCGAGTTATCAGAATATTGTTTTTCTGTTAATATACCTGAACTGATGTATGCAATGCAGGGTTTAGGAGACAAAGCAAGGTGGCCTAGGAAGAACCAACAGAAAGCTGATTGGAAGGATAAATCCAAGTGGTGTGCCTTTCTATGAGGATTTCGGACAAGTTACCGAGGATTGCATTGCTCTGAGGAAAGAAATAAGCTATCTCCTGAGCAAAGGATATCTGAAGGATCTACTGGGAAGAAAGAAGAATAAGGGTCAGGATACTGAGAAGGATCCTAAACGAGCAGCATCACCTCCTGCAGATGCCAAGATAATTAACTTTATTTCAGGAGGATCTGACATTTGTGGGACATCATATTCTGCAGCAAAAAGACATGCAAAGGAAGCCAAGGCAGAGAGGGGAGATAAACCAACCAGGATGTCAACCCTCACAACCGATAAAGTGATCACGTTCGATAGTGATGACAGGGATACTGTCCAGGATCCTCACCATGATGCTTTGGTAATAACTTTATATGTTGCTAACCATTTTATGCGCAGGATACTGGTGGATAACGGCAGCTCCGTCAACATAATCCAGCTGGAGACATTGAAGAGGATGAATGTATCCCCGATGGATATTACCTCGAAATCCACTGTGCTCGTTGGGTTCAGTGGAGAAGTCAGGAATACCGTGGGAGAGATAAAGTTGCCAGTATATGTTGAAGGGGTCAACTCAATGCAACGCTTTTGTATGATGGACTCCTTATCCAGCTATAATATTATATTGGGTAGGCCGTCGATCCATGATATGAAAGCTGTGCCGTTAACCAATCATCAATGCATCAAGATCCCTACTCCTTGGGGGGTAGTCAAGGTGGATAGCGATCAACAGGAGGCAAAGGAGTGTTACCCGTCATCGATGAAATCCTCAACCAAGCCTAATGTAGCATAGCATTTAAAGATGCGAGCCCAGGATATCGTGGAGGCTTCCGAGCAGGATGTAAAGAAAATTATCCTGGATCAGGATAATCCAGATATCTCGGTGCTCGTAGGAACCAATATCTCTCAGGATATTGAAAATCAGTTGACTAACTTTTTGAAATGCAGAATGTCAACATTCATGTGGAAACACGAGGATATGACAGGTATTTCCAAGGATATCATAACTCACAAACTCGGAATTGATAGGTCTTTCAAGCCTGTCCAACAGAAACGAAGGAAGTTTGCTCTAGAACGGAACATTATCATTCAAGAAGAAGTTGAAAGATTATTAAAGAACAAGATGATTAAGGAAGTGAAATTCCCCAAATGGTTAGCAAATGTAGTTGTGGTACAAAAGAAAAACGGGAAATGGAGAGTTTGTGTAGATTACATAGACTTAAACAAAGCTTGTCCCAAAGACCCATTTCATCTACCTCATATTGATTCAATGGTAGATGCTACTGCCGGCCATGAGATGTTAACCTTCATGGATGCATCCTCAGGATTCCAGCAGATCTAAATGGAACCTTCAGACCAGGAGGATTGTTGGTGCACTACATCTGTCGACTTCGTCTTGTATCGAGTCTTACACTAGTTAGAATAGATCAGGGCACGTAGATCGAGAGAATGAGAGAGAGTTTATGAGATTTCGCTTGAACTTGTGTATGTTGTAGAGATTTCGCTTGAAGCCTCAAGCGAAATCAACATGTTTAGATTTCGCTTGAGATCATTCCAAGCGAAATCCTGATGCCTATATATAGGAGTTCAGTATCAAGCGAAATCATAAGTTGTTTTATGTGTAATTCCATACCGAGATGCTGCCGGTGTGAGAACTGATTGTATTTGTGTTCAAATATCAATATAATCAGTGTTAAAGTGAAGATTCAGCTGTTTTAAAGTCAAATACTTGTATTCCGCACCTGTATTTGATGGAATTCCTCTGAACCGACTCATTCGGATCCACAAACCGATCCTACAATTGGTATCAGAGCCAGTTGAGGAATTCTGTACGATTTCAGCTGAAATTGACCTCATTCTCATTTTTCTACATCTTCTTTTCTCAGTTCAGAAAGTTTTTACGGTCCAAATCAATTCAATTTCTCACGGATTGTTTAAAAGTACAAGATAACAAACCCTTGAAAGTTTCATAGCCAAATTCAATCTAAAAGTGATTAAAATCGACATTCGAATAGATTTCGCTTGAAGACCGAAGTATTGTTGGACGATTTCGCTTGAACTTTCAAGCGACACTTAACATTTCGCTTCAAACAGAGTTCGTTTTCGCTTCAAGGTGTTCGCTTCATTCAGGATCGCTTCAAAGATTTCGCTTCAGAAAGTGTTTACTTGAAAGTTTCGCTTGAACAATTTCGCTTCAAAGGTCTCGCTTCAATCATTTTGACCAGTTCGCTTGAAAGTAATTGAAACATGGATAACGATTTCCACAACGCATTTGCAACATCGCCTAGTTCATCATCCATTGCTCAGAACATGAATTCAGAAAATGAAACGGGGACTACTCAGAAACCCCCGAAGCTAATGTGTATTGAGGAATACTATGGATGGAAAGATCGTTTCGAAAACTGGGTGCAAGCAAATCATTTGAGATCATGGGAATGTATTCTGAAAAAGTATATGCTACCACGTTCTGAAATGGAAACAGTAAAACAAATTTCAGAGTTTGGTAATGAAGAACGGGAAATGTATCGAGCTGAAAAAATGATGATCAGTTTGCTTCAACAAGCTATCAAAGAAGACATCTTTATACTACTTCAACATGACAAAACATCAAAATCAATCTGGGATGCATTGAAAGTCAAAGTTGAAGGTAGTGCAAACATGATTAAAAGCAAAAAGGCATTGCTTAAAAAGGAGTTTGACTTGTTCACAAGTTTGCCCGGAGAAGATACAAAGAAACTCATTGAACGTTATTGTCACTTAGTTCGAACAATGTCGATGATGAACATTAACAAAGAAGATGAGGAATGGGTGGATAAGCTAGCTGATGCTTTACCTCAGAAAGAGTGGGGAACATATTTGATGATACTGAAAAACACTGGAGTTTATGAAGGGTTGTCAATCTCTCAGTTCATTGAAAAGATTGAAAGTCAGGATTTAGAACAGCAGAAGATCGCAAGGATGAATAATCCAAGTGGTCAACAAGATGTAAAGATGTATTACAAAGGTAGTGTTCCGATTTCAGAAGCTGAGAGAAGTCCGAAAATTCAAACTGCTTATAGTGTTGGGGATTCTACAGAAAAGATTGATCAAAGTTCAAACAAAAGCAGCAGTGGTTTCTCATTATATCCAAGTGTCAATCCAAAGAGTTCATCAGAAAGCTTTCAGTCCCAAAGCACAAAAACAGGAAATGGTTATGTGATTCAGTGCAACATTGCTCTAAATCTTCCAGAAGGTCAAAGTTTTTCTGAAGACATTGCGAAAGATCATATGGCATTACTTGGTTTCGTGCTTATCTCATATGAAGGTTTAGTGGCTGGTCGAATTGGAAATCCTATGCTTACCAAAGAGGATTATGACCAGATTGACGCTGAAGAGATGGAACTAATGGATATCAAATGGTGTCTTGCAAGTGTTCTTAGACGTGCTGAAAAATTCAAGACAATTACCGGGAGAAATGATTTTCTTGATGCTTGTGTTTCTACTTTAGGTTTTGATAAATCTAAAGTTACTTGTTTCAGGTGCAGGGAAAAAGGTCATTTTAAGCGGGAGTGCAAGAACAGAGAAGTTAGTGGTGCTCAAAATCCTTTTGGAAAAGACGACTACTACCGGAAAGCCATTTATCAGCAAGTTGGTCAAACACAAGACTCACAGACGGCTCATGGTAGAAAGATTGAAGATTCAAAGAAAGGATGTTTGGTAGATTTCAACTGGAGCAACTACATATCTTCTAACAGCACAGCATGTTTAGTAGATCAAAATGATGAACAACTACCTGAAGGATTTAGCTGGGATATGTTTATTGATGAAAAGGGGGATTTCAAAGCTTTCATTGCAAAGATTATTAGAGAACCAGATTTATTTGCTACTTGGATGAGATCAATTGGTGAAAAAGTGAAAGATCAATCGAGTACATCTGAAGAAAGTTCAGAAGTTGTTGATTCTGAATCATTAAGTACAAATGAGAGTATGCAAAATGAGGATACTTCAGAAAAAGAAGTTGTTTTTGATCAAACACCATCTGATTCTGGTGTTTCAGATGATGTGTCTGAAAAATCTGTAGAGTTTGATCAAACACCGATGGAGAGTAGCAGTGATGATGAAGAAGAGAAATATATTAATATGACTAAAACTTATCTTTCTCCTGAAAGTTTTCATTTTTATTTTGCAGATCGCATGGAGAAATTGAAGGAGAAACAAGTTGCAAAAGAACAACAACAAAATGAGGAAGCTAAATTAGTTGTTGAAGAAAAAGTGACTGAAGCTGAGAAGATAAATGATGAAGAAAAGGTAATTGAAGTGATAAAAACAATCGAGGTTGAGAAGATTGTTGAAGTTGAAAAGCCTTGCAAGAAGTGTTTGGAAGCTTGCAAAAGTTGTGAAGAAAAAGATGTGATTTTGTTTGATAGAGAAAAACTGATAGAAAAGTTACTATCTGACATCAGCTATGTGAAAGAATCGTATAGCGTGTTGAACAGAACAGTGACAGGTCTTCAAACAACGAATTCTGAAAGAGAAAAGGCTTTAACGATGACAAATGCTACATTGATGACAAAGCAAAAGGCGATTAATCATTACATCGAAGAAAATGCTAATCTAAAGCAAGAGTTGGAAAAAGAAAAGATCGAAAATGAAAGGATCAGAAGGTTATTACTGAGTTATTCGTGTTCTGATTATGTTATTGATCGAGTTTATCCTACTGTTGCAGGTTTTGAAGCATTTCAGGATGAGAAGCAAAAGAATGAGACTGGTAAGAAATCGACTGTTAAATACAACAAGTGTCCGCCTCCTATCTGGGAAGGGTATTCTCCTAGAAAACCAAATGAGGAGCAAGTCGAAAAAGCAGTCAATATAAAGTTAAAATCCGAGATAACTGACGTTTTACCAGATAATATTGATATCACATTTACCTTGTCTGATACTGATCATGAGTCTGAGTTAATCAAAAAGGTGGTCGATCAGGTGTTGGATACTGAGGAAGTGTCTGAGTCAAAATCTGAGTCTGGGTGTTCAACTTCGTCAGTCAAAAGTTCAAAATCATCGGAAAAATGGTCTTACAGTAAAGAATTTTTGTTATCAAAGGCTAATTTGGATGATGAAACATTTGAAGTTGCATATACTTTAAATGATTCAGACAAGTTATACTCTGACAAAGAGTTTCCGATTAGAAGTGTTCGTTTTGACATGATTAAAAAGATTTTCAAAATGACAGAAATTAATTTTTCTGAAATTAAGGATCTAAAATCTACTGAAAAACCTAAAAAATACACTTCTAGAGTTCAACAAAGATTAAACAAGAAAAAAGGGAAAAAGAATTACAATTCTGATTCTAGTTTTCAAAAGAAAACAAATCAAAATTGTAATTACAAAAGAAAAGGTTTAGGTTTTATTCAGCAAGAAAGTTACAGAAAGGTAAGCAATTCTAAACCAAAACAGAATTTGTTTCAGGTGGAAGTGTTGAAGAAGAACAGAAGAAACCTTTCTGGAAAGAAACAAACCAGGAGTTTCTTGTTGAAAGGAAAAGAACAGGAACTGGAGTTTTTCATTCAAGAGACATTTCAAGAGATACAAGAACTTGTTTTCAATGTCAAGTGGTTGGACACATCGCTCACAATTGTCCAAACAAAATCAACAAAAAACAGGAAGTTTCTGAAAAACTTAAAGAAAAAGTGGTTGAAAAGAATGAATCACCAACTACAAACTTCAAAACTTTTAAAAATTCAAAGAATGAAGTTGGTGAAAGTTCTAAAAGATTGTACAAAAAGAGTGCAAGAGGTAATCAAAAATGGATTGTTAAAAAATCAGATGTACAATCTGGCGATGATTCTGATTCCACAAAATCAGAGGAGTCACAAGATGAGTTCAAAGATTTGATGAATGATGTTGACATTAAATCATTGAGTGTGGAAGAGTTTAAACAACTGGCTGATAAAGTTGAAAGCTCAGATTTTGATATTGAAAAAACATTCAATGAAAATGTTAAGAAAATTTTCAAGAAAATGCTTGATGGGAAAGTAAAGGGGGTTAAGGATTTTTATGCAACTAAAAAGGCAACTTACAACCCTACTGCTCAGGAATTGGAAGCCACCAAGTCAAATAAGACTTGGGTGGAAGTTTGTTTTCCTTAAAGTCTTATGACTTGCCGGAGATCCCAAGTTTATATTGTGGATCAGGAATCGGCATCTTTCTAATGTTTGAAGATTTTGGTTGAAAGATTTTGATAGTGTTTGAATGTTTACAAATTGAAGGACTACGCCGGAGCTTTCAGGTTGGTAAGTGCATAGCAGGAATCGGCATTTTGATTGGTAAAATGGTGATGTAGACGTAACATTCCTACAAATGGTATTGTGTTGTACATGTGGTAATTTTTACAATTGGTATAGAAGGTGCTTACATGCAAGTGGTAAATCAGGGACATTAATTTGTACTTGATTTGCTACAAGTGGTTAAGGATAGACAATGTGATGAACCACACCCCGAACCTACAAATGGTTTAAAATCAACAAAACTTATTTTCCGGAAAAATCATTTTGGTTAAAACAAACTTAAGTGTTTTGAAATCATAATGAGAAAATAGTTTTGTGAAAGGGGGAGTTCTGATTGTTTATGCCAAGTGGATGGCGATTTGATGCAATTCGATATCGGTTGTCATTTTTTTTAGAAAATAAACTGTACAGGTAGAGTTTAAAAGTTTTTGTTTTCAAATTTCCTAAAATGTGTTTGCATTTTAGGGGGAGTAAAAAATTTTCAGAAAATCCAAAAACATTTGAAAATTTGAAAAAAGACAAAAACATGATAAAATGAAAAATGAGTTTTTGTTGCATAAAAGAGGAAATGATAGTACATCAGTGGACTATCACAGCATGCTAAAGAAATGGAAAGTTAAAATGTGATAAGCGTTCTTACTAAAGATGTGACGATAGGCTCAGCTAGACTAGTAGATTTGCGATAACGATACAAACCTAAATGAAAAAGCCTAGTTCTAGTGGGAAACATGGTCGAAAGCATAGTACTTAGTTTTGTCCTTCTTGACTGTGTGCCTACTCAGTAATCGCTGATTGTCGAAAGACATAAAACTGGTTAAGTTTGTGAATTTTCACAACTTTGCTGAAAAGTCGCTGTGATTGTGCATTTTATTTTGCAAAGATTTAAACTTGTTTGATTTCTTTATTTTGTCTAAGCATCGGACATCCTCTGCGTATACGTGAGTATCGACCTGGATGTTGTTGCCTAAACGTTCTGCTTTATTTTCTTTGGTGTTTCGTTTAAGCTTTGGATCACCTCTGCGTATACGGGAGTATCGATCTGGTGGTTAAAGCCTAAACAACTTCAACTTATTTTTATTTTCTTATTTTGTTTAAACATTGGATTTTCTCTGCGTATACGGAAGTATCGACCTGATTGTTAATGTTTAAACATTCTGCTTTGTTTTCGCACAAATCACAGTTGATAAAAGTTTAAAGGCATTATTTGAGATAGTGTATTGCATGATGAGGGGATATGCTGAGATTGTGGGGTCCATAAGAACTTAGTGCTATCTTAATATACCTTAAAGTATCGGTAAGCAGATTGAAAGTTTTTAGATTGAGTTTAAGTGGACAACAATATCGTCAATCAACGTGAATCGTTTAGATCTAAAATGTTTAAAGCTTAACGGTGCTAGTGATTGGTCACATAAACTGATATGATCCTCTTGCACGAACTCACAAAAATATTGTTTGTAAATATTTCTTTATTGCATTTCTTTACAATCAAAAATTACAAAAAGATTTTAGTGTGTTTTAGCATAAATTTTAAAAAAATTCAAACAGGTTTTTGACAACTGATATTGGAAAGCTGATTGTCAAAATTTCAAGTGCTAAACATGATGACTTGATTGTGAGGGGGAGTGATTCTTAAAATGTAAAAAAAAATTTGATAAATCCTACAATTGGTTTTTTAAAACCTTCATTTGGTTCATCAGTGGTTGATGATAGAAAAGAGATTTATTTGTTTAAATCAGATTGTTGGTGCATTTAACTTGTTAAATTTAGAAAATTTATTTCTGGGTTAAGATTGTTACAGGTGAGCCAGGTTAATTCATTCAAAGATTATGAAAGTCAAACTCTGATCATGAATCTAAAAAGTTTGCTAGCTGTTGATGCTGATGAACTTAAGGAATCAAGAGATCTGATCAAGAGAATTAGATAAAAGCCAGGCAATGATCTTGTAAACAACAGACATTGATCCTAAAGCAGATGTTGCTGAAGAACAAATGAATGCCAGCAAATTGTGAGGGGGAGTCTGATAGAGCTAGGAGATTCTAGAGAAAAAGATCAAGAGAGAAAAGCCCAGAGACTGATCAAGAATGAAGATGTGAAGACACAGAATTGGTGTGACTCGATAGTCGACTAGTCAACATCTGAGGGGGAGTCTGTTGGTGCACTACATCTGTCGACTTCGTCTTGTATCGAGTCTTACACTAGTTAGAATAGATCAGGGCACGTAGATCGAGAGAATGAGAGAGAGTTTATGAGATTTCGCTTGAACTTGTGTATGTTGTAGAGATTTCGCTTGAAGCCTCAAGCGAAATCAACATGTTTAGATTTCGCTTGAGATCATTCCAAGCGAAATCCTGATGCCTATATATAGGAGTTCAGTATCAAGCGAAATCATAAGTTGTTTTATGTGTAATTCCATACCGAGATGCTGCCGGTGTGAGAACTGATTGTATTTGTGTTCAAATATCAATATAATCAGTGTTAAAGTGAAGATTCAGCTGTTTTAAAGTCAAATACTTGTATTCCGCACCTGTATTTGATGGAATTCCTCTGAACCGACTCATTCGGATCCACAAACCGATCCTACAAGGATACTGCTTTCATGACACCAACATGCATTTATTGTTATACTGCTATGCCTTTTGGTTTAAAAAATGCAGGTGTAACATACCAAAGATTGGTGAACATGATGTTTAAAGACAAGCTGGGGGACACCATGGAGGTGTACATCGATGACATGGTAGTAAAATCTAAAAAAGCTGAGGATCACCTCCAGGATACTAAAGGAGCATTCGATATCCTGGACCAATACAACATGAAACTACATCCTGCCAAATGCCATTTTGGAGTGGGAGCAGGAAAGTTTCTAGGATACATGGTAACCAAAAGGGGTATAGAAGCAAGCCTGGAGCAGATTAAAGCTATCTTGGACATCAAATCACCTTCAAATATGAAAGATGTTCAAAGATTAACAGGGCGAGTAGCAGCATTAAACAGGTTTATATCAAGATCCTCGAAAAAATGCAAGGAATTCTATGATATCCTAAAGAAGAATAAGAAACTCGAATGGGGAGAAAAGCATGAAGCAGCCTTGCAGGATTTGAAGCAGTATCTTTCAACTACACCTCTATTAATGAAGCCTGAGGATGGTGAACCATTATCCCTGTATCTCGCAGTATCAGGGAATGTTGTAAGTGTTGTTCTTGTAAGGATCATGAAGGTCAGCAATATCCTGTCTATTATGTTAGCAAAAGTTTATTAGATGCTGAAACTAGATATTCTCATTTAGAAAATTGATATTGGCCTTAGTTATGGCATCAACAAAGCTTAGACACTATTTTGAGACGCATAGGATACACGTTAAAACTAATTATCCTATTAAGAATGTGCTTAGGAAACCTGAGATGTCGGGTAGGATGGCTAAGTGGTCAGTGAAATTAAGTGCCTATGATCTAGTATACGAACCTAGAAATGCTATAAAGTCTCAGGCTTTAGCGGACTTTGTGGCTGATTTCAGTAGTGATGTTCATAATGAAGTAGACCTAAAAGTACAACAGCTAGGAGAAAATTTAGAATCCTGGACATTATATACTGATGGTGCATCTAATGTTAGAGGTGTAGGATTGGGTATACTACTAAAATCGCCACAGGGGGACATACTACCCCAGGCTATTAGATGTGAATTTCCTGCCACTAATAATGAAGCAGAATATGAAGCTTTGATCGCGGGATTAGATTGGCACGTGGACAGTACATAGCGGTCAGATCTTTTGTAACCGCTGTCACGTCAGCATTCACTTTTTCTCTTATAAAACCCCTTTTCAAAACCCCAAACAGGGTTTTACTGTCGAATCGAATTCACAAAATTCCTTTCTCAAAACAGTTTCCATTTCCCTCTCTCAAATCCTTCAAAACCTTCATCAATCTTCTTCTCCAAAATGACAAAATCTAAGTCATCCGCAAAATCCACTTCAAAATATTCTCGTAAAAAGGCCGATCAAAAGGCTACACCCATCGAAATCCCATACAAAGCACCTCACAATTATCTGGGTCTTTTGACAAAACCAGGCACCACCGATACATTCGACTCCATCATTGACACCATGTCTGCATCAAAGTACAAAACTTTGTTAACAGTAGATGCTCCAATTTATCTGCAAACCCAGAGAGAGTTTTGGAAAAATACTACCCTTGAAAAACAAGGAGAAGATGTCATAGCCATTAACTCTTCTCTAATGGGTAAAGCTGTCAAAATCACACCACAATCCATCTCGGAAGTCTTTGAACTCAATGATCAGCAAGGTAAAACTTCTTTTCCCAAAAATGAGCTAAAAACTGATTTCCTTAAAAGGGGTTATGCAGAACAAATAAAAAAGGATACCTTACAAAAAGGTAATTTTCCACCTGCAACAAGATTTATGTTCCATACTCTGCTTATTTGTGTTTCAAACAAAACCACTTCTTTTAATGAGATACCATTAAAGATTCAAAACCTGGGATATGCTATTCTTCAAGATGAAAATTTAAATTACTCCCAGGAAATATTTAATGATTTGGTTCAAAATGTTGATAAAAAGCCATTCTTACTTTTTCCAAGATTTCTAAGCTATTATTTTGAAAAGAAATTTGGTAAGGATGATGCTTCTGCAATAAAACAAGGTGAATCTTTTCAAATAAACAGCTTAACAGCTGAAACATTTACAAGAATGTCAATACCTTGCAAAACACAAGCAGAGGTGCCTGAGCAGACTTTAGCAGCTACCACTGCTCCTCAGGTATCTGCTGCTGAGCCCACTGCTCAAGGTTATCATAGCAGCAAAACAACTGCTTTGAAACCCACACCTAAAATCACCAAAGAGCCAAAACAAAAGAAAACTCAAAAGCCCCCCAAACCTACCAAAAAGGTAACTCTGGAGGATGAGATACCAGAGCAACTACCAGTGACAGCACAAAAGTCACAAGAAACCACTGCTGCTACTTCCTCACAGCAGTTAGTAGAAATATCTCAACCCATGCATGAAACTCCTCCTGCTTCTTCTAAAAGAGAACAGGTTGTACAAATAGGGACACCACAATATGATGCTCTGGAATCACTTGCTTCCATCATCCACAGCCCAATGCCCGGGGCCAATTCTCTTTCTACACCCAACCTCACCTCCACAATTCCCCCACCTGCAAAATTATTGTTGGATGCTATTGATTTGAACCAGGCATAAACTAGTCCTTCTCACTCACCTGTGAATGAGAACATATTCCAACAAGTGACTAGGTCTGATGTATCAATCATTGCTAACCCACCGACAAGACCTGTGGAGGTTACACCTCTTGAGTTACAAGTGACTCTTGGTGGTAGTCCAAGTGAAGCAGCCACTACAAGTGCTGAACCCACTGGTTTGCATTTGGACAGTGGTTACATCAATAAGACTTCCTTGGAGGCAATTCCTTCTATAGCACCTCTGATAACCACTAGTGAGTTTGTTTTGACCACTGGTACCATCAAAAGGTTATCAAGTGTTGAGGGAAGAAGTCCCCAGTACCAAGACAAAGGGGCATCAGTGGATGAATTTTGGAATACAATCCCTGAGTCAACCACTGTTACAACCACTGTTAGTGGGAAATCAGATGATCCCATTAAGTTGGGTGATGGTTTAAAGTACCTAGAATTGACGGAGAGAATTGACAAACTGGATACCTCTGTTGCAGAAATCAAAGAAATGATGCAACAGTTGTTGAAAGTTCAAAAGGTGCAACCCACTGCTGTTCCAGCTCAAGCATCTGCTCCACCACAAGCACCTGCTGCAAATGAGTTATGGAATCTATTTCAACCCCTGCTCCAACAACAACAACAAATGGCTGATCAGCAACATGCAATACATGTTCAAATGCTGAGAAACATGATGGAGTCAAGGTTCAAAGATACCCAAGCTAACATCAAGGTTATAAAGGCCCACATACTGAACACCACTGGCACTGCTACTCCCACTGTTCTCTTCATTAATCACCCCCTCAGATAATGCCAAAAAGGGGGAGAAAATCAAGTAGTGGAAGAAGAAGAAGGGAATTGAAGATGGGCTCTATATTGCACCAGAAAAAGAAAATATGACTAAAAATATCCCTTTGCCAGATGGTAGTAAGAAGATGGATGTCACCACAAATGCACTTGCTGAAGCAGAAGCAAGTTTAAAAAGGGATAGAAAGGCTAAGGATAAAGCCAGGTGGGAACAGGAGAAGAAAGCTTTCATGGAGCTGAATGCACAGGGTACTTCTGAACCTATGAATGATGAAAATTCTAAGGATGAAAATAAGAAGCCCACTAGACAAGTGAGACAACCCAAACATATACCATCCAGACCTACAAAGCATGCCTCCAAACCACCTACTAAAGGCTCCAAACCTCAAACTGCAACACAAACAGCTGTTGTAACTCCTGCTGTATCAACAACTGCTGATACTTCAATAGTTTCAACAACTGCCAGCCAAACACCTGCCATCTCTTCAACACACACCACAACCACTGCCTTACCACCACCAGCACCAAAAATCACTTCACCACCAAAAACAACCTCACCATCATCACCTCCTGCTAAAAAGCAGAAGACATCAAATGTTACAACATCTGTTGTAATGACAACGGTGGTTGAAACACCAGTTGTTTCAACTACTGTTAGTCAGCCACCTTCTACCACTCAAATCACCACCACTGATCCACCCAAAACATCATCAGCCTCTCCTACAATAAAAAGGATAAGGATTTTTATACCTGATGATGATTCTCCATCACCACCACCAACATCCTCACAATCTCTTTCACTTGTTAATATCCCAAACCCTATTCCTCCCTCATCAGCTCATGTACAACAACCAATCACTGCCATCACTCCTGCAGGTTTCCAATATCCTCTTGAACTCATTGCTGTCAGAGAAGAGATCAAATCCTTCTACTATGAGGATGATCCTGCTAAAAGGAAGTTGCCATCAGTTGAAGGATATCCTAGGCCTAACAACATTGAAGAGTACTTGAAAATTAAAGCTCTACAGGCAGAGGATATTTCTAAAAGAAATTCACAAGGAAAAACTGATAAAGAAATTCAAAGGCATTATCAATTTCTGCTCACACAAGTCAGATCCTTGGAGCAGTTTGCAAAGAATGTTTGTAAGCAAGTGTCAGAAAGAGCAGATGAAACCTTGAGAAAAGACTACATTGAAAATATCATGGCTTTTAAGAAGTATAAGGGTGAAAAATATATGTGCAAAGAGTGGACCATTCCTAAGCTTGAAAGTGAAGCAGCCATGATTCAAAAAATGATTAAGAATAAGGTCAAACACACTCCTCCAGATTGGTCAAAGTACAAAAAGAATATGCCTGAAAAGACATTGGAGCTGAAGAGAATGAAAGAGGAATTAGTTGTTGCTGACTATGGGTCCAAAAATCAAATGATGAGATGGAGAGAAGACAAAGTCAGGACCACCTACAAAAGGTTGGAGGAATTAAGGAAGAAAGATCCTAAAGTTCCACAAAAACCTGACTACCCTGAAGCAGAGGTTTCAACAAGACCACCAAAGCTGCAAATCAGGAGATCCACTGCTCCAGCTGGTGCTGCCATCTATAAAAGAAGACAACAACAACAGTTGGATACTGAAACAGTGGCAGAATTAATGGCAGGAGATGACCTTGTAAAAGAGGACATTAAGATAATGATAGCTGAAACTCTTGGCCTAAATCAACCTGCAAGTACTGCTCAGATAGTCATCACAAGGCCAGCATCACCAAACTCCTCATCTAATAAAGATCTCCCAAGAAACCCACCAGACTCAAAAGTACTAAAGTGGAAAACTGACAAACAAACCCATGTACTGACAGTGATCAAGTCTAGTGGAGAAGTGAAGAAAATAACAAGGGAACAAGCACTTGGCCTAAGTTTTGAAGATTTGCAGGATCTCCTTGATCTTCCACTGTGCAGGGATGAAGATAACACAGATGCCTTAGCCTTTGAGTTACAACTCAAAGGGCAAATAAGGGAACTGTTGATGAGGCAATAAAGATCTACCAATAATGAAGAGTTTTGGCATTATCTGTTCTAGGGGGAGATTGCTGGGATTGAACCCTATCAGAGGAACAGATAATTAAAGCCAAAACTGGATCAGAGCAGTGGATCCATAATAAGCAGATGTTATGTAATCAAGTCTCTCCCCTTGAAAGTGATTTCAACATCTGATGACCTCCAATCCACTGATCGGTACAACTGCTGACCTACAACTGTTGATCAAGTCTATGACTAATGAAGACTAAAGCCCTGCTGTTCAATCTACTGCTATGGGTCAAGCACTGCTGGATATGTCAAGTGCTGCTGGGTTCACATCAATGGAAGGATTCAGCAGTAGTTAGTTTGTCTTTATGTAATGTATTGTGATAACAGTTGTTACCATAGCAGTACTTGTATAGATCAGATGTTAGAGTTTGTTAGGAGGTTAGATGTCACTTTCATGGTGACGTTAGCAAAGATGCCTTAGTGGTTTGTCCGTGCCTATAAATAGAACAGTACCTTGTACTGTTCTATTAGCTCTTCACCATCTTTCTTCCTGTACGAACAAATCACTATGAGCTCAGGCTGAGGGGGAGTTTGTTGCATACATGCAATTGTAATCGTTGATGAAATAAATTCAATCATTCGGTTCATTGTTGAAAATGTGTGTTGAAAGCAATTCTCATGTTTGATTGTGAAAAGTTTGTTTCCATTTATATTCCGCTGCACTACTCATTCATTGTTCATCTTAATTCAAACATAAAACACAATCAAAATCAAACTCAGATCCTAACATAACGAGACTCTCGTTATTTGTGGGAAATTCTTCTAGTACAATACTGGTTACAAAAACTAAATAAACGAATATAAATACAATAAATTGTACCAATCTTGATTCAAGCCAGCATCTTTGGAAGAACTTCAACCGCACCATCTTGTACAAACCTCCACTTCAAGACTTAACAAATTGTCGTTGACGGTTTTGGTTGAGGACCGTGCTAGACACGGGGCCCTTAAAACAGACGGTCTGTTTCCAGGATACAACAACCGAAGCAATAGTTGTACTGCTGGAGATGACACTCATGCCCGAGATTACACCGGATATAATTTGGTGTTCTTTATTTTGTAGGAAAATACTGAGTTGTGTAAAACGACAATTTAGAGAATTCCCTTCTCTAAATTTCTATGGAACAAAAGTTCTTTCATGTGTGTGCATTTAAGAAGCTATTAAACCTCAATTATTATCGTCATGAATTAGACAATTAATTCTATAATAAACAAGGTTTAATATCATTTTAATGAATTTAAGTGGTAGTCAAAGCTTTCCTGTAACTGACGGAGACTGGGTTGACTGAGTGTGACCTGCCCGCAAGCAAGCCGTGTGCTACGCAGTCTTCGCGCTACACGTGAGACACCCACCACATGTTGCGCCATGCGCCGCCTGGAGTAGTACTGTTGCGCAGCGTCACTCGTGTACCATCCGCCATGACCAATGACATTCCCCCAAGGAGCGCGCATATCAACGGGATACCTCACACCATCCTTGGGTGCCCCATAAGCAGACCCACACATAAGGACCTCGTGCGCATACTGCGCTTCCGCCGTCGCCAATGACTAACGCATAACGAACTTGCGCCGGGCGCCTACGCCACCCAAGGTGCGCCATAAGAGGACCCGCCATGTATCTGACCACACGCTCATGGACAAAAATACAAAGGCGGTGTGCGAAGTTCAAAGTGCACCACATTTGGCCTATAGCCCATGTTATGCGCGCATATGAGATGCGGAGTCGCGCGCCACACGGATGCCACTGCGCATACAAGGACGCCACCTGGTCATGCGCCATCCATACTCGCGCGCATATGTGCGGGTGCGGCACACCCTTTGGTCCCACTAGTGTTTGCCTTTAAGGAAATAATTTACAAGGAGTGCTCCTCCTTATATACCACTTTGAGTTTTGTCATCCCACCTATGTGGGACAAGTTGACAAAACTAATCCATTTTATTCATCTTTGTTTGTTCCAAACATACAATTTCAAGCTTCGATATCTCATTCATCTTAGCTCTATTTGGACATAGTTTGAACACAAACCCATAAATAATCATTTATACAACACATATATAAATATTATTGATGTCCAAAATATTTAGTGAAAAACTCATTTTCACTAAAATTTCCAACAGAAACTTGATGCAATTTGAGTTGGGATTTTGAGGGTTTGTGGGATTTTAGGGAGGGAGAGTGTGATTGATGTGAATTGGGGGTTTGATTGTGGTTTTGTATATGGGGTTTGTGAATCGTGAGGTTTTGGGTCCATTTTTTGGTTGATTTGAGAATTATGAAGGTGGAGGTTGAAGGTGAAGATGTTGAATACGAAGGTTTGGATGGTTGAATTTGAATGCTGATGCTTATGATTTGTATGTTAAACAAGGGTATAAATGGGGGAAGATGTTGATCTGTATGTTAAATAAGGGTATAAAGGAATTAAATATATTTAATTAGTTTATTAATTATTAATATGTTAAATGAAAATCAGTTGGACAAAAATGCCCCTGAACAAAAAGAGAAAATAGGCAGGTTGCAACAGTCAAAAAAGAAGATTTTTGAACAAGGGTATAAATGGGGGAAGATGTTGATCTGTATGTTAAATAAGGGTATAAAGGAATTAAATATATTTAATTAGTTTATTAATTATTAATATGTTAAATGAAAACCAGTTGGACAAAAATGCCCCTGAACAAAAAGACAAAATAGGCAGGTTGCAACAGTCAAAAAGGAGATTTTTGAATTTTGGACTAAAATGGCAATAAAAGTGAAACCACATGAACCCAGATTTAAAAAATTTGAGATTTGGACTAAAATGGCAAAAGTGCCCAAATCACAGAGACCAAAATGGCATTTTACTCTAGTTTTTATAAAAAAAATAAGAATTAAATAAATTTGTAAGGATTAAAAAATGATTGGGTGGGGGTGATGTGGAGCGAAAAAGGTGTGAAACCATAGTAGGTATTAGTGAAATTAAGTGAAGAAAAGTTAGGTGTTCACGTATCAATGAGGTGACATTACTTTATTACGTGACAATAATGTGAAGTGAAAGGGCATGAAAGTAAATGAGATAGCCATATGGTGAAAATTTTCTTTTTGTGGACAAAACTTGGCGTCTAAGCGGACAAAGACATGGGTGGCAAACACATGCTCAGCCTATGGCAGGGCCGGTTATAGCCATGTGCAGGAGGGTCTTAAGAACAGGGCCCAAATAATTAAGGGGCCTAAAAATTTTTAAGTTTTCTTTATACAGGCCCAATCCCTTAACCGATTTCAGGCCCAACCTTTGTCAAAAATCTAATTGCCGCTGGAGAAATCAAACGTCGCGTAACTTTATCTTCAGTTCTGCACTAGGGATTTCAGATTTCTGATCGAACAACTGCACAACCAGCCAGCCAGAGGCCCAGAATCCAGATCGCAGAGAGTCAGAGACGCAGAATCGCAGATTAAAGTTAGCAATTCAGCATCTGATCTGATCATCATCATCGTGATTCAGGACAGGAAATCAATCGTCATCGGTCATCCATCATCATCACCGCTGCAGCCTGCAGGTGCAGGAAGAGTCGAGGTATTTTGATTGTTGAATTGTTGTTATATCCTGATTTTGTTTGTTGAATACTTGAATTGTTGTTATATCCTGAATTGTTGTTATATCCTGATTTCGAGTCTTGTTTGTTGAATTATTGTTTTTTTTTTTTTAGATTTTAGAGTTTAGACTGATTTAGACTGCAGGAAATCAAACGTCGACTGTCGAGGTATCCTACTGTTGTTTAGATTTTAGACTGATTTATTTATGTTTAATGTTTTATTAAAAGTATTAGACTTCGTGTGAATTATGATTCAATGGATGTTATTCGTTAATATGTAGAAATTATGCCTCCCGTTCCTAAATACAAACACGTATCCGGCCATCAAAAACGTAAGAGGAAGAAGCTAGAGGAAGAGAAAAGAAAGGCGGACGAAATAAAACACTGTTTGCTTAGCAAGTAAGTTCGATACTTTGATCATTTTTGCTACACTATTTTTGTTAATTTGTTTTATCTATTTCTTAACAATTATCGTAGTATTATGAATTTTTAGTATTTATATATATATATATAGGATTAGGTTCAAGAGTGAACACTAGTATAGTTTGCGAACTGAGCGAACTAATCCTGGCTATACACGTGTGTAGATCAATGACCTGGATTTGATGATGAAATACACTAGTGTATTTTACGATTTGTTGATGAAATCCTAGTCATCCACGTGTGTAAATCAATGGCCAAGATTTGTTCACTCAGTTCGCAAATACACTAATGTTCACTCTAGAACCCCACCCTATATATATATATATATATATATATATCATTGAATGATTGATGAGTTTATGTTATATGAAGATTTGCGAATAGGGCCCAAATTTTTTATCTCGAACAGGGCCAAATTTTTTTTTGTGATTTTCGGAGACGGCCCTGGCCTATGGTTACTTGACCTGTACACGTATCAATATCACACTTGTCAAGCACAAAATAAGAAACCAAACCATTGCTCATGGTACAACAACAAATGCGAAAAACATCATTAATGCAACATGTACAATTAGCTAACGCCTTAATATGTGGTACTGGAATCAAATTTACCAAATTGGATACATTTTCGGTACCGATTTAGTACCGACTTTTGACATTTTCGGTATCGATTCAGTACCGACTTTTGACATTTTCGGTACCGGTTTTTACTCTAAAATACTTGTATCGTACCGCTGTCGTACCATGTATATTCGGTACCGGTACCCACTTTTGAGGGTTTTCGGTACTGAGCTCATCCCTAACATCACCTTGTTAAGCACAAAATAAGAAACCAAACCATTGCTCATGGTACAACAACAAATGCGAAAAACATCATTAATGCAACATGTACAATTAGCTAATGCCTTAATATGTGGTACTGGAATCAAATTTACCAAACCGGATACATTTTCGGTACCGATTTAGTACCGACTTTTGACATTTTCGGTATCGATTCAGTACCGACTTTTGACATTTTCGGTACCAGTTTTTACTCTGAAATACTTGTATCGTACCGCAGCCGTACCATGTATATTCGGTACCGGTACCCACTTTTGGGGGTTTTCGGTACTGAGCACATCCCTAACATCACCTTGTCAAGCACAAAATAAGAAACCAAACCATTCCTCATGGTACAACAACAGATGCGAAAAACATCATTAATGCAACATGTACAATTAGCTAATGCCTGTTACAAATTAGAGTATATGTCACTACTACAAAAATGGAGCATTAGACGGTGTTGAAGATTTATTTTAGACATAAACCTATTATTACACAAGGAAATATCTTAATTGATTTATTTTGGGGAGTAGTAGAAGATTTGTTATTAAGGATGCAAACTTTGACTAAAGTTGCATGTGGAAGCACACCAGGTGTTCGATCATTTGTCATAGTGAATTAAGAAACACCATATTTGAACTTTTAGCTGCCTCATTTGGTAAAAGTTTAGTTTTTGTTTCACTTATACTTGCAGGTATGTAAAGATCTATTATTGCAAGGTATGTTTACTATGAAGTTTTTGTTTCACTTATACTTGTATGTAAACAAGTATTGTTTCATTAATCATTTGTAACTGATTTTGTTTCTGATTCACTTTTGAACTAAAGTGGGATCCATATAAGAAACTTTCAGTAGCTTTGTGCCTTCCATAGTTCCATTTTTTCTACCTGCTAGTTGTCTACAATTGCATATTTTGTTAATTCAATTTGCATAACAAGAACATTTGTATTACTAATTTACTAGTGATGGGTTAAAATAAAGTAACCCAGATGATTTTGTGTTTTTTTAACATCATGATTGGAGTGTATACAACTCTTGTGGTTCGGATGTATTCCTTGTGACAGAGATTTGACGTGCATGATTCATGAGTATGTTCGTCTAGTCTTTTCTAGTTATAATGTAATTCGGGTTATAATCGCAAGGCAATGATTCGGTTTTTACTGGTACCCACTACCCAGCCTTCAGCTTGGTTCGATAATTGACACACCTTGGGTCCCTTTAGCGAGTGCTTAACTTATAGAAACTTGAATGAGGGTCATTTTTATAATATTCAATCAAGTGTTGCTGATGTTGTCACTAACAGGGAGTGGAATTGGCCCCTTGATTTCCGAGATTACCCCATCCGCTACTGATAAAGTGATTGTATTCACCATACATCTCAGAAGCTAGCCAAGCTTGCAAAATTTGAGTTTCTTGTTCCATAATTTTTATGAAATTGGATGTGTTATTTAGTTACATGTGATGATTTTGTGTGTAATAGTGGTTAAACCTTACACACTGGTCGTACTCTATGTATTATATATCTAATATTGAGTATTACGTACTCTTTTGAATATTGCAAATGTTTAGAAGAATGATGAGGATCTAAGGTTAGATTTAAACTATGGTGCTTGAAATGTTAAAGAAGTTGAGCTGTTGTAAATTCTAATGCTACTTCGAAAAAGCTTAAATATTTTTGGAATTTTTTTTGTCACTTTTTAGTCTCATGCTGGCCATAAGTTAAATTGGGAGCCTTTTATAGGCATATCCAGCTACTTATAACTTCTCAGTGTGGTTCTAGGCAGAGGCGGATCTACACCTAGCTTGGGGGTTCCCGAGAACCCGTTCGATTCGTACTTTATAGTGTTAACTTATATAAGAAATTCTGGAGGAACCCTATAAAATTTTGTGAGGGAACCTTATAAAGAAATTTGGAGATGGTGCACTGGTAAATGTCCGTGTTTATTAAATATGAGGTCAGATGTTCGAGTCTGATTAAGTCCGCTTTTTTTGCATTTTTTTTACTAAAAACTAATAAGTCATTAGAAAAGCAATCAAGCATACAAATTGATGCCCCAGAATGCCTTGATTAATCTAATCATTATGCTGGCCTCATGTTGGTAGTCACTCGAGTTCAAGCATCAGAAGAGGCAAGGCAATGCCTTAGTAAACGAGCTCGAGTTCAAGCCCATGCTTAATATACCAAGCTTGATGAGCCTACATGGCTGGTGGTCGATTTTTATGGTGTGTCGAGTGAGAGAGCCCACTGTATTGAATATATAGAAAGCGCTAAAATTAAATGGTGGGCGTTTTTTAGCTGTGTGGCCGTCATACGTAACACTTTAATATTATATGTTTGAAGTGTTAGACATATATATTATATGTTTTATACAGATAACAATCTACTTTTATATTATTGCATTTCAGTTATTGTATATTCCTCTTCTTTTGCCTAAGAATAACACACTTTATTTTTCAAAAACATAAATTTCAAAAGCGGATCTAAATATTAACAATAGAAATCAAAGTATATAGAATGCATGGTGTTATTGGATGGTGATGCTTGTTGTGTGTGTGTTCGGGGCCGGCTGCATATATCGTCGGCGATTGGGTGGTGTGAGTTTGTTGTGTGTAGGGGTTCGGATTGGGTGAGGGGTTGAAGTAGGATGGTTGGATTGTGATGGAGTGGCGGTATTATGGGCCTTTATTTCGGGTAAGTTTTAATGGATGTGTGGTTAATGTTTCTTTTCTTTGGGGATATAAGTAAATTTATCATGACGTTTTCGCCCATGCGTTGGGCTTCCAGCATATCGGAAATCCATGATTTATCGCATGTATTTGAATGAAGATGTTATGTGTTTTTAAATTTATCATGACAATGTTTTTTTCATTATTGTATCGTATTTTTATTATGTAATGAACTTGGCCCAACCCGAACTATCGAATCAACCCGTATTTTTTTATGTTCCAACATATGATATTGGAACACTTAAAAAAGTGAACCCCTTGGAAAATAATCCTGGATCAGCCACTGGTTCTAGGCTCTTGTAGCTGATATAATTATGCTAACAAATAGATCATACTGGCAGGGGCGGATCTACCATGTAGCGGGGGGCAACGCCCGCTACGGCTTGGCGCGGAAAAATTTGGAAAAATTAGTGTAAATTTTGGAAAAATTTGAGGTTTTTTCGATTTCGTTACGGCTTATTTATAAAACGTTACGGCTTGGCGGATTTTCTAGATCCGCCACTGCATACTGGATTAGCATGCTAGCCAGCTATGGGATCAGGGTGTTACAAACGGCATTCAAGCAGTAACTGCAGTAAGGATTATGAGTTTTTTAGTGGTTAGCTACATATAATTTCTGACACTGATTTATTGTGTTTATCTGGGCTTGGGGCATTTCGTACAGTTGATGATTGATGCCTGTCCCTTCCTTCCTCAAACTTCAGCTTTTCAAAACTACCGATTTCATTCAATGGCTTCTACTCCGACTATCAGGTATGACGTGTTTCTAAGTTTCCGAGGTGAAGATACTCGTCATACCTATACGGACCATCTCTATCATGCATTAATCGGAGCAGGACTTCGCACTTTCAGAGACAATGATGATATCGACAGAGGTCAACAACTCAAGCCGGAAATTGAGACCGCAATAATCGAATCCAGGGCTTCTATAGTTGTATTGTCTCAAAACTATGCGAATTCCATATGGTGCCTTGATGAACTTTGCTTGATCCTGGACCAAAAGAGGAAGCTCAATCATTTCGTTTTACCTGTTTTTTATCACGTCGATCCATCAGATTTCAGGAAACAAAGTCGAAATTTAGCCTTTGAAGGGTCAATATGGATAGCACTAATAAGAGTTGCTAATTTGACAGGCTTTTTAAATTGTTTGGCGTGTTTGGGCATAGATGGGTCAAAATGGACAGAGGTTAACGTGAGGCGGTGGAAGAAAGCACTTGCAGAGGTTGCTAATTTGACTGGGATGATACTTACAGGGTATATCTGCTTTCTCTCTATATTTATGTGTATAATTCAAGCTTTTGAGAAATATTATACCCATGAATGCGCGTATATTAGTAATTAGGCTATAGATATATTATATTATATGATGTATGGTTCATGATAGTTGATATAAAACCGGTGTCTAAAGGGTTACCTTGAATCACCACCTCTTCGGAGACGATGGTTCATGAATGAGGTATATAATTATAACCCTTTGTATCAGACAAAGTATCATATATCTATAGCTCGCCCTGTTCGAAATCTGCCTAACGCTTTAGGCTTTTTTTTTTAATTTTGTAATCCTTTTTTTGTAGAATTTTGTAATTTTTAGGAAATTTTAAGAATAATTTTAGCCTTTTTTTTTAATTTTGTGTGTATTTTTTAATTTTAGGCTTTTTTTTTTAATTTTAATAAAACTGGCCAACCCACGCGGGCTAGCCACGCCCCGCCATACCGACCCAACACGTCACTCACCAACGAGGAGGCTCGAAGTCCACGTGTCAACCCATGCCCCAAACCCCCGCCCCACCATAGCCCACGGTCTAAACAGAGATATCGTTTCTGTTAGTGCCTCGTGATTCACAGTCTGGAGTAATGTGTAGGGGCGGACTACCCTTTGGCCAGGGTGGGCCGCACTCCTTGGAAAAAAAAATTTAGTGTATTTTTTAGGCAAAATACCCGACCGCACCCCTTGAAAATATGGTTAAACACCTCATCCGCACCCCCAGTAAATAATTTATGGGTCCGCCATTGGTAATGTGCATTTGTTTTTAACTAGGTTTTGCCCGCCCGCGTTGCGGGGCATTAAGGCGAATATTTCTTTCTCATAGCATGTACGTTTGTATTTTAGTTACTTGTACACACTACTCATAACACGATCTTAAAAAAAATTACATTGACTAAACAAAGTAAAACAAAATACTACCATACTTTTGCTAAAAAAAACTAAAACGATGGAAAAACTACCGCTTGGCATGACGAATAAAAATTAAATCGAGCCAACCAATTAAAACAAAACACTACCGTAGTCTTGTTAAAAAAAATATTAAAACGAATTTTATACTGGGGGCAAAATCGTAAATAAACACAGAAAAAATCATATCGAAATGTAAATTAACTTAAGTTTATATCGACACATAAATAAAAAATAAAGACGTAAAACTCGATTAAAAGTATTTAGAAAGTTAAGGGGTTGTAAGAGTTAATACTAAAAATTAAAGGGTAAAAGTAAAAAGAAAAAAAAAACACAAAAACAAAAGAAAGAAAAAGAAAAAAAAGTAAAAAAAAATATTAAAACGAATTATATACTGAGGGCAAAATCGTAAAAAAATCATGTCGAAATGTAAATCATTAAGTTTATATCGACACGTAAATAAAAACAAAGACGTAAAACTCGATTAAAAAGTATTTAGAAAGTTAAGAGATTGTAATAGTCAACGCAGAAAATTAAAGGGTAAAGTAAAAAAGAAAAAAAAAACCACAAAAAGAAAAGAAAGAAAAAAAAAGGAAAAAAAAAGAATAAAAGAGAAAAAAAAAAAAAAAAAAAAAAGACAACACCACTACTGTAGCAAAGTGGTGTTGTCATTTAATATATAATAATTTGTTATTTACATTTCCTACATATACAAAAACCAAATGGGGGAATAGTGCCAGGCAGCTGCCTGACATTCCCCCATTTGACCAACACGTTTATTGTTTTATATCCATTTTAAAATTACGTTTTACTCCCAGCTCAAAATAAAATTACGCTTTTTGTCACCATCTCAAAATTACAATCTTGCCCTCAATTCAAAATTACGACTTTGCCTGGCACTCTCCCATTGGACCAACCAGTTTATTATTTTATATCCACTCTAAAATCACGTTTTTGTCCCTCTTTAAAATTACGGTTTTGCCCCCACCTCAAAATAAAATTACGTTTTTGTCCCTAGCTCAAAATTACGATTTTTCCCTCCATTCAAAATAAAATTGTGGTTTTGCCCTCAGCTCATAATTACTTATTTGCCCCCAGTTCAAAATAAAATTTTGTTTTTGCCCCCACTTAAAAATTACGATTTTGCCCTCTGTTCAAAAATGTGATTTTTCCCCGTTTAAAAATTGTGATTTGGCCCTCAATTCAAAATTATGTTTTTCCCCAGTTCATAATAAAATTATGTTTTTGCCCCTAACTCAAAATTACGATTTTGCCATCGGTTTAAAAAAAATTGTGCTTTTGCCTCATGCTTAAAATTATGATTGTGCCCTTAGTTCAAATTTATATTACGTTGTTACCCCAAGTTAAAAATTACGAATTTGCCCCTGTGAAAATTTACAATTTTGCCACAGGTTCAAATTTACAGTACTGCCATTACTTTAACTTTTGCCAAATTATGATTTTACTCCAGTCAAAAAAAATACAACTTTCCCTCCGTTAAAAATTACAATATTGCCATTGTTTTAGTTTTTTTTTTTTTTATCAAAACTATAAAAGTGTTTTGTTTTAATTGGTTGACTTGATTTAATTGTTTTTCGTGTCAATCAGCTGACTAACACTCGCTCATTGTTCAATCATCGCCCCGCAACGCGGACGGGGAATCAACTAGTTACCATATACAAGGCAAATGTTGAAATTTAGTTTAAAGTACTTCGTTTTATAGCTTGCATTGGGATGAAGCATTTAATGTATTTGGTGATTCTGTATTTTTTTGTGATAATTGCCACATTCAATTGATCACAGGACAGAGCATGGTACAAAATTCTTTGCAAAAGTTACATATTGGTGAGTATTGGCCGGGATGGTAGGGGGTCTATCTGAATTGGGCTGGGAATAATAAATTGGGCCATTGGTCGGTTGGTGGATTTGTTTTTTTGCACCTTGGGCCAATTCAATGTTTCGTATGGGCCACCTTTTGTAGTTATTCACTTATTTGGGTGGGGCGGCCCAGATTGTGTAATATTTTTATAATAATGATGGGCAACAGGAATCTGTTAGGGTATGGGCTTATTATTTAATAGAGATGGCAAGGTCCAATGGGTTGATTATGTCTTCATTCATGGGCTTGAATTATGGGTTTTTGGACTGGACCAGATTGATTGGCACCATCTTGAAAAGCTGGTGATCCGTAA
Source organism: Helianthus tuberosus (assembly GCA_030545235.1). Taxonomy (NCBI): domain Eukaryota; kingdom Viridiplantae; phylum Streptophyta; class Magnoliopsida; order Asterales; family Asteraceae; genus Helianthus; species Helianthus tuberosus. The sequence continues at coordinate 20,130,008 of CM060399.1, forward strand.
GATTAAGGGAAGCCAAGCTAGATATCTTTGTGGGGTCTTTGGGGTACAATTAGAATATAGATGGCGATTGTACAAGGCTGGCCCAAGAGTTCTTTCATCTCCAACTTGGAAATTTTGGGTATTATTATATTGTTGGGTTTTTTAAAAGATATGAATTGGATATTTGAATGATGTTTTAGTTAGGCTTTTAATTTGGTGTTATGAGATGGGCCTATGTTGGCCCACTGGAGATGGATTATTTATTTCCTTGTGATTAGTCCAAATCAGGCTCTAAGCCCAATTGTAAGATTTTGTATTAGTTTTCTTTTCTTTAAGACTACCTTATAAAGAAGGTGCTTGATACTCTCACTGTCACTTATAATAGGGGTGAATTTTCGACACGACACGAACCGAACACGAATTTTTGGGTTTGGGTTTACTATAAACGGGTTTAACAATGTGTAGTACCCTGATAAAATCCCACCACAACAATACTTTCTATGCAATCACCCTTGCTAAAATAAAACAAACATAAAGAACACAAGTAGGTGGTGAAGGGGTGTGAAACCCTTTTGTGAACCACTATAACCGCCAACACTTAGGTTTACAATAATAATACATAAACCCACTAAACTTAGGATAAATACTAAATAATTTCTAACATCTAGTTCATGGGTTTGGTCAGGTTGTGGTTCTGTCCCGCCAAGATTCATTGAAAAACCATGGAAGTGTTTTAAAATTTAAACCTAGTTCTTTTAGGAGTTAAACCAATCGTTCGATCGATTAACACAAACCATCTGAGTCCGACTTCTTTATGCATTACCACAGTCAGACTTGCAGACTAAAATTGTATACAAATCTCCATCAAAATATATTGTATACAAATCATTCAAGTTGGATCATCTCTGTTTGGTTGTCTTTAGCAGCCATGTTCATTCTCTAGCTAGGTAAGTTTGATATTTTGCAGCCATGTTACTTACGTTTTAATCAGATTCTGATTTGCAGCCACTTGATCTGGCCCAAAACCATTTCATCGGCAACCCGTGATGCCTGCTAAAACCCGGACCCGCCTCGCCTGGTTCGGTTCATGTTAGCATTTTAGCCCCTTGTAGGTTATAGATAATCCAAATATAACTAACTAGTCAAACAGAACACAACGTCTAAGTCATAGCTGGCTATAACTCAAATAAGGCTCCAAAAGCTGAAAAACAATTGAAAAGAATTCAAATGGATGTAAAATTACTAACAGAAAGAAGGTCCCTGTTACATGCATAATAACAAACCTAAATATACAAAGACTGGACTTTGAATACTTGTTTTTTTAATCCAAACCATTCCTTCGGAGACTCATGTTCATGTTCTGAGTGCCTTGTTTTTCACAGCTCTACTGTGTACAGGTCAAAATTTGTTCCTGGGTGTAATTCTGTGAAGGATGTAAACCCACACGACTCAAGCTGATCTCTAGACCCAATAATACGCAGGCCTTTCAATTGAAATATGCTCTCTGGAAGACCTCTTATGCCTGCATTGACTATATATAACTCTTTCAAAGATTCTAAGCACCCAAGTTCCTCTGGCAATTTCTCAACTTTATCACAACCAAAGAGATTTAAACATTTTAAACATTTCATCTTACATATGTTGTTTGGAATTTCTCGTAAGGATGTACAATCTGTTAGGTCTAACTTCTCTAAGCATTCTAAACATCCAAGTTTCTCGGGCAATTTCTGAACATTATAACAACTATCAAGACGTAAATATTTTAAACATTTCATCTTACATATGCTATTTGGAATATCTCGTAAGGATTTGCAATAGCATAGCTCTAACTCCACTAAACACTCTAATCTGCATATATCTTCTGGTAACTGCTCAATATCCTGACAATTTCTAATTTCAAGTGATTTCAGATGTTTCAACATATAAATGCTATCCGGAAGATGCTGAATCTCTACCTCCCTCAATGAAAGCTTCTCTAGACTTTCTAACTGCCACAGATCCCTAGAAATACTCCCAGGAATACTGCCTTTAAGTTCAAGCACTCTTAAATGTTGTAAACCACAAATAGTTGCAGACCAACATTCGAGGTTTTTGCAAGGGCATAGACCAGAATAAATAAGCTTGAAAAGATTTCCCATCCATGAGGATGCAGGTTCATCTGTTTCCAATTCAAACCCAAACTTTGGCAATTTATTATTGGGGTGCAGTGGGCATATATGTATGCATTGTGCCATTATATTTGATGTAGCTTGGTTCTTCGGTGAGTAATACATAAAAGTTTTAAAATTTGAGTGAGTGTCTAAGCTAAAGTAGACAAGCTTTTCTAGACATCCAACTGGAGCATGAATTTCTAGCAGACAATAACATTTTGAAAGATCTAGTATCTCAAGATTTGGAATCAGCTCAAGGTTAAGGTTACTCACCTTAGAACCCCTGATTTTAAGGTATATGAGATTTGGACATTCAACGGGCATGTGGAGTTCGAACTCATTACATGCATCAAGATCTAACTTCTCGAGATTTGGGGTCATCCCGAGGTTCAGGTTACCCACCTTAGTTATATAGAGCGTGAGCATTTTGAGGTTTGGACATTCAACGGCCATGTGGAGTTCTACAAAGTCAGCACATCCTCTAAGATCTAACTTCTCGAGATGTGGAGTCATCCCAATGTTAAGGTTACTCACCTTAGAAAGACTGAGATGGAGGATTTTGAGGTTCAGACATTCAACCGGCATTTGTAGTTCTACAAAGTCAAAACATTCTCCGAGATCTAAATGCTCGAGATATGGGATCATCCCAACGTTAAGGTTACTCACCTTAGTACGACCGAGGTTGAGGAACTTAAGGTTCGAACATTCAACCGGCATATGGAGTTCTACAAAGTCCTTACATCCTTGGAAATTTAAATGCTTGAGATGTGGAGTTACCGTAAGGTCAAAGGTTCTCAACTTTGAATAGGAGAGGTCAAGGAATGTAAGCTTATTAAAAACCTGTCATGAGGAATAAACAGATGAATATTAATTAGTGTAATACAAAATATAACATTATATGCATTATGCAAAACAACCGATCAACTATTATTCTACCTTTCTTTCTCCCCCTTCCCAGAGTTGAGAGATATTGCTCCTTGCCATTTCAAGGTTAACAAGCTTATTTGCTCGAAATGTTTTAGGTAAACAACAAAAAGGGTATTCACGCCAACATAGTGATTGTAAAGAATCTGGTAAGTATTGGCTAACTTCATCGACAACTTCCCTTTTGAAATTACCAGGGTTCACATAAAGAAATCTGAGGTCCTTCATCTTTCCAAGACCTTTCATAATAATTGCTGGATTGAGATCTGTATCCTCGAGTTTTATACATTTTGTTTCTTGATTACCCTATAAATAGAAAAACTTTATATGAAATTTTTTTAATAACAAATAAAAATGTTCTAGTTTTCCACCTTCATATAAACTTGAACCTTACCAATTCATTAACCAATATATCTTCAATTTCCTCTTTAATCCATAATCGACTATGTCTACTAGGCTCATAAGGATGCAAACGCCGAACGATATTCCTGCCCATTTCTTCTAGATGGTCATGCATAAACAACTTCTCAACATCATCTTCATCATAGAGTTCAACCTTAGATAAAGTTATCAAGGATTTTTGTACAAGAACTCTTAGACCGATCTGAGCATGAAATCCACGACTTTCAAGTATTCTGATTGCTTCCTTCTTCCTTTTACCTTTGAGTATGCAAGCAATATCCATAAATAGTTCTTTTTGATCATTCTCTAGACCACTAAAGCTTAATTCCAATTTTTCCAGAGTTTCTTTAAGAGGAATTGTTTTCAATCTTCCGATGGCATCTGCCCATTCACTCTTAATTCTATCACAAAGAAATGAACCCAAAACTTTAACTGTTAATGGAAGTCCAGCAGCATAATGTATAACCATTCTTGATAGCTCTTCATACCCCTGATTTGGAATCTCTCTCCCAAATGCATACCTACTGAAGAGGCAAATAGCTTCCCCATCAGATAACAGATTGACATCATGAATAAAGTTCACTCGATGCGCCTTCAACACTTGCTCATCTCTTGTTGTGATGATGATTCTACTTCCCGTCTTAAACCAAGTAGGCTCACCTGCTAACGCTTCCAGCTGCCCTATATCATCCACATCATCTAGAACTAGAAGAATCTTTCGATTACCCATCAGATAACAGATTGACATCATGAATAAAGTTCACTCGATGCGCCTTCAACACTTGCTCATCTCTTGTTGTGATGATGATTCTACTTCCCGTCTTAAACCAAGTAGGCTCACTTGCTAACGCTTCCAGCTGCCCTATATCATCCACATCATCTAGAACTAGAAGAATCTTTCGATTACCCATCATATTTTTTCCGTCTGAAACACTTGGTACAACAATGCTTTGATCATTTAACACAGCTGAAAGGACGTGTCTTTGCAACTCCTTCAAACCAGAGCCTTTTGAAACTTCTCTTACATTTTCGACAAAGCTTTTACCTTCAAACCCAGTGGATATACAATCAAAAACAGCTCTCGCCAAAGTGGTCTTCCCACCACCTCCTATCCCCTTGATCCCTATCATACGAACATCATCAGAATCAATTTCTAAAGATGAAACCATGTCCATTACCCGGGTTTCCATCCCTACTAATTTTCCATCGATGCTTGTATTAAAGAAATGTAGCTTTCGCGAAACCTCTTTAACAATTTGTTGGATGAATCTTGCTTCATGGCTGTGTGTTAAAGAAGATTCAATTAGATCACTCATAATCCCACATGAAACATGAGATGTCCCTATTAAACACAGATTATAAAGAAACAAAAGTGAAGGATATATGTACCCATTAACAGTGTTCTTCAACTCCATCCCAGCCAGGCCTGCTGCTTCATTTAGAGCATATCTCCATCTCCCAACATCCTCTTCCTTTTCCTGTTTGGCGAAATGCAAACTTTCTTAATATTATTAACAAATCAAGAAACTTTTTCTACAAATTCAGTGTTACCAGATCCGACGTCCTCTTCCTCTTCCTTGTGAACAGCTTAAAGAAGGAGAACATCCCGCTACCCTTTTCATGTTTAGCAACAAGTTTTGCAAAGGCTTCCCCGAATGCCCCACTTTGGTGGCGCACTTCGGTGGGTTCCACATCATAGAAGATGGGGTAAGCAGTATGCTCGGCTGTCTTTTGGCACTTGATAATCTCCACCAGCTCGTCTAAGCACCACGATGAAGATGCATAGTTCTTGGAGAATACGATTATGTAAAATCTGGAGTCTTGTATGGATCTGATTAGCTGCTCCTTGATCCTTTCACCTTTGTCGATTGTTTCATCATCTTTGTAAGTAATAATGCCTTTATTCACAAGAGCAACATAGAGATGATCAACAAAGGTTTTGCGGATGTCTTCACCCCGGAAACTCAAGAAGACATCGTACTTGAACCTCTTTTTAACTGATGAAGTAGAAGCCATTGAATTGAATGTATGCTTCAAGGATCGAACAGAATGAAATGAAATATTGATTAATTGGGGGAAAGTTTAGCGAGCCGAATGAAGAACCATCAGGAGGAGTTAGTTATTTTGTTTGGAAAACAAAGAAAGTACATGCAATTACGTGGGCAACCTACAGCCTCTTATTTAGTCAAGAAAAAAGATAAGATTTTCATAATCTGAAATTTCAACGAAAATAATAGGAAGTTCCCAAAAAAACTTTTCGATTTTACAACTTCTTATAATCCCTAAAATAAACCTGTACATTGTTAAAATTTTCAAACTCCTGAAGCATAATAAATTACAAAAAAATACATAAAAAATAAATGTTTATAATATATGTTCCACTTAGCTAAGACTACAGAACAAACTCTTATGGTTTCAGAAAAAGCGACAAACTAAACGCCTAGGGTTGATTAGATTTATCGGACCGGCTAACACATATCAGGGCGACCGAAGAAACCTAAAAACAGACTTATCACTGACTAAACCGAGAACAGACGCTTTGATTTTTAGTTTTGGGAATAACCCGATACTTGGTTCATTTCAGTCGGCACACTTCAAAAAATAAATTTAACCAAACAAAAGTAACCGCAATTTTTTATATTTGATACTTAATCTAAGGCTATGTATTGCTTTAAGATACTTAGGGATGGCAAAAAAGCCAAGCCCAACGGGTATACCCGAAACCCGAAACATACGGGCCGGGTATACCCGAAGCCCAATGGGTATGGGCCGAGTACGGGCTTTAAAAAAGAAAAAAAAATCGGGTACGGGTACTGGTATGGGATTTAGTGATACCCGCCCGATACCCGGCCCATTTACCCGAATAATACCCGAAAGTATCATATTATAGATTTCCATATAAATAAACTTAGTACATGTACTTATTACCTTCTCTATAGTCATATGTGGATATGTATTTGGCATGTGCTTAGTGAACAAATAACTTATTTTTGAGCATGTATATTGGATATGGAAGCCATCACCCTTTATTATGTGGATGTTTATGCAATTAGGTGGTCCTAATACAATTACTTAATTAAGTAATCGTTTCGATTTAGTTTGGTATATGTGGTCTAAATATGATGATATGTAAGTTATTAATCATATTTTCATTTGTTATGGTCATTAAAATAGTAAATTATATAAACATCAAAGTAAAAATTGCACATTTGTCCCAACGGGTATTTTTATGAAATTAACGGGTATACCCGATACCCGCGGGTATGCCCGATACCTGACGGGTAATTACCCGACAAATACCCGACGGGTAACGGGCCGGGTATGGAACAAAGAATTACAACCGGGTACGAGCTTGGGATTACCACTACCCGGCCCAAGCCCGACCCATTGCCATTCCTAAACATACTTGATTACGTTGCTTTGTGGAGTACATGTCCTACATGGATTTTAACATTTTGTTGTTGATTTATCCACTTAATCTTTGCTGTTTGTTGAGTTATGGCTCTTGTGTTCATTTCATAATCTGTGATTTGACACAATATTGACTGCATATTCTGAGGGTAATTGACACCTAAATGTGAGCACTTTCTTTATCAGTCGTAGGTTCCTTAACAGAAATTACGTCCCTTACCCGAGTCTCCATGCCTACTAACTTCCTATCGACGCTCAAGTTAATGAGATGTAGCTTTAGTGAAACGTCTTGAACGATTTGTTGGATAAACTTAGCTTCATGCCTGTGTGTTAAAGAAGATTCGATTAAATTACTTACAATCCCACATGAAACATGAGATGATATGGATCACCCTATTAAACAGATATTAGAAAAAAAGTGTAAAGATCAAATACAAATAAGTGAGTCTTAACATGAGAAGTAAATGAAGATTTTTCTTTTCATTTCTTTGTTTTTTTTTTTTTTTTTTTTGAAATCTTTTTTTCTCATCTATTTAAGCACGATGTTTAGTTGCATAATGTAAAAAAAAAAAAAAAAAACTTTTTTTTTAGATTTTGGGACTAAAATAGGTGCTTGACAAGATGGAAAAAAAATTCAAAAATATAAAATAATTCCCTCCTTTACTTCTCATGTTAAGATCCATTTGTACCGGAACCTTACTCTATGAGAAAAAGAAAAAAGAAAGCGAAGAATACCCATTAAAAGTGTTCTTCAACTCCATCCCAGCTAGGTTTGCTGCTTCTCTAATAGCATTTCTCCATCCTCCAATCTCATCTTTCTTTTCCTGTTTGGCAAAACGCAAAACTTCCTTAATATTAACAAATCATTTCAGTGAACAAATAAAAATGAAGTGATAAAGATGTTACCAGATTTACATCTTCCAACATCCTGTTCCTCTTCCTTGTGAGCTGTTCAAAGGCTTCCCCAAATGCCCCACTTAGGTGGCGCACTTCGGTGGGTTCCACATCATAGAAGATGGGGTAAGCAGTATGCTCGGCTGTCTTCAGGCACTTGATAATCTCCACGAGCTCGTCTAAGGACCACGATGAAGATGCATAGTTCCTGGAGAAAACAATGATGTAAAATCTCGAGTCTTGTATGGATCTGATTAGCTGCTCCTTGATCTTTTCACCTTTGTCGATTGTTTCATCATCTTTGTAAGTAATAATGCCTTTATTCACAAGAGCAACATAGAGATGATCAACGAAGGTTTTGCGGGTGTCTTCACCCCGGAAACTCAAGAAGACATCGTACTTGAAGCTTTTTGGAACTGATGAAGTAGAAGCCATTGAATGGAATGTATGATTTAAGGATCGAATGGAATGAAATGAAATATTGATTAATTGGGGGAAAGTTACGGGTTAGGGTCAAAAAGGGTTCGGGTCAAAAAGGGTCAATTAAAAAAAGGGTTGTTTTGGTTCGGGTCGGAACTGGTTCGGGTCGGAACAGGTTCGGGTCGGAACAGGTTCGGGTCGGAACGGGTTTCGGGTCGGGACGGGTTTCGGGTCGGAACGGGTTTCGGGTCAGAACGGGTTTCGGGTCAGATCGGGTTTCGGGTCAGATCGGGTTTCGGGTCGGGTTAGTTAAAACATGTTTTTTTAAAGAGATTGTACATCAAGGGGCAATTTTGTCGGTTAAAACGGGTCCAGGTCGGTTCGGGTTGAGAATGGGTTCGGGTCGGGACGGGTTCGGGTCAAATTCACCTATAACCTGAAAACAAGTTCAAAATGATTGAAATTTTTATCAAAAATCAATGCAACAGATCGAAATGAACAATAATCGATCTGAGACAGATCAAAAACTTGTTCAAAATTCACCTAAAATCAATTAATTCAGTTCAAAACTCGTCGAAACACGCCGAAACACATTGAATCAGTCTGAAACACACATACAATATACCGAAACTTATCAAAAATCAACTGAAATTGTCTGAAATTCGACAAACAACCTGCAACTTTTATTCAATTTTCTTATTCCTCTAAAGAACAACTTATCTAATCTTTCTTCCTCGTAATACACAACATCATCTACACTTTCAAACACTCAACAAATAAGTACATAGGAATGCTTTACAGATCTGAACAACAACCACTACTTAAAACAGATCTGGAACTTCAATTCAAATACACAATTAATTCAGTTCACTGAAAATGGTTGGTGATTTGGTGTGCCCAATACTTTTATGGTTTATCCCCTTAAAACTGTCACATTAGCTACCATTCATTCATAAAGATGGAATTACATAAAGACTTATATTACTTTAGATATTAAGCATAGTTTTTGAAGTATGAAGCATTGAATTTACTCTTAGGAGTAATTTAACCACTTGACTCATCACGACATGAAAAATAATTAGGTTTTCGGTTTTTATGTTTAACCAGCTTAATAAACGTGTTGTGTTTAGATTTACATGTTTAATTAAACGGGTCATGTTTAGATCGACTGGTTTAAGCCGTTTAATTAAATATGTCGACCCATCAACCCGTTTAATAAAACATATCAACATAATCGCAACTTTCCAGTAACAATCTCCTTAATCACAACTTCCGTATCATAAACCATATGCCTCGCATACCACACCACAGAAAACGAACCCGACCCGAGCTGTTTCCCAGCCACATACTCCCCAACCAATCAAGCTCTGTACGAAGACTGACTCATCATTTACCAAATTACACAACAACAACCCCTAATTCCAAACTTATTGTTCAACTAAATCATGAATTCAAAAACAGAACAATCTGTATCATAAGAATATCCATCATATTTTGACAAGCATTAGCTAAATCATGAATCACAAACTAAAAAACAGAACAATCCTAACTCTTAATTCGAACTAAAAATCAATGAATTTCAGTAGATCCAACTCAAGCCTCCCTCAACTGTAACCTAGTCAGCATATACCTCGATTGATGAATGAATTTCTACGGTGCTGAAGCGTATGAATGTAAGGAAGAACATCGACGATAAACGATGAAGTACCGGAGAATGAAGATGATGTACCTCGTACGAAAGATGGTGAAGATGATGCTCTGCGAGTACTGGTATAAGATTCTAATCCTCTATGAACGTCGATGATGAAGATGATGTTCAGTGTTTGACCTCTTCTATTTAAAACCCTAAAGACCCGTATGGACCCGTTGTTCTAATTCTATCCACCCAGGTTTAAAGTTTTAGAATTATCCAGTTGGACCCATTAATCAATATTAAAAGAAAGCCCAAATTGACCCATAGTAAAATTAAAAAGGACCCAAATCAACCCATATTTATTCATGCGGGTCATGATTGCCCCCTAGGAAAAAGAGATGAAGAACGATCAGGAGGAGTTAGATATTTTGTTTGGAAAGCAGAAAAAGTACATGCAATTACCTGGACAACCTACAGCCTCTTATTTGGTCAAGAAAAAGATAAGATTCTAAGGAAAAGGGTTATTCGAATTTGTGTTGGAGACTGTGGTAAGAGGCAGGTTACTTGTAGAGGGTGGGTGGCTGGAGTGGTTGGACCGGTGCCTTTCGAAAAAAATTATTTTTGTACACACTAGTCCCTACATGTAAGTTAATTACACAACAGTCCTTAGAATGGGGAAAAGACCTTGCACATGACTACACATAACGCATTAAGTACAAACGTTATCAATTTTGAATACAAAGGACATCGTCTAAAATGTAAAATAAAGATATAGGACAAAACTTGTAGTTTACTGTGAAAGAAAGATATTTACTGTTATTTGGCTGAAAGATTTAGGGATTTGGTGACAAAGCAAAGGACCTCACTGGTAGGGCCGTCCAAACCGCTCGGCGCTCGTCGCTCGCTCGACGCTCGTTCGAAAATTGCTCGTTCGATTTGACGCTCGGTTGTAAATGAGCCGCTCTGCTCGGTTCGATTTGTAAACGAGCCAAGCATGAGCAAAGGTCCGCTCTGATCGGTTCGGCTCGAATTATTATTTTCAGTTAGTATATATATATATATATATATATATATATATATATATATATATATATATATATGTATACATATACATATACATAAATAAACATGTATATACACAAATATAAATTATACATATATACACACACCCCTATATTTATACAAACATACATATATACTTAAATATAAATTAAATTTATAGTTTTATATATACTACTCTATTAGATTTTGGTCAACTATATACAAATTAGAACTATATCTATACGTATTAACCCGATCACGCCAATAAAAAATTAATATCAAATCTAAAAGTTAAACCCTAAACAGATAAACGACAGTCCGCCCATCACCTCAATGTTTTATGTCGTTACCCTAAGTCAATCGTCTCTTGCTCTCCACGTCATTGTTCGTGCAATATGATCATCGCCTCGTCGGCCACAACATTGTTATTCATAAGAATAATATTATGCCATGAAATGTGCTTGTTTATTAAGACATAATAACTTGAGACCCTACATTGTCACTATTTCTCTCAGCAAATTTAAATCGGGTGATACGGTTGTCCAAATCGCTCGAATTCCGCTCGCCGCTCGCTCGAAATATTTACTGCTCGGAAAATGCTCACTTGATTTGTGGCTCGGTTTTAAATGAGCCGCTCCGCTCGGTTTGGTTTGTAAACGAGCCAAGCACGAGCAAAGGTCCGCTCGGTTCGGCTCGGCTCGTGAACAGCCCTACTCACTGGAGTCTGGACGTTCTTTTTTAAATGGAATTTTTAACCTGGTGTGCTTGTTTTCAGGGGTCTTTCCCCTCTAAATTGTACATAGATCCGCCCTTGCCGGTTGTAAAGTTTAACATGTTTCTTATGTTTACTTCAACCTGTTTAACCAGGTGTTTTTGTTTAAAACGGGTGAATGAGGTGTAACATATGGGTTAAACGGGTCCAAATAGGTCAACTTTATAAAATATATATTAATTTATATATATATATATATATATATATATATATGGAGAAGATCATGCGAGAACCACCTCTTATTGCGAGAACCGCGAGAACCAATGTGAACACAACAAAAAATGCCTAAAAATAGCTAAAAATCACACAAAATTTTTTTTTTTTTTGAATTTTTTAATATTTTTTATAAAAAAATCGCTACTTTTCGAAGCCAAAAAAAAAAAAATTTTTAATTTTTTTTGGCTTCTAAAAGTAGCGATTTTAACATAAAAAATATTAAAAAAATTCAAAAAAAAATTAGATTTTTTTTTTTTTTGATTTTTTTAGATTTTTTTAAGTTTTTTTGGGGTTTAGTTTTTAGCATTTTAGCTTGGTGGTGGTGGTGGTGGTGGTGGGTGGGGGGGGGGGGGGGTTAGGTTTTTGGGGGGTGGGGGAGGGGGGTTTAGGTTTTTTTTTTTTTGGGGGGGGGGGTGGGGTTAGGTTTTTTTTAGGTTTTAGTTTTTAGCATTTAGCTTGGGGGGTTTAGGTTTTTTTTTTTTTGGGGGGGGGGGGGGTGGGGGTTAGGTTTTTTTAGCTATTTTAGGTTGTGTTCACATTGGTTCTCACGGTTCTCACAATAAAGGTGGTTCTCGCATGAGCTCCTCCCTATATATATATATATATATGTATATATATTTTACACCTCATCCACCCGTTTTAAACAAACTTGTCAACCCATTTAACTCATTTAGATATATATGGGTTACACGGTCGTATTCATCTACATAGTTTCAAGTGTGTCCATTTGTTTCATCAATTCTAACCGTTGCTAAAAAACTCTACAAAATTCTGAAATCTTTTTCATTTTTGTTTTTCTATGTATAACTATATATCCAAAGTCACATTTACAAACACAACTTAAACCAAAAATGTCAAACATGTTCAAATTTTATACAGATTGTCCAATAAATAAAATATTCTTATACTTAGTGTTTAAAAAATACAACATTTTTTAAAATTTTCCAAGGCTCAAACTATCCAGACACCCTATCTGCGTATTTAGACACCCTTTGCCTCGTATAGGCCTCGTATAGGCCTATACGAGGCGTATAGGGTTACATCAAAATCAGTGTCTGACTCATGTCATTTCTGGTTTGACTGCTTCAATATGCCTCGTATAGGCCTATACTGGGCGTATAGGACCCCTCGTATAGGTCTCATATATGACCCTTTGCCCCTTATATGCCTCGTATAGGCCTACACTGGCGTATATAAGGTTTTTTTTTTAACAAACATTTTATACAATATTAATCGTTTTAGCAAACTTTTATACAAAAACAAGTTTTTTATTTTAAATAATTAATATTAGGACCCCTCGCTGGTGTTTTTTTTAGTTGAAAAATGGATGTTTTGGTAGGGTAATTTGATTGCTTTTGGAGGGTAATGTTTTTTTGAGTAAAAAAATGGGTGTTTTGGTGGGGTAATTTGAGTTGTTTTTTAAGAAAAGTTTTATTTTTTTATAAAAATATTTTACCGTTTTCAAGATCGGCCTTTAAAAATATTCGATCGTAGAAATATTACATTGTTTTTAACATATAGTGTAGTATAGGTCTTGTATAGGCCTATCGACGTATACGAGTGTTGTATCTTATCCACACCTATAGTCCTATACGAGTGTTGTATCTTATCCAATAGTCTAGTATCGTATTGTATTGTATCGTATCGTATAGTGTAGTATAAATCTCGTATAGGTCTCGTATAGGCATTATATGGGCCTATGGATGTAGTATCGTATCCTATAGTATCGTGTTGTATCGCATCGTATCGTATCGTATAGTGTAGTATAAGTCTCGTATAGGTCTTGTATAGGCCTAGCGTGTTGTATCGTATCGTATAGTGTAGTATAAGTCTCGTATAGCTCTCGTATAGGCATTGTATAATTAATATTAGTGTTATTATAATTAATATGAGTTTTTTATAATTAATATTAGTGTTATTGATATTAATATGAGTTTTTTATAGTTAATATTAGTGTTATTGATATTTAAAAAGAGAAAACAAAAAAAAATAAAAATAGACGCCCAGTATAGGGCTATACTGGGCGTCTATGTGGACCAAAAGACCATTATACCCCTGAATTAGGCCTATACTGGGGGCATATAAGAGATGGTAATTTGAATTATATACATACGCCTCATATAGGCCTATACTAGGCATATAAGAGAGGCAAAAAAGACCAATTTACCCCCAGTATAGGCCTAAATCAGGGGTTAAATGGTCTTTTTTCGCCTAGACGCCCAGTATAGGCCTATACGAGGGGTATACGAGGCAAATAAGACAAAATATGACATAATCAGAGATTCTCTTGGAAATTGAAAAAAGTTATACGCCTCGTATAGGTCTATACGAGGCGTCTTGAAGGGTGTGGAAATAGGGAGTTAGGGTGTGTAAATATGTAGACCCTTTTCAAAAAAGAGAAACTTACGTGCCTAGAGCAATGTAATTGACTAGTTTTTTTTCAATAAATTCAAAAAATAACGCCATAAAACACTTATAAATCGATGTACAAGACCTGAGATAAAAGTATTGCTCCCTTCATGGTGGTAGTGCTTGACAAATCCCTGAATAAGAATCATGAAAAAATTAAACAAGAAACAAATTTTATAATTGATGAGGTTTCTATATAAAACTGTGTGTCCTAATAAGATTGGGGCAAATTGCTTGAAAAAGAAATCAATAATATTTCTATTCTAAGGTATATACTTTTAAAAGTTAAGGGACTATGTTATTTGTCCATAAACGTATAATATAACTGGTAAAACGGGCAGGATATGGGGTACCGAGTCAGAACGAGGTCAAGTCATGATGAGTCGTTTTAAAATTAGTAATTTGGTTTGGGTCACAATGACTAAAATAGGTACGGGTCAAAACGGTTTTTTTACAAATTAAGCAGTAACATGCTCTTGAGCTTATTGATGCAAACATAGCTTGCAAAAAAGCAGGCCGAAAGAGACTAAAAACACAACCCTTGGCTGAATAAACATGTTGTGGAAGAACCAACGTTGAAGATGAGATGACAATTGGAGTAATTATGAGCTTCCTTCCAATCCCATATCCGTTTGTCAATACCCATTTCACCACTAAGAGCTTCATCATCTTCTTCTGAAGATGAAGGTTCTTGGATTTTCCATTTTGATCGTTGATCTTCCATCTTAACGAGCTAAAACTACCAAGTCGACTCAAAACAGCCACTTCATGATTAATTAATCTTGTTGTATGCATCCAATCGAAGAAAGTATACCTATCAAAATGACATGAAGGCGAAAGGAGCAATTCCTATGGTTGCTAGTAATCACTGGATGAACATCTTCTAGTCTTAAGTTCCCAAATCTTACTTTTCAATTATTTTTATTTTTATATTCTTTTTTTTGGAGTTACATTCAAATTTTGCTTAATTTATTTGAAGAAAACATTATTCTTCATTACGTAATATATTTAAAAAAAAAAAATCTTAGTCCCTCGCTTTTTTGCGCCTTGCGCCTAGGCCCCAGGCGAAGCGTATGCGCCTTGAGTGCGCCTAGCGCATTTGATAGCTATTGTTAAGTCTAGAGTAGGGCATAAGAAGGTGTGGTTAATGACTTACATATATAAGGGTATAGGGAGTGGGGTGTCTAACACTCGGCAAAGTGGGTTTAGTCATGACTAAACACCACCGCCAACCAAAGTTTAGTCATGACTAAATTTAGAATTCGTTGATGGATCACCGTTCGGTGAAGGAGAGGTGTGTGTGAGGGGAGTGGGGTCCATGCCATTTTTAACCAATCACACATTTTTCCTTTTTTTTTTTTTAAAGTTTACCACTTCACCAAGTGTCTAACCATTGCCAACACTTTTTAACATAGTTTAAACACTTATGACTGAATGACGTGGCACACTCTCATTGGTTGATTTTGAATTTTACCACTTTCAAGTGTCTAACCACTCCCTACACCCTAAGGGTATTGGGAGTGGGTGCGGCAAACCATCGGCAAAGATGGTTGCCGCTCGGTAACCACCACCCCTCACTTGTTTGACGTGCGGCAAATTTGCCAATTCGTTGATGGATCACCGTTCGGTGAAGGGAGAGTTGTGTGTGGGGAGTGGGGTCCATGCCATCTTTAACCAATCACACATTTTTCCTTTTTTTTTTTATAAAAAGTTTACCACTTTACCAAGTGTCTAACCAATGCCAACACTTTTCACCAAAGTTTAAACTTTTTCTCCTCTCTGACGTGGCACTCTCTGATTGGTCCATTTTAAAGTTTACCACTTTCACATGTTTAACCACTCCCTTCACCCTAAAGACCAAACTCCAAAGTGCTTCAAAGTACAGATTTAATCATGCCACCTTCTGTTCAAAATAGACCCGATTAAAACTTGAATGGAGAACTAATTACAAGAATCTACCTTAGCAAACTTTCTTTCAACCAAACACGGGGTTTCGTCGTTATTGCTCAAGAGCATTTCCAAAGTTTGTTACAACTTCAGCAAAGTTAACCTTAATAGAAACACAAAAACAGCCATTTAGCTGAGAAAACTACATAATCTGTGGAGGTTATAGACTATCTATAGAGGAGTAGAAACCCGAGGCCTTTTCCAAAATATAAGTTTTTATATATAGTTTACGGATTAGGATCAAATACAAAGATCCTAATTGTAAGAAGTGTAAGAAGGATTTATAGAGTGACAAGTGTCCAATAATCTAAAAAAACCCACTACACAAAAAAACCCAACTACAAAAAAAAAAAAAAAAAAACCTTAAACATCCATCACCACCAAAAACCTAAACCCCCCCCCCCCCCCCACATCACCCACCCAAAAAAAAAATTTTTTTTTTTTTTTGCCGAGGGGGTGGGGGTGGGGGTTTAGGTTTTTGGGTGGGGGTGGGTTTTTAGTTTTTTTTAGATTTTTTTTTTAGGTTTTTGGGGAGGGGAGGGGTTAGGTTTTTTTTTTTTTTTTTGGGGGGGGGGGGGGTTAGGTTTTTTTGGTGAGGTATAGTTTTTTTTTGTTTTTTTTTTGCGGGGTGGGGGGGTTTAGGTTTTTGGGTGGTGGTGGGGTGGGTGTTTAGGTTTTTGGTGGTGATGTAGTGGGTTTAGGTTTTTTGTGGTGATGTAGTGGGTTTAGTTTTAGGTTATTGGACACTTGTCACTCTATAAATCCTTCTTACACTTCTTACAATTATAAGCCTTTGTAGAATAACTTGACCCTATAGTTTACAATCCTAACAAGCCGAAACATGATGTGATTAACAAATAGAATTTCAAGCAGAACCTTTTTTTTGGCTACTACATTGTAAATGTATCAATTGAATGTTACAAACCCCCTAATTTACTAAATGTAAGGGTCAAACCAAACTAAATATATATAAGAGTTAACTTCCATTTTACTCCCTGTGATTTGGTCATTTTAACGGTTTTACCTCAATAGTTTAAAAATAGTCATTTTCCTCCCTAATTTTTCTAACTAATCGTCATTTTGCTCCCCGCCTCTAACTCCATCCAAAAAATCCATTAACTAGAAGGATATTTTGGTAATTTTATAGATAAAAAGCAATGGCATGTAAGTCTTTTCACCTAAATAAAACTATAACTTGTTTATTTACATGTATATAAGTAATTCTTTTCTGATCCCCCACTTTTCAACCACTCTTTCTACCGGCCACCACCATCCACAACCACCTGCAACTACCACCTGCAGACCACGACTACCGCGACTTTTAACTAAACGTTTTAACTGAGTTAGAGCCAGGGAGTTAACTAACGAAATACCCCTATGTTTAATTGAACGTTTTAACTGAGTTAGAACCAGGGAGCAAACCGGCGACAAACTCGAAAGATTAGGGTGGAAAATGACTATTTTTAAACTATTGAAGTAAAACCGTTAAAATGACCAAACCACATGGAGCAAAATGAAAGTTAACTCTATATATAATGGGTGCTACTATACACACCCCCTATTACTTTCTACACACCCCCTCCTTTCACATACTTACAGGTGGGGCCTGCGTGGGACCGACAGTTTTCCTCTCACAAGAAGGGTGTAGAAAGTAATAGGGGGGGTGTGTATAGAATGAGCCTATATAATTTGCAAGCATATTTGTGGTAGAAAAAAGTTAACCTTTGAAAATATAGTTGACAGATCATATATATTTAATATTTTAATATTTTCTTCCGTGTAGTTAGTTATTCAGACGGTCAACAGCACCAACCCATTCAACCCAACTGTTATCAAACATACTAGACCTTTATAACGAACGACTCACCAATAATCCGAATAGTAGGAAGAAGATTAATTAATCATGAAGTGGGGAGGGGTGCGGTGAGGCGAGTCCCCGAGCGGGAACACCGCCGCCGACCCCTCGGGGAGCGTAAGCGGGGAGTGGGAGCGGGGGGTGTTCACCGATGAGAGATGCCATTTTTTTGAGTTTTTTTTTTTTTTTCCTTGTGAGAGATGTAGGAAGATGAAGAACAAAGTGCAGGTAATGAAGAAGAAGAAGGGGAGGAGGAAGAAAGAAGAAGAGATGTATATTTTTAAGTTTTTGTTTTTTGTTTTTTGTTTTTTCCTTCTTTTTTCTTTTTTTTTTCCTGTGATTTTTTTTATTACTTTTAAAAATACCCCTCAAACTTGTTTTTAATTAAATGAAATGTTCTATTTTTTATTTTTATTTAGTTTTAATTTATTTAAATTATGTTTTACTTTTATAAAAATATTTATATAAAAAAAATAAAACCAAGTCCCCCAAGAGAGGAGTGTCGCCATCAAATTGAGGGTGTGGGGGGAGTTGACGTGACGCGTGCTGATTGGGTGTGTGTAAGAGAGGTCACTCCCCTCTTAGAGGAGTGCCCCTCTCACCCTAATGTATGTAAATAAGAATTCGTACACAGAAAAACAGAGTTATGAACTGGAAAAACAGGACATACCCGAACGGTCAAACATATTACTTGATTCAAACAGGACGTAGTTTTGACTACTACAAGTGTAAAGGATGTAAATGTATGAATTGATTGTTAGAAACCCACTAATTTACTCAAGGTAAGGTTCAAACCACAATAAATATATAAGTGAAGTGAAGTGAAGTGAATGAAAAACAGATTAAGAGAGCGAACGATTACTTGATTAAGTGCATGTTTGGCTTTCCTTATTTTGAGGCAAAAATCCTTTTTTAGGCAAAAGTCCTTTTTTGAGGTGTTTGGCTTTCCTTATTTTGGCAAAAGTCCTTTGTTTTCAATAGAAGTCAGGATTTTCTGTACTTTTTTTTTTTCAAAAGTCCTTTTCAAAAAGTTGAAAATAAGCTAAGCCAAACATGCCCTAAATCGATAATCTCTCCAATATCCTTTTGATTGCTTGTGTCGAACTCAAGTCGGTTAGGGTTTGCAATTGGGGTCGGAAGGACGACGGAAGGGAAAGTGATGATTTGGGGAAAACGTCTAGGAGAGTAAAATGCCCAAAATGGCCTCCAAGGTTTCTTTCAGTTTTTGACATTTTACTCTAAAAAGTAAAAACTCAAATCTTATTTTGCCCTTCATTATAGGAGGAAGAAGACAAAATATATTGTATGTTAATTGAAAAATCTGAACAGATTTTGCTTTTGAATAAAAATGACAACAAAATTGAAACCACATGGATCTAGATTCAAAAAGTTTGAGTTTTACACTAAAATGGTAAAAGTAATTAAACCTCAGGGACCATTTTGGTAATTTACTTCGTCTAGGATTTAAGTTTTTTTATAAACTAGGATTGCGACCCGCCGCAATGCGGCGGGGATTCTTTAGTTATAACTAAGTGGATCTAGGACCCGCACATTATGTTAAACCTGTCAAACAGGGAAAAAATAGACGATGTAAAAACGTTCACCCACACACGCACGTTGCGTCGTGTTAACTCGCAAAATTTAGAACGAAACGTAAAAACGTTAAACCAAAGACGCACGCTGCGATGTGTTAAGTCACAAAATTTAGAACCAAGCATAAAGCGAAAAATTTGCGGAAAATGAAAACTATAAAGGACCAAAGTTAAAAGTAAAAAAAGTTATAAGAATAGATTGCAAAAGATAAAAATTTTTGTGTTAAAAATAAAAAAACAAATAGTTTTGGGTTAAAAGTAATTTATGAAATATTTTTGGGTGAAAAGTAAAAAAAAAAAAAAAAACATTTTTTTTTGGAAAACCCCCAAAGCCAACGTTACGACAACCATATGCATAACCATTTTTTCTTTGAAAACCCCCAAAGCACACCCGCGTTACGGCGGGGCGTAAAACGGTGTCAAATAGTACTAATGTCAAACAACCGTCATCGACCACCAACACTGACTTGACCTAGGATATGTGTGTTGCGACGAACCTGTCAAACATGGAAAAATAGAGGTAAAAATGTTGAACCACACATGCACGTTGTGTCGTATTAACTCGAAAAATTTAGAACTATACGTAAAATGAAAATTTACGAAAAATGAAAAGCATAAGTGACAAAAGTTGCGAAGCCAAATTGTAAATAATGAAAAGTTTTGGGTTAAAGTTAAAAAAAACAAATTATGTAAGGTTAAAATTGAAAAAGGTAAAAACCTTTGGGTTAAAAGTAAAAAATCAAGTTTTTTTTTTTGAAAAACTCACAAAGCACAAAGTACAACTAATGATGCACAAAAAACTTGTAAACTTATATATGGAATAATTATAATATAGAAATTTTATCAACTTATTTTATTTATTTAGTATTAAAAATATTTACATTTATCATTATTATATGATTGTGCAACATACTTTTATCTTGTAGAGTAGGTTTCACTGATCCACACAACTATAGTTGGGATACAAGAAGATAATATTGTTATGATTAAAATTTAGAGGTTGGATCCTTTACAAGAGAAAGCCATTGTATGAAGCATATGCGATTAGCAGAGGAGGACATGTGTCTTTGGGTTTAAGGATGATTTAGTTATTTCTCGCTTAAACAACTTTCATCCTTGATTTTCAAACGACTATAACTTTCTTATACATCAATATTTTGAAAAGAATTACACCGTATTAACGAGCATTTGATTCTCTTTAATTCGAGCAGATTATTACTATAGTTTTCTTTAAAAAATTATAGGATTTTGAAAACCCATGAGTCCATTATGTGATTACATGATTTTGAATTCACAGCACATTACTATGTGATTCTGAATATTCATTACGTGATTACACGTTCAATACGAATCAATTACTTCATTACACATTCAATAATAATAACTTGATTGTTTATGATTTATTACGTGATTAAATCTCTAATATACGACATTGTGTGGTTATCATAGGTTGATTTGGCTAATGTTTTCTATATAATTTATCCTTAATACCTGATTAGACCTGAAATATTAGGTATCTCATGTTTTTGTTTTTACGTAATTATATAATCACTCAGTGTGGTTTCACATAAAATACTATAATGAAATCATGTAATCACGAAATGGGTATTCAAAATCACGTAGTTACATAATAATACATAGCCAACTATTGTTACGTAACGTAATCACTTAGTGCGGTTTCACATACTATAATGAAATCACGTAACGGGTCTTTAGAATCACATAGTCATGTGTTGGGTATTCAAAATCACGTAATCACGTAATGGATATTCAAAATCATGTAATTTTTTTAAGAAATCTATAGCAATAGGCTGCTTGAATTAAAGAAAATGAAATGCTCGTTAATACGGTATAATTTAAAAAAAAATACGTATAGAAAAGTTATAGCTATTTGAAAATAAAGGGGGAAGGAGTTCAAGTGGGAAAGGACTAGAATTCTCTTTCTCTATTTATTTTTTCAATTGTTTGAACCTGAAGTTTACGAAAATATCATTGCCTAGTTTTAAGCCATTGACCTTGGACGATCAATGGCTAATATGCTTCGTATGATCTTGACGTTTTGTAGAAGATCCAGATTCTTAAAAATTATAGTTCCGCCACTAAGTTACATTGCATGGCTAATATGCTTCGTATGATCTTGACGTTTTCTGATGTGGAAGATTAGACTAAGCTGCAACCACAGAGCATACTACGAACCTTCTAAACCGAGACCTCCCCCAAAACCTAGAGCTCTGATACCACTGTTGGGAAACAAGTGGTCTCAGGATCCCCAACAACCCTCCCAAAGCTAATAATAGAGAAATATAACTGAACACAAGAATATACGTGGAAACTCCAAAACCGGAAAAAAACCACGGGCCTCCAGAGAGAAAGATCCACTATGCGACAAATTTTTACAATCACATAGACTAATCTCTCAAGTCTCCCCCCACCCAATTACAACCACACTCTCCAAAGCGTTACTAAAACCTTTCTACACTCTAAGACAAGAAACCTAAAAAAGAAAGAAAGAACCAAACACTTCAAGTGTATTTTTTGTTGGGGCACTTTGAAACCAAAGCTTTGGACTTCTTTTATAGGCTTGGAGTCCTCCCAAGCTTTTATCCTTGCACCAAAATGAGATTCGGTTCTCAGTTCCTAGTTTTATAGTTTATGGGTTAGGTCCGGTTTTGGTTCGTTCTGACCTGCCAAGATTCATCAACAAACCATGGAACCGTTTAAAACCTAGTTTTTACAGAATAATCCAAACTAGAATTACGACCCGCCGCAATGCGGCGGGGATTCTTTAGTTATAACTAAGTCGATTTAGGACGTGCACGTTATGTTGAACCTATCAAACGGGAAAAAAATAGACGATGTAAAAACGTTTACCCACACACGTACGTTGCGTCGTATTAACTCGTAAAATTTAGAACGAAACGTAAAAACGTTAAACAAAAAACGCATGTTGCGATGTGTTAAGTCACAAAATTTAGAACGAAGCATAAAGCGAAAAATTTGCGGAAAATGAAAACTATAAAGGACCAAAGTTGAAAGTAAAAAAAGTTGTGAGGATAGATTGCAAAAGATAAAAAGTTTTGTGTAAAAGTAAAAAAAACAAATAGTTTTGGGTTAAAAGTAATTTATGAATACTTTTGGGTGAAAAGTAAAAAAAAAATCAATTTTTTTTGAGAAACCGCCAAAGCCAAGGTTACAACAACCATATGCATAACCATTTTTTCTTTGAAAAAACCCCCAAAGACAAGATTACAACACATAAGTAAAAAAAGTAAAGTGGTTAAATCGCAAAAGATGGAAACTTTTGAATTAGAAGTGAAAAATCAAATTAATCAAAGGGGTTAAATTGTATAAGATGGAAACTTTTGAATTAGAAGTGAAAAATCAAATTAATCAAAGGGGTTAAATACCAAAGATTAAAACTTTAAACTTAAATTGTCAAAGATTAAAACTTTAGGGTTTAAAAGGAAACAAAAATTAAAACTTTAAACTTAAATTGTCAAATATTTAAACTTTAGGTTTGAAAAGGAAAATTTCATTTTTTTTTTGAAAAACTCCAAAAGCTAAAGGTACAACATCCTTAAGCATAAATAAGTTACTAATTTATAGGTTGATAATAAAGCTAACTAGTCAAAGAGAACAAAATGTCAAAGTCATAGCTGGCTCTAATTCTGATTGAGGCTCCTAATTTTTTTTGCTGAAAAAACAATCAAGAATTACAAATTGACGTAAAATTATTTACAGAATCCCTGTTACATTCTAAAAATAATAACCTGTTACATTCTATACGTCATAAACTTGAATATCCAAAGACTGGACTTTTAATACTTGTGAGTTGTGAGTGCCTATCTCTTTTCACAGCTCTACTACGTAGTTAAGGAGGATTCCTGCTAATGGCTCTGTGAAGGATGTAAAACCATATGACTGAAGCTGCTCTCTTGACCCAGTAATCCGCAGACCTTTCAACTGAAATATGCTCTGTGGAAGACGAAGACGACTTATGCCCTCACTGAATATATTCAACTCTTTCAAACATTCTAAACTCCCAATTTCCTCTGGCAAATTCTCAACTTGATCACAGCTGGTTAGATCTAAACGTTTTAGACATTTCATCTTACATATGCTGTTTGGAATGCCTTGTAAAGATTTACACCTCCTTAATTCTAACTTCTCTAAATATTCTAAACATCCAAGTTTCTCCGGCAATTTCTCAACTTTGTCACAACCAACGACACATAAATATTTTAACCATTTAATTTTACATATGCTATTCGGAATATCTCGTAAGGATATGCAAGACCATATCTGTAACTCCTCTAAACACTCTAATCTGCATATCTCTTCTGGTAACTGCTCAATAACCAAACAATCACTAATTTTAAGTGATTTTAGATGCTTCAACATACAAATGCTATCTGGAAGATGCTGAATCTCTACCATATTCAAAGAAAGCTCCTCTAAGCTATCTAACTGCCACAGATCCTCAGGAATACTGCCATCAAGTTCAAGCCCTCTTAAATGTTGTAAACCACAAATAGTTGCAGCCCAATACTCGAGGTTTTTGCAAGGGCATAGACCTGAATAAATAAGCTTCTCAAGATTTCCCATCCATGAGTATCCAGGTTCATCTGTTTCACAACAAAACCCAAACTCTGGCAATTTATTATTAGGGTGTAGTGGGCATATATGTATGCACTTTGCCATTATATATGATGTAGCTGTAGAATAATGCTGAGCTAAGTTATAGCATTCACCAACCTGGAAACTTTTAAAATTTGAGTGAGTGTCTAATAAGCTAAAGTTGGCAAGCTTTTTTAGACATCCAACCGGAGCATGAATTTTTAGAAGACAATAACATTCTGAAAGAACTAATATCTCAAGATTTGGAGTCAGCTCAAGGTTGAGGTTACTCACCTTAGAACCCCTGATTTTGAGGTATTTGAGCTCTGGACATTCGACGGGCATGTGGAGTTCAAACTCATTACATGCATCAAGATCTAACATCTTGAGATTTGGAGTCATCCCGAGGTTTAGGTTACCCGCCTTAGTTACCTCGAGGATGAGGATTTTGAGGTTCAAACATTCAACAGGCATGTGGAGTTCTACAAAGTCAACACATTCTCCAAGATCTAACTTCTCGAGATGTGGAGTCATCCCAAGGTTAAGGTTAGTCACCCTAGACAGACTAAGATCGAGAATTTTGAGGTTCGGACATTCAACGGGCATTTGTAGTTCTACAAAGTCAGAACATCCTCTGAGATCTAAATGCTCCAGATGTGGAGTCATCCAAAGGTTGATATTACTCACTTTAGAATAATTGAGGTTGAGGAATTTGAGGTTCAGACATTTAACGGGCATGTGGAGTTCATAAAGGTGATCGCATTTTTCGAGATTTAACTCCTGGAGATTTGGAGTCAGCGTAAGGTCAAAGGTTCTCAACTTTGAACCATGGAGATCAAGGAATTTAAGCTTATTAAGAACCTGTGAGAACAAAAAAAGGATGAATATTGGTAGCATACAAATTATAACATTATATGCATTACGCAAAACAACCGATCAACAATTATTCTACCTTTCTTTCTCCCCCTTGCCAAAGTTCAGTGATTTTGCTGCAAGCCATTTCTAGGTTGACTAGCTTTTTTGCTTGAAATGTTTTAGGTAGAAAACAAAAAGGGTACCGACGCCAATAAAGAGACTGTAAAGCATCTGGTAAGCATTGGCTAACTTTGTCAACTTCTTCTGTGACATATACATTCTCCACATAAAGCAATCTAAGTTCATTCATCTTTCCAAGACCTTTCATAATAATTGCTGGATTGAGGTGTATATACTCGAGTTTTATACATTTTGTTTCTTCAGTACCCTGTAAATAGAAAAAGGCTTATATGAAAATTTTTGTCATAACAAATAAAAAGCTTTCCAACTTTCACGTAAACTTCAACCTTACCGACTCATTAACCAGTATATCTATAATTTCCTCATCAATCCATAATCGAGTATGTCTCTTGGGCTCATGAGGGTGTAAACGCCTAACAATATTCCTGCCCAATTCTTCTAGATGATCATGCATGAACAACATCTCAACAACATCTTCACCATAGTCGTAAACCTCAGATATGGTTATCAACGATTTTTGTTCAAGAACACTTAAACCAATCTCAGCATGAAATCCACAACTTTCAAGTATTCTGATTGCATTCTTCTTCGTGGCACCTTTAAGTATGCAAGCAATATCCAAAAAAATTTCTTTTTGATCATTATCTAGACCAATATAGCTTAATTCCAGTTTATCCAAAGTTTCCTTCAACGGAATTGTTTCTAGTCTTTTTATGGCATCTACCCATTCATGCTCTCTTCTACCGCAAAGATGTGAACCCAAAACTTTGATTGTTAAGGGCAGACCAGCGGCATAACGTACAACCATCCTGGATAGCTCTTCATACCCTTGATTCGGAATCTCTCGCCCAAATGCATACCTGCTGAAGAGGCAAATTGCTTCCTCATGCGATAACAAGCTGATATCATGAATAAAGTGCACTTGGGGAATAAAATTCACTTGGTGTGCCTTCAACACTTGCTTATTCCTTGTTGTAGTGATGATTCTACTTCCTGGCTTAAACCAAGTATGTTTACCTGCTAACGCCTCAAGTTGCTCTGTATCATCCACGTCATCTAGAACAAGCAGAACCTTTCTACTACACAACATCCTTTTCATCAGACTTTTCCCATCATAAACACTTTCTACCTCAATGCTTTTATCATTTAACACACTTTGAAGGACCTTTTTTTGCAACTCTTTCAAACCAGAGCCTTTTGAGCCTTCCCTGACATTCTCAACGAAACATTTAGCTTCAAACAAAATGGATATAGAATCAAAAACAGCTCTTGCCAAAGTCGTCTTACCACCACCTCCCATCCCCCAAATCCCTATCATATGAACATCATCGGAATCAATTTCTAACGATGAAACTACATCCTTTACCCGGGTCACCATGCCTACTAACTTCTCATCAATGATTGAATTAAAGAGATGTAGCTTTAGCGAAACCTCTTCAACAATTTGTTGAATGAATTTTGCTTCATGTCTGTGTGTTAAAGATGATTCATTTAGATGATTAGAGAAAAAAGAATCCCACATGAAACCTGAGATGACATTGATGTCCTTATTAAAGACAAATTAGAAGAAACAAAAGTGAAGGATGTACCCATTGAAAGTGTTCTTCAACTCCATCCCAGCCAGGCCAGCTGCTTCCTTCATAGCATTTCTCCACCTTCCAACATTATCATCATTTTCCTGTTGGGCAGAGTTCAAAACTTTCTTAGTATCAACACAAGTACAAGACATTAGAATCAGAAACTTCTACCGTAAAACACAAAGAGTTCACTGAATAATACAAATGCAGACATGTAATGATAAAGATGTTACCAGATCTACTATGGATCCGTTCAACGAAGCAGAAGATTTGTTGCAGCAAGATTCTACAATAGAACAAAGACAGTCCAGAGGTAGAACAGAGCTCCAACTACCTCTTACATGTTTTGCAAAGGCTTCTCCAACAGCGCCACTTTGGTGGCGCACTTCAGTGGGTTCCACATCAAAGAAAACGGGGTAGGCAGTATGCTCCGTCATCTTCTGGCACTCCATAATCTTGACCAGCTCGTCTAAGCACCATGATGAAGATGCATAGTTCTTGGAGAATACAATTACGTAAAATCTAGAGTCTTCGATGGATCTCATCAGCTGCTCACTGATCCTTTCCCCTTTCCTGATTGTTTCATCGTCTTTGTAAGTAATAATGCCTTTTTTGACAAGAGCATGATAGAGATGATCAACAAAGGTTTTGCGGACGTCTTCACCCCTGAAACTCAAAAAGACATCGTACTTGAACCTTCGTTGAATGGATGAAACTGAAGTAGAAGCCATTGAATGTATGGTTAAAGGATCGATTAAAACCAAGTCTTCCTTGATCTGTGGAAATCTAAACGAACTGAAAAGAAATTAACAATCCAGTGCACTGAGCGTTTACCAAGAAGACAACTGTTTGGAAAAACAATATGATTGGTTGGAGACAAAAGTTCTTATCTTTATAATAAAAAATTAATGAATGCGCGTAGTGACCAATAGCATTGTAGTGGTATTTTCTTGACTTTCTGACAATATGGCGGATCCATAATTTTTTTATTGAGGGTGCATAAATTTTTCAAATATTTTAGACCCCTGGCTATATAAAAAAATCGGTTCATAATGGGTCGGGTCAGGTCATGTAAAACAAGTAAATACAAACAAACAAAGTTTCATAGCGGGTTGAATCAGATCAGATCAGGTCAGGTCCATTTGAATTTTTAAAAAATCAAACCCTAGTTCATAACTTCCTATCACATTAACAAACAAAAAAGCATCAAAGTTCAAACCATCCCTACTTTTATTTATCTTAATCATTAAATAAGAGAACAAAAAAACTTATCTACAACATATCTTGGTCTTAAATTAGAAGAATCCTACGAAAAAAGTGGTTCAACCCCTTTCCTTTTAAGAAATCACGGCATAACTTCCCTGCTCATTGTTCCTTCCTAATCCTCACATACAAAATGAACAAGGATCTTCAAGTGTTCAACCATAGCCCATGTTCCTTAATTTTCAAAATAAACAAGGATCTTAAGAAACAACAAACTCATCCTATAAAGACTAGAACAACCCTAAATTACCTCAAAACACATAAAAGTTTAATTTTTTTTAACCCATCCTAAAATCCTATTATCTCATGACTCTTGAACAAAATTGCATAAACATCAAAATAACAACAAAAAAAACATGTACATGTCTGGGGTGACCTGAATTAACCAGTTTGCAGCCGGAATTTTGCAGTCGCCAAACGCAATTATGCTGTCGCTGGCAAGTGGCAGCGATTTGGTTTTTTTTTTTTTTTTTTATTATGTGGACTGATTTTGTTTAACAAAACTAGTAGTTGGGTTGGGCTTGAATGGGTATTAAGTTATTGGGCTTGATGGATTGAATTTAAGTTTTATTAAAGGGGTTAGTAGGCTAATTTGTATACATACTCTGATTGGGTTTCAATCCGTGTTCATAATTTTTATTATATAAATTCCTAACATTTTTTCTAAGGCGTGCGGACGAAAATTTCCAAGGGGTGCAGTCGGAATTTTCTAAGGGGTGCGGTCGGGATTTTTCGCGAAAAATACCACAAATTTTTTTTTTCAAGGGGTGCGGCCGTCCACCCACCTCATAAGGTGGGTACGCCCCTGCTTTCTAATGCTAATAGATGTTATATTATATACCGTAAAAGTAGACAATTTATATATTATTACGGGTCAAATACAAACCACATTTCGTATACAAACGGTAAGAATCATTTCAAAAGTGTCATGTGGTATCCAACCAATTATAATTAAATGGTAAAATGATAACCTAAATAATACCAATTATCTTGAATTCCTTTTAATTATGGAAACAAGCAATAAATTCTTTATTTGGATTTTCCTTCTGTTTTCAATGTGCTGATAAAGAAAAGTGTTGATATCATTTCACATATGTGCTAAAATCAATTATCTCGATTAATATGTGTTAATATAATTCAAAAGTGCTACTTTAATGTATGTATAGTTTTATTATGTGCCAATTTAACCTTTTTAAGTGCTAGGATCTGTTTTTACGATTTGTAGGATAAATATGGTTTGTATCGGAACCAACCCCATTACGATTCCTTAATAATTGTTAATAAGGCTTTAATAAATTATTTTACTGAAGTTGATTTCGATTACAATAATTTGCCCACTTCTTTAGTGCGCTTAAAAAATAGTTACTGGTGGAAGGCATTGGGAGTAAAATATAAAAATAGTTTTTAGAACATTCAATTTATAAAATCAATTTATTTTTTTTAAATATATTCTATTCACTTAGGGTATCCGGGGCACTCTCGGGGAGAGGGTTCGGTGACCACATTCCCCGATCGGGAACACCGCCGCCATCACCGCGGGGACCCGATTCGGGGAGGGTCTTCGGCACTTCTTCACCGCGTTGAATTGGCACGAGGTTTGAGGAACGGCTATTTTGCAACGGTCGATTTAAAAAAAAAATTCACTTTTTATACAAATATAAATAACCACACCCACTTCATAATTTTTTATACTCTCAAACCACACCCACTTCACTAATTTTTTATACTCTCAAACCACACCCACTTCAAACCGAGCAATGGAGAACCAACCCCGCGAAGCCAAGAAAAAAACTAAGGGACGGGGCAAGCAACCGTCTCGTGGTGGTTCGAGCGGTGCAAGTGCACAATCACAACCCCCTTTCGGATATACTTCACAACCCCCGTTTTTTTTCCAACAAACTTCACACCCCTCCTTTTACAACACCCAAGCAACCAACCTTCAACCCAATTTCGGCTATTTTCAAAATTTGTTATCAATGGATCCACCTCAATCCCCCGCCTTCGACCCATATGGTTTTCGTTCCGCACAAGTTCCATCTACACGAGGAAATGTTGAACGTCCTCTACCTATTTACGACAACGAGGACGATGAGGTAGTGCCCGAAACTCAAAATTTGGGCGACGAGGACGAGGACGAGGACAATGAATATAATGTGGATGAAGACGCCGGCAACGAAGAAGATGACGCTCGGGATAAAAAGGGAAAAATGGCGAGCGAAAAATGGACAAAGGTCCAAGAAGAGGCGTTGGCGAAGGCGTGGGTACATTGCTCTACCAACAAAAAGAAGGGCAATCAACAAAACCGCGATAATTTTTGGCGTAAGATTTTAGAACATTATAACAAAACCGTTGGTGGAAGTAGCCGGACCGTGCATCAAGTACGGTCTAAATAGAACCCGATGTTGACGAAAATAAACTTTTTCAACGGCATATACCAACAAGCGGTAAAAATTATATTTTATAACCTATTATATTTTTTAATTTTGTTTACTAAGTTCATATGTTTTTAACACTTGTTATTTTATAATATGTAGGATCGCACACGAGGAAGCGGGTGTAACGATCTCAACGTGATGAAAGTCGCTTTAAACGATTTTAAAGAAAGATATCCGAACGGTTTTCATCATGTCGAGGCATGGGAGGTCGTTTATAAATACGACAAATGGGCCCAAGTCCCATTGTTGGGTGAGGAAGGGGAAGGTTCGGCACAAAAAAGAAAGCCCGTTGACGTGGACCCTTCCATACCCGATATGAACGAAGACCCCTCGCCATAAAGAACACAACGGCGAGACAAGCGTCAAGCGACATCGTCCGAGGGAAGCTCGGCCGAGTTGGCGACACAATTCAAAGAGTACACCGCCATGAAAGAAGCGAAGCACGCGATTGAATTGGAGGCGATTGAATTGAGGAAGAAAAGAGAGTCGCAGGCTCTCGAGCTCATATCGGAACAACGCGAGACGATGAAAAACTACAATTACGATCGAGATATGAAAACATTCCTCAAGCCGCACGACGATGCTCCGCCAAATATGTTGCCGTTCATCCTCGCCCGAAAGCGCGACATCGCTAACAAGTACGGGTGGCCGTGCGATTTCTAAAATTTTTATTTTCTAGTTTTAATGTAATTTTTATTTTCTAGTTTGAATGTAATTTTAATTTTCTAGTTTGAATTTAATTTTTATTAATATTTTTTTATAAACATGCATAATTACAACAAATAAAAAAAAAAAACCAAGTCCCCTAACAGGGGAGTGCCGCCATCAAATTAGGGTGTGAGGGGAGTTTAAGAGGGGAGTTGACGTGGCATAACGTAATTGGGTGTGCGTAAGAGAGGGGACTCCCCTAATAGGGGAGTGCCCCTCTCACCCTTACATATTACAAAGAAAAAAGATCGACTAATTATAAAAAGAATTTTATTATATAAAATAATAGTAAAAGTAATGATGAAGAGGAACGTAAGTGTTGGTAAAAATGTAGGGTTGTAGAGAATAAGTGTTTTTTTGTGCATGTGAGAAAATCTAATGTTGGAGCTGAATGTGTGATTTGTGACTGAATATAGCATCTTGCACTGTTGAGTCTTAGAAACCTATTTTAAATGTATAAAGTTGTGTCGAATTTATTTTACTCGTAAATTTACCTTAGCTATAAATTATTTTCTTGAAATCATTTTTAGTTTATTTTTATATGGTTTATATGCATTTTTAAATGAAATGCATATACATAAAAATACAAAGGTAAAAGATGAAATAGGAAGTTTAATTTAGGTAGAAATTGTAGGAAACAATAAGATGACACGTGACAAATAACAAAGAAACATGGAGGGACATTTTAATAATCAATCTCTTTTCATCTATTCTATTTTTCGTTCTTTCATCTTCAAAACCTATCATTTTTAAATCCACCATCTTCAACCTTTACTGACAAGAGTAAAATAGAGATGATCAACAAAGGTCGTATGTGTGTCTTCACCCCTAAAACTCAAAATGACATCATACTTGACGCTTTTTGGAACTGCTGATGAAGCTGAAGTAGAAGCCATTGAATTGAATTTATGATTTAAGGATCGAATGGAATGGAATGAAATGAATATTTTGTTTGGAAAAGCAAAAAAGTGGGTGCAATTACGTGGACAACATACAACCTCTTATTTGGTCAAGAAAAAGATAACATTTTCATCGTCTGAAATTTCAAGGAAAAAAAATTGGAGCTTACATATTCCGTATGTTTAACTCTTGACTTCAAAACTTCTTTGAATTTTTAGATATATGTGCTTTATTAAAATTTTAAAAGTAACCCACGAAGCATAACAAATTATTACATATACATCAAAATAAATACATGTTTAGAATAATATATGTTCCAATTTTAGCCAAGATATGTGTCAAACTGTTACGGTTTCAGGAAAACGACAAATTAAATAGCCAAGGTTAATTGGGTTGACCGGCTCGGCTAACATGGTTCGGCTTTCGATTTGTGCTAGGTTGAGCGAACAAACAAAAAAATTGACTATTGGTGGGTATTATTTATTGGTCTGTATTTCTTTGTGATAATTGCCTCATTCATTCAGTTGATCACACGAATTCACTATCTTTCTTTGATTACAGGATCAAGATTAATTTATATCTATATAATATAATATTTCTATTTAGATTTATAACAAAATTCTTTGCATAAGTTACATATTGGTGAGTCTTGTGCGTGTCTGTCCAGATGGTAGGGGGTCTATCTGAATTATCCTATATATTAAAAATACAACCTTGTGAATAGTTCAGGGCTATTTTTGAGATTTCACAATATTTTTATCTATCTCCTCAATTTCTTCTCAGCTATAGCTTCTTCTCACCTGCTGCCACACAAAGACGCCATGGAGATGACCACGGCGACGTCGAGGAGTTGTTCACAGTTTCAGGTCGGCCACGGCGACCTCACCACACCACCACAAGAGCCACGTGACAAACCTAATAAATAGTGTGAAACTTCAGCTGACACCTCACGTTTCTTCTCTGCATCTCTTGAAGAGACGGCAGCTCTCCGACGAACGGCCGGTGTCCGGCGACGGTGAGAGCGGTGATGAAGTGGTGGCTCGAAGTCGAAACAGAGACGGAGAGGGTCAAGACGGTGGCCGCGTTCTTCCAAAAACCCACCCAAAACCTAGAGAGAGAAGGATCAGGGGAGTGTCCGGTAGCAGTCGGCTAGGGTTCACTTGTAAGAGACGTTGCTGGTTCAACATGGAAACAACGGTACCGTACCCTTGAAGACGAATAGATAGGCATTCAAAGGTCCGATTTCAACAATCTCTCACTCATCGGAAACAATGGTGATTGCTCAACTTCCTTCATCTATATGCATCTCCACTGTCGGTACTCTCTTCTCTCTTTACATTTATTTGTAGGCTTTCACATCTGTAGACCTATTTTTTTGAACTTATAATTAAATTGACCTAATGTGCTCCAGCAACCACTGACAACCAATTTTTTTCTTAAATTTTTGAGAATTTCGAAATTAGAGGTTGATTATGAGTGCAGGTGTGTTCGGATGTTTTGGTGTGAATTTCAATTAGTCAGATTTGTTGTAAATTGACCTAATGTGCTTCACCATTGAATTTGTTCTTAATCTTATGAGAAATTGAAAGTTGATTATGAATGTAGGTATATGTGTGTTACGAAGTTATTTGATTTTGATTTATGTATATTAAGTTGATAAGTTTTGGATGTTTTGGTGTGAATTTTAGCAAGAAGCTCTGTTGTTTCTCAGTTTTCGATGTCATCCAATTCGCATCAAATTGGAACAAGTTTCATTTACAATTCACCCCTTGGTAGTAGGTGTGGAAGTTAGCTCTGTTGTAGATTTGTACAACTTTGTGTTCAGGTTCATTCATTACAATTAAGAAGGTGGAGAGGACAGTCAAAACTAAATGATTCTGTTTAAAAATTACAGGTAGGATGGTTCATTCATTACTGGTAATTTGTGTAATAATCTTGATCCTCCATCTATTTCACTTCAACAAATTATAAAGTTATGTTTTTGTCGATACGGAAATGTTATAGCACACTAATAGCACCATCTAATCAAAACTTTTTACAATCTAAACAGATGAGATTTGTTATGAAATATGACATTTTCTATTCTGTTTCTCCTCCTAATGGTACCAGGTATAACATTTTCCCAATAATATTTGGTTTTCTAATATTTCTAACGGAACAAACAAAAAACCTTTGGAATGTTTGGACCAAAAGTTCTGATCAAATGGTTAAGAGCCGACTTCGAGGTGCCAAACCTTACAGCCGATGTGAGGTCTTTAGTTTCGGATCTTTCACATGTATTTTGCGTTGCACTTCCTTTTTTATAAGTGTTAATGAACTTATCAACCCTGCATGTGGACATTTGAAGCAGGTATCGAGTGATGTGGGGCCTCCTCTCAGTGGCGAAGGTTGAGATTTCCGATTGGGGGGGGGGGGGGGGAAGTCATCGGACCTAAAAATTTCTATAAAACTGGGGGGTCGGAAAGGTATATACCCAAAAATTTCTATACGAAAACTACATGCTCTCCACTACTGAGGGAAAAGTTCGGGGGATCGGCCGCCCTCTCCCGCCCCTTAAAAGCTTCGCCCATGCCTCCTCTCAAGAATATGTGGATCGAATTTGCTTCATTTGATTCAACAAAGGTAAATGGTGAGCTACTTTACATTTTTTTTAATAATCTAAGCAACATAATATAATCGGTAATTAATTTCTCTATTTGGATTGTATAAACGTTTTTTGGCTGCATTTTGCTAAAGCTCAAAAGTTGCCTAGAGTGTTTGTACAGTGGGTCCTTTTTTCTACAAATCAAAACGGGTCAGTTGGATTGGTCCAAACTTTCTCTTGGTTTAAAACGGGTACTTCCAGGTGAGTTGGTCCTTTTGGTGTTGAACTTTTTAAAGAAAATATAAGAGATTTTATGTATTAGAAATACACTTTATGTCACATTCGATCTAAATGGGTTCAGGCTAGAACAAATCTTTTTTTGATGCAGGTCAAGATGGGTCGGTTGGGCTGAGATTTAAAGTTCTTTGTTTAAAACGGGTACTTCAGGGTCAGGTCTCAGGTCTGGTTGGGTTTGGCTGATCTTTCTGATGTACAATTTTTTTAATAAAACGTAGGAGATTTTATGTTGTAAAAATACAATGTATGACATTCGACACATTCTTTTAACTGAGTTTTTCTCTAACTTTTTTTAGCCATTTGAACCACTAGACATATAATATACAAACTTGAATCTACCCATTCAAATAAGTAACTGGCGATATATTGATTCTAAGATAAAAATATTAATGCCAGTTTTCATTTTTTTTATATAGGCTAACATTAGTTTTATAAAAATGTGGTTGATTATGTGCATGATTTGCTATTTGATTATGTGCATGATTTATAAAAATGTGGTTTATAAAAATGTTTTCATTTTTGCTACTTTAAGTTTCAGACATCCAATACGTGCAGGATTTGCTATTTGGTGTGTATTGTTCAGGGAAATGATGCATACAAGAAAAGATAGTGGAATAAAGATGTAACATGTTATACTGAAGCTAACAAGTTGGATGAATCAATGCTCCTTTCTACTTCAACGGAGCAGCTACCTACGTAGAATTAGGATGGTATGCTTTCATTGTCTTAGATTTTTTTTAGTCCCACTTAGAGGTATTCACGGTCCGGTTTTGATGGTCCTTAGGTCAAACCGTAAGCCAAACCGTTTAATACCATATCTTGATGGTTGCGTATGTTAAAGCACCATCATAACTTGGTTCTCAGTTCGCATAACGAATTCTCGCCAAAGTGAGACCAACATCTAATGTCGCGCAACGCGCGAACGGTCGAATACCCCTAGTTATTTTTAAAACAATGATGGGCAGCTGGATATCTTTGTGGGCTCTTTGGGGTACAATAGTATTTTTTTTGGAATGTGACTTTCTATGTGCCGGACCAGTGGTCACCGGGTTCATGTCGAAGACATTCCCCCGTCAGCCCCGCACTCTCGGACGCGATGTTCGATCGGGCCCCGGCCGCCGCGCAAGCTGACTTCCGCCCGGAAACCATACTGCCCCCACACGAGAGACTCGCTGGGGTAACAGCTGGGTAAAACCGGGTTGCCCTCAAGACGTTCCATGCCTCGGTAGGAGACGATCCATCATTGGGACAATCCGCCCGTATTTTTTTTGCAAGCTGACTTCCGCCCGTAAGCGCCGGGAATCGAACCGGGGTGGCCTAAGCAAAACCCCGGCCGACTAACCAACTGAGCTAGGAGGCGGATCTTGGGGTACAATAGTATAGATGGCGGTTGTGCAAGGCAGGTCCAAGATTTGAACATTTTGTATTTTAGTAGTTGATGTCTTGCCCGCGTTGCGGGGCGATAGCCGAATAATTCTCAATCAATTAAAAAAACACAACTATAATTTTGCTAGGAAAAAAACTAAAAAAATGATAAGACCGTAATTTTTGGCTCAGGGCAAAACTTTAATTTTTCAGGACTAATAAGCGAGTGTTAGGCAACTCTTTGACACGAAAAAAAATTAAATGGAGTAAACCAATTAAAACAAAAAACTTTTATAGTAAATTTTAAACCGAGGGCGAGATGATAATTTTAATTCAGGGATGAAATAGTAAATTAAAAGGACCAATAGGGGAGTGCCAGGCACCTGCTGGCATGACTGCAAATTTACATTGGGGGCAAAATTGTAATTTAACCAGCAAAACAAACAAAAACGATAGAGAGAATGTAAATTTAAGTTGGGGGGAAAATCGTAACTTGTCTGTGAGAAAAAAAAACTAATGACAAAACTCTACATTTAAACGGGGCAAAATCGTAATTTTTAACCGAGGGCAAAATTGAAATTTTTAGCTCGGAGCAAAAGCGTACATTTATTTTTAAGTGGGGGGTAAAAACATAATTTGAACTTATGGCAAAATCGTAATTTTAAGGAAAAAACTAATGGTAAAAGTGTAAATTTAAACGGGGCAAATTCGTATATTTTAACCGATGGCAAAATCGAAATTTTTAGATGGGAGAAAAAGCGCAATTTATTTTTAAGTGGAGGTAAAAACATAATTTTGAACTGATGGCAAAATCTTAATTCTAAGGAAAAAAACTAATGGCAAAAGTGTAAATTTAAACGGGGCAAAATCGTAGTTTTTAACCGAGGGCAAAATCGAAATTTTTTGCTGGGAGTAAAAGCGCAAATTTATTTTTAAGTGGGGGCAAAAACATAATTTTACACTGATGGCAAAACCGTAATTTTAAGACGGGATAAAATCGTAAATTTGTTTGGCCAATAAGGGAGCGCCAGGCAGCTGCCTGGCACTATTCCCTCTCCCGCCCATTTAAACCAATAGGGGGCATGCACTATTGCCTCACATGTCTTTTGTATTTGTAGGATAACTAGTAGATGCCCCGCCCGCTTTCCGGGGCGATGGCCGAATAATTATCAATCAATTAAAAAAAAGACTACTATAATTTTGCAATGAAAAAAAAAACGATGGTAAAACCGTAATTTTGGGCTCTGGGCAAAAATGTAATTTTTCAGGACTAATGAGCCAGTGTTAGGCAGCTAGAGTTATGCGCCGCCCGCGTTGCGGGGCGCTAAACCGAGTATTTCTTAGGTTAATAACATGTACGCCTTTATGTCGGTTAGTTATACATGCTACCTATAACACGATATAAAAAAAGATACATCAAGTTAACCAATTAAAGAAAAACAGTGCCATAGTTATGATAAAAAAAAGTAACTAAAACGATGACAAGCGTGTAATTTAGAGTTGGGGACAAAACAATAACTTGTGAGTACCAATTAGCGAGTGCTAGGCAGCAATTTGGCATGGATAAAAACAAAATTATGTCAACAAAGTAAAATAAAACACTACCATGGTTTTGCCAAAGAAAAAAAATGGCAAGATTGCAATTTTTAGCGGAGGTAAAGTCGTAATTTTAAAATGGACGCAAAATAATATTTTGAACTGAGGGCAAAACCATTTTTTTATTTTGAAATGGGGGCAAAATTGTAATATTTTAGCTGCGGGCAAAATCGTAATTTTTAGCTGGGGGCAAAATCGTTATTTTAAACTAGGAACCAAATCGTAATTTAGCAGGACTCTAGCTGAGGGTAAAACCATAATTTTATTTTGAACTGGGGGCAAAATTGTATTTTTTAACTGAGGGCAAAGTTGTAAATTTAAGCAAGGGGCAAAATCAAAATTTTATTTTGCATCGAGGGCGAAATCGTAATTTTACACCTGAGATAAAATTGTAATTTGGCATCACCTATAAATAACTATTATATGAAAAAAAAAAAAAAAAGTCAAAAGTGGCCGCCCACTTTTGACCAACCACTCTCGACAACTATTACCCGCTGACGTAATAAACTTGTGAATGTTAATATGTATAATTTGTTTGTTGGGTTCTAGATTGTAATAGATATGGATTGGATGATGTTTTTAGTTGGGCTAAACAAGATTGGCAGATATTTTGATGTTATGAGATGGGCCTGTATTGGCCCATCAGAGATAAATTAATTGTTAGATTTTGACTTGGTTTTCTTTCCTTTTGGGCTAGTGTTTTTCTTGGGCTTATATCCCAGGTTTCAAAATTTACAGTGATTTTTGTTTGTATTTTTTTATTCCTTGCAATCAATGTTTTAAAAATCGGTTTTTAAATCATACCGAGTTAAAGTTAAAAATGGTTCAACCAGTTAAACCGGTTTATACCGAACGGTTCAACCGAGTTATACCGACCGGTTCTACCGGGTTAAAGATAGTCTTTCTCTATCAACATTAATACTATACCATAAGATGTCCAGTGGATTCTCCGACTTCACCACTTTTCTTGGGTCTAGGTGTATGTCGTGAAGAACATGCAAAAACCGAGCTAAACTATGTAGATAGAATAAGTCGGGTATCGAACCAGAGGAGTATTGTGGAAAGTGTCGAAATGTCAAGTGTTAATTATCTATTGCAGAAAAAGAAATCTTTGTTGTGGATTTGTGAATTTGCTATAGTGAACGAATTAAATTGAGGTTTTAATCAATAGGAAGAACAATGGTTTCTCCGGAATTCAGATTCTCAGTTAGATTCAATTATGTGTTTTATCAAGACACTTACATAGACATAAGTGTTTAACCGAATTAGATGATTATGACATCCACAGACTAAGTACTCCGATCAATACATAATGGGAGGTTATCAAATGAATATCAATTACACTTACTAGCCTTAATCCCGCCTCAAATATATCCCGATTACTAGAACTCTCGGGAATTGAATGATTAACGATTAAAGATTAAATAAAATGTAACTGTTTACAACCAACTAATCAAATCAAAGGTGAAAAGCATCGAATGCTTAGATCACCGAATTAATAATAGTAAAAAACACATAACGTCACCTAACATATGAGAATCCTCCATCCGGAGGAAACCATGAAGGAATTAGCCGCTCATCTCGCAAAATTGATCTTCAAAGGCTTGAATGATTGATACTTGCATGATTGACTCGGCAATTAATGGAGGAATGATGATGTTATAGATGATTCGAGAGCCAAAGATATGATATTGTTGCCCCAAAATTCGTCCAGCAAAAAGTTGTTAGCGAAAAACTAGGGTTTACACCTTTAAAGCCCTTCAAAAATAACAAATCCGCGTGGCCCCAAAATTCTCCGGCTCACTCTATGTATTGAATTCTACCTCCACCGTAGGTGAAGGTGCAGGCCGTCAGTGAAGGATCAGACCTTCTGTTAACATTCTCAATTGCCAAATCCCCAACCGTAACCTACGGTTGTGGAACTGTAGGTGTAGGTGACGGCGAGAAAACTCCACAATCTTTAAACCCATTATACAACCTTCAACTATTGTCAAAATTGGCCCCTGACTTCATTTTTTCTCACTTCCCTCACACATTGACTATATTCATCTTCTCTTTAATTACCGAATAGCCCTTCAACTTCATTATTTCGTATCTCTTGTAACTCTAAGTTATAACTCATCCCAAATCACCCGATCAATATGAATTACTTTGTTTATCATCCTTGAATGTTCCGCATCATCTCTAACCACTTTAACTTCCCTGAATTACACGTTTTACCTGCAAAAACACAAACACTCGCAATAAACATATTCCAGGCATATAATCATGTAAAACGAACTAAATCAAGTAAGATAAGCACTTTAGCACCCGTGTTTCACACTCTCCATCACATTCCCACGCTTGCCTTTGATTGTCCTCAAGCAAACCAATCCAGAACTACTCACCATAGTAACAACACCTCTAAATCCCTTAACCAATGCAACAGTCTAAGTTCCCAAGTCATACCCGTCCCATAGACTAACATACTCGAGATTGACAATCTGACAAGCAATTGGTGCAATTTTTAAAACTTAAGACATGTCTATTTAAAACTAACATGCTTACAAATATAACACATGCTACACGCCCTTCACAATAACTCTCCTTTCGGTTTAATATCTGGACTAGCGTGAAATGTGCTAGTATGTATATAACACTCAAAACCAAACATGAAATTCTGCAATTATAGGCTTGTACAACAATCAAAACTCCATTGTAACATGTAACATGGCACATATCAAAAGGACTTTCGGGTTTTGGCTTAGGCTAAGGTTAGGAAGATTTTGGCTTATATTTATATGTTTTTATGTGACGAACAAACAAATGACCAAAACGTGACAACTTTATTTACAAAACATAGCGACTCACGCTTTTGGGTTGGTTTCTACCCAATAACATAAACAATATTCACAACAACTCTATTTTTATTCTTTTTCTTTATTTTACCTCTTTTGTTTTTTCCTTTTTTTTCTTTTTTTTTTTTTTTCAAATATTCACTACTTTGTCATTCACGGTTGGTATCAACACAATTCACATTGGATGGATAAACGAAAGGTGTGTAGGGTTAACAGGGCTTCTAAGGGTGATGGTTAAGTAACATAACACAAACACAGACAGGTGTAAGGAGAACCTAATGCCTTTATCATTTACGTGCACATGTCAAATCCACAATCTTAGCATGTATCAAATCATACAAGTTCTAATACAGAATAACACGGGGCTTGCTCTCAAAAATTGATTTCATAGTATAAATCATTCTATCAGTTCTACAGGCTCAAGATCTCACCAAGAAAGGGTAAAAGGTTATCGACATGTAGCATATGCAATCTAAAGCATGTTACCCCTAAATAAATATCTCTTTTCAATCCTTTTCTCTAAAAACACCTGTCAGACCTACTCTCATGAAACTTAAAGGAATGACCATGACAATGGACTATGTTAGTTTACTACCAACAAGGAACCCATTACTGATTGAAACTTTAAGTTTTCGAATCCATTTTAGCATACTCAAGGCGATGAAATTTTTGCAAAATTTTCAATTTTTTCATTTTTCATCGATTTCAATCACTTTCAATCGCTTTAAAGCCTTTATCCCAAACCTTTCCTGGGTTCCCACATCCCCACACTTGGGTGACATTGTCCCCAATGTATCATGCTTTTAAAACAAAACCCGGGAATACTGATGTGTACAAAATGCAACATATAAATTACATTAAATGAGACATAAAACTAACCCTTTTTAGTACTAATGTTGGAAAAAACGTGTTTCTTTCTTCCTTTTGAATTTACTGGACCAAACAAGCTTAAAAGAACAAAAGGAGCAAATAAGCAGCTAAAACCAACATAAATACAAAAAGAAGGAATAAACGTGACATACCCGACCACTCAGCAACATCCCCCAAAGCAAAAACAAGGAAACAGAGTCTGACCACGGGGTTGTGCCCAGCTGGGCACGGGGCGTGGTCAGGATCCTGCACAACAAGACAAACTTGTAGAAGCTTCCACGCCCACCATGGGGCCTTGCTCAGCTCAACACGGGGCGTGGTCAACTCTAAGATACTCAGAATCTTGATAGTACAGCAAAGAGTTGACCATGGGGCCGTGCCCAGGAGACACGTGGTCGTGTAGGGCCCTCTGCTGACAAATGAAATTAATGAAGTAATAGAAGATGATGGCCACGGGCCGTGTTGGCTGGACACGGGGCCGTGGCCAGGGCTCTGTTGTGGCTATAAAAGAGGTGCTTGGTTAACTTGAAAGGCATCCCTTGGCAAACCACTACTCTCCCACTTTGCCACCACTCCACCACCACTACAACACCAACACCCACCACCATCATCCATCATCCATCATCCATCTTTAGAGTGTGTAGTAGTCTCGGGATCCAAGATTAATTATAAGAGTTCTTGCCAATCAAAGGCCATGTTCAGCTAAGCCTCTTACATCACTTGGTGAAGGCAAGTCTTTTATGTATTACTTTTGATTTTTAATCTTTCAGCACTTTTTATTTGGGTTTGTATTAATGACTTTAATAACTAGTTTCTTATGTTGAAGGTGAATTTTCTTTACTATTTCTTCATGACGTCTTGTGGTTGCTTTACTGTCTATATATAATAAAAGATGTCATCATCCGTGTCTTTACGATCTACATAAAGTGCGTTAACTCCTTGGAAGGGGGTTAGGGGGATGGTTTGGTAAAGTTCTTGTCTCGTTCAGTGTATAGATCCTGCGAGGACCTGGTTCAAGCTTACTATGACCTCCTTCAATACCCAACGTTGAACCCCTCATATTAAACTACTATTAATACTTTAAACCGACTTCTTGGGATTGTATCCTTGCTGACTCAAACCACTTAGCCGAGGGTAACGTCACCTTCAAAAGAGAGGCCTACCATTTTTCGCATTAATAACTTACTTAATTGTCTTTCAGTATTCCGACCCTTTGGGATTGTATCCATGCTGACTCAAACCACTGGGTTGAGGGTAATGTCACCTTCAAAAGAGGGGCCTGTCACGGCCCCCGACCCCCCCTGGACGGAATCGGAAGCCGCGAACAGCCCAGTGGTACTGGTGATTATTTTGAAAAATATTGCAACGGAAATTTCATCAGGACCGTGAGTTAGGAAAATATCAGAGTTTAGAAACACCGGATTTTATTTATTAAATAAATGGGATAAACCCATGTTTTACAATGGTAGCTTTAATAAAGATAAATTTGATTACATAAAACAATATTTCTTAATTTGATTTAATTAATAAAATAAGCCACTTCTTGAAGCCCTTTAATGCCGGATCCAACTCTTACTCCAATCTACTGTAATTACCTGAAACACGTGTTAAAAAGGTTTTGTCAGCGGGAAATACTGAGTGAGTTCATTCATTTTTACTAAAACATATTTGTTATACTTCACAGCATTAAGAGTTTTTACATTTGCTTCTTAAAGATTGGCAAAGACTTAATCACTGCAAAGTATAACTAGAAACAGTGTTATAATTTACAGTATTAAGAGCGATTACAATGTTTCTGAGATCAAACCAACTACCCACAGTATTTGTCACTCGACCCATTGGCCCATTCGTCCAATGGTGTCTGTGACTATGGTCATATCACCCCTTGGCTGCCCCAATGGTGAAGATTATCAAGTAATGTATACAAAACCCCACATACCGGCT
The DNA here is from genome assembly GCA_030545235.1 of Helianthus tuberosus. Taxonomy (NCBI): domain Eukaryota; kingdom Viridiplantae; phylum Streptophyta; class Magnoliopsida; order Asterales; family Asteraceae; genus Helianthus; species Helianthus tuberosus. Next base: position 20,173,642 of record CM060399.1, read on the forward strand.
GTAATTTGGTGATTACAAAGACTTAATCCCCGTAACTATAACTTTGAAAATAAACATGATTTTGAAAGTAATTTGATAAAAAGAGAATGACTCACATTATAAGCATGCAGATTCGTACGGGCAAAGTTTAGTCTACTGAGTAGCCTTGATATTGCAGATTTTATACAAGCAGAGTTTAGCCTATTAATTAGTCTTGTAACCTAGTGCACATGAACTAGGTAAGTAACTAATACAGCATTTACGATAACTCACGAGATTAAAACCCTCACGACAAATGACAAAGTGCAATCACTTAAACATCCATCGGATTCACAACGAATGACAGAGTATTCCCTGAGTTTGGGTGGTACTCAAACATCCCGTCGGAATCACGACTAATGACAAAGGATAGCGCTTAAACATCCGGTCGGATAGTTTCAATCGATCGGACATTGAATCGTAGCAGCGATCAAGTTAATACCCTGTATCGTAGCAGTAATTAGTGATCCGTGTGTGTTAATTGTGGTAAACAGAAGATATCTCAGAGTATGAAATGAATTTGAACGTCGAACGAACGCAGGAAATCAAGTGCCAATGTCTGCTATTTATAGCCAAAATTTGACATTGCTTACGGACCGTAAGACTCATCCCTTACGGTCCGTAAGGGACACCTAATTGTTATAGACTTGCCACATTTGGGACTAGGCCTGCTGACTTGACGAATTGTTTAATTTCAATTTCGACAGCAAGATATTTAGATAATCGTAACTAGGGTTTACCCCCCCCCCCCTGAGTTTTAGGGGCCCTGATCCTGATTCTGATTGTTCTGAAAATTTTAGGTTTTGCGTAGAATCTCTTGGGTGTCTCAATTAGGGTTTCCTTTTGGATAGAATAATAAAATAAATAGGACTTTTGATGAGGGTTGTTACATTCTCCCCACCTTAATAAAAATCTCATCCTCGAGATTTACTGGAATAATTGAGGATACTTTCGCTTCATTTTTTATTCCAGTTCCCAAGTGTATTCGGGTCCTCGTTTCGAATCCCACTTGACTTTAACTAATACTAGTCGTTTGTATTTAAGAAACTTCAATTTTCTGTCTTCTATCTGAAGAGGTTTCTCAACAAATTTTAATCTTTCGTTTACCTCTATATCTTGGAGAGGTACTACCAAAGATTCGTCTGATAGACATTTCTTGAGATTGGATACATGAAATACATCATGTACTCTAGCTAACTCTTCTGGTAGTTGTAAACGATAAGCAACTGATCCTATACGTTGGATCACTGGAAATGGTCCTACGTATCTTGGACTTAGCTTTCCTTTCTTACCGAATCGAACTATTCATTTCCAAGGTGAAACTTTTAATAGTACTTTGTCTCTAACTTGAAACTCTAACGGCTTGCATCTATTGTCTGCATAGCTCTTTTGATGATCTCGAGCTGTCTTCAGTCTTTCCTTGATTTGTATAATCTTGTCGGTCGTCTCTTGCACTATCTCCGGACCTGATAATTGACTTTCTCCTATTTCTGCCCAACAAACTGGAGTTCTGTACTTTCTTCCATACAGTGCCTCGAATGGGCAGTTTCAATACTTGAATGATAACTATTGTTATAGGAGAATTCAATTAAAGGTAAGTGATCATCCCAATTTCCACCAAAATCTATCACACATGCTCGGAGCATGTCTTCTAGAGTTTGGATCGTCCTTTCACTTTGTCCGTCTGTTTGAGGATGATATGCAGTGCTTAGGTTTAGTCGAGTTCCTATTGCTTCTTGGAAACTAGTCCAAAAATGCGAAGTGAAACGACTGTCCCTATCGGATACAATGGAGAGTGGAACTCCATGTAAGGATACTACTTCATCTATATACAACTTTGCTAACCTTTCCATGCTAAAGGTTTCTTTCATTGGCAGAAAGTGAGCTGATTTGGTTAATCGATTCACAATTACCCAAATCGTATCATTACCTTTTCTGGTTTTGGGTAACTTAGTAACAAAATCCATTGTTATGAGTTCCTATTTCCATACAGGCATTTCTAATTGTTGTAGTAGACCTGAAGGTTTCTGATATTTTGCCTTAACTTGTGAACAAGTAAGACACTTAGAAACATATCTAGCTATATCCTTTTTCATGCCTATCCACCAGAAATTATTTCTTAAATCTTGGTACATTTTATTGTTTCCTGGGTGCATGGTATACCTAGATTTATGAGCTTCTTCCAAAATATTATTTCTTAATTCTCCCTGCTTAGGTACCAATATTCTGCTTTTGTGGAATTTCCAAATTCTATTAGCTCCTTGTTCTAATTCTTTTATTCGTCCCTTCATTCCTTCAGCATCATCCTTGATTGCTGTTTCTTGAAACCGTTTTATTTGTTCCATTAGATCTAACTGTAAATTTAATCTAAGAGCATGAACTCGCTTTTGCTTTTCATGGTACTTACGACTCAAGGCATCTGCAACTACGTTTGCCTTTCCTTCATGATATTGAATATTACAGTCGTAGTCACTTAGGATTTTCATCCATCTTCTTTGCCTCATATTTAACTCTTTTTGCCCAAATATATATCTTAGACTTTTATGATCTGTATAGATAGTAAATTTACTTCCGTACAGATAATGTCTTCAGATTTTCAGGGCAAAAATTACGGCTCCTAATTATAAGTCATGAGTCGTATAGTTTTCTTCAATTGTCTTAAAGCATACGCAATTATCTTCTTGCGTTGCATTAACACATATCCAAATCCTAGTTTTGAAGCATCACAATATACTTCAAAATCTTCAGTTCCTTCTGGTATGGCTAAGATTGGAGCATTGGTAAATTTCTGTTTCAATATTCTAAAGACTTCTTCTTGTTTAGGTCCCCATTCAAACTTAACTGCTTTACAGGTTAGCTTAGTTAATGGTACAACTATTTTGGAAAAATCCTTAATAAACCGTCTATAATATCCAGCTAAATCTATAAAACTTCTAATTTCCATTGCGGATTGTGGAACCTTCCATTTGGTAATTGCTTCTATCTTAGCAGGATCTACATGAATACCTTCGTGATTCACCATGTGTGCTAAGAATTGCACTTCTTGCAACCAAAATTCACATTTTGAGAATTTGGTGTACAACTTTTCTTTTCTTAACAAAGTTAAGAGTGCATGCAAGTGCTGGCAATGTTCTTCCTGATTTTTGGAATAAATAAGTATATCGTCGATGAAGATAATTACAAATTTATCCAAATACGGTTTACAGATCCTATTCATCATGTCCATGAATGCTGTAAGTGCATTCGTTAATCCGAAGGGCATGACTGTAAACTCGTAATGACCATACCTAGTTCTGAAAGCAGTCTTAGGTATGTCTTCTTTTTGTACCTTCAATTGATGATATCCAGAACGTAAGTCGATCTTTAGAAAAATATCTAGCTCCTTGAAGTTGATCGAAAAGATCATAAATCCTAGGTAATGGGTATCGATTCTTAATTGTAACCTTATTCAATTCTCTATAATCAATACACATTCTCATTGAACCATCCTTTTTCTTAACAAACAACACTGGTGCTCCCCACGGGGATGAACTAGGTTGTATAAAACCTTTACTTAGTAATTCATCTAATTGCTTTTTCAGTTCTAACATTTCTGTGGGTGCTAATCGATAAGGTGCCTTGGCTATTGGTATAATTCCAGGAATTAAATGAATTCTAAATTCTACCTCCCTATCTGGTGGTAATCCTGGTAACTCTTCTGGAAATACATCTGGGTATTCTGAGACTACAGGAATCTCCTTACAATACAAAGTATATATATTTTTATATAAAAATATTTTTATATATAATTAAAATTTATTAAATAAGTATGATGACTTAATTTATATATATTAACTAGTCATTATCATGGTTGGATATTGGTTAGTGCTGCCTTGTTTAAGCATAGGTGATCAGTCCATGCCTAACTATGGCTAGGCTATCCAATACTTGCCCCTGACAATAACCCTAATACTTTATAAATAATACTACTACTATTAATATATTACTAATAATAAAACTAATATTAATTACCAATACTAAATAAACTTAAATGAGAGTACACCTCAAACATAAGAGTCATCGTGCCAAAATTTATATTTTCCAAAGGTCTTGACTTGGAAGTCCTGTGTGATATACTTCGACGTCTGTGGACGTATAATTTAAGTTTCATGTGTTTTCTTGTGCACTAGCACAACTTTACATGTTTTCCATTTGCGTGGAAAAATTCTTATACTTTTGATAGCGTCCTAACTTAAAGGATTCTCATTGTACGAGTTACGAGGTGGATAATCAAACGAAATAATGTTTGATATCGGAAAAGAGATTCCTGATAAAGAAATCTAGACACGGATGCTTGTGCTTTATTCTTAATTGACTTTTGGAATTCCTTATAGATATACATATCTATATAATCATATATTTCACATACTGTAATATACATACCCTCTATAAGGTCAATGTAATTACCAGATTTCATCTTTCCAAAAACAAGTCAGATCTCAGATCACGATACTATTTAGGGAAATCTTGTCACTTGTTTGACATATTATATACCCCGTCTTATCCGGTTCGCGCCGGAGAGGTAACCTCAGTATATCCGGACAAACTGGCGAGTCTTGCTACTCCATACCCAGTCTTGCCGGAGAAAATTTTCTATTTCCCATAAATAGTATCTTTTCAAAAGTGCCTCTTTTATTAGGGCTTTTATCCAGAACCAAGTAAATTTGTATTCCCATAACACATCTTATTCTAGCCCAAAATAATATCAATAAACAAGAATTAATAGCAATTAAGGGCTATTGCCTGCAATGTTCTAATTGTCATTCTTACGGCATACCAAAATCCGTCATACTTTATTTACACAAGTATTTAGCTTATCTCGAAGCTTATACTTAGGCATCTTTTCTTAAGTTCAAGTCTAAATACTATCCTGTGTGCTACCAGTTAACAACAATCTCCTAACTCTTTATTTAGGTATTATTATCACAACACTTATTGGCTTTAAGCAGTGGCTCTGGTACCACCTTCTGTCACGGCCCCCGACCCCCCCTGGACAGAATCGGAAGCCGCGAACAGCCCAGTGGTACCGGTGATTATTTTGAAAAATATTGCAGCGGAAATTTCATCAGGACCGTGAGTTAGGAAAATATCAGAGTTTAGAAACACCGGATTTTATTTATTAAATAAATGGGATAAACCCATGTTTTACAATGGTAGCTTTAATAAAGATAAATTTGATTACATAAAACAATATTTCTTAATTTGATTTAATTAATAAAATAAGCCACTTCTTGAAGCCCTTTTATGCCGGATCCAACTCTTACTCCAATCTACTGTAATTACCTGAAACACGTGTTAAAAAGGTTTTGTCAGCGGGAAATACTGAGTGAGTTCATTCGTTTTTACTAAAACATATTTGTTATACTTCACAGCATTAAGAGTTTTTACATTTGCTTCTTAAAGATTGGCAAAGACTTAATCACTGCAAAGTATAACTAGAAACAGTGTTATAATTTACAGTATTAAGAGCGATTACAATGTTTCTGAGATCAAACCAACTACCCACAGTATTTGTCACTCGACCCATTGGCCCATTCATCCAATGGTGTCTGTGACTATGGTCATATCACCCCTTGGCTGCCCCAATGGTGAAGATTATCAAGTAATGTATACAAAACCCCACATACCGGCTGTAATTTGGTGATTACAAAGACTTAATCCCCGTAACTATAACTTTGAAAATAAACATGATTTTGAAAGTAATTTGATAAAAAGAGAATGACTCACATTATAAGCATGCAGATTCGTACGGGCAAAGTTTAGTCTACTGAGTAGCCTTGATATTGCAGATTTTATACAAGCAGAGCTTAGCCTATTAATTAGTCTTGTAACCTAGTGCACATGAACTAGGTAAGTAACTAATACAGCATTTACGATAACTCAAGAGATTAAAACCCTCACGACAAATGACAAAGTGCAATCACTTAAACATCCATCGGATTCACAACGAATGACAGAGTATTCCCCGAGTTCGGGTGGTACTCAAACATCCAGTCGGAATCACGACTAATGACAAAGGATAGCGCTTAAACATCCGGTCGGATAATTTCAATCGATCGGACATTGAATCGTAGCAGCGATCAAGTTAATACCCTGTATCGTAGCAGCAATTAGTGATCCGTGTGTGTTAATTGTGGTAAACAGAAGATATCTCGGAGTATGAAATGAATTTGAACGTCGAACGAACGCAGGAAATCAAGTGCCAATGTCTGCTATTTATAGCCAAAATTTGACATTGCTTACGGACCGTAAGACTCATCCCTTACGGTCCGTAAGGGACACCTAATTGTTATAGACTTGTCACGTTTGGGACTAGGCCTGCTGACTTGACGGATTGTTTAATTTCAATTTCGACAACAATATATTTAGATAATCGTAACTAGGGTTTACCCCCCCTGAGTTTTAGGGGCCCTGATCCTGATTCTGATTGTTCTGAAAATTTTAGGTTTTGTGCAGAATCACTTGGGTGTCTCAATTAGGGTTTCCTTTTGGATAGAATAATAAAATAAATAGGACTTTTGATGAGGGTTGTTGCAGGTCCTACTACTATAACTAAGAGAATCTCTTAAAAAGTCCAAAAGTGCGAAAATCATCAAAGGATACATTAAAGACGAGTTGGATCCAAGTGATTCTATCTTGTCTATCTGTTTTTATTTTATTTTATTTATCTTTTCATTTTTATCTTTATTTTTTAATGTTTCAAAACTTTTCTAAAAAAATTTAGATCGATTAGACGTTGAGGATATACCGGTATTAAAAGCTCTTGTGTCCTTTGACGACCTCGATATCTTACCAACACTGTACTACGCTCACAATGGGTGCACTTGCCCAAGTGTGTGTTTAGTGTTAGTATAATATCATGTTTTATAAATTTAAAACTTCACTGATGCGTAAAATGGGCTTAAAATATCAATAAAAATATATCACACTTCGCACACACCAAGTTTTTGGCGCCGTTGCAGGGGACACAAGGATTTTAAGAAAGTTTAAAATCAATGGCTTAATTATTTTTATGTCACACCCCGATAAATTCACGTATTACCGGTGGGCCCAGTGGGGAGTATCGTGACGTAGTTGATATCATCATAATCAATAATCACAGTTTAATGCACATCGGAAGTCTAAAAGTAATAATATTACAAACCGAATGAAAGTAACATAAATATTACACAACGGAATGTAAAGTGGATCCACAGGCGGATCAAAACAAAAGAGATATTGTTCAACAGATTTAAAGTGATAAAAGCTTGAAAGACTTTTATTTTATTCACTCAGGAGTTCCAGCCCATTACGCTTAGTACATGCACTTAACCTTTTTGGAAAATACGTCAGTTTACACTGGTAAATACAATTAACTGACACTTTTGAAAATGTTTTAAGAAAATTGATTTAAATGCACAAGGCACAAATAATCTTTTATAACTTGGGATAATTATTTAAAAATAATCTTGTAAAAGAATTATATGTTTGTTATACGTTCAGTAGCCCGGGTTAAATACCGTGTTAAAGATTAATAGACACACCACATAATATATCCCATGGCGAGTTATTCTCGAACAGGCGGGTACATTATTTTACATACGCATCGGCAGGTGTATGCCTACACCCCGTGCTTAAGCCGTGGCCATTTCAATGAATGAGCTGAGGATATCCAGGACATGGTCATTAACCCCCCAAAGGCTTAAAACAAATAAAATAGATTAAACGGGTTATCTCAGTGATTTAACCTTCATATGATTAAAGATTCAATACCCGACCAAGCGGTATTTTATATACCGTACCCCAAGCCCGTATAAGGGAAAATAAGTTAAAAGTATTTACCTTAGGAAAAATACAATTTTATCTCAGCCGTATACAATCAGCAAGTGCAAATATCTTTTACCGGGCTCCTAAATCTAGAACGAAGGTTTTAATAACCTATTAGATTCCTAACGGGTCTTACTTAAGTTTAAACTTAGACCGGTTAGTTTTAAAGAAAGGTTTACGGTTCAAAACGCAAGATTAAGTGAATACCGGATTAGAATGTGATTTAGAACCGATAAGTATGAAGACTTGTATAATATGGGTAAACTAAACACATTCTGGATTTTGAGGTAAAAATGATAAGGTTTGACCCGTTTCGGTCAATCTATGCAAACTAGTCACATAAACCGCACCGAACGCGAAAAATGCATAACGGGTAACCAAATGAGTCATGAACAGGTTCCCTAAGTTAATATGCTTAAATGTGTTATGATATCAGTAGGATACCTTCCATTATGCCCAAAACGGATTTAAAACCAATTTAAGCCCCGCAGGGTTATTTTGGTCATTTTTAAGATTATAAAAGAGATTAAATAATAATCTGAGGTTCTGGTCTAAACTGATCAGTAAAAATATTTATTTTAGTAGGTTATATCAGTAAGATATGGTATATATGTGAAATATATTATTTATGGCCAAACTATGCACCGTAGGGGCATTTTGGTCATTTCACATAAGCTTTAAAGGTCAAATTTGGAAATCTGATTTCAAAACTTTTACTCACTATTAAAGTATAAAAACTTACTTATAATATCAGTAGGTAATGGGTCTTAAATGTTAAACATAGTTTTAACCCATACTATGTGCTTAAAACACGTAAAAAGTCGGTTTTAGGCGATTTTCAGGTTATATAAGGAAAGCTGAGATTTTTATCAGTTCAGAAAGCTTAAAATATTTTATTTAACATATGAAATCAGTAGAAAAATATTTGGTATCAAAATGTTATGTAAAACTCATTTTATTAGTAAAAGGGGTATAACCGTCAATTACCGAATCAAAGCAAGAACCCCATGTTATGATCAGTTTAAAAATTAATAAAAATCTCCAAAAATCCCAAAATATTATATTACATCAGTGGGTAAAAGGTTTGGTGTCAAAATTTGGGTTTAAATGGGTTTTATGCCAAAATACCGTTTAAATAAATAAAAGTGTAAACTGCCATTTTGGTCCCTGAGGTTTGGTTACTTTTGCCACTTTAGTCTAAAACTCAAACCTTTTGCATCTGGGTCCCTGTGGTTTCAGTTTTATTGCCATTTTAGTCCAAAAATTAAATCAGGTCATACTTGTCTTATAAAATCCTGCAATTTTGTCATTTTCCTAAGGGGCAAATCTAGTCATATTTGTCTTATAAAATATGGTATTTATTTATAAAAAAGAAATGATCATTTTGCCCCTACAGAAAATGACAAAATAACAGGATTTTATAAGACAAATATGACCTGATATCATTTTTGGACCAAAATGGCAATAAAACTGAAACCACAGAGACCCAGATGCAAAAAGTTTGAGTTTTGGACTAAAGTGGCAAAATTGACCAAACCACAGGGACCAAAATGGCAGTTTACTCTAAATAAAAAGCTTTCAATTTACGATATCGAGCATAACTCCTAATTTAGACCTCAAACTGATGTCAAATTTTTAGGACATGTTTATAAATCAGTAATAAAGGTTTTTGTCCTCTCACATTTTCAAATATCTCGTTTTAATATCAAAAGGGCATAACGGTCAACATTTAAGCAATTAACGGAAACATGTAAATGAATCGGATTAATAAGGAACCATGTAGTATAACCTCATAGGGTTTTACTAACTTATATTATGGTCCTAATGGAACCTTAAGGCATATATAAAACTAGCTAAATCGGGTCAGAACTGAAAGTCAAAGCAAAAGTCTTCTTTTGCGACTATCGGTTCCGAACCGAGCCTAAACTCAGAATTGTCGGGTTGAACATGCTTAGACATGTTCTTACATTATTTACCAAGTTATTTTTGTCACACCCTGGCTTTGCGGAAGCGTGGTTAATCTTGGTGTGACTTCTTAATACCATAGCTTAACCATAACAAGCTATATGAATTAAAAACCATGCAAGTCATCCATTAAGTTTTGAAAATCAAAATACAGTACCATTGTTTTTAACCAACAACCATGACCTTGTTCAACAACATTACAAACTGAAACATAACATAAACGTGGTTTAAGGACTGTGTCTTGTCCAGGAAAGAGACACATCCCCTAAACCCTGATGACTCCATGACAAGTGCAGCGGAAAACGTTCCATACCGTGCCAGATCCGTTTAATTTCCTGAAATACATGTGAGTTGAAAAATCAACAATAATGTTGAGCGAGTTCATGTGCAAGTGAGTAAGTAAAACACTTGTAAGTATAAAAGTTTCCTGGTATGTAGCAGTGTAAGAGGACTTGTGATCACCAATGGTTTGCAAGGCCATTAGCATGTTGTGAAATGCAAGTAAGTAGACACAACCCTAGCCGATTTTTGCGTTGGGTACCAAGTCACTCCGGGTCCGTTCTGTTGGTCCTCCGAGAGGTCCGTTCTGTTGGGCCGGGAGCTGGGCTCGCTACACCCAGATAGATCTACCGCTCGAGTCCCTCGGTGTTCTAACTACCCATTCACACGATCTAAACCTCCTTACGTTATTCATACCGTGTATAATAGTACTTGTAAACAAAGTAACATGTATTCCACCCCCGCAGTTAAGAAAACTGAAAACAGTTAGAGAAAAGGGGGACATGAACTCACAGTGAAGCGTCTCTACCAAGTATCCCTGAATCAGAAAGCTGCGCGACGACCTACAAGTACTAATTCTATTAGACGGACGGCCGTGCCTTAGCTTTATAGTTTATGTTTTTGGGAAATAGTTAGACAACTATTTCGTGTTTACTTTTTGTATATACTTGGTAGTTAAACTCCTTCCCAAGGATGGGGGATACAATACATGTGCGTAAGTTACGTTTTATCAATCCTGAGGTAATGTAATTACCGGTGTAACTTATATATTCATGGTGAAAGCGTTCGCAAAGTTTTGGAATCATTAACGCTTGTAAATATTATTTTCACTCTAAAATAATATTTATGTAATTTCTCAAAATAATCATAAACAGTGTTGTGACAAAAATAATTTATCACGTAGCATTTTATGAAAATCCCACCTCCGAATATTTAATAAATAAAGTCGTGGCGAAATTTTATATTTCGAGAATGTGTCAAAAATAGTTCTAACACTTGTTGTGTAAATAATTCTAAGTGTTAGGTTTTTAGAAAAATTTCGCCAGAGTTCCCTCTGTAACTGGAGGTGGCCACGCTTTCAAGCGTATCATTTTCTTTTATAAATTCAATCAACAATTTTCTAAACAATGTTACACTAGTCGAGTGTAAAAACAATGCATTTTTCATGACAACATAAACTTGGCGTTTCATGAAAACGCGTAGTAATTTAGTGGTGCTTTTAGTGGGTTTAGTTACCCTCCAAAAATTATGACTTTTCAAAAAGACCCGTCTTTTAACTTGGTGTGTCTTAGAAAAAAAATCATTTGTAGATGTCGGGTTCATAAGACCATCCACTCACTTAGTTTATTTATTTTTCAAGAACTCGTTTTTGTTACCAAGTTTATGTGAAACATGGAGGTGATTCTTTTATGTAAACATTAGTCACCTCCTAACTTGTTAACATAAGTTTTTAATCTTATTTAACAAGTTAAATTTTGATGTCCAACATCATCTTACTAGTAAGCATCAAAATAAATAATAACCACATCAAAACAATTTTATTTTAACAAGATTTCTTCTTATTTCATCTTCATACTAACTTTATGTTCAAGTTTGCATTTATGATTTACATCATAACATAACTATTAACCACTAAAAATATAAAATAAAAGGTGATCCAAGAGGCTTACTACTAGCTCGAGGCTAGGGACGAAACACGAGAGAAAAACGAGTGGTTAAAGACAAACGAGGGAGGTCCTTGGCAATCCGAATGCTCCACTCCTCCTAAAATGGCTCCTTGCACTATGAAATCACCTTGGATGGAAAGAATGGAAAATGGGAGGTGGTGGCGTGAGGGGAGGTTGTTCGGCAGGAGCTTGTTTTGAATGGATGAAGTTTTGATATGTGTTAAAAGTGATGAGGATATTGTTATTTATTTAGCTCGATCACTAATACCCAATGGGTATAATGCTAGTGGAAGTACAAATATTATCATATCAATATCTCAACATATCCAAGGAAGGTTGCATGGGGAAAGTAAGAAATTCAAGGAAAATATCTTGTGGGGTTAAGTTCAGCCGAAAGTTTAGCCATGTGGGGTTTTAGTGCAATATTTGGTAAATAGATAAGTAGTTTAGGGGTGTTGAGTGTAAGTTATTAGTTCACTCATCTTTCTCACAATACAAAAGTCAACTTTGCATGGGAACTTGGAATATCTTCCAAAAATATCGTATGGTGGGGGGGGGGGTGTTAAGTGAAAATTATTTAGTAAATAGGTGAGTAATTTAGGGGTGCCAAGTGTAAGTAGTATCATTGTAAATACTAGGGTCTCTTGTTGGTGGCACATGAGACAAATCGAAAATAGAGGAAAGGGGCAATGATGCCGTCAATTTCACATAGGGGAATGGTTTAGTTGGATTTCAACTAATTGTTAAGTAAGTAGTTAGTTAATTAGGGACTTTAAATAAAGTATTAGTGTGTAATAAATTATAACGGGTGTTAGGGTATTCGGGGACCCTAACTGGCTCAGAAAAATATAAATAGTGAAAATACTAATATTTTCATGTTCCGGGTAAAGTCCGGGTGTCCGGTTGGATAGTAATCCGTTAAAGCCTTTTGTAACGCTTTAAAGTGTCGTTATTAATATTTTTAGTGACACAATTTGTTTTCCCGACACTTTAGAAAGTGTCTAGTAATATTTTCTCATGTTCTGGCACTTTACTAGTCAGCTAGAAGCTGGTTTAATCATTAAAGTGCTGTGTTTGGTACTTAAAGTACGTTTTAGGCACATCCGAATCAGTGTATCTTATTCCTAGAGACGCGGTACCACAACCCTTATATCCCTACACTCACTACCAGTGTAGCCAAAATATTTGAGGCTCTTAACAGGCCTTAGAGGCAGTGTCTGCCTGATGCTGGTTATATCAGCATGTTTATTGTGTATCCGTTTAGTGCTACTGTGCTTTTTGTGCATCATGTTTGTCACTAGGGTTCAGCATGTAAATAATGTAGTGACAGCAAATAAAGTATGATGCAAGTATGTGCATGTATCAGTATGCAGGTAGCAGTTTATCAGCTAGTTTCAACAAGCACAGTAATTAAGCAGTAATTATTCATTAATTAAGTTGTATGGATACCTGGTTTAGTGCGGGTTGTCACATTCTCCCCCCGTTAAATAAATTTCGTCCCGAAATTTAAGTCCTGCTTGTAGATGCAGAGTTCTTAGGAAATAAGTGGGGGTATTTCTCTTTCATCCGGTCCTCACGTTCCCATGTGAATTCAGGACCATGTCTGGCATTCCAACGAACTTTGACGAGTTTGACACTGCTCCGGCGGGTCTTGTTAACTTTCCAATCTGTGACCTCGACAGGTTCTTCTACGAAGTGGAGCGTGTCGTCAATATGAATCTCGTCGGTAGGAATGGCAACGTCAACTTGAGTTGGACTTTTCTTTAAATTGGATACATGAAATGTATCGTGAACACCATTCCGTTCAGTAGGTAGGTCCAACTTGTATGCTACTGTCCCAATTCTTTCCAGAATTCTGAAGGGACCAATGTAGCGCGGATTTAACTTTCCATGCTTTCCAAAGCGTACCACCCCCTTCCAGGGTGAAACTTTCAATAACACCATTTCTCCGACTTGGAAGTCCACATGCTTCCGGTTTGGATCCGCGTAGGCCTTTTGCCTGTGGCGAGCAGCTTCGATGCGTTTAAGCATTTGCGCAATTTTGTCTGTCGTCTCTTGGACGATCTCGGGACCAGCAAGTTGCCTATCACCGGCGTCAGACCAACATAGTGGTGATCGGCACTTGCGTCCGTATAGGGCCTCAAATGGCGCGACACCAATACTGGTGAGGTAGCTGTTGTTGTATGAAAATTCGACCAAAGGTAAGTGTTTATCCCAGCTACCGCCCAATTCCATAACACATGCCCTCAGCATGTCTTCCAAAGTTTGTATCGTTCGCTCGCTCTGGCCGTCTGTTTGCGGATGGAACGCAGTGCTCAGATTCAATTGTGAGCCAAAAGATTCTTGGAAGGATTGCCATATCCTTGACACAAACCTTCCGTCTCTATCAGAGATGATTGAGAGAGGTACTCCATGGCGTGCTATGATCTCTCTCATGTAAATTTCCGCAAGTTTACTAGTACTGTCTTTCTCCTTGATCGGCAGAAAGTGTGCGGATTTTGTTAGGCGGTCAACCATCACCCAAATCATATCATGGCCTCTTGGCGTTCTTGGCAGTTTTGTAATAAAATCCATGGAGATTTGTTCCCATTTCCACTTGGGAATCTCAGGTTGTTGCAGTAGCCCTGAAGGCTTCTGGTATTCCGCTTTAACCTTAGCGCTCGTTAAACATTTGCTTACGTAAACAGTAACGTCGCCTTTCATCCTAGGCCACCAATAATAACCTTTGAGATCCTGGTACATCTTATCCGATCCAGGGTGGATAGAGTACCGTGACTTGTGCGCTTCGTCGAAAATAACTTCCCTTAATCCACCAAACAGAGGAACTCAAATCCTTTTCTCAAAACATAACGTTCCTTCCTCGTTTGGTACCAAAAGCTTTTCCATTCCACGGAGATATCCTTCCTCAAGGTTTCCCTCCTTGAGAGCTTCCTTTTGTGCAGCACGGATGCGCGAGGAAAGATCGGTTCGTATGATCATTTCCAAAGCTCTAACCCTTATGGGCTTGATTCTTTCTTTACGACTTAGGGCATCGGCGACTACATTCGCCTTCCCTGGGTGATACTTTATCTCGCAGTCGTAGTCGTTTAGCAACTCAACCCATCGTTTTTGCCTCATATTCAACTCCTTCTGGTTGAATATATGCTGTAGGCTTTTGTGATCTGTGAAGATTGTGCACTTCGTACCATACAGGTAGTGTCTCCAGATCTTTAAAGCGAAAACCACTGCGCCAAGTTCTAAATCGTGTGTGGTATAGTTCTTTTCGTGTACTATCAGTTGGCGTGATGCGTAAGCAATGACCTTTTGGCGTTGCATCAACACACAACCCAATCCTTGACGCGATGCGTCGCAGTATACCACAAAATCGTCAGTACCTTCTGGTAGAGCTAAGATTGGCGCGTTACAAAGCTTATCCTTCAGTATCTGAAATGCTTCATCCTGTTTGATTCCCCAATCAAACGTCTTATCTTTCCGGGTCAGGAGCGTCAACGGTTGAGCGGTTTTCGAAAAATCCTCGATGAACCTTCGATAGTAGCCAGCCAAACCCAAGAATTGTCGAATCTCGGTTGGCGTTGTAGGCCTTTCCCAATTCTTGATTGCCTCGATCTTTGTGGGATCAACATGAATTCCATCCCCATTAACCACATGTCCAAGAAACTGGACTTCGCGTAGCCAAAACTCGCACTTGGAGAATTTGGCATGCAACTTTTCCTTCTTTAGCAGCTCCAAAATAGTTCTTAGATGCTGTTCGTGCTCAGCCTTTGTCCTTCAATAAATCAAGATATCGTCGATGAATACAATCACGAACTTGTCCAAGTATGGCTTGCAAACTCTATTCATCAAGTCCATAAAGACCGCAAGTGCGTTTGTCAAACCAAACGGCATAACTAAGAACTCGTAGTGTCCATAACGAGTTCGGAAGGCTGTTTTCGGGATACTTTCCTCCTGTATCCTTAATTGATGGTATCCAGATTGAAGATCGATCTTTGAATAATAGTTCGAGCCTTGCAGTTGATCAAACAGATCGTCGATTCTTGGCAGAGGATTCCTGTTCTTGATCGCCAGCTTGTTCAATTCTCTGTAGTTGATGTTTATTTGAAAATCATCATCCTCCTTTTTGATGGGTAACAATGGGATTACCCCAAAAAGGAATTTTTGGTCTGTTATCTTCCTTCTCCATCCGTTACCAACACTTCTCTGTCAATCCTTGCACCCCCGAAAATGTAAGTCGCTATGATGCATTGACTACGGGTGCAGTGCCTGGAATTAAATCGTCGTGAAACTCTACTTGCCTTAGAGGCGGTAATCCAGGCAAGTCTTCTGGGAAGACTTCTGGATACTCCCTTACGACAGGGATGTCTTCGATTCTTGGCTCAGCAGCCTTTTTATCCACGATGTGTGCTAGAAAAGCAACACATCTTTTCTGTAAACACTTCCTTGCTTTCAAGCAGCTGATAAATCTTAGCGGTGTGTCACGCTTCTCTCCGTGAACCACAATTGTCTCACCATCATCAGTTGGAATACGAACAGCTTTCTCGTGACATACTATCTCAGCCTTGTTTCCGGATAACCAATCCATTCCTACCACCACGTCGAAGCTTCCCAATTCGACTGGTAGTAGATCCAAAGTAAACTCACGTTCTCCCAGTTCTATCACACAGCCTCTGATTACTTCATTGGCTTCAACTAACTTTCCATTAGCTAATTCGATCGAGTAGGGGATATCTAACTTACTAGCGGTTAAACCAAGTATATTCTTAAATTCTAATGACACGAAGCCATAACCGGCACCAGCATCAAACAAAATAGGTGCAAAAGTTTTGGTTGTTAGAGAACGTACCAGAAATCACACCTGGATCCTGGCATGCCTCACAAGCTCTGATGTTGGATTTTCTCTCACGGTCTTGTTTCAACTTCAGGCATTCCCTCTTAAAATGTCCAACTTCCTTACAATGGTAGCATCCTATCATTCGGCCATTTCCTTTCCCATTTCCACCTAGAGCGTTGTTACTGTTTTCTCCTTGTATGGAACTCTTCATCCCACAACCTTCCTTGTTGTGTCCTTTCCTCCCGTACCAAGGCTTCTGACATCCACCATCACGGTGACACTTGCACTCAGCACATCTTGGTTTGGTTTCTAAGTAAATCTTATCACTGGCCTGTTTGTTAGGGCAATCTTTCTTGAAATGCCCTTTGTCCCCGCAGTCAAAGCAACCTCGAATAGATCTTTGTTCATCGTTATTCATTTGGGTATCTTCGGTAAGCTTCCTTTTGTTCTTTCCAGACGACTCTACCTGAGTTTTCTTGTCAGGGTTTGCAAGTTTTTCTAGTCTATTTGCTTCCGTAACGAGTGCCAAACCCATCTTACTTGCAACAATGGTTGTTGGTGGCGTAGATGCTGTCATCAAGCTCAAGACTTGAGGCGCCAGTTCCCAAACGAATTGTTCCAATTTCTTCAGTTCTGGTTTTACCAGGTATGGAACAATTGGTGACAGATCATGGAGTCGTTGCACGTACTCCAACACCTTCGGACCTTCCATCATTAGGCTCCGAAATTCATCTTCCCACTTCTGGGTTTCCGTGTGGGGGCAATACTTCTTATGCATCATTCCTTTCAACTCATCCCAAGTTAACGCGTATGCTGTAGTTAGGCCCATTATTCGAACCTGAAGATTCCACCATAATCGAGCTCCATCTTGAAACAACTCAGAAACGTATGGGACCTGTTGTTCTGGCGTACAGCCACTCATTCGAAAGATGGATTCCATACTTTCAATCCATTTTACAAAAGTTATGGCACCCCCAGTGCCGTCGAACTTCGGAGGCTTGTAGTTGAGGAAGTGCCAGTAGGAACAACCGTTATTTTCTGAGGTACCTTTGATTGGTTCGGAGCGTAGGGCCTCGTGCTGTGCTATAGCTGCAGCAATTATTTCTTTCAGTTCTGCCTCAGAGGTGGGCATGCGCATTTCGCGTCTTGGCGGCATCTTCTAAAAGATGTTTCACATAGGTTAGGTCATAGCAAGTGAAGTGTACGTATGCATTCAACAATACCAACACATAACATCTCATGTTATCAACAAATCAATCACATAACCTCTTATGTTATAGGATATAAACAATAGATTGAACATCGCATGTGATGAGAATACTGCGATTGTATTGCCACAATTCGAGACCACAATGTAAAGCTTACAAGTACACCACTATATCATACTACACCAATGACTTAGTAGGGGACGACCCTAGACAAGTCGTGCGATCGCTGGTCATGTTCAGGAGTCTCTGGTTCATCCATTTTCCAATTGCAGGACTCCACGTCAAGTTGCTGAATTTCTGCCTTAAAACAACATTTCTTCTCAATCGTTTCCTTGAGCTCGTCCCAGCTCAGTGCATAGGCAGCGTCTGTGCCAAGGGTCTGAACCTGAAGGTTCCATTAAGAGAGTGTGCCATCTAGAAATATCCCTGAGATGTAGGTAACACCCTGTTGGGGCGAACAGTTACTCATTCTTAGAGTGGGGTCGGTCTTTTCGGACCAACGAACAAATGCAACGGTGCCTCCGGTTCCGACAAAGTTCAAAGGCTTGCAGTTCAGGAACTGTTTATAGGTGCATCCAGTTGGAGGGTTATCTCCAGTAATGCCATTGTTGTACTTAGAGTGGAGGGCTTCATGTCGTGCATTTATCTGCGAGATGCGTTCTTGCAGCTCGTCTTCTGTCCTTAGTAACATACTGGTGCTTGTGTCACGTCTGGGTGACATTCCCTTTTTGTCGAATTAGTGTGAAGCGGTTTGGACAATGTTTCATTTGTCTATGGGGTATGTATAGCAACGTAAGCCATCATGTAATCACCCCATTTCACACGCAAATACACTCACTGTATAAGTGGGGAAATAAATTCCTGAGCCATCACATAGGCTTGTCAATTTGGCTTGTTGCTTGTAATAGAATGAACTCGAGGCTACATCGCCTAGGTCATTTGTGTTTAAGTCATTTCCTGCTGCATTGGTTATCATTAGCTTGACCTGCAGAGTCCACCAGGATTCCTGTGCACTACAAATCGTTATTACGTGGGCCCCCGTAATAATAAATTGTCTTGCACAGTTACCCCAAATTTTCTCTCATCCAAGCAGATGATCAATCAAGGAGCAACAGCCGGTGCATTGGCATGAACAGGGTCATACTTCAATGCGGGGTCAGGAGCAACGCCTGGCTCAGGGGCCACGGCTAGCTCCAAATCAAAACTTTATCTCAAAATCAGCTGGATCAACAATCACAGGGGTTACAGGATCCCCCAAGGGCTGGTCTAAATGCATGAACTCAATGTCATGGTCCGGATCAACACCAGGCGGAAAAACAGGATTGTCCTCAATATCGCGATCAAACTCAAAACTGTGTGCGGGATCCGGTGCAGCTAGCGATGCCATATCAGGGTCGGCGTCGTGTAAGTAGTGCTGCATTCCCTGTATGTGCGAATATGCGGGTGTCAGAAACTCAAATGAGTCTGGGATAGGGGAATGGTCATAAGTTTCCCCTATAGGAGCGTCCGCATGCAGTAGTCTAATACCAGTAGTAATAAGGCCCTGCCCTCGAATGGGTCCTCCTCCAGTAGATCGTTATCGTCTTCAGAGGCCTCGTTGGGAGGGCGTATCATCAACTGGATAAGCGGCAAGGGGCACAGGAGCAGGGATCACCGCCAGTGGTAAAATCCCAACAAGATGGCCATCAGTAGGCTCTGCTACGACTTCAGGCAGTGCTCAAAGGGCTGAAAGTCGTCATTGTCTGTGCCGGTAGTATCAGAAATGTACACCTCGTGCTTCGTTGAACTATGTCGTCTGATACTATGGTCATGGGGTTCGTAGTGCCCATCTTTCTAGTACTTGATGAAAGCATAACATTTGTAACACAAACACATATACGTATAATAATCAATCATATAATCAGTTAATCTCATAAGTCACCAAGTAAGGAATCACATACTTCTCCTAGTCTTACTAGCCAATTTCATCCAGTCTACAAGACTGCTCTATCCTTTACTTAAACCAAACCTCGATCCTCCAGATCGATCCTATAACAAACCAACGTGCTCGACTACCTTGATCACCTCGATCCTCCAGATCGATCCTATAACAAACCAACGTGCTCAACTATCTCGATCACCTTGATCCTCCAGATCGATCCTCAGCCCTCCAAGCTGAACTTATAATTAATAAAATGTGCTCAACATTTGTTTGTAAAAAGTGTGGATCTGGACTTAAGTGGTATGCAGAAAAATGTTTTCGTGAGAGCCCTAGTGATCATAGTCTAGACTCAAGAAAGAATCCTAGTTCGCTATGATCAGAGCTCTGATACCAAGCTGTCACACCCTGGCTTTGCGGAAGCGTGGTTAATCTTGGTGTGACTTCTTAATACCATAGCTTAACCATAACAAGCTATATGAATTAAAAACCATGCAAGTCATCCATTAAGTTTTGAAAATCAAAATACAGTACCATTGTTTTTAACCAACAACCATGACCTTGTTCAACAACATTACAAACTGAAACATAACATAAACGTGGTTTAAGGACTGTGTCTTGTCCAGGAAAGAGACACATCCCCTAAACCCTGATGACTCCATGACAAGTGCAGCGGAAAACGTTCCATACCGTGCCAGATCCGTTTAATTTCCTGAAATACATGTGAGTTGAAAAATCAACAATAATGTTGAGCGAGTTCATGTGCAAGTGAGTAAGTAAAACACTTGTAAGTATAAAAGTTTCCTGGTATGTAGCAGTGTAAGAGGACTTGTGATCACCAATGGTTTGCAAGGCCATTAGCATGTTGTGAAATGCAAGTAAGTAGACACAACCCTAGCCGATTTTTGCGTTGGGTACCAAGTCACTCCGGGTCCGTTCTGTTGGTCCTCCGAGAGGTCCGTTCTGTTGGGCCGGGAGCTGGGCTCGCTACACCCAGATAGATCTACCGCTCGAGTCCCTCGGTGTTCTAACTACCCATTCACACGATCTAAACCTCCTTACGTTATTCATACCGTGTATAATAGTACTTGTAAACAAAGTAACATGTATTCCACCCCCGCAGTTAAGAAAACTGAAAACAGTTAGAGAAAAGGGGGACATGAACTCACAGTGAAGCGTCTCTACCAAGTATCCCTGAATCAGAAAGCTGCGCGACGACCTACAAGTGCTAATTCTATTAGACGGACGGCCGTGCCTTAGCTTTATAGTTTATGTTTTTGGGAAATAGTTAGACAACTATTTCGTGTTTACTTTTTGTATATACTTGGTAGTTAAACTCCTTCCCAAGGATGGGGGATACAATACATGTGCGTAAGTTACGTTTTATCAATCCTGAGGTAATGTAATTACCCGTGTAACTTATATATTCATGGTGAAAGCGTTCGCAAAGTTTTGGAATCATTAACGCTTGTAAATATTATTTTCACTCTAAAATAATATTTATGTAATTTCTCAAAATAATCATAAACAGTGTTGTGACAAAAATAATTTATCACGTAGCATTTTATGAAAATCCCACCTCCGAATATTTAATAAATAAAGTCGTGGCGAAATTTTATATTTCGAGAATGTGTCAAAAATAGTTCTAACACTTGTTGTGTAAATAATTCTAAGTGTTAGGTTTTTAGAAAAATTTCGCCAGAGTTCCCTCTGTAACTGGAGGTGGCCACGCTTTCAAGCGTATCATTTTCTTTTATAAATTCAATCAACAATTTTCTAAACAATGTTACACTAGTCGAGTGTAAAAACAATGCATTTTTCATGACAACATAAACTTGGCGTTTCATGAAAACGCGTAGTAATTTAGTGGTGCTTTTAGTGGGTTTAGTTACCCTCCAAAAATTATGACTTTTCAAAAAGACCCGTCTTTTAACTTGGTGTGTCTTAGAAAAAAAATCATTTGTAGATGTCGGGTTCATAAGACCATCCACTCACTTAGTTTATTTATTTTTCAAGAACTCGTTTTTGTTACCAAGTTTATGTGAAACATGGAGGTGATTCTTTTATGTAAACATTAGTCACCTCCTAACTTGTTAACATAAGCTTTTAATCTTATTTAACAAGTTAAATTTTGATGTCCAACATCATCTTACTAGTAAGCATCAAAATAAATAATAACCACATCAAAACAATTTTATTTTAACAAGATTTCTTCTTATTTCATCTTCATACTAACTTTATGTTCAAGTTTGCATTTATGATTTACATCATAACATAACTATTAACCACTAAAAATATAAAATAAAAGGTGATCCAAGAGGCTTACTACTAGCTCGAGGCTAGGGACGAAACACGAGAGAAAAACGAGTGGTTAAAGACAAACGAGGGAGGTCCTTGGCAATCCGAATGCTCCACTCCTCCTAAAATGGCTCCTTGCACTATGAAATCACCTTGGATGGAAAGAATGGAAAATGGGAGGTGGTGGCGTGAGGGGAGGTTGTTCGGCAGGAGCTTGTTTTGAATGGATGAAGTTTTGATATGTGTTAAAAGTGATGAGGATATTGTTATTTATTTAGCTCGATCACTAATACCCAATGGGTATAATGCTAGTGGAAGTACAAACATTATCATATCAATATCTCAACATATCCAAGGAAGGTTGCATGGGGAAAGTAAGAAATTCAAGGAAAATATCTTGTGGGGTTAAGTTCAGCCGAAAGTTTAGCCATGTGGGGTTTTAGTGCAATATTTGGTAAATAGATAAGTAGTTTAGGGGTGTTGAGTGTAAGTTATTAGTTCACTCATCTTTCTCACAATACAAAAGTCAACTTTGCATGGGAACTTGGAATATCTTCCAAAAATATCGTATGGTGGGGGGGGGGGGGTGTTAAGTGAAAATTATTTAGTAAATAGGTGAGTAATTTAGGGGTGCCAAGTGTAAGTAGTATCATTGTAAATACTAGGGTCTCTTGTTGGTGGCACATGAGACAAATCGAAAATAGAGGAAAGGGGCAATGATGCCGTCAATTTCACATAGGGGAATGGTTTAGTTGGATTTCAACTAATTGTTAAGTAAGTAGTTAGTTAATTAGGGACTTTAAATAAAGTATTAGTGTGTAATAAATTATAACGGGTGTTAGGGTATTCGGGGACCCTAACTGGCTCAGAAAAATATAAATAGTGAAAATACTAATATTTTCATGTTCCGGGTAAAGTCCGGGTGTCCGGTTGGATAGTAATCCGTTAAAGCCTTTTGTAACGCTTTAAAGTGTCGTTATTAATATTTTTAGTGACACAATTTGTTTTCCCGACACTTTAGAAAGTGTCTAGTAATATTTTCTCATGTTCTGGCACTTTACTAGTCAGCTAGAAGCTGGTTTAATCATTAAAGTGCTGTGTTTGGTACTTAAAGTACGTTTTAGGCACATCCGAATCAGTGTATCTTATTCCTAGAGACGCGGTACCACAACCCTTATATCCCTACACTCACTACCAGTGTAGCCAAAATATTTGAGGCTCTTAACAGGCCTTAGAGGCAGTGTCTGCCTGATGCTGGTTATATCAGCATGTTTATTGTGTATCCGTTTAGTGCTACTGTGCTTTTTGTGCATCATGTTTGTCACTAGGGTTCAGCATGTAAATAATGTAGTGACAGCAAATAAAGTATGATGCAAGTATGTGCATGTATCAGTATGCAGGTAGCAGTTTATCAGCTAGTTTCAACAAGCACAGTAATTAAGCAGTAATTATTCATTAATTAAGTTGTATGGATACCTGGTTTAGTGCGGGTTGTCACAATTTTAGTGTTAAAACATGTTCTATAACCTCTACATTATCAGTTATGAGTTTATTTGCAAAAATAGCTTTCTGTTGACATTTTAATATTAAGTTTGACCCGACAATTGACCAAGTTAGAGTGATAATCAGGGGGTGCCCTTTTAAGGACTTATTACCCACATAATTACCAACTTATAGCCACTGTCAATTCGAATAATGGCTGGACCATTAGTGATTAATCACTAAGTCAAAGCTTAATTACGACGACTTTGACTTTTGGTCATTAAGCTAATAAAACTTGAACTTAAGGAGCTAAGAACACTTACAATGGTCCTTAGCATGAAATTGGAACTTAAGAAAACTTGCTTGAGCTCCAGGAAGCTCCAGAGATGAGCAAATGAACTAGCAAACAAGAAGTGCTTATATAGCTAAATATACTTCATAAGATCACTCCACACAAGTCTACAACTGATTTCTGATTATTCCAGGTGTCCCTATGCATGAAATACTGTTGGCTCAGTCCCTGGAATAGAAAACAAGGCATGCAAAGGTGGTGCAACAGGCTGACCTGCAGCTGTGCAGAGTTTTCTGCATCTGGCAGTTAGACGCGGGCTGCGTAAGACTTAACAGAAGTCTACGCGGGTCGCGTAGATGGCTAATTCCGGTAAACAGTTTGCTGACTTTGCAGTTTTGGTCCCTGGTCCATATAAACTTTATTTAAGTTCCATTTATTGAATTTTGGACCCCTATAGTTAACTTTTAAGGACCTTGGGTCATTAACTAACTCCGTTAAGCTCCCGGTTAGTTGAACGATCACCCGAAAAGTCTTATATTCGTCGAAACTCCACAAAATTAATATCCGATATTCTTGAGATCAAAATATATAATTATCACAATGTTTTTTTGGGATCGTTAAAAGGTCACTCATAGGTTACTTTCAACATGTTGACACTTTTAGCCCCTATGTTTCATAAGATCCTTATTTTAAGCACCAACGACTTCCAGTGTTCGAAAATTTATTTATTAAAGAATACGAATGTCGCGTGAGGTTAATCAGAGGCACAAGTTAGGCATGTTGACACTTTGGATCCCTTTATTCATATATTTACATCGTTTGACAATTTCAGTCCCTCCAGATCAATCTACTTCACGTTTAAAGTCCATGACATGTGTCTTTATAATATTGGTCATGATTTTACGAGGTGTTACACCCTCACCCCCTTAAAAGAAATCTCGACCTTGAGATTTACTGAAATAAATGAGGGTACTTCTGTTTCATTGTGGACTCAACCTCCCACGTATACTCGGGACCTCTACGGGCATTCCATTTAACTTTCACGATCGGCACATGCTTCCTTCGAAGCTTCTTAACCCGTCGATCCTCAATCGACAAAGGTTTTTCAACAAATTTTAAGCTCTCATCTATATGCACATCCTTATGTGACATGGCTAGCGATTCATCAGCTAGAAACTTCTTCAGATTGCAGATGTGGAACACATTATGAATTCCACTGAGCTCTTCAGGTAGGTTTAACTTGTAAGCCACTGTTCTGACACATTCGATGATCCCGAATGGTCCTATGTATCTGGGGCTTAACTTGTAAGCCACTGTTCCGACACATTCGATGATCCCGAATGGTCCTATGTATCTGGGGCTTAGCTTTCCTTTCTTGCCAAATCGCATCACCCCTTTCCAGGGTGATACCTTGAGTAGAACTTTGTCACCTACCTCGAATTTCAGAGGTTTACGCCTTTTATCTGCATAGCTTTTCTGCCTATCCCTGGCAGCTTTGAGACGATAACGTATCTGCACAATCTTATCTGTCGTCTCCAGGACTATATCAGGTCCTGTTAGTTGGACATCTCCAACTTCCGCCCAACAAACTGGCGTCCAACACTTTCTTCCATACGAAGCTTCAAAAGGTGCAGCTTGAATACTCGAATGACAGCTATTATTGTACGAAAATTCAATCAATGGAAGATGATCATCCCAACTTCCACCTAAATCAATAACACAAGCCCTTAACATATCCTCCAGCGTTTGAATTGTACGCTCGCTTTGACCATCCATCTGAGGATGATATGCAGTGCTGAAGTTTAATCGAGTGGCTAGGGATTGCTGAAAGCTTTTCCAAAAATGCGATGTATATCTCGTATCCCTATCAGAGGTGATAGACACTGGCACTCCGTGAAGAGATACAATCTCGTCCACGTACAGCTGAGCTAACTTATCTGAGCTGTGTGTTTCCTTAATAGGTAAGAAGTGGGCTGACTTAGCCAGTCTATCTACTATAACCCAAATAGTATCATTTCCTCGCTTTGTTTTTGGTAACTTAGTGATAAAATCCATAGTTACCATTTCCCACTTCCAGGTGGGAAGTTCAGGCTGTTGTAGCAAACCTGACGGCTTCTGGTGTTCTGCTTTAACTTGAGCACACGTCAGACATTTGGCCACATAAGTGGCTATAGATTTCTTTAAACCTATCCACCAATAACTTGCCTTTAAATCCTGGTACATCTTGTCACTGCCAGGATGAACAGAACACTTGGAACTATGGGCTTCTTGGAGGATAACATCCCTGTGTCCTCCATAAATTGGAACCCATATTTGTCCATTCAATCTTAGAATTCCATCCTTGCCATATGATAACTGTTCAGCAGTGACTCCTAACTTTTCATTTGGATAGTTAGCTTCTAGAACAGCTTCCTTCTGAGCGGCTAACAACCTTTCATTCAAACTGTTCTTTAATTCAATGCTCTTGGCATTGATTCTAATGGGCTTAACTCTTTCTTTCCTACTCAAGGCATCGGCGACTACATTTGCCTTGCCTGGATGATATCGGATTTCACAATCATAATCATTCAGTGTCTCCATCCGTCGACGCTGTCTCATGTTCAGATCCTTCTGGCTGAACAAGTGCAGAAGGCTCTTATGATCAGAATAGATCACACACTTGGTACCATATAAATAATGCCTCCAAAGTTTTAGTGCAAACACAACGGCACCCAATTCCAAATCATGGGTGGTGTAATTCTTTTCGTGCACCTTTAATTGTCGGGAAGCATAGGCAATGACCTTGCCTCTTTGCATGAGTACGCAACCCATTCCAGTGTGTGACGCATCACAGTATACCACAAATTCTTCAATTCCTTATAGCAATGTCAAGACAGGTGCATTGCTTAACTTCCGTTTAAGAATATCAAAGGATTCTTGTTACTGAGGACCCCAATCAAACTTGATATTCTTGCGAGTTAATGAAGTTAGAGGTGCTGCAATCATTAAGAAATTTTCAATAAAACACCTATAATATCCTGCCAGACCCAAGAAGCTGCAAATCTCCGTGGGTGTCTTCGGCTCTTGCCAATTCATGATAGCTTCAATCTTAGCGGGATCCACCTGGATACCACGCTCGCTAACCACATGTCCAAGAAATTGGACTTCTCGAAGCCAAAACTCGCATTTTGAAAACTTGGCTTAGAGCTTCTCTTGCTGAAGAAGTTTAAGAATACACCTAAGATGTTTTTCATGATCAGCCTGGTTCTTTGAATAAATAAGAATGTCATCAATGAAAACGATGACAAATTTGTCTAAGTAGGGTTTGCAAACGCGATTCATGAGATCTGTGAACGCTGCGGGTGCATTAGTGAGCCCTCACGGCATTACCAAGAACTCGTAGTGACCATATCGAGTCCTGAATGCAGTCTTGTGCACATCTTCATCTCTGACCTTCAGTTGATGGTAACCTTACCTTAAGTCAATCTTGGAGAAATAACTTGCCCCTTGCAACTGATCGAACAGATCGTTGATCCTGGGCAATGGATATCTGTTCATGATTGTAACCTTGTTTAGCTCACGATAATCGATGCATAGACGCATCGATCCATCCTTCTTCTTTACAAACAGAATCGGTGCTCCCCAAGGAGATGAACTAGGTCGAATAAAACCTTTTGCCAACAAATCATCTAACTGAGTCCTTAACTCTTTCATCTCAGTCGGTGCTAACCTGTAAGATGCTCTTACAACAGGTGCTGCTCCAGGAATAATGGCAATTCTAAACTCCACTTGCCTATCTGGTGGTAAACCAGGTAGTTCTTCAGGGAATACTTCTGGATATTCAGAAATAACAGGGATGTCTTCAACCTTGGGCTCTGGTTCATCGATAGTTACTTGTGCCATGTAAATGACACAACCCTTCTTCAAACACCTTGACGCCTTAAGCATAGACACTTGCTTAGGCAACCCATACTGCGTATCTCCTTGTATTGTAAGTGGCTCACCATACGGAGTCTTAATAACTACTTGTTTCTTGTCACAAACAATCTGGGCTTGGTTATGAGATAACCAATCCATGCCTATCACTATGTCGAAACCAGCTAGTTTCAAAGGAAGCAAAGATAACGGAAAAGAGTGGTTCCTAATGGATATAAAACATCCATCTAACACGGTTGAAGCAGTTTCTGTGGTACCACCAGCCAATTCTACTTCATATTTTATGCGTAGGTTTTAACAGCCAGGTTTAATAACTTACCAAATTTATTATCCACAAACGAATTATCTGCACCCGAATCAAATAATACCCTTGCATAAACATCATTGATAAGAAAGGTACCTGTTATCACGTTGTCATTCTGAACTACTTCTTGAGTATTCATCTGAAAGACCCGAGCATTGGTCTTTTTGCCTTCTTCAGGATTCTTTGCATACTTTGGGCAGTTGGACTTGATATACCCTTTCTCGTTACAGTTTTAACAAGTCGCATCCTTTATTTTCTTGCAATCTAACGTCTTATACTCGCTTGATTTGCAGATCCCACAAGCCCTAGGCTGCGATTGGGATTTCGATTCGAACCTGCACTTCCCCAGATGGCACTTCTTGCAGGTCTTGCACCTGGGTTTCTCACCCGTCTGTTGGCTATCCTTCTTGAACCCTAAACTCTTCTTGTAGTTAGAGTTCCCTTTATGTTTCTTATCAGAACGGTGTGAGTTCTCATCCTCATGTTTCCTCTTCCCCTCATCAGAATTCCTAAGCGATCTCTGCCTGACCGTATCGAGGGTAAGAGATAATGACAAATCAGCTACTGACCTAAAGGTAGTAGGTCTTGATGCTTTCACACTTGCTTTAATCTCTGGAGCTAAACCTCCAATAAATCGAGCTATGCGTTTTGGTTCCGGTGTAACCAAGTAAGGAACCAATCGAGACATAGTGTTGAAGCTCATGAGATATGCCTGACAATCTAAGTTCTTCATAACCAATGTCAAAAAGTCAGTCTCAATTTTCTCAACTTCATGTTGAGGACATAAATTCTCTTTGATCAAAGCAACAAACTGATCCCAAGTCAGATTATACAACGGGATATTCCCTGTAGCTTGGATTAGGGACCTCCACCAAGCTAAAGCTTCACCTTTGAACGATTATGAAACAAACTTCACAATATCATGCTCTGCACATCCACTAATATCAACCACTGTATCCATCTCATCTAGCCACGTCATGCAATCAATGGCTCCTTTTTTCCCAGTGAAATCCTTGGGTTTACAGGAGACGAAATACTTATAAGAACAGGTTTTTGCTCGTGGCTCTTTATCGAATACAATCTTCTTAGATGGGATACTATGCTGATTTAATGAGTGTTGGGAATCATCCTTCTTTGACTCGTGAGTTTTAGAAGGTTGCTTACTATGGGCCACAGAGTGAGTCTTAGGTTGTGATTTAGAATGAGGTACCGATAGGGTCTTACTCCGATTACCACTTGATTCTTTAAAATGCCTATCCATGGCCTTAGTAACGGCATTATCAATTAATGCTTGAAGTTCCGCACCAGTTACATTGATTCTGGTTGTATCATGATTTTCTAGAGGGTGACTGTTGACTTCTTCAGATTCTGCCATGTATCTTGTTTGCTACATAAAATGATGACAATGATTTATTTAGAAGTCTATAATAGAATTGTCATGTTGATGATTTATTAACCATGGTGTTAATAAACCATAATGGTTAATTTTTTTTGTTAGTCACACATACATCCAGGATTTTCAAATTAATCCTCAGTTATAATTCATTAAAATATTATAATGGCATAAAAGGCCCAGTCACAAGGACAAATTTAAATTATAAGCCATGATCTTATAGGGTCAAGGCATTAAGGTTTGAACACAGTTCATTACCTTTTCTTGGTAGGGAGTTGTAGACTACAACAGTCTTTTGTCTCAAAGGACAATAAATATGGCCCGTAGGCACTTCATCACTCATGGATGATTAAATAATAAATAAAGAAAAAGGAATTGGAAGAATCCAATATAAGGATGACTTATGTGATTTTATTGAATCACATTTTCCAGGAGTGTTAACATG
This sequence comes from Helianthus tuberosus, assembly GCA_030545235.1. NCBI lineage: Eukaryota > Viridiplantae > Streptophyta > Magnoliopsida > Asterales > Asteraceae > Helianthus > Helianthus tuberosus. The sequence continues at coordinate 20,203,499 of CM060399.1, forward strand.
TTTTCAGATGTTAACAAGGATTTGAATCTTAATAAGGAACTACCATTATGGCCCTGTCTTAAAATGACATATGGGCTAGGTTTTGCCTTTAAGATTTTGTTTAATATATAATGGCAGATCTTACAAAAGGAATGATATTTTGATTTATTTCACATTTTATATTCATGCATATAATGACAAAAATGAAATTTAAAATTAAAATTCCATTAAATTTTAAAAGGAGTACATAATTGCTCTAAATTGGACTTTTACACAAATAAACTGCCCACGCAGGGGCTAACTGAAATACAAGTCCTCGCAGGGACTAGGTACATAAATAAATGTCCACACAGGGACTTAATTAAAAATGAAAATTACAAACAAAAAAATAAGGAATTTCAGTAATCCCTTCCCTTCTTTCCCTTGATTAAATCAGCCAATCCCTTAAGCAGACCCCGACGGCTCCTACGCTCCCTCTGGACATCCCGCTCCACCTGATTCAGCCTTTGAAGAATCTCCTGCTGCTGCGGTGGTTGGACAAGTGGCGGCTGTGGCTGCTGCTACAGCTGAGGCCGGAGTGGTGGTGGGTATTGATACCCATAAGCTGGGTATCCAGTCTGGTAGGAAGCTCCGTAGGGCCCTTCAGGATGAAGAGCATTGTAGTTTGCCGCTACGAGATACGGGTCAACATCAGTGGCGTTGTAGTAATTGTAGCCAGAGTGGCCTGGCTGCTCAAAAGGGTTATACGCTGCTGCACCAGCGTAAGAAGGTATTGGGTTATCAAAACCCACATGTGGTGGTGGTGGTGCGACTGGCGCAGAGTCCACCTCAGAAACTGGGTTTGAAGGCCCTCCCATCTGCGGGTCTTCATACAGTGGCGGGTAGTGACTGGCACTGGAGGGTTGGGGGGTGCTGAAGCGGAATCCCCCTCGCACGGACATCCGTGCATTTGATCTTCTCCGCCTCGGTGGTTCTGGAGGCGGCTGCCGCTCTGGCGGCGGTGGCGGTGGTGTAACAACCTCAAAATGTGGGTCCTCAGAGGGGACCTGCTGGTGTGGTGAAGAATGGTGGGAAGGTGTAAACTCCCAGGGGTAAGTGGCCTACCTTTCTGCAAAGCTGTCTGGACCTCTGTATGGAGAACCGTCAAAAGACTATCCGTCTGAAATCTCTATGGGATGCCGGCGTCACAGTAGGTGGCTCGGCAGGTTTTGGATCTGGATCCTCATCTATATCCATAACCTGGGCTTCAGGGAAGTGGTCCTCTGGTCCCAAATGGGTTGTGGCCCATTGGTTCTTCAATGATGTTTTCCCGGTTAAACCGGCTCTGAAAGTACGGGGTCAGGTCCTGAAAGGCGCGGTGTGAACCCGACCGCTACAACGGCAAGTAGGAGTGGCGAGAATGATCGGACTCGTTTCCTTGAAGGAGCCTGAAAAAATCGTGGTACGAAGGTGAGGAGCTAAGCGAGACAGAACGCCTCGCAGGCTCTAAGTAGGTCCTCCAATCTTCTTGGGGACTAGTGCTCATCGTCACTGAAGGAGTTCGCCGGTGTGATGGCCCGGCCTCATGGCATGACTGGTGAAGATTGGGGCCTTACCGCCTCTTCCTCTTCCTCTAATACGCGGAGGCATCTTCAGGTTCCTGTCAACACAAACAAAGAAACAACAAAGGAAAACAATAAAGGACAAAATAAAAGATTAGGATTAGTCCTAAGTCCTTTGCCTAGACTCGGATGTCATTGAGATTAAACACAAAAGGCTAGTGTTTAATTCACTCAATGTTGGCTCTGATACCAACCTGTCACACCCCGATATTTCCACGTATTACCGGTGGGCCCGGTAGGGAGTATCGTGATGTAGTTGATATCATCATAGTCAATAATCACAGTTTAATGCATAGCAGAAGTCTAAAGTAATAATATTACAAACCGAATGAAAGTAACAAAAATATTATAAAACGGAATGTAAAGTGGATCCACAGGCGGATCAAAACAAAAGAGATATTGTTCAACAGATTTAAAGTGATAAAAGCTTGCAAGAGACTTTTATTTATTCACTCAGGAGTTCCAGCCCATTACGCTTAGTACCTGCGCTTAACCTTTTTGGAAAATACATCAGTTTACACAGGTAAATACAACTAACTGACACTTTTGAAAATGTTTTAAGAAAATTAATTTAAATGCACAAGGCACAAATAATCTTTTATAACTTGGGATAACTATTTAAAAATAATCTTGTAAAAGAATTATATGTTTGTTATACGTTCAGTAGCCCTGGTTAAATACCGGGTTAAAGATTAATAGACACACCACATAATATATCCCACGGCGAGTTATTCTCGAACAGGCGGGTACATTATTTTACATACGCACCGGCATGTGTATGCCTACACCCCGTGCTTAAGTCGTGGTCATTTCAATGAATGAGCCGAATATATCCAGGACATGGTCATTAACCCCCCAAAGGCTTAAAACAAACAAAACAGATTAAATGGGTTATCTCAATGATTTAACCTTCATATGATTAAAGATTTAATACCCGACCAAGCGGTATTTTATATACCGTATAAGGGAAAATAAGTTAAAAGTATTTACCTGACCAAAAATACAATTTTATCTCAGCCGTATACAATCAGCAAGTGCAAATATCTTTTACCGGGCTCCTAAATCTGGAACGAAGGTTTTAATAACCTATTAGATTCCTAACTGGTCTTAGTTAAGTTTAAACTTAGAACGGTTAGTTTTAAAGAAAGGTTTATGGTTCAAAACGCAAGATTAAGCGAAGACCGGATTAGAATGTGATTTAGACCCGACAAGTATGAAGACTTGTATAATATGGGTAAACTAAACAGATTCTGGATTTTGAGGTAAAAATGATAAGGTTTGACCCGTTTCGGTCAGTCTATGCAAACTAGTCACATTAACCGCACCGAACGCAAAAAATGCATAACGGGTAACCAAATGAGTCATGAATAGGTTCCCTAAGTTAATATGCTTAAATGTGTTATGATATCAGTAGGATACCTTCCATTATGCCCAAAACGGATTGAAAACCAATTTAAGCCCCGCAGGGGTATTTTGGTCATTTTTAAGATTATAAAAGAGGTTAAATAATAATCTGAGGTTCTGGTCTAAACTGATCAGTAAAAATATTTATTTTAGTAGGTTATATCAGTAAGATATGATATATATGTGAAATATATTATTTATGACCAAACTATGCACCGTAGGGGCATTTTGGTCATTTCACATAAGCTTTAAAGGTCAAATTTGGAAATCTGATTTCAAAACTTTTACTCACTGTTAAAGTATAAAAACTTACTTATAATATCAGTAGGTAATGGGTCTTAAACGTTAAACATAGTTTTAACCCATACTATGTGCTTAAAACGCGTAAAAGTCGGTTTTAGGCGATTTTCAGGTTATATAAGGAAAGCTGAGATTTTTATCAGTCCAGAAGGCTTAAAATATTTTATTTAACATATGAAATCAGTAGAAAAAGATTTGGTATCAAAATGTTATGTAAAACTCATTTTATTAGTAAAAATGGTATAACCGTCAATTTCCGAATCAAAGCAAGAACCCCATGTGATGATCAGTTTAAAAATTAATAAAAATCTCAAAAAATCCCAAAATATTATATTACATCAATGGGTAAAAGGTTTGGTGTCAAAATTTAGGTTTAAATGGGGTTTATACGAAAATACCGTTTAAATAAATAAAAAGCTTTCAATTTACGATATCGAGCATAACTCCTAATTTAGACCTCAAAATGATGTCAAATTTTAGGACATGTTTATAAAGCAGTAATAAAGGTTTTTGTCCTCTCACATTTTCAAAAATCTCGTTTTAATATCAAAAGGATATAATGGTCAACATTTAAGCAATTAACGGAAACATGCAAATGAATCCGATTAATAAGGAACCATGTAGTATAACCTCAGAGGGTTTTACTAACTTATATTATGGTCCTAAAGGAACCTTAAGGCATATCTAAAACTAGCTAAATCAGGTCAGAGCTGAAAGTCAAAGCAAAAGTCTTCTTTTGCGACTTTCGGTTCCGAACCGAGCCTAAACTCAGAATTGTCGGGTTGAACATGCTTAGACATGTTCTTACATTATTTACCAAGTTATTTTAGTGTTAAAACATCTTCCATAACCTCTACATTATCAGTTATTAGTTTATTTGCAAAAATAGTTTTCTGTTGACTATTTAATATTAAGTTTGACCCGACAATTGACCAAGTTAGAGCAATAATCAGGTGGTGCTCTTTTAAGGACTTATTACCCATATAATTATCAACTCATAGCCACTTTCAATTCGAATAATGGCTGGACCATTAGTGATTAATCACTAAGTCAAAGCTTAATTACGACGACTTTGACTTTTGGTCATTAAGCCAATAAAACTTGAACTTAAGGAGCTAAGAACACTTACAGTGGTCCTTAGCACGAAATTGGAACTTAAGAAAACTTGCTTGAGCTCCAGGAAGCTCCAGAGATGAGTTGAGAATAATTTCTGTGAATGAGCAAATGAACTAGCAAACAAGAAGTGCTTATATAGCCAAATATACTTCATAAGATCACTCCACACAAGTCTACAACTGATTTCTGATGATTCCAGGTGTCCCTATGCATGAAATACTGCTGGCTCAGTCTAGTCTCTAGATGGCTAATTCCGGTAAAAAGTTTGCTGACTTTGTAGTTTTGGTCCCTGGTCCATATAAACTTTATTTAAGTTCCATTTATTGCATTTTGGACCCCCATTGTTAACTTTTAAGGACCTTGGGTCATTAACTAACTCCGTTAAGCTCCCGGTTAGTTGAACGATCACCCGAAAAGTCTTGTATTCGTCGAAACTCCACAAAATTAATATCCGATATTCTTGAGATCAAAATATATAATTATCACAATGTTTTTTTTTTTTGGGATCGTTAAAAGCTCACTCAGAGGTTACTTTCAACATGTTGACACTTTTCGCCCCTATGTTTCATAAGATCCTTATTTTAAGCACCAACGACTTCCAGTGTTCGATAATTTATTTATTAAAGAATACGAACGTCGCGTGAGGTCAATCAGAGGTACAAGTTAGGCATGTTGACACTTTGGATCCCTTTATTCACATATTTACATCGTTTGACAATTTTAGTCCCTCCAGATCAATCTACTTCACGTTTAAAGTCCATGACACGTGTCTTTATAATATTGGTCGTGATTTTACGAGGTGTTACATTTTATTTATTTGTCTAATTTTTTTTCTATTTTTTAGGATTTTTTCTTAGTTTTTAAGTTTCTGCAGAACTCAGCACGGGCCGTGCCCGGTCAGACATGGGGTCGTGCCCATTATTTTCACTGGCAGTTTTTGTTTTTTGAGTCACAAAAGAGTGACCACGGGGCCGTGCTGAACTCTCTAGTAACTGGGATCCAGAAAACAGCAACTGTAACCACGACCACGGGGCCGTGGTGAGAGATCTGACCGACATTCCTTTTTGTTTTTATCACAGGACTTGGAACTCAATCGCAGGGCATGAACTCTCTATGCAGTGCATGAGCTCCAGTTCTAATAAAGACATAAAAGAACCTCAAGACGAACCCGAACGCTTTCTAAGAAAAAGATTAAAAGCCAAAAATCAAGAGAAGGTTTCGGGGGACCAACTCCCAATGGCGGATCAGCGTACCCTAATGGATTACATATGGCCCACGGTCGGTAATCTCGAAGCCGCCATCAACGCACCGAATGTCGATGCCAACAACTTCGAACTTTGGCCGCATTTGATCCAAATGGTCCAAAATTCTACAACCTTCCATGGCCTAGCTGATGAAGATCCCCATTTACATATTACCAACTTTTTGGAAATATGTGACACTTTCCGGATCAACGGAGCATGAAACGACGCCGTCCGCCTCCGAATGTTCCCATTTTCATTAAAAGACCGAGCTAAGGCTTGGCTAAACACCCTTCCAAGTGGTTCGGTAAACATATGGGATGAACTTGCGCAAAAAATTCTATATAAGTATTTTCCGTCTTCTAAAACCGCTAAATTAATGACTGAAATCAATACATATTCACAAGAGGACGGGGAATCCTTATTTGAAACTTGGGAAAGGTTCAAGGAGCTATTAAGGAAATGTCCTCATCATGGTCTCGCAGTGTGACAACAAGTATCCACTTTCTATAATGGATTATTTCCACACACGAGACAAACACTCGACTCAAGCTCCGGGGGACTCCTAGGTAATCGACGCCCAAATGAAATTTATAATAATATTGAGGAAATTGCTCAAAACAAATTTCAATGGCACATCCCCCGAGGCTCAAAATCTATTGCCTCAGGCGCCCATAAAGTAGATGAGAGCACCTCTTTACAAGCCCAAATTGAGCCCCTATCTTCAAAAATCAAAAAGTTAGAAATGGCAAAAACGGCCTCGGTTATGGCTTGTGAAGGGTGTGGTGTGCCGCATGAAAATTGGAGTTGTATGAAAGAAATGGAAAATCAAACGGAAATGGTAAACTACATTGATAATCGACCTAGGCCGTCGGGTCCCCCAACAGGTACCTACAACCAAGGATGGCGTAACCACCCTGGTTGGAGGGAGCCTGGAAATAATAGTAACCAACAAAATCAAAATCAATGACCAACTTTAAACAACAACCAAGAAATGAGTCACAAAATTTCACTCAACAACAACAAGGGGGACGGGAGAGGCTTGAAGACCTCATCACACGCCTCATCTCTGAAACTGACAGAAGGTACTCGGATCGATTCCTACAAACGGAATCCAACATTAGAAACCAACAAGCTAGTATTCAAAACATTGAAAAACAACTAAGTTAACTAGCCAAAAATTTCTCCGAGAGACCACAAGGCGCATTACCTAGCAATACCGAAACCAATCCGAAGGCGCACGTACACCTCATAACATTAAGAAACCGGACCGTAGGTCCCGAGGAAACCCCACTACCCCCGACCAACAATAATCCACCCAACCAAACCTCAAACTCGCCGTCAACCCACAAAGAAACAACTACCCCACAAAATTCCGAACCTACCAAAAACCCTCGGTACCCTACCCCGGTCGGTTACTTCGCCAAAAGACCTACGAGCAATTCACAAAATTCATAAACTTACTAAAACAATTGCATATCAATCTTCCATTTGTGGAAGTCCTCACTCAAATGCCAAAGTACTCCTCAACAAACTCCCACAAAAGAAAATTGACTCCGGAAGCTTCACCATCCCTTGCTCCATTGGGGGTTTACCCGTACAAAATGCACTAGCCGATCTTGGGGCTAGCATCAATCACATGCCTGCATCAATGTTTGACCGACTCGGACTAGGTAAAACGAGCCCCACAAAGATGAGCATACAACTCACCGATAGGTCTATCAAATACCCACAAGGTGTCGTCGAGAATCTATTGGTAAAAGTCGGAGACTTTGTCTTCCCGCCCGACTGTGTCATACTCGACATGGATGAAAACACCGAAGTTCCCCTCATTCTAGGAAGATCATTCCTTGCCACCGCTCGTTCCATGGTGGATATGAGTGACGGGAAGTTAACATTGAGGGTTGGAGACAAGGAGATGAAATTCGGGGTTGGAAAAAGAGTGGAGGATGACCCGGTCAACTACATGGATGTCATAGACTCAAGCTTGGATGACGCTCTCAAACAGTGCAACACGAGATGCGAGATATCCTGCTCGGGTAACATATGACTGACTTTGGGTCTAGCCAAGGACCCTTATAAACGTGGCACACCATGGAGGCATTCCGCGGAACTATTCGTAGTTTTTAGTTTAGTTTAACTTTTATGTTTTCTAGATTAGTCTTACTTTTCAGGAATAAATCACACTCGAAAAGATGGAATTTTCCAAAGGGACGTTAAAACTATACCCCATGCACGAAAACAGAGCCTTCCATCAATTTTTCGAACCTTACAACATGTGCAGCACGGGGCCGTGCTCAACCCAACAAGCACCGTGCCCAGTCTCTGCAGAAAAATTCCCAGTTCAAGTGACTGACCATGGGTCGTGCTCACTAAACACGCCCCGTGGCTAGCCTTCTGTTAAACTTTGATACTGGCAATCTGACCACAGGGTTGTGCCCGGACCACACGGGGCCGTGGCCAGACGCCCAGTAATAGAAAAACTTGTTTTTAAACACCTTTTATACATTCGAATCAACCTAGAAACTTATTTTTGGGACACATTGAGGACAATGTGTAATTTAAGTGTGGGGGGGGGGGGGGGATGCTAAAACCTTGAATTTTGCAAGTCCTAATAATAAGCCTTACACAAAACTCTATTGGAACCGCTAATCTACAATTCGGGAATAACAAGTTCTACAAAGGTTATATTTTTTTTTTTACAAATTTACAACCGATAGCGTCGTGATAAAAAGAACCAAATAAGAAAATTATGAAAAGGCATGACAAATCTACTTAAAATTTGATTATATATAATTGATCACATTATAAACCCATTCCTACAACAAGTGAGTTTTGAGCCTACATGCATATATCTTTAAACTAAATGCTCATTTTTCGTTACTTGTGTGAATAGCCGCTTGGTTCTTACGACTCTAGAACTTGCCAAGACGATACATTCCCGGTACTTACCAACTTGAACCAAAGTAAGTAAATGATAGAGGCATTACGACTAACCCATTTTCCTTTCAAAACCATTATTTTTCATTTTTTTTATCACCACTACCCAAAATCCACTTAGTTAACCCCTGTTAGCCTAAACCTTTTCGTTTCAAAACCCGAAAAACAAACACCTATTACCCACCAAAACCCTTTTCTTTTCAAACCCTTTTGTTTTAGTAAAAAGCTCGGTTATCTTGTGACACATGAAAAAAAAATAGAAAATGTTGCAATAACCAAACAAGTTCATCAAAGAATTCTTGTTTGAACATGCTTAGTTTGAATAAATGTCACAAAAACAAAAAGTTTTACGACAACTGACGCTTTTTACGCTTTTCGCCATTTTTACTAACCACTAACCAAAAACCACCTATCCTTAGCCCAAGCCTAACCCTTCCCCAAGTCCTCTTGATATTTACAAAGGTTTATAGTTAAAAAGGAGGAGGTTTCATCGCTTGGCAAGCATATGGTAGAAGTAAGTTCTTCGCCGGTCTCGAGTGTTTCACAAAAAAACAAAAATCGGCCGAGAGTGTTGAGTGATCTCCCGTGAGGTATGTGAGCTTGTATATAAATGGAATTTTAAAGATGCATGTTATACCCAAATAAATAATTTTTCTTATAAAATGTTCTAAATAAATCATGACGAATAGGATTGTAAATAAAATAAAAATAAAACTCAATAAAGATCTTGGATTCCCAACATATTGAAGAGTTTTGCTTGAGGATAAAACTTCTTCTCTACATCTTCCATTTAGGTGTGTAAGCCACATATTGAAGAGTTTTGCTTGAGGACAAGCAAAGATTCAAGTGTGGGGGTATTTGATGTGTGCAAAATGCAACATATAAATTATATCAAATGAGGCATAAAACTAACCCTTTTTTATTACTAATGTTGGAAAAAGCGCGTTTCTTTCTTCCTTTTGAATTTACATGACCAAACGAGCTTAAAAGAACAAAAAGGAGCAAATAAGCAGCTCAAACCAACATAAATACAAAAAGAAGGAATAAATATGGCATGTCCGACCCCTCGCCAGTATCTCCCAAAGCAAAAACAATGAAACAGAGCCTGACCACGGGGCCGTGCCCAGCCGGGCATGGGGCGTGGTCAGGAGCCTGCACAACAACACAAACCTGTAGAAGCTTCCTCGTGCACCACGGGGCCGTGCCCAGCTAAACACTGGGTGTGGTCAACTCTAAGATACACATAATCTTGATAGTACAACAAAGAGTTGACCACAGGGCGGAGCCCAGGAGACACGGGGTCGTGTGGGGCCCTCTGCTGATAATTGCAATTAATGAATGAAGAGAAGATGATGGCCACAGGCCGTGATGGCTGGACACGAGGTCGTGGCCAGGGCTCTGTTCTGGCTATAAAAGGGGGTGCTTGGTTCACTTGAAAGGCATCCTTTGGCAAACCACTACTCTCCCACTTTGCCACCACTCCACCACCACTACAACACCAACAACCACCACCATCATCCAGGACATCCGCTTAAACCAACTCTGCTGGTCTGAAGCCTATTAGTCAGTCAGTCATCCATCTTTAGAATGTGTATTAGTCTCGGGATCCAAGATTGATTGTAAGAGTTCTTTCCGATCAAAGGCCATGTTTGGCTAAGCCTCTTATATCACTTGGTGAAGACAAGTCTTTTATGTATTACTTTTGATTTTTAATCTTTCGTTACTTTTTATTTAGGTTTGTATTAATGACTTTAATAACTAGTTTCTTATGTTGAAGGTGAATTTTTTTACCATTTCTTCATGATGTCTTGAGGTTGCTTTACTGTCTATATAAAGTAAAAGATGTCATCATTCGTGTCTTTACGTTCTATATAAAGCGCGTCAACTACCTGGAAGGGGGTTAGGGGGAAGGTTTGGTAAAGTTCTTGTCTCGTTCAGTGTATAGATCCTGCGAGGACCAGGTTCAAGCTTACTAGGACCACTTTCAATACCCAACGGTATTGGATGGCGGGGGTGCAAATAGCTTGAAACCCTCATAAGTAAACTACTATTAATACTTTAAACCAACTTCTTGGGATTGTATCCTTGCTGACTAAAACCACTTAGTCGAGGGTAACGCCACCTTCAAAAGAGGGGCCTACCACTTTTCGCATTAATAACTTACTTAATTGTCTTTCAATATTCCGACCCTTTGGGATTGTATCCCTGCTGACTCAAACCACTAGGTTGAGGGTAACGCCACCTTCAAAAGAGGGACCTACTACTATAACTAAGAGAATCTCTTAAAAAGTCCGAAAGTGCAAAAATCATCAAAGGATACATTAAAGATGAGTTGGATCCAAGTGATTCTATCTTGTCTGTCTGTTTTTATTTTATTTATCTTTTCATTTTTAGCTTTATTTTTTTTGTTTCAAAACTTTTCTCAAAATTAGATCGATTAGACGTTGAGGATAAACCAATATTAAAAGCTCTTGTGTCCTTGGACGACCTCAGTATCTTACCAACACTGTACTACACTCACGATAGGTGCACTTGCCCAAGTGTGTGTTTAGTGTTAGTATAATATCGTGTTTTATAAATTTAAAACTTGACTAATGCGTAAAATGGACTTAAAATATCAATAAAAATATATCACACTTCGCACACACCAATACCAACCAACTAATCTTATGAGCGACCAATTCCTAACATAAATAATTTAAACACATTCCCTAGCACAATATAGTTTAACACCACCAAATACATTAAAACACACCAAAACAAAGAAAAATAAGATTGTTTTAAACAGAGTACAGAACAAAGCACATGGACCTGATCAATGAAGTGGATCAACGAGTGCTCACTGGTATGATGGACCCGGTGGTCCACCATAATAACCTCCCATGGTATCATAGAATGAGCTCATGTCGAAAATATCTGCCAAGCCTCCTTATGCTGGCGGATCTTGTTGCTGCTATGACAACGACTGTGGCTCCTGTTGATGCTGCTGCTGAGACGGATACTCATAAGGTGGCAGGTGATATGGGTATTAACTCTGAAAGTGTGGCTCAGAGTATTCTCTCGGCAACCACATAGAGCCACGCACTTGAGACGTAGGATGTCGCACCATACGGGGCTGAAATGGCGGCTGTTGACTGTAATCCACATAAGGTGGATTTTGCACAAAAGGCACCCCCATATAGTAATCGTTGTGTCGTCTTAATTGGTTTTCATCATAAGCCCACATGTTCAAATTCATTTCATTGCTTATGCGCATCGCCCGGTTATGTGCCATTAATTCCCTATGCTGACGCTCTCATTCTGCGTCTTGCCTCGAGCCTTGGTCGTATATCGACTATTGAAAGGTCTCCCATGTACCGTACTTAGGTGGACGCATACTCTCCACCCGTGCTTGCATATCGTCGTCGAAAATACCCCACGAATATGTCGACTTCCTTGGCTCTGACTGTATTGGCTCTTCCATCTGTCGACTCAAACCCTCACCTGTAACTACCCCATCTTCTCTTTTTCGTCGCATCAACTCGTTGCCACTACAGTCCAGATCATTCATCTCACCCCTACTTGGTTTTTCCTTCCCCCATTGTAATACCTTTAGTTTCGCCCGATCGCCAGACTTCACCTTGTGCCACAACTTTGTTTTCTTATATGAGTGGTTCTCATGTAAACATTCATCACTGATTCTATAAACAACGTGCAGCTTGCTATACGGCCGATCATAAGGTAAAAGGGCTTGGTGCATTTCCAGTAAAGCACTAATAAACCTCACATGGGGAGTTAACTTCTTTCCTTTCTGATTCCGACACCTCCAAACATTCATCAGTACCAGGTGTCGAAAGGAAACCTTCAGCTTTTCAGTCATAAGGGCATATAAATTTGGGACCTCCCACAACCTCACTGATGATCGATCCCCCATCTGTGGAACAACATTTGACATTATGAAGCCCAACAATAACCGCACCAACGGTTTTAAATGATCCCTCTTCATTTCGATTGCACCCTTGTCCAACAAAAACAACCCCGTGTGCATCATGCTCTCACTCGCCAATTTCTTTTGACGTAAAAAAATGATTCTCATCAACAAAGTTGTAAAACCTATCCCGCTTAGAATCGAACAGAGCTAATTGCCTTTGTCCTTTTCCACAATGTGGGCGAGAAAGACGAAGGTACCCTTGCGCAAGCACTTTTTCGCTTGGATACATGACATAAGCTTGAGACCTTGAGAAGGTTTCTCACCATAGACGTGTAGGGAATCACCGTTTGGAAGAGGAAGACAAATGAACTTTTCAGAACAAACAACTTCAGCATGAACTCGCCTAAGACAACCCATACCTACTATGATGTTGAAACTACCCATTTGTATAGATATGAGGTTAATCCGGAACGTGTGATCATTAAGAATCAAGGAATACTTAGAACAGAATCGACAGCGGCGGATTTACCATCATCGACTTCGACAGCAAAAGATCTTGGCAATTTAAAGCATTTATACTTAAGCAATGGTTCGAATTCTAACGATACAAAACTCTTATCGGCGCCAGTATCAAATAAACACGAAGCATAAACATGGTTTATGAGAAACGTACCAGTAAAAACATCATTTGCATTCTGAGCCTGAGCAGTGGTGAGGAGGAAGGCTCTGCCTTGAGCTAGTTGTTGAGGCTGCTGATGCTGCTGTTGCTGTTGTTGTTGCGGTGGTTGATGCTAAAGCTGGTTTTGTTGAGGACAAACATTTGCAATATGGTTAAGGTCCTCACATTTGAAGCATGCTCGCATAGGAGCAACTTGAGCTTAGTTTGGAGTAGGGTTCTGGGCTACAACGGCTTGGTTTTGATTGTTTTGGCAACCATTTCGACATCAGTCAGAAAAATGCCCAAACTTGTGACACGTGGCGCATTTACGGCATGGTACGGTGGTAGGGTGATGGTAAGAACAGGTAGGACACTGAGGATGATACCCAGTGTAGGCTCGTCGTTGTGGTTCGATGGTTAAGGTAGCGGGAGCAGATTGTAAAGGTATCGGGTTTTGTGGAGTGACAACCGTACAATTCTAGCTCGAAGCCTTCCGCATCTTGCCTCGGTTTTTCTTGGTTGATTGGGGTGGTGTGGGTTCAACGGTGGTAATGGTTTCGGCGATGGCTTGGTGCGCATTCTTCACTGAAACCTTGTCATAGGTTCCATGAAGAACACAGTTGTTGTTAAGCTTAGTGGCTATACTGTTTTGGGGCAAGCGGAGGCAACATGGTTAACCAAAGAGGGTGAAAGATAACGAATAAACTTGGCTATGGCTTTGGGGACGGTGTCAACCTGTCCAGGGCAAAGGACACTAAGTTGCTTGAAGCGGGTAATCAGACCATCAATGTCGCTACCCTTTTGCGTTAGGTTCCAAAACTCCTTCTCCAACTTTTGGAGCTCGTGAGGAGGACAAAATTGGTCATTCTCCCTTTTTTTTCGTTTAGAGATCCACCATTCGAGTGCTCTCAAACGGAATAACCCCGTTGCATTCAAGGTTCGTAGGTCATCAGGACACCCACTTTGCAAGAAGGTGAGTTCGATCGCATCGAACCAAATCATCATGGTTGTGGCACCATCCTTGCCAGTAAACTCCAGAGGTTTAAAGGCCATGAATTGCTTGAACTGGAATGTCGATTTAGGTGTCTCCACCTTCGAATCGACAGAACCGTGGGGAGAATCGGGGGGTTAGGCTGAAGCTTGCTCACGATGTCTGGTATGACCTTAGCCATCTGCTTGGCCATGAATTTCATACAGTCCTTTTTTGACATCGTGTTGGAGTTGGCGGTGGAGGTTGAATCCTTCTTTGATTTGGAGTCGGAGGTGGATTCCTTCTTTGACTTGTTCTTCTTTGTCAATTTCTTCGACATGGCGTTGGATGACATCTAAGAATCGAAAGAGAATGAAAGGATGAGACTTGATCATAAATTTAAAATAAGCTTGGCATGTATAAGCATGTAAGCATGACGTATCACGTATGGTTCACATAATTAGTATGAATTTAACAAGTATTCAACAAGTATAAACACGTATGAATGCGTAAAAGAGTATAAATTTAGTTTGTTCACGTGGATTATGATTGTTTTTTATTGCGAGAGACGTGCGAATTGCGTAAATAGTTTCAAAATGAACGAGGTACAAATATAAAATCTCATATAAATTGAATAAACATAAAAGAGAGGCTCATAAGACATGGGATTGTTTCAGGTTGAGAAACGTCGACTATTCCAAAGTGGGTCGAAAGTCCTTTTGAATTAGATAAACATTCTTTGGCCTATAGGTAAAATACTCACGTCGAGAAGTGATTAACGATATTTTACCTTTCCAGTTACTGCACATCTCTAATTGATTAAAATAGTCGGGACTTTGGCGAGATCGAAAATCGAGGAGTGGGACTAATCGACAAGATGCGGGTTTCACCCCTAACTTTGAGATTTCGTACACTAATTGTGGTTGGTACTCGCTGGGTCAAAATTTAATTTCGACACTTTGACGAGGGTCCACTAGAGTTTGAATTGGAAATTTGCCATTAAGATGTGGATCTCACTCCTAGCTTAATGGTGTAATTTCGTGCAAAATAAAGAACAAGCGGAGTGAGAGTCGTCTACCAAATTGTGGGTTTCACGCCTATTTTGGTAAACTCGTCTTGTTTGTATTACGAGTGTCTTGAAGTCTTGAAGTGTATTTGTGTAAAAATGTCTTAGGAAAGATATAATGTAAGTATTAAGACCAAAAATGAAGAGAAAGAAGCAAGAAGGAAGAATAAAAATTTCAAGATTCACAAACAGTCAATTCGTACGAACCAACAGACCCGCTTCGTACGAAGCAGCAAGCTACTTCGTACGAAGGCACAGTGTGTGGGTTCATACGAACTGAGCAGGTTCATATATAATGGTCTGTTTTGGTACTTAGAACTATTGACTAGGTCAAATCATGCAATTCTACCTAATTCCCTATAGTTATGGCTCTGATACCAATCTGTCACACCCTAACCGATGGCGGAAACATCGGAGTGAGACGAAAACGTGATTGCAAGAGACTTCATAATGCTATTAGTGACAATAATTAAGATAAACTGATTTCATTCATAATCAAAAAGTGTTACAATATTTGGAAACATAAAGTACAACAAGTTCAAGTGCAAATGACGATACAACAACAAGTACAAAATTTGATACAACATATTAAATCCTACGATTTCCAAATGTGTATCCAAGGTATCATCACTACTCCAGTTTCAACATCAGCGGCATTATCCTGTAACATGTTAAAAATACATTTCATTACAAAAATGCATTGGCGAGTATACAGATTTTTAGTATATAAGTATAAGTATAAAAGTTTAAACGAATCCACATGGCAACTTAAGTTACTCAAGATAAACATAACATGGCATGCGATAATTCTACTCAACCCTCTGTTTACACAATAAAGAATGAAATTTAACATGACCACAAGACTACGGGCGGTACGTTACTCCTATAGCGCTATACATGTTAAAGGGATGCTCGTACGAAGCTAATGACTATTGTATCACATAAGAATCACCCAAGTATACATATCAAGCATAACAAGTAGTTTCATGTATAAGTATTGTTTTGTGCATGCATAAAGAATAAAGTTTAAGTGTAAGTTTTATAGTTTAACATGTTACACCCCAAAAGGTGGTAAACGAAAAAGGGGGTTTCAAGTATACACACAGTTTTGCGTTAATTCTTGAGAAAATCCCATGAGCTTGTTGAGTTGTTTGGAAGTAGCACGGAGACACCAAGGTTACCCTATATGGCAAACGAAGGCGTGAGTTGGAGTTGGAATCGAATAAAGTTTAAGGACACAATACAAGTAAAATCAACAGTGGAAAAACATAAGTATATTCTGATTAATAGCGATGAGTACCACTGAAATCAGAATGCAAATCAGAATTTCGAACAATTCATAACAGTGGCTTCGTACGAAGCTAGAGGGTTCGTACGAAGGAACTAGTGGCTTCGTACGAAGGCACTGGTAGCTTCGTACGAAGTGTCTGTTTGTTAGTCAACCATTGTTTCTGAACTTTTAAGTATTTGTTAGTTACGTTCGGTGGTTCTGTTAGTCTGTTGTTAAAGTTAAACATATATTGAAAGTCAGAAGTATCACAGAAGTCATGCATGGATGGTATTTCACCTCGTTATTTAACACCAAAGCACAAATCAGTAGAACTGATCGGTTGGTCATGTTTTACAGTAAGGAAATTACAAGAATATAAAGATTAGTTGTGTCCATGATTAACAGCATCAGATGTATCAATAGTTGATGAAGAGAATCATTGAAAATCAATTAGAAACAGTGGCTTCGTACGAAGCTGTTGTTCTTGAGGTAAACAACTCGGTTTGCTTGAATCTGAACCTCTAATCAACTGAAATCAATTCTAATATGATTCCACAGCTATTATCATAGCTGTGAACACAGTGGGTCTTGGTTTCGGTTTGGTTAATGTTTAAAAGTTTGAAAAATGAAGGTTTTAGAATGGATAATCTACACTACGTTGGTCCTCAATCTAGTTAAGAGTTTGTATCAGCTGCCTAGGCGAGGCTGATGTACCAATGAATTTATGATACTTCCAAGTTTGATAAAAAGTTTGCAAAAATTAAAGAAAGATAGAAGAAGATGGAGAAATCCTCACTTTTGAAATGCAAGAAGTGAGCTCTTGGAGTTTCAGCAGCTTAGAGAGAGTGGAGTAGGAGTGGAAGGTTGAAAATGAAGGGAAGGGGCTGCATTTATTGGAAATAATTAGGGTATAAGAGTGAAATGGGCTAATTTGGGTTTGGGCTTACGAAGTGGGCCTTCGTACGAAGGCATTGGGCGGGCTTCGTATGAAGCTTCTGGGCCTTGGCCCAAATGTTGCAATTTCTTATGATTAGCTAATTTTAACCCATTTTAAGTATAATTATGCAATATACAAGTGTTGTGCAAGTATAAAAGAGTGTAATAACGTATTTTGCATGTAGAATGAGTATAAAGACATATAAGTTTTCATAGAATCAAGCATCAAGTATGTATAAAGTATGATCAAACACCAAGTATTTATGAATGAAGTACATCACAACTATGAAAAGGATAACATTTTTCATTATGATTCAAGTCTCAGATTACAAGGTATGAAACGAAATAAGAATACAAGAATTACAAGTTTCCATAAAAGGAAAGTACAAAGGACTTGCTAAATAAAGAAAGTTACAAAACGTGAGGCGTTACATTCAGGTTGGTAGTTTGGGTAAAGCGGAAAAGGATTATTCATTAGGTTTTGGAATGCCCTGTCGTTGGTCCACTGGTGTGCATAAAGCGTGATACATTTTTATTGATATTTTAAGCCCATTTTACACATTAATCAAGTTTTAAATTTATAAAATACGATATTCTACTAACACTAAACACACACTTGGGCAAGTGTACCCATCGTGAGTGTAGTATAGCATTGGTAAGATACCGAGGTCATCCAAGGACACAAGAGCTTTTAGTACCGTTTTATCCTCAACGTCTAATCAATCTAAAATTTTGAGAAAAGTTTTAAAATTAAAAACTAAAAATGCAAAAATAAAATATGTAGGATCGTGTAACTGACCCGAATGAGACTATCAGAGGAGTTTTACTTCGTTTTAGGTGCGGAAAACAAGAAACAAAGGTAGAAACAGCTTAATCTTCACTTTAAACACTCTTCTGATTGATATTATAACAAATACAATCAGGAAACACACCGGCAGCACTTCGGTACAATATTCTGATTCCCCTCCAAATGACAAGATAACTAGCCTATTTATAGAGTTTCTGATTCAGCTTGAAATGACAAGGTGTCATTTCGAGCGGAATCAGACATTACAACTTCGAGCGGAATCAGGATTTTATGTGATTTAGCTTGAAATAACAAGGGGTCATTTCGAGCGGAATCACCCCTAAAAATCACTATCTCGTTTTTCATGCCCTGATCAAATACATTCTATATAAGACTCGATACAAGACGTAGACGACAGATGCATGCACTAACAGACTCCCCCTCAGATGTTGACGAGTCTCACGTGTCGAGTCTTCGCATCTTCAGTCTTGATCAGTCTATGGGCTTCATTCTTTCACTCAGCATTAACAGACTCCCCTTAACAATGTACTGGCATTCCTTCAGTTCATCAGCAACATCTGCTTCAGGATCGTAGACTGGCTTACACTCTCTTCTCTTAGTCTTCAGGTAACGAAAACCTGGCTCTCTAAAACACAAGCTTGTCAGGATTGAATGACCTGGCTCTTCCGGAGGTTGTTCCAAGATCGTAACCTGGCTTTTATCCAATTCAGGTATTCTCAGGATTGATAAATCCAGCTCTTTCATAATCCTGTACAATCTCTACCTCAAAGTAAATTTTCTAAATTTAACAATTCAATGTATACACTAACATTTACTCTCCCTCAAAAATAACTCAAAAATCTTGATGAACCACTTTTTTAAAAATTTGATCAAAGCACATTTGAATTTCAAACACATACTTCTTTTCACAAAAAATGTCATCATGTTTAGCACTTGGAATTTTGAAAATCAGCTCTCCAACATCAGTTGTCGAAAATCTTTTTGACTTTTTCAAAAATTTATGCTAAAACACACCGAAAATATTTTTGGATTTTTTAAAGTAAAGAAATGCAGTAAAGAAATATTTACAGAAAATATTTTTGTGAGTTTGTGTAAGAGGATCATATCAGTTCTTGACAAGTCACAAGTGCCATTGAGCTTAGTTACACAGTAAGAATTAAACAATTCACTTAGATTGCCGATATACTAATCCACTTAAATTTTAACACAAATTTCAACTGATTCAGGATATGAGTTAGATGTTTTAACGACTTAAACTCATTCATGTGTCCCACCTCTTGAATATACTCCCATATCCGGATCCCAATATTCAGTCTTACATGTGAGTATACCACATATGATATCTGTAAGGGGTTATAAATTATGAAGAATCATGAGAGCTCAGGTCAGAACTACCGTTCAGCAGAGAGATCATGACTCGACTTTTGGTGTGTCCCCTTTAGAGGATCTTTTTTACAACAACATTGATTAGCAATTTTATTGTCTTATCATTTATGCTGAGGGCGGCGCTATGTTTCAAGCATGCGGAAAGTATTATTCAAGGACTAGGTCAGAACTTCCATTCAGCAGAAGTCCCGGAATAATACCCCAGATATCACTGAGCATAAAGACCTAGTATCTCAGAAAGAGGGACCTTTCAAACGAGATTTCAGGGGTTACCTATATATCCAAGTATTATTCGAGGAGTAGGTCAGAACTTCCATTCAGCAGAAGTCCCGGAATAATACCCCAGATATCACTGAGCATAAAGACCTAGTATCTCAGAAAGAGGGACCTTTCAAACGAGATTTCAGGGGTTACCTATATATCCAAGTAGTGTTCCCCACGAAATAAGCAAGTTTGAATTTAAGTTTATATCCCGAAAAAGCTTACTAAATGTGTAAAAACCTATCGGCATATCATCAGTGAGACCGTTTAACGCTTATTTAATCATTACATTTCTTTAGCATACTGTAACTGTCTACTGATGTACTATCATTTCCTCTTTTTATACACCAAAACTCATTTTTGAATTTTATCATGTTTATGACTTTTTCAAATTTTCTAATGTTTTTGGATTTTCTGAAGTTTTTACTCCCCCTAAAATGCAAACACATTTTAGGAAATTTGAAATCAAACTATACACCAAATTTGACAACCGATATCGAATCGCTTCAAATCGCCATCCACTTGGCATAAACAATCAGAACTCCCCCTTTCACAAAACTATTTTCTCATTATGATTTCAAAACACTTAAGTTTGTTTTAACCAAAATGATTTTTTCGGAAAATAAGTTTTATCAATTTTACCACTTGTAAGTTAGGGGTGTGGTTCATCACATTGTCTTTCAAAATACAAATTGTAAATTTGGTCCAATCAAGTTCAACCTAATGACCTTGATTAACCATTTTTAGAAAAAAACAAGTACAACTTAATGTCCTTGATTTACCACTTGTAAACATGCAACCTCTGTACCAGTTGTAAAAATACAATCATCTGTATCAAGTGTAGGAATAAAACATCTACACTAGATCATTTTACCAACTAGAATGCCGATTCCTGCTTCGCACTTACCAACCTGGAAGCTTAGGCAATCCACACTTATCCTGTAAAATTTCAACTATTTTTAAGATTCAATCACATAATCAATTACTAAGAAAGATGCCGATTCCTGATCCACGATTACTAACTTGGGATCTCCGGCAAAGTCCTGATGTTCAGGGAAAGAGAATTTCCACCCAAGTCTTATCAACCTTGGGTGTTTTCAACTCTTGTTCAGTAGGGTTATATGTTGCCTTTTTAGTTGCATAAAAATCTTTAACCCCTTTAACTTTCCGGTCAATCATTTTCCCAAAAATTTTCTTAACATTTCCATTGAAAACGTTTTCAACATCAAATTCCTTCTTATCAGAAAAGAATTGATTTGAAATCTCAATCTTACCAACTTTCTGTTTAATCTTCTCAAACTTCAGTGATGGAAATTCATCATTATCCACTGAAGATACAGACTTTACCTCTTTTACCTCACCTTGTGGCTCTTCTGACTTTGTGGAACCAGAATCATTGCCAACTTTCTCTTCAGACTTCTTAACAACCCACACTTGGTTGTTCTTGGCTTTCCTTTTGTAAAAATTCTTTTTAGAACATTCACCAACTTCATAAGTTGAATTTTCAAACATTTAAAATTTTTCGGTTGGTGGTTCAACATCAACAACTATTTCTTTTAGTTTTTCAGAAACTCCCTGTTTAGTCTTAGCATTTTTCGGACAGTTCCATGCAATGTGACCAGCTTCATTGCAATTGAAACAGGTTCGAGTCTCTTTTGGATGAAACACTCCAGTTCCATTCCTTTTCTTTTCAGCAAGAAACTCTTGGTTTGATTGTCTCCAGAACGGTTTCTTCTGTTCTTTTTCTGCACTTCCTCCTGAAACAAATTCTGTTTTTGTTTTAGAATTTCTTTCATTTTTATAATTTTCTGGTGGAATAAAACCTAAACCTTTCTTTTTGTAGCTACCATTATGGTTTGGTTTCTTTTGAAAACCAGAACCAGAATTGTAACCTTTTTTCTTGTTTAACCGTTGTTGTACTCTTGAAGTGTATTTTTTAGGTTTTTCAGTAAGATTTAAATCTTTTATTTCAGAAATATTAATTTCTGTCATTTTGAAAACCTTTTTGATCATTTCAATTCGAACACTTCTTATTGGAAACTCTTTGTCAGAATATAATTTGTCAGAATCATTTAAAGTGTATGCTACTTCAAATGTTTCATCATCCAAATTGGATTTTGATAACAAAAACTCTTTACTGTATGCCCGTTTAACCGACGACTTTGGACTGTTGACTGACGAACTTGAACCTCCAGACTCAGACTTTGACTCAGACTCCTCATCAATATCCAACACCTGATCGACCACCTTTTTTATTAACTCAGACTCATGATCAGTGTCAGACGATGTAAAAATGACGTCAATGTTTTCTGGTAATTCATCGGTTATATCAGACTTCAGTTTTATATTAACTGCTTTTTGAACTTGCTCCTCATTTGGTTTTCTAGGAGAATAACCTTCTCTGATCGGAGGCGGACACTTGTTATAGCTAACAGTCGGTTTCTTACCAGTATCCTTCTTCTTTGGCTTCTCATCATCTTTAAAGGCTTCAAAACCTTCAACAGTTTGATAAATTCTATCAATAAGATAATCAGAACTAGAATAACTCTGTAATAATCGTCTGATTCTCTCATTCTCAATCTTTTCAGTTTCAAACTCTTGCTTCCACTTTGCACTTTCTTCGATGTAGAAGTTAATAGCTTTCTGCTTCGTCATCATTGTTGCATTCATCATCGTTAAAGCCTTTTCTCTTTCAGAGTTTGTCTTTTGAAGACCAGTCACTGTTTTGTTCAAAACATCATAAGACTCCTTTACATAGTTGAGATTGAACAATAACTGTTCCTTCATTTTCTCAAACTCGGCCATCATCTCATCTTTTGCTGCACATTCTTTGCAAGTCTCCAAACACTTCAAGCAAGGCTTGATGACTTCAACAATCTTTTCAACTTCAATAATTTTCTCAACTTTAACCACTTTCTCTGCTCCAGTCACCTTTTCAGTCTCAGCAGTTTCCTCAGCAACAACTTTAACTTCTTTATTTTGAACAATCTCATCCTTTTCAGCAACACTTTCAGACTCCATTTTCTTTTGTTCTTTTGCAGCTTGTTTCCCCTTAAGCTTCTCCGATCGATATGCAAAATAAAAATGAAAACTTTCAGGAGATAGATGAGATTTTGCAACATTAGTATGTCTTTCTTCTTCATCATCACTACTGTCATCAGTTGGTGTTTGATCAAACTCAATTAACTTTTCAGCATTATCATCCGAAGAACCAGAATCAACTGGTGTTTGATCAAAAACAACTTCCTTTTCTGAACTTTCATCACTTTGTGAACTTTCATCTGATATCTGTGAACTTTCTTCAGATGCAACAGACTCTTCCTTCACATTCTTCACAGTGTCACCAATAGACTTCATCCATGTGGTAAACATATCTGGTTCTTTCAAAATCTTAGCAATGAATGCTTTGAAATCTCCTTTATCATCCACAAACATATCCCAGCTAAAACCTTCAGGCAATTTTTCATCATCTTGAAAATTCCAGTTAAAGTTCTCTTGATTTCCCAGACATGCTCTTTTTGAATCCTCAGTCACTTTTCTACCATGAGCCACTTGTGGTTCTTGCTGTTGCTGTTGACCGACTTGTTGGTAAATGGCTTTCCGGTAGTAGTCATCTTTTCCGAACGGATTCTTTACATCACTATCTTCTCTGTTCTTGCATTCCCTCTTGAAATGACCTTTCTCCCTGCATCGAAAACAAGTAACTTTAGATTTATCAAAACCCAAAGTTGAAACATGTGCATCAAGAAAGTCATTTCTTCCACTAATCAGCTTGAATTTTTCAGCTCGTCTAAGAACACTAGCTAGACACCATTTGATGTCCATAAGCTCCATCTCTTCAACTTCTATCTGATCGTAATCCTCCTTTGTAAGCATAGGATTCCTGATCCGTCCAACCACTAAACCTTCATAAGATAGCAACACGGAACCAAGTAGAGCCATGTGATCTTTTGCAACCTCTTCAGAAAAACTCTGACCATCTGGAAGATTCAATGCAATGTTGCATTGTATCACATAACCATTTCCATTTTTTTTTACTCTGAGAATGAAAGCTTGATGTAGTATCTTTTGGATTGACACTTGGATATGAAGAGAAACCACTGCTACTTTTAGAATTTTGATCAACTTTTTCAGATGAATCTCCAGCACTAAACGCAGTTTGGATTTTCGGGCTTCTTTCAACTTCTAGAACACTGCCTTTGTAGTACATTTTTACATCCTGTTGACCACTTGGACTGTTCATCCTCGCGATTTTCTGCTGTTCCAAATCTTGACCCTCAATCTTCTCGATAAACTGAGAAATCGTTAACCCATCATAAACCCCAGTGTTCTTCAAAATCATCAAGTATGTACCCCATTCCTTTTGTGGTAAAGCATCAGCTAACTTGTCTACCCACTCTTCACGATCCTTTTTTATACTAAGCATCGACATGGATCGCACTAAGTGGCAATAACGTTCAATTAGCTTCTTTGTATCTTCACCCGGTAGACTGCTGAATAGATCAAACTCTTTCTTGAGCAACGCCTTCTTGCTCTTAATCATATTTTCACTACCCTCAAACTTGACTCGAAGAGCATCCCATATTGATTTTGATGTCTTGTCATGTTGAAGCAGTATAAAGATGTCTTCTTTGATTGCTTGCTGAAGCAGACTGATCATCATTTTTTCAGCTCTATACATATCACGTTCTTGATCACTAAACTCAGATATTGCTTTCTCAACATGCCGATCAGTATGTGGTAATACATATTTCTTCAGAATGCACTCCCAAGATCTGAGATGGTTAGCTTGAACCCAGTTTTCGAATCTGTCTTTCCATCCGTAGTACTCTTCTATGCTCATCAGTTTGGGGGCTTTTGTAACGTTCCGGTCTTGTTTTCTAAGTTCATATTCTGAGCAATGGAAGCCGGAGTAGTCGGAGTAGCAAACGCGTTGTAGAAATCGTTATCCATTTTCACAAGCACGTAGTTCAAAGACAAATGTTTCAAGCGAAATAACCAGTTTTAACAGTAAACCCACTCAAGCGAAATCACCAACTATGCAGCTTGGAGCGAAATCACAACTTTGCAACTTGGAGCTGAATCAGACTTTTGCAATTTGGAGTGGAATCAGACTTTTGCAATTTGGAGCGGAATCAGATCAATTGCAACTTGGAGCGGAATCAGACCAATCTTTGGAGCGGAATCAGACAATCTCAAGCTGAATCAGTGTATTTTCGAGCGGAATCAGACCAACTGAAGCTAATCTGGAGCGGAATCAGGAACTTGTCAGTTCGAGCTGAATCACTTCGGACATCTTTTTCAGTCACTTTTAGTCTGAATTTTTCTATGAAACTTTCAAGGGTTTGTCAATAGGTAATTTTACACATCTGTGAAAAATTGGACAGATTTTGACCGTGAAAACTTGTTGAACTGATGAAAGAAGGCGTAGAAGATAGAAAATGCAACAAAAATCAGCTGTAATCTGCATAACTCCTCCTCCTGAGCTCTGATAAAAATTGTAGGATCATGTAACTGACCCGAATGAGTCTATCAGAGGAGTTTTACTTCGTTTCAGGTGCGGAAAACAAGAAACAAAGGTAGAAACAGCTTAATCTTCACTTTAAACACTCTTCTGATTGATATTATAACAAATACAATCAGGAAACACACCGGCAGCACTTCGGTACAATATTCTGATTCCCCTCCAAATGACAAGATAACTAGCCTATTTATAGAGTTTCTGATTCAGCTTGAAATGACAAGGTGTCATTTCGAGCGGAATCAGACATTACAACTTCGAGCGGAATTAGGATTTTATGTGATTTAGCTTGAAATGACAAGGTGTCATTTCGAGCGGAATCACCCCTAAAAATCACTATCTCGTTTTTCATGCCCTGATCTAATACATTCTATACAAGACTCGATACAAGACGTAGACGACAGATGCATGCACTAACAAAATAAAATAAAAACAGATAGACAAGATAAATCACTTGGATCCGACTCATCTTTAATGTATCCTTTGATAATTTTTGCACTTTCGTACTTTTTAAGAGATTATCTTAGTTATAGTAGCAGATCCCTCTTTTTAAGGTGATGTTACCCTCAACCCAGTGGTTTGAGTCAGCAGGGATACAATCCCAAAGGGTCAGAATATTGAAAGACAATTAAGTTAGTTACTAATGCGAAAAGTGGTAGGCCCCTCTTTTGAAGGTGACGGGCTCATTGTCCACATCCTCTTGCGGGGGAGGTCTTAGAATGCAACAATTTTAAACCATGAAGAAGTTCTATCATAGATGTTTTCATGACAAGGACAACAAAAACCCAAAAAATGATTTTTTCGGTTGACTAAGGCTCTTAGAACTTCTACCCGGAGGGTGCTCCTCAAATATCTTTAAGCCAATCCTCTATCTCCCACGGGAGAAGGAAGGCGAGCTCATTGTCCACATCCTCTTGCGGGGGAGGTGCGACATCCACCGGAACCTCGTGTAATGCATCTAGGGGAAGCTCCGGAGGAATGTCATCCCATCTGGTTGGGTTGACAACTTCTTGCACTAAGTTCCAATCTTCTTATGGGAAGATTGGTTCCATAGGTGGCATTACAAGAATGTTCAACCTTTGGTGCAAAAAGTTAATTTCTTGAAAGCTACTCTCCAGCCCCATCGTCAAATAGTTGATACGGTCAATGAGAACCTCTTCTCATGGATGTCATCTCATCAAGTGCTTCCCTTAGTGCACACACGTATCAGACAAGGGTAGCTTCTATCGACGACCTTCTCCCACTTCGACTGTTTCTTGAGTGAGCTGAAGATGTTTCACTGTTTTGGCTTAACATTCTAAGAAAACTAGTCAAACATTTCAAAAGAATGAAACTGTAACTCCAGCCACGGCCCCGTGGTCATAACTCTGCAGATTTTTGAACCAAAGAATTTCATTGTTTTAAATTATTTTTCTGAATTTCAAACAACTTATTTTTAATAAGATTCCTTGGTTAAAAACCTTGCAAATACCACAATAAAGCTTGAAGCTATGGATGTTTCAAGCTTTAATGGAGTTTGTGGAGTTTTGGAGAAAAAGGTAACTGACAAAAGTGAAAAAGACAAGATGGTTGTTGAGAAACCTTCTTTGGAATATACCTTTTAAGGTATGTGTGAAGATCCCAGCAAATCTTGGTCTTTGGAATGGGTCCAAATGTGCAGGAATCATGCTGACTTTATAGAAAATGACAGCACGATGACCACGGCCCCGTGTCGGTTGGACACGGCCCCGTGGTCAGACAAGACTCTGACACATTTTGTCTGTATTTTGAGCACGAGGCATGTTGGCCTGGACACGACCCCGTGGTCAATTTTGTGGTGGGCACGGGGTGTGTTGACCTGGACACGGCCCCGTGGCTAGAGTGTTTTATGAAGTTGCGTCTTATTTTAAGGTTTTTATTCGGATCAGGCGGTTCCTTATTGGAGGGAACAACACTGAAGTGCCTAAGGTACCTTAATAGCTCTTTATTTAAACAAGAACGCAAGAGGTTTTCGGAAAGGGTAAAACCTAAACTAAATACCGGTGGGCGAAACCAACCTTTATTCCCCTTATCCGGACACTTGTTAAAGAAGGTATATGTCGAATCGCTCAGGTCTATGAGCGCATCGGTGGGGACCGATGGAGAGTCCTTCATGGCAAAATTGACACAGGGACGACTATCGCTCATGTTTTCACAAGAGGTTGAGGTGCTTTCGGTAACGTCAATATTGGTAGAATCCGAATGTGATCTCAACAATTCTCCTCTATCGTTGTCTTGGGATGAATGACTTGTTTTCATCTCAAGCTCTAATTATTTTAATTTTAGGAGAATTATTTCTTCGAGTTGACATAATTCTTCGGAAGTTACGTCGTCTGAAAGAGGTGGTTGAGGGCATTCAGGCGAGAGATAGTGATTGTTTTTACTTTCGCCCATCTTAAGGTTATTACAGGAAAACGATGGATCTAAATAGTGGGGAGTGAAATTTAGAAAGTAACATTCTAAATCTTTATGGAATCGACCACATATTTGACACCACTCACCGTAAGAGGAGCGAAAGTAAAAATAATCAAGATCACTCATATTTCTGTCAGAAATTACCAACCGTCGGGATCTTATGGTTCTGTTTTCAGCAACTGGAGGTTGGACATGGGGGCATGTTCAGTGGGCACGACCCCGTGGTCAGCTATTGTCTGACTTAAAACAGGATTGCCAGTAACAATGATTGGACATGGTCCCGTGTCTAGCTGAGCACGGCCCGTGCTGAAGTCCGCAGAAACTGAAAAATTTAAGAAAAAATCCTAAAAAAATAGAAAAATAAGTAAAAATAATTAGGCCATTGATTTTAAACTTTCTTAAAATTCTCGTGTCCCCGGCAGCGGCGCCAAAAACTTGGTGTGCTTAAAGCTTGATATATTTTGATTAATATTTTAAGCTCAATTTACACATTAATCAAGTTTTAAATTTATAAAATACGATCTTCTACTAACACTAAACACACACTTGGCCAAGTGCACCCATCGTGAGCGTAGTATAGCCTTGGTAAGATACCGAGGTCGTCCAAGGACACAAGAGCTTTTAGTACCGGTTTATCCTTAACATCTAATCAATCTAAAATTTTGAGAGAAGTTTTAAAGCTAAAAATGAAAAATTAAAATAAAATAAAAACAAATATACTGTTGATCCAGGAACCGGCGAGTTTGACAGAGCTTCGGTCCAGACGCGACGTGTTCAGTTCGTAATTATTACTAAGAAAGATGGTATGTTGGATCGGATGGCCATCTAATCGGATGGTCATTCGATTGAAAGCAGTTAAACCTTCAATGAGCCTTCAAGCAAGATAGTGATATGGATCGGATGGCCATCCGATCGGATTGTCATCCATTGAAAAGTGTCTGATCATCCAAGCATCCAATAAGGCATGGGTCGGATGGTCATCCGATCGGATATGTTCTATCAGCTCAAGAACACTCCAAATCACGTTATTTCGATCCAGAATCTTTATTTGTGTGAATTTCATGATGAAACTGCAGATGATTGTGCGTGAATCAACTCCGAACAGAATAATGTCTTCAATTCAAAAATCCATCGGTGAATTGACCTTTATTTTGATAATTTTCTCTGTTTAATGTCAAAACTCCAGTTAAACCCAAAATTGACGAGCTTTGGGTGATTTAAGCGACTGTTAGAACGATTAAATCAGTACCGTAGCTCTGATACCACTGCTGATCCAGGAACCAGCTAGTTTGATGGAGCTTCGGTCCAGACGCGACGTGTTTGGTTCGTAATTATTACTAAGAAAGGAGTAGAAAATAGATACGACACCGAGCAATCAATTTCAATCTGGTCTCTATTGATTATTCAACGTTACAACATCACGAGACCAGTTGGTCAGCATGTCCCCTCTGGGATCCAAAAGCTTGTCCAAATGGGAACCCCAAGTCCCTATTTATAGACAACTACCTATGTGTCCATCCGTCCGGATTGCCATCCGTCCGGATGGACCTTTACATTATTAAAACCGTGTCTAACTTTCTCTATGCTATACAATATTCAACACACGCTTTATCTAGCTATTCGCACAGTGGCAGACGTACGAAATATGCACCAACAGATTCCCCCTCGGCTATCACTGTCGAATCGTCTTAAAACTTTGAGAACCTTGAGCCGTGTTTGAATATTCTGTAATCTTTAACTTTTCTGCAACTTCAATCAGGTATCTTGAAATCTGGCTATCCAAATTCCCCCTTGATTGATGATTCGGGTTTGCTTTTGCTAAAGTAAAGCACGAATTCCCCCTGGAATGAATCTTCAGGTCTTTTGCCCAGTTCACGACTCTCCTCTGATTTGCAAAACTGCAACCTTCATGAACAATCACTAACTTGAAACTAATCAATGTAGCATCCTCTGTTTCAACTTTAACTGTATGCGAGCTCAGTTTTTGATATATCATGTAAGCACCACGATCTTCGCATTCCGCCTGCTCGATCTAAGAATGTACAAAAACTTAACTAGCAAATGATAGAAACTTTAAACACCCCACTGGTTAACTTCAAATAAGTGATTCCACCTGATGATATCCCGTTCACTGTGATCCACGTTAACGCACCATAAGAATGACAGATCCGTGTAAACTGTATTCTCCACAATCAGCAAATCTTCATCGGAAAACAAATCATCTGGTAATGTAATCAGATCTCTGAAGCATTCGTCCACAATCAGATTCATCTCCTCGGATAATCTAGATCTCAGAAGCTATCATCCACGATCACTCTCAGATCTCCGATGCTTTCGTCCACGATCAGATATCAACACCTTGGATCATCTTGATCTCGGAAGCTTTCACCCACGATCAGATTCACATTCCCCCTGACAATCTGAAGTCGAAACTACCCGAATACTGTTGCAGCGTCACGAACTTCAAAAATGCTGGAACATCTGAAAAGATTTTTATTCCACCTCATTTTTGCAAATTCTGACGTCTCTTTTACTGAATTCCCCCTCAAACTAAATTTAATTTTCTCTTCTTCTCCGAAAAACTTGACCAAACTAGAATATCACAATATTCGCCATCATTGTCAGTTTTTCGTCTTTGCGGATTATTAACATTTTAGCCCATAAATAGTCAGATACAACATAATACAACAGTTCTGTACTGGTATCCTGACTACCCCACAATTTTCCACAATCCTGACTATTGTAGAAATGCAATATGACAAAAACATTTATATATAGGATGTACCAGCGGCGTATCCACCATGTCTTCATCACACCACACTCTATTTCACACTTCTATGATTGCATCATCAAATATGTTCACTGAAGCCCCCGACGGTGTCCCCGAACAACCCAGATTAGATGTTAAAAACCCAAAAAAATTTTCAATCACCAAATTTTTTTATGGAGATTCTCCTCGTCGTTGCGATCAAAAAATGCCTTTTTTTAAGCATTTGATCATCTGGACGAATGGCATGTTGACGAATGGTCGTCCGATCGGATGGTCATTCGATTGAAGGACAAAATGAACAAGATGGTATGTTGGATTGGATGGCCATCAAGTCGGATGGCCATCCAGTCGGATGGCCATCCGGTCGGATGGTCATCCGATCGAATGGTCATTCGATTGAAAGTAGTTAAACCTTCAATAAGCCTTCAAGTAAGATAGTGATATGGATCGGATGGCCATCCAATCGGATTGTCATCCATTGAAAAGTATCTGATCATCCAAGCATCCAATAAGGCATGGGTCAGATGGTCATCCGATCGGATGGTCATTCGATCGGATATGTTCTATCAGCTCAAGAACACTCCAAATCACGTTATTTCGATCCAGAATCTTTATTAGTGTGAATTTCATGATGAAACTTCACAGGATTGTACGCGAATCAATTCCGAACAGAATAATGCCTTCAATTCCAAAATCCATCGGTGAATTAACCTTTATTTTGATAATTTTCTCTGTTTAATGTCAAAGCTCCCGTTTAACCCAAAATTGATGAGCTTTGGGTGATTTAACCGACTGTTAGATTGATTAAATTAGTACCGTAGCTCTGATACCATTGTAGATCCAGGAACCGACGAGTTTGACGGAGCTTCGGTCCAGACGCGACGAATTCGGTTCATAATTATTACCAAGTGATGTGTGTAAAATGCAACATATAAATTACATCAAATAAGGCATAAAACTAACCATTTTTTAGTACTAATGTTGGAAAAAAATGTGATTTTGTCTTCCTTTTTTATTTTCAGGATTAAATAAGCGCAAACGAACAAAAGAAGCAAAAATGCTGCTAAATCTAACACAAATACAAGAAAAGGAATAAACGTGGCACGCCCGACCCCTCGACAACATCTTTCCAAGCAAAAACAAGACATCAGAAGGTTGAACACGCCCCGTGCCTAGCGGACACGGGGCGTGCCCATGTGTCTGCAGAAAAGACAAAATTGTAGAAGCTTCTATTTCCCAACACAGGGGCGTGCCCAGCTCCACACGGCCTTGGTAAACGCTAAGATTTGCAGAATCCAAGCAAATCTTGATAGTACAGATACGCTTCTGCACACGGGGCCGTGCCCAGCGGACACGGGGGCGTGGTCAACTAATGCAGACAAACTGCAATTAATGAAGAAAGAGAAAATGGATGGACACGGGGCCATGTCCGGGCTTCTGTGCAGGCTATAAACAGAGGTGCTTGGTTCACTTCAAAGGCATTCCTTGGCAAACCACCTCTCTCCCACTTCACCCACACTCCACCACCATCATAGCACCCACATCCACCACCATCATCCATCATCCATCATAGAGTGTGTGTAGTAGTCTCAGGATCCAAGATTGATAGTAAGTGTTCTTGACAATCAAAGGCCATGTTTGCCTAAGTCTCTTACATCACTTGGTGAAGACAAGCATTTAGTGTAATACTTTTGTTTTTTAATCTTTTCGCACTTTTTATTTGGTACTGTATTAATGATTTTAAAAACTAGTTTCTTATGTTGAAGGTGAAACTTCCTTATCATTTGTCCGTGGTGTCTTGGCGTTATTTTATTGTCCATATAAAATAAAAGATTTACACCATTCATATCTCTACGGTCTATATAGAGATATGTTGGCTACCTTGTCGGGGGTTAAGGGAATGGTTTGGTAAGGTTCTTGCCTTGTTCAGTGTATAGATCCTGCAAGGATCTGGGTCAAGCTTAATAGGACCTCCTTCAATACCCACTGGTATTGGATGGCGGGGGTGCGAATAGCTTGATCCCCTCATATGTAAACTACTATTAATACATTAACCCGGCTACTTGGGATTGTATCCCTGCTGACTCAAACCACTTAGCCCGGGGGTAACGTCACCTTCAAAAGAGGGCCTACCATATTACGCATTAATAACTTAATTAATTTTCTTTCAATAATCCAACCCTTTAGGATTGTATCTTTGCTGACTCAAATTATTGGGTTGAGGGTAACGTCACCTTCAAAAGAGGGGCCTACTACTATAACTTAGATAATCTCTTAAAAAGTGCAAAAGTGCGGAAAACATCAAAGGTTACACTAAAGGCGAGTCGGATCCAAGTGATACATCTTGTCTATCTGTTTTTATTTTATTCATTTTCAGCATTTTTAGTTTTTATTTTCATGTTAAAACCTTTTTCTAAAATTTTGATTTGATTAGACGTTGAGGATAAACCGGTATTAAAAGCTCTTGTGTCCTTGGACGACCTCGGTATCTTACCAACACTATACTACGCTCAGGATCGGTGCACTTGCCCATATGTGTGTTTAGTGTTAGTAGAATATCGTGTTTTATAAATTTAAAACTTGACTAACGTGTTAAAAAGGCTAAAATTATACATAAAAATGTATAACACACCGCACACATCAAGTTTTTGGCGCCGTTGCCGGGGACACAAGGATTTTATGAAAGTGAGGAATCAACGGCCTAATCGTTTTTCTTATTTTTCTGTTTTTTTAGGATTTTTCTTAAATTTTCAGCTTCTGCAGAGCTCAGCACGGGCCGTGCCTGCTGAACACGTCCCGTGCCCAATCTTTGGTACTGGCAATCCTGTTTTAAGTCAGACAGTAGCTGAACACGGGGCCGTGCCCAATAAACACGCCCCATGCCCAAGTATCAGATACTGAAAACAGAACCGTAAGATCCCGATGGTTGGTAAATTATGAGTCAAACATGAGCGATACTGATTTTTTTTTACTACCGCTCCTCTTATGGTACGTGGTGTCAAATATGTGGTGGAACTCACGAAGACTTAAAATGCTTTTTTTTTTGAATTACACTCCCCACTATATAGACCCATTGTTTTCCTGTAGCCGTAAGAGGGGCGAGAATAAATATAATCCCTATCTCCCCCTAGAATGCTCTCAATCATCTATTTTAAATGAAATGATTCTTGAAGAATTTTTTCAAATGGAAGATCTAATTCTTAATTGGATAAAAGAACTTGAGATGGATATATTTAATTTATCTCAAGACGACGATCAAGAAGAATTAGTGAGATCGCATTCGGATAAAAACAACTTCGTTGTTCCCAAAATCACCTCTAACTCTTGCGAAGACTTGAGCGATAGTCGTCCCTGTGTCGATTGTGCCGTGAAGGACTCCCCATCGACTTCCGTCGATGCATACATAGACCTGAGCGATTCGACATACACTTTCTTTAACGAGAGCCCGGATAAGGGTTGGACTTGTCCACCTACATATAGCATAGGAATCACCCTTTCTGATAACCTCTTACGTTCTCGTCCTAAACTAGGGCAATTAAGGTATCTCAGGCACTTCGGTGTTGTTCCATCCAGTAAGGAACCGCCCGATCCGGATAAATTCCTTAAAAATAGACAAAACTTCATAAACAACTTCTAGACATGGGGCCGTGTCCAGGTCAGCACGCTCCGTGTCCACCAAAAGATTCTCGTCTGACTTTTGGGCAGAATACGGACAAAAAGTGTTAGAATCTAGACTGCACACGGGGCCGTGTCTAGCGTGCTGTCGTTTTCTATAAATGTAACAAGATTCCTGCACATTTGGACCATTCCAAAGACAGAGATTTGGTGGGATCTTCACACATACCATACTAGGTATATTCTAAAGAAGGTTCTCAACAATCATCTTGTCTTTTCTACTTTTGTCTATTGTCTATTGTCTTCTTCTTCATTTTTCCCTCAACACCTCCATTAGAGCTTGAAATCACCATAGTTTTAAGCTTTATTGTGATATTTGTTAGATTTTTCTTCAAGGAATCTTGTTAAAAATAAGTTTTACAACACTGTTTTAAGTTATTTCTGCTTAAAAATGCTTCAAAAGTCAGAAAAATAATTTAAAGCTCCAAGATTCCTTGTCCCAAAAATCTGCAGAAAGGTGAACACGGGGCCGTGCTCAGTAAGCACGGGGCTGTGTCCGAGGTTCGTTTGCACTAAAATGAACTCTTTTCGATTTGATTTCTTAGAATGGCGAGCAGAAACAGCGGAACATCGTCGTCACACTCCAGGAACAACCGTCAAGGGTGAAGGTCAACGGTAGAAGATTCCCTCGTTAACTATGTCTATGCCTTGAGAGAGGCCATAGATGAAATGACGGGGGTTGAGGAAGCTCTGGTCGACCGTATCAATCATTTATCGGTGGGTCTAGAAGGGTGTCTTAGGGAGGTCAACCTTTTGCACCAAAGGTTGAATATCCTCGCTTATCCTCCTTTGGTACCAATCATTACACAAAGGGCATGGAATGTGGTACCGGAAGTTTTCATATCGGCCGAGTGGTACGCCATGCACACGGAACCCCCTCGAGACATACTGCAAGGGGTCCCGGTTGCCGTCGCTCCTCCAACACAAGATGTTGTGGAAAATGAGCCCGGTTTCTTCCTCCCGATAGAAATAGAGGAGTGGCTCAACAACATCTAGGAGACACCTCTCGGTTCCAAGTTCTACAACACCTTTAAAATACCGGGAAGCTATTTTCGGACTTTTGTTATTCCTACAATAAGGGTAGAACTCCTTAGGATGATTTCATGTATCACTTGACCTAACTATCTTAGGAACTTTCTTTTTAACTTTCTATTTTGCTTTATTTTTCTAGGGCCTTATGTAATCTCTCTATTTAATGAATGATGTTTTCAAAATTAATTGGTGTTTGGATGATGTTGTAATGGGTAAAACACACTCGAGATGGTGAAGGATACTAAGGGAGACTTGAACCAACACCCCATGCACAAAAACAGAGCCTCCCGACAAATTTTTCTTCATTACAGCAAGTTCAGCACGGGCCGTGCTCAGCCAACACGCCCCGTGCTCAAAGATCTGCAGAAAAACGCCCAGTTCAGGTAACTGGAAACAGAACACGCCCCCGTGCCTAGCCTTCTGTTACTTTCTGTTACTGGCAATCTAAACACGGGGCCGTGCCCGGTCACCACAGCCCGTGTCCAGATGCCCAGTAACATTAATTTTGTTTTTAACACACCTTTTACACATTCAATCAACCTAAAAACTTATTTTTGGGACACATTGAGGACAATGTGTAATTTAAGTGTGGGGGGATGCTAAAACCTTGAATTTTGCAAGTCCTAATTACGAGCCTTACACAAAACTCTATTGGAACCGCTAAACATCCCAAATTTTTTCAAAAACTTTTCATTTTTTTTACTTGTCATGGTTTAAATTGGGAATAACAAGTTCTAAAAAGGTTATATTTTTACGAATTTACAACCGATAGCGTTGTGATAAAAAGAACCAACATAAGAAATTATGAAACGGCATGACAAATCTAGTTAAAATTTGATTATATATACTTGATCACATTAAAAAATCATTCCCACAAAAAGTGAGTTTTGAGCCTTTAATTGAGCATACAAATACACATCTTTAAACCAAATGCTCATTTTTCGTTTCTTGTGTGAATAGCCTCTTGGTTTCTTATGACTTTAGAACTTGCCATGACGATACATTCCCGGTCCTTACCAAGTTAAACCCAAGTAAGTAAATGATGAAGGCATTAGGACTAACCTTTTTTTTTTCTTTCAACACCATTATTTTCTTTTTTTTTACCACCTACCCAAAATCCCCCCTAGTTAACCCCTTTGAGCCTAAACCTTTTCATTTCTTAACCCACAAAACAAACACCCTTTACCCACCAAAACCCCTTTTTCATTTTAACCTTTTATTTTAGTAAAAAGCTCGGTTTTCATGTGACATTCCTTATCAATATTTTTTTTTTGATGAAGCCTAACAATAAACAAACAAGTTCACCAAAAGAAACTTTGTTTGAAAAATGCTTCGTTTGAATAAAAAGTCACAAAAATAAAAAGTTTTACGAAAACCGATGTTTTTTACGCCTTTCGCCCTTTTCTACTAACCACTAACCCAAAACCACCTACCTTTAACCCAAGCCTAACCCTTCCCCAAGTCCTCTTGATATTTACAAAGGTCTATAGTTAAAAAGGAGGAGGATTGATTGCTTGGCAAGCTTATGGTAGAAGTAAGTTCCATGCCGGTCTAGAGTGTTTCACAAAAATACATCTTCGGCCGAGTGTTGAGTGATCTCCCGTGAGGTATGTGAACTTGTATATAAATGGAATTTTAAAGAGGCATGTTATGCCCAAATAAGTAATTTCTCTTATGTAATGTTCTAAATAAATCACAACGAATAGGATTGTAAATAACATAAAAATAAAACTTAATAAAGATCTTGGAATCCCGACACTCAAGACAAGCCCAAAACCTTCTCTTCTACCCATTCCATTTGGGTGTGTAAGCCACATTAAAAAGAGTTTTGCTTGAGGACAAGCAAAGATTCAAGTGTGGGGGTATTTGATGTGTGTAAAATGCAACATATAAATTACATCAAATAAGGCATAAAACTAACCTTTTTTTAGTACTAATGTTGGAAAAAGTGTGCTTTTGTCTTCCTTTTGTATATTCAGGATTAAATAAGCGCAAACGAACAAAAGAAGCAAAAATACAGCTAAATCTAACACAAATTTCAAGAAATGGAATAAACGAGGCATGCCCGACCCCTCGACAGCATCTTCCCAAGCAAAAACAAGACATCAGAAGGCTGAACACGCCCGGTGCCTAGCGGACACGGGGGTATGCCTAAGTGTCTGCATAAAAGACAACGTTGTAGAAGCTTTTATTTCCCAACACGGGGGCGTACCCAGCTCCACACGGCCATGGTCAACGCTAAGAATCGTAGAATCCAAGCAAATCTTGATAGTACAGATACGCTTCTGCACACGGGGCCGTGCCCAGTGGACACGGGGGCGTGGTCAACTAATGCAGACACACTGCAATTAATGAAGAAAGAGAAAATGGATGGACACGGGGCCGTGTCCGGGCTTCTGTGCAGGCTATAAATAGAGGTGCTTGGTTCACTTCAAAGGCATCCCTTGGCAAACCACCTCTCTCCCACTTCACCCACATTCCACCACCATCACAACACCTACATCCACCACCATCATCCATCATCCATCATAGAGTATGTGTAGTAGTCTCGGGATCCAAGATTGATAGTAAGAGTTCTTGACAATCAAAGGCCATGTTTGCCTAAGTCTCTTACATCACTTGGTGAAGACAAGCATTTAGTGTAATACTTTTGTTTTTTAATCTTTTCGCACTTTTTATTTGGTTCTATATTAATGACTTTAACAACTAGTTTCTTATGTTGAAGGTGAAACTTTCTTATCATTTGTCCGTGGTGTCTTGGCTTTATTTTGCTGTCTATATAAAATAAAAGATTTACACCATTCATATCTCTCGGTCTATATAGAGATATGTTGGCTACCTGGTCGGGGTTAAGGGAATGGTTTGGTAAGGTTCTTGCCTTGTTCAGTGTATAGATACTAGGACCTCCTTCAATACCCACTAGTATTGGATGGCGGGGGTGCGAATGGCTTGATCCCCTCATATGTAAACTACTATTAATACATTAACCCGGCTACTTGGGATTATTTCCCTGCTGACTCAAACCACTTAGCCGAGTGTAACGTCACCTTCAAAAGAGGGGCCTACCATATTACGCATTAATAACTTAATTAATTGTCTTTCAATAATCCAACCCTTTAGGATTGTACCCTTGCTGACTCAAACTACTGGGTTGAGGGTAACGTCACCTTCAACAGAGGGGCCTACTACTATAACTAAGATAATCTCTTAAAAAGTGCAAAAGTGCGGAAAACATCAAAGGTTACACTAAAGGCGAGTCGGATCCAAGTGATACATCTTGTCTATCTGTTTTTATTTTATTTATTTTCAGTATTTTTTGTTTTTATTTTCATGTTAAAACCTTTTTTCTAAAATTTTGATTTGATTAGACGTTGAGGATAAATCGGTATTAAAAGCTCTTGTGTCATTGGACGACCTCGGTATCTTACCAACACTATACTACGCTCACGATAGGTGCACTTGCCCATATGTGTGTGTAGTGTTAGTAGAATATCGTGTTTTATAAATTTAAAACTTGACTAAAGTGTTAAAAAGGGCTAAAAATATACATAAAAACGTATAACACACCGCACACATCACTAAGAAAGCAGTAGAAAATAGATACGACACCGAGCAATCAATTTCAATCTGGTCTCTATTGATTATTCAACGTTATAACACAACGAGTACAGATGGATAGCATGTCCCCTCTGGGATCCAAAAGCTTGTCTAAATGGGAACCCCAAGTCCCTATTTATAGACAACTACCTATGTGTCCATCCGTCCGGATTGCCATCCGACCGGATGGTCATCCGTCTGGATGGACCTTTACATTATTAAAACCGTGTCCAACTTTCTCTATTCTATACAATATTCAACACACGCTTTATCAAGCTATTCGCACAGTGGCAGACGTACGAAATATGCACCAACATAGACAAGATGAATCACTTGGATCCGACTCGTCTTTAATGTATCCTTTGATGATTTTCGCACTTTCGGACTTTTTAAGAGATTATCTTAGTTATAGTAGTAGGCCCCTCTTTTGAAGGTGACGTTACCCTCAATCCAGTGGGTTGAGTCAGCAGGGATACAATCCCAAAGGTTCGGAATATTGAAAGACAATTAAGTTAGTTATTAATGCGAAAAGTGGTAGGCCCCTCTTTTGAAGGTGACGTTACCCTCGGCTAAGTGGTTTCAGTCAGCAATGATACAATCCCAAGAAGCCGATTTAATGTATTAATAGTAGTTTACAGATGAGGGGTTCAAGCTATTCGTACCCCCGACATCCAATACCAGTGGGTATTGAAGGAGGTCCTAGTAAGCTTGAACCTGGTCCTTGCAGGATCTATACACTGAACAAAGCAAGAACCTTACCAAACCATTCCCATAACCCCTGACTAGGTAGTCAACATGCTTTTATATAGACCGTAAAAACATGAATGATGCAATCTTTTACTTTATATAGACAGTAAAGTAACTTCAAGAAACGACGGAAAAATGATAGGAAGAATTCACCTTCAACATAAGAAACTAGTTATTAAACTCATTAGTACAAACACAAATAAAAAGTGCCGAAAGATTAAAAATCAAAAGTAATACATAAAAGACTTGTCTTCACCAAGTGATGTAAGAGGCTTAACCAAACATGGCCTTTGATTGGCAAGAACCCTTACGATCAATCTTGGATCCCGAGACTACTACACACTCTAAAGATGGATGATAGATGATGGATGATGGTGGTGGGTGTTGGTGTTGTAGTGGTAGTGGAGTGGTGGCAAAGTGGGAGAGTAGTGGTTTCCCAAGGGATGCCTTTGAAGTGAACCAAGCACCCCTATTTATAGCCTGCACAAAACTCTGGCCACGGCTCCGTGTCCAGCGGGCACGCCCCCGTGGCCAGCCTTTTCTCTTCCTTCATTAATTGCAAGTGTCAGCAGAGGGCCCAACACGGCCCCATGTCGCCTAGGCACGGCCCCGTGGTCAACTTCGTATCTGTACTATCAAGATTTGGCAAGATTCTGCGTATCTTTGCGTTGACCACGCCCCGTGCTGAGCTGGGCATGCCCCCGTGGTGGGCGTGGAAGCTTCTATAGGTTTGTCTTTTGTGCAGGACTCTGACCACGCCCCGTGTTCAGTTGGGCACGACCCCGTGGTCAGTCTTCTGATTCTTTATTTTCATTTTTGGGATGCTGCCGAGGGGTCGGGCATGTCACGTTTATTCCTTTTCTATATATTTGTGTTGGTTTTGGCTGCTTATTTGCTCCTTTTGTTCGTTTAAGCTCATTTGGTCCTGTAAATTCAAAAGGAAGACAAAAACACGCTTTTTCCAACATTAGTACTAAAAAAGGGTTAGTTTTATGCCTCATTGATGTAATTTATATGTTACATTTTGCACACATCATCCACCATTCTTCAACTGGGTTTGGAAGTGGTTGTTCTGGAATGATTGATTCAAGGTTTATGGGTTCTAGGTTCATAGGTATTGGTGAGTAGGGTGACATATTAAGGTTGATTTCATCGGTTATTGGCCTGAATATTTCACAATTGGCCAGACGTTGGTCTAATTCTTCCCATGACAGTGGCATGGGTGCTGGGTTTGAACTTTCTCCTCCGGTTGGTTGTCCAGCTGGATCTCCGGTTGGTTTTGTTTTTATTGTTGTTGGTTTCTTCTTTTTTCTTTTATCCTTTTTTTCATTTTCAATGACATCTCCTCTTTTTAGAGGGTGCTTTATCTAATGGCTGAGCCTGAAATATCATAGGTTCATCTTTGTCTGTTTCATATCCGGTTTTGTGTACCTGAGTAGAGGTGTGTTGTTTCCAGCTCCCCCAGGGGTTTTTTGTGTCAGAGATAATCTTTCAAAAGAGATCAAGGGCTTTTTCCCCGTAACATATCGCCTGTGTTCGTGTTCATTTATTACATTTATATTTAGTTCATCATATTCAACTCAATTTATCAAGTCCAATTACCCTCCAACTGGTTTTCTAAACCAAGGATCCTGACATTTGGCCCAGGATCCCGAATACCAAACTCACCATTTCTACAAGCACCTCACCTAACTTTCTCAATTTGGTCATCAAATTAATCTCATTAGTTTTTGAACAAAACACATCTATTTGATTATTTTAATGACAAGGTTAAGACTTCATGCAGATTGTTGAAGATGGAACCTTTATCCAATATATCGGCAGAAGATCGGTCAATGATGCCTTGTGAGGACATTGAACAACACTTAACACGGATATGTGTATTCTGATGGGGGAAATCTGATACGAGAAGCTTCAGGGATTTTTTTTTTTGCTATGAAGACTCACATCAAGATTTTGTGTACTGTGATTTTTTGTAACTGGGGAATCTGTTAACACAAAGAAGCTGACATCAACAGATGATTGACTAAAGATCGTTTGCAGTTGCATATTCAGCATTCTACAACAACGGACAATGGGGAATTTGTTAGTTCAGTTTTGTGTCCGTTGTTAGGCGAATAGACTAGATTACATTTTTAGCTGAATATGTAAGAGTTAGTGAGTGGTTAAACGAATGTGTTTAGAGTCATATGGTTGAAATGGTCAAACGAAAGGGTTTTTAGTTTGACTTTGTGTGTTTGCAAGTGAGACAAGTATGATCAAACAACATAGGGTTGTTGTTTGACAATTGTAAACAAGTGACACAAGCAAGGTCCAACAGCATAGGGTTGTTGTTTGACCATTGCAAACAACAAGGGGATGTTCAGACAATAACCCTATGTTGTTTAGGATTTCCAAAAGTCAAGCATGGTCAAACAACATGGGGTGTCCTTTGACCATTGCAAACAACAAGGGTATGTTGTTTGGAATTTCCAAAGGATATTAGTCCTGTATATACTTGTTCTAGTGTCATTTGCAAACCAAGGGTTTTAAATTTTGGGAAGAGACCACCACTTAGTCTCTCCCAGTTTCCAAGATGTATGCTCCTTTTTTATTGTTGGATGGCTTGTGATATGACCGATTATAACGTTATGATGTCCAAATCAATACGAGAAAGGTTTTATCTATCTCTAACCTTCCATCTATGACTAATCTCGCTCTAATATATGATTAACGGTCCCAAAAACAAAATTTCATTTTTTTATTTATAATGGTTGCCTAGCAAACTGGTATATGGTGTGGATGATGATGCTATATACCAAACTATTACTTATCCTCCTTAGTCACGATTATTAAAAGTTGAGGGCCAATTTTTTCGTTTGTTGGGCAACTCATTTGATGGGAAGTAAGCACCATGGCAGTGCATTCTTAACTAGTTTAGTTACCATGAAACTTTAGCCCATTTGTTCTTAT
This sequence comes from Helianthus tuberosus, assembly GCA_030545235.1. Taxonomy (NCBI): domain Eukaryota; kingdom Viridiplantae; phylum Streptophyta; class Magnoliopsida; order Asterales; family Asteraceae; genus Helianthus; species Helianthus tuberosus. Next base: position 20,246,072 of record CM060399.1, read on the forward strand.
TTATATACTTTTAATTTAAAACATGGTTGGGCAATAGGTGGTTATAGAGTATGCATAAATTGTTTTTTGCTCATAAATGTTATACGGTCGGTACTCGGTTGTGATAGAAGCCCTACTTTTGACTCATCATATACGTGTAACTACAACTAGTGGCGGAGCTTGAAATTTCTCACCGGGGGTCGAAAGCTTATATACCCAAAAATTTCTATAAGACCGGGGGGTCGAAAACATATATACCTAAAAATTTCTATACGAAACCACACACTCTCCACTACTGAACGAAAAATTCGGGGGGTCGGCCGCCCCCTCCCGCCCTATAGAAGCTGCGCCAATGACTAAAACAAAGAGAGATAAAATAGGTGGGATGTGGATTTGAGAGGAAGAAAAGGGGAGTCTGAGAGTCTCCTTCACTTCCACTGCCGACTCACCTCTCCACTACGACGACATCATCTCCTTCACCTCTCCACTCCGATGACATCTTCTCCTTCACTTACACGGAGATCAATTCTTCTTTTTTTTTCACATGGAGGTCACCGGCGACTCACCTCGCCACTTACCTATTGATTTATAGTTTACTACACTATTTATAAATATAAAGATTCATTCGAGCAATTAGTTTTTGGTTATAATGCTATTTCATGATTATCCACGGGGAACTATTCATCTTATCGCCTTCTTCACAATGTCTTCTTCGTGCATTCAAGGACCGTCACTACTACACAAACAGGTATCAGCTACGAAATTTTGCTACCGAAAATTTTTTGTCGCTACTTCGCAACGAGTTAGCTATGGATTCGCTACGAACATATTCAGCTATGGTTTAGCTACGGATTTTCCGTTGCAAAAAATATCCATAGCAAAATCCGTAACAAACTTTTGCTACGAAAATATTTGCTATTGTTTAGCTACGGATATTTCGTTGCAAAAGTTATCCGTAGCAAAGTCCGTTGCAAATTAAAAAAAAAGTAAATTCTTAATATGCAACTTAATAAAATTCGTAGCATAATCCTTAGCAAAATTTTAAGACAAACATACTTGCTACGGTTTAGCAATGGATATTCCTTTGCGAAGAAACATCCGTAGCAAAGTCCGTTACAAAATTAAGAGTTTAACAAACAACTTAATAAATTTCATAGCAATGTTCATAGCAAAATTCTAACAATAAATATTCAAAAATAATTAGAAATAAATGAATAAAATATGTAGGAAATTTCGTAGCAAAATTGGTAGCAATGTTATGAAAACAAATCTATAATTTTTACAAGTTAATAAAATTCATAGTTAAAGTGCTAGAAAAATGAATAAAATAATTATTTTAAAAAATAATAAGATTCATAGTAAAATAACAAAACATATTCAAAAGTAGTTAATAATATTCAAAAGTAGTTAATATAGTAACTTAACATAATAAATAGTTAAAAATTAATAATATTCATAGCAAAACAGAAAAAAAACATATTCAAAAGTATTAATAATAACTTAATAAAATCGAACGAGGATAAAACAAGCATCGTTAAACATGCATGTTAAATAATGGCCGATCATGGTGAATCATGTTAAGTATATAATTCATAGTCAAAGACGGGTGTATAGTAGTTTTCAAATCCTCTTTCCACTTGACCATACCACCAGTGGCGAATCTTGAGATTTCCGACCGGGGGGTCGAAAACGTATATACCAAAATTTTCTATAAAACCGGGGGGTCAAAAACGTATATACCAAAAAATTTCTATACGAAAACTACATACTCTCCACTACTGAGCGAAAAGTTCGGGGGGTCGGCCGCCCCCTCCCGCCCCCACAAAACTACGCCCTTGCATACAACATTGTCTTATGTCCAATTAAGAACTAAAATTACTCTTAAACCTTTAAAACACGTATGACCAATTTAAACTTGAACTAACCTGTACGATAACTTATATAAAAACAATTTTTTCCACTACTAATGATTACTTATATATAACAAAAAATTCACTATAAAACTACATGGTATGGAATGTAGTTGCTAGGGGCTTCATTGCGCCATCTCAGTCACACATAGGCGTCATGTCAACCAGGGGGCTCAATTACCTCATTTCAATAAAGTCCACGGTATGAAATGGAGCCTCTGCAATCATTACCTAATCATTTCTTTTAGTTTTTTATATTTGTAACATTTAAATAAATAAATAAAAAATCAAAACATTTTAATAAATAAAAAATATAACATTATATTTATATATTTATATATTAATTCACAACATTGGAGTAATAGTGACTTCTTTTAGATTTTGTGTTGTATTGTATTTTATTTTTCAATTATTTATATATTATTTATTAGCATAGTTAATTTTGCGCTTTTCCCCGGATCCAGTAACAAAAGGTTTGACTTTTTTTATAATTTTGTCATAAGGGTTAAATGAGTTTAGTTTTTTTAGGCTTTTCTCCGGATCTGCCGATCTGGTCATTATTCGGTTGTTACTTAGCACGATGTTTGGTAGTCACATTTGGTCCTTCAGGTTTTTTTTTTTTTATTATTATTTTTTTTTTTTTTGCGTTCGCTTGCTACTTAGCCCGGTGTTTGTTGGTCACATTTGGTTTATCCATTTTTTTACCTCATCGACTTTCTAACAAGTGTGGGTCCAAATTCGACTTTATTTACGTCATGTGAGACACTTCATGTTAGAAATTCATGATTTTATTATGTCTATTTATATAAGAACTAAGTTTTTTTCTTTATTTCTACATAATTTCATCTTGTTATTTATTTATACGATATATATAGAACTTTTTTACATAATTTAATTGAAGGTGAAAATTTGAAATTCCCTCATTATAACCCCACTCACTTCCTACCCGCCTAATTTTCCATTCTAACCCCATATCTCCCCCTAATTCGGAACCATGAATATCTCAATTTCCCACCTTACAATCCCAATAAATGGCATGATCAATGCTGCTTGAAGCATTCTTTAGGGACAAACCTAAGAAGAAAAGAGAAAATAGAGAACAGAGAAGGGTCTTGATTATCATATGAGGTTTCAAGTTTCTTTCTTCCAAGATACACTCACTTTGAAAATTCATCCCCAAACTGTTTCCTCATTCAAATTGTACTGCTACTTGGATGGCGTGATGGGGTATCTGATAGTTTCTCTTCTTTTTTAATCTCTTTTCATAATTAATCATCAATGCTACTAATATGTTTTTATTTAAGTCCCAAATGGACTTTGCATTATATAGGTACAAATCCCATTAACATATTTTTTTCTGTACTCTCATGTCTTTGTTCTCAGCGATTTGTACAAGATGGTCTTGAGATTTTGGACGGTTCTGACTTTTTTTCACAGGTTCACAGCTAAATAAGTTAGTTATTATGAACCAAACTTGTATATTCTTGGACATATAGTTTGATTTGAGGCATTTGATCAGAAAAGATGGCAATGAGAGTTCTAGCGGCAATGAAGATCAAGAGAAACCGTGTTGTTTGTGTACATTTTTTTGTGTTGCATTCATAGGAAGTTGTCTTCTTCATGGGATGGAGTAATGTTATCTTCATTTGGGATATAGGAAGTTCAAAAGATACCCATTTGTATATTTATAATTTGTAAATTGTTATAATATTCTGTTGCGTTATATCTTAAAGGGTCATGCTATTTCCACACGCAGGAAATTATTTTCACACCTCGAAGCGCCGCGCTATGGTCATAGCGGGGCGCTTCGGTCTACAAAAGGTGCTTCGATTGACGTTTGAGACATTCGCTACTGTATGAGAGACATAAAGCTGATTATGATGTTTGTCGTTAACCCTAAGCGCCGCGCTTTGGCCATAGCGCGGCGCTTCGACCCAAATTTTCACTTTTAAAAAGCAAGCTACTGATTGAAGACCCCTTCTTCTTCTTCAGAAAACTTCATTTCTTATCGTTCGAGACGTTGTTTACAAACATACGTGGGTATTTGAGTGTTTTGTTGTTTGTTGTTTACAAAAAACGATGTCGTGGTTAAACAACTATATTTTCGGTCAATATTCTGACGAGACAGTTGTTCCTGATTCTTACGAGGGGACCGGTATTTCTGACTCGTATGAGAAACCGGTCTCGTCCAACTTGAGGGAGGCAGAGGTTGTATCTGGCATTCGTTATCGTGATAACACGGTGACGCTGGATTTTAATACCCCTGTGGAGGACCCTTACGCACAACAAGGTTATTCGAATTTCGGTTACGGTGGCGAGTACAGCTTTGTACAGCAGGAGTGTGGTCCAAACGACAGTTACGGTTGTCAACAGAGCTTACAAGGTTATTCGAATTTCGGTTACGGTGGCGAGCACAACTTTGAACATCAAGTATATTCGGACCTCGGTGACGATGGTGAGCCGGGGGATGTGTCTGTTGACGAGGAAGGCTGTTACCCGGTTACGTTTTCGTTTGATACAACGCAGACCTTTTCGTCACGTAAAGAGTTGGTGCGTTGGGTACAAGACACGGCAAAAGACAACGGTTACCTCATTGTGACTAAGAGGTCGAATAAAAGAGGAGAGAATTACAAGATTTGGTTTCAATGTACTTTTGGTGGGGAGCATAAGAGTATAGCTACACAGAGGAAAACGGGTAGCAAGAAAATAGGCTGCCCGTTCGAGATGATCGGGTTTTCGGAATCATCCGGAAGTGTTTGGAGGATCGAGGTGACGAAGGCGAAGCATAACCACACTCCTATTGAAAACTTAGAGGGTCACGCGTATGCGAGAAGGCTTTCTTCGGAGGATAAAAAACTGGTTAAGGAGCTGGCAGAGCAAGACATTCCCAACCAAAGTATCTGGCGAACGCTGACAAAAAACAATCCGGCTAGAAAGCTTATTCCGAAAGATATACACAACGCTGTTCAGAAGATCAACGCCGAAAAAAATGTCGTTAAGTCTCCGATGCAAAAACTTGAAAGCATTCTTCTCGAAAAAAATTACACTTATTACATGCGCACGAATGAGATATCGAACGAAGTTGAAGATGTCTTCTTTGTTCACGAAAGATCATTCACTATGTGGTGTGCCTTCCCGCATGTGCTTATGATTGACGCCACCTACAAAACGAACATGTACAACCTGCCATTTGTTCAGGTCGTAGGCATGACGTCGACAAACAAATCGTTTACGGCTGCTTGTGCGGTAATTTCCGCTGAGAAGTTAGAGAACTACCTATGGGTGTTGCAGAGGATCAAGTCTATGCTGGTAGGATGTATGGAACCGCGCGTGATTTTAACAGACAGAGATTTTGCGCTAATGAACGCGTGTGAACAAGTTTTTCCAAAAGCGCATAAGTATCTTTGTCGGTTCCATAAGTATATTAATAAGAACAGCAAGAAGAAATTCTCTGACAAGGATTGGAAAGAATTCGTACGTAGTTTTTGGTTATTGTGCGAGTCTACGACCTTGACAAAGTCAGTCCTTGTCTGTTGACCTTGGCCAAAGCGCCCCGCTATGGCCAAAGCGGGGCGCTTTGAGTGTGCAAAAAGACAAAGGCCGTGTGCGAATAGACCAGGCCTATCTTAAATTATTCAGTTTGTAAAAACTTTTGTTTTATTTGTGGTTGTAAATCTTCATGTGATTATGTGATTTTGGATATATTGTAGTATAAAAAAGACATGTTTTAAATGAAATGAAAAAAGGGGATGAAAGCTATAGCAAAAACCTAATAAAATTTGTGGCAAAGTTCCATAGTTGAATCTCTAGCTAAATTTCGTAGTATTTTTTTTAGCCCAATTCGTAGGGAAAATCTGTAATTAAAATCCGTAGCAACAAAAAAACGTAGGTAAAATTTTGTAGCTAACAATCCATAGCAATTATTGTAGCTAAATAATCCATAGCTAAAATTTCATAGCGAACATTTTCGTAGCAAAATCCATAGCTTATTTAGATACGTCTCTTTTTGTAGCTAAAATCGTAGCAAAATATGATTCCATAGCTAAAATTTGTAGCAAATAAATTCGCGACGAGACTTGTAGCTACGGACTAAATTCGTAGGAAATCCATAGCAAAATGGGTGTTTGCTACCGATTTGCTACATATTTAGCCGTAGTAAATGCCTTTTTTTGTAGTAGTGCGTTTTCGCTCCACTGATAAGGTATTTTCTTTTTACTCTTCATATTACATCAACTTCTGGGCAGTTGAAAATTAGATATGTTGCTTTATATTTCAGTTTGGAGGGTTTGAAATGTCTCTGTGTGGACTAAAAACGGTCAAGAATCCCAGCGAGATTTTTTTGAGTGGGTAATGCTTAGATTCAGAATTCTTGGCAGGTCTTGCAACTGCTGTAATTATAGATAGTGTTTTCATAATAAAATAGGCATTCCAGAATACTTACCATTTTAACACAGGGCATATATATTAAGCACATGTTGGTGTCAAGTAAATATTTTTTTTATATGTTATACCATATGTGATGCTTATCGTTTAAGTTTTAAGTGTAATATATGTATATGATACGATACTAATTCATCTAATATTAGTATTTTCTGAAGTGACACCGCACAGGGCCTGTGATTTTGAACGGCACGTGTTTTTTTTAAATCGGATATATATGTTTTTTTTTAAATAGTATACCCATACCGACTCCAAGATAGGCTCATTTGTTTTTATGGTTTATAAGTTAGCCAATTGGCATTAGGTTTAGTGAGTCCAATACCCATTTGATTTTACAAAATAATAATAAAAAAAAACATTACGGAAGGACACAAGTTTTCGAGGTCGAACAGGATACATGAATCCTCAGAGACACATCTGATGGTGTTTGTTCGAGAAGACGGGCTTTGTGGGGAGCTTCATATGGTGAGTATTTAGGAATCTTTTTTCAGTTGAAGAAACACACATACTGATGATGGGGGTTGCGGGTACCAAAAATGGAGAAGCGGGTGAGTACAGTGGCAAAACTGGGGTTTAAAAAATGAGTTGTGCAGGAACCGGGCGATAAGTTGTTAAGGGAATTAGATTTTGAAGTTTTGGGGTGTAGAAAATTGAAATATGTTATTAACAATGTGTTTATAACAAGTTGAGAGCTTCTTATGGTGCTCTTTTAGATCATATTTGTACAATTTTATTTGAATATCTCATTAAGAAAGTTTTACTACCTTTAAGGAGACAAAGTGGTTGATCTTCAAAATTTACCATTTTCAGGAGTAGCTTATGGGCTAAGGTAGAGAGAAAGAGAGGGAGCTTAGGTATAGAGACAGAGATGGACAAAGGCGGGTAGGTGGTTCTCATGTTGTTATGTTGGCGGTGGTGCTGGTTTGGAAGACGAAAAAACAGCTAACATGGTTATGTTGTGGCTACCGTCGGTGGGACGTATGGTGGGGGTCTGAAGACTGGGTTTTTGTAATTACGGGAGGCTTTGTTAAACAATAAATAAGCATTCACGTTCAAGCATATGTTAGTGAGTTGTTTGTTTGTTGTTCAACTGTTTTCTTTTTTGGAATTCTTAATTTGTAAACCTTTGACGTATCGTGGCGGGGGTGTCCATCTATTTACAAGAACAAGAGATTTTGTAGAGATTGTAGGAACCCCGCCGCATTGCGGCGGGTACTAATCCTAGTTTGATTTAATGAGCGTCAACGATGTTTTACTTTGTTAGTTTATTATGAGAGTTTAATTTAGTTTACAAATATGAAGTAGGAATCGAAAGTGCTCTTTACATAACAAACTAACTTAACGAAATGAGTTAAAATTTTATAAATTATACACTTCGTAAGTCTTTTTAAAACTTGATACTATCATCTTCGAGAAACTTTAATGAATTTGAGCACTCTAATTTCATTAGATGTAAAATTGAAAAATATAAAGTTTTCTAAACTAACAATTTAAGTTTGATAAATATATTGTACATGGGTTAGGATCAAATACAAATGATAAAATAAATAAGAAGTGTAAGAAGGATTCTAGTCCATTGATCTTAGATTTGGAGGGTTGAGATTAGTTGTAGGGAAAAGAAGATAATAGAATGGCATAAAGGGAATCCTATATTTATAGATTTTCTCTCTCCACATGCAAGACACATGCCAATTCCCCCCATCGATTTAAAACGTCTATAACTTTTTCGTACGACATTTTTAAAAAAAAATCACCATAATAACGAGCTTTTTTTTATCTTTAATATGGGTACCCTATTATCATATAAAAATAAAATAAAAAATTTCATTTTTACTGGGTTTTTTTTTGCATTGTGTTAAAGGTTCAGGTCATTGTGTCTTTTAACTGGATTTTGGTCAGTAGAGTTTCTATACATTGTGTTATTATCAAAACCTATAACACAATGTTAATTTGGGTTCTATCCATTGCGTTTTTATAAGAACCTATAACACAATAAAAGACACAATGAAGATGGTGTTATATCTGGGTTTTCTATAAATTGTGGTATTAGTTCAGGTCATTGTGTTTAATATGTTATTCATTGTGTTTTAATATGTTGTCCATTGTGTTTTAATAATTTGTTCAATTTTTTATATTATCTTTGTTCATTGTGTTTTAGTTTGTTGTGTATTGTGTTTTTAGTTTGTTTTCCATTGTGTCTTCATTTGCTCTCCATTGTGTCTTTTATCTGTTGTCATTAATTGTGTCTTTTATCTGTTGTCATCAATTGTGTTTTTATTTAGTCTGATACTTATTGTGTTATATGTTATCGCCATTATGTTATACGTTATGGTCATTGTGTTTTAGTATGTTGTCCATTGTGTCTTTATCTGTTGTCATTGATTGTGTTTTTGATCTACTTTACATTGTGTTTTACATCATGTCCATTGTGTTATTATCCAAACCTATAACACAATGTTTATTTGGGTTCTATCCATTACGTTTTTATAAGAACCTATAACACAATATATGACACAATGAAGATGGTGTTATATATGGGTTTTCTATAAATTGTGTTATTAGTTCAGGTCATTGTGTTTAATATTTTATTTCTTGTGTTTTAATATGTTGTCCATTATGTTTTAATAATTTGTTCAATTTTTTTTATTATCTTTGTTCATTGTGTTTTCGTTTGTTGTGTATTGGGTTTTTAGTTTGTTTTCCATTGTGTCTTCATCTGCTCTCCATTGTGTCTTTTATCTGCTGTCATTAATTGTGTCTTTTATCTGTTGTTGATGTGTACAAAATGCAACATATAAATTACATCAATTGTGCCATAAAACTAACCCTTTTTAGTACTAATGTTGGAAAAAGTGTGCTTTTGTCTTCCTTTTGTATTTTCAGGATTAAATGAGCTCAAATAAACAAAAGAAGCAAAAAGGCAGCTAAATCTAACATAATTACAAGAAAGGGAACAAACGTGGCATGCCCGACCCCCCGACAATATCTTCCCAAGCAAAATCAAGAAGACAGAAGGCTGAACACGCCCCGTGCTCAGTGAACACGGGGGCGTGCCCAAGTGTCAGCAGAAAAGACAAAGTTGTAGAAGCTTCTATCACCCACCACGGGGCCGTGCTCAGCGGACAAGGGGCCGTGGTTAACTCTAAGATTCGCAGAATCTAGGGAAATCTTGATAGTACAGATATGTTTCTGCACACGGGGTCGTGCCCAGCAGACACGAGGGCGTGGTCAACTAATGCAGACAAACTGCAATTAATGAAGGAAGAGAAGAAGGATGGACACGGGGCCGTGCCCAATGGACATGGTGCCGTGCCTGAGCTGCTGTTTAGGCTATAAATTGGGGTGCTTAGCTCAATTGCAAACCATCCCTTGGCACACCACCTCTCTCACACTTCACCCACCACCCACCACCACCATAACACCATCATCCACCACCATCATCCATTTTCCATCATAGAGTGTGTGAGTCATCTCGGGATCCAAGATTGATCGTAAGAGTTCTTGACAATCAAAGGCCATGTTTGCCTAAGTCTCTTACATCACTTGGTGAAGACAAGTGTCTAGTGTAATACTTTTTATTTTTAATCTTTTCGCACTTTTTACCTAGTTATGTATTAATGACTTTAATAACTAGTTTCTTATGTTGAAGGTGATTCTTCCTTATCGTTTGTCCGTGGTGTCTTGGTATTATTTTACTGTCTATATAAAATAAAAGATTTTCACCATTCATATCTCCACGGTCTATATGGAGGTATGTTGGCTACCTGGTCGAGGGTTAAAGGAACGATTTGGTAAGAGTCTTGCCTTGTTCAGTGTGTAGATCCTGCAAGGACATGGGTTAAATTTAGTAGGACCACCTTCAATACCCACCGGTATTGGATGGCGGGGGTCCAAACTCTTTGATCCCCTCATATGTAAGCTACTATTAATACTTTAACCCGGCTACTTAGGACTGTATCCCTGCTGACTCAGACTACTTAGCCGAGGGTAACGTCACCTTCAAAAGAGGGGCCTACCATAATATGCATTAATAACTTACTTAATTATCTTTCAATAATCCGACCCTTTAGGATTGTATCCTTGCTGACTCAAACTACTGGGTTGAGGGTAACGTCACCTTCAAAAGAGGGGCCTACTACAATATCTAGGATAATCTCTTAAAAGTGCAAAAGTGCGGAAATAATCAAAGGTTACACTAAACACGAGTCGGAGCCAAGTGATTCATCTTGTCTATCTGTTTTTTATTTTTATTTTATTTTTCAGCATTTTAGTTAGTTTTTATTTTTCTAGGTTAAAACATTTTTCTAACTTTTTGATTTGATTAGACGTTGAGGATAAACCGGTACTAAAAGCTCTTGTGTCCTTGGACGACCTCGGTATCTTACCAACACTATACTACGCTCACGATGGGTGCACTTGCCCATATGTGTGTTTAGTGTTAGTAAATATCGTGTTTTATAAACTTAAAACTTGGCTAAAAAGTGTAAAAGGGCTTAAAATAAACATTAAAACCATAACACACTTCACGCACATCAAGTTTTTGGCGCCGTTGCCAGGGACATAAGGATTTTAAAAAAGCTTAAAATCGACGGCCTAATCAGTTTTTCAAAACCTTTTTAAAACGCGCGCACATTTTTCTGCATTTTAGTATAGTTTTGCATTGACAGTAGGTTGAACACGGGCCGTGCTCACTGAACACGCCCCGTGCTCAACGAAATCAGTAACTTTAATTAAAACGCCCAGATACAGATTCTGTACACGGGGCCGTGTCCACTGAATACGGGGTCGTGTCCAGCCTCTGTTTCCGTTTTTATTTTTGTTTTCTGATCTCGAGACTTGGTTGTGGTCTGCTGAGTGATTCTCATGGATCAATACTCAGGAGGTTACAACTACACCTATGAGGAGGATAATTATAGGAATAACTATTGCACTAATTGTGGTGACCCGCACTCGGTTCAATATTGTAACTTATATCAACCATCCACTTCATACACCTACTATGAGGAGCCCAGGTATGAACCATCAACTTCATACACATCCTATGAAGACCAAAGGTATGAACCTCCTCCCTCATACTCATACTCATATTTTGATGAACCAATGTATGAGCCTTCATACTCATACTTTGAGGAACCAAGATATGAGACACCACCTTCATATGCTTACTATGAGGAACCATGGCGTGAACAACCCACCTCCTATGAGTATTATGAAGAACAAAACTACGACCCTTATCCATCATATGCTTATAATGAAGAACAATGGTGTGAACCATCTACTTCATATGGGTATTATGAGGAACAAAGGATCGAACAACCGGATTCGAGCTTTGAAAATCCCGATCCTTACTCTATCACCGAAGTGACCGATAGGATATTAGAACACCTTAAAGTTATCGAGCGCTATATAAAAGAATCTCGCGCAAGGGAAGATGAGTCCCGCGCAAGAGAAGAATTAAATAAAGAAGAGATAGTTGAAAGTGTAAAAATGGAAGAACAAATAAGTGAAAAACCGACACATGAGTTAAACAACGAAAAAGGTGAGTCCGACAACGTTAAAATTCAAGAAGAGTCTAATTTTGAAGAAATTAATCTCTTGTCACCTTCTTTTGAAAATCATTGTTTAGTTCCCACTCATGCTAAGTTTTTAAAAGAGTTAAACACTAACACTAAAATTGACGAAACGGTAAGCGTTAAGTTAACTAATGATCAAACCTCGCTAATAAAAGAAGATCCATTTGAAATTAACATAACACCGGTTCCATGTTTTTTTCAAAATTCATTTATTAGTAATGTCACAATTGATAAAGATCTTTGTGTTAACATAATGCCCAACTACATTTTCGAAAAATTAAGTATTAGTGATTTTTCTCCACTTCAAATACCCATTTTTCTATCTAATCGGAAAGTAATAAAATCAATCGGTGTAGTTGAGGATGTCTTGGTTCAAACTAATCAAATGGTAATCCCAACCGACTTTGTCATCCTCGATGACGCTCCTCTAGTGTTGGGACGACCATTTGTAAAAAGTCACAAAGCTTTGAAAAACCAGAAGTACAACAATCTACCTCTTCAATTAGGGGCATTTAAAAAAAGTGTAGATCTTGAGCGGTCAATGAAATATCCATTCGGCAATAATGACCCCCTAATTGAAGATGAACATGAACCACCCGATACAAGTGAAAAGATTGACCACTTTGTTGAAGAAGAGGTCGCCATAGAACAAACTTTTAAAGTTCTTGATCAAAATGAGCAACCAAATAAGGAGTCTCCTAAAGACCCACCTCTTGAGCTCAAAGAACTACCAAAAGGTTTGGAATATGCTTTTCTAGACAAAGATGGTAAATCACCTGTAATTATTTCGTCTAAATTAGGTAGTTTAGAAAAAGAAAATTTAATTAATATTTTAAAAAACACAAAAATGCGATTGCTTGGAAGCTTGTAGATATTAAAGGAATAAGTCCTTCCATGTGCACGCACAAAATTTTAATGAATGATGACTACAAATCGGTAATACAACCACAACGTCGAGTAAATCCAAATGTTCAAGAAGTGGTTAAAAACGAAGTCATCAAATTACTTGACGCCAGACTTATTTATCCTATCTCCGATAGTCCTTGGGTAAGTCTGGTCCAAGTAGTTCCAAAGAAAGGAGGTCTGACGGTAATAACTAATGATTTTTCTAAAACAGTAGTCCATACAGATCATGCAGCCATTCGATATCTATTCAAAAAGCAGGACGCAAAACCACGTTTGATTCGGTGGATTTTACTCCTCCAAGAATTTGATATTAAAATCAAAGACAAAAGAGGAGCAGAAAACACCGCAACAGATCATCTTTCACGCTTAGAAGACCCAGCTTTGGAGGCGACCAGGGATGAGCAAATCAACGAAAAATTTCCAACAGAGTCCCTAGAAATGGTGGAATACAAAGAAGAACCATGGTACGCCGACTATGCTAACTACCTAGCTAGCGGTATAGTCACAAAAGGTTGGCCACATCATCAAAGAAAAAAATTATTTGCTAATGTAAAACATTATTTTTGGGAGGATCCATATCTTTTCAAAATGTGTGCCGACCAACTCATCCGACGATGCATACATGGTAGCGAAGCACGAAGAATTATCCGCCATTGTCATGAAGGTCCATACGAAGGACATCATGGTGCCGCTAGTACCGCACGAAAGGTATTTGATTCAGGGTTTTATTGGCCAACCATTTACAAAGACGCCCAAAGTCTTGTCAAGATGTGAAGCTTGCCAAAGAGCAGGTAATATTTCTTCCAAAAACGAAATGCCCCAAAGTGGCATTCTTGTTTGTGAAATTTTTGATATGTGGGGACTCGACTTTATGGGACCTTTCCCACCGTCAAAAGGAAACAAATATATACTTGTGGCAGTAGATTACTTGTCTAAATGGGCCGAGGCCGAGGCACTTCCAATGAATGATGGAAGAGTCGTGGTAAGATTTCTGAAAAAAATTTTCTCTTGTTTTGGAACACCTAAAGCATTAATAAGTGATAGAGGTACCCATTTTTGCAACCATCAACTTGAAATTTTTTTAACAAGATATGGGGTCTATCACCGGGTCTCAACAGCATATCACCCTCAAACAAACGGACAAGCCGAAGTGACTAATAGAGGTTTAAAACGAATACTCGAAAAAACCGTAGGGTTCAATAAAAAGGAATGGGCAGATAAATTAGATGATGCTTTATGGGCTTTTCGAACTGCTTATAAAACAACAACAGGTACAACCCCCTATAAGCTCGTCTATGGAAAAAGCTGTCATTTACCAGTAGAAATTGCACACAAAGCCTACTGGGCAATTAAAAATGTAAAAGTAGATTTAGAATTTGCTGGTAGAAATCGATTTTGTCAATTAAATGAATTAGACGAACTTAGGAATTATGCATACTCAAACTCTGAAATTTATAGGGAAAGAGTGAAAAACTTGCATGACAAACATATTAAACCTAATGAATTTCGAGTAGGAGATCAAGTTCTTTTGTTTAATTCATGACTTCGATTGTTTCCTGGTAAATTAAAGTCTAGGTGGTCAGGACTTTTTTCCATCACCCATATTTACCCGCACGGTGCAGTAGAAATTAAATATCGGAATTGAATTCCATTCCAAGTCAATGGCCAACGGCTGAAACTCTATCAAGGATTCATTCAGGATGAAGAGGAAGAAATCTCGCTTCAAACGGTCGAAGAGTAAAAACATCAACATCATATCGGGTAAGTTACGAACAAACGGGTTGACATCTAAATCGGTAAGTTTTCTAACCAAGTTTTTGGGAAACAAGGGCACTCACACTCACACGTAAAAAAAAAAAACTCGCTCGGCACGAGGCCGTGTCCGCTGGACACGGGGCCGTGTCCGCGCGACTGTCGGGATAAAACCCATTTTTCATAACAGTTACACCATTCCACACGCCCCGTTTCCCCAAAAACGCTCTGGTTCAAGGCGATTTTCCGCAGATTTTCGACGTCTCCTCTACTTCTAACAACATCAAGGTATGATTCTATCATCATTAGTAGTTAGATTAAGCATTTGCATGTAGTTAAAACATCAAAATTTTGGGGAAAAATCTAGGTTCTTGAACTTCATCCGGATCGAACCTCAAATTTTTGCATAAATCTGTTAGCATTAGTTTAGATTAATGTTATATGAAGTAAATCCACTTGTATTGTTCATAGATTCGCCCGATTTCTCATAAAAACCCCAAACCCTTGTTTTTGAACCGAAAAAGATAAAATTGAAGGGGTAAACGGGTTGTTTTGGGAAAAAACGGCACTTGGGGTTTCATTTTCGGGGGAAACCACACCTATTGGACCAAACATTTTCAAGTTTTCGGGACCGGGACGAAAAATGAAATTTTTGAGTAACAGACGCCTGGACACGGGGTCGTGTCCGCTGAACACAGGGCCGTGTCCAGCTCGCTGTTTCCAGTTTTCTCCGAAAATTCCACTGTTTCGTGCTAACTTTTGGTGTATTCTTTCAGATGTCGAAGAAATTCACGAGGTTCAACGCAAATAAGCTCGATGCTAGGGCAAGATATGAAGTGCTTCAAACCAGACCGGAAGAATACCCAAGACAAGTGTGTACGGATCTTTTAGCCATGGTGATCCAACTTGACCGGTTTAACAACCTTGTTACTGGCCCACTAAGAGTCGCCCTAACCACTCGACTTGGTTCAGTCCACGAGTACACTATGGAATTCTATAGCACATTCACGTTCAATTCAAGGTGCGACCCTTTCGACAGTGATGGGATGGGATTCCGATGTGATGGAACTAGGTACTCGATTTCGATGGCACAATTTGGGTCGATAGTTGGGCTATATGCGGAGGAAGATGCGGGTAATGAAGAGAACACCGGAGGGGTGTGAGAGTTGGATGAGAACGAACGCCAAGCCGTGTGGGCTCAGATTGGTGAAGGGCACTACAACCCGAGCAGCACTAAGAGCACTAAGTTGAGGGACCCACTCTACCGATACATCCATAGGGTTCTCGGTTACTCTCTTAGCCAAAGGCATGATAGCGGTGGCGTTGTTGGGTTGAGAGATTTGGTGGTCCTTCATTGCATTCACAACCGCAGACACCTCGATGTTCCGTTCCTCCTGCTCGGAAACATGCATTTGAACAAGCTTGCTACTCCACCAACCCCTATATTCTTTAGAGGGTGGATATACCGTCTCTTCAAGCATTTCACCAACATGCCTAAGTCCTTCGAAAGGAGCCCATGGTCGGGAATAGTGGATGTACACATCTGCCACTCTATGAACTTAATTTATGAGGCGGTTTTCCTAACTTCCACAAGGAGGCGGTTTTCCTAACTTCCAAAGTTTACATGATTTGTTGCAGGAAAACCTCATTTGCACCAGGAACACCTATAACATGGCAAGCAACACGTACACCCGGGTCGGAGCTATCGGAGAAACATCTCCGACATTCAGGATGACATTGGGAGCATCCGGGAGTACATGGCGGGGCACAGAGGAGGAGATGATGACGATGAGGACGAGGATATGGACTAGGCGGGAGGAGTAGAGGTAGGAGCAGATGGTTGGAGATCCCACAGGTTAACCCCCCTTTTTCTTGAACAATTTTCGGCCTGCGTGCCGTGTGTTGAACAATTTACTTTCCTTTAACTCTTTTTACTTTCTGCATTTGTTTTTCTTTTTAACTTTGTGATGTGGATGTTGAACTATGGTAATTTAGGATGTTTGCTATGGTTTGGTGTAGTGTTTATTGATAAAATAGGTACATACGAGGCTTAGAGCACTAAACATCAGTGCTACTAAAGCCGGGACAGGAAAACCGGAGCCAGAAACTTGTTTTTCAACTTTGCAGATTGTCTACACGGGGTCGTATCCAGCCGACACGCCCCCGTGCCCACTTCCCTAGACCCGCTGTTTGTTTAAATCTGCAGACTTTTGCCAGAAACGGGGTCGTGCCCAATGGACACGCCCCCGTGTCCAACTTCTATAAGTTTTCGTTACTGGCGCTCCGACACGGGGTCGTGTCCATCCGACACGGGGCCGTGTCCAGACGCCCAGTAAGACATTTTTTTGCTTTTTCACACCTTTTACACATTCAATCAACCTAAAAACTTATTTTTGGGAGACATTGAGGACAATGTGTAATTTAAGTGTGGGGGAGATGCTAAAACTTTGAATCTTGCAAGTCCTAATAACAAGCCTTGCACAAAACTCTATTGGAACCGCTAATCACCCCAAATTTTTTCAAAATTTTTTCATTTTTTTACTTGTCTAGGTTTAATTTGGGAATTTCAAAATCTAAAAAGGTTATATTTTTACAAATTTACAACCGATAGCGTCGTGATAAAAAGAACCAATATAAGAAAATTATGAAACGACATGACAAGCTTAGTTAAAATTTGATTATATATACTTGATCACATAAAAACCCATTCCCACAAAAGTGAGTTTTGAGCCTTTATTGAGCATACAAATTCATATCTTTAAACTAAATGCTCATTTTTCGTTTCTTGTGTGAATAGCCGCTTGGTTCTTACAACTCTAGAACTTGCCACGACGATACATTCCAGGTTCTTACCAACTTAAACCCGAGTAAGTAAATGATGGAGGCATTAGGACTAACCATTTTCATTTCTACACCATTATTTTTTCTTTTTTTTTTACCACCTACCCAAAATCCCCCTAGTTAACCCCTTTGAGCCTAAACCTTTTCATTTCTTAACCCAAAAACAAACACCCTTTCACCCACCAAAACCCTTTTTATTTTTAACCCATTGTTTTAGTAACAAGCTCGGTTTTTCGTATGACTGTCACACCCCGACCACGTAAAACAACAAAACGTGGCGGAAACGTCGGGGAGTGTTGTAACAGAATCATTGTTTCATAACACAAGGAAATTAAAATATTGTTTTATTGATTAAAAGAGTTACAATGTCTTAACAAACAAGGAAGCATAACAAAATTAACTAGTCTTCCATCTTTTATTGTCACTAAGGCCCAAGTCCGCCTAAGTGTATCTTGATCAATCCTATGCATCATTTCCTGAAGCACATGTGAAAATAGGTACGTCAGCATAAAAATGCCGGCGAGTACATAGGTTTTGTGAAAATAGGATTCATGACTTATAAGTTTAGAAAAAGGTTGTTTAACAAAAGTCAGTCAAGATCCTTGTAAAATGTTTTGTTTTATAAATCATTTGAAAAACGATGATAAAGTAGATGATATGTAAAAGAATAATGTAAGATTAAATGAATAACCAAGTAAAATGAGTTTGTATAAGATAAGTTGTTTGTAAAAAAATATCTTGTGAAAAATATGTTATTTGTATAAAAATGTTATATGTCTAAACTGAAATGATTTAAATAACGCTACGATATGTAATATCATACAAGCACTTATATATAGGAAGTACCAGCGGCGTATCCACCATGCTTGTATCATATTACACACGCCTCGTTACTTAAATCACTTACTCAAACCAAACCACCAAAGTAAAATGTTTATGTATAATCAAATGTCAAAATGTTTGTGTGAAAACCATGTCTAATGTCTATGACTAATGTAAATCATGAATTGTGTATATCAATGTCAAAATGTTTATGTCTAATGCAATTCATGTAATGTGTATATCAATGTCAAAAATGTCTATGTCTAATGTCAATTATGTAATGTATAAACAAAATGTCATGTATGGCAAGTGAAATATATATATATATATATATATATATATATATATATATATATATATATATATATATATATATATATATATCTACTGAGCCATAGATAAAAGTGCACAAAACAATGTATTGAAGTAAAACGTGGTTTAAATCAACGTTATGTCTTGTGGAAATGCATGCTATACTTAATACAAACATTTATGCGGTGTTGTGAAAATGCATACATCCAAGCCTTGCGACTGTGGTGATAAACCCCTAAACGAATTTAAAGGTCTATCTGTGTTATGTTTATCGAATTCGGTCATTCCTTCCAATCCAAACAAACCTAGGATTTCAGGAACGGGAGTTGTCAATTCCTATGGTACCATTACCTACTAACGAGCGGCGTAGCTAATGTTAATGAATGTATATTGTCCCATTTAAACAAACCAAATGTCATACCAAAATGTAAGCATGTGATGAATAACAAATGTACTAAGTATGTAACAAATGAACATACATAGCATGTGATGTAATGTAATGTAAAACAATGTACTAAGTATGCACACAATGGACATACCTAGCATGAAATATACTGTAAAATAATGTACTAAGTATGCACACAATGGACATACATAGCAGGAAATGTAGTGTAAAACGATGTACTATAAATGTACTAATGAACATAGC
Source organism: Helianthus tuberosus (assembly GCA_030545235.1). NCBI lineage: Eukaryota > Viridiplantae > Streptophyta > Magnoliopsida > Asterales > Asteraceae > Helianthus > Helianthus tuberosus. The sequence goes on from CM060399.1 coordinate 20,265,256, forward strand.
AAGTATATGATGTGAAAACATGGAAAGCATGAAAGTAACAAGTAGGCACATGTGTTTCACCCCAAAATGTTTGGAAAACAGTAAAAGAGGGGTCTATGTACTCACTTGAGATTGCTCAGAAGTCCTAAGATAACTACCAAGCAATGCTAGAGATCACGGAATCAAACGGCACCTAATATAGGTAACTATGTTAATTAACCGGACCTATATCGGAGGATCGGGTATCATGAGGGTTTGTAAACCAAATGAGTATGGGAACTCATGTAATATGGTTTAACAAAGCCTACATACTAAAATGAAACCTAATCTAAGTGCTTACGACCCATTACGACCCGTTTAGGTAGCTTATGCTACTTTAACGCGTCGTTTGCGTGAAACGCGTTCGGAATGCCTAACTAGTCATATGATAAGTAAAATATGCCTTAACATGTCTAATATTGTTACCAAATCAGTTTGGATGTTAAAAGTTATGTTACATATGCTTAAAATGAATTTAGGCGTAAAAAGGGCATTTTGGTAATTTACCTAAGGCATATAAACTACCTATCATACAACTAACTAAACGTTGTGACCATAAGGTATAACCTCGGGAGGTTATACCCTATACACTATGGTCACCTAATGTGTTTGGTCAGATCCAATGATCGAACAAACGGGTCGGGTTCGAAAGTATAAGCGATTGTTTAGATCCCTTACCTTACGACCCTATATAAGCGCTAAACTAAAAGTGACGAGCTAAGCATGTTAAAACATGCTTAACTAAGTTTAGAAAACAGGTTTGGTATCAAAACAAACGGTTTTGATACCTATAAGCAGTTTGGTTACAAAATACGCAAGAATACGCATTTTGGCCGAAACTACGACTCGTCACTGAGTCTTGATAACGTGGTAATCAGTAGGTATAGTTTCTAGGGACTATAACCATCGTGATTACACTCACGTTATGAAGTTCAAACGAACTTCGCATTGGCCATAAACTGGTCAATGCAGAAAGTCAAACAAAGTTTGACTTTTAACGCTAAAAGAATAAAAAGAACGAAGGAACACTTACAAAGGGTCCCCGAAAGCTAATCTTGATCCAAGTAGCTCAGGTATGAAGCAATGGCTTCAACTTAGAGCTTTTAGATCAGATTTTGTGGGTTTTGAGTTGTGAAAGGGTTGGGTATTATAGGATATCAAAGACCGTTTGGATCGTTTATCGAATAACGTGCTTTGATCTTGACCATACACTTGTTGAAATACCCATGGAACACCAAATTGGCCCCTCATAATCGTGAAGAGGCAAGTGAAATTGGGTTTGGAGGGGGTAACAGCTGTTAACAACCTGTTTAAACAAGTTTCTGCATCTGACCCCTGCTTACGGACCGTAAGGTTGAGGGCTTACGGTCCGTAAGCCTTCAACTTTGCTGAAATGTCAGTTTCAGTCCCTGCACGTGTTTAAGGCCATTTCCGACACGTTTAAGGCCCGGTAACCCCATTTCAAAGCTCTAAAATGAAGTTAAAGTATAGGGAACTTAAAATGTGCTCAAAAATATCTCGGATGTCGGTTCATTTGGCCGTACGATCGCGATGTTCGCTTAATTACGACGGAATGCGCATAAGCGCGAAAAACGATCCAAATTGCGTGACGAATGGATTTTTCTTATGCCAAACACTAAAATAAAATATTTTAGTGCTTACATAAATTTTTGGATGTCCGGATGTATTCAGAACGTAAGTTATGCGCGAAAATGCAAACTTATGCACTTTTTGACGCTTTTAGTCCCTGAATGAGCCAAAAGTTTATTTTAGCACACCGAACACCTCAAATCCTATTTATAAGCTATGTAAAGGGTATTTAAGGTGTGTTTAACTTATGATCATGTTCCGGAATGTCTGTTACAATTCAAATTGGCATACTTTCACAGTTTGTCAAATTTAGTCCCTGTAAGCGAATTAACTTGATTTCGGCATACCAAAGCCTTCAAAACTTATTTCTAAGTTATGTAAAGGTTATTTAAGGTATGTTAAGCCTATGTCACTATTTTGGAGTGTTTGTTGCATTAAACTGATTATATTTACGCATCAGTGCGCGTATAACCTTCCAGAAAGCGATTTAGAGCCCGAAATCGAACAAGAATTGATATGTGCAAATGATACACATATTTGTACAAATCCCAAGTATGAAATACAGTATTTCATTAGTTTGTATTTGTTTGACGATGGAAGTGACACAGGTGTCACAATGACTTTTCAAAAAAAAATTGTTGAAGATGAAGCAAAAGAAAAATAAACAAACAAGTTTATCAAAAATAACTTTGTTTGAATAATAGCTTCATCAAAATAAAAAATTCAAAAATAAAAAGTCTTACAAGAACCGACGTTTTTTACGCCTTTCGGCCTTTTACTAACCACTAACCCAACCACCTACCTTTAACCCAAGCCTAACCCTTCACCCAAAAGTCCTCTTGATATTTACAAAGGTATATAGTTAAAAAGGAGGAGGATTGATTGCTTGGCAAGCCTATGGTAGGATTAAGTTCCATGCCGCTCTCGAGTGATTCACTAAAATACATATTCGGCAGAGTGTTGAGTGATCCCCCGTGAGGTATGTAAACTTGTGTATAAATGGAATTTTAAAGAGGCATGTTATCACCTAATAAGTAATTTATCTTATGTAATGTTTTAAATAAATCATGACGAATAGGATTGTAAATAAATAAAAATAAGACTTAATAAAGAATCTTGGAAATCCCGACACTCTATGACAAGCCTAAAAACCTTCTCTTCTACCCATTCCATTTGGGAGTGTAAAGCCACATTATAAAGAGTTTTGCTTGAGGACAAGCAAAGATTCAAGTGTGGGGGTATTTGATGTGTACAAAATGCAACATATAAATTACATCAATTATGGCATAAAACTAACTTTTTTTAGTACTAATGTTGGAAAAAGTGTGCTTTTGTCTTTCTTTTGTATGTTCATGATTAAATGAGCTCAAATAAACAAAAGAAGCAAGAAGGCAGCTAAATCTAACATAATTACAAGAAAAGGAACAAACGTCGCATGCCCGACCCCCGGACAGCATCTTCCCAAGCAAAATCAAGAAGACAGAAGGCTGAACACGCCCCGTGCTCAGTGAACACGGGGGCGTGCCCAAGTGTCAACAGAAAAGACAAAGTTGTAGAAGCTTCTATCGCCCACCACGACGCCGTGCTCAGCAGACATGGGGCCGTGGTCAACTCTAAGATTCGAAGAATCTGGGGAAATCTTGATAGTACAGATATGCTTCTGCACACGGGGTCGTGCCCAGCAGACACGGGGGCGTGGTCAACTAATGCAGACAAACTGCAATTAATGAAGGAAGAGAAGAAGGATGGACACGAGGCCGTGCACGAGCTGCTGTTCAGGCTATAAATAGGGGTGCTTGGCTCAATTGCAAACCCTCCCTTGGCACACCACCTCTCTCACACTTCACCCACCACCCACCACCACCATAACACCATCATCCACCACCATCATCCATTGTCCATCATAGAGTGTGTGAGTCGTCTCGGGATCCAAGATTGATCGTAAGAGCTCTTGACAATCAAAGGCCATGTTTGCCTAAGTCTCTTACATCACTTGGTGAAGACAAGTGTCTAGTGTAATACTTTTTATTTTTAATCTTTTCGCACTTTTTACCTGGTTATGTATTAATGACTTTAATAACTAGTTTCTTATGTTGAAGGTGATTCTTCCTTATCGTTTGTCCGTGGTGTCTTGGCATTATTTTACTGTCTATATAAAATAAAAGATTTTCACCATTCATATCTCCACGGTCTATATGGAGGTATGTTGGCTACCTGGTCGGGGTTTAAGGGAACGGTTTGGTAAGAGTCTTGCCTTGTTCAGTGTATTGATCCTGCTAGGACCTGGGTCAAATTTAGTAGGACCACCTTCAATACCCACCGGTATTGGATGGCGGGGGTCCAAACTCTTTGAACCCCTCATATGTAAGCTACTATTAATACTTTAACCCTGCTACTTAGGACTGTATCCCTGCTGACTCAGACTACTTAGCCGAGGGTAACGTCACCTTCAAAAGAGGGCCTACCATAATATGCATTAATAACTTAGTTAATTATCTTTCAATAATCCGACCCTTTAGGATTGTATCCTTGCTGACTCAAACTACTGGGTTGAGGGTAACGTCACCTTCAAAAGAGGGGCCTACTACAATAACTAAGATAATCTCTTAAAAAGTGCAAAAGTGCGGAAATAATCAAAGGTTACACTAAACACGAGTCGGAGCCAACTGATTCATCTTGTCTATCTGTTTTTTATTTTTATTTTATTTTTCAGCATTTTAGTTAGTTTTTATTTTTCTAGTTTAAAACATTTCTCTAACTTTTTGATTTAATTAGACGTTGAGGATAAACCGGTACTAAAAGCTCTTGTGTCCTTGGACGACCTCGGTATCTTACCAACACTATACTACGCTCACGATGGGTGCACTTGCCCATATGTGTGTTTAGTGTTAGTAAATATCGTGTTTTATAAATTTAAAACTTGGCTAAAAAGTGTAAAAGGGCTTAAAATAAACAGTAAAACCATAACACACTTCACGCACATCAGTTGTCATCAATTGTGTTTTTATTTAGTCTGATACTTATTGTGTTATATGTTATCGCCATTGTGTTATACGTTATGGTTATTGTGTTTTAGTATGTTGTCCATTATGTCTTTATCTGTTGTCATTGATTATGTTTTTGATCTACTTTACATTGTGTTTTACATCATGTCCATTGTGTAATATGCAACTGGGTTTTTGATTTTTTTTTTGAAAAATATAACAATATGGTACTCATATTAAAGATAAAAAATGCTCGATTTTATGGTATAATTTTTTTTAAAACAAATGATGTATAAAAAAGTTACGAACGTTTAAAAATTAGGGGGGGGGGGAAATAACATGTGACTTGCATGTGCATATTCTCTTTCCTCTTATAGACAAAATTACCCTTTCTATTTAATTCCTTCTAGGACACTTGTCACTCTCTGATGACTTCTTACCATTCTTATTTTTAAATACTTTGTAGAGAAAAATGCAATTTGCGTCCCTGTGGTATGTGCCAAATATCAACCTGAGCCCCTAAATTCATTTTTTGGTTTTTTGAGCCCCTGAGTTTATGAATTCATAACAGTTTGAGTCTCTGCCGTCAGTGTTCCGTCAGTTTGACCGTTTGACAATTGTGAAAAGTCCTTTTTGCCCTTGACCCTTAACATCTATACTTAATAGCAGTGGCAGATCACTTCCATCATCTTCATCACACTTCTCAACAAGATCTCCCAACTCCCAACACCGATTATCATCATCATTATCATCATCATCATTTTCATCTTCATCATCTTCATCTTCAAAACAGGTCATCTTCATCATCTTCATCTTCATCATCTTCATCAGCTTCATCATCTTCATCTTCATCGATAACAATCCAAGGTAAAATCGACACTATGTTTTGTGTGAAAATATTGTTTGTATTGGTTTTGTTTGATTCTTGTGGGTTTTTGTCTCGGATATCAAAACAGAGGTGTTTATATTGGTTTTGTTTGATTCATGTGGGTTTTTGTCTCGGGTATCAAAACAGAGGGTTATCTTCATATGGGTTAGATAACTCATATACGGAATGAATACGGTACTAAATTCATTATACGGTTTGATTCTTGTGGGTTTAGGGTTTAGGGTATCAAAACAGAGGTTTTGAATGTGTTTTGGTTTTGATTCTTGTGGGTTTAGGGTTTAGGGTATCAAAACAGAGGTTTTGAATGTGTTTTGGTTTTGATTCTTGTGGGTTTAGGGTTTAGGGTATCAAAACAGAGGTTTTGAATGTGTTTTGGTTTTGATTCTTGTGGGTTTAAGGTTTAGGGTTTAGGGTATCAACTGAGTATATTGTTCAAAATGCATCAAAACAAAGGTTTTGATTCTTGTGGGTTTAGGGTATCAAAACAGAGGTTTTGAATGTGTTTTTTGTTTTGATTCTTGTGTGTTCCTCATATTGATTTATGTAATTAGCGATGATTTGGGTTCCTCATATTAAGAACTGATCGGATCAGTTTCGGATTGATGTGTTCCTCATATTGATTTTTGGTTTGATTCGATGATTTGGGTTCCTCATATTAAGAACTGATCGGATCAGTTTCGGATTGATGTGTTCCTCATATTGATTTTTGGTTTGATTCGATGATTTGGGTTCCTCATATTGGTCATTTGAATGTGTTTATATTGGTCATTTGAATGTGTTTTGTTGTACAGAATGGCTGCGGATGTAAAGATACGCAAAACACCAACTACGAAGGCGAGAACACTTGACAACATCCTAGAAGATGGTGCGGTGCACATAAGGAAGTGATTGATCAGAACGATCAATTGCATATGAATGAATACAACCCAAGTGGCAGATATGTAATTAGCGAGCTCTGGAATTTCAAGGAAAATCGAAAAGCTACACTGGGGTTGTATTCATTCATATGAATGAATATAACCCCAGTGGCAGATATGTAATTAGCTACACTGGGGTTATATTCATTCATATCTGCTACATTCCGAAGTGCACCCGTCAGTAAAGATCCACAATTGCTTGTGGTGGTATGACGTTTTGTCTCTGTATTGTATGTTACGGTCTTTTGTTATCGAGTCTGTAAGTTCCGTCAAGTCTACGAAGTTGGTATGACGTTTTGTCTCTGTATTGTATGTATAAAAAGTTTACATTTAATATACAATTTAGGCTTTAATAATTTGTTATATATAGTATACATTTAATTATTAGATTGCATTTATTTAAAAAGTGTTAATTATTAGATTGCATTTATTTAAAAAGAAAAGAGTTAATTTGAATTATTAGATTTCTTAACAAAAAAACAAGAAAAGAATTTAGGGGCTCAGGTTGATATTTCACTCATACCATAGGGACGCAAAGTGTTATTAATATATGCCAAAAGGCGGTCTTACCCCTGCCTCAAACAGTCAAACTGACGGCAGGGACTCAAAGTGTTATGAATTCATAAGCTCAGGGGCTCAAAAAACAAAAAAAAAATGAATTTAGGGGCTTAGGTTGATGTTTGGCACATACCACAGGGACGCAAATTGCATTTTTCTCTACTTTGTATTATAACTCAGGGAAAGGATCAAATAGGAAGTTTATTTTGGCTAGGAAGTGTAAGAAGCAATAGGATTATGACATGTGGCAACATTAAAAATAAAGAGAAGGGGTATTTTAGTCAATCCAACCCTTTCTTCTTCCTTTTCAAAACCCAGTAACTTCAAAACCCACAATTTTCAAAACCCACCATCTTCAGCCATTTCTTCACTTTCTATCTCAATAATCACTACATTATAGTGCGATTTTCGTCACCAATCAATGATTCAAACACCCGATCAACGTGTTCTTCAGCTTTTTTGAAGAAAACCCAGCTTAATTTCATACAAAATCTCGTTTTTTGTCCGGTGATTTTGAAGATAATCACTCGATTCGTTCGATTTGAGCGCTGATAAGTGTTTCAATCATTCAAAATTCGTCAATTGTTGAAGAAATCACTTCGATCCATGTAAGAAATTCTTTAATATCATTTTTACGATCTTGGCGGGGGTCCGGGGGCAGCGCCTCTAGTAGCGGGGTCCCAGGGGCGGCAGCCCCTGGCGGGGTCCAAGGGGCAGAGCCCCTGGCTGGGGTTGAGCTGCATTCATAATTGCTGTAATAAAAATGCATCAGAAAAATTAGTTTTCTGTAAATTGCCTCTGGAAACTGCATTCGTAAACTGCATTGGTTCAGACAGTTCACAGCACAGACAATTCGCAGCACAGACAAAACTATTGTCATGGTTCAATGCGTTTTAGAGAGAACACTTTCTTTGGTGTTTTTAAGCAATTGCGTTTTAGAACTAAAACATTTTTATGTGTTTTCTGGCCATTGCGTTTTAGAAAAACACATTCTTGAAGTGTTTTTGGTGCATTACGTTTTAGGTAAAACACTTTTTTAGGTGTTTTCAGTCAATTGCGTTTTACAGAGAACACTTTCTTTTGTTTTTAGGCAATTGCGTTTTAGAATGAGTCATTTTTAAGTGTTTTCTGGCCATTGCGTTTTACAAATAAGACATTTCTTTGTGTTTTTTTGTGCATTGCGTTTTAGGTAAAACACTTTTTATGTGTTTTCAGTCCATTGCGTTTTAGAAAACAAACATTTTAAGTGTTTTCTGGCCATTGCGTTTTAGAAATAAGACATTTGTTTGTGTTTTTTGTGCATTGCGTTTTAGGTAAAACACATTTTTATGTGTTTTTAGTCCATTGCGTTTTAGAAAGTACATTTTCTTTTGAGTTTTTAAGCTATTGCGTTTTAGAAATAAGACATTTCTTTGTGTTTTCTGGCCATTGCATTTTACAAATAAGACATTTCTTTGAGTTTTTAGGCTATTGCGTTTTAGAAAAATGTCATTTTTAGGTTTTTTTCATTGCGTTTTACGTATCTGGGGGTTTTTCTATTGCGTTTTACGCAACTGGGTTTTTAATTTTTTTTCGAAAACATAGCAATAGTATACTCGTTTTAAAGATAAAAAAACGCTCGTTTTTTTGTGTAATTTTTATAAAAAAATAATGTCGTATGAAAGAGTTATTAACGTTTAAAAAATGGGGGGGGGGGGGGAATTGGAGGAGAGAGAAACTATTGTCTTGCATTGACTGGAATACCCGTAAACAAACTCACGCGCCTCTTTTATTCCCTTTAATTTCCCTGATTTAATTTTAGCCATTGATTAACTAAATGGATGATCAAGATCACTTCATAGCCTTCTTAGCCAAATAAACTTCCTATCATATCTCCACCCTTATAACTCAACCCTATTGTACATTAACCGAGGCTTTGAGTGGATTATATATTTCAAATAGGCTGTAAACGAACCGAACGAACACAAACAAGGCTGTGTTCGTGTTCGTTCGTTAAGGAAATTTGGATGTTCGTGAACTGTTCGCGAACGCATGACGAACAGAAGTTTGTGTGTGTTCGTTCGTTAAGGAATTTTGGTTGTTCGCGAACAGTTCGTGAACACTAATGACGAACGCAAACGAACACAAACGAACGCAAATGAACGCAAACGAACACAAATGAACAATAATTTTGAAAATTAAAAAAAGGCACCGTTAATCTTAAACATTGTACACAACTAAAGTAGTTAAGTATAACCATTAGCTGCATCAGCTTCCTCTCTACCCGCAGTTGCTGCATTTACAGCTTCGTTGGTTTCTTCATCCATAAGTTCAATAACATCAACATCTGGATTATTTTCCATGGTTGGAGTATCAGTACTTGACTGAAATTCTGTATGTTATATTTGGATGAAATCTTTTATCTCATTTTTCTCAACTAGAAACAGAATATCCCTCCATCTTCCCCTCCCTTTTGGATTTCCACTTTCTCCCCTGTAAATGAACACCACCATTTATAATTTAATAATAATAATTTTCAAGTTCACAATATAATACTCTTGTACCGTCCATCAGTTTCATCTCAAATTCAACAATGGAGTTACATAGATCAATTTCATTCTTCTTTTTCTTAGCTCCATTGTTCTTCATATCGATCGTTGCTGCTTGTTCCAACTGAACATGCAAGGTATTAATACCAGAAATGTATTTTGTATATGTTAAACTTATGATGATGTTGGGTTACATTTGTAAATATAAATATTCTTTTATTGATCTTGAACAACAACAACAACTGAAAGTTTGAATGATTATGATTTGAAGTTAGGGGATGATTGTGAAGCGGACCGAGATTGCGAGAGCGGACTTTATTGCTTCTCTTGTCCTCAAGAATATTCAAGCTCTAAATGTGTTCGATCAACTGCTACGTCTGTGTTTAATCTGCTGGTCAGTTTATTGATCCCCGCTTTAATTTTTATATACATTTGATTATTAGACCAGGGGGTGTGGTTTACCGCCTCCCGCCACCTCAGCATCAATGGCGCCCCTCCCTACATCCGTATAAGAATTAGGCAAAAGACTACGGTGTTCAAGATGTATAATATTTTGGCCAATTTTATCATTCTTAGGGCAATAGAAGCTCTTGTTGTCAAGGTTATTCATTTGAACCTTCCTTGAAATCATGAGTCTGGTGGATTGTATACTAAACGCACTATATTCACAACAATGCTTAGGTAAAAGAAAGGAGGAAAAGATAAAATAAGCTGAAAGATTATGCATATTGAGCACCATGGTTATTGCCTAGTTCATAGAGGAATGTTGGGTTTAGGGTGGCGGATAGGCCACCCTTTGTTAATGTTTGTGGCCACATGTTCTCTTACCGGCTACTGCAACAATCATGTCTTGGTTAATTAACTTTTTTAGTTGTAATATATGACGAACTCATTGCACTGTATTACAATTAATAACATATTTCAATTAAATATATCCATTGCTCATTATGTTATACTGATACGTTAATATTTCTGGGTAAATGAGTTAAAGTTAATTAACCCGCGCGTTGCGACGAAATGTTTATTTTAAATGTCTTTAGTTTCGTTATATGAACATAACACAACTCAGTAGTTGATATTTTCTCAGATCCATTACAAATGGTTTTGATGGTTCGACTGTTTCTGGGTTTGTTTATAAGGATGTCGAATAGTTTTTATTAATTTTTACGCTAATTGCGACTATGATGCAACTTGAGCGACCGAACTGGAAAATTTAACCAAATTTTTGCTTTTTCTGTCATAGATTCAAAATTGCAATTTGTTTTTGGTCGGACTAACCGATTGATCAAAGTGAATGATGTTCTCTCTTCTTTTACACCCGATATAACATAAAAAAAGTAATACAGAGATTAAAGTTGATGTTAAAGATGGAAACCCATTCAAATCAATTGAATAACAAACACGGGATGGAAAACTTATGATTAGAGAGACATTAATTGGCTTGATAATTTAGATAGTGGAAATAAACATATTTATTTTATAAACTAAAACCAATCAATGATAAACTAAAATACGTACGTATAGAAATTCACGTAAATGTTGAGTTAAATACGAACGTATAGAAATTCACGTAAATGTTGAGTTAAATGCTTGTTCCTTTACGATCGATCATGTTTTACATAATAAATTCATAGATTGATCATGTTTGGAAATGAATTAATAAACACAGACTAACTGAAAACAAATTATTAATATATTGATTATGCCTATGAAATTCAATATAATATTGCAAACATATTTTTGATGGCATTAATAATTAACACAATGGATGAGATCAATTCACAAATAGTAATTTTCATTTCATAGTGATGTGCCTCTTGTTCTGCAATCATTACCCACACATCCAAAACAAATAGATTTATGTGCAAAGGGTTTGTAGGTTAGAGAAATTTGTGGTCAATACAAACCGAATAAATCTCAGTGGCGTATTGCGATTTTCTGTTATTACTTTTACAATTTGCGATTCAAGGAGGGTAAGATGATAAACATGGAATGTTTGAATGGATTGAATGTATATCTATACTATATAATAAAAAAACCACTTTGAGGACACGTGTTAACATATTAGGCCTTCTCTTATAGATAATTATTATTTTAGTTTAATCTTTTCTAACTAATTATAGATAACCCTCCTATTAAATATTATTTAATTTAATAACTTATGGAGAATTATTATTTAGTTTAATCTCCTTCTCATTTATAATATTATTTATTTGAATTAATTAGAGTTAATTACTGTTTTTGTCCCTTTGGTTTGTCAAAAATCACTATTTCAGTCAATTAGTTTAAAAATTGCGATTTCAGTCCCTATGGTTTCACTTTCGTAACTATTTCAGTCCACCTCATAACCATTTCAGTCCCTGTACTTAACAGAATAATGGATTAAAATTAATACGAAAGTGAAACCACAGGGACAGAAATGGTTACGAAAGCGAAACCACGGGGACTGAAATCATAATTTTTAAACTAATGGACTGAAATAGTGATTTTTGACAAACCACAGGGACGAAAACAGTAATTAACTCAATTAATTATTACTTTTATATTTATTTATTTACTTCAAATTCAAACTTAGTTATCTACTTTGATCTTAACTATATCTTTGAACGTTTTGTTTAGTTTGGTATCAAATAGATTTTACGAAACTTGAAATTAAATTAACTAATATTATTTATCATTTATATATTTATGGAGTTTTAAATAAAGTGTTACATTTATTGAGAATTCGTTAACAAATTTTGCAACAACAGAATAATTTATTTTTATCACGAAAACCAAACTTTGTATTAATATATAAAATATTTTTATTTTCACTATACAAAATTACATTTACTCGACTCATGTAATACATGAGGTTTTTTAAGATATAACTTTTTATTATTTGATATATAAAATTAGATTTATTCAATTCGTACAATATACGAGGTTTTTTAAGGATAAATATTTTTTTATTATTTAGTATAGAAAATTACATTTATTCAAACAGTGTAATATACATATTTTTAAAGATGTAATTTTTTTTATTATTTGGTATATAAAATCACATTTATTCAACCCGTGTAATAAATAAGGTTTTTAAAGATGTATTATTTTATTATTTGGTACAAAATATTACATTTATTCAACCCATGTAATACACGTGGTTTTAAAGATATAATTTTTTTATTTGGTATATAAAATTACATTTATTCAACCCATACAATATGGTTCTTATAGATATAACTTTTTATTATTTGATATATAAAATTATATTTATTCAACCCGTACAATAAAGAAGATTTTTAAAGATATATTATTTTATTATTTAGTATATAAAATTTATTTATTTAACCCGTGTAATACACGGGGTTATAACCTAGTATAATATAAAGTGATATATCTTTAATGTTGAAATTGAGATCATATTTCATTCAGAATTAAGCATACAAAACGCATCATATAATGAAATACAATGAAATTAAGAAATAAGAAGGATGCTTACTATGAAGATTGTGGATCACCGTTTGGATAATTTATATGTTGATAGAATAACAATAGTTGAAGATACATCGTAAATATGATGATGATAGTTTTATTTTTATATTTTATATTATATATATATATATATATATATATATATTTCACTATACAAAATTTGTATATTTATCACGAAAACCAAACTTTGTATTAATATATTAAATATTTTTATTTTCACTATACAAAATTACATTTACTCGACTCATGTAATACATGAGGTTTTTTAAGATATAACTTTTTATTATTTGATATATAAAATTAGATTTATTAAATTCGTACAATACACGAGGTTTTTAAGGATAAATATTTTTTTATTATTTAGTATAAAAAATTACATTTATTCAAACAGTGTAATATACATATTTTTAAAGATGTAATTTTTTTTATTATTTGGTATATAAAATCACATTTATTCAACCCGTGTAATAAATAAGGTTTTTAAAGATGTATTATTTTATTATTTGGTACAAAATATTACATTTATTCAACCCATGTAATACACGTGGTTTTAAAGATATAACTTTTTTATTTGGTATATAAAATTACATTTATTCAACCCATACAATATGGTTCTTATAGATATAACTTTTTATTATTTGATATATAAAATTATATTTATTCAACCCGTACAATAAAAAATAGGGGTGTCAAATCGTGTATACCCGTACACGATAAGACACGACACGATAAGACACGATACACGATAAGCCATACACGAACACGACACGATAAGATTTCGTGTCCATTTTTTCGAACACGAACACGACACGAAAACACGAAAATTACCTGTTAGTACCTGTTAACGAACACTAGAATAATCATGTATTAACGGGCATCTAACAGGTAAACAGGTATTAACATGTATTAACGGGTATCTAACTATCTAACAGGTATTAACATGTATTAACGGGTATCTAACAGGTATTAACATGTATTAACGGGTATCTTAACGGGTATCTAACATGTATTAACGGGTATCTAACAGGTAAACAGGTATCTTAACGGGTATTTAACAGGTAAACAGGTATCTTACCCACTCGATGTTAAGTGTTAACATATATTAACGCTATACACAAACAGACACGATAAGACACGAAAACACGAAACGCTATACACGAACACGACACGAAAATTAACAGGTTTTTTCGTGTCTACCTGTTTAGTACACGATACACGATAAGCCCATACACGATACCTGTTAAGGTCGTGTAGGTTCGTGTCGTGTATTCGTGTATCGTGTAAAAATTGCCAGCCCTAATAAAAAAGATTTTTAAAGATATATTGTTTTATTATTTAGTATATAAAATTTATTTATTTAACCCGTGTAATACACGGGGTTATAACCTAGTATAATATAAAGTGATATATCTTTAATGTTGAAATTGAGATCATATTTCATTCAGAATTAAGCATACAAAACGCATCATATAATGAAATACAATGAAATTAAGAAATAAGAAGGATGCTTACTATGAAGATTGTGGATCACCGTTTGGATAATTTATATGTTGATAGAATAACAATAGTTGAGGATACATCGTAAATATGATGATGATAGTTTTATTTTTATATTTTATATTATATATATATATATATATAGGGAGGAGCTCATGCGAGAACCACCTTTATTGTGAGAACCGCGAGAACCAATGTGAACACAACCTAAAATAGCTAAAAAAACTAAAAAAAAACCTAACCCCCCCCCCCCCCCTCCCAAAGCTAAATGATAAAAACTAAAACCTCCAAAAAACCTAACCCCCCACCCCCCAAAAAAAAAAACCTAAAACCCCCCTCCCCCACCCCCCAAAAACCTAAACCCCCCCCCCCCAAGCTAAAATGCTAAAAACTAAACCCTCAAAAAACCTAAAAAAATAAAAAAAAAATCTAAATTTTTTTTTAATATTTTTTATGTTAAAATCGCTACTTTTAGAAGCCAAAAAAAAAATTGGCTTCGAAAAGTACCGATTTTTTATAAAAAAATTATTAAAAAAAAATTGTGTGATTTTTAGCTATTTTTAGGCTTTTTTGGTTGTGTTCACATTGGTTCTCGCGGTTCTCGCAATAAGAGGTGGTTCTCGCATGATCTTCTCCCTATATATATATATATATTATACACACACCTTGAGCTAACATATATACTCTAGATTCTTGAAAAGTCACATTGTTTGGAATCATATTGAAATGAACCAATGTGATCGTTCGGTGATAACTGCTCATGAACCAACACAACCTTTCATAGAATCAACCAATGTCTTTTAGAACAGATCAAATTGTTAGAGGTGTAAAATATCACAACCTTTCATAGAGTATGACCATGAATCAACCATTGTGTCTTTTCGAAAGGGTTTAAAAAAACAATGAGTAAATCAGCCATTGTGCCTTTTCGAAAGGGTTTAGAAATGAATGAGTAAATCAACCATTGTGTCTTTTCGAAAAGGTTTAAAAAAAGATTGGGTAAAGATGCTAACCCTTCATCCAAACCATTATGTCTTTATCCAAACCATTATGTCATAAGTTACTTCCATTATGTCATAAGTTACTTTTTGTAGTATATTTATATTATATATATATATATATATATTTATTATTTAAGGGGTGTGTATATTGGGACATCTTGGTTTGGGAGGTATTATTTAAGGGGTGTGTATATTGGGACATGTTGGTTTGGGTTGGCACTTGGCATCACATATGTTTAATATATGGTGTGTGTTTATTAAGGCAAGGGTATTATTTAAGGGTGTGATACGAAGAGACACAACTATTGAGTTAGTCTAAGGTACCCTAAGTTACTTTTTGTAGAGTTATATAATATTATAGATATGTAAATTAACTTTCGGATACTATACCAACTTGTGTTATGATCTGTAACTAATTAAACTTTTTTAACCTTATTAATTATTTAATTATTTGGAATAATTTATTAATTAATTTTATTTTTATGGATAAAGATAAGTGATATTTATGTATTAATTAATTGTTATAAAATTGAAAAAGTATAAATAATTTATTTAGAATTAAATCCATTATTTGAATTTAGAAGATTAGATTTTGATATACAGATATAGATAGATATATATATATATAGATAAACCTAAATATGCAAAGATATTAATATTTTGTTTAGATAACAATACAATAATTAACTTTAATTAATAATAATTATTCATAATTAAGCTGAAGATAAAGATTTTAATTAAAAATTAAGTGGAAAAAAAAGGTGGGAAAATCAAAAAATAAATAGCTCTAATAAATGACACGTGTCCTTGCATTGATTTATTTTATTATATGTATAGATTTGGATGATGAAAATATTCATATCTAAATAGAATTTGCATTCTTTAAATATCCTATATCCATATTTTTCTCAGCCACCTTTTTTTGAACGACAAATTTGGATCACTGACGGATCACTAAAGTATTATCGTGTCACCAGCGGAACCACCCGATCATGTCCATCTCCACTAGGCATAATGTCTATACACTAATTCAGGAGGAAACACAATAAAAATGGGAAAACCTCCTTTGTGGGAATCGAACTCAGGACCTATTGGTCCCAAAGTTTTATCTCACCCCTAAGATGCCACTAGGCTATAAAACCATGGGCTTTCTCTGCCACCTGTATTACCAGGCACTTTAAATATGTTTGGTATCCTAAAATTGTGTCGGATAAATTTGGTGAGGATCACGTACATATCTATCTATACTTTCTATAAAAGGAGAAAACCAAGTGACATAAGAAAAGCTAAGGTGGCAGCCATAGAGGCTGTCCAACAAGGCTTTTCTTATGTCATTATCACATCATAATCCTTAATATATAAAATCACTTTAATTTTCAAATGTCTATCCCACATCTAGAAAATCATTTTAAAATCACTTTAAACATCTGCTCACATCTACAAATGGTCAGCTGTTTATAAAAACGCTTCAAACCTCTGCCCATTTTCCAAATTTAAAATCCTGGCTCCAAATTCAAATTTCAAACTACATATGAATCTGGCTCCCTATAAATAACATATATGAATTTGGCTCCACATTCAAATTTCAATTTATCTCTCTCCTTTATATTTGCGATCATATCTCTCTTACTCAAATGCATAGCTCTCATGATTGAGCCGGTTAATCTTCGATTACAGTTCTTTGTTCGAACATTTGTAGGCTCTGTTCCAATATCATTGTTTCAACATCGTTGTTTCATTAAAGCTCTGTTTCACACACCAACGTTTCACCTCGGCTTTTCTTATGTCACTTGGTTTTCTCTTTTTATAGAAAGTATAGATAGATTGTTACATGATGTAGAATTTGCATATTCAGTCTGTTCATCTCCGATTACAGCTTTTTGTACTTCACGTAATTTTTCCAGCATCATTTTTTTCTCTGATTTTGAATCTTAAAATTTGAACTGATCTATTCTAATTCACGCTTTATATTTCAGCCTAATCAAAGTTGTTTAAAATTCAAACAATCAATTGCGGGTTATTTTCGGTTTGTGGACTCTTTAAACTGTTGAAACATGTTGATAATATTTATTTTAAGGTGTTGATATATTTCATCTTTGTTTTTTCCGAGCGAGCAGTGGGGAGTTCTTCTGCACTGTTTTTTAAGTCTGAAGTGCAGAAAGTGGAGTACTTCATGAAGCGCCGATGCTGTTCCAGGTTTTCTTGTATTTATTATCACTAATAATCATCAGCCTTTTGTAGTGTTTAAAATGCATTTTTATGATAAATGAAGAAGTTAATGGTAATTATGAGAGCCTATTTTTTATTTTTATTTTTGTTCTTTCGGTTTCTTGATATTTAACCTTTTAGTTTTCCTATGAAAACTTTTTTGAGAGGCTTTGCATTGAATGGCTGCTGTTTTGTATTAAATGTACACATTTTTGCCTCTTGGATTAGTTTAATGGTGCGGTAAAATTAAGCCTAACCTTTGGGCTGTTAGCTATTTCACTATATAGTATGATTATCAGTTCAGAAGCTTTTCATCACGTTTTACTACCATTATATCCTTCTTTTACATCAGACTTGAAGAAATATACAAGTTAAAAATGTCATCATACCCTTCTGTAGGTTCTTATGATTTAAAGTATCGCTTTATCAAGCAAGTTGAGGATCATGTATATGAGGATAGGGCTACTCTTCAAGAGCTGAAGATGTGTTTTGATGGACTGCATCTTGGTCTGATTTATAAGAGACCAAGTGTCCAGAAACCTGATGGTGATGCCTTCAAGTGCCGTACGTGACCTTTGTATTGTCAGTAATATAGAGTGCGGAGATAGAGACTTGGAGTTCATTGCGAAGCTCACAGATATACATAGAGAAGTTCAGGACTCATTGGAGTTGAAGCTAAAATTTCTTAGTTTTTGCTGTTAGATTATTAAATTTCGTTGACTACTGCTTGAAATCAGTGTCTTTAGATTATTAAATTTCGTTGTTCAGTTCTCAATGTAATTGTTGATCTATCGTCATATGTGATATGTAAATTTTAATTCTATTGATCTTTGTAGAGCATTTTATTTTTACTAATTTGAGCATCAATAGTTGTTAGAGTTGATACCTGCTATTGTAAATGTTTGTTAAAATTAAATTTTACCAAAAGAGAAGAACTGTTTGGAATCATCGTCTATTGATGATTAAAACATTATAATGTCTTCAGAACATCAAAAGTCCATTCTTAAAAATAGGTATTTTTAAAAAAAATTGACAAAAATCTTTAAAAGTCTATTGAAAACAGCTGCTTTTAAAACATCTATTTGGCAAAAGATTCATCTACTGTTTAAAGGTATTGTCTATTCTCATAATTTCTATTTTTTGTAACGACTGTTGAGTTGCTACTGTTGCCAACATCTGTTATTCCCAACAGCAGTTTCCAAAGAATTGTCAACAATTAACACAATAGAAGTTCTGAACATTCTTAAAAAATAGGTATTTTTAAAAAATTTAACAAAAATTTTAGAACTCTGTTGAAAACAACTATTTTTAAAACATCTGTTTGGCAAAAGATTCATCCACTGTTTAAAGGTATTGTCTGTTCTCATAATTTCTGTTTTTTGTAATGACTGTTGAGTTGCTACTGTTGCAAACACCTGTTATTCCCAACTGCAGTTTCCAAAGAATTGTCAACCATTAACACAATAGAAGTTCTGAACATCTTTAAAAAAAGGTATTTTTTAAAAAATTGACAAAAACCATTAAAAGTCTGTTGAAAACAACTGTTTGGCAAAAGATTCATCCACTATTTAAAGGTATTATCTGTTCTCATAAGTTTTGTTTTTTGTAACGACTGTTGAGTTGCAATTGTTGCCAACATCTGTTATTCCCAACAGCAGTTTCCAAAGAATTGTCAACCATTAACACAATAGAATTTCTGAACATCTGTTATTGCTCAACAGATCTTTGTAAAATGTCTTCATGAAAACTCCATTCTTAAAAAGTAGCTATTTTTTAAAATATTGGAAAAAACTCTTAAAAATAGCTATTTTTTTTTAATATTGGAAAACTCCATCAACAATGCTTTTTTAGGTTATTGTTGCATAATAATCATAAGTCTTAATATATAAAATCAATTTAAAACTGATTATCAGTGTTTTCATAATATTTGTTGATGTTTTGAATCAACTTCTGTTTGGATAAAAATTCATTCACTGCTAAAAGGTATTGTCTGTTTTAATAAGTGTTGTTTATTCTAGCGACTGTTGATTTACCACTGTTTACAACATTTGTGTTCGATGAAGTGATAGTAGCCTTTGTTTGCCATGTAGATTATTGTTGGTGTTTAAATGAAGAGGTTTTTTTTTTTAATTTTTTTATGGCAGGTGTTTAAAATTTGTCCTTTCAGTTTCTTGATATTTAATTTTATAGTTTTCCCATGAAAAATTATTTTTTAAATATTTTGCATTAAATGGCTGCTGATATTTAATATCAATTTATTTGTTTATATTAAAAGTCTGTTGAACATAACTGTTTTTCAAACGTGTGTTTGACTAAGGACTGCTGACTTACTATTGTTGCATAAGATCTGTTGTTGCCCAACAGTGGTTTCTAAACACTGCTGAAGGGTATTGTCTATTCTCATAGGTTCTGTTTAATCTAAGGACTGATGAGTTACTAATGTTGCCTAACATTTGTTGTTGACCAACAATGGTTTTCAAACAACTGTCATCCGTTATCAGAGCAGAGGTTCTGACGTGGACAGATGTTAGCCATCAGATCTTTGTAACTTCTGACACGTCAGCATTCACTTTTTTCACTTTATAAACCCCTATTTCATCCCCAAACAGATGTTTTACTTTCGTCACGAGTTTAAAATTCATCAGAGCGGTTTCCACCTTCTTCTTCAACACTTCTTCGTTAACCTCTCGCAACTTTCAATTCCGATCATGGCTTTGATGATGAAAAATCCGCATAACTACCTGGCTATTTTTGAGAAAACTGAGAACAATACTCTCTATCATTCAATGATTGATGTTCTTACATCATCAAAATATAAGGTCATTCTTACCAATGACGCACCCATTTACCAAGAGACGCTCCGTGATTTTTGGGCAAATGTGAATATTGAAGAACAAAACAATGTGGCCGTAAGTATAACTTCAAAAGTTGAAGGTGAATCGGTTGCTATTACCCCCACTACCATATCAGCAACATTTGAGGTAAACGACTTGGCAAGTAAGACATCTTTCCCGAAAAATGAGATTCAAACATACTTGATTGGGAGGGGATATGATGGACAGTTGAATCAGACAACTATGTTTAAAGGTAATTTTCCACCACCAATGAAATTCATGTTCCATACTCTCTTAATCTGTCTCTCAAATAAAACTACTTCTTTTAATGAAATACCTTTGAAAATTCAGTCATTGGGGTATGCAATTTTGATAAATACTGATTTTAACTACTCCTAGGCACTGTTTGTTGATTTGGTTGCAAATTTAAAAAAACATTAAAAAGGGGAAAACTGCTGCTATTAAAAAGGGGAAAACTGCTAGTTTTCTTATGTTTCCTAGACTATTAAGCTACTACCTGCAAAAACATGTTTCTCAAAAAGCTTTTGAAAAAGGTAAAGCTATTAAAATGAATAGTCTAACATCTGAAACTTTTACTCGCCTTATGGCTAAAGAGTCAGATGTTTCCAAAACTGAAGCAGAGGGGAATGAGGAAATTTTAAATGAGTCCACAACTGCTCCTCAAACCTCTGTTGCTGAGCCCACTACTCTTGGTGATCACAACACTACAACCACTGCTGTGAAACCCCCACCAACAAAACTCAAAAAGACCAAAACAAAATCCAAAAAGCCCACTGAAACCAGCAAAACGGGTCCTCTGGAAGATGAGATCCCAGAGGATAACCCTGTGACAACACAGATGTCACTACAAACCACTGTTGCTTCTTCCTCACAACATGTGGAAAGATCTCAACCGATAAACCAAACTCCTCATGATTCCTCACAAAAGGAACGTGTTGTATTCACAGGGACACCACAATATGATGTCATACCCTCTTATGAGAGTATACTTAACAGACCTTCTCCCGGGGCAATGTCTCTTTCGACAGCAATCCCTTCATCTTCTATTCCACCAAAGTTTGTAACACTGCTTCAAGCTATTGACATTCAGACTGATAGCAATCCCTCCCAGGAACACTTTACTGAGAGTTTAACTTCAACAATAGCTATGTCTGAACCTTTTCAATTACCTAACCCATAAATAATTGAGGAGGCTACACCTCTTGAATTTCAGCAAATTCTTGATGGTATTTCAAGTGGAGCAGCTACTACAAATGTCAAATCCACTGATTTACATTTGGACAGTAGTTTCATCAGTCAGACTCCCTTGAAGGCAACCACTGCTGTGTCTATCAAGGTATCCACTGGTGAGTTCAAGTTAACCTCGGGTGAGATCACTAAGGTAACCACTGATGCAGAGGGAAGTCCCCACAACCAAGAACAAGGGGCATCTGCTAATGAAAATTTGGAGATGCCTCCTCTTTCAAAAGCAGATACAACCACCTCTGGTGGGAATTCAGATGATCCTATTAAGTTAGGTGATGGATTAAAATACCAGGATTTGACGGAGAGAATATCTAACTTGGAAACAACTGTTGCTGATATGAAAGATCAATTGAAGCAGTTGGTGGATGCTTTCAAAAGTCGACCTTCTCATCAGCAGTTATGCCAAGAGCTTTGGAATTCGGTACAACCCATTCTTGCAGCTCAAAGGGAACTGGATGAGATTCAACTTAATTCCCACATGAAGCTAATTAGAGTTATGGTTGAAGCAAGATACAAAGACACACAGGCTAACAACAAGGGCATAAAAGAATGCATTGCGAAGTTAACTGGTACTACCTGTCACACCCCAAAAACGTCGCAGTGGAATATTAACGTAGTGGTGACAGAAGTTGGTGCCCATTTATATCTTGTTGATCGATGCATTCTTTTGTTGGACATTTCTACTTATTTTAAAACATAAGTTATTAAATGTTATATTTTAAAAACCCTGACACAATCACATAAGTTAAGTTGTTTTTGATCCTCGCGGATCTTATTACATTCGTCCCAGAAAGTTTTAAAGTCGTCCAACATTTTTAAACAAATCAACATGCATCATTCAACCACATGATATGCCATGATTCCCAAAGCCGAACTCAAGTACATGTAGAACACGTTAATATCAAGTGTCAACACAAAGGAAGGTGAGTTCACATATTCACATTCAAACAATTCATCCCAAAGGAAAACTTTGTGATTATGTGTTTATTTAAAAACATCCATATAATTTTTAGAAAGTTCATTTTACTTCCTTAATAAAATCCCTGGGTCATCCGTCGCAGTTCAAAAACCCGACAATAAAGCTCTTACCCAGGTTTTGTATATTAAATTCATTGCGTCAATTTTCAGACTCGTATGTTAGCTAGACAATACGAACTATATATTTACCATGCAGGGATAATCAATGCTAGACAATAATCAGAATGGAAATTTGTCACTTGACTTGACATGGGGCGACCTGTCACGACGGGGTTGTCAACCCGATAGATCTACCAACAATTCCTCTAGTGCAATACTTAAAAGATTAAACGACATCATGGGCGCAGGGTCCTCTTCGAGACCAATATGATGTCTGCCTCACGTACAATATATATATCCTACTAATATGACAAATTTAATGCACGAAGTTGTACGAACCCCCTGAATCCCCTCCCTTGAGACCAGGCCGGCATTCGTCCCAACTTTACGGTCTGTTTCACCTCGGAAACACCGTATCATCCCAATTTCCTCCAAACATTCATTCATCAAAACGTTTTATCTCGAAACGTATGATTTATCAAACTCCATGTATTTTCAATGAAAATATATATTTTATATTAAAAGGTATATTTTAATCCAAAAAAAATTATTAAACCCTTTTATTGGCGTGTTCTACCCCCAAAATATATACAAAGTAGTAAAAAGAGTGGTTTAGTGACACTCACCTTTGGGTGCGTATTTTAAATAGCGCAATCCCAGAGATTGATTTATACACATCCTAATATATATAGGAACGATTATAATCAATACACATAACACAAAAGTCGTAAGTTTCTCCGTTTCTTAAAATTGTCACATATCTTTGAGATTTCTCGAAAAGTTATCATTTTTTATTATGTTGGCACGTTAATATATATATGAGTCCATATAAATATATATATATATATATATATATATATATATATGATTTTGCGACTTGAATGATTTTATTGGTGACCATTATTGTGTAAATCCGTTAACACTCCCGTTTATACCCAATATATCTATGATTTGCGCATCGTAATATATATATATATACATAAACGTTCACATAAATTAGCATCGAAACACACAAAATCTTGTTAACTTATCTATTTTGTCATTTTTAAAGCAAATATACATAAATATCTCATATGTATCAAATTTCATGCTCGACAAACAAGTTACACAATTAACGCGATTTTTACCGTTTCTACCACACAAAACGCACAAATATACATGCATAATCCAAATCTTTAAAATCATGTTAAAAATTAACATATTTTCACATTCTCATGTTTAAATCACATAACACATTTTAACACATAAGGTTCACCCAAAATTTTACCCATACTAGTGTATACTGAAAAATGCGTATTTTAGCGATTCGGTAACGGTTTCGGGCGTCGGAAGTCACGTATGACCAACCAAACACCAAATAAACTTAAAATTAGTTAAAATACTAATTGTTAAACTAAAAATATCAGTTTACTTACTGATCTAAATCAGTTTTATAAAAATCACTCGAAAAGTCGATTTTTGACCGTTTTAACGCATAGTTTTGCGTTAAATGTTACTATAATCATCCCAACTCGAAACGACTTGATATTTTAACACAATACATGTTATTTACTAATTAAAATAGTGGTTATAATCAGATTAGTGTAGTTTTTGTGTAAGTCACATAAATCATGAGATTTCACTTATTTTACCACTTTTAATGCACCAAGTACGACATGCAAAGCTAGCAAATATTATAACAAAGTTATATGTCACTAAACACTTTAAAATAACTTTATTTTAGTGTTTATAATCTGATTAAATCTGATTTTTACTAAATCATACTCAAATTACCTTTTTATAAACATATATCATCATGCATGTCTAAGTATATACATCTAGTATACCCTTATCATAACATCATCATCCAACATGATCTTAAATGCATCAAAGACCATATTTATGTCATGTTCATATAAATCAAAACATATCCATTTCATTATCACCAAATCATTTTCACATAAATGCAAACATTCCTTCACTTACTTACATGTGACAAAACTTTGTATATGCATACATATATACATATACATATACGACATACACACACACACATATGAACTTCCAAAAGTTCACTTTATATCACATTCACCTCAAATCACAAGAATTCTTTTAGAACCTTCTTTTATGACATCTTTTTAACACAAGTTTGTGATTTATTTCAAGTTCAAGAGAAACCATCTAACATCTCCATCATCACTAAAAATCAAGAATGTGATTTTAAAAATAAGTTTATACCTTCAAGATTTCTAAGTGGGTTTTTGAGAAAAAGATGGTGATATGAGGCTTGTTCTTGCTTGAATCTTGATTGAAATCACTTCCAAACCTCCTTACAAGCTTGAAATCACCATGAATGGCCTTTGAATCTTCATGAATAGGTTTGAAATTTTTGAATGTGTATGTATATGGGGTGTTCGGCCGTGAGCATGAGAGAGAGTGAGAGAATGAAAATTTTGATCTTTGATTTCCATTAAGTGAAGTGTTATAGAAGTTGAAATGATGAGGTTTAGGCATGAGGCGACACTTGTCAAGTAATTACAATTCCAAGAAGAGGTGGCACCCCCTAGCCGCCAACATGCCCTCTCTCCTAATACACACACAAAATTCTATACATACATACATACATATATATATATATATGTGTGTGTGTGTGTAAATTTGTGTTAAAAACAAGTATTTTACTGGATACCGGGTATTTTATCTAGCGTTTTAATCCCGTTTTATTGCGTTTTAAATTATTTTTATCATTCTATAAAAATAATCACTCAAAATTATTACTGAAATAATTACCAGTTGTCTTGACTGGCTGCGTTGACGGTATTTTGTTTAATTCGCGCAGTACGCACTCAAACTCGAAAAATAGAGTTTCTTAGCGTTTTAATTTATTTTTCCTCACGAATGTGATTAAAATTACTATTCTAATCATAACAGACTATTTTTAGAATTTTAACACTGATCGGGTGGTCATCGACGTTCGTTTCACATTTTAATCGTTATGCGATAAGCGTTTATCTTATCGTTGCCAACATAATTTTTACCAAGGATTAAATTTACCAACTCGTTAAATTCCACACATAAACATCATAACCTGTCAAATACAGTCTTTTACCTATTCACAACACGTGTTACAATTGTACGGTACGGCCTGAAAAGCCGGGTGTCACAGTCTCCTCCTGTTTAGGAAATTTCGTCCCTGAAATTTTACTCTACAGGTTTTGTTTTTGCACTAGGTGGAAATAGTAAAAACAAGCTTGGTGAATATGGTCTTGTAGTTCCTGTGAGAAACTTTGATTCTTACAAAGAATCTTGGTAGACCTAAATTACACACATCCTCAATTCCTAATCTCACGTCTCAACGCTCTCCACCCTCCCCAAGGTTCAACACATACAAGCACTTAATCAAGAAGATTAAGTCAATGTTCCACCATTTTGGGTTTATCATACGTATATTTGCATATACATTACCCCGTACCTGAGGTAGTCTGAGTTTACACACGATTGATCCAACTCGAGATGGGCTCTCGAAAGAATCAAATCTCATAAACTCGTTTTCTTTCCTTCTTGCATTCATTTCAGATATCCACAAATTGCACAATCAATAAATCACGTATACAACTAGAATGCTGAAATCGCCTCTCCAGTTATTAACATAATTCCTCTAGCTATACGTATTGCTTCTACGGTACTTCGATAAACTTCCGTTTATCTTCCAAACAAATCTCTATAAAGAACAAAATCAATGTATTATCCATTATACACTTTCTCAAATTGGACCAAGCAAAACTTCATGTACACTACTCAATCCTTATGGTAGCTTGAGCCTATAAGCGATTGATCCAACTCAAGATGGGCTCTTAAAAGGACCTAATCATTGTGGCTCAGCTCTTCCTTTCTCTGCTAAACCTAATAGCATCTCTGCAAGATAACTCCTTCAACAGAACCAAATCTTCAATCTGGAATCGCAATAGTCCCCTTCAATTGTCCATGTAATCCTTCTGTCGATCAATTGACGACTTTTAACCTTCCCTCGATCTAGGCAAATCCTGTCACTGGTTTCCTAGATAAACTAAGGTCTGGTTAATGGTCCTTTGTCATGTCAGCTCGACATAGTGATAATCGATACTTCCATCCATACAAGACTTCAAACCGAACAACTTAAATACTAGCGTGTTGACTTTTATTGTAAGATAACTCTGCCAAGGGCATGTGAGTATCTTAACTTCCTTCAGAGTCCATCATACACGCTCCCAACTTTTCTTTCAAGGGTTTAAAAAGCTTTCTCCTACTTTTCTGCCCAATCAATTTCCCTTTTCCTTTTCCTTTTGGGGTTATTAGTGTCGAAGACTGCACTAATTTAGGGAAATTCTTGATAAATCTTCGGTAGCACCCAGCTAGTCATATGAATCATCGTACTTCCGACGGGGTCTTTGGCGCTCCTCATCATTTGATTGCTCCAATCTTAGACTGATCTACATGCATACCTTCCTCATCCTTCAGCACTCCATAGTTATCTTCAAACGTTACTCATGATTCTCTTTGATTCGTGAATAGGCAAGTATGTCGTCGATGAATACTATCACGAATTTATCCGATTAGGGTTTCCATACCCTATTCATGAGATTCATGAATATAAATGGCGCATTAATTTAGTCAAATGGCTATATCACGTTTAAAAAGTAGTCATCGGAATATCTTCGTCAGCAACCTTCAACTGATGATATCCCGACCATAGGTCGATCTTTGCGAACAACTACCACCTCCCTACCATCATCAGGATGAGATATCCTAGCTAGTTTCTTCAAGCGATAGTCCCCACTTTGCCCTTGGATATTCAGTCCATTCTCACATCTACGTCAAAGCTCCCCAGCTCCACTGGAAATAAATCGACACTAGAGCTACGATTACCTAACTAAATACTACACCGCGAACGACCTCGCTAGTTTCTATCAACTTACCAATTGCTAGTTCTATCAGGCCCTCTATACTCAGCTCACTTGTTGGTGAACACAATAATGGTTCAAAGTTTTTTGAACAAAACTCAAGTCAGCTTTGGTATTAAAAGTATGAACACAGATTGGCTTTTGATTCGAAACATACCAGTAACAGTAGCAGGATTCTCACATGCCTTCCCAGCACTCGCCTCAACAGATTTGCCCCTAACATCCTGTCCTTTCAGTTTGGGGCATTTTCTCTTGTTGTGTCCTTGTTCACCACATGCGAAGCATCCTTCGAGCGCAACTCCATCCATCTTATTCTTAGCATAACACTTGGGAGTAACATGTCTGGTTCGGCTACATCTGGTGCACTTCTCTTGTCCATCACCGACTTTACCCTTTCCTGATTCTCTAGGGTTAGCTACACTTGCTTTCTCCAAACTACGTTTCTTCCTACGTTCCTCTTCGGGAGTCTTCTTGGAGTCCTCAGGTTTGCGCTTCTTGAATCTCCAGTTCTAGGTTCAGAACGCTGAATCACTCGGATGACCGACTCGTTTTGACTGCCCGATATTAAGCATACCGCTGCCACATCATTGCATAGGACACCAGTAAATGATCTCGGGTTACAACCCTGGATTGTTTTGTGTATGCTCTTGTGCACTGTTCATAGGGTTAATGAAAATCAGGAATACTTTCCAATGATATCATAACACATGAACTACTAAAAATTTCCGATCATTATTTTACCTGGAGGGTTTCCAATCTGCGTCCCACCAAGATGGTGTCCGTGAGCATCATATCCACGTTCCTGGCCTTTATTTTGGTTAGCATCACGCTGTTCCAAGGCAGTATTAACGTGTTGGGCTATGAGTCGTGCCAACTCTTCTGGTGTGGCAGGTAGTCTAGTACCCTGTCTTGCTTTTGGCGGCATTTTTGTCGTTTCTATTATTTACAACAATAATAATCACATAAAATGATAACCAAAAATAATTCAATCATTAAATGTTAGTGGACCAAACATTGAGCATGTATAATATCCACATATTAATGAGAACAATTTTTAAACCAAAAGTAGATCATTTGATATTATCCTAGAAATTAACAAACTTGTTTTTCAGTACATCCCAACTATCCTTGGCATGTCTACATCGACACCCATAACAAGTTTTCACAAAAATTCTACCCAATATCACAAAAATATAACTGGCATGCAGGCCCCCAAACAAAAGTACCAAGAAGTATATAACATAACAACCACAACAAACAACCACAAACAAACAACAACCAACATCTAACTCTTCATTCCTATAAAATCTAGCATCTTCCTGACCAACTCCTCCAAATCCACTGTCCTTTAATGGATCTGGTCCATTGCACTGTTGTCCAAATCCTTCAACTCATCGTACCAGTCCATTTGCCCCTCGAGGTCCTTCATCTTACCCTTGGTCGTTTTCAATTCGTGCAAGGTAGCAAACTGTCAGTCACAGTGGCAACATCGATATACCCAAACCCATTTCTGCTTCTTGGAAGCAGACGCCATCTCAGCACGTGACATAGAAGCAATCTCCCCAAGTGGCCTAACCCTCTTCCCACGACGATAATACACTAAATAGAGGCGTAGTAGATGTGCGTGACTCTATGATAGGTAAGGATAACTCTGACAGAACAGGTGGAGGGACCTCAGCGATAGAATCGGTCTCAGTAGCAGGTGGAGCAATAGATGGCTCTAATGGTCGAGCCGTGACAATAGTGGCATCCACTGCTGGTGCAATACTAAGAGATCCTCTAATAACAGGGACATCTCTGATCACGTCATCGATAACTGGTACTGTGCCAGATGTTTGTCCCGTCTTGTGAATCGAAAGAGGAGCGTCATCGTTGTCATCAATCCACCCGTTGCTAGTGAAAGCATATCGGCGGTCTACCTGGCTGGCGAAAGCAGTAGGGTCGACACGGAATGATAAAGCAAACTCATCCATGCCAACCATCTGTGGGGTCGTGATAGGTATCTCTGGTAGCATGGATCTGGGTGAGGTCTTGAAATCTGGCTCCCTACCTGAGTTATTGATCTCAATGACCTCGTGCTCGTGCGACATATGTGACACATATGTAACCGTACAAGTAAGTGTGTGATCAATATGAATAATAACACATAAGGCCCAAATAAACAGAAAATCACGTATGCACATAAGCACATAAGGGTTTCCATACATGATAAAATTCCCACGTTTATTTAAGATTCTTTGCTTCGAGAATTTTGGACTTTACATCTCAAAATTCTTCGGTTGAAGTCTAGTGTTTTCTTCCGAAAACATCTAGTTAACTAACAACCATTGACTCTGATACCAACTTCTGTCACACCCCAAAAACATCGCAGCGGAATGTTTAACGTAGTGGTGACGAAAGTTGGTGCCCATTTATATCTTGTTGATCGATGCATTCTTTTGTTGGACATTTCTACTTATTTTAAAACATAAGTTATTAAACGTTATATTTTAAAAACCATGACACAACCACATAAGTTAAGTTGTTTTTGATCCTCGCGGATCTAATTACATTCATCCCAGAAAGTTTTAAAGTCGTCCAACATTTTTAAACAAATCAACATGCATCATTCAAACACAAGATATGCCATGATTCCCGAAGCCGAACTCAAGTACCTGTAGAACACGTTAAAATCAAGTGTCAACACAAAGGAAGGTGAGTTCACATATTCACATTCAAACAATTCATCCCAAAGGAAAATTTTGTGATTATGTGTTTATTTAAAAACATCCATATAATTTTTAGAAAGTTCATTTTACTTCCTTAATAATATCCATAGGTCATCCGTCGCAGTTCAAAAACCCGACAATAAAGCTCTTACCCTGGTTTTGTATATTAAATTCATTGCGTCAATTTTCAGACTCGTATGTTAGCTAGACAATACGAACTATATATTTACCATGCAGGGATAATCAATGCTAGACAATAATCAGAATCGAAATTCGTCGCTTGACTTAACACGGGGCGACCGGTCACGACAGGGTCGTCAACCCGATAGATCTACCAACAATTCCTCGTGTGCAATACTTAAATGATTAAATGACATCATGGGCACAGGGTCCTCTTCGAGACCAATATGATGTCTGCCTCACGTACAATATATATATATATCCTACTAATATGACAAATTTAATACACGAAGTTGTACGAACCCTCTGAATCCCCTCCCTTGAGACCAAGCCGGCATTCGTCCCAACTTTACGGTCTGTTTCACCTAGGAAACACCATATCATCCCAATTTCCTCCAAACATTCATTCATCAAAACGTTTTATCTCGAAACGTATGATTTATCAAACTCCATATATTTTCAACAAAAATATATATTTTATATTAAAAGGTATGTTTTAATCTAAAAACATTATTAAACGCTATTATTGGCGTGTTCTACCCCCAAAATATATACAAAGCAGTAAAAAGAGGGGTTTAGTGACACTCACCTTCGGGTGCGTATTTTAAATAGCGCAATATGTGACATCTGTGCCTCTACGACCATCATACCAATACAAAACCAATGAAATATTGTGTTTCATGCTTTGGATTTGTATAAATATGTGTATCATTTGCACATATCAATTCCTGTTCAATTTCGAGCTTTAAATCGCTTTCTGGAAAGTTATGCGCGAACTAATGCGTAAACATAATCAGTTTAACATGACAAACACTCTGAAATAGTGACGTAGGCTTAACATACCTTAAATAACCTTCACATAACTTAGAAATAAGTTTTGGATGGTTTGGTGTGTCGAAAACAAGTTTATTCGATCGCAGGGACAATTTGTGTCAAACTGCGAAAGTATGCCGATTTGTATAGTAACGAACATTCCGGAACTTGATCATAAGTTAAACATACCCTAAACATCTTTTACATAGCTTAGAAATAGGCTTTGAGGGGTTCGGTATGCGAAAATAAACTTTTTGATCAAACTGGGACTCAAAGCGTCAAAAAGTGCATAAGTTTGCATTTTCGCGCATAACTTACGTTCTGAACATATCCGGACATAAAAAAAATTGGAATTCATTAAAATATTCTATTTTAATGATAGGAATGCAAAAATACCATTCATCGCGTAATTTGGATCGTTTTTCGCGTCCATTCATGTTTCGTCGTAATTAACCGAATAACGCAACCGTATGACCTAACGAACCGACATCCAAGATATTTTCAAGCATTTTTCAAGTCCCGTATACTTAAAATCCATTATTGAGCCTTGAAAATGGGTTAACGGGGTTTAAACGCGTCGAAAACGGCATAAACATGTTGTAGGGACCATTTCTGCCATTTTATGAAAGTTTCTAGAACTGGGGACTGGTGGCGTCGCGCCACAGCAATATGGTGGTGCCGTGGCGGCATGCGATGACTTCATGTTGACAGAAATTCCATTTTTAGCAACTACCTTGAACTTGGGGGTCTTTTATGCAACTTTATCAATACTATGAACTAGTTTTGGAGCTCCCATTGTTTACTAAACCATGTTCCACAAGTGTATGGTTGGATTTGAGCCTTGATTCTTGCAAAAACACTTGTCAAGATCCTAAGAGCTCAAGACTTTCTATAAATGCCCACTTGCTCATTCACATTTCTTGACATGCTGTCGTAGTAGACGCAAATTTAATCCAAATTACAACTAGTAGATAGCAGTAAATGGGTATCGAACACGGGGAGTTTGTGGAAAATGTGTTGATTCTATAGTCTTGAAATTTAACTACAATTAACCTAATGTGCAGAAATTAAAGATCAATGATTTGGATTGTTTGATTTAAAACTAAGTTATCAACTAATTGCTAGTCAAGATTGGATTTTTAATTCAGATTATGAGAACAATGACCATCCTAGGTTTCAGTTTCTTTTAACACTTGTGCAAAATCCCAACTAGAAAGAGTTACATAGACATAACTCGTGCATAAATAATTGTTGTGATAAAAGGGAACAAAGTACTCGGATTATATCAATGCGAGGTTGTTTCTCGATGATCAATCAATCAATATCCAACCCTAACCCTTCCCGTGATATCTCGCTTGTCAACGACACAAAGAACGTACAATTTAGACTAGAATTGCAATACCAATTAACAAGCTACAAACAATTATGCATACACCATGATAATCAAAGCAAACACACAATTATCATTCTAGAAATTGAGGAAAATCACACAAGAGTTGCAAAGAAACATTCACCTAAGATGATCATCACAAATTTAGCCGGACATTGTTCGGTTGATCATCATAACATCAAAGTTCAAGTTCATATGAATCAAAAACCAAAACCAAATGTTTAGAATTGTTCCCAAGTGATCTCCAAAGCTAAAATTCGCCCCCAAGGTGCAGAGAAATCGTTCCAATCATGAATAATGTGAAAAGGCACATGAAAACGGTTTTAATAAGGCATTTACACTTTTCCTCGTCATCTCTACCGTAACTTACGGTAGCTACCGTAAGTTAAGGTAGACATCAAAATGTTACGGTGGATTGCTTCTGATTTACGGTGGAAGAATCTGAGTTTCAGGGCTACCGTAACTTACGGTAGCCACCGTAAGTTACGGTGGACCCCTGAAATTTGTGTTTTGTTTCTTCTTTCCTTCCATGCTTGACCCATTCCTCTCCAATCCATCCAAAGCAGCATTTTCTCCATTTTAAGCTCCAAAGTGTACCTGAAACATAAGCAACTGTAGTCATCTAATTCAAGATAATTACACGATCAAGTAAGGGATAAACTCATCTTTTAACATCATTAAGGGTTGTCCTATGGACCACCCGTCACATCCCCACACTTAACCGTTGCTTGTCCCAAGCAACTCATCAAAACCATTTTCAAAACAAGCGATCAACATAAACCAAGCACAAACATGTAGTCCTTTTTACTAACCCTTTCTTAACACCCGAAATAACACACCCCTCACTATATCTCTCCTCTCGGCAACAAGTAAGCACTAGCAACTATGAGCTAGACACACAAAAGGCAAACGGATAGTTGCACAACTATAGGCTTGTACCTAAATCGGTCCTCCTCCTAACAAGTGCCAAACATGAATGCAAATCAAAGGGACTTCAAGGTTGTAACGTGGCTAGGTGTACGGTAGGAAATGGAATATATATGTAGTAGCGAAAACTTAACCCGGTCTTTTATTACACAATAACATAAACAAACAACTACTAAACTTAACTACTATGTACAAAACACTCAACATCAATCTCTTTTCTTTCTTTTTCATCGCTTTTTCCAATTTTTCTTTTCTTTTTTCATTGCTTTCTTTTTTTTTATATCAAAGCAAACAACGGAAGCTATCAAAGCAAACCTTCAACATAACATCAAACATATGTACACACTACTAAAACAACTACTAACACTATAAGACCGGGTCAAGTCGGGTGAATTTTTAGGTAACTAGCTAAGGGGTGACAAATGATAGGCTTAAGGCACAAAATTGGGCAACTAAATGTCCAAACCCCCACCCCTCTCGCAACCATGCTCATATATATAATTTATGAGGTCCAACCCCCCAAATCCCACACTCGCACACACTAATGACGAGGCTACCTAAATGCCCTTATCCTTTTCACTTTCATATCCAACTAAGGCCTCGAACCGTATTCAAGCACAAGTTCTAATGCACCCCCACCCGTTGCCACTCTCATCAAAGACAAGTATTATTTATTTACAAGTGTGGCTTCAACTCTCACCAAGAATAAAGGTAATTAAGGGTTGCCAGTGCATCATTCGGGGTTAGTCCAAGGTGTTCAAATTCTCACAATATTTTGCTTGATTAATTTTTTTTTTCAAAAACCTCAAAATTTCTCCCCATCCCCACACTTGGGATACATTGACCCCAATGTACAGTTTTTGGGAAGATTTGATCGCTTAAACTCTTTAACATCAACCAAAGCTCACAAACTCAAACCATAAATTTCTTTTTGGTATTTTTCATTTTATATTTTTCTTCATATTATACAAGAAGGAGCACGACCTGACTAATAGTAGCGCGGCTAAGGAGGCCCGAAAATGGAAGACATCATCTCATTCCATTCTACGAAAGCAAATGCGCCACTACCACTTCCACTTTGTTGCGAAGCTCCTTGTTGTTGACGCGGATCCAGCCACTATGAATGATGGAGCGGCGGGGTCGGATACGATACACTACCATCGTAAGGTGGTAGGGACGCATAATCCACCAGAGGTGGATCCACAACCACGGGTCGCCCCACATGCCAATCCGCATGCATCCTTCGGGCTTGATCATCTTCATACTGGTTATTCATCTCTACCTCACGGGAATAAGCATGTGCACGATCCCATGATTCTTGACGATCGAAGTTATGCTTTAGGGCCC
Organism: Helianthus tuberosus; assembly: GCA_030545235.1. Lineage (NCBI taxonomy): Eukaryota > Viridiplantae > Streptophyta > Magnoliopsida > Asterales > Asteraceae > Helianthus > Helianthus tuberosus. The sequence continues at coordinate 20,300,381 of CM060399.1, forward strand.
GCTCCATACTAGCACTCATCATCGTTTGGTGGTCAAAGAAAGTACGCTCCGACCCCGACCATGAATCAAAAACGGGTGCCGAAGGACGTTGTCTCTCAATGACCTCTTACGTAGGACCATCGTATGCCCAATTCGGCTCGTATGAACGCTCCGTGTAGTCATAAAACACACCACCATATCCCCTACCTTGGACCCCTTGGCCCACATTCACATTCTCACCGTGAGGCTCATCCGCATAGTCCTCATCCCCACTCGGGGCTTCCGCTTCACTCTCCGGTTCATCCTCTTCACCCAATAGAAGATCCCTTGCACCAACTTTCAACGCTCTCCATCTTTGACCCTCCGATTTAAGCTTGTGATATCTTTCCGATTGCGTGTAGGTCCATCCAATACCCATCTTTTGTATCTCAAAAGGCTTATGCCTTTTCGGTGCTCCTCTATCCTCCGACGTGATTGCCTTAAACTGCTTTAACAACCCCATGATAATTCGGCAATATGGGATGATGCTCCTCCCCACTTTGTTACGGCAAATCCAAAGATGGCTCATAATCAAGTACCGTATCGGAAAGCGAGGAGACCCGTTGAGCAACGAATAGAGGACTGGTACTTTTGGGTACCTCACCTGTTGCTTATCTCCTCTTCTTGGAATGACATTCAAAATGCAAATAGTTAGCAACAATTTTGCTTCAATCTTCAAGTTCCTCCGGTACAAGATGCCACTATAAGTACCAGGCAAGAACAAAGCCTCTAGCATGTCATTCCACCTCGGATGTTTCTCCGGTTTAATCAACAGATCATCAAGACTAGGGAATGTGTAATCACGAGCAGGCAAACTGTCATATCTCGCTAACTTCCGCAATGTGTCAAACGACATTTCCACCTTTATCCCATTAATCTCGCCCGTCAACTTCATCTGCGATGGCCTATCATACTGATTGCATTGTAGGGTTGCCATCCATTCTTGAATCTCGGTCATAAACAAATTCTTGTTGTGTTTGTCGTAACAACTGAGCGCCGCCTCCCATCCTAAGGCACGAAACTGAGCAAAAATATTAAACGGCCTAAACTCAACCTCTCTAACTTCCCTCTCACAGATAAATGCAACAACCTTGTTTTTTAACCAGTTCATACTGTCATGAAATAGTGTCGGTTGCCACTCCTCCAGCTGATCATCTAAAGGACCCGATTCCTACCTTGGTTTTTCGGCCGGGTCCAACTCCATCATCTCTTCCTCCTCACTCTCACTATCATCAACCCTACCCAAATATTGCCTCTTCCTTGGTTGTTGTCCGGCTGTTTGCCTTTGCCTTTTGAAGAGGAAGAACTCGCTCCAGCTCTTTCCTTAGTTTTTACCATTTTCCTACACACAAAGCAAAGCAAAACAAACAACACAACCAAACACGAAAAATCAGCCCCTTTTTTCTCAAAATATCCCCACACTTGCTTGTTACTACGGTTGTAGATGTTTGTGAACACAAGATTTCATAAGTCTTTTTCAAAAAATATTGGGCATGGTGTCTCTATAATGTAGAGATTCCCAAAAGTCCACAACTTTATCATCAATCCTACATCTACAACCATAACCATGTTCAAGTAACAATTTTTCATGATAAAATCTAAAAGCAAGCAAGTGTGTATGAACAAGTAACAAAGATAACCTTCCTTCTCACAATGCATCATCAAAAGTAACAAATAAACATCACATACCTTGGTTTGAAGATGCTAGAACACAAGTGAAACAAGAACTTCAAAAACCCCCAAAATTTTCGGCCCTAGGGTTTGTAAATCGGACCAGAAAATGATGTTTTCTCACAAATTTCTTCTCAAAATCAGCAAGTACGCGAAAAATTAGTCAAGATAGACCTAAAATTCACTTGATTTGACCAAGAATTGCAAGAGTTATGAAGCTTAGAAGGTTGAAGAAGGTTATGGGGTTATGGAGATCTTGTGGGGCTTTGGGAAAGAGAGAGAAGGTGTTTGTGGTTAGGGGAGAAGGAAAGAAACGAGTGGCCAGGGGATAAGTCACGTGAATCATTAGTTATTATTATTATTTTTTTATGTAACTGCTGCACTCGACATGACCCTTCAGTCCGCCAGGCCTACCGTAAATTACGGTAGGCACCGTAATTTATGGTGGATCCTGGCAAACAACTTCCACTGTAACTCAGTAGACTTCTACCGTAACGACCAAAAACTTTTTACTCCCACCGTAACTTACGGTGCCACCGTAAATTACGGTGGCATCTGGGCTCCGCCAAAAAAGTGCAATTTTCATGGTTTTTCTTTGTATTTTTTCAGTTTTTTCAATTTTCTTGTGTTTTTAAAATTTTTCAAAAACATGGAAAAATTACCCTACCCCCTCGAAAGTCTCGTGTTGTCCTCAACACAATGCTAGAACGATTCGTAACCCGAATGTCCCCACACTTGTTTCAAACATGGACTTCAACCGAATACGGTAACGTGCAAACTAAACAAAACAAACAAAATGAAATACTAACTATGTACACTACCAAACCTGGGCCTCTCATGGTTGATCATCGTCTACCAGGCATAGAATGTAGCCCGCTTTGTCAAGCTCCAAGTTGTTGATGTCGTTCCCCTCCAAGTATGGCTTTAACCGATGGCCATTCACCGTTTGTTGTTTGTTGGTTTGCTCATCTTGGATATCTACATCGCCAAACCTTCCAACACGCCGAACAACATATGGGCCCATCCATTTGCTTTTAAGTTTGCCCGTGAACATCTTGAGCCTTGAGTTGTACAACCATACCTTTTGACCCACTTCAAAAGTCTTTTTTCTCAACTTTGCATCATGTACCTTTTTGAGTTTGTCTTTGTAAGCCGATGCACACTCGTACACCTCGTCTCTAATTTCTTCTATTTCACTCAATTGCAACTTCCTCATCTTTCCCGCTTCGTCGTAGTCCGCATTCACCGTCTTGATTACCTAATGCGCCCGATGAGCTAACTCCATTGGCAAGTGACAACCCTTTCCATACACCATCCGGTAAGGTGTTGTGCCAATTGGAGTCTTGTAGGCCGTCCGGTATGCCCACAACGCATCATCCAACTTGCTCGACCAATCCTTCCTATCCGTTCTTACCGTCTTCATGAGGATTTATTTTATTTGACGGTTGGACACTTCGACTTGTCCACTCGTTTGCGGATGGTAAGGTGTGGCAATCCGGTGATTCACGCTATACCGCTTCAACAATTTTCCAAAATTAAAGTTCTTGAAATGCTAACCGCCATCACTAATAATAACTCGTGGAATACCAAAACGGGTGAAGATGTTGGATTGAACGAATTTACAAACAACCTAGTGGTCATTTGTTCTTGTTGCAATAGCCTCAATCCACTTAGAGACATAGTCCACCGCCACCAAAATGTATAAAAACCCATTGGAATTCGGAAAGGGACCCATAAAGTCAATGCCCTATACATCAAATATTTCCACAACCAAAATTGGTTGTAATGGCCTCTCGTCCCTCTTTGAAATACTTCCCATCCTTTGGCAATTTACACAATTTCTTGCAAACTCACACGCATCCTTGAAGATAGTGGGCCAATAAAACCCACATGACAACACCCGATAACCTGTTTTATGCCCGCTAAAGTGACCTCCACATGCGGATGAGTGGGCATGAGTCAAGATTTCCAACACCTCCGTTTCGGGCACACACCTCCGAATGAATTGATCGGGCCCGATCTTGAAAAGGTCCGGTTCATCCCAAATATATTGCTTCACTTGGACCATAAATTGTTGTCTTCGCTTCTTGGTCTAATGATTTGGGATGGCACCCGTGGCTAAATAGTTTACGTAGTGGGCATACCACGGTGCAACAAAGGTGGATACGACTAGTAGTTGCTCATCGGGAAACCTTTCATTTATCTCTCTCACATCATCAATCCCTTCCACCGGAATCCGAGACAAGTGATCCGCCACTACGTTCTCACTTCCCTTTTTGTCTCGGATCTCTAAATCAAACTCTTGTAACAACAACACCCATCGGATTAAACGGGGCTTCACGTCCTTTTTCTCCATCAAATACCGGACCGCGCTATGATCCGAATAAACAACCACTTTGCTCCCCCAAATGTACGAATGAAACTTATCCAAAGCATACACCACCGCTAATAACTCCTTTTTGGTTGTGGTGTAATTCAGTTGCGCATCGGATAAAGTCTTACTTGCATAGTAAATTACCACCGACTTCTTGTCAACTCGTTGACCCAAAACTGCACCAATTGTAGTTTCGCTTGCGTCACACATGATTTCGAATGGCTTTGACCAATCCGGTTGTTGCAAGATGGGAGCTTTCACCAAATGTTCCTTCAAAACAGTAAAAGCTTGCAAACATTCATTAGTAAAATCAAATGGGACATCCTTTAACAACAAGTTACATAAAGGTTTGGTGATAACACTAAAACCTTTTATGAAACGTCTATAAAATCCCACATGTCCCAAAAATAACCTTACACCCTTAACATTTTTCGGTGGTGGCAAAGATGATATTACCCATATTTTTGCCTTGTCCACCTCCATACCCCTTTCCGATATTACATGGCCTAACACAATGCCCTCTTGCACCATGAAATGACTTTTCTCCCAACTAAGCACTAAATTTTTCTCAACACATTTTTTTAAAACTTTTTGTAATTCGTTGAGACACGATTCAAAACTAGTGTCGAAAATCGAAAAGTCATCCATAAACACTTCAAGCGACTCTCCAACGATGTCCGAGAAAATACTCATCATACATCGTTGGAAAGTTACCGGTGCATTGCACAAGCCAAATGGCATTCGCCGAAAGACAAAGGTACCATATGGACAAGTGAAGGTGGTCTTGTGTTGGTCATCCGGGTGTATTGCTATTTGATTGTAACCCGAATAGCCGTCCAAAAAGCAGTAATATTTTTGACCCGACAGTTTTTCAATGATTTGGTCAATAAAAGGTAGCGGGAAATGGTCCTTAGAAGTGGCGGCATTCAATTTACGGTAGTCAATACATACACGCCACCCAGTGACCGGTTGGGTGGCAATTTGTTCGCCATTTTCATCCTTGACTACTTGAATACCGGACTTCTTAGGTACAACTTGGGTAGGACTTACCCAAGCACTATCCGAAATCGGATAGATAATTCCCGCATCCAACCATTTAATCACCTCTTTCTTTACTACCTCCCTTAGGTTTGGATTCAATCGCTGTTGAGCTTCTCTTATTGGTTTTGCATCTTCGGTGTTGATTATCTTGTGCATGATGATTGATGGACTAATTCCTTTAAGATCGGCAATCGTCCATCCAATAGCTCCTTTGTTCTCTTTCAACACTTCCAACAAAGCTTGCTCTTGCGCCATCTCTAAATTAGAGGCAATAATGACCGGTAGAGTGTCATTATCCCCTAGGAAAGCATACTTCAAATGGCTTGGAAAGTCTTTGAGTTCCAACTTTGGCGGTTCTTCTAATGATGGTTTAGTACCCGAATTTATCTCCGCTGGCAAGCCTTCGAATTGGTGAGTCCATGGCGGTCGACCTTCTTTCAAAGCCATAGCGTCCTGTTTTTCCTCTTCAACCCTTAGCGCACAAGCATGTACCTGTTCAGAAAAATCACAAAGACAAACATCCATACTATCGTCCTCGTACTCGTGCGGGTTGCATCCGTCAACTAAATCTGCCATGAAACACTCATCAACACCAACAGCATTAGAATTGTTAGTAAAAACATTCAAGCGCATTTTTCGATTTCCAAAAGTCATATCAACTGTACCAAATCTACAATCGATCACAGCATGCGCGGAGCTAAAAAATGGCCGACCCAAAATAAATTTTTGTTGTTGTTTTGGGTCCGTGGATGAGTAGTCCAAGACTAAAAAGTCAACAAGTAATAGAACTCATCAATTTTCACAATCACATTTTGAACCATCCCCCGAGGTAGCTTATGAGACAAGTAGGACAAAACAACCATTGTCTCCACCCTAGCTAACGGACCAAAGTCGTATTGGTTATATAAGCCCCCAGTAAAAAGCTCACCCCGGCTCCAAGATCTAGTAACGCCTTTTCCATTTGAAAATTACCAACTTGTATGTTAATTATTGGCATGCCCGGATCTTGGAGCTTAGGAGGAAGCTCCCCATTCAAAACCGTACTTACTTGCCCGGTTAAATCCACCCGCTTAGGCATTTTCTTCTTTTGTTGCCTTTTTTGTGTACATAATTCCTTTAGAAATTTAGCATATGCGGGTACTTGTTTTATTGCATCAAGTAATGGAAGGTTGATTTTTACTTGTTTAAACATGTCCACAACTCTTCTTTTTGGGGACCTCTTGATGCAATAAAATTTTTCCTACACGGGTCACGTAAGGCCGATGGGAACGGGACTTGACTCGGTTCACCCTCAACTTTTTCATTCTTTTCATTTTCACCCAACCCCGGTTTTTTAACATTTAATTCTTTAGTCACAACCGGTGAAACTTCATCATCACTTTCGTTACCCGTGATATCCTCAACTACCCCCTCAACCAAACCCGGTGACAAATTGGCTTTAAATTCTTTGCCACTCCTTAAAACACTAACATGACTAATATTAACATTGTTACCTCGTGACGAACCATGTGAAGGATTTACCTTGGTGTCGCTCGGAAGTTGACCTTTGCTTTTCTTAAACTCCACCACGTCGGTTGCCAATTGACCCATTTGGGTTGTTAGTGATTGAATGCTCTTGTCACGAACCTCATCCTTTTGCATCCGGACTTCATCAAGTTGATTCCGTTTTTGCATATCTTGTTGCATAGACCGAAGCATATCCATGACTTCATTTCCGCTTGACGAAGTTTGACCCGAACCACTTTGACCCGTTTGTTGAAATTGCCCTTGGTAGCCATAATTGTTTCCACCCCTATAGTTGCCTTGATTGTATTGTTGGTGAGGTGCAAAATTACCTTGAGCTCCTTGAAAGTTTAGGTTAGCTTGGTTCGCCGCGTTCCCGTAATGGAAATTAGGCTGGTTTCGCAAACCCGGGGTGGTATGTGTTGGAGTTCATATTGAAATTTCGACCACCCCCTTGAATTGCATTCACTTCCTCTACTTGCTCATCAACCACCCCCACTACACAAACTTCCGCCGTGTGGCCTATTTGGTTGCAATTAGTGCACACGTTGTACACTTGATTTGTGGTTTGAACATTGCCACTCTCTACTCCATGCACTTGTGGCCTTTGTATCACATGCCTTGCCCTTCTTGAAGATTGGGCCTTCCTTTTGGAAGTCACCACCATTTGTTCTAAAAATTGCTAATCAACATGTTCAAAGTTTGTGCCAAACATACCATTAGTAATCGACATCAAATCATGTGCATCCTCTGAACTCAACCCTTCGTGAAACGCGTTCAACAACTCCCGAAGTTGGATACCGTGATGAGGACAATTCCTTAGAATCATATTGAATCTTTTGAAGGCCTCATGAAACATCTCCCCCGATTGTTGTTGGAAGCTTCTCAAACCTCTCCTTGCATCGTTGGTCTTTTGAGAAGTAGAAAACTCATCCAAAAATATTTGTTGCATGTCGGCCTATGTAAAAATTGACGCAGGGGGTAAAGTGTGAAACCATCTCTTTGCTTTGTCTTCCAAAGAAAATTGGAAGAGGACTAACTTGACATCATCTGAAGAGAACCCTTGGCCTCCACTCGTGTTGCAAATAGAATCGTATGTCTCCAAATGGAAGTAGGGTTCTTCCGTTGCTAACCCCTTAAATTTTGGTAGACATTGGAGGGCGGTTGTTCTCACTTCAAAAGTTCTTCCATCCGCATGATGAGGAATCACTACCGGCGAAGGATTGTTAGTGATAATAGGCCGGAAGTGAGCTTCGATTCCCCGTACTACCTCCCGGTGATGTCTTCGAGGGTCGCCCAATGGTGCTTTCGGTTGACCCATTTGCCCTTGCATAGGCCCTTGAGGAGCAAATGGTGGTTGATATTGATATTGATGCATTGGTGGTTGTTGTTGTTGAATCGGTCCTTGAAATTGCGGTTGTGTATTTTGAGGCCGCACTTGATGTAGCGGTGTAGGGCGTTGCAATTGTTGCCCTTGCGGTCTAATGTGTTGCACCCCGACCGGTAATCTACTCGTATCTTGAAATTGTTGGATCAGTTGACTTTGATGACCTGCTCCTCCTTGAGGTCCCAAGTATCCTCCATCACCCCCATAATAAAAACCTTCCTCTTCATAGCCCCCAAAATCCTCTTCATAGCCATCATCATATCCATCTCCTTGAATACCCGAGGATTGCCCGAATGGAATGGATAAGTATTGAAAACCCAATTGGTTCGATGGTCTAAATGTAGAAGTAGCATGGACAATGGTTGAATTTTGTGGTATTGAATAATGGGAAGATGATTGACCCGTGGTTGGGGGAAAGAAGTGTGATAATGGGGGGATTGTGGTAGAAGGGCTAAAGGTAAGATTGGGTTCAACTTGAGTAGTAATTGGTTGTGTGGTGTTGGTTGGTATAGTGTCATGAGGTGGAGTAGGATTTGTAGTGGTATTAGGTATGGTTGTGTTTGGTGATGGTTGTGTGGAAGTAGGTATGAATGATGAGGTTGTTTGACCCGTTGTGGGTGGTATTTGAGATTCTTGCATGATGTTTCATGGTGTGATGGGTGAGGTAGGTGAACCAATAATTCTGTTTTCTCGTACTAAAACTCGGTTTTGCCTTAATGTTCTTTCGATCTCCGGATCAAACGATAATGGTGATGACTTGTGAGAGCCTCTAGTATGCATGCACCTGTAGAACCTGCACATAAAACACACCAGCGTAAACCCGAAAATAACAAAGCACAACTAACAAACTGACACACGTTGCGCACTACTCCCCGGCAACGGCGCCAAAATTTGACGTGCTGTCATAGTACATGCCAATTTAATCCAAATTACAACTAGTAGATAGCAGTAAATGGGTATCGAACACAGGGAGTTTGTGGAAAATGTGTTGATTCTATAGTCTTGCAATTTAACTACAATTAACCTAATGTGCAGAAATTAAAGATCAATGATTTGGATTGTTTGATTTAAAACTAAGTTATCAACTAATTGCTAGTCAAGATTGGATTTTTAATTCAGATTATGAGAACAATGACCATCCTAGGTTTCAGTTTCTTTTAACACTTGTGCAAAATCCCAACTAGAAAGAGTTACATAGACATAACTCGTGCATAAATAATTGTTGTGATAAAAGGGAACAAAGTACTCGGATTATATCAATGCGAGGTTGTTTCCCGATGACCAATCAATCAATATCCAACCCTAACCCTTCCCGTGATATCTCGATTGTCAACGACACCAAGAACGTACGATTTACACTAGAATTGTAATACCAATTAACAAGCTACAAATAATTATGCATACACCATGATAATAAAAGAAAACACATAAATTATCATTCTAGAAATTGAGGAAAATCACACAAGAGTTGCAAAGAAACATTTACCTAAGATGATCACCACAAATTTAGCCGGACATTGTTCGGTTGATCATCATAACATCAAAGTTCAAGTTCATATGAATCAAAAACCAAAACCAAAACCAAATGTTTAGAATTGTTCCCAAGTGATCTCCAAAGCTAAATTTCGCCCACAAGGTGCAGAGAAAACGTTCCAATCATGAATAATTTGAAAAGGCACATGAAAAAGGTTTTAATAAGGCAGTTACACTTTTCCTCGTCATGTCTACCGTAACTTACGGTAGCTACCGTAAGTTACGGTACACATCAAAATGCTACAGTGGATTGCTCCTGATTTACGGTGGAAGAATCTGAGTTTCAGCGCCACCGTAACTTACGGTAGCCGGTGGACCCCTGAAATTTGTGTTTTGTTTCTTCTTTCCTTCCATGCTTGACCCATTCCTCTCCAATCCATCTAAAGCAGCATTTTCTCCATTTTAAGCTCCAAAGTGTACCTGAAACATAAGCAACTGTAGTCATCTAATTCAAGATAATTAAGCGATCAAGTGAGGGATAAACTCATCTTTTAACATCATTAAGGGTTTTCCTATAGACCACCCGTCATTTCTTCACACCATTTGATCTCAATTCTTCTCTAAGTTGAAGCTCTCACTTGTGAAGCTTCATACTTGAGAATTTTGAGTTCAAATCTTCATTGCTTGGACCTTTTGTAAGCTTCTTCCATGCTTTTTGTGCTTTTCAAGCATGAAAGTCAAAAAGTGTTTGACTTTCTGCTTTGACCATGAATTGGTCAACACAAAGTTCGTTTGAACTTTGCAACGTGAGCGTAATCACGATGGTTATAGTCCCTTGTGACTATACCTTCTGATTACCACGTTGATTAGTCGAAGTGACGAGTCAAAGTTTCGGTCAAAATACGTGTTTATGCTCATTATGCATCAAAGCTATTTTTCGGGTATGAAAACACTTTGTTTTGATATCAAACTCGTTTTCTAACTTAGTTAAACATGTTTAACTCGTCACTTTTAGTCTAGTGCTTATGTAGGGTCGTAAGTCAAGCGGTCTAAACCACCGCTTAGACTTTCGAACCCGGCCCGTTTGGTCGATCATTAGGATCCGACCAAGCACTTTTTGTGACCATAGTTGTATAGGGAATAACCTTCCGAGGTTATACCTTATGGTCACTTATTTTAATTAGTTGTATGATAGGTAGTTTATATGCCTTAGGAAAATGACCAAAATACCCTTTTCATGCATAATTGGATTTTAAGCATATGTAACTTAATTTTTGTCACTTAAACTGATTATGCAACATATTTAAACATGTTAGGGCATATAATACTTGTCATAGGACTAGTTAGGCGTCTCAAACGCGCATTTACGCGAACGACGAGTTAAAGTAGCGTAAGCTACCTTAATGGGCCGTAACGGGTTGTAAGCACTTAGGATAGGTTCCGATTTAGAATGTAGGCTTTGTTAAACCATATCACATGAGTTCCAACACTCATTTGGTTTACAAGACCTTATTCTACCCGATCTTCCGATTTAGGTGTCGATTATTAACTAACGATCGGATTACTAGGTACCACTTGATTTCCTTGGTTTGCCTGAGCTTCGTTAAGTTCATTAGATCGAGGATACTTTCCAAATCAATGTGAGTACATAGTCCCCTCTTTTACCGTTTTCAATTGTTTTGGGGTGATTCATATGTGCTAAACGATTTCGAGTTTCCTAAAACGAATGCTATTGTTTATATTGAACTATTTGAACCACCGGAACTATCTGAACTATGTGAACGATTCAAATTATTGAACCACTGGAGCTATTAAACTATGTGAACGATTTGAACTATTGAACCACTGGAGCTATTGAACTATGTGAACTATTTGAACTATTGAATCATTGGAACTATTTGATCTATGTGAACTATTTGAACTGTTTGAACTATTGGAACTATTTGAACTATGTGAAGTATTTGAACTATTAAACCACTGGAACTATTTGATCTATGTGAACTATTTGAACGATTGGAACTAATTGAACTATTAAACGATTGGGTTAAGGTAAGTGATTAGGTAACGGGGCGGGTGTAATATGATAAAAGCATGGTGGATACGCCGCTGGTACTTCCTATATATAAGTGCTTTTAACACATTACATGTCGTTGCGTTATCTAGATCACTTGGATGAACGATTTCTAAACGATGTCACTTAACGATGTTTACTAAATAATATAAACCATACGAGTTTTATTACGAGAATGATTTACGATTTGGTTTACTTAAACAAATATTTTGGGTTAAGATTAAAGGCAACGAGATTTTATAAATTATAACCAACTTATTTTGAGCTGGTTATTCATATTGCAATACCAAACTCTTTTCAATACAAGGTTTTCAAGTAACGACTCTTGTAGTCAAACGAGGTATTGCAACATTTAAACGAGCCATGAATCCGATACTCTCACAAAACCTATGTACTCGCTGGCATTTTTATGCTGACATATTTTCACATATGTTTCAGGTACCATAGTTGATGATGTTTGATGATGATTATGATGAATGCTCACATAGGGATGGACAAGGCCTTAGTGACTAATAACAATGAAAGACAATTGTTCATGTTTTGTTTCTGATTTCAATACAATGTAATAAACTTAATTCAATAAAACGAAACTTCAAATCCATGTGTTGTGAAACAATGATTCTGTTACGACACTCCCCGACGTCTTCGCCACGGTTTGTTGTTTTAACGCGATCGGGGTGTGATAGAAAAGTTGGTATCGGAACTCATGGTTATAAGGAATTAGGTTATTAGTAATGCTTTGACCTAGACTATAACCTTCCTAGGATCCTAACACAAGTTATCTTGTGTTTAGTCTTAAAGCAATACTGTCGCCTATCTTTAGGTGACAACCACAACAAGAACACGAAATACGAATCCGACTTGAAAACTAATCATCCCCTCGTAGATGATTTATTATAAGGTTTTGAACCTTCAAAGTTTTCAAAATCTCGTTAAAGTTTGGGTCTTATTAATGTGAACACGTGCAATCTGGAAAGGTGGGTGCCTGTATCCCGAGTTTTCTGTCTAAGGCTAGAGTGTTCGTACAAATCCACATAATCGGACCAGTCACTCTTACCTGGGAACTCTTGGGATGAGTGTCCACTTATTGGCTAAAGCATGTCTTCATGATACATTATAAGGACGTATTTACTTTGTTCAGCTTCTGTACGTCATTTGTTTATTCGAGGTAACGAATGGATGATCGCCTTCCTTATGTTTCGCCGATGTTTCATTAGCATTCAGCTTTGACTATCCGATAACATCTCACTTGTTTTCCCTCATATTTTCCACTATATTTAGGATGTCTTCTCATCACAGCGATGCTCAAAGGACCGAACTGGCTGCTACAATTGCCCAACAACTAAGCATAGTACTCTGTGGGACCATTAAGTTAGCTATTGCCATGTCTCATCTTAAGGATGAAACTACTCCTGAGGCACCTAAGAAGACGAAAACCAAGCCCTCAAGAAAGTCAAAGAGGCGTAAGGCTTCACAAAACTTCGTTAGGGCTACCCAAAACAATCACATTGCACCCAACCAACCAGCTCAACCCCCTGCTAAGAAGCCATACAAGGGAACTGCTCCTTTGTGCAATCAATGCAACTGTCATCATCTGAATCAAACACCATGTTTCAAATGTACCCACTGTGGACGATGGGGATATTTGGTTAAGGCATGCCATTTTGCTATCCAAAACAAAACAGATGCAAATCCTGCTGCTGCTCAAGCACCATACCCACCTAGATCGTGCTACAACTGTGGCGAGATGGGTCATTTCAGAAACAATTGCCCAAAGCTTGCTAATGCAAATCCAGCCCATGGATGAGCATTCGATTGACTAGAAGACGATGCTGTTTAGAAACGATCAAACTCTATGTATTGTTTCCTTTTGATATCCAAGTCTATGAAACAAGATATTTTTGTTTATAAATAAATCTTTATTTGCATTATGATGTACAAAAACAAATGTGGTTACATGTATGAACGACAAATCCCATACGATACCGCGATCAAGGAACCGTGTTCCTTGCCAAACAAACTACTCTTGAAATTCTTCCATTTTGTGATCGCTTGCGATCTCCACGAAAATCCCGAATACTCGTTTCTTCTAAGGAAACGAAGTACAAGGCGCAAATTACAACTCTGGACGAATACCCAAAGTACCACTTTAAACCCTTAATAGGATACCCAAGTGTACTTCCGTAAGCCCTTGATTGGTCTTCCATATCATATCTTCCTAACTTCACGATATTTTACACAGCATACGATTTCAAAGATTATGCATGTTTTCAAAAACCTCATACATGTTTTCAAAATTATCTCACATGGTTTTAAAACATTTCATAAAAATGTTTACCTAATATACTTAGCACATGATTTCAAAAACATTACAAAAAGTTTTCAAAAACATATTTTTAACGATTCCAAGCATAGCTCTCAAAAACAATTTTTCTCGTATGTTGTCTTAACATACGTAGCGCGCGAGTTTCAAGAACACCCTGCTTCGTATGCTGACTTAGCATGCTTAGCACAATGATTTCAAGGATCCGTTTGCTTCATATGTTGTCTTAGCATATCTAGCACCTTGATTTCATAAACACTATACTTCGTATGTGGTCTTAGCATACTTAGTGCAAGGTTCCTAAACTTCTCTCGCTACGAATTCCAAATCCTTAGAGGATCTTCTTCATAATTAGATCCTCGTAGATGTTCAAAGCGCAGAATCAAAGTCCTTAATTGGATTCTTTGTGTGCTTTAATACGAATCTTACGATTCCCTGTAAACGAAATCGAATTCTTATAAGATCATCCTATCTTTACAGATAGATTCTTGAGGATGTTGAAGTCCATTGACTGGATTCCTGGTGTACTTTGAATACCCATGTACAAATCGACAACAAGTTAATAACAATTAATAACAAACTGATAACGAATTAATAACCAAGTGAACAATTATGTGCTTATGTGTTTATGTGTTCACCTAATTAAAGTTATCTCTAGATTTTCAACAAATTCTATCCCCTACACATTATAAAACAAACTGTGCGGACTGTGCAAGGAATTACATAATTATGGATGCATACATAATGATGGAATTCAGTGCATAGAAACCACAGCAAGTTTTGTCATGTATAGATATAAACAAGAAACTAAAGTTAACTCTATTCATTTTCATTTCTGATGAAGTACCCGCTGAGAAAAATGAACTAGCTATTCATTTTTCACTTCTGAAAGAAATATCCGCTGAGGGAAATGAATAATCTATTCATGAACCATGTTCATTTTGATTTCTTATGAAGTACCCCCTGAGGAAAATGAATCATCCATTCATTTTCGCTTCTGAGAAATATCCTCTGAGGAAAATGAACAAATTCATTTTCATTTCTGATAAAGTACCCACTGAGGAAGCTAAACCATCCGTTCATTTTCACTTTTAAAGAAATACCCACTGAGGAAAGTGAATAAATTCATTCCATTTCCGACAAAGTACCCACTGAGGAAAATGAATTGATCATTCATTTTCACTTCTAAAGAAATACCCGCTGAGGGAATGAATAATCCTACGTTAATTCTTCCATCTTCGTTTCTAATGAAGTACCCACCGAGGAATATGAACCACCCGTTCATTTTCACTTCTGAAGAAATATCCACTGAGGAAAAATAAATAAATCCATTCCACTTCTGATGAAGTATCCATTGAGGAAAATGAATTATCCATTCATTTTCACTTCTGAAGAAAAATCCACTAGGGAATAATAATCCGGTATCAATTCCTTCATTTCCACTTCTGACGAAGTACCCATTGAGGAAAATGAATCATCCATTCATTTTCGCTTCTGAAGAAATATCAATCGGGGAAATGAATATCTTATTCAATAATCCTTCATTTCCACTTCTGACGAAGTACCCATTGAGGAAAATGAATCATCCATTCATTTTCGCTTCTGAAGAAATATCCATCGGAATGAATATCTTATTCAAAAATCCTTCATTTCCACTTCTGACGAAGTACCCATTGAGGAAAATGAATCATCCATTCATTTTCGCTTCTGAAGAAATATCCATCTGGGAAATGAATATCTTATTCAATAATACTTCATTTCCACTTCTGACGAAGTACCCATTGAGGAAAATGAATCATCCATTCATTTTCGCTTCTGAAGAAATATCCATCGGGGAAATGAATATCTTATTCAATAATCCTTCATTTCCACTTCTGACGAAGTACCCATTGAGGAAAATGAATCATCCATTCATTTTCGCTTTTGAAGAAATATCTATGGGAAACGAATAACCTATTCGTCTTTCATTTCCACATCTAACGAAGAATCCATTGGAGAAAATGAATCATTCATTCATTTTCGCTTCAAAGTATACGCACTGAGGAATGTCAAGGTTATGCCTTGCATGGAAATCTTTGATGGGTTACTCTATGCAAATAAATAACACCCTAGATTTCATGCAAGACAATTGTTTAACACAATGTTACAGACAGACTCCTACGAATAAATTTCGGGACGAAATTTCCTAAAGTAGGGGAGACTGTGACATCTTGTGCCTCTACGACCATCATACAAATACAAAACCAATGAAATATTGTGTTTCATTCTTGGTATTTGTATAAATATGTGTATCATTTGCACATATCAATTCTTGTTCAGTTTCGAGGTTTAAATCGCTTTCTTGAAAGTTATACGCGAACTGATGCATAAACATAATGAGTTTAACACGAAAAAAACTCCGGAATAGTGACATAGGCTTAACATACCTTAAATAACCTTCACATAACTTAGAAATAAGTTTTTGATGGTTTGGTGTGTCGAAAACAAGTTTATTCGATCGCAGGGACTATTTGTGTCAAACTACGAAAGTATGCCGATTCGTATAGTAACGAACATTACAGAACTTGATCATAAGTTAAACATGCCCTAAATATCCTTTACATAGCTTAGAAATAGGCTTTGAGGGGTTCGGTATGCGAAAATAAACTTTTTGATCAAACAGGGACTAAAAGCGTCAAAAAGTACATAAGTTTGCATTTTCGCGCATAACTTACTTTCTGAACATATCCGGACATCCAAAAAATTTTGTAATCATTAAAATATTTTATTTTAATGATAGGAATGCAAAAATACCATTCGTCGCGTAATTTGGATAGTTTTTCGATTCCATTCGTGTTTCGTCGTAATTAACCGAATAACACAACCGTATGACCTAACGAACCGACATCCGAGATATTTTCAAGCATGTTTCAAGTACTCTATACTTAAACTCCATTATTGAGCCTTGAAAATGGGTTAACGGTGTTTAAACATGTCGAAAATGGCTTAAACATGTTGCAGGGACCATTTCTGCCATTTTGTGAAAGTTTCTGGAACTGGGGACCGGTGGCGTCGCGCCAAAGCAATATGGTGGTGCCATGGTGGCACACGACGGCTTCATGTTGACAAAAATTCTATTTTTAGCAACTACCTTGAACTTGGGGGGTCTTTTATGCAACTTTTTCAATACTATGAACTAGTTTTGGAGCTCCCATTGTTTACTAAACCATGTTCCACAAGTGTATGGTTGGATTTGAGCCTTGATTCATGCAAAAACACTTATCAAGATCCTAAGAGCTCAAGACTTTCTATAAATACCCACTTTCTCATTCACATTTCTTCACACCATTTAATCTCAATGCTTCTCTAAGTTGAAGCTCTCACTTGTGAAGCTTCATACCTGAGAATTTTGAGTTTAAATCTTCATTGCTTGGACCTTTTGTAATCTTCTTTCATGCTTTTTATTCTTTTCAAGCATGAAATTCAAATAGTGTTTGACTTTCTGCTTTGACCATGAATTGGTCAACACAAAGTTCATTTGAACTTTGCAACGTGAGCGTAATCACGATGGTTATAGTCCCTTGTGACTATACCTACTGATTACCACGTTGATTAGTCGAAGTGACGAGTCAAAGTTTCGGTCAAAATACGTGTTTATGCGTATTATGCATCGAAGCTATTTTTTGGGTATCAAAACACTTTGTTTTGATATCAAACTTATTTTCTAACTTAGTTAAACATGTTTTAACATGTTTAACTCGTCACTTTTAGTCTAGTGCTTGTATAGGGTCGTAAGTCAAGGGGTCTAAACCACCGCTTAGACTTTCGAACCCGACCCGTTTGGTCGATCATTAGGATCCGTCCAACACTTTTTGTGACCATAGTTGTATAGGGAATAACCGTCCGAGGTTATACCTTATGGTCACTTAGTTTAACTAGTTCTATGATAGGTAGTTTATATGCCTTAGGAAAATGACCAAAATGCCCTTTTCATGCATAATTGGATTTTAAGCATATGTAACTTAAATTTTGTCACTTAAACTGATTATGCAACATATTTAAACATGTTAGGGCAAATAATACTTGTCATAGGACTAGTTAGGCGTCTCGAACGCGCATTTGCGCGAACGACGTGTCACACCCTGGCTTTGCGGAAGCGTGGTTAACTTTGGTGTGACTTCTTAATACCATAGCTTAATCATAACAAGCTATATGAATTTAAAAAACCATGCAAGTCATCCATTAAGTTTGAAAATAACATACAATACCATTGTTTGACGTGAACATACTCCAACAACAATAACCTTGTTCCAAAGACATAACAACTTATAACATAAACATAAACGTGATTTAGGGACTGTGTCTTGTCCAGGAAAGAGACACATCCCCTAAACCCTGATGACTCCATGACAAGTGCAGCGGAAAATGTTCCATACCGTGCCAGATCCGTTTAATTTCCTGAAATACATGTGAGTTGAAAAATCAACAATAATGTTGAGCGAGTTCATGTGCAAGTGAGTAAGTAAAACACTTGTAAGTATAAAAGTTTCCTGGTATGCAGCAGTGTAAGAGGACTTGTGATCACCAATGGTTTGCAAGGCCATTAGCATGTTGTGAAATGCAAGTAGGAAGACTCAAACCTAGCGGATTTATGCGTTGGGCACAAAGTCACCCCAAGGTCCGTTCTGTTTGGCCTGGGGCTGGGCTCGCTACACCCAGATAGATCTACCGCTCCTGTCCCTCGGTCCTACCCTGAGGATTAATAGCCTCAAGTTTCCGCCTACCCATTCACATGATCTAAAACCTCCTTACGTAATCATACCGTGTATAAAAGTACTTGTAAACAATGTAACATGTATTTCACCCCCGCGGTTAAGTAAACTGAAAACAGTTAGAGAAAAGGGGGACATGAACTCACGGTGAATGCGCGTCTCTACCAAGTGTCTCCAATACAGTAAGCTGTGCAACGACCTACAAGTGCTAATTCTATTAGACGGACGGCCGTGCCTTAGCTTTATAGTTTATGTCTTTGGGAAATAGTTAGACAACTATTTCGTGTTTATGTTCCGTATACACTTGGTAGTTATACTTCTTCCCAAGGATGGGGGATACAATACATGTGCGTAAGTTACGTTTTATCAATCTTGTGGTAATGTAATTACCGGTGTAACTTATATGTTAATGTGGAAGCGTTCGTAAAGTTTTGGAATCCTTAACGCTTGTAAATATTATTTTTACTCTAAAATAATATTTATGTATTTCACAAAATAATCATAAACAGTGTTGTGACAAATATATTTATCACGTTAATCCTTGTGAAAATCCCACCTCCGGATATGTAGTAAAATATAGTGCTGGTGAAATTTATGTTTCGAAAATATGTCCAAAAATAGTTCTAACACTTGTTGTGTAAAAAGTCTAAGTGTTAGGTTTTTAGAAAATTTCGCCAGAGTTTCCTCTGTAACTGGAGGTGGCCACGCTTTCAAGCGTATCATTTTCTTTTAACAAATCAATTCAACAATCTTCTTTATTTCAATCAACAATTTCCGACACAACAAACTAGTCGACAAGTATGTAAATTTGCATAATCGCATGAACTTGTAGTTTTTCCGAATCTATAGTGCAAACACCCTTTATATATGTAGATCTTTATATAAAGTAACTTTGATCTCATAAAAACCTCGTGTTTAGAGAAATCCGTCTTTACAACTTCTAGTAACAAGTGACAAATTTACTTCTTTGTCGGATCTCTTCATTTCACAAGTGTCTACACACTTGTGGTTTATAAAATCATGTTTATTAGTGTAAGATTCATCTTTTTGAAAAACATGATTTCTTTAAAGTGTGGTCTTTCAAAAATACCACTTGCGGATACGTAGATCCGCTAGTTTTAAACACCATTTTACCGGTTAAACCACTTTTACACATGTAAAATATTTTCACACAAGTTCATGTCTCTAAAATGTGGTAGTGTTTCACCTTTAACCCTTGTATCTTTCAAAAACAAGCTTATGTGATGATACATGATTTTACAAAGTCGGGTTAAACGAAGATTCGAGCTACCACATTATAGATCGGGTCTAGATAAACACAAATTTCAAGTCCTACGACTTTTACACAAGTTATATGCTATTAACCACCATTTGTGTGATTTTACTAGACTTTAATGCATCATCTATCAATATAACGAGATTCAACCGACAATAATCCTTTTAACCACTTTAGATGTGTGTAAAAACAAGTTTTAAACAATATACCTCTAGCTCGGGGCTAGGGAAGAATCGTGACGAAAAGCGCGTGGATAAAAGCCAACGGTTGAGGTCCTTCGTGTTCCGAGTGCACCAAAGCTCCTTATACGCGACCTTTGACGTATGTATGATCTTGGAATGATGAGGACAAGAACCGAAATTGTGATGGTGGTGTGAGTGGGGTTCGGCCGAGAGCCAAAGGGAGCAAGAGAGAGGTGAGTGAGTTGTGGTGTGTTAAGTGGTAATTAACTCTAGTGATTAGTGCCTTTTATAAACAAACTCTTGTGTTAATGTCCAATGGATATTGTGTAGTATTGATACTAGACATAACAAGATCACCCAAGATCACAAGTACAAGGTGTTGCCCCCTAGGTAACCGATCGGTTGGGGGGGGGGTCCTTGGTCCGATTTTAATTAGATGGTTAGGATAATTAGTTTAGTTAAGTAAGTTAGGTTAAGTGTTGAACTCCGTTAGTTACGTGCAACGTGTTATGACGGGTGTTAGGGTAATCAGGGACCCTAACTGGCTTAGCAAAATACAAAAAGTGAAAATACTAATATTTACATGTTCCGGGTAAAGTCCGGGTGTTCGGTTGGATAGTAATCCGTTAAAGTGTTACAAAAGACTTTAAAGTGTCGTTATTACATTTTAGTGATACCATTTGTTTTCCCGACACTTTAGAAAGTGTCTAGTAATATTTTCTCATTTTCTGGCACTTTACTAGTCAGCTAGAAGCTGGTTAAATTATTAAAGTGCTGTGTTTGGTACTTAAAGTACGTTCTTGGCACATCCGAAACAGTGTATCTTACTCCTAGAGACGCGGTACCATAAACCTTATATCCCTACACTCACTACCAGTGTAGTCAAAAAAATATACGAGGCTCTTAACAGGCCTTAGAGGCAGTATTTGCCTGATGCTGGTTATATCAGCATGTTCACTGTGTATCCGTTTAGTGCTACTGTGCTTTTTGTGCATCATGTTTGTCACTAAGGTTCAGCACGTAAATAATGTAGTGACAGCAAATAAAGTATGATGCAAGTAAGTGCATGTATCAGTATGCAGGTAGCAGTTCATCAGCTAGTTCAATCAAGCACAGTAATTAAGCAGTAATTAATCAGTAATTAAGTCGTACGGATACCTGGTTTAGTGCGGGTTGTCACATTCTCCCCCCGTTAAATAAATTTCGTCCCGAAATTTAAGTTCTGCTTGTAGAAGCAGGGTTCTTGGGAAATAAGTGGGGGTATTTCTCTTTCATCCGGTCCTCACGTTCCCAGGTAAATTCAGGACCATGTCTGGCATTCCAGCGAACTTTGACGAGTTTGACACTGCTCCGGCGGGTCTTGTTAACTTTCCAATCCGTGACCTCAACAGGTTCTTCAACGAAGTGGAGCGTGTCGTCAATATGAATCTCGTCGATAGGAATGGCAACGTCAATTTGAGTTGGACTTTTCTTTAAATTGGATACATGAAATGTATCGTGAACACCATTTAGTTCAGCGGGTAGGTCCAACTTGTATGCTACTGTCCCAATTCTTTCCAGAATCCTGAAAGGACCAATGTAGCGTGGATTTAACTTCCCACGCTTTCCAAAGCGTGCTACCCCTTTCCAGGGTGAAACTTTCAATAATACCATCTCTCCGACTTGGAAGTCCACATGCTTCCGGTTTGGATCCGCGTAGGCCTTTTGTCTGTGGCGAGCGGCTTCGATGCGTTTAAGAATTTGCGCGATCTTGTCTGTCGTCTCTTGGACGATCTCGGGACCAGCAAGCTGTCTATCACCTGCGTCAGACCAACATAGTGGTGATCGGCACTTACGTCCGTATAGGGCCTCAAATGGCGCGACACCAATACTGGTGTGGTAGCTGTTGTTGTACGAAAATTCGACCAAAGGTAAGTGTTTATCCCAGCTACCGCCTAAATCCATAACACATGCCCTCAGCATGTCTTCCAAAGTTTGTATCGTTCGCTCGCTCTGGCCATCAGTTTGCGGATGGAATGCAGTGCTCAGATTCAATTGTGAGCCAAAAGATTCTTGGAAAGATTGCCATATTCTTGACACAAATCTTCCGTCTCTATCAGAGATGATTGAGAGAGGCACTCCATGGCGTGCTACGATCTCTCTCAAGTAAATTTCCGCAAGTTTACTAGTACTGTCTTTCTCCTTGATTGGCAGAAAGTGTGCGGATTTTGTTAGGAGGTCGACAATCACCCAAATCATATCATGGCCTCTTGGCGTTCTTGGCAGTTTTGTAACAAAATCCATGGAGATTTGTTCCCACTTCCATTTGGGAATCTCCGGTTGTTGCAGAAGTCCCGAAGGCTTCTGGTATTCTGCCTTGACTTTAGCGCACGTTAAACATTTGCTCACGTAAATAGCAACGTCGCCTTTCATCCTAGGCCACCAATAGTAGTCTTTAAGATCCTGGTACATCTTATCCGATCCAGGGTGGATAGAGTACCGTGACTTGTGCGCTTCGTCGAAAATAACTTCCCTTAATCCACCAAACAGAGGAACCCAAATCCTTTTCTCAAAACATAACGTTCCTTCCTCGTTTGGTACCAAAAGCTTTTCCATTCCCCGGAGATATTCTTCCTCAAGATTTCCCTCCTTGAGAGCTTCCTTTTGTGCAGCGCGAATGCGCAAGGAGAGATCGGTTCGAATGATCATTTCCAAAGCCCTAACCCTTATGGGCTTGATTCTTTCTTTACGACTTAGGGCATCGGCGACTACATTCGCCTTCCCTGGATGATATTTTATCTCGCAGTCGTAATCGTTTAACAATTCAACCCATCGTCTTTGCCTCATATTTAACTCCTTCTGGTTAAATATATGTTGTAGGCTCTTGTGATCTGTGAAGATTGTGCACTTCGTACCATATAGGTAGTGTCTCCAGATCTTTAAAGCGAAAACCACTGCGCCAAGCTCTAAATCGTGGGTGGTATAGTTCTTTTCGTGCACTTTCAGTTGGCGTGATGCGTAAGCAATGACCTTTTGGCGTTGCATCAACACACAACCCAATCCCTGACGCGATGCGTCGCAGTATACCACAAAGTCATCAGCCCCTTCTGGTAGAGCTAAGATTGGCGCGTTACAAAGCTTATCCTTCAATATCTGAAATGCCACATCCTGTTTGATTCCCCAATCAAACGTCTTTTCCTTCTGGGTCAGGAGCGTCAACGGTTGAGCGATTTTCGAGAAATCCTCGATGAACCTTCTATAGTAGCCAGCCAAACCCAAGAATTGTCGAATCTCGGTTGGCGTTGTAGGCGTTTCCCAATTCTTGATTGCCTCGATCTTTGTGGGATCAACATGAATTCCATCCCCATTAACCACATGTCCAAGAAACTGGACTTCGCGTAGCCAAAACTCGCACTTGGAGAATTTGGCGTACAGTTGTTCTTTCTTTAGCAGCTCCAATATGGTTCTAAGATGTTGTTCGTGTTCAGCCTTCGTCTTTGAGTAAATCAGGATGTCGTCAATGAATACTATCACAAACTTGTCTAAGTATGGCTTGCAAACTCTATTCATCAAGTCCATAAACACTGCAGGTGCGTTTGTTAGACCGAACGGCATAACAAGGAACTCGTAGTGTCCATAACGAGTTCGGAAGGCTGTTTTCGGGATACTTTCCTCCTGTATCCTGAGTTGATGGTATCCAGATCGAAGATCGATCTTAGAGTAACAGCTTGAACCTTGAAGTTGATCGAACAGATCGTCGATTCTTGGCAGAGGATACCTGTTCTTAATCGTTAGCTTGTTCAATTCTCTGTAGTCAATACACATGCGGAAACTTCCGTCCTTCTTCTTGACAAACAAGACCGGAGCTCCCCAAGGCGAGAAGCTTGGTCGGATAAAACCCTTGTCTAACAACTCTTGAAGTTGTGTCGACAATTCCTGCATTTCAGACGGAGCAAGTCTGTACGGTGCCTTAGCCACAGGCGCGGCGCCTGGAACTAAGTCAATGTGAAACTCCACTTGCCTCTGAGGTGGCAGTCCGGGTAAGTCTTCTGGGAAGACTTCTGGATACTCCCTTACGACAGGGATGTCTTCGATCCTTGGCTCGGCAGCCTTCTTGTCTACGATGTGTGCCAGAAAAGCAACACATCCTTTCTGTAAACACTTCCTTGCTTTCAAGCAGCTGATAAATCTTAGCGGTGTGTCACGCTTCTCTCCGTGAACCACAATTGTCTCACCATCGTCAGTTGGGATACGAACAACTTTCTCGTGACATACTATCTCAGCCTTGTTTCCGGATAACCAATCCATTCCTACCACCACGTCAAAACTTCCCAATCCGACTGGTAGTAGATCCAAAGTAAACTCGCGTTCTCCCAGTTCTATCGCACAGCCTCTGATTACTTCGTCGGCTTCAACTAACTTTCCATTAGCTAATTCGATCGAGTAGGGTATGTCTAACTTATTAGCAGCTAACCCAAGCATATTCTTAAATTCTAGTGATACGAAGCTAAAGTCGGCACCAGTATCAAACAGAACAGATGCATAGCGTTGATTAATAGGGAACGTACCCGTAACAACATTTGGATCTTGGCGTGCTTCCCTGGCTTCGAGTTGGAACACTCTACCACGGGCCTGATTCAACGTTGGGCAGTCCTTCTTAAAATGCCCGATCTCCCCGCAGTTGTAGCATCCGAGTCTCTGCCCGTTTCCATCCCCGTTTCCAGCTGGGGTGTTGTTCTGGTTGGCGTTGCCAGCCCGATTTACATTGTTGCTTCGGTTTCTGTTTCCTCCAAAATTTCCTTGCGGGCGATTCCCATTTCCACCACGGTTATCATTCCTATTTCCATATCCTCCCTGGCCTCCACGGCCGGCAGTGGCCCAACAAGAATCCTTCAAGTGGCCAGGTTTTCCACACGAATCACATACCCTCAACCCACATCGGCCAGAATGGTGACGCTGGCATGCATTACACTTGGGCTGGGTGCCCATATATCCCCTTCCTTTCCTTCCACTACCAGCTGTAATCTGAGCTGGTGCGTTCGTTTCCCCTTTCTTACCAATACTGCCAATGCTCTGTTTAAAGTTCGAGAACTTTCTTTTGTTGCCGACTGATGGCTCAACGTGAGTTTCCTTCTCCTTTGCCTTTACATCACCAAACTTGTTTAAACGAATCCCCTCCTCGGTGAGAGCCACACTCAAATCGATGGCTTCAGTGATAGTCGCTGGTTTGGAGGAGGTTACCATACTTATTATTTGGGGAGCTAAACCCCAAATGAAGCGCTCGATTCGTTTGTATTCAGGCGTAACCATGTAAGGAACCACTTGAGATAAGTCGTGAAACCTCTGGACGTATTCTGCAATCTTTGGTCCATCCATCTTTAGGTGCCAAAATTCAGTCTCTAACCTTTGGATTTCTGCGCGTGAACAGTACTTCTTGCGCATCAGTTCTTTCAATTCGGCCCAAGTCAGGGCGTAGGCGGGAGCTTCGCCTAGAGTTTGTACTTGTAGGTTCCACCAGGATAGGGCTCCATCTAGAAACAGCCCTGAAATGTATGTGACTTGTTGATCCTCAGCACACTTGCTCATGCGTAAAACAGAGTCGGTTTTCTCAGCCCAGCGGGTAAAGGCAACTGCACCTCCTGTGCCATCGAAGTTAACTGGTTTGCAGTCCAAGAACTGCTTGTAGGTGCATCCTGCACGTATGTTAAAACATGTGTTTGGCATTAGCATCATTGCTAAAATCTCCAATTAGTTCATGGTAGGTTCGTATGGCGTGGTATTACCGTGAGGTGGATTGTTATTGCCTTGGTTAACACTTCCGCTCCCTCCTGGCTGAGATGCTGCGTACTGTGCTATGGCAGCTGCAATGACTTGCTGTAGCTCTGCCTCGTTAGTAGGTATTGGCATGGGCGTAGGGCGTTTTGGCGGCATCTTCTAAAAGATGGTTTAAGTTGGTTAGGCCATAGTAAGGCTCCGTTGTTATAATACGTAAATCAATTCGTAATATAGTGTACGTATATAACGGTAGTAATAGTATAATCACATAACATCTCATGTTATCACATATCACAAATATCAATCACACAACATCCAATGACATAAAGTACAAACAAGTAATCAAGCGAATCCAAATATGGTGAGAAAACTGCGATTGCCATATAAATGAGACCACATCGTAAGTGTATACATACAATCATCAATCATTAGGGGCTACATCACCCCTGTCAAAAGCTACATCAGTATCAATACAACATCAAGTACATAACAAAAGTCAAGTCATAACGTAGTCTCCCAAAAAGCTGTGTAGTCAAAAAGCAATCGCCGCCTTATCACCTCGCCTACCCAAGTGGCACCGATGAGCTCTAAGCCGATGGTGGTGGAGGAGGAAAATGGGTATAAAACAAACGGCGCAACTGTAACCAGTCCGCCTCCATCGCCTGCTGTGTACGAATAATGGAAGCAATCTGCTGCTCCAAAGTAGTAAGACGAGCAGCATAGTCAAGGGGTAATGGTCGTGATGGCTGCAACGGAGAGGGTACCCGGCCATGGCACTGACATGGCTGCAGATGGGCTCTCTCCAACTCCTGTAGTCGCTGCTCATGCGACTCATGCTGGTATACAAATGACATTAATACATCCTCAATGGTATGTCCCACGTGGAACCTGTGGTATGGATCAGTGGGTGGCATAGGGGAAAACGGTGCCCACAGCAGTGGCTCCCGTGTGGGGTCAAAGGGTGCCACACTAAAAGGAGCTGTAGTGGGTGGAACAAAAGGAATCTGAGGCATGAAAGGCATGGGCATCGGTACATGCCCATCAGGGTGTGCTGAAGAGCCCTCTCCAGGCCCTGCTGGAGGTGTAAACATAGGAACCTGAAACGAAAAGTCAACATGTGGTGCAACAGAAACCTGTGGAGGGAATGGGGGAACGTCCTCGTCTGCCGGTATCCAGCCATGCTGGGCAGACTCGTCCGGTGGATCCATATGAGCCGCGAATGGTGCATGTCCGGGCTCTATGGGAACGGGATCAAATAAAGGGGCTACAACAGGGTGAACGGGTGCCAAGTGCTCGAAAGGGGGGTCAACTGGTACAGCAACAATGGGTAACGGATCAATGGGATCAACAGGGACGTCTATGTGGTGATCATCAGCAATGGGCTCAAAAGGTACATCAGCATGCGCAGGGTCATGCTCTGGTAAAGGGTCAAGGGCGGCAGCCTGCTCTGGAGCAATGGCAGGCTCAAAGTCATCAAACGCCATGTCAAAATCAAAATCAGGATCAATCGGATCAAAAGGGTCAACAGCGTCTACTGGGTCCTCCATCAACTCGTCCATCGGGACATACTCTAAATCACGGTCAGGATCAAATCCCGGTGGGAACACAGGATCTGAATCCTCCCCGACGTCATGGTCAAAAACAAGTCCAGGTATGGAAGCAACAGAAAAAGCCTGGTCAGAATCGGACCCATGGGAGAAGTACTGCGCACTATGAGCATGTGTGGGTACAGAAGCCACAGACTCAAAGGAGTCCGCGACTGGGGAATGTGCAGGTGACTCCGCAGCCGGAGCATCTGCGATCAGTAAGGGAGCAACAGCAGGTAGGGCCTCGCCCTGAGCATCCTCCAAAGGCTCCTCCTCAAACATATCGATATCATCC
Organism: Helianthus tuberosus; assembly: GCA_030545235.1. Taxonomy (NCBI): domain Eukaryota; kingdom Viridiplantae; phylum Streptophyta; class Magnoliopsida; order Asterales; family Asteraceae; genus Helianthus; species Helianthus tuberosus. Next base: position 20,328,086 of record CM060399.1, read on the forward strand.
TCCTCATCGTCGATGGGTAAGTCATAAGCTGGGTACGCAGCCAGCGGTATGGGAGCAGGGATCAGTGCCAAGGGTAGATCCCCTGCTGGAAGATCAACTGGGAGCTCATCAACGCCGTCGGGTAAGGCGAATGGCTGAAAGTCGTCATCATCCGTGCTGGTGAAGTCTGACGTAAAAACCTCATGCTCTGACGACTCCAGGTCATCCGATACAACATGCCTGGGGTCGGTGATGTCTGAACCACCTGAATCAGCCGGATCCATGTGTCTGTAACATATACACAAACATGCGCAAATAGTCAATCATAAATCAAGTAATCACATAAGTCATCAAGTAAGGCATCACATAATCCTCCTAGTCTTACTAGCCAATACCATCCAGTCTACCAGACTGCTCTATCCTTTACTTAAACCAAACCTCGATCCTCCAGATCGATCCTTAGCCCTCCAGGCTGAACCTTTTCTTCCTAGCCTTGCTAGCCCACTATCTTGGTCACCTAGACCAAGCCTCGATCCTCCAGATCGATCCTATAACAAACCAACGTGCTCAACTACCTCGACCATCTCGATCCTCCAGATCGATCCTCAGCCCTCCAAGCTGAACTTATAATTAATAAAATGTGCTCAACATTTGTTTGTAAAAAGTGTGGATCTGGACTTAAGTGGTATGCAGAAAAATGTTTTCGTGAGAGCCCTAGTGATCATAGTCTAGACTCGAGACAGAATCCTAGTTCGCTATGATCAGAGCTCTGATACCAAGCTGTCACACCCTGGCTTTGCGGAAGCGTGGTTAACTTTGGTGTGACTTCTTAATACCATAGCTTAATCATAACAAGCTATATGAATTTAAAAAACCATGCAAGTCATCCATTAAGTTTGAAAATAACATACAATACCATTGTTTGACGTGAACATACTCCAACAACAATAACCTTGTTCCAAAGACATAACAACTTATAACATAAACATAAACGTGATTTAGGGACTGTGTCTTGTCCAGGAAAGAGACACATCCCCTAAACCCTGATGACTCCATGACAAGTGCAGCGGAAAATGTTCCATACCGTGCCAGATCCGTTTAATTTCCTGAAATACATGTGAGTTGAAAAATCAACAATAATGTTGAGCGAGTTCATGTGCAAGTGAGTAAGTAAAACACTTGTAAGTATAAAAGTTTCCTGGTATGCAGCAGTGTAAGAGGACTTGTGATCACCAATGGTTTGCAAGGCCATTAGCATGTTGTGAAATGCAAGTAGGAAGACTCAAACCTAGCGGATTTATGCGTTGGGCACAAAGTCACCCCAAGGTCCGTTCTGTTTGGCCTGGGGCTGGGCTCGCTACACCCAGATAGATCTACCGCTCCTGTCCCTCGGTCCTACCCTGAGGATTAATAGCCTCAAGTTTCCGCCTACCCATTCACATGATCTAAAACCTCCTTACGTAATCATACCGTGTATAAAAGTACTTGTAAACAATGTAACATGTATTTCACCCCCGCGGTTAAGTAAACTGAAAACAGTTAGAGAAAAGGGGGACATGAACTCACAGTGAATGCGCGTCTCTACCAAGTGTCTCCAATACAGTAAGCTGTGCAACGACCTACAAGTGCTAATTCTATTAGACGGACGGCCGTGCCTTAGCTTTATAGTTTATGTCTTTGGGAAATAGTTAGACAACTATTTCGTGTTTATGTTCCGTATACACTTGGTAGTTATACTTCTTCCCAAGGATGGGGGATACAATACATGTGCGTAAGTTACGTTTTATCAATCTTGTGGTAATGTAATTACCGGTGTAACTTATATGTTAATGTGGAAGCGTTCGTAAAGTTTTGGAATCCTTAACGCTTGTAAATATTATTTTTACTCTAAAATAATATTTATGTATTTCACAAAATAATCATAAACAGTGTTGTGACAAATATATTTATCACGTTAATCCTTGTGAAAATCCCACCTCCGGATATGTAGTAAAATATAGTGCTGGTGAAATTTATGTTTCGAAAATATGTCCAAAAATAGTTCTAACACTTGTTGTGTAAAAAGTCTAAGTGTTAGGTTTTTAGAAAATTTCGCCAGAGTTTCCTCTGTAACTGGAGGTGGCCACGCTTTCAAGCGTATCATTTTCTTTTAACAAATCAATTCAACAATCTTCTTTATTTCAATCAACAATTTCCGACACAACAAACTAGTCGACAAGTATGTAAATTTGCATAATCGCATGAACTTGTAGTTTTTCCGAATCTATAGTGCAAACACCCTTTATATATGTAGATCTTTATATAAAGTAACTTTGATCTCATAAAAACCTCGTGTTTAGAGAAATCCGTCTTTACAACTTCTAGTAACAAGTGACAAATTTACTTCTTTGTCGGATCTCTTCATTTCACAAGTGTCTACACACTTGTGGTTTATAAAATCATGTTTATTAGTGTAAGATTCATCTTTTTGAAAAACATGATTTCTTTAAAGTGTGGTCTTTCAAAAATACCACTTGCGGATACGTAGATCCGCTAGTTTTAAACACCATTTTACCGGTTAAACCACTTTTACACATGTAAAATATTTTCACACAAGTTCATGTCTCTAAAATGTGGTAGTGTTTCACCTTTAACCCTTGTATCTTTCAAAAACAAGCTTATGTGATGATACATGATTTTACAAAGTCGGGTTAAACGAAGATTCGAGCTACCACATTATAGATCGGGTCTAGATAAACACAAATTTCAAGTCCTACGACTTTTACACAAGTTATATGCTATTAACCACCATTTGTGTGATTTTACTAGACTTTAATGCATCATCTATCAATATAACGAGATTCAACCGACAATAATCCTTTTAACCACTTTAGATGTGTGTAAAAACAAGTTTTAAACAATATACCTCTAGCTCGGGGCTAGGGAAGAATCGTGACGAAAAGCGCGTGGATAAAAGCCAACGGTTGAGGTCCTTCGTGTTCCGAGTGCACCAAAGCTCCTTATACGCGACCTTTGACGTATGTATGATCTTGGAATGATGAGGACAAGAACCGAAATTGTGATGGTGGTGTGAGTGGGGTTCGGCCGAGAGCCAAAGGGAGCAAGAGAGAGGTGAGTGAGTTGTGGTGTGTTAAGTGGTAATTAACTCTAGTGATTAGTGCCTTTTATAAACAAACTCTTGTGTTAATGTCCAATGGATATTGTGTAGTATTGATACTAGACATAACAAGATCACCCAAGATCACAAGTACAAGGTGTTGCCCCCTAGGTAACCGATCGGTTGGGGGGGGGGGTCCTTGGTCCGATTTTAATTAGATGGTTAGGATAATTAGTTTAGTTAAGTAAGTTAGGTTAAGTGTTGAACTCCGTTAGTTACGTGCAACGTGTTATGACGGGTGTTAGGGTAATCAGGGACCCTAACTGGCTTAGCAAAATACAAAAAGTGAAAATACTAATATTTACATGTTCCGGGTAAAGTCCGGGTGTTCGGTTGGATAGTAATCCGTTAAAGTGTTACAAAAGACTTTAAAGTGTCGTTATTACATTTTAGTGATACCATTTGTTTTCCCGACACTTTAGAAAGTGTCTAGTAATATTTTCTCATTTTCTGGCACTTTACTAGTCAGCTAGAAGCTGGTTAAATTATTAAAGTGCTGTGTTTGGTACTTAAAGTACGTTCTTGGCACATCCGAAACAGTGTATCTTACTCCTAGAGACGCGGTACCATAAACCTTATATCCCTACACTCACTACCAGTGTAGTCAAAAAAATATACGAGGCTCTTAACAGGCCTTAGAGGCAGTATTTGCCTGATGCTGGTTATATCAGCATGTTCACTGTGTATCCGTTTAGTGCTACTGTGCTTTTTGTGCATCATGTTTGTCACTAAGGTTCAGCACGTAAATAATGTAGTGACAGCAAATAAAGTATGATGCAAGTAAGTGCATGTATCAGTATGCAGGTAGCAGTTCATCAGCTAGTTCAATCAAGCACAGTAATTAAGCAGTAATTAATCAGTAATTAAGTCGTACGGATACCTGGTTTAGTGCGGGTTGTCACACGACGCATTAAAGTAGCGTAAGCTACCTTAATGGGCCGTAACGGGTTGTAAGCACTTAGGATAGGTTCCAATTTAGAATGTAGGCTTTGTTAAACCATATCACATGAGTTCCAACACTCATTTGGTTTACAAGACCTTATTCTACCCGATCTTCCGATTTAGGTGTCGATTATTAACTAGCAATCCGATTACTAGGTACCACTTGATTTCCTTGGTTTTCCTGAGCTTCGTTAAGTTCATTAGATCGAGGATACTTTCCAAATCAATATGATTACATAGTCCCCTCTTTTACCGTTTTCAATTGTTTTGGGGTGATTCATATGTGCTAAACGATTTCGAGTTTCCTAAAACGAATGCTATGGTTTATATTGAACTATTTGAACCACCGGAACTATCTGAACTATGTGAACGACTCGAACTATTGAACTATGTGAACGATTTGAACTATTGAACCACTAGAGCTATTGAACTATGTGAACTATTGAATAACTGGAACTATTTGATCTATGTGAATTATTTGAACTGTTTGAACCATTGGAACTATTTGAACTATGTGAACTATTTGAACTGTTTGAACCATTGGAACTATTTGAACTATTTGAACGATTGGAACTAATTGAAATATTAAACGATTGGGTTATGGTAAGTGATTAGGTAACGGGGCGGGTGTAATGTGATAAAAGCACGGTGGATACGCCGCTGGTACTTCCTATATATAAGTGCTTTTAACACATTACATGTCGTTGCGTTATCTAGATCACTTGGACGAACGATTTCTAAACGATGTCACTTAATGATGTTTACTAAATAATATAAACCATACGAGTTTTATTACGAGAACGATTTACGATTTGGTTTACTTAAACGAATGTTTTGGGTTAAGATTCATGGCAATGAGATTTTATAAACTATAACCAACTTATTTTGAGCTGGTTATTCATATTGCAATACCAAACTCTTTTCAATACAAGGTTTTCAAGTAACGACTCTTGTAGTCAAACGAGGTATTGCAACATGTAAACGAGCCATGAATCCGATACTCTCACAAAACCTATGTACTCGCCGGCATTTTTATGCTGACGTATTTTCACATATGTTTCAGGTGCCATAGTTGATGATGTTTGATGATGAATATGATGAATGCTCACATAGGGATGGACGAGGCCTTAGTGACTAATAACAATGAAAGACAATTGTTCATGTTTTGTTTCTGATTTCAATACAATGTAATAAACTTAATTCAATAAAACGAAACTTCAAATCCATGTGTTGTGAAACAATGAGTCTGTTACGACACTCCCCGACGTTTTCGCCGCGGTTTGTTGTTTTAACACGGTCGGGGTGTGACACAATCGCAGAGATTGATTTCTACACGTCCTAATATATATAGGAATGATTTTAAATCAATATACATTACACAAAAATCATATGTTTCTCCGTTTCTTAGAATTGTCACATAACTTTGAGATTTTCTCGAAAAGTTATCATTTTTTATTATGTTGGCATGTTAATATATATATGAGTCCATATATATATATATATATATATATTTATGATTTTGTGACTTGAACGATTTTATTGGTGACCATTATTGTGTAAATCCATTAACACTCCCGTTTATACGCAATATATCTACGATTTGGCGTCGTAATATATATATAGATAAACGTTCACATAAATTATCATCGAAACACAGGAAATCTTGTTAACTTATCTATTTTGTCATTTTTAAAGAAAATATACATAAAATATCTCATATGTATCAAATTTCATGCTCGACAAACAAGTTACACATTTAACGCGATTTTTACCGTTTCTACCGCACAAAACGCACAAATATACATGCATAATCCAAATCTTTAAAATCATGTTAAAACTTAACATATTTTCACATTCTCATGTTTAAATCACATAACACATTTTAACACATAAGGTTCACCCAAAATTTTACCCACACTAGTGTATACTGAAAAATGCATATTTTAGTGATTCGGTAACGGTTTCGGGCGTCGGAAGTCACGTATGACCAACCAAACACCAAGTAAACTTAAAATTAGTTAAAATACTTACTTTTAAACTAAAAATATCAGTTTAATTACTGATCTAAATCAGTTTTATAAAAATCACTCGAAAAGTCGGTTTTTGACCGTTTTAACGCATAGTTTTGCGTTAAATGTTACTATAATCATCCCATCTCGAAACGACTTGATATTTTAACACAATACATGTTATTTACTGATTAAAATAGTGGTTATCATCGGATTAGTGAAGTTTTTGTGTAAGTCACATAAATCATGCGATTTAACGTATTTTACCACTTTTAATGTACCAAGTACGACATGCAAAGCTAGCAAATATTATGACAAAGTTATATGTCACTAAACACTTTAAAATAACTTTATTTTAGTGTTTATAATCTGATTAAATCTGATTTTTACTAAATCATACTCAAATCACCTTTTTATAAACATATATCATCATGCATGTCTAAGTATATGCATCTAGTATACCCATATCATAACATCATCATCCAACATGATCTTAAATGCATCAAACACCATATTTATGTCATGTTCATATAAATCAAAACATATCCATTTCATTATCACCAAATCATTTTCACATAAATGCAAACATTCCTTCACTTACTTACATGTGACAAAATTTTGTATATGCATACATACATACATATACATATACGACATATACACACACACATATGAACTTCCAAAAGTACACTTTACATCACATTCACCTCAAATCACAAGAATTCTTCAAGAACCTTCTTTTATGACATCTTTTTAACACATTCATGTATCCATCTTTCAAGAATCAAATCATATCATTCATGAATCATTTATCAAAAATCAAAACACAACTAAACACACATACACCCATAACTTTCGGCCATACATACATACATATATACACTCACTTCCATTTTGTTTGAAATCTTATTCTTTGTTTATTACAAGTTTGTGATTTATTCCAAGTTCAAGAGAAACCATCTAACATCTCCATCATCACTAAAAATCAAGAATGTGATTTTAAAAATAAGTTTATACCTTCAAGATTTCTAAGTGGGTTTTTGAGAAAAGATGGTGATATGAGGCTTGTTCTAGCTTGAATCTTGCTTGAAATCACTTCCAAACCTCCTTACAAGCTTGAAATCACCATGAATGGCCTTTGAATCTTCATGAATAGGTTTGAAAATTTTGAATGTGTATGTATATGGGGTGTTCGGCCGTGAGCATGAGAGAGAGTGAGAGAATGAAAATTTTGATCTTTGATTTCCATTAAGTAAAGTGTTATAGAAGTTGAAATGATGAGGTTTAGGCATGAGGCTACACTTGTCAAGTGATTACAATTCTAAGAAGAGGTGGCACCTCCCCTAGCCTCCAACATGCCCTCTCTCTCCTAATACACACACAAAATTCTATACATAAATATATATATATATATATATATATATATATGTAAATTTGTGTTAAAAACATGTTTTTTACTAGATACCGGGTATTTTATCTAGCGTTTTAATCCCGTTTTATTGTGTTTTAAATTATTTTTATCATTCTATAAAAATAATCACTCAAAGTTATTACTGAAATAATTACCAGTTGTCTTGACTGGCTGCGTTGATGGTATTTTGTTTAATTCGCGCAGTACGCGCTCAAACTCAAAAAATAGAGTTTCTTAGCTTTTTAATTTATTTTTCCTCATGAATGTGATTAAAATTACTATTCTAATCATAACAGACTATTTTTAGGATTTTAACACTGATCGGGTGGTCACCGACGTTCGTTTCGCATTTTAATCGTTACGCGATAAGCGTTTATTTTATCGTTGCCAACATAATTTTACCAAGGTTTAAATTTACCAACTCATTAAATTCCAAACATAAACATCATAACCAGTCAAATACAACCTTTTACCTATTCACAACATGTGTTCAATTGTATGGTACGGCCTTAAAAGCCGGGTGTCACACTACCCCTGCACCTGTGTTTGAAAAAGACGATGAAGATGATGCTGAAAAGAGGGAAAAGGATTCAATGAAAAACTTTGGCAAACCAACACCAAGGAATCAGCCAAAACAAAATCCAAATCCTGCCAAGCAAACTTCTACAAAATCTCCTGGAAAATCTGATACTGGTAAGAAAAAGGGAATTGATGATACCATTAACTAACAGACAGATAAGGAGATTGAACGAAAGCAGAAGAGGAAGCATACAAAAGAGGAAGATGAAGTGCTCAACATTGGAACCTCAAATAGAAGAAAATCCCACAAACAAAACAAATCTCCTATTGTCATATTTCCTAAACCAATATCACCACCAGAAAAACCAACCACTGCTGCGAAACTTAAAACCACTGATGAACCTAAGAAGCCAGATTCTGATACACCTAAAACAAAACTCTCACCAGAAAAACCACCTGTAAAAAAACAGAATACAAAATCCTCATCGCCACTGCCAACCTCTATGAAACAATTGTTGATGCAACAAATGTTTCAACACATGTTAAGACAACAGCAGTTGAGACACCAGTTGTTTCAAAAGTTGTTAGTCAATCCACTGATTCTACCCAATTTCAATTCCCATCACAATCAACCCTTACACTCATAGCACGTTTTCTTCCCTAACTCCTCCTTCTCCAAAATCTGTTTACACAAGAAAGAGAAAATTCATGGTGCATAAAGAAGAGAAGGAAGAAAAAGAGATACCTGCACCAATTCCGTTATCAGCTACTCTATTCATTCAAACTTCACCCAAACCATTCGTCCCACCTCTATCAACAAAGATCAACCCATTGGCAGTAACTTTCCCTCTGCAGTTCAAGAAGAAATGACTCAATTTTACACAAAGGATGATCCATCCAAAAGAACCTTCCCATCTCTTCATGGATTCAAAACTCCAAAGAATATTTATGAATATCTGAAGCTAAAGAGCAAGCAAGCAGAAGATAAGGCAAAAGAAGAATGTAAAGGGCTAGGAGACATTAAGTTATCAGCTCGCATGCAACATTGGCTTGGTGAAGTCAAGAAGTTGGAAGATTTTGCTAGAGACCTAAGTAAGAATATGTCAAATTTGTCACCAAATGCTGAGCTACAAAAGACATTAAGAAATGATTTCTTGAACATCATCATGGATACCAAGCCCTACGAAGCCTACAGGTCTGATTTGAAAGACTTTCCCCTTGAAGCTCTTAATAAGTAAGTTAATAGAATTGAAAAGATGAATAAAGATCCTCAAATGCAAAAATCTGCTCCCAACTGGAAACAATACAAAAAGGTTGAAGTGGATGAAGTGTTGAAGTACAAGAGAATGAAGGCAGAACTTGTAGCAGCTAAGTTTGGGTCTGCTAGACAAATTGGAAAATGGTCTAGGTAGTATATTGATCGAGCTTACAATAAGTTAGAAGAGCGAAGAAAGACAGATCCATGCCTTCCTAAAAAGCCATTATACAAAGATCAAACCACTGTTAGACGTCGGCAGACCATTACATCTAAAAAGTTGTTCTAATCAGTAGATGTATCCATCGCTGCCTTGAACCAAAGAAAAAGACAACAACTGATGGATGAGGAAGATGAAAAGAGAGAAGCTGAGTACAGAAAATAGTTAATCAGAAATCAGTTACGATACGGATTGGATGATGCTCCGTTGCAATTACAAGCTCAAGTTGCTCAAACACTTCAGAAGTTGGCAAGCAGGCCTCAATCACCAAACTCCTCTCAAATAAAACTTATCCCAAGAAACCGATCAGACCCAAAAATACTAAAGTGGAAGTCTGACAAACAGACAGACACATGAATTGACTTTGATCAAGTCTGATGGTAGTGTTGAAAAGATATCAAGGGAGAATGCACTTGGTCTAAATCCAGTTGACCTCCAAGATCTTTTTAACCTTCAGCTTGATAGGGATGAAGATGATACTGATTCTTTGGATTTTGAGCTCTAATTCAAAGGGCAAATCCGGGAAAGGTTGATGAGAGAATAAAGATATGCTGATTTCTAAAGTCTGCTGATTCCTTGATTTAGTTTTGCTGAAAGTTGTTGAGGCAGGTGATTGTGTGTTTGTAGTTAACGTTTGTTGAACCTTAAGTTGTATTCAAATTCTATTAAGTACCTATGTCTATAAACAGTTTATATTGTCTTTTTTGGTAAACAGTTAAATTGTATGTAACTGATATATTAACCGATAATCTATGTTCATAGTTGTCTTTTAGCTATTATAGATAACACGTTTTGGTACAATATCTATACACATATCTATATGTTCTATTAATATGTGTTATGCATGATTTTCGAAGAAACGACCCGTGTTTGCACACGGGTCTTACCGCTAGTACTATATAATAAAAGAAACCAATGAAGGGACACATGTCATTCATTGGAGCCATCTATTTTTTAGTTTTCTCATATCTATCTCATATTTAATTATAACTAATATTAATTAAAAGATAATTATATAATAAAATTTAATATAAATTTGAACAATTCATATAAAAGATAATACAGTCTTTTGAAATATTTATTAGATTTCAAATTTCTTTATCTTGAAAATAACAAAAACCATACACTAAATATAAATTAATATAATTTAAAGAGTTAAATGTCATTTTAGTTCATGTGGTTTGGGCCATTTTGTGAGTTTAGTCCAAAAGTTTTATAATACACATGGTTTATAAAGATATTATAAGATATAACTTTTTATTGATTGGTATATAAAATTACATGTACTCAACCCATACAATACATAAGAGCATTCACATCCATTCCATCAAATTCAGTGTGTGGTTCTTAAAAATGTAACTTTTTTCATTATTTAATATATAAAATTAAATTTACTCAACCCATACAATACACGGGATTCATAAAGATATAACTTTTTTATTATTTCATATATAAAATTACATTTATTCAACACATGTAATAAACAAGATTTTTAAAGATATATTGTTTTATTATTTGGTATATAAAATTGTATTTATTCAACCCGTGTAATAAACGAGGTTTTTAAAAATATTTTTTATTATTTGGTATATAAATTTACATTTATTTAATCCGTGTATTACACAGGGTTCTAACCTAATTACCTTATAAAGCAAAAGACCACCCTCTGTTTCCTTTCAATTTTTCAGTGTCATGTGCCTGGTAAGCTCATTCTTTTGATTCTTGTTTCATTGCATATGCAGTTATTAATATTAATTAGGAGTAGCCACATCATCAGATTTTGGTTTTACATTGGCGAATCTTCATGATCGACAGTGTGGTGGCTAAAATGTGAAAACGTAGGGTTTCAGTTGTCCACATATTCAGAAGTTACCTGCAGTATCAACATCCTCCTAAATTACTACGTAATTACCAATCGAAATTCGTTGTGGTTAATACCACAATAATTAGAACCTAAAGAAATAAATATAGATAAAGCTATGCTCTAAATCAAACGAATAAAGATCTGAAACATAAACATGACTATAACCCAGCAGATTTATATATCATTGTCCCTGAAAGGAATAAGCCAATTTTGATTTAAAAACTAATATTAATGTAGATAGCTATCAGTTTAGGAATCTGTATCAAGGAAACACAAAGACCACCTTCAATCTCTTGATAACTCACATCCTTTTCCCTCTCTTAGTGGATACGGGAAGCCTTTGGTTGTTACATTCGATAAAATCCGTATCCGTATAAGAATCAGGCAAAACATCATCGTGTTTTGAGATGTATAATATTTTGGCTAATTTTATCATTCTTAGGACATAGAAGCTCTTGTTGTCAAGGTTATTGATTTGAACTTTCCTTGAAATCATGAGTCTGGTGGATTGTAAAATAAACACACTATATTCACAACAACGCTTAAGCTGAAAGATTATGTATATTGAGCATGATGGTCATTGCTTAGTTCATATAGGAATGTTGGGTTTAGGGTGGCGGATAGGCCACCCTTTGTTAATGTTTGTGGCCACATGTTCTCTTACTGCAACAATCATGTCTTGGTTAATTAAGTTGCAACCCGTTTACCTTTGTCTAGAAACTAAAACATGGCAAAAACATATTTATTTCCTCTATTTGAGGACGGATTTTAAATGACAACATTTTGGCATTCATATCTGACTAATGGTGCATTCATATGGATGTGTCTATAGATTCCATGCTAATACTTCTTTTGGCACGACAACTCTCTATAATTCTACTACTAAACTACATCAACATTTTTATCACGAGTGTTAAACCCACCACTACAAGAAAACGAAGCATTAGCGGCGACTTAAGTCCCATTTGTCGTCGCTAAAAGCCCTTGGTCGTCGCTAAAGATGTCGTCGCTAAAAGTCAAAAAACTAGTAAAAAAAATTTCTCTGTACTGCTGTTTCCGGTTTCCAGTTTTACTACTATTTCCGGCCGGAGTAATCACAACAGGCTCGTTTTATGACTGTCGATCATTGCCATTCTAACCCTTTATAACCTTTGAGAACAACCCATTCTAACCCTTTAACCGGCCCCCATTTAATCCGCTTTTGGAAAGATTATCACTATCCGTAAGATCGATAAGGTTGAGTACACCTTGCACTTGTTGCTCTGTGCTATACCATCAAAGCACATTTCACCCTAAGCCAAAAGCATCAACACCCGTGATCCTTAAAGTGAGCACAAAATGCTACTTGACGTTTGTTCGTTCATTAGAATCTTACCCATACCTAAAATTTAAAGATTTAAAACAGATCATTAGTTTCAATTCATTAACATATAAATGTATTCGGGTTATGTTATACGTTTCAAGGGTGGGTAAAATCAAAATCGGCTCGGCTGGTTTTCACCGGCAAGGAGTGAATAGGATATAAGTTCTTAGTCCAGGTTATGAGCTTGTATGCAGCCATAAAAACATAAAGCTTTTAGTTTTGCAAATATGACCAAACTACAAAAGAATCAACTAACCAATCAAGACTATAATTACTCATCTGGTTACAAAAACATTAATTTAAAACTGCATGGTCTAGTGTTACCTTCACGTAGACCGCCACAAATATATAATCACCAAAAGCAGCAGCAGCATGCCATCGGCTCATCCACTATAAACGCTAAAATTTAAAAATCTGACCTATGGCAATTCAAATTGTTTATAGTTAGAATTAGAATTAAAATTAGAATTTTGCTCAATGAAAGTTGTTTTGATGACAACAATCTTTCCATGAATATGAATATGCTAGAAACAACAAAATTTGTGATGAATGAGACCCACCAACTACCCAGGTACTATAAAGTATAAACTATTAAAAAAAATAAAAACAAATTGGAACTCAAGTGCACGGAAGACAGAAGTGCAGCCAATATCATTTAGAAGAAAGTCAAAGCATGTGACACCTAAAAATTTAGCCATATTTATAGGGTATTTGGAAGTGTGTTTAAATATGAAAAAAGAACACCGATTATTGAGATAAACATAAAATAACCCATCGACATCTACCCTAACTTTAGTCAACTATTTTTCTGCTTCTAGTTCATCAAGTTGCAGCAATCACATTTCAAAATACACATTCACACATCCCTTTAGATTTAAAGTACTCATATGTAATTCTCAAACAAGTGGTCCTTCCGTCTGGAAAATAAAAACTAATTAATGAATTCTCCAAGGTGACCTATTTATGTAACAGAAGATCAAAAGCCTCCATATTTAATGCAAAAGATGTTCCATTCTAGTATGAACTAAATTCTCAATTTCTTAAATTACCAAAGTTACAGTCTTTCCACAATTCTCTTAACTCACAAACAATAGACTACAAAAAAGATCCAAGTAAAAACAATAAATATTAAATGATACAGCTAGGGCTTGTGAGTAAAAAAGTGCAAACCTTGTTTCGCCGCCTGTATAGTACTCCTGAGGGCCTTCTGAGTCACTCTCAGAATCAATGGCAGAGGGGTAATTCAGATTGGAAAGAGTCTGAATACCACTGGGTCGACTAATGATACGGATTAATAGTCAATAGGTCAATAGGGGATTGCAACAGAGGATTGGGTCAGTCAACAGGGGATTGCAACAGGGGTTTGGGTTGTTGGTTAGTTAGGCAGTTAGAATGGTAGTTGGTTAGTTGTAAGGGTTGTTGTAAGCTGAGGGTATAAAAGGGAAAGGTTGTAATAGTATAGGGTATCTTGTGAAATAATAATCAATTACCCTCCTAATTTCTCTATCAACCGCCATTAATGAACTTTCGGAGCTTATTCAATCATTGAGCTCCCTGAGCGTTAATTGAGCTTGACCATTGTTAATCAATCTCACGTTCATTCAAATTCAATCCTTATCATTGGTATCAGAGCTGTCTATCCTTGGACACTCTTGATTCGATTCAAACACGAACCCTAATTCAGTCAATTGGGGAAATTTGTAGCGTTCAATTTCAATTTCTGAATTCAATCAGTGTTTCGATTGAATTCCATCGTTTGACGTCCGATCAATTCGATTTTCAATTGATCTTTGTTCAGATCAATTCCAAATCAAAATGACGAAAAGACATGGTCATAATGATACTGATGATGCTGAAAGCAGTCAGCAGATGAATAACCGAATTGAAGAAAACATGAAAGCACCGGAGGAAATGAGGAATATGGTGACTAGATTATCTTTACAGTTGACTCAAATGGTCAACAATCTAAACAATGGGAGGAATCATCAAAGGAAGGATTGGCAGAATGAAGGAGAGGGGTTTAATTTTGCAGCAAGATTGACCAAAATTGAATTCCCTCGGTTTAAAGGTGATGATCTTACTTCATGGTTGTTTAAGGTGGAACAATTCTTCCAGTTGGATAGAGTGTCTGATGCAACAAGGGTCAGACTGGCAGCCATTCACTTTGAGGATAAAGCATTACAATGGTATCAATTTTTTACTAGTCAAAGAATTGAAGGTGAAGTTTTAACCTGGGCAGAATTGGTAGAAGCTTTGAAGGTCAGATTTGGGAAGTTGTTTGATGACCCTATGACTGATTTAAAGAACTTGAAACAAATCAATTTTGTTCAAGAGTATCATGACAAATTTGATGTCATTATCAGCAGGCTTCAATTGCCAATGGAATATGCTTTAAGCTGTTTTATGGCAGGGTTAGAAGAGGAGATACAGTTACAGGTAAGAATGTTCAATCCAAAAAATATTCAAGAAGCTTTCTGTTTGGCTAAACTGCAAGAAGCAACTATCAAGGCTAAGAGGGGAAGGGTTAGGTTTAAACCGCCCATTTTACCTAACCTAAGTAACAATAAGTAGCTTGTACCCTTTAATAAATCAGCTGGATTGGATACTAGAAGAAATGTGATTAGGAAAACCTTGACCAAAAGTGAAATGGAAGAAAGAAGGTCTAAGGGCTTGTGTTTTTATTGTGATGAGAAGTATTCACAAGAGCATGTATGCAAAGGTCATAGGAAACCTCAGCTGTATCACATAGAGGTTGAGTGGTTAGAAGAGGAGGCTGAGTGTGAAGAAGAGGAAGTGGTGATGGAATCTGCTCAAATTTCAGTTAATGCAGTAGAGGGAAATGACATGTATAAGTCCATTAGGGTCACGGGTCATTATGGGAAGTATGAATTACAATTGTTAATGGATACTGGGAGTTCACATAATTTTTTGGATATTGCATTACCCAAACAGTTAGGGTGTAAGATGGTTAAAGGTCCAGCTATGTTAGTAAAAGTAGCTAATGGTCATGAGGAGGTTTGTGATCAAATGGTGAAAGGGTTTTGCTGGAGCATGCAAGGAATTCAATTAACAGCTGGTGTATATGTAATGCCCTTGGGAGGTTGTGATTTGGTTTTAGGGGTACAATGGTTTACAACTTTAGGAAGCATCAAAATGAATTATAATGATAGAACCATTGCTTTCAAGTTCAATGGTCAGAAAGTGGTTTTGAGAGGGCAATATGGGAAGAAATTTTCTCAACTTAACAAGGGAAGTTGAAAGAAAATGGAACTGCAAAGGGCTGAATTGTCTATGGTGCAGGCATATGCCATTGAAGGGTATAGTACAAATACTTCAATGGTACTACAGAAAACTCAACAATCCAATGAACAACAGCAGCAGTTACAAAAGCTGTTAGATGATTTCAGGGATGTCTTCCAAGACTTAAAGTCTTTACTACCATCTAGGGGTCAGTTTGCCCACATAATTCCATTGAAACAAGGAACTGATGGGGTGAATTTAAGGCCCTATAGATATCCTGTTGTGAAGAAGGATGTGATAGAAAAGATTACCAATGACTTGTTGGAACAAGGGGTAATTCGGTCCAGTACTAGCTCTTTTGCTTCACCAGTGGTTTTAGTCAAAAAGAAAGATGGTACATGGAGGATGTGTATAGACTATAGGAAATTGAATCAAGCTACAATTCCTGACAGGTTTCCTATTCCATCGGTGGAAGATTTGATGGATGAATTATATGGTACAAAATTTTTCTCTAAATTGGATCTCAAATCTGGATACCATCAGATTAGAATGGATGATGCAGAAATCCATAAAACAGCATTTAAAACTCATAATGGTCATTTTGAGTTTGTGGTCATGCCTTTTGGGCTGACTAATGCCCCATCTACCTTTCAAGGTTTAATGAACCAGATTTTTAAACAGTATTTGAGGAAGTATGTACAGGTTTTCTTTGATGATATACTGGTTTATAGTCCTTGTTGGGATACTCATTTGTCTCATTTGAAAGATGTCCTATCAGTATTAAGGCAACAACAATTGGTGGCTAAGAGAAGTAAGTGTGAGTTTGGAGCTACTAAATTGGAGTATTTGGGGCATATAATCTCTCAACAAGGAGTTACAATTGATCCAGCAAAGGTGTCTGCAATACAGCAATGGCCTGTACCAACTAACATCAAGGAGCTGAGTGGATTTTTGGGCCTTACTAAATATTATAGAAGATTTGTGAAAGGGTATGGTAGCATCACCAAACCCTTAACTCAATTGCTTAAAAAAGACTCTTTTCAATGTTCATCAGCTGCTCAACATGATTTTGAACATTTAAAGGAGATTATGAGTCAACCTCCTGTGTTAGCATTACCAGACTTTAGAGAAACATTTGTGGTGGAAACAGATGCATCAGGATTTGGAATAGCTGTTGTTTTAATGCAAAAGGGTCATCCTATTGCTTATATCAGTAAGGCATTATCCCCAAGACATATGTCCTTGTCCACTTATGAAAGGGAACTGTTGGCTATCATTTATGTTGTCCAAAAATGGCAATCTTATCTGGCTCATGCCCACTTTGTGATCAAAACAGACCAGCACAGTTTGAAATATTTTCTAGATAGTAAAATTTCAACACCCTTCCAACAGAGGTGGTCATATAAGTTGATGGGATTCAACTTTGAAATTATGTACAAGAAACGTGTAGACAATAAAGTGGCTGATGCATTATCAAGAGTGACTCATGGGGAGGTATTATAGTTGGCAGCCTCATCTGTTCATACAGACATATGGGCAACAATTAAAGAAGGGTGGACTAGTGATGTTGAGTTGTTAAAAATTATTCAGGAACTCCAACAGGATCCTATGTCTCATAGTCAATATCGATGGTCAAAGGGAGAATTAAGAAGGAAGGGTAAGTTGGTCATTGCAACTCTACAAATTTAAGGCAGCAAATACTGCAGTGGATGCATGCTTCAGTACAAGGAGGGCATTCTGGCATTCATGCTACTATTAGCAGAATTGCTAGGTTGCTTTATTGGCCAAAGTTGAAAAAAGATGTGATGACTTATGTTAAGAATTGTGCAGTTTGTCAGCAGTGTAAATCAGAAACAGTGGCTTACCGTGGTATGTTACAAGCTCTACCAATTCCTCAAGGGGTATGGGAGGATATAGAAATGGATTTTATTGAGGGTTTGCCTAAGTACAAGGGTAAAGATGTCATTTTGGTGGTGGTGGACAGGCTGAGCAAAGGTGCTCATTTTATTGCTTTGCACCATCCCTTTACTGCAGTTGATGTGGCTCAGCTATATTTGGACCACATATATAGGCTACATGGCCCTCCTAAATCAATTATATCTGACAGAGATAAGGTGTTTGTTAGCAATTTTTGGAAAGAACTGATGCTACCGCAAGGGGTTGAGTAGAAAATGTTTAGTTCATACCATCCACAAACAGATGGTCAAACAGAAGTGCTGAACAGATGTTTGGAGAGTTATTTGAGATGCATGTGTTTTGAAAAACCTCATGAGTAGGCTAATTGGTTACCATTGGTGGAATACTGGTATAATACTACCTATCAATCAGCTATCAAGTGTACTCCATTTGAGGTAATATATGGTCAGCCACCACCCACACATTTACCATATTTGCCAGGAGAAAGTAATAATGAAGCAGTGGATAGGAGTTTAATAGTCAGAGAGGAGGTGATTAATATTTTGAAAGAAAATTTGATGAAATCTCAACAAAGAATGAAGCAGTTGGCAGATACTCATAGAACTGAGAGGAGCTTTATGGTAGGGGTTTGGGTATATTTGAAGTTACAACACTATAGACAGCAGTCAGTGAATCAGAGGCCTAATCAAAAGCTGGCAACTAAATATTTTTAGACCATATTTGATCTTGTCTAAAGTGGGAGAAGTGGCATATACTTTTCAATTACCAACTAGATCTTCTATTCATCCTACAGTACATGTGTCATTACTTAAAAAGTATTATGGTCCGGAGCCCAGTTCCTCATCAGTGGTTAATGAAGGAATTCTGCAAACAACTGTTAAACAGCCTGAAAGTGTGGTGGACACTAAGGTTCTTAAAAAGTTCAATAGAATTGTGGTACTGTGGCTGATTAAGTGGATGCATGTGGGTGTGGAAGATGCAACTTGGGAAGATGCTAAAGTACTAATGCAAAAGATTCCAAATTTTGATCCTTGGGGTCAAGGATTAGGTTATCAGGGGGTATTGATACGGATTAATAGTCAATAGTTCAACAGGGGATTGCAACAGAGGATTGGGTCAGTCAACAGGGGATTGCAACAGGGGTTTGGGTTGTTGGTTAGTTAGGCAGTTAGAATGGTAGTTGGTTAGTTGTAAGGGTTGTTGTAAGCTGAGGGTATAAAAGGGAAAGGTTGTAATAGTAAACGGTATCTTGTGAAATAATAATCAATTTCCCTCCTAATTTCTCTGTCAACCGCCATTAACGAACTTTCGGAGCTTATTCATTGTTAATAAATCTTAAGTTCATTCAAATTCAATCCTTATCAACTAATTGATGGTTTCGCAAACCGAGTACTATACTTCAAGACAAATCCTATAATAAACCAAATTGCACCAAACGTCACTCTCAAACAACTGATGAAAAGAACTAAACAAACCGAATCCTTCAATTCAATGAATATAATGAACATTTAGCAAATAAAATAAATATTCAACAACAATTTAATTTGCTTAGCAAGATCAAGATAGGTTAGAATTACCATCAAAATCACCAAAAGTCTTTCATGTAGAACAAAATGTTAGAAAGTATCCTAACTATGCAAATGAATTCTATGATTAGATCCAAACAACATCAGCTTTGACGCCATCAGCTTCTATACTCCCTACAATCTGCATATCATTGAAAATCAGTAAGCAATAATAACTGATCATTTAAATTTAGAACTCGTAATTAATATACAAAACCTAGACTAACAATGACATTTTTGCATTTGATGCCGCCGATGGTGCCGTTGTTGTCGACGGCTTTGACTGGTACTAGATCTGAAAAACCCTACCGTCTAGTGAGAAGGTTGTGACCGATATATAGTTGTTCCCATGTTGCTTGTCACACCCTCAAAATCAACACGTGGAGTACTATCGTGAGCCGTGTGACTGACCAGGATCTTAACCATTAATTATGTTAAACCGATTACTTACGTTGTGAATTTTCCAAATAAAGTTTAGTCTATATATTTAATTTTTTGAAAACACAGTTTAATTTAGTAGCGAAAGTATAAAGAAAACCCATCATAATTTGAAACCACAAGTTCTTTAATTATGTGTTAACATGAAACTTACATACCACGCACTCCGGCCGATTGCAATGTCAGTCCTAAGTTGTAACGAGCAACCAACAAAGCATGCAGTAGGGTGTCAACATAAAGTTGGCGAGTTCACGAGTTTACAGTTTTCCAGTTTTATTTCCAAAAACATTTTAGTTGTTTAATTACTCATTTATATCATGCCATGGGGAGATACCCATATGTAAGCTACTAAACTGTGCAATACTGAATACTTAGCGACCGTACGTTTCCGTAGTTTCCCCCGTTTGTCAATGTCTATCATCATCGACGGTTTGCTAGAGTCTATTAGTTCACGCCCGTCCTCAAAAGGCACGGTGTAAGGTTGGTGAGACCTAAATAGCGCTATCAACTAATAACCCGTTCGCCAGGCCCCGACGACTAATCGGCATAATGAGTGGGGACTTTCCGTGATAGAGTTTCGTTTAGTACACTTGTTGCATCTAATATAAATAGTAAATAAACTGAGCATCCCACACAAGGGGAGAAAAGTTACCCGTATCCCACACAAGGAGATAGTATTACCCGTATCCCACACAATGAGATATTGCAGTTTGTATCCCACACAAGGAGATAGCGTAGTTTGTATCCCACACAAGCAGATAGCGTTTTCGTTCCGTTTCCCAACCACCGGGAACGCATGCTTTTAGTAAAAGTTATGAACTCACCTTTGCTTTGCTCGGCAGATAAATTACTTGTGTTAGATTGGTCAACCACACCCTATTATGGTTACCAATGTTTGTTAGGTTTGTTATGCAAGTAACATCACGTATTAATTACACGTATCTAACACATAGTGTTCAAATAGCATTTACTATACGTTATACTAACATGTATACCCTGTTATAAGTGTGCGGTAAACAAAGTTATAGGCTTTTATTAGTGTGTGGCCCATTGGAGTATGCGGCACACTAAGGAATAAGGCCCGGATATGAGCGTGCGGCCCACTTATCAGTGTGCGATCCACGCTTTGAGAGATTGTGCGATCTGCGATAAGTGTGTGCGGTCCAGCTTTGAGGTGTGCGGCCCACGAAGAGTGTGCGAACCAAAGTAACTGTGCGGCTCACATGACCTCCTCATGTGTGTGGTCATGCAGTGTTGAGTTGTACATTTGTGTAACTAGTGTTTGTACTACAAAAGTGTGCGACCAATTAATTTATCCAAACAATATCTCTGTCAATTTTGTCGGATCAACACAATACAAATATTCCAAACACCAATATTAAATCACACCATTAATAGTTAACAATCAAGTAGCAGACTTTTAATCATAATTCAAATTACGCAAATTATAAGCATCCAATTCAATTTCAAACGACAAAGTCTATCATAACATTTACAACTACAGTTTTAATCTCATTATGAAAACAATTCGAGATCGTCTAATTATTATCCAAACTTCAATACGTCGGTTTAATTAAAACTAAGATACAATATAAGAACAGATCTGTAGCTTACTCTCCAATAAAACAGTTTAACCAGTACCATAAAATGCAGATAATCAATGATGAACACATACTACAACATCCATATCATATCTTCCATTTTTAATCGTATGCTGATGTATTGTAAAATACATCCTTTATTCGTGTATAATCTGTATAGTTTCCGTTAGTTATAGTTTAAGTTTCGTTACAATTTGCGTACTGTTGATCCACTTATGTTTTGCAGGTCTTAGGCGTTTAAAACTGCTGGAAATTGCATAAAAGGAGTTGAAATGCGGAAAAGTCAAGTCCTGGAAAGTGTTGGAGAGCTCGGGTGCTGAAACGAAGTTAAAATTCTGGAAAAAAAGGTCTCTGGCGGGCTACGATGCAGTAAAAGGAGTCTCTCACGCCCGGTGAGAGACTTAAAGTTTTAAAGACATTGGTGAACCGGTGGCGGCCTGCGACCAACAACCGTATCTCTCTCGCGCCCGGCGAGTGAGTGGTTCTGGCAGAATTCTTCGAATTGAGAAAGGGGTTTGAGTTGCAAAACATATAAAAACATATTTAAACATAAAAAAACCCTAACTTACGAATTAGCAATACTTTGGGTGATCTTGGAGCTACGTTTGGAGCGTTTTTGAGCATTCGGAGCAGCCGGTTGAAGGTTGGAAGTTCAGAGAATCATTCGGGTCATCTTCTTAACATCCGGGTGTTTTCCCTCATGTTTCTTTCTCTTTGACTATGTTCCGTTTCTTTAAAAATACTTTGATTGTGTTCGTTTTAATGACTTTGATTGGCTAGATTTCTGTTACTGCCTAGACAAGATGAATGGTTGCATAAAGTTTGGATTTTTATTATGATTTTATGATATTTATGGATTTATTTATGTATTGTAGGTGATTTGATTATTAGCTAGATGTGTATGCATACTTGATTGTGTTTGAATATTGTTTATTGCTTTACATAATTCTTGGTGACGGTCTTTATCACATAATAAAGTTGTGTTAGGTTCTAGATTTTGGTGACTGTCGATATCACATAATAAGTCCTGAATCTTTAGGGCTGAATACGTAATAGACCTTAAAAGCAATATTCGGTAATCTTATAAAATAACGTGTTCTACTAACTCTCAATAGCTGAAAGGTGCGAGGTTATTGTTAGGTCTAAGCGATTAAAACATAAGGTGGGTCCTTCTTAGGAAGTAAACCTATTAGCCGTTGTCTAATAAGTCTAGTTAAGAACTCAAATTCATCCTTGACTTGAGTCCCGAAACAGAGAGAGTCTTGTAGGGTACTTTCATAAATCATTAGAGGTCCGGACAAGGAGTCTAATTTACCGGTGACTTTAACAGCCTTTAGGGTGCCCTAATGTACTCTTGAGAAGGGTTAGGAGGCTTAGTGGTAACTCGAGAGGTTTAGTATCATACGATCCCGGTCCATAATAATAAACTTTCAAATAAAATCCATAACTAAAAGCAACCAGGAGTCGAGTCTAGGTAGTGTTTCCACCATCTGAGTAAAAACCCAAAGTAATTCGTTTTAGTTAATTAGTTTAATTTAATTGCTTACTTAGGACTTTTAGAAACCCCCCCCCCCATCAAACAAACAAAATAGTTCAATCCGTGTCAGTTTAATCTAAATAGAGTCATTAGCGTAATTCGATAGAATCTCGTGGGTTCGACATCCGGACTTACAATAGCGATACTCGAGTCGATCGGTACACTTGCCAGTTAGTAGTTTAGTGTGTCTTAGTGAGTCTAGAGTATTACTTAGAGTCTAGAATTAGGTTAATTTAGTTAATTTTATTAAACTACTTTTTAGCACATTTGTTTGGACTTCATCTGATATCATTAATTGCTATTTGTGTTTTTCGAGTCGTAGGAGTCTATTGTTCTAGTTTTTTTAGAGTCTTTTGTTAGAGTTGTCTTAATTGTTTGTTTTCGGTTTTGCCGTGAATGCCCCATACACGTTCTCAGGGACCACCGAAGCCGCTGATCGACAAGTCTTCCTTCTCGTCATCTAGTTCACAGGTTAGAAAATCTTCCACATCATCTTTCGCCCCTTCTGACTCTACACTCCAATCTAAACCACCAGCCTTTGACTTCACCCCGAAGTCATCACCCCATAATTCCCCACCACCTTCTCGTTCCCGTACACCTAGTCCTACACCAAACGACCAAATGGCCATTAACCGCACCGTTTACCAACAAGCCACCACCGGTTTCAACGGTGCTAATTCACCCATAACCCTTCCCAACATCACTAATGATAGGTCCTGGAAAATCCCGTCCTACATCATGACGGCCATCACTAACTCATGCCAATTCCACAGTTGTGATAATGAGGATGCTCCTGCCCACATTAACCGAATCACCCGCCTTTGTAGCGCCTACTCAATTGAGTATGTTAATATAGATGCCAGGTACCATCAGGTTTTCCCATTTTCTCTCGCTAGCCGTGCAGCCGTCTGGTTCGAGTCGCAGCCAGCGGGAACTTTCACCACCTGGGCAGGTTTACGAGATGCTTTCTTGGCTAACTATTTCCCACCCGCCAAAGCATCTCATCTTCGCAATCAGATCCATTCGTTTCGGATGTAGCCTGATGATCCTTATCACCTTGCCTGAGAGAGATTCCAAACTCTGATTTCTCATTGTTCTCAGCATGGTTTGTCAGATTTGGCACTCGTAGAAAAGTTCTACAATGGTCTCACCCCCGAGATCAAAGCCCGGTTTGATACTTCTGTTGGAGGGCGACTCATGGGTAAAAAGACATTTAAAGAGTGTAATGATTTATTTGAGAGTTTTGCCCATTCCGACATGGATTATAGCACTACCAGCAGGACTTTCATTCCTGTGACTACCTCCTCGGCCGCTCGAGGGGTAAACTAAGTTGGCTTGGATTCATCGGTAGCTGCTGCTCTAGATAGGATGGAGAAAACTTTTAAAAAAGAGCTTGATGAGATTAAGAAAAAGGTCGATAGATGTGAGGTTTGTAGGGGAGGCCATGATACGATAGATTATCCCACACTTACACTCGAGCAGGTAGAGTACATAGCTGGTCAGTCTAGGGGTCCGTTTAATAATAATAATAATTCTAATTATAACTCCAATTGGCGTAGTGGTAATAATAATAGTTTTCGCTCTTCCAGCAATCCTCCTAGTTTCCCATTCGGTCAGTATCAAAATAGGGGACCAGGTCTATACTCTAATGGAGGGTCGGGTAAGATGGGGCAGTTTGGTAGTTCAGGTTCGGGTGGTCAATTTGCAAGTGGGGGGTCAAATCAAGAAGGTCAGGGTAGTGGTAAAGGTTCAGAGGGTAGTCTAAGTAGGATTGAAGAGATGTTTGCTCAGTTGATGGTGAGAGATCAGGCTACACAGGAAACTTTAACCAAATTTGGTAACTTCGCTAAAAATCAAGAGCAAAAAAAATCAAGAGCTTCACAATAAAAATCAACAATCCGCACTTTTAGACCTTCAGCGACAAGTAGGTGGTATAGCTAAACAATTACAAGAGAACCCTCCTGGTTAGTTTTCGGGAAATACCTACCCAAACCAGGCTAACCATTCAGCTAAGGCTATTACTACCCGTAGTGGGAAGAGTTTAGGGGAGGTAGTTAGAGAGAGAGAGAGAGAGAGTTGAGGTAGAGGAAGAGGAAGAGGTAGATGAGGAGATAGAGTTGGAGACTCCTGGTAAGGTGCAACATAGGCTAGACCTAGCAAGTACCACACACACCGAGGAGCCTCAAGTAGAAAAGAATGTTGAAAAACGTCCCATAAGGGTTAGGCTTTCACCGCTAGTTGATCATTCACGCGTTCCATACCCTGCCCGCCTTAAGCATCAGAAATATACTAAGGAATATGGACAATTTCATGAAATGTTCTAGCAACTAAAAATCAACCTTCCTTTCATTGAAGCCTTACAGTCCATGCCTAAATACGCCAAATTTCTTAAGGACCTTCTCAAACGTAAGGATAGGATAGGTGAGCTTTCCAACATTCCATTGACCGGAGGTTGTTCCGCGGTGGTCTTGAATAAGCTACCAGAGAAACTAACCGACCCGGGTACATTCACCATTCCATGCTTCTTCGGGGGTGCCGTTACCCCCGCCCATGCCTTAGCCGACTTAGGTGCTAGCATCAACTTGATGCCATTTTCTCTTTATGAGAAGCTAGGGTTAGGAGAGATTACACCCACGCGTATGTCATTGTCCTTGGCCGACCGTTCGGTCAAGTTGTGGAGTCATAGAGAATTTGCTTGTTAAGGTAGATACGTTTGTGTTTCCCGTGGACTTCGTGGTTTTAGATATGGAGGCCGATGAGAGAGTCCCGATCATTCTCGGCCGTCCATTCCTTCGAACCGCAAAGACACTCATCGACGTCTTTGACGGTAAGATTTCACTTCGTGCAGGCGATGAGATAGTTACCTTTGAGATAGATAGAGCCATGCAACATCCTAGTGGTAGCGATGATTCTAGTGGTCCATGTCACTCCGTTTACTTCCTAGATTCGTTCATCTCGTGCGTTGATAGGTGCATAGATTTTATTAGTGGAGCCGATCTAGTTAGTGAGGGAGTAGTTGAAGAGGAGTGTGTTGATGAAGGTGAGGAAGTAGATTCGACTTGGGTTCCTGAAACCTTAGAGCTTTATGAGATTAAGGAAGAGAGTGAGAGTAAACCTGTAGATACTCCACCCCTAGAGCTTAAGGTTCTCCCATCACACCTAGAGTATGTTTTCTTAGGAGAAAATTCGAGTATGCCCGTCATTATCTCTTCTAGATTGACGGAGGAGGAGAAGGGGGAATTAGTTGATGTGCTAAAAGAGCACAAGGAGGCGATTGCTTGGAAGTTGTCCGATATTAACGGGATTAGCCCCACTTTTTGTACCCACCGTATTCTTATGGAGGATGAATTTAAACCGGTGGTGCAACCTCAAAGGCGTCTAAATCCCAATATGAAAGAGGTATTTAGAAAAGAAGTGTTGAATCTTATGGAAGCCGGTTTGATTTATCCCATATCCGATTCTTCATGGGTGAGCCCTACTCAAGTTGTCCCTAAGAAGGGGGGAATGACTGTTGTTGTGAACGAGAAAATCATGCTCATCCCTTCTCGTACGATTATCGTTGGCGTGTGTGTATTGACTACCGCAAGCTCAATGACGCCACCCGGAAAGACCACTTCCCACTCCCATTTATCGATCAAATGGTTGAGCATCTCACGGGGCAACAATTCTATTGTTTCCTAGATGGTTTTTCCGGCTATTTCCAAATACCTATTGCACCGGAAGACCAAGAGAAGACGACTTTTACATGTCCATATGGCACATATGCGTACCAACGCATTCCTTTTGGGCTATGTAACGCTCCGGCTACATTCCAACGGTGCATGATAGCGATCTTTCAAGACATGGTTGAGAGCTCTATGGAGGTTTTAATGGATGATATCTCGGTATATGGTGATTCGTTTGACCATTGTTTAGGTAATCTAGCGAGAATGATGAAGAGGTGCGTTGAGACGAAGTTGATGCTTAATTGGGAAAAGTGTCACTTCATGGTTACCGAGGGGATTGTGTTAGGACATATGATATCTAGAGCCGACATAGAGGTAGATAGAGCCAAAATAGATACAATTAGTAGACTCCCTCCACCGACTAGTGTTAAGTCCATCCGTAGTTTCTTAGGTCATGCGGGCTTTTATAGGCACTTTATTAAGGATTTTCCAAAATTACTCGCCCCATGACTCGACTCCTTGATAAGGACGTTCCATTTGTCTTTGATAAGGAGTGTCTTAAAGCGTTCGATTTCCTTAAAGAGAAACTTGTGAGTGCACCCATTCTTGTTTTCCCCGATTGGAGCTTACCGTTTACGCTCATGTGCGATGCGGCGGTCGGGGCGGTCTTGGGTCAAAGACGGGATAATCACTTTCACCTGATCTACTATGTGAGTAAAACCCTCAATGATGCCCAAGAGAATTACACTACGACCGAAAAGGAACTTCTTTCTGTTGTCTGCTTTCGATAAGTTCCAATCTTACCTTGTGCTTTCCAAGACCATAGTGTTCACCGATCATGCGGCTTTGTGCTATCTTTTCCAAAAGAAAGATGCCAAGCCCCGTCTCATCCGTTGGATCCTACTCCTTTCCGAGTTTGACATAGAGATTAGGGATAAGAAAGGAACAGAAAACGTAGCGGCGGACCACCTTTCACATTTAGAGGATCCAAGTAGGGAGGAAATTCGTGAGGAGGCGATAGGAGATAAATTCCCTCACGAGTCCATAGATTTTGTATCAGCGGAGAAAGAAGGGTTGTCGTGGTTTAGTGATATGGCAAACTATCTTGCTAATGGGTATGTGATGAAGGATATGAATGCCCAACAAAGGAGGAAGTTGTTTAGGGATGCGAAAAAGTGTATATGGGATGATCCTTACATTTTTAGGATAGGAGTAGATCGCATTCTTAGGAGGTGTGTTAGCAAAGAAGAGGGATTGGATATTCTTAGGTACGTGCATGAGGGGTTGACGGGAGGTCATCATGGCGCACACTACCGCATAAAATTTTTTTGATTGCGGTTTCTTTTGGCCTACGGTAGTTGAGGATGCTTTAGAATTCATTAGGAAGTGCGATGCTTGCCAACGTACCGACAATATTTCATCCAAGAATGAGATGCCTCAAAATTCCATTCAAATTCTTGAAATCTTTGACGTTTGGGGCATTGACCTCATTGGACCTTTCCCCTCTTTGAGTGGGAATAGGTACATCCTCATAGCGATAGATTACGTTTTAGAGTGGGTAGAAGCTCAAGCTTTGCCTACAAACGATGTCCGGGTGGTGGTGAAATTCTTAAAGAAGCTGTTTACTCGTTTCGGTATACCCAAAGCCATCATTAGTGACCGAGGATCACATTTTTGTAATGCCGTGATAGAGAAAGCATTAGAGCATTATGGAGTTACTCACCGTTTGTCTACCGCGTACCATCCACAAACGAAGGGTCAAGTAGAGAATGCAAATAGGGGAGTGAAGAGAATATTAGAGAAAACGGTAGGGAAGAGTCGTAAAGATTGGTTGGATAAACTTGATGATGCTTTGTGTGTATTTCGTACAGCCTACAAAACACCTTTAGGGACCACGCCGTTTATGAGATTCTTTGGCAAAGCATGCCATGTTCCAGTGGAATTAGAGCACCGAGCACTTTGGGCTCTTAAAACCGTCAATCTTGATCTTACTCCCACAGCTAGGAGGAGGTATTTCCATATCCATGAGTTAGAGGCCCTTAGAGATGCGGCGTCTGAGCGTTCTTGGAATATCAAGGAGAAAACGAAAGTGTTGCATGATAGGAGGCTTAAGGAGTTGAAGGAGTTCAAAGTTGGTGATAAAGTGCTTCTTTATAATTCGAGGTTCAAATTATTTCCAGGGAAGTTGAATCGAAATGGATGGGACCTTATGTTGTGAAGGAGGTATTCCCGTATGGCGCGATTGAGCTATTTGATCAGGTTATGAAAGGATCTTGGAAGGTGAACGGCCATAGGTTGAAGCATTATTTAGGTGGCCCGATTGGCAAGACCGAGAGGGAGGAAACTCCTCTCGAAGACATTCCAAACACCACTGTTTAGTGTCTTGAGTGATCTCAAGTGTAGAGTTTGTATCGTTTGTATTTTCATTTATTTTTGCTTATTTTTCATAGCTAATGGTTGTTTTCGGTAGTGTTTCGGTCTTTGTTTTTGTTTTTTGAGTTATTTGCAGGGATTCATTACCGAGGATGTGCAGGGATTGGTGAGAAAAACGAGTTTCCAGGTAACCTCATCAAAAAAAATTCTAAGGCATGAAACTGGAAAATTTAAGCAACATTTTGTTAAAAATGACTGCTAGCGGGACGCGAGAGACTTAGGTCTCTGGGTCGCGGCCCGCCAGAGACTCAAGTCTCCGGAATTAATTCAAACGGTGGCGGCCCGCGAGAGAGGCTCTTAGGTTTGTCGTGGGGTGCCAGGGACTCCCTCTGCAGTCGAGACTTGTTTAATCCCCAAATTTCAAACATTTACCCTAATTTCTTCCTCCCATTCCGCTGAAACTCTCCATACACCACCATACATCACCGTGAATCAGCCATTTTTACCCAAAATCACACCCCCACTTTACTTATAATCGTCCTACATGTAGGTCCGTTTTTCTCGGAGGATCCGATACGAAAACCTATTCCTGTTTATCACAAACACAATCGCGGGTGTGGAATCCCCGTGACGGTGCAAACCAAACACAATGTAGAACACACACACGTAACCAAAGATTCAATATCTATTGATTAGGGATGAGTACAACCACAAACATATACAAACAATGCTTTACAGACTCTCTCAAGTCTTTCTGTTCTCACTCATAGAGTTTCAAAGTGGTCTCATTTACTCAAAACTAAACTGTGACACAACTTATCTATTTATACTGACCAACGGCGAAAACCATGTGTGACGAAATCAGGGATTTCGCCACATACATAGTGATGAAAACACAGGGGATTTCGCCATACATATAATATGACGAAAACACAAAGTTCGTCCAATATGAGTTTGAGTTTTTCATTTGACATCATCATGACATCACTACGGTGATGTCATGGTGATGTGTCGGCGGGACTAGTCGGCGGCTCTCCGTGCTTCGTGTGTCGATCTCTGGGGCGCACGACGGAGGAATGTCGCTACGTCGGGCTTGAGCCGAACCTAACCGTATCGAACCGAGTCGAGTCAAACCGAGCCGAGTCGCGTCCATATAAAGTGTACCAACAAACTCCCCCTTGGACGCTACTTGTGATGGTTCGTCTTCCATGTCTTTTGTGTCGGAGGATCTTCAAAGGTCTTCACGTGTCGAAGTCAGGGAGTGTATCAACAAACTCCCCCTTGAATGATGCTCGTGAATCTTTTTATCTTCAATACTTCAGATCCTTTCAGTGTTTATGAGTGATCAGCTGCAACTTGATCATCATGATCTTTGGATTGCATCAATGTCGTGTCTTCACTTTACGGCTTGTCATCTGACACGTTCTCTTCGCCTTTAGCTAATTCTGATGTCGCATCTGCACATACAAGAAAGCTAAACACGTAATGAGAACAATCGTTTGGAAAGTAATCAATCTTAGAAAGATTTCAAACAAAAAATTTACTAAGAATTGACTTCAAACCATATAAACACACGATACACATGAGAGACCAACTCTCAATCAAAATACCGACCGACAACAGTTTGAAAGTTCAAAAATTGTTCAGTTTTAACCCTTTAACTTTCAAAAATCGTTAACTTCGACTGTTTATGAAGATGCAATTGTTTTCCAGCTTACGATCAGGATTTTGGGTAGGATAGACTCGAGCTCCAACATCGGTCAATCAAAAATAAACTAGAAGCAAAATCTTTTTGGCTTTTATAAAGTTTATATTAAAACACACCTAAAATCTTTTTGGAATTTTTCATTTTTCAAATGTAAAGACGGAAAGCAATAAATAAATATATACAAAGATGCAGAAATGAAAACAGTAAACAAATATTTACAGACATTCTTTTTGCGAGTTTCGAGGGTAAGAGAATCATATCAGTGTACGGTCATGCCAAAATGCTCTTGTTGTTCTTTTATTTAACAATTAGATAAGCATCCTATAACGATTATCGGTATTGTTGTCCATATAAGCTCAACTTATCAGATGTAATCATGGCGAGGGGATACGATTAGTGTATGATTTATAGTTACCGACCGGTGTTCATCCACACACGACACATTCCCGTATCAAGGTATGCACGAGAGTTTATCTTACCGGTGAGTATACCGTTTATCATCTGTTTGACCGTATAAAAGATGTAAGAAACTCACTTATTTTGATTTGAAAACAAGCCCTATGTGAGAGAATCACTTATTGATAAGGAACTTGATTTTCATATGCATGAGGGCACAAGAGCAAGTCCGTGAACAGGTCAGTACATCGTACAGCAAAGAGACGAACTTGAATCCCGGATAAATGTGATATATTATCACTTATTTGTTTGGACATGTGATTGTTGATCACTTATTTAGGTCGTATGCAATATGTACACGTATGAATAGTATCATGGAAGATCTAGACTTCGTCTCCATTTTGTTTCGATAAAAGAAATAACCATGATACCCAGATGATAAACAGCATAAAGACCTCATATCTCAGAACCTCGGCAATCTCTCAAACGAAATTTCGGTACTAAGACCAAATGCCAATGAGCGGTTCCCACCTGGTCTTCATTCGATTAAGATTTATATCACCCTGCACACTTTAAAATGATTGTGAGCCTACCGATACATCTTATATAGAGCTGCTTAACATTTTTCATTTTGCATTTCAGTTCAAAAAGGTTTCGACAGACCACTGATGTACTATCATTTTCTCTTTTTCTCGCCAGGAAACTCATTTTTGTTTTTCCAATGTTTTTGCGTTTTGAAAATTTCCGATGTTTTTGAATTTTTCAAATTTTGGATTTACTCCCCCTAAAATCAACAAACTAAGATAAATTTAAAAGACACAAAGATATTTACAAAAATGATTTTCCGATGTCGGTTAACTCATGTTTTACCTCAATGCCGTTTACCAAAATTAATTTTGAATCAGAAATGATTTATCGAATTTTGAAAAATCAGTTGGCACGTCGATAAGCGATGTGGACCAGGACAACATTGACGAGTTTCATAGTGAAACAATCATGTGTGAGGTGATATCCGAGTTCATGTATGAGATGATAATAATTCATAAAGCAGCTTAAATATCAACAAGTATAGGAGAGATATGAAATTCAAAACCGTATCTTGCAACTGCTTCGTGCATTGCAAGGAATCTGAGTGCTCTCCCAAACTGGATATCCACCCGTTGTGGATTTCAAAGTCGATTTTGTAACTACTGAGAAATCTCTTCACAGCAACAAGATCATAGACCTCTGGGTCCGGCTGGTCTTCCATATTGCACCAGCGAAGGTCTTTATCTTTCTCTTTGAGAAGTAGTGTGCGGTTGTTCAATCCAAGCCAAGGCATCCGCACACCCGGTTGGTTTGTTCAACAAACACATTTTCTTCAATCACACCGCAAAGAAATGTACACTGTACGTTCATCTTGTTGATTTTTAACTTCAGACTTGCTGCAGGTGCGTACATTTTAATTGAATCTATCCCGGTGACCCGATTAAAGCCTTTAACAATCAAACTTCGGTAAGATTTTCATTTTGTCGAAGGTTTTCAATTTCTTTCGACAGACAATTCTGTCTTCTTTTCTTTTTCTCTCCATCAAAGGCAACAATTTCTTTGTCGCCGATCTTGTGCATGGACACTCCACTATCAACAATCCGATGACTATCGATAGTTCCTCCTGGAACATCATGCACACTCACTCAGAGATTAGTTGGAGAGGGGGACCCAAGCCTTAACAGACTTAGGTCGCCCATGTTCATCGACGTAAGTTATCTCAACTTCTCGATGATCTAGAACTGATGATGCTCCCCCTAAAACTTTATCCGTTTTAGGTCTCCAAGCTTGTTTCCATTTACCAGATTGTGTATTATGTACAATTTCTGGTTTTAATGGTTGTGACAAACTAGGTTTCCTTTGAACAGATTTTACTTTAGTTTTTAAATCCTTTTTTATCACTTTCACATTTTTACGTTGTTGTTTTGTTTCTTGTTCTTTAATAGTGCGTTTATCATGTTTTGGAGAAACAGGACGACGTTGTGAGTGACCTTGTTCAGAGGGGGCTCTTTCAACAAAATTTGGTTTGGGCGAGTTTGTGCAGTCTTTAATGATATGCCCAAACTTCCCACATTTGAAACAAGTTCTCTTTTCAACAAACTTAGGAGAATCTGATCGATGACCTGACGTTGAAGTTGTAGACCCAGAGGTACTAGCTTCACACCCATTTGTGCGTTGAGTGTAATTGTTATCACTATTACGTTTCAAAATGTTGACCTTTTGAACAAAATCGGTATTTGTCTTATTTTCAAAAGTCTCCATTTTATTAGTACCTTTGGAGGCCACAAACTTAACGTCTTTTGCTTTCTTCTTGTAACGAGCTCCTTTTGATTCAACCTTAGCCTTGGGATTTTGAGCTCGTTGTTGTTGTTTACCCTTAAAGGCGACAGGTTGTTGTTTAGTCGGTAATTTTTGGTTTCCAAATTTTTTCCTCACTTCAGCTTTTGGAATGGGGTCACACTGAGTTACTGAAACTCTCAGGATCGCTTTTTCCAAAAACTTAGGTGTATTATATTCAAATACTTTATCAATCAAGGATTGATTGACGTTTTTTATTGGAAAATCTTTGTCTGAATAAATTTTACTATCACCGACCAAAGTATACAACACGTTATCACTTTTAATGGTAGACACTGTCTTAGTGATAGGATCTATCTCTTGTTTAGCACCAGTTGATTGCACAGCAGGAGTAGGAGGATCACACAGAATATGATTCTCAAGAGGAACTTCTACTCCTTTTCTATCGTCAAGAGATTTATCCTCATCACTCACATCTGATTCATCATCCAAAGAATCATAGTCCTCAATGGTTGGAGGACTTTGATTTGAAGCACATGATGACTTTTCCTTGCTATCAGATGAGCCCTCCGATGAATTGTCCGTTTTGAACCCTAAGCAGTTGTAACTTCCTCATAATCGAGAGGTACAGTTGGCTCAAAACGCGACATTTCCTCCTCATCGGGCATCTTGGTATAGTTGTGTCTTAAAGGAGGTGGACACGACTTATACCCAACACCTTTAACATTCCCTTTCAGCTTTTGAACATCTATGATGTGATCAAGCACATATCGGGAGTTTGAGTAACTCTCCAATTTGAGCTTGATCGCATCATGCTCACATTTGGCAACGGCTAGCTCCTTTTTAGTTTCCTCCATGATATTAATGTAATTGTTAATACCAATTTGCTTATTGAAAACAGTTTTGGTCAATTCGGAAACACTTTTCTTTAAGGTTTCGATTACTGATTTGAAATCCTTTTCATTGCGAGCTAAGGCCATGTTTGCCTCTTTGCATTTTGACAGTTCAATAACTAAACTTTGATTGTGACTATGAATAGTTTCAGATTCATGTTTTAATTTAGCACATTCATGTTTCATATCAGCACAATCACTACATATGCTAGGAGTTTCAGATTTTACCTGACTTGTAGAAGCTGTAACATTAGCCATAAAGGCAGTCTGAGAAGAGAAAGATCCATCTTCAGTGAGAATCTTCTCCATTTCTTCTGATGTAGCATCAGCTTTCTTGATTAAGTTAGATTTTTGACAGTTCATCTCCTTGGCATCATTCGACAAACTATCATCTTCAGAATCCATTCTCTCCTTGATGTCCGATTCTGAACTGTAATCACTCACACCTGAGCTATCTTCATCAGTGCCACTATATCCTGAACTGTCATCTTTTCCTGAAGATTCACCATCATTGACATTCTTGACAATTTCAGCATAAAACGCAGTTCTTGTTTGATCACCGTTTCCCAACTGTATGGCCAGACCACAATTGACACTTGGATCGAATTGAGGTTGTGTTGTGGAAACTTGAGGTTGAGGTTGGGCTTGTGATGATGGTTTTGGAATATAGGCATTTGGATCAAATTGAGGTTGAGGTATGGCATTCATTAACAATGCGGCCATCGAAGTCTGATGTTGACCTGGTCGTGGGTCCGTACTCCAATCCCAAGGGCTCGTACAACTCATGATTGGTGTATGAAATTGAAAACCTGGTCACACACTTAATAACACACTGTTAAATCACTTTTGCAAAGCCTCTGTTAAAAATTTAACAAGTTTTGATGAATCTCTTCTTTGATGACACTGTTCGACAAAACTTCTTATAATAATTTTCTTTGTGCGACGAAACAATCTGATTAAATACCAAAATGACGAAACATTAAGCTGGACAAAGCTTCTGAATGTTCGACGAAACTTCTAATAAATAAAAACGAAACTTGCTTCTACGTGATATACTTAAACTTGATTGGACCGATAGTGGACTTCAGCACATGCAATCTAATTGCTATAAAACTTGGGCCGCCAAAATTGTTATTGGACCGATAGAAATTGTTTGTTTTAATTTAATTTTTTTTTTAATCGACGAAATCCTATGATGAACAATGTATGGTTGTGACGAAATTAGATAATGATGAAATCTTTAATGTTGACGAAGACTCTTGTGGTTTGTGTGTTTGACGAAATCACATGTTGACTAATAATGGTTGACGAAAT
Source organism: Helianthus tuberosus (assembly GCA_030545235.1). Taxonomy (NCBI): domain Eukaryota; kingdom Viridiplantae; phylum Streptophyta; class Magnoliopsida; order Asterales; family Asteraceae; genus Helianthus; species Helianthus tuberosus. The sequence continues at coordinate 20,363,777 of CM060399.1, forward strand.
CACTTATGTTGGGATAAGATCTGGTGAGATATTTTCAAAGAAAACTTTATCTTCTTCTGACAAGTGAGCCAAATTTTTCAAAGACACAGACACTCTTTTTCAACTTACATCATACCTATGTCACCTAACAGCATGTCCTTTGAATTATTTTAATAAACCGTCCTTTTTTATTTTAATTTTAAACTCAATCAATATATTATGAAAACTTTGAAGGTTTGAAGAACATAGTTGAATATATGAAGAACACGATAAAGATTTGAAGTTTCCGGCCAAAATATCAACGGAGAAATTTTCGAACACAATTTTGCATAAACTTTTCAATAAAAACCAATTCCTATCATGCTAACATGCAATAAAACAAGGTTTTCAATAAAACTTTCAGCAAAAACAACACAATGTTCACAAATTTTCAATCCTTTTTCCAGAAAAATAAGAGCTTTTCAAGAACAAAATATGAAAATCACAAGAACAACTTGATAAAACACTAACAATGTTTGGTTTTAAACAAGGAAAAGAGCCAAGGCTCTGATACCACTTGTAGGTTCGTTTTTCTCGGAGGATCCGATACAAAAACCTATTCCTGTTTATCACAAACACAATCGCGGGTGCGGAATCCCCGTGACGGTGCAAACCAAACACAATGTAGAACACACACACGTAACCAAAGATTCAATATCTATTGATTAGGGATGAGTACAACCACAAACATATACAAACAATGTTTTACAGACTCTCTCAAGTCTCTCTGTTCTCACTCATAGAGTTTCACAGTGGTCTCATTTACTCATAACTAAACTGTGAAACAACTTAGCTATTTATACTGACCAACGGTGAAAACCCTTTGGACGAAAACCATGTGTGACGAAATCAGAGATTTCGCCACACACATAGTGACGAAAACATAGGGGATTTCGCCATACATATATTATGATGAAAACACAAAGTTCGTCCAATATGAGTTTGAGTTTTTCATTTGACATCATCATGACATCACTGCGGTGATGTCATGGTGATGTGTCGGCGGGACTAGTCGGCGGCTCTCCGTGCTTCGCGTGTCGATCTCTGGGGCGCACGATGGAGGAATGTCGCTACGTTGGGCTTGAGCCAAACCTAACCGTGTCGAACCGAGCCGAGTCGTGTCCACATAAAGTGTACCAACACTACAACCGATTTCTACCATACTACCACCACTTTTCACCATAAAAACGGGATTTCTCTTGGGGTTTCAAGTTTCAACCTGATTTCTTATAGTTTCTCTTGCTTAACTCGAATCCAAGGTATGTTTTCTTGTAATTTTTGTACTATGAGTCGGTCATTTCAATTTTTACTTAGTTAGGGTTTAGTTTTAGTGCTAGGTCGTGTCTTAGTCGGGTGTCTTGCTATAGTTAGGGGTAATTTGAGGTTGCGGGTGGTTTGGTTTGGGTATTTCAGTATGATTGCAGGTTGCGGGTGGCTCGGTTTGGTGTATGCGACACATGTTTGTGCTATCATGATCTAGGGAATTGATAAGATTGAGTGTGGGGATTCGGGTTGGTTATTTTTTATATGAACTTGATGTTTATTACTTGATTTTGACTCGTTTTCAACAATGCTATCGTAAAGTTTTAAATTTTAATTCATTTGACAGTCAGTGAGAGTTTGTTTTGGCACTTGGGATTTAATTGAGGACAATTAAAGTGCCGGGAGGAGGTAGTGTACATTGAGTCTTGTATTTTGAGTCTAGTTTAGACGGTCTTGGGGTTTACTTGCACGTACAATCTAATTAGGCTCGCCCGTACTCAATCTCCATTCGGGCGAGTTTAGTTACTACTTAGCAATTGTAAAAGGTAACCCGGTCTTTCTTTCAACTTTATTTTTGGTTTTAACCGCGAATGAAATGCTATACGGTTATGCCATTTTCTAAAAAAAAAAAATTCAAAAATCCAAAAAAATTAAAAATTAAAAAATACCAAAAATAGTTCGTTACTAATAATCTGCTTTGCTTTGCTTTGCTTTGCCTTGTCAATCTTGAATTGTTTTGCAAAATGTCAGGTGAAGGTTCATCGAGCAGAGCTGGCAAGAAGAGAGGTCCAGCCACTAGCCCAAGAGGGGGCCCGGCTCAACGGGAACCGGCTCAACAGGAACAAGCGCAGCCAGTGCAACAACCATAGTATGTTAGGGTGGTCAAGTATACGGGACCGGGGGTCCCTCATGGTCAGAGTACGAGGATTTTGGATAGCCCTTTGTTGCAATTTGAGTTGGATTCAGGGTGAATCTCAGAGGCTGGCGACTTTGTATTCGATGGATCTGCTACCCTTTAGGAGGATTTTTTGGGGTTTGCTAGATCGCCTAGGGGCGAGGGCTAGAGTTGACCAGTTGTTGGGTCTGAAGTTTCAGAGGGTTTTAGATTGGGATGCACAGCAATACAAGGAAATCACTTTAGAGTTCCATTCCACTTTTGACTACAAGCAAGGGAACTTTAATGAGAATGATGCAGTGTTCTTTGCTTTGGGTAGGAAGTCGTATGAGATAACGATTCCAGAGTTTGCAGTGGCTACACAGTTTTACACACAAGAAGAGGTTCGAACTCCAGAGTTTATTACTAGTTTGCAAGGGGTGTTTAAGAAGAAGCGTCGGCATAGTGTTCAGGTTGATGAGTTGATTAGATTTTGGGGGGGTACTATATCGAGAGTTCCGTACTCTACTGGTGCGGTGGCGAGTGATATGATTGATCCGGTCCATCGATACATCCACAAGATTCTCGCAGCTACGTTGGTTGGTAGGGGGCAGGGAGATAGTAAGGTGAATTAAGTTAGTTTGTTTTGCTTGATGTGTATGGTTGAGAGGAGGCCGGCAAACTTGGCTACTATATGTGCATTGTCAATGAGGAGACTTTGGAGAGGTGGCCCGGGTGCCCGTGTGTATTGTGGGTCGTTTGTGGCTTGGTTGGCTGAGAGCTTAGGGGTTTTCGAGAGGTATCCGGCGGATAGGATGAGAGAGGGCCCAGACCCTTGCTTCATGAGTGTTAGGGATTTACAGTCTGCTAGGATATTGTCATATACTGATCCGTTTGAGTGGGAGCCTATTCGTCAGGGTCCACAGGTTCAACTTCCTCCTGGTTCAGGTGCTGTAGAGGCTATGCAGGGGGCATTCCTACTCGTTATTAGCGGCCCCGTACACGACAGGAGATGCCAGCTAGGCAGTATCCGTTGGCGCAGCCACGACCCGATCCACTTACTTTGGATTCTTTATATGATTCGAGGCAGATAGGTTTCAGGGAATTGCATGGGTATGTTGATGAGTAGTTTGGTGCAGTTAGGCAGGTGATGGAGGAGAGTCATAGATCTCATTTGCAGGGTCAGCAGAGGCTTGAGGATGGTATAGGGTACATGATGGAGGGTCTGTGTTTAGGAGTTCCTCATTATTTTCAGCCACATGTGGGACCTAGTGGTATGCAGGGAGGTGATGATGAGGACTGGAATGAAGGTGATGATGAGGACTAGTGTAGGGATAGCAGCATGTGGAGTTTGATGCAATATCTTTTATTTTTCTTTTATGCTGTTTTTGCTATATCCGGTTTGTACTCCTAATTTTTGAATATTTGGCTACTTGGTTGGTGTTGGGGTAGATTGGATAACTCTTAGGTTTGTTGGATGTTTAAAACACTTATATCTATCGTATGTTATGTTGGTATGTTTATTTTGGATGTGATAGGTATGGTGTTGGTTTTGCCGCTTCCGTTAGCGTAAGAGAGTTAGGAATTGTTTGTTGAGCCTTTTTGGATTGGAGGGCATATGTGGAATTGACTGGCACATTGATAGTCTCACATATTCAGATCAGCTAAGTCATTTTCCACTTGTATATTTTGTACATTTATTTTATTCGGTATTTAGTTTTTATTTAGTTTAGTGGTAAATTAGGTAGTTTGAGTCGTATTTTCGTTCTTGCATTAGGGACAATGCAATCTTTAAGTGTGGGGATGGGATACATAGTAGTAGTAGTCGATTCATAAAAATTTGAAAAAGTACAAAAAAAATTAAAAAATAAAAAATCCAAAAAAAAATTAAAAAATCATAAAATGTCTTTTGAATAAAGAAGTTTGAAAAATTAATACGGAAAATGATAGAAAAGATGGTTTTTGTTCGGGTTCAAATAATGATAATATGAGATTAATTAAGTCGAGCTTGTGTCTAGTTTGGGATATGTGAATAGGCCCGGTTCGGTTTTAGGTCCCTTTGATTTAATATTACCTTAATTGTCGGTCTACTAGTGGGTGCTCATCTGGGAAAAATGGGAAATTGAAACCGCCAATAATAGTATAAAGAATGCCCTTATAAGCTAAAATCGTTAGAATTTTTAATCATGAAAAAGAAAAGAAAAAAAATAGAATAATTGAGCTAGAAACTAAGAAAAGTAGCGCAGACCTATGTAATCTTCATTAGGGATAGTGACTCTGGCCCGGAATGCATCTGGGATGTGTGAAATCAAAATTGCAAAAAAGTTATCGACGCCTATTGTAATCTATCTCGGGGATGGAGACTCTAATTGGGAATGCCTCTGGGTTAGGTAAAGCAACGTCTAAGCTCAAAAGAGAAAAAAATGAAAAAAATGAGAAGAAAAAAACGGTTTTACATTCTCTTAATTTTGGTATAAAACGGTTAGAAATTGGTCCAGTGATCGTTCCTTTTGTTCTATAAGCTTGATGTGGGATTAGGTGGACTGTGGCTTCTAGCGTGAGATCCTAGGTAGATTGACCGCACTTGAATTAAATTTGCATGATAAGGGGATTAGAACTGGATTTGGGTTTAAAGGGACAAGTATATTTGCAATCGCGGCTAACACAAGTTTGATTTTAATAAGTATAAAAAATTTTGACCCGAGTATTTATCTGTCTCTGATTCCATGTCATAGATTCTTTTTCAAGGACGAAAAAAGAGTAAGCGTGGGGATATTTGATGTATTGTAAAATACATCCTTTATTCGTGTATAATCTGTCTAGTTTCCGTTAGTTATAGTTTAGTTTTCGTTAGAATTTGCGTACTGTTGATCCAATTGCGTTTTGCAGGTCTTAAGCGTTTAAAACTGCTGGAAATCGCATAAAACAAGTTGAAATACAGAAAAGTCAAGTCCTGGAACGTGTTGGAGAGCTCGAGTGCTGAAACGAAGTTAAAATTCTGGAAAAAAGGTCTGTGGCGAGCCGTGATGCAGTAAAAGGAGTCTCTCGCGCTCGGCTAGAGACTTAAAGTTTTGAAGACATTGGTGAGCCGGTGGCGGCCCGCGACCAACAACCCTATCTCTCTCGCGCCCGGTGAGAGAGTGGTTCTGGCATAATTCTTCGAATTGAGAAAGGGGTTTGAGCTGCAAAACATATAAAAACATATTTAAACATCAAAAAACCCTAACTTACGAATTAGCAATACTTTGGGCGATCTTAGAGCTACGTTTGGAGCGTTTTTGAGCATTTGGAGGTGCCGGTTGAAGGTTGGAAGTTCAGAGAATCATTCGGGTTGTCTTCTTAACATCCGGGTGTTTTCCCTCGTGTTTCTTTCTCTTTAACTATGTTCCGTTTCTTTAAAAATACTTTGATTGTGTTCGTTTCAATGACGTTGATTGGCTAGATTCCTGTTATGACCTAGACGAGATGAATGGTTGCATAAAGTTTGGATTTTTAATATGAATTTATGATATTTATGGATTTATTTATGTATTGTAGGCGATTTGATTATTAGCTAGATGTATATGCATACTTGATTGTGTTTGAATATTGTTTATTGCTTTACATAATTCTTGGTGACGGTCTTTATCAGATAATAGAGTTGTGTTAGGTTCTAGAGTTTGGTGACTGACGATATCACATAATAAATCGCGAATCTTTAGGGTTGAATATGTAATAGACCTTAAAAGCAATATTCGGTAATCTTATAAAATCAAGTGTTCTACTAACTCTCAATAGCTGAAAGGTGCGAGGTTATTGTTAGGTCTAAGAGATTAAACTGTAAGGTGGGTCCTTTTTAGGAAGTAAACCTATTAGCTGCTGCCTAACAAGTCTAGTTAAGAACTCAAATTTATCCTTGACTTGAGTCCCAAAACGGAGAGAGTCTTGTAGGGTACTTTCATAAATCATTAGAGGTCCGGACAAAAAGTCTAATTTATCGGTGACTTTAACAGCCTTTAGGGTGCCCTAATGTACTCTTGAGAAGGGTTAGGAGGGTTAGTGGTAACTCGAGAGGTTTAGCATCTTACGATCCTGGTCCATAATAATCAACTTTCAAATAAAATCCATAACTAAAAGCAACCAGGAGTCGAGTCTAGGTAGTGTTTCCATCGTCTGAGGAAAAACCCCAAGTAATTCGTTTTAGTTAACATAGTTAATTAGTTTAATTTAATTGCTTTCTTGGGACTTTTAGAACCCCCCCCCCTATCAAACAAACAAAATAGTTCAGTCTGTGTCAGTTTAGTCTAAATAGAGTCATTACCGTAATTCGATAGAGTCTCGTGGGTTCGATATCCGGACTTACAATAGCTATACTAGAGTCGATCGGTACACTTGCCAGTTACTAGTTTAGTGTGTCTTAGTGAGTCTAGAGTATTACTTAGAGTCTAGAATTAGGTTAATTTAGTTAATTTTATGAAACTACTTTTTAGCACATCATATGCAAAATAGTTAAATATCACCACCACGCATTACCCCAAAACTCAACAGTTAACTAACTAATCCAATAGGTAGCAGTTTATAAAAATCATCCTCACAATCATTAGTTATTAACAGGAATATACACTATAATGACAAATATTCATCACTCTTTCAAACAATTAACAATCTTTCGAATTCTATTCATATCTACATCAACAAACAGTTAACAATTCCATATATATAAAAAAATCCTCAAATAGAATTATCAACACTTCAATTTAAACAATGACATGAATCTCATGACTAAATAATGAAACAATACAATTATTCAGTATACCAACAAACTAACCAGTTTCATTTCGGTCCCAACTTAGAGCTCCACCTGAACATGTCGGACCCGAACCATTGCAACTGACCCAAATTGAACCAAGAACTACCACCATCATGCTTTAGTCGCTGCCACTATCTAAACAGTTTTATCCGTCGTTGCTTCGGTTCACCACCGCCGTTACCGGTAGGGCGGTGGTTGTCGTCACCGGCGACTACAACCCCATCATCTACAACAAAAACAACAACAATATCTCATCGTCAACAGTTTTTCAGAAAATTAAGGGAATGAAGAGAAGAGACGAGTGAGGAGAGAGTTTACTGTAAATGGATTCGTTGGAGACACCACCTCAGCCGCCGTACACGGTGGTGCTGCCGCCGGAAAGCACACTCGCCGCCGTTGCAGATTTCTGCCATAACTCGAACTGCTGTTGGTTCCCTCGCCCTCCGATTCTCTTTCAAAACTTTGCAAGGTAGGTGTGTAGTGGCTGTGATACAGGGGTGTGGGTGTGAATTGAGGTGTGGTGTGTATTGCCGAAGGGGTAGGGCGCCGCCAGTCGGAGACACAGCTCCGGTCGCCGGAAAATAGAAACGAGGGTGGGTGTGTAGTTGTGAGAGGAGGAGGAGAGTGGTTGAGGTGTGTGACTGCAGGAGGCAACCAATCGGAGATTCGCTTTCAGACATGATGTTAAGAGAAAATGGAGCTACACAACTGGTCTTTAAGATATAGTAAGTGGCGTAGCCCCACAGTGGGCGCCAACTTGTTGCTACAACAAATACAAGGCCAGGGCCTGCAGCGATATCTCCGGGGTAAAAGGGTTCAAGGTTTCGATTAGCCTAACGTAGGTCGTGGGGTCCCCCCACGTTTGTAGCACGTGGAGGCGGATCACTTTGTTATTATTCACTTTGAATTCTGGATTGAAGGGTGTTCAACCCAGAATGTCTATGTTAAGTGAGATAATGTTGTAGTGAGCCGAGAATAGAACAAGCATGGAGCAAGTTCTAGAGAGGAGAAGTAAAATCAGAGATCAAGGGTGATCTGAGTTGATCTGGAATGCCCCTCCTGAATGGCAAGAGGTTGTGATTTATAGGGAAATGATCTTCTATAAGATGAAGCCTTTGACCAGCGATCCTTGGCTACAGTGAGGGACTTGCCCATTTTGGACGGTTGAAGGGTTTGGACATGCGGGTAATAGAGTGTGCTCTCCCACATGCTTTGGTTGTGGCTGGGCAGGAGTTTTCACACACAAAGGGTGATGTGACAAGGCTCTGACTTGTCCTTTTTACTCTTTATGACAGCTGACCATTTCCGAACCTTTTAACCTTTTAAGTTGTTGTGTACTCTAATCAGTTTATTAAGGTTTGAGCTACCCATGTCATCATACATCAAAAACAAATTAACTCTAACCTATTTACAATAAACATAACAAATATAAGCACATGTTAAATAAACCAAAACAACCCACGTAAAAGTTGCATGCTCCTCCACTTCCACTTTATCTCCAACTTACTCGGTCAACATATGACCAATGCTAAACCTGTGACTCATTTGCTATTCGGTTTCCTGTTTAGATAAAACTGGTAACCGACTTGACCCGTATCATCATGATTAATTCCAACACAGAAAATTTGGGGAAATGGTCAAATAGATAACACACTCAAAAATTAGAATATATGTTTTTATTTTTACATCATATATTATTATCTTTTAAATAATAAAACGAGACCGTTTAGATAAAACCGGTAACCGACATGACCCGTATACAACCCGTATCATCATGATTAATTCCAACACTAATAATTTGGGGAAATGGTCAAATAGATAACACACTCAAAAATTAGAATATATGATTTTATTTTTTACATCATATATTATTATCTTTTAAATAATAAAACGAGTTAAAGGTCAACTTATGCGTTGTAGCAGGATGTGGAATGTGATTTTTTTAGTTTGACTATATGAGATGCTAAAATTCTTTCATTGATGCAAAACATATTTTTGGCTCTATTTCCAGCCTACAACATCAAACTAAAGTATTTTACTAACCGAATTAAGAATCGGATAACGTAAAAAATAGTATAGTTATATTTATAGAGGTTAGTTAACGTATAATTGGCTTTAACGTACGATGCGTACGCGATGAAAATATAACAAGCGGTTTTAGGTTACCACATGTGGATGCGGTCATGGTTGATATTTGTACAAGCGGTTTTATGTTCATGCAACATGCGGTTTTAGGTTAATACAACATGCGATTTTATGGCCACTTATGTTTTATAAACATGCGGTCATGGTGGTTGTTTGTACATGCGGATTTATAGGTTTATAACATGCATGTTTTCGTTTTGGCGGATTATAACATGCGGAACTCACATCGCGTACGTATTGTACGGTAAAACCAATTTAAACTTCAAATCAAACACACCCATTTAACTTTTTTGTTTAAATTTATAATGATTAAAGGTTCCCTCTTGAGCCCCCTGAGAATAACAAGTTACCAAAGATAACCCTTGCAAGATTTATACCAAAAAAATCTACATAAAAGTATTTTACTTCGTTCGTATGGATTTAAGAAACGGATAACGTAATAAATAGTATATATCTATTTATACAAAAAAAAATCAATAATATCTAAATTTTTAAACTTCATATCAAACACACCAATTTAACTTTTTTTGTTTAAATTTACACTAAGGCCCCCCGGGATGGTTGGCTTTTAGCCCGTGATGATTTTGTATAACGAGTGATAGAAAACAAAACACCACCGCCACCAAAATTTATAACGCGTTAAACTAACAACGCGTGATATTTATCACGCATGAAGATGATGTGAGTGATGGTATTATTGGGTGTTGTCGAGTGTTGTGAGTGATGGGTATTGTTGGGTGTTGTGAGTGATGGACATTTCCACCCAAATCCATCACTAGTGATGGAATAATGGTTAATGACATGGCGGGACTTGATTGGATGTTGTGAGTGAGTGATGAGTGATCACCACCCCCCCCCCCTTGTCACACCCTCAAAATCCACATGCAGAATACTACCGCGAGACGTGTGACTGACCAGGATCCAGCCATCAATCATACTGAACAATAATAATAGGAGCGTTCACCAACCATAAAGGTTAGTGATAACCATAGTTAAAATCCAAAAGTTTTTAAGTTCAAATAACAGTCTAAGTAAGTAGCAGAAGCATAGTAGAATAGTTCAAACAAAAGTTCAAGTTTCTAATTTATTTAAGAAACCCAACACACGGGTTTAGACGTCCACTACACCTCCCCAAGCTACAAGTTCCTGAGTCACTGAATACCTGCAAAGCATGCAGTATGGTGTCAACACAAAGTTGGCGAGTTCACGAGTTTGTCCAGTTGTAATTCCAAAAACTTGTTTCGTTAGTTAATTTACTCATTTATATCATGCCATGGGGAGCTACCCCATATGTAAGCTACTAAACTGCTTCATACCGAATACTTTGCGACCTCTGTTTATTTGCCCCGCGTTGTCAATGTCTATCATCATTGACGGGTTTTGCCTTAGTCTATTAGTTCACGACCGATCCTTTACAGGCACGGTGTGAGGCTGGTGAGACCTAGATAGCGCTACCAACTAATAACCCGTTCGCTCGGCCCCGACGACTAATCGGTATCAAGAGTAGGGACTTTAGTGATAGAGTTTCGTTTAGTCTTGCTTGTTGCATCTAATATAAATAGTCATTAACTTGAGCGTCCCACGCAAGGGGAGAAAAGTACGTTTGTACCCCACACAAGGAAGTAGCGTTGTTTATCCGTTTCCCAACCATCGGGAACGCATGCTTTTAGAAAGGTTGTGAACTCACCTTGGGTTGCTCGGCAGCTGGTTTACTTGGTCAAGTGTGCTGGTCAACCATGTCCTAATATGTTTACCAGTACAGGTCAGGCTCGGGTACAAATAAGTCACGTATATCCTACACGTATCTAACACATAGCATACATATCATACTAGTGTCCTATACGTTATTGGGCCTGTTCTATCATTTAAACAGTTTAAACCATAGCAGCACATAGTCAATTTAAACAGTAACATGAAACACCCAGTCCAAAACATATTGTCACACACTGGGGCCCAATAATGGAGACAATCAGCCCATTCGAGACCAGGTGGTCTCGACTCGAGAGCACGAGGTCTCGAGTCGCAACCAGAGGGTATCGAATAGTGAATATTCAAGTCGAAACCGTGTAGGTCTCGAGTCCTATCTCGAGTTCAGGTCAGGGGGTCTTGACTCGAGATCGTGCCATTCTCGATTTCCTAAAGTTTATCTGCTGGTCTCGAGTTTTCACGAGGAGGTCTCGTGTCATAACCAAGGGTCTCGACTCGCAATCCTTGGTGCAACACTAACGGAATCTTTCTAGAACCTGCCCCATTTTGTACGATCCAATCATATTGCACAAACATGTTTCCAATTCCGTACATATACGAAATCATATCAAAACAAACAATTTTCAAATATTCTTTCATCATCCAAGTTGTTCTTCATTTAGTTTTTCATCATATGTAAGCGTATTCCTACAAAACATACCTACTCTAACATTTACCAATTCAGTGTACCATTCATGAATCATCACTAGCTCCTAACAACTAGCATGCATTCCTTGATTCAGAAACATATCTACCAATCCTCGTATGTTGCATATAATCATCAACTAGAATCATACAAAAACATGTTTGCATATGACCCTATTATCAACATTCATCCATTCCATATTACCTAACGCACAACCAAACTTTCAAGCTAGCATACTAATCATCAAATCACTTCAACCCTCCTAATCATATAGAAATATGCATATTATACAAGAACATGTGCACCATTCAACGAACAAACACCTTCATCATGTTTAAACAATAGTCATAATGCATATTATCACTAAATTAAAGTTGAGACACTAACCGAAACTGTTTGAGTGCGAGTGTGTGTGCGAGATAGAATGATGATTGAGCTACAAGCCTTCACCTTCCAGTCGGCCTCAAGAATGTAGGGAGTGTGATGATGTTTAAGGGTTTCTCGAGAGAGAAAGCTAGGGAGAGTGAGAGAGAGGAATGGAATGTTTGAGAATTGTGAGAGAATGAGGGCTGCCAAAAATGGCAAAATCGGCTAATAGCATGGGTTTTATACCCAGGAGAGAGAATCGCACACTTAGGCTTGGGTGCGATCTCAAGTGGGTTCTTGGGCCAGTTTTAGTGAGTGCAGCCCACCAGTTTTAATCTAGTAGGTCCCGAGTCGAGACCTGGTGCTCTAGAGTCTGAACCGCGGTCTCGGCTCCTAGTATATAGCACATTCCTAACTTATATATATATATTACACATCATGAACTACATATTGAACAGAAATCACAAGTCTTGAATTAATAATATACGTACACATAACTCTATTACAAGAAGAAAGTTACTCGGGAAAAACCGAAGTGTCACATTATCCCCAAGTTTTAAGAACTTTCATCCCGAAAGTTAAAGCGCAGCCACTGATAAGCTGGAATGCATGAGAATGTCTCAACGGGGTGTCACATCATCCCTCCATTAGTTTGGAATTTTGTCCCGAAATTCCGTTGTTGCTTCAGTGCTGGGAGTTTCATTTGCAAGCAACTGGGGGTACTTGCGCTTCATCTGGTCTTCCCGTTCCCAGGTAAACTCTGGGCCACGGCGCGAGTTCCAACGAACTCGTATGATAGGTATCTTGCTACGTTTGAGGGTTTTGACTTCTCGATCCGTGATCTCAATCGGTTCCTCAATAAAGTGTAGCTGATCGTCAATAGTGAGCTCCTTGAAAGGAATGATGAGTGTTTCATCTGACAGACACTTCTTCAGATTAGACACGTGAAAGACATTGTGCACCACACTCAGCTCTTTAGGTAGATTCAATCTGTAAGCAACCTTACCGATCCTTTCGGTAATTTCAGACGGTCCAACATATCGCGGATTAAGCATGCCCCATTTACCAAAACGAACCACACCCTTCCAGGGTGAGACCTTAAGTAGAACCTAGTCCCCGACCTGGAATTCTAGTGGTTTCCTACGCTTATCAGCGTAGCTTTTCTGATAGTCAAGAACTACCTCCATGCGTTGTCTGATCTGGGCAATCTTTTCCGTTGTCTCAACTACAAGTTCGGGATCGATAATTTGGCTTTCACCAACTTCCGCCCAACATAGAGGTGATCGGCATTTACGACCGTATAATGCCTCAAAGGGTGCTGCCTGAATGCTGGTGTGGTAGCTGTTGTTATAAGAAAACTCTACCATAGGTAGGTGCCGTTCCCACCCATTCCCAAAATCAATGACACATGCTCTCAGCATGTCTTCAAGTGTTTGGATGGTGCATTCAGTTTGACCATCTGTCTACGGGTGGTAAGCAGTGCTCATATCTAAACGTGAGCCAAAGGATTTATGCGTAGCTTACCATAATTCGGATGTAAAACGAGGGTCACGATCGGAAATGATAGAGATTGGCACCCCGTGCCTAGCAACTATTTCCTTCAAGTAGATAGTAGCAAGCTTCGAATACTTGTATGTTTCCTTGATCGCAAGGAAGTGTGCAGACTTAGTTAAGCGGTCCACGATCACCCATATGGTGTTGTTCCCGCTCTGGGACCTTGGTAAGCCTGTAATGAAATCCATGAAAATGTGTTCCCATTTCCACGTTAGCAACTCTGGCTGTTGCAACAAGCCCGACGGCTTCTGGTATTCGACCATGACTCTAGCGCAGGTCAAGCATTTGCTAACGTACTTAGCGATAATGACTTTCATGTTTGGCCACCAATACAGGGTCTTGAGGTCGTGATACATTTTATCGGCGCCAGGATGTATCGAGTAGGAGATTTGTGCGCTTCATCCATCACTAGTTCTCGAAGATTTCCATAAGATGGAATCCAGATGCGGCCCGCAACATAGTGAATACCGTCGTCCTTGAGTTCCAACCGTTTCTCCATGCCCCGCAGGGATTCGGCTAGAAGGTTTTCCGCCTTTAGTGCTTCATCTTGAGTGTTGTGGAACTGAGTAGGAAGGTTCGAGTGGATAGTAAGTTGTAAAGCGCGAACATGCTTAGGTTTGGTTTCCTTCCTATTGAGGGTGTCGGTTACGACATTAGCCTTGCCTGGATGATACTTGATCGCGCATTCGTAGTCGTTAAGGAGCTCGACCCACCTACGCTGCCGCATGTTTAACTCCTTCTGATCCAGAATATGTTGGAGACTCTTGTGATCGGTGTAAATTGTGCACTTGGTACCGTACAGGTAATGTCTCCAGATCTTGAGTGCAAAGAAGACCGCTCTGAGTTCCAAATCGTGCGTTGTGTAGCTCCTTCCGTGAATCTTAACTTGTCGAGAAGCGTAGGCGATTACTTTTTCGCGTTGCATCAACATGCAACCGAGTCCATGAATAGACGCGTCGCAGTAGACGACAAAGTCATCGGTACCCTCAGGCAACGAAAGAATAAGAGCACTACAAAGGTTCTCCTTTAGCTTCTGTTAGTGAATTTATGTCTATCGCCTGTCAATACGATTCGTAGCTGAAATGAGAAGAAGTCAAGACATTATAGTGTCATATTTAGTAAAAAGGCAAGGTGGCAATATTGTAATTAATGAGAAGTCTCCTTAACCCCTTGGCCTATAAATAGGAGAGTAATATCTTGATTTTAGGACTTTTGCCATTTGAGAGACTTGGAGCTTTGAAGGTTAGAGAGAGAAACTAGAGAAAGAAAGTGCTCAAGGTGATTCGTGGTGCTTTGTACTTGTCGTATATTGAATAGAATCACGTTTATAGTACGGTTCTCGTGTTCGGTCCACGCACGTGTACGTATTCAGCACGTCACACGTGTCGATACGCAATCGTTCGGGAGTCGAAAACCGATCCTACAAGTGGTATCAGAGCCAGAGCTCGATTGCACGGATCAAACACACAAAATCTCACAAGGAATCATCGGATTCAGAGTCAAAATTGCATAAGATTTGTCAAAATTCTCACTCTACTCCTTTTCTTCACGTTCTTGACTGAAAATTGCAAAATTAACAAGGTTTTTACGGATAAAAATCGCTGAAATTTGAATATGTTGTGCGAAAACAATTGATCTACAAGCCTACAAATTTTCAGATCTTAATTCCAAACGGTTTGAGAGAAATCGAAATTTTTTATTCGAAAAATGTTGAAGATAGCTGTTGTTGTTGTTCATAATGATCACCAATCGGATGGCTATCCGGTCGGATAACCGTCCGATCCAAAGTTAAGTTCAATATTGTTCGTTTGACTGTCATTGGTTCATTGTTTAAAATAGTCAAACTTCATTCACGAGATAGTTACAGTCCATGTGATCTTTAATATTGGCGGTCCATTTTTAGTCAAAGCAATAGCAGATTATCAGTCCAATAATATGTTGTCTGTCAATTAAACTTTTGTGTCACAACTATCGAATGGCTAATCGCACGGATAGCTATCCGACACTCAGCATATCTCATCCGATACTTTGCAAATTTTAAACTCATTCAACTCAGGGGCGGACCTATTAACAAACATCGGGTTCCCAGGAACCCATTTGGTTTTTAATTTTTAGTACAAATGTATATAACAAACTTAAAAGGAACCCATAAGTAAAATATAAAGGGAACCCATAAACAAAAAGCATTGGTTCTTTACTGGTTAATCCGCGTTGTTCCTTCAAAGATACCCGGGTTCGAATCCCGTCTGAGGCAATTATGAGTCTTTTTATTCCGTTTTTTGTCTAAATTGGTATCTTCAAGCATTTTGCTCTAGAACTGTTCATTGTGAAGAACTTGTTTTTGGTGCTGCGTTTTACTAAGAATCTTTTGTGTGTTAGGATATTGTTTTTCTTTCTTTGAATTTGGCAAACTTGTGGAATTTATAGTAAAAAACATTTTTTCGTTTATGAGCTTAAATAGTTTGGCCTTGGATTGAGAACCTAAGAATTTTCTTTCAACCTATTCACATTGAGAACCAAAGCATATTGATCAATCGTCGAATGGCCATCCAACACCTTGCAGTTATTAAACTTTTGACTTGTGATGACCTCATCCGATCGGTGTAGTTCCAGGAATTAGATGAATCCTAAATTCTACTTCCCTATTGGGTGGTAATCCAGGTAGTTCTTCTGGGAATATATCCGGGTATTCTGATACTACTGGAATTTCTTTAAGTTCCTTACTTTTTGTGTTAATGATTACTGAAATCATATACACTACTTCTTTTTTCTTGAATAACTGGCCAACTTCATTACTGAAATGAATTTCAGTGGCTTTCGTGGCTTATCTCCTGTAATCACCACTAATTCTCCTGTAGGTGTATGAATTTCTATGGAATTTTTATCACAAAGAATTCGAGCATGGTTGGCTACTAACCAATCCATTCCTAACACAACATCGAATCCGGCTAAATTCATAGGTAACAGGTTTGCAGAAAACTTATGGCCTAAGAGTTATATCTTTCCTTCTCGCAAAACCTTATCTATGTTAACAAAATTCCCATCTGCCGTTTCGACAGTAAAAATATGCCTAAGGTTGGTTAAGGGTAAGTTAAGCGCTTGGCAGAATGAAGTATTTATAAAACTTTGGTTTGCACCAGAGTCAAATAAAACTTTTGCATAACCGTTGTGAACTAGGAACGTACCAGCTATCACGTCAGGGATTAACTCTGCTTCCTGAGTAGTTAACTGGAAGGCTCTTGCGTTTCTCTTGGTAGTTCCTTCTGCAGGTTTGGCTTTATTGACAGCTGGTTTGACCAATTTCGGGCAATCTGGTCTAAAATGTCCAGCTTCTCCACAGTTGTAGCAGATCGTTGATTTCTTCTTTCTGCAATATTCTTCTTGATGCCCCGGAATTTTGCAGAAATTGCAATACCATTTGCATCTTCCAAAATGCTTTCTTTTACAGGTATTGCAAAATGGAACGGTGGAAGTTTGCCCAGTTCCCCTTCTCTTGAAATTACCACTGTTACCCACACGAAATCCTTGGGTAATATTTTGGGCCACTTCCTTTTTCCGGTTTTCTTCTCTTGTGCATACCAACCCGTCTGTCAAAGTGTTGGCTAATTCCACTGCATCGTCAATTGTGCGAGGTCTCGTAGCTTTAACGATATCACGGATTTCGCCAATCAATCCCCAAATATAGCGGGAAATAAGCACCGGCTCTGGCGAAGCCAGGGTAGGTACTACTCTAGCATATTCAAAGAATGTCGAAGTATACCCTCGACAGTCTACATTCACCATCCGATGGTTCAAGAATTTATTCGCCATTTGTTCCTTTTCATATTCGGGACAGAATTTTCTTTCCACTAGCCGCTTAAATTCTTCCCAACTCATGGCATAGGCCACATCACTTCCTTTGGCTTGAAGTATCGTATTCCACCATTCTAGGGCCCCTTGTTTAAAAAGATTCGACGCGTACATGACCTTGTCTTCCTTGGCACATTTACTTATTTTAATGACTGCCTCGGTTTTCTCCAACCAACGCAGTGCCGCAGTCGCCCCTTCATTGCCTGCGAACTCAACAGGTTTACAGGCAAGGAACTCCTTGTAAGTGCAACCAGGCGTTGCAGCTTTCATTCTTTTGAGAATTGGGGCTTGTAGTATATCATTATCGTTGTTAGTATGGTTATCGCCTCCGTTTACGCTATTACTGAAGTTGTCTTCATGAGTACGTTTGCTAGGAATAATTTGTTGAGGTTCAACTGGATTTCGAGCAGCAACAAGGATTGCTGGAATAGCATTG
Organism: Helianthus tuberosus; assembly: GCA_030545235.1. Classification (NCBI taxonomy): domain Eukaryota; kingdom Viridiplantae; phylum Streptophyta; class Magnoliopsida; order Asterales; family Asteraceae; genus Helianthus; species Helianthus tuberosus. Next base: position 20,381,463 of record CM060399.1, read on the forward strand.
GCTATTCCTTGGGCAACGATATTCTCGATATTTTGCCTATTGAGGAAGTGATCCTCATTATTCTGCTGAGTTTGGTTAATCTCGTTAACTGGTTCATTAGCAGCGTGTTCCATCTGGTAATTAATATATATATATATATAGATTATTAGCATAAAATAAATAACAACTATATGCAAAACAATCGCACAACACACGTATAGCCAAAATTGTCGATTTCTCGAATTCCATTTTTATATATTACATTATGCGTCCGTACACATTGTTACCTTACAAAAGTTTTATTTTTAGGTTATTTACAGATTTATATTTTTATCACTATTATTATTATACAATCACAGCTTCACAACCATCCCACCACCGTCAACTGGAATTTCAGAAATGACGTTCCCTCTCGTCGTACTTCCAGGAGATCTGTTCTCCCACTTCCCGAATCCGATTCCCTGCGTCCACCAGCTCCTCGCCAAAATGGCGGAGTTCAGCCAAGTTCTCATAGCTCATCGGTGGGTTTGGTGCAGGCTCTGGGTCGAATTGAGGGAAAAAGGTATAAGGGTTATTTAGGAAGTTCTGAAACTGCCAGTCGTTGGTCCACCATTCTTCCATTTCTCCTAGAGGTCGGGTGTTAACAAGGGGATCTGGGATGGCCGGTTCCAAGTTTACTGGAAGTTGGGTTTCGGCAGGATAAGTGAAGAGGTTTTCATTGACAGGCCTGAGGATATCACAACTTGCCAGTATGCGATCTAGTTCCTCCTGCAATGGCAATTCCTCGGCTTGCCTAGAACTTTCCCCAATCTCTATTCCTTTTCCTTTATCCATGGGATCCTCCGTCTTGGCAACTTTCTTAGTTGCTGGTTTCTTCCTGCGTACACGCCTCCAGCCCACAAATCTTCTTCTTTTCTTTGGCTTTGGTTTCTCCGGAGGTTGAGCTTGGAATTCCATAGGTTCCTCAATATATGCCCAATAACCGGTAAAACCCTCGGATACTTCCATTTCAGCAGAATGTATAGAGATATTCTGAAGAGCTTCAGACAACTCATTCATGCTGTTTAGCATATATGCAGAAATGCACAAAAAATTCTAAGTTAAAATTTTGTAAATTAAATTTTTCACAGACTAATATTTAGTACAACTATTCAAGTATCATTGCGCACATTGAGATTTATATATATATATATATATAATATTACAAATTACAACTGAAATTCAAAATATACTAGGGGTTGTGCATTCATAATTTATTTTAGTCTATCTTCTCTTACTAAGTTGTTTATCTAATGGGCAAAGTTTCTTTAAAGTTTCTGGCTTGTAGGTGATATGGGTGCTAGTACTGGGTCAGGGTGTTGGCCGTTTAACTTAATTAAAAGTTAACATTTACAGCTGTAGTGGCTAACATATAAAGATTTGCCCATTGTTCCTCTTATTCATTTTCCCATGGTGGGTTATTGCCTATTTCCTGAGTTTCCTTATGAATCATCACTTCTTTTGGTTGTGACTTCTTTATTTTCTCTTGACTTTTTCTAATAATACAACTTCTTTTCTTAGTGGTAAGTGGTTTCTCAAATTGTGCCTTACGAACAAATATTCCTTCCTCAGTATCTGCTGAGTATCTTGAGGATGAAGTTCCCTTATCTTTTGGTGAACTATCTAATTGACGATAGATGTCCGCAATTCTTTGCTTACCCATACTGTAAACTAACAAATAGTCAAATGACACAAACACATAATCACAGAGTGGCAATCAGAAAAATTAAGTATTTCTAAATACTTAATAGGCTTAAATCATTGGCTTTGATACCACCTTTTTATGTCACGCCCCCCACCCCGGTTTGACCCGGTCCAGGAGCCGCGGGACAGAAACCCGAGGTATTTATTATTTGAGTTGACAGCGGAAGATTTAACAGGATCTTTTAAAACTTGAAATGCCCAATTATTTTATTTCATAACTCGGGATAAACCCCGTAATTTACAATAGAGGAATTTCACAAGGAAATTTCCTGATTTACAAAACATGTTTATTTGTTTAACTGAGCCACTACTTCAAGCTTTGTTAGTGCTCCGTAGCACTTTGCCTTGGTTCACAGTAGTCACCTGAAACATGTTTTAAAAATATTTTATCAGCGGAGAAATACTGGCGAGTCACTCAAATTTGATAAAACGACACATAGTTATAAATTACAGCATAAGAGCGATTACAATGGCTTCTATCTTATTTTTATCTGGCGCCGTGTCATCTCCTGGTGACGATGGTCATACCACTATTGGGTCATTTCACCTAAGTAGTGATGATTATCACTGTTAGGTCAATGAACCTAACCGTGAGAAATTAGTAATGTGCACAATACCCCACTAGCCAGTGATTCAAGATAACCACGACTTAATCCCTGTAATTATAACTTTTGAAAATGCTTGGAGTATTGTAAAACATTATTGATAAAAGAGAATGACTCACATTGCAGATTTAAACGGGCAGAGTTTAGCCTACTGATAAGCCTGATAACCTAATTTAAACAACAATGCATACGAACTAGGTTAGTAACTAATACAACATTTACGATAACTCACGAGATTAAAACCCTCACGACGAATGACAAAGTGCAATACTTAAACATCCATCGAATTCATGACGAATGACAAAGTATAGCCCTAATGTGGGCAGCACTTAAACATCCATCGGATAGTTTCAATCGATCGGACATTGAATCGTAGCAGCGATCGAGTTAATACCCTGTATCGTAGCAGCGTCTCCCTAATGTCAATGTGATTTTTGAATTTGAGCAGTAGAACTTCGTTTTTGATCAAAATTTTCGACACCGGTGAACTCATCATGATCGGATCAATTTATAGCTGAAAAATGGGGTTTACGCGGCCCGCGTAAGCCCCCTCTTGATCTTACGCGACCCGCGAGGGCCATCTAGGCGTAGACTAGGGCTAGCGTTTCATCGGTAGGCCTGCCATGTGTGCGACACGTGGCCTGTTCGCTGCTCCGGAGTTTTGATGAGTTGTCGCGGCCCGCGTAAACAACCCTTGTGTTTTACGCGACCCGCATGAAAACCAAACACCTTGTTTTCTTGGTTTTTCATGCACGTTAGGGTTTCCTAGGTCCGGGTTTTCACTTACGGGTCGTTTAGGGACATTTTTGAAGGTCCTTACAGCTACCAACTAATAACCCATTCGCCTGGCCCCGACGACTAGTCGGTATCAAGAGTAGGGTCTTTAGTGATAGAGTTTCGTTTAGTCTTGCTTGTTGCATCTAATATAAATAGTCATTAACTTGAGTGTCCCACGCAAGGGGAGAAAAGTACGTTTGTACCCCACACAAGGAGGTAGCGTTGTTTATCCGTTTCACAACCACCGAGAACGCATGCTTTTAGAAAGGTTGTGAACTCACCTTGGGTTGCTCGGCAGCTGGTTACTTGGTCAAGTGTGCTGGTCAACCACGTCCTAATATGGTTACCAGTATAGGTCAGGCTCGGGTACAAATAAGTCACGTATATCCTACACGTATCTAACACATAACATACATATCATACTAGTGTCCTATACATTATTAGGCCTGTTCTATCATTTAAACAGTTTAAACCATAGCAGCACATAGTCAATTTGAAAAATAACAGGAAACACACAGTCCAAAACATGTTGTCACACACTGTGGCCCAATAACGGAGACAAGCAGCCCAGTCAAGAGTAGGTGGTCTCGACTCGAGAGCACGACGTCTCGATTCGCATCCAGAGGGTCTCGAATAGTGAATATTCAAGCCGAAAATGTGTAGGTCTCGAGTCCCATCCCGAGTTCAGGTCAGGGGGTCTTGACTCGAGATCGTGCCAGTCTCGAGTTCCTGAAGTTTGTCTGCTGGTCTCGAGTTGTCACGAGGAGGTCTCGAGTCGTAACCAATGTAAAAGAGGGGAACTATGTACTCACATTGAATTGCTAGGTATCCTCGATTAAAGTGAACTAACAAGCTCGGGCAATCAAGGAATCAAGTGGCACCTAGTATCGGATCACTAAGTTAATAAATCGATACCTAAATCAGAAGATCGGGTAGAATGAGGTCTTGTAAACCAAATGAGTATTGGAACTCATGTGATATGGTTTAACAAAGCCTACATTCTAAATTGGAACCTATCCTAAGTGCTTACGACCCGTTACGACCCATTAAGGTAGCTTATGCTACTTTAACGTGTCGTTCGCGCAAATGCGCGTTCGAGACGCCTAACTAGTCCTATGACAAGTATTATATGCCCTAACATGTTTAAATTTGTTGCATAATCAGTTATGTGACAAAAGTTTAAGTTACATATGCTTAAAATCCAATTATGCATGAAAAGGGCATTTTGGTCATTTTCCTAAGGCATATAAACTACCTATCATAACAATTAATTAAACTAAGTGACCATAAGGTATAACCTCGGAAGGTTGTTCCCTATACAACTATGGTCACATAATATGCTTGGTCGGATCCTAATGATCGACCAAATGGGCCGGGTTCGAAAGTCTAAGCGGTGGTTAAGACCGCTTGACTTACGACTCTATACAAGCACTAGAATAAAAGTGACGAGCTAAACATGTTAAAACATGTTTATCTAAGTTTGAAAACAAGTTTGATATCAAACAAAGTGTTTTGATACCCAAGGATAGTTTCATCTCAAAATGCGCATAAACGACATTTTGACCGAAACTTTGACTCGTCACTTCGACTAACCAACGTGGTAATCAGTAGGTATAGTGGCAAGGGGCTATAACCATCGTGATTACGCTCACGTTGCAAAGTTCAAACGAACTTTGTGTTGACCATAACCTGGTCAAAGCAGAAAGTCAAACACTGTTTGAATTTCATGCTTAAAAATCAATAACAAGCATGAAATAAGCTTACAAAAGGTCCAAGCAATGAAGATTTGATTCAAATTACTCAGGTATGAAGTATAAAACTCCAACTTAGAGCAGATTTAATCAAAGTGTGAGCTGAATGAATGAAAAATGGTGGGTATTTATAGATTTCGAAGAACCGTTAGGATTGTTTCTCATAATTCGTGCTTAAATATGGACCTTACACTTGGGGACATGGTTTTACAATACAAGGGGTACTCAAAACCAGTCCATAGCATCCAAATTCAAGGGTTAAAAACCATTAGAATAGGTGGTAAATGCCAGATTCAATGTTTCTGCAATTGTGCTGGTCTATGACACCTTTACAGACTGTAAGAGGTCCCATACGGTCCGTAAGGACCCTTGGTGTTGGCAGCAACTTTGCAAAATTGGCAGAACAGGCCCCTATGACACCAAACTTGATTTTCGACGCGTTTTGGCACTTCTAACACCCGTCAAACCCATTTTCAAGCTCTATAATGAAGTTAAAGTATATTTAACTTGAATTATGCTCAAAAATGTCACGGAAGTCAGTTCGTTTGGCCGTACAGGTGCGGTTTTCGGTTAATTACTACGTAATCGTAACGAACGCGAAAATGACCCAAATTACGCGACGAATGGTATTTTTGCATTCCAATCACTAAAATAAAATATTTTAATGATTACAAAAATTTTTGGATGTCCGGATATGTTTAGAACGTAAGATATGCATGAAAATGCAAACTTATGCACTTTTTGACGCTTTAAGTCCCTGTTTGATCAAAAAGTTTGTTTTCACGTACCGAACCCCTCAAAGCCTATTTCTAAGCTATGTAAGGGTTATTTAAGGTATGTTAAGCCTATGTCACTGTTCCGGAGTGTTTGTCGCATTTAACTGATTATGTTTACGCATCAGTTCGCGTATAACTTTCCAGAAAGCGATTTAAAGCTCGAAATTGAACAAGAATTGATATGTGCAAATAATACACATATTTATACAAATCCCAAATATGAAACACAAGATTTCATTGGATTCGTATTCGTATGTTGGTTGTAGAGGCACAGATGTCACAACCAAGGGTCTCGACTCGCAACCCTTGGTGCAACACTAACGGAATCTTTCTAGAACCTGCCCCATTTTGTACGATCCAATCATATTGCACAAACATGTTTCCAATTCCGTAAAGATCTGAAATCAGAACAAAACAAACAATTTTCAAATATTCTTTCATCATCCAAGTTGTTCTTCATTTAGGCTTTCAACATATGTTAGCATATTCATACAAAAGAGACCTACTCTAACGTTTACCAATTCAGTGTACCATTCATGAATCATCACTAGCTCCTAACAACTAGCATGCATTCCTTGATCCAGAAACACATCTACCAATCCTCGTATGTTGCATATAATCATCAACTAGAATCATAAAAAAACATGTTTACATATGACCCTATTATCAACATTTCCATATTACCTAACGCACAACCTAACTTTCAAGCTAGCATACTAATCATCAAATCACTTCAACCCTCCTAATCATATAGAAATATGCATATTATACAAGAACATGTGCACCATTCAACAAACAAACACCTTCATCATGTTTAAACAATAGTCATAATGCATATTATCACTAAATTAAAGTTGAGGCAATAACCGAAACTATTTGAGTGCGAGTGTGTGTGCGAGATAGAATGATGATCGAGCTACAAGCCTTCACCTTCCAGTCGGCCTCAAGAATGTAGGGTGTGTGATGATGTTTAAGGGTTTCTAGAGAGAGAAAGCTAGGGATAGTGAGAGAGAGAGAGAGAGGAATGGAATGTTTGGGAATTGTGAGAGAATGAGGGCTGCCAAAAATGGCAAAGTCGGCTAATAGCATGGGTTTTATACCCAGGAGAGAGCATCACACACCTTGGGCTTGGGTGCGGTCTCAAGTGGGTTCTTGGGCCAGTTTTAGTGGGTGCAGCCCACCAGTTTTAATCTAGTAGGTCCCGAGTCGAGACCTGGTGGTCTTGAGTCTGAACCGCGGTCTCGGCTCCTAGTATATAGCACATTCCTTACTAATATATATATATATATATATATATATATATATATATATATATATATATATATATAGTGGAGAGTTCAAATGAGAAGAAACTTTATGTAAGAAGAAAAAAGAAGAAATTTCAACCAATAAAAATGCTTCATTTTACTTCATTTAGTATAACATATAGAGATTTGCCCATCGTTCCTCTAATTCATTTTCCCATGGTGGGTTATTGCCTATTTCCTGAGTTTCCTTATGAATTATCACTTCTTTTGGTTGTGACTTCTTTATTTTCTCTTGACTTTTTCTAATAATCCAACTTCTTTTCTTAGTGGTAAGTGGTTTCTCAAATTGTGCCTTACGAACAAATATTCCTTCCTCAGTATCTGCTGAGTATCTTGAGGATGAAGTTCCCTTATCTTTTGGTGAACTATCTAATTGACGATAGATGTCCGCAATTCTTTGCTTACCCATACTGTAAACTAACAAATAGTCAAATGACACAAACACATAATCACAGAGTGGCAATCAGAAAAATTAAGTATTTCTAAATACTTAATAGGCTTAAATCAGTGGCTTTGATACCACCTTTTTATGTCACGGCCCCCGCCCCGGTTTGACCCGGTCCAGGAGCCGCGGGACAGAAACCCGTGGTATTTATTATTTGAGTTGACAGCGGAAGATTTAACAGGATCTTTTAAAACTTGAAATGCCCGATTATTTTATTTCATAACTCGGGATAAACCCCGTAATTTACAATAGAGGAATTTCACAAGGAAATTCCCTGATTTACAAAACATGTTTATTTGTTTAACTGAGCCACTACTTCAAGCTTTGTTAGTGCTCCGTAGCACTTTTCCTTGGTTCACAGTAGTCACCTGAAACATGTTTTAAAAATATTTTATCAGCAGGGAAATACTGGCGAGTCACTCAAATTTGATAAAACGACACATAGTTATAAATTACAGCATAAGAGCGATTACAATGGCTTCTATCTTATTTTTATCTGGCGCCGTGTCATCTCCTTGTGACGATGGTCATACCACTATTGGGTCCTTTCACCTAAGTAGTGATGATTATCACTGTTAGGTCAATGAACCTAACCGTGAGAAATTAGTAATGTGCACAATACCCCACTAGCCAGTGATTCAAGATAACCACGACTTAATCCCTGTAATTATAACTTTTGAAAATGATTGGAGTATTGTAAAACATTATTTATAAAAGAGAATGACTCACATTGCAGATTTAAACGGGCAGAGTTTAGCCAACTGATAACCCTGATAACCTAATTTAAACAACAATGCATACGAACTAGGTTAGTAACTAATACAACATTTACGATAACACACGAGATTAAAACCCTCACGACGAATGACAAAGTGCAATACTTAAACATCCATCGAATTCATGACGAATGACAAAGTATAGCCCTAATGTGGGCAGCACTTAAACATCCATCGGATAGTTTCAATCGATCGGACATTGAATCGTAGCAGCGATCGAGTTAATACCCTGTATCGTAGCAGCGTCTCCCTAATGTGAATGTGATTTTTGAATTTGAACAGTAGAACTTCGTTTTTGATCAAAATTTTCGACACCAGTGAACTGATCATGATCGGATCAATTTATAGCTGAAAAATGGGGTTTACGCGGCCCGCGTAAGCCCCCTCTTGATCTTACGCGGCCCGCGAGGGCCATCTAGGCATAGACTAGGGCTAGCGTGTCATCGGTAGGCCTACTATGTGTGCAACACGTGGCCTGTTCGCTGCTCCGGAGTTTTGATGAGTTGTCGCGGCCCGCGTAAACAACCCTTGTGTTTTACGTGACCCGCATGAAAACCAAAAACCTTGTTTTCTTGGTTGTTCATGCACGTTAGGGTTTCTGAGGTCCGGGTTTTCACTTACGGGTCGTTTAGGGACATTTTTGAAGGTCCTTACAGCTACCAACTAATAACCCATTCGCCTGGCCCCGACGACTAGTCGGTATCAAGAGTAGGGACTTTAGTGATAGAGTTTCGTTTAGTCTTGCTTGTTGCATCTAATATAAATAGTCATTAACTTGAGCGTCCCACGCAAGGGGAGAAAAGTACGTTTGTACCCCACACAAGGAGGTAGCGTTGTTTATCCGTTTCACAACCACCGAGAACGCATGCTTTTAGAAAGGTTGTGAACTCACCTTGGGTTGCTCGGCAGCTGGTTACATGGTCAAGTGTGCTGGTCAACCAAGTCCTAATATGGTTACCAGTATAGGTCAGGCTCGGGTACAAATAAGTCACGTATATCCTACACGTATCTAACACATAACATACATATCTTACTAGTGTCCTATACATTATTAGGCCTGTTCTATCATTTAAACAGTTTAAACCATAGCAGCACATAGTCAATTTGAACAATAACAGGAAACACACAGTCCAAAACATGTTGTCACACACTGTGGCCCAATAACGGAGACAAGCAGCCCAGTCGAGAGTAGGTGGTCTCGACTCGAGAGTACGAGGTCTCGATTCGCAACCAGAAGGTCTCGAATAGTGAATATTCAAGCCGAAAATGTGTAGGTCTCGAGTCCCATCCCAAGTTCAGGTCAGGGGGTCTTGACTCGAGATCGTGCCAGTCTCGAGTTCCTGAAGTTTGTCTGCTGGTCTCGAGTTGTCACGAGGAGGTCTCGAGTCGCAACCAATGTCACGCCCCGACCGCGTTAAAACAACAAACCGCGGCGGAAACGTCAGGGAGTGTCGTAACAGAATCATTGTTTCACAACACATGGATTAAAGTTTTGTTTTATTGAATTAAGTTTATTACATTGTATTGAAATTAGAAACAAAACATGAACAAATTGACTTTCATTGTTATTGAGTCACTAAGGCCTCGTCCATTCCTATGTGAGTAAGCTTCATAATCATCGTCAAACATCATAAAATTATGGTACCTGAAACATATGTGAAAATACGTCAGCATGAAAATGTCGGCGAGTACATAGGTTTTGTGAGAGTATCGGATTCATGGCTTGTTTACAAGTTGCAATACCTCGTTAGACTACAAAAGTTGATAGCTGAAAACCTTATTTGAAAAGTGTTTGGTATTGCAATATGATTAACCAACTCAAAACAAGTTGGTTATAGTTTATAAAATCTCGTAGCCATGAATCTTAACCCAAAACATTTGTTTATGTAACCCAAATCGTAAATCGTTTTTGTAATAAAACTCGTATGGTTTATATCGTTAAGAAAACCTTGTAGTGTAACTTCGTTTTGAAAACATTCGACCAAGTGATCTAGATAACGCAATGGTATGTAATGTGTTAAAAGAACTTATATATAAGAAGTACCAGCGGCGTATCCACCATGCTTTTATCACATTTCACCCGCCCCGTTACCTAATCACTTACCATAACCCAATTGTTTGATAGTTCAAGTAGTTCCAATTGTTCAAATAGTTCAAGTAGTTCTAACTGTTCAAATAGTTCAAGTAGTTTACATAAATCAAATAGTTCCAATGGTTCAAATAGTTCAAGTAGTTCACATAAATCAAATAGTTCCAATGGTTCAAATAGCTCAAGTAGTTCACATAGATCGAATAGTTCCAGTGGTTCAATAGTTCAATAGCTCCAGTGGTTCAATAGTTCACGTAGTTCCTGTGGTTCAATAGTTCATATAATTGAAATTGTTGTGTTTAGTATAAACCATAGCATTTGTTTAGAAGGCTCGAAATCGTTTAGCACATATGAATCACCCCAAAACAGTCGAAAACGGTAAAAGAGGGGAACTATGTACTCACATTGAATTGCTAGGTATCCTCGATTAAAGTGAACTAACAAGCTCGGGCAATCAAGGAATCAAGTGGCACCTAGTATCGGATCACTAAGTTAATAAATCGATACCTAAATCAGAAGATCGGGTAGAATGAGGTCTTGTAAACCAAATGAGTATTGGAACTCATGTGATATGGTTTAACAAAGCCTACATTCTAAATTGGAACCTATCCTAAGTGCTTACGACCCGTTACGACCCATTAAGGTAGCTTATGCTACTTTAACGTGTCGTTCGCGCAAATGCGCGTTCGAGACGCCTAACTAGTCCTATGACAAGTATTATATGCCCTAACATGTTTAAATATGTTGCATAATCAGTTAAGTGACAAAAGTTTAAGTTACATATGCTTAAAATCCAATTATGCATGAAAAGGGCATTTTGATCATTTTCCTAAGGCATATAAACTACCTATCATAACAATTAATTAAACTAAGTGACCATAAGGTATAACCTCGGAAGGTTGTTCCCTATACAACTATGGTCACATAATATGCTTGGTCGGATCCTAATGATCGACCAAATGGGTCGGGTTCGAAAGTCTAAGCGGTGGATCAGGGTGTTCAAGCAGTAACTGCAGTAAGGATTATGAGTTTTTTAGTGGTTAGCTACATATCATTTCTGACACTGATTTGTTAGACTACCCGTAGTGGGGCGTGATTTTTAAAAAAAATTGCAAAAAAAGGCCCCAAAACGCCCCTCCCCCCACTACACTAGGCGTTGTTTTTTGAAAATTTGCATGCTAGCGTTAAAAAAATTGCAAAAAAACGCCCCAAAACGCCCCTCCCCCACTGACACTGATTTGTTAGACCACCCTAGTGTGATTTATTGTGTTTTGAGTGTTTATCTGGGCTTGGGGCATTTCGTACAGTTGATGATTGATGCCAGTCCCTTATAGATAGCAATCTCATGTGACCATTATGCATGTTAAAGACTTAAAGTTATATGATTTGCAAACACTTTACATTCTGCGTCATTACACCTGTTACAAGCTCTATGCACATAGGAGTTCATGTATATATTCATACATAGTTTGAGGAAACAACTATAAGACAAAAATTGAGCAGAACAGTTAAGTTGCGGTTTGTCAAAGATAATATATTTTCTCATTAGAGAGATGTAAGACTATGGGGTATGGGGCGGGGGTTGGGGCGTGGGTTGGGTACAAACGCCTAAGTCACCATCCCGGGTGGGATTGGGTTTCGGCGTGGCCCCTTGGGTGGGGGTTTCAGCCCGGGCGTTGGGCATGCCTAGCGGTCTTCCGTGGCCGGCTCTCATTGGCTGGTTGGCTAGGTCATAGCGGCTATGTTTAAAATTTAAAAAATAACCGTTTGGCCAAGCTAAACGGTTCACCCAAGTCACTATAAAACCCCCCAACCCCACCGCCTGTCCACATCGCTACCCCAACCCTTCACTCCACCTACCCGAACCCGCTACCCACACTTGATAAATGGCCTCTTGGACGCACGAGAAAGAGCTAGCACTTGTCACGAGCGTTGTGGACGCGATGAAGGGCCGCCAACCCGGTGAGATCCGTTATTGGCCGGAAGCTTTCGCTAGCTACCGGCACAACGTGGGGAACGACCGGCACAATTTAAACGCATGCCAACACAAGTGGCGCGAGCTACGACCGAAGCTCGACCGTTATAAAGCCTACTATAACAGCGTCCCAGGCAGTGATATAAGTCACGAAGACCGGGTGGCGGTGGCCAACATCGAGTTCCGGGGCAAGGAGCGGAACCCGTTTGACAAGCTCGCCCTGTTCGAAATCTACCTAACGCTTTAGGCCTTTTTTTTTTAATTTTGCAATCCTTTTTTTTTGTAGAATTTTGTAATTTTTAGGAAATTTTAATAATAATTTTAGCCTTTTTTTTAATTTTGTGTGTATTTTTTAATTTTAGGCTTTTTTTTAATTTAATAAAACTGGCCAACCCACGCGGGCTAGCCACGCCCCGCCATACCGACCCAACACGTCACTCACCAACAGGGAGGCTCGAAGTCCACGTGTCAACCAATGCCCCAAACCCCCGCCCCACCATACCCCACAGTCTAAACAGAGATATTGTTTCTGTTAGTGCCTCGTGATTCACAGTCGGAGTAATGTGCATTTGTTTTTAACTAGGTTTTGCCCGCCCGCGTTGCGGGGCATTAAGGCGAATATTTCTTTCTCATAGCATGTACGTTTGTATTTTAGTTACTTGTACATACTACTTATAACACGATCTAAAAAAATTACATTGACTAAACAAAGTAAAACAAAATACTACCATACTTTTGCTAAAAAAAACTAAAACGATGGAAAAACTACCGCTTGGCATGACGAATAAAAATTAAATCGAGCCAACCAATTAAAACAAAACACTACCATAGTCTTGTATAAAAAATATTAAAACGAATTTTATACTGGAGGCAAAATCGTAAATAAACACAGAAAAAATCATATCGAAATGTAAATCAACTTAAGTTTATATCCACACATAAATAAAAAATAAAGACGTAAAACTCGATTAAAAGTATTTAGAAAGTTAAGGGGTTGTAAGAGTTAATACTGAAAATTAAAGGGTAAAAGTAAAAAGAAAAAAAAACCACAAAAACAAAAGAAAGAAAGAAAAAGAAAGAAAAAAAAGTAAAAAAAAAAATATTAAAACGAATTTTATACTGAGGGCAAAATCGTAAATAAATACAAAAAAAATCATGTCGAAATGTAAATCAACTTAAGTTTATATCGACACGTAAATAAAAACAAAGACGTAAAACTCGATTAAAAAGTATTTAGAAAGTTAAGGGATTGTAATAGTTAATGCTGAAAATTAAAGGGTAAAAAGAAAAAAAGAAAAAAAACCACAAAAAGAAAAGAAAGAAAAAAAAGGAAAAAAAAAATAAAAGAGAAAAAAAAAAGACAACACCACTAATGTAATGTAGCAAAGTGGTGTTGTCATTTAATATATAATAATTTGTTATTTACATTTCCTACATATACAAAAACCAAATGGAGGAATAGTGTCACTCCCCAATTGGACCAACACGTTTATTGTTTTATATCCATTTTAAAATTACATTTTTACCCCCAGCTCAAAATAAAATTACGTTTTTTGTCACCATCTCAAAATTACGATCTTGCCCTCAATTCAAAATTACGACTTTGCCTGGCATTCTCCCATTGGACCAACCAGTTTATTATTTTATATCCATTCTAAAATCACGTTTTTGTCCCTCTTTAAAATTACGGTTTTGCCCCCAGCTCAAAATAAAATTATGCTTTTGTCCCCAGCTTAAAATTACGATTTTTCCCTCCATTCAAAATAAAATTGTGGTTTTGCCCTCAGCTCATAATTACCTTTTTGCCCCCAGTTCAAAATAAAATTTTGTTTTTGCCCCCACTTAAAAATTACGATTTTGCCCTCTGTTCAAAAATGTGATTTTCCCCCGTTTAAATATTGTGATTTCGCCCTCAATTCAAAATTACGTTTTTTCCCCAGTTCAAAATAAAATTATGTTTTTGCCCCTAACTCAAAATTACGACTTTGCCATCGGTTTAAAAAAATGTGCTTTTGCCTCAAGCTTAAAATTATGATTGTGCCATTAGTTCAAATTTATATTACGTTGTTACCCCAAGTTAAAAATTACGAATTTGACCCTGTGAAAATTTACAATTTTGCCCCAGGTTCAAATTTACAGTACTGCCATTACTTTAGCTTTTGCCAAATTACTATTTTACCCCAGTCAAAAAATACAACTTTCCCTCCGTTAAAAATTACAATATTGCCATTGTTTTAGTTTTTTTTATCAAAACTATAAAAGTGTTTTGTTTTAATTGGTTGACTCGATTTAATTGTTTTTCGTGTCAATCAGCTGACTAATACTCGCTCATTGTTCGACCATCACCGCGCAACGCGGGCGGGGCATCAACTAGTTACCATATACAAGGCAAATGTTGAAATTTTAGTTTAAAGTACTTCGTTTTATAGCTTGCATTGGGATGAAGCATTTAATGTATTTGGTGATTCTGTATTTCTTTGTGATAATTGCCACATTCAATTGATCACAGGACAGAGCATGGTACAAAATTCTTTGCATAAGTTACATATTGGTGAGTATTGTGAGTTTCTGGCCGGGATGGTAGGGGGTCTATCTGAATTGGACTGGGAATAATAAATTGGGCCATTGGTCGGTTGGTGGATTGGTTTTTTTTCACCTTGGACCAATTCAATGTTTCGTATGGGCCACCTTTTGTAGTTATTCACCTATTTGGGTGGGGCGGCCCAGATTGTGTAATATTTTTATAATAATGATGGGCAACTGGAATCTGTTAGGGTATGGGCTTATTATTTAATAGAGATGGCAGGGCCCAATGGGTTGATTATGTCTTCATTCATGGGCTTGAATTATGGGTTTTTGGACTGGACCAGATTGATTGGCACCATCTTGAAAAGCTGGTGATCCGTAAGATTAAGGGAAGCCAAGCTAGATATCTTTGTGGGCTCTTTGGGGTACAATAGAATATAGATGGCGATTGTACAAGGCTGGCCCAAGAGTTCTTTCATCTCCAACTTGGAAATTTTGGGTATTATTATATTGTTGGGTTTAAAAGATATGAATTGGATATTTGAATGATGTTTTAGTTAGGCTTTTAATTTGGTGTTATGAGATGGGCCTATGTTGGCCCACTGGAGATGGATTATTTATTTCCTTGTGGTTAGTCCAAATCAGGCACTAAGCCCAATTGTAAGATTTTGTATTAGTTTTCTTTTCTTTAAGGGCTATTTTTCCCAAAAAAATGGTACAATAAATAGACTACCTTATAAAGAAGGTGCTTGATACTGTCACTGTCACTTATAATAGGGGTGTGAATTTTCGACACGACACGAACCGAACACGAATTTTTGGGTTTGGGTTTACTCTAAACGGGTTTAACAATGTGTAGTACCCCGATAGAATCCCACCACAGCAATACTTTCTATGTAATCACCCTTGCTAAAATAAAACAAACATAAAGAACACAAGTAGGTGGTGAAGGGGTGTGAAACCCTTTTGTGAACCACTATAACCACCAACACTTAGGTTTACAATAATAATACATAAACCCACTAAACTTAGGATAAATACTAAATTATTTCTAACATCTAGATCATGGGTTTGGTCAGGTTGTGGTTCTGACCCGCCAAGATTCATTGAAAAACCATGAAAGTGTTTTAAAATTTAAACCTAGTTCTTTTAGGAGTTAAACCAATCGTTCGATCGATTAACACAAACCATCCGACTTCTTTATGCATTACCACAGTCAGACTTGCAGACTAAAATTGTATACAAATCTCCATCAAAATATATTGTATACAAATCATTCAAGTTGGATCATCTCTCTTTGGTTGTCTTTAGCAGCCATGTTCATTCTCTAGCTAGGTAAGTTTGATATTTTGCAGCCATGTTACTTACGTTTTAATCAGATTCTGATTTGCAGCCACTTGATCTGGCCCAAAACCATTTCATCGGCAACCCGTGATGCCCGCTAAAACCCGGACGCGCCTCGCCTGGTTCGGTTCATGTTAACATTTTAGCCCCTTTTCGGTTATAGATAATCCAAATATAACTAACTAGTCAAACAGAACACAACGTCTAAGTCATAGCTGGCTATAACTCAAATAAGGCTCCAAAAGCTGAAACAATTGAAAAGAATTCAAATGGATGTAAAATTACTAACAAAAAGAAGGTAACAAACCTAAATATACAAAGACTGGACTTTGAATACTTGTTTTTTTAATCCAAACCATTCCTTCGGAGACTCATGTTCATGTTCTGAGTGCCTTGTTTTTCACAGCTCTACTGCGTACAGGTCAAAATTTGTTCCTGGGTGTAATTCTGTGAAGGATGTAAAACCACACGACTCAAGCTGATCTCTAGACCCAATAATAAGCAGGCCTTTCAATTGAAATATGCTCTCTGGAAGACCACTTATGCCCGCATCGACTATATATAACTCTTTCAAAGATTCTAAACACCCAAGTTCCTCTGGCAATTTCTCGACTTTATCACAACCAAAAAGATTTAAACATTTTAAACATTTCATCTTACATATGTTGTTTGGAATATCTCGTAAGGATGTACACTTTTTTAGGTCTAACTTCTCTAAACATTCTAAACATTCAAGTTTCTCGGGCAATTTCTTAACATTATAACAACTATCAAGAAGTAAGTGTTTTAAACATTTCATCTTACATATGCTATTCGGAATATCTCGTAAGGATATACAATAGCATAGCTCTAACTCCTCTAAACACTCTAATCTGCATATATCTTCTGGTAACTGCTCAATATCCTGACAATTCCTAATTTCAAGTGATTTCAGATGTTTCAACATATAAATGCTATCCGGAAGATGCTGAATCTCTACCTCCCTCAATGAAAGCTTCTCTAGACTTTCTAACTGCCACAGATCCCTAGAAATACCCTCAGGAATACTGCCTTTAAGTTCAAGCCCTCTTAAACGTTGTAAACCACAAATAGTTGCAGACCAACATTCGAGGTTTTTGCAAGGGCATAGACCAGAATTAATAAGCTTGTAAAGATTTCCCATCCATGAGGATACAGGTTCATCTGTTTCCAATTCAAACCCAAACTTTGGCAATTTATTATTAGGGTGCAGTGGGCATATACTTATGCATTGTGCCATTATATTTGATGTAGCTTGGTTCTTCGGTGAGTAATACATAAAAGTTTTAAAATTTGAGTGAGTGTCTAAGCTAACGTAGACAAGCTTTTCTAGACATCCAACTGGAGCATGAATTTCTAGCAGACAATAACATTTTGAAAGATCTAATATCTCAAGATTTGGAATCAGCTCAAGGTTAAGGTTACTCACCTTAGAACCCCTGATTTTAAGGTATATGATATTAGGACATTCAACGGGCATGTGGAGTTCGAACTCATTACATGCATCAAGATCTAACTTCTCGAGATTTGGGGTCATCCCGAGGTTCAGGTTACCCACCTTAGTTATATAGAGCGTGAGCATTTTGAGGTTTGGACATTCAACGGGCATGTGGAGTTCTACAAAGTCAGCACATCCTCTAAGATCTAACTTCTCGAGATGTGGAGTCATCCCAAGGTTAAGGTTACTCACCTTAGAAAGACTGAGATGGATGATTTTGAGGTTCAGACATTCAACCGGCATTTGTAGTTCTACAAAGTCAAAACATTCTCCGAGATCTAAATGCTCGAGATATGGGATCATCCCAACGTTAAGGTTACTCACCTTAGTACGACTGAGGTTGAGGAACTTAAGGTTCGAACATTCAACCGGCATATGGAGTTCTACAAAGTCCTTACATCCTTGGAAATTTAAATGCTTGAGATGTGGAGTCACCGTAAGGTCAAAGGTTCTCAACTTTGAATAGGAGAGGTCAAGGAATGTAAGCTTATTAAAAACCTGTCATGAGGAATAAACAGATGAATATTAATTAGTGTAATACAAAATATAACATTATATGCATTATGCAAAACAACCGATCAACTATTATTCTACCTTTCTTTCTCCCCCTTCCCAGAGTTGAGAGATATTGCTCCTTGCCATTTCAAGGTTAACAAGCTTATTTGCTCGAAATGTTTTAGGTAAACAACAAAAAGGGTATTCACGCCAACATAGTGATTGTAAAGAATTTGGTAAGTATTGGCTAACTTCATCGACAACTTCCCTTTTGAAATTACCAGGGTTCACGTAAAAAAATCTGAGGTCCTTCATCTTTCCAAGACCTTTCATAATAATTGCTGGATTGAGATCTGTATCCTCGAGTTTTATACATTTTGTTTCTGGATTACCCTATAAATAGAAAAACTTTATATGAAATTTTTGTAATAACAAATAAAAATGTTCTAGTTTTCCACCTTCATATAAACTTGAACCTTACCAATTCATTAACCAATATATCTTCAATTTCCTCTTTAATCCATAATCGACTATGTCTACTAGGCTCATCAGGATGCAAACGCCTAACGATATTCCTGCCCATTTCTTCTAGATGGTCATGCATGAACAACTTCTCAACATCATCTTCATCATAGAGTTCAACCTTAGATAAAGTTATCAAGGATTTTTGTACAAGAACTCTTAGACCGATCTGAGCATGAAATCCACGGCTTTCAAGTATTCTGATTGCTTCCTTCTTCCTTTTACCTTTGAGTATGCAAGCAATATCCATAAATATTTCTTTTTGATCAGTCTCTAGACCATTAAAGCTTAATTCCAATTTTTCCAGAGTTTCTTTAAGAGGAATTGTTTTCAATCTTCCGATGGCATCTGCCCATTCACTCTTAATCCTATCACAAAGAAATGAACCCAAAACTTTAACTGTTAATGGAAGTCCAGCAGCATAATGTATAACCATTCTTGATAGCTCTTCATACCCCTGATTTGGAATCTCTCTCCCAAATGCATACCTACTGAAGAGGCAAATAGCTTCCCCATCAGATAACAGATTGACATCATGAATAAAGTTCACTCGATGCGCCTTCAACACTTGCTCATCTCTTGTTGTGATGATGATTCTACTTCCCGTCTTAAACCAAGTAGGCTCACTTGCTAACGCTTCCAGCTGCCCTATATCATCCACATCATCTAGAACTAGAAGAATCTTTCGATTACCCATCATATTTTTTCCGTCTGAAACACTTGGTACAACAATGCTTTGATCATTTAACACAGCTGAAAGGACGTGTCTTTGCAACTCCTTCAAACCAGAGCCTTTTGAAACTTCTCTTACATTTTCGACAAAGCTTTTACCTTCAAACCCAGTGGATATACAATCAAAAACAGCTCTCGCCAAAGTGGTCTTCCCACCACCTCCTATCCCCTTGATCCCTATCATACGAACATCATCAGAATCAATTTCTAAAGATGAAACCATGTCCATTACCCGGGTTTCCATCCCTACTAATTTTCCATCGATGCTTGTATTAAAGAAATGTAGCTTTCGCGAAACCTCTTTAACAATTTGTTGGATGAATCTTGCTTCATGGCTGTGTGTTAAAGAAGATTCAATTAGATCACTCATAATCCCACATGAAACATGAGATGTCCCTATTAAACACAGATTATAAAGAAACAAAAGTGAAGGATATATGTACCCATTAACAGTGTTCTTCAACTCCATCCCAGCCAGGCCTGCTGCTTCATTTAGAGCATATCTCCATCTCCCAACATCCTCTTCCTTTTCCTGTTTGGCGAAATGAAAACTTTCTTAATATTATTAACAAATCAAGAAACTTTTTCTACAAATGCAGTGTTACCAGATCCGACGTCCTCTTCCTCTTCCTTGTGAACAATTTCAAGAAGGAGAACATCCCGCTACCCTTTTCATGTTTAGCAACAACTTTTGCAAAGGCTTCCCCGAATGCCCCACTTTGGTGGCGCACTTCGGTGGGTTCCACATCATAGAAGATGGGGTAAGCAGTATGCTCGGCTGTCTTCTGGCACTTGATAATCTCCACGAGCTCGTCTAAGCACCACGATGAAGATGCATAGTTCTTGGAGAAAACAATGATGTAAAATCTCGAGTCTTGTATGGATCTGATGAGCTGCTCCTTGATCCTTTCACCTTTGTCGATTGTTTCATCATCTTTGTAAGTAAGAATGCCTTTATTCACAAGAGCAACATAGAGATGATCAACAAAGGTTTTGCGGGTGTCTTCACCCCGGAAACTCAAGAAGACATCGTACTTGAAGCTTTTTGGAACTGATGAAGTAGAAGCCATTGAATTGAATGTATGCTTCAAGGATCGAATGGAATGGAATGAAATATTGATTAATTTGGGGAAAGTTGAGTGAGCTGTATGGAAAAAGAGATGAAGAACCATCAGGAGTTAGATATTTTGTTTGGAAAAGCAAAAAAAAGTAAAAAAAAAAAAAGCACATGCAATTACGTGGACTACCTACAGCCTCTTGTTTGGTCAAGAAAAAGATAAGATTTCTATAGTCTGAAATTTCAACGAAAATAATAGGAAGTTACACAAAAACTTTCGATTTTACCACTTCTATAATCCCTAGAATAAATATTTGTGCTTTGTTAAATTTTTCCAAACTCCTGAAGCATAATAGATTATAACAAAATTACATAAAAATAAACGTTTATAATATAGTAGGTTATAACCCCGTGTATTACACGGGTCGAATAAATAAATTTTATATACTAAATAATAAAACAATATATATTTAACAACCTCTTTTATTGCACGAGTTAAATAAATATAATTTTATATATTAAATAATAAAAGTTATATCTATAAGAACCATATTGTACGGGTTGAATAAATATAATTTTATATACCAAATAAAAAAATTATATCTTTAAAACCGCTTGTTTTACACGAGTTGAATAAATGTAATATTGTTTACCAAATAATAAAATAATACATCTTTAAGAAATCTCATTTATTACACGGGTTGAATAAATGTAATTTTATATACCAAATAATAAAAAAGTTACATCTTTAAAAATATATGTATTACACGGGTTGAATAAATGTAATTTCCGTTACTAAATAATAAAAAATATATATCCTTAAAAAAACCTCGTGTATTGTACGAATTGAATAAATCTAATCTTATATATCAAATAATAAAAAGTTATATCTTAAAAAATCTCATCTATTACACGGGTCGAATAAATGTAATTTTGTGTAGTAATAATAAAAAAGGTATATCTATAAAAAACCACGTGTATTACACAGGTCTAATAAATCTAATTTTATATACCAATAATAAAAAAGTCATATCTTTCAATATACTAATGGATAATACTCGATATGCGACGGATATGGTGATTGTGATGATGGTTCTTGAAAAGAAGATATGTTATTCAAGAAGCAAATCAACATCTATTTGAGTGATAAAATGTTGGTATCAATTCCGACAAATTAATTTATAAATTATGTAATAAAATTAATATAATAATTTTTTTTAGTAATGAAAATAAAAATATTTCTTATATTAATACAAAGTTTGGTTTTCGTGATAAATAATTTGTTTTATTTAAAAATATCTTAAATTAACAATTTAAATTTAAGAATCATATTTTATTAGAAAAATAGAATAATGGTATTCAAAATTTAAAGTAGGATGAAACTTAATATTAGCTCATTATTCATTTATTTATTTAATTAATATAAGATAAGTTTGGAAGTGAGGCGAAAAAATCATAAAATAAATGCTTACAATGAATGATAGGTGTTATACATTAATGTTTTATTATATAGTATAGTATAAATATATATTTATATTGATATAAATAGATTATTATATTGTAGTAAAATTTGTTAACAATGTCTCAATAAATTTAACCATTTATTTAAAACTTGTAAATGTAACGAAGTCTCAAAAAATTTAAGCATTTATTTAAAACTTGTAAATGTAGAAATGATAAATAATATTAGTTAATTTTATTTTAAGTTTCGTAAAATCTATTTGATACCAAACTAAACAAAACGTTCAAATATATAGTTAATATCAAGAGTAAATTACGATTTTGGCCCCTGTGGTGATATCACTTTTACCCATTTAGCCAAAAAACGAATCTTTTAACATCTGAGCCCACAACGTCTTTTTTTCTAACCCTTTTGGCTCCCACCAAAAGGGTTAGAAAAAAGACGTTGGGGTCCAAAAGGGTTAGAAAAAAAGAAGTTGAGGGCTCATATGTTAACAAAAAAAATTTGGGCTAAAAGGGTAAAAGTGATATAACCACATGGGCCAAAACTGTAATTTACTCTAATATCAAATTAGATAACTAAGTTTGAATTTGAAGTAAATAGATAAATATAAAAGTAATAATTAAACTAAATAATATTTAGTAGGAGGATTATCTATAATTAATTAAAAGAGATTAAATTAAAATTATAATTATCCATAAGACATGGCCTAATATGATGACAAGTGTCCTCAAAGTGGTTTCTTTTATTATATGTATAGATGTTCCACTTTTAGCTAAGACTACTGTCAAACTCTTGCGGTTTCAGAAAAAGTGACAAACTAAACGGCTAGGGATGATTAGATTGACTAGACCTGCTAACACATACTAGGGCAACCGAAGAAACCAAAAAACTGACTTATCACTGACTAAACCGAGAACGAACGCCTTGATTTTTAGTTTTGGGAATAAACCGATACTCGGTTCATTCAGTCAGCACACTTTAAAAAACGAATTTAACGAAATGGAAGTAACCGTAATTTTTTACATTTTTTACATTTGATGCTTAATCTACGGCTACATACTCTACGTACTGCTTTATACTTGGTTACGTTGCTTTGTGGAGTACATGTCCTACATGGATTTTGACATTTTGTTGTTGATTTATTCACTTAATCATTGTTGTTTGTTGTGTTATAGCTCGTGTGTTAGTTTCATAATCTGTGATTTGACCCTTTAACTGTCTGGTTATTGGAAGTAGGGGTGCAAACGAGTCGAGCCGAGCCCGAGCTCGGCTAGGCTCAAGATCGAGCTCGTTTAACATATGAAAGCTCGAGCTCGGCTCGATTCGAGCTTTATTTCTAAAGCTCGAGCTCGGCTCGAAGGTAATTTTTGCCACTTTAGTCCAAATCTCAAACTTATTACATCTGGGTCCCTGTGGTTTGCATTTTGTTGCCATTTTAGTCCAAAATTCAAAAACCCCATTTTTTGACTGTTACAACCTCCTATTTTGTCCTTTAGTGCAGGGGCATTTTGGTCATTTTTTAAATTTCATTTGTTTTAGTTTTTTTAATATATATTGAGGATGATGATGTTGGGGATGATGATGATCATAATCAGTTCTCTCTCTCTCTCTCTCTCTCTCTCTCTTCTCTCTCTCTATAGCACCACAACCGCCACCTCCTCCCTCTCTCTCTCTTCTCTCTCTCTATAGCACCACAACCGCCACCTCCTCCCTCTCTCTCTCTTCTCTCTCTCTATAGCACCACCACCACCACCGCCACCTCCTCCCCCTTCCCACCACCACCACCGTGAACTCCACCACCGCCACCACTGAAACCCTAAAGCGTCACCACCGCTGTCACCATCAAAGCCGATACTGAAACCCTAAACCGCCGGAAGTTTAGCAGATCTGGAACCTTCTATGTTCAATCTACGATGGTGTAGCAAAAGTATTGTTGAAAACCAGGTAAATAATCTGCTTTTACAGTGTGGTCAGAGACGGTGGTGGTGGAGGGGAGACGGTGGTGGAGGGTGTACGGTGGTGGAGGGGAGACGGATGATGATCTGTGATTTTGTGATGGATGATGATCTGTGATTTTGTTAGTTTTAAGGGATCGAGATGATGGATGATGATATGTGATTTTGTTAATGTTTTAGGTGGTTGAGGGTGATTTTGTAACAAACAGGATGATCAAAACTTGAACCCGGTCCTTTTATTCACCACGAGGCTGTGTTGATTTCACCTAATCCGAGTCAAAATTGGGTCAACATTTGAGATTTTCCGCAGCTTGGTGTGGCAGAATTGGAGGAGGGCAAGTGCGCTTGCAACCTCTGTTTGCAGCCATGGCGGTTTTGATTTGTTGTTGGAGCCTTGTTTCTTTTTACAAATCGGTTTTTGATTTTCTTGAAGATGATGTTCTTGATTTTCTGGATGTTCTGGGTTTTGATGATGATGTTTGATGATGTTCTTGAAGATACAGATCTGAGCCTCGTTTCTTTTTACAAATCTTTTTTTGATTTTCTTGAAGATGGTGTTCTTGATTTTCTGGGTTTTGATGATGATGTTCTTGAAGATACAGATCTGAGCCTCGTTTCTTTTTACAAATCGGTTTTTGTTTTGATTTGTTGTTGTATGTATTTTGATTTTTGTGATGGTTTCTGGTTTTGTTCTGGGTTCTTGATTTTCTTGAAGATGATGTTCTTGATTTTCTGGATTTTCTAGGTTTTGATGATGAAGTTTGATGATGTTCTTGAAGATGATGTTATTAATTATTGAAATGTTATAATAAATTAACATGGACCAAAATGCCCCTGCACTAAAGGACAAAATAGGAGGTTGTAACAGTAAAAAAAATGGGGTTTTTGAATTTTGGACTAAAATGGCAACAAAATGCAAACCACAGGGACCCAGATGTAATAAGTTTGAGATTTGGACTAAAGTGGCAAAACTGGCCAAACCACAGGGACCAAAATGGCAGTTTACTCTAATATTTAGTAGGAGGATTATCTATAATTAATTAAAAGAGATTAAATTAAAATTATAATTATCCATAAGACATGGCCTAATATAATGACAAGTGTCCTCAAAGTGGTTTCTTTTATTATATGTATAGATGTTCCACTTTTAGCTAAGACTACTGTCAAACTCTTGCGGTTTCAGAAAAAGTGACAAACTAAACGGCTAGGGATGATTAGATTGACTAGACCTGCTAACACATACTAGGGCAACCGAAGAAACCAAAAAACTGACTTATCACTGACTAAACCGAGAACGGACACTTTGATTTTTAGTTTTGGGAATAAACCGATACTCGGTTCATTCAGTCAGCACACTTTAAAAAACGAATTTAACGAAATGGAAGTAACCGTAATTTTTTACATTTTTTACATTTGATGCTTAATCTACGGCTACATACTCTACGTACTGCTTTATACTTGGTTACGTTGCTTTGTGGAGTACATGTCCTACATGGATTTTGACATTTTGTTGTTGATTTATTCACTTAATCATTGTTGTTTGTTGTGTTATAGCTCGTGTGTTAGTTTCATAATCTGTGATTTGACCCTTTAACTGTCTGGTTATTGGAAGTAGGGGTGCAAACGAGTCGAGCCGAGCCCGAGCTCGGCTAGGCTCAAGATCGAGCTCGTTTAACATATGAAAGCTCGAGCTCGGCTCGATTCGAGCTTTATTTCTAAAGCTCGAGCTCGGCTCGAAGGTAATTTTTGCCACTTTAGTCCAAATCTCAAACTTATTACATCTGGGTCCCTGTGGTTTGCATTTTGTTGCCATTTTAGTCCAAAATTCAAAAACCCCATTTTTTGACTGTTACAACCTCCTATTTTGTCCTTTAGTGCAGGGGCATTTTGGTCATTTTTTAAATTTCATTTGTTTTAGTTTTTTTAATATATATTGAGGATGATGATGTTGGGGATGATGATGATCATAATCAGTTCTCTCTCTCTCTCTCTCTCTCTCTCTCTCTCTTCTCTCTCTCTATAGCACCACAACCGCCACCTCCTCCCTCTCTCTCTCTTCTCTCTCTCTATAGCACCACCACCACCACCGCCACCTCCTCCCCCTTCCCACCACCACCACCGTGAACTCCACCACCGCCACCACTGAAACCCTAAAGCGTCACCACCGCTGTCACCATCAAAGCCGATACTGAAACCCTAAACCGCCGGAAGTTTAGCAGATCTGGAACCTTCTATGTTCAATCTACGATGGTGTAGCAAAAGTATTGTTGAAAACCAGGTAAATAATCTGCTTTTACAGTGTGGTCAGAGACGGTGGTGGTGGAGGGGAGACGGTGGTGGAGTGTGTACGGTGGTGGAGGGGAGACGGATGATGATCTGTGATTTTGTGATGGATGATGATCTGTGATTTTGTTAGTTTTAAGGGATCGAGATGATGGATGATGATATGTGATTTTGTTAATGTTTTAGGTGGTTGAGGGTGATTTTGTAACAAACAGGATGATCAAAACTTGAACCCGGTCCTTTTATTCACCACGAGGCTGTGTTGATTTCACCTAATCCGAGTCAAAATTGGGTCAACATTTGAGATTTTCCGCAGCTTGGTGTGGCAGAATTGGAGGAGGGCAAGTGCGCTTGCAACCTCTGTTTGCAGCCATGGCGGTTTTGATTTGTTGTTGGAGCCTTGTTTCTTTTTACAAATCGGTTTTTGATTTTCTTGAAGATGATGTTCTTGATTTTCTGGATGTTCTGGGTTTTGATGATGATGTTTGATGATGTTCTTGAAGATACAGATCTGAGCCTCGTTTCTTTTTACAAATCTTTTTTTGATTTTCTTGAAGATGGTGTTCTTGATTTTCTGGGTTTTGATGATGATGTTCTTGAAGATACAGATCTGAGCCTCGTTTCTTTTTACAAATCGGTTTTTGTTTTGATTTGTTGTTGTATGTATTTTGATTTTTGTGATGGTTTCTGGTTTTGTTCTGGGTTCTTGATTTTCTTGAAGATGATGTTCTTGATTTTCTGGATTTTCTAGGTTTTGATGATGAAGTTTGATGATGTTCTTGAAGATGATGTTATTAATTATTGAAATGTTATAATAAATTAACATGGACCAAAATGCCCCTGCACTAAAGGACAAAATAGGAGGTTGTAACAGTAAAAAAAATGGGGTTTTTGAATTTTGGACTAAAATGGCAACAAAATGCAAACCACAGGGACCCAGATGTAATAAGTTTGAGATTTGGACTAAAGTGGCAAAACTGGCCAAACCACAGGGACCAAAATGGCAGTTTACTCTAATATTTAGTAGGAGGATTATCTATAATTAATTAAAAGAGATTAAATTAAAATTATAATTATCCATAAGACATGGCCTAATATAATGACAAGTGTCCTCAAAGTGGTTTCTTTTATTATATGTATAGATGTTCCACTTTTAGCTAAGACTACTGTCAAACTCTTGCGGTTTCAGAAAAAGTGACAAACTAAACGGCTAGGGATGATTAGATTGACTAGACCTGCTAACACATACTAGGGCAACCGAAGAAACCAAAAAACTGACTTATCACTGACTAAACCGAGAACGGACACTTTGATTTTTAGTTTTGGGAATAAACCGATACTCGGTTCATTCAGTCAGCACACTTTAAAAAACGAATTTAACGAAATGGAAGTAACCGTAATTTTTTACATTTTTTACATTTGATGCTTAATCTACGGCTACATACTCTACGTACTGCTTTATACTTGGTTACGTTGCTTTGTGGAGTACATGTCCTACATGGATTTTGACATTTTGTTGTTGATTTATTCACTTAATCATTGTTGTTTGTTGTGTTATAGCTCGTGTGTTAGTTTCATAATCTGTGATTTGACCCTTTAACTGTCTGGTTATTGGAAGTAGGGGTGCAAACGAGTCGAGCCGAGCCCGAGCTCGGCTAGGCTCAAGATCGAGCTCGTTTAACATATGAAAGCTCGAGCTCGGCTCGATTCGAGCTTTATTTCTAAAGCTCGAGCTCGGCTCGAAGGTAATTTTTGCCACTTTAGTCCAAATCTCAAACTTATTACATCTGGGTCCCTGTGGTTTGCATTTTGTTGCCATTTTAGTCCAAAATTCAAAAACCCCATTTTTTGACTGTTACAACCTCCTATTTTGTCCTTTAGTGCAGGGGCATTTTGGTCATTTTTTAAATTTCATTTGTTTTAGTTTTTTTAATATATATTGAGGATGATGATGTTGGGGATGATGATGATCATAATCAGTTCTCTCTCTCTCTCTCTCTCTCTCTCTCTCTCTTCTCTCTCTCTATAGCACCACAACCGCCACCTCCTCCCTCTCTCTCTCTTCTCTCTCTCTATAGCACCACCACCACCACCGCCACCTCCTCCCCCTTCCCACCACCACCACCGTGAACTCCACCACCGCCACCACTGAAACCCTAAAGCGTCACCACCGCTGTCACCATCAAAGCCGATACTGAAACCCTAAACCGCCGGAAGTTTAGCAGATCTGGAACCTTCTATGTTCAATCTACGATGGTGTAGCAAAAGTATTGTTGAAAACCAGGTAAATAATCTGCTTTTACAGTGTGGTCAGAGACGGTGGTGGTGGAGGGGAGACGGTGGTGGAGTGTGTACGGTGGTGGAGGGGAGACGGATGATGATCTGTGATTTTGTGATGGATGATGATCTGTGATTTTGTTAGTTTTAAGGGATCGAGATGATGGATGATGATATGTGATTTTGTTAATGTTTTAGGTGGTTGAGGGTGATTTTGTAACAAACAGGATGATCAAAACTTGAACCCGGTCCTTTTATTCACCACGAGGCTGTGTTGATTTCACCTAATCCGAGTCAAAATTGGGTCAACATTTGAGATTTTCCGCAGCTTGGTGTGGCAGAATTGGAGGAGGGCAAGTGCGCTTGCAACCTCTGTTTGCAGCCATGGCGGTTTTGATTTGTTGTTGGAGCCTTGTTTCTTTTTACAAATCGGTTTTTGATTTTCTTGAAGATGATGTTCTTGATTTTCTGGATGTTCTGGGTTTTGATGATGATGTTTGATGATGTTCTTGAAGATACAGATCTGAGCCTCGTTTCTTTTTACAAATCTTTTTTTGATTTTCTTGAAGATGGTGTTCTTGATTTTCTGGGTTTTGATGATGATGTTCTTGAAGATACAGATCTGAGCCTCGTTTCTTTTTACAAATCGGTTTTTGTTTTGATTTGTTGTTGTATGTATTTTGATTTTTGTGATGGTTTCTGGTTTTGTTCTGGGTTCTTGATTTTCTTGAAGATGATGTTCTTGATTTTCTGGATTTTCTAGGTTTTGATGATGAAGTTTGATGATGTTCTTGAAGATGATGTTATTAATTATTGAAATGTTATAATAAATTAACATGGACCAAAATGCCCCTGCACTAAAGGACAAAATAGGAGGTTGTAACAGTAAAAAAAATGGGGTTTTTGAATTTTGGACTAAAATGGCAACAAAATGCAAACCACAGGGACCCAGATGTAATAAGTTTGAGATTTGGACTAAAGTGGCAAAACTGGCCAAACCACAGGGACCAAAATGGCAGTTTACTCTAATATTTAGTAGGAGGATTATCTATAATTAATTAAAAGAGATTAAATTAAAATTATAATTATCCATAAGACATGGCCTAATATAATGACAAGTGTCCTCAAAGTGGTTTCTTTTATTATATGTATAGATGTTCCACTTTTAGCTAAGACTACTGTCAAACTCTTGCGGTTTCAGAAAAAGTGACAAACTAAACGGCTAGGGATGATTAGATTGACTAGACCTGCTAACACATACTAGGGCAACCGAAGAAACCAAAAAACTGACTTATCACTGACTAAACCGAGAACGGACACTTTGATTTTTAGTTTTGGGAATAAACCGATACTCGGTTCATTCAGTCAGCACACTTTAAAAAACGAATTTAACGAAATGGAAGTAACCGTAATTTTTTACATTTTTTACATTTGATGCTTAATCTACGGCTACGTACTCTACGTACTGCTTTATACTTGGTTACGTTGCTTTGTGGAGTACATGTCCTACATGGATTTTGACATTTTGTTGTTGATTTATTCACTTAATCATTGTTGTTTGTTGTGTTATAGCTCGTGTGTTAGTTTCATAATATGTGATTTGACCCTTTAACTGTCTGGTTATTGGAAGTAGGGGTGCAAACGAGTCGAGCCGGAGCTCGACTCGGCTCGATTCGAGCTTTATTTCTAAAGCTCGAGCTCGGCTCGAAGGTAATTTTTCAAGCTCGAGCTCGGCTCGGGCTCGACTCGTTTTGTATTTATTAATTATTTTATATTAATTATAATTATTATTATACATATAATTAAGTTATTTTTTATATTTATATAAATGGTAATTATTATTATATAAATATACTAGGTTATTGACCCGTGTGTTACACGGGTTGAACAGTTTAAATTATATAAATCGTAAAGTTATAAATAAACGAAACATAAACGAAATTACATATTACGTTAAATAACGATAAAAGAAAAGTTACAATTATAATTTACAAACCTATAAATCATTCATAAATTTATAGATATTTGTTTGTATACAACATTTGATGTTTTATTTGTAACTTCACAATATTTATCTAATATTAGTAATTTTAATCTCTCTACTTTTTCTCTTGATAGTGTCACATAAAACTATCCATGGGTGAATATCGGTTATTTTAAATACAAACCAATTCTTAATAGTGAATGTCGACTTTTATTTAACGTAATTGCAAAACATAGAGACAATGGAAATTGTCTTCTTTGAAACTTGAAATATATCTTCTTGTCTTCGATATCAAATTTATTCTTGAAACAAATATTCAAGTACCAATATTACCTACAGATATTATCTCAGGTTAAATATTGAAAACGATATAATTCATAAATCTCTAACCAAATCAATATCCACCAGAGCTAGAATATAAGCCAAATCAAACTACTTTTTAACTAAATGAGGTTGTGTAATCTCTGTTGCCCAACCAAACTGTTTGCATACCGAAAAAAGTTTGCATTCGATGCAGTTTCCAGTAGTTGAAATCAATTTTTAAGCCACTTTTTGAATCACTAAGTTGGAACGCATATTTTCAAAACTGTTCATAATATCACAGTAACATACTACATATATTGGCTGCAAGAACATGCATCAGTGGTGTTAAAAAGCAAGATCATTAATTGCCGCACATATAAAAAATACCATATGTAAAATTAAGGCGTTGAAATATACATATCAAATAAAAAATTCGATATATATAAAATCAGGCCACGAATTACAAATGCCAAGAAAAGTTCTATTGTAATTTCTTAAGACAATCCAAAATGCCAAGAAAAGTTCCATTGCAATTTCTTAAGACAATCCAAAATCACATAGCAAATAGCTTGACCTCATGGCCATATGGATTTATCTGTCAAGAGGAAAAAAAGACACTTCAGTAAGTAATCTTTATTCATCAACACAAAAAGGACATTGCAAAAATGATACTTTAATTAATGTTGATATATCTATTTTGTAATGATAGTACATGTGGGTTCACATGCCAAACATGCAGAAATGCCTACGAGTAAATATTGAGGCTTGATATCCCTGTGACACTCCAATACTACCATGAATATAGCTCAGGGCTCTAAAAATTTGTAGCATAACCAAACAAAAAGAGATTTCAACAATATATTATTTATAAGTTTCTATTTGGAACATGTTTAACTTCTATGTCGATGTAATTTCCATTTGGAACCCGTTTGGATTATATTATATTTAAATTAAATTGGTAGAAATCAGTTTTAGTGAGAGGTTGTATGATGATGTGGATAATAACATTATAGAATAAGTAAATACCAAACAATATCATAACCAAAAGTTGAAATTATCATTCATTACCTTGTCATTGGGTCATGAGGTTACTCAATTCATTGAACCCCTTATTTCAACCTAGTTAAGGTTAGCTAAAAAGAAACCGACAGGAAATTCAAAACTATATCACGGAACACAAAATATGATAACCAAAAAGCATACCTCTTGTTCAAGCTTCTCTTTCAAAATCTTGAGATTTGATGTTGGGATTCATTTTATACTGAAACAATACACATTTATCAAAGAGTTTAATTGGTAAGCGGTGATCAGAAAACATCATGTGAAATCCATCATTAGAAGTATGATGTAATTACATATATCAAAATTCAAATCTATTATAATAGCTGACCATAGTAATATATGAGAAGTTGAGTAAATGTGTATGATCAAGAAAGATGTAGGCAGATACCTTTTCAAATTCAAACGTGGAATTTCATCCATATATTTGTGTATGCTCAAGAAACATGTATAATTTTATAAATTAACTGACTATATGCTACAATTTTTGGTAATATGAACCCTAAGATGTCTTCTGAAATTTAAACTAATAGAGTATTATGAACACATCAACAAATTAAAATCAATAAAACCATCAAATTGACAAATTAGAGTTAAAAGACACTTAATTATACAAACAACTTGCTTATTATAATCCAATCTGGACCAGCATGAACAAATAATACCATCTAGCTCTAGATCTAAAACGTTATGTATATTTAAAGTTAATAACAGATCATGAAAGATGGTTCAAACCTCAATAAGCTTCTATTGTTAATCCAATTCTCAAGATTTTCCGTCTTTATTATAAAAAAAAAAGAATGATTTAAACAAAAGGAAGGAAATTAAAATTCATAATAAAAAGAATGCCATCAATAGGTGAAATAAGTTTAAAATTTTAAAAACAATGATCACGTATAATTGAGAAACCGAACATTATTATTGGTGCAGATCTTCATAGCATGAGTTATGAAAGCGTCACCTCCACCACCACCTGATTTTTCCAAAAAAAATATAAAGAAAACATTACAACTATAATCTTGATGTCACAAGAAAACCAATTGTATAGAGTAAAATCAAGCAGTAAGAATGAAAAACTAAGAGGACTAATAGCACACGCTTAACTTGGACCACCAAAGGGGATAAAGCCGGAATTGAGACGGACGACGATTGACGACGGTGACTGAACGCAAATAATGACCTAACGATCCCTCGGGATGAAACCTAACATTATCGATCTGCATATATAAATTGACCTTTAATCAAAAGAATGATCGACCGGTTGCTTAGATTATGATTGGGATGGCCATTAATGATAAAAATAACCACGTTTTATAATCGTATTCGATCGAAAATCATTTACAGAAATTGATGATAAAACTGAAAGTTATAAGAACTGAAGATTCGTGGACTTACATATGGCATTGGAAGGGGATTTGCGAGAATGGTGAAGAAGGAGATCGATAGATTCATATTAGCGATTGAACTTTGTGAAAAAACATTAGGTTTCCACGCAGAAGATGAAAAGGGAAACAGGTGGAAAATAGGGCTTAGAATATAAGAGATTATATAGGATCCAGAAGTTTTCTTCATGGGTCAACTGTCAGGGTTTAGATCCGATCCAATACCCATATTCATCAAAGGAGCCCTCATTGAGTGACAAGTGTCCCAAAATTGGTTTCTTTTATTATAGTAGATAGATGTTTAATATATTAATAAAAAATATATAAACAGAAAGCTCGTTTAGGCTCGCGAGTCGGCTCGAGCTCGATAAGCGAAGCTCGGGCTCGGGCTCGTTTACTAAACAAGCTTGTTTTTTAGGCTCAGGCTCGAGCTCAAGCTAGTTAAATCTCGGCTCGTTCGATCTTTTTTTCGAGCCGAGCTCGAGTAGCTCGCGAGTAGCTCGGCTCGTTTGCACCCCTAATTGGAAGTAATTACTTGAGTAACCAATAACCGACTATGTCTCTTAGGTTCAGCAGGGTGCAAACGCCGAACAATATTCATGCCCATTTCTTCTATATGGTCATGCAAATGCAACCTGTTAATAGTATCAACATCATCATCATGATAACCATCATGATAATTATCCTCAAAATAATGATAATGACAACGATGATTATCCTTGGATATAGTTATCAAGGATTTCTGTTCAAGAACTCTTAGACTGATCTGTGCATGAAACCCACAGCTTTCAAGTATTCTTATTGCTTTCTTCTTTGTTTCACCTTTCAGTATGCAAGCAATATCCAGAAATATTTCCTTTTGATCATTCTCTAGACCACTATAGCTTAGTTCCAGTTTTTCCAAAGTTTCCTTCCACGGAATTGTTTTTAGTCTTTCAATGGTATCTTTCCATTCACCCTTGATTCTACCATAAAGAAATGAACCCAAAACTTTGATTGTTAAGGGAAGACCAGCAGCATAATGTACAACCATTCTTGATAGCTCTTCATACCCTTCACTTGGAATCTCTCTGCCAGATGCATACCTAGAAAAGAGGCACATTGCTTCCTCATGTGATAACATACTGACATCATGAATAAAGTTCACTTGGTGTGCCTTCAACACTTGCTCGTCTCTTGTTGTGATGATGATTCTACTTCCCCGCTTAAACCAAGTAGGCTCCCTTACTAATGCTTCAAGCTGCCCGATATCATCCACATCATCTAGAACTAAAAGAACCTTTCTACTATACATCATCTTTTTCATCATATTTTTCCCATCGGAAACACTTGGTACATTAAATGCTTTGATCATTTAATACATTTCTAAGGACCAGTTTTTGCAAATTTTTCAAACCAGACAAAGAGCCTTTTGAAACCTCTCTGACATTCTCAACAAAGCTTGTACCTTCAAACCGAATAGATATGTAATCGAAAACAGCTCGGGCCAAGGTCGTCTTCCCACCACCTCCCATCCCCTTAATCCCTATCATACGAACATCAGCAGAATCAATTTCTAAAGACGAAACTACATTCATTACCCGGGTTCCCATGCCTACTAACTTCCCATCAATGCTCGAATGGATGAAATGAAGCTTTTGTGAAATTTC
The DNA here is from genome assembly GCA_030545235.1 of Helianthus tuberosus. Lineage (NCBI taxonomy): Eukaryota > Viridiplantae > Streptophyta > Magnoliopsida > Asterales > Asteraceae > Helianthus > Helianthus tuberosus. Next base: position 20,416,235 of record CM060399.1, read on the forward strand.
TTTAACAATATTTTGGATAAATTTTGCTTCATGCCTGTGTGTTAAAGAAGATTCAATTCAGATTACTGAAAATCCCACATGAACAGTTAATTTTAAATATATAACATACTATCAGATATGAATCAATAGCATAGTTGTGATAACCCGAACTTTCAAGGTTAGTGTTTCTTGATTCCTCGACCCCTAGCTTGCATGGATACGTTTTACACCCCACTATTTATTAACTAAATACATGTTGCATTAAATTCTAATGGGTTTGGGGATTTCAATTGCAACAATTAGATAAATCACATATTACATTTTGCACCAAGCCCCATTGGATAAATCTGATATCATCGGCCCACACTTAAGTCCGGCCCACACCACTTGAGCCCATCATTTGTGAATTACGTATATCTTTAGATATGGCACGTGTTTGTTTTTTTAAATAATCACAACATCACAACAAACCCACAAACCCTAGCATTCTTTATCCTCGCCTTTGGAACCAACGGTGATCATCATCATTCGAAGCACTTCTTCCTCGCATCTAGGCACCTTGTATTTCGGGTTAGTATATTCATTACGTATTCATGCAGTTCTGTCGAGTATGTGTGTGAGTATGTTTCGATTCATCTTGTGTCGCAAATCATACAAAGAATAACCTTATTTGTGGGAAGTGATTATGTGAATTATTATCAATATATATAATTGTTTGCAACGTTGTTTATGATACGGGAGTGATGCGCATGATGGTGTTTGTTGAATACTTTAAATCGACAAGAACTGGCAGTGTTATGATCTCATTATCAATGATGTTATGTGACTCGATAATAGTGGTGTTATGTTCATGATAATATGTCCGATTGCATGATATGTTTGGGATAACAGTGAGATATGTGACTCGATTCTTCGGTTAGTATGCTCATCATCAGGTTGATTAACAATCTGCGATTTATGTGTGTTAGTATTTTGTTTGGATTATAAATCGAAACCTTGATGAATAAATGGTGGATACAAACTGTTATGATTAATAAGCACACATGATTGTTCATGCATAGAACTAGGGTTTAGCATTGATTAATTAAGTATGAATAAGTGACTGAATTATTGGTGGATTAATTATTGTTATTCGTATGGATGTAATGTTTATAAGTTGTATTATATCGAAAATTTGTGGGTCATGGTTTACACAAACAGGTCGTATATCACATGCAAATCTGAACTTCACGTGAATAAGCCTGCCATAGCAAACAACTTTTATCAATTCATTCAAGAAATTCCTGACAAATATTAAATACATATGTGAAAGGTGTTAGGGTATCCGGGGCACCAGCGGGGAGTGGCCGCGGTGACCCAATTCCCCCAGCGGGAACACCGCCGCCATCCCTGCGGTGACCCAATTCGGGGAGGGTGGTCGGGGGGAGTTCACCGAAGAAGGGGAGATGATATGGTGGGGCCAGTCGCATTTTCAACCAATGAAAACTTTTTTTTTTTTTTTTTGAATAAAAAAACAAGTCCCCTAAGAGGGGAGTGCCGCCATCAAATTGGGGTGCGAGGGGAGTTTAAGAGGGGAGTTGACGTGGCATAACCTGATTGGGTGTGCGTAAGAGAGGGGATTGAGGGGATTCCCCTCTTAGGGGAGTGCCCGGATACCCTTATGTGATGATGAATAGGTCCGAGTATTGTGTGTGAAATCGGTTGCATCATGATTTGATTTAGGGGCCCCACCCCTAGTGGTGTGGTGGTAAAAGGTTTGGTTTTCCCCAGCAAAGAGCTGGGTTCGAGCCTCATAAGAGGCAAAATAGGGATTGATTTTAGGGGGGTAAGATTTAGCCGTTCAAAAAATAAAAAATAAAAAATGATTTGATTTAGGGTATCCTGTAAATGAATGCATGATTATAACAATGATTGGTCTAGAACTACACTCAATTGCATCCACATTAACTGTCGTTGAATTAAAAATTGTGAATATGAGAATTGTTGATAGTTATCATGATGTACTAGGTGTAATCAAAGAGTGTAGGTCATGGGGGGTCCCAATATGTTAATGGTTGTATGAATATAGGGAACTGATTAATTGGATGTAATGAATATAAAATGCATTGGGTTTCACATAATAAGTTGGGCCGAACACTATGACAGATTGCGCACATGTAGTTGGGCCAATATTGATTAAATGTATTACTAGATCTATTGGACTTACTTGTTTGATATTGGGCTGCAAGGGGGTAACATGGCTGTTTAGGGGTTGCGGGCCTGGATATGTTGGGTTGGGTAGGATGTTAGAGTTAACAGGTCAAGGGGTTTTTGTGTTAATTATTGGGCCAAACCTAAAGCTAATGAACCGCACAGTTACTTGGGTTTAGGCAGTGAGTTGCTAAGTGGTTGCGTGAGACATGGCGGATTATGTGAAATCTATGTGATTCGAATATTTATTACGTGACTATGTAATACTTGATACAAATTGTTTCATGTGTGGTTTGGTACGTGATTGGATAGAATGATGTTCTAACTATTAGTGGTAATCACGATAGGAACTAATTGATCAATTCGGAACACGTAACGTAGTCTTACCGAGCAAACCAAGGTGAGTTCACACTCCTAAGGCATGGGATTCCCGGTGGGTTGGGAATGGGATTGAATAACTACTCGTACTATCATTACTATTAAACTACTTACTACTGTCCTCGGATTGAAGGGCACGTACGTAAAACCTACGTACACTCATACTTACTACTGTCCTCGGATTGAAGGGCACGTACGTAAAACCTACGTACACTCATACTTGCTACGGTCCTTGGATCAAGAAGGGCACGTACGGATACGACTAGTCAAATGATACACATGGAAGGCCCCCACTAATCATCGCAAACATGTTTGGGAAACTGCGATACGGATTAATACGATACACATGGGAAGCCCCCACTAATCATCGCAAACATGTTTGGGAAACCGCGATACGGATTAATACGATACACATGGGAAGCCCCCACTAATCTTCGCAAACATGTTTGGGAAACCGCGATACAGATTAACACAGTACATGGTTTACGAAATAAACAAAGGATTTACGAACATTGTAACTAAACAACCAAATGTGAACTCGCTCAACTTTGTTGTTGACTCGTTGTTACATGCCTTGCAGGCCTTTAGGTACCTAATGTTGGAACTTGTTGTCTGGGATGCTGGAGTGGTCATGGGTCGAGATACATGGAATCGCAACACAAGACTAATGGTTTATAAACACTTAACGAATGAATTATGCTTCCGCTGTATACTGTGAATTATTTGTAACGTTGTAACACTTAACGTCAATAAATGAAAGTTTTATTTAATTATATTATGCGAAGTTCAATGTGATTGGTGGCTTGGATCCTGGTCAGTCACGCCTCCTGCGGTGATACCCCGCTTGTGGATTTTGGGGGTGTGACAATAGTAATATACAACATGAAGAAATTACCCATCAACTGTGTTCTTCAACTCCCACCCAGCAAGACCTGCTGCTTCTTTGAGAACATCTCTCCATCTCCCAACAGCCTCTTTATCTATATGTTTTGCAAAGGCTTCTCCAACTGAACCACTTTGGTTGCGGATTTTGGTTGGTTCCACATCATAGAAGACGGGGTATGCAGTTTGCTCAGTCATCTTCTGGCACTCCATAATCTCTAGAGCTCGTCTAAGCACCATGCTGAAGATGTATAGTTCTTTGAGAATACAATGATGTAAAATCTGGATTCTTCAATGGATCTGATGAGCTGCTCACTGATCCTTTCCCCTTTCTCGATTTTTTCATCGTCTTTGTAAGTTATAATGCCTTTCTGGTGAAGAGCATGATAGAGATGATCAACAAAGCTCTTACGGGTATCTTCACCCCTGAAACTCAAAAAGACATCGTACTTGAAGCTTTTTGGAACTGCTGAAGCTGATGTAGAAGCCATTGAATGTATGCTTGAATGATGGGAGAAAATGAAACTTTTATGAGCTGGTAGGAAACAAAGTTGGAAGAGATGATTCAGTAAGCCTTCAAGAATTGATATTTTGAGTGGAGATATTAACGCCTCTCATATGGTCAAGATAAGAATTCTAATCTGCATTTCAAAGAAAAAAAGAAAGGCTTCATATTTTTTAAAACTTTTATAGTTCTTTTTGTATCAGTTAAAAATTAATATAGTTTAGCTGACTTTGTATCAGTTAAAAATTAGTGGGGAAATTACAAAAATATCAGTTGATCAAGTAACATTATCAAAATGTCACCTTCAAGCGTCCATGGAGTGGCGCCTGAACCATGGGAGGCGTCCGTATGTCACCTTCAAGCGTCCATCAATGGGGTGTTGACACGTGTCAAGAATCATGGATTGAGTCGACGAATGACTCCTCAAAGGCAAAAAGGTGGCTGATTCGTCGGGCTGACTCCTCCTAGTGGCTTGGCTGACTCCCCCGTTGCGTCGGGCTGACTCCTCCTAGTGGCATGGCTGACTCCTCGTTTTGGCTCCGCTGACCCCACGTTTTGGCTAGGCTGACTCCTCAAATTTTATTTTCTTTTCCACATTTCTTTTTAATTTTATTTAATTTAGATATTTTATTATTTTGTCGAGTCTATAAATACGCAACCTTGTTGTTTGGTTCTTTAAAAAAAACGGTTTTCCAATGGTAGCTTGAGATGCATCAGCTTATTTTTATTAACTTTTTCTAAAGCTAATCACAAAATTTAAAATTTAAAAGTTAATATCAAAAGTAGCCGTTTTCTTAAAAAATAACGAAAAAATAGGCGTTTTATGTTAAGAAGTATAAGTGATTTTTCATTTACGTTGAAAAACAAAACGTCTATTTTTTCGTTCAGCACATGACTGACTTAACTGAAAAAAAATATAACCTCGTTAGTGAAAAGGAAGTGACTTGTAAGGTTTTTAACAAAAAAAAAAGTACTCTCACTGTAATTATTGAAGTTAAAAGGTATCCATTGCAATCCAATACAAACATAAATGATAAATGACGAAAAATGTAATTTACCCTTAATTCTATTACACCCCTTTTAACATAATGCCCCACAATACGCATTACACCCATTTTAGAAAAAACGTCCTATAATGCCCAATTGCTGACTGGACTACCACATTATGCAAAACGCCCAAGAGTGAGAGCATTTAGGGGGGTAGGGGTGGTCATCATTTGTACAAATTACATTACTCACAACATCCAATCAAGTTCCGCCATGTCATCAACCAGTATTCCATCACTCACAACCTTTTTTAATGGAAATGGTCATCACTCACCACTACACCCAACAATTTCCCCCCACAACCAACAATTTCCCTCACATCAATCAAAACATAACGCGTCAAAAATATAACGTGAATTAACTTTCACGCTTTGAATTAAGGGGTGGCAGTGGTGTTTGGCAATTGTTCACGCGTGAACAACTTTCATCACGCACAAAAAATTGATACCACCATGGGAAAAATAAACTATAAGGCCACCCGGGGGTGGTATCAATTTTGTACGTGATGAAAGTTGTTCACGCGTGAACAAAAGCCAAACACCACTGCCACCCATCTAATTCAACGCGTGAAAGTTAACTCGTGTTATATTTTTTGACGCGTTATGTTTTGATTAATGTGAGTGAAATTGTTGGTTGGGAAGAAATTGTTGGGTGTGGTAGTGAGTGATGATCATTTCCACTAAAAAAGGTTGTGAGTGATTGAATAATGATTGACGACATGGCGGAACTTGATTGGATGTTGTAAGTAATGAAATTTATACAAGGGTGTTAGGAGTGGTAGCGGCAAAGGGTGCGGCAAACACCGCTGCCAACCCTTTGTCGAGACGGTGAAGGGTGTGGTGCGGGGAGGGCATGCCGACGCGGGGAAGATGATTGAGAGAGAGAGAGGGTATTGTGGGGTGGGGTCCATTCCAATCTCAACCAATCACACATTTTTCCTTTTTTTTTAAATAGTTTACCACTTCACTAAGTGTCTAAACCATTGCCAACACTTTTGAGCATAGTTTACCATTTTGACATGGCACACTCTCATTGGTTGATTTTTTAGTTTGCCACTCTCAAGTGTTTAACCACTTCTAACACCCTAATAGATGACCACCCCTACCCCTACCCCTAAGGCTGGAGGGCGTGGGGGCGCCATCCAACCCAGCTGGCACACTATAGCGCCCCACCCCCCGCCATCGTCCACACCCCCGGCGCTATGCCGGGGCGCTATACAATGCTCACCACCATGGTAACGGCCTGAAATCGCGTGGAACGAGGTGGAAAGGTCAAATCTGACCGTTGTCAAACGGTCCAATTTAAAAAAAAAATCTTATTTATTATATATATAACCTATTCTAATCTAAAAAACTCACCAATCACAACCAAAACACACACCAATCACAACTAAAACACACACCAATCACAACTTAAAAAATGTCTTCTTCGAGCTCGTCATCCGACGGTGTTCTTGATGATATGGTTATCGCCATGGCGCAGGAGGCGATTAATTATTTGCAAGAAGAAGCCGAATCCTCTGCATCGCGTACCAGACAACCGCCTATTGAACGGAATCGGTTAGCTGCTCATGAACGTCTAGTGCAAGATTATTTTTGTGAAACTCCCGTGTACGATAATGTTCAGTTTAAGCGTAGGTTTCATATGAGCCGACGACTATTCGTTAAAATTTCCAATGATCTTGCGGGCGAATCCCTTTTTTTCACGAAAAGGGTAAGTGCAAGTCGCAAAGTTGGTTTCTCTGGACTACAAAAGTGTACAGCAGCAATTAGGCAACTAGCCTACGGCACATTGAGTGATGCGTGGGATGAGTATTTAAGGATGTCGTCAAGAATGTGTCGTGACTCTCTTGAAAATTTTTGTGAAGGTAATTTTTATTAACACTAGTATTTTTTTACGTCGTTATTATTTTTTAATTAGCAATAATTTATTAGGTATAATCTCTCTGTACGGGAGACGATATTTGAGGATGCCAACCGCAGCCGACGTTCCAATTCTATACGAGGCCCATCAGCGCTTACATGGGTTTCCTGGAATGTTGGGAAGCCTTGATTTCATGCACTGGGAATGGGCGGCATGCCCAACCGCTTGGAAAGGGCAACATCATCGTGGTGACCACGATGGTCCTACCCTAATATTACAAGTGGTCGCTTCTCAAGATTTATGGATTTGGCATGCGTACTTTGGCATGGCTGGTACGAACAATGACATTGCAGTTTTAATGACCTCGAATCTATTCGACGATGTCATAGACGGTGTTGCACCAGATACTTCATTCTATGCAAACGACGTGCAGTATAAGTATGACTATTATCTCACAGACGGTATTTATCCCGAGTGGGCGACGTTGGTAAAAAGTCTTTCGTGTCCAGATGACGAAAAAAGGATTGTATTTCAAGAAAAAATAAGAGCCAGCAAGAAAAGATATCGAGCGGGCTTTCGGTGTGTTAAAGAAAAGATGGTCTATCATCACGCAGCCGTCGAGGATACTTGAAAAAAATAAAATGAGAAACGTTATGTATACGTGTATCATTTTGCATAACATGATATTGGAGGACTCGGGTAGAGCATTTTGTGGAGAAAGCTATGATGAAAGTATCCAACCGGCGAACCCAATACTAACATACGCTGAGAAAGAAGATATTCGAGCAAAGATACATGCTAGGCACACACACCAAAACCTTCGAGCCGATCTGACAGAGCACCTATGGTTTTATCGTGAACAAGGAGGAGTCGACACAGACGACGAGTAGTGTTTTTATTTTTTAAATGAAATTATGTAGTTTTTTTTAATGAAATTATGTAGTGTTTTTATTTTTTTAATGAAATTATGTAGTCTTTTTATTTTTTAAATGAAATTATCTAGTGTTTTTATTTTTTTAATGAAATTATGTTTTGTTTTTATTTTCTAGTTAAAAAATAAATATTTAGACAAAAAAAATAATTAGGTAATCATGAGACGGAGCTCCATTCACACCCTCCAAATTAAAGAGGGGCATGATAAAGCTCTCATGCTGACATGACGATGACATAGAGCCTAGGTGGCATGATAAAGCCCATGGGGCTCCAACCACACCTCATACCCTAATGACTAATGACCGTTCAGCAGTAAAAAAAAATTCCTTCAAACATCATGGCTTCCTCTACCCTCTAACCTTACCCTTCAAACTTACCCATGGGGGTGGTGATTATGTAGCTGTGGCGGGGTTAAACCCAACATGAGATTGAGATTACCCGAACCCATCCTCGGTAACACCCTGTTTTCAGACAAGTAATATTCCGGGTCAAAAAAACCCGGCAAAACTTAAACGCTGTCACTTCACTCCCACATCACTGATCTCCACAGATCTAGGTTTTCTTCCACCTTCAATCCCCTCTCTCACAATCCTCACATAAACCCTTACAAATTTATTCAATCAGTCTATCATCATCAAATTCGCATTTCAAATCATCATCTACTCTTCAGATTTGTTCCGATCTCATCCCCTGAAAACGGTTCGTTACTTCAGGAGGTTTGAGATCAATTAGGTTTATATATAATAATAGGAAACGATTGAATATGAAATCGGTGCGAACGTCATCTACACTTCAGATTTGTTCCGATCTCATCCTCACATAAACCCTTACACACTTCGGGGAGTAACGATATGATGGAGGTGTTGAAATCAATTCAGCTCGAATTACAAAATCAAAGGCTTGAGCTGCAAAATCGTGCTCAAAAGGATGAGATGCGAGATAAAGCCGTCCAGTCATTAACCACACAAATGGCCCAACTTGCAACTGATGTGAAAGAGTTGAAACAGCAAAACGGGAAGCTTCCCAGTGACACTCAAACGAACCCCAAGCACGGGAAGAATATACCAGTCAGCGGGGTAAGTTTCGTTCCTAAAAACAATTTGAATGATAAATTTTTAACTTCTTCTGTTTCCCATGTGATTGCAGGTTTAAGTGGCGCAAATGAGGATGGAGATGGGTGTGACTCAGGAGAGCCGGTCGTCCCGATTCAAGTGGGAAAGTTCAAAATCCACAAGGCATTGTTGGATTATGGAGCTGGGATGAGTGTTCTTCCCGGTAGCCTTTATGACCAGTACGACTTTGGTCCGTTACACGCAATTGATCAAATGGCCATGTTTGCGGATGCGAGTTTAAAGCAACCTCGAGGGGTTGTAAAGGATGTGGTAATTCAGCTCGGCGAGTTCTACTACTCGGTCGATTTTATGGTGGTTGATTATGCACCCGCACCGACCTACAAACAACCGAAGGTAATTCTGGGTCGCCCCTTTCTGTATACAGCAAATGCACAAATCGACTGCAGGAATGGGATGGTAATTTTAAGTTACAAGAATCGTAAGCTGTATTTCAATGTATTTTTAAAATCTATTGCTTATGATCTTCTGAATGATGTGAGCCCCACAGGTGCTACTAATGAGATTGGTTTGAGTGGAGGTAATTTTTGCAGGTCTGAGTTAACGAATGATGGAGGGCAGGTGAACAAGACAGCTGTGAGAGGAAGAGCAATTGCAGGAAAACCACCCGATGGTGGGAGTGAGTGGGGCAACAAGGCTGAGGTTGAACTCAACTGGCGTGGAGCTGCGAACCTTCCACAAGATTGGACAATGATGTACGGAGAGACATGGGAGGGAAAACGTGCAGCTGAACCACCCTGAATGTCAGGTACGGTCTGGCTGAAGACCTAAAACTTAGCGCTCTCGGGAGGCAGCCCTAGGATGTAGAGTATTGTACTTTGGTTTGGTTCGTTTTGGTGTGGTTGTGTTTTGACAGGTTCTTGATTCAATCATCACGGATGCAACAATTCAAGTGTGGGGATGTTTTGCAACATCCCGGTGAGATATCAAAGAATCTATGGAATGCGTCTATTCTGGTTAAAGCACAACAGCCGCATCACTACAGACACATGATCAGGTGCATGTGTTTATCTATCTTACTTTGTTTTTGGTGTGTTTTGTTGTTTTTGGTGGTGTGAACCTTTGTTTTGTTTAGGGGATGTGTTTTAGTTGTTTGTGTTGAGTTAGCCGCTCATTTAGGATAGCTAGTTTGTTTTTCCCGGGCTATATTTTAAAAGCATCATACATTGGGGACAATGTATCCCAAGTGTGGGGATGGGGGAGCCCGGGAAAGGATTTGTGGATAAAGCTTTGAAGCGATTGAAAGTGGTTGAAATCGATGAAAATTGAAAAAAATTGAAAATTTTAAAATTTTTCATCACCTTAGGCAAGCTAATTGGATACGAAAACCTAAAGTTTCAATCACTAATAGGCTTCTTACCGGTAGTAGGCTAGATTAGTCCCTTGTCATGGTTGTCCCTTTAAGTTTCATGAGAGTTGGTTTGGCAAGTGTTTTATAGGAAATGAGTTGAAAAGAGATGTCTATCTAGGGGTAACATGTTTTTAATTGCATATGCTACATGTCGTCAACCTTTCTACCTTTTCTTGGTGAGATCTTGAGCCTGTAGACGGATAGGATACATTATATGATGAATTCATTTGTTGAGTGCAGGCTACGTGTCATTCTGTGTTAGAACTTGTATGATTCGATGCATGCTGAGACGGTGGGTTTGACATGTGCACATGTGTGATAAAGGCATTAGGATTTCCCATTACACCCTTTTGTGTTTGTGCTTCTTTTGTGTTATTCACCAAATTTCCCTTAGTAGCCATGTTGAGCCTAACTACCTTTCGTTTGTTCGCCCGTTATCTACTGTGAAAAACCGACCGTGATGATATTGTTATGAAAGAAAAAAAAAGAAGAAAAAAATGAAAAAAAAAAGAAAAAAAAATAGAAAAATATGTGAAGGAAAATGAAAAAGAAAAAAAAATATAAGTATTGTGAGTATCGTTTATGTTCTTGGGTAGAAACCAACCCAATAGTATAAGATGTGTTTGAATAAAGTATCACGGTTTGGTTATTGTTTGTAAGCCAACTAGAAAAGAAAAAGAACCTAAAAATATTTTCCTACCTTTACCCTAAGCCCAAAACCCAAAAGTCCTTTTGATGTGTGCCATGTTAGATGATACAGTGGAAGTGTGATTGTCATACAAGCATATGATTACAGGATTTCATGTATGCTTATTGAGTGTTTATATACTAGCACATTACACGCTAGTCCAGATATTAACCCGAGAGGAGAGTACATTATGAGGGGTGTGTAGCATGTGTCTAATTGTAAACATGTTAGTTTTAGATAGACAAGTCTTAAGTTTTTGAAATTGCATCATTTACTTGTCAGACTGTCAATCTCGATTGTGTCAGTCTATGGGATGGGTATGACTTGGGACTGAACAGGTTGAATCGGTTAAGAGGTTTAGAGGTGTTGTTGCCATGGTGACTAGTTCTAGTTGGTTTGCTTAGGGACAAGCAAAGGCAAGTGTGGGAATGTGATGGAGAGGGTGAAACCCGAGCTTTAGAGTGGTTAATTATCATGTTTTATGTGTATTTGATGTGTCTATTTGCTTGGAATGAAGTAACTATGAGATTTTGGTGATTTGTAGGTAAAACACGTAAATCGGTGCATTTACGATGGTTAAAGATGAAGTTGTGAGCTTTGGATGGGATATTGCAGCTCGATGATGAATATTGAAGTTTGCTCGGGTGATATGAAGGCTCACGAGTGAAAGGAGTATGAAAGAACAAAGTACAGGGACCATTCGGTACTTAATTGGAAGTTACTTTGTGTCTAAATGTGCAAGAGATGAGATTCTACAAAGTATAGGGGCCGTTTGGTAATTAATTGGAAGTTAATCATAGTTGAAATATTGAAGACATAAGTGATATTGAAGTTTGAGGGGTCTCCGGGTCATTAAACGAAAGTTATATGATGGGTAAATGTTAAGAAGATGATGGGAGTTTAGTTGGGGGACCAATCTTGTCATTCTATGAAAGTTGCACAATTGTTGGAGAAAAGTGTTGCAATTCACGTTCTTACCCATGGTTTGTAAACCATGGGTCATGGTTCAGGAGTGTATAGTTATAAAACCAACAGCAAGTCTATACCATGACCCCCACTTCAGACTGTGACTCCCTGTTCAGAATCCCTGTTAGTGCAGCAAAGGTAAACTGTGACCCACGGTTCTGAACTGTGGGTGAAGCTGGGCAATAGGGGAGCGCGAATTGGGCTTATTTTAGAGGGTTTTATAAGATAAAAACCCTAGTTTCTCATTATCTATCACACACAATCGATCCTAGGCTTCAAGATACTCAAGATTCAAGGTTTCTTCCATTCAATTCCATCAAGATTCTCAATTTCATCATCGAATCAACCATGAGTTCTTCATCAATTCAAGCTTTTGAAGATTCTTCGTGCGAGATGAGCGGCTAAACTTTTTGTGGTTTCCTCCGGATGGAGGGTTTGTGTAATTAGGTACTCTTATGTGTTTCTAATCATTGTAATTTGGTGATCTAAGCATCTGATGCTTTTCACCATGGATTTAATTGACTGATTGTAACTGATTGCATTTATTTAAACCTTGATTTCTAAGCATTCAGTTCCCGAGAGTTCTAGTAATTGGGATATATTTGACATGGGATTAGGGTTTATAATTGTAATTGATAATCATTCGATAACCTCCCGTTATGTATTGACCGGAGTACTTAGTCGTTGGTTATCACAATTGGTTAATTAGGTTCAACATTTATGTCTATGTGAATGTTTTGATTAAACACATAACTGAACTTGTTTGCAAACCTGAAATCTGGAGGAACCATCTTTTCTCCCATTGAATTAAATCACAATTTTTACTCGTTAATTTAGTTTTTTTTACATAATCAAACAACTCGATTTCTCAATTCAGTAACAGTTAATCAATACTTAGCATAAAAACGCTTTCCACAGTCCTCCCTTGGTTCGATACCCTGCTTATTCTATACTAATAGTTTAAATAGGTTTTTGCATGTCCATAACGACAGACATCAAAATGGCGCCGTTGCCAGGGAGGTGTGCGCAAAGTGCCTAGTGTTAAGTTTTAGTTTAGTCAAAATATACAAAAATCCAAAAATAGTGTCTTTTTAGTTTGTTCTGTTTTGTTCGGATTTACGCGAGGTTTTCTTGTTTTTGTTTGTGCAGGTGATCTAGTAAGTGTATGCATCATACTCGAAATTCCGGGAAGTCATCACCATTAGTGTTCGACCCAGAGATCGAGAGAACAGTAAAGCATACAAAACGAGTATTACATCGTGAGAACAAGATTCTACAATCACCTATACCAACATCTAAAGCAATGGAGAACTTAGCAACACCGGAGAAACAACCCGCAACTTCACAACCGCAACAATTCTCGCCAACACCTACCCAACCTTCACCGAACACTACCATACCACCACCACCACCACCACAGTCTACACAACCTACTTCTACATCTCCAGTACCATCATTCTCAACCTTTTTCCCAAACCTTGATAACACTCAACCAACTTCCACCCAAACAACATCTCTTCAGTACCCAACTACAACCCAGACTGTCAATTTACAGCAGTCGTCTCCTTACGTTAGGATCGTTCCTGATGACACTCCATTACCGAGTCAAACTCAAGCACCTAATGCAACATCAATTCCGCCAGCCGCCCGACCAGTTATTTCACAGCAAAGTCAACCAATGCCAAATCTTTATAGATCGACCATTTATGATCAAGGAAATAACTCAGGAGATTTTGATGATGGCTATGAGGAATATGATAATTACATGGGTCAAAACGAGAGACAAGTGGTTAACACAGGTAGCTATGAGAGGCAAACAGTCGGATTGGGTGCGGCCGAGAGAGTCAATCAAGGGAACGTAGGGTATCAACAATATGTGCAACCAATGCCAATACAACAACAGATACCACAACAATATCATCAACCTGACCCACTCAATCAGCAGCCTGCTCCAAGAAGGCCGGTGGTGGACATTCCATTACCACCACCGGTACCTCAGATGCAGGGTCAGGCAAGACCGCTGCCACGGAACCTACACCGACCGGTGATTTTACCGGAAGGAATTCCACGACGAAATAATCAAGGTCCAGTTCGAGGTATAGAGAGCCACTTCAGGCCCGCTATAGTTAACAACCCATCACCGGTTGTGATCCCGCAACTACAAGGAGGGCGGTCATTCGAAGTACGAACACAATCAATATCCAGTCTGCCTAAGTTTCACGGTCACGCACATGAAGAACCATATCTACACATTGCTGCATATGATGCACGTTGCAACACAATCAGCAGCCAAGGTTTCTCAGTTAATGATGTGAAATTGGTACTTTTCCAATTCACACTTGAAGACAAAGCACAGCAATGGTTTCATTCGCTACCGTCAGCTTCGATCTTCACATGGGGCGACATGCAGCAACAATTTTTAGAGGAGTTCTATACTCATTTGCGTACTAACAATGCAAGGAAGGATATTCGAGGGTTTCGACAACAGCCCGGTGAGTTATTTCACGAAGCGTTCAATCGCTTCAAAATGATGCTCAAGAACTGTCCACATCATGAGATATATTTGTGGGAGCTCATTAATACATTCCACGAAAGCCTAACAGATGAAGATGCCAGGGATGTAAATTCAATATCCAATGGTACTTTTGGAATGAATTACGAAGAAGATGATTGGGAATATTTGGAAAGAACCGCAAGGGCGTCAAAACGCAAAGCTCAATCCTCTAGAAGTGCACGACATTCGACAGTGAGAGCAGTAGAGAATCCACCGGAGGTAAGTGGTCAGTTTCCGTTGTGTAGACATTGTGGAGATCTAGGGCATATTGCGGATCAATGCCCAGCCATTATTGGTGAAAGTGAAGATGTGAACTATGTTCAAGATGGGGGTGGTGGAAGAAATTTCAACATGCAATCCAACACGTATCACCCGGGCCTTAGAAATCACCCGAATTTTAGCTATGGGAATGCGAATAATCAGCTAAATCCGGGATTTCAAAGCAACAATCAATCTGGTGGTCAAAGAAACTTCAATCAGAACCGATTTCAAGGTAACTTTCAGGGTGGCTACCAAAACGATCAAAGAGGACCAACTGGGTCTTCTAACACTTCGGGGAGTAACGATATGATGGAGGTGTTGAAATCAATTCAGCTCGAATTACAAAATCAAAGGCTTGAGCTGCAAAATCGTGCTCAAAAGGATGAGATGCGAGATAAAGCCGTCCAGTCATTAACCACACAAATGGCCCAACTTGCAACTGATGTGAAAGAGTTGAAACAGCAAAACGGGAAGCTTCCCAGTGACACTCAAACGAACCCCAAGCACGGGAAGAATATACCAGTCAGCGGGGTAAGTTTCGTTCCTAAAAACAATTTGAATGATAAATTTTTAACTTCTTCTGTTTCCCATGTGATTGCAGGTTTAAGTGGCGCAAATGAGGATGGAGATGGGTGTGACTCAGGAGAGCCGGTCGTCCCGATTCGAGTGGGAAAGTTCAAAATCCACAAGGCATTGTTGGATTATGGAGCTGGGATGAGTGTTCTTCCCGGTAGCCTTTATGACCAGTACGACTTTGGTCCGTTACACGCAATTGATCAAATGGCCATGTTTGCGGATGCGAGTTTAAAGCAACCTCGAGGGGTTGTAAAGGATGTGGTAATTCAGCTCGGCGAGTTCTACTACTCGGTCGATTTTATGGTGGTTGATTATGCACCCGCACCGACCTACAAACAACCGAAGGTAATTCTGGGTCGCCCCTTTCTGTATACAGCAAATGCACAAATCGACTGCAGGAATGGGATGGTAATTTTAAGTTACAAGAATCGTAAGCTGTATTTCAATGTATTTTTAAAATCTATTGCTTATGATCTTCTGAATGATGTGAGCCCCACAGGTGCTACTAATGAGATTGGTTTGAGTGGAGGTAATTTTTGCAGGTCTGAGTTAACGAATGATGGAGGGCAGGTGAACAAGACAGCTGTGAGAGGAAGAGCAATTGCAGGAAAACCACCCGATGGTGGGAGTGAGTGGGGCAACAAGGCTGAGGTTGAACTCAACTGGCGTGGAGCTGCGAACCTTCCACAAGATTGGACAATGATGTACAGAGAGACATGGGAGGGAAAACGTGCAGCTGAACCACCCTGAATGTCAGGTACGGTCTGGCTGAAGACCTAAAACTTAGCGCTCTCGGGAGGCAGCCCTAGGATGTAGAGTATTGTACTTTGGTTTTGTTCGTTTTGGTGTGGTTGTGTTTTGACAGGTTCTTGATTCAATCATCACGGATGCAACAATTCAAGTGTGGGGATGTTTTGCAACATCCCGGTGAGATATCAAAGAATCTATGGAATGCGTCTATTCTGGTTAAAGCACAACAGCCGCATCACTACAGACACATGATCAGGTGCATGTGTTTATCTATCTTACTTTGTTTTTGGTGTGTTTTGTTGTTTTTGGTGGTGTGAACCTTTGTTTTGTTTAGGGGATGTGTTTTGGTTGTTTGTGTTGAGTTAGCCGCTCATTTAGGATAGCTGGTTTGTTTTTCCCGGGCTATATTTTAAAAGCATCATACATTGGGGACAATGTATCCCAAGTGTGGGGATGGGGGAGCCCGGGAAAGGATTTGTGGATAAAGCTTTGAAGCGATTGAAAGTGGTTGAAATCGATGAAAATTGAAAATTTTGAAAATTTTAAAATTTTAAAATTTTTCATCACCTTAGGCAAGCTAATTGGATACGAAAACCTAAAGTTTCAATCACTAATAGGCTTCTTACCGGTAGTATGCTAGATTAGTCCCTTGTCATGGTTGTCCCTTTAAGTTTCATGAGAGTTGGTTTGGCAAGTGTTTTATAGGAAATGAGTTGAAAAGAGATGTCTATCTAGGGGTAACATGTTTTTAATTGCATATGCTACATGTCGTCAACCTTTCTACCTTTTCTTGGTGAGATCTTGAGCCTGTAGACGGATAGGATACATTATATGATGAATTCATTTGTTGAGTGCAGGCTACGTGTCATTCTGTGTTAGAACTTGTATGATTCGATGCATGCTGAGACGGTGGGTTTGACATGTGCACATGTGTGATAAAGGCATTAGGATTTCCCATTACACCCTTTTGTGTTTGTGCTTCTTTTGTGTTATTCACCAAATTTCCCTTAGTAGCCATGTTGAGCCTAACTACCTTTCGTTTGTTCGCCCGTTATCTACTGTGAAAAACCGACCGTGATGATATTGTTATGAAAGAAAAAAAAAAGAAGAAAAAAATGAAAAAAAAAAAGAAAAAAAAATAGAAAAATATGTGAAGGAAAATGAAAAAGAAAAAAAAATATAAGTATTGTGAGTATCGTTTATGTTCTTGGGTAGAAACCAACCCAATAGTATAAGATGTGTTTGAATAAAGTATCACGGTTTGGTTATTGTTTGTAAGCCAACTAGAAAAGAAAAAGAACCTAAAAATATTTTCCTACCTTTACCCTAAGCCCAAAACCCAAAAGTCCTTTTGATGTGTGCCATGTTAGATGATACAGTGGAGGTGTGATTGTCATACAAGCATATGATTACAGGATTTCATGTATGCTTATTGAGTGTTTATATACTAGCACATTACACGCTAGTCCAGATATTAACCCGAGAGGAGAGTACATTATGAGGGGTGTGTAGCATGTGTCTAATTGTAAACATGTTAGTTTTAGATAGACAAGTCTTAAGTTTTTGAAATTGCATCATTTACTTGTCAGACTGTCAATCTCGATTGTGTCAGTCTATGGGATGGGTATGACTTGGGACTGAACAGGTTGAATCGGTTAAGAGGTTTAGAGGTGTTGTTGCCATGGTGACTAGTTCTAGTTGGTTTGCTTAGGGACAAGCAAAGGCAAGTGTGGGAATGTGATGGAGAGGGTGAAACCCGAGCTTTAGAGTGGTTAATTATCATGTTTTATGTGTATTTGATGTGTCTATTTGCTTGGAATGAAGTAACTATGAGATTTTGGTGATTTGTAGGTAAAACACGTAAATCGGTGCATTTACGATGGTTAAAGATGAAGTTGTGAGCTTTGGATGGGATATTGCAGCTCGATGATGAATATTGAAGTTTGCTCGGGTGATATGAAGGCTCACGAGTGAAAGGAGTATGAAAGAACAAAGTACAGGGACCATTCGGTACTTAATTGGAAGTTACTTTGTGTCTAAATGTGCAAGAGATGAGATTCTACAAAGTATAGGGGCCGTTTGGTAATTAATTGGAAGTTAATCATAGTTGAAATATTGAAGACATAAGTGATATTGAAGTTTGAGGGGTCTCCGGGTCATTAAACGAAAGTTATATGATGGGTAAATGTTAAGAAGATGATGGGAGTTTAGTTGGGGGACCAATCTTGTCATTCTATGAAAGTTGCACAATTGTTGGAGAAAAGTGTTGCAATTCACGTTCTTACCCATGGTTTGTAAACCATGGGTCATGGTTCAGGAGTGTATAGTTATAAAACCAACAGCAAGTCTATACCATGACCCCCACTTCAGACTGTGACTCCCTGTTCAGAATCCCTGTTAGTGCAGCAAAGGTAAACTGTGACCCACGGTTCTGAACTGTGGGTGAAGCTGGGCAATAGGGGAGCGCGAATTGGGCTTATTTTAGAGGGTTTTATAAGATAAAAACCCTAGTTTCTCATTATCTATCACACACAATCGATCCTAGGCTTCAAGATACTCAAGATTCAAGGTTTCTTCCATTCAATTCCATCAAGATTCTCAATTTCATCATCGAATCAACCATGAGTTCTTCATCAATTCAAGCTTTTGAAGATTCTTCGTGCGAGATGAGCGGCTAAACTTTTTGTGGTTTCCTCCGGATGGAGGGTTTGTGTAATTAGGTACTCTTATGTGTTTCTAATCATTGTAATTTGGTGATCTAAGCATCTGATGCTTTTCACCATGGATTTAATTGACTGATTGTAACTGATTGCATTTATTTAAACCTTGATTTCTAAGCATTCAGTTCCCGAGAGTTCTAGTAATTGGGATATATTTGACATGGGATTAGGGTTTATAATTGTAATTGATAATCATTCGATAACCTCCCGTTATGTATTGACCGGAGTACTTAGTCGTTGGTTATCACAATTGGTTAATTAGGTTCAACATTTATGTCTATGTGAATGTTTTGATTAAACACATAACTGAACTTGTTTGCAAACCTGAAATCTGGAGGAACCATCTTTTCTCCCATTGAATTAAATCACAATTTTTACTCGTTAATTTAGTTTTTTTTACATAATCAAACAACTCGATTTCTCAATTCAGTAACAGTTAATCAATACTTAGCATAAAAACGCTTTCCACAGTCCTCCCTTGGTTCGATACCCTGCTTATTCTATACTAATAGTTTAAATAGGTTTTTGCATGTCCATAACGACAGACATCAAGTACCGAGACCTTACTCATAGATTCAGTACGGTATTTAATACCTGCTTTTCCAAATTTTGGTATCGGCATTTTTAGTACCTTTACCGGAATACCAAATAGAGAGACCATTTTGTAACTAGTACCCGGGTACTGTACTGATAGATTTGGTATGGTATTCAGTACCCACTTTTCCATGAATTCGGTATCGGTATTTTCGGTACCGATTTCATCCCTACATTTAACTTTGGTGCTTGAAATTGTTAAAGAAGTTGAGCTCCCTGAGTGTTCTAAATTCTAGTGCTACTTGGAAAAAGCTAAAATATTCTTTGGAATCACATTGTCACTTTTGATCTCATGTTGGCTATAAGTTAATTTAGGATCCCCTTTATAAGCGTATCTGGCATTCTGGCTACTTATAACTTCTCATTGTGGTTTTAGCTTATAGAGTGATATTAAGAAGTGAACAATAGTACAGTAATGGGTTAGCATGTTAGTTAACTTTGGGATCAGGTCCTCAGGATGTCAAATGGTATCAAAGCAGTGGCCACTGTGGCCTGCAGAAATTGTCAGTTTTCTACTGGTTGGCTACAAAATCTCACCTTGATTATTTATTTAGTTGGTATGAAGGTTAATGTGCTTTAGTGTTTATCTGGACTTGAGGCATTACTTCCAATTGATAGCGATGCCCATCCAGAAAGCAATCGCTTTTGACTACTTTGCATTTTGTGAAGCTTTAGGATTTACAGCACTTTACATTTTGTTCTATGACACATGTTACAACTTACAAGTCTTTACACGTAGAAGTTATTGTATAATTGTATATATCCGTACATAGTTGACAAAAACAAGGTGCAAGCTAAGACAAAAATCGAGCAGAACAAAAGGTGCATTTCGTCAAACATATATATTCTTACATTCAGGAGTTGTAAACGAATTAATTTGTTACAGGACACGGCTTACAGTTTCGTTTCTATTTAGCCTCTTGTGATTAACAGTCTATGCGTATGCTCTTATTTATATTATCATCTGCTCATTTCGGGGCTATTGTACACGGAAAGTTAATAGTTATTTGTCTTTTCTATAAGACTTTAACTATAAGTAATTAAATATGGTAATGGTGGTACTTATCATGTTTATGTTATAATATACTTCACTTGATTAGATGTAGGGTGATTAGATGTGGGGTGTATATGCGATCACATAAAGTTTAACAAACATGTTACATGGTTATTACGTTTTTAGCGCGGGTAACTATGTACTAACATGATCTCACTTTTGTCCTTTCAGTGGCAAAGAGGACATCTGTTTTTGCTGATCCAACTAAGGAGATCCAAGAACTGACAGCTGTCATCAAGCAGGACATTACTGCCCTCAATTCAGCTGTGGTGGATTTGCAGCTTATTTGCAATTCCCAAAACGAAAGCGAAAATGTTTCAAGTGACACAACCACCCATTCAACCACGGTTGTTGATAATCTGAAAAACCGTCTAATGAGCACCACCAAAGAGTTTAAGGATGTTCTTACCATGCGCACAGAGGTTTGCACTTTGCCGTCACTAAATTACATGACTAGAAAAGCTGTATTTATTTTAACTAAAGCAACAAAGGGTAACCAACTTTGTTCCAATCTCTAGTTTTCAACTTCAGATAACAAACTTATTTTAGTGTAGAGGATATTGAAATTTTCAAAAATTTATATGGAAGGTAAACCCATACACCCAGTTAGCGATGACTTGGAAATGCCGTTTTGTAAGGTTTGAAAATTGTGCATTTGTGTCGCTGACTTAGCACCTGAAACTGGCTATCTGAGGTTGAAAATTTTGAAGCTTTGTTGGTTTTATTTTTTTTTATTATTTTATTTTTTAAGTTGGTTAACTGAAATAAAAATCCGACCAGAATTGTTATTTTACACATCTGGAAAAGCAGTACTTATTTTAACAGGCAACAAAGGGTAACCAGCTTTTGGTCTGCATTCTGTTTTTGATAACAAGCTTATTTTAGGGTAAAAACAGCATCAAACTTTTTTTTTTTTTTTTTAAATATTGAAAGTTTTTGACCCAGTTACCAGTAAAAAGTGATGATGTGGCAAATGACGTGTTTGTACATTTTGACCATGTTGATTTTTTTCTTAAGTTGTGCATATCATAGGTCCTTAGTTATAGGGGTGTACACGGTTCGGTTCGGCTATTAGCATTAACTGAAACCAAAGTCATCTCATTGGTAAATTTTTGCATTAACTGAAACCAAAACCAAACTTGGGTGGACTAAATTTTTGGATAGAAATGCATGTAAATATGTAATGGAGGTATAAATACATGAAATGGAGTTATAAATACATGAAATGGATGTATAAAAGCTAGAAATATATGAACATGTGAATGGTTCGGTTAATTGTTAACCGAGGATACAAAGAAAAACCGATAATTGATTTTCGATTAATTCAGTTTTCGGTTCGGTTATTGCTCACCCCTAGGTCCTTAGTCATTGCCCTACATGGAAATTAGTGAACTTTTGTTTTTTTTTTTTTTCAAAAATTTTGATCTGAACTTACCCACTTTCTAACGATATGATTTATGGTATATGACTTGGGTGCTGATGTGTCAATAAGTTTGATCATGACTTTTTTATGTGGCACCTGAAAACCTGCTATCTTAACTATTGCATCTTTGTCTTATATGTCAAAACTGTTTGGCCTTTTTGGCTGCAGAATTTGAAGGTTCATGAAAATAGAAGACAGTTATTCTCTGCAACTACTTCTAAGGAAACCGCTAATCCATTTGTCCGGCAGCGTCCTTTGGCTAATAAATCAACTGCCAATGCCAGCTCATCAAGTTCTCCTCCTCCTTGGGCTAATGACTCTTCAAGTTCATCTCCGCTGTTCCAAAGGTAAATTCAAATATAACATATTGTTTGACCGAGTCAATGAGTCATGACTCTGTTGTTGACTATGTTACTTTTCAGGAAGCATGCTGATGCTGAATCTCAACCATTGATTCAACAACAAGACCAGCAGCAGCAGCAGATGGTTCCATTACAGGATAGTTACATGCAGAGTAGAGCTGAGGCGCTTCACAATGTAGAGTCAACTATTCATGAATTAGGCAGCATTTTCACACAATTGGCAACCATGGTTTCTCAACAAGGGGAGCTTGCAATTAGGTATGTTATATACATACACCTACTTCTAGTATAATATTTTAATTTTTGTCAATTACATGATAGTAAGATATACAAAGTAATCTGTATGAGTATCAATACAGTACGGGTACCAAATAGGTAAAGACGGTACGAGCACTAATACGATACTGGTACCAAATAGGTAAAATCGATACGAGTACCATAAATATCATAATACGAAATCTTCCTATACTAATAAATGAAAATCTTTTTGTACACGTGTCACTCTCTGGTGTCTCTTCCCTTTTAATAATAGTATTACATATTAATTTTATACACAAAATATAATATAATATTAATTAATATAGTTAGAGATAAACGTCTAAATTCAAATTTAATTAATAATTATCTATAACAAATATAAATGTATCAAATAATTTAATAAGTATAATATTATTTAATATAGTTAGAGATCAAACGTATAATTTCAAATTTAATTAATAGTAAATTACTTTTTGAGTCCCTATGTTTTAGTGGTTTTAACCACTTGAATCCAAAATCAAAAAGTTTAACACCTTGAGTCTCTAACCGCTCATTCACACCGTCTGTAAAAAAATTCAAAAAACCTTTTGTAAGGTTGAGTTCTCTAAGTTCTCACAGCTCGTAGAAGTTTTTATTTTACCTTAACCATATATATTTGTTAAGATAAAATATATTATTTGGATATAAACAATAATTACTAATAATGTATCAAATCACATGTACAAGTAACGAAAATATAATTGTTCTTTTGTTTTACTAATTTATCTAAATATGTCATTTCATTAATAAGGATTATATACAAGTTTATAATTTACATTTTTCGTCATTCAACCCGTGTAATACACGGGGTTGTAAGCTAGTTAAACATAATATAAAAAAAAAAGAAAAAACTCTTAAAAGTTCTTTACAAAATTTGGTACCGGTAACATTTTTTACCTGTACCGATACCGAAAGTACAGAATACTGAAATCAATTAAACCGGGTATCGATACATGTACCAAGTTTAAAAATTAAACAGATGATGAATATATAATTAAATTTTATCAGAAAACAAAAATATAATTCCTTTTTGCGTTCTTTAAAGTAAATTTATAGAATGGTCAAAGTTTAAAATTTTCGTGATTCAGCTTGCTTTTTTATTGGATTTGGTTTGCTAAATGAGACTGGATGCATACTTGGGTTGGTCTAAAAAGTAGTTTCGATCATTGGGGTCTCCTTCTTGAAGAAAGTAACATAAATTGTTGGGTGGCCTCCTTAAACGTTAAATTTTGAATAGAACGATTTAAGGATGTATGCATTGAAATACACTTTTGGGTGACTTTACACCCGTTCAACCTATAGTGCTCATTGTGCTTTCATATAATTGTTTTATTAACATAACCCAATCAAACGACTTTTAAAGCAAATGGGCCGAGTATTATTATCAACTCTAACACAACACTTTGATAGGATCGATGAAAATATGGAAGATACACTAGCAATCGTAGAAGGTGCACAAGGACAACTAATTAGGTACCTCAACAGTATCTCCTCAAATAGGTGGTTGATGATCAAGATATTCTTTGTATTGATCGCCTTCCTCATGATATTCCTGTTTTTTGTCGCCTAAAGATACATGTGTGTTAAGAAAATATATAATGCACAAATTGAGCCGTTTTCTTAAACAATTTGGTGTTCTTTGTGTGTACATATGGATCAATATTTTTAAAACCAAAACAAGTACAGACCGGTCGAACCAAGGATTGGAACTAGGGTAGCCATGGGTTTATATTGCTTGGCAAGAACCAGAACCATGAACCGGTTATCTACCAGTTTTTCGGTTTTCTTTTTGTATTTTATGAGGGTTGGACTTCTTGTATGCATCACTTATATTGGATTTTATTTATCATTGATATAGTGGGTCTATCATTGTTTTAGGGATATATATTGGTGGTAAATAATTTTCTGCATTTCTTGAAAGATGTTCTTCTTTTGATTTTTTTTTTTTTTTTTTTTTTTTGTATTTTGTACAATAATTAAATTCATTATGTTTTGACGATGATGTCTTCTGATTTTTGAGACTGGTCTAATTAGATTCGAACCTGTCAAAGTTGTCCATTGTTAGTCTCACAATGTCATTAACATGTATTGCTGTTAAACATGTGATTTTATATTATTGGTTAGTTTACCGTTATAGGTGGCAAAATGAGCCGGTTTGGTTATAGCTTTTAGGGGCTGTTTGGCAACATCTGAATGGTTAAGTGCTGAAGCAGTAAGAGGTCTGAACCATTAAGTGTTGAACCAGTAAGGAGTCTGAACCATTAAGAGCCTGTATAATGCTTAACTGTTCAGAGGCAAATGTCTGACTAATTCAGAGTAGAGGTCTTAACCATTCAGACCCTGTATAAATCTTAATTATTCAGAGGCAAATGTCTGAACTATTCAGACATCTGCTCGTGAAACAAACAGTCTGAACCATTAAGTGCTGAGCCAGTAAGATGTCTGAACCATTAAAAGCTTCATTAAGAGGTAAACAAACAGCCCCTAAGTCTTTTAACAACATTTATGAGTTGTAACGGGCAAACTATTAGAGTGGATCAAAACAAGACGGATTCTTCTATTAGTGTTTTTCTTGAAGCATAGTCGTTATGAATTGTTAAGTACTGAACGAGTAAGAGGCCTGAACCATTAAGTGCTGAATCAATAAGAGGCCTGAACCATTAAGACCCAGTATAATGCTTAACCGTTCAGAGGCAAATGTCTGACCAATTAAGATTAGAGGTTTTAACCATTCAGACTCGGTATAATGCTTAACCATTCAGAGGCAAATGTCTGAACCATTTATACATTTGCTCGCGAAACAAACAATCTGAACCATTAAGTACTGAACCAGTAAGAGGTCTGAACTATTAAGAACAAGAAAGACATTTTAATAATCAAAATGATTTGTTTCCTTTATGCTAATAGAAGCTCATAAGAATAGAGCGTGTAATCAATTCCATCCTCCATGGCTCACACTCACTTGCCTTCATATATTGTGCTTCTTATGGAAAGAAATGACAGATGAAAGCCAACGTGCTCTTATATATAGTGTTTCATATTCAATTTTAATGCATATTTCAAACTCAAAATGGAGTCGACGAAAGCAACTATTTGTAGTCACTTTGTATATAGTGCACACAATCCTTTGCTAGGAGATTTGAAGTGTTAACACTCATATTACGTCTCAAGACCGGAACTAGTCACCTCCAAAGGTTTACTTCTTGATACAAGCTCTTTAAAGCGTGACCCATGGAGATCACTCGCAAACCATTTCCAGAGCACGAACCTGGACACTCACAAATAGCTCCGGATTAATCATACACTCTTTGGATCTACGCATCCAAGGCCATTGGCTATAATTCTCAATTTATGATTCTACTCTCTGGTGCTACTTCTCTGGATGAGAACGTAACATTTTCACATATTCAAAGATTTAATAATATATTAGTATATTATGATACTATTCTTTGAAGCTGCTAATCAATTAATACTTGCTTTCTGTAAGTTGGTAAAGGGTATGTTTGGCAAAAGTAGCTGGTGGCTGGAAGCTGGTAGTTGATGGTTGAAAGTTGGTAGCTATAGCTGTAGCTTTTTAGATATATTTGGTGTTTGAGAGAGTAGCTGCAACTTTTAATAAAATGTATAAAATGGACATAACTAAAAATTTAAAAAGTTTGTGCAATAAAAAGTTTATTATCTTAAGAGGTTGAAATAGTCTTTTTTTTTTTTTTCCTAAAAGCTTGTAGCTCCCTCTAAACGCTACTAGTAGGAGCGTCCAACCAAAAGCTTCAAGCTCCTAACTTAACTTCAATCTCCTTCAACCAAACAAGTCTTTTTATTGAGTAGGAGCTTTTTCTTAAAAGCTTAAAGCTAGAAGCTCCTAAAAGCTCCATGCTAAACATATCCAAAAACTAAAAACAAAACTTTAGACTATTTAATAGTTGGTAAAAAGGAATGGAGAGTTGTTTATAACTTCTCTTGCTGAATGGAGAGTTGTTTATAACGTCACTTGCTCCGGATTGCACGCCTCTTGCCGCACTCACGATCCACCCTTTCACGCCACATTCATTGCCACGAGGCGCGGTGTGAGTGTGAGGCCGTGACCGTAAGCCACACGGTCATGCTTATGCTCAAGCTCAAGTACGTAGTCGGATGCAATCTAATTCATATAAAAGCTGAGATTAGCAAAACCAGTAAACCACACGGCCATCCTTAGTAAACTTTTGTTCTGACAGGCAAGCTCTATTCTTTTTTTTTTTTTTTTTTGTAAGGCGACACTTCATTAGAACAGACCCACACGCAAGAAGCTTGAAGGAACACAGATACAAAACACAACAAAAACAGGAAAAGCAACAAAATTACAAGAGGTTGAAAAGATTCCAGTTTGATTCATTAAAAACCAAATTCTTCGCCCGATGTCTGACCCAAAGGAAGCCTAAGGCGTTAATTTCTCCCAAAACGACGCTAACCGAAGGCTTCAACTTATTAAAAATAATATTATTCATGTTCTTCTAGATGATCCAGCAAGAGATTAGCATAATAGCCTGAATGAGATTGCTGCCCTCCTTTGAAAACCTCAAATTCTGATGAAAGGACAAAATGTCGCTGCAACCGGAAGCAAAGATGGGGGAGCCTAAGCCAAGACGCTAAACCAACCCACACCTCACCTGAAAAACGGCATGCCGTGAACAATGGTCCAGCGTCTCTGAAACCTCCTCACAGAACGGGCACAGATGTTTCGATGAATGAGAGCAACTTTAGAATTACTTTTGAGTATATTTTGTTTGTCGTAAGACTTTTGAACTACGATATATTTTATAAAACTTTGAGTATGTTGTTGTGGCATACTTATATTTTTATCAATGTCTGAATATAAACTTTACTCAAAATGAGTTAATAATACTATAGAATTAATGGAAGCACAAACATATATGACATCAAAGCTACCTCAAGATATAATTTTTCTAATATAAAGTGACACCATTTACTCATTTCGTTATTTAAATAATATAATATAATGATTTATAAAAAATCAAATATACCGTTGTGACCTGCTTATTTTTATCTACGTTTCCATAAAAGTGGATTTTCTATGCTTTTTTACCATGACAAACCAAATTGATATCGTTCGGTGTCGTGACAAACCTAATAGATTCCGGCTGAATAATACTTGTATCATATTGGTACTCTAATAAACTGATACCGACCGAATACCTGTAATAACACACGAGGAATCCCATTAGTTAGTTACATTTGTTCATGATCTAATTACTATTAATGACAGTTAAGACTCATCTTTATTTTTTATTTATTATGATTATGATTATGATATACTATTTAATTAATTAATCAATTAACATCTTAAACTCAAGAGTAAATTGTCATTTCAGTCCTTGAGGTTTGATAAAAAATGTCACTTTAGTCCAAATAGATTTTTTTTCTACCATTTTAGAAGGCTGTGATGGGGTGGTGGGAGGTGGTCAATGAAAATGACAAAAGTCATGTTCTAAAATAGCAGAAAAAAGTATTTAGACTAAAATGAAAGGAAAAAAACTATTTGAATTAAAGTGACAATTTTGGTCAAAAACTCAGGGACTAAAATAACAATTTACTCTAAACTCAATAATCTCAAATCTCAACATCAGCTTGATCTTACTTGGGGTGGCGATCCATTGACAAGTCAAAGACTTTAAACACTTTAGGAAGGGGAGCTCTTGGTTCAAGTCTCAAGAATAAAAGAAATAAAAAAAAAAAACATCAGCTTGATCTTAACCGTTATCCCAGACAACGGTCCAAATTCATACACACCAGAAAACCAAACACACAACACAAACCACAATAAAACCACCACTGTTTCATCACAGCAGCACCTCATCATCATCATCCAAACCCTAATTTCACCACAAACCAGCTTCACAATAACCTCCAAAATCACCAAACTCTCACCAAAATTCACCACCAATTTGCACAATCCACCTATCACAAAACTCACCTGCACTCAATTTGCACAGCTAGAAGCAATCATCGATCTCAATTACCCCAAATTACCGTTTTTAGGGTTAAACGAACCCTAATTCAAGTTTTTCCGATCAAAATCGCTAGACGAAACGTCATCCTTTCGTGTTAATCTTATCCGCAAATCGGTACCCTAGAGTTTGTTGTTCGGTTTTGATTATATCAATACTTATAGCCAGACGAAACGTCATCGTTTTGTGGTAAGGGTGTTAGGAGTGGTTAAACACTTGAGAGTGGCAAACTAAAAAATCAACCAATCAGAGTGCGCCACGTCAATCAGTGAAAAGTGTTTAAACTTTGGTGAAAAGTGTTGGCAATGGTTTAGACATTTGGTAAAGTGGTAAACTTTAAAAAAAGGAAAAAGGTGTGATTGGTTGAGATTGGAATGGACCCCACCCCACACTACCCTCTCTCTCTCCTTCCTCCCTTCCCCGCGTCGGCCAGCACTCACCGAATTGGTGAAGGTTTGATCGGTAAACTTCTTTGGCAATGGTTTGCCACTCTTTGCCACTTCGGCAAAGTGGCTTTGCCGACTCCCACTCCTAAGGGTGTTAGGAGTGGGAGTCGGCAAACCCATTTTACCGAAGTGGCAAACCCACGGCAACCAATGCCAACCCTTTGCCGCATGAGTGTTTGACGAAATGGGTTTTCAATCGGTGAAGCAAAACCGATTCGGCGAAGGGATGGAAGGGGAGAGAGAGGGGGTGTGGTGGGGTCCATGCCATCTCAACCAATTACACCTTTTTCCTTTTTTTATTTAAAAAGTTTACCACTTCACCAAATGTCTAAATCATTGCCAATACTTTTCACTGATTGACGTGACGCACTCTGATTGGTTGATTTTTTAGTTTGCCACTTTCAAGTGTTTAACCACTCCTAACACCCTAATCTTATCCGCAAATCGGTAACCTAGGGTTTGTTGTTCGATTTTGATTACATCGATACTTATAGCCAGACGAAACGTCATCGTTTTGTGTTACTAGAAGTAGATAAATTGCTGAATCTGTAGACTTTCAGGTTCAGTTTTGTGTATGTATAACAGTATAAGTATACATACATAAATCGTTGAAAGTATACTTTCAGGTTCAATTTTGTTGCTGTCTGGTCAAAATCGCCCGACGAAATGTCGTCGTTTTGTCTTAATCTTATCCACAAATCGGTACCCTAGGGGTTGTTGTTCGATTTCGTTCATATCGATATTCAGGTTCAGTTTTGTATATGTACAATAGTATAACTGTAAAAGTATACATATTACATACATACATAAATCGGTAAAAGTATACTGTTAGGTTCAATTTTGTTGTTGTCTGGTCAAAATCGCCAGGCGAAACGTCGTCGTTTTGTGTTAATCTTATCCACATATTGATACGTTAGAAGTTGTTCAGTTTCAATTTTATCGATTCTCGTAGATTTTTTCGTCATTAGAAGTTGATCAATCGTTGAAAGTATACTTTCAGGTTCAGTTTTTTCATACGTACAACAGTATAACTGTATAAGTATACATACATACTGCATACAACAGTATAACGAATTCAAGATGAACGACTTGTAGGAAATCAAGCATAAACCTAAGTGTCTAACGGAAATAGAACACTTATAGGTCGAGACTCGAACCGGACATCATATAAAGATTTGCACGGAGTGCAAATCAGTGAGTTCATGTTTTACCCTTTTATTTAAATGATTATAGTTTTAAACATTCGGGGATGTATACATGTTACAAATGGTATGATTATAAAAATGAAAATATTTAGATCACATGCGGATGAGGATTAAACAAATGGGCCATTAATGTATAAACAAGTACCGAGGAATGAAAGTGAGAGATCTATTGGGTGTTGGCGAGCCCCACTCTTAACGGCAACAATAACAGATCGTTAAGAGTGCTTTTGTGTCTAAAACGGGTGTCTTAGACACAATTTATAGTCAAGGTTAGGTTGCCTCCTATTTGTAAGACCCTTAGTCAATTTTATACTATTATCAAATCAATTTCTATTATATTAGTGTATTTAAATTTATCATACACTTAAAATGCCAGTTTACTAAAACATTTTTTCTAAATAAAACGATACAACATTTTGTAAATTGAGTCGCCGTTTACAACATGACGACGAAACTATTCGCGGAAGCTTTGTTCTTTATGTGTTCGGTTCATTGCTGAGCTTGATCATCTTCCGGTAACTGGTTAGCACCTACATTTCATAAAACATGAAATGAGTTAGTCATATAGCGATTATAACATGTCTAAACAAGTTCGCGAGTAAAAAACATAAGTTAAATTAGTCATACGCGACTTAAAATGAGTTTAAACGAGTCCCCGAAACAAAACGGAACCAACAAACCATTTTCGCCAAACCTTGACCCTGTCGCGTCGCGCGACGGCCCTTGGGCCATGTCGTCGCGTCGCGCGACGCCCTGAAATGGGCAGAAAGTTTGCAGCTGTTGCTGCAAATTCCCAGCATAACCCGATTTCACGGAAACGAGCATAACTCTCTCGTTTTTAATCCGTTTTACCCGATTCTTTTTCCTACGCGCTCGTAATTTAGTTCTCCATCTTATGGAGTTAAAATCCAACATCCGGATTAACAAAATTTCAGAGTTTTAAGTCTTCGACTTATTACCCTTTTTACCAAATTTTGACCCGTTCATGATTTTATCAAACAAACATGTTTATTTGATCTATAAACTCATGAGATTCATAATTTCAATATCTCCTATCATATTAATCATAAATCACGGGTTTCTTACTTAATTAAAACCCGTTTACGCTCAAGTGCTTATTTTGACCCATTAAGGGTATTTAAGTACTTTAAAGCTTAAAATCGCTTTCATTCATTTCTAGCATCATATTCCTACATTTCTTATCAAGTAATCTTCCACCACAACTATATGTGTGTTGGATTTAATGTGGATATCTATATGTTCCAAGTTTTTACCCCTCGGATTATCGTTTTACGGCAAAGACTCATATAAGTCATTCGACCCAAGAAATTACATCTTTCACTTTCTATACTTATTCTAAGCATTTATTTAATCATAAAACTCGTTTCCGAACCACCTTTAAGGGTCGTTCGTTCGAATTAGCTTACAAGGGCAATTTGGTCAATTTTCATCCTTCTTTTACTACGAAGGACCATTAAATACTTGTTTGACCCAAAAATCCGACCTTTTAACTATAATCTTGTTTAGAAACCAATATGCTTCTAAAACACCATAATCATAACTCAATTTATTCGGTTTACCTAAAAGATAACCGAATATCTATATTTTAACCTTGTCTAGTTCTTATAGAACCTCAAGTTCTACATGATGAGTTGGATCATTATACATACCTGACTCGGATCAATATATTGACCCGTTTCGATGCCTTGCCTTAGTAGCCGCTAAGCAATAGCAATATACATATCTATCTGATATTTATTCCTATAATCATATAGCTCAACAAATCATTAGTCGATATTGTCAAAGGGTGATAATTCCACCTTTTAACCCGTTTGGCCTATATGCCGAACTTTACCTATTTAATCAAAACATGGTTTTTGATTTCCAATTCATGCATCCATCCCATCCCCGATTTTACTACCAATTCCTTTTTCTCTTAAATCCTTTTCTCACAATTCAACCCATTTCGGCTTACGCCATGGGTATCCTTTTAACTTCGATTTATATTAGTCAACACTTGACTAATTTCCATTTTTACCCTTTTCCTCATTGTTAGATTACACTACAAGATATTCATAATGGAAATCCGTATTCTACATAAGTGTGTAAGTTTCACTTACCTTGCATCCATGCCACGCTTTTCTTTCCATACTCGCTCTGTTTGACCCGCTTTATCCACAAGCTTCCACCTAGCTTGTTAAGCGCCAAACTATTATCCAATGTTCACAACGTGGTTAGATTAACCATAATTTAATATGATCTTCCACCTTACACATTTCTATGCATTCATTCGAACACTTAATATAATCAAATTTTACATACTAACTATTAGGCCGCAATTTCATTTAGGCATTTCATATCACTGAAAACGAGCTTTTTTGGTGACTTGTTTAACATGTTTACAAGTCTTCAAAAATTATGATTTTTTTATGTGGCGTACCTCTCGGAGGGTTAGGCCTTGTGTTAAAATTTCAAGATCTAACTCTTTACCAAAAATTCGTAAGAATTCATTTACTAAGCTGCAATCAGATTCGTCACTTCTGACTGCAGCTTACGGAAAAATTCATTAAAAATTCCTCGTTTATCCGATTGACGAAATTCCAATTGGCGATTCTTTTAATCGCTTAAAACTATCTACAGTAAAAATTTGAGATCATAACTATATTTTTAAATTGAGTTATGACATTCATAATGGGCTGCAAATTCTGCCAGAAAACGCAGCTTGAACCTGCGATACGGAAAAATTCATAAAACACTCAATTTTCGTCGAAAAAATGCGATTCCAGTGGGGTTTTAAAGATATTTCCTGGAATTATATTTTAGACTCAAGAAACACTTGTTTTTGTCAAGTTTTGTTCAGGTTACAGCCAATACAAGTCGGCTGTAAATTCTGATCAGGAGCTGTTTGAATTCAGCTTTCAATTCAAGTATGTTCTTGACATCATAACACTATTTTTAGCAATCAAAACCCTAAAAACATCTCATACATGAATTTAGCATCAACAAAAATCTGAATTTACTTGAGCTAAGCGTGATTTCAACATATACTTGTCTAGGGTTTACTCCTAAACACTACAATGTTCCTATTTCATCTACATATCATTCATGCATCCACAGATTTTGAATTCCCTAAATTCATGAGAATTTCAAGTAGAGAGTTTTTATCAAATTTCACATACCGTATGATCTCCTTGACTTGGTGATCGTTTCTATGTATTCATGCCTTTGATTCGAGCCCGATTTGGCCTTCAATTTTGATCATCTTGCTGAATTTAGGGTTTGAGGAGAAACCTGGTGTCGCCCCTGTGTTTTCCTGCGACCAGACACGCACCAAGTGTGTGTGTTTGTTTTTTTTAATTGTATTGTTTTAATTATATTAAGTTCCAAACTTGACAACTTTGGTCCCCCATCTATTATTTTGTTTGTTTTTAACTAGATCTCCACCTAATTGTTCTTAACATTATCCCCACTAATTAACTAAGTTAAATATTCCTAGTTAATTTAGTGGGTTCGGGGAACTTATGACTAGGCTTATTTTAAGTCCCGTTAACTCGGGGCTCTTATAAACTCAATTCCTTAAATCTTTGATTCGCTTGTATTTAATATTAGGATTTCTTATTTAAATCCAAATATTTACCAGGTTATTTTTACCACTAGCGGTAATTTACCCGTCTTTTAGTATTAACGGAGTTTGATTACCAAACCTGTTTTCGGGGTGTTACACTATTTGACATACAGATTAGTCTCCTTGCAAAACATTTATGATCTTACAAGTTTCATTTATACCAATTTAAATCTATCAAATATTTTGAAGAATTATTTGACACAAACTTAATACATGAATTCACCAGCTTTTGTTAACGTTTTTCAAAACTAACATGTATTACATGTAATTAGTGGACGACTTTGGAAGAACATGTATGTGTTGTTGTTGAGAAGTCCAGCTTTTAGATGTCATCCTGTTTTTAATTATCATGTATTGTAAACCTGTGTTAAACTTTAAACAATGTTGTTAAAGATGTACTTTATCTTTGAAACAAGTTGTTGGATTGTAAATTATGGTTTTTAAATAAAGGTATGGATGATTGGATGAACATCTTATTATGGTTTAAATGTGTTGTTTACTTGATTGAATGTAACGATTACCGCTCTGGCCACACCTCGCGACGCTTCCGCAATATCGAAAAATCGGGGTGTGACAGAAACCTCCTCACAGAACGGGCACATCGGAGAGTCTAAGAAGATGTTTCGATGAATGAGAGCATCTTTAGAATTACTTTTGAGTATATTTTGTTTGTCGTAAGACTTTTGAACTACGATATATTTTATAAAACTTCGAGTATGTTGTTGCGGCGTACTTATATTTTTATCAATGTCTGAATATAAACTTTACTCAAAATGAGTTAATAATACTATAGAAGTTATCGAAGCACAAACATACATGACATCAAAGCTACCTTACGATATAATTTCTCAAATATAAAGTGACACCATTTACTCATTCGTTATTTAAATAATACAATATAATGATTTATAATATTCAAATTTACCGTTATGACCTGCTTATTTTTATCTACGTTTTCATAAAAGTTGATTTTCTATGTTTTTTTACCATGAGAAACCAAACTGATACCGTTCGGTGTCGTGACAAATCTAACAGATTCCGGCTTATCAGTGCCCGTATCATCCAAACCAATACCGATATTCATTTTTGTGTTTTTCGATCAATGTAAAACACGTGTCAATATACTATTAGACATATCTTTTTTGGTTACCATACATAATACTTGTATCATATTGGTACTAGGGCTGACAATTTTACACAAATACACGAATACACGACACGAACCTACACGAAGTTAACAGGTATCGTGTATGGCTTTAACAGGTATCGTGTACCAAACAGGTAGACACGAGATTACCTGTTATTTATCATGCATAAACAGGTTAAATACTTGTTTACATGTTAATACCGGTTAGTACACGATAATAAATTAAATTAAATAAAAATCATCAGCCATGTGCGTGTGGGTTCCTTAATTCCTTTCTGTTTCAATTACTCATTCAATTCAAAAAAATGAAACCCTAAACTCCCTCTGTAACTCTCAGATAGCATGTCGTGTTCGTGTTTTTGTTCGTGTTAACAGGTATTAACAGGTAATTTTCATGTATAATAGTCGAATAGTCGTGTTAACATGTATTAACGGGTAATTTTCGTGTATATCTTGTCGTGTTCGTGTTTGAAAAAAAGGACATGATAAGTTATCGTGTCGTGTTTGTGTATGTGATTTCGTGTACCGTGTCTTATCGTGTACGGGTATACAAGATATGTCAGCCCTAATTGGTACTGTAATAAATTGATACCGACCGAATACCCGTAATAACACACAAGGAATCCCATCAGTTACATTTGTTCATGATCTAATTACTATTAATGGCAGTTAAGACTCATCTTTATTTTTTATTATGATATATTATTTAATTAATTGATTAACATCTTAAACTTAAGAGTAAATTGTCATTTTAGTTCCTAAGGTTTGACAAAAATGTCACTTTAGTACAAATAGTTTTTTTGTCTACCATAGAAGGCTGTGGTGGGAGGTGGTCAATGAAAATGGTAAAAAATGACAAAAGTTGGGAACTCAAATAGCAGAAAAAAACTATTTAGACTAAAATAACAGAAAAATCTATTTGGATTAAGGTGATAATTTTGGTTAAAACTAAGACTATCCGCATCAGTGAAAGGCTATCCTTTCTACAAACAGCCTAATCAGCATGCCACATCAGCTTTTCACTTATTCTTCTCACAAACACTTTTTACCCACAACAATAACATATATATCCTTTCCACAAACAACTAAATAAAAAAAAGAAAGGACCCACCATTCCCCCATTCTTCACCATTCTTAAGAATGAACACCCTCCATGTCATCCTCTACAACACCCACTAATCCATCTCTCTCACAAATGCCCTCCACATAGGCCAAGAATCACCTACAAACATCCTTGATGTGGATAGTCTAAGAGAATAAAACGACAATTTACTCTTAATCTCAATAATCTCAAGTCTCAACATCAGATTGATCTTAACCGTTATCCCAAACCAACGGTCCAGATTCACACACACCAGAAAACCAAACACACATAACACAAACCACAATAAAACCACCACCGTTTCATCACAGCAGCACCTCATGATCATCATCATCCAAACCCTAATTTCACCACAAACCATCTTCACAATAACCTCCAAAATCACCAAACTCTCACCAAAATTCACCACCAATTTGCACAATCCACCTATCACAGTACTCACCCGCACTCAACTTGCACAGCTAGAAGCAATCATCGATCTTATTTACCCCAAATTACCGTTTTTAGGGTTAACCGAACCCTAATTCAAGTTTTTCCGATCAAAGTCGCCAGACGAAACGTCATCGTTTTGTGTTAATCTTATCCGCAAATCGGTACCCTAGCGTTTGTTGTTCGATTTTGATTATATCGATACTTATAGCCAGACGAAACGTCGTCGTTTTGTGTTACTAGAAGTAGGTAAATTGCTGAATCTGTAGACTTTCAGGTTCAGTTTTGTGTATGTATAACAGTATAAGTATACATACATAAATCGTTGAAAGTATACTTTCAGGTTCAATTTTGTTACTGTCTGGTCAAAATCGCCCGACGAAACGTCGTCGTTTTGTGTTAATCTTCTCCACAAATTGGTACCCTAGGGTTTGTTGTTCGATTTCGATTATATCGATATTCAGGTTCAGTTTTGTTGTATGTATAACAGTATAACTGTAAAAGTATACATACATACATACATTCATAAATCGGTAAACGTATACTCTCAGGTTCAGTTTTGTTAAATCGCCAGGCGAAACGTCGTCGTTTTGTGTTATTATCCACAGCTTGATACGTTAGAAGTTGTTGTTCAGTTTCAATTTTATCGATTCTCGAAGAGTTATTTGTCATTAGAAGTAGATCAATCGTTTAAAGTATACTTTCAGGTTCAGTTTTTTTTGTATGTACAACAGTATAACTGTATAAGTATACATACATACTGGGTTTTTTGAAAGTATACATACATACTGCATACATATCTTAGGGTTTTGTTATTGAACTAGAAACCTTAGGTTTTTTGAAAGGTTGAAATTTTGATTTCTGTTGAGTTTAGAACCAGAAGTATATTTGAGTTTTTTCGGGTAAGAAATGGCTGGAGGTGGAAGTAGGAAGGACGATTCGGTGGCGATTAGCAGTACGAATGTTTTTGCGGCTCTTGGGAGTTTGAAGAAGAAGAAGAAATCGGATAAGGGCGGTAGTTCGAGAAAGGGGCGAGATAAGGAGGGTGAAGGGGAGAAGGAGCAGGTTTTTTGGGCTCCGGCGCCGTTAACGGTGAAATCGTGGGCGGATGTGGATGATGAAGATGATGATGAGTACTTTGCGACTACGGCTCCGCCGCCTGTTTGGGGCGGTGGTGGTGATCAGGATGATAAGGTGAAAGGAAGTGAGAGTCCTGTTGAGGTGAGGAAACCGTAAACGTGTCATTATTTTCAGTATTACTGCATTTGCATATATACAGGTTTCTATATAGTTCATGTGTTACAGTTATAGGGGGGCTGTTTTCGGATTGATTGATTAAGCGTTGGGCCGGTTTTAAAAAGCGAGAGGCGCACAAAAGCGACGAGGTCTAAAATTGAGGCGCGAAGCGCAAAGCGCAAAAGCGGTGGGCTTTTCGTACCCGAAGCGCAAGGTGTTTATATAATTTTTTATATATATCCCATACACATCCCATAGGTTTTTAGCTTCCTTTAACCAAAATAGCTTCCTTTAACCAAAATATAGCTATAAATAAGGCTTTTATACCATTTTACTTACATGTACAAGTCAAAAAAACCAAGGTACAACATTTTTATGCAGGAAAAACGCCTCAGGTACATGAGGCGCGCGCCTCAGGCCTAAAAGCCCCATGACCTGCGCCTTAGTGCGCCTCGCGCCTAGGCGTGCCTCAGGCACGCTTTTTTAAACCAAGGCGTTGGCAGATAATTAACTTGTTACCGGTCGGGTAAATTTGTAAATTTGAATCCACCAAGAAAATTTAGTTTAAGAACGTAATCTCAAACGATTTATCAAGGCATTTTATTTCACTGTAAATTAAGCAAAGGCAGTTTTTGTTTACGCGCTCAGAAGTGTCTTTATTTAAAAAAATAAGCAGATAAGCTGTTTAAATAAACAGTCCGAACACCCCCTTTTATGATGATTCGCACTAATGTAGTTATGGGATTTCGATTTCATAACTACATTAGATGCTAGTAGTGGGTCATTACTACTGGATATTGTGTGATAACTATATATCTGATTGCAATTAAGGGCGTGTGTGGTATGGCCGAAACACAATAAATCATGCTTTGTGTGTGCGTGTTTATGTGTGAACTAAACGGTATTGGTTGACTTCAATGCAAAGTTACTAGTGGCGACTAATATCTAGTTCAGTCAAAATATTTTCAACTTACTTTATTTGATTATTTTTTAAGTTTAAAACAATTTTGCATGGTAGTATGTATCGTTTCAGACTTTCAGTTGATATTCGATGTATAAACTGATCTAGTATCTTGCATAAAACCAGTAGAATAAACAATTTTCAATTTCTTTTGTGCATCTAGTGGTTCTTTATGGACTACGTAGACTTATCATGTTGCATGATTTTAGTTTAATGGATGTTAGTTGTGATAGCATTTATTTTGTTATGATCCTTACAAGTATAGAAGTTTATTACATCTGGTGTTACTGTCATTTTTTTTTAAATATGTGATTTATGTACCGCATCTATGATACTAATTTTTTTTTTGTAAGATTGCATGTGGGTGAACATATTATAATTTAATATGAAAAACCAGCTTTTAAGTAGACTTTCGATCAATGTTTTTTAACTAGTTTTTGTGACAAATAATGTGTTGGTGCTTTATGAATTAAAAAAAATTGTTCATAAAAATATTGGATCATTATGTTCTATTTTAGTGTTTGTAATATATAGTATCATAGTTATGTATGTACAAGAGAGTTTAAAGGGTTGGTAGAAAAAAATGGACACGTGTGTCCAGTGTTGTAAGAATCGGTAGGCACTAGTCGGTCGGTGAGGTACAGACTAGTGATTAATCAGTATTAATATGGATTAATCGAATTGGGAGTTTTAGATGTAATTTTTGTTTTATATATACACACACATTTCTATATGTAATTTTTTGAGTAGACATGTTTTAACCCATCGTTGAAATTTGGCCGGAATCTGGCCAAAATTTGGCCGGAATAGGACCACCGTTGACCGCCTGGTGACTAACGGCCCATGGTGATTAATTGGCCATTCTTCGCCTCCGATTAGTGATTAATTGGCGACTAATCGGACCCTAGGCGGGAATTTTACAACCATGCATGTGTTGATAGTTTACTTCTTATGGTGTAGTTGTGTTTCTTGTAAATGTCATTTATTAATCTCTTTTTTTAAATTAAATGTTCTTTAGGAAAGTGAAAGTGAAGAAGATGACCTTGATGAAGTCGATGATGACAATGATGATGAAAAGGATCATGAACCAGAACCACCAGCAGAAAAGGAGCCCGCTGTTGAAAAGCCCTCTGAAGTTTTGCCGCCCAAAGAAGCCGACAGACAACTTTCGAAGAAGGAACTGAAGAAAAAGGAGCTTGCATAACTTGAAGCTGTTCTTGCTGAATTGGGTTTAAACGGCAATAATACCCAAGAAGACACGCATGGTAAGCTAGTGTCATTTTTTACAAAAATGCTCGTATAATATAATGCATGTGGAGCCTGGTTAAGTAAATTATTGCTTTCCTTTATTACACATTCCAACTATGAATATGCATGATGGAGAAAAGGCTTTTAAATCGTTTGAAAAGACGAACTATTTTCATCTAAAAGTTTTAATGGCGTTCCGTCATCTAGAGGTGCACAAATCTGTTAATTTTCTTAATTGGTTCGGTTATTCACTTTAACCGGTTTGGTTAATAACCTGTTATTTTTTGGTTTTTTCCTAATTAACCGGTACATCGGTTAATAATTACCGGTTACTATCTTAGAGATCTGTGACCGGTTACAAACCGTTGGTTTTTTAACTCCTAACCGCCGGTTATTAACCGGTTACGTTTTGTTAACCGGTTTTTTGCCCACCTTTTCCGTCTTCTGATATTTTCATTTAAAAACATGTTAATGCCTGTGGAATGTGGATGTTTTCATTTATAACAATTATGACCAAAAAAAATTTATTCATTCTTAAAAGACCGTTATAATATGTCATATGTTGACGCTACATCAAACGTATATACGTGTTTTCAAGGAAAAAAAAGTTAGGGCCGGTTATTAACCGGTTACGTTTTGTTAACCGGTTTTTTGCCCACCTTTTCCGTCTTCCGATATTTTCATTTAAAAACATGTTAATGCGTGTGGAATGTGGATGTTTTC
Organism: Helianthus tuberosus; assembly: GCA_030545235.1. NCBI lineage: Eukaryota > Viridiplantae > Streptophyta > Magnoliopsida > Asterales > Asteraceae > Helianthus > Helianthus tuberosus. Next base: position 20,456,868 of record CM060399.1, read on the forward strand.
GTTTATACCAATTATGACCAAAAAAATTTGTATTCATTCTTAAAAGACCGTTATAATCTGTCACATGTTGATGCTACATCAAACGCTACATCAAACGTATATACGTGTTTTCAAGAAAAAAAAGAAGTTAGGGCATTTGTCATTTAACGTGTTTTTGGCCTGAATCGGTGTAGATGGAATCAGATACATACATGAGTGGCATATAAAGTAGGATAATGAATGTGGAAATCACATAAGTGTGTATATGCTTTTACTAGTTTTTTTTGGTCATAACGACCATTTAAAGCTCTTAACCTATTTTGACATGGTGGTACTTCAACAAATGTAACTTTTAAGTTTTGAAAAGAGTTGAATGCCATTTTAGTCCTGTGGTTTGGGCCATTTGCCATTTTAGTCCAAAGGTTTGAAACATTGCCATTTTAGTCCAAATAGTTTTAAACGTTGCCATTTTAGTCCACGGGTTTAACTCCATCCCTTTATTTTGTTAACTAGAAGGGCATTCCAGTCATTTTAAATGTAATTCTGTTAACTAGAAGGGCAATTCGACCATATAAAATGATCAAAATACCCTTCTAGCAAACATAAAATATGGACGGAGTTAACTAGAAGGCAACGCTTGAAACTATTTGGACTAAAATGACAACGTTTCAAACCTTTGGACTAAACTGACAAAATGACCCAAACAACAGGGACTAAATGGCATTTAACTCTTTTGAAAATTTGAAGTGCGTTGTCATTGTCAGTCGGATTTTTGAGATTCTTTAACACTCTGTAATCTCTTTTTTTTTTTTTTTTTTTTTTTTTTTTTTTTTTTTTTTTTTTTTTTTTTTGCGTTTTCACGGTAACAAAGCCTGTTTGCTAGCAAAACGACACTTCTATTTTTTTCCACAAAGGTTGAATCAGAATAGAAAAATAAAGTTTTTAAAACCATTTTGGTTTCTATATATCTTCTTCTGCAGGTAGTGTTCTAGAGAAAGTTGAGAACCAAAACGGGGAGCAAGAGAAAAAAGACAAAAACATTACAGTCGGCGAGAGCAAAAGTGCAAAAAAGAAAAAGATAAATCTTCAAAGGAAACCAAAGAACAAGAACTCACAAATGAACCCGACCCCGTGAATTCTGAATCTACTGAATCCGAAAAGGCTGAAAATTTATCTGCAATCGATGTCAAAGAAAAAATGAAAAAGGTGGCTTCCATGAAAAAGAAAAAATACAGCAAGGAAATGGACGCCGCCGCCAAGGCTGCTGCTAGTGAGGCCGCGGCAAGAAATGCACGACTTGCTGCAGCTAAAAAGGAGAAGGCCACTATAACCAGCAGCCTGTACGCTAAGTTTTTTCTTTACAGTTTATGATATATATGTCTATGCTGTAGATTGCATGCTTGATAAAAAATCTATGGTCGTCTTCGGTGACATTTTGAGAAGTGTTCGCATAGCGAAATTTTACAGTTTTTTTTTTACTTCAAGTAGTTATCAAGTAGTTATCGGGTTTTTACTTTCTACATTATAGAATTTATAGTCCTCTTTGTCCTTTGGTAGAAAGTGAAAATGTCACAACCCCCGCCCCCTTATCTGTCCCGGGAACGGGCGGCCGCGAACTCAGTGGAGGCGGTATCAATATTTATTAATTTGGCAGCGGAAATTTCATCAGGACCGTAGTTAGAAAATATTTTATCAGAGTAAAACCACCATATTTGATATTAATAATCACATTGGGCAAAACCTAAATTTCTTGTAACAATACATTTATAGGGACAAACCATATTTTATTGAATTTAAAACATCGTTTATTAGGTAACTTTTATAGCCACTTATTTTCCAAGCCTTCAGTGCTCTCGAACTGGCTTTTTCTCAGTTGGCTTTCACATTGTGTTACCTGAAACATGTTTTAAAAATATTTTGTCAGCGGGAAATACTGGTGAGTGAATCCCATTTTAATCAAGAAACATTTTATCAATTAAAACAGTATTGAGAGCGATCACATTGTTTATTTCTACACAATTACTCATTCAGTACTGTCAATCCTTGACTTGTGGGCCGTATTACACATTGGCTACTCGTCGTCCAATGGTAACGTACTGTCATTCCGACTTACTACTCGCAAGTAATAAATTTTGTATACAAAACCCCAAATACCGGCAGTAATTGAAGAACTACAAAGACTCACTTACTGCTTAATCGCATTGTAAACAGTTTAAGGTTTTGTAAAACATTACAAAAATGTTAACAAAAAGAGGATAAACTCACATTGCTATCTTAGACTTCGCGTAAGGGTTTCCTGGGAATAATCTATAATTTATACAAATGTACATTGATTAGTATCATAACCCTTTGAAAATATTAATGATATCCTCCCCGAGACGGTATTCCAACAACTACGTCGGGCAGAACCACGACAGTTGTTACGGAACCCTAAATCAATCGGGCAGCGTATCTGCTTATGAAACCGGGGGTTATAATACTTACAATGGAGCAGAACCTCGCTAATTAGGGGGTATAATACCCGAGTATAATAACTCTACTATCAGAATTTGAGATTGAGAATCGAAGAATGAACGAATTCTAGTTGAACCCGATGGCTCCTTTATATAGTGCTGATACTGGACTCTCTCGCGGCCCGCGTAACATGAAAGCAGGGCTTACGCGGCCCGCGTTGACCTCCAGTCAACGTATAGCTATGCTGAGTCGATGTGTAGGTTTGACGGGTGTTGGGCCAGGTGGCGGCCCAGGGCTGCGCCACCTTTTTAGTCTCTCGCGGCCCGCGTTAATGTTAAAGGAACCTTACGCGGCCCGCTTTAACTTATAAATCAACGACATCAGGTATCCACCATGAAACCGCCCGCGTAAAGAGTTAGGGTGGGTCTACGCGGCCCGCCTCAGTTTAAAATTCAGATTTTTATTTATCTTTTAAATACTATATTGTATCTCGAGCTCAGTTTTCACATACGGGATGTATTTAAAAACATATAGGGGTATTTCTAAATATATTAGGGGTGTCAGAAAATTTTTGGGAGTGTTGGCAATATTTTGGGTATAGCTCATGGACTATTTAATAAAATATATAGTGCACTCACACTTAAGTATAGTAACCCAATTTCATTTTATCCCTACGTCACGAGACAGAACCCCAACGAATTTAGGCAGAGCCTTGACATACGTTACGGGGTCCTACATCACTTGAACAGGGTATCGGTGATCAAGGGTTAAAATACTTAAAACGGGGTAGGGCTTTATTATTATTAAAGGTGAAAATTACTAATAAAATTGAATATAGGTATAGAAAGAGAGAGGGGAATTTCGTGAGATAAAGATGTAGGAAATGAACAATGGAAGTCTTCTATTTATAGTTCAATTCTAGCTTGAGATTTACGCTGATAATGGCCACGTTTTCATTGGTACTTCCTTTGTAAGTAAAACGGAATATTATTATTTTATTTTAAATTTCTTTTATATGCACTTTAACGTGCACTATGTATTATTTTCCACATTTTGATTTAACTATTTTATATATATATATTATAATTAATTTAACTGCTTCACTCATTTGGTTCTTATAACTTCTAAAATATGACGTTTTATAAAATAATAAATATGCCATTAGAACGAGAATAATTTTATCTACATTTTGAACCAAGTTTCATTAAAAACAGAGTAGATTCAAATATAATGTATTTTTATAATTTTATTATTAAATGGTTCCTACGCTTGCCCAAAATATCTCATATTTCCATTGATCAACTTACCCATGATGCATTCTTTTAATAACATAAGTTTATATATATATATAAATAAAAATTTCGGGTTGTTACATTCTCCCCACCTTATTTTAAATCTCGTCCTCGAGATTCCCTGAAATATTTAGTTAGTTAGTTTCTAGGTATATTCTGGTCCTTGCTTGTAGTTTTACTTTACTTTGACCAGAACTATTCTCTAAGATTATTATATTTTCAAGAGTTTCTTAATGAATGTAAACTTACTATTAGCGTAAGTTTTAGATGTTTTATTTCTTAGCACAACTTTTAGTTTTAGGTTTCCTAATGCGTCAATAATCGCAAGGAGAATTCTTATACTTTTGATGGCGTCCCAACTTATAGAGTTCCTATCGTTTATCTTGTCGCACGAATTTCGAGACGGATGATCAAACGAAATAGTGTTTGATATCAGAATTTAGAGACGTATACGAGAGATTCCTAATAAATAAATCTAAAATTATCACTGACACACTTGTTTATGATTTATTCCGAATCGTCAATCAATATAGTCTTTGGATTTCCTCATAGACATACACGTCTATATAATATTTCATATACTGTAGTATGCACATTATCCATAATGCAAACAGACTCACAAGTCAGACATCAGGTCATGGTACTATCTAGGGAATTTCATTATTATAACACATACCCCATCTCGCCCGGGCAAACTGGAGAGTCTACTACACCATGCCCAGTTTTACCGGAGAGATAATTATCATAGTATTTCCCCTAAATAGACTTTTCTCAAATTAGGATTTTGAAAGTACATCGTTTATTAAGGTTTGCATCAAGAAACAAGGAAATCAGTATTCTCATGATGGATCATATTCTAGAACCGAGTAGTATCAATAAACAAGAAATAACAGTGGCCAGTTGTTATCGTTTATTTATCATACAGGCACTGTTCTAGTCATCATCCTTACGGGATACCAATAACCATCACACTTTATCTATGCAAGTAATTGGCTTATCACAAAGCTTTATACTAAGGCATTCTTCTTAGGTTCAAGTCTAAATACCGTCCTGGTTGTTACCAGTGAATATCAATATCCCAATTCTTTTATTTAAGCATAGATATTATTATGGTTGTGGTTTTCTTTTGGTTGGAGAATGGAGTTTCAAATATATCATTGTCTCCACTAATACTATAGCTAGGTTCAATGTAATAAGTATGCTTACAGCTAACTTTATTTATGCATCTATAATCTTAAATTCCGTTATAAGGAATATTTCATTGAGACAAATGGCATTTAAAAACATAGTAGGTTTCATTGTTTATTCTTATAATAACTTCATATTTTCATATGAATTACCAATGATATTTTCTCTTATGTTTATCTCACAGAAGATATTATATTGGGTATACCATCAAGAAATTCTATTGGGTATAGGCATATGTGTATAAAATTTCAAATCTCTAGTTAATATTAAACTTACGGAATATATACACACATATATAAAATAATAACTATACATTCGATGGTATCAATCATCAAGCTTATTTCCATGACTTTACTTTATCCTTTTACAAAAGTAGTATATTGAAATAAATTTCTGTCCAATATAATATTTTGGAATATAAATTTTTCTGGACTTATAAGAACAGTTTCATTTTTAACTAATGAAATACCAGACTCACTATTTATGTTACCTTAATAATTTCTCCTCAAGTAACCATCTATATATCTATTTTAATTATCACATTCCTACCTTTTCCTTTATAAGAATCAATTATAATATACATGTATTAGAATATGTATGTATATTCCATACAATAATAATTTATTTAAAGATATTACAATATTAAAATTGTAATCTGATTTTTAAATAAAGTTTTATAAAGGACAAACGTACTAAATACATATTTGATCCAAATATTTTTATGTGGGGCATCCATTTTAAATTCTAGTTTGAAAAATGAATGTTTAGAAACATTTTAACGTGCCAGGTAAAATAAATAAATAGGTACTAAATTATTAATTTAAGTAGGATAAGAAAAGCTGTTTTCACTGTTACCATATCCTTACTTCTAAAATTTAATTATCTAATCTTTTACCATAAGTAAATGTGCAAGGATAAAAAATATACAGTATATTATTTTCGTATAGTATAATGTACTTATACTTATGAGAAGATATGATTTGTATACATATTCTAGTAAAAAGATCTAATAGCCTTGTTACATTTTAATAAACCCGCGACGGACTTATAACATAAGTGCATATACTATTCTATATACTATTTTACACTTATTAGAATTTATTACACCATGATAATTTATTAAAATTTTAGATATAAAATATATCTTTACTTACTGTACTATCTTGTAGTAAAATATACTATTCATATATCATTGTAAAATGTTTTATCATTATACTAATAATATAAAAGATACGGAGGAACTCAAATATTATGAGTTATAAGATTATAAGTGTAATATAAAAAAAATATTTGACTCACTGTACGAGTCGAATATTTGAAAAACTTTATATTGGATTTTAAATATCAAATTATTTTTCCAACCGAAAACCGTGTAGAATAGATAAATATATGTACTAGTGGATTTCTATCTTTGGTCAAAGTTTAACACCTGAAAAATGAATATTTTCCTCAAGTATTTCTTTAAAGATACTCCAAAGATGTACTACAAAATAAATTTAAGTTTAAACTAATAAATTATTTTGAGAAAGAACATCTTAATAAAATAATTAATTTATGGTTTTAGGCAAACCAACAAACCATGTGCTAATATACAAACCAAAATCAAAAACTTCGCAACTACTTAGGGTAAGTTTAACATCCAATTTATCAACTCCACTCATTTACTAATATTGTATTATTTAATTATTATACATCAGCCAGCTGACTTGAATATTTTTCTTTAGGATACACAATCCTATAACTAATATGACTGGTTAATCTTATAATCTTATATTAGCTATTTCTAGCTAGAAAATCTGAAATTTCTTACACCAGTTTTCGTAGGAAATGCGTTACAAAACAGGCTTTCCCACACATTTGTGACAAATACATGATGTAGGAAAATGTCTCGTAGGAAACCTGTTTCCAACGCATTTCCTACGCAATTTCCTACCCATTTCCTACAAAATCGCCGTGTCACAAACTGCTACAGATCTCCTACAACAATTCATAGTTATTTTTAATATATTATTTATGATAAATATTAATTATTATATTTTCGGAATTTTTTTAGCTACACATTTCCGACAAAAAAAAAATTAAAAAATTTCATTCAGCATTATTCGTGACAAATTTCTGACAGAAAAATAAAAATAGTTGTTACAAATTTCCGACAAAAGCATTATTCGTGACAAATTTCCGACAGAAATATAAAAATAGTTGTTACAAATTTCCGACAAAAGCATTATTCGTGACAAATTTCCGACAGAAAATTTTTTTAGAAACTACAGGGACTACTTTTGTAAAAACTGAAACTTCAGGGACCAAAGTGTAAATATTTCAAAAATCTGTCAAAAAGGGGGTTCTTCCTTAAAGAACCGGCCCTTGGCAAGGATCGAACTCCTGACCTATCGTTTAGAACCGCAACGCCTTAACCAGTTTATCCTCCTACTAGGAGCTGTTAGAATATGAAACTTAATTCCTTTTATATACTAACTAGAATATAACTTTTTGTCGGAAATGTGTCACATGTTGTGACACAATTATGACGGAACGATTAAATCAACTAAAAAAATAAACTGTTGGTCGAAAATGTGTCACAAGTTGTGACACAATTCTGACGGAACGATTAAATCAGCTAAAAACTAAATATTTTGTCACAAATGTGTAGGAAATATAATAATTTTTAATTATTATACTAATTTTACTATTATATATAAATATAGAAGTGTATATCCTTGTATTTATTTTTAATAAAATTTAGTAATATGACTTAGTTGTCGGAAATGTGTCACAGGTTGTGACACAATTCTGACGGAACGATTAAATCAACTAAAAAATAAACTGTTTGTCGGAAATGTGTCACAAGTTGTGACACAATTCTGACGGAACGATTAAATCAGCTAAAAAATAAATATTTTGTCACAAATGTGTAGGAAATATAATAATTTTTAATTATTATACTAATTTTACTATTATATATAAATATAGAAGTGTATATCCTTGTATTTATTTTTAATAAAATTAAGTAATATGACTTAGTTGTCGGAAATGTGTCACAGGTTGTGACACAATTCTGACGGAACAATTAAATCAACTAAAAAATAAACTGTTTGTCGGAAATGTGTCACAAGTTGTGACACAATTCTGACGGAACGATTAAATCAGCTAAAAAATAAATATTTTGTCACAAATGTGTAGGAAATATAATAATTTTTAATTATTATACTAATTTTACTATTATATATAAATATAGAAGTGTATATCCTTGTATTTATTTTTAATAAAATTAAGTAATATGACTTAGTTGTCGGAAATGTGTCGCAACTTGTGACGCAGTTCCGACGGAATGTTTAATTAAACTAAAGAATAAATATTTTGTCACAAACTTGTAGGAAATGATTTAATAATCAACCTTTTGTAGATTATTTCTAACAGATTTGTGACGCAACTGTCAATTAATTAGGGTTTTTTTTATTTTCTGTCATTGTTGCGTCAAAAATTTGACATAGAATTTTGGAAAAAAAAATCGTAGGAAATTTGTCACAAATGTGTTTGAATCTGTGACAAAAATAATTGTGTAGGAAATTTCTGTAGGAAATTATGCACTTTTCTAGTAGTGTAGGCATAAAACCTATCTTGGACATATCTTAATATTAAAGATTTGTAGAAATGCTTTCAACGTTTAGTTAGGCCTTTCTACATAATCCAACCAATCCAAATTTCTTAAAAACTTTAAATGATTTTATTAAATCATGAATACCCATCATATTCATTTAATCATCTATTTTATTACTAAGTATTTCAATATAAACTTTTACAAGTAATCCCAACATCAATTATTTCATAAAATTATGAAAGTATGAAGTCTTATGGTCAACTAGTTATAAACCAGAAATGATAAAAATAGAGTGAGAAATTGGTACACCTGGGTTTCAAAACTTGCTTTGGCTAGATTCACTAAAGCAATCTTTGAAATTAATTCTTAAAATCCTTTCGGTTAATTTAATAGCTTCGGTTTTATTTATTTAAATATAAATTATTTTGAATTAAAACCACAAAGTTTTAAAGCTGTATACCATATATTTCAATATGTATTTTAAACCAAAGTAAATGATTGGTTTCAAAAAAGAATCATAAACATGACTGCTTTGTTAATAACTAACTTAGTTTGATGTATATTATGATATTATTTGAGTAGGTGATATTAATTATCACAGACAAGTTTCTAGTATAAGCATTTGGGCACAATCAAAAAATAGATTGATAAAAAACGGCGAACATGGCGACTTATATATATATATTTATTACAAACTACAACTGGAATATACTAATGATTATGCATCCATAACTTATTTTAGTCTCTCTAAGTTATAGAAGTATTATGCTCAACATACCTTTATGTAAGGTTTATTCTATCTCCTGCCTCTACTAAGTTGTTATCTAATAGGCAAAGTTCCTTTTAAAGTTTCTAGCTCATAGACGGCATGGGTACTGGTACTGGTTTGGCCGTTCAACTATTTAATATAAGTTAGCATTTACTGCTGTAGTGGCTAACATGTGGAGATTTACCCATTGTCCATCTAATTCATCTTTCCCTAGTAAGTTATTGCCTGTTTCCTAAGTTTGTGCATTTATTTCCTCATTAATTTTCGCTCCCTTTGGTTGTGACTTCTTTATTTTCTCTCGACTTTTGCTATTAATCCTACTTCTCTTCTTAGTGGTAAATGGTTTCTCAGACTGTGCTTTACGAATAAATATTCCTTCATTAGTATCTGCTGAGTATCCTGAGGGATTTGGTTGAAATGAGGTTCCCTTATCTTTTGGTGAACTATCTAGTTGACGATAGATGTCCGAAATTCTTTGCTTACCCATACTGTAGACTAACAAATAGTCAAATAATATAAAACACATAATCACATAAGTTATTTCCTAACACAAAATTAAAATTTAAGTGTCAGCAGAACACTTCTTTGGCTTGAACCAGTGGCTAGGCTCTGATACCACATTCTGTCACAACCCCCGCCCCCTTATCTGTCTCGGGAACGGGCGGCCGCGAACTCAGTGGAGGTGGTATCAATATTTATTAATTTGGCAGCGGAAATTTCATCAGGACCGTAGTTAGGAAATATTTTATCAGAGTAAAACCACCATATTTGATATTAATAATCACATTGGGCAAAACCCAAATTTCTTGTAACAATACATTTATAGGGACAAACCCTATTTTATTGAATTTAAAACATCGTTTATTAGGTAACTTTTATAGCCACTTATTTTCCAAGCCTTCAGTGCTCTCGAGCTGGCTTTTTCCCAGTTGGCTTTCACATTGTGTTACCTGAAACATGTTTTAAAAATATTTTGTCAGCGGGAAATACTGGTGAGTGAATCCCATTTTAATCAAGAAACATTTTATCAATTAAAACAGTATTGAGAGCGATCACATTGTTTATTTCTACACAATTACTCATTCAGTACTGTCAATCCTTGACTTGTGGGTCATATTACACATTGGCTACTCGTCGTCCAATGGTAACGTACTGTCATTCCGACTTACTACTCGCAAGTAATAAATTTTGTATACAAAACCCCAAATACCGGCAGTAATTGAAGAACTACAAAGACTCACTTACTGCTTAATCGCATTGTAAACAGTTTAAGGTTTTGTAAAACATTACAAAAATGTTAACAAAAAGAGGATAAACTCACATTGCTATCTTAGACTTCGCGTAAGGGTTTCCTGTGAATAATCTATAATTTATACAAATGTACATTGATTAGTATCATAACCCTTTGAAAATATTAATGATATCCTCCCCGAGACGGTATTCCAACAACTACGTCGGGCAGAACCACGACAGTTGTTACGGAACCCTAAATCAATCGGGCAGCGTATCTGCTTATGAAACCGGGGGTTATAATACTTACAATGGAGCAGAACCTCGCTAATTAGGGGGTATAATACCCGAGTATAATAACTCTACTATCAGAATTTGAGATTGAGAATCGAAGAATGAACGAATTCTAGTTGAACCCGATGGCTCCTTTATATAGTGCTGATACTGGACTCTCTCGCGGCCCGCGTAACATGAAAGCAGGGCTTACGCGGCCCGCGTTGACCTCCAGTCAACGTATAGCTATGCTGAGTCGATGTGTAGGTTTGACGGGTGTTGGGCCAGGTGGCGGCCCAGGGCTGCGCCACCTTTTTAGTCTCTCGCGGCCCGCGTTAATGTTAAAGGAACCTTACGCGGCCCGCTTTAACTTATAAATCAACGACATCAGGTATCCACCATGAAACCGCCCGCGTAAAGAGTTAGGGTGGGTCTACGCGGCCCGCCTCAGTTTAAAATTCAGATTTTTATTTATCTTTTAAATACTATATTGTATCTCGAGCTCAGTTTTCACATACGGGATGTATTTAAAAACATATAGGGGTATTTCTAAATATATTAGGGGTGTCAGAAATGTTTTGGGAGTGTTGGCAATATTTTGGGTATAGCTCATGGACTATTTAATAAAATATATAGTGCACTCACACTTAAGTATAGTAACCCAATTTCATTTTATCCCTACGTCACGAGACAGAACCCCAATGAATTTAGGCAGAGCCTTGACATACGTTACGGGGCCCTACGTCACTTGGACAGGGTATCAGTTATCAAAGGTTAAAATACTTAAAACGGGGTAGGGCTTTATTATTATTAAAGGTGAAAATTACTAATAAAATTGAATACAGGTATAGAAAGAGAGAGGGGAATTTCGTGAGATAAAGATGTAGGAAATGAACAATGGAAGTCTTCTATTTATAGTTCAATTCTAGCTTGAGATTTACGCTGATAATGGCCACGTTTTCGTTGGTACTTCCTTTGTAAGTAAAAAGGAATATTATCATTTTATTTTAAATTTCTTTTATATGCACTTTAACGTGCACTATGTATTATTTTCCACATTTTGATTTAACTATTTTATATATATATATATATATATATATATATATATATATATATATATATATATATATATATTATAATTAATTTAACTGCTTCACTCATTTGGCTCTTATAACTTCTAAAATATGACGTTTTATAAAATAATAAATATGCCATTAGAACGAGAATAATTTTATCTATATTTTGAACCAAGTTTCATTAAAAACAGAGTAGGTTCAAATATAATGTATTTTTATAATTTTATTATTAAATGGTTCCTACGCTTGCCCAAAATATCTCATATTTCCATTGATCAACTTACCCATGATGCATTCTTTTAATAACATAAGTTTATATATATATATAAATAAAAATTTCGGGTTGTTACTGAAAAAGACCCTTTCATGGATGAAACTGTTTTTGAATTCCAGTTCTTGTTTGTGTCTTTGGATGATGATTTGTTTCCTCTTTCTTTCTATTTATGTGAATTGGGAAGTTTGTAATTGGGATTTTGTATGTTGTTTTGCAAATATAGCATTCAATTTTGTATACAAATTAAAAATAGAAAAACAAAAAGTTGCAAGCAATCAAAATGTTTTTTTCTTAAAATGATAAAAGATATAACTATTAGATATCCAAGTATTAGGATTAGGATCAAATACAAAGGATCCTAATTGTAAGAAGTGTAAGAAGGATTTATAGAGTTCCAATAACTTAAAAAAACCCACTACACAAAAAAACCCCACTACAAAAAAAACCCTTAAACATCCACCACCACCAAAAACCCCCCACCCCCACCCCCCACACAAAAAAAATATATTTTTTTTTTGCCGAGGGGGTGGGGGTTTAGGTTTTTGGGTGGTGGTGGGGGTGGGTGTTTAGTTTTTTTTTAGATTTTTTTTTAGGTTTTTGGGGGGTGGGGGGGGGGGGGGTTAGGTTTTTTGGGTTTTTTTTTTTTTTTTGGTGAGGTATAGTTTTTTTTTTTTTTTTTGCCGGGGGTGGGGGGGGGGGGGGATTAGGTTTTTGGGTGGGGGTTAGGTTTTTGGGTGGCGGTGGGTATTTAGGTTTTTGGTGGTGATGTAGTGGGTTTAGTTTTAGGTTATTGGACACTTGTCACTTTATAAATCCTTCTTACACTTCTTACAATTAGAAGTCTTTGTAGAATAACTTGACCCCCAAGTATTAATCATAATGCCCCGCTTGCGGTGTGCACATATAATATATATATATATATGTGTGTGTAAGTGTTCGGGGGGCAAAAGTGATATGGTACTAACTTTAACGTTATTTTACTAATTTCGTGAAAATAACTATAAAAGCGGCGGACGGTTAATCATGTATCATGTGGTGACGTTGATAGTTGAAAGACACGGGGTACATGCACCAATCAGTCTCTTTCCCGATTGTTTGAGTGTTATGTTTCTTAGGTCCAAGGCTTGATATAAAACTACAATCGAGCCGGGGGTCTCACTGGAAGCAGCCTCTCTATTCCTATGGGGTAGAGGTAAGGCTGTTTACATCTACCCTCCTTAGACCCTACCTTAGCTTTGCTATTGGTAGGATTTACTGAGTATGATGATGATGTTGATATCCAAGTATTAATCATACAATGTTTTGAAACTAATGTGACGTTAAATCTTGATGGATGTAATGAACTTGTAGAACTTCACTTGCCTGTTAATTGTCCCAACCTCAAAACCATAGATCTTAGAACTCCACCAGGTTTTAGATTAAAGATAATCTGGGAACTTGTAATAGTGTTAAACATGCTCAAAAAAACACCCAAACACGCCTCGGAATTGCCCGGGGCGTTTTTTTTTTTGAAAAAAAATGGTGGGACGTCCTTTTTTAAACGCCTTCACTTGTTTCTTTGGTCAAAAGCATTTTTTTGACGGTTTTTTTTATTTTTTTATTTAATTCTATTAAAATATGTAATCATTACAAGATTTCAAGCTCCGCTACACCCCTTTAGCATAATGTCCCACAATGCTCACATGCTAAATGGACTAGCACATAACATAAAATGCCCGTGGGTCTTCCCCCTCCCACTGCACATGTCCTAATTGTTGAATATAATATTTCCACTTTTTACTTTTTTATACATATAAATACACACCTTTAACTGTTGGCACCCATAAAGTCAAAAAGAAAAACAATAAACATGTAAATGGTCATCACGCGGAATCAATCACTTTTTATGGAGGGTCATGTATGGTTTTTTTTTTATCCGTCTTTTATCTTTTCTGTAATGCAAATAAGAATACTTTGTCCCAACCCATCATAAATTATATTGATACAAAATTGTTGTCTTCTTAGTATTGATTATTAATCTCTAACAAGTTCATATAAATTTCCCTCAACCATTAAAGATTTCACTTTGTTTGATCCATCAAACACTTGCATAATGGCATCTACTTCAGCTTCATCCATACAAAAGAGCTTCAAGTATGACGTCTTTTTGAGTTTTAGGGGTGAAGACACCCGCAAGAACTTTGTTGATCATCTCTATCATGCTCTTCACCAAAAGGGCATTATAACTTATAAGGATGATGAAAAGATCGAGAAAGGGCAAAGAATCGGAGATCAGCTCATCGAGTCCATTGAAGACTCGAGATTTTACATCATTGTTTTCTCAAGGAACTATGCATCTTCATCATGGTGCTTAGACGAGCTCGTAAAGATTATGGAATGCCAAAAGATGACTGAGCATACTGCTTACCCCATCTTCTATGATGTGGAACCCACTGAAGTCCGCAAACAAAGTGGGTCAGTTGGGGAAGCCTTTGAACAGGTCACAAGGAAGAGGAAGAGGACGTTGGAAGATGTAAATCTGGTAACATCTTTATCACTTCATTTGTATTTGTTCACTGAAATAATTTGCTAATACTAAGAAAGTTTTGTTCTTTGGCAAATAGGAAAAGGAAAATGATGTTGGAAGATGGAAAAATGCTCTAAAAGAAGCAGCCGACCTCGCTGGGATGGAGTTGAAGAACACTTTCAACGGGTATTCTTCACTCTCGTTTCTTTCTAATTTGTTTTTAACTAGTGGATTACCCGCGCTACGCTGCGGGATTTCGTTCGATATCTATTCTGGTTCAATATAACAACCAACCGAAAGAAATAAAATCAAAAGAATATTGACACATCTTTTACATCGATCGAAAACCATAAAAATAAATTTAAATTGGACAGCGAGATGGGCTGATTTTAAATTAATTGTAAATGAAAACTTAAACGTTAGCTTAAATATAACTTCAATAAAAAAGGAACATAAAACTAAATCACTAAACATAAAGAAAAGTATAGAAATAGAAATAAGAAAGTCTAGAAAAAAAATCAAGGAAAACAAGTACATAAAAATAAGCATAGAATCGTGTTATATTTGACTTGAGATGTGCACTAAAATAAGCACGTAAGAAAATAGTTACAGCGAGTTGTGGTGATGTCAAAACGCAAAGTGACTCAAATTTATACCGTCTAATGAAAACGTATTATATTTTACTCTACTCGTTTCCAAACAAAATTTACGTCAAAATGTAGAGAAATTGAAAACTTAAATAAAAATAAGTGCAAAAGTGTATTATATTTGACCTGACTCATTTTCCAAAAAATTACGTTAAAATATAGACTAACTGAAAACGTATATAATTATACGGATGAGAACATATTATACTTGACCCAAGTCATTTCCGCGAAAATTTACTTCTAAACGTAAAATAATGCAAATTAATTTTAATTTATACCAACACGTAAATAAAAATAAACACGTAAAACTTGATTACAAAGTTTTTATAAAGTTAAAGGGTTGTAAGTGTTAATGCTGAAAGTTAAGAGGTAAAAAAAATACAAAACTATAAATAAAAAGTAAAAGATAAAAGAAATCACAAAAGTATAAAAAATTCAAAACTAAAAAAAAAAACTCAAAAACATAAAAGGGAAGGCAAATAAAAAAGAGTTGAAGTAGGGAAAAAAATAAAAGCAATCAATAGCCACATGCCATGCAGGTGACAACCACTATTCATGAAATAAAAATCAAAACTATAAAAATAAAAGAAGGAAAAGACCAAAGCGCAAAATAGTCTAAAAGCAAAAAAAAATAATAATAATTATAAAACACTGTTCATCCGTATTGCAAAATGTTTTAGGGTTAATAGGGACATCCATGTCATCTAAGGTTTCGTGTGGGATTATAAGTAATTTAGTTGAATCTTTTTTAACACACAGGCATGAAGCAAAATTTATCCAACAAATCGTTCAAGACGTTTCACTAAAGCTGCATTTCATCAACTTGAGCATCGATAGGAAGTTAGTAGGCATGGAGACTCGGGTAAGGGACATAATTTCATCTTTGGAACTTGATTTAGATGATGTTCGGATGATAGGGATCAAGGGGATTGGAGGTGGTGGGAAGACGACTTTGGCGAGAGCTATTTTTGATCATATATCCATCTGGTTTGAAGGTAAGAGCTTTGTTGAAAATGTTAGAGAAGTTTCAAAAGGCTCTTTGTCTGGGTTGAAGGATTTGCAAAAGCAGATCCTTTCATCCGTGTTAAATGATCAAACCATTGTTGTAGCTGGTGTGTCTGATGGAAAAAGTATGATGAAAAGGATGATGCCTAATAGAAAGGTTCTTGTAGTTCTAGATGATGTGGATGATATAGACCAGCTTGAAGCATTAGCAGGTGAGCCTACGTGGTTTAAGTCGGGAAGTAGAATCATCATCACCACAAGAGATGAGCAAGTGCTAGTAGCACAACGAGTGAATGTTATTCATGATGTCACTCTGTTATCGGATGAGGAAGCAATTTGCCTCTTTAGTAGGTATGCATTTGGGAGGGAGATTCCAGATCAAGGGTATGAAGAGCTATTAGGAAAAGTTGTACGTTATGCTGCCGGTCTTCCCTTAACAATCAAAGTTTTGGGTTCACATCTTTGTGGTAGAACTGAGCATGAATGGGTAGACACCATAGAAAGACTAAAAACCATTCCCTTGGAGAAAACTTTGAAAAGATTGGAACTAAGCTATTATGGCCTGGAGAATGATGAGAAAGAAATATTCTTAGATGTTGTATGCATACTGAAAGGTGAAATGAAAGATGACTCAATAAGAAGACTTGAAAGTTGTGGGTTTAATGCTCATATTGGTTTAAGAGTTCTTGAGCAGAAATCTTTGATAACTATTTCTGATAATGACGGTTTGCGTTTCCATGACCATATAGAAGAAATGGGCTGGAATATTGTTCGCGGTTTGCACCCTCTTGAGCCTAGCAAGCATAGCCGATTATGGATTAAAGAGGAAATAGAAGATATATTGGTTAATGAATTGGTAAGTTCAAGTTTATATGAATGGTGGAAAACAACATTTTTATCTGTTTTGACCAAAATTTCATATATGCTTTTTTTACAGGGTACCGAAGTAACAAGAAGTATTAAACTAAAATACACAAGTCTCCATCCAACAACTATTATGAGAGGTCTTAGGAAAATGAGGGAACTTAGATTTCTTTCCGTGCTTAGAGGACATAAAGTATGGGCTGTTGATGAAGTTAGCCGATACTTACCAGATGCTTTACAATCTCTAGATTGGACTGGATACCCTTTTCGGTCTTTACCTCAAACGTTTCAAGCAAATAAGCTCGTTAACCTTGAAATGGTTTGGAGCAGGATATCTGAACTTTGGGAAGGAGGAGAAAAAAAGGTAGAATAGTGGTTGATCTGTTGTTTTGCATCATGCATTATAATATTATATTTTATTTTGTCATTACACTAATATTTTTTTCTTTTCTGATGATAGGTTCTAAACAAGATAAGATTCATTGACCTCAGATATTCAAAGTTAGAAACCTTTGACCTTAGTATGACTCCAAATCTCGAAAAGTTACATCTGGAAAGATGTCATGACTTTTTCAAACTACACATCCCAGTTGAATGTCCAAAGCTCAAATTCCTCAATCTTAGTAGTTCTAAGGTGAGTAACCTTAACCTTAGGATGACTCCACACCTTGAGGTATTATATATCAATGGATGTAAAGAATTAGTAGAACTCCACTTGCCAGTTGAATCTTTGAATCTCAAATCCATAGATCTCAGTGATTCCAAGGTGAGTAAACTTAACCTTGGGATGACTCCACATCTCGAGGAGTTAAATCTTAGAGGATGTAATGATTTTGTAGATCTCCACATGCCTGTTGAATGTCCAAATCTCAAATTTCTCAACCTTGAAGGTTCTAAGGTGACTGGCCTTAACCTTATGGCTCCAAATCTCGAGAAGTTAAATCTTGAACAATGTAATGAATTTGTAGAACTCCACTCGCATGTTGAATGTCGAAACATCAAATCCCTCAATCTTAGTGGTTCTAAGGTGCGTAACCTTAACCTCGGGATTACTCCAAATCTTGAAAGGTTAAATCTCAAAAGATGTTATGACTTTGTAGAACTCCACATGCCCGTTGAATGTCCAAAGCTCAAATTTCTCAACCTCAAATGTTCTAAGGTGAGTAAACTTAACCTTGGGATGACTCCACATCTCGAGGAGTTAAATCTTAGAGGATGTAATGATTTTGTAGATCTCCACATGCCTGTTGAATGTCCAAATCTCAAATTTCTCAACCTTGAAGGTTCTAAGGTGAGTGGCCTTAACCTTATGGCTCCAAATCTCGAGAAGTTAAATCTTGAACAATGTAATGAATTTGTAGAACTCCACTCTCCTGTTGAATGTCTAAACATCAAATCCCTCGATCTAAGTGGTTCTAAGGTGCGTAACCTTAACCTCGGGATTACTCCAAATCTTGAAAGCTTAAATCTCAAAGGATGTTATGACTTTGTGGAACTCCACATGCCCGTTGAATGTCCAGAGCTCCAATTCCTCTGCCTTGGTGGTTCTAAGGTGAGTAACCTCAATCTCGAGATGACTCCACATCTCAAGGAGTTAGATCTTGAAGGATGTTATTACCTTCAAGAAATTCACGCTCCCGTGGGTTGTCTAAAAAATCTTGTCTCCTTTAACGTCAACGGTTGCTCAAGGTTTACACATTTTGTTGTTAACAAATGGAATAAAGTACGTCGTCCTTACGATGTAGATGTGATCCTAATTGCGAAGTCCCTAGATATATGCCCACTGCATCCAGACAGTAATTTGCCTAAGTTTCAGTTTAATTGTATATATTGGGAACCTCTATCCTCATGGAGTGGAAATATTGAGAAGCTTATATCTTTTGGTCTATGTGCTTGCACAAACCTTGAGTTGTTTTCAACAAGCATTTGTGGTTTACAACATTTAAGAGAGCTCACTCTTAAAGGCAGTATTCCGGAGGTGCCCAATGATCTGTACCAGTTACAAAGTCTAGAGGAGCTATGTTTGTCGATGGAAGAGATTAAGCATCTTCCGGATAGCATTTGTATGTTGACACGTTTGAAATCACTCAACTTAAGTCGTTGTGGATCCTTACAAGATATCCCAGATAGTATCTGTAAGATGGAAAGTTTAAGTGATTTAAGTCTCCGATTTTGTTTACAAGTTGAAAAATTGCCCAAGGAATTTGGAGATATGAAACGCTTGAATAGGTTAGATATAGAAGGTGCGGGCATAATCCGTCTTCCTTACAGCATTTTTCGATTGAAAGGTCTGCGTATTACAGGGTCTAGGGGGCAGCTTGAGTCGTGTGGTTTTACTAATATAATCTCAGGATTCGTAGGCTGGTATGTACAGTTGTGAATAACAGGGACATTCTGTTAGTAAGTTGGGATTCAAGAAGAAGTATTCAAAGTGTCTTTGAATATTTATGTTTCTGATTTATAGAATGCAACAGGGACATTCTCTTTTTTGTTTAACATGTTGTTAACTGATTACCGAACAAAAAATGATTACTTGTGGTTAACTGACTGACTGAACCAATCGGTTGAACAACCCGCAGCGCATAACCCTTTTTGATCGTGGTTCTGTTGGAGGATAAAATCAACATTGCACACTAGTAAGTCCCATAGCATGTTAATTATTGGTTGATGCTGTTATATCTGAATAGGGTTGTTCATGAGCCGAGACGAATCAGTGCAAGCTCGGGTTCGGCTCGATTATAAGCCGAGCTGGCTCGGCTTGGATTTGAAACCGAGCTGAAAATCTAATCTTGGACTCGGCTTGGTTTTAAACCGAGCTGGCTCTGCCCGGCTTGGTTTGGCTAGATTTTATAAAGAAAAATTAATACATAACTCTTAAAATTCAGTAGTCTAAAATATTATTCAATAGCACAAATGAACATTTCCAAATAAGTTCAATTAATACATTACAAGCCAAAATAAAGTTTAACAACACAAATAAAGTTTAAATTTCAATGGAATACAATATTAGTTTATTAGCATGATAATTAATCTTCAAATATGTCATAGATATCAAATTACACTCCTAAATACATGTAAATAATAATCAGTTTTTTTGTAATATATTATAATGTTTATAATATTAAAATATATTACAAGTACAATAAGCCGAGCCGAGCGACCAACCGAGCTAATTCGGCTCGTTACGAGCCGAGCTAGGCTTACTTTCTAACCGAGCCGAGCTGGCTTGGCTCCTTTTAAAACAGAGCCATATCGAGCGAGCTTTATCCGAGCTAAATCCAATCGAGCTCTAAGCCGCGAGCTTTTTGAACTACCCTACATCCGAATATTACTTTATGAGATCAAAACAACATATAAGTGAGTGTGTCAAGCACCTTCTTTATGATAGGTTTATTGTATATACCAATTTAGTGGAGGTGGTAAATAGTTGCGGGTAAACTAACGAGCAAAATAGTTTCTTCCATGAATGTTAATATTCTTCCCCTTTTTAACTATTAATTATATCCTCCTCTAAAAATTCAGTTTAAAAGTTCTTGTCTGTTTAAAATTCTTAATTTTATTTTAAAAACCAGTTTATTTGAAAATCCTCTAAATTCATTTACGTAACTATATTTTTAAAATAAATATATATTAGAGTAAACTGTCAAAATGGTCGCTGAGATTTGATCACTTTTGCCACTTTAGTCCAAAACTCAAATCTTTTGAATCTAGTTTCAATTTTTTTTGTCATTTTCATCTAAAAGCAAAATCAGGTCATATTTTTCAGTTAACATGAGCCGGGGGTCTCTCTGGAAGCAGCCTCTCTATCCCTATGGATAGAGGCAAGGTCTGTCTACATCCCACCCTCCCCAGACCCTATAAATAGCTCTGCTATTCGTGGGACTTACTGGGTATGGTTGTTGTTGTTGTTGTTGTTGTATTTTTCAGTTAACATCCAGTTTTTTTTTTTTTTCCTCCATTTTAATGAAGGGTAAAATGGTCTGATTTTTTAATTTATTATAATAAAACGTTAAAAGACCATTTCTTATGGGTATTCTATGTCCAAGTTAACCCAGAATCCGTCAGTTATATCCGTCTTAGTCAAGAAGTTTGATGATATCCAGGTAGTTGAAATTAAAACACTTTTTATTCATTTATAGGTACCATTATATTGGAATTTAGTTGACAACAACTTTGTTTTTTGTTATCAGCCTGTTGATGAGGAGCCTATTGATGTTGATTGTCATGTGGGTTACACAAATGCTTCGGATGTTGTTCCATTGAAGGTTAGTATTTTTTTTTGTTAGTTTTTCATACTTTACACAAGTTTTTAATCATACAAATGTTACAATTATGGTTTTCATTTGTAGGATTCGTTTTCCTGTACCGGTGATGAAAAAACTCCAATTTCTTCTTTTAATAAAAGCATGTTTTTAACCTCGTCCGCTGATGCGAATACTTCTTCTACTGTACTTATGGAAAAGGAATTGAAGCGTAACTTGGATAGCCTTTATGATGTTGATGCGATATCTTCCCAGTCGTCTTCCAAGCCACGTAAAGTTGTAAATGAGAACAAAGACGGTGTTGGTGTGAGCGTTGGTTTGTTGGTCCTAAAGGTTGAGGAGTAGTTTTATATGACAACTCTTGATTGAAACAAACTTTTGTTATTCAATTTTTTTTTGTTTTCGCTATTGCTTACCGTATTTCATTCGGTTTATTAAAGACATTTTTGATAGTTATGATATTTCATTTGGTTTGCTAAAGGCATTTTGAAACTTTCTTATCAGATGTGATTGAATAAAAGTTTAGTCGTGTTTGGATATTGATATTAATGATAGATGTTCTATGTGTTTGCTAGAATTACATTGTATTAGCCAAGTATCGATAAATACATATTTTTTTGAAGGAGATGTCAAAACACCAAACTGTTGAAATTTTCTTGAATTTGATCGAATATAGGGTATGGTATTCTATCATCTTTGTTACTTTTGACTTTGTTTGGCATGATAAAGAAAAAAACATACTTATAGTTGTTTTTTTTTATATCAAGTAAGTACATACTTATACCGAAATTTAATTTACCAAAAATGTATCTGGATATGTATTAACTTTATTCTATATATGTTACATTTAATTTGTATTCATATTATACGTTTTTTTAGTGGACATGTCATAGAAATGGAGTTATATGATATCAAAAACAGTGGCTTTGTTAAATACCGTTTTTATGATTGTATTCTTTTTGTAGGAAACATTTTAAGGTCAACAAAGTTTACTAATGTGGTATACGACACTAACATCCCAGAAGCACGTAATATTGATTTTAAGATTCGATCATGCATTCAATGTAAGTGTATGCTAAAATGATCCATAACGTATGTTATCAAATCTTTTGTCTTTGGTATGTTATTTCGTAATGAATATCTTTATTAACAATTCCATTATCGCAATTTGATTTGTTTATTATTATTTTATTTTCCTTATGAGAACAAGTATTTTATATTATTTAGGTGCTAACTATAAATATTCAATGTATAAATCCAACATTATTCTAGGCTTACTTTTTAACTGAGCCGAGCTGGCTTGGCTAGCTCCTTTTAAAACCGAGCCATGTCGAGCGAGTTTTATCCGAGCTAAATCCAAACGAGCTCCAAGCAGCAAGCTTCTTGAACTGCCCTACATCCGAATATTACTTTATGAGATCAAAACAACATATAAGTGAGTGTGTCAACCACCTTCTTTATGATAGATTTATTGTATATACCAATTTAGCAGAGGTGGTAAATGGTGGCAGGTAAACTAACTAACAAAATAGTTTCTTCCATGAATGTTGATATTCTTCCCCTTTTTAACTTTTTATACCCTCCTCTAAAAATTCAGTTTAAAAGTTCTCGTCTGTTTAAAATTCTTATTTTTATTTTAACAACCAGATTATTTGAAAATCCTCTAAATTCATTTACGTAACTAAATTTTTACAATAAATATATATTAGAGTAAACTGTCAAAATGGTCCCTGAGATTTGATCACTTTTGCCACTTTAGTCCAAAACTCAAACTTTTTGAATCTGGCTTCAATTTTTTTTTCCCATTTTCATCCAAAAGCAAAATAAGTTCATATTTTTCAGTTAACATCAAGTTTTTTTTGTTTTTTCCCCCATTTTAATGAAGGGTAAAATGGTCAGATTTTTTAATTTATTATAATAAAACATTAAAAGACTATTTTGCCCTTCCATAAAAAGGAGGAAAAAGATTAAAAAAAACTGGATGTTAACTGAAAAATCTGACTAGATTTTGATTTTGGTTGAAAATGACAACAAAATTTAAAACCACGGGGACTCAGATTTAAAAGGTTTGTGTTTTGGACTAAAGTGACAAAAAATTGACCAAATATCAGGGACCGTTTTGGCAGCTTACTCCATATATTAATACTCAATTTACTTATGTCTTATGATTTCATCATTGACAATTCTAAATAAAATAGATGCAAGTTGACGTAAATTTATTTTTAAATAAATGAAATTAGTTAATCCATCTCTTATATTTGACACGTCAAAAAACAATTAATTATTAATTTCATCTCATATTGATGTACGTGCCATAAATCTTGCTATGATATGATATTCATGGATGAAAGTGTAAGTTTGCCTCATATTCTTCGTAACCAAGTAGCTTACTACCTCATCAGAGTGCTTTACTTGATCTTTTTTCATAGGGTTTTTTTTTTTTTTTTTTTTTTTTTTTTGTCAGGGCACTAAGATGCAAGCCTTTGTTACGGCAAAGACATGTTTAGAGTATGAAGCTTTGTTGAAGGAAAACCAATGTTTGACAATTCGTAATCCATCATTGGGTGAGAATCGTCAGAAGGTGAAGTATGTTGAAAGTGTGTTGAAAATCAATCTGAACGGCACACACAATTGTCACCGCCTGCAATGAATCCAGTGGATCTGAATGGGGCTTCTCTTTTGCCCCTATTGAGTCTATACAGCAGGACCCTAATGACCACGGAAAGGCTTTCAAAAGTCCTATTGGTATTTTTTTGTATAAACAGAATTCTAATTCTATTTGTCTTTAAATTAACATATATGTATTCAATTTTTTGATTTAAATCTTTTTTCAGATGTCATTGTTTTTTTCATTAAGAGTTTCCCTTTTGAACCAAAAGAGGAAAGTATACATGGGAAGGATGAGAAGAAAATCACATTCGTGCTTGAGGATTTGTAGTAAATTAATAATCATCGTTTTTATTATATTTTTTTAATATACAACACTCTTAGTATAATATATAAATTAACTTTATTTTATTAACCAAAACAATTTGTTTTCATCAGACATGCCCAAATTTTTGTGACCCTGTGGGATGGTTATGCTGATCAAATATTAGAGTTTCAGAGGATCAATCAAGAAGAAAAAAAATGTGGTCGTTGCTGTTCAGTTTAGAAAATACAGGTTTTGGGGAGGTATATTATAGGTTTATCATCTTTAACTTTGTAGTTAGTTATTTATATTGTATTATAAAGTAACTATTCGTTTTAGCGTTACGTGATTTTCTTAATTCCACAGGATACCTGTATGTTTCCAATTTATACAATGTTACACGTGTATTCATCAACAGTGACATCCAAGAGATTATAAATTTTAAGAAAAGGTCTGTAATCATAACAACATAATTAGTTTTTTTTTTAATTTGTTTAGCTGTTAGATAAACTAATTCAATTATTATGCATTTCAGTTTCATTGCACAGTTATCTGCTGAAAGATCCTCTAGCTTATCTGGGCTAAGTTCGTCTGTTATAAAGTCTCATTCGGAAGAATATCTGACGGACTTTGAATTCAGTATTATTGGTGGTTTAAATGGAATATCCGAGGTATTGATAATATTATCGTTTGTTTTTTTAGAACATTATTAATTATAAATGATATTTTTTGTACGTAGACAAAGTCTGTTATCATTCTTGGTACGATAAAGAGTTTTGCTTCAAAGGAATCTTGATTATATAATGCTTGCAAAAATTGCAATCGTAAGGTTTCGACAAAGACCATTTTGAATGATAAACAAAATGGAAGTGAGGGATTCGATGAGGTTGTAGTTTTGGAGTGTAATGCTGATGCATGTAATACGAAAGTTGTTTCTTCATTTCCAAGGTTTTGATAACATATAACATAATTTACTTGCCTCATTTTTCATTCCGTTATTAAAACGTACTTTATCTTTTCCAAGATCAGGGTTCCTATCCATGTTCAGGACTGTACGGTTATCGTCACACTTACCCTGTTTGAGCGTGAGGTCGTTAAGTTGCTTAAGGTGTCTGCCAATCAGTTGCTGGACAAGAACATTGAGGTATTCTTCTGCGTTTGTAACTGTTTTTATTATTCATCATTAACTTATTATTTTATGGGTAAAGTTCTTGTACAAATAATCTTAACATACTAAACATATAAATTGAAGGAAAACTCAAAAAGACAAGGTGGCATTTTTGTAATTATCAATAACTATCAAAGTTACTCTACAAATATACCTAAAAAACCTAAAAAAAACCTAAGCCCCTCCCCCCCCCCCCCACCCCCACCCAAGCTAAAATGCTAAAAACTAAACCCCCAAAAAACCTAAAAAAAATAAAAAAAAAAAACACACACAAATTATTTTATTTTATTTTTTTAACATTTTTTATTTAAAAAATCGCTATTTTTTTTTTGCTAACAAAATTTAGCGATTTTTTAATAAAAAATGTTTAAAAAAAAGTTGTGTTTTTTAGGTATTTTTGGTTGAGTTCACATTTGTATAGTAACTTTGATAGTTGGTGGTAATTACAAAAATGCCACCTTGTCTTTTTGAGTTTTCCTTCAATTTGTATGTTTAGTATGTTAAGATTATTTGTATTTGATCTTTTGCCATTATTTTATTGTATACATTTTTAACAATATAAGTTTTTCCTTAACGCTTTCCAGATGAACTAAAAGCTTTACTGAACCAGAAGTTTGCTTTCAAAATTGCTATTGGTTCATTTAACATTAAAAACAAATCTTATGGGTATTCTGTGTGCAGGTTAACCGAGAATCCGTCAGTTATATCCGTCTTAGTCAAGAAGTTTGATGATATCCTGGTAGTTGAAATTAAAACACTTTTTATTCATTTATAGGTACCATTATATTGGAATTTAGTTGACAACTACTTTGTTTTTTGTTATCAGCCTGTTGATGAGGAACCTATTGATGTTGATTGTCATGTGGGTTACACAAATGGTTCGGATGTTGTTCCATTGAAGGTTAGTATTTTCTTTGTTAGTTTTTCGTACTTTACACAAGTTTTTAATCATATAAATGTTACAATTATGGTTTTCATTTGTAGGATTCGTTTTCCTGTACCGGTGATTAAGAAACTCCAATTTCTTCTTTTAATAAAAGCATGTTTTTAACCCCGTCCGCTGATGTGAATACTTCTTCTACTGTACTTATGAAAAAGGAATTGAAGCGTAACTTGGATAGCCTTTGTGATGTTGATGTGATATCTTCCCAGTCGTCTTCCAAGCCACGTAAAGTTGTAAATGAGAATGAAGACGGTGTTGGTGTGAGCGTTGGTCTGTTGGTCCCAAAGGTTGAGGAGTAGTTTGTTATGACAACTCTTGATTGAAACAAACTTTTGTTTTTCAAGTTTTTTGTTTTCGTTATTGCTTACCGTATTTCATTCGGTTTATTAAAGACATTTTTGATAGTTATGATATTTCATTTGGTTTGCTAAAGGCATTTTGAAACTTTCTTATCAGATGTGATTGGATAAAAGTTTAGTTATGTTTGGTTATTGATATTAATGATAGATGTTCTACGTGTTTGCTAGAATTACATTGTATTAGCCAAGTATCGATAAATACATATTTTTTTGAAGGAGATGTCAAAACACCACACTGTTGAAATTTTCTTGAATTTGATCGAATTAGTTATAACAACCGTCGCCGCGTTGCGGCGAACTTTTTTTGTTATTTAGTCTGTTTATATGTGTTTGAAATCACTACAAGCACGTTGCACACGGAATCGCTGACAAGAATAAAAAAAATGTATAAAAAAACACTAAAAAATAATCGAAAGAAAATCAACTAAAAAAGTTGTATGGTAATGATGTTGTTCGGTAGAAGCCCGTAGTCAGTAGGGCTGTAAACGAACCGAACGTTCAGCGAACAGTTCGTGAACCGTTCGGTGGGAAGTTCGTTTATGTTAGTTCGTTTAACAAACTAACGAACATGAACAAGAAATTTCGTTCGATTAGTTAAATGAACGAACATGAACACAGGTCTCGTTCGTTCGATTGTGTTCGTGAACGTTCGGTAAGGTGTTCGTGAACGTGTTCGTGAACATTTGATGATTTGCATTCATTTATGTTCGTATGTTTGTGTTTCAATTGAAGATCTTTGTATTTTCTTATATTTTATTTGTACTTTTTATATTATTAAACTTTTATTTGTTTTATTACCCTAAAATTAAACTAGGAAACTCACTTTCACCTTGTTTATGCATCATTTCCCTTTCATTTATCATTATTTACATCGGCGAATACGATCGACTCTGTTCCACAATAAGGGATTCAAGTTCGAGTGCTACTCTCTGGGCCATCTATGTTTATCCCTCGTCGCGTTCGCCAAATTTATTTGTGTTCGTGAACCGTTCGCGAACACGCTCATTTTCTTAATGAACGAACACGAACATAAAATCTCGTTCGGTAAGTGTTCATGAACCGTTCGTGAACACATTTATTTCCTTAACGAACGAACACGAACAAGGTCTCGTTCGTGTTCGTTCGGTTTGTTTACAGCCCTAGTAGTCAGAGATGAGCAAATAGTAATGGGTACCGGTACTGAATTTTCTGAACCGAAAGATCCTAAGTACCAGTTCAGTACTGACGTTTGGCGTTCCTAGTACCGGTTTTTACCTTCATATACCGATACCGTAACCAGTATTTTCGGTACCAATACCGATTCGGTATCAGTTGGCACCGAGCTCATCCCTACCCCTGAAACTAAAAAAAAGTTGTACGATACCGTTGGTGTTCGTAGGGTACCCGTGATCAGGGATGAGCAAATGGTACTGGGTAACAGTACCAAATTTCTCGAACTAAAAGATTATCAAACTCAATCCGGTACCAACTTTTGGCGTTTTATGTACCAGGCTGGTGCTGGTTTGTACCTTCATATACCGATAACGAACCGGTATTTTTGATAAAAGTACCAGTTAACACCAAGCTTATCAGACTTAAAAAGTAAAGGGGATAACAATTATTATAATACTAAGATAATAAAACTATTAAAAGAAACCGTATATAATATTTTATTATATTACAGTTGGCTATTGTTCATTTCATTCATAAATTAATATATAGGAGAATATGGGGTATGGTATTCTATCATCTTTGTTACTTTTGACTTTGTTTGGCATGATAAAGAAAAAACATACTTATAGTTGTTTTTTTATATCAACAAGTAAGTACATACTTATACCGAAATTTAATTTACCAAAAATGTATCTGGATATGTATTAATTTTATTCTATATATGTTACATTTAATTTGTATTCATATTATACGTTTTTTTTAGTAGACATGTCATAGAAATGGAGTTATATGATATCAAAAACAGTGGCTTTGTTAAATACCTTTTTTATGATTGTATTCTTTTTGTAGGAAACATTTTAAGGTCAACAAAGTTTACTAATGTGGTATACAACACTAACATCCCAGAAGCACGTAATATTGATTTTAAGATTCGATCATGCATTCAATGTAAGTGTATGCTAAAATGATCCATAACGTATGTTATTAAATCTTTTGTCTTTGGTATGTTATTTCGTAATGAATATCTTTATTAACAATTCCTTTATCGCAATTTGATTTGTTTATTATTATTCTATTTTCCTTATGAGAACAAGTATTTTATATTATTTAGGTGCTAACAATAAATATTCAATGTATAAATTCAACATTATTCTAATATTCTTATATTCTAATATTCAGTAAATATTTAGTATTGTTTGATTGATTTGTATTTGTTTATAGAAATATACATAAGTTGCCGTTATTTTCAAAAACTTTCCCAAAGCATCAAACATAGATTTAGAAAGTTGATATGTTTATAAATTTCATTTAAAATAGATTATTTAAAGGTTTGACTTTCCAATATGAAGAAATTAATCATTAATATCTTAATATCTATAATTAATGTTTAAATTACAAAAGTATCCTTACAAACAAAATGTACAATATATAAATCTCTTCATCCCATTTGTAGTTAAACCAATACATCCC
This sequence comes from Helianthus tuberosus, assembly GCA_030545235.1. Classification (NCBI taxonomy): domain Eukaryota; kingdom Viridiplantae; phylum Streptophyta; class Magnoliopsida; order Asterales; family Asteraceae; genus Helianthus; species Helianthus tuberosus. The sequence goes on from CM060399.1 coordinate 20,486,288, forward strand.
TTTCACTACAAAGGTATTGTGAGCCAGTTTTATAAATCGGTTAGTTACTTATTCCCATCACGTCTTCAGCGATGTATAAACGGTCAAAGCATGAATCTGATTCTTTGGAAAATCAATCAACCAAGAAAAACACTTTAGACGGTAAGTTTTTATTTATCTTTCACATATTTTATTATGTTTATATCCGATTATATTGTAATTCAGCTTCTGTATCACAATGACAGTCACTTCAAGTAAATCGAAGCAAATGAAGATGTTTTTCAAGATGATGTGGTAAATGTTCCGCCTAATGTCCCAGTTGTAGACGCCGAACCTGTCTTGGAACAACAGGTTTTAGATGTTCCACCTGTTCCACCGGTTGTTGGTCAACCTGATGAGTACGAACTTACATGGCATCTCACTTTTCGTTTTGTAAGTTTCTCATTATCTAATTTCCTTAATTTAATATTACGGAATGTTTTGAAGTTTTTATTCTTATTAATCATTTAATTGGCTTCTTTTATGGATTTGTAGTGCAGCGGTTCTCGAAGGCCTTTGCCATGAATGTGGATTTATCTGTCCTTGATGAGATGCCAATTCAAACTGAAGACGGCTTTTCAATGACTTTGGAGATGTGGGAAGAAACTCCACATGCAGGATTAGGTATGCGTTAAGAGGATGGCAAAACTTTATGCTGCAAGCTGGTTTGGAGGATGGGGGTCAGTTCGTGCTTCGTTCTGATAGGAATCTCAACAGGTTGCGCATTTCTAACCCCAACGTTTAGAGAATGTATGTTTGTCGATAATATATGTGGTAAACAATTATGCTGGTAGTAATCATGTTTAAAGTTTTTTGTCATCGTACAATGTTTGGACAAAATTGGCGATTATTATGCCTCTACCATGTATTTTGTGTGGTACCATTTTAGAACACTTATAAGTATATACCAATGGTTTATATGGTATGTTTAGAATGTTTTATGTGTTTAGTTGATGTTAAGCCACCCGCGAAACTCGCGGGTTCTTAGACTAGTTGTTTTTTAAAACACTTTCTCTAACTAGTATTTTATTAGGTTTCTATAAACATCTTTACAAATTAATGATGAAGATTTTTTAAAACAATAAAAAAAGTTTCAGAACTCTTATTTTTGAAAAACTATGGATTTTATGTTTTATCTTTAATTCGTACCTTAGTAGTCTTATCTTTTTAATTTATTAGTATTATAATTATTATACTAAAATAATTTTGTAATTGATTGATCCGTAAATGTTAAGCCCATGTGACGGGTAGTGATTGATTAAACATGCAAACCGGCAATGGAAGTGTGAGTGTCGAAAGTAAGGAACCCGGGAATGGGTAGGAGTGATATGTGTAATCCCAAGTCATATCTTTATAAGTAGTATGCACTTAGATCACTAATTGGTCAAATGCTTTAAAAGTGCAAACCGGGAATGCGAGCATGAGATAAGTAAGATAAAGAACTGTAACACCTCAAAAATTCGTGTTCAATGTAATAACGACACGTGTCATGTAAGACAAAACGTGTTGTAAACCCGGATTTAATAAAGATGTTTTGGTAGGATTTAAAGGTGGCGTCATGTTAATTTTTACCTCTGAACGACCTCGTTATAAATCCCAAGACCCAAATTATATTAAAAAAACATCTGGTATATGTTCAAGTCCAGGGAATTATAACATTGAATGATTGTTAATTGAAGTGGTGGTCTCCTACGAAGAAATTCCTACGGTAAACCTTGGTTTTCGGTACTTTAAAATGGATTCCAAGCAAACAATACAAAATGGTAGGGTATGTAACTGTTCAAGGCCATTTTGGGAGGTCCCTAACTGATAAAACAAGTCCCATATTCGATTGCACATCAGTTGCCCTTTCAAATGCTTGAAAGAACAATTTTTTTGGTCTGAGGACTAGCTTACGGACCTCAACATTGAGGACCTTACGGTCCGTAAGCTAGTGCCCAGCGACCAGAACCGGCTGTTGCCTGTTTTAAGCGCGATTTTCACCTTTTAAACGGTTTTCCTCATATTTCTTGGCCCCTAAACAACCCCTAAACATGTAGGACACATGTGGGAATGTTGTGGTCAGTACTAGACTAAGTTGTCAACAATTTGTGGTGTCTTGATCACTATATAAGGAGTCCTAAGTGCAACACTTGATCATTCATTCCTCAACATCTTCTGATCAATTGTGGAGCACAAGAGCATCCTCCAGACCTTCCTAATCATCCATTAGACCCTTGTAAGTTTACTAATCCTTCTTTAATTAAGTTTAGCTTAGTTATTTAGCTAAAAGTCAAACCATCGTAATTACGGTTTGACTTCGAGATTAATTAATAATGGCTCAGTCAAATCTCGAATTAAAAGTAGTTATAAGTTGGTAATTATGTGGGTAATGAAACCTTAAAAGAGTTTCCCCTGATTCCCACTCTAACCAGGTCAAAAGTCGGGTCAAACTTGCTAAGAAAAAGTCAACAGGATGTTTAATTTACAATTTATGCATGATTAGCAATGTAGAACACATATAACCTGTTTGATCATTAATATAACTTGGTAATTAGTGTAAGAACATGTCCAAACATGTTCAACCCGACTATAAAAATTGGCACCTAAAATATACAAGCGTGTAAATATAAAAATAGTGTGTGCATGCTTAAAAATAGAAGTTTATTTAAGAAAATAGTAATAACCTATCATGATAATATAATAATCATACGACTGAGGCTTAATGCAGAAAGGATAACAAGAAGATAAAAGTTCATTTAAAAGGTTCTGAAGCAGATGGATAACTCAATCCAGTTCCTAATCCTTTTTCGGATCCCCGACTATAAAAATTGGCACCTAAAATATACAAGCGTGTAAATATAAAAATATTAATAATCAGACGATAATAGTGATAACAATAAATCAATAAATAAAACAAAACCATTGTAGTAAAATGATGTATCTTTATTAGATTTAAAATATTAAGTTTTTAATTTTGTAAAATCATTGAGTTTAAATGGGTAAATGACAATTGCGTTTAGACGAGACAAACTAGAATTGTTAAGGTTATTGGGTTTTAAAACTTTGTTTAGTTGTGTTAGTTTTTCAACAAGGTTGATGGATTTTTTGTTTTAAACTAATCTTATATATAATATATAATATTAAACATAAATAAATCTTTCTAAACTATATAGATTTTTTGTTTTAAACTAATCTTATATATATATATATATATATATATATATATGGGGTAAAATCAAATAAAAAGTTTATTTTGTCTAAGTATGATGAGAAGGAATCTTAACCATTTATTTTTCAAATCAATGGTTAAGATGAAAGTGTAAGAGAAAGGATGAGTGCAAAGGTATATTGGGAAAATCCTATTTATGGACTTTCTCTCTCCACATCCAAGGCACATGCATATTTCACCCTCATTTTTTAAGCGCTCATAACTTTTAGGCTGAGCATAACTCATAGTCGTAGGCTTAATCCGGTACTTGTCGGTTTTGCCCTTACGGGCCATAAAATGAGTTTTTCATATCTAAACAACTCCAAACCTTTTGCTACTGATATTAAATGATAAATAAATTATTTTAAGCCTTCTGGAAATATAAAAATATCAGATTTAAGTATCAAACCCGGAAATGGCCTTTAATCGCCTTTTTAAGCGTTTTTAACGCATAGTATGTACTAAAACTATTTTAAACATACAAGGGTTGATACCTACTGATATTTGAGGCAAATTATAATGTTTTAACAGTAAGCAAAGGTTGATAAACTCAGACTTCAGTTTTGAGCTTTTCGGCTTATGTGAAATTACCAAAATACCCCTACGGGGCATAGTTTGGTTATAATTGATAAATTTCACTTATATACTTTAGCCTACTGATATAACTTAGCAAATTGAGTATATTTGCTGATTACATCAGGCCTGTAACACAAGTTGTCACTTAAACTCTTTTACAACCTTTAAAATGACCAAACTACCCCTACGGGGCATAGTTTGCGATTAAATTCATTTCGGGCATAATAAAAGACATCTTACTGATGTCACAACATATATGAAGCATATTAACTTAGGAAACCTGTAAATGGCTCTCATTACTACCCGTTACGCTTATTACGCGTTCGGTTCGGTTTATGTGACTAGTTTACATAAACTAGCCTAAACGGGTCAAACCTTATCGGTTTTATCTCAAAATCCAGAATGTGTATGAAATACCCATATTAAACAAGACTCTGAACTTGTCGGGTATAAATCACATTCTATCCGGTCTTCGCTTAAATAGTGCGTACGAACCGTATCTTTGAAACTAACCGGTCTAAGCTTAAGCTTAATTAAAGACCCGTTAGAATTCTAATAGGTTATTATAAACCTCCGTTCCAGATTAGGAGTACCAGTAAAAGCTACTTGCGTTTGCTTATTGTGATTTATACATTGCTCAGGTAAATACTTTTAACTTATTTTCCCTATTTGGGCTTGGGTTACGGTATATAAAATACCGCTTGGTCGGGCATCAAATCTTCCATCGCTTAGGTGGTTAATTGAATAATTTGATCGGCTCGTTTAAACAGTCTTGTTTACTTTAAAGCCTTTGGGGGGTTAATGACCATGTCCCGGATATCCCTGGCATCATTTTACGAAATGGCCACGACTTAAGCGCGGGGTGTAGGCGTACACCTGTCAGCGCACAAAAGAATAATGTGGTGTGTCTATTGATCTTTAACCCGGACAAGATCTGGGCTACTGAACGCATAAGTAACATGTAATTCGTTCGCAAGATTATATAGCTAAATAATTGCCCCAAGTTATACAAGATTAATTTTGCCTCTGTGCATTTTAATCAAATTATAAAAATGTTTATGCCATGTGCATCCAAACCAATTTTTAATCATTTTTCCAAAATGAGTCAGTTGATTGTATTTACCAGTGTAAACTGACGTATTTTCCTAAAAAGATTAAATGCAGGTACTAAGCGTAATTGGCTGGGATTTCTCCTTAGCATCATTAGAAGTCTCGCAAGCTTAAGATGCCTGAAGTCTGTTGAACTATTGTTTCATATTTTAATTCCGATCCATCTGTGGATAAACATCTGAATATTGTGACATTTGATATTACAATATTAAATTCGGTTGTATTATATCTTTTAAATTGCTTCCGCTGTGCATATTATATATTGTGTTGTTTGACTATTATGTTGCCAACCACGTCACGATACTCCCCACCGGGCCCACCGGTGACACGTGGAAATCAGGGTGTGACAGGTTGGTATCAGAGCCAACATTGAGTGAATTAAACACTAGCCTTTTGTGTTTAATCTCAATGACACAATTGCACATTTCTAAACTTTCGAGTCTAGACATATAACATAGGACAAATTCCACTTTGTTTGTGTTGTCCTTTATTTTGCATATATTTTGTTTTGTTATCTCATGATATATTGACAGGATAAACAAAATGCCGCCAAGATTCTTCAGGAGAAGAGGAAGAGGCAAGGGGCCAATCACCGCCACCAATGATAATGAAGCTGGACCTTCGAATGTGCGAGCTCCATCTACCATGGAGAGCGACGATCCCCGGCAGAACCGGAGAAACCTCTTTGAGCCGGCTAGACGGTCGGTTTCTCACAGCTTAACACCTCCTAACCCTTATGGGCCACAGCCGGAGTACGAGCCCAGCAACCCTCAACCCTCATACATACCGTTACAGCGATCCTTATCGCACAACTCTTTTGGTGACCCTACACCAGTTTTTAGGGGCCGGTTTAACCCGGCGAATTATATCCAAGAACCAGTGGGTTTCAACCCATTGGGACCAGACGACCATTTCTCAGGTGATCACGCAGATGATATGGACGAGGATACGGACCCCGTCGAGCCAGCCAGTGGTACACCAAACCACCCGATAGAGATCTCTGACGGATCTTCTTTCCACGGATCACCCTATGTTGGTCCAGATAGCTTTCAAGCTATGTTTACCAGGCACGAATGGTACTATACACCTCCTCGCCATTCACCGCCTCAGCAGCAGCCGCAACAGCAACAGGATCCCTCTGTGGATTCGAGGTTTATGGCAGTTACGCCACCACCTCCATCGCCACCAGTTCAACCGGCAGCTCCGCAACCGCCAAGGCGTAGGAGATCTGGAGCGCGTATGTCTGCGCGAGCGAGAGACTTTCATTTTAGTTCTCCGCGCCAATCGAGTGGCAGCCATTACCCGCCACATCAGGAGGACCCACAAATAGGTGGACCCTCACACCCAGTTGCACCGCAACCACCGCCTATGGGATTTGATAACCCAATTCCGGCATACACGGGTTCCATGGCATATAACCCGTTTGAACCACCAGCTCACAACAACTACGGTTACGCTGAAGCAGACCCTTACATGGTAGCGGCAAATTACAACGCCCTTAACCCCCAAGGACCGTATGGAGACCCATGGGGAGTAGGGTACCCAACTAATGGGTACCCGATACCTGCCAGACCGATTATACGGACGCAATCGCAGCCGCCACGATTTTCTCCCCCAGAACGGGAGGAAATTCTTCAGAGACTGGATCAGGTTGAGCGGGACTATCGCCGCGACCGCCAGGAGAGACAAAGCTTCTTCCAAGGATTGACAAGTTTGATCAAAGGGAAGAGCAAGAAGGACCGCCAAATCCTTCCAATTGTTGTTAAACCCCTGCGTGGGTATGCTTGTTTGTTTTGACCCCTGCGTGGGTCTATCTTTCTGTTAACCCCTACGAGGGTATGTTATTGTTTAAGTCCCTGCGTGGACTATTATGTCTTTCTGTAAGACCCCTGTGTGGGCATGTTTGTATAATTAAGCCCCTGCGTGGGTAAATCCTTGTTTAAACCTCTGCGTGGGTAAGATTGTTATTTGAAAAGACCCGTTTAGGGCAGCGTGTAATATTTTAATAAATTAATGGAATGTAAGTTTATAAATTTCATGTTTGCCTTATGTGCATAAATAATTTATATATGAAATAAATAAATAAAAAATCATTCCTTTTGATAAGAATCTGCCTAATTAAATATTAATAAGAATCTTATGAGTGAAACCTAGCCTGAGTGTCATTGTAAAGACCTGGCCAAGATGGTAAGACCTATTTAAAAGATTCATATCCCTGTTAACATCTGAAAACATGTTAACAATCCTGGCAGAAGTGATTCGTTGGAAATCACATATGTTATTAAAGGAATTCTTTAGAAGATTCCTAACCCAGTTTAATGATCTCTGAATCCTGGGTTTACCTCATCAATTAAGATGATCATATTTTAACCATACGTGGTAATATAGTGCCTACGGGCCTTGCTCATTTCTACATGAGCCAAAAGACAGTGGTAGCGATGACTCCCTGTCAGATAAAGGTAATGAACTAGGTTCAAACCTTCAAAGCTTTGATTCTCTGAAATCACAGTTAAAATTTATAAATGTCCTTGTGACTAGGCCTATTGTGCCAGTATACCTCAAATGCTTTGATTCTCTGAAATCCTAGCATATAATTTATAATTGTCCTTGTGACTAGGCCTATTGTGCCAGTATACCTCAAATGCTTTGATTCTCTGAAATCCTAGCATATAATTTATAAGTGTCCATGTGACTAGGCCTTTTATGCCACAAAGAAAACTGTTATTGTTTTATAATTAGGATAAATTATAATAGAAATCCTAAATAAATATGATTAATAAATTAACCAAATATGGTCTCTGTTTACCATGGTTAATGAATTTCCCTAAGGGGCAATTCCATAATAAACTCCCAAATAAACTATTGTCCTTGTTTTCTGTAACAGTTCAATTAAAATGGCTAACTCAGATGAGATAAATAGTCATCCAGTGGAGAACATTGATAACGCCCGGATTAATCTAACGGGTGCTCAATTGAAAGCGTTGGTTGACGACGCAGTTACTAAAGCCTTGGAGCGGCAGTACGATGATTATAGTGGGACTCGTAGTAGGACCCTATCAACGCCGCATGCAAAGCCACCGTCCAAGAAGGACGAACCGAAGAAAGATGACGACCGACAATCCTCAAATCATCACAGTGATCCGTCTCAACAGATCATACTGAATAAAGGACCCCGTGATAAGGGTTGCTCCTATAAATATTTTGTCTCATGTAAACCCCGGGATTTCACTGGGGAGAAAGGAGCTGTGGATTGTATGACGTGGTTGGACGAGATGGATACAGTTGTGGATATTAGCGGATGTGCTGAGAGAGATGTGGTCAAGTTTGTGTCGCAATCTTTTAAGGGCGAGGCTTTGGCCTGGTGGAGATCACTGATTCAAGCCACCGGGAAAATCCCCTTGTACAATATGTCGTGGGATCAATTTGTTGCCCTTATCAGGGAAAATTACTGCCCTCAGCATGAGGTGGAGAAGATAGAGACTGATTTTCTATCGTTGGTGATGACAAACCTCGATTGTTAAGCTTACCTCACGAGCTTCAACACGCTGTCCCGGTTGGTTCCATACTTGGTGACCCCGGAACCCAAACGAATCGCTCGTTTCATCGGTGGTTTAGCCCCGGAAATAAAGGCAAGCGTAAAGGCATCTCGACCGACTACTTTTAGATCGGTAACTGACATATCTCTGTCCCTCACTTTGGATGCGGTCAGGCAAAGATCGCTGAGGAACAAAGATGCCGAAAAGAGAAAGCGTGAAGACGATAACTCACGGAGGTCGAGCAAGAAGCACCGTGGAAACGGTGACAGCAAAAAGGGGTCTGAGTCAAGGAGAGATGGGCATCGTTCTGGTGAGAAGCCCAAGTGCAATATTTGCAAGAAATAACACTTTGGAAAGTGCAGACTCGGATCGAACTCGCATACTGAGTCAAGATCTTTTGCTTGTGGTTTGTGCAAGTCCAAGGAACACAAAACCTTGGATTGCAAGAAGCTGAAAGACGCAACGTGCTATCGTTGCAATGAAAAGGGCCACATTAAAACCAACTGCCCTAAATACGCCAAAAAGCCTGAAGAGGCCAAGAAGACTAATGCTAGAGTCTTCAGAATGGACGCAAAGGAAGCGGTACTGGACGACAACGTTATTACAGGTACCTTCCTTGTAAATGACGTCTATGCTAGAGTACTTTTTGATTCAAGCGCTGATAAGTCTTTCGTTGATAATAAGTTTTGTGAATTGTTGAAATTACCTGTCAAAACCTTAAGCGTAAATTATGAGGTGGAATTGGCAGACGGCACCATAGAAACCGTCTTCACTGTGTTAGATGGATGTGTTATATCCATTAAGAACCACTCTTTTCCTCTGTCCCTACTTCCCTTTAAGTTGGCTGGTTTTGACATAGTTCTGGGTATGGACTGGTTATCAAATAACCAGGCCCAAATTGTCTGTAACAAGAAGCAAGTGGTAATAAAGACTCCGTCTGGTGAATCACTTACCATTCGGGGAGATACCCAATATGGACTGCCTGAGCATGTGACTATGCTCAAGGCTTCCAAGTGTTTAAAGAAGGGTTGTGTCATCTACTTGGCACAAGTGATTATTGATGAGCCCAAACCGAAGATAGAAGACATTCCTGTCATTTCTGAATACCCAGAAGTTTTTCCGGAAGAACTACCTGGTTTGCCACCAGATAGGCAAGTGGAATTCAGAATTGATATCCTCCCCGGAGCACCACCAGTTTCTAGAGCACCTTATAGGTTGGCACCAACGGAGATGAAAGAATTGAGGACACAGCTAGACGAATTGCTAGCCAAGGGTTTCATTAAACCTAGTTCGTCTCCTTGGGGAGCGCCAGTCCTGTTTGTCAAGAAGAAGGACGGATCGATGCGTCTGTGCATCGATTATCGTGAACTTAATAAGGTCACGATAAAGAATAGGTATCCTTTACCTAGGATCGATGATTTGTTCGATCAATTGCAAGGAGCAAGTTATTTCTCGAAGATTGACTTGAGGTCAGGTTACCATCAACTGAAGGTTAGAGATGAAGACGTGCACAAAACAGCATTTAGGACTCGTTATGGTCATTACGAGTTCCTAGTGATGCCTTTCGGGCTCACTAATGCACCAGCCGCGTTCATGGATCTCATGAATCGCGTTTGCAAGCCGTACTTAGATAAATTCGTCATCGTTTTCATTGACGACATTCTTATCTATTCGAAGAACCAAGCTGACCACGAGAAGCATCTTCGTTGCATTCTGAAACTTCTACATCAGGAGAAGCTCTATGCCAAATTCTCCAAGTGTGAATTTTGGCTTCAAGAAGTCCAATTCCTTGGACATGTGGTGAGCGAGCGTGGTATCCAAGTGGATCCCGCTAAGGTCGAAGCAGTTATGAACTGGCAAGAACCAAAGACGCCCACAGAGATTCGTAGCTTCCTGGGATTGGCAGGATATTACCGGTGTTTCGTTGAAAATTTTTCAAGGATTACTGCACCCCTAACTTCCTTGACTAAGAAGAAAGTAAAATTCGTTTGGGGCCCTAAGCAGCAAGAATCCTTTGATATCCTCAAACAAAAGTTGAGCAACGCTCCTGTGTTGACATTGCCTGATGGAATAGAAGATTTTGTGGTTTACTGCGATGCATCTCACACTGGCATGGGGTGTGTGCTTATGCAGAAAGGCAAGGTTATTGCCTATGCTTCAAGACAGTTAAAGGTGCACGAAAAGAATTACACCACCCATGACTTAGAGTTGGGTGCCGTTGTATTCGCACTAAAACTGTGGAGGCATTACCTATATGGGATGAAGTGTGTGATCTATTCCGATCACAAGAGCCTCCAGCACCTGTTTAATCAGAAGGAATTAAACATGAGGCAACGCCGTTGGATGAAGACTTTGAATGATTACGATTGTGAAATCAAGTACCATCCCGGCAAGGCGAATGTAGTCGCCGATGCCTTGAGTCGAAAGGAAAGGGTGAAACCCATCCGAATCAATGCCAAGCGCATGGAGATAAAGAATAATTTGATTGAAAGGTTGTTAGCTGCACAGAAGGAAGCTGTGTTGGAAGCTAACTATCCTAATGAAAAGTTAGGAGTAACTGAGGAGCAGTTAACTCTTAGCAAGGACGGAATTCTAAGATTAAATGGACGAATATGGGTTCCAATTTTTGGAGGACTTCGTGATGTTATCCTCCAGGAAGCCCATAGTTCCAAATACTCCGTTCATCCTGGAGCTGATAAGATGTACCAGGATCTAAAGGAAAATTATTGGTGGATAGGCTTGAAGAAGTCTGTAGCCACCCATGTAGCTAAATGCTTGACATGCGCGCAAGTCAAAGCCGAGCATCAGAAACCGTCAGGTTTGCTACAACAGCCTGAACTTCCTACGTGGAAGTGGGAAATGGTAACTATGGATTTTATTACCAAGTTACCCAAGACAAGGAAAGGAAATGATACAATATGGGTTATAGTTGATAGACTGACTAAGTCAGCACATTTCTTACCCATCAAGGAGACTTATAGCTCCGACATGTTAGCCCAGTTATACGTTGATAAGATTGTAGCCTTACATGGCATACCTGTGTCTATTATCTCTGACCGAGATACTAGATACACGTCACATTTTTGGAAGAGTTTCCAACAATCTTTGGGCACACGTTTGAATTTTAGTACGGCTTATCATCCTCAGACTGACGGTCAGAGTGAGCGTACTATTCAAACGTTGGAAGACATGCTACGTGCATGTGCGATCGATTTGGGTGGTAGTTGGGATAAGCACCTACCCTTAGTCGAATTCTCCTACAACAATAGCTACCATACCAGCATTAAAGCTGCGCCTTTTGAGGCATTATACGGTAGAAAGTGTAGATCGCCCATTTGTTGGGCAGAAGTTGGAGATGTCCAATTGTCTGGACCAGAGATAGTCTTTGAAACGACGGACAAGATTGTCCAGATTCGTGACCGTCTCAAAGCTACCCGAGATAGGCAGAAGAGCTACGTAGATCCGAAGCGTAAAGCTTTTCACTTCGACGTAGGTGATAAAGTGTTGCTAAAAGTATCACCCTGGAAGGGGGTGATGCGATTTGGTAAGAAAGGCAAGCTAAGCCCAAGATACATAGCACCTTTCGAGGTTATCGAACGTGTCGGGTCAGTTGCCTATAAGTTAAACTTACCAGAAGAGCTCAGTGGAATTCACAATATGTTCCACATCTGCAATCTGAAGAAGTGTTTCGCTGACGAATCACTGGTTATACCGCATACAGATGTGCATATAGATGAGAGCTTGAAGTTTGTGGAAAAACCTTTGTCGATTGAGGATCGACAGGTGAAGAAGCTTCGAAGGAAGCATGTACCTATTGTAAAGGTCAAATGGGATGCCCGTAGAGGTCCCGAGTATACGTGGGAGGTAGAATCCACCATGAAGGAAAAGTACCCTCAATTGTTTCAGTAAATCTCGGGTCGAGATTTATTTTAAGGGGGTGAGGATGTAACACCTCGAAAATTCGTGTTCAATGTAATAACGACACGTGTCATGTAAGACAAAACGCGTTGTAAACCCGGATTTAATAAAGATGTTTTGGTAGGATTTAAAGGTGGCGTCATGTTAATTTTTACCTCTGAACGACCTCGTTATAAATCCCAAGACCCAAATTATATTAAAAAAACATCTGGTATATGTTCAAGTCCAGGGAATTATAACATTGAATGATTGTTAATTGAAGTGGTGGTCTCCTACGAAGAAATTCCTACGGTAAACCTTGGTTTTCGGTACTTTAAAATGGATTCCAAGCAAACAATACAAAATGGTAGGGTATGTAACTGTTCAAGGCCATTTTGGGAGGTCCCTAACTGATAAAACAAGTCCCATATTCGATTGCACATCAGTTGCCCTTTCAAATGCTTGAAAGAACAATTTTTTTGGTCTGAGGACTAGCTTACGGACCTCAACATTGAGGACCTTACGGTCCGTAAGCTAGTGCCTAGCGACCAGAACCGGCTGTTGCCTGTTTTAAGCGCGATTTTCACCTTTTAAACGGTTTTCCTCATATTTCTTGGCCCCTAAACAACCCCTAAACATGTAGGACACATGTGGGAATGTTGTGGTCAGTACTAGACTAAGTTGTCAACAATTTGTGGTGTCTTGATCACTATATAAGGAGTCCTAAGTGCAACACTTGATCATTCATTCCTCAACATCTTCTGATCAATTGTGGAGCACAAGAGCATCCTCCAGACCTTCCTAATCATCCATTAGACCCTTGTAAGTTTGCTAATCCTTCTTTAATTAAGTTTAGCTTAGTTATTTAGCTAAAAGTCAAACCATCGTAATTACGGTTTGACTTCGAGATTAATTAATAATGGCTCAGTCAAATCTCGAATTAAAAGTAGTTATAAGTTGGTAATTATGTGGGTAATGAAACCTTAAAAGAGTTTCCCCTGATTCCCACTCTAACCAGGTCAAAAGTCGGGTCAAACTTGCTAAGAAAAAGTCAACAGGATGTTTAATTTACAATTTATGCATGATTAGCAATGTAGAACACATATAACCTGTTTGATCATTAATATAACTTGGTAATTAGTGTAAGAACATGTCCAAACATGTTCAACCCGACAATTTCCTGTTTAGACCCGGTTCGGAACCGAAAGTCGCATAGTTTGACTTATACTTTGACTTTCAGTTCTGACCCGTTTTGGTATGGTTTAAAAATACCTAAGAGCTTCATTTGGACCAGGTTACATGCTAGTAAATCCCTCTGTGATTATACACCATGGTTCATTAGTTAACCGATTAATACGCATGATTCCGTTAATTGCCCTTATGTTGACCATTATGCCCTTATTACCTTAAAATGTGATTTTTGAAAATGTGAAAGAGTAGAAACCTTAATCACTGATATATAAACTTGTATGCAAAGTTTGACATCAGTTTGAGGTGTAAATTGAGAGTTATGCTCATTAGCGTAATTACGAAGCTTTATGTAATAAAACGGCGTAATTAGCGTATAGCCTAGTTAACCCTACTTTTTGATATCAAATCTTTTACCCACTGATGTAATATATTATTTTGGGATTTTTAAAGATTTTTATTAAATTTTAGGCTGAGCATAACTCATAGTCGTAGGCTTAATCCGGTACTTGTCGGTTTTGCCCTTACGGGCCATAAAATGAGTTTTTCATATCTAAACAACTCCAAACCTTTTGCTACTGATATTAAATGATAAATAAATTATTTTAAGCCTTCTGGAAATATAAAAATATCAGATTTAAGTATCAAACCCGGAAATGGCCTTTAATCGCCTTTTTAAGCGTTTTTAACGCATAGTATGTACTAAAACTATTTTAAACATACAAGGGTTGATACCTACTGATATTTGAGTCAAATTATAATGTTTTAACAGTAAGCAAAGTTTGATAAACTCAGACTTCAGTTTTGAGCTTTTCGGCTTATGTGAAATTACCAAAATACCCCTACGGGGCATAGTTTGGTTATAATTGATAAATTTCACTTATATACTTTAGCCTACTGATATAACTTAGAAAATTGAGTATATTTTCTGATTACATCAGGCCTGTAACACAGGTTGTCACTTAAACTCTTTTACAACCTTTAAAATGACCAAACTACCCCTACGGGGCATAATTTGCGATTAAATTCATTTCGGGCATAATAAAAGATATCTTACTGATGTCACAACATATATGAAACATATTAACTTAGGAAACCTGTAAATGGCTCTCATTACTACCCGTTACGCTTATTACGCGTTCGGTTCGGTTTATGTAACTAGTTTACATAAACTAGCCTAAACGGGTTAAACCTTATCGGTTTTATCTCAAAATCCAGAATGTGTATGAAATACCCATATTAAACAAGTCTCTGAAATTGTCGGGTCTAAATCACATTCTATCCGGTCTTCGCTTAAATAGTGCGTACGAACCGTATCTTTGAAACAAACCGGTCTAAGCTTAAGCTTAATTAAAGACCCGTTAGAATTCTAATAGGTTATTATAAACCTCCGTTCCAGATTAGGAGTACCAGTAAAAGCTACTTGCATTTGCTTATTGTGATTTATACATTGCTCAGGTAAATACTTTTAACTTATTTCTATACCCACAAATTTCTATAGAACCGGGGGGTGAAAACGTATATACCCACAAATTTCTATATAAAAACTACATATATAACACTACTGAGCAAAAAATTCGGGGGGGGGGGCGGGCGGGCGCCCCCTCCCCGCCCCTCTTATCCTTCGCCCCTGACCCGAACACATCCCGAATGATGTAATACATCGTTTATCATATTTGGATGTTCTGCTTCATCTCTAAGCTCGCCATATTACGCGTTTAATCTGAAAAATCATAAAAACCCATAGTTATCATACTCGCGACGCGTCATCACTTAAAACAACATAAAATACGTCATTTTGACACACTTAACGCTTGTGCTTTGCACTCTCCATCACTTTCCAAAGATGGATAAGTGATATCAAAGGTGTTTTTGAACGTACTCACTATGATCCAAATGATTTTGTTGCCTACGGGACCGGACAATTAAGAGCACAGGCTAAAGATTGGTAAAACAATCTAAGAAAGGAAATGGGAATGGAGGCTACCCGAAACATGACTTTGGAAGAGTTTAAGGCACGCTTCCTTAAACATCATAGTCCCAAGGCAGTAATAAATAGAATCAAAGAAGAATTTATACAACTAAGGCAAAAAGACGAAACTATTGATAAGATCACGTGGACGTTCCTTGACAAGTTGAAGTTCTGCGATGAGTTGGTGAAAATGGAGGAGCAAAAGATGTATTACTACTACAACATGCTGAGCGCAGAATATAGGGAATTCATGACTCCCTCGAAATATGAAAATCTCACGGAGATTATAAACGTCGCGCTAGAGCGCGAGATTGAATTAAGAAAGCAAGTAGAGAGAGGTGAAGAAGGGCGTTGGATTCCCAAGCCCCGCAAAGAAACAAAAGTTGAATGAATCCTCAAAGAAAGCTGTGACAACTGGCACCAAACCGGTAATTTCCGTACACTTTAATTATCATTTAATGACTACAATTATGTGCTTAAAACGTCAACATTGTCTGATTACATACTATACAAGTGAATTCATGCACGATTAATACTACAAAATATTGCTTTATGCATTAACGAGAGCGTTGCGTCAGAAATACTAGTAAACTCACCGGTAAAACACAATGTGTCAACAATTCTGCAGAAAGCTCTCAGACAATAAAATTGGAGCCTAGGTGTAGGTCCAATGACAAGAATACACTAAAACCCAAGAGTACATACAAGGGTTAACAAATAGACTTTCCGGAGACTAAAATACGCACTAAAAAGCACCCGAAACGCACTTTAAGTGCATAATTTTAGTAAATTCAGCTATGACCAGCTTTTAAACATATAAACATCATATAGAAATTACGTTTTATCATCCAGAATATTTCCCTAAGTTCCGGAAATTGAAAGGGTTACAAAAGGGTGCATAAAGGACACTTTGCGGAATAATTAAACACTTTAACGGAACGGTATCCAACCGAACAACCGGACATTACCCGGGACACTAAATTTTTTCCAAACACATTGTTTATTTATTTCTTGGCTAGTCGTGATCCCCGAACACCCTAACACCCACTACATATCAAATAAATACCCTATGTAAGTAACACTTGGAAACTAACTAACTATTACACTCTAGTTACAACCAACCCCCCCCCCCCTAACCGAATCGGTCACATGGACCATCACCACCATACCAAAATCTTGTGCAAGATTATATTCCCCTATTTTATTAGATAGTTTACTTGCTTTGGTGACCAAGATATATAGTAAGATCTATAAGTATGACACCAAAGATCACAACCATCATTCACAAGATTACCCACTCTCCTCACTCTATTCTTCCACTATCTCGGTCACTCTACCACCGCCAACATCACCACCATTCCACCACCATCTCTTCCATTTTTAAGCTTCATCTAAGTGCTTGAAGGTGAATCAAAGGTGCTTGAACTTGTGGAGCTTCAAAAGAGCCTTGTTTCTTGCATTTTCATCATCATTCCTTCATCATTTTTACTAGAAATTTCTACCCTAGCCTTGTGCTAGTAGTAAGTCTTGTTACACCTTGCTTCATCTTGTTTCTTAGTTAAAATATGTAGTATGATGATAATGTTTAAATCACAAGAACAAGAACACTAAGATGATGAATATGAAACTTGAACATAAAAGATTATATGAAGATGAAATCTTGTTGGTTGAGGGTTGGGTTAAATCATGCTTGATATTTGATCATTGGTTTCTTGATAAACCCGTTGTTCGGACATTGGTTGATACGATTTAGTAGCATTTAAACTATAAAGAAACATGCTGAATTACATTTTCAGCCAACTTCAAACGGCTGTAAACAGACCATAACAAATCGAAAAACAGAATTTCTGAAGCCTAAATTATGTATTTTCGAAAAACTGATCAAATGGCACTGGAATCGTAATTTTTCGAAGTCGTTTACTATTTTTAAAGACCTGTTTTGTTACAGCAGCTAATGCTGAGTTTTTACAGCAGTAAATGGGTGATATGTTTTTAGTCATAACTTGAAACCCATGTTGAATCAGCTCATGAAAATTGTACTGTAGATGACCACTGTTGTCGTAGTAAATCTCCCACTGGAATTTCGTCAATCGGACTCACGATAAATTTTAGATGAATTAATTCATAAACTGTGATCAGAAAGCGACAAATCATATTGCAGTCCGGGAAATAAATTTTTATAAAATATTGGTAATGAACTGGACCACGATATTTTTACACAATAATATTTCATTCGTTTAAGACATTCTGTAAAAATTTGGGAATTTTTGTTATAAGTTAACCATTTTATTAAAATGTCTGAAAACAGTCCAGTTTTATATATTAAAACTGAAACGACAAAAGTAGTATCTTGCATGTCAGAATGTCGGGTTGATTACTTGAGAACGATCTAATGTGTTATATGTTAAAGAAAATGATATGTTATTTAGCATGGACACCTCTATTTACAAAGTAGACTATGGCGAAATTTTCTGAAAATCCTAACACTTAGTAAATAATTTCTAGACAAATGTTTGCTAGTGTGTTCTAAACTATGCTTTTCGAATATAAACATCGCCATAATTTTTGTAACAAAAATACACATACAACATACAAGATACATAACTCGGGTGCAAAGTGCAAAAATACAAGAAACTTATATTTATTTTTAAGAAAATAATATAAGTAAGACACTTAGTTAAAAATATAAATTATTTTTACCACGAGAAAACATATATAAAAGACAGTGACTTGTACTTGTGCGATACAAGTCTAGTGACTAACGATAATAAAACACATTTAGGTCACGACGCTAATTAAGCAAATCCGGTGAAGTTTACGACGCAAGGAACGCAAAGTTGTGAGTTTATGCTCCCCCTTTTCTCTTAACTGTTTTCAGTTTTATAACTTCGGGGGTGAAATACATGTTACTGAATGTTTACAAGAAAGTTTGTGTCCCCACTTTTGAATCTTTTACATACTTTTTTTGAACTTGGGGCGAACACATGAAAATTGATACTTGATATAATAAACGAGAATTGATACTTGATATAATAAACGAGAATTGATACTTGGTATCATAAACGAGAAATAGTGTCATGAATAGGGTACCATAAGCACCATTAATCGTGTACATACTTAGACCGCAGAACAAAAGGTTAGATCTAACGGGTACTCGGGCAGCCCCACTCTTGGTGACCACTAGTACCGAGTAGTGTTTTTGTGTCTCCGTCGTGAATCGACAACTAGAAAAATGCCTATGGTTTGGTGACTTCCTATGTCGTGTCACATGTTAATGGCCTTGCAACCCATTAACTAAACAAGAATACTTTATTTGTACGAAGTTCGTACACAATAATACTTTATTTGGGTTATACTACAAGAATACTTTATTTACACAAGAATACTTTATTTGTACGAGATTCGTACACAAGAATACTTTATTTGGGTTATACCACAAGAATACTTTATTTTCACAAGATACTTGTCATGTTTTCATACAAAGTATACAAACGTGTTCAACACAAAACTGCATGAATTCACACCAACATTATGTTGACGTTTTTCCAAAACTCACATGTATTTCAGGTAACTAGTGGATGTGCGCGCGGTTTTACTCATGCTCTTGGATGTCGCACTTGTTTATCTTTGAATAAAGTTGTAAACTTATCAGACAAAATGCTGTCTTATGATGTAAACATTTAAACCATGTTTTCGGTTATGTAATGTTTGACATTTTGAAGATATTTTATGAGCATGTAGTATGTTTACCTTTTGTATGCAATGAGAACCTTTCATGATCACACCTCGTGCTTCCGCCCCAGAAAGGGGTGCGACAGATTAGTATCAGAGCAGCGATTGTAGTGAACCAGGATTCCTTCTCGAGTCTAGACTACAATCACTAGGATCTTTTCACGAAAACGATTTTTTCAAAAAGTTTTCATTGCATAAAACTTTCCGCGACATCCACTACCTGAAACTGTTTACAGGAGTCTAGAAAAGGCACTACGAGACTTAGAGTGCACAGAAGTAGCACCTGCCTCTAACTGAGAAATTACTTGCAATTATGTGTGATAATTTGCATATACATATACTAGAAGTAGAATACCACTAGTATACATGACTTTACCTGAAAACAATGGCCCATCTGAAGGAAGAGATACGAGGATGAAACGAACTGTGCGGACTGTGCGAAGAGTTACGTAATTATGGATGCATACATAATTATGGAATTCAGTGCACAGAAATCACAGCAAGTCTTGTCACGTATAGATTCCCTCAGTGCAAGAAAAGGTCAAACATGGGCACCAGCTTATTAAATACTCTGCTAGAGTAATAATTGTTTGATGTCAATTATGTAGTATATGCCTGTGTATATATACTACTACTGTCTAGTAAGACGATACCAAACAAATGTCTAACCCTATCGTGTTATGTTCTGTCAGAACATGGCACCAAGAAAAGTTGTGAACGCTCGTGATCAACCTCCTCCTCCCCCACTGCCAAAGACTGCTGAAGAGCTGAACGCTCTACTAGAGGAAAGAATCTCCGCAGCTATCGCCCACTACGAGGCAACCCGCACTGCAGACAGTGGTGGGCCAAGCAATGCTAGACGTAACGGACATGGAGATTCGTCTGGAGGAAACGCAGCTCCAGGCTGCACTTTCAAGCAGTTTCTCGACTGCAAACCGATGAACTATGACGGCACAGGAGGTGCAGTAGCGTTTGTACGTTGGACGGAAAAGACTGAAGCTACTATCCGCATGAGCAAGTGTACCGCGGATCAGCAAGTCACCTTTGCTACTGGGTTGTTTGTTGATGAAGTTCTGACTTGGTGGAACTTGCAAGTCCAAACCATGGGTGATGATGCCGCCTATGGCCTGACTTGGGATGAGCTAAAGGAACGTATGAGAGAAAAGTATTGCTCACGTGCTGAACTCCAAAGGTTGGAGACTGAGTTTTGGCACTTGACCATGGAAGGTGCTGACATTAATGGTTATACTCGAAGGTTCCACGATCTGTCTAGAGTACTTCCCTACATGGTGACTCCCGAATTTAAGCGCGTTGAACGCTACATTTAGGGACTGGCCCCAGAATTTCGCGGCATGGTAACTTCGGCCAAACCTCAAACAATCACCGAGGCTGTAACTCTGGCTATCAGCCTTACTGAAGATTGTGTTCGTATGAAGAAGCTATCACTGAACCCCACTGAAAATACCGAGACGCGTGCTGAGTCGTCCGGTGACAAGAAAACGAAACATGCAACCTGAATCAAGCAACTCGTAACAACAGGGGTTCCAACAAGAAGCGTGACACTAACCCGCCGCAGGGGGCGAAAACTCTTGCAACCATGAATGACGCTCCTGCCAAGAGGTACCTGGGCACTCGGCCCATTTGCTACAATTGCAAGCGTCACCACGAAGGGGTTTGTCGTGTTCCAAAATGCGACAAGTGTGGAAAGTTGGGTCACTATGCTGAGGATTGTTGGGGTAAAGGAAGGAACGGAAATGGAAATCGCAACGGTGCTGGTAATGCGAATGGTGGGAATGGAAATGGCAATGGTAACCGAACTGGGAATAGAGCTGGGCGAAATCAAGGATGCTTCAGTTGTGGAAGCAACGAACATTTCATGAAAGATTATCCAAAAGGAAACAATGCTCAGGCTCGAGCATTTGTGATTGGAGCAAAGAATGCACGCGAGGACCCTAATGTGGTCACCGGTACGTTTCTCATTAACAATCACTTTGCATCCATATTATTTGACACTGGTGCCGACTATAGCTTCATGTCTGTGGAATTTAAACGTATGCTTGGAATAGAATCTAGTATATTAGAAATTCCTTATTCCATAGAACTAGCCAATGGTAAACTTGTTAAGTCGGGCGAAGTTGTTAGAGGTTGCACATTGGAACTTGGTGAACGAAGATTTAGCATCGACCTCTTACCTATTCAATTGGGTAGCTTCGATGTAGTGGTCGGAATAGACTGGTTGTCCAAAAACAAAGCTGAAGGTATTTGTCATGAGAAAATCATTCGCATCCCTTTAGCGAATGATGAAACTCTCATCGTACATGGAGAAAAATGAGACGCGCCTCTACGAATCATCAGCTGTATGAAGGCACAGAAGTGCTTAAGGAAAGGATGTGTCGCTTTCCTAGCGCACGTTGTAGATAAGAAGGCTGAAGAGCCGAAACTCGAAGACATTCCTATGGTGAAAGAATTCTCTGATGTCTTTCCCGAAGATCTGCCAGGACTACCTCCGCAACGACAAGTCGAATTCTGTATAGACTTGGTCCCAGGAGCCGCTCCTGTAGCCAAGGCACCCTATCGGCTTGCACCATCCGAAATGCAAGAATTATCTACACAACTCCAAGAGTTGTTGGACAAAGGATTCATAAGGCCAAGCTTCTCACCCTGGGGAGCTCCAGTATTATTTGTGAAGAAATAGGATGGAACACTGCGGATGTGTATCGATTACAGAGAACTGAACAAGCTTACTATCAAGAATCGGTATCCATTACCGAGGATTGATGACTTATTTGATCAGTTGCAAGGATCGAGCTACTATTCCAAGATCGACCTTCAATCTGGATACCATCAGTTAAGAATACAAGAGGAAAGCGTACCAAAGACTGCATTCAGAACACGCTATGGGCACTACGAGTTTCTTGTGATGCCATTCGGACTGACGAACGCACCAGCGGTCTTCATGGATCTGATGAACCGCGTTTGCAAACCATATCTCGATAAATTCATGACTGTATTTATCGATGATATTCTGATATACTCGCGAACGAAAGAAGAACATGAGCAACACCTCAGTACCATTTTGGAACTACTGAAGAAAGAGAAACTTTATGCAAAGTTCTCAAAATGCGAATTCTGGATTCGCGAAGTGCAATTTCTAGGTCATGTTGTGAATGAGAAGGGTATTCATGTAGACCCATCCAAAATTGAAGCAATAAATAATTGGGAAGCTCCCAAAACCCCAACTGAAGTTCGTCAATTTTTGGGCTTAGTGGGCTATTATCGGCGATTCATCGAGAATTTCTCAAAGATAGCTCAACCGCTGACGACCCTTACGCAAAAAGACAAGAAGTACGACTGGGGTGACAAGCAGGAAGAAGCCTTCCAGCTACTTAAAAATAAGCTATGCGATGCACCAATACTA
The DNA here is from genome assembly GCA_030545235.1 of Helianthus tuberosus. NCBI lineage: Eukaryota > Viridiplantae > Streptophyta > Magnoliopsida > Asterales > Asteraceae > Helianthus > Helianthus tuberosus. Next base: position 20,508,925 of record CM060399.1, read on the forward strand.
TCATTACCTGAAGGCACTGAAGACTTTGTGGTATACTGCGACGCTTCACGACAAGGTTTGGGTTGCGTGCTCAAGCAACGGCAGAAAGTCATCGCTTATGCTTCAAGACAATTGAAGGTTCATGAAAGAAACTATACCACTTACGACTTGGAACTTGGTGCGGTGGTATTCGCCTTGAAGATCTGGCGACACTATTTATATGGTACTCGATGTACAATCTTCACAGATCACAAAAGCTTACAACACATATTTGATCAAAAGGAATTAAACATGCGACAGCGACGATGGGTCGAGCTGCTAAACGATTATGACTGTGAGATTAAGTACCATCCTGGAAAAGCAAACGTTGTAGCAGACGCATTAAGCCAAAAAGAAAGGGTTAAGACCCTAAGGGTTCGAGCTTTGGAAATGACGATTCAAACGAACCTCACAGCGCGCATTCGAGACGCACAACAAGAAGCCCTTAAAATGGAAAACCGTAAAGTTGAATACCTCCGGGGTGCATTGAAATATATGGTGCCAAATGAAGAGGGAACCGTGTACTTTAAGAAGCGCATTTGGGTTCCGCTCTATGGTGGCATACGAGAAGACATTCTTGATGAAGCGCACAAGTCAAGATACTCGATCCATCCAGGATCGGACAAAATGTATCAAGACTTAAAAGAATACTATTGGTGGCCGAGACTCAAAAGCGATGTTGCTGTTTACGTTGGAAAGTGCCTAACCTGTGCTAAGGTTAAGGCTGAATATCAGAAACCGTCCGGCCTACTACAACAACCAGAGATACCCATGTGGAAATGGGAGCAAATCTCAATGGACTTTATAACAAAATTACCCAGGACCCCGAAAGGGCACGATATGATATGGGTTATAGTCGATCGGTTAACGAAGTCTGCGCACTTCCTACCGATCCGAGAAAAAGACAGCACTGGAAAACTTGCTGAGATATACCTAAAGGAAATTGTGGCACGTCATGGAGTGCCAATCTCAATCATTTCAGACAGAGATGGACGCTTTGTCTCGAGAATCTGGCGATCATTTCAGGAAGCCTTCGGATCTCAGCTAGATCTAAGCACGACATTCCATCCACAAACAGACGGCCAGAGCGAATAGACTATACAAACGTTAGAAGATATGCTTCGCGCATGTGTCATGGATCTAGGCGGCAGCTGGGATACTCATCTACCCTTAGTTGAGTTTTCCTATAATAACAGTTTTCATACAAGCATAAAAGCCGCACCGTTTGAAGCTCTGCATGGCTGCAAGTGCCGATCGCCCTTATATTGGGCAGACGCCGGAGATAAACGTATGGTTGGTCCTGAACTTGTACAAGAGACAACCGACAAGATTGTGCAGATCCGAGAGCGCATTAAGGCGGCTCGGGATCGACAAAAGAGCTACGCTGATCTAAAACGAAAGCCATTAGAATTCGAGGTGGGAGACAAAGTGTTGCTAAAAGTCTCACCTTGGAAGGGCGTAGTCAGATTTGGAAAACGTGGGAAGCTGAATCCCCGATACATCGGACCATTCAAGATTTTGGAGGTGGCGTACAAATTGGAATTACCGGAAGAACTTAATGGAGTACATGATACGTTTCATGTATCCAACCTCAAGAAGAGTCCAACACAAGAAGACGTGATCATCCCTGCGGATGAAGTACATATTGATGACGCCCTCCGATTTACAGAACAACCCGTTGAGGTTACCGACTGGAAAGTCAACAAGACCAGGAGGAGCACTGTTAAACTTGTCAAAGTACGTTGGAACTCTAAGCACGGACCCGAGTACACATGGGAATGTGAAGACCAGTTCAAAGAAAAGTATCCCCACCTGTTCAAGCAGACTCCTGCGAGAGTTAGTTCAGCCTGAATTTCGGGACAAAATTCTTTTAACGGGGGGAGACTGTGACAACTGGCACCAAACAGGTAATTTCCGTACACTTTAATTATTATTTAATGACTACAATTATGTGCTTAAAACGTCAACATTGTCTGATTACATACTATACAAGTGAATTCATGCACGATTAATACTACAAAATATTGCTTTATGCATTAACGAGAGCGTTGCGTCAGAAATACTAGTAAACTCACCGGTAAAACACAATGTGTCAACAATTCTGCAGAAAGCAGTCAGACAATAAAATTGGAGCCTAGGTGTAGGTCCAATGACAAGAATACACTAAAACCCAAGAGTACATACAAGGGTTAACAAATAGACTTTCCGGAGACTAAAATACGCACTAAAAAGCACCCGAAACGCACTTTAAGTGCAGAATTTAAGTAAATTCAGCTATGACCAGCTTTTAAACATATAAACATCATGCAGAAATGATGTTTTATCATCCAGAATATTTCCCTAAGTGCCGAAAATTGAAAGGGTTACAAAAGGGTGCATAAAGGACACTTTGCGGAATAATTAAACACTTTAACGGAACGGTATCCAACCGAACAACCGGACATTACCCGGGACACTAAATTTTGCCAAACACATTTTTTATTTATTTCTTGGCTAGTCGTGATCCCCGAACACCCTAACACCCACTACATATCAAATAAATACCCTATGTAAGTAACACTTGGAAACTAACTAACTATTGCACTCTAGTTACAAAATAGTTACAACCAACCCCCCCCCCCCTAACCGAATCGGTCACATGGACCATCACCACCATACCAAAATCTTGTGCAAGATTATATTCCCCTATTTTATTAGATAGTTTACTTGCTTTGGTGACCAAGATATGTAGTAAGATCTATAAGTATGACACCAAAGATCACAACCATCATTCACAAGATTACCCTCTCTCCTCACTCTCTTCTTCCTCTCTCTCGGTCACTCTACCACCGCCAACATCACCACCATTCCACCACCATCTCTTCCATTTTTAAGCTTCATCTAAGTGCTTGAAGGTGAATCAAAGGTGCTTGAACTTGTGGAGCTTCAAAAGAGCCTTGTTTCTTGCATTTTCATCATCATTCCTTCATCATTTTTACTAGAAATTTCTACCCTAGCCTTGTGCTAGTAGTAAGTCTTGTTACACCTTGCTTCATCTTGTTTCTTAGTTAAAATATGTAGTATGATGATTATGTTTAAATCACAAGAACAAGAACACTAAGATGATGAATATGAAACTTTACATGAAACTTGAACATAAAAGATTATATGAAGATGAAATATTGTTGGTTGAGGGTTGGGTTAAATCATGCTTGATATTTTATCGTTGGTTTCTTGATAAACCCGTTGTTCGGACATTGGTTGATACGATTTAGTAGCATTTAAACTATAAAGAAACATGCTGAATTACATTTTCAGCCAACTTCAAACGGCTGTAAACAGACCATAACAAATCGAAAAACAGAATTTCTAAAGCCTAAATTATGTATTTTCGAAAAACTGATCAAATGGCACAGGAATCGTAATTTTTCGAAGTCGTTTACTATTTTTAAAGACCTGTTTTGTAACAGCAGCTAATGCTGAGTTTTTACAGCAGTAAATGCGTGATATGTTTTTAGTCATAACTTGAAACCCTTGTTGAATCAGCTCATGAAAATTGTACTGTAGATGACCACTGTTGTCGTATTAAATCTCCCACTGGAATTTCGTCAATCGGACTCACGATAAATTTTAGATGAATTCATTCGTAAACTGTGATCAGAAAGCGACAAATCTTATTATAGTCCGGGAAATAAATTTTTATAAAATGGTAATGAACTAGACCATGATATTTTTACACAATAATATTTGATTCGTTAAGACACTCTGTAAAAATTTGGGAATTTTTGGAATAAGTTAACCATTTTATTAAAATGTCCGAAAACAGTCCAGTTTTATATATTAAAACTGAAACGACAAAAGTAGTATCTTGCATGTCAGAATGTCAGGTTGATTACTTGAGAACGATCTAATGTGTTATATGTTAAAGAAAATGATATGTTATTTAGCATGGACACCTCTATTTACAAAGGAGACTATGGCGAAATTTTCTGAAAATCCTAACACTTAGTAAATATATTCTAGACAAATGTTTGCTAGTGTGTTCTAAACTATGCTTTTCGAATATAAAACTCGCCATAATTTTTGTAAAAAAAATACACATACAACATACAAGATACATAACTCGGATGCAAAGTGCAAAAATACAAGAAACTTATATTTATTTTTGAGAAAATAATATAAGTAAGACACTTAGTTAAAAATATAAATTATTTTTAACACGAGAAAACATATATAAAAGACAGTGACTTGTACTTGTGCGATACAAGTCTAGTGACTAACGATAATAAAACACGTTTAGGTCACGACGCTAATTAAGCAAATCCGCTGAAGTTTACGACGCAAGGAACGCAAAGTTGTGAGTTCATGCTCCCCCTTTTCTCTTAACTGTTTTCAGTTTTATAACTTCGGGGTGAAATACATGTTACTGAATGTTTACAAGAAAGTTCGTGTCCCCACTTTTGAATCTTTTACATACTTTTTTTGAACTTGGGGCGAACACATGAAAATTGATACTTGATATAATAAACGAGAATTGATACTTGATATAATAAACGAGAATTGATACTTGGTATCATAAACGAGAAATAGTGTCATGAATAGGGTACCATAAGCACCATTAATCGTGTACATACTTAGACCGCAGAACAAAAGGTTAGATCTAACGGGTACTCGGGCAGCCCCACTCTTGGTGACCACTAGTACCGAGTAGTGTTTTTGTGTCTCTGTCGTGAATCGACAACTAGAAAAATGCCTATGGTTTGGTGACTTCCTATGTCGTGTCACATGTTAATGGCCTTGCAACCCATTAACTAAACAAGAATACTTTATTTGTACGAAGTTCGTGCACAAGAATACTTTATTTGGGTTATACTACAAGAATACTTTATTTACACAAGAATACTTTATTTGTACGAGATTCGTACACAAGAATACTTTATTTGGGTTATACCACAAGAATACTTTATTTTCACAAGATACTTGTCATGTTTTCATACAAAGTATACAAACGTGTTCAACACAAAACTGCATGAATTCACACCAACATTATGTTGACGTTTTTCCAAAACTCACATGTATTTCAGGTAACTAGTGGATGTGCGCGCGGTTTTACTCATGCTCTTGGATGTCGCTCTTGTTTATCTTTGAATAAAGTTGTAAACTTATCAGACAAAATGTTGTCTTGTGATGTAAAAATTTAAACCATGTTTTCGGTTATGTAATGTTTGACATTTTGAAGTTATTTTATGAGCATGTAGTATGTTTACCTTTCGTATGCAATGAGAACCTTTCATGATCACACCTCGTGCTTCCGCCGCAGAAATGGGTGCGACAAAAGCAAATGACACCCCCAAAAGTATAGTGACAGGATCAAAAGTGAGTGATCAATTAACGACGTGGTGACAGAACACACTAATAGTTAAGTTAGGGGTGGCAGCAGCCAATGGCCGATAGTTAGAGGTGACAAAATCTAATAACCCCTTGTTTAATATAGTTTGGACATAAATAACCCAAACTTTGACGCCTTCACCTTCCGAATTTTGAAGCAATTTGGTTGATGGAGCCCATAAATTAGTGGAACCTCTTGATCAGTGACGAATCCATGGGGTTCCTAGGTTCCTAAGAACCCCCTCAGTTTGGGAAAAAAATGGAAAAGGTTAGTGTAAACCTTAAATGATTTCGTAAAAGTTAGTGAGAATATATATCAAAAGGAACCCCCTGGAAAAAATCTTGTATCCGCCACTTCTTTTGATAATAACGATTGGGTCCTCGAAAATCTCAACTCAATCACGAGCCAACACCCCTTCTTCAATGTTAGTCCACTTTTGACTAGGTATGATAATCAAACTCAAACCGAATACGTAAAATCAAAACATTTGGGACGGGTAATCGGGTATGGTTTATCTTTTAATTTTTCACGGATTTGGGAAGAGTATGGGATTTGGTGATATACTTGTTTACACAACCCGATAACGTATACTCGTTTACCCGATTATATACCCGAAGTAATTTATTTTTATATTTATATTATAAATTATAAATATGTATATATGATAACTTAATTATAACCCAAAGGTATATACTATTGTTTTCATTATGGATTTGGGTTTTTTTTCTATATACATTGTAGTCATTTTAGACATCTTTATAGTAATTATGCTTAAACAGTTTTGGGTCAGGAGTATCCAACGGATTACTTTAAGAAACTAACGGGTTTACACAATACCCGACAGGTTTGGGACAAGCTTTTATAAGGGTGAAAGGGGCGCTTTTTTCATGTACCCCAGCTCCCTCTAATCCTGCACTATCACGTTACTTTTACCCTAAACTAACCTCAAACAATCACTCCTTTCAACTACCCTAGAATTGTTTTTTGGTTTTAATAAAAAATGAATTAAACAATTGTAAATAACTAAACTTTCATTTATATAAATAAAAATACACAACTTAGAAATAACATAAATTATAATTATTAAAATGCATAAAATTAAAATTTAACAAATTCTCTCTATTGGGGATGAATTTTCACAACCTTCCAAGCCTTAACATAAGAGTCAAATTCTTTAGGCTCGTATGTCCAGTTGTACTCACTAAGGGCCACCTGAATCGCTTTCTCCTCGTTTTGTACATGTTCGTTGTTCATCGTCTCATTGAACAGTGTGTCAAATTTGACACCTTGAATTTGGATTATCCGCCACCTCTTATGATGTCACGACCCCTGACCCCACCCTGGACGGAAGCCGTGAGCAGTCAAGTGGTACCGGTGGTTATTTTAAAAACATTGCTGCGGAAATATTCATCAAGACCGTGAGTTAGGAAAAATATCAGAGTTTTGAAACACCGGATTTTATTTATTAAACAGATGGGAATAAACCCATGTTTTACAAAGGTAGCTTTAGCATGAACAACATTTCTTGATTTAGTTTAATTGATAAAATAAGCCACTTCTTTATGCCTTTCGGTGCCGTATCATCACTCTTATTCCAATCTACTGTAATTACCTAAAACGCGTTTTAAAAAGATTTGGTCAGCAGGAAATACTGGTGAGTCACTCAGGTTAAATAAAACGACACATTAGTTATAGATTACAGCATAAGAGCGATTACAATGGCTACTATCTTATTTATATCTGGCCCCGTGTAACACCCTGGTGACGATGGTCATACCACTATTGGGTCCTTTCACCCAAGTAGTGATGATTGTCACTGTTAGGTTGGTGAACCTAACCGTGAGAAATTAGTAATGTGCACAATACCCCACTTGCCAGTGATTCAAGATAACCAAGACTTAATCCCTGTAATTATAACTTTTGAAAATAATTTGGGTATTATAAAACATTGTTGATAAAAAGAGAATGACTCACATTGCAAATTTAATTGGACAGAACCTTGCCTACTGATTTAGTCTCGCAACCTAGGTAAATAACAATGCACATGAAACTAGGTCAGTAACTTAATACGACATTTACGATAAGCTCACGAAATCAAAACCCTCACGACGAATGACAAAGTATAGCCCGAATTCGGGCAGCACTTAAACATCCATCGGATCAGTTTCAATCGATCGGACATCGTATCGTAGTAGTGATCGAGTTATTACCCTGTTGTCGCAGCAGAGATTCGTGCTTGTGTGTGTTTTTGAACGAAACAGCGAATATCTCAACGTACAAAATGAATTTTTACGTCGAAACACAACAGCCATGCAAGTGCCAAACCCTGAGCTTTATACTGAATTTTGGTCCCCCTCGCGCGTCGCACCAGGACAACCTGGTCCCTACGCGTGGCGCGACGGCTACCCTTTTAGGGTAGGGTAGCCTCGTGTCCACATAGCCCTGATGAGTCAACCCCAAACGAAATTCGTGATTTACATGCAGTTCTAAGGATAATTATCAATTAGGGGATACCCCCCTTGAGTTTTAGGGGGGCCTGATCCTAGTTTCGATTGTTCTGAAAAATTATGGGTCATGCCATACTACTTGGGGGTCTCAATTAGGGTTTCCTAATGGATATTAATAAAATAAGAAATAATAATTTTGGCGAGAGTTGTTACATCCTCCCACCTTATTTAAAATCTCGTCCTTGAGATTTATTGAAACAGGTAAGGGTATTTTTGCTTCATTTCCGATTCCAGTTCCCACGTGTACTCAGGCCCTCTTTTTGAATCCCACTTAACCTTTACCAGTACCAATTTCTTGTGTTTGAGAAACTTGACCTTTCTGTCTTCTATTTGAAGCGGTTTCTCCACAAATTTCAACTTTTCATTTACCTCTATATCTTGAAGAGGTACTACCCGGGACTCGTCAGATAAACATTTCTTGAGGTTGGATACATGAAATACGTCATGTACTCTGGCTAGCTCTTCTGGTAGTTGTAAGCGATAGGCGACTGGTCCTATTCGTTGGATTACTGGAAATGGTCCTATATACCTTAGGCTTAGCTTCCCTTTCTTACCGAACCGAACTATTCCTTTCCAAGGAGAAACTTTCAAGAGTACCTTGTCTCCAACTTGAAATTCTAATGGCTTACGTCGATTGTCGACATAACTTTTCTGGCGATCTCGAGCCGTCTTCAGTCTTTCCTTGATTTGAGTTATCTTGTCGGTGGTTTCTTGCACAATCTCTGGGCCTGATAATTGGCTTTCTCCTATTTCTGCCCAGCAAACTGGAGTTCTACACTTTCGTCCATACAGTGCTTCAAACGGGGCAGCCTCAATGCTCGAATGATAACTATTGTTATAAGAGAATTCGATTAAAGGTAGGTGGTCATCCCAGTTTCCACCAAAATCTATTACACAAGCCCTGAGCATGTCTTCCAGGGTTTGGATTATCCTTTCACTCTGTCCGTCTGTTTGGGGATGGTAGGCAGTACTTAAATTCAGTCTGGTTCCCATGGCTTCCTGGAAACTTGTCCAGAAATGTGAAGTGAAACGACTATCCCTATCCGATATAATGGAGAGTGGGACACCATGTAAGGATACTATCTCGTCTACATATAACTTTGCTAATCTTTCCATGCTAAAGGTTTCCTTCATGGGTAGAAAATGAGCTGATTTGGTTAATCGATCCACAATTACCCAAATTACGTCGTTACCTTTTCTGGTTTTGGGTAACTTAGTAACAAAGTCCATTGTTATTAGTTCCCATTTCCATACAGGCATTTCTAACTGTTGGAGTAACCCTGAAGGTTTCTAGTGCTCTGCCTTCACTTGTGAGCAAGTTAGACACTTAGATACATATCTAGCTATGTCCTTTTTCATTCCTATCCACCAGAAGTTATTTCTTAAATCTTGGTACATCTTATTATTTCCAGGGTGCTTAGTATATCTAGATTTATGGGCTTCCTCTAAAATTTTATTTCTTAAATCTCCTTGCTTAGGTACCCAAATCTTTTTCTTGTGGAATCTCCAAATTCCATCAGTTCCTTGCTCTAATTCTTTTATTATTCCTTTCATTTCTTCAGCATCATCCTTGACTGCTGTTTCTTGAACATTCTTCAGTTGTTCCATTAAATCTAATTATAGATTTAATCTAAGAGCACGAACCCGTCTTTGTGTCACACCCCGATTTCCACGTGTCACCGGTGGGCCCGGTGGGGAGTATCGTGACGTAGTTGGTAACATCATAGTCAAACAACACAATATATAAATGCACAGCGGAAGCAAAAGATAAATATATTACAATCCGAATAAAAAGTAATATCCAAGTATTACAACGGAAAGTAAAGGGATCCACAGGCGGATCTTAAAACATAAATATTGTTCAACAGACTTTAGACGCCTAGAACTTGCAAGATTCCTTATTAACGTCCTGAGCAGCTTCCAGCCTATTACGTACTTGTACCTGTCACTTAGACTTTTGGAAATACGTCAGTTTTCACTGGTAAATACACTCAACCGACTCATTTGAAAAGAGTTTAAGAAAATTGGTTTAGGTGCACAAGGCGCGAAATATTTTGACACTTTGATTAAAATGCACAGAGGCAAAATTAATCTTTTATAATTTGATTAAAATGCACAGAGCAAAATTTAATCTTTTATACTTGGGACAAACTATATCTCATGTTATCAGTTTTACATAACTTGCTCTACATACGGGGCCCGGATCTATGCCGGTTCAAGATTAACCGACACACCACTATTCCCTTATTGGGAATCCCTTATTGGGTATAATTAATTAATAAACATATGGCATCTGTCAGGTGTATGCCTACACCCCGTGCTTAGATCGTGGCCATTGCATTTAATGAGTCAAGGATATCCAGGACACGGTCGCATTAACCCCCAATGTTTCAGTCAAGCAATACGAATTAAAACAGGTTATTTGGATTTCCTGACTTATTGGTCTTTGAACCCCATACCTGACCATGCGGTATTTATATTACCGTATCCCAAGCCCGTAATAGGGAAAATAAGTTAAGAGTATTTACCTGAGCTAGCTCCTGTCTTAAATAGCAAGATTTATAATAACTCAGCCGTATTCACTTAAGTAAGTGTTGGTACAATTTACCAGAAGGATCTAGTCTGGAATGATGGTATAAATAACCAATTAGAATGCTAACGGGTCTTTAATTAAGCCTAAGCTTAGACCGGTTAGTCTTACCGAAAGATACGGTTCGAACGCCTGATTAAGCGAAGACCGGATAGAATGTGATTTAGACCCGACAAGTTCGGAGACATGCTTAATATGGGTATTTCATACACATTCTGGATTTTGAGATAAAACCGATAAGGTTTGACCCGTTTCGGTTAATTTATGCAAACTAGTTACATAAACCGAACCGAACGCGTAATAAGCGTAACGGGTAATCATAAGGGTCCTAACCAGGTTTCCTAAGTTAATATACTTCAGATATGTTGTGATATCAGTAGGATACCTTCCATTATGCCCAAAACGAGTTTATACCCAAACTATGCCCCGTAGGGGTAATTTGGTCATTTATAAGGTTATAAAAGAGTTTAAGTATTAACCTGAGTTACAGGTCTGATGTAATCAGCAAAAATACTCAATTTAATAAGTTATAACAGTATGGCATGGCATATATGTGAAATTTATCAATTATAACCAAACTATGCACCGTAGGGGCAAATTGATAATTTCACATAAGCCGAAAAGCTCAAAACTGAAGCCTGAGTTTAACAACCTTTGCTCACTATTAAAATATTATAATTTACCTAAAATATCAATAGGTATCAACCCTTGTATGTTTAAAATAGTTCTAGTACATACTATGCGTTAAAAATGCTAAAAAGGCGATTAAAAGCCATTTCCGGGTTCTATACATAAAGCTGATATTTTTATTATTCCAGAAGGCTTAAAATAATTTATTTATCATATGTAACCAGTAGCAAAAGGTTTGGAGTCAATTAGATATGTAAAACTCATTTTATAGCCCGTAAGGGCAAAACCGACAATTACCGGATTAAGCCTACGACTATAAGTTATGCTCAGCCTAAAATTAATTAAAAATCTTCAAAAATCCCAAAATAATATATTATATCAGTGGGTAATAAGTTTGATGTCAAAAAGTAGATTTAAATAGGCTATACGCTAATTACGCCGTTTAATTAACACAAAGCTTTCAATTTACGCTAATGAGCATAACTCTCAAACTACACCTCAAACTGATGTCAAACTTTGGGTACAAGTTTATATATCAGTGACTAAGGTTTCTACTATTTTACATTTCCAAAAATCACGTTTTATGGTAATAAGGGCATAATGGTCAACATATGAGCAATTAACAGAATCATGTGTATTAATCGGTTAACTAATGAACCATGGTGTATAATCACAGAGGGTATACTAGCATGTAACCTGGTCCAAATGAAGCTCTTAGGTATTTCTAAATCATACCAAAACGGGTCAGAACTGAAGTCAAAGCAAAAGTCAAAGCTTTGCGACTTTCGGTTCCGAACCGGGTCTAAACAGTAAATTGTCGAGTTGAACATGTTTAGACATGTTCTTACACTAATTACCAAGTTATATTAATGATCAAACAGGTTGTATGTGTTCTACATTGCTAATCATGCATAAATTAGAATCTAAGTATCCTGTTGACTTTTTAATGACAAGTTTGACCCGACATTTGACCTAGTTAGAGTGGGAATCAGGGGGAACCCTTTTAAGGGTTTATTACCCACATAATTACCAACTTATAACTACTTTCAATTCAACAAATCACTGGACCATTAGTGATTTATCGTGAAGTCAACCGTTAATTACGACGGTTTGACTTTTAAGCTTAAACTAAGCAAAAACTTAACTAAGGAAGGTTTAGCAAACTTACTGAAGTCCTATGCACGAAATGTGAAGACTTGTGTCTGCTCTTAAGCCCCAAGAAGCTCCAGAATTGCAGAAATGAGGTGTGAGGAAAATGGTTGCAACTTAGTGGCCTTTTATAGTGTTCATGATCACATAGATTGTTGACAAACAACTCTAGCAATGCTTCCTGATCACTAACACATGTCCCTATTGTCTAGGAGCCAATTAGGGGTCGTCCAAATATGAGGAAATTCGATTAAAGGTCGGTTACAAGCTCCCAACAGCCAACAGCCCGTTTTTCAGCTTCTGGGCATCCCTTGCGCACCGTAAGCATAAGTCTTGCGGTGCGCAAGGCTTCTGATCAGCCTTCACATTTTCTATTTCTTGCATAAATGACTCTTGGCCCTTCCGAAAGGTCAACTAAGCTTAATACTTGCAATTTGACCCCTTTTTATTTACCTACAAGGGCTTTAATACTTGCACCTACTTTGCCAAGTCCCTTGACACTTCTGGTTAACCCGAAAAGTCATAACTTTCAACGTTAACGCTTTAACCCATCGCACACGAATTTGATCATAACTTTCTCATACGATAACGAAACTTTATGAAATTTATATCGTGTATTCTTGTGAGCATAATTAACTGTTACAAAGCTTCGGGTTTGTCAAAAGGTCACTCAGAGGTATAATTTAAACATGTTGACACATTTAACCCCTGTAGTTTGTAATCTCTCATTTTTTTTGCTTCGTATGATCCATGATTTATTCGTTTGATGGTATAAACATCATGTAGGGTTATTATGAAGTATATTTATTCACTGTTGACATTTAGAACCCGTATATTCACATACTTTCCATGTTTGTCAACTTTAGTCCTTTTATAACATTCTTTCACACGTTCAAACATATGACACGTGTCAACACATTATAGGACGTGAATTTTTGAGGTGTTACACTTTGTTGCTCATGATACTTACGACTTAAGGCATATGCGACTACATTTGCCTTTCCCTCATGATATTGAATATCACAGTCGTAGTCACTTAGAATTTCCATCCATCTTCTTTGCCTCATGTTTAATTCTTTTGCCCAAATATATACCTTAAACTTTTGTGATCCGTATAGACAGTAAATTTATTTCCATACAGATAATGTCTCCAAATATTAAGGGCAAAATTATTGCTCCTAATTCTAAGTCATGAGTCATATAATTTTCTTCGTGCTTTTTCAATTGCCTTGAGGCATACGCAATTACCTTTTTGCGTTGCATCAGCACACATCCTAACCCTAGCTTAGAAGCATCACAGTAAACTTCAAAATCTTCTGTCCCTTCTGGTAAGGCAAGAATTGGGGCGTTTGTTAACCTTTGCTTAATAATTCATCTAACTGCTTTTTCAATTCTAACATTTCGGTGGGTGCTAGTCTATAGGGTGCCTTGGCTATTGGTGTTGTTCCTGGAATTAGATGAATTCTAAACTCTAATTCCCTATCTGGTGGTAATCCTGGTAGCTCTTCTGGGAATACATCCGGGTATTCTGATACTACAGGAATTTCCTTAAGTTCCTTACTTTTAGTGTTAATGATTACCGAAATCATATACACTATTCCTTGTTTTCGCTCATAGCTAGCAACTTTCATTACTGAAATGAACTTTAATGGTTTTCGTGGCTTATCTCCTGTAATCATAATTATTTCTCTTACAGGTGTATGAATTTCTATGGAATTCTTATTACAGAGGATTCGAGCATGGTTGGCTACTAACCAATCCATTCCTAACACGACATCGAACCCGACTAACTTCATAGGTAGCAGGTTTGCAGAAAATTTGTGGCCTGAAAGTTCTATATTTCCTTCTTTCAGAATCTTATCTATGCTAACAGAATTTCCATCTGTCGTTTCTACTGTATAAATCTGCCTAAGTTTGGTTAAAGGTAGATTAAGAGCTTGGCAAAATGAAGTATTTATAAAACTTTGGTTTGCACTAGAGTCAAATAATACTTTTGCATAAACGTCGTGAACTAGGAACATACCCACTATTACGTCCGGAATCAGATCTGCCTCTTGCGTTGTTAGCTGGAAAGCTCTTGCATTCTTTTTGGTAGTTCCTTCTGCAGGTTTGGCCTTGTTGTCAGCTGGTTTGACCAATTTAGGGCAGTCGGGTCTGAAGTGCCCTGTTTCACCGCAGTTGTAGCAAATCGTTGAGTTCTTCCTCCGGCATTCTTCTTCTTAGTGTCCCGGAATTTTGCAGAAGTTACAGTACCCCTTACATTTTCCAAAGTGCTTTCTTTTACAGGTACTGCAAAATGGAGCAGTGGAGGATTGTCCAGTACCCTTTTTCTTGTAATTACTAATATTACCTCCACGGAAGCCTTGGGTAATCTTTTGAGCCAATTCCTTCTTCCTGTTTTCTTCTCGCGTGCGCACCAATCCGTCGGTCAATGTGTTGGCTAATTCCACCGCATCCTCAATTGTGCGGGGTCTCGCAGCTTTGACGATGTCACGAATCTCGCTAATCAAACCCCAAATATAGCGGGAAATAAGTACCGGTTCTGGAGAGGCCAGAGTTGGTACAATTCTGGCATACTCGAAGAATTTCGAAGTATATCATCGACAGTCAACATCCACCATCCAGTGGCTCAGGAACTTATTCGCCATTTGTTCCTTTTCATATTCTGGACAGAATTTCCTTTCCACCAGTCGCTTAAATTCTTCCCAACTAAACCTAAGTCAGTAATCACCTTAGGCTTGCAAATCTAAACCTAAGTCAGTAATCACCTTAGGAATCATTGTTGCCATTTCATTCCTTTTTACGAAGCAGACAAGATTTCCTTTCTGTCAGTTCTTTCCATTTTATGGCATACGTCGTGATCAGGTGTTTTGAAGATCGGGTCTCACTATCTTAATGTCTAAATTTTGAAGCATACATTACTTCATTCTTCTTAACATATATACTAATGGTTTGGACAACTTTAGTCCTTTGCAGCCCATGTATTTCGTAATTGCTTCCTTATTACTGGTAATCTTAGTAGGATTATAGGTGAAGAGAGTCTTGGTAAGTGCACCTAGTCGTGGTTACTCTTATCTTCGCAAGAGTTCTTAAAGAAAGTAGAATTACTCTTATTAGCGTAAGTTTCGAGACGTTTTGTGCCTAGCACAACTTTAGCTAAAGGTTTCCTAATGCGTTAATAATCTAAGGTAACGCAAAGGGAATTCTTATACTTTCGATGGCATCCCAACATAAAGGGTTCCCGTCGTTCATATTGTCGCACGAGTTACGAGACAGATGATCAAATGGAATAAATTTGTGATATCAGAATTAAAGATGTATATGAGAGATTCCTGATAAAGAATTCTAGAATTATCATTGACACACATGCTCGTGATTTATTCTAAATTGTCAATCTTTATGGTTTTTAGATTTCCTTATAGATATACATATCTATATAATCATATTTTTCACATACTGTAATATACAAACCTTTAATGTATTTAGAAGATTCATATTTCCAAAAACAAGTCAGATATCAGGTCATGATACTATTTAGGGAATTTTGTCACTTGTTTGACATATTATATACCCCATCTTACCCGGTTCTCGCCGGAGAGGTAATTGGTATTTCCCATAAATAGATCTTTCTTAAATCATGATTTAAAAATGAATATTTTATTAAGGCTTTCATCAAAGAACAAGGTAATTAGTATTCACATGATGGATCATATTCTAGAACCCAGTAGTACCAATAAATAAGAAATAACAGTGGCCAAGTGTTATCGCTTATTTACCACACTTACAACATTCTAGTCATCATCCTACGGTATACCAACACCCATCACACTTTATCTACGCAAGTAATTAGCTTATCTCGAAGCTTATACTAAGGCATTTTTTTCTTAGGTTCAAGCCTAAATACTGTCATGCGTGCTACCGATTAATAGCAATTCCCTAACTCTTTCGTTTAAGCTTAAGTATTATTACAAATTTACAACACCTAATTGCTTAAAACAGTGGCTCGGATACCACCTTCTGTCACGACCCCCGACCCTACCCTGGACGGAAGCCGTGAGCAGTCAAGTGGTACCGGTGGTTATTTTAAAAACATTGCAGCGGAAATATTCATCAAGACCGTGAGTTAGGAAAAATATCAGAGTTTTGAAACACCGGATTTTATTTATTAAACAAATGGGAATAAACCCATGTTTTACAAAGGTAGCTTTAGCATAAACAACATTTCTTGATTTAGTTTAATTGATAAAATAAGCCACTTCTTTATGCCTTTCGGTGCCGTATCATCACTCTTATTCCAATCTACTGTAATTACCTGAAACGCATTTTAAAAAGATTTGGCCAGCAGGAAATACTGGTGAGTCACTCAGGTTAAATAAAATTACACATTAGTTATAGATAACAGCATAAGAGCGATTAAAATGGCTACTATCTTATTTTTATCTGGCCCTGTGTCACACCCTGGTGACGATGGTCATACCACTATTGGGTCCTTTCACCCAAGTAGTGATGATTGTCACTGTTAGGTTGGTGAACCTAACCGTAAGAAATTAGTAATGTGCACAATACCCCACTTGCCAGTGATTCAAGATAACCAAGACTTAATCCCTGTAATTATAACTCTTGAAAATAATTTGGGTATTATAAAACATTGTTGATAAAAAGAGAATGACTCACATTGCAAATTTAATTGGACAGTCTCTTGCCTACTGATTTAGTCTCGCAACCTAGGTAAATAACAATGCACACGAAATTAGGTCAGTAACTTAATACAACATTTACGATAAGCTCATGAAATCAAAATCCTCACGACGAATGACAAAGTATAGCCCGAATTCGGGCAACACTTAAACTTCCATCGGATCGGTTTCAATCGATCGGACATCGTATCGTAGCAGTGATCGAGTTATTACCCTGTTGTCGCAGCAGAGATTCGTGCTTGTGTGTGTTTTTGAACGAAACAACGAATATCTCAACGTACGAAATGAATTTTTACGTCGAAACACAACAGCCATGCAAGTGCCAAACCCCTGAGCTTTATACTGAATTTTGGTCCCCCTCGCGCGTCGCGCCAGGACCACCTGGTCCCTGCGCGTGGCGCGACGGCTACCCTTTTAGGGTAGGGTAGCCTCGTGTCCACATAGCCCATATGAGTCAACCCCAAACGAAATTCGTGATTTACATGCAGTTCTAAGGATAATTGTCAATTAGGGGATACCCCCCTTGAGTTTTAGGGGGCCCTAATCATAGTTTCGATTGTTCTGAAAAATTATGGGTCATGCTATACTACTTGGGGGTAGGGATGAGCATGTGGTACCAGATACCGATCCCGTACCGATACCATACCGGTACCGTCCCATACCGATACCATACCGCTTGTATTCGGGATCGGGATCATGTTTTACCATTATTTCGGTATCGGGATAATCGGGATTGGTATCGGTATTTTTCGGTAATACCGACTTAATACCGATGTCTCTAGTATGTCTTGTATTGAACTTGTTTTTTATCATTCTACTACTCTACAGTCCTGGATTTTGGTCCCCTGTGAGATCCGATGATACAAATTTGTCTGTTGTACCCGAATGTGATCCAAATTCAGTATAATTATTATAGTTTTCCAAATACACCAACAACCGATTCTAATCAAGCCCTAGAGAGCTTTTTTAGGACCATCCAAACCAACATGATTGTCTTAGTATGAAACGTGAAAATAGTTTGCATTTATAGTTGATATTTAATTTTTTTTTTAATGCAACAGTCTAATGACTAATGACCGTTCAACAGTCAAAAATTCCTTCAAACATCGTGGCTTCCTCTACCCTCTAACCTTACCCGTCAAGCCTACACCCATGGGGGTGGTGATTATGTAGCTGTGGAGGGGTTAAACCCAACTTGAGATTGAAGGCATGTTTGGCTAAGCTTTTTGAAACAACTTATTGACTTATTGGCTTTTTGAAGAAGTCAGTATGGAGTGACTTATTGACTTATTCCCCTCACATACACCCTCATTACCAAACATCATTTTGGAGCTTATGACTTTTTAAAAAGCCAATAAGTCAATAAGTTGTTTCAAAAAGCCTAGCCAAACATGCCCTGAGATTATCCGAACCCATCCTCGGTAACACCCTGTTTTCAGACAAGTAATATTCCGGGTCAAAAAAACCCGGCAAAACTTAAACGCTGTCACTTCACGCCCACATCTAACCACACTGATCTCCACAGATCTAGGTTTTCTTCCACCTTCAATCCCCTCTCTCACAATTCTCACATAAACGATAAACCCCTACAAATTTATTCAATCAGTCTATCATCATCAAATTCGCATTTCAAATCATCATCTACTCTTCAGATTTGTTCCGATCTCATCCCCTGAAAACGGTTCGTTACTTCAGGAGGTTTGAGATCAATTAGGTTTATATATAATAACAGTAAACGATTGAATATGAAATCGGTGCAAACGTCGTCGTATAGAGACCGTACACACGAGTTTTCGAGCATAACTGAGAGGCTGAGAAAATCGTTGGCACCGTCAATCGGAGTTAACGGTAGTGGTGGTGGTGGTGGTGGATCACGGTCGAGTGTATCATTTCAATCGGAGTTTAACAAGAGAGCTTCTAAGATTGGGTATGGTATTCACCATACGTCGCAGAAGCTAGCCAAGCTTGCAAAATGTGAGTTAATTGTTCTATAATTTTTAGAAATTGAATACGTTATTTAGTTACATATGATGATTGTTATGATGGTTTAACCTCACAGTCACACTGGCCATAGTCTCTAGGTATCTATGTCTAGAAGTCTAACTAGGATCTAAGCTTCCACTTAGCTAGGGACGAGCATTTGGTACCGAGTACTCGTACAATACCGAGACCTTACCCATAGATTCAGTACGGTATTTAATACCTGCTTTTCCAAATTTTGGTATCGGCATTTTCAGTACCTTTACCGGTTCTGTACCAATACCAAATAGAGAGACCGTTTTGTAACTAGTACCCGGGTACCGTACTGATAGATTCGGTATGGTATTCGGTACCCACTTTTCCATGAATTCGGTATTGGTATTTTCGGTACCGATATGGTACCGATTTCATCCTTACATTCAACTTTGGTGCTTGAAATTGTTAAAGAAGTTGAGCTCCCTGAGTGTTCTAAATTCTAGTGCTACTTGGAAAAAGCTAAAATATTCTTTGGAATCACATTGTCACTTTTGATCTCATGTTGGCTATAAGTTAATTTAGGACCCCCCTTTATAAGCGTATCTGGCTACTTATAACTTCTCTTTGTGGTTTTAGCTTATAGAGTGATATTAAGAAGTGAACAATAGTACAGTAATGGGTTAGCATGTTAGTTAACTTTGGGATCAGGTCCTTAGGATGTCAAATGGTATCAAAGCAGTGGCCACTGTGGCCTGCAGTAATTGTCAGTTTTCTACTGGTTGGCTACAAAATCTCACCTTGATTATTTATTTAGTTGGTATGAAGGTTAATGTGTTTTAGTGTTTATCTGGACTTGAGGCATTACTTCCAAATTTCCAATTGTTAGTGATGCCCATCTCTTACAGAAAGCAATCGCTTTTAACTACTGTGCATTTTGTGAAGCTTTAGGATTTACAGCACTTTACATTTTGTTCTATGACACATGTTACAAGTCTTTACGCGTAGAAGTTATTGTATAATTGTATATATCCGTATATAGTTGACAAAAACAGGGTGCAAGCTAAGACAAAAATCGAGCAGAACAAAAGGTGCAGTTCCAGTTCGTCAAACATATATATTCTTACATTCAGGAGTTGTAAACAACTTAATTTGTTACAGGACACGGCTTACAGTTTCGTTTCTATTTAGCCTCTTGTGATTAATAGTCTATGCTTATGTTCTTATTTATATTATCATCTGCTCATTTCGGGGCTATTGTAGACGGAAAGTTATTAGTTATTTGTCTTATCTATAAGACTTTAACTATAACTCTATAAGTAATTAAATATGGTAACGGTGGTACTTATTATCTTGTTTATGTTATAATATACTTCACTTGATTAGATGTAGGGTGATTAGATGTGGGGTGTATATGCGATCACATAAAGTTTAACAAACATGTTACATGGTTATTACGTTTTTAGCGCGGGTAACTATGTACTAACATGATCTCACTTTTGTCCTTTCAGTGGCAAAGAGGACATCTGTTTTTGCTGATCCAACTAAGGAGATCCAAGAACTGACAGCTGTCATCAAGCAGGACATTACTGCCCTCAATTCAGCTGTGGTGGATTTGCAGCTTATTTGCAATTCCCAAAACGAAAGCGAAAATGTTTCAAGTGACACAACCACCCATTCAACCACGGTTGTTGATAATCTGAAAAACCGTCTAATGAGCACCACCAAAGAGTTTAAGGATGTTCTTACCATGCGCACAGAGGTTTGCACTTTGCCGTCACTAAATTACATGACTAGAAAAGCTGTATTTATTTTAACTAAAGCAACAAAGGGTAACCAACTTTGTTCCAATCTCTAGTTTTCAACTTCAGATAACAAACTTATTTTAGTGTAGAGGATATTGAAATTTTCAAAAATTTATATGGAAGGTAAACCCATACACCCAGTTAGCGATGACTTGGAAATGCCGTTTTGTAAGGTTTGAAAATTGTGCATTTGTGTCGCTGACTTAGCACCTGAAACTGGCTATCTGAGGTTGAAAATTTTGAAGCTTTGTTGGTTTTATTTTTTTTTAGAGTTAAATGCTTGGTTGGTCCCTGTGGTTTGCAAAAATTGCAGACTTGGTCCCAATGGTTTACTAATTACACGCGTGGTCCCCAAACTTGTCAAAAATGCACTCGGTTGGTCCCTAGCCCTAACATCAGTTAAATTTCTCAGTTAAGTCCATGTTAAATGACCAAAATACCCTTGCCTATTAATAAATTCAAGTCTAGTCTTCATCTTCATCATCATCACCAGTCTAGTCTCTCTCTCTCTCTCTCTCTCTTCATCTTCATCTTCATCATCATCACCAGCCACCACAACCACCTCACTCTCTTCCCCAATCTCACTCTCTCTCTTGTACCCCCACTTCTTCTTCCCCAATCTCACTCTCTCTCTTGTACCAGGTCCTCTCTCTCTCTCTCTCTTCAAATCTGAATCCAACCAAATTGCAGGAGTGGGTGGAGATTTTGTTTGAGGCCGATTACTCCGGAATCGACGGTGGTGGTTCAGGGCGAAACCCTAGAAGTGCTTAATCTTGACGGATGCAAGAAAATCAATGACAAAAGCTTGGTGGCAATCGCGGAAAGCTGCTTATTTCTCAAAGATCTCGATGTTTCAAAGAGCTGCGTTACGGATTCTGGTGTTGCTTGTTTGTCTAGTAGCGGTCGTATGAACCTGCAGGTTCTTTCGTTATCGGGTTGTTCTAGGGTCTCTAACGAGAGTTTGGGTTCGTTTGAGAAATTGGGAAAGACCCTTGTGGGATTAAATCTCCAAGGCTGCAACTCGATTAGTAGTAGTGTGATCGAGTCGCTTGTGGTTAACCTATGGAGATGCGATATACTTTCTTGAAAAATAAACGGTCCTAAGTTGTTCCTAACCGCACTTGCAGACGGTCCGGTTTTTGCAGGCTTGATTGGTCTGTTTGTGAATCTTTGTGTAAAACTGAGAGACACTGTTTGGACATTTGTTGACCATGGTTCTTTGAGAGTTTCTGTTTTGGTCATCCAGAAGCTCATGTATTTATGGGATTTTAGTCTTGTATGCAGAGGTTTGTTGGACAATTGTAACATACTTCTGCTGTTGTACGGATTTTCAGGTGGTTGTATGGAGAAACAGAACGGTAACGGTGGATTAGTGTTTGAATTACACGGGTGGTGTTTCAGTTAGTGGTGGGTTGGTGATGAAGATGATGGTGGGTTGGTGATGAAGATGATGATGGTGATGAAGATGAAATGCAGAGTCCTGTTTTTTAATTTTTTAATTCTTAGTTTTAGGTTTTTAATTGTTCAAGGGTAATATAGTCATTTCACACATAGTTAACTGAGAAATTTAACTGATGTTAGGGCTAGGGACCAACCGAGTGCATTTTTGACAAGTTTGGGGACCACGCGTGTAATTAGTAAACCATTGGGACCAAGTCTGCTATTTTTGCAAACCACAGGGACCAACCAAGCATTTAACTCTTTTTTTTATTATTTTATTTTTTAAGTTGGTTAACTGAAATAAAAATCCGACCAGAATTGTTATTTTACACATCTGGAAAAGCAGTACTTATTTTAACAGGCAACAAAGGGTAACCAGCTTTTGGTCTGCATTCTGTTTTTGATAACAAGCTTATTTTAGGGTAGAAACAGCATCAAACCTTTTTTTATAAAAAATATTGAAAGTTTTTGTCCCAGTTACCAGTAAAAAGTGATGATGTGGCAAATGACGTGTTTGTACATTTTGACCATGTTGGTTGTTTTCTTAAGTTGTGCATATTATAGGTCCTTAGTTATAGGGGTGTACACGGTTCGGTTCGGCTATTAGCATTAACTGAAACCAAAGTCATCTCATTGGTAATTTTTTGCATTAACTGAAACCAAAACCAAACTTGGGTGGACTAAATTTTTGGATTGAAATGCATGTAAATATGTAATGGAGGTATAAATACATGAAATGGAGTTATAAATACATGAAATGGATGTATAAAAGCTAGAAATATATGAACATGTGAATGGTTCGGTTAATTGTTAACCGAGGATACAAAGAAAAACCGATAATTGATTTTCGATTAATTCAGTTTTCGGTTCGGTTATTGCTCACCCCTAGGTCCTTAGTCATTGCCCTACATGGAAATTAGTGAACTTTTGTGTTTTTTTTTTCAAAAATTTTGATCTGAACTTACCCACTTTCTAAAGATATGATTTATGGTATATGACTTGGGTGCTGATGTGTCAATAAGTTTGATCATGACTTTTTTATGTGGCACCTGAAAACCTGCTATCTTAACTATTGCATCTTTGTCTTATATGTCAAAACTGTTTGGCCTTTTTGGCTGCAGAATTTGAAGGTTCATGAAAATAGAAGACAGTTATTCTCTGCAACTACTTCTAAGGAAACCGCTAATCCATTTGTCCGGCAGCGTCCTTTGGCTAATAAATCAACTGCCAATGCCAGCTCATCAAGTTCTCCTCCTCCTTGGGCTAATGACTCTTCAAGTTCATCTCCGCTGTTCCAAAGGTAAATTCAAATATAACATATTGTTTGACCGAGTCAATGAGTCATGACTCTGTTGTTGACTATGTTACTTTTCAGGAAGCATGCTGATGCTGAATCTCAACCATTGATTCAACAACAAGACCAGCAGCAGCAGCAGATGGTTCCATTACAGGATAGTTACATGCAGAGTAGAGCTGAGGCGCTTCACAATGTAGAGTCAACTATTCATGAATTAGGCAGCATTTTCACACAATTGGCAACCATGGTTTCTCAACAAGGGGAGCTTGCAATTAGGTATGTTATATACATACACCTACTTCTAGTATAATATTTTATTTTTTGTCAATTACATGATAGTAAAATATACAAAGTAATCGGTACGAGTATCAATACAGTACGGGTACCAAATAGGTAAAGACGGTACGAGTACTAATACGATACTGGTACCAAATAGGTAAAATCGATACGAGTACCATAAATACCATAATACGAAATTAAACATAATATAAAAAAAAAAGAAAAAACTCTGTTCTTCACAAAATTTGGTACTCATTTTTTACCTGTACTGATACCGAAAGTACAGAATACAGAAATCAATTAAACCGGGTATCGATACATGTACCAAGTTTAAAAATTAAACAGATGATGAATATATAATTAAATTTTATCAGAAAACAAAAATATAATTCCTTTTTGCGTTCTTTAAAGTAAATTTATAGAATGGTCAAAGTTTAAAATTTTCGTGATTCAGCTTGCTTTTTTATTGGATTTGGTTTGCTAAATGAGACTGGATGCATACTTGGGTTGGTCTAAAAAGTAGTTTCGATCATTGGGGTCTCCTTATTGAAGAAAGTAACATAAATTGTTGGGTGGCCTCCTTAAACGTTAAATTTTGAATAGAACGATTTAAGGATGTATGCATTGAAATACACTTTTGGGTGACTTTACACCCGTTCAACCTATAGTGCTCATTGTGCTTTCATATAATTGTTTTATTAACATAACCCAATCAACCGACTTTTAAAGCAAATAGGCCGAGTATTATTATCAACTCTAACACAACACTTTGATAGGATCGATGAAAATATGGAAGATACACTAGCAAATGTAGAAGGTGCGCAAGGACAGCTAATGAGGTACCTCAACAGTATCTCCTCAAATCGGTGGTTGATGATCAAGATATTCTTTGTATTGATCGCCTTCCTCATGATATTCCTGTTTTTTGTCGCCTAAAGATACATGTGTGTTAAGAAAATATATAATGCACAAATCGAGCCGTTTGCTTAAACAATTTGGTGTTCTTTGTGTGTACATATGGATCAATATTTTTAAAACCAAAACAAGTACAGACCGGTCGAACCAAGGATTGGAACTAGGGTAGCCATGGGTTTATATTGCTTGGCAAGAACCAGAACCAGAACCATGAACCGGTTATCTACCGGTTTTTCGGTTTTCTTTTTGTATTTTATGAGGGTTGAACTTCTTGTATGCATCACTTATATTGGATTTTATTTATCATTGATATAGTGGGTCTATCATTGTTTTAGGGATATATATTGGTGGTAAATAATTTATCTGGACTATTCAAAAAAAAAAAAATTATCTGGAATTTTCTGGATTTCATGGAAGATGTTCTTTTGAATTATTTTTTTTTATTATTATTTTTTTTTTGTATTTTTGTATTTTGTACAATATTCATTATGTTTTGACGATGATGTCTTCGGATTTTTGAGACTGGTCTAATTAGATACGAACCTGTCAAAGTTGTCCATTGTTAGTCTCACAATGTCATTAACATGTATTGCTGTTAAACATGTGATTTTATATTATTGGTTAGCTTACCGTTATAGGTGGCAAAATGAGCCGGTTTGATTATAGCGTTAAGTCTTTTAACAACATTTATGAGTTGTAACGGGCAAACTATTAGAGTGGATCAAAACAAGACGGATTCTTCTATTAGAGTTTTTCTTGAAGCATAGTCGTTATGAATTGTCCATTTTAGGGGTTGTTTGGCAACTTCTGAATGATTAAGTACTGAACGAGTAATGGGCCTGAACCATTAAGTGCTGAATCAATAAGAAGTCTGAACCATTAAGAGCCAGTATAAGGCTTAACCCTTCAGAGGCAAATGTCTGACCAATTCAGATTAGAGGTCTTAACCATTCAGACTCAGTATAATGCTTAACTATTCAGAGGCAAATGTCTGAACCATTCGGAAATTTGCTCGCGAAACAAACAATCTGAACTATTAAGTGCTGAACCAGTAAGAGGTCTGAACCATTAAGAGACTCATTAAGAGGTAAACAAACAGTCCCTTAGTCATTTTAGTAATCAAAATGATTTGTTTCCTTTATGCTAATAGAAGGCAGAAGCTCATAAGAATAGAGCGTGTAATCAATTCCATCCTCCATGGTTCACACTCACTTGCCTTCATATATTGTGCTTCTTATGGGAAGAAATGACAAAGAAGAAAGCCAACGTGCTCTTATATATAGTGTTTCATATTCAATTTTAATGCATATTTCAAACTCAAAATGGAGTCGACGAAAGCAACTACTTGTAGTCACTTTGTATATAGTGCACACAATCCTTTGCTAGGAGATTTGAAGGGTTAACACTCATATTACGTCTCAAGACCGGAACTAGTCACCTCCAAAGGTTTACTTCTTGATACAAGCTCTTTAAAGCGTGACCCATGGAGATCACTCGCAAACCATTTCCAGAGCATGACCCTGGACACTCACCAAAGCTCCGGATTAATCGTACACTCTTTGGATCTACGCATCCAAGGCCATTGTACTATACTCCGGGACTATAATTCTCAATTTATGATACTACTCTCTGGATGAGAATGTAATATTTTCAAATATTTAAAGATTTAATAATATATTAGTATTATGATACTATTCTTTGAAGCTACTACTCAATTAATACTTGCATTCTGTAAGTTGGTAAAAACTAAAAACAAAACTTTAGAATATTTAATAGTTGGTAAAAAGGAATGGAGAGTTGTTTATATCTTCTCTTGCTCAATGGAGAGTTGTTTATAACCTCTCTTGCTCCGGAATGCACGCCTCTTGCAGCACTCACGAATCACGATCCACCCTTTCACGCCCCACTCATTGCCACGAGGCGCGGTGTGAGCGTGAGGCCGTGATCGTAAGCCACACGGTCATGCTTATGCTCAAGCTCAAGTACGTATGTTGGATGCTATCTAATTCATATAAAAGCACAGATTAGCAAAACCAATAAGCCACACGGTCATGCTTAGTAAACTGTTATTCTGACAGTCAAAGCTCTATTCTTTTTCTTTTTGTAAGGCGACACTTCATTAGAACAGACCCACACGCAAGAAGCTTGAAGGAACACGGATACAAAACACAACAAAAACAGGAAAAGCAACAAAATTACAAGAGGTTGAAACGATTCCAGTTTGATTCATTAAAAACCAAATTCTTCACCCGATGTCTGACCTAAAAGAAGCCTAAGGCTTTAATTTCTCCCAAAACGGAGCTAACCGAAGGCTTCGACTTATTAAAAATAGCATTATTCCTATTCTTCCAGATGATCCAACAAGAAATTAGCATAATAGCCTGAATGAGATTGCTGCCCTTCTTTTGAAAACCTCAAATTCTGGTGAAAGGACAAAATGTCGCTGCAACCGAAAGCAAAGATGGGGGAGCCTAAGCCAAGACGCTAAACCAACCCACACCTCACCTGAAAAACGGCATGCCGTGAATAATGGTCCAGCGTCTCCGAAACCTCCTCACAGAACGGGCACATCAGAGAGTCTAAGAAGATGTTTCGATGAATGAGAGCATCTTTAGAATTACTTTTGAGTTTTGAACCACGGTATATTTTATAAAACTTCGAGTATGTTGTTGCGGCGTACTTACTTTTTTGATACTTTTTTTATCAATGTTCGAATATAAACTTTACTCAAAATGAGTTAATTAATACTATAGAAGTTATCGAAGAAAAAACATATATGACATCAAAGCTACCTCACGATATAATTTTTCTAATATAAAGTGACGCCATTTACTCATTTCCTTATTTAAATAATATAATATAATGATTTATAAAAATTCAAATTTACCGTTGTGACCTATTTATTTTTAGAGTAAACTTCCGTTTTGCTCCCTGTGCTTTGGTCAGTTTAACGGTTTTGCCCCAAACCTTTCAAAATAGCCATTTTGCTCCCTGATCTTTGAAGGAAATCTTGATTTTGCTCTCCGCCTCTAACTCCATCCAATTCAACAGTTAAATACTAGTCACATGCCCCTCACATGAGGGGCATTTTAGTCTTTTCACTCAAACTTATTAATTTCTTTTTTTTTTTTAATTTTAACACAATTTCTTTCTCACTCTACACCATTCCTTTTTCAAACTACAGACTACAACAGGTAAGTTCATCAGAATTAAACCCTTCAAAAATCAATTTCAAACCAATTTCAAACCACCTTCAAAATCAAACCGTTCTTGATTATCATAAACCCATCACTCATTTCCACAAATCATTCAAAAATTCATCTCATTTCACCCCCAAATTTGGCCCAAACAATTATCCGGATTTTATTTTCATGACTCCCCATTTTGGATAAGGAACCAACGAACCTTCCATCTTTCCCCTTCCAATCGCCATCATCATGTTCATTCTACCTTTTCTTCAATGCCCTCTGTTTTCTCCGATTCACACCAACACTTTTACGGCTCCCATTAACCAGACCTAACCCGATTTCGTCGAGTGGTCTTACCCGATTCATATCTCAAATTACTTGTTCGATTTGAATATTCGGCAAGTGGGTATTTGAGATTGAGACCTTGTGTACGTTGGTCACAACCGCCGGCCACATCCCATACCACCAGTCGCTGACCCCTTAAACCGGTGGTTGGTCCGTTGCTAAACCGGTTTTAAAACAAGGATGTGTGTTATGTTACCTATAACAAAGGGCATGGCTTTGACTCCTCTGTAGTCGATTTCTTCCACTTTCTCCTCACCATTATTTCCCATGCCTTCCATATTCAAAGCCATACTCCACTCTTTAAAACCCCCAATTCAGTTCTTTTAAATCTAAAAGCAGTATCAATAAAATCATCAGAGTTCATACTGAATCTGTAAGATCTGCAGATCTTCAAATCATTTTCAGTATTAATGTCAGACATCTGATAATCAGATTAGGAACCCGGTAAACATCTGAGCATAAATTCTAGCCCTTCTTCTTTCAGGTTTGAAACCCTAGCCACTGCCTCCTTTTAGATCTGATTGATGAAACCCGGTAGTGGTGGTGGGGTGTCACATGGTGGTGGTGGTGGCGGTGTCTGATGGTGGTGGCGGTGTCCGGTGGTGGTGTCTGATGATGAGAGAAACCCTCCTTTTAGATCTGATTTAGGGTTTTTCTTTGTTGAATGGGGAAGAAGATGAATGGGGACGATAATGGTTGTTGGGGTTTTAAATATCATTCATTAAAGAGATGGGTGGGAAAAGACATAAATGCCCCTTAGGTGATTTGCACGTGACATAAGTTAACAGCACAAATGGATGAGGTTAAGGGGCGGGGAGCAAAATCAAGATTTCCTTCAAAGATCAGGGAGCAAAATGGCTATTTTGAAAGGTTTGGGGCAAAACCGTTAAACTGACCAAACCACAGGGAGCAAAACGGAAGTTTACTCTTATTTTTATCTACGTTTCCATAAAAGTTTATTTTCTATGTTTTTTACCATGACAAACCAAATTGATACCGTTAGGTGTTGTGACAAATCTAACAGATTCCGGCTGTGCCAGTATCATCCAAACCAATACCGGTATTCATTTTTATGTTTTTCGATAAATGTAAAACACATGTCAATATACTATTAGACATATCTTTTTTGGTTACCATACATAATACTTGTATCATATTGGTACTGTAATAAACTGATACCGACCGAATACCCATGATAACACACGAGGAATCCCATTAGTTACATTTGTTCATGATCTAATTACTATTAATGGCAGTTAAGACTCATCTTTATTTTTTATTATGATTATGAGTATGATATATTATTTAATTAATTAATTAACATCTTAAACTCAAGAGTAAATTGTCATTTTAGTCCCTGATGTTTGACCCAAAATGTCACTTTAGTTCAAATAGTTTTTTGAGTGAATTTCAAGAATTGTCCTTTATCTTTATACCCATTTTCAGGCTCTGTCATTTATGTTTAAAATTGACGAATTTTGTGCTTTATGTTTTCAAATCATACACGTTTTGTACTTTAGCCCTAACCCAGTTATATTTTTTGTCAAACCTAGTCATGTGCAATGCACATAAGGGTAAAATTGTCTTTCCACCCTATTTACTATACATACATTTACCAAATTGGGGAATAGTGCCAGGCAGCTGCCTGACACTCCCTCATTGGACCAATACGTTTATTATTTTATATCCAATTTAAAATTACGTTTTTGCTCTTTTTAAAATTACCGTTTTGCCCCCAGCTCAAAATAAAATTACGCTTTGTCCCCATCTCAAAATTACGATTTTGGCTGGCACTCCCCTATTGGACCAACCAGTTTATTATTTTATATCCATCACGTTTTTGCCCCTTTTTAAAACTATGGTTTTGCCCCAGCTCAAAATAAAATTACACTTTTGTCCCCAGCTCAAAATTACGATTTTTCCTCCATTCAAAATAAAATTGTGGTTTTGCCCGCAGCCCAGAATTACCTTTTCGTCTCCAGTTCAAAATAAAATTCTGTTTTTGCCCCTAGCTAAAAATTACGATTTTGCCCTCTGTTCAAAAATATGATTTTTTCCCATTTAAAAAATTATGATTTCGCCCTCAGTTCAAAATTACGTTTTCCACAGTTCAAAATAAAATTACACTTTTGTCCCCAACTCAAAATTACGATTTTGCCCTCCGTTCAAAATAAAATTGTGGTTTTGCCTCCAGCTTAAAATTACGATTGTGCCCTTAGTTCAAATTTATATTACGCTGTTACCCCAAGTTCAAAATTACGAATTTGCCCCTGTGAAAATTTACAATTTTGCACTGGTTCAAATTTACAGTACTGCCATCACTTTAGATTTTGGCAAATTACGATTTTACCCCAGTCAAAAAATACAACTTTCCCTCAGTTAAAAATTACAATATTGCCATTGTTTTAGTTTTTTTTTTTATCAAAACTATAAAAGTGTTTTGTTTTAATTGGTTGACTCGATTTAATTGTTTTTCGTGTCAATGAGCTGCCTAACACTCGCTCATTATTCAGCTATCGCCCCGCAACGCGGGCGGGGCATCAACTAGTTCTTTAAAAATACATATAAAATATCATAACAAAAGTCTTCCCCAAATCAATCCCATTTCCACACTTTAGCAGACTCCAACTTCTTATCTACTTTTCTCCTCTGAAGTGCAGCCTCTTTAGCATTGAAACCTGCTGCTGGTAAACCAACTGAAAGTTGAAGAAAAACTGTGCGGAAAACAGACCATCTGACGATCCAATGACCTCGAATTATTTTGATTGTTCGATTGTTTTAACATAATCGTTATCTTCAACGAATTGATTGATAGCAATGTTGATAAGTGATAAGGTATGACGGACGTTTTTTAAACAGTCTTGTAAGGAAGTGCAGAAGTCTAGGGTTTGGAGACTAAGGTTGAAGAAGTCTTTAACAAGTGAGAATAACTCATCGTTATTCCATATGTTTTCTTTTGATTCGATGAGGATGTTGACGACTTCTTGGTTCATGTCGAGGAGACCTGAGGTGAGTTCTTGGAGGGAGGAGATGGAGAGTGAGCGGACCTCGACGTCGATAGCTGTGACAACCCTCAATTTACATGTATTCCGTACAATTTATTTAATAATAATTTAAGTGCTTGGTGACTGTGTTGAAATATTTAACTTCTCTCTGATTACTGAACTATACTTACATGAGCATGTCAACATACTGGTAGTATACAGAAAAATTACTAAAAAGTCCGGTATGTTTTCCTATGTGTTAGGAATAAATTGCGTTACAAAAATATATAAATAAGACGCCTTTCGGACTAATTAAACACTGTAACGGAACGGTATTTAATCGTATAACCGGACATTACCCGGGACACTAAATTTTTGTCATAACATTATTGTACTATTTTTGGCTAGTCATGATCCCCGTATGCCATAATACCCACTAAAAACCATCACACCAACATATATTATATAGTTACTTGAAACTAACTAACCCTTTACCAATTTTAGTAACCATTCTTGCAAACATACCCCCCCCCCCCAACGAATTTAGTTCCCAAGTGGGACCCCACATATCTTTCTCTCCATACTTCACATATATTGGCAAGATTCTATTAGATTGTTTATTAAATTTTGCTTGTGGGACTAAACATAATATATGGGGTAGATTATATGAAGCATGGCACATGATATTTGTCATCATAACACAAGATCACACACTCATTCACTTCTCCCTCCCTCTTGATCGGCTGCCCAAAACCAAACACACCATCACCACCTTAAACATCATCATCTTCTTCATTACATTGTCCATTCAAAGCTTAGTTTCCATCCATGGAGGGTGCAACTTGAAGGGACTTCATAGGAGCTTGTTCTAGTCCTTCTCACCATCTTTTTCTCATCACTTTCTTCATTTGATTCTTCCCTAGCTAGAGGCTAGTAGTAAGTTTCCTTACACTTGATTTCATCTTGATCGTAATTATGATATGTAGTATGATGTTTTGATGTTTAAATCACTAAATTACAAGGATACTAGAAAATATGAAACATGTGTTATGAACATATAAGCTACATAAAAGTTTACTTGTGGCTGAATTTTGAAGCGGAATCTTGTTGGTTTGAGGGCTGGTTAAATCATACTCGATGTTTAAAAGTTTTTTTCTTGCTAAATCCATTGTTCGGACACTCGTTGATGCGATTTAGAAATGTTTAAACTTTAAAATAACTTGCTGATGTACTTTTCCAGCCGTCTTCAACAGGCTGTAAACGGACTTTAAAAACTCGAAAAACGGAATTTCAAAAGCCTAAATCGTGTCTTTTCGAAAAAGGAAGAAAATGGCGCTGGAATTGTATTTTTCTGAGGTCGGTTACTATTTTAAAAATCTGTTTTCGTGACAGAAGCTAAGGCTGATTTTAACTGCAGTAAAATGGGTCTTACGTTTTCAGTCACAACTTAAAACCTGAACCGAACCAGTCCCTGAAACTTTTATCAAAGATAGTCACGGATGTATTTGTGACCCTCGAACTGGAATTTTGTCAAACGGACTCCCGAGGAATTTTAGACGAATTATTCCGTAAACTGTGATCAGAATGTGACAAATCTGATCACAGTTCGGTAGACGATTTTCTATAAAATATTGGTAATGAACCGGACCCCGATATTTTTACACAATAAAATATGGAACGTTTATGACATCCTGTAAAGATTTGGGAATTTTTGGACTAATTTAACTATTTTATTTAAATGTCCGAAAACAGCCGGTTCTGAATATTAATGCTGAATTGACATAAGTTGTGACTTGCGTGTCTAAATGTCGAGTATGCTATCGGTGAATGATCTAACATGTTATATGTGTTACGTGCAATATCGTATGTCTGTTTATGAGTGGGGAATGGATGGGAAGTTTATATGGGCATAAATCGTTAAAGTGTGTACCTGTGATTTGGACGAAGTAATGTGCAAATAAACCATACGTAGGATACGTGTTATGCATGAGAAACTAATTGTTATCCGTACCTTATTAGGATGTGATTGACCGACCTTGACTGTTAACTATATTTGAGAACCTAACCGAGCAAACCAAGGTGAGTTCACACTTTCTACAAGGCATGGGATTCCCGGTGGTTTGGGAATGGGTTAAGAAACTAAAAATGGAATCTACATATCCTCCTTGGGTAGGATATGTACGACCATCCTCCATAGGTAGGATGCGATTATTAATCCTACGAATTCTCCTGGTGCAGAATACGTACGTTCGTCCTCCTTGGGTAGGACAACAACCTTAAAACTAGCTAGACAAAACTCTATCAATAAGTCCCTCTTCATTATATCGACTTAATCGCCGAGGCCAATGGCGAGCGGGTCATTAGTTAATAGCGCTATTAGGTTTAACAAACCTCACACCGTGCCGTTCGGATGGGCGTGTACTAATGGACTATGGCAGATTGTCAGTGATGATAGACACTGATATAGGGCACAACTTATTTGCGTAGCAGTCAATATCATTCCGTCTAGTAGTTCACACGGGGAAAGCCCCCACTGATTATGGGTATGGTTTGGGTAAAGAAAAAGGAACTGGTTAAACATACTTTCAACTTCGGGGTAACCCCCACGGCAAATAAGCCAACGAAAGTCAAACCATGTTTTTCAGAAACAACTTAAAACTAAACAACCAAACGTGAACTCACTCAACTTTGTTGTTGACTCGTTGTTACATGCCTTACAGGTCGCTAAACATTTGGAGCTTGCACGAGGAAGGAGTCGTGGTGGTGTGCGGACAGTTATGTCCAGTGTTTAATGTTTAAAACATTATGAACTTATTAAACCTATGTGTTGGACTTTAAACTTATGAACTGCGAACTTATGTTTTGAACTTTACGTTTATGCTTCCGCTGTCCAAATTAAAAACTTGGTTAACTAGGTTTTGGTCACCAATCGTATTTTGGTTGTCTTTATTTACTTAAGTACGTGGTTCAGTATGATTGGTGGCTCGATCCTGGTCACCTCATGCCTCCAAGCGGTGATACCCCGCATGGTGGATTTTGGGGGCGTGACAGATTGGTATCGGAGCCATTGGTTATAGTGAACTTGGTTTTAAAAAGGGAAAAGCTTTTTTGATAAAACCAGACTATAACCTGTAAAGTGCTCAACGATACACAACGACGCTTCGCTCCACGTGCAAGACTCGACACCATAAGTGGTATGATTTATGTTATATTGTCGGTTAGATAGTTCTCACCGTGTATTTGATAATGTGGTAATTGTTATTTGAACCTTGCGTGCTTACTCTCTACTATCGTCCCACACTTACGCACTTTCGCGACACTTTTCTCACCTACGTTATTTCGTTGTGAAGATCATGGGTGGACGTTTGAACCTAACTCAAGCCCAGCTAACGGCTTTGATCAACGAACGAGTTGCTGAGGCACTCGCAGCTGTTCCTGCAGGAGGTATAACCTGCCATATCAACTCACCTTAGGATGTTTAGATCCTACCTCCGCAAACCAACGCTCGTGCTTAACTTTGTCTTTTATTCTCGCGCAACAGGTCAACATGCTCAGCCTCCTGTGTGCACATTCAAGACGTTCATGGACTGCCGACCTACTACTTTCAGTGGCACCGAAGGAGCAGTGGGCCTTCTTCACTGGTTTGAAAAGCTTGAGACAGTTTTCGAGATGTGCGAATGCCCCGAAGACCGTAGGGTGAAATATGCTACCGGAACACTTGAAGGAGCTGCGTTAACCTGGTGGAAGGCACAGGTTCAACTACTAGGACTGGCAGTTGCTAATGCCACACCCTGGAATGGTTTCAAAGAGCTGATCAAGGAGGAGTACTGTAGTCGGGATGACATCCACAAGTTAGAAGTGGAATTTTACAATCTAAAGATGACGGGGTCTGAGATTGAAGCGTATACTAAAAGGTCAAACGAGCTGGCCATCCTGTGTCCAACTATGGTGGACCCTCCCATCAAACGAATTGAGCTGTATCTCAAGGGCCTTGTACCAGCAATTCAAAGTCACGTAACTTCAGCCAACCTGGGTACCATTCAGCAAATTATCAAGTTGGCTCATCGTCTCACCGACCAGGCGGTGGAGCAAAACAGGCTACCCAAACGTATCAGTGCCACAGCTACTTCTGATGCACCTACCGACAACAAGCGAAAATGGGATGGAAATTCCAGTAAGGGTTCAACTTCAGTACAGTCCCAACAGCGAAAGACTGATGACTACCAGAGTCCGGGTCAGCAATCCTCCGGTAATCAAGGACAGGGTGGATACCGAGGGAACCACCCCAAGTGCAACCGGTGCAACAAGCATCACAGCGGGCAGTGCAACAAAGGTCGTTGTCAGAGATGTCACAAGTTGGGTCATGAAGCTAGGGATTGCAGGAGCCCGCGTCCTGCGAATCAGAATCGCCAACAACAACAAGCCCCACAGAACCACCAGCAGCAGCATCAGCAGGGAAATAAAGGATGCTTCCAGTGTGGCGCTGAAGGCCACTTTAAGAGGAACTGCCCCCAGCTGAACCAAAACCAGAACAATAACCAAGGAAATGGGAACCACAATGGGAATAACAATGGAGGCAACAATGGAGGCGGCAATGGGGGAAACAACAATGGTAATGGAGCAAGGGGTCGTGCTTTCGTGATTGGTCAGGGTGATGCAAGGAACGATCCTAACGTTGTGATGGGTAAGTTTCTTCTGGATGACTTCTTGGTTACTGTATTATTCGATTCGGGTGCCGATACTAGTTATGTGTCCGTAAAAGTTAGCCAAATGCTTAAGCGTACTCCAACACTTTTGAACACCAAACACGCGGTAGAGCTAGCAAATGGTAAAAGTCTTGAAGCCACACACGTAGTTAAGGGTTGTAACCTCGTCTTAGCCGGTCAGACTTTCTCTATCGATCTTATTCCTATCACACTTGGTAGTTTCGACGTTGTTATTGGGATGGATTGGCTATCTCATCATCAAGCGGAGATTGTTTGCAAGGAGAAAATCGTCCGCATTCTTCGTTCTGATAAAGAACCCATCGTGATTCGTGGCGACAAGAGTGGTGCTGTCGAAGGCATCATCTCTTTCCTTAAGGCCCAGAAATGTTTGCGAAATGGCCACACTGCCATTTTAGCACTCGTTACTGACACATCAACGGAAGAGAAGAGAATTGAAGACATCCCTATTGTGCGCGAATTTCCTGAGGTATTTCCTGAGGAATTACCTAGTCTTCCTCCTCATCGCCAAGTTGAGTTTCAAATCGAGCTAGCTCCTGGAGCAGCGCCAGTAGCTCGAGCACCATATCGTCTAGCTCCATCAGAACTTGAAGAACTGTCTACACAACTACAAGAACTCTTGGAAAAGGGTTTTATACGTCCTAGCTCTTCACCCTGGGGAGCTCCAGTACTATTCGTGAAGAAGAAAGATGGTACCTTCAGAATGTGTATTGACTACCGCGAACTCAACAAGGTGACTGTGAAGAATTGTTATCCTCTTCCACGTATTGACGACTTGTTCGACCAGTTGCAAGGGTCAAGCTATTACTCCAAGATTGATTTGAGATCAGGATACCATCAGCTGAGAATCCGAGATGAGGACGTCTCCAAAACAGCATTCAGAACTCGTTACGGCCATTACGAGTTTCTGGTTATGCCTTTCGGGCTGACGAATGCACCAGCGGTCTTCATGGATCTCATGAACAGAGTATGCAAACCTTACCTGGATAAGTTCGTTATTGTGTTCATCGACGATATCCTGATCTATTCTAAGAGTCAGGAGGAACACGAGCAGCATCTGCGACTTATGCTTGAACTTCTTCGAAAGGAGCAGTTGTATGCCAAGTTTTCGAAATGTGACTTCTGGCTTCGCGAAGTCCACTTTCTAGGCCATGTGGTAAACAAGGATGGGATTCATGTTGATCCATCCAAAGTTGACTCAATCAAGAATTGGCCTGCACCCCGCACACCAACAGAAATCCGCCAATTCTTGGGTTTGGCAGGATATTGCAGAAGGTTTATCAAGGATTTCTCAAAGATTGCGCAACCTCTCACTTCACTGACTCAGAAGGGTGTCATCTACCGTTGGGGCGATGCACAGGAATCCGCTTTTCAGCACCTAAAGGATAGACTTTGTAGCGCGCCTATCCTCTCATTGCCCGAAGGCACCGATGATTTCGTGGTTTACTGCGATGCTTCCATTCAAGGACTTGGTTGCGTGTTGATGCAACGTGACAAGGTCATTGCCTACGCATCGCGCCAACTTAAAGTTCACGAAAGAAACTACACTACTCACGATCTGGAGCTGGGAGCAGTTGTATTCGCGCTTAAGATATGGAGACATTACCTGTAGGGTACCAAGTGCACCATTTACACCGATCACAGGAGTCTCGAGCATATCTTCAAGCAAAAGGAGTTAAACATGCGTCAACGCCGATGGGTTGAGCTCTTGAACGATTACGAATGCGCGATCAAGTATCATCCGGGCAAAGCCAATGTTGTGGCCGACGCCCTCAGTCGAAAGGATACCATACCTAGGCGTGTACGTGCTTTACAGCTTACCATCCAATCCAACCTTCCCGCTCAAATTCGAGATGCCCAGGTCGAAGCATTGAAAGCAGAGAACATCAGGGCTGAATCCTTACGAGGATCGAGACAACGGCTAGAACAAAAGGAAGACGGCGCCTACTATGTAACAGGGCGTATTTGGGTTCCACTCTATGGCAACTTACGCGAGCTTGTGATGGATGAAGCACATAAGTCTCGTTATTCAGTACATCCTGGTTCGGATAAGATGTACCACGACTTAAAGACCACATACTGGTGGCCTAGTATGAAAGCCCACATAGCAACCTACGTCAGCAAGTGCTTGACTTGTGCGAGAGTCAAGTCTGAATATCAGAAACCATCAGGCCTACTTCAACAACCGGAGATCCCGAAATGGAAATGGGAGCAAATTTCCATGGATTTTGTTACCGGCCTGCCCAGATCTCAACGCGAAAACGATACCATTTGGGTGATCGTAGATCGACTAACCAAGTCTGCACATTTTCTGGCTATCAAAGAAACGTATAAGTTTTCTACTCTTGCAGACATTTATCTAAAGGAAGTGGTATCGAAGCACGGAGTGCCAACCTCTATTATATCTGATCGTGACGCACGTTTTACTTCTGAACTGTGGCAAGCAATGCACAAGTCCTTTGGCTCACGTTTAGATATGAGCACCGCTTATCACCCGCAGACGGATGGGCAATCTGAACGCACCATCCAAACCCTTGAAGACATGCTTAGGGCATGTGTAATTGATTTTGGTAATGGCTAGGAAAGGCACCTCCCACTGGTGGAGTTTTCGTACAACAACAGCTACCACACCAGCATCCAAGCCGCTCCGTTTGAGGCATTATACGGACGCAAATGCCGATCACCTCTCTGTTGGGCAGAAGTTGGTGACAGCCAAATCACTGGCCCAGAACTTGTGGTAGATACCACCAAGAAGATTGCTCAGATACGACAGCGTATGGCGGCAGCTCGTGACCGTCAGAAAAGCTATGCTGATAAGGGAAGAAAACCACTCGAGCTCTAGGTTGGGGATCGAGTGCTACTCAAAGTCTCACCTTGGAAAGGTGTAGTCCGCTTTGGTAAACGAGGCAAACTCAATCCGCGCTATGTCGGACCATTCGAAGTCATTGAGAAAATTGGCAAAGTCGCCTACAGGTTAGATCTACCGGATGAACTCAGCGGAGTTCACAACGTATTCCACGTGTCAAATTTGAAGAAGTGCCTGTCAGATGAGACCCTCATAGTTCCTCTCAAGGAACTCACAATCGACGATCAGCTGCGATTCGTCGAGGAACTAGTAGAGATTACGGATCGAGATGTTAAGATCCTCAAGCATACCAGGATACCTCTGGTCCGAGTTCGTTGGAATGCTCGTCGTGGCCCAGAGTATACCTGGGAACGAGAAGACCAAATGAAACTCAGATATCCCCAGTTGTTTGGAAACAGTGCAACCACTACTGAGGCTGAAGCTACTGCAGAATTTCAGGACGAAATTCCAAATCAACGGGGGGATGATGTGATACCCCAGGAAAATCAGGAAAACAACGCAACTTAACTAGCTTCCTCAGTAACCACGCGCTAAATTTCGGGACGAAATTCTCTTAACAGGGGGAGAATGTGACAACCCTCAATTTACATGTATTCCGTACAATTTATTTAATAATAATTTAAGTGCTTGGTGACTGTGTTGAAATATTTAACTGCTCTCTGATTACTGAACTATACTTACATGAGCATGTCAACATACTGGTAGTATACAGAAAAATTACTAAAAAGTCCGGTATGTTTTCCTATGTGTTAGGAATAAATTGCGTTACAAAAATATATAAATAAGACGCCTTTCGGACTAATTAAACACTGTAACGGAACGGTATTTAATCGTATAACCGGACATTACCCGGGACACTAAATTTTTGTCATAACATTATTGTACTATTTTTGGCTAGTCATGATCCCCGTATGCCATAATACCCACTAAAAACCATCACACCAACATATATTATATAGTTACTTGAAACTAACTTACCCTTTACCAATTTTAGTAACCATTCTTGCAAACATACCCCCCCCCCCAACGAATTTAGTTCCCAAGTGGGACCCCACATATCTTTCTCTCCATACTTCACATATATTGGCAAGATTCTATTAGATTGTTTATTAAATTTTGCTTGTGGGACTAAACATAATATATGGGGTAGATTATATGAAGCATGGCACATGATATTTGTCATCATAACACAAGATCACACACTCATTCACTTCTCCCTCCCTCTTGATCGGCTGCCCAAAACCAAACACACCATCACCACCTTAAACATCATCATCTTCTTCATTACATTGTCCATTCAAAGCTTAGTTTCCATCCATGGAGGGTGCAACTTGAAGAGACTTCATAGGAGCTTGTTCTAGTCCTTCTCACCATCTTTTTCTCATCACTTTCTTCATT
Source organism: Helianthus tuberosus (assembly GCA_030545235.1). Taxonomy (NCBI): domain Eukaryota; kingdom Viridiplantae; phylum Streptophyta; class Magnoliopsida; order Asterales; family Asteraceae; genus Helianthus; species Helianthus tuberosus. Next base: position 20,549,078 of record CM060399.1, read on the forward strand.
TGATTCTTCCCAAGCTAGAGGCTAGTAGTAAGTTTCCTTACACTTGATTTCATCTTGATCGTAATTATGATATGTAGTATGATGTTTTGATGTTTAAATCACTAAATTACAAGGATACTAGAAAATATGAAACATGTGTTATGAACATATAAGCTACATAAAAGTTTACTTGTGGCTGAATTTTGAAGCGGAATCTTGTTGGTTTGAGGGTTGGTTAAATCATACTCGATGTTTAAAAGTTGTTTTATTGCTAAATCCATTGTTCGGACACTCGTTGATGCGATTTAGAAATGTTTAAACTTTAAAATAACTTGCTGATGTACTTTTCCAGCCGCCTTCAACAGGCTGTAAACGGACTTTAAAAACTCGAAAAACGGAATTTCAAAAGCCTAAATCGTGTCTTTTCGAAAAAGGAAGAAAATGGCGCTGGAATTGTATTTTTCTGAGGTCGGTTACTATTTTAAAAATCTGTTTTCGTGACAGCAGCTAAGGCTGATTTTAACTGCAGTAAAATGGGTCTTACGTTTTCAGTCACAACTTAAAACCTGAACCGAACCAGCCCCTGAAACTTTTATCAAAGATAGTCACGGATGTATTTGTGACCCTCGAACTGGAATTTTGTCAAACGGACTCCCGAGGAATTTTAGACGAATTATTCCGTAAACTGTGATCAGAATGTGACAAATCTGATCACAGTTCGGTAGACGATTTTCTATAAAATATTGGTAATGAACCGGACCCCGATATTTTTACACAATAAAATATGGAAAGTTTATGACATCCTGTAAAGATTTGGGAATTTTTGGACTAATTTAACTATTTTATTTAAATGTCCGAAAACAGCCGGTTCTGAATATTAATGCTGAATTGACATAAGTTGTGACTTGCGTGTCTAAATGTCGAGTATGCTATCCGTGAATGATCTAACATGTTATATGTGTTACGTGCAATATCGTATGTCTGTTTATGAGTGGGGAATGGATGGGAAGTTTATATGGGCATAAATCGTTAAAGTGTGTACCTGTTATGTGGACGAAATAATGTGCAAATAAACCATACGTAGGATACGTGTTATGCATGAGAAACTGATTGTTATCCGTACCTTATTAGGACGTGATTGACCGACCTTGACTGTTAACTATATTTGAGAACCTAACCGAGCAAACCAAGGTGAGTTCACACTTTCTACAAGGCATGGGATTCCCGGTGGTTTGGGAATGGGTTAAGAAACTAAAAATGGAATCTACATATCCTCCTTGGGTAGGATATGTACGGCCATCCTCCATAGGTAGGATGCCATTATTAATCCTACGAATTCTCCTGGTGCAGAATACGTACGTTCGTCCTCCTTGGGTAGGACAACAACCTTAAAACTAGCTAGACAAAACTCTATCAATAAGTCCCTCTTCATTATATCGACTTAATCGCCGAGGCCAATGGCGAGCGGGTCATTAGTTAATAGCGCTATTAGGTTTAACAAACCTCACACCGTGCCGTTCGGACGGGCGTGTACTAATGGACTATGGCAGATTGTCAGTGATGATAGACACTGATATAGGGTGTAACACCCCGTGTTTTCACGAATGAAAGTCAAAGTCAATGTCAAAGTCAAACGACCGATTTCGCGTAACTCGACTCGTAGAATTGTTTGTATGATATTTAGATTATGTGGAGTAATTGTCGTACATTGCAATAATCGAATCAGGCTAGCCGTATTTCAATCGACCTACGACTGTGAACGATAGGAAGTAACAATGCGATAAAGTTAATCAAGCTATGCTAATCAAATCGACATCAAATCGTAACTCGAGCTGTGTATTTTTACTTGCCGTTATGCGTGTGTGTGTGCCTTACGTGTTACATGTGCATGTTTTATTTTATATTGTACATGTTGAGATAATCAAGCGAACTCAATCGAACTCGAAGTCTAACTCGAATACAAACGAACCCGAACCCGAACCCCGAGTCGAACCGTATAAGAAGTAGTTGGGACTGAAAGTAATTTGACTAGGAACCCTATCGAATCGCTCGAAAGCCGAAACCGAATCAACATCGCACCAAATCCACCGAGGGAGGCGGCATCCGCACGGATGGCCAATCCGCACGGATTGCCAGTCCGCACGGATGGCCAGTCCGCGCGGATAGGCTACCCGGGTGCGTGCCATGCGCACGGCTCATCCTTTCCTCTTTTGGCATCCTATAAATACACGGGTCACTCTCCACTTTTTCCACTTTTGGCAAGTGACGTCCGAACCACACGCATTCTTCACCTTTTCTCAGATTTCTTCCAATCCAGGTAAGATCTTGCACTAATTCTTGTACATCTTTGATCTCTACACAATTCTGCACATTTCTATCTTTCGGATCTTCGATTTTAACCATGAAATCATCCGGATTTGAGGTATTCTCTAGTGACGTCATCATGAAGTTCATAAGAACTTCAAGCTTGACCTCATTCCATCTAGAATATCTCAGATCTAAACGATTTCTACAAGTTTTTACAATAATCTCACTTAGATCTAAACTTTTCTAAGGATAAAAGAGCTGAAAGACATAAACCAGAGTTCTTTTCCACTTTTACCCTTGAAACCGGTACAAATCCGATCAGTCCTTGTGTTTTACTCATCAATAGTAATGCCCTAGTTCTAGATCTGGAATTCTACCCTTAGACAACTGATTTCGGGGTTAACCGGAAGGACTATTCTGAGTCGCCGACAGGCCGAGTTAGGGTGGTTCCTGGCCGGTCTAGTCACGCGGGTAGGAACACAACTCCAATTGGTTGCCACGTAATCAGAATGTCTCGATAAACGACAACAGAAACCAAGTGTAGACGAACGGCACAACCAGAGGCTGTCCGCACGGACCAGTTGTCCGCACGCACCGGCTGTCCGCACGGACTAGCTGTCCGCGCGTACAAGTCACACGCACGGGTTGTCACCCGCACGGACTACCCTTGGGACCCACTTTCCAAACAAGGTTTGAGTATCGACGAACGAGCAATCCGGACGAACAACCTCTGAATGGATTACTCTTCGGATCATGAGATACTAAGGCCTTAAAATGAGAATCAAACAATCTTCATCCGCACGGTCAAGTCGTACGCACGGACAGGCTATCCGGACGGATTGTCTCTGCCCGCGCGCACAGGCTGCCCGCACGGACTACCACACGCACGGACCGTCGTCTGCGCGACCGGCTTGAAAGGTAGAAACACTTTGGTGTTTTCAAAATGCTACAACGAAAACTTCAAAGCACAAGCCGTCATACACAAACACATCTTAGGAAGAAACAATCCACTTGAGAGTTTATCCACACAAGCAACTTATCCGAAACGGATCACCATCCGCACGCATTGCCATCCGTACGTATCACCACCCGCACGGATAGGTCATGCGCACGGATGACCCCTACTCACGGATAGCTGATCCGCACGATCAGTCATCCTACCCACTCTCATTTATACTGTTTTTCGCGTCACTTATCGTTACGTTATCGAATCTATTCAGGCTAACCGTACTCGCTTTAAAGCGCTCCCTTCAATCCACTATCACAGTGAGTATACTCGAACCCTTTTTGCTTTTAGCACTTTTGGGTGTTACATACGTTACAACTATTCAAACTACAACTATCACACTACTCAAGCTATTTTAACGCTTAACCATTAATGCATGTTGTACGTGGCTTATGAATGCTTGTTTGTTATGTTTACACATGGAATGCTGTCTACCTGCCTTAGCAACGATAGTACTATAGTTTGGACTCAGCACCCGTTCACACGGGGGTTGTTAAGGATCTTTTACTTGCATGGATTACAGTGGTAATCGTGTATTGCGAACTGCCTCGGGCAGTCAACCCGCAGTCATTGGTATCGATGGATCTATGTCGATAATTAACGTGCTTCATTTCACTATGTGTACGTGCTGGTTATGCGTAAACAAATTTGAACTCTATATGCTATTATCAAACTTGTATGCTCACCTTTACATTTTATGTATTGACATTATTTTAACGTATGTGACAGGTGCTTAGGTCGCATATGTGGTAGGAAATGGAAGCTAGAATAAAGCTTTAGAGCCCAACAAATAGTTGTCTGTAGATAACTTATTAGGGGTCTCTAGAAGCAGATAAACAATTGCTACTTATTTAAATCTGAGTTGTCGGAACAGAATATTTGTTTTGATGTTGTCTGTAATAACTTGTTTGACTATTTATGTTACGGTATGGGACGTAATGTTTACTTAAATGGTAATGATAGTTGTTATGGAAACTTCTGGACAATCTGTTTCGCTCAGTGCCGCGCCCCGATGATTCCGCCATCGGTTGGGGTGTGACATAGGGCACAACTTATTTGCGTAGCAGTCGATATCATTCCGTCTAGTAGTTCACACGAGGAAAGCCCCCACTGATTATGGATATGGTTTGGGTAAAGAAAAAGGAACTGGTTAAACATACTTTCAACTTCGGGGTAACCCCCATGGCAAATAAGCCAACGAAAGTCAAACCATGTTTTTCAGAAACAACTTAAAACTAAACAACCAAACGTGAACTCACTCAACTTTGTTGTTGACTCGTTGTTACATGCCTTACAGGTCGCTAAACATTTGGAGCTTGCACGAGGAAGGAGTCGTTGTGGTGTGCGGACAGTTATGTCCAGTGTTTAATGTTTAAAACATTATGAACTTATTAAACCTATGTGTTGGACTTTAAACTTATGAACTGCGAACTTATGTTTTGAACTTTACGTTTATGCTTCCGCTGTCCAAATTAAAAACTTGGTTAACTAGCTTTTGGTCACCAATCGTATTTTGGTTGTCTTTATTTACTTAAGTACGTGGTTCAGTATGATTGGTGGCTCGATCCTGGTCACGTCATGCCTCCAAGCGGTGATACCCCGCATGGTGGATTTTGGGGGCGTGACAATAGCGAGTGAGTTGATGTCGCGGCTGGTGCGATAGTGGAGGGATGAGTCGAAGGACTGGATGTGGGGATCTGAGCGGCATGCGTGCTCGTATGAGGTTAGATCTGATGGGGAGATTGAGGGTGTGTGTGATGAGGAGGTTGACGAGGTTTGGTGGTGGTGGGTGCTGGATGATGTGCTGCAGATGCAACCCATCGATGGGGTGAAAAAGTGAAAATGGTGAAATTGAAGGGGAAGATTGGGGGATGAGAATGGTGGGATCTGTTGGAGATTTGGGGAAGACTTTTGTTATGAATATATATGTATTTTTAAAGAATTTTACCCTCATGTGCATTGCACATGACAAGATTTGACAGAAAAATCTAACTGGTTTAGGGCTATAGGACAAAACGTGTATGATTTGAAAACATAAAATACAAATCTCGTCAATTTTAAACATAAAGGACAACGCCTGAAAATGGGTATAAAGATAAAGGACAATCTTTGAAATTCGCTCTAGTTTTTTTTTTCCTGCCATTTTAGAAGGCTGTATGGGGTGATGGGAGGTGGTCAATGAAAATGACAAAAAATAACAAAAGTCATGGACTAAAATAGTAGAAAAAACTATTTAGACTAAAATGACAGAAAAAAAACTATTTAAATTAAACTGAGAATTTTGATTAGAACTTACGACTAAAATGAAAATCTATCTACTATAATAATAGAAACCAACTTTTGGACACTTGTCACTCAACGAAGGTATCCTTAAATCTATAATTATCTTATATTAACTAAATAAATAAATAATAAATTAATATTAAATCTTATCATACTTTAATAAAATATTATCCTCAAATCTAAATTGTTAATTTAATATATTTTTAAAACAAATACCTCTCTTTCCTACTTTTCTTATATTAAATATATAAATAATAAATTAATATAAAATGTTATCCCAATTAAATTTAATTTTTTTTATTATTTACTATACAAAGTTACATTTATATAACCCGTGTAATACACGAAGTTTTTAAAGATATAACTTTTCATCATCTGCTATGTAAAATTAGATTTATTCAACACGTGTAATAATACACAGGGTTTTTAAGGATATAATTTTTTTTTATTATTTGGTAGATTTTTCAACCCGACTATACACGGGTTTTTTTTAAAGATACGACGTTTTTAGTATTTAATATATAAAATTACATTTATTTAATCTGTGTAATACAAATGGTTTTTAAAGATATAACTTTTTTTAGATCTATTCAACACGTGTAATATACGAGGTTTTTAAGGATGTGATTTTTTATCATTTGGTAGATTTATTCAACCCGATTATACACATGTTTTTTAAAGATACGACGTTTTTAGTATTTAGTATAATAAATTACATTTATTTAAATTGTGTAATACACATGGTTTTTAAAGATATAACTTTTTTTATTATTTGATATATAAAATTACATTTATTTAATCCATACAATATACGAGTTTTATAAAGATATAACTTTTTATTGTTTAAATATATAAAATTATATTTATTCAACCAGTGCAATACACAGGGTTCTAATCTAGTTTACTCTAGACTCGATAATCTCAACTCTCAACATCAGCTTGATCTTAACCGTTATCCCAAACCAACGGTCCAGATTCACACACACCAGAAAACCAAACACACACACAAAACAAACCACAATAAAACCACCACCGTTTCATCACAGCACCTAATCATCATCATCATCCAAACCCTAATTTCACCACAAACCATCTTCACAATAACCTCCAAAATCACCAAACTCTCACCAAAATTCACCATCAATTTGCACAATCCACCTATCACAGAACTCACCTGCACTCAATTTGCACAGCTAGAAGCAATCATCGATCTCAATTACCCCAAATTACCGTTTTTAGGGTTAACCGAATCCTAATTCAAGTTTTTCCGATCAAAATCGCCAGACGAAACGTCATCGTTTCGTGTTAATCTTATCCGCAATTCGGTACCCTAGGGTTTGTTGTTTGATTTTGATTATATCGATACTTATCGCCAGACGAAACGTCATCGTTTTGTGTTAATCTTATCCGCAAATCGGTACCCTAGGGTTTGTTGTTCGATTTTGATTACATCGATACTTATAGCCAGACGAAACGTCATCGTTTTGTGTTACTAGAAGTAGATAAATTGCTGAAACTGTATACTTTCAGGTTCAGAGTTGTGTATGTATAACAGTATAAGTATACATACATAAATCGTTGAAAGTATACTTTCAGGTTCAGTTTTGTTGCTGTCTGGTCAAAATCGCCCGACGAAACGTCGTCGTTTAGTGTTTAATTTTATCCACAAATCGGTACCCTAGGGTTTGTTGTTCGATTTCGATTATATCGATATTTAGGTTCAGTTTTGTGCATGAATAACAGTATAACTGTAAAAGTATACATACTACATAAATCGGTAAAAGTATACTCTCAGGTTCAATTTTGTTGTTGTCTGGTCAAAATCGCCAGGCGAAACGTTGTCGTTTTGTGTTTATCTTATCCACAGATTGATACGTTAGAAGTTCTTCAGTTTCAATTTTATCGATTCTCGAAGAGTTATTTGACATTAGAAGTAGATAAATCGTTGAAAGTATAATTTCAGCTTCAGTTTTTCATATGTACAACAGTATAACTGTATAAGTATACATACATACTGCATACATATCTTAGGGTTTTGTTATTGAACAAGAAACCCTAGGTTTTTGAAAGTGTGAGATTTTGATTTGTGTTGAGTTGAGTTTAGAACTAGAAGCATATTTGAGTGTTTTTGGATAAGAAATGGCTGGAGGTGGAAGTAGGAAGGATGATTCGGTAGCGATTAGCAGTACGAATGTTTTTGCGGCTCTTGGGAGTTTGAAGAAGAAGAAGAAATCTGATAAGGCTGGTAGTTCGAGAAAGGGGCGAGATAAGGAGGGTGAAGGGGAGAAGGAGCAGGTTTTTTGGGCTCCGGCACCGTTAACGGTGAAGTCGTGGGCGGATGTGGATGATGAAGATGATGATGATTACTTTGCGACTACGGCTCCGCCGCCTATTTGGGGCGGTGGTGGTGATCAGGATGATAAGGTGAGAGGAAGTGAGACTCCTGTTGAGGTGAGGAAACCGTAAACGTGTCATTATTTTCAGTATAACTGCATTTGCATATGTACAGGTTTCTATATTGTTAATGTGTTACAGTTAAAGGGGGCTGTTTTCGGATTGGTTGAGTAAGCATATGCAGATAACTAACTTGTTCTTAACCGGTCGGGTAAATTTCTAAATTTGAATCCACCAAGAAAATTTAGTTTAAGAACTTAATCTCAAACGATTTATCAAGACATTTTATTTCACTGTAAATTAAGCAAAGGCAGTTTTTGTTTACGCACTCAGAAGTGTCTTTCTTTTTAAAAAAATAAGCAGATAAGCTGTTTAAATAAACAGTCCGAACACCCCCTTTCATGATGATTCGCACTGATGTAGTTATGGGATTTCGATTTCATAACTACATTAGTTGCTAGTAGTGGGCCATTACTACTGGATATTGTGTGATAACTATAAGTCTGATTGCAATTAGGGGCGTGTGTGGTACGACCGAAACACAATAAATCATGCTTTGTGTGTGCGTGTGTGTATGTGTGAACCAAATGGTATTGATTGACTTATATGCAAAGTTACTAGTGGCGATTAATATCTAGTTCAGTCAAAATCTTTTCTACTTACTATATTTGATTATTTTTTAAGTTTAAGACAATTTTGCATGGTAGTTTGTATCGTTTAAGTTGATATTCGACGTATAAACTCATGTCATTATGTGTGGTACTTGGTAAGTACATCATTTTTAAAAGCTAAAAAGTTTTTCATAAGGTTTTTCCATTATTTCTTTCGACACTTCATGGTATCTCATTGAATTCAAAGTTAAAAATGTTTATGGCGTTTAGTTGCTGATTTAGTATCTTGCATAAAACCCAGTAGAATAAACAATTTTCAATTTCTTTTGTGCATTTAGTGGTTCTTTATGGCTTAGGTAGGCTTATCATGTTGCATGATTTTAGTTTTAATGGATGTTAGTTGTGATGGCATTTATTTTGTTGTGATCCTTACCAGTATAGAAGTTTATTTTTTTTTTATTTTTTTGAACGGCCAACAAATTCAATTTTATTAAAACTAAAAAACAAAACCGCTGGATTAACATTGTGTTAACCCAACACGGCACCACATCCAGTATAGAAGTTTATTACATCTGGTGTTACTGTCATTTTTCTTGAAATATGTGATTTATGTACCGCATCTATGATACTAATATTTTTTGTAAGGTTGCATGTGGGTGCACATATTTTAATTTAATATGAAAAACTAGCTTTTAAGTAGACTTTTGATCAATATTTTTTTACTAGTTTTTGTGACAAGTAATGTGTTGGTGCTTTATGAATTAAAAAAATTGTTCATAAAAATATTGGATCATTTCTATTTTAGTGTTTGTAATATATAGTATCAATGTATCATAGTTATGTATGGACAAGAGAGTTTAAAGGGTTGGTGGAAAAAAATGGATAAGTGTGTCCAGTGTTGTAAGAATCGGTAGGCGCTAGTCGGTCGGTGAGGTACTGACTAGTGATTAATCAGTATTAATATGGATTAATCGAATTGGGAGTTTTAGATGAATTTTTGTTTTATAGACACACACACATTTTTATATGTAATTTTTTTGAGTAGACATGTTTTAACCCCTCGTTGAAATTTGGCCGGAATCTGGCCAAAATTCGGCCGGAATAGGACCACCGGTGACCGCCTGGTGATTACTTGGCCATTACTCGGTGAATCTCCAATTAGTGATTAATTGGCGACTAATCGGAGCCTAGGCAGGATTTTTACAACATGCATGTGTTGATAGTTTACTTCTTATGGTGTAGTTGTGTTTCTTGTAAATGTCATTTATTAATCTTTTTTTTTTAATTAAATGTTTTTTAGGAAAGTGAAAGTGAAGAGGATGACCTTGATGAAGTCGATGATGACAATGATGATGAAAATGATCATGAACCAGAACCACCAGCAGAAAAGGAGCCCGCTGTTGAAAAGCCCTCTGAAGTTGTGCCATCCAAAGAAGCCGACAGACAACTTTCGAAGAAGGAACTGAAGAAAAAGGAGCTTGCAGAACTTGAAGCTGTTCTTGCTGAATTGGGTTTAAACGACAATAATACCCAAGAAGACACCCGTGGTAAGCTAGTGTCATTTTTTAGAAAAAAAAGCTCGTATCCGGTTAAGTAAATTATTGCTTTCCTTTATTACAAATTCCAACTATGAATATGCATGATGGAGAAAAGGATTTTAAATCGTTTGAAAAGGCGAACTATTTTCATCTAAAAGTTTTAATGGCGTTTCGTCATCTAGAGGTGCACAAATCTGTTAATTTCTTTAATTGGTTCGGTTATTCACTTTAACCGGTTTGGTTAGTAACCAGTTATTTTCATTTTTTGGTTTTTTCCTAATTAACCGGTACATCAGTTAATAATTACCGGTTACTATCCTAGAGATCTGTGACCGGTTACGGTTCCGTTGGTTTTTTTAACTCCTAACCGCTGGTTATTAACTGGTTATGGTTTGTTAACCGGTTTTTTTGCTCACCTTTTCCGTCTTCCGATATTTTCATTTAAAAACATGTTAATGCCTGTGGAATGTGGATGTTTTCGTTTATACCAATTATGACCAAAAAAAATTGTATTCATTCTTAAAAGACCGTTATAATCTGTCACATGTTGACGCTACATCAAACGTATATACGTGTTTTCAAGAAAAAAGAAGTTAGGACATTTGTCATTTAACGTGTTTTTGGCCTGAATCGGAATCAGATACATACATGAGTGGCATATAAAGTACGATAATGAATGTGGAAATCACATAAGTGTGTATATGCTTTTACTAGTTTTTTTTTGTCATAACGACCATTTAAAGTTCTTAACCTATTCTGACATGGTGGCACTTCAACAAATGTAACTTTTAAGTTTTGAAAATTTGAAGTGCATTGTCAGTTGGATTTTTGGCTGAAATTGGTATAAATGCAATCATCAATACATAAATCACTTCATTGGTCACCTGATATTTTCTTCTATTTATAATTATACCTTTTGGCTGATGGCAAAACTGCTTTTAGATTCTTTAACACTCATATGTAATCATTTGTTTGTTTTTTTTTTTGTTTTTTTTGTTTTTTTTTTTGCGTTTTCACGGTAACAAAGCTTGTTTGCTAGCAAAACGACACTTTCTATTTTTTTCCACAAAGGTTGAATCAGAATAGAAAAATAAAGTTTTTTAAATCCTTTTGGTTTCTATATATCTTCTTCTGCAGGTAGTGTTCAAGAGAAAGTTGAGAACCAAAACTGGGAGCAAGAGAAAAAAGACAAAAACATTACGGTCCAGAGCAAAAGTGCAAAAAAGAAAAAGAAGAAAGACAAATCTTCAAAGGAAACCAAAGAACAACAAGAACTCACAAATGAACCCGACCCCATGAATTCTGAATCTACTGAATCCGAGAAGGCTGAAAATTTATCTGCAATCGATGTCAAAGAGAAAATGAAAAAGGTGGCTTCCATGAAAAAGAAGAAATCCAGCAAGGAAATGGACGCCGCCGCCAAGGCTGCCGCTAGTGAGGCCGCGGCAAGAAATGCACGACTTGCTGCAGCTAAAAAGAAGGAGAAGAGCCACTATAACCAGCAGCCTGTTCGCTAAGTTTTTTCTTTACAGTTTATGATATATATATATATATATATATGTCTATGCTGTAGATTGCATGCTTAATAAAAAGGAATAATGGAATTTAATAATCCCAACTTTCACCAGTTGGCCGATAACGGGCCCAACTTCAAAAATAACCACTGGCAGTCCCACCTTTTGACATTTTGTAAAACATTGGACCCTTGCTAACACCGTTATAACGGTGATGACGTGGCATGATGACATGTCAAGTTTTTTAACTGAGATGATGACGTGGCAAGTTTGGCTGATTATGTGGGTCTAAACTTGAATATGTGGCTTTTATAATTAATTAACACTATCCAAATAATATCCCCCCACTACAATCAATACTTAAACACTTCACTATTCTCACAATCATTCAGACAACATAAAAATCAAGCCCTAATCCCTAATTTCATCCTCTCTACATAGTGAGCTACTGAAGAGTTGTTCAAGAAGACTGTTTCCTGGATCGACATCTTCCCATCATCTACTATTTTGAATGACTGTTTCCTGCAACGAACAGACAATCAAAATTGATTGATCTTCAGCGAACAAGTATGAGCCACAACTGTTGTTCCTCGTTACAAAAAAACAGTAAACATTGATTTTGAATCTTGGTTACACTTGATCAAAGATCTTGGTTCCCTCGGCTGCAATATACCCTGATCTCGACTACCAATGTTGACTTGATCTCGGCAGTCACACCAAACCACTCGGCTGCAATATAACCACCACCACCACTGCACCACCACCACCACCATCACCATCACTACTGCACCTCCGGCACCACCGTAAACACATCCAACCCCTCTACACAACCCCCACCACCGTTGCACCTACACCACAATCGGCCTACCCCCGCTCACAACCCCCAACACTGCCACCACCGCCCCTCCACCACCGCCATCCCCAAGCCCAACCCATGTATTCAGATCTGGAACTGAACATATTCAACCCAAAATCGCACCATGTGGGTCCGTAGCATCCTCAAAATCGCACCAGATTTGAATGTTGCCATCATCAACTACTGCACGAAGGTCATCGATGCCGACGATGATCTGGTGATGGTGGAGGCGTTGGCTTTTGATTTGGGGAAGGATGGGGATGGTGAACGACAGTTGGTGGGTGAGAGTATCGTGTAGCAGAAGAAAAGAGAAGAGATATAGAGAGTGGTGCAACGGTGGCGGTGTGGGTGGTGGCAGGTGGCCGGAGATGGTGGTGGATAGGTATTTGTTTTAGAGAGAGAGTCTGTGTGTGTGTTTTAGAGAGAGTGAGGGTTATATATATTATATATAATATATAATCAGTTGTTTTAATTTATTAGAATTATTAAAATAGTTTTTTTAAGTAATAATAATAATAATAATAATAATAATAATAATAATAATAATAATAATAATAATAATAATAATAATAAAGCCACATAATCAGCCAAACTTGCCACATAATCAGCCAAACTTGCCATGTCATCATCTCAGTTAAAAAATTGACATGTCATCATGCCACGTCATCACCGTTATAACGGTGTTAGCAAGGGTCCAATGTTTTACAAAATGTCAAAAGGTGGGACTGCCAGTGGTTATTTTTGAAGTTGGGTCCGTTACCGGCCAATTGGTGAAAGTTGGGATTATTAAATTCCATTATTCCTAATAAAAAACCTATGGTCGTCTTCGGTGACATTTTGAGAAGTGTTCACATAGCGAAATTTTACAGTATTTTTTTTACTTCAAGTAGTTTTCTGGTTTTTACTTTCTAAATTATAGAATTTATAGTCCTGTTTGTGCCTCTGGTAGAAAGTAAAAAAGATCCTTTCATGGATGAAACTGTTTTAGAATTCTAGTTTTTGTTTGTCTTTGGATGATGATTTGTTTCCTCTTTCTTCTATTTATGTGAATTGGGAAGTTTGTAATTGGGATGTTGTTTGTTGTTTTGCAAATATAGCATTCAATTTTGTATACAAATTAAAAATAGAAAAACAAAAAGTTGCAAGCAATAAATGTTTTTACTTAAAATGATAAAAGATATAACTAGTAGATATCCAAGTAGTGATCAATTAATCATACAATGTTTTGAAACTACTTATGTGAAGTTAAATCTTGATGGATGTAATGAATTTGTAGAACTCCACTTGCCTTAGCGCACTAGGAAATATTTTCTGGGGGTGCGGATAAGGGGTTTCACCAAATTTTTAAGGGGTGTGATCATGATTTTGCCTTATAAAATACACTAATTTCTTTTCAAGGGGTGTGGGCGTGTGGCTGTCCACCCAGCCCGATACCTAGGTCCGCCCCTGCTTGCCTGTTAAATGTCGTAACCTCAAAACCATAGATCTTAGAACTCCACCAGGTTTTAGCACTGTTCTCTTTTTTGAGCCCACTGAAAATCATGTTTAAAGATAATCCGGGAACTTGTAATAGTGTTAAACATGCTAAGACCACCCGTAGTGAGGTTTAATACACGCCTCGAAACCGCCCCCAGGGGCGATTTTTTTGAAAAAAATGGTGGGGCGTTCTTTTTTAAATGCCTTCACTTGTTTCTTTGGCCAATAGCATCTTTTTGATGGTTTTTTTTATTTTTTATTTAAATCTATTAGAATATCTAATCATTACAAAATTTCAAACCCTGCTACACCCCTTTTAACATAATGCCCCACAATGCCCATATACTGACTGGACTGCCACATGACGTAAAATGCCCAAAGGTCTTCCCCTCCCACTACACATGGTATAATTGTTGAATATAATATTTCCACTTTTTACTTTTTTATACATATAAATACACACCTTTAACTGTTGTTGGCACCCATAAAGTCAAAAAGAAAAACAATAAACATGTAAATGGTCATCACGCGTAATCAATCACTTTTATGGAGGGTCATGTATGCTTTTTTTTTTTTAATCTTTATGGTCTTCATCTTTTCTATAATGCAAACAAGAATACTTTGTCCCAACCCATTATAAATTATATTGATACCAAATTGTTGTCTTCTTAGTATTGATTATTAATCTCTAACAAGTTCATATAAATTTCCTTATTAATAATTTCATTTTGTTTGATCCATCAAGCACTTACATAATGGCATCTAGTTCAGCTTCATCCATACGAAGGAGCTTCAAGTATGATGTCTTTTTGAGTTTTAGGGGTGAAGACATCCACAAGAACTTTTTTATGTATTTTGTTGTAATTTATTATGCTTCAGGAGTTAGAAAATTTTAACAATGTACAGATTTATTTTAGGGACTATAAGAAGTTGTAAAATGGAAAAGTTTTTGTGGAAACTTCCTATTATTTTCGTTGAAATTTCAGATTATGAAAATCTTAACTTTTTTCTTGAACAAATAAGAGCATCCACAATAGAGGCATTTTTTGGTGTTTTTAAGGAGAGAGGGTGTGATGTGGAGGACAGAGAGTGTGAGGTGGAGGACAGATAGTGTAGTGGTGTATCTGAGAAAAAATGGAGGGAAGAAATGTATATGAGTGTGATATAGGAGAGATGAGAGAGAAGATAAATATTTGATGGGTATTTTGTTTGTGAGAGGGCAAGAGAGAGAAATTTAGGGGCAGGTGCCATGTGGCACCTTAAAAACATCTCCTAAATATTGCTTATTGTGGATGCTCTAATTGTAAGGGTGAGAGGGGCACTCCCCTCTTAGGGGAGTCCCCTCTCTTACGCACACCCAATCAGGTTATGCCACGTCAACTCTCCTCTTAAACTCCCCTCACACCCCAATTTGATGGCGGCACTCCCTATTAGGTGACTTGTTTTTTTATTCAAAAAAAAAAAAAAAAGAAAATAATTGATTGGTTGAAAATGAGGGTGGCCCCACCATCTCCTCTCTCCTTCTTCGGTGAACAAGCCCCGAACACCCTCCCCGAATTCGGTCCCCGCCTTGATGGCGCCGGTGTTCCCGAGCGGGGACTTCGGTCACCGCACCCACTCCCCGCTGGTGCCCCGTTCACCCTAAGAAGTGTAAGAAGGCTTTATAGAGTGAGAAGTGTTCAAAAACCTAAACCCACTACACCATCACCCAAAACCTAAACACCCACCATAACCCAAACCCCCCCCCCCCCCCCCCCCCCCCCAGGCCAAAAAATGGGGGGTTTAGTATTTTGTGTGGTGGTGGGTGTTTAGGTTTTTTTTTTTTTTTTTTTTTTTTTTTTTTTGTAGTGGGTTTTTTGTTAGGAGCCTTTACAGTTCTTATGAGCCTTTGTATTTGATCATAATCCGTACAAGTTGTATGTTAATCTCATCATGTTTTGGCTTGTTAGGGTCATAAATAAATAAATAAAAACATATATTTTTTGAAATGGGCCGGGGTTTTGCTCTGCTATAGCCTCCAAATCAGTTGAGCCACACCTGTTCAAAAGATTATGTAAATATTTCGACTGGAGAGAATCTTCAAAATTTGTTTGTGTTTGGTTATGTTAATTTAGATCAAAGAATTAGTGATAAGCATTTAAATAAAAGGTGTTTGTGTTTATTCGTTTATGTTTGTAAATCGTTGTTTATATATTAACGAACGGACACGATCAGATTTGTTTATCTTAATAAATGAACATAACAGGAAAATCAGTTCGTGTTGGAATGTTTTCGGCTAAAGTAACCAAGCAAACCACAAACAAGCCATGTTTGTGTTCGTTCGCTTCATTTACATGCCTACTTAGAAGTTCCAAATCACATATTCAATTTGGTTTTTTTACTATTGGTTTATTTATTATTTTTCTGTGTACATTGTATGTACTATATTTTTATTAATTATTAGGGGGTAGGGGTGGTCATCAAATCGCTCACTCACAACATCCAATCAGTTTCCGCCATGTCATCGAGCTTTATTCCATTATTAGTGATGGTTTATAGTGGAAATGCCCATCACTTACCACCACACCCAACAATTTCTCTCAAAACCAACAATTTCACTCACCACCCAATACCCCCATCACGCGTCAAAAATACCACGCGTTTTAAAATTGACGCGTTGTAAGTTTGTATTACGGGGTATTGAGTCTCCACCCTGGGTCCCCTTAGTTGCTTATTGTAATGATTGAAGTTGTGTCATAATCGAGGACTTTGCTACACAAGAATGCAACTTTCCGTCGAAAAATTATGTCTGATCTCTAGATCAAGTGGTGGAGGGCTTGTATTTCTCTTGAGAGATGCAGGTTCAACTCCCACTTGGTGCAGAGTGAGGCACTGGTGGGCAATGATAGGAGACCCAGGGAAAACCTGGGTTGGATCCTTGAGCCAAACGGGTTTTACCGGTAATTTCACTGTCGTGCCTACAGGCGGGTGGGTTACCGGGTTTTCCCCGGAATTGGTGGTGGACTCGGGTTACTCTCGGAGTACTCCGTTTGTCCAGTGGGTGCCCCGAGAGTGCTCGGGATTGAGTTTGTTGGCCGTTAAAAAAAAATTTTTAAGCCCACCGAAAAACTGGCAATATAACTGTTACTTTTTGTATATTAATTAAGTAAACTGGTCCATACCTATAACAAATTTTACTAGTAAATTGATAATATTAATCAAGTAAACTGGTGCATACCTATAACAAATTTTACTAGTAATTTGATAAAATATATTGTTACAACACTTGTGAATGGTCATCACGCTTAATCAGCAATTTTCAAGGATACTGTTTATCTATCAATAAAGATAAAGGGTTAGTGAAATGTGGCTAGGAGTTGGCCAGAAAGTCTAAATTTCCTAAAAAGTGTAAAAAGTTATAAAACACCATAATGTCAACCATAAAACACACCAAAAACCCACAAATAATATGATGAAGATTACTAAAACATCATGTATGTGGGTTTTGTGTTGTGTTTTAGATGTTAAGGCTCTGATTTTTTTTTTTTTTTTGCATTTAATTACTCTTGTAAATTTCATTAATAAATCATCAACATTGCTCTGATTATGGAATGACAAATATTATTGTGTTTTATGTTGTTTAGCATTTTGTGTTTTATATTCATAGTTATACGATGGTGCGTTTGAAGTTTTTATGGACTATTAGAGTTTGAATATGGTGTTTTAGTAATATTCATTCTATTATTTGTGAGTTTTAGGTGTGTTTTATGCCTGAAATTATTGTGTTTTATGACTTTTTACACTTTTTAGGAAACTTGGACTTTCTAGCCGAACCTCACCCACCCAGTGAAATGTAATCAATTAGCAGATTAATAAATTATATCAAGACCAACACAATACAATGGTGAATGGTGGTCACGCGTAAACAATAATCATAAAGGAGAGTTACTATACTCTTTATCTTTATCTTTATGTTTTTTTTATTATAGACAGATAAGCATCTTTTGTCCCCAACCCATCATAAAGTTTTTCCAAACAATTGTCTTTTTAGTAAACACATTACTGAATTATTGATCTCTTATCACTTCATTCAAATTCCCCAGATTAATAAAGATTTTGTTTAATTCAATCCTTGAAGCATACATTCAATTCAATGGCTTCTACTTCATCAGTTCAAAAGAGGTTCAAGTACGATGTCTTCTTGAGTTTCCGGGGTGAAGACACCCGCAAAACCTTTGTTGATCATCTCTATCATGCTCTTGTCAATAAAGGCATTCGTACTTACAAAGATGATGAAACAATCGACAAAGGTGAAAGGATCAAGGAGCAGCTCATCAGATCCATACAAGACTCAAGATTTTACATAATTGTATTCTCCAAGAACTATTCATCTTCATCGTGGTGCTTAGACGAGCTCGTGGAGATTATCAAGTGCCAGAAGACAGCCGAGCATACTGCTTACCCCATCTTCTATGATGTGGAACCCACCGAAGTGCGCCACCAAAGTGGGGCATTTGGGGAAGCCTTTGCAAAAGTTGTTGCTAAACATGAAGAGGGTAGCGGGATGTTCTCCTTCTTGAAATTGTTCACAAGGAAGAGGAAGAGGACGTCGGATCTGGTAACACTGCATTTGTAGAAAAAGTTTCTTGATTTGTTAATAATATTAAGAAAGTTTGCATTTCGCCAAACAGGAAAAGGAAGAGGATGTTGGGAGATGGAGATATGCTCTAAATGAAGCAGCAGGCCTGGCTGGGATGGAGTTGAAGAACACTGTTAATGGGTACATATATCCTTCACTTTTGTTTCTTTATAATCTGTGTTTAATAGGGACATATCATGTTTCATGTGGGATTCTGAGTGATCTAATTGAATCTTCTTCACACAGCCATGAAGCAAGATTCATCCAACAAATTGTTAAAGAGGTTTCGCGAAAGCTACATTTCTTTAATACAAGCATCGATGGAAAATTAGTTGGGATGGAAACCCGGGTAGTGGACATGGTTTCATCTTTAGAAATTGATTCTGATGATGTTCGTATGATAGGGATCAAGGGGATAGGAGGTGGTGGGAAGACCACTTTGGCGAGAGCCGTTTTTGATTATATATCGACCGGGTTTGAAGGTAAAAGCTTTGTCGAAAATGTAAAAGAAGTTTCAAAAGGCTCTGGTTTAAAGGAGTTGCAAAGACACGTCCTTTCAACTGTGTTAAATGATCAAAGCATTGTTGTACCAAGTGTTTCAGACGGAAAAAATATGATGAAACAGATGATGGGTAATCGAAAGATTCTTCTAGTTCTAGATGATGTGGATGATACAGAGCAACTTGAGGCTTTAGCAGGTGACCTTTCTTGGTTTGGGCCAGGAAGTAGAATCATCATCACAACAAGAGATAAGCAAGTGTTGGTAGCACGTCGGGTGAATTTAATTCATGACTTAAGTCTGTTGTCAGATGACGAAGCAATTTGCCTTTTCAGTAGGTATGCATTTGAGAGAGAGAATCCAATTGAAGGGTATGAAGAGCTATCAAGAAAAATTGTGCATTATGCTGCTGGCCTTCCCTTAACAATCAAAGTTTTGGGTTCACATCTTTGTGGTGGAAGTGAGCATGAATGGGTAGACGCCATAGAAAGACTAACAACAATTCCGTTAAAGGGGACTTTGGAAAGATTGGAAATAAGCTATAATGGTCTTGAGGATGATCAGAAAGAAATATTCTTAGATGTTGTATGCATACTGAAAGGTGAAAAGAAAGATGACTCAATAAGAATCCTTGAAAGTTGTGGGTTGCATGCTCATATTGGTTTAAGAGTTCTTGAGCAGAAATCTTTGATAACTATTTCTGATTATGACGGTTTGCGTTTCCATGACCATATAGAAGAAATGGGCTGGAATATTGTCCGTGGTTTGCACCCTCTTGAGCCTAGCAAGCATAACCGACTATGGATTAAAGAGGAAATAGAAGATATATTGGTTAATGAATTGGTAAGTTCAAGTTTATATGAATTGTGGAAAACTACAACATTTTTATTTGTTTTGACCAAACTTTCATATATGCTTTTTTTTACAGGGTACCGACGTAACAAGAAGTATTAAACTAAAATACACAAGTCTCCATCCAACAACTATTATGAGAGGTCTTAGGAAAATGAGGGAACTTAGATTTCTTTCCGTGCTAACTCTATATGGGAAAAAAAGTGATATAGAATGGGCTGTTGATAAAGTTAGCCAATACTTACCAGATGCTTTACAATCTCTATATTGGTTTCAATACCCTTTTCGGTCTTTACCTCAAACGTTTCAAGCAAATAAGCTCGTTAACCTTGAAATGCTTGGGGGCAATATATCTGAACTTTGGGAAGGAGGAGAAAAAAAGGTAGAATAATGGTTAATCTGTTGTTTTGCATCATGCATTATAATATTATATTTTATTTTGTCATTACACTAATATTTTTTTCTTTTCTGATGATAGGTTCTAAATAAGATAAGATTCATTGACCTCAGATGTTCAAAGTTAGAAACCTTTGACCTTAGTATGACTCCAAATCTCGAAAAGTTAGATCTGAAAGAATGTTGGTACTTTTTCAAACTACACATCCCCATTGAATGTCCAAAGCTCAAATTCCTCGATCTCAGTGGTTCCAAGGTGAGTAAACTTAACCTTGGGATGACTCCACATCTCGAGAAGTTAAATCTTGAAGGATGTAATGATTTTGTAGAACTCCACATGCCTGTTGAATGTCCAAAGCTCAAATTTCTCAACCTTAAAGGTTCTAAGGTGAGTATTCTTAACCTTGGGATGACTCCACATCTTGAGGAGTTAAATCTTGAACAATGTAATGAATTTGTAGAACTCCACTCGCCTGTTGAATGTCTAAACATCAAATCCCTCGATCTTAGTGGTTCTAAGGTGCGTAACCTTAACCTCGGGATTACTCCAAATCTTGAAAGCTTAAATCTCAAAGGATGTTCTGACTTTGTAGAACTCCACATGCCCGTTAAATGTCCAAAGCTCCAATTCCTCTGCCTTGGTGGTTCTAAGGTGAGTAACCTCAATCTCGAGATGACTCCACATCTCAAGGAGTTGGATCTTGAAAGATGTTATTACCTTCAAGAAATTCACGCTCCCGTGGGTTGTCTAAAAAATCTTGTCTACTTTAACTTCAACGGTTGCTCAAGGTTTAGCCATTTTGTTATTAACAAATGGAATAACGTACGTCGTCTTTATGATGTTGTTACACTGAAACTAATTGCGGACTCCCGATATAGATGCCCACAGCATCCAGACAGTAATTTGCCTAAGTTTCAGTTTAATTGTACATATGAGGAACCTCTACCCTCATCGAGTGGAAATATTGAGAAGCTTATATCTTTTGGTCTATGTGCTTGCACAAACCTTGAGTCGTTTTCAACAAGCATTTGTGGTTTACAACATTTAAGAGAGCTCACTCTAAAAGGCAGTATTCCGGAGGTTCCCAATGATCTGAACCAGTTACAAAGTCTAAAGACGCTATGTTTGTCGATGAATAAGATTAAGCATCTTCCAGATAGCATTTTTAAGTTGAAACGTTTGATGTATCTTGACTTAAGTTATTGTATATCCTTACAAGATATCCCAAACAGTATCTGTAAGATGGAAAGTTTAAAAGATTTAAATCTCCAATTTTGTAAACAAGTTGAAAAATTGCCCGAGGAATTTGGAGATATGAAACGCTTGAAGGTGCTAATCATAGAAGGTGCGGGTATAAGACATCTTCCGTGCAGCATTTTTCAATTGAAAGGTCTGCGTATTACAGGGTCTAGGGGGCAGCTTGAGTCCTGTGGTTTTACTAATATAATCTCAAGATCCGGAGTCTGCTATGTGCAGTTGTGAATAACAGGGTCATTCTGTTTGTAAGTTGGGATTCAAGAAGAAGTATTCAAAGTCCAGTCTTTGAATATTTATGTTGCTGATTATAGAATGCAACAGGGACATTCTCTTTTTGCTTAACATGTTAACCGTTTAGCGAACAAAAAATGATTGCTTGTGATTAACTGACTGACTGAACCAATCGGTTGAACAACCCGCAGCGCATAACCTACACCTTTTGATCGTGGTTCTGTTGGAGGATAAAATCAGCACTACACACTTGTAAGTCCCATAGCATGTTAATTATTGGTTGATGCTGTTACTTCCGAATAGGGTTGTTCGTGAGCCGAGCCGAGTCAGTGCAAGCTCGGGCTCGGCTCGAGTATAAGCCGAGCTGGCTCGGCTTGGATTTGAAACCGAGCTGAAAATCTAAGCTCGGACTCGGCTTGGTTTTAAACCGAGCTGGCTCGGCTCAGCTTGGTATGGCTTGATTTTTATAAAGAAAAATTAATATATAGCTCTTAAAATTCAGTAGTCTAAAATATTATTCAATAGCACAAAAGAACATTTCCAAATAAGTTCAATTAATACATTACAAGCCAAAATCAAGTTTAATAACACAAATAAGGTTTAAATTTCAATGGAATACAATATTAGTTTATTAGCATGATAATTAACCTTCAAATATGTCATAGATATCAAATTACACTCCTAAATATATGTAAATAATAATCAGTTTTTTATAATATATTATAATGTTTATAATATTTAAACTATATTACAAGTAAAATAAGCCGAGCCGAGCGATCAACCGAGCCAATTCGGCTCATTACGAGCCGAGCCGAGCTAGGCTTGGCTAGCTCCTTTTAAAACCGAGCCATATCGAGCGAGTTTTATCCGAGCTAAATCCAAACGAGCTCCAAGCAGCGAGCTTCTTGGACTGCCCTACATCCGAATATTACTTTATGAGATCAAAACAACATATAAGTGAGTGTGTCAAGTCAAGCACCTTCTTTATGATAGATTTATTGTATATACCAATTTAGCAAAATAGTGGTAAATGGTGGCGGGTAAACTAACGAGCAAAATAGTTTCTTTCCATGAATGTTAATATTCTTCCCCTTTTTAACTATTTATACCCTCCTCTAAAAGTTCAGTTTAAAAGTTCTCGTCTGTTTAAAATTCTTATTTTTATTTTAAAAACCAGTTTATTTGAAAATCCTCTAAATTCATTTGCGTAACTATATTTTTACAATAAATATATATTAGAGTAAACTGCCAAAATGGTCCCTGAGATCTGATCACTTTTGTCACTTTAGTCCAAAACTCAAACCTTTTGAATCCAGTTTCAATTTTTTTTGCCATTTTCATCCAAAAGCAAAATCAGGTCATATTTTTTAGTTAACATCCAGTTTTTTTTTGTTTTTTCCTCCATTATAATGAAGGGTAAAATGGTCAGATTTTTTAATTTATTATAATAAAACGTTAAAAGACCATTTTGCCCTTCCATAAAAAGATAAAAAAAAACTAGATGCTAACTAAAAAATCTGACCAGATTTTGATTTTGGATGAAAATGACAACAAAATTTAAAACCACGGGGACCCAGATTTAAAAGGTTTGCGTTTTGGACTAAAGTGACAAAAAATGACCAAATATCAGACCATTTTGGCAGTTTACTCTAAATATTAATACTCAATTTACTTATGTATTATGATTTCATCATTGACAATTCTAAATAAAATAGATGCAAATTCATGTAAATTTATTTTTTAATAAATGAAATTAGTTGATCCATCTCTTATATTTGACACCTCAAAAAACAATTAATTATTAATTTCATCTCATATTGATGTACGTGCCATAAATCTTGCTATGATATGATAATCATGGATGAAAGTGTAAGTTTACCTCATTTTCTTCGTAACCAACTAGCTTACTACCTCAGAATGCTTTACTTGATCTTTTTTAAGGTTTTTCTTTCTTTCTTTTTTTTTTTGGTCAGGACACTAAGATGCAAGCCTTTGTTACAGCAAAGACATGAAGCTTTGTTGAAGGAAAACCAATGTTTGACAATTCGTAATCCATCATTGGGTGAGAATCGTTAGAAGGTGAAGTATGTTGAAAGTGTGTTGAAAATCAATCTGAACGGCAACACAATTGTCACTGCCTGCAATGAATCTGTTGGATCTGAATGGGGCTTCTCTTTTGCCCCTTTTGAGTCTATACAGCAGGACCCTAATGACGACGGAAAGGCTTTCAAAAGTCCTATCGGTATTTTTTTGTATAAACATAATTCTAATTCTATTTGTCTTTAAATTAACATATATGTATTCAATTTTTTGATTTAAATCTTTTTTCAGATGTCATTGGTTTTGTCGTTAACAGTTTCCCCTTTGAACCAAAAGAGGAAAGTAAACATGGGAAGGATGAGAAGAAAATCACATTCATGCTTGAGGATTTGCAGTAAATTAATAATCATCGTTTTTATTATAATTTTTTAATATACAACACTCTCATTATAATATATAAATTAACTTTTTATTTTATTAACAAAACAATTTGTTTTCATCAGACATGCCCAAATTTTTGTGACCCTGTGAGATGGTTATGCTGATCAAATATTAGAGTTTCAGAGGATCAATCAAGATGAAAAAAATGTGGTCGTTGCTGTTCAGTTTGGAAAATACAGGTTTTGGGGAGGTATATTATAAGTTTATTATCTTTAACTTTGTAGTTAGTTATTTATAGTGTATTATAAAGTAACTATTCGTTTTAGCGTTATGTGATTTTCTTAATTCCACAGGATACCGGATACCTGTATGTTTCCAATTTATACAATGTTACACGTGTATTCATCAACTGACATCCAAGAGATTATAAATTTTAAGAAAAGGTCTGTAATCATAACGACATAATTAGTTTTGTCTTTAATTTGTTTAGCTTTTAGATAAACTAATTCAATTATTATGCATTTCAGTTTCGTTGCACAATTGTCTGCTGAAAGATCCTCTAGCTTATCTGGGCTGAGTTCGTCTGTTATAAAGTCTCCTTCGGAAGAATATCTGACAAACTTTGAATTTAGTACTATTGGTGGTTTAAATGGAATATCCGAGGTATTGATAATATTATCGTTTATTTTTTTAGAACGTTATTAATTATAAATGATATTTTTTGTACGTAGACAAAGTCTATTATCATTCTTGGTACGATAAAGAGTTTTGCTTCAATGGAATCTTGGTTATATAATGCGTGCAAAAATTGCAATCGTAAGGTTTCGACAAAGACCATTTTGAATGATAAACAAAATGGAAGTGAGGGGTTCGATGAGGTTGTAGTTTTGGAGTGTAATACTGATGCATGTAATACGAAAGTTGTTTATTCATTTCCAAGGTTTTGATAACATATAACATAATTTACTTACCTCATTTTTCATTCCGTTATTAAAACGTACTTTATCTTTTCCAAGATCAGGGTTCCTATCCATGTTCAGGACTGTACAGCTATTGTCACACTTACCCTGTTTGAGCGTGAGGTCGTTAAGTTGCTTAAGGTGTCCGCCAATCAGTTGCTGGACAAGAACATTGAGGTATTCTTCTGCGTTTGTAACTGTTTTTATTATTCATCATTAACTTATTATTTTATTGTATACATGTTTAACAATATAAGTTTTTCCTTAACGCTTTCCAGATGAACTAAAAGTTTTACTGAACCAGAAGTTTGCTTTCAAAATTGCTATTGGTTCATTTAACATTAAAAACAAATCTTATGGGTATTCTGTGTCGAAGTTAACCGAGAATCCGTTAGTTATATCCGTCTTAGTCAAGAAGTTTGATGATATCTAGGTAGTTGAAACTAAAACACTTTTTATTCATTGATAGGTACCATTCTATTGGAATTTAGTTGACAACTACTTTGTTTTTTGTTATCATCCTGTTGATGAGGAGCCTATTGATGTTGATTGTCATGTGGGTTACACAAATGCTTCGGATGTTGTTCCATTGAAGGTTAGTATTTTTTTTTTGTTAGTTTTTCGTACTTTACACAAGTTTTTAATCATATAAATGTTACAATTATGGTTTTCATTCGTAGGATTCGTTTTCCTGTACCGGTGATGAAGAAACTCCAATTTCTTCTTTTAATAAAAGCATGTTTTTAACCCCGTCCGGTGATGCGAACACTTCTTCTACTGTACTTATGGAAAAGGAATTGAAGCGTAACTTGGATAGCCTTTATGATGCTGATGCGATATCTTCCCAGTCGTCTTCCAAGCCACGTAAAGTTGTAAATGAGAATGAAGACGGTGTTGGTGTGAGCGTTGGTCTGTTGGTCCCAAAGGTTGAGGAGTAGTTTGTCATGACAACTCTTGATTGAAACAAACTTTTGTTTTTCAAGTTTTATGTTTTCGCTATTGCTTACCATATTTCATTCGGTTTATTAAAGACATTTTTGATAGTTATGATATTTCATTTGGTTTGCTAAATGCATTTTGAAACTTTCTTATCAGATGTGATTGAATAAAAGTTTAGTTGTGTTTGGTTATTGATATTAATGATAGATGTTCTATGTGTTTGCTAGAATTACATTGTATTAGCCAAGTATCGATAAATACATATTTTTTTGAAGGAGATGTCAAAACACCACACTGTTGAAATTTTCTTGAATTTGATCGAATATGGGGTATGGTATTCAATCATCTTTGTTACTTTTGACTTTGTTTGGCATGATAAAGAAAAAACATACTTATAGTTGTTTTTTTATACCAACAAGTACATACTTATACCGAAATTTAATTTACCAAAAATGTATCTGGATATGTATTAATTTTATTCTATATATGTTACATTTAATTTGTTTTCATATTATACGTTTTTTTAGTGGACATGTCATAGAAATGGAGTTATATGATATCAAAAACAGTGGCTTTGTTAAATACCTTTTTTTTATTATTGTATTCTTTTTGTAGGAAACATTTTAAGGTCAACAAATTTACTAACGTGGTATACTACGCTAACATCCCAGAAGCACGTAATATTGCAAGTGTATGCTAAAATGATCCATAACATATGTTATCGAATCTTTTGTCTTTGGTATGTTATTTCGTAATGAATATCTTTATTAACCAAGGCCGTCTTTGATGGGGTGCGGGGTGGGCGACGGCACGGGGCCCAAACCGTTCAGGAGCGCAAATCTTTTTAATTTTGTATAGAATTTACGTTGTATAAGCTAGAATATATATATATAGGGGACCGCTAAAATGAGAACCACCTTGAGTTGTAAGAACCGTGAGAACTACACCGTACGGGGCGAGGTGGACCAATTTTTTTTTTTCATAAACGTAGATGCGTGTATTATAAACACATTTGTAAAAAAAAACATTCAAAAAAAAAATGTCGTGTGTGTAGTTTTGAGCACCACAAGTTTGTGTTTACGGGTACCGTAAATTTAACCGGAAGGTACCCGTAAACACAAACTTATGGTGCTCAAAACTACACACACGACATTTTTTTTTTTGAATTTTTTTTACAAATGTGTTTATAATACACGCATCTACGTTTATGAAAAAAAAAATTTTGTCCACCTCGCCCCGGATCAAGTAGTTCTCACGGTTCTTACAACTCGAGGTGGTTCTCATTTTAGCGGGCACTTATATATATATATACAAAATCGAAAGATGACATAAACAAGCTATTGTCGGGGTGGTTATTGTCTTGCTTAGACAACAAAGAGATGCTGGTTCTAATCTTGGCGTCTCCAAATTCTCTATTTTAGCTTCATTTTCTAGTTTTTTTAGCTGTATATGACATTTAATGCCTAATTTTGTCAACTAAATTCTCTATTTTATCTTCATTTTTTAGTTTTTTTTAGCTGTATATGACATTTAATGCCTAATTTTGTTAACTACATCTTTTCCTTTAATTAATAAATTACTAACTACGCTCAGCTAAAAATAACTATATTTGCGAATAGGGCCCAAAATTTTTAACTCGCACAGGGCCAAATTTCTTTTTGTTATTTTCGGAGACGGCCCTGTTATTAACGATTCCTTTATCACAATTTGATTCGTTTATTATTATTCTATTTTCCTTATGAGAACAAGTATTCTATATTATTTAGGTGCTAACTATAAATATTCAACGTATAAATTCAACATTATTCTAATATTCTAATCTTCAATAAATATTTAGTATTGTTTGAT
The DNA here is from genome assembly GCA_030545235.1 of Helianthus tuberosus. Lineage (NCBI taxonomy): Eukaryota > Viridiplantae > Streptophyta > Magnoliopsida > Asterales > Asteraceae > Helianthus > Helianthus tuberosus. Next base: position 20,577,063 of record CM060399.1, read on the forward strand.
TGATTTGTATTTGTTTATAGAAATATACATAAATTGTCGTTATTTTCGGAAACTTTCCCAAAACATCGAACATAGATTTAGAAAGTTGATACATTTTTAAATTTCATTTAAAATTGATTAAATAAAGGTTTGACTTTCGAATATTAATAAATTAATTATTAATATCTTAATATCTATAATTAATGTTTAAATTACAAAAGTATCCTTACAAACAAAATGTACAACATAAAAATCTCTTCATCTCATTTGTAGTTAAACCAATACATCCCTTTCACTACGAAGGTATTGTGAGCCAGTTTTATAAATTAGTTAGTTACTTATTCCCATCACGTTTTCAATGATGTATAAACGGTCAAAGCATGAATCTGATTCTTTGGAAAATCAATCAAGCAAGAAAAACACTTAAGACGGTAAGTTTTTATTTATCTTTCACATATTATATTATGTTTATATCTGATTATATTGTAATACAACTTCTGTATCACAATGACAGTCACTTCAAGAAAATCGAAGCAAATGAAGATGTTTTTCAAGATGATGTGGTAAATGTTCCGCCTGATGTCCCAGTTGTAGACGCTGAACCTGTCTTGGAACAACAGGATTTAGATGTTCCACCCCTTCCACCAGTTGTTGGTCAACCTGATGAGTACGAACTTACATGGCATCTCACTTTTCGTTTTGTAAGTTTCTCATTATCTAATTTCCTTAATTTAATATTACGAAATGTTTTAAAGTTTTTATTTTTTATTAATCATTTAACTGGCTTCTTTTATGGATTTGTAATGCAGCGGCGGTTCCCAAAGGCCTTTGCCACGAATGTGGATTTGTCTGTCCTTGATGAAATGACAATTCAAACTAAAGATGGCTTTTCAATGACTTTGGAGATGCGGGAAGAAACTGCACATGGCAGGATTAGGTATGCGTTAGAGGATGACAAAACTTTATGCTGCAAGCTGGTTTGGAGGATGGAGCTCAGTTCGTGCTTCGTTATGATAGGAATCTCAACAGGTTTCTCATTACTAACCCCAATGTTAAGAGAATGTATGTTATGTCGATAATATATGTGGTAAACAATTATGCCGGTAGTAATCATGTTTAAGGTTTGTTGTCATCGTACAATGTTTGGTCAAAATTGGCGATTATTATGCCTCTACCACGTATTTTGTGTGGTACCATTTTCAAACAGTTATAAGTATATACTTATGGTTTATATGGTATGTTTAGAGTGTTTTATGTGTTTAATTGGTGTTAGCCACCCGCAAAACTCGCGGGTTCTTAGACTAGTTGTTTTTTAAAACATTTTCTCTAACTAGTATTTTATTATGTTTCTATAAACATCTTTACAAATTAATAATGAAGATTTTTTAAAACAATAAAAAAAGTTTCAGAACTCTTATTTTTGAAAAACCGTGGATTAAAATAATTTATTAATATTATAATTATTATATTAAAATAATTTTGTAATATAATTTACAACTTTTTTTATTAAAAATAAAAAATGTAAAAGAAAAAAAGTTTCGTAGCACATAGACAGTAAAATGATTTGATCAATTGTCATTTAATAATTGATAGGAGACCTAGGGAAACCTGGGTTCGATCCTCGAGGAAAAATAGGTTTTACCGACAATTTCATTGTCATGCCTACGGAAGGGTGGGTTACGGGATTTTCCCTGGAATTGTTGGTGGACTCTGGTTATTGTTGATGCAGATTTTGTGTTCGATGCTTGTCGAATAGATTAGATTTATTTTATGCTGAATATGTAATAGTTAGTGAAACGTTCAAACGAATGTGTATTGACCCGCTCGTTTGAAGTGGTCAAACGAGAGGGTTATGTGTTTAACCGTGTGTGTTTGCTAGACAAGTGGGTGTGGGTATAAATACCAACCCCTTGTTCATTTGCAAACTAGAGAGTTAGAGATAGGGTGAGCTCATTGTGTGAGTTCCCTGTGAGTTTTATGGTTTGGGGGGACAGATCACCACTTGGTCTCTTCCCGGATGTATACTCCTTTGGTATTAGTTCGGTTATCTTGTAATCGGGCCGATGTGTAATGTTTTACTGCCGGATTAATACAAAGAAGTTTTGTTTATCCATCTCTAATCTCTCCCGTCTTGAACTAATCTCACACTAATCATGGTTTCGGTCCCGAAACACGGTCCTACAATTGGTATCAGAGCCATGGTACCCGATTTAGTAAATCTAACCGTTTGCTAAATCACATGTGCTCTAGATCTGTGATTTTTATGATTTTTTGTTCAAGATCTAAAGTTGGGTGAAAATGAGAAAAACCAAGATCTAGACCGAAATATTCTGGCCTAGATGAAACAAAACATATACGAGTGTTGGGTTTTATGTTTCACACCAAGTTCAACAAGTTTTCATCATCAAATATCACTTTTGAAGTGATTTTCGTCCAATCTGGGAATGAACAGTGGCTGTGTTCTTGAAGAGGGTGTGGCGGCTGTTAAGAAACTTTAGGGTTTCCTCATATCAGGTCTGACGAAAAACACCTCCCCACGAAACCCCCCATACGAAAAACCTCAGTCCACAAAGGACCTCGACGAAACACCAATGTGACGAAACAAGGTGTGTTTCGTCACACTCCCAAATCGACGAAAAACCTCCGTTACCGGAACTATTGGCTGGTTTTGGTTGTTGTGTATCGAAGAGGGTGAAGAGATTTTGGTTGAGGTTCATTACAGAGAGATGAAGAAGTGGATTGCAGTTGATAGAAATTGTCACCGGCGAAAGAGATGAATCAGCGGCTGAAGCAACTGGGAGGCAGCAGCTCAAAATTTTTTTTGGGGGTTTTGATTGTTTGATGCTTATGTATCGTTGCTGTTGCTGGGTATCGAAGAAGAGGAAGGCAGTAGATGATGGTAGAAGCTGCACAACAGTTCTTTGGTTGTTTGAGGTGTGTATCACAGGAGAGAGAAAGAGGTAGATGGCTGCACAAATGTTCGACTTTTGGGGTTTGAGTTTGGGTATCGCAAACTGAGGTGTTTATTTGGCAGATTTGGAAGTGTTGGGCCATTAATTCCTTGGGCCATTAAATTTGTGATTGATAAATCCAAATTAGAAAAACATTGGGCCATTAATTCCACAGACCACCGAATGTTATAAGTCCTTGGGCCATTAATTTGTGAAATTATGTTGTGTGGGCTGCTCTAAATGGATACATATGCTGTCATATTTAAAGTTGATGCAATTTTGGGTCATGAGTTCAAGATTTATTTGGGCCAAGGATTTTACATGGTTTGCAAAATGGGGTCGGGTGTTCGCAAAATTTATTTGAACCACGCTTCTACATGTCAACGTCAAATTTTGTAAGTGTGACACTCTAGGTTTTCCGGAGCAACCTTCTTGTAATGACATTATGTGTACGTACGTTTTAAATGAAAGTTCGTGAATTATCTTGTTGAGCTATGTGATCCTTGTATGTGTATGCTATGTATATATATATATGGATATGTGTATATATGTGAGCCGAGACCCCAAGGACACGACTCGAGACCACTCGGTCTCGAGTGACCCACATCAGTTGGGCCGCAACCCTTTAGCCCATTCGAAAACCCATTAGGGTGCACCGACTTGGGGCTAGTATATAACCCATGTTGATAGCCAACCTTGCCACTTTTGGCAACCATCATTTGCATCAATTTCCCCGAACATTCTCTCACTCCCTCACTCTCTCTAGCTTTCTCTCTCAAGAAACAATTAAACATCATCACACCCTACATTCTTGAGGCCGATTTGGAAGGAGAAGACTTGTAGCTCGATCATCATTCCATCTCGAACACACACTTACACCCAATCGGTTTCGGTTAGTGTCTCCTATTAGTTGTTTAGTGATGAAAATGCATGATAAAATGTTGATTAAGTGATAATATGCATTGTGACTATTGTTTAAGTATGATGAAAGTGTTTGTGTGAATTAATGGGTCCTTGTTTGTTAATGATGCATGCTTGGATGAACATGACCTTCTATGTGAAAAGTGTGAATCTTTGTAGGATAATATGTTGGTGAGATGTTTTGAATGGTAAAGGAATGATAGTTTGGGATTGATTATGACTATCCGATTTATGCTAGATATTATGGAACAAATGTTTTGTTTGATGATGGCTTACAAGATTGCCTTGGTATCTAAATTATGTGTTATGATTCTTGTTCACAGAATGCATGAGTATGTGTAGGATGAACATGTTGATTGAATATGAAAACCCTAAGGAAGAACAGTTTGAATATTCATATGAATGTTTGGAAATGCTTTGTTTGATCTGTTTTGTTTAGGAATTAGACAAGGGAACATGTTTGTGCATTTTGATTGGATAGTACATAAAATCATGATATTGCAATTCTATTGGATAGTACAAATGCTGGCAGGTGTTCTAGAAGGATTCTGTCATCAGGTGTGCAAGTCAAGACCCTCGGTCTCGACTCGAGACCATCTAAGTGACAACTCGAGACCGCAGTGATTGCGACTCGAGACCATGAATCAACAACTTGACTCGAGACGGCATGTTCTCGAGTCGAGACCCCCCTGATCTGTACTCGAGATGGGACTCGAGACCCGCATGATTTCGAGTTAGACATTCACTATTCGAGACCCGCTGGTTGCGACTCGAGACCTCGTGCTTTCGAGTCGAGACCACCTGGTCTCGACTGGGCTGTCTACCTTAGTTATTGGGCCACAATGTGTATGGACATGATTGGGCTGCGTGATTAACTGGACTATGTCCTAGCTGCTGTTTAACTATTTAAATGATAGAACCAGTCCAATAACTTAATGGATGTTTGTATGTTATGCAAGCTATGTGTTAGATACGTGTAGGATCTACGTGACTTATTTGTACCCGAGCTTGACCCATATTGGTAACCATGTTAGGACGTGGTGACCAGCGTGCTTGACCAAGTAAACTAATCTGCCGAGCAACCCAAGGTGAGTTCACAACTTTTAAAGCATGCGTTCCCGGTGGTTGGGAAACGGAACTCAAAACAACGCTATCCCCTTGTAAAGGATACAAACCTACTTTTCTCCCCTTATGCAGGACCCTTAGTTAATTACTATTTATATTGGATGCAACAAGCAATACTAAATGAAACTCTATCACTCAAGTCCCTACTACTTAATACCGATTAGTCGCCAGGCCCAGGCGAACGGGTTATTAGTTGATAGCGCTATTTAGGTCTCACCAGCCTCACACCGTGCCCGCGTATGGGATCGGGAGTGAACTAATAAACTCTGGCAAACCATCAATGATGATAGAACATTGACAAACAGGGCACTCTACGGAAACGTACGGTCGCATAGTGTTCGGTATTGTAAAACCAGTTTAGTAGCTTACTTAAGGGGTAGCTCCCCTTGGCATGGTATAAATGAGTAAATTAACTGTTGAAACAAGTTTTTGGAATTAAAAACTGGACAAACTCGTGAACTCGCCAACATTATGTTGATACCCTACTGCATGCTTTGCAGGTACCCAGTGACTCAGGAGCTTGCAGCTTGGGGATGTGTAGTGGTCGTCTTAACCCGTGTGTTGGGTTCTATAATAATATTAAACTATGAACTTTGTTTAAACTGTGTTGCCTATGCTTCCGCTACTTATTTAAACTGCTATTTGAACTTAAAACTTTTGAACTTTAATTATGGTAACTACTAACCCTTGTGGTTGGTAAACATTATTACTATCATTAATTGAATGCTCAGTATAATTGGTGGCTGGATCCTGGTCAGTCGCACACCTCGCAGTAGTACTCCGCACATGGTTTTGAGGGTGTGACAGATTGGTATCAGAGCCATTGGTTATAGTGAACTCGGTTTTAAAAAGAAAGTCTTTTTGAGAAAAACCAGACTATAACCCGTGACGACACTACACTCCAAGTGCTAGACTCGATGTATTAAACCTCCTGGCTCGGACTTGTGTTTACTTGCTTGTTTGTTTTATGTTTATGCTCTACTATATGTACTAGTGTGCCTTGTTAGATGTATACACATCCCTCTTCTATCTCATTCTCGCTACATTACGACATCACACTCATATTGTGTTTTCTGGTTATGAAGACACTGAGTGGACGCAGAAGAGGAAACGTTAACATGACTTAGGCTCAGTTCACTAACCTGATCAACACGGTGGTTGCAGCTTTCGCAGCTCACCCTGGAGGTAAACTCGTTATTTTAGGATGTTTAGATCCTACCCCCGCATCGTCTTTTCACCCCTAAACCTATTCGCTTCGCTTCTCACAACAGGCCAGCATGCGCCTGCGCAACCACATGTTTTTACTTTCAAAACCTTCATGGATTGCAAGCCTCCCCCTTTCAATGGCACTGAGGGTGCCATAGGCCTTCTACACTGGATTGAGAAGGCCAAAGCTGTCTTTGCTGTCTGCGAGTGTACCCCTGCTAATTGGGTGAAGTTTGCTACTGGTACGCTTGAAGGAAACGCGCTTTCATGGTGGAAAGCGCAGATTCAGATGCTTGGTCTGGAAACTGCTAATGCTACTGCGTGGGAAGATTTCAAGAACATGATCAAGGAAGAGTACTATCACAGGGATGACATTCACAAACTCGAAAATGAGTACTTTGAGCTTAAGATGGTTGGATCAGAGATTGACACCTACACCAAGCAGTCCAACGATTACGCTGCTCTCTGCCCAAACATGTCTCGACCTGCTTATCGAAGGATCGAATTGTACATCAAGGGTTTGGTTCCAGAAATCTAGAGTTTGGTCACTTCAGCTAACCTCGCTACCATTCAGCCAGTCATTCGTCTTGCTCACAAACTCATTGATCAGGCTGTGGAACAGGGCAAGCTGCCCAAAAGGATCAGTGCTACTGCTGGAACTTCTGGTGCTAACAAGTGTAAGTGGGAAGGAAACCAGAGCAAGGATGCTAACCCCACTCAGGCCCCAACTCAGCAAAGGAAAACTGAAAACAACAAGGGCCCTCAGCAACAGGGTGGCTACCGAGGAAACCACCCCAAGTGCAACAAATGTAACCGACACCACAGTGGGCCATGTGGAAAAAGTCAGTGTCAGCGATGCAACAAGATGGGGCATGAAGCCAAAGACTGCAGAAGCCAGCTTCCTGCTAGGCAGAATCAGCAACAACCACAGCAACAGCAGCAGCAAGGAAACAACTGTGGATGCTTCAAGTGTGGAGCAACGGGACACATGCGAAGGGATTGCCCTGAACTGAACCAGAACCGCAATAACAACTAGGGTGCTGGAAACAACGATCAAAACAACAACAATGCTGGAAATGGTGCAAGAGGAAGGGCTTTTGTGATTTGAGCTAGAGAAGCTAGGAATGATCCCAACGTCGTAGCGGGTAAGTTCCTACTTGATGATCGTTACGTTACTGTATTGTTTGATTCTGGAGCCGATGCTAGCTATGTTTCCCTACGTATTAGTAAGAAGCTTAAGCGTACGCCTACGATATTAAGTTCTAAGCATACCGTCGAGTTAGCAAATGGTAGAAACATCGAGGCCTCACACGTGATAAGTAACTGCAAAATAGTGTTGTCTGGTCAGACCTTTAGCATCGATCTTTTCCCTATCGTTCTTGGAAGCTTCGACGTCGTCATTGGTATGGATTGGTTATCCAAACATCGGGCTGAAATTCTCTGTCAAGAGAAAATGATTCGTATTCCCTGTTGTTCTGGCAAACCCCTCATCGTCCAAGGTGACAAATGCGGAGAAGTCACATGTAGTTCTTAAAAGCCCAGAAGTGTTTACGAAAGGGGCACACCGCTATCTTAGCACTTGTCACCGACACACAAGAAAAGGAAAAGAGGATCGAAGATTTTCCAGTCGTACGTGACTACCCCGAGGTATTTCCTGAAGAATTACCTGGACTCCCTCCTCACCGTCAGGTCGAATTTCAAATCGAACTAACTCCCGGAGCGGCACCTATAGCTCGTGCGCCATATCGACTAGCCCCCGCTGAACTAAAGGAACTTTCTACGCAACTGCAAGAACTCTTGGATAAAGGATTTATCCGTCCTAGTTCGTCGCCCTGGGGAGCACCAGTGCTCTTTTTCTAGAAGAAGGATGGCACATTCCGTATGTGCATCAACTATCGTGAGCTGAACAAGGTTACCATCAAGAACCGCTACCCACTCCCACGCATCGACGATCTATTCGATCAGTTGCAAGGATCGAGCTACTACTCTAAGATCGATTTGCGATTAGGCTATCATCAGCTAAGAGTCTGCGATGAAGACATCTCCAAAACTGCATTCAGAACTCATTATGGTCATTACGAGTTTCTCGTCATGCCCTTTGGGATGACGAACGCGCCTGCGATTTTTATGAATCTCATGAACCGAGTGTGCAAACCCTACCTCGACAAGTTTGTGATTGTGTTTATCAACGACATTCTAATCTACTCAAAGAGCCGAGAAGAGCATGAACAACACCTACGTCTCATTCTCGAACTCCTTCGCAATGAGCAACTGTACGCCAAGTTCTCGAAATGTGACTTATGGCTTCGAGAAGTCCATTTCCTTGGGCACGTGGTCAATAAGGACGGAATTCAAGTCTACCCAGCTAAGATCGACTCTATAAAGAATTGGCCTACACCTAAGACTCTGACCGAAGTTCGCCAATTCTTGGGATTAGCAGGATACTATCGTAGATTCATCAAGGGATTTTCGAAGATTCCTCAACCCCTCACGACTCTAACCCATAAGGGTATCGCTTACAAATGGAATGATGCTCAGGAGTCTGCTTTTCAGAAGCTAAAGGATAACCTCTGTAGTGCTCCTATTCTCTCGTTACCTGACGGTACCGACGACTTTGTGGTTTACTGCGACGCGTCTATTCATGGGCTCGGTTGCGTGTTGATGCAACGCGAGAAAGTTATCGCTTACGCTTCTCGACAACTCAAGATTCACGAGAGGAACTACACGACGCACGACTTGGAACTCGGAGCGGTCGTTTTTGCACTAAAGATTTGGAGGCATTACTTGTACGGTACCAAGTGCACAATTTACACCGATCACAAGGGTCTCCAGCATATTTTGGAACAGAAGGAGTTGAACATGAGGCAACGAAGATGGGTAGAACTCCTTAACGACTACGAATGCGCGATCAAGTATCATCCAGGCAAGGCCAATGTGGTGGCTGACGCCCTCAGTAGGAAGGAAACCAAACCTAGGCATGTTCGTGCTTTACAGCTCACTATCCACTCGAAGCTCCCTAGTCAGATTCGCAATGCTCAGGATGAAGCACTAAAGGCAGAAAACCTCCCAGATGAATCCCTGCGGGGTATGGAGAAACGGTTGGAACTCAAGGACGATGGTATTCGTTACGTTGCAGGTCGCATTTGGATTCCATCTTATAGAAATCTCCGAGAACTTGTGATGGACGAAGCGCACAAGTCACGCTACTCGATACATCCCGGTGCTGATAAAATGTATCACGATCTCAAGATTCTGTATTGGTGGCCTAACATGAAAGTTCTCATCGCTAAGTACGTTAGCAAATGTTTAACCTGTGGCAGGGTCAAGGCCGAATACCAGAAGCCGTCGGGCTTGTTGCAACAACCAGAACTGCCAACATGGAAATGGGAGCAGATTTCTATGGATTTTATTACGGGCATACCTAGATCCCAAAGCGGGAACGATACCATTTGGGTCATCGTGGACCGCCTAACCAAGTCGGCACACTTCCTCGCGATCAAGGAAACAGATAAGTATTCGAAGCTCGCTGCCATCTACTTGAAGGAAATAGTTGCTAGGCATGGAGTGCCAATCTCTATCATATCTGATCGTGACCCACGCTTTACATCCGAATTATGGCAAGCTACGCATAAATCTTTTGGCTCACGTCTGGATATGAGCACTGCTTACCACCCGCAGACCGATGGTCAAACGGAACGTACCATCCAAACGCTTGAAGGCGTGCTGAGAGCATGTGTTATTGATTTTGGAAACGGGTGGGAATGACACTTACCGTTGGTAGAGTTCTCCTACAACAACAGCTACCACACCAGCATTCAGGCAGCACCATTTGAGGCATTGTACGGTCGTAAATGCCGATCGCCTCTATGTTGGGCGGAAGTTGGCGAAAGCCAAATTACCGGCCCGGAACTTGTAGTCGAGACTATGGAAAGGATTGCCCAGATCAAACAACGCATGGTGGCAGCTCGTGACCGTCAGAAAAGTTACGCTGACAAGCGTAGGAAACCGCTAGAATTCCAGGTCGGTGACTGGGTTCTACTTAAAGTCTCACCCTGGAAGGGTGTGGTTTGTTTTGGAAAAGGGGGAAAGCTTAATCCACGATATGTTGGACCATTCAAAATTACCGAGAAGATCGGTAAGGTTGCTTATAGATTGAATCTGCCTGAAGAGCTGAGTGCGGTGCACAACGTCTTTCACATGTCTAATCTGAAGAAGTGTCTGTCAGATGAAACACTCATAATTCCTTTCAAGGAACTCACTTTTGACGATCAGCTACACTTTACTGAGGAACCGATTGAGATCACGGATCGAGAGATCAAGACCCTCAAACGTAGCCAGATACCTCTCGTACGAGTCCGTTGGAACTCGCGCTGTGGCCCAGAGTTTACCTGGGAATGGGAAGACCAGATGAAGCGCAAATATCCCAAGTTGTTCCCAGACGAAACTCCCAGTACTGAAGCTACCTCAGAATTTCAGGATGAAATTCCAACTAACGGGGGGATGATGTGACATCCCGTTGAAATGTTCTTACTCATGCTAGCTTATCAGTGGCTGCACCTTAACTTTCGGGATGAAAGTTCTTAAAACTTGGGGATAATGTGACACTCTAGGTTTTTCCGAGCAACCTTCTTGTAATGGAATTATTTGTACGTACGTTTTAAATGAAAGTTCGTGAATTATCTTGTCGAGCTATGTGATCCTTGTATGTGTATGTTATGTATATATATGGATATGTGTATATATGTGAGCCGAGACCCCAAGTACACGACTCGAGACCACTCCGTCTCGAGTGACCCACATCAGTTTGGCCACAACCTCTTAGCCCATTCGAAAACCCATTAGGGTGCACCGACTTGGGGCTAGTATATAACCCATGTTGATAGCCAACCTTGCCACTTTTGGCAACCATCATTTGCATCAATTTCCCCAAACATTCTCTCACTCCCTCACTCTCTCTAGCTTTCTCTCTCAAGAAACCATTAAACATCATCGCACCCTACATTCTTGAGGCCGATTTGGAAGGAGAAGACTTGTAGCTCGATCATCATTCCATCTCGAACACACACTTACACCCAATCGGTTTCGGTTAGTGTCTCCTCTTAGTTGTTTAGTGATGAAAATGCATGATAAAATGTTGATTAAGTGATAATATGCATTGTGACTATTGTTTAAGTATGATGAAAGTGTTTGTGTGAATTAATGGGTCCTTGTTTGTTAATGATGCATGCTTGGAAGAACATGACCTTCTCTGTGAAAAGTGTGAATCTTTGTAGGATAATATGTTGGTGAGATGTTTTGAATGGTAAAGGAATGATAGTTTGGGATTGATTATGACTATCCGATTTATGCTAGATATTATGGAACAAATGTTTTGTTTGATGATGGCTTACAAGATTGCCTTGGTATCTAAATTATGTGTTATGATTCTTGTTCATAGAATGCATGAGTATGTGTAGGATGAAAATGTTAATTGAATATGAAAACCCTAAGGAAGAACAGTTTGAATATTCATATGAATGTTTGGAAATGCTTTGTTTGATCCGTTTTGTTTAGGAATTAGACAAGGGAACATGTTTGTGCATTTTGATTGGATAGTACATAAAATCATGATATTGCAATTCTATTGGATAGTACAAATGCTGGCAGGTGTTCTAGAAGGATTATGTCATCAGGTGTGCAAGTCGAGACCCCCGGTCTCGACTCGAGACCATCTAAGTGACAACTCGAGACCGCAGTGATTGCGACTCGAGACCATGAATCAACAACTCGAGATCAACAGTCAAGCTTCAAGGACTCGAGACGGGCATGTTCTTGAGTCAAGACCCCCCCTGATCTGTACTCGAGATGGGACTCGAGACCTGCATGATTTCGAGTTAGACATTCACTATTCGAGACCCGTTGGTTGCGACTCAAGACCTCGTGCTTTCGAGTCGAGACCACCTGTTCTCAACTGGGCTGGGCTGTCTACCTTAGTTATTTGGCCACAATGTGTATGGACATGATTGGGCTGCGTGATTAACTGGACTATGTGCTAGCTGCTGTTTAACTGTTTAATTGATAGAACCGGTCCAATAACTTAATGGATGTTTGTATGTTATGCAAGCTATGTGTTAGATACGTGTAGGATATACGTGACTTATTTGTACCCGAGCTTGACCCATACTGGTAACCATGTTAGGACGTGGTGACCAGTGTGCTTGACCAAGTAAACTAATCTGCCGAGCAACCCAAGGTGAGTTCACAACTTTTAAAGCATGCGTTCCCGGTGGTTGGGAAACGGAACTCAAGACAACGCTATCCCCTTGTAAGGGATACAAACCTACTTTTCTCCCCTTATGCGGGACCCTTAGTTAATTACTATTTATATTGGATGCAACAAGCAATACTAAACGAAACTCTATCACTCAAGTCCCTACTACTTAATACCGATTAGTCACCGGGGCCAGGCGAACGGGTTATTAGTTGATAGCGCTATTTAGGTCTCACCAGTCTCATACCGTGCCCGCGTTCTTCCCATCCGACAAATCTTTCAACTGACCGATTATTCTTTCTTTCTTCCAATTCTCTTCTTTCATTGCTTCTAATTGCGCCTCTCGAATACGTTCAAGTATACCCGAGGTCACCACGAGTTGCATCGATCTTACTCGTATTGGGACATAGTCCGCTTTTCTACTCAGAGCATCCGCCACCACATTAGCCTTCCCGGGGTGATAATGTATTTCACAATCATAGTCTTTCACCGTTTCCAGCCATCGCCTTTGTCGCATATTTAACTCCTTCTGATCGAAGAAGTATTTCAAGCTCTTGTGGTCGGTGAATATGGTGCACTTTATCCCATACAAGTAGTGCCTCCATATTTTTAATGTGAATACCACCGCAGTCAACTCGAGATCGTGCGTGAGATATTTCTTCTCGTGTATCTTCAATTGTCTCGAGGCATAGGCTATTACCTTGCCCCGTTGCATCAACACGCAACCGAGCCCCGATAGTGAAGCACCCGAATAAACCACCATGTCTTCGACTCCGTCCGGCAATGTCAGTACTGGAGCTTGAGTTAACTTTTCTTTTAGCGTTTGAAACGTTTTTTCTTGATCGACACCCCAAATAAACTTTTCTTTCTTTTGGGTTAGCTTTGTTAGCGGTGACGCAATCTTGGAGAAATCTTGAATAAATCTCCTATAGTATCCCGCAAGCCCCAAAAAGCTTCTAATTTCCAAAGGGTTCTTCGGGGGATTCCATTTTGACACAGCCTCTATCTTTGACGGATCCACCAAAACTCCGTCAGCACTTATGACGTGGGCAAGAAATTGTATCTCTCGTAACCAAAAGGCACACTTAGAGAATTTCGCATACAGCCTTTCTCGTCTAAGTGTCTCTAACACTTCTTGTAAGTGGTGTGCGTGTTCAGCTTCACTTTTCGAATACACCAAAATATCATCGATAAACACGATGACCGACTTATCCAACATTGGCTTGCAAACCCGGTTCACGAGGTCCATGAAAGCTGCGGGTGCATTTGTTAGCCCAAATGACATCACGAGGAATTCGTAATGTCCATATCTTGTGCGGAAAGCCGTCTTCGGCACATCTTCTTCCTTGACCTTTAGTTGGTGATACCCTGATCTAAGGTCAATTTTTGAAAACCAATTCGCACCTTGTAATTGGTCGAATAAATCATCTATCCTCGGAAGCGGGTATCGGTTCTTTACTGTGAGTTTGTTTAACTCCCGGTAATCGATACACATCCGCATGCTCCCGTCTTTCTTCCTCACGAACAGTACCGGTGCGCCCCAAGGAGACACACTCGGCCTTATGAATCCCTTGTCAAGCAGGTCTTGGATTTGGGACATCAACTCTTGTAATTCCGACGGTGCAAGTCGGTACGGGGCCTTTGCTACTGGTTTTGCGCCCGGAATCAACTCGATCCCGAACTCTACTTCCCGTTCAGGCGGTATCCCCGGTAAATCCTCCGGAAACACATCTCCATAATCTCGTACTACCGGTACATCTTCAATCTTTCGTGATTCTTTCTCGGGCTCATTTGCGTATATCATGAATGCTTTGCATCCTCGCTTCATAAGCTTGTGAGCTTTCAACATTGAGCACACTATGGGGTTACCTCCTTTTTCGCCATAAATGGTGACGTGTTTCCCGCTCGGAGATATTAGTTTTATCTCTTTACGAAAACACACGATTTTTGCATGGTGTTGGGCTAGCCAATCCATCCCAACAACTACTTGAAATTCTCCCATTGACATCGGGATTAGGTCTATCAAGTATTCCTCATCGTCGATGCTTAATTTGCAGTCTCGACAAACATCACAAACTATAAAGCTTTTGTTGTCCCATATTTCAACTTCTAAGGGCACAGATAATTTCGTCAATACAAATGAAGGATGTCGAATAAATCCATGCGAAACGAAGGATTTATTCGCACCCGTATCAAACAATACACGTGCTGGAATTGAGTTAATTGTGAATATACCTGAGACCACATCGGGTTCTGTCTTTGCTTCAGCCGCGGTAAGTTGGAAGGACCTAGCCTTCGCCTTGGGAGCTTCTGTTGAAGACTCTTTTGTGTCTCTCTTTCCCACCAACTGGGGGCATTCAGATTTCTTGTGACCGGGTTGATAACACTTGTAACAAACAGAAACTTTCCCGTGACATAGTGATGCGGTGTGCCCCGTCTTCCCACATACCGGGCACGGCTTGTCTTTAAAGCGGCACTCGCCTTTGTGCCCTTTACCACACACTTTGCAACTCGGCGACCCGCCTTTAGCATCCACTTTCTTTCCCGATTCAGTAATTCTAGCTTTCTTTGTAGGGCTTGGATTCGCATCCTGTGCCCTTTGTTCACCTCTCTCCACTTGTTTCTTTAACTCGATTTCCCGCTCCCGGGCGGTGTTGATAATCTCCGTGAGGGTTTCGTATTTTGACGGAGTCATAAATTCCTGGTACTCGGCACTCAGCATGTTGTAATAGTAGTATATCTTTTGCTCTTCAGTGGTGACTAACTCGTCACAAAATCTCAGCTTATCCATGAAGATGCCCGTGATCTTATCAATTGTTTCACCCTTTTGTCTCAGCTGGATGAATTCTTCTTTGATTCTGTTAATGACCGCTTTGGGACTGTGGTGTTTAAGGAATGGTACCTTAAACTCGTCCCAAGTCATAGCCCTCGCCGCTTCGGCTCCCATTTCCTTCTTTTTGTTATCCCACCAATCCTTGGCTTGATTTCTCAATTGACCCGTTCCGTAAGAAACAAAGTCACCTACGTCACAATGGGTTCGTTCAAACACTCCTTCAACATCACTTATCCATCTTTGGCAAATTATCGGGTCAACCTCCCCGTTATAGATTGGCGGTTTACACGCCATGAATTCTTTGTACGAACATCCTTTGCGTTCTCCCGTTTTCTCCTTCATAAGGTTGGCAATATCCTCCAACCTTTTAACTCGCTCTTCAACAAGCGACAACACCGTGTTTTGAATTTTGTCTATAAACCCGGATAGACTTCCTTCAATTGCCTTTCCTACCTCTTCGGCAATTGTCTCTTTCATTTGTTCGGTGCTTGTTTGCACCGGATTATCATCATTCCCACCAGACATCTTGAAGCTGAAATGTTTGCATTTAAACATTAAACATTTCATTTATAATATTGCTTCATTTGTTTCGGTTTAGCCAAGTTCCTAACTTGCTTTAACCGTTCACACTTAATGCACTTTCCGGGTTTGAGTGTATTAACACACTCTTCCCATGCATCTCAATTTACTTCTCATACTTTCTTAAGGTATAATCTACTAACATAAATAAGTTAATTCTTACCGGACGATCGATCAAGCTTGAACCGAACACTTTGTTGACAACCTTAAGCTCTGATACCAACTTGTAACACCCATCTAATTTTACTTGATTTTAATAATAGATTATACCATTTCAAATGAAATAGTATTTAAGTAACCTAAACATTCATTACAGAAGTTCACAAGTAACAAAAACCATAGTAAACTAACGACTAAGTTAGAAGATTTCAAAAGTTGTTTAGCAAACAATTACATCATAAACATTGTTTTAACCGAGTTAATTTATGCGGAAGCTTCAAAGTATGTGTTCGGTTCTTCAAAATTTTGCTTGATCGTCATCCGTAATCCATGAGTACCTAAGACTGAAATGTTTACATAAAACATTTGTATTAGAATGCTTAGAATTAATACTAGACCGAAACTACGATCGAAGTGAAGTTAAATATTTACAATTACAGCATTTATAAAAAAAATGCAGGCTATACCGTAACTTACGGTTCCACCGTAAGTTACGGTAGACGAATTACAACCATGGTCCACCGTAAATCAGTAGACTTCCACCGTAAGTATCCTGACACCTACCGTAAGTTACGGTGACACCGTAACTTACGGTAGTCCCTGCACATATATGTTTTGGCCTTTTTGTTTGTTTTGCCCACACCCTTTTCTCAAACCCTTATTCTAACAAACCAACATATTAAATACTCGCGTTTTAATATGTCAATATTTAATCGACAACAATAAACAAATCAATCATATTACAAAGCAAGATCCATCCTTTATTTGATTATTCGACCCGTATGGCTCGTCTAAGGAATCCTCCTTTGAGACGACTACCAACGAGTTCCAACCAAATTTGACCTATTATTCAATATAGCGACATCACCGCTTTAATTCAATACAACCATTATTCTAAAATTTAATTACGCATTATATAATCATCAACATCTACTTAATGTAACGGGTCAAGTTACATACCTTCAAAATAGGCCTTTTAAACGTGGTTCGCCACCCGCTTGTCCGCTTGACGCTCCTGCGCCTGTTCCTATAGAGTTCATTTATCATTTGTTTAGAACTCTCTTCAAATCATAATTCGCATAATACATCAAACATCATGATTATGCGTTTAAACTTGAAATTTCAGTTTTAAGCCTTCATAGAGGCATTTTAACAAACACTTCATGAGCAGATTTTTACATGATTAAACATCAAATCTCTAGTTTATCATTTAGCCCTAATTTCACAACATTCAACCTTTTTACATGATTGATAGCTTCTAATTTTCTGGAATCGCTTCAAAATTGTCAATTTACACTAGATCAACAATCTATTTCCTAGTGTTCATCAAATTACACATAACTCACAAATCACCTACAATGGTGTTCATAGGTTTCACTAAAATTTCATATGATTTCAACTTATATTGGTCTAGGGTTTGTCCCTAAACACTATAGTTGTTCCTTAATCATCATAACACATACATGCAAGCCTAATTTCAGATTTTTCCCAATTCATGAGAATTTCAAATTCAGAGTTTTCCTTAAATTTTACATACCTTGGAATCCTCTTGCGATGAGGATCAATAATCTATGCTCGGATTTTGATTTGGGACAGGATTTAACCTTCAATTTGAGAGTTCTAGTGATTTTAGGTTTGTGAGAGTGGGGTGTCGCCCCTGCTCTTCTCTTGTACGACCAGACCCTTCAAAAAAATGGGGGTTTGGTTTGATTTTTATTAAAAACAATATTATAGTTTCAATTTTAACAACTAAGGCCCCTCTACTATGTTCAACATATAGTTTGGTAGCTTTTAACCTTGTAATAAGCCATTTCTAAACAATTAACTAACTAGGTTAAAATTCCTAATTAGTAAATTCTCGTTATTTATACTTTATAATTTTAATATAAAGTTTTATATTTTCGGGGTGTTACATCCACACTTGGTTTTGAGGGTGTGACAGTAAGGGTTCGGTAGCGCGCGGGATGATGCGGCATGATGAAAACAAAAGATGATGATATTTTGAAAAATGTGGGGTAGTCACGGTTACCGATGCAAACGTCAAATTTGATGACTTGACTACTATGGGCCAAAAACCAAAAACGGTATGTTCATTTCCGCACGTCAATGTTTATGATTGTTATCGGTTATTCATAAATGTTCGAAATCATTTTGTTTATTGTCATATTCTCGCATTTGGAAACAGACGTATGAACCTAGAATGTCAATACCGGTCCTAACGAGTTCACAAAGTCTTTGGAGGGATACAAGTCAGATCCTACGGGGTACTAGGCGAAATTTCTTTATCAACTAGAATATGCAAAGAAGAAAACTTTTTGTTTATTGTCATATTCTCGCATTTGGTAACGAATGAATGAACCTAGAATGTCAATACCGGTCCTAACGAGTTCACAAAGTCTTTGGAGGGATACAAGTCGATCCTACGGGGTACTAGGGGATGTTCTTATTCAACTAGAATATGCAAAGAAGAAAGTCATTTTCGTGATTTTTCGAACAACCGAGAACACTCAGTGAAGATTGACGACAGTTCCGCTCAGTGGAGGGAATTGGTAAACATTTGAAGATAAATTCTACTCAGTGGAGAGAATTTGTTCTGTGAAATTGACGACAGTTTCTTTGAAGTGGAGAGAATCTGTTAAGGTTTAGAGATCTTACCAAAGAAATGGGGGGATAAAATTTTCATATGTTGAATTTCTTCGGTAAATTTCTAAACGCAATCACAGGTGGTAGAGTTTGTGATTTTCTGGTGATACTAACGGTTCGGCGTGGAATGTTTTGCACAGACACATATTTGAGGATTTTAATTAATTCTCCAGCCAGCGTGAAGGGTTTTGCACGGAAACATACAGGTATCTAAAGTCGACAGTAGTTTCAAAGCGATGTTCACTGAAGACCTGGGGGAATCTTTAAGAAAGCTTATAGTTCAAAGCTGAAGACCTGCAGGATTCGGTTTTGGGTTTGATGTTTCTTTGGGATTTTACAGGGATCTGGGGGTAACTCAATTCGTTGAGTTTGCAAACGATGTACTTGGTCAAGCTGACTTCCTGAGTACTGATGCTGAAAATCCATAGTGCATTACGTGGTCAACTTCACAAAGGCGAGACAATGAGATCTGGATGTAGTTCAACTAAGCGTGTTGTTTGGTTGAGCTTGCAAGGGATACACTTGGTCTAGCTGACTTTCCTGAGTGTTGATGCTGAAGATTAAAGTGCATTACTTGGTCGATTCCACAAAGACGGTTTACAGAAGACAGTTCACCAGAAATCTCTATCAATGTAGTATGCTTGAATGAAATAGAGTTCTTACGACAGATCAAGACTTGATGCAGTTCTTAAAGAATGGAACCCTTATCAAATGTCGGTTGGAGTATTGGAAGATCAGCGGAAGATCGGTCAATTTAGCCTTGCGAGGAAATTGCACAACACCCAACTCGGATACGCGTACTTTGAGGGGGAAATATTATACAAGGAGCGTCAAGAAACTACTTACCTGGATCATCGGTCAAGGGGGAATTTGTTAACACAGAGAAGATAGATACTTTACTGAAGATCGATTGCAGTTGCATTTTCAGCATTCGACAGCAACGGACAAGGGGGAATTTGTTGATGCAGATTTTGTGTCCGATGCTTGTCGAATAGATTAGATTTATTTTATGCTGAATATGTAATAGTTAGTGAAACGGTCAAACGAATGTGTATTGACCCGCTCTTTTGAAGTGGTCAAACGAGAGGGTTATGTGTTTGACCGTGTGTGTTTGCTAGACAAGTGGGTGTGGGTATAAATACCAACCCTTTGTTCATTTGCAAACTAGAGAGTTAGAGATAGGGTGAGCTCATTGTGTGAGTTCCCTGTGAGTTTTATGGTTTGGGGGGAGAGATCACCACTTGGTCTCTCCCCGGATGTATACTCCTTTGGTATTAGTTCGGTTATCTTGTAATCGGGCTGATTTGTAATGTTTTACTACCGGATTAATACAAAGAAGTTTTGTTTATCCATCTCTAATCTCTCCCGTCTTGAACTAATCTCACACTAATCATGGTTTCGGTCCCGAAACACGGTCCTACAGTTACTCTTGGAGTACTCCGTTTGGTCGAGTGGGTGCCCCTAGAGTGCTCGGTATTAATTCTGTTGGTCGTTAAAAAATATAAAAAATAAAAAGTAATAGATATAATTTCAAATTTAATTAGTGTGAGTGTATATTAGTGACTAATCAAAACTATTTTCTTAGACTACAAATTATGAGTGGTGATTTTTAAATATAATTATCTTATTTTAACTCCAAAAACTATATTGAATTGAATAACTTCAAAGCTTCATTCAAAGTTTTGGTGTATTATTGTTTACAAACAGTGAATTCGGATACTCACTTCAAGCTATTATGAAAAAAAACTCACTTTAAAAATAAAAAAAGTTAATTGCTCGGATGGTCCTTGTGGTTTCACGTTTTTCACGTTTAGTCCCCATCTTTTGGAAATAGCAGGTATGCTCCTTATGGTTTGTCATTTTGTTACTCGGATAGTCCCCTGACATTTAGTCAGGTGACTATCCGAGTAACAAAATGACAAACCATAGGGAGAATACCTGCTATTTCCAAACTAACTGACATCTACTCAGGGGACTATCCGAGTAACAAAATAACAAACTATACGGAGCATACCTGCTATTTTCAAAAGCTGGGGACTAAACGTGAAAAAACATGAAACCACAGGGACCATCCGGGCAATTAACTCAAAATAAAATTAAAACTAAAACGTAAAAGGTAAAAAACGTTTTTTAAATAACCAAGAATGTTTTCTTTTTAAAGAGTAAATTACAAAAATCGTCCTTTATGTTGACACCAGATTGCAAACTATGTCATTTATCTTCAAAAGTACAAAAAACGTACTCGATGTTTGCAAACCCTTAAGCATTATGTCCTTTAGCCCTAACTTGGTTAACTTTTATTGTTAAATTAGGTAACACAAGGGTATTTTAGTCTTTTTATCCATTTATTTAAACATTTTAATAAACAAATCAAAATATAAAGTTAAAAAACCAATATAACATACATATATGATATATACACCTCTTTCTCTCTCTCTCTCTCTCTCTCTCTCTCTCTACCCCCTTTCTCTCTATCCCATCTATCTCCCTCACATCATCTGCAACCACAATATCCAACTCAACGGCTCAATCACCGCCACCCTTAGCCACCACCTGCCACAACCAATCCCACCTCAACCATCAGTAACTCCGGCCACTCATTCTCTATCTCTCTGCACACACACACACACACATTCGTTCTCTCTCTTCCATTCTCTTTATCGATCAAGTCCACAATCACATACCTACAGATAAGTGATGGTTGAGATAGATCTCGTAGTTGTGTCCTTTAGAAAACAGATCGGTGGTGGGGGTTTTAATCGGTGGTGGTTGTGGGTGGCTGGGGCAAACCCAATGGTTATGGCCTCAAGACAGCAGATCAGTGGTGAGGTGTTTGATTGGTTGTGTGGTGTTTGACCGGTGGATGTTCTGGTCTTTATGTTTTCTTGACAATCGAGGGTTTTTTTTTTTATTGTGGGCTTGATTAAATCGGGTATAAGTTATAACTCAGGTTCTTATTATTATATGTTAGAAAGATTGTAAATGGAATTGGGTTTTGATATTTATGGATTTTGATTTGAGTTTAGTGGGGAGTGTGACCATCATGGCAGGTGTTTCTGATTTGTGATTTGCGATTAGGTGTGTCCGACATCTGGTGGTGGTGGCAGGTGGGTGTTGGTGGTGGCGGCAAGTGGTGGTGAGTGATGGTGGCCGATAGGGGTAGGTGGTGATGGATGGATGATTATAGTTTTAGTTTTTTAAGGTAAATGGCCAAAATACCCTCATGTGGAGTCCTTTTGGTTAGATTTAACCATATAAACTAACTGGATTAGGGCTAAAGGACATAACATGCAAATGTTTACAAATTTCGAGTACGTTTTTTGTACTTTTTGAAGATAAAAAACATAATTTGCAATCTGGTGTCAACATAAATGACGATTTTTGTAATTTACTCCTTTTTAAATAAGATAACTTTTCAAAAAAGAAAATATTAGACTACGACGTGTGGGAGGGCTTGGGTTGAAATGTGGCACTTGTGGGCTCCACCAGTCCACACCCAAAATAGTGGGGTGTGGAGGGGGCGTGGCAAAGCGGCTTGGGGTGCCATTTGGCACCATTTTTCTTTTTTCTTTTTTTGTTTTTTATTTTAATCATAGAATTTAATATATTAATTTTAAAAAACACCTATTTAATTAATATTAAATAACTACAACAAAAAGATACATTACATCACAAAAAAAAATCAATCATCTTCATCTTCGTCTTCAATGTTGTCAAATCTAGGAAGTGCTAAAACATATTCTACCAAATCTGCTCGAAGATTTGCATTTATTTGTCATGACTTAATTAGATTTTGGTTTTTTCGGCACTAATGTCTTCGTTATTTAATTCGGTCTCTTCGGGGTAATATTCAACTATTGCCCATCTTCATCCTCTAAAATCATGTTGTGTAGAATGATGCATTTGTACATCATGTTTCTAATTTGATTTTTTTTCATACAATCAACAAGGCATGCTTAAAATGCGCAACCTTTTCTACAAAACACCAAATGCTCGCTCGATGTCTTTGCGTGCCGCCATCTGAACTTTGTTAAACTTTACTCTTTTAGGATCTAGGGTTCCATCTCTTGAAAAAGATTCCACAAAAACAACCCACTCAGGGTAAATTCCATCAACAAGATAGTACCCAGGCATGTATTCAACATCATTTACAAAAATGTTCCTTTAGGTCCAACACCATTTATCAGATCATTGAAAAGGGGCGAGTGATGAATAATATTAATATGGTTATGTGAACCTGCATACCAAAGAATGCATGCCATATCTAAAGATCTTGTGATGCAACAGCTTCAAGCATCATAGCTGGCATTCCATGATATCCGCTTGTGTGAGAGCCTTGCCATGCAGTTGGACAAAGTTCCCACTCCCATTTCATACAATCTAAACTACCTATCATCCCGGGGAGACCTTGATATTCAGCGTGATGTTCCATAATTTGTTCCATATTACTAAACGTTGGTTTTCTCAAGTATTTTTTCATATATAGTTTAATGATATACGCACATAAATTGTGAAGACTTTCCCTAGCCACCCGTGCCGACATTTTTAAATAGTCATCCATTATGTCGGAACTATTCCTGTAAGCCAATTGTTTTAGGGTGGCCGTAACCTTTTGCCACGTGGTAAATCCTAAATTACCATGTGCATCGGGTCATTGTCGGAAAAAATCGTAATTACCCTCTAAATCCTTTGATATTCTTAAAAATAAATTTTTACTCATACGAAAACGATGCCTAAACATTCTTTCATCATACATTGGTCCAGGTGACAAATAATCACTTACCAGCAAATCATTAGCGGTTTCGCGTTCATGAACGATATACTTCCTCTGTTTGGATTGGGGTTGGGAAGTCCCTTCTTCTGAATCTTCAACGATAGCTTTCAAGACCGTCGCCACTGTTGATAACAATATTTCCGCCCCGTTATTCAATAAGGATGACGAATCATAACTATCAGACAAATCACTTGAACTTGAAGAATTCATTGGTGATTGGAGGTGGTTTTTGAATATTTGGATAGTAAAATTTAGTAAGAATTGTTTGATTTATATAGAATAAAAGTTAAAGATTTTTTTTATAAAATAGCCATTGGCCAACGGCTAGCCTAACGTTCACATGAACCCAGCCAATCCCAGCCATCCACATCATCTCCCTAACCCGCACCATGCCAGGCTTCATAGCCACGCCAACGGGGCAACACCGCTACCCACATTGGCCCAGTGTGGCTAAAGCAGCGTTGCTTGGCTACCCACACCCCCAACCCAAGCCCACACCCCACTGTCTTAGTAGTGGTGGTAGTGATAGTGGTAGTGGTAGTGGTAGTGGTAGTGGTAGTGGTAGTGGTAGTGGTAGTGGTAGTGGTAGTGGTAGTGGTAGTGGTAGTCATAGTGGTAGTCGTAGTCGTAGTGGTAGTGGTAGTAATAGTAATAATAATAATAATAATAATAATAATTAAAGATAACAAAGGAACAACAAGAACTCACAAATCAACCCGACCCGAGCCTGTGAATTCTAAGTTTGCTGAAACAGAGAAGGCTGAAAATTTGTCTGCCGTCAATGCCAGAGAAAATGAAAAAAGTGGCATCCATGAAAAAGAAGAAATCCAGCAAGGAAATAGATGTCGAAGCGAGGGCTGCCACCAATGAGGCGGCGACAAGAAGCGCAAGACTTGTCGCAGCCATGGTTGTAAAAGTCCCGACTAGGCGCCAATTAATCACCGATTAATCCCGATTAATCGCTCAATCCCACCCCACCGCCCAACTACAACCAGGTGAGTTCACACACTTTAAAATAAGTAAATAACCTGCCAAGCAAAACATAGGTGAGTTCACACACTTTACTAAAAGCATGTATTCCCGGTGGTTGGGAACGAAACGAACAACACTTTCCCTGGTTTGGGATTGCCTAGTATTCCTTGTTAGGAATACTGTTAAATGCTATTTATATTGCATGAACTGGCATTCTAAACGAAATTCTATCACGAAGTCCGCACTTACTATACCGATTATTCGCCTGGCCTGGCGAACGGGATATTAGTTGATAGCGCTATTAGGTTTCACTAACCTCACATCGTGCCTTGGAGGATGGGCATGAACTACTATGCCTGGGCAACCGTCAATGATGATAGACATTGACAAACAGGGCAAACCAACGATTACAGTCACAGTGTTCGGTATTACGGAGTTTAGTAGCTTATAAATGGGGTAGCTCCCCATGGCATGATATAAATGAGTAATTTAACAACATAAGTTTTTGGAAATAAAAACTGGATAAACCGTGAACTCGCCAACTTTATGTTGACACCCTACTGCATGCTTTAAAGGTACTTAAGAACAGTTCGGGAGCTTGCAGTGGAGGTGTGTAATGGTTGTGCTGAACCTATGTTGGGTTCTTGATATTATTTACGAACTTTTAAACTATTGTTTGAATTATTAAACTTATGCTTCTGCTGTTAACTTTAAACGTTGTTTCTAAACTTTAAACTTTGGACTTTAGTCACTAATCGTATTAGTAGTGATGTGTTTACTTTAATATAATTATTATTCAATATGATTAGTGGCATGATCCTGGTCAGTCACACGCCTCAAGGTAGTACTCCGCTTGTGGAAATTGAGGGTGTGACAAATTGCCCGGATAGTCCTGTGGTTTCACATTTTTCACGTTTAGTCCCCACCTTTTGGAAATAGCATGTATGTTCCCTATGGTTTGTTATTTTGCTACTCGGATAGTCCCATGAATAAATGTCAGTTAGTTTGGTCAGTTAAGTTGGTGTAAAATTACTAAATTGTCCTTACTAAATATAAAAATCTGATTTAATATTTAAGAAAGAATTTATTTGGGACCTACTAACTATTAAAAAACCAACCCCACCCTCACCCCCAATCCCCCCTCTCTTCCCGTCAGTTTCCCCCTCTTCCGTCATCGGATTTTTCTCCGGCCCAACTTTTTTGCTTCTTCAGACTAATCTCATTCAGTAGTAATGAAAATATTAAACAAACAAAGGTTAATTTTCCATAAAATATTCAAATCAACTGCATGTTTAAACCTCCAAATGAAAATGTGTTCCCTTTTCCCCAAAATGATTGATGCATTTTGATGGTAACTGGAAATTAAAATCCTTATGTCATTAATTTTGGTTTAGGATTCTATGCTTTTGGTTTTAGACCTCTAATTCAATGAATTATAATCTTAAAGGTGTCATCAGGTATAGAAATCATGCAGCTTTGTGTAGGACATAAAAGTTTTTATTTTGTTTTGTTGTACTGGTGATAATGGCGGCGGTGGTGGTTGTGGGGGGGGGGGGGGGTTGTGGCAGTGGTGATGGTGGTGGTGGCAGAATGGTGATGCCGGAGGTGGAGGTGGTTTTCTAAACGACAGAGAGTAGAGAGAGATGTGTTTAGGAGGAGAGAGAGACAGTAGAGAAGTTGCAGGTGGGTTGGGGAGGTGGTGGTGGGTGGCGGAGAAACGAGGGAAGAAAGAGAGGTGTTTTATTTTATAGATAAAAATATTGGGTCCCACCTAAATTCTTTCTTAAATATTAAATCAATTTTTTTATGTTTAGTAAGGACAATTTAGTAATTTCACACCAACTTAACTAACCAAACTAACTGACATTTACTCAGGGGACTATCTGAGAAACAAAATAACAAACCATAGGAAGCATACCTGCTATTTTCAAAAGATGAGGACTAATCATGAAAAAATGTGAAACCACAGAGACTATCCAGGCAATTAACTCTAATATTTATTGTATCTATCTGATTATTACACTAATGTTCCGCATAATTCATTTTTTTGTCAAACCAATACAGGGCTGTAGACGAACCGAACATTTAGCGAACAGTTTGTGAACCGTTTTGCGAAAAGATCGTTTATGTTCATTTGTTTAGTTAATGAAAAAACACGATACGGATATTACGTTTGATTAAATAAATGGACGAACACGAACAAAGGTCTCGTTCGTGAACATTCAATAATATATTTGTTTACATATCTTCGTGTTTGTTTGTTTATGTTAATTTGTTAAAAGTTTTTAATGTTTTTTTTTAATATTTTACTTTCCCTTTTAAGTTTTACTTTTCCCTATTTTTTTTACTTTCTTCCCTGAACTTTTAATGTTTTTTTTTAATATTTAACTTTCCCTCTTAAGTTTTACTTTTCCCTCTTTCTTTTACTTTCTTCCCTAAACATTGATTAATAATCCCTCTTAAGTTTTTACTTCCCCTCTTAATTCATTTTTTTTTGTCAAACCAATACAGGTTTAGACGGATATAGAAGTAGGGTTGTAAACGAATCAAACATTCAGCGAACAGTTCGTGAGCCGTTTGATGGGAAGATAGTTTATGTTCATTTGTTTAGTTAATGAACAAACACGAAACATATATTTCGTTCTATTAACTAAATTGACGAACATGAACAAAGGTCTCGTTCGTTCGACGGCATTCGTGAACATTCAATAATATATTCGTGTACATATCTTCGTGTTTGTTTGTTCATGTTAATTTGTTAAAAGTTTTTAATGTTTTTTCAATAATTTACTTTCCCTCTTAAGTTTTACTTTTCCCTTTTTTTACTTTCTTCCCTAAACTTTTAGTGTTTTTTAATATTTTACTTTCCCTCTAAGTTTTACTTTTCCCTCTTTTTTTTACTTTGTTCCCTAAACATTGGTTAATAATTATATTACTTTCCCTCTTAAGTTTTTACTTCCCCTCTTAGTTCATTTTTTTGTCAAACCAATACATGTTTAGACAGATATAGAAGTAGGGTTGTAAACGTATCAAACATTCAGCGAACAGTTCGTAAACCATTTGGTGGAAAGATCGTTTATGTTCATTTGTTTAGTTAATGAACAAACACGAAACAGATATCTCGTTCTATTAACTAAAAGAACGAACACGAACAAATGTCTCGTTTATTCGACTGCATTCGTGAACATTCAATAATATATTCGTTTACATATCTTCGTGTTTGTTTGTTTATGTTAATTTGTTAAAAGTTTTTAATGTTTTTTAATATTTTACTTTCCCTCTTGAGTTTTACTTTTCCCTCTTTTTTTACTTTCTTCCGTAAACATTCGTTTATAATTATATTACATACAACGTAAACCCTTATTTATACATATGAAGAAGTGAGAAACTAAAGACATTTTTTTAGATATGTCTAAGTAACTTTAGATAAATATGTCTTAAGTTAGCTAAACTTGATTTGTCGTATGGTGTTTGTAGTAGACTTCTTATGTTTTGAATTCTTAATTTATCATTTAGTGGTTGTATTTGACTAGTTATGTCGGATGTTTAAGGTTAATAGTGTTTTTTTTTTATTTCAAGTTTAATGTTCGCTTGTGTTCATTTGTGTTCGTTTGCGTTTGTTTGTGTTCGTGACAATTGTTCACGAACTGTTCGCGAACATCTAAAATTTCTTAACAAACGAACATGAACATGAACATAAACTTAAACATAAACATATGTTCGACATGTGTTCGCGAACAGTTCACGAACATCTGCATTTCATTAACGAACAGACACGAACATGGCCTTGTTCGTGTTCGTTTGATTCGTTTACAACCCTATATAAAAGTTACCATTGCAGTCCGAATTTACACTTTTGAAATGATAACTAAATTGAAAAAAAAAACATATTTTGAAAGCCTAAAATCTTTAATAAACAATTGAATATATCATTAAATTAGATAAATTTTAAGCATCATAATCTACACGTTTACATAGTTGCAAAATAACTTCAACAAACTCTCTTTTACCCTTCCATCATGCAAACGTTATTTTTCAACTACCACTTTAACTAATGTTTGTTTAAGAGGATGCATATTATAAAACATTTGAAACCCCTATTTATTTGTAGTTCAACATCTTGGCATGGTTTCCTTTAATCCCTGAAATCTTGCACAAATATGCTTACAAAATGACATTTTCATGATAAAATTCTACCTCTCCTACCTTTCACCTTCCGATGGCTCGATTTTCGTCATGGGTCCAAGAGCGCCATTTCCCCAGCCTTCATATCCCCATCTCCATAGACAGATCATTCTCGGTCGTTCCTGAAGGACCGATTCAAGCTCGAGATGGGGATACTTTGTATCTCTCAAACCTTGATGACATCATCGGAGCTCGGGTTTTCACCCCCACTATTTACTTTTATATTGTGGGCGGAAACTCAATTGATGATGTTGTGGGCACTTTACGAGACGCCCTTGCTAAGGTTTTAGTCCCCTACTACCCTTTTTCGGGTAGGTTAAGGGAGACCAAAAATAAGAAGTTGGAAGTGTTTTTTGGGCCTAACCAAGGTGCACTCATGGTTCAGGCCCATACTGAGTTGTCATTGGACCATTTAGGTGATCTCAATGTTCCTAACCCAGCTTGGTCCAATTTGGTTTACAAGTTTCCCAATGAAGGTGACTATAAGGTTATTGACATGCCTTTGCTAATAGCCCAAGTTACTAGGTTTAGTTGTGGTGGGTTTAGCCTTGGATTAAGGATTTGTCATTGTATATGTGATGGGCTTGGGGCTATGCAATTTCTTGGAGCTTGGGCCTCCACCGCAAGAACGGGCTCATTGGTTGTGGATCCGAACCCTTGTTGGGATCGAGAAATTTTTGCGCCTCGTGATCCTCCGTTGGTTACGTACCCTCATGTCGAGTTTATGAAGATCGATGACATTTCTAACTTGACAAATAGTTTATGGGAAGTGAAACCGCTTCAAAAGTGTTATTGGCTGAGTAGGGAATTCCAAGCTCATTTGAAGAGCGTGGCTCGGCCCATGGATAGTTTGGGATGCACCACTTTTGATGCTATGGCCGCTCACGTTTGGAGATCATGGGTAAAAGCGCTAGACGTGAAACCACTAGACTTTGGGCTACGCTTGACCTTTCCAGTCAATGCTCGGCCCAAGCTCAAAAACCCACCTCTCAAAGACGGGTTTTATGGGAATGTAGTGTGCATAGCATGTGCCACTAGCACCGTATCCAACCTTGTAAACGGGTCGCTCCAAGATGTGACCCGTTTGGTCCGTGAAGCCCGGTTAGGGGTTTCAGAAGAGTATTTAAGATCAACAATAGATCATGTTGCCGTGGATAGACCAACTAAGCTCGAATTTGGAGGAAAGTTAACGATCACTCAATGGACCCGGTTTTCAATGTATGAGACATCAGATTTCGGGTGGGGTCGAGCCATTTACGTGGGCCCACTTGACTTGACCCCAACACCTCAAGTTTGTGTTCTCCTCCCTGAAGGGGTGGCTAATTCTAATGGTGCAATGGTGGTATGCATTTGTTTGCCAGAGGCTGCTGCCCATAGATTCAAAGAGTTATTGTGCTTGATGGATACGTCATAATCTAGTTTCACCATTAAATTAAAAGGCTACCAAAAATGTGATAATTTTCGTTTTTTAAATGGTTGTTTTTATAACACTGTGTATTTTAAAAGCTATATTATTGCACATTTTATTTTTAGTAAGTTACGCACGGTGTGTGTCTGTGTGATGCAACTAGTTAGGCGAAAATGGTGATTAACTAGTGGATCGATATTCAAGTAAATTTTATCGATTTCATATATCATTTTATTGCAAACTAATACATCAAAAGAAAAGGCAAATGGGCAACAAGCTCCGCCGCTAGCCCTTTTTAAATAGCAAAACTAAGTTCTTTAAAAAATACGTTCATAGATCTTGGTGTCATAATATGCATGACCCATTGGACTCAGTTGCGTAGCTCCACAGTCTCAAGTGCTAGGAAACCAAAAGTATCAAGTACAAATGGTATAAAACGTGTTGGTTGTCAATGCACGTTTTCTCGTGTTTAGCCACTTTGCATTAAGCAGCTTTTAAAGCAGTCTCGCCCACCGTGAAGACACCGGTCCCCAAACCTACTAGAGGGGAGACTCCTTGTAGATCTACACACGCATGAGTTTTGGGGCTTATAATATATGAATTTGGGGTACTTGGACGAGATCAATCCAAATATGAGGTTTTTAAAGGTTAAAAAACGAGATATCTTCGGCTGAAAACATAGGAATTGTGAAAACGGGAATATAGAGGGAGTTATAATTAACTTGTTCTTGGAGCCTAATTTTAAAACACAACCTATCTCCTACCTCTCACCATCATCCATAACCCTTCTCCAACACCAATCATCATCATCATCATCATCATCATCATCATCCTACCACTAATCAAAACCCTAATCTCACTATTCCAATAATCCAATCCATCACAATCCTCATCTCTCCATCAATCCACAATCACCATCCAACCCCAACCCTAATATTCATAGTTTCAAGACTCAAGATTCAATCAAGATGCCTTTGTTCGTGTGCTTCTCACTCGGTGTTCATGTTCACTTCACCATGAGCAGCTAATCTCTTGGGTTTCACCCCAGTGTATATTTTTGTAAGATTTTCTAGGGTTTCAAACATTGTGTTTATTTTGATTTGTGACTAGTTGTTCATAGTATTTGAAACTTATGATAACTAACTTATATTTGCATCGAATTTGTGAATTGTCGAGTGAATGTTAGATTTGATTTTGCGAAATGTTTATGTGCAATTATGCCTTGTCATAGATTATAATTTACATTTTCTTAGTAACGAAGTGCATTGGGGTCCGTTCTTGTGACGTTGATAGCTCTTGTGACCTAAGCCACTTGATACTAAGTTCGTTAATCACCAATTTCAACTAAATCAATTTAAAACATGTAGAAACTCTAGGTCTTGCATTTATCGAACCGGATGTGAACCTTGTTCTCCATTATAGTTAAACAAGCAAGAAATCAATTTTTGCAAAAATACAAGTAATATCTTTTTAGTAGTTAATAACAAATTTGTCAGTCCAATCCGACACCCTTTTCCAAACAAACTAACAAGAGTACAACATTGCAAGCATCATAAAGTGTTCCAATTTCATAATCGACCGAATCCTAACACAAAACACAGACACTTCATGGTTCGACCCCTGACTACCACTAGCTATTAGTTTGAGGTAATTTGGGTTTATAAATATTACCTTTGACCGGGGCGTGGCACTACGGTCAGATGTATTACAGTTATACCTTTTTATTTTACTTATAGGGTTAGGAAAAACGGGTACTTGAGATATTTTATCCACCAACTCTTTCCTGGAAATCCTTTCGTTTGACGTTATACTCTAGTTTAATAAACCTTTCTAGTATGCAAAAAACTTTCACATTGCACCCTCCTAAATCATAAACTAATCTTATATAAACCTTAATACTTTAAGGCATCCATAAAACGTTCCCGCAATCACATTCAAGACAAAGTAAGCCACTCAACCACAAGGTGAGTCTTGTTAATTGAGATATGAAGGAAAATAACGCTGAATGGAATTAATTGATTTGAAAAAAAGAATTACAAAGAATGGCTATATGTAGCCGTTTACAATATATGGAAAAAAGAAACATAATCACATGTGATATGGTTTTCCCTTTTTATGTAGCAACGGTTCTGTTGACTGCTAAAGTAAAGCTGTCAGCTGTCAAGAATCCTCATAATATGGAAATGATGCAAACTGATCCTTATGATATAAATTATTTTTATTTTCTAACACCCCCCTCCCCTCCCCCCCCCCCCCCCCCGCCCCTCAAGTTGAGTAGTAGGATCTCCAATGCTCAACTTGTTAAGACACTCACTAAAGATCCTCCCGTTGACTGCTTTTGTTAGTATGTCTGCAAGTTGGTCTTCAGATCTAAGATCTAACGAAAGGAAGCTCAATAATCCCTGCTTCAAGTTTCTCTTTGATAAAATGTCTATCTACCTCAACACGTTTTGTACGATCGTGTTGGACGGGATTTTCTGAAATTTGTATTGCTGCTTTGTTATCACACATGATGCTACTAGCGTTATTTTGTGAAAAACCGATTTCGACTAAAAGTTTTCGTATCCACAAAACCTCCGCTATACTTCTTGCAATCCCTCGAAACTCAGCTTCAGCACTAGACAATGCGACTACTTTTTGTTTCTTACTCCTCCATGTAACTAGGTTTCCACCCACTAGAGTGAAGTATCCTGATGTTGATCTTCGATTTTCTTTGTCCCCTGCCCAATCTGCATCGGTATAGGCCTGGATTCTAAGATGTTTGTTTGCTCGAAAGAGAACCCCATGACTTGTTGTGCCTTTAAGATATCTAATGATCCTCCATACTGCTTTCATGTGACTTACTTGAGGTTGGTGCATGAATTGTTGTAACAACCTAATTTTACCTTTGATGTTTATAATAGTTTGTACCATTTCTAGTAAAATATTGTTTACAAAACCTGACTTTCATATCAAAGTTCATAACTTACATCAAACTTAGTCAACTAATAACTAAGTTGAAACATTTAAAAAGATTTTTAAAACATGTTTACATCCCATACACAAAAGTTTTAAAGATTCAAAACATAGCGGAAGCTTAGAAATGTAGTGTTCGGTTCTTCATTAATCACTTGATCGCCACCCGTAAGATTTGCCAATTTACCTATGATCAAAACCATTAAAAACATTAGTTTTGACGTTGTTGTATAATATAATCACAAGGTTGAACATCACATTTGAAATAATAAAAACAAAACAAATATTCTGGATCCACCGTAAGTTACGGTATCAACGTAATTTACGGTGAGTTCTGGAGATTCCTGGTCACCGTAAACCAGGAGATGTTCACCGTAACATATCTGACCTTTACCGTAAATTACGGTATTACCGTAATTTACGGTAGGTCCTGGAAATCCATGTCTTGTTTTGTTTTGTTCATCTCATTCAAACAAATCTTGTAATTCGCTTTTCTAACAACCCATTACATCCAATTCTAGTATTTCTAACATGTGATAAATATTAACCAATAATATAGAACAATACATCATATTCCGGAGTATAAATCATGTTTTACTTGATTATTTGACCCGTTTGGCTCGTCTAAGGAATCCTCCTATATGACGACTACCAACGGGTACCAACCGAATTTAATCAATCAATATAACGACTTCATTGCTTAATTCAAAACAACTCTTATTCAAAATTCAATTACATATTTGAACCATCCGATATAATAAATGTAACGGAACAAGTTACATACCTTAGCGCACGCCCTTCAACCGTGAGTCACCACCGGCTTGTCCACTCGACGTTCTGGTATCTTGTCCTATAGAGTTCAATTCAAGACATGTTTAGAACTCTCTTCAAATCATAATTCGCATAATACACCGAACATCATGATTATGCGTTTAAACTCGAATTTTCAGTTTTTAAGCCTTCATAGAGGCATTTCAACAAACACTTCATAAGCAGATTTTTACATGATTAAACATCACATCTTTAGTTTATCATTTAACCCTATTTTCATATAAATCAACCAATTTACATGAATGTTAGCTTCTAATTGCTGAAATCACTTCCAGATTGCTAAATTACACTAGATTAACAATCTATTTTCTAGTGTTCATCCAAATACACATGACCCACTAATCACCTTCCATGGTGATTATGGATTCACCCAAAATTTCTTATGATTTCAACTTCTATTGATCTAGGGTTTGTCCTTAGACACTATAGTTGTTCCTCAATCATCATAACATACACATGCAACCCTAATTCCAGATTTTTCCCAATTCATGAAAATTTCAAGTTGAGAGAAATCCTTAAATTTTACATACCTTGTAATCCTCTTGTGATGAGGATCACGATTCTATGCTCGGATTTTCGTTTGGACCAGATTTGTTCCTTCAATTTGTGGATTTTAGTAGAATTCTAGGTTTGGTTGAAGGTGGGTGTCGCCCCTGATGTTCTGGTCGACCAAGACTTCAAAGTGGGGCATTAAGTTTATGTTTTATTTGTTTATTAGAATTAAAGTTTCAATTTTGACAACTTAAACCCCTCCACTTTGATCAACATTGATTTTAGTTACTTTTAACTCTACTTTAGGTTATTTCTAGACTTATAACTAATTAGGTTAAAATTCCTAGTTAGTAAATTCTCGTTTATTTAAACCTTACTAATTCCAGTTTAAGGTTTTATATTTTCGGGGTGTTACAAGTCCACCCCCCTTAAAAAGGGTTTCGTCCCCGAAACCTTAATACGTACCAAATAAAGTAGGGTGAAGACGTCGCATCTCCTCTTCGGACTCCCATGTAGTGTCCGAACCCTTCCTATGCTCCCATTTGACTTTAACTTGGTCAATTTGTTTATTTCGTAAATGTTTGACCTTTCTGTCTAAAATCTCCACCGGTCTTACCGCATAATTCAGACTATTATCCACTTCGATATCCTCGTAATGGATATAAGTCGTTTCGTCTGCTAGGCACTTTCTTAATTGCGACACGTGGAACGTGCCATGGATTCCACTTAGCTCATCCGGTAATTCAAGGCGGTAAGCTACCTTGCCAACTCTCCCGATAATTTTAAATGATCCAATAAACCTTGGGCTTAGCTTCCCCCTTTTTCTGAATCTAATAACACCTTTCCATGGGGAGACTTTTAGCATGACCATGTCACCAACTTGGAATTCGATTGGCCTTTTCCTTTTATCAGCATACGCCTTTTGCCTGTCTTCAGCCGCCTTCAAGTGTGCCCGAACTTTATCGATCTTTTCATTTGTGGCTCGTACTATATCTTGGTGGGCGAGTTCACGTGGACCCACTTCACCCCAACATACCGGGGTTCGACACTTCCGACCGTAAAGCATTTCGTATGGTGCCATCTTAATGCTAGATTGGTAACTGTTGTTATACGAAAACTCGACTAACGGTAAGTGAACATCCCAACTGCCTTCAAAGTCGATTATACACGCCCGTAGCATGTCCCCCAATGTTTGTATCGTTCTTTCACTTTGTCCATCCGTTTGAGGATGGTACGCAGTGCTAATGAACAATTTGGTCCCCATTTGCTCTTGGAAATCTCGCCAAAAATTCGAGGTAAACCGGGTATCCCTATCGGACACGATGGACACCGGCACTCCATGACGTGCTATGATTTCATTGGTATAAACTTCTGACATCTTTTCTGACGTATAAGTCTCACGAATCGGAATGAAGTGAGCACTTTTCGTCAATCTATCCACCACTACCCATATGGCATCAAAACCACGATTCGTCTTAGGCAACTTGGTTAACAGGTCCATTGTAATATGTTCCCATTTCCAAACCGGAATTTCTAACGGTTGAAGTTTGTCGTATGGTTTCTGGTGCTCCGCCTTGACTTGTAAACATGTCAAGCATTTTTCCACATACTTCGCCACATCCCTCTTCATTCCGGGCCACCAATAATTTTGTTTCAAATCATTGTACATCTTGGTCGCACCCGGATGAATTGAATAACGGGATTTATGAGCTTCATTAAGTAGAAGCGCCTTCACTCCACAGGTATGCGGGACCCATATCCTTTCGGATCGAGTCTTTAATCCGTGATTTCCATCCGACAAATCTTTCAGTTGACCAATTATCCTTTCTTTCTTCCAATTCTCTTCTTTTACTGCTTCTAATTGCGCCTCTCTAATACGTTCAAGTATACCCGAGGTTACCACGAGTTGCATCGATCGTACTCGTATCGGGACGTAATCCGCTTTTCTGCTCAGAGCGTCCGTCACCACATTTGCTTTTCCGGGGTGATAATGTATCTCACAATCATAGTCTTTCACAGTTTCCAGCCATCGCCTTTGTCGCATATTTAACTCCTTCTGATCGAAGAAGTATTTCAAGCTCTTGTGGTCGGTGAATATGGTGCACTTTACCCCATACAAGTAATGCCTCCATATTTTTAATGCAAATACTACCGCTGCCAACTCGAGATCGTGTGTGGGGTATTTCTTCTCGTGTATCTTCAATTGTCTCGAGGCATAGGCTATTACCTTGCCCCGTTGCATCAACACACAACCAAGCCCCGATAATGAAGCATCCGAATAAACCACCATGTCTTCAACTCCGTCTGGCAATGTCAGTACCGGAGCTTGAGTTAGCTTTTCTTTTAGCGTTTGAAACGCTTTTTCTTGATCAATTCCCCAAATAAACTTTGCTTTCTTTTGGGTTAGCTTGGTTAGCGGTGTCGCAATTTTGGAGAAATCTTGAATGAATCTCCTATAATACCCCGCAAGCCCTAAAAAGCTTCTAATTTCTGAAGGGTTCTTCGGGGGATTCCATTTTGACACTGCCTCTATCTTTGACGGATCCACCAACACTCCGTCGGCATTTATGACATGGCCTAAAAATTGAACCTCTCGTAACCAAAAGGCACATTTAGAGAATTTTGCATATAACTTCTCTCGCCTAAGTGTCTCTGACACTTCTTGTAAGTGATGTGCGTGTTCAGCTTCACTTTTCGAATATACTAATATATCATCGATAAACACGATGACCGACTTATCCAGCATTGGCTTGCAAACCCGGTTCATGAGGTCCATGAAAGCCGCGGGTGCGTTTGTTAGTCCAAATGACATCACGAGAAATTCGTAATATCCGTATCTCGTGCGGAAAGCCGTCTTCGGCACATCTTCTTCTTTGACCTTTAGTTGGTGGTACCCCGATCTAAGGTCAATTTTGGAAAACCAGTTCGCACCTTGTAGTTGGTCGAATAAATCATCTATCCTCGGGAGCGGATATCGGTTCTTTACCGTGAGTTTGTTTAACTTCCGGTAATCAATACACATGCGCATGCTCTCGTCTTTCTTCCTCACGAACAATACCGGTGCGCCCCAAGGAGACACACTCGGCCTTATGAATCCCTTGTCAAGCAGGTCTTGGATTTGGGACATCAACTCTTGTAGTTCCGACGGTGCAAGTCGGTACGGGGCTTTTGCTACGGGTTTCGCACCCGGAATCAATTCGATCCCGAACTCTACTTCCCGTTCAGGTGGTATCCCCGGTAAATCTTCCGGAAAAACATCTTCATAATCTCGTACTACCGGTACATCTCCAATTTTTCGTGATTCTTTCTCGGGCTCATTAGCGTATATTATGAATGCCTTGCATCCTCACTTCATTAGCTTGTGAGCTTTCAACATTGAGCATACTATGGGGTTGCCTCCTTTTTCGCCATAAATGGTGACGTGTTTCCCGCTCGGAGATGTTAGTTTTATCTCTTTACGGAAGCACACTACCTTTGCATGGTGTCGAGATAGCCAATCCATCCCAACGACTACTTGAAATTCTCCCATCGACATAGGGATTAGATTTATCAAATATTCTTCATCGTCGATGCTCAGTTTACAATTTTCACATACATCACAAACAATAAAGCTTTTGTTATTACCTATCTCTACTTCTAAAGGCACAGGTAATTTTGTTAGAATAAATGAAGGATGTCGAATAAGTCCATATGAAACAAAGGATTTATTCGCACCCGTATCAAATAACACATGTGCAGGAATTGAATTTACAGCAAATATACCTGAGACCACGTCAGGTTCAACCTTTGCTTCTGCGGCAGTTAGTTGAAAAGATCTTGCCTTTGCTTTCGGGGCTTCACCTTTCGATTCTTGCCCATTCTTCTTTTCAACCAATTCCGGGCATTCCGACTTCTTGTGACCCGTTCGATAACAGTTGTAACAAACCGTCACTTTCTCTGGGCATGATATAGCCATATGTCCCATTTTCTTGCATATGGGACAAGGCTTATCCTTGTAACGACATTCGCCTTTATGACCTTTCCCGAAGATTCTACAACTTGGCGACCCGCCTTTCGTCTCAGATTTCTTTGCGTTTTCGTTTGTTCGTGCCTTCTTAGTAGGGCTTGGATTCGCATCTTGTGCCCTTTGTTCAC
Source organism: Helianthus tuberosus (assembly GCA_030545235.1). Taxonomy (NCBI): domain Eukaryota; kingdom Viridiplantae; phylum Streptophyta; class Magnoliopsida; order Asterales; family Asteraceae; genus Helianthus; species Helianthus tuberosus. The sequence continues at coordinate 20,615,460 of CM060399.1, forward strand.
CCCGTTCTATGCTCTTTTTCAATTCGATCTCCCTTTCCCGAGCAGCATTGACAATCTCGGTAAGAGTCTCGTATTTTGAAGGGGTTATGAACTCTCTATACTCCGCACTTAACATGTTATGGTAGTAATAGACTTTTTGTTCTTCGTTTGTCACCAAATCATCACAGAACTTTATCTTGTCCATAAACATCCCCGTGATCTTGTCTATGGATTCACCCTTGTGTCTGAGTTGCATAAACTCTTCCTTGATTCTATTTATGACCGCTTTGGGACTATGGTGTTTAAGAAACGGCGTCTTAAACTCCTCCCATGTCATGGCCTTAGCCGCTTCACTTCCAATCTCCTTCTTTTTGTTATCCCACCAATCTTTCGCTTGACCTCTTAATTGACCCGTACCATAAGCTACGTAGTCATTTTCGTCACAATGAGTTCTCTCGAATACTCCTTCAATATCACTTAGCCATCGTTGGCACACAATTGGATCAACCTCCCCATTATATATTGGGGGTTTACAGGCCATGAATTCCTTGTATGAACAAGGCTTTCGTCCACCATGCTTTTCCTTTGCTGAATTGGAATCATCTTCCAATTTCTTGATCCTCTCTTATACTATTGATAAAACTGTGTTTTGAATTTTATCAATAAAGCCCGACAAACTGTTTTCGATCGCCTTTCCCACCTGTTCGGCAATCACTTCCTTCATTTGTTCGGTGACTCTTGGCACCGCATTATCATTACCTCCATCAGCCATCTCTATTTCTGAAATGTTTACATAGATTGTTAAACATTCCATTTATAACACATGCTTTACTTGTTTTGATTTAATCAAGTTCATAACTTGATTTAATCATTCTTGTTTCAATTCAATCAAGTTCGTAACTTGATTTAATCATTCTTGTTTCAATTTAATCAAGTTCGTAACTTGATTTAATCATTCTTGTTTCAATTTAATCAAGTTCGTAACTTGATTTAATCATTCTTGTTTCAATTTAATCAAGTTCGTAACTTGATTTAATAATTCTTGTTTCATGCATTTCTTGTTTTTGAGTGAGCTTACACACTCGTTTCATGCATATTGTTCATTTCTTATTCTTTACGTAGTACATAATTTATTAACAAATAAGTTAGTTCTTACCGAACGATCGATCAAGCTTGAACCGAACACTTTGTTGACAACCTTAGGCTCTGATTACCAACTTGTAACAACCTAATTTTACCTTTGATGTTTATAATAGTTTGTACCATTTCTAGTAAAATATTGTTTACAAAACCTGACTTTCATATCAAAGTTCATAACTTACATCAAACTTAGTCAACTAATAACTAAGTTGAAACATTTAAAAAGATTTTTAAAACATGTTTACATCCCATACACAAAAGTTTTAAAGATTCAAAACATAGCGGAAGCTTAGAAATGTAGTGTTCGGTTCTTCATTAATCACTTGATCGCCACCCGTAAGATTTGCCAATTTACCTATGATCAAAACCATTAAAAACATTAGTTTTGACGTTGTTGTATAATATAATCACAAGGTTGAACATCACATTTGAAATAATAAAAACAAAACAAATATTCTGGATCCACCGTAAATTACGGTATCACCGTAATTTACGGTGAGTTCTGGAGATTCCTGGTCACCGTAAACCAGGAGATGTTCACCGTAACATATCTGACCTTTACCGTAAATTACGGTATTACCGTAATTTACGGTAGGTCCTGGAAATCCATGTCTTGTTTTGTTTTGTTCATCTCATTCAAACAAATCTTGTAATTCGCTTTTCTAACAACCCATTACATCCAATTCTAGTATTTCTAACATGTGATAAATATTAACCAATAATATAGAACAATACATCATATTCCGGAGTATAAATCATGTTTTACTTGATTATTTGACCCGTTTGGCTCGTCTAAGGAATCCTCCTATATGACGACTACCAACGGGTACCAACCGAATTTAATCAATCAATATAACGACTTCATTGCTTAATTCAAAACAACTCTTATTCAAAATTCAATTACATATTTGAACCATCCGATATAATAAATGTAACGGAACAAGTTACATACCTTAGCGCACGCCCTTCAACCGTGAGTCACCACCGGCTTGTCCACTCGACGTTCTGGTATCTTGTCCTATAGAGTTCAATTCAAGACATGTTTAGAACTCTCTTCAAATCATAATTCGCATAATACACCGAACATCATGATTATGCGTTTAAACTCGAATTTTCAGTTTTTAAGCCTTCATAGAGGCATTTCAACAAACACTTCATAAGCAGATTTTTACATGATTAAACATCACATCTTTAGTTTATCATTTAACCCTATTTTCATATAAATCAACCAATTTACATGAATGTTAGCTTCTAATTGCTGAAATCACTTCCAGATTGCTAAATTACACTAGATTAACAATCTATTTTCTAGTGTTCATCCAAATACACATGACCCACTAATCACCTTCCATGGTGATTATGGATTCACCCAAAATTTCTTATGATTTCAACTTCTATTGATCTAGGGTTTGTCCTTAGACACTATAGTTGTTCCTCAATCATCATAACATACACATGCAACCCTAATTCCAGATTTTTCCCAATTCATGAAAATTTCAAGTTGAGAGAAATCCTTAAATTTTACATACCTTGTAATCCTCTTGTGATGAGGATCACGATTCTATGCTCGGATTTTCGTTTGGACCAGATTTGTTCCTTCAATTTGTGGATTTTAGTAGAATTCTAGGTTTGGTTGAAGGTGGGTGTCGCCCCTGATGTTCTGGTCGACCAAGACTTCAAAGTGGGGCATTAAGTTTATGTTTTATTTGTTTATTAGAATTAAAGTTTCAATTTTGACAACTTAAACCCCCCCACTTTGATCAACATTGATTTTAGTTACTTTTAACTCTACTTTAGGTTATTTCTAGACTTATAACTAATTAGGTTAAAATTCCTAGTTAGTAAATTCTCGTTTATTTAAACCTTACTAATTCCAGTTTAAGGTTTTATATTTTCGGGGTGTTACAGACTGACTACCCCAACTGCATATGCAATGTCAGGACGAGGTATGCGAAAGGTATATGAGTTTTCCAACCAGTCGTTGATAACGTCCTTTGTCTACCAATTCAGCTTCTTCTTCCATGTAGAGTTTTTGGTTTACCACCATTGGAGTGTCAGCAGGCTTGCAATCGATCATTCCTGTCTCTGCTAGGAGATCAAGTATATATTTCTTTTGACATATAAAGATTCCTTGTTTAGACCCTAGTTTAAGAAACAACGTGTGATCAGAATTGCTTTGTTGGAATCCGTATTTTTTCATCGCTAGAGTGAATCTGCCAAACCAAGCCCGAGGGGATTGCTTTAGCCCGTATACGGATTTTTTTAACCGACACACTTCCTTTGGTTTGAACATTTCAGAAAATCCTGGTGGGACCTCCATATACACTTCTTCTTTTAATTCTCCATGGAGGAAGGCATTTTTAACATCAAATTGATGTAGAGCCGGCCATCCTTCGTTAGCAGCAATAGAGAAAAGGACTCGAATCGTATCAATCTTGGCTACTGGGGAGAAGGTTTCTGAGTAATCAATTCCATACGTTTGAGAGTAACCTTTAGCCACTAATCGTGCTTTGTATCTTTCAATGGTTCCATCAGGTTTATATTTAATTGTGAAGACCCAACGACATCCCACCGACTTCTTTCCTAGCGGAAGAGTACTATTTTCCCATGTATTATTTTTCATTAATGTTTCCATATCTGTTTCCATTGCATCCTTCCATTTTCTTGATGCTAGGGCTTGTTCAACAGAGTTTGGAATATGTTCATAGTATAGAGTAGAGGCAAAGCCTTTGGCTTCTTGGGATAGATTCCCTTTGGCAATGTTTGCAATAGGGTATTTTAAAGATCTAGTCTGCTTTTATGGGGAGTATTGCTTTGGAGGGACCCTTCTATTGACTCTTGGTGGGAGGGCATATCTCTCACTTGTTTCTTCTTGTATTTGCTCACTTTGTCCTTCATGTACTATTGATTCTACATCAAATATATCAAACTAGTTCCCTAGAGGATTAGTAGGGTTAGTATTTTGTATATCCTTATGAGTTTGAGAATTATTTACCTTAGGCGCTGGACTAGGAGGACTTTGGTTAGTAGCACTGATTGTTGTTTCACCTGATTGTTGGGAAGCGAGTGACTCACCTTGGGTACCGTGATTAACTTCTTCTATGATGGAACCCATTTTAACCAACTTAGCGTGCCATATTCAGTCTCTCCCTGACCACTGTGTTGTGAGGGATAAAAGAATTCGGTTTCAAGAAAATCACAGCTCATTGTCGTGTACATATGGCGTTTTTTTGGATTATAACACCGGTATCCCTTTTTGTTGACGCCATAGCCCACAAACATACATTTTTCAGCACATGGGCTAGGTTTAGACCGATCTACTTTAGGTATGTGGACAAACACAGAGCATCCAAAACTCCGTGGTTCAAGTGTAAGGGTCGGAGGAAGTTTCGTAAAATCAGTCAAGGTTTGGAGAGGAGTTTTTAGTTCGAGGGCTTTGGTTGGGAGTCGATTGATGAGATAGGTGGCTGTTGCAAGAGCTTCGGGCCAAAAAGACTTAGGAACTCGAGATTCTATTAGAAGAGCTCGGGTTATCTCTAAGAGAATACGATTTTTGCGTTCAACAACTCCATTTTGTTCAGGAGTATAGGAACAAGATGTTTGGTGAATAATCCCTTTCGTTTGACAAAAAAAAATTCATTGAGTCATTTATATATTCACCACCATTGTCAGACCGAAGTATTTGGATGTTAGTTTTAAATCGTGTTTGTATCATGGTATAAAACATGGTAAATTTCTCAAAACTCAGATTTGTTCTTTAAAAAATAAATCCACATCATACGAGTGCAATCATCAATAAAAAGTACAAAATAACCAAAGTTTTGTCCCCCAATAACCTCAACTGGTCCCCAAACATCCGAATGGATAAGTGAAAACGGTAAATCAACCCTTGTGTTATTTGGTTTATAGGCATGTCTATGACTTTTAGCTAAAAAACAAGTTTCACAATTGAATTGTTTATTGTACGGAAATAATTTCGGAAATTAAAGATGCAAATAACCGGTGGATGGATGTCCTAATCTTCTATGCCATAGCCACGCTTCTCTATCCATAGACCCGTGAGCAAGCATCACAATACCATGTTGAATCACTTCTTCCACGTAGTACAATCCATGGCGCTCAGTGCCACGCCCAATGATCGCTCCCGTCCTGATGTCCTGTAGAATACAAAAGGTGGGATGCATTAAAACAGTGCAATTTAATTCTTTTGTCACATGACTGATAGATAATAGTTTATGTGACAAGGACGGGACATAGAGACAGTTTGAGAGTTTTAAGGTTGGGGAAATTTCAATAGTTCCTCCTCCCTCTACTGGAACTTTTCCCCCATTAGGTGTCTTGATGTGCCTCTTTTTTTGTTTAGATTTTAAAATTATATCCGTTGCGTCCAATGTCATGGTGTCGGTAGCACCACAATAAAAAAATCCATGATTTATCACAATCAACATTCCAATGGTTATCTAATTTTTTATAAGTTTCAGCCATATTAACTTGTCCAAAAATTTCTTTATTATTATTTTTTCCTAAAAAATTGTTTTCCAACGGTGTTACCTTCGGACATAACATATCAGAAGCCATTTTTAATGGAGATTTTTCACCATTTTCAAATATAAAAGTTTTTTCATTATTTCCTAAAGACTTTTGTTCAGTTTTGTGATAATCATGAACTTTAGAGTTATTATTTAAAGAGTTAAATGCTTGGTTGGTCCCTGTGGTTTGCAAAAATTTCACTCTTGGTCCTAGTGGTTTACTAATTACACGCGGGTCCCAAAACTTGTCAAAAATGAACTCGGTTGGTCCCCAGCCCTAACATCAGTTAAATTTCTCAGTTAATTATGTGTGAAATGACTATATTACCCTTGAACAATTAAAAAAAATAAAAAAATATATAAAGCCCACTGATCATCATCATCTTCAACCTCATCATCTTCAACCTATGTCCCTCAAAAAACTCAAACACCACCACCTCCTCCACCATCACAACCCACCACAACCTGCAACTACCTCCACCATCACCATATATATCTTTAATTAATGACGATAATGTCCCCTGTGTGTTGTCGGAAACCGGTCAAGAACAGTCTATTCTCCGGTGGATTATGGGGGATGTTGAAGACCCTTCAATGGGTTTGAATAAAATGCTTCACGGTGGTGCTACGACTGAAGACGGCGGCGGAATGTCAACCGGGTTTGGTGTTGTGGATCAAGGTTATCTTGGTTTTGATTCCGGTAATATTAATCAAATTTCTCATAAATTTAATGAAAAACATGGGTTATCTAACTTATCTTTAACACCACCGCCGTCGCCGTCGTTGCCGGCCACCACCACCAGAAGGTTGAAGACCCTCATAGCCCTTTTGTCCCGGTTTAATTCATCACAAATTCATCTAGTGGATGTGAAACCCCAATTGCTAATCAACCAAAATCAATCTCAACCTCATCAAAATCCAAGCTTTTTTGTGCCATTAGAACATCAAACCCTAAATCCACCACACCCAAAAAGGTACAACTCAGGAAGCACACAGTCCAACTTCCAAATGCACAAAACCCCTTTTCTTGATTCACCCCCAAACCCTCTTCAATTGCCATCATCAATCAAGAAAACGTCAGCCATTGATGAGTTGGACCATCATCATCAAGGGATCATTGACCAGCTTTTCAAGGCAGCTGAAATGGTTCAATCCGGGAACAATCCGTTACTCGCGCAATCGATATTGGCGCGGCTCAATCATCAGCTTTCTCCGATCGGTAAGCCTTTCGACCGGGCTGCTTTTTATTTCAAGGAAGCTCTTCAATTACTAATTCATTCAGTTGTCAACAATATGAATCCTATTGCTTCACCATTTAGTTTGATTTTCAAAATTGGTGCTTATAAATCATTCTCCGAGGTTTCGCCGTTAGTTCAATTCACCAATTTCACTTGTAATCAAGCATTGCTTGAAGTCTTGGATGGGTTTGACCAGGTGCATATAGTTGACAGAGGTTGAAGATGATGATGATCGGTGGGCTTTATATATTTTTTATTTCTTTTAATTGTTCAAGGGTAATATAGTCATTTCATACATAATTAACTGAGAAATTTAACTGATGTTAGGGCTGGGGCAGGAGCGGACCTACATTAGCCCGTGGATGGGCGGCCGCACCCCTTGAAAAAAAAATTTTAGTGTTATTTTTCGTGAAAAATCCCGACCGCACCCCTTGAAAAATTTCGACCGCACCCCTTGAAAAATTCTGACCGCACCCCTTAGAAAAAAAATGTTAGAATTTATATAAAAAAATTTGTAAACACGGATTTAAACCCGACCCAATTATGTAAACAAGTTAGCCCACTAATCTCTTTAAATAAAACTTGTATTCATATAACCCAACATCAAGCCCAATTGAATAAGTTTATGGTAAAACCCAACCCAAATAACTAAATCAATTAACAAAACATAACCCAATTACCCAAATAAACCCAATCGACCTTTCATCTCTCACGCCCTCCCCTTGCTGCAGCGACCAAGAAACAGAAGGATCAACCATTCAACCTGCAGACAGGCTTCGATCGATCAGCCACAAATCTCGCCGAGTCGCCGTAGACAGAGTGCAGACTGGCCGACCAGGTACCAATCCTTGATTTTATTCTTCAAGAGTTTTGATAAGGTTTTTGATAGGGTTGTTGATAAGGTTGCTTTTGTAAAATTACGGCAGTCGGCAAATTGTAAATGGGTTCAACTTGTTTAAATATTAAAAAAGTTAGTGGATTGTTGATTAAATATTAAAAAAGGTTGCTGTTGATTTATTGGGTTCAACTTGATTTCATTATTAAATGTTAAAGTTGTGTTTCATTATTTATTATTGATTCCATTATTTTTTATTTATTGTTGATTTCATTAAATATTAAGGAATTGAAATTAAGGAATATTGTTTATTTTGTATGTGATAGGCACAATGAGTAAAGATGTTATGGCGCGATTTCTCAACAAGAGGAAAGCGGATGAAATTGGATCATCTTCCGATTTTGTTGATGTGAATGATCTTCCCTCGGATCCTCATGATCGCAAGGCGATAGCATCATATAACGTGAATCAACGAGATGATGTTAGAAGGGCATACCTACTAAGAGGACCATGTCAACCAACGGGTTTTTGATGATTATATAAATTTAAGTTTGATGCTCTTTTTTTACATGACCCGACCCGAACCGGTTTTTTTATGTATATATCTAGACGCCTAAAATTTTAAAAAAATTTCCGCACCCCCATGAAAAAATTCCTGGGTCCGCCACTGGGCTGGGGACCAACCAAGTTCATTTTTGACAAGTTTTGGGACCACGCGTGTAATTAGTAAACCACTAGGAGCAAGAGTGAAATTTTTACAAACCACAGGGACCAACCAAGCATTTAACTCTTATTTAAAAGTTCCAGAACTTTATGGTGGAAGAACTTAGGGTTTAAAAAGGAGGGGTTTGAGAAACAACTCTCAAACCCGTTACCTCCAATTCCATCAGCGGCTTCCTCTTCATCTGTGTTTCTGGTTTCCTGAGTTCTAGCAGAAGCAATGAAATTCCCAAATCCAGCGCTGAAATCCCCAAATCCAGCCGATGCCATCCCTCCAAAGCCCGTATTATCGGAGTTGGTGTTGGTTGATCCGCCGCTAGTGTTGGTGGTTCCGCCGCTAGTGTTGGTGGCTTTGGCAGCCGCTGCTTTTCCTCCTTCGGTGCCGTTCTTTCCCTTTTTATGCCCGTCGTTCCACCAATCAAGAAATCCAACGAGCTTAAAGCACTGTTCTTTCGTATGCTTTAGCATACCACAGTGAGTACACTTTAATTTTGATTTATCGACTCGGTTTGATGAACCATTGTTTGGTTTGGTCGGACCGAAACGACCTCTTGAAAGGAACCCCAATCCCTCTGAATCTTGTACTCCGGTAGATACTAACCTGGCCGCCACGCCTTGCTGTGATATGTTACCAGAGATGGTTCCCAATATAGATTGGTGAGTCGTTTCCTTTCTAACAGCGGCGTAGGCTCCTTCGGCCGAGGGCAATGGATCCCATATTAGTATTTGTTGTTTTATAGAGTCATACTGCCTATCAATAGAATTAAGAAATTGGAACAATTTTTGTTCTTACCTTATTTTATTGTATGTTGCAATATCTTTAGCACAAGTCATTGGATTTGGATCTCTACGATCAATTTCCCCCCAAATTCCTTGCATCACTATCCAGAAATCTTTAAGGGATACACCATATTGTTTGATTTCGTTTGCTTTGACATGTAAATCAAACGTTTGGAGTTTATTTTTCCCACTACTGTATGTGACTACGAGTGCATCCCATAGTGATTTTGCTGTTGGGAATTCGGTGAGGTTGCTAGCAAGAGCCGGTTCAATATTTTGTATGAGCCACGAAAAAACGATTAAATCGTCTTGTTCCCATTGCCCATACTTGTCGTCACTTGGTTCGGGTGGGGTTGGAATTCTAGATAAGTGATTGAGAAGATTCTTGGATTTACCCCCGATGGCTACACGAATCATTCGAGCCCACAAGGGATAATTCTGGCTGTTCAATTTGAGGCTAATGGTGAGACTATCGGAAAGGTTTGATTTTGGAGTTTGGTTTTGAGAATTAAGGCTGGATTTGAGAAGGTTTGCGATCTGTATTGACAAATCGTTGTTGTTTTCATAATCACCATCGGCCATGATTGTTTAGCGAGAGGTAGATGTTGAGCACGAGCAAATAAGATGATCCAAAGATCTCTCACTGCTCTGATACCATCTTGTTAATTGAGATATGAAGGAAAATAATGCTGAATGGAATTGATTGATTTGAAAAAAGAATTACAAAGAATGGCTATATGTAGCCGTTTACAATATATGGAAAAAAGAAACATAATCACATGTGATATGGTTTTCCCTTTTTATGTAGCAACGGTTCTGTTGACTGCTAAAGTAAAGCTGTCAAGAATCCTCATAATATGGAAATGATGCAAACTGATCCTTATGATATAAATTATTTTTTATTTTCTAACAGTGAGTACATGCATACGACAGTTTATGGCTAGTTATACAAAGACTAAAAAGAGTTTACTTTGATTTGTAAGGGTGGAGGGTATAGTCAATCACCCTAGGTGTTTGAGTGAAATCTTACCCAATAATGTTATGCCATGTCAACTCCTCATTCCACTCCCCATTTTGCACTCAATTAGGGGGTATAGTCAATCACCCTAGGGTGTTTGAGTAGGTTAAAAAATAAAAAAATTGTGATTGGTTAAAAGGGGTTGGGACCCACCATTAAACCCCCCCTCCCTCCCTCCTCCTTCCCTCCTCTTCCCGCATCGGTGAACATACACCGAAAAAGTGCAAAATTTCGGTGACTTGAACAACAAGGGGTGGTCACCGCTCGGTGACACCAACTCACCGAATGAGTTTACCGAACCTATACCCTCCACCCTAAGGAATTAAATTCATACACATGATACATACATCCATACTATTGATTCATTTATAAAAGTCCTCCCAATCAAGCTGCACAACATTAACTTTGCAAATCCAGTTGTAGTACGTTGATAGATCTATTGGCCTGACAAGCCCATCTAGAAGTCCGAGTAGGGGTCTGGGTGTACAAAGACCGACATTCTAGAAACATGTCAGGAGGGTTGCTTGTAAATGATGAGTTAATGTGTTTAAGACTTTGTTTTCTGCAAACATACTTTTATTTATTCTTTACTTTAAAACCTATGTCTCACCAACTAGGGATGAGTAAATGGTACCGGGTACCGGTACCGAACCGTCCATATTCGGGACCGGTACCGGTACCAAATATTAATAAATTTTGGGACCGGGAAATTCGGTACAGTTACCTGTTTTTCCGATAATATCGAATCAGTACCGGTTATATAGACACCACATAAGTACCAATGATGTATCCTAGTACCGAATCCCGTTGATAAACTTTGAAGTTTTATAACTAAAAAGTTAAAAGAGTGGTGAACTGTAACTACAAACATTTGTCAACCACTACCCACGTACACCCTAAGTCAAAAAAATCTTCAAAAGATCTCTCCCCAAAATGGAAAACTCATCGTTCCTTGTTAGATATTTTAGTGTAATCGGGGATTGACTTGGTGATCAAAGCGAATAATAATACACATCAAGCAAGTTAGGAGGTGCGGGAGTGCACGCTTGTTTGAGTTATTATTATTATTATTCGAAGTGTACGGGCGGAGCCCGTACTCTACGGGGGTTCCAAGGGGGCACCGCCCCTGGGAGCAGGGTCCAAGGGGCAGAGCCCCTGGCTGGGGTCGAGCTGTATCAGAAAAATTTTATTTTCATTAAATTGCCTTGATGAAACTGTATCAGAAAATTTTATTTTCTGGAATTTATCACATTTTTGAAATGATAAAAAACGGCAGTTTTTTGGCAATTTTTGTCTGAAAAATAGAGGTAACTGCCTAATGGCAGTTACAACCCCAAAAAACAAATTCGTAGACAGTTTTGATCATATTCTTCTTCCTGGTTCGAAAATTCACACACACTAACATACCCTGGTTCAATTTCTCGAAATCATAGTTGTATCCGATTGAATTATTCGGGTGAACCACCGAAATAATTTGATCTGAGAGTGATTACACGCCTCTCTGATCATCCGGCAAACTAAAATTCCCCAACATTCCTTCTTCTTTCCTAGGTAAAAATTGCTCATCGGCCTCCTTGTTACGTGTAAAAATGGTGATCAAGAGTTTATGAGCGAAGATAGATGAGAAAGAATCACAAAGAGAAGAAGATACTCAAAATCATACGCTACCTTCATTATGGTTCATTCTCCAGTTAAGTACAAACCCAATTACAACTAACAAAGCACACCCTATACTAAGATACAATTACAATACAGCCCCTCTACTATTTGACATGTAACAATACTTCCCCCTATAAGCATTTTTAACCTCAAAAATAAGAAGTTAGGAAAAGTATGCCTTTTTTTACTCTAAATGAAGCTTCCATGTCACATAGGAAGCTGTGGACTTTTGGTCACCCTGAATTTAATCAAGTTGTTGACCCTTGCAAGCAATTGACCCTCAATGTAGCTGGTAACCTTTTTAGTATTAACACTACCACCAAAAATATCTACTACTTCCTCAACTTCTATAGTCTGTTGCAACACCAACAATGATGTTCCAACATCTGACTTCATTTCCCAGTTGTTATAGATCTTCATAATTTGTGTCCTATTTAATTTGTAAAACTTCATACACAGCACACAACTAATATGCCATGATGTGGTAAAAGTTTTCCATGTCTCCTCACTTGTTTGAAAATAGCGATTGACCCACACATATCTGTTCTCTGTTCTATTTAACTTTTCCGACTCCCGACAGTAAAGGTATAAAACCGATGAAATGATAAGATCACCCAACTTCATAATCTTCTCAATGTATCCTTTTATAGCTTCATGCTTCGCAATTATCATATTCAAGTATAGGCTGGTAGCAATAATTCCATGAAGCCCTGACCAACCATCCAGATAAATCTTGAAGTCAACTCTTGAAGCTGATGATATAATCACCCTCATATGCAGCAACATATCATCTGTATAATTCCAGCAGTACCATGGAAACTTCCAGCACAAACTACTCAAAAGAAAGACAACGTTTTTTGGAATAACATTTACCGTTGAAGGATAATAGCAACTAAAATCAGTAAATACCATCCTGATCAACTCAATACATTCACCATTTGTCATCCTACCACTCCTTTTAGTAGCATTATTATCGATTAACCAGAAGTTCAACATAGGGCATGCCTTGGATTTGCTGCATAACTCCATCTGGAACAACACACAATACTCCCCAATTTTAAAATGGCCAACAAGTGTCCTCTTGGTCGAATTCCTTTGAAATAGAAATTGAATATTGACTGCAACTCTATTTCCCATCTTTACTTCAAGTTCTTCATCTAAAAATGGAAAAAAACTTTGTATTGAAATCTACTTTGGATTTCCATTTGTGCCACATGTACACCCTTGCCTTCATTTTGAAAAGATCTTTGCCTGTTACACTAGAAAGGAACACAAGACCTGATTCCACTTTTATTATCTCATGGTTGATCATTTTAAACTTGACATTCATATCTACACCATCAAAAAGAACTGTAAAAGCAGATTTATCCATCATTTTCAATTCATTCCTTTGCTCAAATTCACAGCTTTTGTTTTCCAAATGAAAAACAAGTACATGAACTAAACCCTGTAAATAACTTGAGCTGCACAACCATTTGTTAATTCCCTGGTGATTTTCTCGTGCGTTCCCATGGTCTATATTCTTTACATCACTTGTGATCGAAGTGTTATCAAGAAGGTATATAGTTCGACCTGAACTCTCTTCTTCTTCAAACTGAACACCGAATTTGGTCCCTTCAAGTTTGCTCTCCGAAATCAGTTCTGCATGATAATCGCCAAAATCTATTTCATCAAGAGGGACTGATTCTTTCGTTGAGTTCTTTTCAGGTTTCTCTCGAGCCTTGCTTGATGTACAGAGAAGCATAGGACCCAAAGTTACTTTTTTCTCATTACTAACCTTCTTAGACGTCTCCTCAAACACTTGATCAAAACACAAGTCAACCTCCCCGTTTATTTCACTGTTATCCATCTTAGGCATTTCAAAAATCTCATTATTATCCACTACTGACACAACTTCTTGCAAAGCATCCAAACCCTTCAATTTCACATCCTTGTTTTCATATTTGCGTGAATCAATACTATCACACAATTTTTGAATACTCAAATCTTCATTTAAAAAGACCATTTCATTTTCAAAATTTTCATTATCATTCTCAGATTCATCATGGATTTGAACCTTAATTTCGCCACTAAACCTTTCAAGCATTTCATCAAACACCTTGTAGGCGGACTCATCAAACGCCCTATCTTCATTACTAATTTCTTGAATCTTACCACCCTTCAAGGATTCATTACCTTCCATTATTTCATCAAGAATTTTCCTAGAATCAAAAACTAATTCCTTTACGTAGAATGAAGATTTAGGATCAAACGGAGAAAATGAATCTTGCAATTTATTAGCATCTATTTTCAAGGCTAAAGAAATAAAGTCTTTCACCTTATGATAACTATATTGATTCCATGTGATGAACACTTCTCTAATTCTTGGTACTAGACCATCAATGAAAAGGTATATAGCATATACCTCACTCATATCTTCAAAATTCTTAACCCTTTCAAACAAAGATTGAAATACACTACAGTAATCGAAAACAGCACCTTCTTGCCTTATTGACAAGATCTTTTCCAAAGCCATTTCCATGTTGATCCAATAATTTCTTGATTGCTGAACAATGTTGTGAATCACCAGAATTGATGGTTGAACCGTTTCTTTCCCTAATTTGATTGTTGCTGAATAATTCCCAGTTTATTAACTAATATTGATTGTTGTTGTAGAAATTTGTTGTTGCCCTAACTCTAACCACTTTCTTGTTCGATTTGTTGCCAATGAATGAAATCCTTTTGTTGCCCTAACCCTAGGTCAAGAGGAAAGATAGCTCTGATACCATTGTTATGTGTAAAAATGGTGATCAAGAGTTTATGAGCGAAGATAGATGAGAAAGAATCACAAAGAGAAGAAGATACTCAAAATCATACGCTACCTTCATTATGGTTCATTCTCCAGTTAAGTATAAACCCAATTACAACTAACAAAGCACACCCTATACTAAGATACAATTATAATACAGCCCCTCTACTATTTGACATGTAACACTCCTACTCACCTCCTGTACATCGGAATTCTCTAAAATTAAAGAGTGTCTTTGAATATTCTGGTACCGTCGGCCACCACCTGTACTGAACCAACGCTAATTTTGACTCTGGTCTCAAGAAAATTTAGGCGATTCAAGCTAACAAGGTACTCATATTTGTAGGGTTTTTAGGGATATTACAAATAAGAAGATTAATGTCTTGTTTACTTTATTTCATCACTAAATTTTTGTTTTGATGTATGTACGCCATGATGATGATGTTTGTAATAAGCATATTAGTTCTCTTTTTTGTTTTCTACAGAATGTCATTAAAGTAGAACAAAACAAGCATGTTAAAACGAGGGGTATGGTGGGGCGGGGGTTTGGGGCATGAGTTGACACGTAGATTATGGGACACCCAATATCAAAACCCAATTTCATAGGGGTATGGTGGGCGTGGCTGGAGTGGCGTGGCCAAGCCACATCATTTATATATATATATATATATGGTAAGGTTATTGTAAAAAGGACCAAAAGTGTGAGAAAGGTAAGAAAGAATCTCAGCCATTAGATCTAAATTAATTGAAAAGGGTAAACAAGTAATTTTATCATTAATTCAATTAATTAAAAACTTCCCATAACTGCCACCTTAATTATAGGAAGTATATAACACCATTCTCATTAATTCAATTAATTAAAAACTTCCCATAACCGCCACCTTAATTATAGGAAGTATATAACACCATTCAGTAAGTATATAACACCATTCAACAAGTATATAACACCATTCAGCAAGTATATAACACCATTCAGCATTCAACAAGTATATAACACAATTCAGTAAGTATATAACACCATTCAGCAACTATATAAACCATTCAACAAGTATATAACACCATTCAGCAAGTATATAACACCATTCATTGACTAAACATCTAATCAAAACATTTTTTTTCTCTATATAAGTATAGCAATATGGTACTCATATTAAAGATAAAAAATCGCTCGTTATTATGGTGTAATTTTTTTTTAAAAAGTTACGTATAAAAAGTTATTGACGTTTAAAAAAGACGGTGGGAAGTTACAAGTGCATTACCTAATTTCTAGTGGGTTTAAAAGACTATATTGCCTCTAGATATTTCAAATCAGTCCAAATTAATGAAAATATTTTACAATTTGGTCCCTATTGATCTCAACCATTAGATCAAAAGATCTAATGGCTGAGATGTCACACCCCGACCACGTAGAACATACAAAACGTGGCGGAAATGTCGGGGAGTGTTGTAACAGAATTAGTTGTTTCAAATCCATGGCAATTGAAGTTTCGTTTTATTGATTAAAAGTGTTACAATGTTTTAACAAACAAGGAAATACAACATAATTAATTAATCTTGCATCTTTTATTGTCACTAAAGCCCAAGTCTGCCTATGTGTATCTTGATCATCTTATGCAACAGCTCCTGAAAAATACATGTGAAAATAGGTACGTCAGCATAAAAATGCCTGTGAGATACATAGGTTTTGTGAAAATAGGTTCCATGACTTATGTTTGAGAAAATGTTTAGTCATGAACCTTGTAATTTGCTTTGTCTTGTAAATCATTTGAAAAACGATAAGATCAGATGATATGTATAAATAAGAAAATAATGTATGGTTAAATGAATAACCATGTACAATGAGTTTGTATAAGATAAGTTGTTTGTAAATCAATGTCTTGTGAAAAAGTATGTTATTTGTATAAAATGTTCTATATCTCAAACTGAAATGATTCAAATAACGCTACGATATGTAATACCATACAAACACTTATATATAGGAAGTACCAGCGGCGTATCCACCATGCTTGTATCATATTACACACGCATCGTTACTTAATCACTTAATCAAACCAAACTACTAAAGTAAAATGTTCATATCTAATGTAAATCATGTAATATGTATCCAAAATGTAATCATGTGATGAATAACAAATGTACTAAGTATGCAACAATAGACATACGTAGCATGTGACCTGTACTAAGTATGCAACAATAGACATACGTAGCATATAACATGTACTAAGTATGCAATAATAGACATACGTAGCATATAACCTGTACTAAGTATGCAACAATAGACATACGTAGCATGTAACCTGTACTAAGTATGCAACAATAGACATACGTAGCATGTAACCTGTACTAAGTATGCAACAATAGACATACGTAGCATATAACCTGTACTAAGTATGTAAGAATAGACATACGTAGCATATAACCTGTACTAAGTATGCAACAATAGACATACGTAGCATGAAATGTAATATAAAACGATGTACTAAGTAATGCACACAATGGCCACACCTAGCATGGAATGTAATGTAAAACGTGTACTATAATGTACTAACGAACATAGCATGTATATGATGTGAAAACAGGAAAGCTTGAAAGTAACAAGTAGGCACATGTGTTCCACCCCAAAACGTTTGGAAAACAGTAAAAGAGGGGTCTATGTACTCACTTGAGATTGCTTAGTAGTCCTTGAGTAACAACCAAACAATGCTAGAGATCACGGATATCAAACGGCACCTAATATAGGTAACTATGTTAATAAACCGGACCTAAATCGGAAGATCTGATAGAATGAGAGTTCGTAAACCAAACGAGTATAGAGACTCGTGTCATATGGTTTAACAAAGCCTACATACTAAATGAAACCTAACATAAGTGCTTTCGACCCATTACGACCCGTTTAGGTAGCTTATGCTACTTTAACGCGTCGTTCGCGTGAAACGCGTTCGGACCGTCTAACTAGTCCTATGACAAGTGTTATATGCCTAAACATGTTACATAATCAGTTATGTGACAAAAGTTTAGGTTACATATGCTAAATTACCAATTATACATGAAAAGGGTATTCTGGTAATTTACCTAAGGCATATAAACTACCTATCATACAACTACTTAAACGATGTGACCATAAGGTATAACCTCGGAAGGTTATTCCCTATATGCTATGGTCACCTAATGTATTTGGTCGGATCCTAATGATCGACCAAATGGGTCGGGTTCGAGGTATAAGCGATTTATTAGATCGCTTACCCTACGACCCTAGACAACGTGGTAATCAGTAGGCATAGTCCCTAAGGGACTATAACCAACGTGATTACACTCACGTTGCGAAGTTCAAACGAACTTCGCATTGACCATAACTGGTCAATGTAGAAAGTCAAACAAAGTTTGACTTTCAGACTCGAAAGACTCGAAAAGCAATAAAAGAACGAAAGAATACTTACGAAGGGTCCCCGAATGCTAATCTCGATCCAAGAACTCAGGTATGAAACAATGGTTTCAACTTAGAGCTCTCAAATCAAGATTCTTGTGAGAAATGAAGTTGGGGATGGATGGGTATTTATAGTAAATGGTCCACCGTTAGGATCGTTTGATGGAAAATGTGCCATGATCCAAGGCGTACACTTGTCGGAAACTCATGGTGGCTAAAAGTGATCCTTATCAGCTGACTAAGCGAAAGAGAATGTGTGGTTGTGAACGAAACAGCTGGAAACTGCTGTTAGATTCGATTAATCTGGTCAGAAGGGGCCTCGAGGGCCGCCTGAGGATGTAAGGATCCTGAGGCGGGCCGCCTAGCAGTCACAGATCAGACATAAGTTTCAGAAATGACAGTTTCAGTCCCTGCACGTGTTTAAGGCCATTTCCGACACTTCTAAGGCCCGTAAAGCCAACTTTAAGGCCCTAAAATGTTTCCTAAACATTGTGGACATGAAACATGCTCAAAAATATGCCGGACATTGGTTCGTTTGGCCGTACGAACGCGATGTTCGCTTAATTACGACGGAATGCGCATAAGCGCGAAAAACGATCCAAATGACGTGACGAATGGATTTTTCTTATGCCGAACACTAAAATAAAATATTTTAGTGCTTACATAAATTTTTGGATGTCCGGATGTATTCAGAACGTAAGTTATGCGCGAAAATGCAAACTTGTGCACTTTTTGACACTTTTAGTCCCTGAATGACACAAAAGTTTATTTTAGCACACCGAACCCCTCAAAGCCTATTTATAAGCTATTTAAAGGATATTTATAGTATGTTTAACTTATGGCCATGCTCCGGAATGTCTGTTACAGTTCAAATTGGCATACTTTCGCAGTTTGTCAAATTTAGTCCCTGTAAGCGAATAAACTTTGATTTCACCACACCAAACCTTCCAAAACTTATATCTAAGTTATGTAAAGGTTATTTAAGGTATGTTAAACCTATTTCACTATTCCGGAGTGTTTGTTGCATTAAACTGGTTATATTTACGCATTAGTGCGCGTATAACCTTCCAGAAAGCGATTTAGAGTTTGAAATCGAACAAGAGTTGATATGTGCAAAAGATACACATATTTATACAAGTCCAAAGTATGAAATATAATATTTCATTGGTTTGGCATTTGTTTGATGGTTGAAATGACACAGGTGTTACATGAGATTCTTTCTTACCCTTCTCACATTTTAGGCTTTTTTTACAGGATCCTCTACATATATATATATATCATAGGGGTATGGTGGGCGTGGCTGTGGTGGCGTGGCCAAGCCACATCATTTTTTTAAATATATATATATATATATATATATATATATATATATATATATATGTATAAACTAGGGATGGGATTGGTACAGTACCCGTACCTATACCCGTACCAGTACCGAAAATACCGGTACCGAATTTGAACAAAACTAGGTACCAAATACCGTACCAAATATATAGGTACGGTACGGGTACGAGTACGGGTACTGGTATGGGTATTTTCGGTACAGTACCCGCTTGGTACCATTTTGTTTTTATTTACTTTTTGAGCACTTGTACGAGTACTAAATAGGTAAAATTGACATGAGTACCAATATAGTACGAGTACCAAATAGGTAAAATTGGTACGAGTACCAATACGATACGGGTACCATATAGGTAAAATCAATACGAGTACACTATAAATACCATAATATAAAATAAAACATAATACAAAAAAAACTTTTAAAGGTATACATAGAATTCGGTACCAGTACCCGTTTTTACCCGTACCCGTACCAATACCGAAAGTACCGAATACCAAAATCAATAAAACTGGGTACCGATACATGTACCAAATACCTAAAATCGGTACGGGTATAGGTACGGGTACAAGTACGGTACGGGTACGAGTACGGTACGGGTACGAGTACGGGTATTTGGGAAAAAAAGCCCATCCCTAGTATAAACCATTAAAAACTACATAAACATAAATAATAATAATTACAAAAAACATAGTATCAAAATAAAAACAATCATTCTTCGTTTGAATCGTCGTCTTTGTCAGTTTCGAACCCAGGAATCGTGAAATATGATCCACCGAATCAGATCGAAGGTTGTGATGTATATCCCTTGACTTGATCAAAATATCATTTGTTGATTTATCTTCGTCTGTTACTGTTACGTTATCTGGTTAGGGGTCATCGTCATCATAGTAGGTAACGACCGCTCTACCTTCATCCTCCAAAATCATGTTGTGAAGAATGATACATGCGTACATCACGTTTCCAATCTGATCCTTGTCCCATAGTCGACAAGGCATTGCCAATATTCGCCACCTTTTTTTCAAAACACCGAACGCTCGCTCGATGTCTTTACGTGCAGCCATTTGGACCCTGTTAAACTTTAATCTCTTTGGATCTATGGTACCGTGTTTTGTGAACGATTTTACGAAAATCCCCCACTCCTGCTAAATCCCATCAACTAGGTAGTACCCACACACGTACTCAACCCCGTTTACAAAGACACTTCCTTTGGGTCCTATACCATTTACCCGATCATTGAAAATGGGCGAGTGGTTTATGATGGTAATATCGTTATGTGAACCTGGCATACCGAATAACGCATGCCATATCCAAAGATCTTGGGACGCAACCGCTTCAAGCATGATGGCTGGCATCCCGTGATATCCACTCGTGTGAGCGCCTTGCCATGCGGTTGGACAAAGTTCCCAAGGCGATTTCATACAATCTAAACTACCTAGCATCCCGGGTAGCCCATGATAATCGGCGTGATGTTCCAATAACTGTTGCATGTCACCGAACGACGGCTTTCTCAAATATCTTTTCCTATAAAGTTCTGAAATACACGAACAAAAGTTGTGAAGACTTTCTCTAGCTACACGTGCAGACATTTTTAAATAGTCATCCATAATGTCAGAACTATTGTGGTACGCTAACTGTCTAAGTGCGGCCGTGACCTTTTGCCACGTACTAAATCCTAATTGCCCGGTTACATCCCGTTTTTGTTGGAAAAAACATACTTCTCCTCAAGATCCCTAGATATCCTTAAAAATAAGTTTCTACTCATACGAAAACGACGTCTAAACATTTTTTCATCATACTTAGGTTCAGCTGAGAAATAATCGCTTACCAACAAATTGTTAGCGGTGTGCCGTTCACGAGTGATGTACCTCCTCCGTTTAGGTTTCGAAGTCTCTTCCTCATCGTCTTCCACGATAGCTTTCACCACCGTCGCGATCGTTTGTAGAAATATTTCCGCACCATCGTCAGATGATGATGACGATTCACTTGAACTTGAAGAACTCATGGTAAGATTGTGTTTTATGTGTTTGATATTGTGTGAGAAAAATGTTAAATATGTTAGGGTAATTATATAGGAAAAAAGTTTTTTTTTAAATTCATGCCCAACGGCTAGCCCAAACGGCTAGTAATCTTGGCCAATGAGGATCCGCCATGTCATGTTCGTAGCCCCGCCCAATGCCCGGGCTGAACGCCCGCCAAAGGGGCCACGCCGAAACCCAAGCCCACCCGCGGTGGTGACGTGGGCGTTTGTACCCAACCCCGCCCCATACCCTATAGTCTAACGGTTAACATTAGGCCTTTGGGGAAAAGAATTGTTCAGCATACCATGATTTTGTTCACCTAAAAATAAAATAAAGAGAACTTTTTATTTGTTTGTTCATGATATGTCATAACTTTTATTCAGATGATTTGTTCAGTGTGCCTCTGATAAGATGCCTCTGATCTGATTCTTTGAGATGATTATTGTTATTGTTATATAGCATGTTTGGTACATCATTTATTACAAAGATGATTTGTTCAGTATACATTTAGGATATAGGGTGTGGTCATGACATTCATGATCACCATGACCCTCCATATCAGCGTCATGTCACCTACTTCTAATCCATCATCCAAAACCACTACCCTAAGGGTGTGGTCATGACTCAAACCACTATTATCTTATTTTAATTTATTTTTTTTATGAAAATGAAAGGGAATATTAAAAAAGGAAAGCAGGACCAAGGTTGTCATGGTTTAATCCATCGGAATCATGGTGGATGAGACAAGGGGGTGGTGTAGCAATCCATTAATGGTCCTATGTGGCGATTGATGACCCAACCATGCCCCTCACACCCTATAGCCTTATTGTTCTACATTTGTTACAAAGATGATTATTTATCTTGAAATTGGAAGATAATAATATTCTCCTGTTGTTACATCATGTCTGGTAACCAACTGATACACCAAAAAACCATAAATGCATAAAGCATTAGCTGATAATGTAATATTTGGACCTTTATTTTGAAAATTCGACGGTTAATGTGTTATTTTTTCATAAGTTATCAGAGGCACACTGAACAGCTTGCTCAAAAATGACATCTCCTTCTTTGAATAAACCAAATCTTAGTCAAGTAAGTTTGTTGGTTTTTCAAGTTACCTTATTTACTTTGTTTTGTATAAAGCTTATTGTTGTGTGTGGTTTGTAGGATGATGGGTAATGCATAAACGCATTATTAATTTTAGACCCATTCATAGCCATGCATAAAGAGGAGGATATTGGTCAAGAGTTATTACATTGTATTCATGGTTGGGGTATTAAAAATGTTATGACCATGACGATTGACAACGCATCTAGTAATGATAAGGCAATTGATTATCTGTTGAGAAAATTGACCAATTTGTATGCCGAGGAGAAACATTTTCATATTAGGTGTATGGCACACATACTAAACCTAATTGTCAAGGATGGTTTAACGGAAAACAATTATCATGTTGATTGTTTACCAAAAGTGGTTAGATATATTCGGAACTCAACGCAAAGAATAACCAAGTTCAAAAAGTGCATGAAGGCTTCAGATCTAGAATCAACAAAGTTTTTTTTGTGTAGATTTGCCTACTAGGTGGAATTCCACCTATGAGATGTTGAAAATAGGGATGGGATTGGTACAGTACCCGTACCTATACCCGTACCAGTACCGAAAATACCGGTACCGAATTTGAACAAAACTAGGTACCAAATACCGTACCAAATATATAGGTACGATACGGGTACGAGTACGGGTACTGGTATGGGTATTTTCGGTACAGTACCCGTTTGGTACCATTTTGTTTTTATTTACTTTTTGAGCACTTGTACGAGTACTAAATAGGTAAAATTGACATGAGTACCAATATAGTACGAGTACCAAATAGGTAAAATTGGTACGAGTACCAATACGATACGGGTACCATATAGGTAAAATCAATACGAGTACACTATAAATACCATAATATAAAATAAAACATAATACAAAAAAAACTTTTAAAGGATACATAGAATTCGGTACCAGTACCCGTTTTTACCCGTACCCGTACCAATACCGAAAGTACCGAATACCAAAATCAATAAAACTGGGTACCGATACATGTACCAAATACCTAAAATCGGTACGGGTATAGGTACGGGTACAAGTACGGTACGTGTACGAGTACGGGTATTTGGGAAAAAAAGCCCATCCCTAGTTGAAAACGGCGGTGGATTTAAGGGATATATTTTTCTCTTATGAACTTGAAGATAGAGGCTATAATCATGATTTGGAAAGACTACCTGAACATTCCGACTTTGGTTCTTGTGAAAAGTTGGTAAAATTTCTAGAAAAGTTTAAGATTAAAACAGAAATTGTGTCATCCACATCAAAGCCGTTAGCTCACCATGTTTTTAGAGAAATCCTAGATGTAGACAAGCATCTACGGTTGTGGGATTGCGATCCAATTTTTTCTACAATGGTTGGTTCAATGCGTGAGAAATATGACAAGTATTGGGGACGTTTTCCTAACTTAACGACTACATGTATTTTGCTGTTATCTTGAATACCACCATGAAATTACATTTTGTTGATCATTGTTTTACAGAGATGATTATCTCTAACATAACCGACGATGATAATGTGTCAAAAGAATACATTAAAAAGATGGTATCGATGAAGTCGTTTGATCTTGAGAGTAGGTTACATGAGCTATTTCAAACATACAAGGACCGATTTGACAATGTAGATTACAATTAGGCATCGCAAAAGCACGTAGCGACGATGTTGTTGAATGTGATGGCAATGACTTCTTCATAGAGTTTCTAAATAAGGAAGAAAGTCAATCGGTTGGTATGGAAACTAAGTTAAAGAGGTACTTAAATGAGTCAAAAGTGAATTCTAGTATCAAATTTGACATACGTAAGTGGTGGAAAGAAAACGCGATTAGATTCCCAATTGTATCTCGGGTGGCTAAAGGTAAATTGATTTACCTTTATCATTTTTTTTAACATTAATTGGTTATATTATTGTCTTTTTTTTTAATTTGTATAAATGTTAGATATTTTGGCAATTCTAATTTCCACGGTGGCATCTGAATCGGCATTTAGCACCAACAGTCGTGTACTAGACGCTTATAGAACAAGGTTGTCAGCTAAAATCATTGAAGCTTTGATTTGCACCCAAGATTGGGTGAGAAAGTCGAGAAAACCAATTGCGGATGACATAAAAGATATATTAAAGGATGAAGACATAGCCATAGGTAAAGACTACCAGTTCTTGATTGATTTCCTTATTGTCATATAATGGGGTGTTAACTTTATTCGGTTCTTGTTTTTTTCTATAGAGATAGAAGATGCGATTCATAAACAAAATAACAAAGGGAAAGCGATGGTGCATGACAAGGCTTAAGCAGACTCAAGGAAATGGAGTTTGAGTGCGGTTAAATGATTGTACTTTTGCTCACATGGAGTTAGACTTTTGTTTTGTTCTTATTTGACCTAAAGTGTCTTTTAGCTCTCTTGATGTGAGGTCAAGTTTTTGTGTATGAGATGGGTTTGTGCTTGAAATATTCGTAACAAATTATGTGTTTTGGTACGAACCATTTCCTAATGGAATGTTTGCTTGGTAATATATTTATTTTTTGTGAATGTTTAGTTTTTCTTAGGTATATCACTATTTAGTCTTCCAAGGCTTAGTTTCGAACTATCAAACCCAAATGAAAACTAAAGTACGTGATAAACTCAAATATAAATATAAAAGGAAGAATAATAATGTCATATATCAAACTTATAAGTGAGCTATGTTGATTTTTAAACACAGTCATATATGTAAAAGTTAATCCTCAATACTTCATAAGAAACATGAATTTTGAATTCTATAAGTTGGTTCATGTTAATAGTGCTAATCTATGTATCAGTGAAGCTTTTGTATTTTGAATGGGTCATTGAAACTAATGAAGAGAATGTGATTACATTGCACCAAATCCAAAGCAATTACTTTTGTAAAATTCGGTACCAAATCGGTACCGTACCAAAAAACCGGTACCGAACATGTATTTTCGGTATGGTATTCGGTACCGGGTTTTAATGAAAATCAGTTCCGGTATTTTCGGTACTGGTCCGGCACCGATCTCATCCCTATCACCAACTATATTTTGTACTTACACTTTATAGCATGTTTTTCAGGTAAATGAAATTAGACATGATGATTGCTCACGTAGGATGCATGGACATGGACTTAGTTAATTTAAAACATGATTCGTATTTTCTATGTTTGTCTGGCTTATGTTGAAACAATTCTTATCTTTTAACAAAATTGGTATTTCTTTATTACTAGTGTATGATTTAATTAATCGCACTAGTACATAATCCATTTGAGGGTGCGGTGAAATAGATTTGATGATGTGGTGTTCTGGCCGCACCAACTAATTATGCACCAAAAGTTCTCTTTTTTGATGATGCGGTGCACAACCCCGCACCATTTAAAGAATACGACCGCACCTGAATTTGGACTACATATGCAACAATAATTAGACACTAGCCACGTGGCCACACACATTTCAATAAAGCAGCATTTTGCATTACCAAAAAAATATATATTTCTTAATTCTGTAAAAATTTCTGGGAAATTTAATTAATTTTCCAATAAATATTCTTAATACACAAATATTTATGGCTGAAAATAAAAAATAACAAACAAAAAAATAAAAACTAATATTATACAAGATTCCTAAAAGTACATGTCTTCCGACTTGCCATTAAAAAAACATGTTTTTCGAATGAAACACAAACGTATACTATTTGAAAATGTACATATTTTCCATGTGAAGCTCAAAAAAGTTTGCATTCCAAATATGTCGAATGGACCACTTCATGCCACTTGCAACTCGAACCGACCTCTTCAAACCTTGCAACCCGATCCGTAGAAAACCGCCTAACAAAACATAACATGATATTACCAAAATGAAGCATAATATAAAACTAATAGTGCTAAATACACTTTAGAATAATATGTACATGTTTTCCGAATTCCCGTTTACGTTTAAGCAAGTTTTATACTAATGAACTCACACACGCACACCACATATATACATACAAGTAAATGTGTTCAGAATTCTCAGGGTATAACCAGACCTCAAAACACAAAAAAAATGCAGAAAATGTATTTGGAAATCAAAGACTTTAGAATATGATTATAAGATAAGTACCATATATAGCATTCAAATTAAAGTATGAAAAGACCTCTAGAATGGTTTCAGTATATAGCATTATCGAAGTCGAGAGCAACCCCTTTGGAAGAATATTTAAGTAGACTAAACAACTATTTGTAAAATAGAACTGAGCTAAATAATACCTGAAACAAAATGCAACAACCTCAGCGTCAATCTTTTTGCTATTAGATGACGTAAAGAACAAACAAACATGGAACTGCAATTCAACAAGGCAACATATACAGGACCACTTGCAAATATATTTGCTATTAGATGACGAATGAGAAATGATGTGCATGTGCAATTCAACTATAAAACCACAAGCCAACATATAAAGGACCACTTGCAAATATATTTTCCAATGACAAAGTATATGAATATATACAACAAATCACCTCTATAACAATATCATATTGAATATGGTCAACATATGTTATTGACCTTCAATGGTCAACATATGTTATTGACCTTCATGATGCCTTCACAAACTTTGTCTCACCATTCCTGTGTTGTATGCCACCATGTTGCAAACTTAGACGACCTACAATAACCTGCTCATGATTGCAAACTTAGACTCACAACTTATTTGCAAATAACCTGCTCATTATATCACTAAGTGTGCTGTCTGCTGTGACATGCAAACCCCCGACCTGATCCTCATCACATTGTGTAACTTTAAGGGTTGCCAATTCATGTAAAAATAGAACATGCAGATAAGTGGGCTTGCCTAAACTTCGCCGGATCTTCGTTGGAGGGTTGACCGTCGCATAAACTCGCAACCCAGGCCCACTAGAGATGACTCTGGTTGTCTCCGTCCTAAATGAAAATAAATTATAATAATCTACAAATAAAACAACATTGGATTTTAAATTGTTGATGTGTTCCTGAATATAAATTATGCATCATAGTAAATCTAGCATTATATTTGAACAAATATTCACAACTATGAAACAAAGCCACAATCAAAACCATTCACGTTGACCTAAAAAATAAAGATGACAGGCAGCAGCAACATATTAGATAACAATTCAATTGAATTACAAACAATTAACTCATCTGCTTCTTCATTAGATAACAATTCAACTTTTCATTTACTCACTTCAACAAATTGATTAGTTCATGACAAGTTGATGCATAACAATACTTAAGTAACAGAGTTATAAATTACTTCAACACATAAGCAAACAAAAAATTTCTACATGACTACATGGAATCTCAGTTAGACATATAATCAAACATAAGGTGTGCATGATTGAACAAAGCAAATTTTAATAAACAAAGTCATGTCAACAAGGCCCCAAAATCACAATCCATAAACAAGATTAATGTTGGTATTGAACTCCACATAAAAAACCCAACCCTGTGTCGCATCCATCTTTGGAGCTCAATTTGGAGCTATTCCTTAACAATAAACGTACAATTTAGCTACAAATACAACCAAACACACAGAGACATAAATCCTAGAAGTTAACCGAATAAAAACCACTTACCAGAACATAAACCCATAGATCCAACGCCTTGTGTTCGCTAAACAGAAGATCGGTGTCGTCTTAGTTCCTTGTGAGGGCTGATTTTGGCTTTAGGTTCCTCAATTTGTAACAATCGCGAATGAAGGATCGATTTAGGGTTTCCCAGGAAAAGGTTTTTCTGCTAGCAATTTAGGGTTACATGTGGCGGTTTCTCCATTGCTATAGCCGTAGTTTGCTTGTGACGGCTTCACCATTGTCATTATAGGGTTCGAGAGGAGAGGAGAGGAGAAGGCTCAATTGTATTGTGTAAATTGTAAAAGTGGAAAATTGGCGGTGGATACAATTTTGCTAAAAATTTTGGGGGGAAGATTGGAAGGATCTAAGGGTGCGGGTTCCTTTTACTTTGGGGGCGATTTTGTTAATGGAATATATGAAGGTGCGGGTTAATACTTCAACCGCACCACTAATAAAATGTCATAGCACCAACAAATCACTTGTGTACTAGTGTCGTGGCATGGTCTTTCCGCCTTAGGCCGGAGTGTGACATTACTAGTAGTTATAATTTTTTTGCCTTGCATTTAAAAAAAGATTAGCACAATGTTGAGGTTGCATGGTGTGGGATAAAGCCTCTAGGGGTTTTATCACGCCACATCAATGCCATGTAAGTAGTGAGCTTTATTGTTAACTTCCAAGGTGTGGAATAAAGCCGCCTTTAACTATATAAAAAGAAAATAAAAAAGGAAATCTTATTGGATATGCAAGTAAGCCCCCCTCCCCCCCCCCTAAAAAATCATCCCTCTATAGCGCTCGCTATGCCTCTGGCGAAACTAACCATAGCGCCGAGGTACCGGTGTTCGGGGAACTATGGCGCTGATGTAGCATGGGGCACGATTCCACACCGTGTGACTTTACAACATTGTTGTCGGGGCCATTTCTAGAAGATCCAACCATTGGTGATTGGTGTGCAATGAATTCAAGAGACTAAGACTAATACTGTTAGGGAAATGGAGAATTATACGAGAGGGAGAGACGCCACCAGTCAAAATCCGGCGATGTACCAAGATATGTACCACCAGTCTAGTTTAACCCTTTTTTCCCCTTTTTAGGGTAAATTACTTTTTGAGTCCTTGTGTTTTAAGGGTTTTAACCACTTGAGTCCAAAAATCAAAATATTTAACACCCTGAGTCCCTATATCCATTTTTCTTAACCATTTGAGTCCAAATTACTAACTCAGCTAGATTTTCTCAGTTAACTTTTTTAAAAAGACCAAAACACCCTTTTATATTAAAAAAAACTTATTTACTCTTATTATTATAATTACATTACATATACATACAAACACAGAACAATCTATATCTCTCTTCCTCAAAAAGTAATTTACTCTGATAGAATCAAAGCGTATATCCAATTCCTGACTCTGAGTGAGTAGAAATTGTGTCTCTCTCTCCCCTCTTTTCGATCATCAACAAACAAAACAAAATGGATCATACCATAACCTAATTTTGGAAACATTTTTCATAAATCCTCTTCTTTTTCTCTATTTTCTTTCCAATTCACAACCTCAGATCTGTAACCAAGTGAAGAAATCTGTTAATCTCAATATTGAATGAGTAGGTCACAATATATAGGGATTATGAGTAATCCTAGAAACCTAACTGAGCTTGTGGGCCGATATTCTAATACTCCCCTGCAGTCGTAGCGGATGGAACTAGAAGCTTAGACTGAAAAACAAAAACAATAATAAACCCTAAAAAACTGTCTTCGATTTCGGTCAAAATTCCATAATCTTGCAATCTTCAATCCCTAATCTTCGATCCATAGTTTTGAATGATCTCGTAATCCTATAAGAGGCAACCAATACGGCGGTGCAGCGGCGGCTGGTAGCGGCGCGGCGGCGGATCGTAATCCTGCAGGCGGCGTAGCGGAAGACCGTAGTCTAATGAGCGGTGGCGGCACGGCGGCCAAGGGCAGCTTGACGGAGATGCGAAATCAACAGGATGAGCCGTAGCATCATCGGTGTGGTAAGAGACCGTAAGAAGACCGTTGAATCTAAATCCGAAGACGAAGCTTTATTTGAACACAAAACTGGAAAAAAAACGGAAACGGAAAACGAACAAAGACCGGACAGGGCGGCAGTGGCGGCACGCCGCCCTGTCTAGGGTTTTTCTCAAGTGGTGATGGCTAGGGTTTGTATATTTGTGTGTGGCGCGGCGGAAACGCTATAGAGCCTAGGCTGGCTCTGATACCATGTAAGATTATGAAAGACAGAATGATCATTATTGAATGAGTAGGTTACAATATATAGGGATTATGAGTAATCCTAGAAACCTAACTGAGCTCGTGGGCCGATATTATAATAATCTCAAACCCTAACACATTTCGTTTTCTCTAATTAATCATCCTTTATCTTCATCAGATCGATGAAACTGCAAAATCTCACTCTAACAACAACAACAATGTCGTCGAATTCAGACCACCAGACTCGTCACCACCGCTCCTTTGCATCTAATCAACAACCAAGAGCAACGGCCGTCATTCTTCCACCGCCCTGCGTCCACTTGAAGGAGTATAAAGCCGATACAGGTATGACATCGTTCACAAACTTGTTACAATGCGTTTGAGTAAAACCGTTGTAACTCGCTTCACGCGCCACCCCTGGAGAGTTTGAGGAAACGTTGTTCTTCAGATCAGATCTACGGTCGTCTGTGGCGGAGATATTGATCGGAGGTGAGCATAAGGATAAGGTTTCTTTTTTTCTCTCTTTTGATGAGCCATGGCTAATTGGGATGACAGAGAAAGGTTTTAGAGAGAGGGGGGTTTAGAGAGAGTAGGAGTTGGGGATGGGATGAGTTTAAAGGTTTGAAGAAAGTGTTTATTATGATGATATGACGGTATCAAATAAATTATTTTTTTAATTTTTAATTATAGGGGTAATTTGGTCATTTAACAAAACTTAATAACAGAATTCAAACTGTGTTAGAAAATTGGACTCAAATGGTTAAGAAAAGTGGCTATACGGACTCAGGACGTTAAACATTTTGATTTTGGACTCAAATGGTTAAAACCACTAAAACACAGGAACTCAAAAAGTAATTTACCCTTTCTTTGAACTTAAAATCGAATCAGATCTAGAGTTTACTTGTCGCCCTTGCCCCTTTCCTGTTTCTCTCAAACCCAAACTCCCAGACTTAAATAGAAAACACGCACCATTCATCCTCTCGAACTCGTCATCCAGCCACACGGTTTCTGATTTGAACCAGGTATGGGAAATATGCCTATTTGCTTTTTATAATTTCTTGCCCATCTTGGTTCTTTGGTGTAGACTAAGTCGAAACTTTTGATATTTTAGTACTTTGCTCTGTAGTGTTCTTAGGATCTTGTTGGGATTGAACCCTACAAAGGAACAGTTGATAAAGCCAAAACTGGATCAGATCAGTGGATCCAGAATAAGCAGTTGTTTATACTTAGTCTTTCCCCTTGAAAGTGGCCCTATCATCTGCTGACCTCTAAGTACTGCCCTTCACAACAACTGCAGATGTCTAAAGACTGCTGAAGATAAAGCACTGATGCTCAATCTACTAATATGGGTCAAGTACTGCTGAAGACACAAAGCACTGCTGGAGCTATAACATTGGAATGAAGAAGCAATAGTTTACTTTATTTATTGTATTGTATTGTATTTGTAATTAGTAGTTAGACAGCAGTGTTTGTATAAAACAGTTGTTAGAGGTTGTTAAGAGGTTAGATGTCACTTTCATGGTGACGTCAACCAAAGATGCTTAGTGGTTTGTTATGTACTATAAATAGAACAGTACCCTGTACTGTTCTATTAGCTCTCTTCATCACCAAGTCATTCTGTACGAACAATCACTGTGAGCTCAGGCTGAGGGGGATATTATATGCATGCATGCATTGTGATTGATCATTGTAACAAACACAATCATTCGATTTCAATATAAACATGTTTGCTGAAACTTATTCTCTCATTGATTGTGTGTTGAAAGTTTGTTTCATTTAATTCCGCTACATTTAACTCTGTTTCATCTTCATTATTGTCAAACAAACACAATAAAAACCCACCAAAAGGACAATTAAGAAAAAATCCCAAAAGCCCCCCAAACCCTCCAAAAAAGGTAACTCTGGAAGATGAGATCCCAGAGATAATACCTGTGACAACACAAAAGTCATCAATAACCACTGCTGCTACTTCCTCACAGCAGATGGAAGAAAGATCTCAACCTGAGCCTAAAACTCCTCCTGCATCCTCTCAAACGGATCAGGTTGTATCCATTGGGACACCACATTATGAAGCAATGGATTCACTTGAATCTATCTTCCACAGCCCAGCTCCCGGGGCAAATTCTCTTTCTACACCCATCCTCACTGCCCAACTTCCACCTTCAATCATACCCCTGTTGGATGCACTTGATATGGACCAGACACAAATCAGTTCTTCTCAACCACCTGTCAATGAGAATATACCTCAACAAGTGACTGAGTCTGGTTCCTCTATCCTTGCTAACCCACCAACAGTTGAGGAGGCTACACTGCATGAATTACAAGTAATTCCTGTCAGTAGTTCAAGTGAAGCAGCAACTACAGGTGTTGAATCCACTGATTTACACCTGGCCAGTTGTTTCATCACTTAGACTCTCTTTAAGGCAATTTCCTCTTTAGGAACCAAGGTGACCACTAGTGTGTTTCCACTAACCACTGGTCTGTTTACTAAGGTAACCACTGCTGAGGAAAGAAGTCCCCAGTACCAAGAAAAAGGGGCATCAGTGGATGACTTTTGGGAAACATTCCCTAAGTCAACTACCGATACAACCACTGCCAGTGGGAAATCAGATGATCCCATTCATTTGGGTGATGGTTTAAAATATAAAGAATTGACGGAGAGGGTTGATAAACTTGACACATCTGTTGCAGATATCAAAAATATGCTGCAACAGTTGTTACAATCTCAAAAGGCTACACCCCCTGCAGCAACATCTGCTCATTCCCCCACTGAGCTTTGGAACTTATTTCAACCTATGCTTCATCAACAAAGGCAATATGCTGATCAGCAGCATGAAATTCAGCTCCAAATATTCAGAAACATGATGGAAGCTAGGTACAAGGATACACAAGCAGATATCAAGGCAATCAATGCCCATTTGCTTCAAACCACTGGCACTTCTCCTCCTACCATAATTTATGTTGAAAACCCTGATGATGCCAAAAAGGGGGAGAAAGGAAAGAAGAGTAAAGAAGGTTTGCATATGCCACCAGATCCAAGGTCCAAACTTGTGGTAGAAATCCCAAAGCCAGATGGTTCCAAGAAGGTTGATGTGACTCAAAATGCATTTGCTGAACTAAAAGCAAACATGAAAGAGTCTATGGAAATAAAAGGGTCAAAAAGGTTTGAACAGGAGAAGAAAGTTATGATGGAAAAAGAAGAGCATGGTACTTTTACAAAAAGAAGAAGGCCTACCAGAAAGGTTAGCCAACCCAAACCACCACAACTTCCAAAACCACCAAACATACTCCTCAAATCCCTAAAAGTTCCTCACATCAAACCACCAAACCAACAGATGTTAAGACACCTGTTGTATCAACAGTTGTTGGTACTTCAGTGGTTTCAATAAATGTTATCACAACCACTGCCATCACCACTTCATCAACCACTGTCATACCAAAAACATCACCACCATCACAAAAACCACCTGCCAAAAAGCAGAAGACAACTGCTGACACCTCAACAGTTGTAGTGACAATAGTGGTTGAAACACCAATTGTTTCAACAGCTGTTAGTCAGTCACCCATTACTTCAAACATCACCACTCAAACCACAAACACACCACCAACCTCTCCAAAGCACAAAAGGAGAAGGGTTACAAACATTGTACTGGAAGATGACACTTCCCCACCTCCAACATCTTCGCAACCTCTGACCTTAGCCGTTATTCCAAACCATGTTCCAATATCTTCAGTTCAAGCCCAGAATCCAAACACTGTCCTAGTCCTTTTGGGAGTACAATATCTATTAGATCTTCCAGCAGTCAGGGAGGAGATCAAATCCTTCTACTCTGAAGATGACCCTGCAAAAAGGAAACTCCCATCTCTCCAAGGTTATCCTTTACCAAGAAACATAGAAGAGTATCTGAAATTAAAGGTCAAACAAGCAGAGGATATCTCACAAAGAGACACAAAGGGAAAGTCTGACAAAGACATTCAAAGGAATTTACAATACCTGCTCACCAAAGTCAGAACTTTGGAGCAGTTCTCAAAAGATCTTTGTAAGAAGTTATCAGAAAAAGATGATGAAAGTATGAGACAAGATTACATTGAGCATATCATGGCATATAAGAAATACAGGGCAGAAAAGCATTTGTACAAAGAATAGACCATTAGTGAACTACAGCAAGAAATTGCTAGAATAGAAAAGATGCTTGAAGACAAAGTAAAACAAACACCTCCAATCTGGGCCAATTACAAAAAGAATGTACCAAAAAGGGCTTTGAAACTGAAAAGAATGAAAGAAGAGCTTATAGCTGCTGATTATGGGTCAAGGAACCAGGTTACAAGGTGGTCAGATGTAAAAGTGTTAGATACCTACAAAAGGTTAGAAGAGTTAAGGAAGAAGGATCCCACTGCTCCCAAATTTCCTGATTATCCAGAAGCAGTGGTTCCAGTCAAATAGAAATTGCCAATTAGAAGATCCACTGCTCCACCTGCTGCCTCAAAGAAGGAAACAAAAGAAGATGGATGCAAAAACAAAAGAAGACAAGGCTCAATAAGAATACATCATGAAAATGGTTCTTTAGACACTGATGGCAGAAAAACAAGACTTAGCACAATCACAAGACCCTGCCAAAGTTGTCATCACCGGGCCTCCATCTCCAAACTCATCTACAATAAAAACTCTCCCAAGAAACCCATTGGATTCAAAAATGCTAAAGTGGAAGTCTGATCAAAAGACCCACGTATTGACTCTGCTCAAATCCAATGGTGAGGTGAAGCATATATCAAGGGAAGAAGCACTTGGACTGGGTGTTGAAGATTTACAAGATCTCATTGAGCTTACACTGTGCAGGGATGAGGATGATATGGATTCCATGGACTTTGAATTATAATTCAAAGGACAAGTTAGGGAACTCCTGATGAGGCAATAAAGATCCAAAATAATGAAGGGTTTTGGCATCAATAGTTCCAGGGGGAGATTGTTGGGATTGAACCCTACAAAGGAAAAGTTGATAAAGCCAAAACTGGATCAGATCAGTGGATCCAGAATAAGCAGTTGTTTGTACTTAGTCTTTCCCCTTGAAAGTGGCCCTATCATCTGCTGACCTCTAAGTACTGCCCTTCACAACAACTGCTGATGTCTAAAGACTGCTGAAGATAAAGCACTGATGCTCAATCTGCTGATATGGGTTAAGTACTGCTGAAGACACAAAGCACTGCTGGAGCTATAACAGTGGAATGAAGAAGCAGTAGTTTACTTTATTGTATTGTATTTGTAATCAGTAGTTAGACAGTAGTGTTTGTATAGAACAGTTGTTAGGAGGTTAGATGTCACTTTCATGGTGACGTCAGCCAAAGATGCTCAGTGGTTTGTTCTGTACTATAAATAGAACAGTACCCTGTACTGTTCTATTAGCTCTCTTCATCACCAAGTCATTCTGTACGAACAATCACTGTGAGCTCAGGCTGAGGGGGAGATTATGTGCATGCATGCATTTTGATTGATCATTGTAACAAATACAATCATTCGATTTCAATATAAACATGTTTGCTGAAACTTATTCTCTCATTGATTGTGTGTTGAAAGTTTATTTCATTTAATTCCGCTGCATTTAACTCTGTTTCATCTTCATTATTGTCAAACAAACACAATAAAAAGAAACTCAGATCCTAACAGATCTTTAGTCCAATTAAACTATACAGGTATGTTTGAAGTGTTGTTAAATTGTGTTTGGTAGAAAGCCAAGTTGTAAGTTTGATAATCCTGTGTGATGTAGTGATGTTGATTCTAAAAATCATTCTTTTATATCACAGGTGAGTTGTTTATTTACCAAAGTGTTGTAATTCATAAACCTTCTATTTTTTGAAGATATTGAACCGATGTAGAGTTTGAGGAAGCTTACCACTAGAAGAAATTAATTCA
The DNA here is from genome assembly GCA_030545235.1 of Helianthus tuberosus. Taxonomy (NCBI): domain Eukaryota; kingdom Viridiplantae; phylum Streptophyta; class Magnoliopsida; order Asterales; family Asteraceae; genus Helianthus; species Helianthus tuberosus. Next base: position 20,651,722 of record CM060399.1, read on the forward strand.
TTATCGCACCTTTAGTCCTTAGGATTTATGGATTTTATTTTCAAAAACGTTCGTTGTCTTCAACTTAGCATCACGTTTTTCTGTTTTCAAGAGAATTCCCTTTAGAGAATACCTTAAGTTAGTAAATTGACAAACCCAAAAAATCATAAATTGTATGTGTAGTATATGAATCTAGTGTAATTTAGTTTCTGGTAACCAATTGTTGATTTTAACATCCAACTTGATGAAGTTTGCAAGTCGTTATCCGACCCGAACCATTGAATTGACCTGAACCGTCGAACAGACCTGTATTTTTTAATGTCCGGACATACCATATTGAAACTTTTTAAAAAGTAAACCCCTTGGAAAAAATTCCTGGATCCGTCACTGAAGGCCATCCAGCGTGAGAGATAATCCCGCAGCATGGGGATGAGGTGGCGCCAGGCAATGACATGAAACACCACGCTAGAGGGGCCGTGAACTCGGCATGAACCAAGCTGCTTGGAGAATTCCATGGGCGGTGGAAAGTGTGCCATTTCATGCCTTAAAAAAAATACGAACTTTGAATTTTCAGAGGTTAACATTAAGAAATACTTTTTTACCCCATTAACTCAATGACCTCGATATATATATTTAAAAAAGAAAAAACAATCAACCATCTCAAACCCATTCAAGGTCATTTAAAAAAAGGACACAAACAATATTAATAACCGATGTGGTAACACTTTTCGGTTTCGAAACCGCCTCCGGTTGTCGAACCGGCCAACATTTCGGTGGTCGAAGTGGACAACACTCCGGTGGTCGAAGCGGACAAAGCTCTCGTTGTAGAAGATGGTCAAGCCTAAGACGAGGAGGATTGCATAACACATTTTGATTTACTTGATATAACACATTCCGATTTACCCAGTATTATAATAAATACGATAATCCGTGATTTGATCCATATGAAGACGAGTCGGATTCTGTTTGTCAAATGACGATTATTGCAAGAAGTAGTAGTTTTTTTGTTTTATACGCTGGTTTATTCGCTAGTTTTTTTCTCTGTCGGTTTATGTACTAGTTTTATACGTTAGTGTAATTTTAATTAATAACCACAAGTGGAAGAAAGTGAAAACATAATTGAATCTGATGTGACATTGACATGATTTTTTTAATGAGAGTGGAAAGTGGAACCACTTCCAATAGTCTAATTCGTTTGAGAAAAGTCTAATGCCTATTTGTAGAGGTGTGCAAAGTCGGTTTGTCGTTAGCTCGGTTAATTGAAAAGTGCTATGCATAGCCATAACCACAATCGATGGTCAGTTAATTGTTATTTGGTTAATTTTTTTTCATGTATTACATGTGTATTTGGCCCAAATGAACAAACACATAGGTAAAAATATAATGACTCAAACAAGTAAAATGTCTAAACCCGCTATCTGCAACCGACATGAATGGCGATTGAGAGAGAAATTAGAGGTAATCGATTGCCGCCGGTCGTGCGATTTGCGATTGAGTAACCATAAGCAATTTGAGATCTGGTATTCGCGATTTTACGACTTCATTTTGCGATTTGCTATTACAGTATTACCAATTGATAATTTTTTAGGTTCAAGTCTCACAAGTGCCCTGACTTTATAGTTCGTTTAGAGCCTCCAAAAATTTTAGACCGGCGCTCTTTAGCCTGCTACCAACCTTAAGACAATTATTCTATAAATAAGCCTTATAAGGCCAAATGGTTTAACAACAAAAAAATGGAGATAACTAAGGATGTCTCAAAAGTTTGTGAAACTATTAACACCAACTTCTTCCACCCTTCGTAGCTATACCATCTCTTTCTTCGATGATATACAACCAAATATGAACGTCCCTTTAGACCATGGGGTATGGTGGGGCTTGGGTTGGGCTTGTGTTGGGGCATTGGTTGACACGTGGAAATTCAAAACTCAAGCCTTCAACCCACTTTGAAGGGGGTATGGTGGGCGTGGTTTGGCTGGCGTGGCCAAGCCACATCAGCTTTTTTTTTTTTAATATATATATATATCTTTATAACCAATGTTTGAATGGCTAGCCAACGGCTAGTTTGAATGGGCCATTCACAACCCGCCATGTCAGCTTGCTCCCCCGCCCCACGCCCGGCTTGAAACCCAAGCCCCAAGGGCCACGCCCCATACCCCATGGCCTTAATTCTCTACTACTCTACACCATATAAGGAACAAAAAGATGTACAAACCAACATCTTTAATCACTTAGAAATCTCATTATCAAAAACCTTAGTTGAATTTTACCCATTGGCCGGGAGATACATGGGTAATGGTTCATTTATTGATTGTAGTGATCAAGGTGCTCTATACATCAAAGCCAAAGCAAAATTCCAACTCTCGGAAATTCTAGACCTCGCGTCGGAGTTAAAACTAGGCATGCTACATGATTTTCTCCCGTGTGATCCCGGTAAGCCTGGTGAAGTTGACAACCCCTTGTTATCGGTTAAAGTCACGAATTTTGAATGCGGTGGAGTTGCCATAGGTATGTGCATTTCACATAAATTTGCAGATATGGCCACTTTTTGCACATTCGTCGATAATTGGGCTACCAAAAGCCGAAAAATAGGTAAGGAGTCAGACTCAAAAAAATATTCTCCTGTTTCAACTCATTACTTCCCAACACTTGATCTACTTGATGATGAAGTTGTTGTTGACTCAAATGAAGTGATGAATAATTGTGTTTTGCGAGTGTTTTCATTTAAAGGGTCTACAATAACCAAACTAAGAGAAAAAATCATGTCGAAGGATAATATTAATATTGTAACGCATAGGCCTTCGAAAGTGCAACTTATTGTGGCATTGTTATGGAAGGCCCTTGTGGACATGGATAAAGCAAATGGAAAATCAAAGGCGTACGTCGTTCGTTATGCAAGCAGTTAACTTAACTTGAGGGATAAAATAGTCCCTCTGTCACCTGATAACTTTTGTGGTAATTTTATTACTTATGCGAATGCGCGCATTGAGCTTAGCGAATCTGACCAAATTGATCTTCAGGTTTTAGTTAAGCTCTTGCATGACTCAACTAACAAAATAAGAAGTAACTATGCTAAAGCATTAACACATATTGTTGAGAAAGATTATGATGTTTTATCAAGGCCCATTTTGGAGATGTGTCAAAGTATAACCGATCCTGATGTAACCTGCTACGCGTTCAGTTCTTGGTGCAAATTCTCATTCTACACTGCTGATTTTGGCTGGGGTAAACCGGTGTGGAGAAGCACGACAAAAGTTGGTTTCCCAAACCGTGTGGTCATGATGGATGATGAAGAAGGTGATGGCGTGGACGCGTGGGTTCAATTAGACAGAAAACAAATGTGTGAGTTAGAAAAAGATCCCAACATACAAGCCTACAAGGTTTAGGGTCATTTATGGTGTGTGTTAGCTCCCAGTTATGTTTGTCCAGATTAATGCAATGAAAGTATGTCTACCGTTGTCCAATAATTAATGAAATATGTACCAAAAGTGCTTGTAATCATTTTGTTTAGCTTTTTCTATGTTACCGTAACAAACTTCTTAAGACTAGATTGGAATTGAAATGAAGACTTATTGGTAGAATCTTCAACATCCTTTGCAGGAGGGTTCATATTACTTGGCATTAGAATAGTTTGGGGTTGGGTTGGAGAAGACTATCATGATTTCTAATTCAAGGGTTTGGGGTTAAATGTGAAATTAATTGGGTTTAAAATGGGTAGATATTTTGATGTGGGTGAAAAGACATAAATGCCCCTCATGTGAGGGGCACATAACCAACATTTAATCAACTAATTAGATGGTGTTAGTGATGAGGGCCAAAATGATTAGAAAAAATAATGTTGGGTGCACAGATGTTAAAAGATTTCTTTTTGAGCTAATAGAGTAAAAGTGATATAGCCACATGGGCCAAAATCGTAATTTACACTAATATAAAAAAGAGTAAACTGCTAATAGGTTTGGTCAATTTTGACACTTTAATCCAAAACTCAAACCTTTTGAATCTGGATCCATGTGGTTTCAATTTTGTTGTCATTTTTTTCATCCAAAATCAAAATCTGGTCAAATTTTTCAGTTAGCATCCAACTTTTTGTCTTTTTCTCCTTTTTAATGAAAGGCAAAATGGGTTTTTAACGTTTTATTACAACAATTTAAAAAAAAAAAATCTGACCAGATTGTTTACATAATTATAGAGAATTCAATATAATTAATATTATTTAAGTTATAATTTTACCATTTCTTTATAATTTATTGGATGTCACATGACACTTTTTAAATGATTCTTACAGATTTTATACGAAATGTGGTTTTAATTAGATTCTACTCCTTAAATCCAATATCTCAACTAGCGGTGTGCGAAAAAACGAATTAACCGACAAAACCAAACCAAATAAAAAACCAGTGGGTCGGTTAATGGGTTTTTTGAAAACCGAAAGTAGCGGGTCAGTTATGGTTATCATTTTTTCCATACCCACCATAACCGAACCGAACCGACATGTAATAAATCTTTGTAGGATTTAGGACTTTTCACCATATTTTTAATATTTGTTGTTTTTGACTGAAGATTTTTAGTACTTATGGATTTTTCATATCATTTTGTGGTTTTGGTTGAATGTTTATTTGAATTTATGGAATGTATCATATCACTTTATTTGAATATTCGATAACAATTGGTATTAATATTATAAATTATATGTATTTTTTAATACTATGTAATATACTAATATATACGAATATGCAATAACAATTTATTCCATGTTAAAAAAAATGAGTAAAATCCTTTTTGAGTCCCTATGGTTTGTGCATTTTAACTATTTGAATCCAGAACGCAAACCTCATCCAAATCATGGACTAAAAGGGTTGGATTCAAAGGGTTAAAAATACAAATCACAGGGACTCAAAGGGTTGGATGAGGTTTCATTTTGGATTCATAGGGTTAAAAATACAAACCACATGGACTCAAATCAAGAAAAGTTTGATTTTTGGATTCAAATAGTTAAAATGCACAAACAACAGGGACTCAAAAAGGACTTTACTCTAAGAAAAATTAAGTTATTTTTAGCTAAGCTAAATATACGGTTAACCACCCATAACCGACCCGCTATAACCATCAAAACCGAAAAATCATAACCACCATAACCGATCGATTATGATTATGATTATCCAATAACCGACATCGCGGTTATATTTATGGTCTTTGGTCAAAACCGACCCATACACACCCCTAATCTCAACATTTAATTAGGACACACCTCATGAGTCATCCTCAGCAATAGTAAAACAAATGGCAATATGGCAAATAACACCAAACCAAGGGTCAAAAACCTTCACATAAAAAAGGAAATCACTGGACACCAAATATCCCTACACCACCAAAAAACCGCTGGCCATCTCTCTCTTTCTCCACCTGCAAACAAAACACCATTTCATAACCTTCAATTTTGTTTCCCAAAAAAAAAAAACAAAATTAAAAAAATTTCCACACAAACATCCAAATTCATAACAAATCAACCATCAAAAAACCCTAACTTCCACATTTAATCCTCCAATCATTCTGCCGTTAGGGTTTACAGATCGAACAACAATGACGTCATCATTCCGACGTTAAAACTTTCATATTTTTCTAGATTCTTCTTCAGCTTTAACCAGAGGTATGTTTAATGTTTACTGAATCACTGTTCTCAAGCATTTCAACGTTTATTTTTAACTTTTTGATGATTTAATATTTGTTATGTTATTGTGATTTTGATTTTTGTTGATATGAGCTTCGTGTATGATTTGATACGTGTTTTTGAGTGAAATGTGATGTGAATTTGTGTTTGATTGGTGAAATTAGGTTTTTGTGGTTTGAAGTTTCAGATCTGTAGGTTAGAACACGTTTTCTGTGCTGATTTGTTGTGATATTGTGTTTGAATTGTTTTTGTTTTTAGATTTGTGTAATTTTTACGGCTGTAAACTTTTCTTTTGGAGTTTTTGTGTACAAATTGAGTATTTTTTTCTGTTAGATTTGTAAAATTTTGACGACTGTAAATTTCTGTTTTGGAGTTTTTTGTGTACGATTGATTCGATTGTAAAATTTGAGAACTGGCTATTTTTCTGTAAAATTTTCTTTTAGATATGTGAAATTTTGGCGACTGTTAGCTTTCGTTTTGTAGTTTTTTGTGTACGATTAATTCGATTGCAACATTTGAAAACTGATTATTTTTCTGTTAGATTTGTGAAATGTTGGCGTATACGATTAATTCGATTGTAAATTTTGAAAACTGATTATTTTTCTGTTAGATTTGTGAAATTTTGACGACTGAAAGTTTTCGTTTTGTAGTTCATTTTTTTGTACGATTAGTTCGATTGTAAAATTTGTAAGCTGATTATTTTTCTGTTAGATTTGTGAAATTTTGACGACTGAAAGTTTTCGTTTTGTAGTTCATTTTTTTTTGTACGATTAGTTCGATTGTAAAATTTGAAAACTGATTATTTTTCTGTTAGATTTGTGAAATTTTGACAACTGAAAGTTTTCGTTTTTTAGTTCATTTTTTTGTATGATTAGTTCGATTGTAAAATTTGAAAACTGATTATTTTTCTGTTAGATTTGTGAAATTTTGACGACTGAAAGTTTTTCGTTTTGTAGTTCATTTTTTTATACGATTAGTTCGATTGTAAAATTTGAAAACTGATTATCGTGTTATGTTTATGGTTCTCAAGTGAAACATGTAAAAGGTGGAAAATGACTCATGCTTTTTGTGTGTGGTGTAGGTTGAATTTGTGTATAAGACATGATTGTTAATAACATTATGAAAATTTATATACTTTGGAAATTGCTTTTGTTATACAGGGTTATACGTTGTTCATTCGTTAGCTCTGTGTGAGTGTGAGTAATTATTCGACTATCGCGAGCCTGTTTAAAGATTTGAATTTGCGGAAGTTACGTTCAAAACGTTAGAATCTCGTCATCATGGTTGCTACTGCCGCCACTGCTTCACTATTTCCAATTTCATCCCCGCAACCCGATTCTGGCGCGAAAAATCCCGGTAAGCACGGAGGCTGTTTGGGTAATGTAGACGTGCGTGGAATCAAGTCAAAGTCAACTTCCTCCAACGGTCTGCAAGTCAAGACCAACGCGCAGGCACCTGCGAAGGTGAACGGTACGCGCATAGGTGTTATGGACGGCCTCAAAACCGATGATATTTCAACATCGAGTGCCCCACGAACTTTTATTAATCAGTTGCCTGATTGGAGCATGCTTCTTGCTGCGATTACTACTATTTTCTTGGCTGCTGAAAAGCAATGGATGATGCTGGATTGGAAAACGAAGCGTCCAGATATGCTTGTTGATCTGGATCCGTTCGGTTTTGGGAGGATTGTTGAAGACGGGTTTGTGTTTCGACAAAATTTTTCGATTAGATCGTATGAAATTGGGGCGGATCGGACTGCGTCGGTGGAAACGTTAATGAATCATTTACAGGTATGGTTGGTTTTTAGAGGTATGAAAATGGGTGGGTGAGATGCCGAACGTTTAGCAAACAGTTCGTGAACTGTTCGGCGGGAAGTTTGTTCGTTTAATAAATGAACGAACGCGAACAAGAAATTTTGTTCGTTTAGTTAAATGAACGAACATGAATAGAGGTCGCGTTCTGCGTTCGTTCATCTATGTCCGTGAACGTTCGGTAACATGTTCGTTTATGTTTGATAGTTCATTAGTGGTTTTTATCTTTATATTTTATTTAAATACTTCAAAATTCTGAAAACTTAAATATATAATAACTAATAAGTATTAATGTATTATATCTTTTGTTCATGAATGCTTGTTTGTGTTTGTTTTCATTTGTGTTCAAGAACGTTCGTTTGTATTCATTACCTAAAATGAACAAACGAACATGAACACGTTCATTTTCTTAACCAACGAACACGAACAAGAAATTTCGTTTTGTAAGTGTTCGTGAATAGTTCATGAACACATATATTTCCTTAACAAACGAACACAGTGTTCGTTCGGTTCGTTTGCAGCCCTAGCCGGGTCAAAGCATGTAGTTCTTTGGTACGGGTTGAAACGTGCAGGATGAACAATAAAATATATATTACTATAGATACTAATATGCAATAAAAATAGGCTTTGTGATTGTACTTGGTGATGCATATAATCTATTTTGATTTTTTTATTTTTATTTTAAATCAGAAGTTAAGGGGGTGTTTGGGATTGATTTTTTTTAAACAACTTATCTACTTATTAATAATTTAATTATTATTTAAATAAGCTTGTTATTGTTTGGCAGGAAACAGCCCTTAATCACGTAAAAAACGCTGGACTCCTTGGTGATGGATTCGGTTCAACACCCGAAATGTGCAAACGGAATTTATTTTGGGCGGTCACAAAGATGCAAGTGCTAGTAGACCGTTATCCAACATGGTAATCCAAAATGTTTTATTTTAATTACTATTTTGTTGAGTGTTTTCACTTCTTAGAATATATTAGTTGTATGTTGATTGATATATTTAGTATCTAAACATGTTTAAACTTTAAAAATTATTTCAGGGGTGACGTGGTACAAGTTGATACTTGGGTAGCCGCTTCTGGGAAAAACTGTATGCGTCGTGATTGGTTGATTCGCGATTGCAAAACGGGCGAGATACTCACACGAGCTTCTAGGTTCAAACTTTTTATCAGAAATATTCATATATTTTGTTGTTCTACATGTTATCTTATTTATTGTATTTTGTTTTTTTGCAGTAACTGGGTGATGATGAATAAAGTTACAAGGAGGTTATCGAAAATTCCGGATGAAGTCCGAACTGAAATTGAGCAGTATTTTGTTGACACGCCTCCTATTATTGACGATGACAGCATAAAATTACCAAAACTTGATGAAAACACTGCTGATCATGTTCGTAGCGGTTTAACTGTGAGTAAATTTCAATCATTTTCAATAAAAAAATATCCACCTTTTTGAAGAATAATAATTAATATGATTTTTTATTTGTTTATTGTTTTGACAAATGTTAAGCCAAAGTGGAGTGATTTGGATGTCAACCAGCATGTCAACAATGTGAAGTATGTTGGCTGGATTCTTGAGGTAACTCTTAATCAGTATAGGATTTAACTAGTCTTTTACCCGCCGCGCGTTGTGGCGGCGCCATGCGCGGCGTGATAAATTACAGACTACAATCAACCCGACTCGTTTCCGAACTAAATTTTCGTTGAAACGTAGAGTAATCTGTATTATACTTGACCTGACTTGTTTCCAAACAAAATATATGTTCAAGCGTAGACCAACTCAAAACGTACATAAAATAAACACGTGTGTTGGTGTCGTACGCATGATAAAATATAGATTACAATGGACCCGACTTGTTTCCGAACTTAATTTACGTTGAAACGTATAGTAACTCAAATTTATACAGTCGAATGAAAACATATAATATTTCATCCGATTTGTTTCCAAACAAAATTTATGTCAAAACGCAGTTCATCTCAAAACGTACATAAAAATAAAACGTTATATAATTGACTTGATTCATTTCCAAACAAAAGTTACGTTAAAGTGTAGACCAACTCAAATTTATACCGACATGTACAAAAAAAATAAAAACGTAAGAAATTAGTTTTAGCGTAAACTCAAAACTTGAAGGGGTCAAAGTGACATTTACAAAGTTAGAGGGGTTAGTTTTTACATTGTCACAAAGTTCAAGGGTAGAAAGGTCGGTGGCAAAAGCAACCGACCTTTCTTTCTTATGTATTATAAATTTTTTATTTGTTTTGTTTAGTAATGAACACGTCAATCTGGGTTATGTTTTATCTCTAACGTGTCAAATGGGTAAAACATAAACTCAAAGTGTGCTAACGCTTTTCTTTATTATCATTTCAGAGTGCACCGCAGCCTGTTGTGGAGAACTATGAGCTTGCAAGCATCACTCTGGAGTACCGTCGGGAGTGTATGAAAGACAGTGTTTTGCAGTCACTCACCGCCTTACTGGGCGGTGATGGGATGATGGAATCTGGCGGCGTTGACTGTCAACACTTACTTCGCCTAGAAGGCGGTGGTGGTGAGATTGTGAAGGGAAGGACCAAATGGAGGCCCAAATTTGTGAACAGATTTAAAAACATCAATCAGTTCCCTTCTGAAAGTGGCTAATGGTCGTTTTCTTTGTCTTGATACTAGTGGTTCTTGCAATGTTTTGACATCTCTCTGTCTCTTTCTCTCTCTCTCTCTATATATAGATATATATCTTATCTATATATATTGTATGTTTGTTTTTTTATTTATTTTTATTTTTTTTGTTTTATTCTTATTTTAGTTTGAGAAAGGAGAGAAGTGTAAGCCTATTGTAAGTAATCCCTTTTGTGAAAAAGAAATCTACTCTATCTCTCCTTTTCCCTAACAGAGTCTGCTTATATAGAATGTGGCAATTCTTTATTATTTATAATGAAATATATTCATTTTTATCTTTTAAATTTAATGGATAAATCTTCTTATGACTGATTGTATTAGAACTTTTCAATTAGGGATAACTTGTATGATTCTTTTTACTTAGCTTCCGCTATTCTAATCGCGACAACATAAGGGTTTGCGTAATGTTGGGTCCTATTGCCAAAAAATCGGCTAGCCAACTGACCGAACAATCTAAGATGAAGCTAGTTGGTTTGTAGGCTAGTTTGGTATCCAAACAGTTATGGTTTCACAATTTGACGGTTTAATGGTATTCGAATGACTAACTTCCTAGTTTAAAATGAAACCGAACCAAAATTTTGTTTATGATGTATTCGAATGATTAACATCCTAATACAGTAATCATAAAAAGCATTGGATCAACTCAATGTTATATATATAATACGTCAATTATTTTTTTTTTTGAACGGCAAATTTGGATCACTGACGGACCACTGGAGTATCATCGTGCCACCAGTGGAACCACCCGATCATATCCATCTCCACTAGGCATAATGCCTATACACCAATTCAGGAGGAAACCCAATTAATATGAGAAAACCCCCTTTGTGGGAATCGAACCCAAGACCTATTGGTCCCAAAGTCTTGTCCCACCACCAAGATGCCACTAGGCTATAAAGCCATGACAATACGTCAATTATTTATCAAGTACATTTATTGCATTGGATCAACTCAATGTGATATATATAATACTTCAATTATTTATAAAGTACATTTATTGTAGCCAAATGATTCCTAAAAAATGATTTAATAGACTAGTAATGTTTAATTTATGTGAGAGTTAATAGCTTTTATTTGAGGTTGTTGAGAACTTGAGATTGGAAACAAAGGGGCAACCTACTCATATCTTATTTCAACTACAAAAACTATTATGTGATCCATATTGACCTTTTTTTTAAGTTATGTTGATAGCTTACCAACACCACCTATATCCCAACCACAAAAAAGTCAAAATTGGAAAAAGTTAAGTGAATTTCTTATAAATGTTTCAGTTTAAGTACTTTTCTTATGCAATAAACTTAATATATGTCATCATCATCATACTCAGTAAATCCCACCAATATCAAAGCTAAGGTAGGGTTTGAGGAGGGTAAGATGTAGACAGCCTTATCTCTACCCATTAGGAATAGAGAGACTGCTTCCAGTGAGACCCTCGGCTCGATAAACTTAATATATGTCGAATGATATAATGAGTTAAAAGTAACACAGTGTAATCATGTGCATACAACACTCTAAATTACTTTACTATGGAGTATTAGATTATTATTTTATTTACATAGTATGTTAGCTATTTATTTAATTTAAAAACAGATAAAAAAAAAGTGTTTTTAACCATTCAAACTAGGAAATAGATTTTGATTTGCCACCTAACTTGTTTGATTTGGATTTACATATTTGCCAACTCTAATTTATATATGTGGTTATCCAATTTCAATAGCAAGAGAATTTGCATAATAGATATACATGCTTCTCAATCTTGTAATTGAAAGAATACAATAGCTTTACAAACACACAACTAACTTGAGTGCATATTTCAAAGTGTATGGATGTTATTTTGTTATGACAAATATAATGGCGTATTTACAAATGTGTTCCCTTTAGAGATTAAGAGTAGGCATGGTCACGACTACCATCCATATAAATCTGATCTAACCCTAGAGTCAAGTCACCCAAGCCAGACTCACCGTGCCATCAAGACCAACAATGGCCTTGACGAAACCCATACAATGGCGACCAACACTCATCTAGTTGACACTTGTTCTATCATCCAGACCAAGGATGGTACAGAAGGAGAACCTATTCTATAATTGGGATCAACACTTTACTCAAACAAGGGTTGATCTCGACCATACATGATACATACCTTAATTACTATCTGACATCTCCAACTAAGTTATAATGATACCCGTACTTTCTATAATAGTTGTCACCCACAACTTTCGCAACCAACTTCATAAGAAAAACACATGCCTTTCTAGATCTATCCATACTATCCCAATTTTCACAACTAGCTACATTTGTACTAAGGGTGGAGGGAGTGGTCACCATTTGGAGAGTGTTTAACTTATTTTCTAACCAATAATGTCATGTCATGTCAAGTCCTTACTCCACTCCTCATTTTGCACTCAATCACTAGCAATGGTCAAACACATGGAGAGTGGTAAACAATTTTTTATTAAATGTTATTGGTTAAAAAAGGGTGGGATCCACCATTAACCCTCTCTCCTCTATCTCTTCTCTTCTCTTTCGGTGTCTCTCTCGGTGAGTAGTTACTGCCTTTGCCTCTCCCCGATCACCGCTCCACTCCCGGCAATGGTTCCCCAATCGGTAAACCCCCCTCCCTGAAGCTCTCCCCGAGACCACTCCCTCCACCTTTACACATAACCAAGCACATATGTTTATGCAATTTCCACCAACCCATTGGTAACAACAAAATTCGTACAAGTAATAACAAACTTCTAATCCCCATCATAAAGTAGAATGCCATAAAATGTCTAAGATGACATATGTGGTTGAGATTAACTGCATTTGTGTCGTACTAGGAACAACAAAACTAGATAGATGGTTTACGGCTGTTTGGTGTTTTATGTTGCTCTAAATACATTTTATGCAAATGTCGTGAGATGGTTTATGATTGTTTGGTGTTTTATGTTACTCTAAATACATTTTATTTTATGATTGATTTCTAGAATTAAACTTATTTAGCATACTAGTTATGTATTAAATTTATAAGAAACGAGCCCGACACGTGGCGGCACCGGGTTAAGCCTGGTGGCCTATCTGTCGCGGCCCGCTTAAGAGGTAGTCAAGGGCTACGCGCCCCGCGACAGCCCCTTAAATTTTGTTTTTATTTTTATTTTATTAAATTAAAGGTATTCGGGGTCCGTTTTCGCATACGGGGTACATATTGAGACATATAAGGGCATTTTAATTATATTAGGGGTGTCGGAATATTTTGGAGGGTTGTTATATCCGACAGGATATGAACTGAAATTTTTTATATACCTAGAAGTCTAAAATCTTTAACGATATTTCACACCACCATGAAAAATTTCTTTAGTCTGCCACTATCGAATGGTTCTCTAGCGAAGTTAACATTTAAAAAAGAACTAGTAATGATGCCCGCGCGCGTTGCGGCGCGGGTACATCGCAAACATCGAATGGATTAGTCCAAGCATTATGTGTCGCGTTAACCACATGAAAATGCCTGTTTCGACGTATCCGATTGAACTTAATGTAACCTACATAAGCATTGCGATTTGATCCAAGCATTATGTGTAGCGTTAACTACACGGAATCAAATTTGAAAAATCAGAAATGTTACACTTCTAACCGAAACATTGGGGGGAGAGGGATTAGTGAAGCAAATTCAATGAAGCAACAACTGGTACCATAGAGAAGCGGCCATAACTTGACCGAGCACCTCTACGAAGACAACGACGCGGTAACCTTCTCCGTAAATCAGGTGGGTCACGACACCACCACCACCCTACCTTCAATTCAATAATAAAAAGTTAAAACAACTCCCACTTTCCCAATTCTTCCACATCTTCAATTCATTGCCTCTAAAATTAACCAACTCAATCCAAACCGCTTTAACTTTTCTTCAAACACACACACACGTCTCAGATCTTCTAAACCTTTTTGTCTACTCATCTATTCCAACATCCATACCTATTGCTTTACTTTTTCAGGAATTGTTTTATTTATTTATTTTTTATTAACTGTTTGTTATACTTGATCATACATCTCGCTCTGATTTGTGAACCCCTAACCACTTCGTTATACAATCCGAATGGTATCGGTGCTTACACGACATCTCTTTTGCTTCGTACTCCGTCAAACACATCTCCGTTAAACATATCGCACAGTCTTCTTGTTCCGTTACCGTTACCGTCGGTGACGCCTCTATTGCCGCTTTTGACGCCGGTAACGCTCCTTCTTTCGCCGGATTTGTTTGTAGATTGGAGTACAGGGTGAAGATGAGTGGCTCGACGGTGCCGTCGTCGTGCGTCGGAGGTACGGCGGCGAAGATTGTTGTGGCGTGTGATGTGATGAAATCTCGAATGAATGTTTCGAATTCCGGCGATGGAGGATACGACGTCGTTTTGAATTAGGTGTTGAATTGTTGATGAAGTGGATTTAATGGAAGATTGAGTAATTTTTAGATCTATGGTAGAAACTGACATGTATATAAGACAAAACGGAGAAAATGTCGGTGGCAAAAAGCCACGACTTTCTCTTTTAAGATGTTACTAGTACTTAGGCTCGCACGCGTTGCCGCGCGGGTATATTGCAAACATTGGATGAATTAGTCCAAACGTTATGTCATGTGTTAACCATATGAGAACGTGCGTTTTGTCGTATCCAGTTTAACTCAATAGCATTGCAGTTGGATCAAAATGTAAAGTAATCGAATTTATATTGTACAATCATAGTGCCTCGACCTGACTCATACATAAGAAACATAAAAAAAACATAATCAAAGGTTGAAATTTTACCCCAAGCTCGTTGCGCCGGTTACATGTGATAAGCTTTGTATATAAATTATAATACATGTGATAAGCTTTGTATATAAATTATAATAAATTAAAAGAGAGTGTTGGCAAAATATAACTATGTAACATTGAACAAAAAGGACCAAAGTATAACTATGTGACATCGAACGAAAAAGAACAAAGGTGAAAAAAGAACATATAATATACGCAAATGAACCGGGTGTAGTAGGAATCAAACTCGAGCAGTGCGTAAATCAGATGGAGGGCGGACCACCAAGCCAGACCTCAATACTTGTGAAAGTTTTAGATAACCTTCTATATATATAAGCAATGTTTTTAAAACCGGACAATGAACCGGACGCCTTACTGGTTCACTGGTCGGACCGGTTAGACCGGTTGAACCGGATTTAAGAACCGGATAACGCCGTAAATAAATAATTATATTACTCATATTTATTAATTTTATTTCATATACAACTAAACTATGGAACCTCCCAATGATACCGTATACTCGATAAAGCCCAAAGCCGCATCTAAAGCCCAAACAAATTGTTGACTGATGACTTATTGGCCCATTACCTAGATATTAGGTATTAACATATTGCATTATAATAAGACAAAAACGAAGATCGGTCATAATAAGACAAAAACGAAGATTGGTCGGTGGCAAAAGCCACCGACTTTGTGTTTTAAGAGCTTATAGAATAGGCAAACCTATTTGCTTGTGAACCCAACCCAACCCAACCCAACCCAACCCAACCGGCAACCCCAAGGAGATTTAGATCCACTATAGAAACTTAGTACATTTGGACGTGTATATGCTTATTAATTTATTTAAACAAGCTAACTGTGAGAGTAACTAATTTTGGAGTTAACTTTCATTTTGCTCCCCATGGTTTGGTCACTTTAACGGTTTTGCCCTAATCATTTAAAAACAGTCATTTTCCTCCATGATGTTTCGATCTTGTCGCCAGTTTTCTTTTATGATGAAGTGATGAACCTTGAATGGTAAATTATAGTAATCAACTAATGGGCCCAAGTTTCTTCATTAGAACACAACAAAAGCCCAATTAAGCCACTAACAGATTCTTTTGACTTTTGAGCCCAAACTCCAAACAAGTATCTTGATTTGGACGGCTCTTGCGTGACATGAAATAACTTGTCATGTATTACTCATGTCAAGGAGCTTAACAAACACAGGGTGTTAAAACTAGTCATGTTCATACTTATTAAAGGCGTTAGGCGCACTCCAAGCGCATAGGCCTCGCTTAGGGTCTAGGGGCAAGACGCAAAAAAGACGAGGTCCTGAGAAATGAAAAAGAGCACAATGAAAAATATTAAAAATATATATTATGTTTTAGAAAAATCATTATATTCTTCAAATAAAATAAACAAAATTAGTAAGAAAAATTCTAAAATATTAGTGTATTGGTTTAGAAAAGTAGTTTTTCTTCAGTAGAAATCTTGAGAGAAATTTTAAAGAATTTGGCCAGAAACTCTCCGGAATCTAGGAATTTACGACTGAACCATCACCGGTAGAATTAAAGCACAATTGCCTCGCCTCGCCTGAAAAATGGGCCTAGGCGTAAGAGGCGATGACTTTTAACAACTATGATCATGTTTGGGTTGACTCGTTTAATAGAAACAAGTTATATTAGTTGACCGAAAACCTAATTTCTTGGGTATCATACTCGTGTCAGAAATTGTTGCCACCAAGCGAAACATGACGAGTTTCGCAAGCAACTTTTGGAATTGTAACAGGCTTCCAATTATACACAACAAATTTCAAAACGTAACACACTTTAAAATTCCTCACCAAAATCTATTAGAAATGAAACTTAAGAAAACAAAAATACAACATTTGAAGTGTGAGTTTGAATTGGATCATTGGATGACAAGAAAACAGCGTAGCCTTCATGTATTGGTGTTCACACGCAAGCACATCATAGACGTTATTTTGGTGCAGAGTGAGACACTGGTGGGTAATGATAGGAGACATAGGGAAACCTGGATTCACTCCTTAAGCCAAACGAGTTTTACCGGTAATTTCACCGTGTGCCTACGGGCAGGTGGGTTACCGGGTTTTCCCCGGAATTGGTGGTGGACTCGGGTTACGCTCGAGTACTCCGTTTGGTACAATGGGTACTCCGAGAGTACTCGGGATTAATTCTGTTGGCCGTTAAATTAAAAAAAAAAAATTAACATAACATACATAGTATTAGTAACAACTTGAAACTTAAGCTACAAGAAAGTAACGACATATAAATATATAATACAACAATTTAGTCGGTTAAAGTGTGAAGATACCCAAACCTTTTTAATAACATCCATGAAGATCTAGGACTATCAAATCGATATTCATGAAACCATTGGCGGACCTACCTTACGGGTTGGGAGGGCGGCCACCCCTCGTAAAAAAAATTAGTGTAATTTATAGGCAAAATTTCCAATCATCTTCCTTAAATGTTTGGTTAAGCCCCTCGTTTGCCCTTACATAAAATAAATCATGGGTCTGCTACTGCATGAAACCATAGTCACTAACCATAAGGTGATACCAAAGTCTCGGTATACACGACCCAAAAATGCCAATCAGTACTACATTTCTTGAATCTTTTATAAGTATTTTCTTTTACATTGAATCTCACCAGGTCCCATGAATCCAAATCAATCACAACATCATCTCCATGTGTAAAACACACCGGCATCATTCCATAATCACATGAAAATCTAACCCAATCTAGTTTAATCACCTTACTCCATGACCTTTCAACACCATATTCTTTCATCACCCACACATCCATATCTACACCATCACCACCATAAACTACATACAAACAACCTTTCAAATCTCCCACATTCCAAAATCCACTTTTCTCATTTTCGAATTCGCCACTATTTGGTAAGCGAATTTCAAGAAAACGCTCGTCCTTTACGTTGAACGAAAGAATAGTTTCACTTTTGTTGAAACCGCCATTATGCGCTCTATGCCTCACTATCCAATGAATTGCACCGTTGGAAAACGACCCAATTTCATCAGGATCGTTGATGTTCATGTGGGCGGCCTTGATCGTTCTCCACGATCCGGTTTTAAGACTGAAAACTTGAGAAGTGATAGCATCGCTAGAGATGGAGCGCGACGCTCTAACCATCTTGTAATCGTCGATGGAATGATCATACCCGAGCCCATAAAAGTGAGTGGCGTTGGAGAATGTTGTTATTGGGTCCGGTATTAAACGAGTGTTTTGAGTAGTTGGGTTCCACAAGAGGATAACATCATTATAACAAACAAAGAAAACCAAACCATAGCAAGAACCAAATGCCTTTTCACCAACTGATTCTTTTTCTAAAGGATCTTTTAAACTGATCATGGCATTTGAATTATTATTATCATCGTCGTCGTCGTCAATGCCTTCATAACATGATGGTGATTCATAGTTGACCGAGTGCAACGAATAAGTTGACATGATTAACACTCGCGAATGATTTGTGTTGGTATCTAAGAGGGCGCGACGGTGATGTAGTTTGATAAAACGCGGGGATGATATTAACACTACAAAAAAAATGCCATCTAGTGGCACACACTTTTAATGACATTTAGCTTTTGTGCCACTAATTTAGAATTTAATGGCACTTTGAGTATGCCGTATTTGCTTATTACACACTTTTAGCGGCATTTAGCTTTTACAACACTAATTTAGGTTTTTAGTGGCACTTTGCATATGCTACTAAAATTATCAAGCACTTCTTTTTAAATTTTCTTTATTCCCTCCTTGGTCCCTTGCCCTAATTTTTATACTTGTCTCTCCAAATAAATTTACAATACACACACATAATACATAAAACTAGGTTTGATGAAATAGGTATACCCATCACTCTATTTCTCTGTTGTTGTCAGCATTTGTAACTTTTATCATGTAAATTATACTAAAACTTATAATTAATTGTTTATAATTAAAAAAATATTATGTAGACAGGGTTACAAAAATACAAGTTGTTTTATGTAAATTAGATCAAGTTATAAAAAAAAATATTATTATTATAAATAATTACGTAAATTTTAAATATATTTTTTGTTTTTTTACTCCTTAAATTTCATCATCCCTCTCCGCAAAAATTTATTATTCCCGCTTGTTTTCCAGCCCCAAAAGGCATTTCATTATCCCTCTCGAAAAAAATTGTATTCCCGCTTGTTTTCCATCCCCAAAAGGCCAAAACTACCCAAGCTCAGTTACATCCATCTTCTTCCCACTGCACCACATTTATCCTCTCAAACCTAATTGTTGCCGTCGTCAGCCATGGTTGACCCAGATGTAGGGACTTACATAAAAAGCCTAATAATTCACCCTAAAATCGCTCAAGTCGTGGCGGAGGAGAAGCGACATTATTGAATCGTTCTCCAATTGCAAGGTTGGCCAACTCCAATATGAGTAGCAACACGTCAAATCAACTATTCTTCGTCGTTTGTGGTTTTCTCTTAAAAAATATCATCAACAGGTTGTGCACCGGAGGAAATCTGCACCTTCTGTCCTTCTCTCTGAGCTATCTTATTCTTTGATCTCTTGTTTGATGACATGTTGCTTAATTGTTATTCTTACGTTTTTAGATTGCTGATTTTTTTTTTCAATTTCGTCAGATGAAGTTTTAGGGTTTATATACAAGAAAATCACAAGTTCTGAATGAAATTAGTGTTTTTTTATAAATTAGTTGATCTTTTCGTTGTGAAGTTTGCCTGAAAACGTAATTGTATGTTTATAAGTTGTTAACTGATCAATACGTAAGATCTGTACTGTAAGGTATGATTGCTCTCGTATCTAATAGGTTAAATGATTTTTGAAAATTTGTGTGTATTTCAGTGGTTAATACGGGTAATGATTGCTACTGAACTGAACCAGTGGTTAACTTGTTACGTTTATTAGAACTCGCAAAACTAAAAGAATTAGAAAAAAGGCCTTAATTTTATCTGATTTTGGCCTATAATTGACTGAGGTTGAAGAAGAAGTGTATTTGGAGGTGTTATATACAAGAAAATCACAAGTTCTTAAAGTATGGTGTTTGCACACCAACTGTTCGACAAAATGTTTCTTATAAAGGGTTCAACCAAATATTCAAGAGGTGCGATCGGGATTTTAGCCTATAAAATACACTAAAAAATATTTTTAAGGGGGGCGCCCGCCCATACACTTGGGTCCGCCCCTGCAACCACGTATATGATATCTTATACAGCAACTCAAGTTTTGGCAGAATTGTTATTATTTGATTTTCAATTTATTTCCCTTTTTGAAAAAGAACTGAAATGCTTCTACAGATTCAGTAGAATTTAAGTTCGAAAACGAGTTTTTAAGAGATATCCCAGAAATGGACAACACAGACAGGAAGATATTGTATGAAACTGCTGTTGAAGGGTGGTAGTGGAAAGCAAAATACATTTTGAAACTCCATAAAAGTGCAGCCACAGTGGCAATCAATGAAAATGCTGACACGATCCTTCACGTAGCAGTTGAAATGGGGCAGAACTGTTTCGTAGAAAAATTGGTGGAGTTTTTAAAAGACGAAAAGATACTGAAACACAAAATTCTAAGGGTCGAACAGCCCTACACATTGCGGCAATGGTTTGTAATATGCACGCAGCCCAACTCTTGGTTTAGAAGAGGAAAGAGGAGCTGCTGGTGATTCTAGATAGCAAGGAAGAGTCACCATTGGATATTGCTTATGCCAATAAGAAGATCAATACATATACATATTTCTTGAAATGCCCTGATCTAAGCCAGATAAGTGTCAGGAAAAAACTATATTGGCTGCTATTTTAGTAAAACAATATGGTGAGTAGCTAGTTAGTACTAGGGGTGGTAATCGTGTTGGGGTTGACGGTTGTAAATGTGTTGGATTTTAATTTCAGGTTCGGGTCATGTAAAGAATCACGTACCACTCCTAGCTAGTTATTACATCGTTTTATGGTAATTTAATGGGACAATAGTCGAAAGACTTGGCATTTATAGCGAAAACGATGTAACAACTAGCCCACTCCTAGCTAGTTATTACATGGTTTTACGGTACCGGTACCAAATGAAGTTCATCGTGACGTACAATCCTCAAAAAACACTGAACATTTTTTTAAATTTTTTTAATTTTTAAATTTTTTTTATTTTGTTTTATTTATTTATTATATTTTTAGCCTATCATGCCCAAATCCATCTTGATAAAACCCATCTTGACCTAAACCCATCCTAAAGAATGAAAGATTGATTTAATTAATATAGCTATACAGGAGATATTGGGAGGAGATAAAATTTAAGCTGTTATTTTTTTCTTTCTAACTAAATAAACCCAATGAATTGTGTGAAATAAAGGAAGGGCTACATAGAGTCCATACTATACAGAACTAAAAGGCAAAGTGATTATATTCCAAAACCTTTGGAATATAACACTTAAGCTTTAAATTAGCAATTAATAAGAACCCAAACATGTTTGACCTTTTACCTCTTCTTTTAGTTCCATTAGAGATAGTGATTTCACTTTGGTATCGACTGACTTGAAGTATTTTTATTATAATATGTAATGGGCGTTGTGTATTTGTTAACATGATTAGTTAAAGATATGTTGGATGTGTAGTTTTTTCATAACGGGTTAATTTGGGTTAAACAACTTTATTGTTTGCATAATGGGTCAATTTCTATTTATATACCAAATTATAAGTTTGTGTATTGTATTAAGACTTGCTAAGCTTAATGGAAATGGTAAAACAGAATAGTTATTTTCGTCAAAAAAATAGTAAGTATTAAGACCCGCTTACCGGCTATCTTGGTGTAATTTGTTTGACCTTATATAGTAAGTATTCATTTTCGTCAAAAAAAAAAAAAAAAAAAAAAAAC
Source organism: Helianthus tuberosus (assembly GCA_030545235.1). Lineage (NCBI taxonomy): Eukaryota > Viridiplantae > Streptophyta > Magnoliopsida > Asterales > Asteraceae > Helianthus > Helianthus tuberosus. The sequence continues at coordinate 20,673,504 of CM060399.1, forward strand.
AGAATAGTTATTTTTAATTTAGTCTGGAAATGAACAAATGAAACCACGAGGATCAAAGTCGTTAAACTTGTTTGTTTCATTGTTTGAGGCGAAGACAGGTAAAGAGGTGGATCGGCTACGACTATTGACGATGGGGCAACTATAGGAGTTGCAGCGGCTGCTGTGGATGGAGCAACTGCAGGAGGTGTTGCGGCTACTGGTGGAGCCGCCAGAGGGGCACTAGAAATTGCGGTTTCATGACCGGTAGTTACAGACTTACAGGTGGTGGGGATGCTGATTCCGTCTCTCCATCTCTTTAAATAGTAAAAGAAAATAAGACAAAACTTAAAGTAATGTAACATGATATGTGGGTTAAGAGTGGTATGTCAGGTTGGGATAACAAGTCCAAACAGGCATCTTTTATTATCTTTTTTACTGGGATAGGGATTTAAAACAAACAGGTCCAGATCGACCAAAAACACTCTTATGTCCAAATTAAAATTTCCATATATGTGAACGGTATATTTTGTTCCTAAATGTAGAAATTAGAGTAGACGGTGCAGAATGACGGGTATATTATGTCATTTCAACTTATGCACTCTCGGGATTGTTCACATGTATATAAATCCAGAAACCATGGATATTGATGTTTTTTATAGGCTCATTTTTTTTGTTATGGAATAGTAAGCAACTGAATTGCATTAATTTTAAGTTTATTTTGAATTTCTGATGAATGCTTGATCGTCTTCATCCCTAAATCTGTTTTGCACAGCACTTGTCGCCGCCACACCCCGGCTTGCTATTGATTTTGGCCAAGCGAAACATGGAGATTTTGAATTCGTGACACACATGACTTGTGTCTGAGGTAAATTTTTTATCCTTTTTTTGCTAATTGTTGAAAGTCATTAGTGTTTCGTTGAATAAAACCTATACCTCATAAATTTGTAGAGTTGATCATATTGAATTTGAATTCAAGTTTGTTTTCCTGAAAGTCATTAGTGTTTTGTTAAATAAACACTATACAATAGCCTCTGCACTTAAAACCTCAAGACCGACATCATCATGGGAAGGTAGAGGTGGCAGAGAAGGATTCAATGGAATTTTTCTAAGGGACAAGGTTTTGGACTGGCAATGGAATCACTTATTTCATACCTTGCTGATGATGATCTGTTTCATCCGCTGCTAATGCTGGGACATGATCAACGGATCATTGGCAAATTTATCAGATGTTAGTAATTGGGATCATATGAAGTGGCTATTGGAATGTTTAGAAATTGTTGATACTTCTGTTATTTTATTGCCAATACTTTTTTTTTTGTAATTTAGGAATAATCTTGATAAGGCTGCTGTCAGGGCCGACCCAATGGGCTTCCGACCCTAGGCACAGGCCTAGGGCCACCCAAATTAAAAGGCTTCCAAATTTTTTGTGGGTTTTTTCTACAGTAGGCCCATTTTGAGTTTTAAAGCAAACAACCCATAACATGAAAGGCCCGTTCAAACTATCCAAACACAAAAGGCCTCACACACTCGCAGATGAATTGAAGAAGAAAGGTCGCGGCTGCAGAATGAGCGATCCGAACAGGCGCTGATGAAATTGAAGAATGAAAGGTCGGTAAGTAATTCACTAACGGCTCTTTTTGCTTTTTTACATCTATATCTTCTTCAGTTCTTCCATTTGATAAACATTGTTAAATCAGTTATTCGATTACAAACAAACCAAACCTTGTGATTAAATCAGTTCTTCACTTCTTCGATTAAATATATGTTGTTCGATTAAATCAGTTCCAAGATTTGATGATTGGCGCGTCGGTTATGGGTAATCTTCGCAAATGCAGTTTGCTGCATTGATGGCTTGGAAGATATCCCCATATTTGCTGCTTTCAGGTTGCTATTTAGGGCTTATTTGCTTTGTTTAATTTTTTTATTCGCTGGCTTGGAACTTAGGTTAGGTATCCCCATATTAGTTGTTGTCTGGAATTCAGCCGAGACATAAAACTTAGCAGTAAGCCTTGACAATTCTGAATAAAAGCAGACATAAGACTTAATAAAACAAAGACTGCACATAATTGATAAAAGCACACACCATTGTTGTTACATAGATGTTATAACTTAACAAAAGAAATTGACGAAATCAAACTTAACATCACATTAGTCCCATAAAGCTTAAGAGAACAAGGATTACACAATGAATAATTAATTTCAGAACAATAAGGGGATGTGGGTCAGTGCTAGGCGACTAAGTCCAGGAGGCGAGGTTTGAAATCTTTTGAGTTTGTTAAAGAGGGTTAGGAAAAAAGCAATTAAACATACGTAGAACTCAGATGGATTGAGAAATAAGAAATTAGATTGGACAATGCATGAACTGTTAACTTAATTATCCATTTTACTTCACTTATTTAATGGTTAAGCACAAATTTTATTTTAATTACGTAATACACACAACTAAATACATTTACTTTAACATAGTTTAAAGTTAAAACAATATTAAAACTTGCAGTCCGGTCTAGTTTTATACGGTCGGTATTGATATAAACCGTAAACGAAACCGTTCGTTACGGTTTGAAATGTTTTAAACCGACCGATCGAAAGTTAAAAAAAACGAATGTGAAACCAAACCGTTGACCCGTTTGGATGGTTTCACAGTTTTAAACCGAACCGTGAGGCTCATTGGTAAACTCTTAAATAATTTTTTTATTTTGCAAAAAGGCCTCCACTTCGTAGTTCGCTTAGGGTCTCCAAAAACGTAGGAACGACCCTGGCTGCTGTATATACTGGTATTTTTGTTTTTGCAGATATTATTGACTATGATTGGAATGGGCTGCTAATTCTTCTGATCAGGTTGATGTAATCTTCTATGATATGTGAAGGTGAACCCGGCCACAACGCAGCGGATACTACTAGTTATCAACTAATGGGTAAAGATTCTTATCATGAAGCCTCTTTCTGTTAGGTGATGGCAATTCAGATAACTAGAGGTATTGAAAGACCCACCCAATCTTTGGCTGGAGAGCTTAAAGTGATGTCAAAGAAGTGAATTTGTCATTTATTAAATGCTCTTACATCATACTTGGCTGATGCGTCGGCCACAAGCAATAAGTGCAGGGAACAACTATATATGAAGTGGGAAAACGATGATTATCTTACTCGTATGAAGATTGTGAAACCGATTCATAAACGCAATGAAGTTTTGGTATTTTGTTCAAATGTTTATTAATTATTTGTTTTGTATGTTTGATATTTAGACTTAGGTCGACACTTATTAGATATTTGTTTGCAAACATTTGTAATCTTTGGAAGATGATTGATTGGACTTTTTATTTGAAGTGATTATATTATGATTTCTACATTTTACAAATTTATTTTTATTATTTAATGTAAATAAATAATAAGTGTAATCAATAAAAATTTATATGATAAATGTCAATAGAATTTAATTTGGTTTGATTTTTGTGGCAAAAAATATGTGCCACTAAAAGCTCAAAAGTTTGTAGTGGCATATAAAAAAGTGCCACTAAAAGCCTAAAGACTTTGTGCGGCAGATCAAAAAAGTGCCACTAAAAGGCTTTAGCGTCAGCACTTCTAGTGGCACTTGTTTTGTGTGCCACTCATTCCTATAGTTGTTTATAGTGGCACTTTTTTGTTGATCTGTGGCACTTTTTGTGTGTCACTAGATGGCATTTTTTTTGTAGTGTAAAGAGTACCAATACTTGGATACTGATTTGAATTTCCCTAAAGACTTTGCAGGTAATCTTGAAAGAATGTTGATTAAGATATCATGAGGAAGATTAGACATTGCTTTTAGTTTTCTTAATCTGATAAACCAACATACTTTTTTTGTTTCATATAATTGTCTTGAATTGGTCATAGTCAATTGTCTTGGTCAAGATCATTGAATGTTTCAAGTCAAAAGTCTTGCATGCATACCCCCCCTCCCCTTATCTATTAAATAGACTGAATCAAAAAGAGTGACTAAGGATGAAGTTTTCCACCTACACCACATATAATATAGTCTAAAACCGGGTCAAAATGACCCATTAGATAGAGGTGGGAAATGGGTGGGTCAGGCAAGTTGAGCAACAAATCAAAAGTTCAAAACCCCTTCAAGTCATAGTTGTTAATAGCGAATAGCGATAAAGTACCTATATCATACATTGCGAATAGCAATAAATAACGGGCGCTATTTTATAAATAACGATACACTAGAAAAAAAATAAGTTTTTTTATATGTATAGTATATCAAAATACTCTGATATATACGCTATTTTATATGTATATTTAACAACAACAACAACCATACCCAGTAAATCCCATAAATAGCAAAGCTACTTATAGGGTCTGAGGAGGGTGGGATGTTGATGAAACACTGGTTAACACCTAGGGTGAAACTAGCTTGTTCGTCTCTTTTGTGGGGTTCAATCTCCTTTGTTGCTCGCCAAATGACGGGTCCTGCAAAACAGCAACACCGTTAGCTCGTTAAGAGGGGAATATGGGGGTTTCCCTCTTAACCGGGCTCCGGCGTGAGAATAAGTTCTGTTCTGAGGAGATAAAACAGTGTGTGTTAAGAGTGAGAGAGTGGAGAATAGAATGCCTTAACCTGAATGATGAAGGGTCCTATTTATAGCCGGAGGGTGGAGCGACCTCGCCAGCTGTTATGGGGCGCCAGCTGTCCGACCAAGGGGAAATATCCTCTTGGTCTCCTCTGCTGTGGTCAGGATAGTGGTACACGTGGTGCGCCCATATTCGCTCATGCTGAAAACATCGTACTACTGTTGTCGGGTCTGCTCCTTGATTCGCTGCTGGCCTGCATGGCGCTCGATGAGTGGTGACACGTATTGTCCTTTATGTCGGAAGGAGCATCTTTAGTGCCACCTTGACGTCTTCCAAAAGCTTCTGGATTCACTTGCTGACGCAGACGCCATGTAGGATGAAAAAGTGGTGTGGTCCTTGCCATGTATGCAAGGAATTGGGACCATACCTCTTCAAGTCCCCCCAGTCCAGTGTGCCTTCTAGTTGAGTTGATCGTCTAGGAGGGATTCTGGACTTATAAGGGTAGTGGTTGTTGGTGTTCTTGGAATGCATGTTTGTTACTTTGCACGGTTTATCATGATAATACCACGGCGTGTGGTGTGTTGATAACTTGTAAAATTGAGCCAATTGGACGCATGGCGCATGGTGTATTGGAAGCTTTGTATGGTTGAACCAACTGGACGCACGACGCATGGTGTGTTGGTAACTTTGTAAAGTTGAGCCAACTGGACGCACGGCGTGTGGTGTATTGCTAACTTTGTAAAGTTGAGCCAACTGGACGCACGGCGCGTGGTGTATTGGTAACTTTGTAAAGTTGAGTCAACTGGACGCACGACGCGTGGTGTATTGGTAACTTTGTAAAGTTGAGTCAACTGGACGCACGGCGCGTGGTGTATTGGTAACTTTGTAAAGTTGAGCCAACTGGACGCACGGCGTATTGGTGTTTCCTTCTGAAGGAAGTTTCTTGGCTTGGGATAAAGACAACTGATGTGACTGTCTGATGTCGCTGTCTTATCGGAGGTGAACAGTCGCCTTTTCAGTGGTGTCAGTTACTTTCCATCCCTTTGTCAGACGTGTGCCGCCCACGCTCCCGAAAAAAGAGGTGATGGTTTCTCTCTCTCCTGACGTGTCTTTCCCTTATTGGATGTCCTTCTGAATATCTGACGGTTCACTACCCATCGCATTAAATGCGATGGGTATAAATACACGGCGGTTTTCTCCTTAACTTTCACTTTTCAAAATTTGAACTCCTGTTTTCTCTCCTATTTCCTTATCTTTATTCCCCTTTCCTCTTGAGTTTGTTCATACTATAATTCTCATCTTCTCTCAATATGTCTGGAGCGAATCCTTCGTCAAAGAAGAAGAGGAACAAGGGTAAAAATCCACCGGGCCCGGATCAGGAGATTATAGGGTGGAAGGAGGAAGAGTTTCATAACTTGGTAAGGGAGATGGGTTTCCTTCCCGAGTGGGGTGCTCAGTTCCCCACTCTGGGTTCTACTACCATGGACGCACCTCCTGGTTACATTACTTTGTATGCTGCTTTCTTCCGGGAGGGCAAGTTCAGACTCCCGATGACCAGGTTTACCGGTGAGGTGTTGAGGAACTATGGGCTCCATATCTCTAAGATCAATGCGATTGGGCTTCCCCATATTACCCACTTTGAATTTATCTGCAGGGCTAATCGTGTTGATCCAACTTTTGAAATGTTTAATGTGTTTTACATCGTGACTTATACCAACGGTTTTTATTCTTTTAACGCCCGGACCAGTGGTGTTATCCCCTGTTGTTCTACTCCCTTGAAAAGCCTGCATGACAGGAAACAACGGTTTTTCTACATTCGCCGTGGTGTTATCCCGGTAGAGATGCATTACCGGGCAGGAAGTGAGGGGATCCCCAAGGTTGATGTGGTTGCGGATTTTTCTGATCAAGCATGGTACAAAAAGTTGACTCATAAAGCCACTCCTATTCTTCAGCTTGAAGAGATGGCGTTGGTGGGTGCTGGTATGAGTATGTTGTGGGTCTCGAAGCATCCTTTGGGTGTCCCAGTTTACGGTTATCAAGGAAAACGTATGTGTCGTGCCACAACTTTTTGTCTCCTTCTTTTATTATTATTATTATTATTATTCCTCATCTCCTTGTTTTTCGCAGTAGGTTACAGCTTGTTGAATGTTCTGGATCCGAAGGCCGGTGGTGCCATGGCTGAGGCGATTCAGGAGGTTGGGAAACCAACCTGGTTGGATCAAATTCGCCCTCGTTTCTTGCATCCTTCGAATGAGAGTTTTGCTGCTTACGCCAATGTTGCTTTAGGTGAAGACGATGAAGCTGATGTTGATGGTGATATTGATCCTCATCGAGAGGAAGTTATTGTTCTCTCGAGTGGAGGGTCTGACATATCATTTGAAGGTCTAACTTCTCATTCCCCGCGTGCAGGTCCGACACAGGGGGTTGTGCATGAGCCTGTTAATGAGCCTATTGATGATGATGTGGAGATGCCAGTTGAAACTGCTGAACAGTTGGAAACGAGAAAGAAAACAAAAGTTGGTAAGCCCGAGAGGAAGGAAAAGAGGGCTGAGGAAAGAGCTGCTGAGACTCCTCGTAAGCGACCCTCTACTCTACCTGTTCTAGATTACGTTGTCGTGTCTGATACATTGTCTGGTTTAGGGTCCGGAGAGAAACACCGTGGGACTGACCTGAGGACAGTGCTACGTTGACGGAGATGATGAAAAAGAAAGTTCTTGACGATAAGAAGCGAAAGCTTGATGAGCAAGCTGCTGCTATGCTTGCGTCAAAAAAGGCTAAACTTCAGAAGGAAGCTCCTACTGCTCCCTCGGAATCGGAAGTTGACATGGGTGTTTTTACTGAGAGACATAGGAATTTGTTGGAGAAAATATTTGAGGCTTCTGGTACTCGTTTTATCAGTTTTCCCATTTATCTTTTCTGGTTGCTTATTTCCCTTCTTTTCTCTAAATGTCTTGCTCGTTTTGGAGCAGGTGCTAAGCCAGCCAAGACTTCACACAAAGTTGACATTTCAAAAATCACTCCTCCTGCTTCTCCGCCCTCGAGGACGTTTGAGTTGTCTCCTCCTCGTGATGATTTGGGTGAGAAGAGGAAGCAAGATGATGTAAATGTTGAGCACCTTGGGGAAGGTGGTGGTGATACCGGTGGCGCTGGTGGTGTTGATCGTGGTAAGGGTATTGAAATCGAGGTGGAGTCAAGTGAGACTACTCCTCATCAAACCATATATACCAAGCGTCCACCGGGTGGTGGTGCGGCTTCCAGGGTGGTTCGGAGTCCCGATTTTGATCATGTTCAAGGTGGGTCTTGGGATACTCAAAACCCAGCGTGTGATGATTTGCCACATGCTCCTCGCTGGAATCTGACCCAAGGCTCCCGGATGAATCAGCTTGAAAACTGCCATGAGTTCTTCTCTTTGTCTCTCCCCCAGCTGAGAGGCTATTCCAGAAGAAGCGCCGCCGATTAGAACTATTAGATGATCACGTTCGTGCCGGGGTTAACTTTTTGTCTACCTCTCAGGAGATTGTTCGTGAGTGGAAGCTGATGGGGGAGGACACACTTGAGTTTGAAAATGAGAAGAAGTTATTTGCGGAAGAAAGAGAGAAGTTTAATTCTGAGAAGAAAGGTTTGTTGTGGAGAGTTTCTGATGCGGAGCAGAAGTTTGCCTAAGAGAAACAGGTCAATGTTGACAAACAGAAAAATTGGGAGGCTGCATGTGAACGTACTAATGCGGAAATGCAGACTCAGCGTGATGCTATTGTCAGGTTGTCTGGTAAGAAGAAGAAAATTAGCGAGGAAGCTGAGCAAGCGCGTGTTGCATTTGAGAAAAAGGAGGCAGCGTATGTTGAGCGTATAGCTGCGTTGGAAGAATTTGTTGAGAAAAAGATTGTTGAGTGTAAGGCCTCTGAACTCCTTGCTGAAGAGATATCTGCCGATTGCAAGTGGCTGCTATCGCGTGCTGTACATCTGGTAACTTCCTTTGTTTATGTTTTTCTGTTGGTTTGTGGTGGTTACTCTACTTATGTTGCTGTGTGTTTTCCGTAGATTGCTGATTGTATAGTGAAATCCCATGAGCTTGCCAACTACATGTTCGAGTTGGGTCAAGCAGGATACAATAGTGGGCGGAAGGATGGTTATAGTGAGGGTAGAGCTGCGGCTGCCAACAATGAGAAGGACTATCACTTCGAGTTTTATAAGGAAGATTGTGGTGCTACTTATACTGCAAAGCGACAAGAGTTCGCATCCTTAGAGTTTGGTGTTGTTAAGGCTGCCCAAAAATTGGCTCGGAAGCCTGATGGTGTTGCCTTACTGAAAAAGGCCCTTGGAGATGGAGATGGCGCGACTGGGGGCGTTGGTCCCAGCCACCCGGAGTGATGGCATCCGACTTGTATGCCGTGTATGGGCTTTGATGTCCTTGTAACCCACTTGACAATTCGTTGAACAATTTACTTTATGTTTTCGTGAACAATTTTACTTATAATTGTCGTACCTGTGCCAAGTTTTGCTATCGTTGGCATATTTATTGCTTAATATGCATTTTTGTTTCTTGTGGATTTTGTTTATCGTTACAATATGTGCATGTTTAATTACTTTGATTCAGGTATCACGAATGAATGATGGCGCTGACAGGTTGTGTTGTGTTAGCTACAACGTTTATTCTATCATTTATTATGCGCAGGTTTGTTCGTGAATACGAAGTGATCGAGTTACAGGTTATTGTGTGCACCCAGCTGTGTTCAGCCTTGGGGATTTTTACAATGTTTGTTTACCATGTGTTCGATGCTTTCGTGTTTCTGTGGGCACGAAGTACTTATTTGGCGTTTTATAGGCTTTAGTTGTGTTTTTGACCCGGCTGTGCACTTGTTTGTGACAGGCCTTGGAGGTCTACAACGTTTCCTAAGGTCGAGCCATTGATGTTTTTGTGTATGCCCAAAGTAATATATGCAGTTGTGACAAGAAATTCACATGAAAAGGAATAGCCAAACGCTTCTTGTATTAATGTTAACTGTGTTGGCACGCAGCCGTTACAAGTACATAGGAAAACTTCAGCCTTTTTCATGTAGCACCTTCTTAACTGTTGAGCATTCCAGGTTCGTGGAACTTCTTTGTCGTCTAGGGTGCGTAACTTGTATGCCCCTTTTCCAAGTACTTCCTCTACAACATAAGGCCCTTCCCACTTGGGAGCTAGCTTTCCGGGCTTTTCGGCGTTAGACGCCTCGTTGTCCCTCAGGACGTAATCTCCCGGGTTGAAGGTGCAGATCTTGACTTTGGAGTTATAATACTTTTCGAGCTTTGTTTTGTACTTCGCTTCATTGATTGCAGCCATCTCTCTCCTTTCTTCTAGGAGGTCAAGGTCTAACCTCCTTTCTTCCTCGTTGTTGATCATGTTCATGGAGAGCATTCTTGGTGATGACAGCCCGATCTCGGCGGGTATCACGGCTTCAGACCCATAGACTAAGCTGAACGGCGTCTCTCCGTTGCTTGTCTTGGGCATCGTCCTATGGGCCCACAAGATGCTTGGCAATTCATCGACCCAGCCTCTTCTTTGCTCTCCCAGTCGTGCTTTGATGCCATCTACGATGCTTTTGTTTACGGCTTCTACTTGACCATTCCCCTGCGGGTGCGCAGCCGAGGAGAAGGTGTGCTCTATGTGTAGCTCTTTGAACCATCGCTGAAGGTCTTCTGCAGCAAAATTCGTACCGTTATCGGTGATAATTCTCAGAGGCAGCCCGAATCTGCAGATTATCTGTTCCCAAATGAAACGCCGTACTACGGTAGATGTGGTTGACGCCAATGCCTTCGCCTCTACCCATTTTGTGAAGTAGTCAACCGCTACTATAATGAATCTCACTGCACCCGAGGCTTCAGGGAAGGGGCCAACCATATCTATGCCCCATTGTTGAAACGGCCATGCCGTTGTTACGGGAACTAATTTATTTTTGGGGCGCATCGTCTTGGGAGCGTGTCTCTGGAAGCCGTTGCATTTTCTCAGAACCTTCACTGCATCTAGATGCATTCCGGGCCAGTAGTACCCGACATTCATCACTTTAGCTACCACCATTCGCGGTCCTGCATGAATGCCGCAGATACCCTCGTGCACTTCTCTGATTAAGTAGTTCGCGTCTTCTGGATCGACGCATCTCAACAATGGCCCGAGGTATGATTTTCGGTACAGGATTCCATCAACCATCTGGTAGTGCTTGGTCTTGTATTGAATCTTCCTTGCCTCAGCCTTGTTTGCTGGCAGTATCCCGGACTGAAGATACATGATTATGGGGGTCATCCAGGACGTCGTTCCCAACTGAATGACATTCACTTGCCTCAATGGTACCGATGGGTTGCTGAGGACTTCGATGCGCACATCCTTGGCCAAGTGCTGGAAACTTGTAGATGCTAGCTTACTGAGTGCGTCGGCTGGTTTATTCTCACTTCGATTAATGTGGTGCACTTTGTAAGAGTTGAAGTTCTGCAGCAATGCTTTCGCTTGGTCTAGGTATAACGCCATTACATCTTCTTTGGCATCATATTGTCCATTAATCTGCCCAGCTACTAACATGGAGTCCACATGCGCCTCTATGTGCTTGACTCTCATCTTTACCGCTAACCTCAGACCGGCAAGGAAGGCCTCGTATTCGGCTTCATTATTCGTGCTCTTGAAGTCTAACCGGATGGCATACGTGAATTCATGTTTGTCTGGACTTACCAGTCTAAGCCCTGCGCCTGCACCGTCTTCGTTGGACGCGCCATCTGTATATAGTAGCCACGGTTCTTCTGAATGTTGCCTTTCAGCTTTTTCCATTGCCCTGCACTCCCGGTCCTTGTCATCAGGTACTTCCGTCATGAAATCAGCCAGCACTTGGCCCTTGATTGCTGGTCTTGGCCTGAAAACTACGTTATGGCCTCCCAGTTCTATCGCCCACTTTGCTAATCTTCCAGAAATCTCTGGCCTTGCGAGGATGTTGCCTATGTTGTAATTTGTCAATACGTGAATGACGTGGTTGGCAAAGTACCTGCGCAGTCGTCTTGATGCATGGATTAGTGCTAGTACTAGTTTTTCCATTATGGCATACCGGGTTTCTGGGTCTGTAAGGGTGCGGGACAAATAGTAAACCGGTGTTTGGACACCTTGGCGGTCGACGAGTAAGACTGCTCCGACTGCTCTGTTCGATGCTGATAGATATAATACCAGAGGTTCTCCTTTTACTGGTGCCGTCAATGTTGGCAATCTTATGAGGCAATCATTCATCTCGCGGAATGCACTCTCGGCTTCCGGAGTCCACTGAAATTGGCTTTTCTTCATGCAGTTGCAGAGTGTTTTGATAAACGGGAAAGATTTAGCTGCGTGATTAGCCAGGAAACGGTTAAGTGCTGCCAACCGTCCTGCCAATTTTTGCATCTCCTTGATAGTTGATGGTGAAGGCATTCTCTCGATTGCTTGTACCTTTTCAGGGTTCACTTTGAAACCATCTTTTGTGACAATGAAACCCAGGAACTTTCCCTCTTCCATGCCAAAAGAGCATTTCGCTGGGTTTAGCTTGATACTCACTCCGCGCAATGTGTCGAACGTTTTTTGGATGTTCATCAGCATCGTATTCTCTTCTTTGCTCATGATGACTAAGTCATCCATATACACTTCGATGTATTTGCCGATAGCATCGTGGAATGTTTCATTCATCAGTCTCTGATAGGTCGCGCCCGCGTTCTCTAGGCCGAAAGGCATCTTGGTGTAGCAGTACAGCCCTGTCAGCGTGCGAAATGCGGTTTTGTCCTCGTCTTGGACGGCCATCTGTACCTGGTGGTATCCTTTATAGCAGTCAAGGAAACATTTCCATCTGAATGTTGCCAACGAATCAATCTTTTCATCGATATCTTGTAAGGCATAACAGTCACGCGGGCATGCCTTGTTTAGATCTTTGTAATCTACGCACATCCTCCAACTGCCATTTCCCTTTTGAACCATGACAGGGCTCGCTACCCAAGTTTAATATCAGACTTCTCTAATGATGCCTGCATTCAACAGCTCTGTGACCTGTTCCTTCATAGCATCATGCTTTATGTCTCCTAAGTGACGTTTGCCGTGTACCACAGGTTTGGCAGCTTCTGAGACGTTAAGTCTGTGCTCTGCTATATGTCGTGGAACACCGGTCATGTCAGCCGGTGTCCAGGCGAAGACATCCATGTTCTCAAATAGCAACTTTTTTAGCGCCGCGCGTGTAAGATCAGACATTGCGGGGCCTAATGTGATTGGTTGTTCTGGGTATTTACTGTTTAACACCCATTTTTCAGCCTCTGCGCGTGGTACAGATTTGCTTGCCTTTGCTGGCCTGATTTCTTCTGTTGCCAAGACTTCCTTGCTTGCATAGATCAATGCTACCCCTGTCTCTGTTGGGAATCCCACGGCTGAATGTGGTCCGGAGCAGATCATACTGAAGTCTCCTTGGGACTCTCTTCCCAACAGGACGTCATGCCTTGAATGCGCTGGTAGTACCATGAACGTAACCTCCTCCGTTCTTGAATTTCTTCCGTCCGAGAGCAGCACTGGGAATGATATCTGGCCTAGAGGAAAAACGGCTTCATTGCAGAAACCGGTCAGCGGGTAATCTACCGGTTCCAAGCGCGCTTTGTCCTCTTGGTCGAATTGATTAAAACATTGTTCATAGATGATATCCGTAGTACTCCCTGGATCTATGAAAATGTAATCGGTTTGGTAGTGACCAATTACACCGGATATAACTATAGGTCTTCTTTCTCTTGGACCTCCTCTTACGACCGGGAAAATAACTTGTCTTTCGCGCCACGAGTCATCTTGCGTGCGCTTGTTATAATTTTTCTTGGCTTTCGTGGACCCCCTTGAACCATGTGGGTTTCTAATTTCCGGAGTTTTTTGTTATCTGGCCCTTCTTCTCTTCTTTGAATTTGGCGGTAGTCACGCTTTCCACCTTTTATCAGATGAGTGAGCTTTCCGTCTCTTAAGGCCCTTTCGATCTCCTGCTTAAGGCTGAAGCAGTCATCGGTTAAGTGGCCTGTGTCTTTATGGAACTCGCAGAAAAGATTTGGGTCTTGGCCTCTCTTGTTTCGCATTTGTAGCGGTGTCTTGAACTGGTGGTTCTCAGTTGACAAGACTTCTGAAGGGGTTTTCGTTAGAGGTGTCCACTGTTTGTCTCTATTTTCTCGTTTTACTTCTTTTCGGTGGGCTATCTGATTGATTGTATGACGCGCGTCATCTCTTGCGGGGCTTCTTTCTCTGTGACCGGACGCTTTCCATGGTTGGCCTTTGCCCTTCTTGTTATGCCGGTCGTTATGGTTGTATCCGTGCTGACGGTGGTCATCACCAGTCAACTGTTTGTCAGTTTGCGCAATGGTTTTTGCTGCTTCAATGAAGGTTTCCCAATCTTTGGGGCCTCCATCTCTTCCCTTTACTCGCTTGATCAAGTCGTCGCATTTTACTGCCCTCATAAAATGCGCGCGCATCATCTTTTCGCCCACATCGCCGATCTCCAAACATTCTTTGTTGTACCTCGTAATGAAGTCTTCCACGCTTTCATGGTCTTTCCTCCATATATTCAGACAATCTGCCGGATCTCTATTATGCCTGCGCTGTTGAGAGAAGTGTGCAAGGAACTTGACTCGAAAATCGACCCATGACTTGATTCTTCCTGCTGGTAGGATGTCAAACCACACGCGCGCTGCGCCGACGAAGGTTTGAGCGAAGAGATGGCACCAAGTTGGTAAATTCCATCCGCCTGTTGCTCCAGCACCGTTAAAAACTTGGAGGTGATCATCTGGGTCTGTCAAGCCGTTGTATTTGCCCACGTTGTGTGGCAGTTTCGTTTTGTCGATAGCGGCTATGGCAATCTCTTTGATGAATTTTGAATTTTCAGCCATGTCGTCCGGACGATAGCTCAAGGTGTAATCATGCTCTGCCTTTGGGTTATAACCTGCACGCTTGTGAGGTTTGTATGATTCGTGCTCCGGCAGCAATCTGCTGAACACTGTGCTTTCTTTGTATGTCTCGTCGTCTTCCTCGTTATAGTTATCAAGCTCGTCGTTTATGTTGCGCGGACCTAAGCGGCTTTGTATTGGCTTCCTTGGTGGGTGGGAATACTGCACATAGTTGCTCTCCGTTTCACCGTAAGTGTCGCGTGTGTCATGCGCACTTGGTTTTCTGATGTTTGGCACAGGTCCCTTTTCTGGACGTAAATTCCATGCATTGTTCTGCTGAGTTGTGTGCATACTCAGAGACCTTTGCGGTGGGGTAACAAATGCGAACTGGTTGGCTTGTGCTTGGAGCAAAGCCTGTTGCGCGATGAGTTGTGTATAAACGAGGTTTATCGACGCCATCTGTTCGGCATACCAAGAAGCCAGATTTTTTCCTTTGGGTAACCCCAAAAGTGCAGAGAAGTTCAGTTGTGTTTGTTCCGATGGAGCTGAGGGGCCAGCTCCATGGTTTGATGTTTGCACTGGTGGGGGTGTTTGCTGGACTATTCCAGGCGGAGGTTGGAAAGTGGCTCCATTTGTAGTTTGGGTGATGATCCTAGGTGGAGGTTGGAAAGTGGCTCCAGTTGTGTTTTGGCTAACAACCCTGGATGCACTCCCAAAGATACTAGGAAAATCGTTGTTCATTTGCCCTTCCTGGATGATTTCGTTCCTTTGGCCCCTTTGGACGTGCGCGGTTTCCGAAATGAGCTCAAAAGAAGAAACTTCTCCGTCCACTTGGGGGGAAGGGTTTGTGTCAGCTATTTGAAGAGTTTTTTGAACGAAAAAGGAGATGAAAGAGGTTTGCAAAAACTGCGGTGGGCGCCAATGATGAAACACTGGTTAACACCTAGGGTGAAACTAGCTTGTTCGTCTCTTTTGTGGGGTTCAATCTCCTTTGTTGCTCGCCAAATGACGGGTCCTGCAAAACAGCAACACCGTTAGCTCGTTAAGAGGGGAATATGGGGGTTTCCCTCTTAACCGGGCTCCGGCGTGAGATAAGTTCTGTTCTGAGGAGATAAAACAGTGTGTGTTAAGAGTGAGAGAGTGGAGAATAGAATGCCTTAACCTGAATGATGAAGGGTCCTATTTATAGCCGGAGGGTGATAGAGGGTGGAGCGACCTCGCCAGCTGTTATGGGGCGCCAGCTGTCCGACCAAGGGGAAATATCCTCTTGGTCTCCTCTGCTGTGGTCAGGATAGTGGTACACGTGGTGCGCCCATATTCGCTCATGCTGAAAACATCGTACTGTTGTTGTCGGGTCTGCTCCTTGATTCGCTGCTGGCCTACATGGCGCTCGATGAGTGGTGACACGTATTGTCCTTTATGTCGGAAGGAGCATCTTTGGTGCCACCTTGACGTCTTCCAGAAGCTTCTAGAAGCTTCTGGATTCACTTGCTGACGCAGACGCCATGTAGGATGAAAAAGTGGTGTGGTCCTTGCCATGTATGCAAGGAATTGGGACCATACCTCTTCAGATGTAGATAGACCTTGCCTCTATCCTTAGGGATAAAGAGGCTGCTTCCAGAAGTGACCCTCGACACCAAAATAAGCAGCATGCCAGCACACCAAGTAAAAGAATATAGAAATATACAATATAGAAAAAAGAAGTCGCCTATACCAAGAAAGTGATTAGAGTGACACAGTATAATGTAAATCATGTATAATAGCATACAACATCATTTGGGCATAAACACAAGAAGTCAATCACCGGTAAAGTCACTTAACAAATAAGAAAAACCTATGTCTCTAAAATTCACCTAAGACCTTACTGCAATATCCTCTAGAAGTCCTTTACCCTAATCCTACGTCTCCACGAACTCCCATCTTGGACCATGTCCTCAGAAAGATGCAACTCTAGTAAATCATGCCTATATGTATATTTAACAAAAACCTAAAATCCAGCTATTTTATCGCTATTTATAATTAAAAAAATAACTGAAATCCTGCTATTTATGGCTACATACCCTATAGTGATCTTCGACCTATACGCTATGCTGTTCGATATAGCTACCATAGCGACCGCTATTGACAACTATGCTTCAAGTCAAGGCATTATAATTTTAATACAAGTCAAAGAGGTTGGGTTTATACCCTATTGTACTTAGCTTGCTTCCATCTTTTAACATTAAACCTCTTGGTGAAAGGTGAAGAATCATAATTAATGTTCAACTTTTTTACAAGGAAAGTCATCAATATTCACTGATTCATGAACCTTTTTGCTCTAACTGAGAACAGCTTCAGGAATTTCTCACTAGCAAAAGTTAAAGGAAGCTGTTCATCATCAACCAATTCTTCGTGATCATCGTTTTCTTGATTTGTAGTGTTTTCTGAGTATAATTTGGGCTCGTTTGGTATATCTCAATACAAATTCTTTAATATGAATTGTGCAGTTTCTGAAAAAAAAAAAATTTATTATATTGACTCATCTATATTTAATATATGTGTTGTTTAACTCATCTATAACGCCTAATATGTTGACTCGACCCGACCCGGATTGTATTGTACCGAAAAAATTATTATATATTGATAGTCAGACGACCTTAAAAAATTTCCGCCCCTTTTAAAAAGAAATTCTGGCTCCGCCACTGCTTAGAGCGTGATGCAACTCCTTCCACAAATTTCTACATCGTCATGTATAAGAATTATTTTAACACACAAGTCGGTAACGGGTCGGGTCGATATTGGAAGACTTTTTTTTGTCCGTTTTTTTATTTTCTTTTCTTGATAATACGTATGCCAGAGGTCCCATTAATTTAAGCTAAGTTATAGGCCATCCAAGTATACATTTGGTTTCTTCATTCATGTATACCAGTTTCAGCCACAAATATTTCGAATGATAAAAACGCTCTTGATTCCTTTTTAAAACAAGAAGTTTTATCTATAACACGTCAACACCTCACTGAATGTAATTTCGAACCTTTTAAGGTCATATTTGTTATCCGCCGTGTTTTTCAGCTATAATCGGTATAAATGAAACCTCATACGTGCGTGGGTTACTTGGGTGGCATATGATATATATATAATATGGATGGCCTAAAATGAAGAAAAAAAAACTCAATACTTTGGTGGCCTCCACATTCCAGTTATCAAAAGCGCTCGCCTAGGATGCTTATCCGATGATTTAGTTGGCCATTAAAAAAAATACCTATGGGGATTGATGTGATTTGGGTGTGAAGGATTCATTCCACTATTAATGCCAGCCTTTATGATTATTGTATGTGATTTGGATGGAAATGGAAGAGGCAGCCGATATCAGAGTTAGAGATACAACAGCTGGTTGATTGTTGCAGCATTTTGGATCAGGTTAGATTGTGGACAGGGCCGTATTCGTGGCGTTGGCAGTGAAGTGCAGTTCAAATGGGTTCCTAGTAAGTGTAACGTTTTCATGTGGCGAGCTTTATTGGATCGCTTATCGACAAGGGTGGCGCTCAAAAGAAGAAATATTGAGGTGGATGAGCAAGTTTGTAGATACTGTGGGGAGTTGGACGAGACAGTAGATCATGTTTTCACAGTGTATTTTGGCAGGAAGGGTTTGGCAAGCATTAGCAACTTGGTGGCCTATTCCTCCTATATTTGCTTTTTCGATTAGAGACTTAATGGGGATTCATAAGCACGCAGGAGTTTCCAGAGTAAAGGGTGAAGTGATTAGAGGGCTAATTATTGTGGCATGTTGGAGAATTTGGAAGGCGAGAAATGAACGGATCTTCTCACAGCAATCATGCAATTGTGTGGAGATTATTTCATCGGTCAAAGCGATTGGTTTCTTGTGGTTTAGAAAGAGGTCTAAATGTAAAGATATAGATTGGGATAATTGGTGTAGTTTTAGTATGATGTAATCGGTTTTCGGGGTTGGCGCTCCTGTTTTTTCTCAAAACAGGTCGCCTTCCGTTGGTGGTTTTCTTTTAATGATATTGATCTTTCAAAAAAAAAAAAAAAATTAAATCTGTTCATTCCAAAATCTATAATTGCCAGCTTGTCATGCCTACAAATACTTTTTATATCTTTTCTTATAGTATATACTACTTACGGCAATAAAAACAACACTGTTTAGATAATAATACTGTTTAGATAATAACTAGGATTGAGACCCGCCGCAATGCGGCGGGGATTCTTTAGTTATAACTAAGTCGATCTAGGACCCGCACGTTATGTGAAACCTGTCAAACGGGGAAGAAATAGACGATGTAAAAACGTTCACCCACAGACGCACGTTGCGTCGTGTTAACTCGCAAAATTTAGAACGAAACGTAAAAACGTTAAACCAAAGACGCAGTCGATCTAGGACCCGCACGTTATGTTAAACCTGTCAAACGGGGAAAAATAGACGATGTAAAAACGTTCACCCACAGACTCACGTTGCGTCGTGTTAACTCGCAAAATTTAGAACGAAACGTAAAAACGTTAAACCAAAGACGCAGTCGATCTAGGACCCGCACGTTATGTTAAACCTGTCAAACGGGGAAGAAATAGACGATGTAAAAACGTTCACCCACAGACGCACGTTGCGTCGTGTTAACTCGCAAAATTTAGAACGAAACGTAAAAACGTTAAACCAAAGACGCAGTCGATCTAGGAGCCGCACGTTATGTTAAACCTGTCAAACGGGAAAAAATAGATGATGTAAAAACGTTCACCCACACACGCACGTTGCGTCGTGTTAAGTCGCAAAATTTAGAACGAAACGTAAAAACGTTAAATCAAAGACGCACGTTATGATGTGTTAAGTCACAAAATTTAGAACCAAGCATAAAGCGAAAAATTTGCGGAAAATGAAAACTATAAAGGACCAAAGTTGAAAGTAAAAAAAAAAGTTGTGAGAATAGATTGCAAAAGATAAAAAGTTTGGGTTAAAAGTAAAAAAAACAAATAGTTTTGAGTTAAAAGTAATTTATGAAATACTTTTGGTTTAAAAGTAAAAAAATCATTTTTTTTGGAAAAACCCCAAAGCAAGGTTACGACAACTATATGCATAACCATTTTTTCTTTGGAAAACCCCCAAAGCACACCCTGTGTTGCGGCGGGGCGTAAAACGGTGTCAAATAGTACTAATGTCACACAACCGTTATCGACCACCAACACTGACTCGACCTAGGATCTGCGTGTTGTGACGAACCTGTCAAACATGAAAAAATATAGGTAAAAAAGTTGAACCACATATGCACGTTGCGCCGTGTTAACTTGCAAAATTTGAAACAAAACATAAAAAAGTTGAACCATATTCGTACGTTGAATCGTATTAACTCGAAAAATTTAGAACTATACATAAATCGAAAATTAGCCAAAGATGAAAAGTATAAGTGACAAAAGTTGTAAAGTTAAATTGCAAATAATGAAGAGTTTTGGGTTAAAGTTAAAAAAACAAATTATGTGGGGTTAAAATTGCAGAAGGTAAAAACCTTTGGGTTAAAAGTAAAAAATCAAGTTTTTTTTTTTTTGAAAAACTCTTAAAGCACAAGTTACAAGTTGTTATGCACAAAAAGTTTGCTTATTTATATATGGAATAATATGTTTAGCTTTATTTTATTTAAGATATAAATCATACTCATCAACATCAAAATAGGATACGGCAAGTTGGACTTTTTAAGTAGACTATTTGCTACTACGAATTATTATTTAGAGAAAATCACATATAGTTAAAACCGTTCCAATACATAATCAATTTTTAGTATAGAACTATAAGAGATACGTTAGAGTTTACCTCATTGTTTTTTTCACCAAGTAGAATCATAACAATTGGTTCACCACTCTATGCAAGTGAATTTGTTTATTTTCAAAAGATTTTGATAACATGTACAATAAACATTTTTTTTTAGAAATATTGGATTTTAATAATCCCAACTACTGGCAGTTACAACTATTAATGTATTGGACTCCAATGGACCCTGACTAACAGAACTCTAACGTCGTTAGTATTCGGTCGCTGTAAAAATGTTTTTGGCCAGAAAAAGGTTTCTAAATGTCCGATCTAAGATTACAAAGAGGTTTGGGACAAAAATGTTGAATATTCCTACCAAAAAGTTGAGTTTTCCGAGCAAAAAAAACTTTTCCGGCAAAAAAAGAGTTTTTCGGAAACCTCAATAACTGGAGCTTTAACTAGAAAAAAAGTTCTAAAGGTCCGTAATAAGGTTACAAAAAGGTTTGGGACGAAAAAGTTGAGTTTTCCGGCCAAAATTGTTTTTTCTGGAGACTAACGGCGTTAGGGTTCCATTAGTTAGGGTCCATTGGAGGCCAATATATTAATAGTTGGGACTACCAGTAGTTATTTTTGAAGTTGGAACTATTGCCGGCCAATGGCGAATAATTGGATTATTAAAATTCAATATTTTTTATAGCCAATATCTTGAATCCAAATCTTGACCTTATTTTTGAACGGCCAAAATCTTTACTTGTTAATGACTTGTTGAACGGCCAAAATCTTGACTTGTTAATGACTTGTAGATTATGCAACATAAGTTGTACTTGGTTCCCAGTTAACTTTTGTCCAATTCTAGATTTAGAGAAGGGTCATGCTTTCGATCATTGGATGCTCTAGGTAGTATTTACCAAGGTAGGAATCCAATGGGACAATGATAACAGTTTTTATTAATTAATTAGTTTTCGGTTAATCCGTTGGGTTTATTCTGTTAGATTTAAGGTTTTTGGTTCAATTCGTTTAATTTTGTTTAATAGTTAAAACCAAACTTGACTAAAACTTTTGTTTAGAAATAAATGAACTTGGTATAAATACATAAAATGGATGTATATATGCATATATATACATGAAACTGAGGTATAAATACATGAAATTGATATATAAATACATGAAATGGAAGTATGAAAACTTGGGCTCGAAATATATGAAATATGAATGGAAATTTGGTTAATTTCAGATAAACGATGGTACAAAAAAACCCAATAACTAGTTTTCGGTTAATTAGTTTTCTGTTAGTTCAATTTTTGGTTGATTTCGGTTCGGTTTTGTCTATTTTCTGTTGGTTTTGGTTAACAATACTCAAATTAAAGATAATAAATTACAGGTTTTTATTGTGTATTTTTTTTTAAATATCAATGTATGAAAATGTTATATCTGTTTAAATATCATGAGAATAGTTAGTTTTTTTATATGAAGGATAAAATGTAACTATCAATTAATTAACTAGAATTTAGTTAAGTTAAGAGCTTAAAGTGTAATTAAGACGCAAAGATTAAAGTACAACTAGTGCTTGAAAAACTTTCTGGTACTATTTTACTCTTCAAACATACACAACTTGCAAAGGTTGCTTTTACCCAGTCTCATACATACATTTTGGAAATTTACAATTTCTTTTTTGTGATTTACAAAATTAATCCGTAACAAAGATATATATGGTATTTGGGTGCAACCTTTTAAAAGGATGACATTGATGAATCAAGACTACTAATGAGTAATGATATTATATATTATATATATCAAATAACAACACCATTTTGCTACAGTAATTTTTTTTTCCTTTTTCTTTTTGTGGTTTTTTTTCTTTTTTACTTTTACTCTTTAATTTTCTGCATTGACTCTTATAACCCCTTAACTTTCTAAATACTTTCTAGAGTTAAATGCTTGGTTGGTCCCTGTGGTTTGCAAAAATTTCATACTTGGTCCTAGTGGTTTACTAATTACACGCGTGGTCCCAAAAGTTGTCAAAAACGAACTCGGTTGGTCCCCTGACCTAACCGCTGTTAAATTTCTCAGTTAAGTTGATGTTAAATGACCAAATTGCCCTCAACAAATTATTGTTTATTATCTTTCTCCTCTGGAATCTAAAAAATGCAGAAAAAACCCCTCAATTGATTTTGATTCATTCTACTCATCATCACAACCCATTTCCACTTTTTTCTTTCCCTTTTCAACATTCACCAATTCATCTCACTTTCACACATTCATTGTAACGCCCCAAAAATTGATTAATATCAAAATAAATGAAAATGAACAAAAAACTAACTTAGTTGATGGGTTAAGATAAAAGATAAGTTAAATGTTGGAAAAATGCTTGAAATTGATATTTATCAAACTTGGAAGGGGGTAATGTGTAAAGTTTTATTAACTAGGGATTTATAATGAAGAAACCCAAAAACACACACTCTGGGCGTGGTTGGGATCGATCAAACAGGAGGGGAACAAGGTGAAACCCTTGTTCTCCAAATTCAGCAAATTGAAGTGGAAATTCAAGGCTAATCCAATGCATGAACTCCGATTTACACTCATCTAAACTCGATTATTGAAGTGGTAAGCTTAATTTTCTGAAATCATGATTCGTAGAATGAGGGGTTTAACCAATCTCGATTTCTTGTATCAAATATGGGAAATCTGAGTTAGAATTGCCTTCTAGAACAAGAATCATGTTTGATTTTAGGTTGCATGAAAGATTGTAGTGAAAACCCACTTTGTAAAATTGTGTTATGATTAGGAAGATCATAATGATTGTGATTGTATGTTATCTTGATATATGATCTTGTTTGTAATGCTTGAATGTTAGATATATTGATGTAGGAGGAAATAATTATGCAAATTAGAATAGATGTGAATGTTGGGTGATGATGAACTAGTAAAGATGTGCTTTAAAGACTTGTACCTTATACCTTAATTTTGATGCCTACCAAGTGTTTGATGAAATGCTTAAGAGATGAATTTATGTGTAACATGGAAAATGGTAGAATGAAGTAGATGGACTAAATGAATGAATGAATGTTGTAATGTAGGCGTAAAGGAAGAAGGTACGAGCACTAGGAAAACGGAAGGCACGCAAGACCGAGGTATGTCCCGTTGCATACAAAACCTTACTTCAATTTTGTTATTAATCATGAAAAACAACCCTTGTTATAATGATTTTGGTGGTTAGTAAGTAGATAACAAATCCCTTGCGGATTTGGTTATGTTAACAAAGGTTATAATAAGCTATGCTAGTCGACCGGTTCGAGTTGAACAAGTCGAGTATGAATAAGTTACCATCCGTTTAGAATGGGTAGTCATGAATGCAAAAACGAATGTAGAAAGTTCAATCCGTTATACGGATTGAACGAAGGAATATTGTATTGAAAGCAATTAACCCAATGTTACCGGGTCGTAAGTGTATGCTTGAATCTCACTATGAGAGTATATGCCATACCCATTTAATTGGGTAATCGAATGCGTAAGAGAAATGAAAGTACATAAACTAATGGGACCAAAATGATGGTATTGTAAGCGAAACAAGTATTAAGACTAACTTTTTAAAGTTTTTTTGTTGAGTGTAGGTAAATCCTCAAATTAGGCGACTCGGAGAATTGGAGCGAGCACGTGTTCTTGATATGTCATACCAAGCGCTTCCGCTAGTTTGCATTAATGTTTTGGGGTCAAAATTTCTATTTTGTACAACTTGTTAGTAGACATACATTTTAACACTTGATGTCTTGGTTTTTAGTAGTGTCATGTCGAATGAATTGTAGAATGTTACTTGTCTTACTTATGGTTAAAACAGGGGTATGTCCGTTTTATGGACGGGTCATGCCCAAATTTTGTTAAAAGTATATATAAATGTTGTTACTTTGAAGTCTTTAAACCACCCTTGTAAGTTATTTTGTAAAGTCGAAAATGCGGTCCTTACATTCATTCAGCTTCAATTGAAGCTTCTTTGTTTGCAATTAGACATTCCTCGATAGATATCATCGAAAGCCATGGGGATTTCGCCATTTGGGTTCGTTTTATTGAGGGCAAAACCACTGACGGTACCACCATCTTCTTTGGCAAGCAACCTCTTGGCACCACTTTCTTCTTCGGTCATTACCAAACCAGATGTGTACCATCTCCGGCAACTTCGCTTTTCAGATCTGAACCATCTCATGTTTCGATTGAACATATGGCAGTTATGATTAAAGACCTAATCCTTGCCGGCTTCATTTTTCAGATTTGAGCTCGACCCTATGCCATGAATCTGATGTAGGCCACCGGACAACAATGGCTTCCTTTTTTAAGTTAGATCGACACAAATGGATCAGAGAGGGAATGGGGGTGTTTGGTGGTGGTGGGTGTTTGGTGCCGGAGGGGAGACAGTGGTGGTGGGTGTTCAGTGCCAGTGGTTGTTCGGCGGTGAAGGAGGGATGTTGGTGGTGGGTGTTCAATGCTGGTGATGGTGTTGGTCTTGGGTAGAAGAAGAAGAAAGGTGGAAAGAGAATTATGATTTTAATTGTTGAGGGCAAGTTGGTCATTTAACATCAACTTAACTGAGAAATTTAACAGAGGTTAGGTCAGGGGACCAACCGAGTTCATTTTTGACAACTTTTGGGACCACACGTGTAATTAGTAAACCACTAGGACCAAGTATGAAATTTTTGCAAACTACAGGGACCAACCAAGCATTTAACTCTACTTTCTAATTGAGTTTTGCGTCTTTATTTTTATTTACGTGGATATAAACTTAAGTTGATTTAATTTTCGACATGATTTTTTTTTGTATTTATTTACGATTTTGCCTCCAGTATAAAATTCGTTTTAATTTTTTTTTTTATTTTTTTTTTCTTTTTCTTCCTTTCTTTTGTTTTTGTGGTTTTTTTTTTCTTTTTTACCTTTACCCTTTAATTTTCAGTCTTAACTCTTACAACCCCTTAACTTTCTAAATACTTTTTAAAGTTTTACGTCTTTATTTTTATTTACGTGTCGATATAAACTTAAGTTGATTTACATTTCGATAAGATTTTTTTTTGTGTTTATTTACGATTTTGTCCCCAGTATAAAATTCGTTTTAATATTTTTTTTACAAGACTATGGTAGTGTTTTGTTTTAATTGGTTGCCTCGATTTAATTTTTATTCGTCATGCCAAGCGGTAGTTTTTCCATCGTTTTAGTTTTTTTAGCAAATGTATGGTAGTATTTTATTTTACTTTGTTTAATCAATGTAATTTCTTTTGAGATCGTGTTATGAGTAGTATATACAAGTAACTAAAACACATACGTACATGCTATGAGAAAGAAATATTCGGCTTAATGCCCCGCAACGCGGTCGGGCAAAACCTAGTTTAATACAAAAGATTATAAAATAACAGTTTTAAGGGTCCACCCAACCCATTTGAATAATGCATTCGTGTAATTAATTCCCAAGAGCCCGGCTTACTTGTAAGAAGAAATGGATCCCAACCCACTATGTAATGTAGTAAGCCCAATTGTACATTATCTGGCACCAAGCCCATAAAACAACTTGTAACCCATAATGGATGAATACAATAATTCTTTTTGTTAAGTAAGAAAATATAGTGCATGAAATGAATTGTGAAGACTGATTTAGTTGGAAGAATCTACCCAATCAAAAAGATAATACTGTTTTTAAGAAATCAAATAAAAATAATATATTGTATTATAAATAAAAGTACTCATGCAATTATGCAAAGAGACACTGTCAATATGAATAGATAAGGGTGTCAATCGTGCTGGATTAAGTTATTAAACTCGAATATGATCCATATATTTATATGTGTCTAAAATGTCAACTCGAACCGATCACACTTAAATCCGAGTTATCCAAGCACTTATCATTTATCTAAACGGGGGTTGTGATAAATGAATTAAATATGTTAGCGGGTCGATCTATATAGGGTTATTGGATTTAATATTCCTAAGTTTCACCTGTTGGCCGATCATAATCTCAACGTTATAAATTTCCTCAAATGATCCCAACTTGTAAGAATTTTGCCCCCATTGATCTTTTTCTAACATAGGTGCACTTAAATCAATTAAGGAGTCTACAGGTGCACTTGAATCTATTGAGGAAACCAAATTCTAATATGTTTAAAACAGATCAATGGGGGCCAAACTTTTACAAGTTGGGATTGTTGAAGAGAATTTTTAAAGTTGGAATTATTATCAGCCAAAAGGTGAAACTTAGGATTATTAAAATCCAATAACCCTATAATTAAATGTGTTGCGGGTCAACCTTTTAACTAAATAGGTTTCAACCAACACTCGACCCATTTAATCATATGGGTTAAGCAAATCAACGAAACATGACACATTTATTAAACATGTTATATCATATATGACAACACAAAATCTGATTAGTTTGTGTCTTATTTGTTTCGTATCAAGAATTGCATCCGGTATCCACCACCTTCATTATACAAACACATGTTGCAACTTTTTTTTTCACTTGCTTTGGTTCTCTAACCATCGTCTTCTTTTGCATCATTCTTCTCTTCCCTTTCGTCACCATCCACCTATGTTCTTGTGTATGTGTTGGTGGTAAATATATTTTATATGTTAACTTTTTTTGAACGGCAAGTAACGACGTGCCAACCATCGTGATACTGGGTGTTGTGGTCAAGGTCGACTACTCGACCGCTGCCAGCACCTTGGCTCTCCCAGATGCGCGGAAACCTGATCTTCACCCGCCCGAAGGCACGACAGTGGAATAATCGGTAAAACATCGCCTCCCATCCAAGACGAACCGGCTCCACCCGTATTCGTCCTTCACCTGGATGCCGCAGAAAATAATAACAGTAATAACAAAAGTTAAGAGATTAAATTATTAAAATGTTAAGTGATTAAAAATGTACCTGTTAATTGGTAACAACCCAAAAAAAAATCATATTTTAAAGAGTAAATTACAAAAGCCGTCCTTTATGTTGACACCAGATTGCAAACTATGTCCTTTGCCTTTAATAATTACAGAAAACGTACTCTATGTTTACAAACTCTTGCACATTATGTCTTTTGTCCCTAACCCAGTTATTTTTCATAGTTAAATATGACTAAATGGGCCCCACAATAGGGGTATTTTGGTCATTTTAACCTAAATATATAAAATGAATAAATCAAATCTACTCTATGTCCTCGCATTCTCTTTCTCTCTCTTAGTTCTCTCTCTCTCTAACTTCCACCACAGCCAGGGCCGTCTCCGAAAATGATAAAAAAGTTTTGGGCCCCGTGCGAGACAAAAACTTTGGGCCTCTTTCCTATAATATAAACTCATTATTCATATATAAAAAAAACCACAATAAGATGATAATTATTGTAAAATAAACAAAACAAAAGTAGTGTAGCAAAATGAACAAAATTACTTACTTAAGCGAATCGTGAGCCTTTTTTAGCATTTTCAAAATAAAGTTCTAGATCAAGTATTTATATAATTCATGCCATTTCTTCTCTATATTTCAATGTATCATAGTTATTCATGTTCATAGAGTGAATGCTAGTATCGATTAAAAACAATAAATCCTATTTTTATGTTACAAATAAATTAATACACATAACATTAGTTTCAATACTCTCTGGATAAGCAAAAATAACTAACACTTGAACCCTTAAATCAAAAAGAACTGTAATATGTTTAAACATATTCAAACTAATTTGGCAACACGAATCTTTTCATACAAAAAGGATAAATCGAGCAAGATATTGAGTTCTTTTAAGTTTTATATTGTAGATGGTTAAATGAGAAATTAGAAACCTACAAATTTAAACAAGAAAACATGTAAAGTTTATTATGTAAATGGTTAAATGAGAAGGAAAAAAATTGGAGAAGTTTAAAAATTTATTGAGTCCTAAATTTAAATCTAACTATATGGGGTCTTTCCCCTTGTTTTATAATCAGCCTCCTTAAGGCCCAAGAAAAAACATAACATTAGATAAAGAAAATAAGTAAAAGTGAGCAGCAGGGATTCGAACCCGTGATGACCAATTCAACAGAAAGAAGGCGCATCCACTGAACCACTAGATGAACTTTTTAATACCTTTCTACACTAATTATATATATATTTATATATTTTAAATAATTTTGGGCCTCTAGATGTTTTGGGCCCTATGCGGTGGCACCTCCCGCACAGGCCCAAAACCGGCCCTGACCACAGCTAACCAAGAATCATCTTTGAGGACCTTGAATTGTCAAAAAAACAAATGGTGAAAAGTAAAGAATCCAACACAGAACCAAAAATTGAGTGTCCTAATAACCATCTTCATTTTGTTCCTTAAAAAATTTAAAGAAATTGATGGGATTGGAATTTGGGATTTATGAAGAACTCGTGCAAAACACAAAAAGTAAATTTGCACCACCACAACTTACCACTACCGCCCGCCATTAGCACCATCTGTCAACAGTAATCTCCGCCACCACCTGTCGCTGGCCACCACCATCTCCTTCGTTTCCAGATCACCGGAGCCACCACTCCCTTCCAACACCCGTTCGAAACCCTAACCACCCACCGCTGCTACAACCACCTGCACCTTGAAACGTTAGCGCCGCTAGCTAGGTGGCGAACGAATGCCTACAAGTCTACAACCATCGTTCGATTTGAGATCGTCGAGATAGACACACACTCTATTTCTCCCCAGTGTGGAGGTGGTGTTGCAATTGTGGTGGTTTGAGAATTTTTAGGGGTTTTAGGTCGTGTAGGGTGGATGGTGTGGTGGTGGTTGGTGGTAGATGATGGAGGTTGAAAGAGATGATAGGTTGTTTGGTAGATGGTTGTTTAGTATCTGTGTGTGTTTTAGAGAGAAATATATTATGTTTTTAATTTTATAATTCTTTATGTTTATTAATTTGAGTATATGGGGTAAAATGACTAGAATACCCTTATGTGGGGTCTATGTGGTTAGATTTAACGTTAAAAACAAACGAGGTTAGGGGCAAAGGACGTGACCTGCAAGGGTTTCCAAACATAAGGTGCGTTTTTTGTAATTATTAAAGGTAAAGGATGTAGTTTGCAATTCAGTGTCAACATAAAGGACGATTTTTGTAATTTACTCTATTTTAAAAGCATTAATTAAAGGATTCAAGCATTACATTAATAAAAAAAATATTACGAAAAACAAAAGTTATATATTGATTCTGATAAAGATTTTATTTTATTTTAATCTTGATGATGGTAGGAAATACATGGTATAATATAATAATCACTGGTTTATAAAAAATGTTCTATATTCTAAGAACAAGTTCCTTGAAGTGGAAGATGGGAACAAGAGTGTAAAAGAGTGAAACATCTACTAATGCAATTTTTAGGGTTGTAAAGTGTTTTATAATTGGATTCTTCACTTTTAGTTGACACACACAAAGATGAAAATATTTAATAAAATTACAATATAATAATATAATAGCTGATCTTTTGGTTATTTAAAACACTTTTAATGGTTCCATGCATAAATAATTTTAGTAAAAAGCCAACCAAGAAAATTCCAATTCCATTCTCCACTCCCCGATTCATTTATGAATTTGAAGTCAAAACTTCTAGCTTTACAAAGAATTTTGCAACGGCCTTGTTGAACTAAATTCAAGGGACTATTAGTGTCAATCATAGTTGTAAAAATCGCTAGACGCTAGTCAGCTAATCAAGTATTGACTAACGATAAATCGGGATTAATCAGGAGTATATGGAGTGGTATTTATATATGTAATTTTCAGTTTTATAGGAGTAGGATCAAATGCAAACCATATTTCGTATACAATCTGTAAGAACCATTTAAAACGTGACATTTCACTCATTTGACATCCAACCAATTATAGAGAAATGGTGAAATAATAACCTAAATAATATTAATTATATTGAATTCCCTATAATTATGCTAACAAACAGTTAATTCTTTATTTGGATCTTCCTTTTGTTTTCAGTGTGCTGATATAGTTCTTCATAAAGAAAAGTGCTGATATCATTCACATATGTGCTAAAATCAATTATCTTAATTAATTTTCATGTGCTAATATAATTCAAAAGTGCTACTTTTATGTATGTATTTTTTTAGTATGTGCTAATTTAACTTTTTTAAGTGATATGATCTGTTTTCACGGTTTGTAGGATAAATATGGTTTGTACCGTAACCAACCCCCAGCTTTATATATACATACATATTTATATAGGTAAATATTTTAAGTAGACAGTTTTAACCCCTCATCAACCCATTTTTTTAAGTATACAGGATTAATCGTAGGAATCTACATGGGTTGATTGGAAAATGGCATGAATTTACAAGTTTGGGACGGAATCACCGATTTTTGGTCGGCTGACCAGTGCCAATTAGGTCCGACTAGGGCCGATTCGGGCCGACTACTGGTTAACAAAAACTTACTTAGTGACCGGCCGACTAGCGATTAATACTGACTAGTCCTGATTTTTACAACATTGCTGCTAATAGTTGAAAGTTGTAGTTCAGGGTTAAGGAATACGTGTGTGAAAGATCAGGGGGTGTAATTGTTTTTTTTTATCATATCATTATTAGTGTTTGATCACTATGTAGGTATGTAATTATCCGGGGTCAAGTTGTTTGGTTAGAACAATTCCTTTTGTAATTGATTTCTTCATAATCAATAAGCATTGAAGAGCTTTGGCTAAGTTTCTTCCCAAATGTATTTGATCAATTTTGCTTTGGTGTTAGGTTAAAAAACATGAAATTTAGAATATAGTATTTCATTATTAAAAAAAACTAATTTTGAAAAGTGTGCCTTAATTTGTGAGGCTAAACCAATGAATAAAACATATGATCCAATAATAAAAAAAAATTCTTTTCTCCTTGATTTATAATATGAACTTCTGCATTAAAAGACTTTTAGTTCTGATTTTTAAGTGCCCTTTTAAATTATGATCAAATCTACAATTATAAAGGTGAACCCTAGCAGGTATGACAGGTGATAAATGCACCTACTCAAGAGAAGTAACATGAAGGGAGCTTGGAGTCATGGTGTTCTTTTCACATGACACCTAAGAAATTATTCTTGAATAACTATCGTGATTATAAGAGTGCACTTGAAGTTCTAGTATATGATAAACCATGTAATATAGTTGGTATTGGAAATTTTGTATGTAGAAAAGATGTGCCATATTTTAATGGGGAAATGGACTGTATCACCCTAAACTATGCAAAATTGGCTAATAGCACGCCCAACTTTCAAATTGGCTCCCACCACCCTCTACTTGACAACTTGGTGTCTCTGTCACCCCTTCGTTAAAAAATCACTAACTCAGTTTGTTTATTTTGCTGATGTGGCTTTTTATCTGATGTGGCAAGGTGACGTGGCATTTTTTTTTGTTAAAGTCTTGTGGTGTATGACCGGGCTTAGACTGAGATAAAAGTAAAACTAAACCAAGCCCAAATAAGCCCACACCAATTGGAGATCTTGTAACACCCCAAAAATGGGTTTGGTAATTTAAACCCGGTTAATATAAAGGAACGGGTAAAAATACCGTTAGGGGTAAGAGTGAACCCGTAAATGAATATTAACTAGGAATAATTAACCTAGTTGAATATTAGTATCGTTGGTATTAAACGAAGGGTTGTAGCCTTATTTAAATAAAACGAAACATGAGGGACCAAAGTAAACAACTTGAAAGTTGTTTTATTAAAAGAAAACAACAAACACACAAACACACGCATCGTGTGTGTGTGTTCATCATCGAGCAGGGAAGGCTCCCATGGAGCCAAAACCCTAAACTTCATCAAATTCTCCAAATTGAAAGGCTAAACGAAGCCCAAATTCACAACTGAACATGAATTAACGATCACCTTCACAAGGGGATCATAAGGTATGTCTTAAAACTTAGATTTGATGATCTTGTTTGAAGTGGGTTATGATCAATCCATGAAATTGTATGAAATTAAGCATGTAGATGTGTTAGAAACACCAAATGGAACTTGTGTTATGAATAATTTCAAGTAATTTGGTGATTTAGAATGAAACCCATTGCATGAGTGTGAAGATGATGATCATGATGAACTTGTAGATGTTATAATGTGATCTTGTGATGTATAAGGTGTTATATGGTAGACTGAGATAGATAAACTTGATGTGGAAATTATGATTATGAGATTTTGCTTGAATGTGATGGTTCATAAGATGAAATAGGGAAGAACATGCTTAAAGCACTTGTACATTATGCTTAGAAAGTGATATGCGCACCAAGTGTTTGATGAAATGCTTAGGAGAAAATGATAAGTTGGATTGTATGCTAATAATGAATAAATGTTTGTAGAATGTGTTGATGATGTATTAGACAATAGATTTGTATAAGGAATGTGTTTTGAATGGATTACAAGTGAGAAATTAGTTTGATAAGATGATATGGTAAGAAACCTTCATTAAAAGGTATGTATGCTCATGTATGCTAATCATGTTATGATGAATGTGATGACATGTACGGATAGGAGTTATGTCAACATGGACACAAGCATGGAAGGCAACGGGCCAAGGATAAACATGGAAGCTATGCTTGAACTCGGACGCACGAGGTAAGTGAACTCCAAACTTACCCTTTTGTTTGGTAATGTATTTATGATATATGGTAATTATTGAATGTAATGTAAGAAGATATGAATCGTGGTTATTACTAAGTTAAGTTTTAGTGGAAATGAGTCGGAAGTGGTTAAGAAAGAGATTCAATTAAGTTTGGGTAAGAAATGGAACTTACATAATGAATTATGCATAAAGATGAATTAAGGAGTTATACATGTAGGATGTAAATTGTAAGTACGTGTATGAATAGAAAGTGAATATATGCTTGAGTGGGTATTTAATTATATGCTTGAATGAATAAGATGAGTTATGTGTATTTGAGGATATGTTCATATGAAAGGAAGCTAATGATACTAACCGTTTTTCTATTGAGAATTAATGTGAAGCATAGGCATGTTAACAATGGAAGTAAAGGTTGACTCCGCAATCCGATGCGAGTGAGCGAATGGATGGATGAAGGGGCTAGTATAAGAGAAAGCATGATACGTTGACGCTTTATTATACATGTGTTAATATTTTTGTATTATGTCACCGGTTATTAATGATGAGATTGAATGTGGTGACCGCAGGTAGTACAGGGTTATGGATGTTTCATCAAGAATTGTACGCGGTTGAAGATCGAGTCAAGACATGGATTGTACGTGGGTGTGTATGTGGTTACTTAATTCGATATATGTATGTTAGTTTTTAATTAAATTATAAAAAGGGATTAATGTATTTAAGTGAAAGAAAGAATATCATTAAAGAAATTTTAGGTACGTATTTTCCGCTGCGAATCTTGGGTTAAAACGTGTTAGGGCGTTACAGATCTGCGAAACCCTAAAACTTAAATCTTCATCTTCGTTGTAAAAGCAAAACACATACACTTCTGTTAGGGTTCTTCAGTGTCGTCGTATCGCCGCTTGAATTCAAAGTTCCACTAATGGTCAGTAATCTACCTCAATTCACCTGCAAGCGCAGTTGAAATCCATGGCTCCGGTTTCAAGCTTGATTTTGGGCTGTGTTTGTTGAAATCCATGGCTCCGGTTCCATGCGTTCGTCGCTCAGATCTGAAACGAGAATAGACAATGGCTTCTCGAGTCCAAATCTCTGGTTTCAAGCTTGATTTTGGGTTGTGTTTGTTGTTAATTTTGGGTATTGGTTGTTGTTTTTATCATTGCCGGTGAGATCTGAAACGAGAATAGACCATAGGTTTACCATCTTAGTGCCATATTCAATGGCTTGTTCGGTGTAAAAGGTGCCATTTTTGCCTGTGATTCCTTGACAGATGACGCGTGTGTTCTTGTCGACGAAGACGGCCGGTGGCGGAGGAGCTGTGGCGAACGAACGCGACTGAGAGATCGGATTCGAAGACAATGATGATACAGAGGATGTGCGAGATGTGAGTTTTGAAGAGAGATTAGCGATGAATCTGGTTGTTTGACGAGACATCTTGGGTGTAGCTTTGAACCTCTGTTTGGCGAAGACGATGATGATTTGAAAGTTGGGGTAATCAGACCTTGAAACCGGAGCGATCTTGCCGTCGCCGTCTTGCCGGAGCCATGGATTCCGACCGTCTCCTTCAAGGTAGAGAGAGAAGGAGAGTTAAAGATATTGTTTTATAAAGTGACTTTATGTATTGTGTTATATATATATATTTATATTAATTATAATTAAAAAATGCCACGTCACCTTGCCACATCAGATAAAAAGCCACATCAGCAAAATAAACAAACTGAGTTAGTGATTTTTTAACGAAGGGGTGATAGTGACACCAAGTTGTCGAGTAGAGGGTGGTGGGAGCCAACTTGAAAGTTAGGCGTGCTATTGGCCAATTTTGCATAGTTTAGGGTGATACAGTCCATTTCCCCTATTTTAATAGGAATGTTTTTATCATTATTATGATGTGAAAATGGAGGGTAGTATGCAAACTGTTTCAAAAGGCTCTAAACTATAAATAAACGGTACAAGGATGAACTTAATTTATACTCTGACTGGAATTTGGGAAGGTAGTTAATGGTGTAACAACATTTAGTGAAGCTAAAGGACCATGAAGCCTTAGTATTTATCAAAACATATGGGATATGATACATGGTGAGTGGGGGGGGGGGGGGGTGGGGTTAAGAATTTGATAAATTTCATTACACACATGATCACACATTGTAAAGGCACTCCTTTGTTTATGATAATAAAAAAAGATATACACGCTAAATATAAAACCTTAAATCTTTATATACTACATTATATAACCTCAACAAAAAGTTTCTAAGAGATAAGCGAAAGAAAAAAAACCCAATAAGCATGTATACAATAGAACAATTATGCTAAGTTAGTGATTGGACCCATAGCTCAAAGACTTTCTCCCGAATGATGAAGAGATACAAAGGATAAAAAACATCCACTACCCAAGTGTTGTGGAAATATTATGTATTTTATGGGACACACTAGACCATGACCATACAACCATTTTGGTTATCAGGTATTTGGTAAACCCTAGATAAAAATATTGTGAAGTAGTGAAGTGTGTACTAAGGTACTTGAAAGGAACTCAACATATCTATATTCTTACACTTTAAGCAAATCTCATATAGTTATATTCTATTGTATCCACAGAGGAGAGATATTGGGTCATAAGGAATGTCCCCCTTAAATATCACGAACGTGTTTTGGGTGTAATGATTGTGGATGAGAGAAGAAGTCTACTAATCAGCGAGTTCGAGTGGGTGTAATCCATGGATGGGTGACCTCCCGGAAAGTTTCTACTCCGGCAACCAAAACAAATTTGTGGGCTCCTAGGTAGAAAGCAAACGATATTGGTTGGTATGAGAGGTTGAATATGCAACTAGTATATAAGACACCCTTGTTCTGTTTTGTATACGATGGTGAGGTAAACCTCATCAAATATGATGAGTTCCAAGGGGGTGTTTTCGATAGCAAAGGCAAATCTCATGTTATTATCTTTTGTTATATCCACATAGGATAGATATTGAGCCATAAGGAACGTCCACCTCAAATATCATTAACGTGTTCTGGCAACAGTGGTTATGGATGAGAGGATAACTCTATTAGGGAAATTCTGAATGCAATGCTTGGATAATCTAAGAGTCGCGTTGAATGCTTTCAGATTATAACAGTTCGATGGTTTCATCGAACTTTTCAACCGGACAAAACTCAAAGAAATTCTACAAGAACAAAATATGATTTTCTATGTGATTTATTGAACGAGTGTTTAACCAAAGAGATTGATTTCAAATTTAGGGTTGGGAGAGGCCATTTAACTGCCACCCTTTGGACTTTTCTCCAAGGAACGCTACCCCCTTGGAATCCTCATTTTTAGGGGCTTCTCCCTTAAGAATCAAATAAATAAGTTCCTAAACACGTAAAATCATAATGAACTCAAACAAACGTGCATTCCAATACTCTTATAATTAACTTGTTTGATGTGTAACAAGATACACATTTGTCAACAAGTCAATCCAATTACATAAATATAATCAACAAACTCCACAATTGAAGGTGCTCATGTAAGAGTATTCCATATGGATGACCTCTAGGGAAGTTTTCACTCAGACAACCAAACAAATCCATGAGCTATTAGTTGTACGTTTTGTCATGTAGTTGTTGTCTTCAAAGTAAGTGGAATATGATATCCCTATGGAAGTGGAAGTGGAAGTGCTGTGTGAATCAAATCAATAGCAGTTGAACTTGGAATATATATAATACAATTGTTATAATCTTCTGCAATTATCAAAGTTCAATACATCTATCAAACAATCAGATTTTTCATGCAAGATCAATATTATAGATGTCAAGGTTACACCGCACTTCATAACATTTAGTAGAAGTAAGAACATTTTTGGTCATGATAGCCCTACTCATGTTGACAAAGATGGCATGGATCAAAGTTTCAATTTGAGATGTTTAGAAATTTGAGAGAAAAATATCAACCTTAAGGTGGATATTGTTGAACTAAAGGGACTATTAGTGTAAATAGTTGAATATATCATGAGTTCTTGTATTTTCCCTTTGTGTAATTGATTATAAATTCTATATGTGTAATTGATTATAAACTCTATATGTTTAGAATTATAATTTTTAGTTTGAATTGATTATATGTAAGAATTATATTATTCGATCGATTAATTCTATGAAGAGCAAGTGTGTGACCATTCTTAAAATTAAAAGTTCAATTCCAAAGAAGTCTAAAATGCGAACCCATATAAGTGTTCAAAAAGGCGCAAAGCATCTCTATGATTACCTTTTTATTAGAATAAACGTTCATGAAATAGTTTAAATTTGTCTCGTCAGAAATTCTTGTCACGAATGACTTTGATCAACTCGACATGGTCCCTAGGATTAAGACTCTGTATAGGATTATCAAATGAATTACCGAATATAACACTACAAAACCGGATTGTGTCATCTCAGCCGTGATTCTATGCCACTTAATTTGATTCTAATCTCAAATAGACCCGACATACATTAAATATACCCGCAATTTATCTTTTAAAAAGTTTTGTTACAAGAATATTTCAGATAATGCAAAATAAAGACCACCCTTTTCCTCTATTTGATTCCAGAAATTCTTTCATATCAAGTTGATAATAGCATATAATTTTAATCAAATTTTTTTAGTGGTTGGATAAAAAAGAATAGAATCTTACCTAATTTTTTTCTCATTTTTTTTTTGTATTATATATTTTATAATTATTCTAAGTATCATAAAAATATTGTTTTTAAATAAGAATTGTTTCATTGTCTATATTCTGTAAAACTTTTGTTAAAGGTAACCAGGGTTTGAATTATTTTGTTTATTTGTTGTAGTTAAAGTATTGTTTCAGCATTTGTCTGACGAGTAATATAGTTATATGAATATCTATTTCTTTTGCAATCGTGAGAGGCACTCATCTTCAACCGGTAAAAAGGGGGGGGGGGGGGGGGGGGGGGGGGTTTGAGGAGTTCTTTGGCAATTTTTCATTTTCTTCTAAATTTCCGACTACTAATAGACACTAGCAATTGAGCCCGTGTTGTGCTATGACTTTTGTTAGGTTTTGACATAAGATTTGACCAATACGTATTATTAAATACTAAACTTATTCTTAAAAGAAAAGTGAAAACAAAAATTTAAATTTTAAATTCAATTAAATATTAAATATTAGGTGACTTGTCTAACCCGAAACTGTTTTGACTTGAACCGATCGAAAATAATCCTTTTTATGTGGCATGTCCTGACGTTATATGTTGCTCGACCCGACCAATACGCATTGTTAATTGTCAAACATTTTATTTAAAAGAAAAAATAATAAAAGAAACTTGAAATTAAAATATTAAATTCAACTAACTAATGACACGAACCCGTTTTAAACTCAAACCAAAATAACCCTTTTTATGTGACATGTTCTGATGCGCATGCTACTCGATCCAACCCGACCAACACATGTTATTTAATCCTCAATGTATACTAAAAGAAAATGAATACGTACCATTAAATGATAAACATATTATTAAAAAAGTGAATAAAAAGTTAAAATTTTAAATTTAACTAATTAATAAATATTAAATATTATGTCATTTGTTCTGCCCGAACTCATTTTGACTCGAACAAAACCCTTTTTCATGTGACATGTTCTAACGCAATATGTTATCAGACCTGACCCGGACATATCTATTATTAAATACCAAACATAATGTTAAATGAAAAATGAATATAAGAAATTTAAAATTATAATATTAAAGGCAACTAAATAATAAATATTAAGTATTATGTTATAAATAAAAATAAATGTTATGATTAAATACAAAGCCTCCTAAAAATAAGACGTTGTAAGAAGAGTGTCAAACTTACTCCGATGGATCTCATTCAAATAACAATGGAATCGTGTATCGAAATCTACGATATGAGATTTTCGGTTTTCACTTTTAGATTTATAGCTTTTAGATTTTAGAAATTTTGTTTATATCATTTTTGATTTATCATTGTGTCTATTTTATATTTGCGTCATTGTGTTTTTTTTGCGACTCACTGTTCTTTTTTCCTCGACACTGTGTTATATTTTGCTCGACATAGTATTATATTTTCCTCAACATTGTGTTATATTTTGCGACCCATTTAATCTTTCTACACTTCTTAGATTTAGGAGAATTTATAGGATAATGATGACGGGGGTAGCCCAAGACTAAATAAAATGACTAAATATGTAAACGCTCAAAGGGTTAAATGGTTCAATGGTTGAAAAGCTGAGGAGATGAAGTAAAGCAATACGGGAACAGTAAATAAGTCACATCTCCGAACAGCTCCACCAACTCGCCAGCCGCAAAAGCAACGCAGGTC
Organism: Helianthus tuberosus; assembly: GCA_030545235.1. Taxonomy (NCBI): domain Eukaryota; kingdom Viridiplantae; phylum Streptophyta; class Magnoliopsida; order Asterales; family Asteraceae; genus Helianthus; species Helianthus tuberosus. The sequence goes on from CM060399.1 coordinate 20,712,507, forward strand.
TGCAGAGCACACGCTATTATCCAGGGGTCAAAAGGCTTTAACCCCCGAAAGGGCAAGCCCCTCATTGCAAGCAAGGTCACTAGTCAAATGCATTCTTCTTTGGGAGTTGTCTTCTCCTATAAATTGACACTTCATTTACTTCAGGAGACATTCCTGGCCAGCACTGATTCTCGCAATCTCTGGTCATTCATCCCGAGTACTTGCTTCATGCGAGTCACTCTCCCTTTCATATCCAACACACACATTCTATTTGCTCCTTCATCCGAGTCTGAACACACTTCAGAGGAGGATCCTTAGCAAATAACAAAAATAATCTAGTGAACCTCCTTCCACGTCTTGCAAACGTGGGGGGACCCCACGACCTGCGTTAGGCAAAGTTGAACCCTTCAACCCTTTTGCCTAACCAGCCCAGCTACTACCGTTGGTCTATTATTTGTTGCATCAACAAGTTGGCGCCCACCGTGGGGCTACGCCACTATTTCTTCTCAAAAAGACCTAGTTGTGTAGCTCTCTTCTCTTGAAATTACAATGTCAGAAAGTGGATCCCCGGGAGAAGTGAATCAGGTCCCAAACGCCTCCACCCCGGGTACTAGCCAAGCTCACGTGGCTATACCAACTTCTTTTTCAACTCCGGGAAGCACTCCCGAGTTTCTCACTTTCAACACCCCAACTCCGTCCAGATCTGGAGTCCCTTCCCCCAATGTTGGTGTTTCCGACACCCCAACACGTGTTGAGCTCACCCCTGAGGGGGTTGCTAACAATTTCCTTTAGTTGAGATCCCTCCTCAACCAATATGTAAGTAGGGAAAGGGAAAAAGGAATGAGGATTCGTCTAGATTATGATGAGCCTGAACCAACGTTATCTCCCGGACCTCCTGTCCCTCCTTTTGCATCTAGGGAAGAGGCTGGTCCCAGTAATCCTCCAAATCCTAACCCATATCTGTACGTGAGACCAAATCCTACAACGCATCCTCTCTTTTCATCTCAACCGGCTACTAGTGGTGCTCCTCTGGGCCATGAGCTGACCCTAGATCAGCTCCTACAGTCCCCAGTAACAAGCTTTCCAGCTTCTACAACAACTTCATGGGAACAAGCCCTGTCCGTGCTTCCATTGGCACGGAGTGCAGTTATGAGCGCTCCCCTTGGAGTTAACTGCTCAATCGCACCTGGAAGCCTCCAAGGCTTCAACCCTATGACCCAGATGATGCCCCAGATGATGACCCAAATGATGGCCAGTTTCCCATGGCAGCACTTTATCAATCAGGTGCTAGCCACTCAGGGAAACAACAACAATGGCAATAACACGGGTGTAAGAGCTGAAGAAGATCTGGCCAAACCTTACAAGCCGAGTAACCTCTCGTGTTTTTCACAGCAAATAGCTGATTATGATTTCCAAACAAAGATCAAGATGCCATCCCACATTAGAACGTATGATGGGACTGAAGATCCTGAGGATCATCTTCAGATCTTCACTGGCGCGGCAAGGATTGAGAAATGGTCAAACGCTAAATGTTGTCTAATGTTCATGCAAACCCTTGTTGGATCAGCAAGGATCTGGTTCAACGACTTACCTGCTCGAAGCATTCGAAGCTTCGATGACCTCAGCAAGGGTTTTCTGGCCAACTTCTCCCAACAAAGGCGATATGTCAAAGATGCAACCGTGATCTTTCAAATAAAACAACGTGACGATGAAAGTCTCCGCGAGTTCATTGAACGATACAAGAAGGAAGGCCTCACATATGTAGGGGCAGATGAGAAAATGAGGGTAGCCGGCTTTATGAACACTATCACCTCAAAGTATCTCACAAGAGATTTCAATAAATCCCTGCCCAAGACCTTGGAGGAAGCTCTAGAAAGGGCAGAGGCCCATATCCGGGGAGAGGAGGCAGTTGATATCAAAGAACAAAGGAAAAGAGGGCCCAATTGGCGGGAGCCCAGCCAGAAAAAGAGGGAACTTTAACTCCTATGACAGACGTCAAAAGGGTTCAGACCATCGAAGGCCTGAAGGCCGGAACCCTCCAACCAGGGAGAAAGGCGTAAACTTCACACCCCTCACAAAGACTCCTCAAGAAATCCTTGCAACGGAAGAAGTCAAGCAGAACTTCAGGCCTCCTAGGCCTCTCCCCAAAAGCAGGAAAAATGAAAACTCCACACAGTATTGTGAGTTCCATGAAGAAAAGGGACACCATACCAATGACTGCTTCCAACTTAAAAAGAGAATTGAAGAAGCCGTTAAGACCGGAGAACTTGCTCACTTGGTAAAGGGAGTAAGGGATAAAATGGCTGAAGGAAAAGGTAAGGAAGTCAACATGGTAGACTTCGATGGAAGGGTTCCACACAAAAGACAGTGGTTGGAAGCTTGGGAGCTTCAGTGTGTTTGCTTCCCACCCACGGAGAAAGACCCTCTTTCAAGCCCTCTTGTGGTTGAGGCTACTGTGGGAACGTTACAAACAAGCAAAGCATACATAGACACTGGGGCAGCTACTGAAATCATGTTCGAGAAATTCTTCAACCGTTTGAGTAATGAAGAACGTTCAAGGCTTCAACCCTCCGGAACCTCCATAAAAGGTATTGCCGATATACCTCTCAAGCCTTTAGGGCAACTGACAATTAACGTTCGTTTTAGCGAAGGTCAGAAGGAAAGAATCCAACCACTCACCTTTGTGGTTATTAACATACCTTCAAACTACGATGTGATCATTGGAAGACCAGGGCAGTGTGCATTCTACATGGCCGTGTCTGTTGGACATGGCACAGTCAAATTTCCAACCGAGAGGGGAATAGCAACCCTTCAACCCACCCTGGAAGCTTACATGGTTGAGGGTGAAAGCTCAAACAGTGAAGAAGACAGGCAAAGGTTGGTCATAAACCCTAAGTACCCTGAACAAAGAATAAGGGTTAACCCAAGCCTTTCACAAGAGACCCTTTCGTATCTCGAAAAGCCGCTAACACATTACAGCGATATCCTCGCTTGGTGTCCAGAAGATATGACAGGGATCCCTCGGAACATTGCTGAGCATGAGTTAAGAATACCACCGGATGTCAAGCCTGTGGTCCAAAAGAAAAGAAGCCTAGCACCCGAGAGAAGTCTGGCAGCCTGCCAAGAGGTTGAAAAGCTTGTGTCGGCCGGCATTCTCCGAGAAGTCAAGTACCAATCATGGGTTGCAAACCCAGTTATGGTCAAGAAGCCCGACAACTCTTGGAGGATGTGCATAGATTTCAAGGATCTTAACAAGGCTTGTCCTAAGGATTGCTATCCACTACCGGAAATTGATCTCAAGGTTGACTCCCTCACCGGTTACTCGTTCAAATGCTTTCTTGATGCATACAAAGGTTACCACCAAATCCTCATGAAGGAAGAGGATGAGGAAAAAACAGCCTTTCACACGGATAAAGGGATCTTTTGTTATCAAAAGATGCCTTTTGGCCTAAAAAATGCCGGAGCAACCTACCAACGCCTCGTTGACAAAGCATTTGCAAGCTAAATCGGTAAAAACATGGAGGCATATGTCGATGACTTGGTGATCAAAAGCAAGACGGAGTATCAAATGCTTGACGACATTCAAGAAACTTTCAATAATCTCAGAAAGGTTAACATGAAACTCAACCCTGAAAAATGCTCATTTGGGTTTGAGGAAGGAAAGTTCTTGGGCCATATTGTGGGGAAACAAAGCATCAAGGCTAACCTAAACAAAGTGAAAGCTGTCCTTGAAACCAAACCACCAAAAACCAAGAAGGAGGTTGAAAGCTTAAACGGGAAGCTTGCAGCCTTGAAGCGTTTTACTTCAAAGTTGGCCGAAAGATCTCTGCCCTTCTACAAGACGCTCAAGAACTGCTCAGATAAGAAGGATTTCAAATGGACTGAGGAAGCTGAAGAAGCTTTCAACCAGATGAAGCAACATCTAGCTTCCTTACCAGATATTGCGGCACCTGAAATTGGGGAGTTAATATCGGTGTACCTCTCAATTGCTGACGAGGCCATCAGTGCAGTCCTCACCATTGAGCGAGACAAGGCCCAGGTACCCGTTTATTTTTTCAGCAAAACTTTAAAATTGGCTGAAACGAAATATCCCCCCTTGAAAAACTCGCCCTAGCCCTAGTTCAAACAGCTAGAAGGCTTCGAAGGTATTTCCAAGCACACCCTATACAAGTGGTCACCGACCAACCTATCAAGAATGTGCTTGAAAAACCTGAAAACTCAGGACGATTAGCCAAATGGGCCATAGAACTAGGTGAGCATAACATCACCTATGTCCCAAGAAAAGCTATCAAGGCCCAAGTCTTGGCTGATTTCATTGTGGAAGTCCCAAACCTAGCAATCACTGAAGTAAACACTACCACCACTGAACCTTCAAACCCTGAAGCCTGGAAGCTTTTTACCGACGGGGCTTCAAGCGTTGAAGGGTCAGGGGCTGGGCTAGTTTTGATCAACCCAGAAGGGTTGGAATTCACATATGCTCTCCGTTTTGATTTTCAGACCACCAATAACGAGGCTGAATACGAGGCACTAATAGCTGGCTTAAGGCTGGCTAAAGAAATGAAGGTTAAAAAGCTTGAAGTGTTCACAGATTCGTTGCTGGTCTCAAGCCAAGTAAATGATAGCTACATAGCTAAAGAGACCAACATGAAAAAATACAGAGAAAAATCCAAGGAGCTGATGAGTACCTTCCAAGCATGCAACATCAAACAGATCCTAAGATCTCAAAACAAAAAGGCTGATGCCCTAAGTAAGCTTGCATCTCTCACTTTCGCCCACCTTACCAAAAAGGTGCTGGTAGAAGTGTTGAAGGCTCCATCAATTGATGAATTGGAAGTTCAAGATGTAGTTACCGAGGAAGATCCAAACTGGATGACTCCCATCAAAAAGTTCCTTAAAAATGGTGAATTACCCAACGATCAAGTAGAAGCTAAAAGGGTTGAAATCAAGGCAAGGCAATACGTACTACAAGGAGAAACCCTTTACAAAAAGGGTTACCTTGCTCCCTTGCTAAGATGTGTCGGTCCTGAGCAAAGTAAGTATTTGATCAAAGAAATTCACGAAGGAATATGCGGAGCTCACTTTGGAGCTAGGTCGGTGGTTGCAAAGCTCATGAACCTTGGGTATTTCTGGCCCTCAATGCATCGTGATACAACTGCACAGTTAAGGAAATGTGATGCTTGTCAGATTCATGCACCAATCCCAAAAAGTCCCAAGCATGACTTGGTCCCGATAACCTCGGCATGGCCATTCCATAAATGGGGAATGGACATTGTTGGTCCATTTCCCCCAAGCAAAGGAGGAGTAAAATTCTTGTTGGTGGCAATAGATTATTTCACCAAGTGGCCCGAGGTCAAACCACTTGCTAAGATCACGGGAAAACAGGTCATTGACTTTGTTTGGGAGAACATCATTTGCCGTTATGGATTGCCGGGAATACTTGTCACTGATAATGGAAGGCAATTTGCTGAGAAGCCTTTCAGCGTTTGGTGCAAGGAATACAAAATCAACCAAGTTTTTAGCTCAGTGGCTTATCCGCATTCAAATGGTCAGGTTGAAAGGACAAATAGAAGCATAGTGGAAGGTATCAAGACAAGACTGGGAAGATACGAAAGCAACTGGCTTGAAGAATTGCCTAGTGTTCTGTGGGCAATCAGAACAACCGAAAAAACAAGCCATAAGAAAACACCCTATAGCTTGGTATTTGGATCTGAGGCTGTGATCCCCGCTGAAATAGGAGTTGTAACCCAACGAATCGTCAACATGGATCCCGAAACAAACCAAAAAGAGACCATGTTGAATTTACAACTCCTAGAGGAAGCACGAGATCAAGCTGCAATTCAAGAGGCCAAATACAAGCAGCAAATGGAAGCCTACTACAACAAGAGAGTCAAGAACGAACGTTTCAAGCCAGGAGACCTGGTCCTCAGAAACAATGAAGCTAGCAAAAAATAAAATCAAGGAAAGCTTGGCCCGAAATGGGAAGGTCCATACACCATCCTTGAAGCACATAAGGGCGGATCATACAAGCTAGCAGATTCAGAAGGCAAAAGGCTTCCAAGGCATTGGAATGGCAAAACCCTGAAAAGGTTCCATGTTTAGACAGGAAAGATTGGTTTGTATCAAAATGTATTTCGAGAACAGCACTATGAGTACCTTTTGTAAAAAGCAAGTATTGCTTGAATGAATGAAGTTATTTTATCAAACTTGTCTTTCTATCCTAAAATCAGGTTGAGAACCTAGCAAAAAACTCCATGGCAGGGGCCATGTAAGGGGATGAGCTCCTAGGCCACATCGCTCAATAGGTTCAAGGGTTGAATGAACCTATATAAGGGGTGAGTTCCTAAATCAATACAACTCCATGAGATCTATTAAGTTAAAACAAAATTGTCTCATAGATAGGTTTGAACAACCTACACCAAATGTTCCTTAAGGCTTAGAAATACAACCAACAAACAGGCTTATGTAGTGAAATAAAAAGCAAAGAAATGATAAAAAGGATAGGTGCTATGTCTTCTTGTTAAAAATACGAAGGCTAAGTGTCTGCAGCACTGAACCCTTTAAGGTATAAAAAACATAAAGACAACACAAACTTGACAAAGACAAAGTTACAAGAAGACAAAGAAAATCTAAAAACAATACAACTTAGACAAAAAATTATAAAGATACAAACCAAGTCAGATCAAAAAACTAAGAAGCCTTCAAGGCTTCAAGCCACTCGGGTAACAACTCGAAACCTTAAAGGCTTCAACCTATTAACAGACAGCCAAAAGGCTTGGAAGGTTAAAGCCAAACAAACTGCCTTAACGAAACAGGTACAAGTATAAAAACATAACACAAAGAAAATAGTTAAACATCATACCATATCAAAGAAAGCCCTAAAAGACTTTCAAACACAAGTTAAGGCAAGTCCTAGTAACTTGCAAGTTTAACTATTGTTCAAACGGCCATACAGGCCTTAAACACAACCAACAGGAACCTTAAGGGTTCCTGCAAACCTAATACTATTCAAGTTAACATTACAAACCATAAATTGTTTTTAGTGCTAAGAAAGCTACGAATTAAGCATCAGCAGAGGACTTGGAAACCCCGGAACCTTCACCTTTGGCCTTTTTTGCTTTCTTCAGCTTCTTAGCCTTCACCTCCATCACCACCTACAGCTGAAGCCTCCAAGCTTGCATCCTTTGGAGCATCCGGTTGACCTGAAAGGGTGTCATCACTATCTCCTGAGTAGGATCTCTTCCTTGAAAGAGAACCCAAGATCTCAGCACAGACCTTTTCATTAAGGCCTTCCGGTTTTAAGTCCTGCAACACAGTAAGAGGCTTACCAAAACAAGCAAAAAACTTCGTGGATGTAAGGGTAGGTTAGTCTCTCCATTTGCTCAACGGAGCCTTTAAAAATATCAGAAGCATCAGGACGAAACAGGGGAGATTGTTCCAAAGGGTGACCGGATTCATGAAGCTTATAACCAGCAATGAGGCCTTGGTGTTTCCCCAGGTTGAGCAGCTTGGTATAAACTTCACCAAGGGCAGAGTTGAACTCCTTGGAATGCAGAAGGTAAGTAACAACCTGCTGGAAACCTTGCTCAATTAACCACTGATTATCAGCGGTAGAACGAGCAATTGAAGCTTTCAACCCCTCATTCTCCTTACCAAAAGCCTGCTGTTGAACAAATAAAGCTTCCCGGTCAGCCTTAAGCTTCAACCGATCAGCCTCAAATCTCTTTTTCAAGTTACTCATCTCAATTTCATGCATCCTAGTCAAATCACTAACCTTTTTGTCCCATGCCTCTTCCTTCTCAGCAAAAACAGCTATCTCCTTTTTCATCGCAGCCATGGAAGATTTCATTTTATCCTTCTTCTTAGAAAATTCTTCATATTCCTGCATCCTTTTACGAAAACGAGCAATCCCTTGAGGAAGCATAGAAGCAAGGTTGCAAGTGCTCAAAATCATCTGGGACAGCATCAAATCATCATCCATCCCAGCAATGGTATTGTGAACGGAAGGAGGAGCAATGTGACTCAGAGCATCTTCACAAACAGCGACATCCTTAAAGCTGTCATCATTTTTCGCCGACCAATTAGGCACATAAACACCTTCCGGATCCAACCCTTCAACGTCCCTGCTTGAAGAACCCTGAACAGGGGTAGCAACAACCTTTCTGCCTGAAACCTTCTTACCATGAACAACCAATTCCTTCTCCATCTCACCACCTTGATCTTCCGAAGCTTCGATATCATCTCTCAAATCCACTGGTTCAGTAGAAGTGGATTGAGGACCAGCCTTCAACAAATGACGGGAAGATCGACGGGTTGAAGACTTGGGAGCATGGGACTTAGAGAAACCTTTGACATTGGAAGTGCTAATATAACCCGTGCCCTCAAACCTTTCCTCAGTAGTCCTAACCACAACATTTTCACCAGGAACAGACGAAACATCCCCAAACACAACATCAGAAGTATCGTCACTCTTAATGAAATCCAGAGCAGACATGACTGCAAATAAAAAATAAAAACACATAAGGCACAAGTCGAGAAAAATGCAAAAAGGGCAAAAAAGGAAAATGCATACCCATGCCACTTCTCATTTGAACCGGATCCTGATCGGCATTTCCCCAAATTTTACTAACCCCTAAAAGAACTAGCAAATGCTCAGGAAAGGGACGCATCATTCAATTCAAATTCAGAGGGCTCCGGATCATTAAGAACAGCATCCGAGTGCCTCCACACCATTTTAAATGGAACAATAGAATCGGAAACCCAGAAAAAGCGATCCTTCCAAGTCCCAAGAGTTGTAACCATAGATGAAATAAGGCAAGAATCAACCTTGGATGTTTCAAAAGTGAACCAATTGCCATTTTTGGCCAGACGAAAAAACCGGCGAAAAAGCAACAGTGAGGGATCATACCCAAGGGCACGGCACAAAACCTCAAAATGTAAAACCCTAGCCATGCCCTTCGGATGAACTTGCCCAAAGGAAACCCGATAATATTCTAACAAATTCAAAACAAAGAGGGAAAAGGGATAACGGAGATTCGAAAACTCAAAGTGACGGCAATAAAGAGCAATCGAACCAGGGGTTGGTTTATCAACAGGAACATCACAAGCAGGAGCAGTCGGATTAAACTTTTCATCAATACCAAATTCCCCACAAAATGATTCTACCTCTTCTTGTGTTTATCGGGAAAAGGATTTTGCTAAATCCTTACGAGCACCCATTTTTGCAAGAAAATATGAAGACTATAAGGAAAATGCAAAGGAAAACCGAAACTAACCTTGGAAGAGGAAAGAAATTGCAGGAGAAGAACTTGATGGAATTATGTAGCAAGTGAAGGAGAAATGCAAATATAAAAGAAAATAACCTAAAATAGGGGTAATAATGGAAAACAGTAACTTCTGCAAAACCGCCACCCTATGAACTGCCATACATCAATCAAATCAGTTGTCAGTTATTTAAAATTCAAATATTAACAGCCTACAACCCTTCAAGCCTTCAAGCATCGAACCCTTGAAACCTTTAGGCAATAAAATACACGTATAAAAGTCAGAAGTCTTTGAGCTCATTCCCCAAAAACCTCTGACTTGGGGGGCTGATGACGGGGGTAGCCCAAGACTAAATATGTAAACGCTCAAAGGGTTAAATGGTTCAATGGTTGAAAAGCTGAGGAGATGAAGTAAAGCAATACGGGAACAGTAAATACGTCACATCTCCGAACAGCTCCACCAACTCGCCAGCCGCAAAAGCAATGCAGGTCTGCAGAGCACACGCTATTATCCAGGGGTCACAAGGCTTTAACCCCCGAAAGGGCAAGCCCCTCACTGCAAGCAAGGTCACTAGTCAAATGCATTCTTCTTTGGGAGATGTCTTCTCCTATAAATTGACAATTCATTTACTTCAGGAGACATTCCTGGCCAGCACTGATTCTCGCAATCTCTGGTCATTCATCCCGAGTACTTGCTTCATGCGAGTCACTCTCTCTTTCATATCCAACACACACATTCTATTTGCTCCTTCATCCGAGTCTAAACACACTTCAGAGGAGGATCCTTAGCAAATAACAAAAATAATCTAGTGAACCTCCTTCCACGTCTTGCAAACGTGGGGGGACCCCACGACCTGCGTTAGGCAAAGTTGAACCCTTCAACCCTTTTGCCTAACCAGTCCAGCTACTACTGTTGGTCTATTATTTGTTGCATCAACAGATATCATTACCCATAAACATTGATTTTGCTCCATGTGGTTTGGTGGTTTTAATGCTTTTGCCCCAATCCTTTAAAAACAGACATTTTACTCCCTGATCTATGCAACCTATCTCCATTACACTCCCCGCCTCAAACGTCGTTCACTTCAAACGTCAAAACACTGTCATGTGCCCCTCATGTGAGGGGGAAATCTGTCATTTCCCAACCCAGATATTTATAAACCATTTTAAAACCTTAAGTTCAATATTATAACCGTTATTCTCCCAAATGTCAATACAATTATCCAAATCCATTACATATTACAAACCCTAAAAATTGATCAGACTCTAACGACGAAGACGATCGTTGATTGAAGTCCAATGTCGCTTTGGTACATTTGTCCTAAGGGACAACAGTCACTTGTTGAGAATCTATATGGTGATTTTTCTAACCCTAGCCTCCAAAATTTTGATTTTTTTCTACAATTTCCATAATGTTAAAGTTATAATGGTTTTCTTTTTCTTATGATTTTTTAGTTAACACTACATTGTTCTCACTCAAGATTCATCATAGGGGCTCTTTCACAAAGTTTCCCAGAAGGATGTATGTGAACGCTAAGGTACACTATGTTGACTATGTTGACAAGGATGAATTTTCAGTTCATGAAGTAAGTTATATGTTGTTAGAACTAGATTACTCAGAAAAGGAGTTGAATTTTTACCATTTCAAAGTATTTGATGAAGATTGGAACTTTGGTTTGAGGGCTTTAGGAAATGACTCTGATGTGATAAGTTTTTTTTGTCTTGTGTGGGTGATCATAAGCTGATGGAAATATATACTGAGCATGGCCAAACTTTCGTTGAAACATATTTCAAGTCTCCTAATTGTAAAGTTAGGATGAGGTAATAGGCGATGATGGAGACAATGATGGTAAAACAGTTAGGAATACACAACAAATACTAGCAAAAGTTTCTAGGAGACTAACATTAGAGTACAATGTAGGTGATTCTGGAACAAGTCAGGTAGTGGATGCTGGAACAAGTCAAACTGAGGTGGTATTAGATGCTGGGATTAACCAAGGTGGATTAGATCAAAGTCAGGTAGTGGATGCTGGAACAAGTTAAACTGAGGTGGTATTAGATGCTGGGATTAACCAAGGTGAATTAGATCAAAGTCAGGTAGTGGATGTTGGAACAAGTCAAACGGAGGTGGTATTAGATGCTGGGATTAACCAAGGTGAATTAGATCAAAGTCAGGTAGTGAATCTTGGTGAGGGAAATGGTAATGGGGATGATGATGGAGAGGGGATGTTGAGGGAGATGGGGATGATGATGGAGATGGGGATGATGATGGAGATAGTGAGGGAAGTGATTATGATGCTGAGGGAGATGGTGAGCGGAGTGAAAATGAAGATGATGACCTAGATAGTGAACCTGCCGTTGGTGTTGAAGAGGAAGATGATTCTGATTATTCAGATTACCTGGTAGATGAAGATAATATGATTTTGATGTAGTGGTCGATATGCAGGATTTCAAAAGTTATGTGGACCATGACCTGGAAGAAGTGCCTATAGAATACAATGAAGTTAGTGATGTAGATGGCATGGGATTAGATACACATTTAGATGAATTTGACAGCCAAACAGATGAAAATGACCCACCCACGAAGAAACAATTGAGAAGGGAAAGAAGGAAACAAAAAAGGAGAAAAGATCAAGTGGTTGAGCCATTCTATCTTGGCCAAGTTTTTGCTGAAAGGAAACAAGTAAAGGATCTTGTTAAGAAATTGGATGTGTCTAGCAAAAGGTAACTAAAGATTATTAGGAACGATCTAGTAAGGTTTAGGGTAATTTGTGAAGGGTTTAAACCAGAATTTGGTAAAAGTGTTGTTAGTAAGGGTAAAAATGTCAATTCAAAAGAAAGTGGTGATAAAGGAGAATCTTCAACCAAAAGTGGTGGTCCCAAGAGTTGGGTCCCAAGGTTAAAGCTGGTGCTTTATTGCACAAACCTACCACAAGATCTGCAACTAAATCCAAAAAAACATGCAACCACATGTCCATGGGTACTTTATCTTTCTAATGTAAACAGAGAGGGATCTTGGGTTGTGAAAACCTATATCAAGGAACACAAATGCTTTCAGATTAGATCTGTCAACCTTTTGTACAGTTTCATGGGTAGCAAAGGAGATTGAGTCTAGTGTTGCAGTGAACCTAATATTCCACTAAAAGCACTCCAGGATAGTTTCCAAAAGAAGCATCAGGTTTCAGTGTCTTTGCAAAAGATGTTCAAGGAAAAATCAATGGCAAAACATAAGATAGAAGGGGACTACAGGGCTCAGTATGCAATGCTAAGAGACTATTATGAAGAACTCATCAAGTCAAACCCAGGAACCACAGTCAAAATTGATGTGGAGAGTGAACCTAATCCTAATAGCCCAACTAGACAGTTTAAAAGGATCTACATTTGTTTGGGTGGTTTGAAGGAAAGCTTTAAGATCTGTGGCAGGCCTATATTGGGTTTGGATGGTGCCTTCATGAAAGGTCCTTTTCCTGGACAAGTGTTGACTGCAGTGGGCTTAGACTCCAAAAACGACATATATCCTGTTGTTTATGCCCTGGTTGAAGCAGAAACAAAAAAATCTTGGTGTTGGTTCCTTGAATGTCTTGGAAATGACTTAGATCTAAAGACAAATTCAAACTTCACTTTTATCAGTGATAGGCATAAGGTATGCCTGTTGTGTTTTGTTAAATATCATTGTGTGTTAGGGCACTTATCATTGTTCTTGAACTGTTCATTGTGGGGCATCATACCAGCATTACAACAGGTCTTTCCGAATGCAGAACACAGGTTCTGTTTGAGGCATGTGCATGAAAACATGAAGTCTAAGTGGAGAGGAGAGCTTTATAAAAATATCTTATGGAAATGTGAATCTTCAACTATTGTCCCCTACTTTGAACAGGCAATGAAGGAAGTTCTGTCAACAGATCAGGGTTTATGTCAATGGCTTAGGGAGATTCCACCTGTTCAGTGGTGTAGAGCCTATTTCAGTGGTATTGTAAACTACTATAGTCAACATCATTATCATTTGTATAATCTGTGAATATTGGATGTCATTTAGTGATATGCTTCCTGTATAATGCAGATAGGGCACTTAGTGATGTGCTTCTTAACAACTTATGTGAAGTCTTCAACATGCAGTTGGTTGAAGGAAGGGACAAGCCAGTTATAACATGCCTGGAGTATATTAGAGAATACTTGATGAAGAGGATTGTTGTTGTGCACATACTGATTTCAAAGAGTGAAGGGCCTTTGACACCAAAGGCTACAGAGATATTTGAGAAGATAAAGGAGAAGGCTGCTGATATGTCTGTCCAATGGAATTCTGTGAACAAGTACCAGGTTAAAGGGAATTCACTGGAGCAATATGTTGTTGACATGGCAGACAAAACCTGCTCTTACAGAAGGTGGGCATTAACTGGTATTCCTTGTAAGCATGATGTGGTTGTGATATGGGACATGGCTGCACATGGGATAACAGTGGATGTTCCATAGGAATGGATTTCAAAGGTGTATTGGTTAGAAACTTGGAAGGAAGTTTATTCTAAGACAGTGGACCCTATCAATGGAAGGAATATGTGGACACCTTCTGCTTGTCCGAAAACTCTTATACCACCAAAGCACCATAAACAGGTTGATAGGCCAAGAAAGAAGAGGAAGAAAAGTGCAGAAGAATTGTCTGAACAAGCATCTAAGCAAGGGAACGTGACAAGAGCTGGTCAAACAGTCACATGCACAAAGTGTGGTGGGAAAAGGGCATAACCAGAAGTCGTGCAAAAGGAATGCAGAAGGGCCGCAAGCAAATGCAAAAGCATGATGTTTATGGATGGCTTTTTAATTTTTCAAAGTGTCAAGAAAAATGACTTCTTTTAGTGTGGTTGTTTATTTTATGTTTGGCCATCATTTTGAACTTCTACAGTTTATGGCCTTTGTTTTAAACTTATATGTGGTATGAAATATCTATGTTATGAATTCTATGTGGTATGAATTAGATATATTATGTAATGAATCTGTTTGGACAAGTTTTTGTTTGGAAATGGCAGGTTTTTGTTCATTTGATATTGGTAGGTTTTGGTTGATTTGATATTGGTAGGTTTTGGTTGATTGGAAATTGGCATGTTTTGGTTGATTTGGAATTGTCAGGTTTTTGTACATGCTTTTGGTCATTTTTGGTTCACATAACGCTTTTGGTCATTTTTTGTTCACATAATGGTTTTGGTCTCTGTAAGACCCAACTTAATGTAACAAAATTAATGATACAAAACAAGGAATTGATACAAAAATATCAAGTTTACAAAAACTTTCTTGATTAAAAGACCATATTTGATCCTGGGATTTCAGTTAAAAGGAAAATATCCATTAAACATACAAAATATAACTTCAAGTGTCTACTAGATAACGTTTGAAAACATAGTTCAAGTATCTACATAATGCTAAGACAAAATAGATCAAGTGCGGAAGCTTCGTTTAGTGCGTTCGGTTCTTGATAATAGCTTGATCACCATCCGGATTTGGTTTCATATTCACCTACGGTCAAAACCATTTAAAATTATTAGTTTGACACTTTAAACACCAAGTATAAGCAAGTTCCATACTCAAAGTATAAAAAAAAGAAAATCTCGGTTCTGGGTGCTGGCGTCGCGCGAGGGAGGCCGTGGCGTCGCGCCAGCAACGATTTTCGACAGATTGTTGTTGTGTTGAGCTGCTAATTTGACCCAACACTATTTTTCCAAGTTCTAAACTTTAAATTGGCATAACTTTTGACTCGGGCGTCCGTTTTAGCCGATTCTTTTTCCTACGTGTAACACCTCGTAATTTCATGTCCAATAATGTATTAACACGTGTCATAAGCTTTGAACGTGTGAAAGAATACTCTAGAGGGACTAAAGTTGACAAACAAGGAAAGTATGTAAATATAAGGGTTAAAATTGTCAACAATGGATAAATATACTTTACAATAACCCTACATGATGTTTATACCCTTAAACGAATGAATCATGGATCATACGAAGCTAATTGTAAAAGAAAGTGAGAGATTACAAACTACAGGGGTTAAATGTGTCAACATGTTTAAGTTATACGTCTGAGTGACCTTTTAGCAAGCCCGAAGCTTTGTAACGATTAATTATGCTCACTAGAATGCACGATAAAAATTTCACCAAGTTTCGTTATCGTATGAGAAAGTTATGATAAAATTCGTATACGAGGGGTTAAAGGCGTCAACGTTGAAATTTATGACTTTTCGAGTGATAAATAGATAACCAAGGACTTAACAAAGTTGGTATAAGTCTTGAAGTCCTTATAAGTCAATTTAGAGGGCTCATAATGCAAGAAATAAAGGTAAAACAACTTTTAGAAGGACCGAGGACCAAAACTACAATTAATTGAAACTTGTTTAACCTGACACCAGGTCCTTACGGACCGTATGTCTGGACCCTTACGGTCCGTAAGCCATGCCCAGAAGCAGAAAACCCACAGGTGGCTGTTATGTCCATTATAACCGACTTATGTTGCCTTGTTTCAATACCATGTGCTTCTTAAGCTTATTTTTAGGCACTAGGGGCACTTGTAAGCATCTTGGTTCCATCCTAGACTTGCTTGGCATGATCATGGGAGATTAAAACCCATATAAATAGAGCACTAAGTTGCAACTTTTTGATCATCCATTCCCAACTCAACTTCTGATCATTTCTGGAGCTCAAGGCCACTCCCTAAGCATCACTACTCGTGCATTGGACCTTGGTAAGCTTCCTTGACCTTCCCTAATCGTGTTTTACTTAGTTTATAGCTTAAAAGTCAAACCGTCGTAATTAAGGTTTGACTTAACGATTAATCGCTAATGGTCCAGCGATTAGTCAAAGTAAAGATAGTTATAAGTTGGTAATTATGTGGGCATTAAACCCTTAAAAGGGCACCCTCTGATTCCCGCTCTAACTAGATCATTTGTCGGGTCAACCTATGTTATAAAAAGTCAACAGAATCTTAATTTTCAATTTAATGCATAATTAACAATGTAGAAGACGTGTAACCTATTTTATCACTCATATAACATGGTAATTAGTATAAGAACTGGTCTAAGCTTGTTTGATCCTACAATTTTATGTTTAGGCTCGGTTCGGAACCGAAAGTCGCAAAACTTTGACTTTTGCTTTGACTCCAGTTCTGACCCGATTTAGATGGATTTAGAAATGCCTTAAAGCTTCATTAGGACCAGGTTACATGATAGTATAACCCTCTGTGATTGGTTCGTTGTTTGTCCGATTCGTTTACACGTTTCCGTTAATTGCTTAATGTTGACCATAATGCCCTTTTGACCATAAAACGAGAATTTTGGAAATATGAAAGGAGAATAATCTTTGTTACTGATTTATAAACATGTCCCTAAATTTTCAAATCAGTTTGAGGTCTAGATTAGGAGTTATGCTCAATGGCGTAATTAGAACGTTTTTATTAATTAAACGGCGTCATTAGCGTAAAGCCTATCTAAACCCAATTTTTGACACCAAACCTTTTACCCACTGATGTAATATAATATTTTGGGAATTTTGAAGATTTTTAATTATTTTTAAACTGATCATAACATAGGATTATCGCCTTGATTCGGTTAATGCCAATTATACCCTTTTCGCGTATAAAATAATATTTACATAACAATTTGATACCAAACCTTTGGCCACTGATTTTATATGATGAATGAAGTATTTTGAACTTAATAAACTGATCAGAAAACTCATATTTCCGTTATAACCCGGAAATCGCTTAAAACGGCTTTTTACGCGTATTAAACACCTAGTATGGGTTTAAAACCATTTTTTGTCATATAAGACTTATCACCAACTGATATAACCTATTAAATTAATTTGTTTTACTGATTATCTTAGAACCGAATCTCAGAATTATAATTAATCTCTTTTATAATCTTTTTAATGACCAAAATACCCCAACAGGACTTAAATTGAGATTAAACTCGTTTTGGGCATAATGGAAGGTATCCTACTGATATCACAACATATTTAAAGCATATTAACTTAGGAAACCTGTTCGTGACTCATTCGGTTACCCGTTATGCGTTATTCGCGTTCGGTTCGGTTTATGTAACTAGTTTGCATAAATTAGCCGAAACGGGTCGAACCTTATCATTTTTATCTCAAAATCCAGAATGTGTTTAGTTTTCCCATATTATACAAGTCTTGAAACTTGTCGGGTCTAAATCACATTCTATTCCGGTCTTCGCTTAATCATGCGTTCGAACCGTATCTTTCTTTAAAACTAACCGGTCTAAGTTTAGGCTTAATTAAAGACCCGTTAGGATTCTAATAGGTTATTATAAACCTTCGTTCCAGAATAGGAGACCCGGTAAAAGATATTTGCACTTGCTGTTGTGATTATACTTTGCTCAGGTAAATACTTTGTCACACCCCCAAAATACCACAAGCGGAGTATCACCGCAGGGCGTGTGACGTTCCAGGATCTTAGCCACCAATCACATTGAACTCATAGGAATATGTAAATAAAACTTTCATTGATTCACAATAATTGTTGCAATGTTACATTATATTTTATAGTGTACAGCGGAAGCATAAATCATTCGTTAAGGGTTGTATAGTGATTCCATGTATCTCGACCCATGACCACTCCAGCTTCCCAGACAGCAAGTCCCAATGATATGCACCTAAAGGCCTGCAAGGCATGTAACAACAAATCAACAACAAAGTTGAGCGAGTTCACAGTTGGGTGTTCGTTTTAAGGTGTTTCAAAAGCATAGTTCTCTTTAGCTGGCTTACTTGCCGTGGGGGTTACCCCGTAGTTGAAAACGTGTTTTGTTTAATCTCGTTTACTCTGGCTATCTAGCCGTGGGGGCTACCCCATGTTTAATTATCTGGCTCTCCGGCCGTGGGGGCTACCCCATGTATATACTACTAGACTCGTTACCATATCGACCACTGACTTTAGTCATGTTTATGTGCCCTTAGCGTCAATGTCTATCATCATTGACGTGCCCAGATCCATTAGTTCACGCCCGTCCTCTGCGGCACGGTGTGAGGCTTGTCAGACCTAAATAGCGCTATCTAACTAATGACCCGCTCGCCATTGGCCCGGCGATTAAGTCGATATAAAAAGGAGGGACTTCGTGATAGAGTTTTGGTCTAGTGAAATTTAAACTGTCCAAGAGGACGAGGAATTACATTCCTTAACCCGTACTGTCCTACCCAAGAAGGACGAGGAATCCATGTTCCTTAACCCATTCCCAACCCCTGGGAATCCCATGCCTTGGAGATAGTGTGAACTCACCTCGGTTTGCTCGGTATGACTAGTTACTTGTTCCATATAAATCAACCAAATCCTAATGTGGTTACCAATAACAAATCAGTTTCATATATACGTGAATTACATATTCATTATACACGTTCCACAAGTTGCACGCAACCAAATCATACATCGTTATGCAAGTCGTAACAGGAAATCATGTAACAGAATATTCCACAACATTATATAACAAGTATTCGAGTCATACGCATAGTTCGCATCACAAGTTTAGGTTTCACTAAACACTTAACAGTTATTTACACCACACACCATTTACTAACATTTAAGCACCTAGCGTGACAGTTATTCACAGTGTACAGCCTAAGAAACATAAGGCTCACTTAATGGGCGGCCGGTTTGCAAGTGTGTGGTCCATTTTCTGATCGTGGCCCAATAACATCTATAATCTAATTGGACATAAGCCCAATGAAACGTGCAGCCTTGGTGTGCGACTCGACTCGGATTATGCGACTCAATGCCGTTGTGCGAGTGATGTTTTTGTGTGCGGCCCACTTAACTCATATCGGCCCAAGGTGAAATTGTGTGATCCGATTAATCTATTGTTTGGTTCTTAATAACCATTCTCTTCACATAATCCCAAACACTCAGTTTTATTTATTTTCTATGTACACTTCATCAAAGAATGGTATTAACATAACATCAGTATTTTCATTGCAGTTTTTATGTATTAATCACTAACCAATCAAAATCATTAGTCACAAGCACCTCCTGAACATAATGGCAACTTATCCATCGAAACTCACATAAACATAAGACATCATCATGTGATTGTTATCTTTAGGTTGACATAATATTCAATCATTTGCACTTTCTGACAACATTATCATTATACCATATTGTTTGATTATTTCAATCACATGGAGCCACCACTATTTTTATTTAAGGCATCATCATTATTAGGCCATATGCCCTTCAATTTCATTGGACCTTTAATACTAGTGTTATACTACAAATCGGTTATGTGAATTCTAGTGGGTAACTTTGATTGGACCATCATCATAATAATTTTAAATAAGCAAACCTTGACACACGTATCACATAATTCATATTCATATAATCATTATACAACCTATACCTAAATATCACAGCATGCGGATCAAATTCCTTAACCATATTGACCGGCCCATACTCAGTTATCATGATTATTATCATTCCGAATTTACGAGACATTCAAATCACATAGCCGATCACAAGTACAAGATTATGTTATTCAACAGTCTAATAATCTATCATATAACTATAATATGATTATCATATATCACGTATAAACACCTCATGTCAATCAGGCATACATATAAACAAGAATAAACGAACAAGATTCAATACGAGTACAGTTTACTAACCACAAGCTTGGTCCAAAAGGATGATGTTTCGAGGGGGGGGTGTCCACAGCCGTCGCACTTCAAGTGGGGAATAGGGTTTGTATTATGTGATTTGTTAACATATAATCCACGTATAAGTTACTTGTGTGTGCGTGCGTATTTTACTAACCCCAACATGGCCGGCCCACTATAACTTTAGTCGGCCCACTCTAACGTAAATCACATATATTAAAACAGTAATATATTAAACTTTAGTCGGCCCATTCAAAATTTAGTCCAACATTGACTTGTTTACATTGTTCGATGTATTGCGGCCAAAACAGATGTGTTTGAGTGATCTGTAGTTAACATTGCATGCATTAATTTTATTGTTCCACTAGCAAGATTTGCATGTGAAGTGAAGTTGTCGGCCACTCCTACCTTGATTCAATTAAATCAATTGTTGTCATCACATGTGATATTTGACATCCCATGTGCATCATCTGAACATGTAGTAGAGGTCCAATGGATATATTCATATTGTCTATATAACACACATAAGTTTAACATGGAAATACTTGATAAGTAACTTTAATTAAATTATTCCAAACACTACACAATTCCTAATCTTTCATTCACTCATTAAAACAATTCACTTATCATAACATATGGGTGCACATTTTACCACACAATGAATCATAAAAATACAGTTCCATAGTTGGTCAAATATGTATCAACAGTTAATCAAATATGCATCAGTTACAACACAAACAATTATGAGAAGATAGTGTAGAACAAGTAACGTGTCAAGGAAAGGCCTTGAAAGTTCGGGTTGTCACATACTTTTAACTTATTTTCCCTATACGGGCTTGGGGTACGGTATATAAAATACCGCTTGGTCAGGCATTGAATCTTTAATCGTATGATGGTTAATTTATTGAAATGACCCATTTAAATTGTTTTGTTTGCTTAAAGCCTTTGGGGGGTTAATGACCATGTCCCGGATATCCTTGGCATCATTTTACGAAATGGCCACGACCTAAGCACGGGGTGTAGGCGTACACCCGTCAGTGCCTAAATACATAATGTGGTGTGTCTATTGATCTTTAACCCGGCACGAACCGGGCTACTGAACGCATAAGGAACATGTAATTCTTTTACAAGTATTATATTCAAATAATTATCCCAAGTTATAAAATGTTTGTGCCTCGTGCATTTAAATCAACTTTCTAAACCTTTTCAAAATGAGTCAGTTGATCGTATTTACCAGTGTAAACTGACGTATTTTCCCAAAAAGATTAAGTGCAGGTACTACTCGAAATAGGCTGGCTTTCTCCTTAGCATCAATAAGAGTCTCGCAAGCTTAGATGCATTTCAGTCTGTCGAACAAAGTTTCCTTTTTATTTTTGATCCATCCTGTAGATCTGTTTCAACTATTTGTGATACTTAATATTACAATTTATATAAGGTTGAAATGAATCTATCTTTTGCTTCCGCTGTGCATTTAAATATTGTGTTGTTTGACTATAATGATATCAACTACGTCACGATACTCCCCCACCGAGCCCACCGGTAATACGTGGAAATATCGGGGTGTGACATTACGTGACCGTAATTTAATTACGGATGCGTTTATCAACACGTTTTGCATAAAAATATCATTTCAAGAACAGTTGGCTTTTATTTCATCTCTTGTTTATTCAACCCATTTGTTACAAGTTCCCTAACTTGCATTGTTGACACCTTTAATTTCAAACCATATCACCCGTTTCCATGTTTACCAATTATGACTTTCGCTTCCCTCTCGAGAGTGCTCATGTCATAACTATCATGCTTAATCCTAAGGATTTAATCATGCTTTTCGGAATCGGTTGGCAAACAAATGTTCCGAACTATACTCCCTCTACAAGGACTCATGCTTTTACAACGGAAATGTGTTTCCGTTACTCGACCTACACTTGACTATATAACCAATCACAAGTGGTGATTATATATTTCTATGTTTGTAACACAACTTGTTTTGACCCGTTTGGGTGTCGAATGGGTGTCTCCATTGCTAGATACATCCAAACTCGAATTCTAACTCAGGTTTTGACCCATCTTACTTGTTTAAGGCACTTTGTCACTTCCGTGACTTAATGGTTTCACTTGATTACCAATTATCAATAAAACAAAGTAAGACTAAAAATTAACGTAATGTAGCGAAACAATAGGTCGCGTACCTTCAAAGTGCACCCTTCAAGCGTGTTTCACCTCCGGCTTGTCCACTTGACGATCCGGATGCTTTCCCTATAGAGTTCCATTCATCATCAATTTAGAACTCTTTTATAATCAATAACGGACAATTTATTTTGATAATCAATCTGCGTTTTTGTCCGATTTAACATTTATTCCTCATTTAGGCGTTTTAACAAACACCTAGTGGGTCAAATTCTTACACAATCATTACTAGCTTCTTGACATGTTATTTCCTCCATATTCACTTCAATTGGGAAATTGCAACAAGCTTCAACATCAATATTTTACATGAATTTAACATATAATTTCAGTTTCACTAAAATAGAAATTCATAATCTCAGTGTTTGTCTAACTTCTACAATCTTATTAATCACTTATCATGTAATCACAAACCCTACAATTATGATGCAAGGTTTTCACAAGAATCATCTAGGGTTTAACTCTAGACATCATATTACTTCAAGATTCATCCATGCATGACATATTAAAGCTCAAATTCAGTTTCTCACAATTAACCTAGAATTTATGGTGAATCAAAACATCACAATTTTACATACCTTATGATCCTTTCAACTAGGTGATCATGAATTTGTGCTCGAAATTTGATTTAGACTTGATTTAGGCTTCTAATTTTGAGCTTTTGTGAGGATTTGGGTTTGAAAAGAAAACCCTGGTCGCCCCCCCTCTTGTTCTGTTCGACCAGACACTCACGTATGTGGGTGTTTGGTATGTTAATTTCTTATTTCAACATTCCACTTTCAATCTTTGCAAGTTTGGTCCCTTAGCCTTGTTTAATTTATAATCTAAGTGTTTTAACCTTATTAAATGCCTCTACAAGGCTCGTAGCTGACTGGGTTATAATTTCCTAGTTAGCTGGTTCCTGTTTAATTAGCGCTTTAAAATTCTGATTTAGAGTTTTATAAATTCCGGGTTGTTACAAGTCCACCCCCTTAAAAAGGGTTTCGTCCCCAAAACCAAATTACGTACCGATTAGTGTAGGGTAGAGTCGTTGCATCTCCTCATCGGATTCCCATGTGATATCCAAACCCTTTCGGTGTTCCCATTTGACCTTTACTTGATTGATTTCTTTACTTCTTAAGATTTTTACCTTACGATCCAAAATCGCAATGGGCTTCACCACATAGTTAAGTCTATCGTCCACCTCGATGTCATCGTAGTGGATATAGGCTGTTTCATCCGCTAAACATTTCCAAAGATGTGACACATGAAATGTGCTATGAATTCTGCTTAATTCTTCCGGTAGTTCGAGGCGGTATGCTACCTTCCCTACTCGTTCGACAATTGTAAACGGCCCAATAAATCTTGGGCTTAATTTTCCTCTCTTTCTAAATCGGATAACCCCTTTCCATGGGGATACCTTGAGGATGACCTTGTCGCCAACCCGAAACTCGATTGGTCTTCGCCTTTTGTCTGCATACGAATTTTGTCTATCTTGTGCCGCTTTCAAGTGTGCCCGAACCACCTCAATCTTTTCATTAGTAGCTCGAACTATATCTTTGTGAGCGAGTTCGCGTGGACCCACCTCACCCCAACACACCGGGGTCCGACACTTCCTACCGTAAAGCATTTCATACGGTGCCATCCCGATACTAGTATGGTAGCTGTTGTTATATGAAAATTCGACCAAATGTAGATAAACCTCCCAACTACCTCCGAAGTCAATAATATATGCTCGTAGCATGTCCTCCAACGTTTGTATTGTTCTTTCACTCTGTCCATCCGTCTGAGGATGGTACGTAGTACTGATGAACAATTTGGTTCCCATTTGCTCTTGGAAATCTCGCCAGAAATTTGAAGTGAACCGGGTATCCCTATCGGACACGATGGATACCGATACTACGTGGCGTGCCACTATCTCATTAGTGTAAACCTCCGACATCTTTTCTGACGTATAAGTCTCACGTATTGGAATAAAGTGAGCACTCTTTGTCAATCTATCAACAATTACCCATATAGCATCAAATCCGCGGTTCGTCCTCGGTAGTTTGGTTAACAGGCCCATTGTAATATGTTCCCATTTCCAAACCGGAATTTCCAACGGTTGAAGTTTACCGTATGGTTTTTGGTGTTCCGCCTTGACTTGTAGACATGTCAGGCACTTCACCACGTATTTCACTACATCTCTTTTCATTCCGGGCCACCAATAGTTTTGTTTCAAATCATTATACATCTTGGTCGCTCCCGGATGGATGGAATAACGGGATTTGTGAGCTTCATCTAGTAGAAGCTTTTTAACTCGACATGTGTTAGGAACCCAGATTCTGTTGAAACGTGTTTTCAAACCGTGATTGCCTTCTTCAAGATCTTTAAATCGACCGACAATTCTTTCCTTCTTCCAGTTTTCTACCTTCACTGCTTCAACTTGTGCTTCTCGGATCCGTTCTAGTAGGCCCGAGGTCACAATAAGCTGCATTGATTGTACTTGTATCGGGGTATAATCTGTCTTTCGACTTAAAGCGTCTGCTACTACATTGGCTTTCCCGGGGTAGTAATGTATTTCACAATCGTAATCCTTGACCGTTTCTAACCACCGCCTTTGCCTCATGTTTAATTCCTTCTGATCGAAGAAATATTTCAAACTCTTATGGTCAGTAAAGATTGTACATTTTACCCCATACAAATAATGTTTCCAGATTTTTAAGGCGAACACTACTGCTGCCAGCTCCAAATCATGAGTCGGGTATTTCTTTTCAGGAATCTTCAGTTGTCTCGAGGCGTAGGCTATGACCTTGCCTCGTTGCATTAAAATACATCCGAGCCCCGAATGCGACGCATCCGAGTAAACCACCATGTCATCAACTCCTTCCGGTAACGTTAGCACCGGAGCGTGAGTTAACTTTTCTTTAAGTGTTTGGAAGGCTTCCTCTTGTTAGATGCCCCATACAAACTTTTCCTCCTTGCGAGTCAATTTGGTCAATGGTAAGGCAATTTTGGAGAAATCTTGTATGAACCTCCGATAATATCCCGCGAGCCCTAAAAAGCTTCGGATTTCTGAAGGATTCCTTGGAGTGTTCCATTTTGACACGGCTTCTACTTTTGACGGATCCACTAGTACCCCGTCGGCACTAATGATATGCCCGAGAAACTGCACCTCTCGTAACCAGAAAGCGCACTTTGAAAATTTTGCATACAACTTTTCTCGTCTGAGTGTCTCTAACACTTCTTGCAAATGATAAACATGCTCGGCTTCATTCTTCGAATACACTAAAATGTCATCGATAAATACGATTACCGACTTATCCAGCATAGGTTTGCAAACCCGGTTCATGAGATCCATGAAAGTCACGGGTGCATTAGTCAACCCAAAGGGCATCACGAGGAACTCATAATGCCCGTACCGCGTACGAAAGGCCGTCTTCGGAACGTCTTCCTCCTAGACTTTCAATTGGTGATAACCTGATCTGAGATCAATCTTTGAGAACCAACTCGCTCCTTGCAGCTGGTCAAACAAGTCATCAATTCTTGGAAGTGGGTATCGATTTTTCACTGTGAGTTTGTTTAACTCCCGGTAGTCGATACACATACGCATACTACCGTCCTTCTTCTTCACGAATAGTACTGGTGCGCCCCACGGGGACACACTCGGTAGGATAAACCCTTTGTCGAGCAATTCTTGGATTTGAGACATCAATTCTTGTTGCTCCGACGGCGCGAGCCGATACGGCGCCTTGGCCATAGGTTTTGCGCCCGGAATCAAATTGATTCCGAACTCTACTTCCCGTTCTGGTGGTATTCTTGGTAAATCTTCCGGAAACACATCTTCATAATCGCATACCACTGGCACATCCCCGATTTTGAGGGATTCTTTCTCCGATTCATTTGCGTATACCATATATGCCTTGCATCCATGTTTCATGAGTTTGTGAGCTTCTAGCATCGTGCATATCACCGGGTTGCCCCCTTTTTCACCGTATATCGTAATGTGCTTTCCGCAAGGAGATGTCAGTTTTATTTCCTTTCGGAAACATGCCACCGTTGCGTGGTATCGAGACAGCCAATCCATACCCACGATCACTTGGAAGTCTCCCATCGACATTGGGATCAAGTCTATTGCGTATTCTTCGTCGTCAATACTCAATTTACAATTTTCACATACATCACAGACGATAAAACTCTTGTTATTACCTATCTCTACTTCTAAAGACATAGGTAATTTTGTTAGAACAAATGAAGGATGTCGAATAAACCCATATGAAATAAAGGATTTATTCACACCCGTATCAAATAATATACGCGTAGGAATCGAGTTTATAGCAAATATACCTAAAACCACTTCGGGTTCAACTTTGGCTTCTGCGGCAGTCAAGTGGAAAGATCTAGCCTTTGCTTTCGGGGCTTCACCTTTCGTGTCTTGCCCGTCTTTCTTTCCCACTAGTTCCGAGCATTCCGATTTCTTGTGACCCGGTCGATAACAATTGTAGCAAACCGTCACTTTTTCCGGGCATGATGAAGCCATATGCCCCGTTTTCCGACATACGGGGCAAGGCTTATCCTTGAAGCGACATTCGCCCCTATGACCCTTTCCACAGATTTTGCAATTTGGTGACCCGCCTTTTACATCTGATTTCTTTCCTGTTTCATTCATCCGCGCTTTCTTGGTAGGGCTCGGATTGACATTTTGAGCCCTCCGTTCACCTCGTTCAACCTGCTTTCTCAATTCGATCTCCCGTTCCCGAGCAACATTTATGATCTCGGTGAGGGTCTCGTATTTTGAAGGAGTCATAAACTCCCTATACTCGGCGCTCAACATATTGTAATAATAATAGATCTTCTGTTCTTCGTTTGTTATCAGTTCATCACAAAACTTCATTTTATCCATAAACGTTCCAGTGATCTTGTCTATGGACTCACCCTTGTGCCTGAGTTGCATGAACTCTTCCTTGATTCGATTTATGACCGCCTTGGGACTGTGGTGTTTAAGAAACGGCGTCTTAAATTCATCCCATGTCATAGTCTTGGCTGCTTCGCTTCCAATTTCTTTCTTTTTGTTATCCCACCAGTCTTTCGCTTGACCCCTTAATTGACCCGTACCATAAGCTACGTAGTCATCTTCATCACAATGGGTCCTCTCGAATACTCCTTCGATATCGCTTAGCCATCGCTGGCATACGATTGGGTCAACCTCCCCATTATAGACTGGCGGTTTGCACGCCATGAACTCCTTGTATGTACAAGGCTTTCGTCCTCCGGACTTTTCCTTTGTTAAATTGGCAATATCCTCCAATTTCTTGATTCTTTCCTCAACCACTGATAGTACCGTGTTCTGGATCTTATCGATGAAACCAGACAAACTATTTTCGATTGCCTTTCCAACCTCCTCGGCAATCACTTCTCTTGTTTGCTCGGTGACTCTCGGCACCGTATCATCGTTACCTTCATCCGCCATCTTTAATACTGAAATATTTACATTAACCGTTAAACATTTCATTTATAATATATGATTTACTTGTTTTGGTTTAATCAAGTTCATAACTTGATTCGACCGTTCTTGTTTCATGCATTTCCTGTGTTTGAGTGAATCTACACACTCTTTTCGTGCATATTCGTTCATATTTCGTTTCTATATTCTCTAAATCTATTTAAAACAATTAACACTTACCGGATGCTTGATCAAGCTTGAACCGAACACACTTTATTGACAACCTTTAGCTCTGATTACCAACTTGTAAGACCCAACTTAATGTAACAAAATTAATGATACAAAACAAGGAATTGATACTAAAATATCAAGTTTACAAAAACTTTCTTAATTAAAAGACCATATTTGATCCTGGGATTTCAGTTAAAAGGAAAATATCCATTAAACATACAAAACATAACTTCAAGTGTCTACTAGATAACGTTTGAAAACATAGTTCAAGTATCTACATAATGCTAAGACAAAATAGATCAAGTGCGGAAGCTTCGTTTATCCGTTCGGTTCTTGATAATAGCTTGATCACCATCCGGATTTGGTTCCATATTCACCTACGGTCAAAACCATTTAAAATTATTAGTTTGACACTTTAAACACCAAGTATAAGCAAGTTCCATACTCAAAGTATAAAAAAAAAACAAGAAAATCTCGGTTCTGAGTGCTGGCGTCGCGCGAGGGAGGCTGTGGCGTCGCGCCACCGCCGTCGCGTCGCGTGAGGGAGGCCGTGGCGTCATGCCAGCAATGATTTTCGACAGATTGTTGTTGTGTTGAGCTGCTAATTTGACCCAACACTATTTTTCCAAGTTCCAAACTTTAAATCGACATAACTTTTGACTCGGGCGTCCGTTTTAGCCGATTCTTTTTCCTACGTGACCGTAATTTAATTATGGACGCGTTTATCAACACGTTTTGCATAAAAATATCATTTCAAGAGCGGTTGGCTTTTCTTTCATCTCTTGTTTATTCAACCCATTTGTTACAAGTTCCCTAACTTGCATTGTTGACACCTTTAATTTCAAACCATATCACCCGTTTCCATGTTTACCAATTATGACTTTCGCTTCCCTCCCGATAGCGCTCATGTCATAACTATCATGCTTAATCCTAAGGATTTAATCATGCTTTTCGGAATCGGTTGGCAGACAAATGTTCCGAACTATACTCCCTCTACAAGGACTCATGCTTTTAGAACGGAAATGTGTGTCCGTTACTCGACCTACACTTGACTATATAACCAATCACAAGTGGTGATTATATATTTCTATGTTCGTAACACAAATTGTTTTGACCCGTTTGGGTGCCGAATGGGTGTCTCCATTGCTAGATACATCCAAACTCGAATTCTAACTCATGTTTTGACCCATCTTACTTATTTAAGGCACTTTGTCACTTCCGTGACTTAATGATTTCACTTGTTTACCAATTATCAATATAACAAAGTAAGACTAACAATTAACGTAATGTAGCGAAACAATAGGTCGCGTACCTTCAAAGTGCACCCTTCAAGCGTGTTTCACCTCCGGCTTGTCCACTTGATGATCTGGATGCTTTCCCTAAAGAGTTCCATTCATCATCAATTTAGAACTCTTTTATAATCAATAATGGGCAATTTATTTTGATAATCAATCTGCGTTTTTGTCCGATTTAACATTTTATTCCTCATTTAGGCGTTTCAACAAACACCTAGCGGGTCAAATTCTTACACAATCATTACTAGCTTCTTGACATGTTATTTCCTCTGTATTCACTTCAATTGGGAAATTGCAACAAGCTTTAACATCAATATTTTACATGAATTTAACATATAATTTCAGTTTCACTAAAATAGAAATTCATAATCTCAGTGTTTGTCTAACGTCTACAATCTTATTAATCACTTATCATGTAATCACAAACCCTACAATTATGATGCAAGGTTTTCACAAGAATTATCTAGGGTTTAACTCTAGACATCATATTACTTCAAGATTCATCCATGCATGACATATTAAAGCTCAATTTCAGTTTCACACAATTAACCTAGAATTTATGGTGAATCAAAACATCACAATTTTACATACCTTATGATCCTTTCGACTAGGTGATCATGAATTTGTGCTCGAAATTTGATTTAGACTTGATTTAGGCTTCTAATTTTGAGCTTTTGTAAGGATTTGGGTTTGAAAAGAAAACCCTGGTCGCCCCCCCTCTTGTTCTGTTCGACCAGACACTCACGTAGGGGGGATAGTGCACGGTCCTCCCAACCGCCGGAGTGATCTCACTCCGGGAGCTGCTACCCGACCAAGCTAGCTCCGCGGTGACTTCCCCATGCCGAGTTCTTACCCTGGGCGACATATGCCACTCCCAAGACACGAACCCGGTACCTCTGGGAAGAGGTGGGTGTCGGTGGCCAACTGGGCTACCCCAGTTGGTTGACCAGACACTCACGTATGTGGGTATTTGGTATGTTAATTTCTTATTTCAACATTCCACTTTCAATCTTTGCAAGTTTGGTCCCTTAGCCTTGTTTAATTTATAATCTAAGTGTTTTAACCTTATTAAATGCCTCTACAAGGCTTGTAGCTGACTGGGTTATAATTTCCTAGTTAGTTGGTTCATGTTTAATTAGCGCTTTAAAATTCTGATTTAGAGTTTTATAAATTCCGGGTTGTTACAGTCTCTTTTATCCGACATGATTTGGTAATGCTTTCAGTCGTTTTTTGTACACAGAATGGTTTGGTTCTCTTTTGTCCGACATGATTCGTTAATGCTTTTGGTCGTTTTTTGTTCACATAATTGTTTTGGTCTCTTTTGTCCGACATGATTTGTTAATGCTTTTGGTCGTTTTTTTGTCTGAGACTTTTCTATCCAAACAACATACGATGTTCATTCTCGGAACCAAACAACATTCATTATATCTGAAACAATAATTATTCGATGTTCATTTCCATTACAACAAAACGACATATCCAAGACACAGTCGTACATAACAGAGACACAAACCATATTACATTATCACATACTGCTAACCTACACACCTTATCTAGGTCATTTTTTAAGAAAGAAAAAGATACACAACATCCATGTTAGCCCTAACATACATTTCGTCTTCTTGTTTGCTTTTACAGCTTCTCTGGAAATGGCTTCATTCCGGTTACACCTCCCCAACAAACCCGGTATGATTTATGTGGATCTGCTACACATAGGGGGTCTGACCATCGAACGAACCCACAATTGGCACAATATTGGAACCTTCTTCATGGATTTGCTCGGGTCCAATATGTAACAAACGTTGTCGCAACCCCCGACCCCTATCTGTCCTGGGAACGGGCGATCGCGAGACCAGTTTTGGTGGTATCGGTGTTTATCAATTTTGGCAGCGGAAATTACATCAGGACCGTAGTTAGGAAATAATTTATCAGAGTAAAATACCACGCTTTTATAATATTAAACACATGGGAAAATACCAAGTTTCAAATACACACATTTTCATAGAGATAAACCCTATTTTATTTAAATAAAAACATCCCTTTATTTAGGTAACTTTTATAGCCACTTTTCCAAGCCTTCAGTGCTATCCAGCTGGCTTCGTTTGGCTTTCACATTTTGTTACCTGAAACGCGTTTAAAAACATTTTGTCAGTGGAAAATACTGGTGAGTGAATCCCAGTTTAATCAAGAAGAGTTTTATCAATTTACAGTATTGAAAGCGATTACAATGTTTACATCTACACAATTACTCATTCAGTACTGTCAATCTTGACTGGTGGGTCATATTACAAATTAGCTAACTCTTTGTCCAATGATAACGTGTTCCACATTTTGTATACAAAACCCCAACATACCGGCAGTAATTGAAGATTACAAAGACTCAATCACTGCTAATTATAATTTGAATAAATAAAGGTTTTGTAAAATAGTTTGCAAAAAGGTTTACAAAAACGAGATTACTCACATTGTTGTCTTAAGGTTTTCTTTAAGGATTTCCTAGTGATTATCTATTAACTACACAAATGCACGCGCGTTAGTATAATAACCCAATATTTACATTAGTAATACCCTCCCCGAGACGGTTTTCCAATGACTACGTCGGGCAGAACCACGACAGCCGTTACGGAACCCTGGATCAATCGGGCAACGTATCTAATACGTAACCGGGGTTATGATACTTACAACGTGGCAGGGCTTCACTAATTAGGGGGTATTATGCCCGAGAATTATGTATACTACATAGAAATTTGAGAGAGAAATCGAGAGATGAACGAGTTGGACTGAAGGCTGAAGACCTCCATTTATAGTGCTTGTTTGCCTTCCGTTGCCCCCCGCGTAAGCTCCAGCTAGGGCCTTCGCGGCCCGCGAGGCTAGCTAGGGTAGGCCCTAGCTTGGCTGACTCGGCCACTAGGCTTGACACGCATGGTGACACGTGGCGGCTCAGGGGTTCGCCTGACCTCCTAGCTGTTGCAGCCGGCGTAGATCCCCGCCAATACCTTCGCGGCCCGCGAGCAAGGAATAAATCTTGTTTTTATTTTTTCTTTAAATTATATAAGTTAATTTAGGCTCGGTTTTCGCATATGGGGTGTGTTTTAAGACATATAGGGATACTTTAAATATATTAGGGGTGTCGAAAAATATTTTGGAGGGTTGTTATATCCTCCCCATCTTGTTTTAGAACTCGTCCTCGAGGTCTACCGGAATAGGTGCAGGTATTTCCTTTGCATCTCTGATTCAAGCTCCCAAGTGTATTCTGGTCCTCTTTTGGAATTCCATTTTACTTTGACTAGAACTAGTCTCTTGTGTTTGAGATTCTTGACTTTCCTGTCTTCAATTTGTAGAGGTCTTTCTACAAATTTTAGTTGTTCATTTACCTCTATGTCCTTAAGAGGCACTACTAGTGATTCATCAGCTAAGCATTTCTTGAGATTAGATACATGAAATACATCATGTATTCCTGCCATTTCCTCTGGCAGTTGTAGCTGATTGGCTACAGGTCCTATTCTTCTAATGATTTTAAAAGGTCCAACATACCTTGGGCTTAGCTTTCCCCTTTTGATTAATCTTACCACTCCTTTCCAAGGAGAGACTTTTAATAACACCTTGTCACCTACCTGAAATTCCAACGGCTTTCGTCTGTTATCGGCATAGCTCTTTTGTCGGTCACGTGCTGCTTTCAGTCGTTCCTTGACTTGAATGATCTTGTTGGTCGTTTCTTGTACTACTTCAGGTCCAGATAGTTGCTTTTCCCCAATTTCTGCCCAACAAACTGGAGTTCGGCACTTTCGTCCATAAAGTGCTTCGAATGGTGCAGCATTGATACTTGTGTGATAACTGTTATTGTAAGAAAATTCTATTAATGGTAAGTGATCATCCCAATTACCTCTGAAATCAATTACACAAGCTCTAAGCATATCTTCCATAGTCTGAATTGTCCTTTCGCTTTGTCCGTCCATTTGAGGATGATAAGTTGTGCTTAGATTTAGCTTAGTTCCCATTGCTTTTTGGAAACTTGTCCAAAAATGAGAGGTAAAACGGCTATCTCTATCGGAAACAATTGATAAAGGAATTCCATGTAATGAAACTATTTCATTTACATACAACTTAGCTAATTGTTCCTTACTAAATGTTTCCTTCATTCGTAGGAAATGAGCTGACTTAGTTAGCCTATCTACAATCACCCATATTGTATCATTACGTTTCCTTGTCTTAGGTAATTTGGTAACAAAATCCATTGTTATCAATTCCCATTTCCATACTGACATTTCTAACTACTACAATAAACCTGAGGGTTTCTGGTGTTCAGCTTTGACTTGTGAATAGGTTAAACACTTGGAAACATAGGCTACTATATCCTTTTTCATTCCTATCCACCAGAAATTCTTTCTTAAATCCTGATACATCTTATCATTTCCAGGATGCATTGTATACTTAGACTTATGGGCTTCTTCTAATATACGGTGGCGTAGGTTTCCTAATTTGGGTATCCACATTCTTTTCTTATGGAATCTCCAAATTCCATCTGTTCCTTGTTCTAATTCCTTAATCATTCCTTTCAAATTTTCAGTATCATCCTTGATTACTGATTCTTGTGCCTTTCTAATATGTTCATTTAAATCTACCTGTAGATTTAATTTAAGAGAACGTATTCTTTTTGGCTTTTCATGATACTTTCGACTTAAAGCATCGGCTAATACATTAGCCTTTCCCGCATGATATTGGATATTACAATCGTAATCACTAAGTATCTCCATCCAACGTCTTCGTCTCATATTCAACTCCTTCTGCCCAAAAACATATCTTAAACTCTTATGATCTGTAAAAATGGTAAACTTACTACCGTAAAGGTAATGTATCCAAATTTTCAGGGCAAAAATTATAGCTCCTAACTCTAAGTCATGGGTTGAATAATTTTCTTCATGATTCTTAAGTTGTCTAGAGGCGTAGGCTATAACCTTTTGGCGTTGCATCAACACACATCCATAACCTAACTTAGAAGCGTCGCAATGGACTACAAAGTCTTCAGTTCCTTCTGGTAATGCTAGTATGGGTGCGTTAGTTAACCTTTGCTTAAGAATTCTAAAGGCTTCTTCATGTTTTAGTCCCCATTCAAACTTAACAGATTTACAGGTTAACTTAGTTAAAGGAATGGCTATTCTAGAAAAATCTCGAATAAATCTTCTATAATAACCGGCCAATCCTAAGAAACTTCTAACCTCAGTTGGTGACTCAGGGGTTTTCCATTTGGTAATCGCCTCGATATTGGTGGGATCCACATGAATTCCTTCATGATTGACTAAATGTCCAAGAAACTATACCTGTTCTAACCAAAACTCGCACTTTGAAAACTTTGCATAAAACTTTTCTTTTCTTAATAAACTTAGAAGTGCGTGCAAATGCTCTGCATGTTCCTCTTTACTCTTGGAGTAAATGAGAATATCATCTATAAAGACAATTATGAATTTATCCAAATATGGCTTACATATTCGGTTCATCATGTCGATAAATGCAGCTGGGGCATTGGTT
Source organism: Helianthus tuberosus (assembly GCA_030545235.1). Taxonomy (NCBI): domain Eukaryota; kingdom Viridiplantae; phylum Streptophyta; class Magnoliopsida; order Asterales; family Asteraceae; genus Helianthus; species Helianthus tuberosus. The sequence continues at coordinate 20,747,020 of CM060399.1, forward strand.
AAACCAAATGGCATGACAGTAAATTCATAATGGCCATACCTTGTTCTAAATGCGGTCTTAGGAATATCCTCTTCCTCTACCTTTAATTGATGATATCCTGATCGTAAATCGATTTTCGAGAAAATTCGAGCTCCTTGCAACTGATCGAGCAGATCATCGATTCTCGATAATGGATACCGATTTTTAATCGTGACTTTGTTCAATTCGCGGTAGTCAATGCACATACGCATTGATCCGTCTTTCTTCTTAACGAATAAAATCGGTGCTCCCCATGGTGATGAACTTGGTTGTATGAATCCTTTCTCCAATAATTCGTCTAACTGTTTCTTCAATTCTTGCATTTCTGCAGGTGCCAAACGGTAGGGTGCTTTGGCAATTGGTGTTGTCCCTGGTAGCAGGTGGATTCTGAATTCGACTTCTCTGTCTGGCGGTAGTCCTGGTAATTCTTCTGGAAATACATCTGGAAACTGAGATACGACTGAAATATCTTTCAATTCTTTTCCTTTAGTGTTAATGATTATAGAAATCAAATACACTAATGATCCTTTTCTTACATAACTTGCTGTTTTCATCATAGAGATGAATTTTGTGGATCTAGATGGTTTATCTCCTTTAATTGTGATCTTTTCACCCCTTGGTGAATTTACTTGGATTGACTTTTGATCACATAGAATACTGGCTTTATTGGTTATTAACCAATCCATTCCTAATACTACATCAAATCCGGCCAGATTCATTGGATAAAGGTTTGCAATAAACTTTTGATTTAAAATTTCTATTCTTGCCCCTTTCAAGATTTCAGAAATCTTAATGGTTTCCCCGTTTCCTGTCTCTACTAGACATTCTTGTGAGAGTTTAGTTAATAGTTGATTTAGAAGTTTGCAAAACGAAGTATTAATAAAACTTTGGTTCGCACAAGAGTCAAATAATACTTTAGCAAAAACATCATTAACTAAAAACGTACCGGCTATCACGTCCGGGATCATCTTGGCTTCTTCTGCAGTCAGAACAAATGCTCTAGCATTTTTAGTGTTCTTGTTGCCCATGGCTGGAACTAGTTTCGGACAGTTTGGCTTGATATGGCCTTGTTCTCCACAGTTGTAGCATATCCTGTTGTTAGGTTTCTTCCTGCAGTCTTCTTTCTTGTGTCCATATATTTTGCAAAAATTGCAATATATAGAGAATCTTCCAGAATGCTTCCTTTTGCAATACTTGCAGTAGGGTGCAGAAGTAGAACCTATATTTTTCCCACGGTTGGAATTTCCATAACAAAATTCTTGGGTAAGTTTCTGAGCTAGGTTCCTCCTCTGGTTCTCTTCTTGGGTACGCATTAATTCATCAGTCAAGGTGTTTGCTAGTTCTACAGCTTCTTCTATAGTTTGAGGTCTAGCCGCCTTGACTACATGCCTAATCTCGTTGATTAATCCCCATATATAACTGGAGATTAATACTGGTTCAGGTGATGCAAGGGTTGGCACTATTCTAGCATATTCAAAGAATAATGTAGTGTAACCCTTACTATCTACTCCAGTCATTCTAAGGTTTAAGAACTTGTTTGCTATCTGTTCCTTTTCATTGGGAGGGCATAATTTCCTTTCCACCATGTTCTTAAATTCCTCCCATTCCATATTGTAAACCCTGTCACTTCCCCTAGACTGGAGGATAGTATTCCACCATTTTAAAGCTGAGTTCTTAAACAGATTGGAAGCAAACATTATCTGATCCTCTTCTGCGCACTTGCCTATTTTTAAGATTGCCTAAGTCTTTTCTATCCAGCGTAGAGCTGTAACGGCCCCTTCATTGCCCGAGAATTCCATTGGTTTACAATACCAGAATTCCTTATAAGAACAACCATAAGACACGGTCCTTCTTCTTTTGGGAATGGGCACTTGAAGTATGGGTCCATTGTTTACGCTGTGTTCAGGTTCAGTGGGTCGTTTACTGCTATGATTACTTTTATTATCCGCTTCCCTAACCGTTTTGATAGTATATGGCATTGCATCTATTATCCCTTGTGCCACTATATGTTGGATGGCACTGTGATCCACTTGATTTCCATTATTATTATTGTTCGGGTTATCGTTGTTATTCTGGTTATCGTTATTCTGGTTTTCCTGGTCCACTTCATTGTCCATCTGAATTTTAAACATTTGCTAATTATTAATATCACAAGATAATATTTAAGGCAAACAATCACACAACACACATTTTGATCAAAATCGTCGAACATTGCGACTTACTCTTTCTTATATAGTATGCATCTAATACAAACTGAAACTGGAATTTAAAATTACAATACTATTATGCATCCATAGCTATTATCTAGATTTTTTTTCCAAACATACACACATAGTATATATTATTATTATTACTATCACCATCACTGATATGGGTTCATCCAGAACTCCATATTACGCTCGTCATACTTCCAGACGAGTCGTTCTCCGATCTGCCTCATCCTCTCACTACCTTCTAAAATTTCCTCACCAAAGGTTCGGAGCTCTTGCACATTCTCTGCACTCATTGGGGGTGCAGGGGTTGGTACTGGGTTTGGGAACTGGGGCATGGGTTCTTGGTAAGGATATGGATTTTCTAAAATTTCCCTGATGTATTGATCATTATCATAGTAGGGATCTAGAGGGTCCAAGTCTGGGTAGGCTGCTAGGTTTGGCATGGGTTCGTCTTCTGGTATTGGGTAGCGTTGCTGGTAGTCCCTATGGTCGTCTAACCACGGGTCATAGTCTGGGTCTAAGGGATTGGGTGCTGGTACTCTAGGTATCTCAGTGGGGTTAAAATCAGGCATTGGGATTTGATTTTCTGGGTTGACTTCAATTTCCATTGGCTGTGTGGGAAACAGTGGTAAGGGTTGGGGTGCTAGAAGTAACTCCAGGTTAGGGTCTGCAGCTGTGGTTGCTAGAATACGGAAATTTGCTAGGCTCCTATTGAGCATATCCTGAGTGTGAGCATCTATTTCTCTCTTGGCGGCTGCTACAGCACGCTGTTGTTGTAATTTTTTCATTCTTTTCCTACGTTCATGCGCTCCCCTACTGAACCATCCTCTCTTTTAAGGAGGGAATGGCTCTTCAGACTGAGCCTTAAATACGAATATCCCATCTTCATTGTCAGCAGAATACCCTGAGAGGGCAGGCTGTGAAGAGGTGCCTTCGCTCCTAGGTGAGCTGGACAACTGACGGTAGGCGTTGGAAGGTCCTTGGTCGCTCATATTGTAAACTAACAAATAGTCAAATAACACACAACAATAAAATGCAGATATGCACGTATTTCCATAATTAATTTCCTAATATTTCGATTTATATCTTGGTGTTAGCGGAACACTTCTGTGGCTGAATCAGTGGTTTAGCTCTGATACCACCTTCTGTCGCAACCCCCGCCACCTATCTGTCCCGGGAACGGGCGGCCGCGAGACCAGTTTTGGTGGTATCGGTGTTTATCTATTTTGGCAGCGGAAATTACACCAGGATCGTAGTTAGGAAATAATTTATCAGAGTAAAATACCATGCTTTTATAATGTTAAACACATGGGAAAATCCCAAGTTTCAAATACACACATTTTCATAGGGATAAACCCTATTTTATTTAAATAAAAACATCGCTTTATTTGGGTAACTTTTATAGCCACTTTTCCAAGCCTTCAGTGCTATCCAGCTGGCTTCTATTTGGCTTTCACATTTTGTTACCTGAAACGCGTTTAAAAACATTTTGTCAGTGGGAAATACTGGTGAGTGAATCCCAGTTTAATCAAGAAGAGTTTTATCAATTTACAGTATTGATAGCGATTACAATGTTTACATCTACACAATTACTCATTCAGTACTGTCAATCCTGACTGGTGGGTCATATTACACATTGGCTAACTCTTTGTCCAATGGTAACGTGTTCCACATTTTGTATACAAAACCCCAATATACCGGCAGTAATTTAAGATTACAAAGACTCAATCACTGCTAATTATAATTTGAATAAATAAAGGTTTTGTAAAATAGTTTGCAAAAAGGTTTACAAAAAGGAAATTACTCACATTGCTGTCTTAGGGTTTTCTTTAAGGATTTCCTGGTGCTTATCTATTAATTACACAAATGCACACGCGTTAGTATAATAACCCAATATTTACATTAGTAATACCCTCCCCGAGACGGTATTCCAAAGACTACGTCGGGCAGAACCACGACAGCCGTTACGGAACCCTGGATCAATCGGGCAGCGTATCTAATACGTAACCGGGGTTATGATACTTACAACGAGGTAGGGCTTCTCTAATTAGAGGGTATTTTGCCCGAGAATTATGTATACTACGTAGAAATGTGAGAGAGAAATCGAGAGATGAACGAGTTGGACAGGGGGCTGAAGACCTCCATTTATAGTGCCTGTTCGCCTTCCGTCGCGCCCCGCGTAAGCTCCAGCTATGGCCTTCGCGGCCTGCGAGGCCAGCTAGGGTAGGTGATGTGTGCTAAACAAACTTTTAAAATTAACTAAATTAGACTCTCTATGCTAGACACTAAAAAGCTTTAATTCTAGACTCGACCTAAAACCACACAATCGGCAAGTGTACGATCAATGTAGTATAACCCAAGGAAGTCCGGATATCGAACCACGAGACTCTATGTATCACGCAAACCAGACTCTAATAGACACTGACAGACACGACTTAAAATGTTTAATTGTTTTAAGGGGGGGGGGGGTTACGAAAAATCTAGGAAATCTATTTAAATTAAATAATTAACTAAGACTAGACTAAGTACGAAAGAAAACAAAGACGATTCTTATATGATAACAAGGACCACCTAGACTAGAATCCTGGGTTGATTTTAAGAAATTACCGATTAAGTTAATTGCATGATTTATGGAACCGGGATCTTATGATACTAAACCTATTAAACACCAACTAAGCCCCTCAACCTTTCTCGAGGTGACACTTATGGCGTTACCTAGGCCGTTAATCCTACCAGTTATTAGACGTATTTCCAGTTGTCTAATTATTGTGTAAGTACCCTAATGTTGACCTACTCTTTTCAAATCATAGATCTAAGGTAGTTTGAATTATTAAACTTGACTTGATAGACTAATAAACCGATGGGGCAACTAATTTAAGACCTTTTCCAAGGACTGTCTAAAGAAATTCGCCGGGTAAGACCTATCAATAGCCCCTCACTTTCCAGGTATTAGGACTAGCAGAACACTAAAACCTAGCAAATTACTAACAATTACTTCTAGGGGTTATTGGCCAATTCCACCCTAAAGAGTTAAGATTTCTTACGTGATATAGACACTCACCAAAATCTAAAACCCTAGTATGACTCTATATTGTGATAAAGACCGTCACCAAGAATCATACGAAGTAATTGATAATAAGAAACCAGATCAAAGTACGCATGTGCATCAAATCAATAAAACAAACTCTTTACTAAACACAATCAATCCATAATATTCATGCAAATAACGAAAACGGTAAAAACTTTATTCAATCCATTCAACTAAGTATAGGTGGCTTAAATATTTAGCCAAGCATGTTCATAAATGAAAAAAATCAAAGATATTCAACAAAGAATTCATGATAACAAGTTTCATGAGAAAAATCAAAAAAAAGAATTAGAAAAACCCGTATAGTCTTCGATCCTTCGTCCCGAACTCGTACCACTGATTCGTAAGCTTCAAGATCTTCGAAAATGCTCAAAACGCACTCTCAAAATCGCCCAAGATTGCTCCAATTCGTAATTAGGGTTAAGTGTTGATTTTCTTGGGTTTTTATAGTTAACCCTAACGATTAACAAGAAATCGCCGTCAGATCACCCCGTCGCATCGCGCGACGGGGATTAACTTTAGTCGTGGCGTTGCGCGACGGCTACAGAAACCATAAATTAATATTTAAATGGTAGCGGGGAGCCACCATGTTATTGTCTCCTCGTGGCGTAGCGCGACTGCGCAAAATGGACAGAAGGTTGTGAAATTTTCCCAGCTTCAATTCTCAAAAACTTCAAAATAATTCTAACTCTTTTTCCACTTTGTTCCAGAACTTGGTATTTCAGCATTTTTGCTCGTTTCCACTCAATTTCCAGCAATATTAAGCATAAAGACCTGGAAAACACAAATTTAACAATAGTACGATCATTCTAACTAAAACTAAACTAAATGTAACGGAAAAATATACAAACTATACACGAACAAAGGATGTATTTTGCAATACATCAAATATCCCTACACTTACTCTTTTTTCGTCCTCGAAAAAGAATTATGCAACGGAATCATAGATAAATATTCACTCGGGTCAAAAGCATATGTATATTTTATTAAAACCAAAACTTGCGTTAGCCGCGATTGCGGATATACTTGTCCCTTTAGACCCAAATCCAATCTCAAGCCCTTATCATGTGAATTTAATTTAAGTGCGGCCAGTCTACCTAGGGTCTCACACTAGAATCTACGGTCCACCTACTCCTGCCTCAAGCTTATAGAACTAAAGGAACGATCACTGGACCAATTCTCAACCGTCTTATATCAAAACCAAGAGAGTTTACAATCCACTTTTTTTTCTTTTCCATTTTTTTTCGCTTTTCTCTTTTTTTTACTAATGAGCGCAGACGTTGCTTTCCCTAACCAAGGGGCAATCCGCCTGTAGAGTCGCTATCCCCAACTCAAATTACTTAGGCTTCAGTACCTTTTTCTTTTCTTTGCAAGGTCGATTTCACACATCCTAGCGGTAATCCGGTTGTAAAGTCACTATCCCCAACCCAGACTACATAGAAATGCGCTACTTTCATTCAGTTTCTAGCTCACCATTTTATTATTTTTTTCGCATGATCACAAACTCTAATGGTTTTAAATTATAACGGTGTCCCTTATACTATTATCGGCAGTTTTGATTTCCCATATTTCCCAGGCGAAAACCCACTAGCAGACCGACAATTAAGGTATATTAACTCAAAGGGGCTTAAAACCAAACCCGGGCCTATCCACATATCCCCAACTAGACGCAAGCTCGATTTATTTAATCTCTTATTATTATTATTTTAACCTGAGCAAAATTCATCTTTTCTATCATTTTCCGTTTTATTTATGCAAACTTCTCATTTCAAAGGACATTTTTCTAATTTTTTCTTAATTTTTTTGAATTTTTAAAATTTTTCAATTTTTTTTGTATTTTTTCAATTTATGACTCTATTATTTACATGTATCCCATCCCCACACTTAGAGATTGCATTGTCCCTAATGCAAGAACGGAAATACGACTCAACAACTCCCTAAAAATAAATACTGCAAACGAAATAAATAAAAAATACAACAACAAAAAAAGGGAAACGACTTAGCTGTATATGTGAGACTGTCAAAGTGCCAGTCGTTACTGTCAAAGTGCCAGTCGTTTCCACATAAGCCCTCCAATTCGATACGCGCTCAGCAAACAACTCCTAACCTCGGGCACGCGAACGAAAGCGGCTAAACAATCAACCTATCAATCATCAACACAAACTACCAAAACATTATATATATATATATATATATATATATATATATATATATCATCAAAAGATCATCAGTTTCAACATCAACCAACCCAACCTCCCTAACCAACCTGTTTAACATGTATCAATATCAGTACAAACCAACAAATGAGGATTAAAAACAACATTAAAGAAAAAATCAACAAACGATATAGTCAGTTGCTGCTCCTGCATCCTCATGCCATCCCCACACTAGTCCTCCTCATGCTCACTAGCAGTCTCGTGACTGCTCTCCTCTCGACCACCTGCACCTGAACTACCCTCTCCAAATACACGAATCAGGGGGAATCGGGTCAAACCTCTTAGCAGTACCAGTCGAGCTACCCTGCTGCCTCGGCTGGAAGAAATCTGGGATCCCCATGCTATGCCTACTTATGATATATCGAAGGGCATCCTCCTGCCTATCCTGACCTGTCAAAATAAGGTGCTCCAGCCTGTCGAACCTCTGCTCCACATACACAGAGAACGACTCCAAAGTAAGAGGCACAGGTGGTGGCTGCCTGCGGGGGTACTGGTGTGCCGGTAGCTCGTGTCTCTGTGGTGGCCGCTGCCAATGTGTAGGATCGATCTGGAGCATCACATCCTCAGCCGGATGTCCCTTCGGCGGCTGCACCTGCGGGCCCTGCCTGATCGGCTCCCAGCCGTAGGGCTCCATCCACGACACTATACCTGCCTGCTGTAGCTCTCTCATCCCAAATGTCACCGTCTTGGGCCCCTCGTGTAGAAATTGGGGAACATACTTAGTGAACACCCCCAAATTTTCTGCGATCCGAGTAATATAGGGGCCCATATCCAAACCAGCTCGAGGACCTCCTCGACGACCCCTACTAAAAGAATCTGCTAAGACCGTAGCCAGATTCATCTCCCTATTCTCCACACGACACATCAAAATAAACAACTCTATCCAGTTCGCCTTATTCTCCCCAGACTTCTGACCCACCAATGTAGTAGACAAAATCTTCAACACATACCTGTAAATCGGGTTATGAATCGAAGTGATCAGGTTCGTAGTAGTGAACGAGTGGTCGGATATCGTCTTCCAAAAGTTCCTCAGCTCAGTCGCACCAACACCATAATCCCTAGGCATAGAATAAGCACCCTTCAAACTAGTAACAAACTCCGGCCGCTTCACTTCCTCCTCAGTATAAAACCCCGACACTATGGCAAACCTCGCCATATTCATCTCATAAACCTGCCTACCTAAGCTGAATGACACAGCTGTGTCGTTATCAAACTTCCCCTCCTTATGCATCCAAGTGCTATGAAACTATAGCACCAGCTCCTCATACTGCGGCTGTATACACTCCATCGCATCAATCAACCTTTGACCCAAAAGGTCCGTCACCTCCTGCTTCGAGCCTATTTCACTCAACCACAGCTAATCTATAACCCTGTGCTGAAGTAAATCAGTATTCTTCAGTTTATCATACTTGTTCCATTCTGATGTACTCGCCTCAAACTTCAATATCGGGTGATCAGCTCTATGAGTTTTCCTATCCGGAATAAAATTTTAAGACGACTGATACTCGATCTTTCTCAACTTAGGATCATCGGCAGCTATCTGAATGATCGGAGTCTCTTGCGGAACCGGGTCTTGCTGGGGTGGATCCTGTTGCGGTGTTGACTGACCCGCACCTGTCTTCCTAGACCTGCCTCGGCGCGAACTGCTCGCAATGTCTGCAAAACAGATACAATCAAAACAAAACAAAACAAGCAGACAATCAGTAATACAAACTATTTTTGGTATTTTTCATTTTTTAATTTTTTTTTGAATTTTTAAATTTTTAAATATTTTTTTTGGATTTTTATAATTTTTTTACGAAAAAGAAATAATAGCCGTATAGCATTCCATTCGCGGCTAATTCTGAAACAAACGGGTTACCTTTTACAATTGCTAAGTGATAGTTAAGCTCGCCCGAATGGAGATTGAGTACGAGCGAGCTTACATCACTTGTACGTGCAAGTAAACCCAAAAACAACTAACTACGACTCGAACTATACTAAAACGACACAAAGACTCTAAACTGGACTCAATGTACACTACCCCCCTCGGCACTTTAATTGTCCGCAATTAAAACGAGTGCCTAAACAATGACATTGAAGTCCAACCTTGCATAAATTCATTTGCTTTTTAGTTTTAAAAAAATCAAAATTTTAGCGATTGAAAAACTCCGCCTAGTTAAAGGAGGGTTTTCCGTGTGCAAAAATTCCGTTTAAAATGCAAGATTGGAACTTTATGCTTCAATACCCCAAACCATTCAATCATCAAGCAATGCGCATTCAATATTACCAAACTGACATCACCCTCGCCAAATACATCGACACCAATCATGAACGCCTAATTAAAGACATAAATCAAAATTTGAGTATCAAATGTCAAAACAAGGTAGCATCACAATTCAGCAAATCAATATTCAAATCGCCCAAACCATAACCGGCCGCACCTTTTGAACTATACTAACATAATATAAGTATGCTAGACGCGAAATAAAACGACACTACACTAGACGAACTCGAGCCCAGGTCTCCACGGCTGAGTTAACCTCACTAAAACAAAGAACCATACCATTCGACACAACCATGACTCAAACCAACCTACGGACTGACTCGAACGAACGGACAAACAAAATCAACTAGAATGACCCAGCATAGAACACACAAAATTGACTCGAGACCACCCGACATAAACGACTCAATGACTTGACAAAAACGTCTCAAGAACTGACGAAACACAAACATACTGACTGACCTGACTCGAACTGACTCAAGAATTGTATACCCAAAAAATGACACACACTAAACAATGATTCGAAGCACACTAAACCAAGCAACAATACAGAAAGATCATACCTGATGTGCTTGAACTTTGCAAGAAAAGCTTTATAATTTCTGTTACTGGTGAGTCCCGATTCGAGTTGAACCAGCGGATAATCACGGGTTTCGTTCGGTGGGGGTTATTCGCCATTGCAATCCGAGCACAGGGATGTGAATATAGTTGAAAGCGGTTGAGAAATGGTGGGTTTATGGTGGGTGTAAGGTGGTTCGGCGGTGGGGGTTAGAGGAAATGGGGTTTTGTGTCGTTTGGGGGTAGCAGGTGAGAGAAATAGGTTTTAAACGATTTTGGTGTGGTCGCGTACCGCTAGGGTAAAACAAGGTACCCGTGGCGTAGCGCCACAGGGTGGTTCAAAAGTTGGGTTCAGTTAAAGGCGTCGCGTAGCGCGACTATGAGGTTCAACGGTTGTCACAGCCCCAGCCCCGGTTTTACCCGGTCAGGAGCCGCGGGACAGGAACACGTGGTATCTGTAATGCGACAGCGGAAGATTTTTAACAGGATCTTTTAAAACTCAAAATGCCCAATTATTTTATTCCATAAATTGGGATAAAACCCCGTAATTTACAATAGAGGAGTTTAAATAGGAAATTCCTTGGTTTATTAAAACATGTTTATTCATTTTTAACTGAGCCACCTCTTCAAGCTTGTTAGTGCTCCATAGAACGTTTTTCCTTGATTTACAGCAGGTCGCCTGAAACATGTTTTAAAAATATTTTGTCAGCGGGGAAATACTGGTGAATCATTCATTTTGATAAAATGACACATAGTTATCAATTACAGCATAAGAGCGATTACAATGGCTTCTATCTTATTTTTATCTGGCGCCGTGTCACATTGCGTGACGATGGTCATACCACTATTGGATCCTGTCACCCAAGTAGTGATGATTATCACTGTTAGGGCTTATTAGCCTAACCCGTGAGAAATTAGTAATGTGCACAATACCCCACTAGCCAGTGATTAAGATAACCACGACTTACTCCCTGTAATTATAACATTCGAAAATAATTTGAGGTATTGTAAAACAGTTGATAAAAAGAGAATGACTCACTTTGCAGATTTATACGGGCAGAGTTTAGCCTACTGATTAGCCTTTTAACCTAAATTTAAACAACATGCACACGAACTAGGTTAGTAACTAATACAACATTTACGATAACTCATGAGATTAAACCCTCACAACGAATGACAAAGTGTGATACTTAAACATCCATCGAATTCACGACGAATGACAAAGCATAACCCTAATGTGGGCAGCACTTAAACATCCATTGGATAGTTTTAATCGATCGGACATTGAATCGTAACAGCGATTGAGTTATTACTCTGTATTGCGGCAGGGTTTCGTGTTATGTGTGTGTTTTAGGACTGTTTCTGCTATATCTCAGTGTACGTATTGAATTTCTACGTCGAACCAACGCGAAATTGCAAGTGCCAAAGTCTACTATTTATACCTGAAAAACCGACCCCCTCGCGTGGCGCGAGGGGTTGTTGCGTGGCGCGAGGGGTTGTTGCGTGGCGCGAGGGGTACTACCCTATCATAGGGTAGCCCCGTGTCCCAGTAGCTTAGGTGAGTTGGTCGTTCATGCAAATTCATTTTACTCGTAAAACTGTCAAGATAATACCAACTCGGGTTTACCCCCCCCCCCCTGAGTTTTATGGGCCCTGATCCTGATTCCGATTATTCTGAAAATTTTAGGGTTTATGCAGGATCACTTGAGGGTCTTAATTAGGGTTTCCTTTTTGGACAAATAAAATAATTATTAGGACTTTTGATGAGAGTTGTTACATCCTCCCCACCTTAATAAAATCTCGTCCTCGAGATTTACTGGAATAAGTGAGGATACTTTCGCTTCATCTCTGATTCCAACTCCCAAGTGTATTCGGGTCCTCTTTTAGAATCCCATTTGACTTTGACCAGCACTAGTCGTCTGTGCTTAAGAAATTTAATCTTTCTGTCTTCTATTTGCAGTGGTTTCTCCACAAATTTTAGCTTCTCATTTACCTCTACATCTCGAAGAGGTATTACTAGAGATTCGCCAGATAGACATTTCTTGAGGTTGGAAACATGAAACACGTCATGTACCCCAGCTAACTCTTCTGGCAGTTGTAAGCGATAAGCAACTGGTCCTATACGTTGGATCACTGGGAATGGTCCTACGTATCGCGGACTTAGCTTTCCTTTCTTACTGAATCGAACTATTCATTTCCAAGGAGAAACTTTTAAGAGTACCTTATCTCCGACTTGGAACTCTAGTGGCTTGCATCGATTGTCGGCATAACTCTTTTGACGATCTCGAGCAGTCTTCAGTCTTTCCTTAATTTGAGTAATCTTGTCGGTGGTCTCTTGCACGATTTCAGGACCTGATAATTGACTTTCTCCTATTTCTGCCCAACAAAATGGAGTTCTGCACTTTCGTCCACACAGTGCTTCGAATGGGGCAGCTTCAATGCTTGAATGATAACTATTGTTATAGGAGAATTCGATCAAAGGTAGGTGATCGTCCCAGTTTCCACCAAAATCTATCACACATGCTCGGAGCATGTCTTCTAGGGTTTGTATGGTCCTTTCACTTTGCCCGTCTGTTTGTGGATGATATGTTGTACTTAAATTTAGTCGGGTTCCCATTGCTTCCTGGAAACTAGTCCAGAAATGGGAAGTAAAACGAAAATCTCTATCTGATACAATGGAGAGTGGAACTCCATGTAAGGATACTACTTCATCTACATACAACTTGGCTAACCTTTCCATGCTGAAGGTTTCCTTCATAGGTAGAAAATGAGCTGATTTGGTTAATCGATCCACAATTACCCAAATCGCATCATTACCTTTTCTGGTTTTGGGTAACTTGGTAACAAAATCCATTGTTATGAGTTCCCATTTCCATACTGGCATTTCTAATTGTTGTAGTAGACCTGAGGGTTTCTGGTGTTCCGCCTTAACTTGTGAACAAGTAAGACACTTAGAAACATATCTAGCTATGTCCTTTTTCATTCCTATCCACCAAAAATTATTTCTTAAATCTTGGTACATCTTATTGTTGTTGGTGCAGTTGTCTGTCGGCTACATCTTAGTTCGAGTCTTAGGCTAGGGCTGATTGTATAGTGAACGAATATCAAGAAACACATGAGTTAGATAGGTCCGCTTATGTGTCATGTCCATATATGGGAACCTATTTGGTTAGGTCCGCTTATGTGTCATGTCCGTATATGGGAACCTACATGTTCAGGTCCGCTTATACGAACATGTCCATATAAACGAACCACTCAATATAGGTCCGCTTATACAGGTCCGCTTATACGTACATGTTCATATAAGCGAACCTATGTCTCCTATATATAGGTAGGTCATTCAAGCGGATCTAGTAGAGAAGTTAGTGTGTGTGACGGCGAAGCCCTGCCAGTTTGTCTCCAGAGCTTGTACATTGTTAGCAAATCAATAAAAGAGACGTTAAATAGTGAAATCAAGCTAAACAAAGACTGAATCAATGAATTCCGCCTCTGATTCAGTCTGAGCACTCTTCTGATCGACTCGTTAGGTTGCATAACGTTCCTACAAGTGGTATCAGAGCTCAGGAGGAAGAGTTCTTACTGTTTAGTTCGTTTTCGCTCAAAAATTCTGATTTCTACACCTTCTTTCATCATCAGATCAAGTTTTACAGGTCGGAATTCACTCAAAGTTTCAAGGATTGTGCGAAATTGATCATAGACAAACCCTGGAAAGTTTCAGACCAAAATACGGACTAAAAATGGATCAAATGACCTTCGGATTTAGGTCCGCTTATACGGACACTCCATAGGTTCGTTTGTTAGGTCCGCTTTTAGGGATATATTTGATCAGGTCCGCTCCAAAATACTTGATAGGTCCGCTCCAACGACACATATTTGATTAGGTCCGCTCCAAAGTACCTCGCAGGTCCGCTCTTGTGTACATCAGTAGGTCCGCTCGTGTGTACATCAGGAGGTCCGCTTATGTGAACATCAACAGGTCCGCTTATGTGAACATCAGCAGGTCCGCTTATATGAACATCAGCAGGTCCGCTTATGTGAACATCAGCAGGTCCGCTTATTCGGACATTGAGCAGGTCCGCTTATTCGGACATTGAGTAGGTCAGCTTATTCGGACATTGAGTAGGTCAGCTTATTCGGACGTTGAGTAGGTTAGCTTATTCGGACATTGAGTAGATTCGCTTATTCGGTCGTCATTAGATCCGCTTTTCTGTCACTTTGGTGTTTCGCTTTTGTGAACAACAAAGATTTGGTGAGATTGTTAGAAAAATGGAAATGGTCTTTGATGAGATGGAAAATCATGATCTTGAAAGATTAAATGATTGGTATATGGGGTATTTGGACGACAATTATAGAAATGTGAAAAAGGATGTTTGGGTCAAAAGGTTTAAATATTTTGTATGTTTGAAAAATGAAACATTGGAAGATTTAGAGAATCGATATGGAGTCTTACTTGGTTACTTAAAAGATCATAAGATATTTCTATCAGATGCTGAAAAGATAGAAAAATTTGCAGATGCTTTACCTTTTGAATGGAGTGAATTTTTTAAAATTTTAAGAAAGGATTCAAATTTTTCAAAATTACAACTAAAAAGGTGCATCAGTATACTTAAAACTCATGAATTTGAAAATGAAAAGAAAAGGAAAGAATTGTGTAAAGCTTTGGAAAGTAATTTGATGAAAATGGATTTGAATGTGATTTTTGAAATGAAAAGAAGAGTTAATGTATGTCTTGCTGCAAAAAGTAATCTGACATACGATATGAAAAGGGGTTGTTATATTGATGAGAATCTGAATCCTCTTGATTTCGTTAAAATTTTTTGTGCAGGAACATACAAAACAGAGATAAAGGAAATGTCAAAGAAGGAAGAATCTGTGAAGAATGAATCTTCAAATTCTGAATCAGTGTGCTCCAAATGTGACAACTTTAAGACTAACAATGACAAACTCTTGAAGGATGCGGAAAGTCTGACATTGGAAGTCAAGAAGTTGAAAGATGAGAAGCAAACTGTTAAAAGCTGAAAGCTGAAAATGACAAACTGTTAAGTAATTTGAACAGTTTGACATCTGAAAACAAGGTTTTGAGAGAGAAAGAAAAAGACTTTGAAAGCAAAAAGAAATCTTCAGAAAATGAAGATTTTTGGGTAAAACTGGAAAACAAGAATTTGAAAGCAAATGAAACAAAATTTCAAGAACAGTTAAAAGTTTTGGAAAATGAAAAATCTGTTCTTGAAAACATGAAGAATGAAAATGAAAAGACAATCAAGTCTCATTTTGAGAGAATATCTCAGCTTGAAAATGAAGCTGAGAATTCAAGGAACAAAATTGATGAACTTGAAAAGAAATTGAAAGGTTTTGTGACTTCATCTGAGTTCCCCTGTCCAAAACCGATCAATTCCGTTCCAATAAGTGACAATGTCACAAACTTTGACAATGTCAAAGTTGAAGATTGTGATGAGAAATCTGATGATGAAAAAGATAAAATGAAGAAAAAGAATTTATTTTTGAAGTTAAAAGAAAAGTTTCAAGAAACTGTTCCGCAATCAACTGAAAAGGGAGAATGCTCTAAGCAAAAACCTTTGAAGAAGAAAATGGAACAAAAACAAAAAGAGAAAATTTTGAAAAATGTACAAAAAGATAATAAAAGCTCATCAGATCGATCATCCAATCGCAATGAAAAATTACAAAAAGTAAAAAATGAAAATTCAAAAATTCTTGGCAATAAGTGGTGCAGGTCGGACCACAGTGCTCAAAAGTCAAATCCAGCAATCAAAAGGAAAAAGGAATATCACCAAGCCAAACAGTGCTTTGATTTGAGCATTTGGGCTGAAAATGGTGATTGGTACGATAACAGAGTGTGTTACCGATGTGGTTATCAAGGACACATTGCTGTTAACTGCCAAGGTTGGAGTTATGAGACGAGAAGATGCTTTAACTGCAACATCAGAGGTCACATTGTCAGAGATTGCCCAAGGAGATCAAATGAAAGATTGAGGGTTAATTCTCAGAAGATGGCAAAGAAATCAGTCAATGTCAAGCCCAAAGAACAGAAGGTTCAAGAACCTAAAGTTCAAGAAACGAAAGTGAAACTTTCTCAGGGGCAGAAAGACAGACTGAGGAAGAAGAGAAAGAAGGCTAGAGAGTATCTAGAGAAGATCTTGTCCTCGGGTTCACCGGATAGATCGAATAAGAGTTCTGATGAATCAACTCACTCAACTGCAAAGTCAAGCAAGACAAATTCA
The DNA here is from genome assembly GCA_030545235.1 of Helianthus tuberosus. Lineage (NCBI taxonomy): Eukaryota > Viridiplantae > Streptophyta > Magnoliopsida > Asterales > Asteraceae > Helianthus > Helianthus tuberosus. The sequence goes on from CM060399.1 coordinate 20,763,618, forward strand.
TCAGATACAAATCTGAGGACGAAAAAGGAAAAGAAGAAGGTGAAAATTGGTGGCAATGAATCTGTTTCTTCGGAAACAAAGGAGCCACATGTCGGCGATGAATCTGGCTCATCAAAGTCAGACAAGCCATATTCAGGCAATGATTCTGGTATGGTAAAACCAGAAGAGCCTGTTGTTGAGGTAAAAATCGAGAATTCTGGTCTAACAATGGATGATGCAAATTTTCCACCATTGTTGAACAAGAATTCAAAATCACCTAAGGACCGTCAGGCTTGGGTGAATCTGTTTAAATGAAAAACCTGACTTGCCGGAGCTCCCAGGTTGGTAAGAGTGGAGCAGGAATCGGCACATTTCTTGAGAAATTTCACTCTGGTGATTTTTCGAATTACAAGTGGTAAATCAGGGACATTAAGTTGTACTTGATTTTCTACAAGTGATATTTGAGGTTTGATCTTAAAAATGTTAGTTTTTACAAGTGATTGAAGAAAACAAAGTGATGAAAGATCCCCGTATTTGTGAAAAGACACAAAAAACTTATTTTCCGGAAAAACCATTTTGATTAAAACAAACTTAAGTGTTTTGAAATCACTATAGGAAAATGTTTTGTTGTGAGGGGGAGTTCTGATTGTTTATGCCAAGTGAATGGTGAATTGAAGTGATTCTCATCAAGTTGTCAAGTTTGTACAGTTTGTTTCAAATTTTCTCAGAAAATCAAAATTGAGACATATTTTGATTTTAGGGGGAGTAAAATTTTAAAAAAAATTAGAAAATTTGAAAATGTCAAAAACATTGAAAAATTCAAAATGAGTTTTGCTGAAACAAGAGGAAATGATAGAAAATCAGTGGACTATCACATCATGCTAAAGAAATGTAAAGTCTAAATGTGATAAACGGTCTCACTAAAGATGTGACGATAGGCTCAGCAAAACTAGTAGATTTGCGATAACGATACAAACTTAAATGAAAAAGCCTAGTTCTAGTGGGAAACATGGTTGAAAGCATAGTACTTAGTTTTGTCCTTCTTGACTGTGTGCCTACTCGGTAATCGCTAATTGTCGTAAGACATAAAACTGGTTAAGTCTGTGAACTTTCACAACTTTGCTGAAAAGTCGCTGTGATTGTGCATTTTATTTTGCAAAGATTTAAACTTGTCTTATTTCTTTATTTTGTTTAAGCATCGGACATCCTCTGCGTATACGTGAGTATCGACCTGGATGTTGTTGCCTAAACGTTCTGCTTTATTTTCTTTGGTGTTTCGTTTAAGCTTTGGATCACCTCTGCGTATACGGGAGTATCGATCTGGTGGTTAAAGCCTAAACAACTTCAACTTGTTTTATTTTTCTTATTTTGTTTAAACATTGGACTTTCTCTGCGTATACGGAAGTATCGACCTGATTGTTAATGTTTAAACATTCTGCTTTATTTTAGCACAAATCACAGTTGATAAAAGTTTAAAGGCATTACTTGAGTCAGTGTATTGCATGATGAGGGGATATGCTGAGATCGTGGGGTCCATAAGAATTTAGTGTTATATTAATATACCTTAACGTATCGGTAAGCATGTCGAAAGTTTTTAGATTGAGCTTAAGAGGACAAACATATCGTCAATCAACGTGAATCGTTTAGAGATTAAAACGATTAAGAGCTTAACGGTGCTTGTGATTTGTCTAAAAACTGATCTGATCCTCTTTTGCAAACTCACAAAAATATGTTTGTACATATTTCATTTCTGCATTTAAATTTCTGTTATTGCGTTTGTGTTTCATAGTTTGAAAAATCCAAAAAGATTTTTGACAACTGATGTTGAAAAGCTGATATTCAAAATCTCAACGGCTAAACATGATGAACAGATGGGTTGGTTAATTGATTTGAAATGTTTAGATGATTCATTAGTTGAATCAGATTTAGAAATGTTTTAAAGTTTGATAAGTAGTCTTAAATGTTTAGTTGATTCATTAAGTTGAATCACAACATTGTTTTGCTTGTAATAGAGTGTTTGAGATGTGTAGGTTTCTGATCCTGTTGCTACGGAAAGCCAGGAGATGCATCAGAACCTGAGGAGAGCTTAAACTTTAAAAACCAGGATTTGATTTCAATGGTGATAACAAATTCCAGACGGCGATCCCAGCTTGATGATAGGGGGAGTCTGATGAGAGTTAGAGCCAGAGAAAGATCCGGGTATATGATTCCAGGAAGAGTTCCTGAAGAAGACTGATCGAGATTGAAGAGTTGTCATGTTGAAGACTCTCACTGAAGATTCCGTCAACATTCAAGGGGGAGTCTGTTGGTGCAGTTGTCTGTCGACTACATCTTAGTTCGAGTCTTAGGCTAGGGCTGATTGTATAGTGAACGAATATCAAGAAACACATGAGTTAGATAGGTCCGCTTATGTGTCATGTCCATATATGGGAACCTATTTGGTTAGGTCCGCTTATGTGTCATGTCCGTATATGGGAACCTACATGTTCAGGTCCGCTTATACGAACATGTCCATATAAACGAACCACTCAATATAGGTCCGCTTATACAGGTCCGCTTATACGTACATGTTCATATAAGCGAACCTATGTCTCCTATATATAGGTAGGTCATTCAAGCGGATCTAGTAGAGAAGCTAGTGTGTGTGACGGCGAAGCCCTGCCAGTTTGTCTCCAGAGCTTGTACATTGTTAGCAAATCAATAAAAGAGACGTTAAATAGTGAAATCAAGCTAAACAAAGACTGAATCAATGAATTCCGCCTCTGATTCAGTCTGAGCACTCTTCTGATCGACTCGTTAGGTCGCATAACGTTCCTACAATTGTTTCCTGGATGCGTGGTATACCTAGATTTATGAGCTTCCTCTAGAATTTTATTTCTTAATTCTCCTTGCTTAGGTACCCAAATCCTTTTCTGATGAAATCTCCAAATTCCATCATTCCCTTGCTCTAATTCCTTTATTCTTCCTTTCATTCCTTCAGCATCATCCTTGATTGCTGTCTCTTGAATGTTTTTCAGTTGTTCCATTAAATCTAACTGTAGATTTAATCTAAGAGCACGAACCCGTCGTTGTTTCTCATGATACTTACGACTTAAAGCGTCTGCAACTACGTTTGCCTTTCGTTCGTGATATTGAATATCACAGTCGTAATCACTTAGGATTTCCATCCATCTCCTTTGCCTCATGTTTAATTCTTTTTTCCCAAATATGTATTTTAAACTCTTATGATCTGTATAGACAGTAAACTTACTTCCATACAGATAATGTCTCCAAATTTTAAGGGCAAAAATTATGGCTCCTAACTCTAAGTCATGAGTCGTATAGTTTTCCTCGTGCTTTTTCAATTGCCTTGAGGCATACGCAATTACCTTCTTGCGTTGCATTAGCACACATCCTAATCCTAATTTTGAAGCATCACAGTATACTTCAAAATCCTCTGTTCCTTCTGGCAAGGCTAGGATTGGGGCATTTGTTAACTTTTGTTTTAAAATCCTAAAGGCTTCTTCTTGCCTAGGTCCCCATTCAAACTTAACTGCTTTACAGGTTAGCTTAGTTAATGGCACCGCTATTTTAGAAAAATCCTTAATAAATCGTCTATAGTAACCAGCTAATCCTAGAAAGCTTCTAATTTCCATGGCTGACTGTGGGACCTTCCATTTAGTGATTGCTTCTATCTTAACAGGATCTACATGAATACCTTCGTGATTTACCATGTGTCCTAAAAATTGCACTTCCTGTAACCAAAATTCACACTTTGAGAATTTGGTGTAAAGCTTTTCTTTTCTTAACAAAGTTAAGAGTGCATGCAAGTGCTGACAATGTTCCTCCTGATTTTTGGAATAAATCAGTATATCATCTATGAAGACAATTACCAATTTATCCAAATACGGTTTACAGATCCGATTCATCATGTCCATGAATGCTGCAGGTGCATTCGTTAGTCCAAAGGGCATGACTGTAAACTCGTAATGACCATACCTCGTTCTGAAAGCAGTTTTAGGTATGTCTTCTTCTTGCACCTTCAACTGATGATATCCGGAGCGTAAATCTATCTTAGAAAAGTATCTAGCTCCTTGAAGTTGATCGAAAAGATCATCGATCCTAGGTAATGGGTATCGATTCTTAATTGTAACCTTATTCAGTTCCCTATAATCAATACACATTCTCATTGAACCATCCTTTTTCTTTACAAACAACACTGGTGCTCCCCAAGGGGATGAACTAGGTTGTATGAATCTTTTATTTAACAATTCATCTAATTGTTTCTTTAGTTCTAACATTTCGGTGGGTGCTAACCGATAAGGTGCCTTATCTATCGGTGTAGTTCCGGGAATTAGATGAATCCTAAATTCTACCTCCCTATCTGGTGGTAATCCTGGTAACTCTTCTGGGAATACATCTGGGTATTCTGAAACTACAGGAATTTCCTTAAGTTCTTTACCTTTCGTGTTAATGATTACCGAAATTATATACACTATTCCTTGCTTTCGTTCATAACTAGCAACTTTCATTACTGAAATAAACTTCATGGGTTTTCGCGGTTTATCTCCTGTAATCATGATTACTTCTCCTGTGGGTGTATGAATTTCTATGGAATTCTTATCACAAAGAATTCGAGCATGGTTGGCTACTAACCAATCCATTCCTAACACCACATCGAACCCAGCTAAATTCATTGGTAATAGGTTTGCATGAAATTTATGACCTGAAAGTTCTATATTTCCTTTTTGCAAAACCTTATCTATATTAACAGAATTTCCATCTGCCGTTTCGACTATAAAAGTTTGCTTAAGGTTGGTTAAGGGTAACTTAAGAGCTTGGCATAATGAAGTATTTATAAAACTTTGGTTTGCACCAGAGTCAAATAATACTTTTGCATAGACGTTGTGAACTAGAAACGTACCAGCTATCACATCTAGAATTAGCTCTGCTTCTTGAGTAGTCAGTTGGAAGGCTCTTGCGTTATTCTTGTTAGTTCCTTCTGCAGGTTTGGCTTTATTATTATCAGCTGGTTTGATCAATTTCGGACAGTCTGACCTAATATGTCCATTTTCTCCACAGTTATAGCAAACTGTGAATTTCTTCTTCCTGCAATCTTCCTCCTGATGCCCTGGAATTTTGCAAAAAATGCAATATCCCTTGCATCTTCCAGAATGCTTTCTTTTGCAACTATTGCAAAATGGAACAGTGGAAGATTGTCCAGTTCCTCTTCTCTTGAAATTGTTACGGTTACCCATACGAAATCCCTGGGTAATCTTTTGGGCTACTTCCCTCTTTCTATTTTCTTCTCGTGTTTGTACCAGTTCGTCAGTCAGAGTATTGGCTAAATCCACCGCATCATCAATAGTGCGTGGTTTCGCAGCTTTAACGATATTACGGATTTCGCCAATCAATCCCCAAATATAGCGAGAAATAAGTACCGGTTCTGGCGAAGCCAGGGTTGGTACCACTCTAGCATATTCGAAGAATGTCGAAGTATATCCTCGACAATCTACACCAATCATTCGATGATTTAGGAACTTATTTGTCATTTGTTTCTTTTCATACTCAGGACAGAATTTTCTTTCTACAAGATTTTTAAACTCTTCCCATTTCATAGCATACGCAACAGTTCTTCCTTTAGCTTGTAGAACTGTATTCCACCATTCTAAAGCTCATTCTTTAAAAAGATTTGACGCATACATGACCTGGTCTTCTTCAACACATTTACTTATGGTAATTACTGCCTCGGTTTTCTCTAACCAACGCAGTGCTGCAGTTGCCCCTTCGTTACCTGCAAACTCAGCTGGTTTACAGGCAAGAAATTTTTTGTAAGTGCAACCAGGCGTTGCAGCTTTCATTTTCTTAGGAATCGGGGCTGGCAGAACATTATCATTATTGTTATTGTTGTTGTTGCCGCCTCCGTTTACACTATTACTGAAGTTATCTTCTTGTGTACGTTTACTAGGAATGATTTGTTGAGGTTCAACAGGTTTCTGGGCAGCAGCAATGATTGCTGGAATAACATTGGCTATTCCTTGAGCAACGATATTTTCTATATCTTGCCTAGTCATAAATTGATCCTCCTGGTGTTGCTCAGATTGGTTAATCTCGTTAACTGGTTCATTATTAGCGTTTTCCATCTGCTAATTAATATATATAAATTATTAGCATAAAATAATTAATAACAATATACAAATAATCACATAATTTTCACAAGACATATATATAGTCAAAATTATTGATTTCTCGATTCCCATTTTTATATTTTATAATATGCATCAGTACACACCGTTATCTTACAAAGTTTTATTTGTAGTTATTTTACAAGATTATATTTTATTACTATTATTATTATACAATCACAGTCTCACAACCCCACTATTCCTCATCAGTTGGTGCTTCAGTAATGACGTTCCCTCTCGTCGTACTTCCAGGAGATTTGCTCTCCCACTTCCCGAATCCTATTCCCTGCACCTATCAGCTCCTCGCCAAAATGGCGGAGTTCAGCTAAATTTTCATTGCTCATTGGTGGGTTTGGTAGAGGTTCTGGGTCGAACTGGGGGAAAAGGTATAGGGATTATTAAGAAGGTTTTGAAACTGCCAATCGTTCGTCCACCACTCGTCCATTCCTAGAGGTTGGGTGTAGATCAGAGGTTCTGGGATTGCTGGTTCCAAATTTATGGGAAGTTGGGTTTCAGTAGGATAAGGGTAGAGGTTGGTGTTGATAGGTCTAATAATATCACAGCTGGCCAGTAGGCGATCTAATTCTTCCTGTAATGGCAACTCCTCGACTTGTTTAGAGCTTTCCCCAATCTCCATTTCTACTTTCGTAGATCCTTCCCCGATCTCAATTCCTTTTCCTTTGTCTATGGGATTTTCTATTTTGGGAACCTTTCTAATTACTGGCTTCCTCCTGTGTCACACCCCAACCGATGGCGGAATCATCGGGGCGCGGCACTAGGCGAATCAGATTGCTCAAGAGAATCCATAACAACTATATTGTGATAATTTTTAATACATTCGTTATCCCATACTAACAAATAATACAATCACATAAGTTATCACAGATTTCTTGTCCTCTCGAACAATACAAATCCGACAACCTAGATTTTAGTTGAGTTTCTAGACTTCCTAGCTTGATTTGATATAGTCTGCGATCTAACCTGCAACATACGTTAAAATATTTGTCAATACAAAAGTATTGGCGAGTATACAGGTTTGATAAGTATAGCATAATAGGTTAAAAGTATAGCGAATTTCCATATGCATAAACGTAATACACGACATATATACTCACAAAACTGATACTACCAACTAAGTCCTCGATGCTCGAATGTACGATGGCATAACTAGACCCCGTCGGGCGCAATAGTACTATACTAGTCGTGGTGGGACGTCGCGAGTATAAGCCCTAGCACATATGCAACTAGCATCACGTATATCTATGCATAACAGTTATTCGCAAGTGATAATTCGATTGATTGAATAATTCGTTTGATAAGTTCGATTTGTTAGAAACGTATGTTACACCCAAAATTCGATTAAAAAGGGGGTCAAGTATACTCACAGTGCGTATTTAGCGAGATTACAACTTGATTGAGTCGGTTGCGAGTACGTTTGTAATGATCCTTGAAGAAATAGAGTAAACGATATACGGTTAAGCGAGATTACCTTGAAAAGTTACTCATTTGGTTGATTGGTCCTCATCCGTGCGGTTAGACATGTTATCCGTCCGGATGACAAGTCATCCGTCCGGATGGCATGTCATCCGTCCGGATACAGATGATCCATGCGGATGAAGGTGATGCGTGCGGACTGACTTGCTTGTGCGTGCGGATGGGTGTGCGCGCGGGTGACAGCCCATCCGTGCGGGTGACTGGTGCGTGCGGGTGACATCTCATCCGTGCGGGTGACATGATCCGTGCGGATGACAGTTGTGCGTGCGGATGACAGTTGTGCGTGCGGACTGACTTGTCATCCGTGCGGACTGACTTGTCATCCGTGCGGACTGACTTGTCATCCGTGCGGACTGACTTGTCATCCGTGCGGACTGACTTGTCATCCGTGCGGACTGACTTGTCATCCGTGCGGACTGACATGTCTGGTTCGCACTCTGATCACCGTTTCCGAGTGTTTAACGGAAGGAAATACGTTCGATTTTACTAGGGTAGTAACACTTGAAGTTCCGTCAATCCCGACTCATTCTAACGGCCGGGAATCACCCCGTTCCATCATATCTGGCCGTTCATGGTGGTTCTTCATGGTTAACTCGAAATTGCACAGATTTAGGTGAGATTTGTCATAAAAACATGTGGAAATCACCCGGATCTGAGTCGTTTATAGTGAAGTGAGACCCCAACTTGAAGTTCATAAGAACTCTTGGTGACATCACCTCAAAACGCCTCAAATCCGCAGATTTCATGGTTAGAATTTGAGTTCTGAAAGATAGAATGATGTAGAATCGAGTGTAGGTTGTAGAAGTACAAGTTTTAGGTTGAAATCTTACCGGAATCGCGAGGAAATCGAGAGAAAAGGGTCTTGGTGCGCGTTTGGTTGAATAGGAGCTGTCACATCACTGTTCAAGTGATGTGACATGGTATTTATAGGCCACAGAGGAAAGGAAAAGGGTTTTGGCCCGGATAGCCCATCCGTGCGGATGGCCCATCCGTGCGGATGGCCCATGCTTGCGGATGGCCATCCGTGCGCATGTCCATCCGTCCGGATGGTCCATCCGTCCGGATAGCTATCCTGACACGTTGGACTTCTCCGTTTTTTTATCGTTTTGATAGTTTTCGAAGTGCGTACATTTCATAATTGATTTATATTATCATTATATTGTTATTATTATATATATATATATATATATATATATATCACTAGGGGTCGTATTTACGTATCCATAATCCAAAGTTTCGATAATTAACAATCGGTTTCCGATTCGAGTATGCGATTAAAAGCGACGTTTCACGGCCATCAAGGAGGGTAGTATAGATCCTCTCTCGACGTCATCGTGAACGTTATTACGAGTTGTGCCACAATAACTGACGGGGTACCATTCACTCGTATTGTCATCATCGTCATGACGACTGGAGCTACAGCACTCACCCGAGGGTCCTTGTTAGCGTTAATTGTTTACGTTCGACACATCACGGCCACTAAGGAGGGTAGAATAGGTCCTCACTCAATGCCTCCGTGAGTGTTAGTGTGATAATAGTGTAGTATAATGATATTGTATTTCGAAAATATGCGATTATCCTTCGAATAGCGATATATACGATATAGTTACATTATGATCCGAATCTCTGGTGCTAGGCGTAACGAGTAGTAACAACGCACAAAAGTGCGGGTTGTTACATCCTGCGCACATGCCTCCAACCTACAAATCTTCTCCTTTTCTTAGGCTTAGGTTTCTCCGGAGGTGGAGCACAAAATTCCATAGGTTCTTCTACATCGGCTATGTAACCAGTAAAGTCATTGGAAACTTCCACTTTCACTGGATAAAGGTTGAGATTCTGAAGGGCTTCAGATAACTCATTCATGTTGTTTAGCATATATGCAAAAAATGCACACAAAAGGCTAAGTTAAAATTTTATATATATATAAAAATTTCAAAAATAAACATTCAAATATTATTGCATACCGAGTGACTACTTTAATACAAAAGACAACTTAAAATATACTAGGGTTTATTGAAAACTTTATTTATTTACTGGGTGAAATTTCTTGCTTGTAGGTAATATGGTTGCTAGTATTAGGTCAGGGTATTTAAAGATTAGCATTTATTGCTACAGTTGCTAACATATAGAGATCTGCCCATTTTTCATCTAATTCATCTTCCCATGGTAGGTTACTGCCTAATTTCTGGGTTTCTTGATTACTCCTCTCTTCTTTGGTCTTCTTTAGTTTTTCTTGACTTTTTCTAATAATCAAACTTCTTTTATTAGGAGAAAGTGGTTTATCATACTGTGCCTTACGGACAAATATTCCTTCCTCTGTATTCACTGAATGTTTTGAGGATGATGATCCCTTATCTTTTGGTGCACTATCTATTTTACGATAGATGTCCGAAAGTCTTTGTTTACCCATGCTGTAAACAAATATTCAAATAATAAACCACGTAATCGTAAAATAGCAATTAGTAAAATTAAGTATTTTCTTAAATACTTAATTGGCATAAACCAGTGGCTTGATCAGTGGCTCTGATACCACCTTTTCCTGTCACGGCCCCAGCCCCGGTTTTACCCGGTCAGGAGCCGCGGGACAGGAACACGTGGTATCTGTTATGCGACAGCGGAAGATATTTAACAGGATCTTTTAAAACTCAAAATGCCCAATTATTTTATTCCATAAATTGGGATAAAACCCCGTAATTTACAATAGAGCAATTTAACTAGGAAATTCCCTGATTTATTAAAACATGTTTATTCATTTTTAACTGAGCCACCTCTTCAAGCTTGTTAGTGCTCCATAGCACGTTTTTACTTGATTTACAGCAGGTCGCCTGAAACATGTTTTAAAAATATTTTGTCAGCGGGGAAATACTGGTGAATCATTCATTTTGATAAAATGACACATAGTTATCAATTACAGCATAAGAGCGATTACAGTGGCTTCTATCTTATTTTTATCTGGCGCCGTGTCACATTGCGTGACGATGGTCATACCACTATTGGGTCCTGTCACCCAAGTAGTGATGATTATCACTGTTAGGGCTTATTAGCCTAACCTGTGTTAGGGATTATTAGCCTAACCCGTGAGAAATTAGTAATGTGCACAATACCCCACTAGCCAGTGATTAAGATAACCACGACTTACTCCCTGTAATTATAACATTCGAAAATAATTTGAGGTATTGTAAAAAAGTTGATAAAAAGAGAATGACTCACTTTGCAGATTTATACGGGCAGAGTTTAGCCTACTTATTAGCCTTTTAACCTAAATTTAAACAACATGCACACGAACTAGGTTAGTAACTAATACAGCATTTACGATAACTCACGAGATTAAACCCTCACAACGAATGACAAAGTGCGATACTTAAACATCCATCGAATTCACGACGAATGAAAAAGCATAACCCTAATGTGGGCAGCACTTAAAGTTCCATTGGATAGTTTTAATCGATCGGACATTGAATCGTAACAGCGATCGAGTTATTACCCTGTATTGCGGCAGCGTTTCGTGTTATGTGTGTGTTTTAGGACTGTTTCTGCTATATCTCAGTGTACGTATTGAATTTCTACGTTGAACCAACGCGAAATTGCAAGTGCCAAAGTCTACTATTTATACCTGAAAAACCGACCCCCTCGCGTGGCGCGAGGGGTCGTCGCGTGGCGCGAGGGGTACTACCCTATCATAGGGTAGCCCCGTGTCCCAGTAGCTTAGGTGAGTTGGTCGTTCATGCAAATTCGTTTTACACATAAAACTGTCAAGATAATACCAACTAGGGTTTACCCCCCTGAGTTTTAGGGGCCCTGATCCTGATTCTGATTATTTTGAAAATTTTAGGGTTTATGCAGGATCACTTGAGGGTCTTAATTAGGGTTTCCTTTTTGGACAAATAAAATAATTATTTGGACTTTTGATGAGAGTTGTTACATCGGTGGTGGTGGCAGCACGCCACGAAGCAGTTCAAAACTAGTATTTGACCCATAGGGTCGCGTAGCGCCACAGTAAGAAGTGTTTGTGGTGGCGCGACGCCAGGGCGTTTTTTTCACAGAAAGATCCGTAAATTTTTCAGTTTTAGGACTTAGAAAAAAAATCTAACTTTTTCCAAACCTTCCCCAAACCATCCCAAATTTTTCTAAGTGTTGGGACTTACCTGGAACGTTGTTTTCTTCGCAAATTCAGCTCTTCAAGGGTACGTTTCCTGCAAAATTTCTCAAACACACAAAACACAAACACGAAAAAACTATGAAAAATTACGAAAAACAACGAAATTTACAAACGGTACAAACTCTACACTTGGGACTTCATCCCGAAACACTAATTGGCGGCTTTGGATGGGATTTCGAGAGGAGTTTCCTCCATCTCGTCCTTGTTTATCGCTCCTCCAATGTAATGCTTCAAACGATGGTCGTTCACCTTCCAACTATGGCTATCCGTCTCATCCATGATCTCCACCGCTCCATACAGAAACACATAGTGAACCATATAAGGTCCCGACCAGTTTGATTTCAATTTTCTCGCAAATAGCTTCAACCTTGAGTTGTAAAGAAGCACTTTATCACCTTTGCTAAACTCTTTAACCTTCCTTAGCTTCTTATCATGTAGAACTTTTGTTTTCTCCTTGATTCCCAACGATCGAGCATACGCCGCATCCCTAAGCTCCTCTAGCTCATGGATTTGAAAGAACCGCTTCCTAGCGGCTTCAGTCATGTCAAGATTAACGGTTTTCAATGCCCCAAGCGCTCTGTGCTCTAATTCTACGGGAAGATGACAACCTTTTCCATATACGATCATAAATGGAGTAGTTCCTAAAGGCGTCTTGTAGGCGGTTCTAAATGCCCACAATGCATCGTCTAGCTTGTCGGACCAATCCTTCCTATTCTTACCGACTCTTTTCTCTAAGATTCGTTTTATACCATGATTCGCATTCTCCACTTGTCAACTTGTTTGTGGATGATATGCGGTAGACAAACGATTAGTGACTCCGTAGCGCGCAAGCAATTTTTCCATCAATGCGTTGCAAAAGTGAGTGCCACGATCACTAATTAAGGCTTTAGGAGTCCCAAATCGGGAAAAGAGCTTCTTGAGGAATTTCAAAACTACTCGGGCTTCATTTGTGGGAAGAGCTTGAGCCCCAACCCATTTAGACACGTAGTCGATTGCCACGAGTATGTAACGGTTTCCTTTGGAGTTTGGGAAGGGTCCCATGAAAGCGATGCCCCACACGTCAAAAACCTCTACTACTTGTATAGGGTTTTGAGGCATCTCATCTTTGGCGGAAATATTGCCGGTTCGTTGACATGCGTCACATGTCTTTACGAACTCAATGGCATCTCGAAGTACAGTAGGCCAATAAAAACCACAATCAAATACCTTTTGAGCGGTGGCATGTGCACCATGATGTCTTCCCGTGAGGCCTTCATGCACATGCTTGATGATGTTCCAACCTTCTTCTCTCGACACGCAACGTCTAAGAATCCTATCTCCCCCAATCCTAAAGAGAAAAGGATCGTCCCAAACATACTTTCTCGACTCACTAATGAATTTCCTACGTTGTTGTGTAGTCATCCCTCTCACAATGTTGCCACTAGAAAGATAATTAGCTAAGTCGCAAAACCATGGCAATCCCTCTTTCTCGGCTTCAACAAACTCTATAGACTCGTGAGGGAATGTATCCACTATCTCCTCCTAACGAATCTCTTCTCTCTTGGGGTCCTCTAGACGTGATAGATGATCGGTCGCTACGTTTTCGGCCCCTCTCTTGTCCCTAATCTCAATATCAAATTCACTAAGCAAAAGAATCCACCGAATGAGTCGGGGTTTAGCGTCTTTCTTTTGAAAAAGAAAACGCAACGCGGAATGATCGGTGAATACTATGGTCCTGGATAGGACGAGGTATGAGCGAAACTTGTCGAAGGAAAATACTACGGCTAAGAGTTCCTTTTCCGTGGTGGTATAGTTCTCTTGAGCATCATTTAACGTTTTCCTCACGTAGTATATAGGGTGGAAGTGCTTGTCCTTTCTTTGTCCTAATACCACTCCGATGGCATAGTCACTCGCATCGCACATGAGCTCAAACGGCAAGCTCCAGTCGAGCGAGATAAGAATAGGTGCACTCACAAGCTGTTCCTTCAAAAAGTTGAAGGCTTTAAGACACTCCTCGTCAAGGACGAAGGGAACATCTTTATCCAGCAAACGGGTCATGGGGCTGGTGATTTTCAAGAAATCCCTAATAAAGCATCTATAGAAGCCCGCATGCCCTAGAAAACTCCTAATCGACTTAACACTAGTGGGTGGAGGTAGCCTACTAATGGTATCTATTTTCGCACGATCTACCTCAATACCCTCCCTAGAGATCTTATGCCCTAACATAATACCTTCCATCACCATGAAGTGACACTTCTCCCAGTTTAGCATAAGCTTGGTCTCCACGCACCGCTTCAACATCCTCTCTAGGTTCTTCAAACACGCATCGAAGGAGTCACCATAAACTGAAAAATCGTCCATGAAAACCTCCATGGAACTCTCTATCATATCCTGAAATATGGCAACCATGCACTGCTGAAAAGTAGCTGGAGCGTTGCACAACCCAAATGGCATGCGTCGGTATGCATAAGTGCCATAGGGTCATGTGAAGGTGGTCTTATCCTAATCCTCTGGTGCTATGGGGATCTGGAAGTACCCGGAAAAGCCGTCTAGAAAACAATAAAATTGTTAACCGGCGAGGCACTCCAACATTTGATCGATGAAGGGCAATGGGAAATGGTCTTTTCGGGTGGCATCATTCAACTTTCGGTAGTCGATGCACGCGCCACCCCATGACCGTACGAGAAGGGATAAGCTTATTCTTTTCATTCATGACAACGGTCATCCCTCCCTTCTTATGGACAACCTGAGTGGGAGTAACCCATGGGGAATCAGAAATGGGATATATCATCCCGGCATCTAGGAGTTTAAGAACCTCCTTCTTCACAACATCTTGCATGTTGGGGTTAAGCCTCCTTTGGGGTTGCACCACCGGTTTGTAATCATCCTCCATGAGTATCCGGTGGGTGCAATAAGAAGGGCTTATGCCCTTGATGTCGGACAACCTCCATGCAATGGCCTCTTTATTGGCCCTCAACACCTCCAACAACCTTAACTTCTCACTCTCCTCCAACTTTGATGATATAATGACGGGTAGCTCGGAACCCTCCCCTAAGAAAGCATATTCTAAATGCGATGGAAGTACATTAAGCTCTAAGGGTGGGGGTTGGGTGGTGTCATCACTAAGGGCTAAGACTTCGGGGATCAAAGGACTCCCCTCGAGTTCAACTTCCTCTACCCTCTTCAACTCCTCTTCTACCTTCTCTCCTACCACTAAGTCCGCACCACTAATATATTTTAAGCAATGGTCGACACTCGAGATGAATGAATTCAAGAAGTAGACGGAATGGCAAGGACCACTATAGTCATCTGAACCACTCGGGTGGTTCATAGAATGATCTATCTCAAAGGTGACTCTTTCCTCACCAACTCTAAGAATAATCTTACCATCATAAACGTCTATTAGTGCTTTGGCCGTACGTAAGAATGGACGACCAAGGATAATAGGAACTCTCTCATCCGCTTCCATATCAAGAATTATGAAATCGGCGGGAAACACAAATTTGTCTACCTTAACTAGCAAGTTCTCAACTATACCCCTAGGGTATTTAACGAACCGATCGGCTAAGGATAGCGTCATTCAGGTAGGTGAAAGCTCTCCTAGGACTAGCTTCTCATAAAGAGAAAAGGGCATCAAATTGATGCTAGCACCTAAGTCGGCTAAAGCTCTAGTGTTGGTATTACTAACGAATAGACAAGGAATAGTGAAAATACCGGGATCGGTAAGCTTTTCGGGAAGCTTATTTAAGACAACGGCTGAACACCCTCCATTCAACGGGATATTAGACAACTCCCCTAACTTCTCTTTATTCCTAAGAAGGTCCTTTAGAAATTTAGCATATTTAGGCATGGACTGGAGTGCCTCAATAAAAGGAAGATTAATCTTCAATTGCTAGAAGATATCTAAAAATTGCCCGTATTCCCTTGAGTATTTTTGGTTTCTAAGACGTGAGGGAAACGGGACTCGCAAATGGTCTACTAGGGATGAAGGTCTAACGTCTACGGGCGTTTTCTCAACTTTCTTCTCACTTTGAGACTCACCGGCCTATGTGGTACTTGCTGGGCTTAGCCTTGGTTGCACTTTGCCGGGAGCCTCCATCTCGATCTCTTCATCAATAATATCTCCCTCCTCATTAACTACTCTCTCCTCAACTATAGGGTTCCCTAAGGTTTTACCACTACGAGTAGTAATGGCTTTTGCATGAGCATTAGGGTTTTGTAGGGTGTTACCCGCAAACTGACCAGGTAATCTCTCTTCTAGCTTCCTAGACATATCACCTACGACGCTTTGGAGGTCTTGAAAAGAGGCTTGATGGTTCTTAAGCATAAGCTCATGTTCACTAAGTGTCTTTTGGGTGGTTTGGTCCCTAACAACTAGTTGGCTCATCATAGCCTCCATTCTCTCTAAACTACCCCCTAGATCATAACTTGGACCTTAACCTGGTTGAACCTGATTATTTGACCCCCCATCTTTGACCTGCCCATTGAACCCCTTGTTGAACTGCCCATTTGAACCCCCACCAAAAAGTGAACCTTGACCCCTATTTGGATTTTGAGCTATTTGAAAACCAGGGGGTCCATTTGAGCGAAAATTAGTATTATTATTAAAGTTATTATTATTATTTCGCCAACCCGAACCAAAATTATTACTACCAAACCCACTAGGTTGACCTCTACCGAAACCTCCTCCTACGAAATCAACTTGCTCCTCACCAACTAGCAATGGACACGCACTCGTATCATGACCCCCTCGGCAAAACTCACATTTATCTACCTTGGCCTTAATCTCCTTAAGTTCCCTAGTCACGTTTTCCAAAACAGCGGCTAAACTAGGATCCATAGTGACATGGTTCACCGCTCGGGCGGGTGCACTAGTAGTGGTATTAGAATTACCACTTTGATACCGTTGATCGGCTCGCGATTGAGTTTGAGACTGGGCAAATGCCTCAAAACGCTCTAAACACTCAGCAACAGTAAGAATACCCATCATATGCCCCCCCCCCCCGCATTAGTATCAAACCTATCACGAGTTTCTTGGGTGAGACCGTTATAGAATTTCTCACATAGGGCCCAATCGGAAAGACCATGATGGGAGCAACGAGCACAAAGGTTTTGGAAACGCTCCTAAGCAAGGTAATAAGGCTCGTCGGGCTCCATGCGGAAAGAGTGAATCTGATCACGAAGACGTGAGGCCTTCGCGGGTGGAAAGTACTTGTTCAGAAAAGCTTGACGGAGGCCCGCCCATCTGGTAAAGGTACCGGTTGGTTGAGAGTCCAACCAAGTAGCTGCACGGCCGGCTAATGAAAATGGGAAGATTTGCAAGTAAGTAGCATCATTAGGGGCACCGTAAAGGCTAAAAGTAGCTAGGATACGGGAGAAACGGTTTATGTTAGCCGAGGCATCCTCATCCTCGCGGCCAGGGAACTGGATGCTATTGGTGATGGCCTGCATGGCATAAGATGGAATCTGCCATGAGTTCTCGCTAACTATGGGTGGAACGGTGATGGGCGAAGCAAGACCGGTGAAATTCTGAGTGGCTTGCTGGTGAACGGTTTGCCTAACGTTGGTCATGTGTTCTAAGTTTTCTGGGATGCTAGAAGTGCTAGAAGTAGGGCTATCGAGTGGGGAAACCTTAGGTGAGGTTTTAGGTGAATGGTTTGGTGAAGGTGGTGGGGTTGGAGGTGGGGTGGGTAACGGAGTAGAATCGAAATTAGGAAATTGAGAAGAGGATAAAGAACTAACCTATGGGCCTTGGCCCAATCGAGACGATGACTCGGTGACTGGCGGCTTCGGCGGTCCGTGCGAGCGCAGATGTGGCATCCACTACAAGCAAAAACCTGAATGTGAGAAAAGCAAACACTAGTCACTAAGACTCAAACTAAAAATAAAAGACAAAGACTCGAAAACAAAACAAACAAATAGCACGTATATGTCAAACAAGTCTATCAAAGCTAATGAACGCGATTGCCAAGAGTCCCCGGCAACGGCGCCAAAAACTTGATGTGTGCTAAACAAACTATTAAAATTAACTAAATTAGACTTTCTATGCTAGAAACTAAAAAGCTTTAATTCTAGACTCGACCTAAAACCACACAATCGGCAAGTGTACCGATCAATGTAGTATAACCCTAGGAAGTCCGGATATCAAACCACGAGACTCTTTGTATCACGCAAACTAGACTCTAATAGACACTGACAGACACGACTTAAAATGTTTAATTGTTTTAGGGGGGGTTACGAAAAATCTAGGGAATCTATTTAAACTAAATAATTAACTAAGACTAGACTAAATACGAAAGAAAACAAAGACGATTCTTATATGATAACGAGGACCACCTAGACTAGAATCCTGGATTGATTTTAAGAAATTACCGATTAAGTTAATTGCATGATTTATGGAACCGGGATCTTATGATACTAAGCCTATTAAACACCAACTAAGCCCCTCAACCCTTCTCGAGGTGAAACTTATGGCGTTACCTAGGCCGTTAATCCTACCAGTTATTAGACGTCTTTCCAGTTGTCTAATTATTGTGTAAGTACCCAAATGTTGACCTACTCTTTTCCAATCATAGATCTAAGGTAGTTTGAATTATTAAACTTGACTTGATAGACTAATAAACCGACGGGGCAACTAATTTTCGACCTTTTCCAAGGACTGTCTAAAGCAATTTTCCGGGTAAGACCTATCAATAGCCCCTCACTTTTCAGGTATTAGGACTAGCAGAACACTAAAACCTAGCAAATTACTAACAATTACTTCTAGGGGTTATTGGCCAATTCCACCCTAAAGAGTTAAGATTTCTTACGTGATATAGACACTCACCAAAATCTAAAACCCTAGTATGACTCTATATTGTGATAAAGACCGTCACCAAGAATCATACGAAGCAATTGATAATAAGAAACCAGATCAAAGTACGCATGTGCATCAAATCAATAAAACAAACTCTTTACTAAACACAATCAATCCATAATATTCATGCAAATAACGAAAATGGTAAAATTTTATTCAATCCATTCAACTAAGTCTAGGTGGCTTAATTGTTTAGCCAAGCATGTTCATAAACGAAAACAAATCAAAGATGTTCAACAAAGAATTCACGATAACAAGTTTCATGAGAAAAATCAAAACAAAGAACTAGAAAACCCGTATAGTCTTCGATCCTTCGTCCCGAACTCGTACCACTGATTCGTAAGCTTCAAGATCTCCGAAAATGCTCAAAACGTGCTCTCAAAATTGCCCAAGATTGCTCCAATTCGTAATTAGGGTTAAGTGTTGATTTCTTGGGTTTGTATAGTTAACCCTAACGATTAACAAGAAATCGCCGTCAGATCACCCCGTCGCGCGACGCGACGGGGATTAACTTCAGTCGTGGCGTAGCGCGACGGCTACAGAAACCATAAATTAATATTTAAATGGTGGCGGGGCGCCACCATGATATTGTCTCCTCGTGGCGTAGCGCGACTGCGCAAAATGGACAGAATGTTGCGAAATTTTCCCAGCTTCATGTCACACCCCAACCAATCGCGGAAACATCGGGATGAGACGAAGTGTGAAGATTGCTAGAGACATCATAACGCTATTTGTGACAATATTTAATAAACCGATTTCATTTCATAATTCATTTGTCAACATTACAAGGAAATCAAATAACATTAAGTTCAAGGGAAATACAATACAACATAATCAAAATTGATACAAGGATTAAACCTAAACGTCTATATGTGTATTTAGGCATCAACGCTACTTCATTTCATAGCATCATCATCCTCAACCTGTAACATGTTTAAAATAAAGTTCAATGCAAAAGCAAAGGCGAGTATACAAGTTTGAAGCATAAGTATAAGTATAAGTATAAGTATAAGTATAAAAGTTTAAAACGAATCCACATGGCAACTTAGTCTATACAAGATCAACCTAACGTGGCATGCAATATTTCTAGCCAACCTCAGTTTACGCAAGAAAGTTTAATTAATTCAACATGACCCAAGTTTAAGGGGGTGGTGCGTTACTCCTATAGCGCTATACATGTCAAATGGAGGCTCGTGAAAGCTAATGACTAAAACATATCACATAAGTATGGTCCACGTAAGCATCAAGTCTCATAACAAAGTATTCATGTATAAGGATTGTTTTCGTGCAAAGCATAAAGAATAAGTTTAAGTGTGTTTTAATAGTAAAACATGTTACACCCCAAAAAGTGGTAAACATAAAAAGGGGGTTGCGAGTATACTCACAATATTGCATATGCTTTCTGATTATCCAATTGTTGACGAGTAGAGATTTAGAGTCCGAATGTATAAGGGTTAAAGTTCAAGTATGCTTAGAGTCGAGATTCGGAATAAAACAACATGAAAGTATTATATCAACATAATCATCTTCAACACATAACACTTGTATGACACTTGGTAACCACGAGGGTTATAATAATGTTTTCATGAGTTGAACACTCATAAGAATCATAACAAGGTTTAGGTCCTAGATGATGTCCTACTACTTTGACAAATGAACATGAATTCAACATCAAAGGTTCGAATGTACATAGATATTATTTAGGTTAGGTAGTATATATTAATGTGTCATAGAAGTCATTTAGGAGGTAGGAAGAACAAGCTCCCATTTAGGCACCTCTTATGTGTTCACCGCTACACTTGGTGTAAAAACAACCAAGGAGGGTCTTGAACAATATTAAGACAATAATAAGAACAACTATACTATGAGAAATCATCAAATCATGTGGGGATTCTATGTTGGATAACCCAAGTTGATCCGTAATCACTCCTTCATCAAGCTTGAAGCTTGAACATGACTTGTGGGTCAAAAACCCTAAACAAAACAGAAAGTATTTGAGGATTATCCTCTGATTTTGTATGTCTTAACCTTGTTTTTAAGCCTAACCAACCATAAGATAGGTTGTAAGCATTAGGACATAGGTGTGAGATGAGTTATACTCAAGTTTGATAAGTTTAAACAAGTTTTGAAAGAACTTAAAACACAACAGAAAGTTTATGGACATTTTTAGGGCAATTCCAGGTCTGATTTCTCCAAGGAGAGATCAAGGAATCAAACCCAATGATTATCCAAGCAAGTAGGAAGAAGAATCAAGTGATTTGGTTGAGTTTTGAGCAAGTTATGCTCATTTTTGTAAAGATGTATGAATCTGCCCGAATTTCTGATTTGCAAGAACTTGAGAGTGATTTTGGAGAGATTAGAGAGTTGTGAAAGTGGAAAAAGGCTTGGAGAAGGTATGGTACTTATAGGGGAGGAGTTAGGGTTGATTGGAGGTGTTTAATTGAGGTTTAGAGGTGATTGGAGGAGGAGAATTGGTGGGATTTTGTGTAAAATCACGGAGTTTTCAAGTTTCTGCCCGCCCAGACCCCCTTACGGACCGTAAGGGGGGTCCTTGCGGTCCGTAAAGCATTAGCAGGAAACACAAAATTTTATTTTTTTGGTTTAATGATTCCTAACATGTCCAAAAGTTGTAAATTACGGGTTTTATGGTTAAGTCAAGGTACTTAAGCATATAAAACATGTTCTAAAAGTTACATAAGTGTAAAATGAATATGATTACGCATAAGGTTCTTATGTAAGTATTGTACAAAGTGTGTATGCCACGTATTGGTAGATTTATCATACGTTTGCAAGTATTACGAGTCGCGTTCCACGTGTATGAGTGTATGAATGTATGAATGTATAAAGTATGATTTGAAATAAAATAAAAAAACAAGTTTTATTACGAGTCAAGTCTTGAATTACAATGGTTATAACGAAGCGAAGAATCCAACGTTGCAAAGCTTCCAAAAATAGAGTTTCAAGCAATGGTTTCTAAATGTAGGAAGTTTGAAAACGCAGGGCATTACAGTCTCCCCTCCTTTTGGAAATTTCATCCTGAAATTTATTCACGAGGAAGACTTGAAAGAGTTTTGGTAAAAGGCGATTATTTAAAACTGAGACTTGGAGACTTTGAAATGTTTTGGAAAAGCATGAAATTTTTAGAGGATATCAAAATAGGTTTGTAAAAAGGATTCGTTTGGCTAACATGGTTTTGAGGCATAAGCCTAAGTGAAATGTGTGTAGGTAAAACGAGTTAAACCAGTTTTGAGTAACTAGGTTTGGAGTCGTTTACAATTGCGTTGTAGTTGCGAAAGGGATCTTTATTTATAAAAATGGTTTGAGATCAATAAAAGGAAGGTAGTTTGCATAGAAAGTTTTAAAGGTAACGAGTTAAGTTAGGATGCGAATGTTTAAGCAAGCCTGATTGTGAACGAGGTTGGAATGAAAGAAACGGATACTGAAGAATAACACGAGTATAGAAGTGAACGATTGACTCTTAATGAATGCAAGCATAAGAATGGCATAAGTGTTGGATGAAGTCTCATTGTGGATAATCGGATATAATGCGTTTGTGAGTTGTGTGAAGTTTGTATTAGGTCCAAAAGGTCTGCAAAACACTGAATTCCTCATGGCACGTTTTACGAAATTTGGTAACATGGTGAAAACACTTATATATAGGAAGTACCAGCGGCGTATCCACCATGTTTTGACCACCTTACGTCCGTTTCGTATTCAGTGTCATGTTACGTTCCGTGCCTTACCATACACAGTAGTACACTCTATGGTTCTCATACGCCTATCACTATAATCCCGTGTGCACCCGTGATTATATTGATCGTCGCATGATCCGCATAGCTTGTACTAGTTGTGTATGAATTTGGGTAGGTACACTAAAAATAAGAATGTGTGCGTATAAGAATAAAGTATGTAAGCAAGTCCATGCTTAAGTATGTATAGGGCCCACGTAACGAATCCCTCGGATTCCGCTCGCGTACAGGCACGAATGTATGAATCATGAATATGTATGAAAGATAAGTATGAGTATAAGTGTAAGTTATGAATACGCATGCGATTGTATGTATAAACAAATGACGTATGAGTATGATATATACATGAGTATAAGCATAAATGTATTGTCATGGTTATGAGTAAGAGTATGAGCATATATGTGTGAGTACAAACATGAGTATAAGTAGGATGTATGATTGTAAGCATGAGTATGAATATTAGTGTAAACGTGAGTGTAAGTATAATTCTAAGAAATCGAATAAGAATATAAATTTGAATATAAGTGTAACATATGAGTACAGCGTAAAATGTATAAATCGCGACTATTAGTGTATGAGTTAATGATTTTATATATGGTATGAATTTAAATACGTACAAGATCAAGAGGTTTGAGTATAAAAGAAACAAAACTGAGTAGTACATGTGAAGTAGTCGTGAGGTATAAACTAGAACACGTGAAATGATGTGCATGTATAGTTGCTTGAGCGACGTTAAATTTTATCGAATCAAGATAGATTAGGTTTAGTTGGAGGGTAAAATATAGTTTGTACATGTAAAAGGATAACAGTACTCATTGGTTAAGCATAATGTATTTCGTAATGAATGGAAATGCTACTTTTGTTTCGAAATAGTTTACGTAAACCGAAGATGATCGATTCCCCATGAAGCCTTCTTGCCCACGTGGTTTGTAAATGGGTGTAGGAAAAAGGTTTTTGATAAAAGTAAGTTTGTTTCATCAAACAAGAAATTATGAATTTAGGAGGTTCTTGTGAAAACGAGGATCCTTAGAAAGAAATTTAGCAAAAGGACTTAGTGAATGTTTAAAAGTTTTAACAAATGATTTGTTGATGTTGAAAAGAGTATTTGGTAAAACGATCTTATAACATCTATGAGATCTTATATGTAATTGGGAAAGGTTAGTTTGATTTCGATTAAGAGTGGAAGTCTCTAGTATGATGAAATAATGTGAACGTGTTTTAGTTAATAAATTGGATGTGAAGTTCATGGGCAAGAGATTCATTAGACCGACTAAATTGATAGGTAGCATTTCGTAAGGTTTGGAAATTCGTGTAGTAAAACGTTTAAGACATGATTAAGAATCTCGTGTATGGTTTATGTGAAATATATAATGGAATAAAGAATACGTTTGATAAAATAATAAATTTTGAAAATCGCATAAGTAGAGATTTGGTTAATGGTAAACATCTTAGGTATAACATATGATCGAGTTTGCATAATAAGATATTTTGAGGTAAAGTTTTGGTAACGATCACCTAGGTAAGGGAATCACCCCTAACTCGTCGGTGAGGTCGTTTTAAGAAAAAGAAGGAGTGGAGCTAATCGTCAAGGTAAGGAAATCACTCCTATCTCGATGGTATGCCTCCATTTTGGCGTTACAAAGAATGTAAACAAAATTGAGTGACGTTTTGAAATCATGCATATGTATAAATGTATGAAAAATGATTTAATATGTTGTGTGTGTGTGAGGAGTAAATATCGAAAGTAAATTCGAATTCGAAAGGTTGCATCGCATAAAATAGATAATAGAACACATGTTTGATTAAAATTTGGGATGGTTCCAAAACGGAACTTTGACTAACCAAAGTGGTCGAAAAGTCTTTCGAGTTTGAGGAGCATGCTTTGGCCTAATAGGTGAAATACTCTCGCCGACAAGTCGGTTAACGGTATTTACCCTTCTGGTTACTACATGTCCCCAAATCATTTGAAATTTTGAGACTTGGCGGGATTAATGAAAATCAAGGAGTGGAACTAGTCGACAAGGTGCGGGTTTCACCCCTAACTTGACGATTTAGTATCCTAGGTGTGGTTGGTACTCGTCGGGTCCAAATTTAATTTGAACACTTTGACGAGGGTCCACTAAAATTTGAAATTTGAATTTCTCCATCAAGGTGAGGATTTCACTCCTAACTTGATGGTGAATTTCGTGTAAGAAAAGAAAAGTAGAAGGATTGAGAGTCATTCACCAAATTGTGGGTTTCACGCCTATTTTGGTGAAGTCGTCTCGTTTGTGTATTACGAGTGGTTTATAAATTTAGAATAGTCGAGTAAAATGTATGAGGAAAAGCGTATCTTGATGATTACACAAACAAGTATGAACATGTCAAGAATGACACATAAAGAATGACATATTAAAACAAATATTAACACATAATAAAACATGTATTAACACATAAGTATAGCATGCCAAGTGTGTTACATAAGGATAAATGACACATATGTTTAAAAGGCTCAAAGAGAATGTATAAGAAACACATAAAGTGGCATGCATGTAGTTTCAAATAAAACATAAGAATAA
The DNA here is from genome assembly GCA_030545235.1 of Helianthus tuberosus. Taxonomy (NCBI): domain Eukaryota; kingdom Viridiplantae; phylum Streptophyta; class Magnoliopsida; order Asterales; family Asteraceae; genus Helianthus; species Helianthus tuberosus. The sequence goes on from CM060399.1 coordinate 20,788,556, forward strand.
GGCTCTAGAACTATAGACTAGGTAAAAAGCATGGCGATTCTACCTAATTCCCTATAGTTATGGCTCTGATACCAATCTGTCACACCCCAACCAATGGCGGAAACATCGGGATGAGACGAAGTGTGAAGATTGCTAGAGACATCATAACGCTATTTGTGACAATATTTAATAAACCGATTTCATTTCATAATTCATTTGTCAACATTACAAGGAAATCAAATAACATTAAGTTCAAGGGAAATACAATACAACATAATCAAAATTGATACAACGATTAAACCTAAACGTCTATATGTGTATCTAGGCATCAACGCTACTTCATTTCATAGCATCATCATCCTCAACCTGTAACATGTTTAAAATAAAGTTCAATGCAAAAGCAAAGGCGAGTATACAAGTTTGAAGCATAAGTATAAGTATAAGTATAAAAGTTTAAAACGAATCCACTTGGCAACTCAGTCTATACAAGATCAACCTAACGTGGCATGCAATATTTCTAGCCAACCTCAGTTTACGCAAGAAAGTTTAATTAATTCAACATGACCCAAGTTTAAGAGGGGTGGTGCGTTACTCCTATAGCGCTATACATGTCAAATGGAGGCTCGTGAAAGCTAATGACTAAAACATATCACATAAGTATGGTCCACGTAAGCATCAAGTATCATAACATAGTATTCATGTATAAGGATTGTTTTCGTACATAGCATAAAGAATAAGTTTAAGTATGTTTTAATAGTAAAACATGTTACACCCCAAAAAGTGGTAAACATAAAAAGGGGGTTGCGAGTATACTCACAGTATTGCATATGCTTTCCGATTATCCAATTGTTGACGAGTAGAGATTTAGAGTCCGAATGTATAAGGGTTAAAGTTCAAGTATGCTTAGAGTCGAGATTCGGAATAAAACAACATGAAAGTATTATATCAACATAATCATCTTCCACACATAACACGTGTATGACACTTGGTAACCACGAGGGTTATAATAATGTTTTCATGAGTTGAACACTCATAAGAATCATAACAAGGTTTAGGTCCTAGATGATGTCCTACTACTTTGACAAATGAACATGAATTCAACATCAAGGGTTCGAATGTACATAGATATTATTTAGGTTAGGTAGTATATATTAATAAGTCCTTAGTACAAGTATTTCAAGCATGAGGTAGAAGATTTAATCTTCATTTAGGTACCTCAAATGTGTCATAGAAGTCATGTAGGAGGTAGGAAGAACAAGCTCCCATTTAGGCACCTCTTATGTGTTCACCACTACACTTGGTGTAAAAACAACCAATGAGGGTCTTGAACAATATTAAGACAATAATAAGAACAACTATACTATGAGAAATCATCAAATCATGTGGGGATTCTATGTTGGATAACCCAAGTTGATCCATAATCACTCCTTCATCAAGCTTGAAGCTTGAACATGACTTGTGGGTCAAAAACCCTAAACAAAATAGAAAGTATTTGAGGATTACCCTCTGATTTTGTATGTCTCAACCTTGTTTTTAAGCCTAACCAACCATAAGATAGGTTGTAAGCATTAGGACATAGGTGTGAGATGAGTTATACTCAAGTTTGATAAGTTTAAACAAGTTTTGAAAGAACTTAAAACACAACAGAAAGTTTATGGACATTTTTAGGGTAATTCCAGGTCTGATTTCTCCAAGGAGAGATCAAGGAATCAAACCCAATGATTATCCAAGCAAGTAGGAAGAAGAATCAAGTGATTTGGTTGAGTTTTGAGCAAGTTATGCTCACTTTTGTAAAGAGGTATGAATCTGCCCGAATTTCTGATTTGCAAGAACTTGAGAGTGATTTTGGAGAGATTAGAGAGTTGTGAAAGTGGAAAAAGGCTTGGAGAAGGCATGGTACTTATAGGGGAGGAGTTAGGGTTGATTGGAGGAGGAGAATTGGTGGGATTTCGTGCAAAATCGCGGAGTTTTCAAGTTTCTGCCCGCCCAGACCCCCTTACGGACCGTAAGGGGGGTCCTTGCGGTCCGTAAAGCATAGGCAGGAAACACAAAATTTTATTTTTTTGTTTTAGTGATTCCTAACATGTCCAAAAGTTGTAAATTACGGGTTTTATGGTTAAGTCAAGGTACTTAAGCATATAAAACATGTTCTAAAAGTTACATAAGTGTAAAATGAATATGATTACGCATAAGGTTCTTATGTAAGTATTGTACAAAGTGTGTATGCCACGTATTGGTAGATTTATCATACGTTTGCAAGTATTACGAGTCGCGTTCCACGTGTATGAGTGTATGAATGTATAAAGTATGATTTGAAATAAAAAAAAACAAGTTTCATTACGAGTCAAGTCTTGAATTACAATGGTTATAACGAAGCGAAGAATCCAAGGTTGCAAAGCTTCCAAAAATAGAGTTTCAAGCAATGGTTTCTAAATGTAGGAAGTTTGAAAACGCAGGGCGTTACACTTCAATTCTCAAAAACTTCAAAATAATTCTAACACTTTTTCCACTTTGTTCCAGAACTTGGTATTTCAGCATTTTGCTCATTTCCACTCAATTTCCAGCAATATTAAGCATCAAGACCTGGAAAACTCAAATTTATCAATAGTACGCACATTCTAACTAAAACTAAACTAAACGTAACGGAAAAATATACAAACTATACACGAATAAAGGATGTATTTTGCAATACATCAGTAGGCCCTAGCTTGGCTGACTCGGACACTAGGCTCGACACGAATGGTGACACGTGGCGGCTCAGGGGTTCGGCTGACCTCCTAGCTGTCGCGGCCCGCGTAGATCTCCGCCAATACCTTCGTGGCCCGCGAGCGAGGAATAAATCTTGTTTTTATTTTATTTTAAATTATATAAGGTAATTTAGGCTCGGTTTTCGCATATGGGGTGTATTTTAAGACATATAGGGATACTTTAAATATATTAGGGGTGTCGAAAAATATTTTGGAGGGTTGTTATATACGTGTTTGGAGCTCCACAAGCGCAATTGGCGTCTGCCATAGAGGATTTGGAAGAAAGAAGATGTTGGAAGAAAGAAGAAGAAAATAGGGCTTATTAGGGTTTTAAAAGGCTTTATAAGTACTTGGGTTAGGAAAGGACAGATTTGCCCCTCACATGAGGGGCACGTGACAGGGTTTTAACGTTTGAAGTGGACGACGTTTGAGGCGGGGAGTGTAATAAAGATAGGTTTTATAGACCAGGGAGTAAAATGTCCGTTTTTAAAGGATTGGGGCAAAGCGTTAAAACCACCAAACTACATGGAGCAAAATCAAAGTTTAATCTAAATTTTATATTTGTAAAATCAACTAATTAATAAATATTAAATAATATGTGACATGTGCTCACCCAGAATTGTTTTGGCACAAACCTTTTCTAACTTGAACCAAAATAACGTTTTTATGTGACATGTTCTGATGCGACATGCTACTTGACCCGACCAAACCAATACGTATTTTAAAATACTAAATGTATTATTGAAAAATGAATAAAAGAACAATAAAATTATAAATTTAACAAATTAATGACTCGATCCTTTATCGACTCGAATCAAAATTGCCCTTTTTATGTGACATTTTCTAACACGACACGCTGTCCATCTCGACCCGACCAATACGTATTATTAAACATCCAACATTTTATCAAAAGAAATATGAATACATATTGTTATTTATGTGACATTTTCTAACACGACACGTTGTCCATCCCGACCCGACCAATACATATTATTAAACACCCAACATTTTATCAAAAGAAATATGAATATATATTGTTAAATACCAAACGTATTATTAAAAGAAGGGTAAATTGCCAAAATCATCCCTGAGGTTTGGGCATGTTTGTCAGTTTCATCCAAAACAACTTTTTGGTACTATATTGCCATTCACTTTTGAGACTTTTTGTCATTTTTATCCAAACGTCTAACTTTTTTGCCAAAATCGTCCTTGAGTTTTAGGATTTTTTTGTCATTTTCATTCAAATGTCTGATAGAAAAAAAAAAACAAAGAAAATTAGATGTTTGGATAAAAATGGCAAAAAATCTCAAAAGTGAAGGACAATATGGTACAAAAAAGTTGTTTTGGATGAAACTAACAATCATGCCTAAACCTCAAGGACGATTTTGATAATTTACTCTGAAAAGAAAAAAGCGATATTTAAAATAAAAATATTGAATTCACCTAATTCATAAATATTTAATATTATGTAACTTGTTCTAACTAAAAATGTTTTGACCCAAACCTTTTTCGGCTCTAACCAAAATAACAATTTTTATGTGACATGTTCTGACGTTACCTGACCCCGACCCGACCAATACCTTTTATAAAAAAATGAACAAATTAAATAAATTAAAATATTTAATTCAACTAATTAATATGTAACACCCCAAAGTCGTTATATATGTATATATGTTAAAATAAGTATTTATAAATGTAATTGTTGTTAGAATGGTAACTAGGACTTGTTGCCAAAATCGTCCCTGGGATTAAAGCATGTTGATTGTGGAATTTTTAGGAGTGAAAGAAGAAGGCGCGAGCCATTCCGGGTCACAAGCGAAGCAAGAAAAAGGTAAGTTTTCTTACTTACAAGTATTAGAAATTTATAGTGTTTTCGTTATGTTTATGTTAAGTTAAGGTCTGCATTCCAAAATATCATAAATTGTTAAATAAGTAGAGGTTTCACTATTGAGTTTGACTCATTATGAACGGGTCAAACAAACTAGAATGTGAAGTTAAAGGATGTTCATGAGTTGATCCGTTATTGTAACACCCCAAAATTTGTTTAGTATAATAATAAGTGAAAATAAACAAAGAATTTAACATGGTTAATGAAATATGACAAAATGATAAGTTAGTTTATGGGAAAGCCTAAATTGAACACTCTTTCTAAGTGGGAGGGTTCAATGTGTAAGTAATAAATTAAAATGTTTTAATTAATAAACAAAAATTAAATCCAAACACCCACATCTGGGTTCTGGTCGATCGAACAAGAGAGCAGGGAAAGGGGAGTGAAACCCTAACTTCAAGAAATCAAGAATTGAACCTGAATCAAAGGGAAAAATCTATTGCATGAGCCCTAATTTCGAGTAGCTAACCTCAATTTCAGAAGTGGTAAGTTTAATTTCTGAAATCATGAATTATTGGATGAAGGGTTCAACCCAATCATGAATTCTTGTGTTTGAATGTGAGAAATCTGAGTTAGGGTTACCTTCTAGAACAAGAATCATGTTTGATTCTAGGTTATTTGAAAGATTTTAGTGAAAACCTATTTTATGAAATTGTGATATAAAAAGGATGATCAAAGTGATTATAGATATGTGAAATCTTGAAGTATGATGATGTTGTAATGCTTGAATTATAGAAAATTTATCTAGGGTAAGTAAAGTTATGAACAAGGATCGATTGTGGATGAACTATAAGATGAACTAGTGGAAATTCATGCCTTGTATGTTTGTAAATAATGCTTGTAATTATGATGAACACCAAGCACCAAGTGTTTGATAAAATGCTTAAAAGAATAATGTGTATGATTTGAAAGATGAATGAATGAGATGTTGGTGTACTAAATAAACGAATGAATGTGTGATTATAGGCGTGAAGGAGGAAGGTTCCAATACTAGGAAATCGGAAGGTTCACAAGATCGAGGTACGTTAGTGTACACCCTATTTCTATTATGTCGTTTTATGCATAGTAATCTCAATCGAGTTGCGTTGTTGTGTTAAAATTGTGAGATTTGAAATTTATGATTTTTCGAAAGTAAGAGTAAGATCCGTCCAAAACGGATTATGAGGAATGAATAAGTTATGAAAGATAATGCATCATATCCGGTTCTTTTAGTTGAACCGGGTATGGGAAGTTAAGTATGTAATGTATGAAAGTCTACTCGATCCGTTTTTCTCGGATTGGAGTATGATGTATGAATGTAAAGAATATGTTGTTCTTCATGAACAAATCGAATGGAAGTTATGTAATGTTACTAGTATCCGTTATTAGCGGGTATGTTATGAAAGTTATGATCAATCTATATTATGAGGCGAGTAAGTAATGAACCGTTCAAATGTTAGAAATGTAAAGGAACGATGCAAAACCATGATAGAGACGAATCAGTGTATTAAATTAATTGTGTTAGTAACGAAATACTAACTTATGTGTTTATGTTGAATGTAGGTAAATCCTCATCTTAGGCGACTTGGCAAGTTGGAGTGAACACACACACATGCTATGACCTTCAAGCGCTTCCACTATTTTGTAGTAGTATTATGGGTCAAAATACTTGTTGTGTTTAACCTTGTTAGTAGCTATACTTTTCAAACTTGATGTTATGTTTTTGGTCGTGTCCGTCAAACGGGTTGTAGTTTTCTTTTATATAAGTGATGGTTAAAACAGGGATACACTCGTCGTATGGATGGGTCATGCCCAAATTTTGTTAAAATTGCGCATCAATGTTATTAATATTTTACCTATAAATGGTGAAAAGTTTGGACATTTTTAAAAGTTTATGTTTCTAGTGTAATTGAGATGTCATTCCTACTAGACGCGAATGTGGGCCTTACAGTTATGAACGGGTCAAACAAGCTAGAATGTGATGTTTAAGAATGATCATATGTTGATCCATCACGAACCGGTCAACGAATTACAATGTTATATTTATCACGAACCGGTCAACGAATTACAATGTTATATTTATGAATGGTTATGTACGTGATTCGTTGCGAATGGGTCAATGAATGGAAAACATATAATGAATACACATCATGTTTGTTGGAAGTTAGTAGGATGTAATTACATGTAATTTAATATTGGTTCTTGTTGTTGTGATATAGGTAAAGTCAACCTTTAATGGCATGCTACGTTCGAAACGAACACACTCCAAACCGCTCTCCACACGCTTTCGTACTTAACTTATGCAAATGGGTCAAAACACTTTGGTTGTTATGTAATGAAAGTTTAGTTATTAAATTATCCGAGACTTGTGTTTCATAACTTTTGTAGATGTTGGATGTTTCATAACTAGACTAAATGGTTAACTTGTATGTAAAATCTAGTCGTTTTAGTATTGTGAAAAAGTGTCAAATTTAGTCGTAATTTTTGTCGTTTAAACACTTGTTGTCGATCGCTTTAAAGGATGGGCGTTTCATAATAAATAATAAAAATTATATTATAAAATAAAAAATATATTTATAGAATTTATGTCATTAAAATTATCTTATACTACAACACATATTCATATAACTTCTTTTCCAATAGGTACTTCAGGCCCATCTAACAAGTTTATTGTCATTTATATGAATTGAAAAAAAGTTCTGATTAACGATAAATAACAATATATCATAGTCATAAATGGTTAGACGTTAGTGAACCGTTCCATACTCGGCTACCGGCTCTCTAAACAGCTTGAATTAAGTCGAGCTTAAATGGCTAAAGCCCAATCTACAGCCTCACTGAAAAGTTCATTTAGTAAACGAGCTTGACCTTAAACTTCACTTATTAAAATAGATTAAGTTCACGAATCTAAACGAGCTTATTACTTATATAAATTGATTTGGTATATCAAAAATGTATTTTCATAGTAAATTATTATATCTAAAATTATGATAAAGTAACTAAATAATACATATTTAGATATATAAAGTGTTATAACTGATACATATTTCCAACCTATAAATAAGCAACCAATTGTTGCTTACTCTTGTTGTAAATTATGCATAGAGAGTTTTTCAAAAAACTTTTTGCATTTTCCATTTTTAGCTTGAAGGTTTTATGTTTTATATTTTAACCCCTTTGACTTTTTTACCTTTAACCCAAAATTTTTCATCTTTTACAATTTAACCCCAACAATTTTTTTTCAACTTCCTAACCCCATAATTTTCATCTTTCGCAAGTTTTTCGTTTTACATTTCGTTTTAAAATTTTGTGAGTTAACATGCCGCAACGTGCATGTGGGGTTCAACGTTTTTTTCGTCTGTGTTTTCCCGTTTGACAGGCCCGTCGCAACGCGTCAATTTTTCTTGTTTGATAGATTCGTAGCAACATGCGGGTCGTAAATCGATTTAGTTATTTTTTCCTACGTTTCGGTCTAATTTCTTCACATTAACACGCCACAACGAACGTGTGTGGTTCAACGTTTTTACGACCTTTTCTGATGTTGGTGGTCGTTGGCAGTGGTGTGGTATTGGTGCTATTTGGAACGGTTTTACGAAGGTCTTTAATATATTAAGTTTTTTTTACTAATAATTTGTTTCAAGTTTACCCTATACTTTCTTTACTTAAAAAAACAAATTATTTACGTGCATATTTTTATGTACGTGTCGGTATAAATTTGATTTGCTCTACGTTTTGACGTAAACTTTTTTCGAAAATGAGTTAGCTCAAATATAATACATTTTCTTTAAAAAAAATCATTTTACATGCATATTTTAATGTACGTTTTGGTATAAATTAGAGTTAGTCTACGATTCAACGTAAGTTTTTTTGGGAAACGAGTCAGGTCAAATATAACATGTTTTCGGACTTATATTATGGATGTTTCGGAGTTTTGTTTCGAACCGAGTGGAGTCAAATTGTGGTTTCATCTTTTTCTTTTTTCAAAAGTTCTAATTAATCCCTTTTAATTTTACGTGTCAATTTTTTCTTTTATACCTGTTATGTTTCCAATGTACGATTTGGGTCACATACACATGTTAGTTTTTTCTTTTATATCCGTTACGTTTTCTATGTACGAGTCGGGTCAAATATAATACATTATGATTGTACATTATAAACTCGATTTACTTTACGTTTTGATCCAATCGCAATGCTTATATAAGTTACATAGAGTTCACTTGGATACGTTGGAACGCGTATTTTCATATGGTTAACGTATCGCATAACGTTTGGACTAATTGATTCGATATTTATAATGTACCCGCGCCGCATCGCGCGCGGGTGTTATTCCTAGTTATATACTATAATTTTGCAACATTTTGTTGCTATGGGAGTTGTACATTTGGTTTGGAGGGTTGTTTAAGATTATCTATTGATCCCTCCTCACATTCTACTATTTCATTTTTAGTTGAGTTAATTACACAAATGGGTCATGTGGTTTATACCTAATTTCGCCTTTGGGTACTAACATTTTTTTTAACAGCTTTAGGTTTTATGGTTTCAACTTTGTAACACCTTTTGGTACTAACACTAAAATTAGTTAATTAATGACTAAAATACCCTTGCATTTTCTTAAGTTTATCAATGTAACACATTTGGGTACTAACAACTAATTTTATTTAAGTTTAAATCAATTTTACAAAATCTATTTAATTTTTTTTTCATCTTTTTATTATATCTCTTAATTAACATAAAGTCTATTTATGTTTTTTATTTCCATATTTTTATTAAATTTCTTATATAACATAAAATCTACTTGTTACACCAGTATTTTTTTTAAATAAAATCTACTAGCTATATAGTTTTATGTAAATTAAATTTCTTACTCGTTTTAAATAATGTAAACCTTACTTGTTTTCAATTTTGGATAGAAATGATTGATAATAATAATAAATATATTTCATGTAAAAAAATTTAAGCCATTTTTAACTCGTTTTTTTGTTCATTTACATTTTACTATTTTAGAAAGATATTTAATTTACATAAAACTATATAGCTAAGTATTTTAGATAAAACTATATAGCTAGGTATTTTAGATAAAACTAAAAAAATTTAAGCCTTTTTTAACTCGTTTTTTTTGTAAAAAAAGATTTTTAATTAAATAAAACTATATAGCTAGTATATTTTACTGGTGCAACTAGTAGAGTTTATGTAAATTAAATATCTTTCTAAAATAGTAAAATATAAATGAACAAAAAAACGAGTTAAAAGTTGGCTTAATTTTTTTTACATGAAAGATATTTATTATCATTATCAATCATATATATCCAAAATTGAAAACGAGTAAAGTTTACATTATTTAAAACGTGTAAGAAATTTAATTTACATAAGACTATATAGCTAGTAGATTTTATTTAAAAAAAATACTGGTGTAACAAGTAGATTTTATGTTAAATAAGAAATTTAATAAAAATATGGAAATAAAAAAATAAATAGACTTTATGTCAATTAAGAGATATAATAAAAAGATGAAAATAAAAAAATAAATAGATTTTGTAAAATTGATTTAAACTTAAATAAAATTAGTTGTTAGTACTCAAATGTGTTACATTGATAAACTTAAAAAAATGCAAGGGTATTTTAGTCATTAATTAACTAATTTTGGTGTTAGTACCCAAATGTGTTACAAAATTGAAACCATAAAACCTAAACCTGTTAAAAAAAAAGTTAGTACCCAAAGGCGAAATTAGGTATAAAGCACATGACCCATTTGTGTAATTAACTCTTTTTAGTTTGTGTTGATTGGATAATGTAGCAAGGTTTAACAATTAACAACCCAAACCCAAAGCATTTAATAGGTGGGCTCATCTTTATAAGTATTTTTTACTATATAAAAAGAAGTATTAACTATAAATTTTCTTTTTCCTTATTTTCATTTTCACACGTTATATTATGTATATTATACATTTTAACCCCATTAACTTTTTACAAAAATACATTTCGATGTAAGCTTCACTTAAAACGGAGTTGCGCATAATAATGTATTAGTCATCTAAGCATATACGAACAAGTCATTAAAGTTTTTTTATTTTTTCTTATTTACTTTTTACGTAAGTTTTATTATCGTTTCGACTTAGTTATTCTTTTCTACGATATTGTTTTACGTTTCAGCTTTGATATTTCACGTTTCAACATGCCGCAACGCACGGGTTAATGTGCCGCATCGTACAATTCAACGTTTTCACATCTTTTTTTTTGTTTGGTTTAGTGGTCCCGGTGCAACGCACGGGTCCAAAATTCTAGTTATAGTTATTATATAAATAAAATAGTTAATAAATAATAAATTAGTTGAGTGTCAGTTTGAAACTACTTACGAGGGGGACTCGAGTTTAAAACTAGAGCTCAAAATGCGCTCAACTTCAATCTCTCTTGAGTTCAATGAGTCGAGCTATAGCTTAAGCGAGCTTGGCCTCGTTACCAACAAACCAAACTTGCATTGTGTTTTCAATATTTTTCTGAATTTAACCCTTTCAAAGGTGACAGGTAAAACCTTAAATTGTTTTTTTTTTTTTTTTTTCTAGTCTCATAAAGTAGCTCAAAATTTTCATGTTCTCACGGTCTAGAAAAAGTGATTATTACTGACTTTACATATCACAAGCTATAATCTAATATATTTATGAGTTTTTTAGTAAAATTTGTAATGGTTTGTCGTACTTTTGTTAACGGCCAACAGAATCAATCACGGACATTTTTGGGGTAGCCACTGGACCAAACGTAGTACTCTGAGAGTAACCCGAGTCCACCACTAATTCCGGAGAAAACTGGTAACCCACCCGCCCGTACGCATGACGGTGAAATTACTGGTAAAACCCGTTTGGCTCAATGATCGAACACAGGTTTCCCAGGGTCTTCTATCATTGCCCACCAATGCCTCAATCTGCATAAAGTGGGAGTTGAACTTGCATCTCTCAAGAGAAATACAAGCCTTCCACCACTTAATCTAGAGATCATTAGCGGTTTGTCGTATTACCTATACCTTCAAAACTTAACGGGTGTTTATTCATTCCATCGTTATTAAATTAGTCACATCTTTTTGTTAAATCGAATAGTTTCAATTATATTCTTTTGCACTTTTACTAGAACCATTCGGTCCATTATCTCTCCTCTTTATCACATTAACCTTTTTTTCCGTCTTTTATTATCTTTTAACTAGGTTTATCACCCTAGCCGCGTTGCGGCGAACTTCTTTTGTTATTTAGTTTGTGTTTACATGTGTTTTGAAATCACTATGAGCGTGTTGCACGCGGAACCACTAACAAAAATAAAAAGAAAATGTAAAAAACAGTAAAACATAATCGAAAGAAAATCAACCAAAAAAGTTGTATGTTAATGATGTTATTCGTATGAAACCCGTGGTTAGAGATGAGCAAATAATACTGGGTACCGGTACCGAATTTCTCAAACCGAAGGATCCTAAGTACCAATTGGGTACCGACTTTTGACGTTCCTAGTACCGGTTCGCTACCGATTTTTACTTTCATATGCCGGTACCGTAACCGATATTTTCGGTATCAGTTGCCACCGAGCTCATCCCTACCCCTGAAACTAAAAAAAATCATTAAAAGTTGAAGAAAATCAACAATAAAAAGTTGTACAACTTGTACGATACCGTTGTTTTTTGTATGACACCCGTGATCAGGGATGAACAAATAGTACCGTGTAGCAGTACCGAATTTCTCGAAATAAAAGATATTCAAACTTAATCCGGTACCGACTTTTGATGTTTTCTGTATCAGGCTGGTACCGATTTTTACCTTAATGCACCGATAATGAACCAGACCGTACCTGTATTTTCGATACCAGTATTGGTTAACACCAAGCTTATCCAATTGAAACAACTGTTCATTCAGTTGTATTATTATCATATAGTAAAGTAATAATAATAATAATAATAATAATAATAATAATAATAATATTAAAACAACTGTTCATTCAGTTGTATTATTATCATATAGTAATAATTTACATTACCTAATAATTCGGTATTTAGAGAAACTCTTATTTAATTCAAGAAAATTAGATAACTTGTTAAAAAGTTGATCAAAATGTTATCAACATCGGGTGATCAGATGGTGAGTACTTGTTTATTGCTTTTGTGATTGTTTAAGAGAATTCCGCACTCTTATTCGTTTGTGTAATCTTGTATTCGTTCCGTATTCGGATACTTGTTTATTGCTTTTGTGATTGTTTAAGAGGATTCGACACTCTTAAACAGTTGTCAATCTCGTCAAATGGACCTACATAAAGATAATAAAATTAATGATAACGACAGGACCGGTTGGACCATAAACCGGACTCCTAACTGGTTTCGTCGACATAGTTGAACCGATATCGGTTGGACTAGCCAGTTTTCGACGAGTAGCAATTGAAACTCTGAACCAGTTCAATTTTGGATAGTCGTGTAAAGAAGCTGAACCGGAGCTCACCTAGGCTCGAGCACTACTCATTTGATTTACCAGAACTCTCAACTTGTTTCGATCTATATTTCTAAATATCGTGTTAGGCTCGTAAGTAACTGTCAAGCCAGTGTAACATTTATTTATAAACTTATTATTTCATTTATACGTATCTATAACTATATTTAGTTTTATCTATTTGTATATTTATAATTATAATTTTTGTATATACTTAATATATACTATTTAGTTTTCATCATATTTTTATATAGAATATAAATTAATATATAAATATTTTATTAAATAAAAAATATATAAATAATAGACTTGTCTAGCTCAATAAGTGAAGCTCAGGCTCAGACTCATTTATTAAACGAGCATACTTTAGGCTCGAGCTTAACTAAGCTCGGTTTGATTCAAACCTTTTATCAAGGCGATCTCAAGTTGCTCAAGTGCCATTTAGCTCGTTTATACATCTAGTGTTGGACCGATTTTAAGTTTTCTTTTGTCAAAACCGTTTTTGTTACATCATAATATTTAGACTTGAGACCTCCCACACCCAGAAAGATATTGGTTTGAATTTACCATTATTTAATTGTTTTGCTTTTTAAATATATACATGTTTATTTTATGTTTTTAAATATAAACAAAATAACAACACACTACTATACTTATGTTTTACGAAATATAAATGATTCTTAAAACTAGTTATGATGTAATCCTATTTTTTAGTCTAATTCAAACAACTCAATTAATAAACTAGTAGCTTGACTGGTTTAGTAACCATTAATTTTATTTTAAATAAATATACATAAAAATACATGAAAATATATATATATACGAGAGAAAGGGCAAAACGGGAAAAAGAGAAAGAAGAAAGGAATATTTGAGTTAAAACAGAATCCAGACAAAAAGGGATATTCAGAGGGAGTACAGATATGGGAATATCACATTTGACATGTGTCACCACACCTAGAGAATCTCTGTTCCATATCATATGCATACACGTTACAAAACCTTTCTTTTTCTAGCAACAAGCAACCAAAATTCTCACTATTCCATGCATGTTGTAACTCATGCATTATGTGTTGTACATGTCGCCTTTAATTTTAAATTTATGGAAAATTATCTACATATTATTATCTACATATTAATAAAACAAGCCAATGAATAGTGCTTGTCTATTAATTGGTTGTCATGTTGTAACTTTTTTTTTTCGACGCGATTCTGATGGGTATCGGTACATAAAGGTAAAAACTGTTATCAGCCTGGTACAGAAAACGACAAAAGTCGGTACCGAATTGATATTGAAATTCTTTTAGTTCGGGAAATTCGGTACTGTTATTAAAAATTCAAAACATTATCTACATATTAATAAAACAAGCCAATGAATAGTGCTTGTCTATTAATTGGCTGTCATGTGGTAACTTTTTTTTTCGACGCGATTCTGATGGGTATCGGTACGTGAAGGTAAAAACGGGTACCAGCCTGGTACAGAAAACGACAAAAGTCGGTACCGAATTGATATTGAAATTCTTTTAGTTCGGGAAATTCGGTACTGTTATTAAAAATTCAAAACAATTATATGCAAGCAAAATGGATCATCAGCCCGATCCGACTGGACCCAGATTATTCTTCTTGTAGACTGTAGATGTTTGGTCCACCTTTTCTTCTAAAGATGTCTGCAGATGTAGTCCGCAGACCGCAGACATTTTACTCCTTAAAAAACAAACAACATCTTAAAATATACCCAAAGGTATAATAGATTTAAAATCATTTTGTTTCTTTGTCACAGTGGAGTCAAATATGGTTGATTATATTCTTTGTTACACTATATGAAATTTAGATTTTTATCTTATTCTTTGGTACATTTCCTCCACATAACAAGAATCGCAGTAACAAATGAAAACAATTAAAAAGATGATTAGGATAAGAGGGGTGGGTGCGATTTTATGTGCTGGGAATGTTTTTGCCGCATGAGAAGTGCACCGCCAACATATGTTTGCCGCAAGGTGAACTCCAAAATCGGTAAACAGTTGCGCATGCGGGGAAGAGGAGGGAGAGGGAGTAATGGTGGGCCTCAGACTCTTTCAACCAATCATACATTTTTTTTTAATTGGTTTGAGTGAAACCACCCCTTATGTTTTTTGGGGAAGAGTGATGTATGAGAGGAGAATTGACATGTCACATCTAGGGATGGCAATGGGTCGGGTTTGGGACGGGTTTAGGTAATCCCAACCCCAAACCCGATTAGATATGCTTGTCCTAAACCCGTCCCAAAACCCGCCGGGTTTCTAGCGGGTAAATACCTATCAGGTGTCGGGTATACCCACGGGTTTCGGATAACCCATTAATTTTAAAAAGTTTACCCGTTGGGTATACCCGACCCAAAACCCATCGGGTAACTACTAATCGGTTATATTTAGTATTATCACTAAAGAAATATATCAAATAATTATAGTGTATACGGGATAAAATACCTATGTGTATAGAAAAAAGGATGTATTATATATTTACATATTTAAAAATATAAAAGAAATTATGTCGGGTATATAATCGGGTAAACGGGTTTACTTTATCGGGTAATTGGGTCGGGTAAACGGGTATATCACCAAATCCCAAACCCGCAAAAAAATAAAAACTAGTCCCAAACCCGATTAACCGACCCCGAACCCGTGTCAGATACGTCGGGCTTACCCATCGGGCTCGGGTTTGATTGCCATCCCTAGTCACATCATGATTGGGTGGGTGAAAATTTCTCCCCATCTCATGAGGGATGCAATCCCTTCACCCTTAGGAATAGGATAGAGTGGGTTACCGTGTCAAATTAGCCTAATCAATAAAATTTGTTATAACGAATAATTGACGGATAAAAGCTTGTTTCTTGATTGGGATCTTAGCTAGGCTAGTTAGACCAAGGGGTATGGGGGCCGGCTTAGGCTCGGCGAAGGCCGGCGCCGGTCCCCCACACCGCCCCCTCGGCCCATCATGTTAAAACCGGCTGCAGCAAGACGAAGATGACGGGCCTCCATCTCTCTCTCTCTCTCTCTCTTCTTTCTCTGTCCTGTCTCTCTCTCTCTCTCTAAAAAAACAAATAACTTATATTTTTTAATTGTTTTTATAATAGTGTGGGGCCCCATCCTCCACCCTCTGCAAGCCCCTCCTACGTGGCGCTGACGTGGCAGCCCATCCTCATGGGGATGAGCCTCCCCATACCCACCAGTCTTATACACCGTTCAACCTGTTTTAAAATTGTTGGACACTTACGAGTGTGACTACATTTATCGAATGACAGAACAAACACATCATTCTTTTTGTAAACAGAACATATTACAAGGCATTTAATCACATCACAGAAACACTAGACACCAAGATGAAGCATCTCCCTACGGCATATTAAAACATCTATGCAATCAAGACATTAGCATTTAATTCTTTTATCAGGGGATTCGTAACGTGATGTTAATTTATACTTTTTTTACCAACTAACTACAGTATTATTCTAATTTAACTTTTAAATCTACACATTTTATCCACTATGGGACTTGAACTACCCTGATCAATCTTATAAGAATGGACACGTATCTCCACACTTACATATCGTCAGACTATAAGACCTTTGGTACGTAACGTTTATAGATAAAATAAATTATTGAACGAATCCATTAGAGATAAAGGAAGTGATTCATACATTGCTGTTTGTATACCTCTTAATAAGACTCTTAATGGTTCAGACCTTTACTGGTTTAACATTTAATGGTTCAAACTGTTTGTTTTACGAGCAGATGTCTAAATGGTTGAGACATTTGTCTCTGAATGGTCAAGCATTAAACAGAGTCTGAACGGTTAAGACCTGTAATCTGAATTGGTCAGACATTTGCCTCTGAACGGTTAAGAATTATACAGGCTCTTAATGGTTCAGACCTCCTATTGGTTCAGCACTTAATGGTTCAGACCTCTTACTGATTCAGCACTTAACCATTCAGATGTTGCCAAACAACCCCTAAAAATACTTGTACAAATAAATAAAAAATTGATAAAGTGTATGAAGAATGCATTTGTCTTCACACGTCTTATTATTATATGTATCAGTACAAAATAACATTTACACTGGGATCGTTCTGTTCTTCTCATCTAAACCTTCTTCAAGAACAAAGCACACAAAATGACTTATGACTGTCATCAGTCTCTTTTCTTGAAGATTTGTCAATTTCATGCAGCAAAATCTTATTGAGTTGCCCCCCTCACATAACAATCCATTCAGTGAAACTTCACGCAGAACAATACTGAATATCCAAGAAACGATGTTTGTCATCTTTGGTTGTTTTAACTTTTTTGGCGTTTTACAGGGAGTGGTATTTAGGAAACATGACGTTTGTTATTTGGTGTGATCAATGGAAGGTGCTGAGACGTTTCTCTTTATAGGATGTTTTTGGCGCGTAGTTTAGGCGGAATATTATTATAATAAATGCTAGTAATAAAGTATTCCTTGTTTCAGTTACTGTTTGTATTTACTGTTTTGTTCAGCTTTATCTGTTAAGTCTGTAACACGTCCCATCTTTCAAGTTTGACGTTTTATATTTAATGGCGTTTTTGTAGGCCAAGATGATAAAATACACTAACCAAAACACAGAAAAAATTACGCAGGAAAAATAGTTTTTATTATTTTGCGTTTTGTATTTAATGGCTTTTTGTGGCATTTTGGCGTTGTGTAACTAATGAGAGAAATAGAGTACTTTAATATTTGAAAAAAAACTACACAAAAGAAAATAAAAAAAATTAAAACTCCTCGTCAGAAGGGACATTGTCTGAAAAGTATCCATCACTCCCTTCGTCTTCTTCTTCGGATTCTTCTTCCAGTCTCTCATCCAAGTCATCACTTTCACTTTCACTTTCATTGGCTTCTTGTTCTTGAAGATTTTGTAGCCTCCATTTGAACATGTTCTGCATCAACGACAATTTTATGTTCATGTATGTGTTCAAACATGTGGCGTTGTCTAACTCCTCCAGGAACCCAAGACCCTGCTTGGTCATGATGTCTTCAAGCATGTAGTCTTCATGCGCTTCGTTGTCACATATAATGGTGATCATGTCTGTATCTTCATCAAAACGCCATGATGTGACGACTGGGTCCATTTTTGCATTTGCTTTGCTTGGTCTAAATTTTCTAGTTAATCTTCTCATAACCTTATGTGTTTCATCACATTCGTTATCAAGAGGGATGCTAAATGATAGGATCCCACTCTGTACCGCTTCTTCCATGTTCAAAATGGCTTTGATTATTTTAACAAACCCTCTTCTTCTGTTGTGAAAACGTATCACGAATCTTCTGATTCCCAGGCTGTATCCCCATGAAACGATGAATGCCATTTTGGCGTTTTGGTTAAATTTGACGTTTTGGTTAAAGATGGCGTTTTTAGTATGATTAATCGAAGTGATGATGGAAGCGATGGTAACGTCGTTTATATAATGATGTTTTTGGCGCGTAGTTTAGGAGGGAATTTTTTTGTAATAAATTTTAATAATTGACTTTCAGTTACTGTTTGGTCCATCTACCTGCTAAGTCTGCGACGCGTTTTATCATTAAGCTTTGGCGTTTTGTATTAATGGTATTTTAGTCGTTTTTGAAAGGCGTTTTACTCATTAGGCTGGCGTTTTGAATTAGAGCAGTAAAAAGACCCTTTTACCCTTAATGAAGCACGTTCCAAATAAGAAAATTGATGTTATTTATGAAAACGCCACAGCGCCAATCTAGTCCATAGATTGTTTTGATCTGACGATCCATAAGCGTTTTCACCGTTTTCCCTAAATCCTGACCCTATATATATATATATATATATATAGGGGAAGGTTCAAATGAAAACCACTAGTTAACGCGAAAACTAACTAAAAAAGCCTAAAAAACATACAATTTTTTTTGCATACCAATTTTCGCTATTTTAGGTATATATAAAAAAACTTTTTTTCAAAAAAAAAAAATTTGTAGTGCACATGTGTAATAGTACACATGTGTATGTGTACTACAATTTTTTTTAAAAGTTTTTTATATACAAAAACTAGCGATTTTTAATAAAAAACTTGATTTTTTTGTGTGTGTTTTTAGGCTTTTAGTCAGTTTTCGAGTTTTCGCGTTAAAAATAGTTTTCATTTGAATCGTCCCCTATATATATATATAGAAACGGGATCAGGAGAAAACGCCGAAAAGTGTGAGAACGGTGAGAACGCATTCTGGCCAAACACGTGGCGCGGGACATGATCAGGGTCCGAGTGGTTTTTTTTGTCTTTTCAATCTTCTTTTATTTTCCCACCCGCGCTATAACATTTTCTGGCGTCTAAGATTTTTTTGGCGTTAATTGTATTTATTAAACTTTTTGGCGTTGAATTAACTGTTTTTGTGTCACATAGATAATTTTTTGGCTTTATAGCGTTTTCTGGTCAATTTTTGGGTATAATAATTCACTACGAGTCATTAATATTTTCATAAGATTACAATAAGACCAAATGTTTTTTTTTTTTTGCGTTTAGTGATTTTTTGGTGTTTAATACATTTGACTAGGTGCTTTGCCAGCACACGTTCTCACAGTTTTCATACTACTAGCGTTTTGGTGTTTGTAGTTTTTGGCGTTTTATATAATAACGTATTTTATTTGTAGAGAATTAGATAACAAAACAACATATAACTTGATAATAAAACAATATAAAATGAAAGTAAAAAATAAAATAAAAATGGTAATTTAATTTGTCTTCCGAATCTTTACTGTCATCAGCCTCTTTCTTCTTGAATTTGTTTTGGCGTTTTGAACCTTTTTGAATACCTTAGCTAGATGCCAACTTTCCTACATAAACCCCGTCTTTTTTCAGACGAAGCTGCTTAGTGGCATCCTGTGTTTTGGTGTGATATTCTTGTGTTGATCCCTTTATTCTATGCCGATATTCATCAAGAACAAAGCTCACATGATGACATATCACTATCATCAGTCTCTTTTTCTTGAATATTTGTCCATCTCATTCAGCAAAATATTATTGAGATAACCCCCTCAGAAGAAGAATCCATTCAGTGAAAACTTTGCCATCTGTGGTTATTTTAACTAACATTTTTCGGCGTTTTAAAGTGAGTGGTTTCTAGAGGATATGACGTTTGTTTTTCTGGGTGTGATCAATTCATTGTGTATAGACCCCTCTCTTATAGGTGTTTTTTGGCGCGTAGTTTAGGCGGGACTTTTTTATTGTAATAAATGATAGTAATAAAGTAACCTTCTTTTCAGTTACTGTATTTGTATTTACTGTTTGATCAGCTTTATTAGTTTTATAGGTGATAGACGTCCCATCTTCTAAGTTTGGCGTTTTTTTTAAATGGCGTTATGCAGACCAAGATGACAAAATACAAAAACGGAGAAAATAAAATATTAAGCAGGAAAATATTTTTTTGTTATTTCTGGCGTTTTGTAAGCAATAAGTTTTTTTAGTATTTTTTTGGCGTTTTACAAATAAATAGAGAAATATATCATTTAATTATCTTAAAAAAAATATTACACAGAAGAAAAAAAAATTAAAACCCTTCGTCAGAAGGTACTTTATCCGAAAAGTATCCATCACTTGCGTCATCTTCTTCTTCAGAGTCTTCATCTGGATCTTCATCCATGTCATCACCTTCACCTTCATCGGCTTCTTGTTTCTGAAGATTCTGAAGCCTCCACTTGAACATGTTTTGCGTTAACTCCAATTTTGAGTCCATTTCTGTGTTCACACAAATGGCGTTATGCAATTCTTTCATGAAACCAAGCCCCTGCTTTGTCATGATGTTTTCAAGCCAGTGGACTTCCTGCTCTCCCTGTCGTATATAACGGTCACCATGTCTGTTTCATCATCAAAACGCCATGATGTCATGACAGGGTCCGACTTTACATCTGCTTTGATTGGTCCAAATTTCTTTGTTAATGCTTTCAAAAGCATATGTGTTTCATGGCATTCGTTGTCCAGAGTGATGCCAAGGGATATGATACCCCTCTGTACCTCTTCTTCCATCTTCAAAATTACCTTGATTGTCCTAACATACACCCTCATCCTGTTGTCAAAACGCAGGACGAATCGCCTGATTGCCAGAGTGTATCTCCAACAAACGATTGTTGGCATTTTGGTCAAATTGGCGTTTTTGGTTAAAGATGTTTTTTGCAGAAATGGATAGATTGAAGTGATTATGGAAGTGATGTTTCTACGTCGTTTATATAATGATGTTTTTGGCACGTAATTTAGGAGGGAATTTCTTCTAATAAATGTTAATAACTGAAATTCAGTTACTGTGTTGTTTCCTCTTCCTGTAATATCCAACGTGTTTTATCACTAATTTTTGGCGTTTTGTTTTTAATGGCGTTTTATTTTTCTTGAATGGCGTGTTATCATTTGATGGCGTTTTGAATTTGAGCGGTAAAAGACTCTTTTACCCTTAATGAAGCGCGTTCCACATAATAAAATTGATGTTATTTACGAAAACGGCACCGCACAATCTAGTCCATGGATTGTGTAACACCCCGAAAATATAACTTCTTATATTAGAAAATTCAAAGAGTTAATAAACGAGAATTTACAAACTAGGAA
The DNA here is from genome assembly GCA_030545235.1 of Helianthus tuberosus. Classification (NCBI taxonomy): domain Eukaryota; kingdom Viridiplantae; phylum Streptophyta; class Magnoliopsida; order Asterales; family Asteraceae; genus Helianthus; species Helianthus tuberosus. The sequence goes on from CM060399.1 coordinate 20,810,179, forward strand.
CTTAACCTAGTTAAATTCAAGTCTTGAAATAAATCACAATAGGAATAAAACACATAAACTTAAGAATAAATCAAAGTTTGGGGGACTAAACTTGCCAAAGAACAAAAGTTAAATGCTGAATTGTGACAAAACCCACCAAACACACCATTTTTGGTGTGTCTGGTCGATCAGGAGCAGGAAAGGGGCGACCCCCATCCTCCAAACCCTAAAATCCACAAATCCCTTAAATTGGAGGTGCAAATCCTATCCAAAACGAAATCCGAGCTTAGAATTGTGATCCTCATCGCAAGCGGATTAAGAGGTATGTAAAATTTGATGAGAATTCTCTACTTGAAATCCTCATGAATTTAAGCAATCTGAAATTTGTTGATGCATGATAGTAATTTAGTTAGATTAATGATGATATAGTGTCTAGGAGTAAAACCTAGACAACTACATGTGAAATTATGCCCAAATTCAGGAAATTCCATGAATCCATGGAAGCTAGGTTATGGGTTTTATAAGATGATGTTGAACACTAGGATTTGAATGATAATTCTAGTATAAATTTCATTATAGGAGGTAATTCCTGTGATGTTGATGCTAAAATGTATGCAAGGTTTACTAATTAAAGTGAAATTTGAGGTTTAATTTGCAAGTCATGAACTTGGAGATGATGGTAGAAAAATCTGACCCGTTAGGTGTTTGTTGAAATGCCTAAGTGAGGATTTTTATGTTAAATTTGATGGGAACGCAGATTTGATCATGTTTTACAATGATATGAATATGGTCATGAAAAGAGTTCTAAACAAGTTGTAAAACTGAATTTTCTAGGCAAAGAGTCCGGATCATCAAGCGGACAAGCCGAAGGGAATTCACGGGGGAAAGGCGTGCTCTAAAGGTACGAAATTACCGTTTCGTTACAATTGTAAATTATGCGATAGTTTTATGTTGTAGTTTTGAAAACATGGTAAGCAAGATAGATCAATATATCAAGTAAGTGTCTATTTGTTTTAATCTAATGAGACGGGTCAAAATAATTGTTAGAAAACCTATGTTCGAATTACCTTGCTTGATGATAAGTTCTTGGTGCCTAAACGGGTCGAACAAATAAAGTAAGGTATGACTATTACATAGGATATGATGGAAAGTTCTTTGATGATTGATTAATATGTATCTTTTGAGAAATATGGGGTTTTAAGGTTTCGGAATCATTGAAAAACCTGAATTTATAGAGTTAGAATTTTGGTGTAATAGAACAAGAAAACAAAACTTGAAATCCCAGGTATTACCGTAAATTACGGTATTACCGTAATTTACGGTAGATGTTTATTGTTTACGGTGGAAACCACCTGATTTACGGTGACCATAAGCTTTCAGATCTCACCGTAAATTACGGTGCGACCGTAATTTACGGTAAACCCAGAAAAACTTTAAATTGTTTTATTATTAATTGATGATTGATTTATATGTTTAAATATTATGTGCCAAGGTCAAACTAATGTTTTTAATTGGTTTTGACCCTAGGTGTTCAGATGGACCGTATGGATGGCGATCAAGCAAAGTCGAAGAACCGAACACAATTTTTGAAGCTTCCGCTATGTGTCTTAATCTTACTTAAGTTTTGTTCACGGGTTGTATCTAAATTTTCAAACAACTTTCGAATGTTCAAATTTGGGTCAAGTGTTGGATATGTTTTATGATACTTCTAAAACTTATGTAAATCTAATCTTTTGGTATAAATATGAATTAATCTAGTGATTAATTCTAGTTCAAAGTAAGGGTGTTACAAGTTGGTAATCAGAGCTCAAGGTTGTCAATAAGTGTTCGGTTCAAGCTTGATCGATCGTCCGGTAAGAATTAACTGTTTTGTTAATAAATTATGTACTATGTATAAAATGAGAAACGAACAATTATGCATGAAAAGAGTGTGTAAGCTCACTCAAAAACAAGAAATGCATGAAACAAGAATGATTAAATCAAGTCACGGACTTGATTGAATAGAAACAAGAATTATTAAATCAAGTTGCGAACTTGATTGAATTGAAACAAGAATGATTAAATCAAGTTATGAACTTGATTAAATCAAAACAAGTAAAGCATGTGTTATAAATGGAATGTTTAACAATCTATGTAAACATTTCAGAAATCGAGATGGCTGATGGAGGCAATGATAATGCGGTGCCAAGAGTCACCGAACAAGTGAGAGAAGTGATTGCCGAAGAGGTTGGAAAGGCGATCGAAAATAGTTTGTCGGGTTTTATTGATAAAATCCAAAACACGGTTTTATCAATAGTAGAAGATAGAATCAAGAAACTGGAAGACGATTCAAATGTAGCAAAGGAAAAGCGTGGAGGACGAAAGCCTTGTTCATACAAGGAATTTATGGCTTGTAAACCACCAACGTATAATGGGGAGGTTGACCCAATAGTGTGCCAACGATGGCTAAGTGACATCGAAGGGGTATTCGAGAGAACCCATTGTGACGAAGAAGACTACGTAGCCTATGGTACGGGTCAACTAAGGAGTCAAGCGAAAGATTGGTGGGATAACAAGAAGAAGGAAATTGGAAGTGAAGCGGCTAAGGCCATGACTTAGGAGGAGTTTAAGACGCCGTTTCTTAAACACCATAGTCCCAAGGCGGTCATAAATAAAATCAAGGAAGAATTCATGCAGCTCAGACACAAAGGTGAATCCATAGACAAGATCACGGGGATGTTTATGGACAAGATGAAGTTCTGTGATGATTTGATAACGAACGAAGAGCAAAAGGTCTATTATTATCATAACATGCTAAGCGCGGAGTATAGAGAGTTCATAACCCCTTCAAAGTACGAGACCCTTACCGAGATTGTCAATGCCGCTCGGGAGAGGGAGATCGAATTGAAGAAGAGTATAGAACGGGGTGAACGAAGGGCACAAGATGTGAATCCAAGCCCTGCCAAGAAAGCAAGAACGAATGAATCAGCCAAGAAATCAGATGCTAAAGGTAGTACATCAGGTTGCAAAATTTGTGGGAAAAATCATAAAGGCGAATGCCGTTACAAGGATAAGCCTTGTCCCATATGCAAGAAAACGGGACATATGGCTATGTCATGCCCGGAGAAGGTGACGGTTTGTTACAACTGCTATCGAACGGGTCACAAGAAGTCGGAATGCCCGGAATTGGTCGGAAAGAAGGATGGGCAAGAATCGAAAGGTGAAGCCCCGAAAGCAAAGGCAAGATCTTTCCAACTAACTGCCGCAGAAGCGAAGATTGAACCTGACGTGGTCTCAGGTATATTTGCTGTAAATTCAATTCCTGCACACGTGTTATTTGATACGGGTGCGAATAAATCCTTTGTTTCATATGGGTTTATTCGACATCCTTCATTTATTCTAACAAAATTACCTGTGCCTTTAGAAGTAGAGATAGGTAATAACAAAAGCTTTATTGTTTGTGATGTATGTGAAAATTGCAAACTGAGCATCGATGATGAAGAATATTTGATAAATCTAATCCCGATGTCGATGGGAGAATTCCAAGTAGTCGTGGGGATGGATTGGCTATCTCAATACCATGCAGAGGTCGTGTGTTTTCGCAAAGAGATAAAACTAACATCTCCGAGCGGAAAACACATCACCATTTATGGCGAAAAACGAGGCAACCCCATAGTATGTTCGATGTTGAAAGCTCACAAGCTCATGAAGCGAGGATGCAAGGCATTCATAATTTATGCAAATGAGGCCGAGAAAGAATCACGGAAGATTGGAGATGTACCGGTAGTACGAGATTATGAAGATGTTTTTCCGGAAGATTTACCGGGGATACCGCCTGAACGGGAAGTAGAGTTCGGGATCGAATTGATTCCGGGCGCGAAACCTGTGGCAAAAGCCCCGTACCGACTTGCACCGTCGGAATTACAAGAGCTGATGTCCCAAATTCAAGATTTGCTTGACAAAGGATTCATAAGGCCGAGTGTGTCTCCTTGGGGCGCACCGGTGTTGTTTGTGAGAAAGAAGGACGGGAGTATGCGCATGTGTATCGATTATCGGGAGTTAAACAAACTCACGGTAAAGAACCGATACCCGCTCCCGAGGATAGACGACTTATTTGACCAACTACAAGGCGCGAACTGGTTTTCAAAAATTGACCTTAGGTCGGGGTATCACCAACTAAAGGTCAAAGAAGAAGATGTGCCGAAGACGGCTTTTCGCACAAGATACAGACATTACGAATTTCTCGTGATGTCATTTGGGCTAACAAATGCACCCGCGGCTTTCATGGACCTCATGAACCGGGTTTGCAAGCCAATGTTGGATAAGTCGGTCATCGTGTTTATCGATGATATTTTGGTGTATTCGAAAAGTGAAGCCGAACACGCACGCCACTTACAAGAAGTGTTAGAGACACTTAGACGAGAGAAGCTTTATGCAAAATTTTCCAAATGTGCCTTTTGGTTACGAGAAGTACAATTTCTCGGTCATGTCATAAGTGCCGATGGGGTTTTGGAGGATCCGTCAAAGATAGAGGCGGTGTCAAAATGGAATCCCCCGAAGAACCCTTCTGAAATTAGAAGCTTTTTGGGGCTTGCTGGATATTATAGGAGATTCATTCAAGATTTCTCCAAGATTGCATCGCCGCTAACAAAGCTAACCCAAAAGAAAGCAAAGTTTGTTTGGGGAGTCGATCAAGAAAAAGCGTTTCGGACGCTAAAAGAAAGGCTAACTCAAGCTCCGGTACTGACATTGCCGGACGGAGTCGAAGACATGGTGATTTATTCGGATGCGTCATTATTGGGACTTGGTTGCGTGCTGATGCAACGGGGCAAGGTAATAGCCTATGCCTCGAGACAATTGAAGATACACGAAAAGAAATATCCCACGCACGATCTTGAGCTGGCAGCGGTGGTATTTGCATTAAAAATATGGAGGCATTATTTGTATGGGGTAAAATGCACCATATTCACCGACCACAAGAGCTTGAAATACTTCTTCGATCAAAAGGAGTTAAATATGCGACAAAGGCGATGGTTGGAAACGGTGAAAGACTATGATTGTGAGATACATTATCACCCCGGAAAGGCAAATGTGGTAGCGGACGCTCTGAGCAAAAAAGCGGATTATGTCCCGATACGAGTACGATCGATGCAACTCGTGGTAACCTCGGGTATACTTGAACGTATTCGAGAGGCGCAATTAGAAGCAGTAAAAGAAGAGAATTGGAAGAAGGAAAGAATAATTGGTCAGTTGAAAAACTTGTCGGATGGGAATCACGGGTTAAAGACTCGATCCAGAAGGATATGGGTCCCACATACCTGTGGAGTAAAGGCGCTTTTACTTGATGAAGCTCATAAATCCCGTTATTCAATTCATCCGGGTGCGACCAAGATGTACAATGATTTGAAACAAAATTATTGGTGGCCCGGAATGAAGAGGGACGTGGCGAAATATGTGGAAAAATGCTTGACATGTTTACAAGTCAAGGCGGAGCATCAGAAACCCTATGGCAAACTCCAACCGTTAGAAATTCCAGTTTGGAAATGGGAACATATTACAATGGACCTGTTAACCAAGTTGCCTAAGACGAATCGTGGTTTTGATGCAATATGGGTAGTGGTGGATAGATTGACGAAAAGTGCTCACTTTATTCCGATTCGTGAGACTTATACGTCAGAAAAGATGTCAGAAGTCTATACCAATGAAATCATAGCACGTCATGGAGTGCCGGTGTCCATCGTGTCTGATAGGGATACCCGGTTTACTTCGAATTTCTGGCGTGATTTCCAAGAACAAATGGGGACCAAATTGTTCATTAGCACCGCGTACCATCCTCAAACGGATGGACAAAGTGAAAGAACGATACAAATATTGGGAGACATGCTACGGGCGTGTATAATCGACTTTGGAGGCAGTTGGGATGTTCACCTACCGTTAGTCGAGTTTTCGTATAACAACAGTTACCAATCTAGTATTAAAATGGCACCATACGAACTGCTTTACGGTAGGAAGTGTCGAACCCCGGTTTGTTGGGGTGAAGTGGGTCCACGTGAACTCGCCCATCAAGACATAGTACGAGCCACGAACGAAAAGATCGATAAAGTTCGGGCACACTTGAAAGCGGCTCAAGACAGGCAAAAGGCGTATGTTGATAAAAGGAAAAGACCAATTGAATTTCAAGTCGGTGACATGGTCATGCTAAAAGTGTCCCCATGGAAAGGTGTTATTAGATTTAGAAAGAAGGGGAAGTTAAGCCCAAGGTTTATCGGGCCATTTAAAATTATCGGAAGAGTTGGCAAAGTAGCTTACCGTCTTGAATTACCGGAGGAGCTGAGTGGGATCCATGGCACGTTTCACGTATCGCAATTAAGAAAGTGCCTAGCAGACGTAACGACCTATATCCATTATGATGATATCGAAGTGGATAATAGTCTAAATTATGTGGTAAGACCGGTTGAAATTTTAGACAGAAAGGTCAAACGTTTACGAAATAAGCAAATTGAACAAGTCAAGGTAAAATGGGAGCATAGAAAGGGTTCGGACACTACATGGGAGTCCGAAGAGGAGATGCGACGTCTTCATCCTACACTATTTGGTACGTACCTTGGTTTCGAGGACGAAACCCTTTTTAAGAGGGGTGGACTTGTAACACCCCGAAAATATAACTTCTTATATTAGAAAATTCAAAGAGTTAATAAACGAGAATTTACAAACTAGGAACTTAACCTAGTTAAATTCAAGTCTTGAAATAAATCACAATAGGAATAAAACACATAAACTTAAGAATAAATCAAAGTTTGGGGGACTAAACTTGCCAAAGAACAAAAGTTAAATGCTGAATTGTGACAAAACCCGCCAAACACACCATTTTTGGTGTGTCTGGTCGATCAGGAGCAGGAAAGGGGCGACCCCCATCCTCCAAACCCTAAAATCCACAAATCCCTTAAATTGGAGGTGCAAATCCTATCCAAAACGAAATCCGAGCTTAGAATTGTGATCCTCATCGCAAGCGGATTAAGAGGTATGTAAAATTTGATGAGAATTCTCTACTTGAAATCCTCATGAATTTAAGCAATCTGAAATTTGTTGATGCATGATAGTAATTTAGTTAGATTAATGATGATATAGTGTCTAGGAGTAAAACCTAGACAACTACATGTGAAATTATGCCCAAATTCAGGAAATTCCATGAATCCATGGAAGCTAGGTTATGGGTTTTATAAGATGATGTTGAACACTAGGATTTGAATGATAATTCTAGTATAAATTTCATTATAGGAGGTAATTCCTGTGATGTTGATGCTAAAATGTATGCAAGGTTTACTAGTTAAAGTGAAATTTGAGGTTTAATTTGCAAGTCATGAACTTGGAGATGATGGTAGAAAAATCTGACCCGTTAGGTGTTTGTTGAAATGCCTAAGTGAGGATTTTTATGTTAAATTTGATGGGAACGCAGATTTGATCATGTTTTACAATGATATGAATATGGTCATGAAAAGAGTTCTAAACAAGTTGTAAAACTGATTTTTCTAGGCAAAGAGTCCGGATCATCAAGCGGACAAGCCGAAGGGAATTCACGGGGGAAAGGCGTGCTCTAAAGGTACGAAATTACCGTTTCGTTACAATTGTAAATTATGCGATAGTTTTATGTTGTAGTTTTGAAAACATGGTAAGCAAGATAGATCAATATATCAAGTAAGTGTCTATTTGTTTTAATCTAATGAGACGGGTCAAAATAATTGTTAGAAAACCTATGTTCGAATTACCTTGCTTGATGATAAGTTCTTGGTGCCTAAACGGGTCGAACAAATAAAGTAAGGTATGACTATTACATAGGATATGATGGAAAGTTCTTTGATGATTGATTAATATGTATCTTTTGAGAAATATGGGGTTTTAAGGTTTCGGAATCATTGAAAAACCTGAATTTATAGAGTTAGAATTTTGGTGTAATAGAACAAGAAAACAAAACTTGAAATCCCAGGTATTACCGTAAATTACGGTATTACCGTAATTTACGGTAGATGTTTATTGTTTACGGTGGAAACCACCTGATTTACGGTGACCATAAGCTTTCAGATCTCACCGTAAATTACGGTGCGACCGTAATTTACGGTAAACCCAGAAAAACTTTAAATTGTTTTATTATTAATTGATGATTGATTTATATGTTTAAATATTATGTGCCAAGGTCAAACTAATGTTTTTAATTGGTTTTGACCCTAGGTGTTCAGATGGACCGTATGGATGGCGATCAAGCAAAGTCGAAGAACCGAACACAATTTTTGAAGCTTCCGCTATGTGTCTTAATCTTACTTAAGTTTTGTTCACGGGTTGTATCTAAATTTTCAAACAACTTTCGAATGTTCATATTTGGGTCAAGTGTTGGATATGTTTTATGATACTTCTAAAACTTATGTAAATCTAATCTTTTGGTATAAATATGAATTAATCTAGTGATTAATTCTAGTTCAAAGTAAGGGTGTTACAATTGTTTTGATCTGACGATCCATAAGCGTTATCTCCGTTCTCACACTTTCCACCGTTTTCTCTAAATCCTGACCCTATATATACATATATATATATACATGCATATATATATATATACATACATATATATATATAGGAGAAGGATCCGTTAGGAACCAACCTTTATTGCGAGAACCGCGAGAAACAGTATTTCCTAAAAAAATCTAAAAAACACCCAAATTTTTTTTTATTTTTTTACTATTTTTTTTGGAAAAATCGCTATATTTTGTTAATAAAAAAAATAAAAAAAAATTTCAAAAAATAAAAAATTTTCGAGTAACAGTTATCAATGCACATGTGCATATGTATTATTTCTTTGACAAATTCCGTAATTCATTACAGATATTAGTCAATTGCACTTTCATTTACAATACCACGTGTAATACACTACTTTTTACGTTAACAATATTAGAAATGCACATGTGCATCTATATGTATCAGCATGAAATAAGGTGTTTTGGTACACTACTTTGAATACACTTTCTATTTCATCTATCATTCCATCCATAATACACAAACATGCACATGTGCATATGTATCATTTCTTTGACAAATTTCGTAACTCATTACAAATATTAGACAATTGCACTTTCATTTACACTACCATATGTAATACACTACTTTCTACATTACCAATATTAGAAATGCACATGTGCATTTATATGTAACAACATGAAATAAGGTGTTTTGGTACACTACTTTGAATACACTTTCCCTTTCATATATCATACCATCCATAATACACTACCATTACCTCCTACCATCCATAATACAATATCATTACCTCCTACCATCCATAATACAATACCATTACCAATATTTTCACTTTATTACATGTATATAACCACCATTTATACCATCCAATCATCATATTACATCATAAAGTAACAACTATAGCCAAACCATCAACCACTAGATATAACTAACCAAAAAATATGTATATGGGCCTACTTCTCCATTCAAAATCACAAACTTTTTGTACCAAAACATGTTATATCATGGTTATATCTAATGATGCACATGTGCATTTTAAATATTGGTAATGTAAAAAGTAGTGTATTACAGATGGTGTTGTAAATTAAAATGCAATTGTCTATTACTGATAACGTATTACGGAATTTGTTGAAGTAATGATACATATGCACATGTGCATGGATAACTGTTACTCGAAAAAAAAGGTTTTTTTTTGTAACTAAATATAGCGATTTTTGTTAAAAAAATATTAAAAAAAATAAAAAAAAATTTGAGTGTTTTTTTGATTTTTTTAGATTTTATTTTGTGTTCACATTGGTTCTCGCGGTTCTCGTAATAAGGGTGGTTCTCGCATGAACCTTACCCTATATATATATATATATATATATATATAGGATCACGCTAAAATGAGAACCACCTCGAGTTGTAAGAACCGCGAGAACTACACCGTACGGGGGGAGGTGGACCAATTTTTTTTTTCATAAACGTAGATACATGTATTATAAGCACATTTGTAAAAAAAATTCAAAAAAAAAAGTTTTTGAGCACCTCAAGTGTGCATTTACGGGTACCGTAAATTTTCCGACCAGATTTACGGGTCCCGTAAACACAAACTTGTGGCGCTCAAAACTACACACACGACATTTTTTTTTTAAATTTTTTTTTACAAATGGTGTTTTTATACATGCATCTACGTCTATGAAAAAAAAATTTGGTCCACCGCGCCCCCTACGGTGTAGTTCTCACGGTTCTTACAACTCGAGGTGGTTCTCATTTTAGCATTCCCCTATCTATGCATATAATAAAAGAAACCAATTGATGGACACGTGTCGATACGAGAGACATCTATTTTTTAGTTTTCTTGCCATATATTTATGTTTATTTTTATCTTAAAAATTACAAGTTTTAAAATAATTTATCAAGTTATCCCATATTTTAAGTCGACGTTTATCTATAACTATATCTCTATATTTATATTTATCTTCTAATATAATCTTTATACTTATCTTTAGTTTATTATTTCGCGAGTAAATTGCACAAAACGTCCTTTATGTTTCCTCAAACTTGCAGGTTCCAGCCTTAATGTTTAAAATTTGCTAAAAGCATCCTTTAAGTTTATTTTTGTTGCTGGTTTAATCCTTTATGACTAACCAAGTTAATTATCTCAGTTTATTTCCCTCACATGCCAAACATGTGAGGATCCCACTATCGTTTGATGACCGACATCAACTGACTCGCAAAATGGAATGGGGATGTGGTGCAAACGCAAAACTGCCTGAAACCCAAGCAAATTGCCTCTGTTTTCACCAGAGATGTAGTCCAAACACAATTGGATCTCTTAAATTTATGGGGTCATTCACATGGAGCAAGCCCCTTTTCATTCCGAGCTATCAACATCTACTCGGAGGAGAGATCCAGCCCGTGTTTCGCTGACTAAATGCCAAACAAGCCATATTTGCAGGTTGATAGCCTCATGTTAGTTCTGTATGTGAATTCAAATTGAAAAGTGCATATCATTTTTTGTAATTGTTTTCCTCTTTAGTTTTGATTACTTGATTGAGATTACATGTATTAAGTAGGGAAAAATAAAAACTAATATTTAGGTACAAAGCAATGGGTCATGAATGGGGAAAGAAGAAATAAGTGGATTTAATGGACTTTTGTAATACACATGTTTATAACCTATTAATAGAAAAAAAAAACAAAGTAAAATGTTCTAATATGTAAATAGTATATCAAAGTTCTTTTTACCAAAAACGTATTTTGACGACTGTGTGTGTTAAATGATTACATTATATTTATTCAAGTCGTGTAGTACACGTGCTTATTCAACTCATGTTATACACGGGTAATTAAAGATGTAACTTTTTTATTATATAAAAATATATTTAATCAACCCGTGTAATACACGGGGTTCTAACCTAGTATATATATATATATATATATATATATATATGAGTATTTTAATTTTTTCGTATTTCTTAATTAATAAAAAGTTAACTTTACCTATAGCCGCCATAGGTGAAAACATTCATTTTATTATTTACGAATAAAGAGAAAAGAATAACAAAAACAATATTTTTTTCTCTATAGTGTCAACTCGTCGTCACTATAAAGTTTGACAAGTCAACAGTTTGGAAACCTGTATCGCGACTACTTAACATATGCCGACGACGTCTATTGTTACTATTGATGTCATCGGTATAAAGCAAAATTCTTGTAATGATAGTTGGTTACACTAAATGTTAAAAAAAACTCATCTATCTAACAATATATTTTTCAAAAGATTTCTATATAAAGATTTAAATATTGTAATATAGTACATTAATGAACATAATAATAATAAGTTGCAAATCGGATACATGTCCATACGGTTTATAAATCAAGTACCAAACAATTAGTATGCTCAACCACTCATAAAAAGATACATAGATATACACATACACATACATCAAGAGATACTACATGTCATACGGTTTATAAATCAAGTACCAAACAATTAGTATGCTCAACCACTCATAAATACATACATAGATATACACATACACATACATCAAGAGATACTACATGCCCATATATACTACATAAAGTCGGTCTTAGGAGAGAATCTTGAGAAAAGGTAAGGCTTGTAGTCTTGTAGTAGAAGACTGATTATAGAAAGCGACCAACTTTCATCCATCATTTTTACTCTCTCATGGAGGAATTAGATTCTCACTCATCTTTCTCCTTTTATTTTCAAGTAAAAGGTGTTGTTTGATTCTACTACTAGGACTCACATTTATCTTCTTATGTTTTATGGTTGAATCAAGTTATTAGTGTGATTCAAGCTATTAATCAATTAGGTCTTAACAATTCGATGTCACATTATATTATGTTTTGTTGATCTTATTTTATATATAACTAGGTATTAGTCCGCGCCGCGATGCGGCGCTTGTCAAACAACCGGAAAAAGTAATTAAAAATGAACCCTTCCAATTTTAAGGACGTATATTGCATATACTATACACATGATTCAGTGATGAAAAAAAAGTATAACTATTTATCCAAAATACATTAACAAAAAAAAAGAATATAATTACTATTTATCCGGAATACATTAACAAAAAAAATAGAATATAATTACATATCAATCAATATTCATTAATCAAGTTGAATAGCCAGTTTCAAAATTGGCAGGATGACCTATTGGTGTAAGATGAGGATCAAGCTGAATGTATTCCACATTAATCACCTCCCTGCCAAATATCATATAATAACAGTATAAATAATAAGCAAACAATGGAAGATATAAAGTAATCAATAAGGTATACCATCTCTATGAGTAAGCTTGGTGATGCCTTTCATAGCTTCTTTGGCCTTTCTATTAGAAAACCCCTGTATCACCATCGTCGCAAGGCTAATCGGAATAGCGGTTGCAAACCGCGACTTGTTTCCCCGAATCAACATCGCCTGTCGACCTCTATGCCGGGATTCAGGTTGCTTGAACTTAATGACTTCTTTCCCCTAAGAGCTATCAATCTACATACCAAGTAATAAAAGAATAAAATGCATGTTGAAAGTGTAGTGTGGGTGTTGAAAAATAAAATATGAAATTATGAACGAAGAAGTGAAGCATATGAATTATATTACTAAACTATTTCATATTAATCGAGCTCTACTTCAACCAGGAAAACGAACAAAAAAACAATCACAAAACGGAACAATTACAAGGTATGAAATCAGACATAGTGTTTACATTATGCCGTGAGTTCTATGTATGCTTTCAATAAGGAAAATACTTTTAGTCAACAACAAAGTCGGAAGGGGAGAAACTTCGACTACCCAACCATTCAACAGAAAACGGATCGAACAAAGCAAGATCATATTTTCAGAAAATAGGTTGGCAAATTTTCCGAATTCAAACAATTAATTTGATTTCTTTTGTTCGAAATTCGTATATGAGACAGAAGCAATGGCATTGATTACCTAGTGAGAGCATCATGTTTTGGTTGAAAAAAAGCTGCGATTTTTCCCAAAAAAAAAAAAAAAAAATTTTGCATTTTTTCACATTTTTTCAAATTTTTTTTCTTAGGGAAAATATGTGGTACAGAATGCTTCTAAAGTTTCTCATTTAGCCTACTACTTCTCACATGATCCTCAAGGATCATGTGAGAAGTAGTAGGCTAAATGAGAAACTTGTTGGACCACACATTTTCCCTAAGCAAAAAAATGGTGAAAAATGCAAATTTTTTTTTTTTTTTTTTGAAAAATCGCTGCTTTTTCTTTAAGAATTAAAAAAAAAAATTTAAATTTTTTTTTTTATTTATACACATGTGTATATTGTTAATCTTTTAACTATACATATATGTATATTGTCAATTATACATATATGTATATACATGTTTAAAATTGAAAAATAAGTGTTATTTAGGGTTTAGCATTAGTATTTAGGGTTTAGCATTAGGGTTTAGGGTTTAGCTTTATGGTTTAGGGTTTAGCTTTAGGGTTTAACATTAGGGTTTAGTATTAGGGTTTAGCAATAGTATATAGGGTTTAGCATTAGGGTTTAGCTTTTGGGTTTAGCATTAGGGTTTAGCTTTTGGGTTTAGCTTTAACTTTTGGGTTTAGCTTTATCTTTAGGGTTTAGCATTAAGGGTTTAGCTTTAGTGTTTAGTTTTAGCTTTTGGGTTTAGCATTAGGGTTTAGCTTTAGGGTTTAGCTTTAGGGTTTAGAGTTTAGGGTTTAGCTTTAGTGTTTATGGTTTAAGATTAACAATATACACATTTTTTCAATTTTAAACATGTATATACATATATGTATAATTGACAATATACATATATGTATAGTTAAAAGATTAACAATATACACATGTGTATAAATCCAAAAAAAAAAAATTTAAAAAAAAAAAAAAAATTTAATTCTTAAAGAAAAAGCAGCGATTTTTCAAAAAAAAAAAAAAGTAAAAATTTTTTTTTTTGCATTTTTTTCACCTTTTTTTGCATTTTTTGCTTAGGGAAAATGTGTGGTCCAGATTGCTTCTCAAGTTTCTCAAATAGGGTGGACTTCTCTTAGGATCCCTACCCTATATATATATGTATATATATGTATATATTTATAAACTAATGTATATTTTTTTAATTAAAATAAAATAATTGATATTCAGTCTGTCACATACGGTTACACACACTTTCAGACCCTAGAAGAAAGTAGCATGGTGGATTAATGCGAATAACAATTTGGAATACATGTCACATTTTAATAGTTTTAGACAAATATATAATATTTGATATATTAAGGGGAAACCATAATTTATCAGTCACATGTTATCATAAACTTCTCTTATCAATCGACTACGAGTCTACGACTATGAAGCTTAACTCAAGTTTTTCATAAATAAAACCTAGGTTTTACGAAAAAAAAAAAAAAAAAAAGTCGAATTCTGATGATCAAGAAGTTGGTGAAAACCCTTGTTCCGTCTCATAGTATATGTCTTACAGATATGAAATTATTTAGTTAGGTTGGTTTGAAGTAATAATCATTAAGCTTTTTATAATTGATTTAGTTACTGAAGTCTTGATTGCACCATCATCAATTTACTAATTACTAATAAGAAATTTGTCGCAATATACAGTCTCAAGTCTATCATAAATAGTTCGTGGTGATCGTTAATTTTCTAACTCTATGCGTAATGGGGCGGTATATCACTCATTTTTGTGCCATAGCGTTGGCCCATACCAAAAGAGGGGGCGTTATAAGGTTTCAAATTCTTGTTCCCGTTATGTTGATCACGGCGTTTCAAAGAATGATTTCAAAATTCTGACCGTTGCAAACGGTCATAAAAGTAAAAAAAAAAAAAATTCAGTTAAGTTACCATCTCTCATGTAAATATACCCCCACACTACTAGAAAACTAGGTTTTTCCGACCGCAATTTTGGTCGCAAACCAGTCGCAATTGCCCTGTTGCGACCGTTTTCCGACCGGAACTGCGATTGGAAAAACACCCGTCGCAATTGCTCTATTCCGACTAAGTTGCGACTGCTACTATCGTTTGCGACCTAGGTTTTGCGACTTTAATAATGGTCACAAATATTGCGACTGTTCCTGGTTTTGTGGGACTTCGGTTGCGACGGTCTTGATGCGACCGTATTCCGACCGCATGCCTTTTTACAAACTGCGACCGTTTTGCGACCACTTGCCTTTTGAAAAATTGCGACCGCTATTGCGGTCGCAATTTTTATTTATTTTTTATTAATTTCAGCCATTTTCTATTTTAACCTGTATATAATGTCAATTTTAAATTTACATATTATCAAACTTTCACATTTATATAAAACATTTCACTTGAAACATCAAATACCAAAGTTACCATAACAAAATACATATTCAAAACAAAGTGTTTAAACGTTTGAAACCTAAGTCGATGATTATACGTTTTTAAACCTAGCCTTTAGCATTGCTTCAATGTTTGCCATTCTTTCATTCATAGCCTCTTTCTCCGCCTTATATTTCTCTTTTTCCACCACCAATCCCGCAATAATATCATTCAACCTTTCTTTTTCTTTTTCTCCTTTTTCTTTCACTATATCTTGGATAATCACATTCAACCTTTCGATCTAATAAAACCAATAAGTGAAATATTAATGGCCAGCATAATCAAAATTTATGAAACTTATTAGCTGCTTATACAATTCTAGAATAAAGAAAAAAGTCAGTTTGACTTCTAAGGTCAAATCGCCTATTTTCAATATTATCCATCCAAAAGTTACCATATTATTTACTGAGAAGTGATTGCATGAAAAAATGAGGTCAATACCCTGTAAGATGGATGCAAAGGTTTACATTAGACCAATGACAATATATAGGTAAAAATTTGATATGGTTTTACCAATAGCACTAGCCCAATGGATAAGAAAGGCAATGAGCGTGATTTTGTGTTTATATAGCAAGACCTTGGTACCTTAGCCTTCTAAAATTAACATCCAGGTAGAATAGACTTTTGCGATCAACATTACAGATAAATAATTGTAGGATAATGCCCTGCACGATTTGGTACAGAAATCCAATATATATCAATAACCCCATTTGGATCACAAATTCATTCTTTCAGTTAACTATATGCTCAAGAAGGAACAAATTACCACTTGAACTGAGAGCATTATCCGTTGTGGAGATCATGTGCATGCCCATACAATATATCTCCATCTGAATCAACAAAGAAAAGAAAAATAAAGAACGTTAAGGCCCTTTATAATAAAAAAAAAACAAAGCTTCAACCGTTTAAAATTTTACGACTAATTAAAACATGTACGAAATTATCTTCTAGACTGAGCGGTCAGCAAACCATTAAATCTATAATGTGAGTCGAGGTAGTACAAAAAATAAAACTTACGAATAAATAATGAATCACTTGTAGCCATTCATGGCACCAGGATGCCATTTGAACTTCACAACTTACAGAGCCTTCCATTTGATGACCATAAAGTAACTAACTAATTTTTATCAAGATACACAAACTTAAAGTGGAAAAACTTAAGGAAACTTCAAAGATATGATCACTTGTTCAGCAATGATGCCAGCATTAGCATATGATTCACGGCTCTTAGAAGTTAGACCCGTAAGCGTATACGCATATAAACCACAAGGACCATCCATGTACTTTACTCTTATTTAAAAGACAAGATTATCATAGTAGTAATATAGTATAACAGTATATTTAAAACATTGATTATCTAAAAAAACTCAATAAGTTTACATGTGCCTTGAAAGCATCTCCTCACGCGTTTCTTTTTCTACTATAACCTCATTAGTCTGATTTTCCTCCAAATCTTGTGTATTTTCCATTCTCAAAAATCTGTAATCACTAGTGTAAACAATTAACAATGAGCTGCTATAGTAGTTCAGAAGCAGAAGCTATATAATATAGTGCAAGTTAACAACATGAATATATATACATATATACAAGCCATTTACTCGCGCGATGCAGCGGGAGTGACAAACACCTTGTGTGCATCAAAGTCCAATCTGGGAAATCATCTGATACAATGTGTTTCTTGATTTTCTTAATCAACCCCATCCACCAGTTTAACCAGTTTGTTCAATGATTAATATAAGCAAAACGAATTAATAATCAAAGGGTGATATTGTATACTCACAAGGATATCAGTAACATATACCTTCAGCAAATATTCAAAATCCCCAAATTCAAACTAAGAACCCTAGAAATCCTAATTTTCAGTCAACAGGTTTATTAAACAATCAGAGCATTAGCCGATCACTTATTCCACACAAAACAAAAGGCACATTGAGAAAACCTTAACTCTACAAAACAAAAAACTCACTGAGAACGCCTCTAACCAGCTAGCAATTTGACTAAAAGTCTCCCTCCATTTTTAAGTAGTTAAAAATATGATATATTATAAAGGAAAACTTAGGCATGTCCAACTGAAGCAGTCTGAAAGAGCAATCCAGGTTTCAATGGCCGATGTTGACTCTTAACGAATTACATGACTTGGGCAACCAACATGACTTTGACCCGTAATCACAAAGTTAATAAAACCTGCGTGTAGGTAGAACATGTCATCAAGTGCCTCGAGACTCTTATTGCAGCCGCCCATGAATATAAGAACGCCTCCATGCTGTGGATGCAAAGTGCTTCCTGCCATAGAAAATCTGGCAGATGGGCCCACTCCTAAAGTAATAACCTTGGTCCATCTAAACGTTTCTGCACAATAATTGAAAAGATTAAGATTGAACACATAAAGGTAGTGCTTTTAATATCACGTTAAACTAAATACAAATATTCAGTAGATTACCAAGATCAAACATATATAAGTCATCATAAAGATCTTCAGCGTCAGTAAAACCTCCAAATACAAGCAAGTTCTTGCCCAATGCAACGGTTGTATGACCAGCTCTAGGTGGCAATAGCTCGACATTGGTTATCAACTTTATCCAGGTAAGCGTATCTACAAAAAAGAAGATGAAGAAGAAAGTTGATATTATTAGGTAAATTCAGGTCAATTATAAGTCTTGGTCAACAAAGTCAAACTTGAGACCTGTATCAACCATCTGAACCTCGGACATATAATAGTTCTGGGACTGATCACTGATATTAACTGCATAGTGATAGTACCTAACATATCTATAGCGCGGTTTTTTAAAACGATTTTAGGACCGAACCGAACCAGCAGTTTATGACCAATTACTATTCTTGATCTTTACAACCGGTTTGAAAACCGAAAGCACAAATGATCGCTTTTACGAACCAACACATGGAATGACAAAATGTTGTAATGAAAACAGTCAAACGCCTACCTGCAACTGGAGGCTACACAAGGCCAGGAGGTCCAGCTGCACAAGGCTAGGAGGTCCAGCGAACCTACATAAGGTAAAATTCAATGTCATTTGTAATCGTAATCTACGTAATAAAATTACAGTAATGATATTACCTGCAAGCATCCACCATCAGAAACAACAAGCTTATCCACCATTAGAAACCAGTCTTGAAAAGGAGGAACACAAATAACTATCAAATGAATATAAAGTAAGTGGGTCAGAAGCTACCAATAACTGGTCTAACCAGCAAAAGACTTAAAACCTTTTTACCTAATGCCTGAATAGCAGTAAATCAAGTTCGATATAAGAAATATTAGGTTATTGTGTTTATACGTTTAAATATTGAAATAATATAAATATGGATGTTAGTGAATATGGCTTTTATGATATGTTTCAGTAGTCTAGAAAGGTAGTGTTCAAAGGAACTGTTAGTACTTAAGCTAGCAAATTATAAATGAGCAAAAGATACAGGGTAGAATAGCAGTTTCTTAATTACAAAGAGTAAAAAGATTGTTTTCATTATCAAACATGTCAAAAGTAATGAGCAAGATGCAAATGTTTACATAAAATTATATGCGTATGATCTGAATGTATAATGATAGCTTGTAGATGTTAGGTGATAGAATATATCACTGATTTACCCTTAAAGACCCAATCGGTCAAAACAGAGCTACATTTTCATCTGATCAATTAAACTTCCCCCAAAAGTTCACAATCCTCAACATCTATTTATAACCTACTGTTACTTGCAACACAAGTATTATAATATAAACAGACACATACTCTTATAATAAACAATTTTTAAATTCAAACTAACTCAAATAAACAATCAAACAACTTAATATTCAAAAAAAATGCTGAAACTACCTTCTCGCTAATGGCGTCTTGAACGAGAAGTGTGTCCGTAGCGACACTAAACATGATATCACCTGTTCTCGCATCGGTATCGTAAAACCCTACGTCCTGTTTCACACTGCTTCAAGGTACCTCTTCCTCAACGCGCTTACTTGTCGTTCTCCGGTATACATCCAGCATCCGATCTCTCTGTACAAAATTAATCAACAAGTTGTTAAATGTTCATGAAAAGATGCTCAACTTCTCGTTAATTAACGTGTAACAGTACTACAAGTAAACCGTGTCAGGATATTATTGTTTAGTACCGGACGGGTGTCCAGTGTAGTGGGTGGGTGGATTATCTATCCATGACTCACGGTTTTGTTTTCGCTTGACGAATGAATACATTAACGGATCGAGGTTAGGTTCTCACCTGCGTAAGACGAAACGCACACAACCAATCCAAGATAAACGAAATACAAAGCATACTGCAATAAGTTAAATCAAAATATCATACAGTGATACATATCTGAAAGAAAGAAGAAGAACAACAACAACAAAAAGTTGTATACAGTATTGTAATTTATATAATCACCTTAGAGACTTCATGAGTCATGGTATTCAAATCAGTTTGGTTTTTACCGAAGCCATTAACCATTTGACCGAACAATAAAAAGAAAAACGGCATGGAAGATCCGTGAACAACGGAACCGATACTTCCGCGAGAATCCAGATACATAAAGGTTGAACAACCACAACAGGTAGTGCTACTTTCAATCCTATACATCCACTAATCTAGATAGAGGTAGCAGTGTAAGTCAAGTTCTCCCTAAAACTGATTCAAGTTTGGATTAAACTACCTAACCTAAGCATGACCTTGCATTCCTTAATCATTAAACAAATAAATTTTCTATCAATTAGGGATCTAAATCAGTAAATCCACCTTTCTCACATTTCAGAACTTCATGTACTTCCATTACCAAATAATCTAAGAACTTCCAGGACAAAATTAACACGTTCCAGGACAACACAAAAGTTCACCAAACGTTCAACAGATCAAATTTAGATTCAATTCCCTTAAAATCGTCAAATATTAACACTAGAATCCAACAGATCACTTCACTGTGAACAAATTTAGGTTTTACATCTTGAATATCTTTAGAAAATAGGAAAAAAAAAACTAACCAGATGAAAGGCAGATTGTAAGATAGAGAGAAGCCGATGGACATAATCTTTGTAAACGATTCCGGTTGCGATTTCTTCCTAAATAATTCGTTCCAATCGCACATAATCTTCAATTATCCTCCAAATTTCCAGTAATTGTTCTTCCAGTCGATTGAAAATCAAAATTAGCGTTCATCAAATTCGTTTCAGTTCAAGGTTAATCGAAGTCGTTTCAGCTCCCCTAACCTAATCGATTTGAACGCCATGATCGTTGAGTGGCGATTGAGATGTGTTTTGAGGGATCTAGGGTTTCAGAATGTGGTGATGACAGCGAAGTGTCCTGAGAAGCCAGATGGGCCGCTGTGAGAATTTAATATAATAAGCAGGTCCTTTATATATTCTCGGGATAAAATTAAATTAAATTAAATGTTATATAGCAAGACAGACTTCATATAAATGGTACTACTCCAAATTGATTTTCTTGAATTTGCGACCGCTTTAGACGGTCGCAACTTTTGTTTTTTCATATATATCTCATATTTGTGACTGGTTTAGACAGTCGTAACTTTTGTTTTTTATATAATGGTCACAAATATTGCGACTGCAAAATGTGGTCACAAAATTTGCGACTGTTTTGCAACCGAATCCGGGTTGGTCTTTTTATTTGCGACTGTTTTGGTTTTGATCGCAAACCAGTCGCTAATTTTGCGACTGCATGATGTTGGTCGCAAATTTTCATCGCAATTGCCTAGTTTTCTAGTAGTGCCATCTCCCCTATTTTTTTTTATTTTTTATAAAATCCAATGCACTCAACACACGTTTAAACCCTCTTTCTCTCTACCTTTTTTTTAAATCTAGAATTTTGTACAATGCAACCCTTCAACTGCGTTTTTATTCCTCCCCGTTCGAGTACGGACCCGAACCAAAGTATCAATCCTACCCGTCCCGTGTCTCCGGTTCCCACTCGACCCACCCCATACGGATCCGGTTTTGTCGATTTTAATCAACATAATACCGGGTTCATGAACCTATTGAACCAACCACTCTCATGGGACCCGAATCTACACGGTTGGAACCCGAATCAAAACATGGATTGAACGGGGTCGTCTCAAGCATTCGGATCGGCACAAGCATTCGGCTTACCACTACGCGATCCCGAGGTTGTTCCGAAAACACAACCGGAAGTAGAGGAGACGCAAAAAGGAAAAACAAAACGCCCACATAAAAAGAAAACGGAAACCCGAGCCAAAAAAATGTGCAACCGTGGGATGACGAAGAGGAGTATGTGTTAACCTGAGCTTGGATCGACGTGTCGGAGGACCCCCAAACAGGTAATTTTTTTTTTGTTTTAATTATTTGTTTTTTTTTCTTTTTTTTTGTATTAGTTATTTGTTTTTTATTTAATAAACAACCAAAGTAAAGTCATTTTTGGAACCGAATCCGAGAACTTTTTTTCGGGCTCATGGGTAGAGGAGACGAATACCGGCAGGCGGACTCGATATCGGCCAAGTGGACCCATATCAACAAGAAGTGCACGAATTTTCATTCCGTTTACGAACGCCTTTTTGCCAGAAGAAAAAGTGGCCCCAAGGACGAGGACATCACACAAGCGGCCCTAATCGAGTATAAAGCAAGTCAAGGTAATTTCCCGTACTTAAAATGTTGGCAAATTCTTCGGAATAGACCCAAATGGGCCGACGTCCCTACGAATACCGGTCAGTCGGCAAATAAAAGGTCGTCAAAGAGATCAAAAACCAACGAGTCAGGTGAACCCGAAACTCCAACCTTCGACGCTCGAAACATCGACGTCAACGATGATATTCCGGAGGAAAAGCCGACGGGAGAGGTACCACAACCCGCCGGAAGAAGAAGCGGTGGAAGATCGAAAAGGCCCGAGTCATCGTCGATGGGATCTGACCGGAAAAGCGTTGAAAATGGCGGTGGAGCAAATAAAAAAATATATCCTTTGAGTTTTTATTTTTATTTTAGTGTAATGTTTTTTTAATGTTTTTATTTTATTTTATTGTAATGTTTTCTTATTTAATGAAATGGTTTTTAATTTTATAAATTTAGAAATTAATAAAAAAAATTGAAAATTAATTAATTGAGTAATAGTGAGGTAGGGGCTTTATGACTATGCGCTCTAGTGATATAACACCCCATAAAGCCCCTGTATGACGTGGCGTGTCACTTGTCGCATGACGCCCACAAAATGGCTTTATTATTACACATGGCCTAATATATATAGGGTATGGTTCATTTGAGATCCACTATTATTGTGAAAATCACGAAAATCAATGCGAACACAACAAAATAAATCCACGCACCACCAGCTAAAACCAAAACACCCACCCCCACCCCACCACAACCCAAAAACCTAAACACCCCCACCCACCCCCCACACCCTAAACACCCCCCCCCCCCCCGCGCGCGCGCGCGCTAAATTTATATATATATATCTCACTAAAAAACCTAACCCGTCCACCCCAAAAAAAAAACCTACAAATGAAACCTAACCCCCCTCAAAAAAAAAAAAAAAAAAAATGGACAACACTAACCCCCAACCCCCACCCACCAAAATCCTAAAAAAACTAACCCCCACCCCTCAAAAACCTAAACCCTCCACACATCCCACCAAAGCTAAATGCTAAAAACTAAACCATAAAGCTAAACACCATAGCTAAATGTTAAAAAAGTTTTTTTTTTAAATTTTTATTAAAAGTCGCTAAATTCCGTCACTAGAAAAATTGAACAACAGTATCGATGCACATGTGCATATGCATATGCATACGCATGGATATGTGCAACGCTACTTTTTGTTCAATTTTTTTTTTATAAAAAAACGCTAAATTTCGTCACTAAAAAAACAAATAACAACGGTACTGCTGCACATGTGCAAACAGTACCGCTGCATATGTGCATCGGTACCGTTGTTTAGTTTTTTTAGGGACGAAATGTAGCGTTTTTTTATAAAAAAAATATTTTTGTGTTTTTTTTTAATTTTTTAGGTATTTTTTTTTGTGTTCACATTGGTTCTCGCGGTTCTCGAAATAAATGGTGCTTCCTAATTGATCCTTATCCTGTATGTATATATATATATATATATATATAGTAGAGTTCATTTGAGAACCACTCTTATTACGAGAACCAATGTGAACACAACAAAATAAACAAACCCACCACCACCCTAAACCTAAACCCCCAGCCCACAACAACCCAAAAACCTAAACACCCCCCCCCCCCCTCGAACTAAAAAACCTATCCACCCCCTCCAAAAAAAAAAAAAAAAAAAAACTGAACCCCCAACACCCCCCACCCCTACCCACCAAAATCCTAAAAAAACTAACCACCACACCCCCCCCCCCCCCCCAAAAAAAAAAACCTAAACCCCCACCCACCCCACCTAAGCTAAGCTAAATGCAAAAACTAAACCATAAATCTAAACCCCACAACTAAATGTTAAAAAAGGTTTTTTTATATTTTTATTAAAAAACGCTAAATTTCGTAACTAAAAAATTAAACTACAGTACTGATGCACATGTACATATGCATACGCATGGATATGTGCAACGGTAATTTTTGTTCAATTTTTTTATTTTATAAAAAACGCTAAATTTCATCGCTAAAAAAACAAAGAACATCATTACTGCTGCACATGTACATGCGAATGCACATGTGCATCGGTACGGTTGTTCAGTTTTTTAGTGACGAAATATAGCGTTTTTTTTATAAAAAAAAATTATTTTTGTGTGTTTTTAATTTTTTAGGTATTTTTTGTTGTGTTCACATTAGTTCTCGCGATTCTCGAAATAGTTGATGATTCCTAACGGATCCTTATCATATATATATATATATATGGTAGAGTTCTTTTGAGAACCACTCTTATTGCGATAACCACGAGAACCAATATGAACACAACAAAATAAACCCATCCACCACCACCTAAACCCTAAACACCCAACCCCACCCCACCCCACCACAACCCAAAAACCTAAACGAGCGACATTCAAATCGACTCATAACCTAGGCATGTACTATGATGTTGAAACCTTAATTGCTATTCGGATTAAAAAAAACATTTAATCTTTTTCAAGTAGTATGTTTCATCATCTAAAAACCAAGTTTATGTTCAATTATTACTATATTCATAAAAACTCAACATATTTCAAAATTATCTCTATATGCCTATTCATTCAAACCAAGTGGGTGTAATCACATCCCCATACTTGTTTGATGCTCAATCCTCACCAACACAAGTTTTAACTAGTTTTCAAGCTTCTAACTCAAAGGTTTATCATAAATAACCTACTAGTTTTCAAGCTTCTAACTCAAAGGTTTATCATAAATAACCTACTATCAAACATCTAAGTTCAAAATTAAGGAAGAAATTAACAAACCATGTAATAGAAATGCTTGAAAACAAGTAAAGTTCATACCATTTGTGTTTTAGAACCAAGAGAACTAACAAAAGATGCAAAGCAAACTACTTTACAGAACACGCTATGAAACCTGAAATTTGCCACCCAAAAATCTCCCAAACGAGCGAGAATTGATGAGAACAAAGTTGGGGGTTTTGTAGGCCTCAAAAGTCTGAACACTTTAGGCTCAAGAATCAGTTGATTTGGTTGAGGTTTGAGGAAGTTATGGAAGACTGAAGTTCTAGGGTTTGAGAAGAGATTTGAGGAAGATGGAGTGAAAAATGAAGATGAACTGATTTGGAACCGTGTTTTAATGTTTCAATCAGTTGTGGATCAGGTATGGTGGTTTATGGGGCTAGTGTATGCTCAAAATCGAGTCGGGTTATGTTAAAAACTGTTTTAGAAGAGTTTGGGTCGGATTTTAAACCCTTGGGACGAACCAGGGTCGGCGACGCACACTGTTTAGTTTGTTGATTTATTAGTTTGTTTAGATAGAATATATACAATTGTTTTTCTTAGAATTTAATAATAATAATAATAATAATAATAATAATAATAATAATAATTGTATAATGATAATCTTGCAGTCTAGGGATGCTAAACTGGTCATGTTCACATGTTGACGGTGACAACTGTCACTTTTCCGTACATTCCGTACACTAATTGAACAATAATATGTGCTTTAATAACTGTGCATGATCTAGTTTACAAGACAAATGAATTTATGATTACTGTTATATACATACAATGGCATTTCATGTTGCAAGACTTTTATCGTTGCTACATGCAACACAATATAGTTCTAATAATGCACAGAACAGAATTGGCACCATTATCAGACAAACTAAAATGCTGACGAAGTTCAGTACATAAACAGACAGTGTTTTGAGGCCCAGTATGAGCCAGAGACTACATACTACCCTAGTATAGTGTGTAGGGAAGTAAGGACCACAAAACTGCTTTTCTAGGTGATAGTTTATGTCACACCCCCAAAATCCACACGCGGAGTATCACCGCTTGGAGGTGTGACTGACTAGGATCAAGCCACCAATCATATTGAACAATGTATGTAGTAAAAATAATTCAACCAAACAATATGAAAGGTGTTCAAAACCAAAGCATAGTTAACTGTTTAGCGGAAGCATAAATGTAAAACCCAACATATGTAATAAGTTTGAAATGTCATAAATGTTTAACATGGCCTCCTCGATCCATGTCCCACAACGACTGTGCCTCCCTGTGCAAGCTCCATGAGTACCTAACGACCAGCAAGGCATGTAACAACGAGTCAACAATAAAGTTGAACGAGTTCACAGTTGGTTGTTTAGTTATAGTATTCGTTTCGTAAACTGTATGTTTGTTTAGTAAACTATGTATCGTATTTATTTGTATCGCGGCCTTCCAGGCATGTTTGCGAAGATTTGTGGGGGTTTCCCATGTATTCTAGACTAGTTGTATTTGTATCGCGGCCCTCCAGGCATGTTTGCGAAGATTAGTATTCGTATCGCGGCCATTCCAGGCATGTGTGCGAAGATTAGTATTCGTATCGCGGCCATTCCAGGCATGTGTGCGAAGATTAGTGGGGGTTTCCCATGTGTTACTAGTCTAGCTGTATCTATAAGTGACCTTCCCCTAACGAGGTCAGTGGTACGTATTCCAGTAACGATGAAAGTACAAGTAATCATTTAACCCCATTCCCAACCCCGGGAATCCCATGCCTTGGTAAGAGTGTGAACTCACCTTGGTTTGCTCGGTATGCAAAACTATGTGCTCGCAAACAATCAATCAAGGCCTAAAGTATGCATGTATACACAGTCAGTTCATGTTGGTAAAGCTTCACATGCAATCTAAATCACAAAGTGCTTGGCAGTTAATATCATGCATTACACAACAGTTAATCACATGCATAAAAGTCATGTTTCACATAAGGGTCTTTCACAGTTCATCCTAACATGGTTATTCTTTAACCTACTAAACAAGGTTAACAACTTAACTGAATTAACACACTTAACTGCGTTACAAATTTAACAGAGTTACCTGCATAACTTAACAAGGTTAACATCTACCAGAATTAACCACTTAACAGACATAACAGTTGGGCCGAAATCAACTTTGTGAAGAAAACACTTGGGCCGAAATCCCTTGTTGGCGAAAACACTTGGGCAACGAAATCCCAAAGTGTTTTCGTCGAGTAGTGTTTTCGTTGGGTGAGTGATTTCGCCGGAACAGGGTCTTTATCAACCACAGTTACATCGTATCACAAACAACCAAATATCAAGTTTCCGATTTAACATTAACGGGTAATCGAGTCACTTACAATACTCATACTCGTAACCAATATCGAATTATTACCGGCTTATCATTTAAACCGAACAGTGGCTATCTAAACGTGCGAACCCTAATCATCTACATATTCAACAAACATATTCTGAAAACAATTATTAAACACAATCATGAGATCATCGATTATCGTGAGTAATAAACTGATTACCTTCAATTTAATTATACATGCATGACACATATGGAACATCACATGTTACTGACAAACCCACAAGCAAGTATGAGAACAATAGCCGACATCACTGTTGTTATAATTCATTTGATTGGACCGAGTGTGATACCAGAATTCACATGGCATGGATAAGACAAATATGCATTAAATCACATCATATAGCATGCAATATCACTTAACCATTTAACAGTAAGTATAATCATGAGTCATGAATCACAAATTCAATCCTAGAGATCTCAACTAACAAACCCCCAATCAAAACATACGGTCTAATTCATCAGAACACTAATATTTGAAATCATGCATGGATCATGGTAGATCAGACTTAGACACATAAACCCATCAGCATACAAATCATGTGTTTACGTACCACTTAATATCAACAAACAGTGATTCCAACTATACAGTTAACAAGCAATCCTGTAAAGGTTGGATACTAACCGGAATAGAGAGACTAACGGGTCGATCGGAAAGGAAGGTTCCAAAGGCTTGCAGTTGCCGTCACTTGGTTGAAGAGGTGTTCTAGGGTTTTGCGATTAAACTTTCCCATAAAGGTGGAGAACAATACAAAACCTTCCACTACTGGGCCTAAAGCCCATTATAATTTCGCTGGCCATCCTAAAACACTTGGTGTTTTCGGCACTAGAGATGTTTTCGTAGGGGGGTGCTTGGCAAGATTCCATTTACATTAAATAATACATATTAATCATATTATTAGTTATCAATTATTAATACAAAATATGTATACACATACACCCATAATATACACACAACGAATCTACAATCAATACGAATATTGCACCTCAAATAAATATAACGACATACTTTGCAAATAAGTATTAAGTTAAGTCGAATAGAGACCTTGGAAACTCGGGTTGTCACATTATCCCCAACTTGAAAGAAATTTCGTCCCGAAATTTAGTATGCGGTTACTGAGGAAGCTAGTTGTGTTGTGTTGTTTCATGGTTTTCCTGGGGTGTCACATCATCCCCCCGTTGATTTGGAATTTCGTCCCGAAATTCTGTAGTAGCTTCAGCCTTAGTAGTGGTTGCACTGTTTCCGAATAACTGGGGATACTTGAGTTTCATTTGATCTTCTCGTTCCCAGGTGAACTCTGGGTCACGACGGGAGTTCCAACGAACTCGAACAAGAGGTATTCTGGTGTGCTTGAGGACCTTAACGTCCCGGTCCGTGATTTCAACTGGTTCCTCGACGAATCGCAACTGATCGTCGATAGTGAGCTCCTTCAAAGGAACTATGAGGGTCTCATCTGACAGACACTTCTTCAGATTCGACACGTGAAAAACGTTGTGAACTGCACTGAGTTCTGTTGGTAGGTTAATTTGTAGGCCACCCTGCCTATTTTCTCAATGATTTCAATGGTCCGACGTATCGCGGATTGAGTTTGCCCCGTTTGCCAAAACGAACCACACCCTTCCAGGGTGAAACTTTGAGTAGCACTCGATCCCCAACTTGGAACTCGAGTGGTTTCCGGCGCTTGTTTGCCTAGGCTTTCTGACGGTCACGAGCTGCCGCCATGCGTTGTCGTATCTGAGCAATTCTTTCTGTTGTGTTTACAACAAGTTCTGGACCCGTGATCTGACTATCACCCACCTCCGCCCAACAAAGAGGTGATCGGCATTTACGCCCGTACAATGCCTCGAATGGAGCAGCTTTAATGCTGGTGTGGTAGCTGTTATTGTACGAAAATTCCACAAGTGGCAGATGTTTTTCCCAGCCGTTGCCAAAGTCAATTACACACGCCCGAAGCATGTCTTCTAGAGTTTGAATAGTGCGCTCAGACTGCCCATCCGTCTGAGGGTGATAAGCTGTGCTTATGTCTAAACGTGAGCCGAAGGATTTGTGCATCGCTTGCAAAAGTTCTGAAGTGAAACGTGCATCACGATCGGAAACAATAGAGGTTGGCACTCCGTGCCTCGAAACCACTTCCTTTAAATAAACGTCTGCTAGAGTGGAGAACTTATCCGTTTCCTTGATAGCCAAGAAGTGTGCAGACTTTGTGAGTCGATCCACGATCACCCAAATAGTATCATTCCCACGTTGAGATCTAGGCAGGCCAGTAACAAAATCCATGGAAATTTGCTCCCATTTCCATTGTGGTATCTCTGGTTGTTGGAGTAGGCCTGATGGTTTCTGATATTCAGTCTTGACTCTCGCACAAGTCAAACATTTGCTAACGTAAGTTGCTATGTGAGCTTTCATGCTAGGCCACCAATACGTAGTTCTGAGATTGTCACACCCCGATTTCCACGTGTCACCGGTGGGGGAGTATCGTGACGTGGTTGGCAACGTAATAGTCAAACAACACAATATAATAATGCACAGCGGAAGCAAATTTAAAATATAATACAACCGAATTTATTTATTGTAATCAAAGTCACAATATCCGGTGTTTATCCACAGTAGGATCGAAACAAAATAACATTTATGGTTCAACAGACTTCTGGCATCCTAAGCTTGCGAGACTTTTTATTGATGCTTAGGAGACAATCCAGCCAATTTCGTTTAGTACCTGCATTCAGTCTTTTTGGGAAAATACGTCAGTTTACACTGGTAAATACATTCAACTGACTCATTTTGGAAAATGATTGAAAATTGGTTTGGATGCACATGGCATAAACATTTTTATTTAACTTGGGAGAATTATTTAATATTATAATCTTGTGAACGAATTACATGTTACTTATGCGTTCAGTAGCCCGGATCTAGTCCGGGTTCAAGATCAATAGACACACCACATTAATTATATGAGACACTGACAGGTGTACGCCTACACCTGTGTGCTAAGGTCGTGGCCATTTCGTAAAATGATGCCGAGGATATCCGGGACACGGTCATTAACCCCCCAAAGGCTGTAAAGTAAACAAGACTGTTTAAACGAGCCGATCAAATTATTCAACTACCCACTAAGCGTGGAGATTTGATGCCCGATCAAGCGGTATGCTATATACCGTAACCCAAGCCCGTATAGGGAAAATAAGTTAAAAGTATTTACCTGATGCAAAGTATATTTCACAATAAGCAAATAGCACGTATCTTTTACTGGTTCTCCTAATCTGGAACGAAGGTTTAATATAACCTATTAGAATACTAACGGGTCTTTAATTAAGCTTAAGCTTAGACCGGCTAGTTTCAAAGATACGGTTCGTACGCACGATTAAGCGAAGACCGGATAGAATGTGATTTAGACCCGACAAGTTCAGAGACTTGTTTAATATGGGTCCTTCATGCACATTCTGGATTTTGAGATTAAACCGATAAGGTTTGACCCGTTTCGGCTAATTTATGTAAACTTGTTACATAAACCGAACCGTACGCGTAATAAGCGTGACGGGTAGTCATGAGAGCTATATGCAGGTTTCCTAAGTTAATTATGTCTCAAATATGTTGTGACATCAGTAAGGTGTCTTTCGTTATGCCCGAAACGTGTTTAAACACAAACTAGGCCCCGTAGGGGTAGTTTGGTCATTTAAGAGTTTATAAAAGAGTTTAAGTGACAACCTGAGTTACAGGTCTGATGTAATCAGAAAATATACTCAATTTTCTAAGTTATATCAGTAGGTTAAAGCATGTATGTGAAACTTATCATTTTTAACCAAACTAGGCCCCGTAGGGGTATTTTGGTAATTTCACATAAGCCGAAAAGCTCAAATCTGAAGTCTGAGTTTATCAACCTTTGCTTACTGTTAAAATATTATAATTTGCCTCTTATATCAGTAGGTATCAACCCGGGTATGTCCGATATGATTTTAAAACATACTATGCGCTAAAAACGCTAAATAAGGCGATTAAAGGCCATTACCGGGTTCGATACTTAAATCTGATATTTTTATATTTCCAGAGGGCTTAAAATAATTTATTTATCATAACTAATCAGTAGCAAAAGGTTTGGAGTCGTTTAGATGTGTAAAACTCATTTTATGGCCCGTAAGGGCAAAATCGACAATTACCGAACTAAGCCTACGACTATGAGTTATGCTCAGCCTAAAATTAATTAAAAATCTTTAAAAATCCCAAAATAATATATTACATCAGTGGGTAAAAGATTTGATACCAAAAAGTATGTTTAACTAGGCTATATGCTAATTATGCCATTTTATTAACATAAAGCACTAATTTTGCGATAATGAGCATAACTCTTAATCTACAAGTCAAACTGATGTCAAACTTTGCATACAAGTCTATATATCAGTAACAAAGGTTTCTACACTTTTACATTTTCATAAATCACGTTTTAAGGTAATAAGGGCATAACGGTCAACATATGAGCAATTAACGGAAACATGCATATTAATTGGATAACTAATGAACCAAGGTGTATAATCACAGAGGGTTGTTCTAACATGTATCCTAATCCAATTAAAGCTCTGAGGAATTTCTAAAACATGCCTAAACGGGTCAGAACTGAAAGTCAAAGTGAAAGTCAAACTATGTGACTTTCGGTTCCGAACCGGGTCTAAACAGGAAATAGTCGGGTTGAACATGTTTGGACATGTTCTTACACTAATTACTAAGTTATAACAATGATCAAACAGGTTATATATGTTCTAGATAGCTAATTATGCATAAATGACATTTTAAGCATTATGTTGACTTTTTAATTAAAAGTTTGACCCGACATTAGACCTGGTTAGATTAGTGATCAGGGGAAACCCTTTTGAGGTTTTATTACCCACATAAATACCAACTCATAACTACTTTTAATTCGAGATATGACTGAGCCATTATTGACTAATCTCGAAGTCAAACCGTAATTACGACGGATTGACTTTTAGCTAATTAACTAAGCTAAACTCAAACAAACAAGAACTAGCAGACTTACAAGAGTCCTATGCACGAGATTGATCACTTGAGGCTGCTTGATAGCTCCAGAAATGATCCACAAATGCAGAAGAAGGTGTGTAAATGAATGTTGCACTTGAAGGGCCTTATATAGTGGAATCACTCACCATAAGTGCTTGACAAACAAGTCTACTAGTGCCCACAATCGACCAACAGGTGTCCTAGAGGCTTAGGGGGTGTTTTAGGGGCCAGGAGATGTGAAAAATCGAGTAAAGGTCGCGCACAAAACACTTGGCAGAAAACAGCCCCGTTTTCACGGTTCTGGGCATCCCTCGCGTGGCGCGAGGGACCCCTCGCGTGGCGCGACGACAGGCAGATCAGCAACTTGTTTATCTTTTGCGATTCAGTCCTTGGCTCTTCAAAACTCGAATAGGTACTTGTTTCATGCATGGCAAACCCTTATAATTGATCTAGTAAGGCCTTAAAACATATACCCACTTTGCCAAGTCCCCGGGTAACTTTATTATCACCCGAAAAGTCCTATCTTTCAACGTTTACGCTTTGACACTTCGCACACGAATTTGATCATAACTTTCTCATACGTTAACCAAACTTTATGAAATTTTTATGGTGCATTCTCGTGAGCATAATTAATATTTACAAAGCTTCGGGTTTGTCAAAAGGTCACTCAGAGGTATAAATTAAACATGTTGACACATTTGGTCCCTGTAGTTTGAAATCTCCCACTTTTAGCTTCGTATGATCCATGATTCATTCGTTTGAAGGTATGAGCATCGTGTAGGGTTAATGTACATTATATTTATTCACAGTTGACACTTAGAATACGTATATTCACATACTTTCCATGTTTGTCAACTTTAGTCCTTCCATAATATTTCTTTCACACGTTTAAACTTTAGGACACGTGTCAACATATTATAGGACGTGAATTTCCGAGGTGTTACATCCTCACCCCCTTAAAATAAATCTCGACCCGAGATTTACTGAAATAAGTAAGGGTACTTTTCTTTCATCGTGGATTCAACCTCCCACGTGTATTCGGGACCTCTGCGGGCATCCCATTTGACCTTTACAAAAGGTATATGCTTCCTTCGAAGCTTCCTTACCTGTCGATCTTCAATCGACAAAGGTTTTTCAACAAATTTTAAGCTCGCGTCTATATGCACATCTGTATGTGGTATAACCAGTGATTCGTCAGCGAAACACTTTTTCAGATTGCAGATGTGGAACACATTGTGAATTCCACTGAGCTCTTCCGGTAAGTTCAACTTATAGGCAACTGACCCGACACGTTCGATAACCTCGAAAGGTCCTATGTATCTCGGGCTTAGCTTGCCTTTCTTACCAAATCGCATCACTCCCTTCCAGGGAGAGACTTTAAGTAGGACTTTGTCACCTACTTCAAAGTGAAAATCCTTGCGATTTGGATCAGCGTAGCTCTTCTGCCTATCTCGGGCAGCTTTGAGATTTTCACGAATCTGGACAATCTTGTCCGTCGTTTCCAATACGATTTCTGGTCCTGATAACTGGACTTCTCCGACTTCCGCCCAACAAGCTGGCGATCTACACTTTCTACCATATAATGCCTCAAAAGGCGCAGCTTTAATGCTGGTATGGTAGCTATTGTTGTAGGAGAATTCGATTAACGGTAGGTTCTTATCCCAACTACCTCCCAAATCGATCGCACATGCACGTAGCATGTCTTCCAACGTTTGAATAGTACGCTCACTCTGACCGTCAGTCTAAGGATGATAAGCCGTACTAAAATTCAAACGTGTGCCCAAAGATTGTTGGAAACTCTTCCAAAAATGTGACGTGTACCTAGTATCCCGGTCAGAGATAATAGCTACAGGTATGCCATGTAGGGCTACAATCTTATCAACGTATAACTGGGCTAACATATCGGAGCTATAAGTCTCCTTGATGGGTAAGAAATGAGCTGACTTAGTCAGTCGGTCAACTATAACCCATATCGTATCATTTCCTTTCCTTGTCTTGGGTAACTTGGTAATAAAATCCATAGTTACCATTTCCCACTTCCACGTAGGAAGTTCCGGCTGTTGTAGCAAACCTGACGGTTTCTGATGCTCGGCTTTGACTTGCGCACATGTCAAGCATTTTGCTACATGGGCGGCTACAGACTTTTTCAAGCCTATCCACCAATAATTTGCCTTTAAATCCTGGTACATCTTATCAGCTCCAGGATGAACGGAGTATTTGGAACTATGGGCTTCCTGGAGGATGACATCTCGAAGTCCTCCATAAATTGGAACCCATATTCGTCCGTTTAACCGTAAAATTCCGTCCTTGCTAAGAGTTAACTGCTCCTCAGTTACTCCTAACTTTTCATTAGGATAGTTAGCTTCCAACACAGCTTCCTTCTGTGCAGCTAACAACCTTTCCATCAAATTATTCTTTATCTCCATACGCTTGGCGTTAATTCGGATGGGCTAAACCCTTTCCTTCCGACTCAAGGCATCGGCGACTACATTCGCCTTGCCGGGATGGTATTTGATTTCACAATCATAATCATTCAAGGTTTCCATCCAACGGCGTTGCCTCATATTCAATTCCTTCTGATTAAACAGATGTTGGAGGCTCTTGTGATCAGAATAGATCACACATTTGACACCATAGAGATAGTGCCTCCAAAGCTTCAGTGCGAATACAACGGCACCCAGCTCCAAGTCATGGGTGGTGTAATTCTTTTCATGCACTTTCAATTGCCTTGAAGCGTAGGCAATAACTTTGCCTTTCTGCATAAGCACACACCCCATGCCAGTGTGCGAAGCATCACAATAAACCACAAAGTCTTCAATTCCATCTGGCAATGTTAGTACTGGGGCGTTGCTCAACTTTTGCTTCAGAATATCAAAGGATTCTTGCTGCTTAGGGCCCCAAATAAACTTAACCTTCTTCTTAGTTAAGGAGG
Organism: Helianthus tuberosus; assembly: GCA_030545235.1. NCBI lineage: Eukaryota > Viridiplantae > Streptophyta > Magnoliopsida > Asterales > Asteraceae > Helianthus > Helianthus tuberosus. The sequence continues at coordinate 20,845,637 of CM060399.1, forward strand.
TTAGGGGTGCAGCAATCCTTGAAAAATTTTCAATGAAACGCCTGTAATATCCTGCCAATCCCAGGAAGCTACGAATCTCGGTAGGCGTCTTTGGCTCTTGCCAATTCATAACAGCTTCCACTTTAGCGGGATCCACTTGGATACCACGCTCACTGACCACATGTCCAAGAAATTGGACTTCTCGTAGCCAAAATTCACACTTAGAGAATTTGGCATAGAGTTTCTCTTGGTGTAAAAGTTTTAGAATACAACGAAGGTGTTTCTCATGGTCAGCTTGATTCTTAGAATAAATGAGAATGTCGTCGATGAAAACGATGACGAATTTATCTAAGTAAGGCTTGCAGACGCGATTCATGAGATCCATGAACGCGGCTGGTGCATTAGTGAGCCCAAAAGGCATCACTAGGAACTCGTAGTGACCATAACGAGTCCTAAATGCAGTCTTGTGCATGTCTTCATCTTTGACCCTCAATTGATGGTAGCCTGACCTCAAATCAATCTTCGAGAAGTAACTTGCCCCTTGAAGCTGATCGAACAAATCGTCGATTCTGGGCAGAGGATACCTATTCTTGATCGTGACTTTATTAAGCTCGCGATAGTCGATGCACAGACGCATCGACCCATCCTTCTTCTTGACAAACAAGATTGGCGCTCCCCAAGGAGATGAACTAGGTCTAATGAAACCTTTAGCCAGCAGTTCATCTAGCTGCGTCCGTAACTCCTTCATTTCCGTGGGTGCCAATCTGTATGGTGCTCTAGCAACAGGTGCCGCTCCGGGGATGATATCGATCCTGAATTCGACTTGTCTATCTGGTGGTAAACCAGGTAGATCTTCAGGAAACACTTCTGGGAATTCAGAAATGACAGGGATGTCTTCTATCTTCGGTTTAGGCTCATCAATAATAACTTGCGCCATGTAGATGACACACCCCTTCTTTAAACACTTGGAAGCCTTGAGCATAGTCACCTGCTCCGGCAGCCCATACTGTGTATCTCCCCAAATGGTAAGTGATTCACCAGACGGAGTCTTTATTACCACTTGTTTCTGGTTACAGACAATTTGGGCCTGGTTATGAGATAACCAGTCCATACCCAGAACTATGTCAAAACCAGCCAACTTAAAGGGAAGTAGAGACAGAGGAAAAGAATGGTTCTTAATGGACATAACACATCCATCTAACACAGTAGAGACGGTTTCTAGGGTACCATCTGCTAACTCTACCTCATAGGTTGCGTTTAAGGTTTTGACAGGTAAATTCAACAATTTACAAAACTTATGATCTACGAAAGACTTATCTGCGCCTGAATCAAAAAGTACTCTTGCAAAGACATCATTTACAAGGAATGTACCTGTTATGACATTATCGTCTTGCACAGCTTCTTTCGCGTCCATTCTGAAGACTCTGGCATTAGTCTTCTTAGCCTCTTCAGGCTTCTTGTTGTACTTCAGGCAGTTGGTCTTGATGTGCCCCTTCTCATTGCAACGGTAGCACGTTGCGTCTTTCATCTTTTTGCAATCCAGGGTTTTGTGATCCGTGGACTTGCAAATTCCACAAGCAAAGGGTTTTGACTGGGCCTGGGAGTTTGATTCAAACTTGCACTTTCCAAAGTGCGGTTTCTTGCAAATTTTACACTTGGGCCTCGACTCAGATCCCTTCTTGTTATCACCGTTCCCACGGTGTTTCTTGTTCGAGTTTCGTGAACCATCATCTTCACGCTTCCTCTTCTCGGCCTCCTTATTCCTCAGCGATCTCTGCCTGACCGCATCCAGAGTGAGGGATAAGGAAAGGTCAGTTACAGACCTGAAGGTAACTGGCCGAGAAGCTTTTACACTGGCCTTTATTTCCGGAGCTAAACCACCAATAAAGCGAGCGATTCTTTTTGGCTCCGGGGTTACCAGGTAAGGAACCAACCGGGACAGCGTATTAAAGCTTGTCAGGTAAGCTTGACAGTCGAGGTTCGTCATCACCAACGATAGAAAGTCAGATTCTATCTTTTCTACCTCATGTTGAGGGCATAAATTTTCCTTGATTAGGGCAATGAATTGATCCCACGACATATTATACAATGGGATCTTTCCGGTGGCCTCAATCAGAGATCTCCACCATGCTAACGCTTCACCCTTGAAGGACTGTGACACAAACTTAACTACATCCCTTTCAGCGCACCCGCTGATATCTACCACCGTGTCCATCTCGTCCAGCCAAGTCATACAGTCGACAGCTCCTTTTTCCCCAGTAAAATCCCTGGGTTTACAAGACACGAAGTACTTATAGGAGCAACCCTTGTTACGGGGTTCTTGATGCAGTACTATATGCTGAGATGGAATACTTTGATGGTTGGTGGACTGACGGTCATCACCATCTTTCTTGGGTCCGTTCTTTTTGGGAGGAGGCTTGCTATGAGCCTCAGAATGTGTCCTGGGCTTTGAATGTGATGTAGAGTGGGTCCTACTTCGAGTGCCACTGTATTCTTCATACTGCCTTTCCAAAGCCTGTGTAACAGCGCCGTCTATGATCGCTTTTAATTCAGCACCAGTTAACGTAATCTGGGCGTTCTCATTTGGCTCCACTGGATGGCTATTTATTTCATTTGAGTCATCCATTTGAATTGAACTGTTGCAAAAAACAAGGACAATATTTTATTTGGGAGTTTATTATGGAATTACCCCTTAGGGTAACTCGTTAACCATGGTAACAGAGACCACATTTGGTTAACTTATTAATCGTATTAATTTAGGATTTAAATAAAATTTATCCTAATTATAAACAATAACAATATATATTAGCACATAAGGCTTAGTCACATGGATAACTTAAATTATCAGCTATGATTTCAGAGAATCAAGACTTTTAAGGTTTGAACCTAGTTCATTACCTTTATTTGACAGGGAGTTGTGGCTACCACTGTCTTTTGGCTCATTTAGAAATGAGCAGGGCCAGCAGGCGCTATATTACCACGTATGGTAAACATATGATCATCTTAATTGATGATGTAAACCCAGGATTCAGAGATCATTAAACTGGGTAAGGAATCTTCTAAAGAATTCCCTTATAAAAATGACGTATGTGATTTTTAATAAATCACGTCTGCCAGGAGTGTTAACATGTTTTACGATGTTAACAGGGATTTGAATCTTTTAAACAGATCTTACCATCTTGGCCCGGTCTTATTTTTGACACGAGACTAGGTTTCACACTTTAAGATTCTTAATTAAATAATTACATAGGCAGATTAATTTAAAAAGGAATGATTTTAATTTACTTATTTCATTTATATATTATTTATGCACAAAATGGCAAACATGAAATTTATAAAAACAACATTCCATTAATTATACATAGGTTACAAGTTGCCCTAAACGGGTCTTTTCAAACAAACCATTACCCACGTAGGGGGTTCTAAACAAGTACTTGCCCACGCAGGGGCTTTAAGCAAACAAACTAGTCCACGTAGGGACCTTAACAACTAAACATCATACCCACGCAGGGGTTAACGGAAAATAGAAAGATAGGCCCACGCAGGGGCTTAAAACAACATACATCACACATACCCACATAGGGGCTTAACAACCAAATACACCCACGCAGGGGCTTACACAGAAAATGGGAGGATTCAATGATCCTTCTTGTTCTTCCCTTTGATCAATCCCACTAATCCCAGGAAGAAAGTCTGTCTTTCCCTGCGGTCCTCGTGAACTACCCGTTCAACTTGATCCAACCTCTGAAGGAGTTCTTCATGCTCAGGTGGTGAGAACCTAGGCGGCTGCGAATGAGTTCGAATGATAGGCCTGGGTGGTATCTGGTATCCCTGAGTCGGGTAACTCACCCCCCATGGATCCCCATAGGGTCCTTGGGTGTTGTAGTTCGCTGCTACCATGTACGGATCAGCCTCCGTGTACCCATAGTTGTGATGCGTTGGGGGTTCGAACGGGTTGTAAGCCATGCCACCCGTATATGCCGGGATTCGGTTATCAAATCCCATCGGCGGTGGCTGTAGTACAGCAGGGTTGGAGGGTCCACCCATTTGCGGGTCCTCCTGGTGCGGTGGGTAGTGGCTGGCACTTGACTAATGTGGGGAACTGAAATTAAAGCCCCCCGGTCGTACAGACATACGGGCACCGGTTCTCCTACGCCTCGGCGGTTGAGGAGGTGCCGACTGAACTGGTGGCGGTGGAGACGGTGGCGTAACTGCCACAAATCGGTGGTCCTCAGATGAATCTTGATGATGCGGCTGCGGCTGTGGCTCCTGCTGCTCATGTTGCTGCCTATGAGACGACGAGTGGTGAGAAGGTGTGTAGTACCACTCGTGCTGATTGAACAGGGCTTGGAAACTGTCTGGACCACCATAGGGTGATCCGTGAAAAGGCGATCCGTCGGAGATCTCGATCGGATGGTTTGGAGTACCACTTTCCGGCATGACGGGGTCCGTATCCTCGTCCATATCATCTGCGTGATCTCCTGAAAAGTGGTCATCTGGACCCAGTGGGTTAAAACCCATGGGTTCTTGTAAGTAGTTGGCCGGGTTAAACTGGCCTCTGAACACTGGAGTAGGGTCCCCATAGGAATGATGGGACAAAGATCTCTGCAGCGGTATGTAGGAAGGCAGAGGGTTATTGGGCTCGTCTTCCGAATGTGGTCCGTATGAATTGTGGACCGGAGGTGTAGAGCTGTGCGAAACGGATCGTCTCGCCGGCTCGAACAGGTTTCTCCTGTGCCATCGTGGATCTTCGCTCTCCGTAGCAGTTGGAGCTTGTACATTGGACGGTCCAGCTTCATGGTCATTGGGGGCAGTGACTGGCCCCTTACCTCTTCCTCGTGTACGGAAAAATCTTGGAGGCATTTTGATGTTCCTGTCAATAAAGCATGAGATAACAATAACAAAAATATAAAATTCAAAGGACAAATCAAAAACCCGAATAAAGTGGAATTTGTCCTATGTTATAAGTCTAGACTCGAAGGTTTAGATATGTGCAATTGTGTAACTGAGATTAAACACAAAAGGCTAGTGTTTAATTCACTCAGTGTTGGCTCTGATACCAACCTGTCACACCCCGATTTCCACGTGTCACCGGTGGGGGAGTATCGTGACGTGGTTGGCAACGTAATAGTCAAACAACACAATATAATAATGCACAGCGGAAGCAAATTTAAAATATAATACAACCGAATTTATTTATTGTAATCAAAGTCACAATATCCGGTGTTTATCCACAGTAGGATCGAAACAAAATAACATTTATGGTTCAACAGACTTCTGGCATCCTAAGCTTGCGAGACTTTTTATTGATGCTTAGGAGACAATCCAGCCAATTTCGTTTAGTACCTGCATTCAGTCTTTTTGGGAAAATACGTCAGTTTACACTGGTAAATACATTCAACTGACTCATTTTGGAAAATGATTGAAAATTGGTTTGGATGCACATGGCATAAACATTTTTATTTAACTTGGGAGAATTATTTAATATTATAATCTTGTGAACGAATTACATGTTACTTATGCGTTCAGTAGCCCGGATCTAGTCCGGGTTCAAGATCAATAGACACACCACATTAATTATATGAGACACTGACAGGTGTACGCCTACACCTGTGTGCTAAGGTCGTGGCCATTTCGTAAAATGATGCCGAGGATATCCGGGACACGGTCATTAACCCCCCAAAGGCTGTAAAGTAAACAAGACTGTTTAAACGAGCCGATCAAATTATTCAACTACCCACTAAGCGTGGAGATTTGATGCCCGATCAAGCGGTATGCTATATACCGTAACCCAAGCCCGTATAGGGAAAATAAGTTAAAAGTATTTACCTGATGCAAAGTATATTTCACAATAAGAAAATAGCACGTAGCTTTTACTGGTTCTCCTAATCTGGAACGAAGGTTTAATATAACCTATTAGAATACTAACGGGTCTTTAATTAAGCTTAAGCTTAGACCGGCTAGTTTCAAAGATACGGTTCGTACGCACGATTAAGCGAAGACCGGATAGAATGTGATTTAGACCCGACAAGTTCAGAGACTTGTTTAATATGGGTCCTTCATGCACATTCTGGATTTTGAGATTAAACCGATAAGGTTTGACCCGTTTCGGCTAATTTATGTAAACTTGTTACATAAACCGAATCGTACGCGTAATAAGCGTGACGGGTAGTCATGAGAGCTATATGCAGGTTTCCTAAGTTAATTATGTCTCAAATATGTTGTGACATCAGTAAGGTGTCTTTCGTTATGCCCGAAACGTGTTTAAACACAAACTAGGCCCCGTAGGGGTAGTTTGGTCATTTAAGAGTTTATAAAAGAGTTTAAGTGACAACCTGAGTTACAGGTCTGATGTAATCAGCAAATATACTCAATTTGCTAAGTTATATCAGTAGGTTAAAGCATGTATGTGAAACTTATCATTTTTAACCAAACTAGGCCCCGTAGGGGTATTTTGGTAATTTCACATAAGCCGAAAAGCTCAAATCTGAATTCTGAGTTTATCAACCTTTGCTTACTATTAAAATATTATAATTTGCCTCTTATATCAGTAGGTATCAACCCGGGTATGTCCGATATGATTTTAAAACATACTATGCGCTAAAAACGCTAAATAAGGCGATTAAAGGCCATTACCGGGTTCGATACTTAAATCTGATATTTTTATATTTCCAGAGGGCTTAAAATAATTTATTTATCATAACTAATCAGTAGCAAAAGGTTTGGAGTCGTTTAGATGTGTAAAACTCATTTTATGGCCCGTAAGGGCAAAATCGACAATTACCGAACTAAGCCTACGACTATGAGTTATGCTCAGCCTAAAATTAATTAAAAATCCCAAAATAATATATTACATCAGTGGGTAAAATATTTGATACCAAAAAGTATGTTTAACTAGGCTATATGCTAATTACGCCATTTTATTAACATAAAGCACTAATTTTGCGATAATGAGCATAACTCTTAATCTACAAGTCAAACTGATGTCAAACTTTGCATACAAGTCTATATATCAGTAACAAAGGTTTCTACACTTTTACATTTTCATAAATCACGTTTTAAGGTAATAAGGGCATAACGGTCAACATATGAGCAATTAACGGAAACATGCATATTAATTGGATAACTAATGAACCAAGGTGTATAATCACAGAGGGTTGTTCTAACATGTATCCTAATCCAATTAAAGCTCTGAGGCATTTCTAAAACATGCCTAAACGGGTCAGAACTGAAAGTCAAAGTGAAAGTCAAACTATGTGACTTTCGGTTCCGAACCGGGTCTAAACAGGAAATAGTCGGGTTGAACATGTTTGGACATGTTCTTACACTAATTACTAAGTTATAACAATGATCAAACAGGTTATATATGTTCTAGATAGCTAATTATGCATAAATGACATTTTAAGCATTATGTTGACTTTTTAATTAAAAGTTTGACCCGACATTAGACCTGGTTAGAGTGGTGATCAGGGGAAAACCTTTTGAGGTTTTATTACCCACATAAATACCAACTCATAACTACTTTTAATTCGAGATATGACTGAGCCATTATTGACTAATCTCGAAGTCAAACCGTAATTACGACGGTTTGACTTTTAGCTAATTAACTAAGCTAAACTCAAACAAACAAGAACTAGCAGACTTACAAGAGTCCTATGCACGAGATTGATCACTTGAGGCTGCTTGATAGCTCCAGAAATGATCCACAAATGCAGGAGAAGGTGTGTGAATGAATGTTGCACTTGAAGGGCCTTATATAGTGGAATCACTCACCATAAGTGCTTGACAAACAAGTCTACTAGTGCCCACAATCGACCAACAGGTGTCCTAGAGGCTTAGGGGGTGTTTTAGGGGCCAGGGGATGTGAAAAATCGAGTAAAGGTCGTGCACAAAACACTTGGCAGACAACAGCCCCGTTTTCACGGTTCTGGGCATCCCTCGCGTGGCGCGACGACAGGCAGATCAGCAACTTGTTTATCTTTTGCGATTCAGTCCTTGGCTCTTCAAAACTCGAATAGGTACTTGTTTCATGCATGGTAAACCCTTATAATTGATCTAGTAAGGCCTTAAAACATATACCCACTTTGCCAAGTCCCCGGGTAACTTTATTATCACCCGAAAAGTCCTATCTTTCAACGTTTACGCTTTAACACTTCGCACACGAATTTGATCATAACTTTCTCATACGTTAACCAAACTTTATGAAATTTTTATGGTGCATTCTCGTGAGCATAATTAATATTTACAAAGCTTCGGGTTTGTCAAAAGGTCACTCAGAGGTATAAATTAAACATGTTGACACATTTGGTCCCTGTAGTTTGAAATCTCCCACTTTTAGCTTCGTATGATCCATGATTCATTCGTTTGAAGGTATGAGCATCGTGTAGGGTTAATGTACATTATATTTATTCACAGTTGACACTTAGAATACGTATATTCACATACTTTCCATGTTTGTCAACTTTAGTCCTTCCATAATATTTCTTTCACACGTTTAAACTTTAGGACACGTGTCAACATATTATAGGACGTGAATTTCCGAGGTGTTACAGAGATCGTGGTACATCTTATCCGAACCAGGATGTACTGTGTAGCGAGACTTATATGCTTCATCCATCACCAGCTCGCGTAAGTTTCCATAGTATGGGACCCAAATACGCCCTGTAACGTAGTAAGCGTCGTCTTCCTTTTGTTCTAACCGCTGCCTTGAGCCGCGTAGAGCTTCAGCCCTGACGTTTTCTGGTTTCAATGCTTCCACCTGAGCATCTCGTATCTGTGAAGGAAGACTAGATTTGATGGTGAGTTGGAGTGCTCGTACACGCCTAGGTGTAGTATCCTTTCGACTGAGGGCGTCGGCCACCACATTGGCTTTGCCCGGATGGTACTTTATAGCACAGTCGTAATCGTTCAATAGCTCGACCAATCGACGTTGTCGCATGTTCAATTCCTTTTGCTTGAAGATATGCTCGAGACTCCTGTGATCGGTGTAGATGGTGCACTTGGTACCGTACAGGTAATGTCTCCGTATCTTGAGCGCGAAGACAACAGCTCCCAGCTCCAAATCGTGTGTAGTGTAATTTCTTTCATGAATCTTAAGTTGGCGCGAGGCGTAAGCAATGACTTTATCCTGTTGCATCAATACACAACCAAGACCCTGAATTGACGTGTCACAATAAACCACAAAATCGTCTGTGCCCTCTGGCAATGAAAGAATAGGTGCGCTACAAAGTCTATTCTTTAGGTGCTGAAATGCTGATTCCTGCGTATTACCCCAATGATAGATAACGCCTTTCTGAGTTAGTAGTGTAAGTGGCTGTGCAATCTTCGAGAAGTCTTTGATGAACCTTCTATAGTAGCCTGCCAAACCCAAGGATTGGCGGATTTCTGTTGGTGTACACGGAGCAGGCCAGTTCTTGATCGAGTCTACCTTGGATGGATCAACATGAATCCCATCCTTGTTTACCACGTGGCCTAGAAAGTGGACTTCGCGAAGCCAAAAGTCGCATTTTGAAAACTTAGCGTACAACTGCTCTGCTCGAAGTAGTTCCAAAATAAGTCGTAGATGGTGCTCGTGTTCCCCCTGACTCTTCGAATAGATCAGGATGTCGTCGATGAAAACAATAACGAACTTGTCCAGGTAAGGCTTGCACACTCTGTTCATAAGATCCATAAAGACTGCAGGCGCGTTTGTTAACCCGAATGGCATGACCAGAAACTCGTAGTGGCCGTAGCGTGTTCTGAATGCTGTTTTGGAGACGTCCTCGTCCCGGACTCTCAGTTGATGGTAGCCTGACCTCAGATCAATCTTTGAATAGTAGCTCGACCCTTGCAGCTGGTCGAACAAGTCGTCGATGCGTGGGGGAGGATAGCGATTCTTCACGGTCACCTTGTTCAGTTTGCGGTAATCTATGCACATGCGGAAGGTATCGTCTTTCTTCTTCACAAATAATACTGGAGCTCCCCAGGGCAAAGAGCTAAGACGAATGAAACCCTTTTTCCAAGAGTTCTTGCAATTGCTTGGACAGTTCTTCCAGTTCGGTTGGAGCTAAGCGATAAGGTGCTCGAGCTATGGGTGCTGCTCCAGGAGCTAGCTCGATTTGAAATTCGACCTGGCGATGAGGCGGTAGCCCAGGTAAATCTTCAGGAAAGACCTGAGGAAAATCGCGTACTACTGGGATATCCTCGATCTTCTTCCCTTTCGTTGATGCGTCAGTAACGAGTGCTAAGATAGCGGTGTGGCCCTTTCGCAAACCCTTCTGGGCCTTAAGGAAGGAGATGATGCCCACTACAGCACCACTCTTGTCTCCTTGAATTTCGAGAGGTTCTTTTCCAGAACGGGGAATACGAACAATCTTTTCTTTGCAAAGAATCTTTGCTCGATGTTGAGGTAGCCAATCCATACCAATAACGATGTCGAAACCATCACAACGTTGGGGTCATTCCTAGCATCACCCAGACCAATCATGAACACTCGACCCCTGGCACCATTGCCGTTGTTATTACCCCCGTTGTTATTCCCGTTGCCCTAATTATTGTTGTTGTTGTTGTTCTGATTCTGGTTTAACTGAGGGCAGTCCTGCTTGAAGTGGCCTTCAGCACCACACTGAAAGCATCCCCTGTTACCTCTATGTCACTGCTGGTTCTGTGGAGCTGGTGGTTGTTGCTGTTGGTTCTGATTCGCAGGTCGTGAGCTCCTGCAATCCTTAGCTTCATGACCCATCTTGAGACACCTCTGGCAATGACCCCTGATGCACTGACCACTGTGGTGCCTGTTGCATCTATTGCACTTTGGCTGATTTCCCCGATATCCACCCTGCCCTTGACTACCTGAAGATTGCTTACCAGGGCTCTGATAGTCATCGATCTTTCGCTGTTGTGCCTGGGACTGAACTGAAGTCGAACCCTTGCTGGAGGTTCCATCCCACTTTCGTTTATTGTCACTAGGAATAACATAAGTAGTAGTAGCAGTAGCACCGATACATTTAGGCAGTTGTTCTGTTCCACTGCCTGATCTGTGAGACGATGAGCAAGACGAGTAACATCTTGGATGGTAGTAAGGTTGGCAGAAGTCACATGACTTTGAATCTCTGGTACTAAGCCTTTGAGGTACAGCTCTATGCGTTTGATGGGAGGATCCACCATATTTGGACATAACACTGCCAGTTCATTGGATCGTTTCGTGTACGCTTCTATCTCTGACCCCGTCATCTTCAGGTTAAAGAACTCCACTTCCAGTTTGTGGATGTCATCACGACTACAGTATTCACGTTTGATCAGTTCCTTAGAATCATTCCATGGGGTGGAATTAGCAGCCGCCAGCCCCAGCATCTGAACTTGCGCGTTCCACCAAGTTAGCGCAGTGCCTTCGAGAGTACCGGTAGCGTACTTCACCCTACGAGCCTCAGGGCATTCACACATCTCGAAGACCGATTCGAGCTTCTCAAACCAGGAGGAGTCCTACGGCTCCTTCAGTGCCACTGAAAGTAATAGGGCGACAGTCCATGAACGTCTTGAATGTGCACACAGGTGGCTGAGCGTGTTGACTTGTCGTGTGCGTAAGAGTAAACAAAATTAAGCACATGTGTTGGTTTACGAGAGTAGGATCTAAGGATCCTAGAGTAAGTCGCGACTGCAGGATATACCTCCTGCCTGGGCGGCTGCGAGTGCTGCAGTAACTTGTTCAGTGATCAAAGCCGCCAACTGGGCTTGAGTCATGTTAACGTGTCCACTCATGATCTTCATATCAAAGGAAGCATGAGTGAGAGAGGTTCGCGAAAATGCGATGACAGAAGAGACTAAGCACATAAGTGTTTTCAATCAATAGTTGTTACGTTTATCTAAGCATACCATGAGCAAAGTTCTATGTAATCTAGCAAGTAGGCAATGTAACATAAATCATATCACCTAAAATGTCGAGTCTTGCACGTGGAGCGAGGCGTCGTTGTGGATCGTTGAGCACTGTTCAGGTTATAGTCTGGTTTTAACAAAAACTTTTTCCCTTATTAAAACCAAGTTCACTATAACCAATGGCTCTGATACCAATCTGTCACACCCCCAAAATCCACACGCGGAGTATCACCGCTTGGAGGCGTGACTGACCAGGATCAAGCCACCAATCATATTGAACAATGTATGTAGTAAAAATAATTCAACCAAACAATATGAAAGGTGTTCAAAACCAAAGCATAGTTAAGTGTTTAGCGGAAGCATAAATGTAAAACCCAACATAAGTAATAAGTTTGAAATGTCATAAATGTTTAACATGGCCTCCTCGATCCATGTCCCACAACGACTGTGCCTCCCCGTGCAAGCTCCATGAGTACCTAACGACCTGCAAGGCATGTAACAACGAGTCAACAACAAAGTTGAGCGAGTTCACAGTTGGTTGTTTAGTTATAGTATTCGTTTCGTAAATTGTATGTTTGTTTAGTAAACTATGTATCGTATTTATTTGTATCGCGGCCTTCCAGGCATGTTTGCGAAGATTTGTGGGGGTTTCCCATGTATTCTAGACTAGTTGTATTTGTATCGCGGCCCTCCAGGCATGATCAAGATATGGTCTTGTACTTAGCAAACACAATACACAAAGGGTAAAAGCTTCACATGGTTATAAGAAGATCTATAATCTCATTCATCATTCACACTTCACAACACCATCTTCCTCCTTCCCTTGCCCCCCCCCCCCCCCTCACGGCCGAGAACCACACCCACACCACCACCACTTTTCATCCATCATCCATTCATTCCAAGTTCATTCCAAGGTGTAATAAGGTGTTTAAGGAAGCTCGGTGCTCTTGGATCTTGAAGGACCTTCATCTTTTGCTTTTATCCAACACTTTTGTCGTCTACAACTTCAAGTGTTCTTCCCTAGCCTTGTGCTAGTAGTAAGGCCCTCATGATCTCTTGATACTTCTTATTATGATGGTTAAAAGATGATGAACATTGTTAAACATAAATAACACTAAAGAACATATTCATGAAACTCTAACATAAGCTTATAAACATATGAATACTTGTTGTTTAGTGATGATTTGCTTCTTGATGATTGATGATTTATGTTAGTGATGTTAAACACCATAAGAAACCTACTAGATTGTGATTAAACACATGATCTAGTAAGTTAAGGTGATGATCTTGTGAAAGACCAAGATCATCATGCCTTATGTTTACATGAACTTGAATAATAAAAGTTGTTTTCATGTGATGATGATTTATGCAAAATACAAGTCTTGTGAGTGGATGATTTCTAAATAGTTTTCCAAAGAAACCAAGTTAAATAACAAGATTTACATAAACATTGTTTTTAAAGAAACTAATCATGTTTCTAGTATTGAAACAAGTATAAGAATACATTGTTTGCAAGAAAAATACAAAAGAATGATTTTTGGAAAAATCATCTAGTAAGTTGTAAACACCTAAATCTTTCAAGAATGCGATTTTTAAAGAAATAAACACACTTTAAAGGGTAACTAAACCCACTAAACACACTACCAAGTTACTACAAGTTTTTATGAAAACTCAAGTTCATGATCATTATGTAGATAGCTTTGTTTTAGCACTTGGTAAGTGTAAATTGACTGTTGATTGTTTGTAATGATTTTTGAAAAGAAAATGATATGCTTTGATAGCATGGACACCTCCATTTTTAGGGGAAACTATGCAAAATTTTCTAAAAATATAAACACTTAGAAAAATATTTTCTAAACAAATATTTAAAAGTGTGTTTTAACTATGATTTTCAATATAAACTTTGCCATAGACTTTGCTACAAAAATACAAGTATTGGAGGTTGGTTTTTATAAATAAAAATGGATAAATATGTATTTAGAATATATATTTACATTAATAACACATTGTGTGTGATTATTTGTATACTTGGTGTAATAGTTATATTATTTTAGGATTTAAAGTAATATAACTTAACAAAATACCAAGGATTTACAATCCAAAATAATACCAAAAATCACAAGGAATAAATATATAAGTTACACACATAATACTGCGAAACCGAACGAAAGAACGTAACTTACAAGATATTCCGGAAACTACATTTATGAGCATATTTTTGGTAAATATTATTTTGGATACAAAAGAAATGAAAGTATGATTTCTATTATTATTACAAAGTATATCATATTTTCGACAAGGAGAAAATATATTATTTTCGGAAGTTAAATTATATTTTCTTGAAATATTTAGAAGATATATGATTTTTGGGGAAAAATATATATATTCTTGAAATACATTATTTTTGGGACAAAACAAGTTTAAATATATTTTCTGAAGTAAGACTTGAAAATATATAATTTTGGAAACTACAAATACAAGAATACGAAAATACATGTATGAGATACCCCCATCCTTGGGAAGGAAATACGAAAATAAATACTCGAGAAGTATTGTTACAAAATTATTGTTTAACTATTATTCCAAAATTAAATATAATTTAAAGTTAAAATAATTATTATTTTAACAAGGAATTATAACTTGGAATAATATTGGAGACATAAAAGAAACGTAACTCAAAACATGAATACTAAGGCAAGGCGCGACACGCTCGCCTAATAGACCCTAGCACATTGTAGGTAGTCGTGTTTGCTAACGAGATTTGAGTTACGAGTAACGAAGACGCAAAACAGTGAGTTCATGCTCCCCCTTTTCTCTTAACTGTTTTTGGTTTTATAACTCTCGGGGGTGGAATACATGTTACGAATGCTTAAACGGTATGAAATGCCTATGAAATGCACTATTAGATCATGTGAGCATAGACTTAATATTGAAATGCCATTAATTCTTAATTAGGGACGAATGTTAGATCTAACGGGTACGGCCTAGCCCCACTCATGGTCCTCATGTGATCACTTGAGTGCTTCGGTGTCCCAGTCGAGGGAAATCGACATAGTCAAGGTAAATTGACATAGTCGAAGGGAAATTTGACATAGTCGAGGGAAATCGACATAGTCGAGGGAAAATCGACAAGGGTATAAGCCTACTCATTTCGAGTGCTCCCTATGTCCTCACATGCCTTAATGTCCTTGCAAAACATTTATTTGGTATGATAATACACGCTTTTCATACCTGTTTTCAAAGGAGTCTCTCAAAGGTTTACAAGTTTACCAGTACTCACACAAAACGCATGAACTCGCTCAACTTTTGTTGATGTTTTCCAAAATTACATGTATTTCAGGTGACAGGTTGGAACTTGGGCGCGGGTGTTGTTTCTAGAAGTAGACTTCAAGTTTAGATGTCATCCACTTTTGTTGAATTATATCTTTAGTCGAAGGTTGTGTTGTTGAAACTAAATAACTGGTATTTGTAATACTTTCACTTAATGAATGGATGAACGTCGTTTTGATCATGTAGTTGTTTATTATGATTGGATGCAATGATATTAAACCAGTCACACATCATACGCTTCCGCAAAAGTCAGGGTGTGACAGTTTGGTATCAGAGCTTCGATTGTAGTGAACTAGGATTCTTTCTCGAGTCTAGACTACAATCACTAGAACTCTCTCACAAAAACATTTTTATAAAAAAAGGGTTTTTCGTTGCATTCACGTAAGCGTCAAGATCCATGAGTCAAACATTTTTTAAAAGAAGAGACAAGGCAAGGACATTAGTAGGAAGGAGAATACCTCAAAATAAGGTGCCAACTAAGGCATAGTCTACACGAGTTAGACTTGCCAAAGACAAAATGACCCCCCAAAGGATAAACGAGAGTTATATGTGATATGATGCATCGATTTGCCTGTTTATGCTAAGTAACATATTGGTTTATTGATATATACATACGAATAAGTGTATGGAATGATTATTGACGTGAATAAGATACCTTCGACTCCGAATCCTATTATTGTACTTACTCGCATGATGAAACTATCGGCCTCGCGTTCATTGCAAAGCTCATAGCTGGAGTTAGGGGTGTAAACAAGCCCGAAGGCTCGAGAGCTACTCGTGATCGGCTCGGCTAAAAGCTCGAACGAGCCGAGCCTTAACGAGCCCGAGCCCGAGCCTGAATTCTTGCTCGTTTAGTTATCGAGCTCGAGCTCGAGCCTGGATTACATAGCTCGTTTGGGCTCGCGAGCCTAATCGAGCCCAACCCAAAATAGAGTTTTTTAAATATATTATATATGATATAATTTATTATAACCCAATCCAATTAGGCCCATCTGATGCTTTAAGTGTAAATTAGGCCCATATGATTATAGACTATAGTAAAAAAGGGTTTTACCCTGCCAAACGAGTTTTGACGTTCTAGTTTCCCACCCAAATCCCAATTCCACTGCCAGCACAGATACGCCATCACCATTGACGCAATCGTTCGTCTTCATTCATCCGTCATCATCGATTCATCGTATCATCAGGTTAGTAACTTCGCATATCCTTCGTTTTAATGTTGATGAACAATGATCGATGATGTTGAATCATTCATTATAATCGAATGGGCCTGTTATCTGTCCTTATAATCGAATGCGCCTGTGATATGTTGATGACAATGATGTTGAATCATTCATTAATAGGAACTTTTTTTTTTTAAGATGAAAACAAGCAAATCGTTTCTTGATTCAGGTTTGGTACTTAGTTACAAGACTTAATAGGAACTGAGATAACATTATGTCACAAAATAAGTGAAACATATCCGATTACAAGACTTACAGGTTTGGTACTTAGTTACAAGACTTAATAGGAACTGAGATAACATTATGTTACAAGACTTAATAGGAACTGAGATAGCAAATCGTTTTTTTTTGTTAATGTATGGCCTCTGTACTGTTGTTTTGTGTTTGTTTCACAATATGTCACAAAATCTCATATGTTTGTTTCTTGTTTTGGTTACAAAATAAGTGAAACAGATCCGATGAGTCCAACGCAGAAAGGGAGTGAAAATCAATCGTCTCAAGCATCTGAATACATCAACATTGAGGCTGAGGAGAACCTTGATGAAACAAATGACCAAGATGTAAACAAAGGTCATGGTGAAGAAGATGATGGTGAAAACCATGCTGAAGAAGATGATGGTGAAGATCATGCCGAAGACAATGAGGGGTCACAAAAAGCTAAACGTCAAATGACCTCGTTGGTGTGGGAGGACTTTGTTGAAGTAACTCTTCCAAGTGGAGAAGTAAAAGTTGAGTGTGTGCATTGCAAGAAAAAAATGGTTAAATACTCAAGTGGATCTACAACAACTTACCAACGACACAAGAAAATATGTACGCAACGCAAGCAGTTTGTGAGAACTCAACAATTGCTAAATTTTCAGCCGGTTGATGTAGACATGAAGCCTCCTTCTCTGATTGGACTAGATGGGAAGTATGATGCCATGAAGATGAGGGAATCTATAGCTAACTGGTTAATGGCAACAGAGCAACCATTTAATACTGTGGAAGATGATATGTTTGTTTACATGATGAAGACTGCAAATCCGATGTTTGAGAGGGTTAGTAGGGCAACAATAAAATCAGATTGCATTAAGGTGTATGAACGTGAGAGGAAAAAACTAAAAGCCCTCATAAATGATGTCTCAAGTATTTGTTTGACAACTGATTGTTGGAAGTCTTCTCATCAAAGAATTGAGTATATGGTTATTACTGGGCATTTTATTGATCAAAATTGGAGGTTTGATGTTATATCTTTTCTTTATTTATTTTATCATGTTATATCTTTCTATCATTTATCGAATATCTAACTATTTGTTTGACAACGAAACAGATTGCAAAAACGCGTGCTTAGTTTTGTTCATGTTCCGCCTCCTCGAACCGGGTTAGATATTGCAGATGGCATTTATAAATGTCTAAAGGAGTGGGAAGTTGAGGGAAAGATTTTTTCCATTTCAGTGGATAATGCATCCTATAATGATAGGGCTGTGAATACATTGAAAAAGAACTTTTCTAAAGTGAAGAAACTTACGTGCGGGGGAAGGTTATTTCATGTTAGGTGTTGTGCACATATACTTAACTTGTTGGTCAAAGATGGTCTTTCAAGGATTGAAGATGTAATTGAAGAAGTTCGTGAAGCCGTGAAGTATATAAATCATTCAGAGGCAAGGCGTCAATCATTTTCCAATGTTGCACACCAACTTCAAGTACCTGATAGAAAGTTATTGATTGATGTTACCACAAGATGGAATTCTACATACGACATGTTGTCTCTTGCTATCAAGTTTAAAGACGTTTTTCCAAGGTATGTTTTTAAAGCCTTTAACTTGTAATTTGTAAAGAAAACATTTTAAAGCCCATGGTATCTTAGCTTACATTTGTTGTTGGTTTGTTGTTGTTTTCTTAGGTATGCAGATTATGAACCACATTTCAAACACTTACCCACCGAGCAAGATTGGGAAAATGTGGAGAGAGTTTGTGAAGTTCTTCAGGTTTTTAAGGCGTGCACAAATGTCATATCAGGTAGTGATTATCCAACTGCGAATTTGTATCTTATAGAAGTGTATAAGGTCAAAGAAACATTGGATAAGGGTGTATTATCTGAAAGTAGTTTTATTCAAGATATGACCAAGAAAATGAAGGAAAAGTTTGATAAGTATTGGGGAGAGTGCCACTTGTTGATGGCCATAGCCGGAGTGCTAGATCCAAGATTAAAAAAGTGGGCAGTAAATTTCTGCTATGAGAAAATATACTCACCAGATGAAGCTTCAAAAAATATTGAAGATGTGTCAAAGGCACTTGAACTTATGTATGAAGAGTATTTGGAGAATCATAATGCCTTAATGAAGGAAAATGCAAGCAATAAAAGTGGATCTTCTAGAGGGAATGGTAGTTCAAAAGCTAATGAAGAATCAATTGGATCGGGATGGGATGCATTTGATGAATATCTTAAAGATGCAGATTTTGATAGACCAGTTAAATCTGAACTAGAAATGTATTTGGAAGAAGGTGTACTTCAAGGCCATGGAGGATCGAATTTCAATATATTAGAATGGTGGAACACTCACAAGCTCAAGTATCGCGTTTTATCAAAGATGGCAATGGATATACTCGCAGTTCCAATTTCTACGGTTGCATCTGAATCGACTTTTAGTGCTGGTGGAAGGGTTATTGATTCATATCGATCTACATTGGCGCCTAACACTGTAGAAATGCTAATTTGTGGAGGGGACTGGATTAGACAACTATATGGAGTAAAGAAGAAGATCAAGGTACATTTTTAAAACCTGAAAGATTATTAGAATTTGTCTTTTCATTGTTTTTAGATGTTGAGTTTGTTTTTGTAGAAGGAGGAGACACCCTTTGAGGTTTTACTACCTAGTCGGAAACAAAACTAAAGCGAAGGTACACATTTATGAGATCGTTTGCATCACTTTGATCATCTTGATTTTCAATGTTTACACTTATTTTTTACCAGCTTGTTTCTTGTTAAGTTGTTATTAATAAGTACTTATTTGATGTTTCAGGTAATATATAAAAGCCACAAACTTTTGGGGATATTTGAGAAGACGAGAAGTTTTGTTTATTAACATTGGATTTTTTTTTTTGTTAAAGAATACTTGGTCTCGTACTCTCGTAGCTTTATGTGGTTGACATTATTTTATCTTTGTCTCGTAATCAATTTTAATATGGTGTCGTTTTTTATTTACCTTTGTATGGTTTGTATGTTGGTTTTTTTCTTTATATGCAATTCTATCAATATAAATAGATTTTAAATAAAATAAGATTAAAAAGGCGAGCTCGAGCCGAGCTCGAGCCGAGCTTTGGCTCTTTTAAGGGTTACAGAAACGACCTCGAGCCCAAACGAGCCGAGCTCGAGCTTTATGTTTTCCTTGCGAGCCGAGTTCGAGCTCAAATTAGCAGGCTCGAACCGAGCCGAGCTCGAGCTCGAGCTTCATGAATACATCACGAGCCGAGCTCGAACCTAGTCGGGCTCGGGCTCGGCTCGGCTCGGTTACACCCCTAGCTGGAGTGATTACCGAACAAGATTTTGAGCTTACTTCCGTAGGAGATGGCTGCTCTTCCCTCTCGATCGTGAAGGTGCCTGACTACGGTATTGACGGCGAGGCAGAGGCGGCAACCTTGAACAACTTCTTAATCAGCGGGACGAGATCCCTGTGGCTTTTGGGAAGCGAGATTGACGACACACTTGACCAGACAAGGAAGATGAAGTATTCATCTCAAAGGTGCCCCTCCAACTACCAGGAATTCTCCTTGTTCCTGTTTCATTTAATCAGCGTGCCTATTCGCGCGTAACGATAACGAGTGTTAGCGCGTGGACCACCGTAATAGCCCTTTCCATGACAGAGGAATAAGGACAGTAGTGTCCCCTCCTTGGTTGATCATCTGCTTGGACGAGAGAAAATTGGGGTAACTATGCAAGACAACTTATTATTACGGAGGCCCACGTAATAACAACTTGTAGTGCATGGAAATCCTGGTGGACTCTGCGGGTCAGGTTAATGATCACCATCCCTCCAAAAATAATCTATAGGTGTTCACACCTTCATCTGGTAGAACAATGCATAGACCATTGCTTTAGCACTTTATAAAGTAGGAAACCTGTCTTTGCCTACTTCGTGTCTGACACTTCTGCCCGTGTACGAGACGTTTGAGAACCGATATTTAAACAAGTGAAGATGGATAACATTTGGAAAGATTCAGTGACGTTACACTCTCTATCACCCCTACATGGACAACCCCCATCTCAAGGGAAGTATACCCGTCTTGTAAAGATATGAAGAAGGAAAACAACTACCACTTCATGAAACTTGTATGACCAAGGCGATGTAGCCTCGAGTTAATTTTATTTTTTTCCCATTACAAACAATAAGCCAAGTTGCCAAGCCTATGTGAAGGCTCAGTAATTGTTTCCTCGCTCATACATTGTTGATTATATGTGCATGTGATATTGGGTGATTACATGTTGGCTTATGGTACTATGTACCTCATAGACAATTATGGAATGTTGTCTAACCTACCTCATACCTTTTGACAGAAGAGAATGCCGCCCAGACGAGACACAGACACCTGTATGTTACCAAGGACAGAAGCCGAGCTTCAAGAACGCATCTCACAGGAAATTGCACGACATGAAGCCCTCCGCTCTAAACACAGCGGTGGCACTACCGGAAATAACCCTCCAACTGGTTGCACCTATAAATAGTTCCTGGGCTGCAAGCCATTAAACTTTGACGGCACACGAGGCGTCGTTGCATTTGTTCGTTGGACAGAAAAGACTGACTCCGTTCTAAGAATGAGTAACTGTTCACCCCAGCAGAGTGTTACCTTTATCTCAGGGTTGTTTTTGGATGGCGCACTCTCCTGGTGGATCCTTCAGGTTCAGACCCTTGGTGCAGATGCTGCTTATGCACTGAGCTGGGACGAGCTCAAGGAAATGATGGAGAAGAAATACTGTTCTAGGGCTGAAATCCAGAAGCTTGAGGTGGAGTTCTGGAATTTGAAAATGGACGGGGCGAAGTTTTCTGAGTACGTCCAGCGATTTCACGACTTGTCTAGGGTCGTTCCCTACTTAGTCAAGCCAGAATTCAAGAGAATTGAGCGATTCATTTGGGGACTTGCACCTCAAATTAGGAGCATGGTTACTACCTCAAAGGCCCCAACCATCTCAGAGGCTATCGATTTGAGTGTCACTCTTACTGAAGAAGCTCCACGCATGAGAAAATTTTCGGAATCTGAGGATAACAAGAAAGAGACTCATGTGGAGTCATCAGGTAACAAGAAGAGGAAGTCTTCAAACCTTAAGATAGGCACCCAAGTCAGCTATGGAAACCCTAAAGCAAACAAAAGAAAGGAAGTGAACCCGCCGCATGGCAGGAAAGCTTATGGAGCCACTAATAAGGCTGGTGGTAAGGTTTACTTGGGGACTAAGCCGAGGTGCGAGGAATGCAATTTTTACCATGAAGGTCGATGTCTGAGGCCTAAGTGTGGAAAGTGTGGAAAGGAAGGGCACAGCAAGGATGCCTGTTGGGCGAAGGATCCAGACGGAAGAGATAATGGGAAAATTCCAGGCTGCTACAGGTGTGGTGAAGTAGGGCACTTTAGGAAAGATTGCCCTAGAAAGAACCAAGCAAGGAAGGGTCTTCACGATCGGAGCTCGTGAAGCACGCCAGGATCCAGATGCGGTTACGAGTACGTTCCCTATTAACCAACCTTATGCATCAATTTTTGATTTACACTGGCACCAACTTTAACCTTGCATGCTTAGAACTTAAGAAACTGCTTGGCCTAGTTTCAAGTAGTATAGACGTCCCGTATTCTTTAGAAATGGGCATATAGAAGGCTAGTTTAAGCAGACGAAGCGATTAAGGATTATATTTTGGGGACTCAGAAGGCCGGAACCTTCTGTTACCATTAACTTAGGAAGTCATGATATGATAGTCAGCATGGATTGGAAATCCAAGTATAGAGCTGAAGTCATTCGATATAAGGAAAATCAGTCGCATCCCTCTTGCGAATGATGAAACGTTTATAGTACACAACCTTCCTGCAATAGGTGCAAGGGTGCTAGACCCCATAAGGCAGCGGATCTGCAACATCTCTCATTGGTCGAAGAGACACAGAAGCGCCTCCGAATAGACTGCATAGTCTTCCTAGCTCATGTTACCGATAAGGAGACCTAGGAGCTGGAGCTAGAAGACAACCCCGTGGTGGAGGAATTCCCAGAAGACCTTCCTGAAGACTTGCCAGGAATACCTCCACAAAAAAAAAGAGGAGTTTAGGATGAACCTAGTGCTAGGAGCGGCACCAGTGCCGAATGACGCCTTACCGACTAGCTTCGTCCGAGGAGCATGAGCCTCCGATATAACTGCAAGAGCTGCTAGACAGAGGGAATTAAGGACATGACACCTTTAGTTAAGGACACGAGAAGAAAGTCGGCAGTTTCCACTTTGCATAAATTTCAGAGAATTGAGAATCAGAATCCTTTGCCAAGGACTGATGACATGAACGAGCCAATTGTAAGGTTCCAGTTACTACTCGAAGATCGACTTGAGGTCAGGATGTCCTCAGCTGCGAATACAAGAGGAAAATATCCCTAACACGACCTTAGGGACTCGCCTTGAGCATTACGAGTTCCTTAACGTGCCGTTTGGCTTAACACACGCACCGGCAATATTCATGGACCTCATGAATCAGGTGTGCAAGCCATACATGGATAAGAACATGATTATATTTATTTACTACATTCTTATATACCCAACGACCAAGGAAGGTCGTGAGCAACATCTGCAATTTATCTTGCGACTCTTAGAGAAAGAACAGTTATGTGCTAAGATGTCGAAAAGCGGATTTCGAATTCGCAAGGTAAGAACTTTAGGATACATGGTGGATAAGAACGAGATTCATGCCAACCCTGCAATCAAGAGCCAAGGAGTTAGAGTTGCAATTATGTGACGCTTCTCAACAAAGTCTCGATTGCGCGTCGATGCAACGAGACCACGACATTGCATACGCGTCACCTTGATTAAGGGATCATGAGAAGAAACCTTGATCTAGATACAGTAATTGCGCACCGTAAATTTGACGTCATTACCGGTAAGAAAACGCTGCACGACCTTTACTGATCACAAGGGTTGCAGCACACCGTTGATCATAAGAACTTAAATATTAACAAAGATGGACTGAGCTACTGATCGATGCAGACTGTATGGACATGTTACGTGCTTGGGTGATAAACTTTGATGAAAAGTTGGAACACTCACTTGCCCTTAGTGGAGTTTTCCTACAACAGTATTTATCACACCACTGGTTAAACAGCTTCGTGTGAAGCTTTAGATGGAACATAATAAGTCGATCCCCGTTGTGTTAAACGGAGACCGGAGATAAACAATCTGCTGGCCCGAGATGGTTCAGGAAAAATTAGAGGCAAGATCGTTCAGATATGTAATCATATCAAGACAGCCCGCGGAATACAGAAAGATTGCGCCGACGAGCGGCAGAAATCGTAGGAATTTGAGATAAGAAGTATGGCTTTAATGGGAGCCTCGCCTTGAGAAGGCGTGATGCGATTTGAAAAACGTGGAAAGTTGGACCCCCTGTATATTAGACCTTTCGAAATCCTGGTAGGGATCGGGACCATTGCTCACAAGCTGAAACTTCCAGAAAAGATCAGTAGTGATCGCGACACATTCTGTCTAGTCTTTAGAGGAGTCTGACTCAAGGAACATTCGTTGTTCCCACAAACAAGATTCACGTCAACGACAAACTCCAATTTACTATATAACCTGTTAAGGATGCGGACTGGGAGTCCACAAAACACGGAGAAGACATAGTTGATTTACTTGAGTACGTTAGAATTCATATCATGACCCAGAGTTACATGGGAACATGAAGACAAATTTTAAACCTAAGTGACCACATTTGATTCACAACTCCCTTGCGACCAGTGGCATCGCTTGAATTTCGGGACGAAATTCTTTTAACGGGGGGAGTCTGTGACAACTGTCACTTTTCCGTACATTCCGTACACTAATTGAACAGTAATCTGTGCGTTAATAACTGTGCATGATCTAGTTTACAAGACAAATGAATTTCTGATTACTGTTATATACATACAATGGCAGTTCATGTTGCAAGACTTTTATCGTTGCTACATGCAACACAATATAGTTCTAATAATGCACAGAACAGAATTGGCACCATTATCAGACAAACTAAAATGCTGACGAAGTTCAGTACATAGATAGACAGTGTTTTGAGGCCCAGTATGAGCCAGAGACTACGTACTACCCTAGTATAGTGTGTAGGGAAGTAAGGACCACAAAACTGTTTTTCTAGGTGATAGTTTAAGTGCCGGAAAGTGCCTAAAACACACTAAAAGTGCAGAATTCTGCAGAAAATAACCAAAATTCAGCTATTTTCAGCATTTAAACTCCAAAATATAAAGCAGAATTATGGTTTAATGGTCCTGAATGCTTTCCTAAGTGTCAGGAATTAAAAGTGTCACAAAAGGGTACATAAAGAACACTAAACGGTATAGTTTGACACTTTAACAAACCGGTATCTAACCGAACAACCGGACACTACCCGAAACACCAAAATTATACTAGAAGCATTGTTTTAATGTTTCTGAGCTAGTTATGATCCCTGAACACCTTAACACACTATATAACATATGTTACACATAAACACTAAACATTATACTTAACTTCTAACTAGATCTCTAACTTACCATTGAATCACAACTAATACCCCCCCCCCCCAAGTGGACGGTCACAAGAGTGACCCCACCATAATCTTCCTTTGATTTTCTTAGATCTTGCTTGATTCACTTGGATTTGATCAAGATATGGTCTTGTACTTAGCAAACACAATACACAAAGGGTAAAAGCTTCACATGGTTATAAGAAGATCCATAATCTCATTCATCATTCACACTTCGCAACACCATCTTCCTCCTTCCCTTGCCCCCCCCCCCCCCCTCACGGCCGAGAACCACACCCACACCACCACCACTTTTCATCCATCATCCATTCATTCCAAGTTCATTCCAAGGTGTAATAAGGTGTTTAAGGAAGCTCGGTGCTCTTGGATCTTGAAGGACCTTCATCTTTTGCTTTTATCCAACACTTTTGTCATCTACAACTTCAAGTGTTCTTCCCTAGCCTTGTGCTAGTAGTAAGACCCTCATGATCTCTTGATACTCCTTATTATGATGGTTAAAAGATGATGAATATTGACATAAAGAACACTAAAGAACATATTCATGAAACTCTAACATAAGCTTATAAACATATGAATACTTGTTGTTTAGTGATGATTTGCTTCTTGATGATTGATGATTTATGTTAGTGATGTTAAACACCATAAGAAACCTACTAGATTGTGATTAAACACATGATCTAGTAAGTTAAGGTGATGATCTTGTGAAAGACCAAGATCATCATGCCATATGTTTACATGAACTTGAATAATAAAAGTTGTTTTCATGTGATGATGATTTAAGCAAAATACAAGTCTTGTGAGTGGATGATTTCTAAATAGTTTTCCAAAGAAACCAAGTTAAATAACAAGATTTACATAAACATTGTTTTTAAAGAAACTAATCATGTTTCTAGTATTGAAACAAGTATAAGAATACATTGTTTGCAAGAAAAATACAAAAGAATGATTTTTGGAAAAATCATATAGTAAGTTGTAAACACCTAAATCTTTCAAGAATGAGATTTTTAAAGAAATAAACATACTTTAAAGGGTAACTAAACCCACTACCAAGTTACTACAAGTTTTTATGAAAACTCAAGTTCATGATCATTATGTAGATAGCTTTTTTTTAGCACTTGGTAAGTGTAAATTGACTGTTGATTGTTTGTAATGATTTTTGAAAAGAAAATGATATGCTTTGATAGCATGGACACCTCCATTTTTAAGGGAAACTATGGCAAAATTTTCTAAAAATATAAACACTTAGAAAAATATTTTCTAAACAAATATTTACAAGTGTGTTTTAACTATGATTTTCAATATAAACTTTGCCATAGACTTCGCTACAAAAATACAAGTATTGGAGGTTGGTTTTTATAAATAAAAATGGATAAATATGTATTTAGAATATATATTTACATTAATAACACATTGTGTGTGATTATTTGTATACTTGGTGTAATAGTTATATTATTTTAGGATTTAAAGTAATATAACTTAACAAAATACCAAGGATTTACAATCCAAAATAATACAAAAAATCACAAGGAATAAATATATAAGTTACACACATAATACTGCGAAACCGAACGAAAGAACGTAACTTACAAGATATTCCGGAAACTACATTTATGAGCATATTTTTGGTAAATATTATTTTGGATACAAAAGAAATGAAAGTATGATTTCTATTATTATTACAAAGTATATCATATTTTCGACAAGGAGAAAATATATTATTTTCGGAAGTTAAATTATATTTTCTTGAAATATTTAGAAGATATATGATTTTTGGGGAAAAATATATATATTCTTGAAATACATTATTTTTGGGACAAAACAAGTTTAAATATATTTTCTGAAGTAAGACTTGAAAATATATAATTTTGGAAACTACAAATACAAGAATACGAAAATACATGTATGAGATACCCCCATCCTTGGGAAGGAAATACGAAAATAAATACTCGAGAAGTATTGTTACAAAATTATTGTTTAACTATTATTCCAAAATTAAATATAATTTAAAGTTAAAATAATTATTATTTTAACAATGAATTATAACTTGGAATAATATTGGGGACATAAAAGAAACGTAACTCAAAACATGAATACTAAGGCAAGGCGCGACACGCTCGCCTAATAGACCCTAGCACATTGTAGGTAGTCGTGTTTGCTAACGAGATTTGAGTTACGAGTAACGAAGACGCAAAACAGTGAGTTCATGCTCCCCCTTTTCTCTTAACTGTTTTTGGTTTTATAACTCTCGGGGGTGGAATACATGTTACGAATGCTTAAACGGTATGAAATGCCTATGAAATGCACTATTAGATCATGTGAGCATAGACTTAATATTGAAATGCCATTAATTCTTAATTAGGGACGAAGGTTAGATCTAACGGGTACGGCCGAGCCCCACTCATGGTCTTCATGTGATCACTTGAGTGCTTCGGTGTCCTAGTCGAGGGAAATCGACATAGTCAAGGGAAATTGACATAGTCAAGGTAAATTGACATAGTCGAAGGGAAATTCGACATAGTCGAGGGAAATCGACATAGTCGAGGGAAAATCGACAAGGGTGCTCCCTATGTCCTCACATGCCTTAATGTCCTTGCAAAACATTTATTTGGTATGATCATACACGCTTTTCATACATGTTTTCAAAGGAGTCTCTCAAAGGTTTACAAGTTTACCAGTACCCACACAAAACGCATGAACTCGCTCAACTTTTGTTGATGTTTTCCAAAATTACATGTATTTCAGGTGACAGGTTGGATCTTGGGCGCGGGTGTTGTTTCTAGAAGTAGACTTCAAGTTTAGATGTCATCCACTTTTGTTGAATTATATCTTAGTCGAAGGTTGTGTTGTTGAAACTAAATAACTGGTATTTGTAATACTTTCACTTAATGAATGGATGAACATCGTTTTGATCATGTAGTTGTTTATTATGATTGGATGCAATGATATTAAACCAGTCACACATCATACGCTTCCGCAAAAGTCAGGGTGTGACATTGACGGGTCTAACCCGACTCGAACCCGAAAATTTTACATGAATTCAGACACGAAAATTATGTCATATATGTGAACCTGAACACGACCAAAATATTTGTGGGTTAACCTGAACATGACTCGTTCAACCTTGTTTGTTTTTTTTTTTTTTTTTTTTTTGCAAATTAATATATTAAAATTAGAATTTTACTATGAAAAACACAAATATGTAATATATATATATATATATATATATATATATATATATATATATATATTTTAATTATAATATCTTATGCCAATTTCTATTTTAAGCTATAGATATGGCATAAAACGCATAACTAATTTAATTTATAACATAAAACATATTGTAAAAATATAATATAAAATAAAAATATAATATAAATGAGTTGAATGTGTCAACCTGTTTCGGTTGACATAAACCCGACCCGTTTAGCTAAACGGGATCACATGTTCAACGGGAAAACTCACCTAAACTTATTTAGACTAAACCCAAACCCGTGAATTTTATGTTAGGTTCATGTCGTATAAAAATTCACACCCGTATAATGCACATATTGCTTGCAGTATCTTTTAATGTTACATTTTTAAAAGTTAATGTTATCCAAATTATACTTATATAATGTTAGGTTTTAAAAAGGAACACTAAAAAGTAGGGAATCGAAGAACCATGCAACTAACATGTTAAATGTATCATAAGAATTCAATTTAAAATGTTAAACCCTCCCCTACTTATAGATAACTATATATTGTATTGAAATTGTTCACCTTGTCGCATCGCACGGTTTCACTTAGCGCTATAAACGAATCGAACGTGCAGCGAACAGTTCGTGAACGCTTTGACGTGAAGTTCGTTTATGTTCGTTCGTTTAATAAACGAACGAACATGAACAAAAAGTTTCGTTCAATTAGTTAAATGAAAGAACATGAATAGAGGTCTTGTTCGTTCAATTGTGTTCGTGAATGTTTGGTAGGGTGTTCGTGAATGTGTTCATGAACATTCATTCATTTGCGTTTGTTTATGTTTGTTTGTTTGTGTTTTTATTAAGGATTTTTGTACTTTCATATATTTTATTAATACTTTTTATATTATTTAATTTTTATTTATTTTATTACCCTACAATTAAACTAGAAAACCCTATTTTCACCTTCTTTATGCACCAATCTCCTTTTCTTTCTGGTTATGTACATTGACGAATACGATCCACGTCCGTTCCACAATTAGGGCTTCAGGTTCCAGTGCTACTCTCTACTCGTCCACCTTTAGCATTTGTAGCGTTCGGCAAATTTATTTGTGCTCCTTTATGTTCGTGAACACACTCATTTTATTAATAAACGAACACGAATGTAAAATATCGTTCGATAAGAACACATTTATTTTCTTAACGAATAAAATACGAACAAAGACTTATTCGTATTTGTTTGATTCGTTTACATCCCTAGTTTCATTAATATTTTAAAATATAAATGACGCCCAAGTACAAATTTTGTTATTCTTGCATCATCCTTCACATAGTGTAAGACCCCACAGACAACCCTTGATTCCTTCTCTTCTCTTCCCTTCTCATCCCACATAAAGCTTTCATTTTTTACCTTTGTTCTTTGCAAGAGGTTACCATCTCTATCTTCTTTTACTTTTCTCTCTCTCTCTCTCCATATTCCAACTTTATTCTCCCTAGACCTCAGCCCATAAAAGAAGACGATCCCCCTCTTGATCCTCCTTGTGTTCACAAACAAGACCTCCCTCTCTCTCTCTCTCTCTCTCTACTTGAGTGCTTCAAACCCTAGAAAAAGAAAATAAGGGCATAATCCCCTTTCTTATCTTGTTGATCTTTGTTCCAGCATATACACAAGCTATTAAATTCCTCTCTTTAATTAGGGTTTTCCCACACCACTGTTCTTGATCCATACACAAAGATTCAGGTTTTATACATAAAATGATGGCAGCAGCTTCAGAATTAAGTCTCAAATGCAAACCACATAGCTACTCCATGCTCTTGAAAACAATTGGAGACCAACAAGTTATTAATGGACATGATCAAACCCAAAAACTCGAAGAGTTCTTATCTCGTCTTGAAGAAGAACGACTCAAGATCGATGCTTTCAAACGCGAACTTCCGCTTTGCATGCAACTCCTCACTAATGGTATCTATCATCTTTATGTTCATTTCAGTTTTGATGCTTATAAATATCCATTAACTTGCATGCATATGAGGCAAGGTTATTAAAAAGCCTATAACATGTTTGAGAACTATAAACGTCTTATATATTAAATTCAAATTCAAAACACAACTTTTAAGTACGTCATATAGTGGTTCTCGCAGTTTTTAACGTATTATACGATTTGAAATGAACGGTATGCATATTAACCATATTTTTAGACATGAAATTGTGTAAAAATATGTATTTTCTTGTTAGAAAACTTTTTAGACATGTCTTTACTATTAAATCATCATTTATAAGCCACAAAGCAAACCCATGAACAAAATTTAATTTTTTTTCAAAAATTTTAGCTAGGTTATCATGAAAATCGTATCCTAAAGCTAGTAACATGTGATGATTTAATCTTTTTGTCTTTCACTTTAGACATGCCTATGTAACTTTAATGCATATAATAGTTTTCATATTCTAAGATC
The DNA here is from genome assembly GCA_030545235.1 of Helianthus tuberosus. Taxonomy (NCBI): domain Eukaryota; kingdom Viridiplantae; phylum Streptophyta; class Magnoliopsida; order Asterales; family Asteraceae; genus Helianthus; species Helianthus tuberosus. The sequence goes on from CM060399.1 coordinate 20,876,364, forward strand.
ACATAAAAGTAACATATGTTTCGGTACATACCCTTAATTTCAAATTCAAAACCTAATTCTTTTGATTTTTATCTTGGTTTAACTTTAACATTTTTTATTAGCCATGGAGACATCAAGGCAACAACTACAAACATACCGTGCAAACCAAGGTTCTCCAGTACTCGAAGAATTCATACCCGTGAAGAATTCTAGCGGTGAAGGGCCAGAAAAGGCCTCCCTTTCGAACGTCGATAACAAGGCGAATTGGATGACATCCGTTCAGTTATGGAGCCAAGCAGGCAGTACTGCCACCACCACCCTTGATAATAATAATAATAATAATAATAATAATAATAATAATAATCATGTTAAAACTACACAATCCGAAAGTGAAAATCATTTCAACACTAAAAATAGAGATGGTGGAGCGTTTATGCCATTCTCGAAGGAGCGAAACGTTAACTCATCGTGCTCGAATCCGGCTATGGTGTTGCCGGAATTGGCACTTTCTTCTGGTGAAAAAGATGTTGATCATGAAGAAAACAAAAATTGTGTGAGGGAGAATAATTCTATCAAAGTTGGTAATGGTGAAGTTACTAATAGCCATACTGTTGGTGTGACCACCACCACTGCGGCCGCCACCGGAGCTGCCACGAGCTCCCAGACTCATAGGAAGACACGGCGGTGCTGGTCGCCGGATCTCCACCGGAGATTTGTCAATGCTCTTCAGATGTTAGGTGGTTCTCAAGGTAACTAATAGTTTCATTGGAATTTCCAAAGTACTAGAATAATAATAATATTTATTTTATTTTGTTACATTTTATGATGTTTTATTATTGTATCATGATTAATAAATCATCATCTGATATATTTGGAAACAATGATATCTCAGTTGCCACTCCTAAACAAATCAGAGAGCTTATGAAAGTTGACGGTTTGACCAATGATGAAGTCAAAAGCCATTTACAGGTATCTATCTTTCTCTATGTTTGTGCCAAAATACAATAAATAATTTCAATTTATAATTTAGTTTTGAGTTATTTGAACTTTAAAAAACTTATGTAAATTCTTTACTTTCCATAAACGATCAATAAAATCCATAAGTTTTAGAAATTTGTTACTTCAATTATGTACATGTTTGTGATTAACAATTAACCAAAATAATGAATTTGATCAAAAATCATCATTGTTTTTACAAAAACACTGTTTGCAAAATTGGAATTCAACAGACGTATTTACACTAATGAACCAACCGGCTAAGGTTAGGTACGTCAAAACTTAGTGTTTTCGGTCTAAGGCAACAACGGGTAGTACTTGTGTTATAGCATCTTGGATGGTGTTGATCATTGCATAGAAATTATAATCGGTGGATGTTAAGTTAGAGAATGGTGAGTAGAAAGATTGATGAAATGGATAACTCAAAAAAGAAATAAAAAAGATGGGAAAAGACTATATAAAAAGAAATTAGGACCGTAAATTTTCTAATAATCACTTCCAGTATTTATATTAATTTTTTTTATATTTTGAACCATGAGTTTGTTTTCTTAAAGTAAATAGTAATTCTAAAGGTAAAACAAATGACAAACATATATTCAAAATTTTCCACAACACAGACAGTGATACTATGTTATCCGTACAAAGTACAAGTGTTTTCAATCCTTTTTTCCTTTTCATTAATTTTCCCTGAATAACCAATGTTTCTATCTATCATTTTACAGAAATATAGACTTCATACAAGAAGACCAAGTCCAAGCCCACAAACCACCGGCACCGCGACGCCGCAGCTGGTGGTTCTCGGCGGGATATGGGTCCCGCCAGAATACGCCACTGCGGCAGGAGCCCAAACCCTTTACACCACCCACCCTAATGCCACCCACAACAACCCACATTATTGCACACCTCAAGAGTTCTACCCTAGCCCCGTCCTGCCACCACCCCAGCCGCTGCTCCACCACCATAACAACAACAATAACAACAACAATGGTGTCCTCTACCACCATAATCGCGTGTACAAGTCTGCCTCCCAAACAACACAAAGCTTGCAAGAGTCTAACGGAAGAGGTGGCACAACCACGACTGGCGGCGACCGGTCAGAGAGCATCGAGGACGGGAAGTCGGAGAGTGGTGGCAGTTGGAAGGTGGAGAGTGGTGGTGAAACAAAGGCATTGATGTTAAGGGAAGAATGTGAAGAAAGTAATGCAAGTGAGATAACCCTAAAGTTCTAGAGTTAATATTATTAAATTATATTTTAACTAATTAATTAAGGCTGGAGATATTTGGACACCCATCGCGCCTATTTTCACACCTTTGGTGCCCTAGACGCCTCGTATAGGTCTATACGAGGCGTCTATGCACTGAATTCAAGGGGGTCTGCGAGGGTGTCAGGCACATAGTTTAAGGAACCCTAGACGCCTCGTACAGAGCTATACGAGGCGTCTAAGATTGGGTTTTTTTTTTGGCTGAAATGAGGGGTGTTTTGGTGGGTTTTGGTATGGTTTTTGGATAGTTTTTGAAGATGTGTTTTTTATTGAAAATTTTTTTGTTTTTAAAAAAAGTTATGTTTTTTTTGTTTTTTACACTATAAAAAAGTTTTTGTTTTTTAAAAATGAACTATTTTAAAAATCGGCTCTTTAAATATATTATATCGATTAAATATTATAATGTTTTTTACATTTTACTTTTTTAAATATTATTCTTCCGATTAAAATTTTATCTCGTTCAAATATTCAAAACATATTTTGTTTCCGTATTATTTCAATTTAAGACAACAATCATTAAGTAACCGAATAATTGAAAACAAACATAAATATGACATAGATAAGATAACTTTGTACATCCATAACAAAAATATATAAGATAAGTTTGTACATCCATAATAAAAATAAAAACAACAACAGGTCTATGCATCCGAATCCGAATCCGAATCTGGCTGCTGCGGCTGCTGCTGCTGATGTGGTGCTCGAGGTGGTGGGAGCGGTATCGCGGGTAACCCATCTCTCTCGCGTCTATCCTGCAGCTCCCGAACCACCCAACCTATCAAATCGCTGAGCCTGTCAAGCTCTGCTCGTACCTCCGGATGTATCGGCGCAGCTCCTGGGGCATGACCTGGAATAGCGTGACGTGGAAACTGAGGCGCCCCGGCAGGTGGCGGTGGCTGTGGCATCGCTGCACCGTCTACATCCTGCGGAGGCTCCTCCACGGGCACTACATCAGCAGGATCTGCAGGAGGATAAACGGGCTCGAAATGCTCTGGTAGGGCCTCCTCTGTCCATATGCCCCCGTTGCGGTTTTTAAACCGCGTGCCAACTGCGAACCTCCTGATTACCCTCATCCCCCACAGCGACTGCATGCCCATCCGCGTCGGCATGACTGGCGGCGTCCGTAGATGTGGGTCCTCGTGCAGTACGAGGCCAAATGAACGGGCAATGACGGTCACGTACGCCCCGCCATACAAAAATCCGCGCTCCTGTTTGTGATGGGCGGAGGCGTAGTACTGGGCTAGACCGTGTGCTAGCGCGCACGGCCTCCTATACAACAAACAATAAAGGAAAAAAAGATCTGTAGTCGTACACCACTCACGGCTGTAGCCGCGCGCTGAAATCGAAGTAGCGAGCAAATGGTGCAGATACCTGCAGATAGTGTTAGCGAAATACAGAAACAGAGATTAATAAACAATGAACATAATCACAATAATTGCCGTAATAAATGTACGTACCTGTACAGTGGGTCCCTAACAAACGACACCCTCCCCTTCGACTTGTCGTGCTCCCAAGTATTTGGCCCCGCAATCACCTGCCAAAACCCTAGAAGAATGGGTTTGTCAACCACCACTTGCCCCGCTGTGTAAATCTCAGTCTCGATCTCCCCCTGCATGTATAAACCAGAACGCACCGCAAAGTCTGCTAGCGTCATCGTACGCAAAACGCCAGCGAGCCTGAAAGAAATCTCAGGCGGAGGGGGAGCATCTGGGTACGGAAGCGCCACTGGGACCCCAGGAGGGTGAAATGTGAATGACGAAATGAACTCGACAAGCAGCTCCCTGTAGGTCGGCGTGTGCGCCAAATCAAAAAGACGATGCCACGGCGAATCGAGAGGTATAAACCGACGCACTCTATCCGTCTCAGCAAGCTGGTCCATCGCACCCCAGTCGATCGATGCATGCGATCCAATGTACATCCTCCTAAGCTTCTGGCAATGGCGGGCGGCATCGGTGCCGTCGGGAAACTCTAGGTACGGACAACCCTGCAGCGTATCCAGATCCGGCCGCCGTCTCCGTCGTGGACCCTCCTGAACCTGCTGAACCGCCAGTACCGCATCAAGATCTATCTGAATGTCGTCGCCCTCCATAATCAATCTGCAGGTAAATAACGTATACGTATAAAAACAATAATAAATAAATCAGAATAATAATAATAATAATACTAATAATAATAATAATAATACTAATAATAATAATAATAATTAATAATAATACTAATAATAATAATAATAATACTAATAATAATAAATATTAAGAAAAAAAAATAATTAATAAATAATACTAATAATAATAATAATTAATAAATAATAATAATAATAATAATACTAATAATAATAATAACTAATAATTAATAAATAATACTAATAATAATAATTAATAATAATTAATAAATAATACTAATAATAATAATAATTAATAAATAATAATAATAATAATACTAATAATAATAACTAATAAATAATAATAATAATACTACTAATAATAATAATAACTAATAAATAATAATAATAATACTACTAATAATAATAATTAATAAATAATACTAATAATAATAATAATTAATAAATAATTATAATAATAATAACAATACTAATAATAATAATAACTAATAAATAATAATAATAATAATAATACTAATAATAATAACAATACTAATAATAATAATTAATAAGAAAAAAAAAAAATTACAGAGCCTCGTATAGCCCTCGTATAGGGCTATACTCGGCGTCCTGTTCTTCCCCATTCATCTTCAACCTTAAACTCAAGCCCCCAAACCCCACAAAAATCAAATTTCAGGGCAAACCTACGGTCTAAAGGCAAAAACGTGGCAAAAATACTAAACTACGGGGCGAAATACATACCGGTGATGCTTCAAATCTTCGAAAATCCGGTCGAAATACGTATCCGAGGCGTATTCTCCGTATGTGTGTGTGTTTATTGTTTGGGGGCTACAACCAGCCTCGTATAGACCCCCCAGCCTTATACGAGGCATAGACGCCTCGTATAGGTCTATACGCGTCGTCCCTTCTTTTTATTAAATGACCATTTAGCCCCTGGTATGCCCCCAGTATAGGCTTTATTCAGGGGCAAAATGGTAATTAACCATTCCAAAAAGATATTTCTGGAATGGTTAATTACCATTTTGCCCCTGACTAAACCCTATACTGAGGGCTTTACAGGGGCAAAATGGTAATTTAATAAACCTTTTTTCCAAATTAAAAAACAAAAACTTTAAAAAGTTGCCGCCTTCCAAGACGACACGTATAGCTCTATACGCGGCGTCTGATTTTTCAAAATTACCTTTAAGCCCCTGTTAAAGGCCTATACTGGGGACTTTCAGGGGCAAAATGGTAATTAACATAAAATATTTTCAAAATTCAAATTTTAATTAAAAGAATTGTTGCCGACACTGTAGACGACTCGTATAGATCTATACGAAGCGTCCTAAATCAAAAAATTCAAATTTTGATTTTCAAATTTTCAAAATTCAAAATTTCAAAAACCCGCTCACATAGACGTCTCGTATAGATCTATACGAAGCGTCTGTGGATTAGGAAATGACCTTTTAGCCCTTGAAATAAGCCTTGATTGGGGGCATACCAGGGGCAAAATGGTCTTTTGGGCATAATTATACGACGCGTATAGCTCTATACGCGTCGTATATTTTTAATTTTTTTTTAAAATGATTTTAAACTGTTTTAATTATTGAAAAATGATACAAATTATAAAAAAAAATTATAGAAATTGTAGAAAATTATAGGAATTAATAAAAAAAATACATTCAAATTACAAAAATCATTCTTCCGTATCACTATCGATGTAATTAAGACTGGGGTTTGATCTTGGCGGAGGATTCATTATCGATGTATACCATTCTAGACGTGGCAAGTACATATCTTCCCATTGTTTCGTATGGGGTGTTCGGTGGGTCAACCATAGCCCGTGTGCTGGTGGCATTGGATAATCCCCTTCCAGCTTAACATGTATGAAGTGGTTCTCGTTTACATGTGTAAGCGTTATGAACAATGGTTGTTGATTAGCCGGAGGACTTAGTATCGGGAAGAAAGTGGAACTCGCACCCATGGTTGTCGTTAACAGGTGCACCCCGATACCGTACGTTTGTGCAATAAGAAGTCCTGCATAGGGGAAGTCCATCCAGTGATCCCCCCCCACAACCGGACACTGAATCCCAAATTAGGCCCTGACGATGCGTGTAAAAATAACCTTTATCCCATGCTTCAAATATTGGGAACCAGATCGATTTGTTCTGGTCTATTTCTTGAACAAGGTGCTTTCGAATGAGCCCCCATGAACTCTGTTCCATACCTAAGCCCACAGCCACAGACCGAAACCCACAATGACCGTCCGGCATCACATCTCGTATGCACGAGACGTACGGATGGAACACTAGCGGAATGTCATCCTGAAACTGTTCGATGATTCCCACGTACTTGTCCCCAATGATTAACGGAAAACCGTGAGCATCTCGTGTCTCTTTCTTCTTAGAACTCTTTGAACGGCTTAGGCTCGCTTTGGGTTTTTGGGACCTTATAACCGACTGTTGAGAGGCCTGTGACGGAACGTACGAGCTGTGACGAGGTTTGTCGTACTTAGTTTGTCGGGAACCTTCAAAGCACGTGTTTGCATCACCGAATGAGCTTCTCCTCAATTCTTCATCTATACGAGAGGCCTCGTCCAACCTTTGTTGTACCTGCTTTGTTGTTGGTCGGCCACGAGTATTTTGTTGGACAACCGGTGGTTTCTTGGTAGATTTCTTTGGAGTCAACACCGCTTTAATCTTTGAAATCAGGCTTTTTTGCTGAGCTGGGGGGTGCGACTCTAATTGTTGTCTAACAATATTTAGCTCTTCGACCACGTCCACGTCATCGTCTATCAATTTACAACTTTGGAAGTTAAGTTTCCGCCAGAAGACGTCCACGTCTTCGAGTTGAATCGGACGCTCTGCACGGTTAAAAACAACATTGTTTAAGTCACATGATTAACGGAAATATATCACACAAGTGTTGTACGTTTAACAATTATTACCTTCAAGCATGTACTTTTCTATCCTGCAAGCACAGGGCAACCCACAGCTGTGCCACATTTGGCAACCACATGATGAATGAAAGCGCTCCAAGACATCTAGCTTCCTAATTGCCTCGCTCCTCAACAAGTCAAGGGCTGTATGGGAAACTTTACCAAGTAGGTGTTGAAACAACGGGTGTTTGTGGTGGGTCATTGTTTTTTCGATGCTATCTCGAAAAGTCTTCCTTATTTCACCGAACTGTGCCTCAACTATATCATGGACACAACCAACTATACGGTCGAGCGAGCTCCTATCTTCAACGTATCTCTTTAAGTTGGCGTGTTGGCTCTCAACTCTGTTTGTGGTACGATTACCAAAGTTGCGCCTCTTATCAGTCCACGCAAAGACGAACATCTCCTTATAGTCTTTTAGCCAGTTATCGTACACGTATTTGAAGACCCCTAAAATGTAAAAATAATTTAATAAAATTTGCATAGGTGAGTCGTATGTTATTATAAAAACTTACTAGAACGTTTGCACTCCACAAGTCGTTGTCGCATGTTGCGCAAGTGGTACTCGTAGATGAGTATGGATGGAGACTCAATCAATGTCCCCCAGAATGACAAAAATTTCTTCCAGTCTTCGTCTGTGAAGGCACCCTTGCAGTGCTTCATAACATTCTGTTGTATGTGCCACCTGCAAAGAAGCCTGGAGGCGTTTGGAAATACTTTAGCACACGCGCCCATAAGGGCTAGGTCTCTATCGGTTAAAATCACACGTGGCTCCATGCATTCATCCAACATTGACTTGACCCTCTCAAGCACCCACACAAAGTTATCACCCCGTTCTTTACTAACAACGGCATGCGCGATAATAAACGATTTGTTGGTAGGCGTCATACCAACAATCTGGATAAAGGGCATATTGTATATGTTTGTCTTGTACGTCGCATCGATCAGCATGACGTGGGGGAATGCACGCCACATGTCTCTCGAGTACCGATGAAGAAAGAAGATCTCTGTTACGATCTCTGTTCCGGGTTCCTCCCGTGTCTCGTAAATAAAGTCGTTGTTTATCAGCTTGTCTTCTAGTGACTGCATGGGAGTCAATCCTTGTCTTTGTTCGGCTCTAATCTTCGCCACAACGTTTTGAACGTCTTTCAGAACATGAAACCTGTCGGGGTCCTGCTTCCTTATCGTTTGAAATATTTTGCGCGACTCCATGTTTTGAGCTGTCAGCTGCTCGATCAGTTTCATTTCGCTTGGAGTAAACCTTCGCACAAACGCGTGGGCCGATAGGTCCTCACAAAGTTCGTGGTTATGTTCAATTTTTCCGTCTTTAATCTCCCAGGTTTCATACGGGTGGTTTCGCACAGCCAGCAGGTAAAACGGGCAACCGGTTTTTTTGCTTCCGGCTTTTCTAAGTGTTGCTGTAGTCTGGTGCTCACCAGCACGATCACATTCAAGCCATACCCTCCGGATTCTTCCACCGGTTTTCTTTGATCGACGGGTGACAATAACGAAACCATCCGCGTTTGCTATTTCTTGTATCCGATTCTTTAGTTCATCTAAAGAGTTGAAAACCTGTAACATCGACAATAATAATAAATAATTTTAATAATTAAATAATACAAAAATAGTAATTAATACCTGCTTTTTTAAGTACGGACTGTCCTGGATGGGAGGTGTCTCACCACCATATCTACCATATCCACCATAACCACCGTCTCCTCCGTATCCACTGTATCCACCATCTCCTCTGTATCCACCATCTCCTCTGTAACCACCGTCTCCTCCGTATCCACGGTCTCCTCCGTATCCACCGTCTCCTCCGTATCCACCGTCTCCTCCGTATCCACCGTCTCCTCCGTATTCACACCCGTATCTATAATCCGGATACCCTTGTTGCGTCGGATAACTTGGTTGACAAGCATGGTATGAGTCATCTACAAGGGCTGTTTCATCAACAGGGGGATGATTGTTCAAATCTAGAAACGGTTTGTTTTGTTCTCCTTGTATACTAGACACAACCTCCTCTTGCTCATTAGAATCGGGAACGCAAGACTCCTCCAAAATAAAGAACCGTATCATCATTAGTAAATAATAAACTAAAACAAAAACTAATTAAAACATTTAAGTACCTGTACCGTTACCGGATCGCTTTCGGGCACCCAGTTCTCGCTATAATACTGCCCGAAGACATAGTTGCCGTCCCAGTATGATGACATTTCAACACTTCGGGATGATAAGAACACAAATTAAATGCCGTCCCAGAATGAAAGAAGAAGAAGATGTAGCAGAATGAAAGAAGAAGAAGAACAAGAACAAGCGTAGAGACATAATACATGTCTTAAATGTTGGATGCTCGGGACAAACCATACACTGTATGTTGCACTTTTTCATAAGCCTTAGACGCCTCGTATAGCTCTAGACCCCTCGTATATATTTTTGTCAGCTGTAGAAGACGCCTCGTATAGGTCTATACGAGGCGTCTTAGTGCCTCGTATCCATCCCTCGTACAGACCTAGACTCCCCGTCTGATGTGACTGATTTGACATTGTGCTTTGATGCAGAGATGGTCGGAAAAGTAACCCTATACGCCTCGTATAGGTCTATACGAGGCGTCCTGAAGGGTGTCAAAATAGGCATGAAGGTGTGTAAATATGTAGACCCTTAATTAATTAGTATTAGTTTGATTAATTATTAATTTTCTGTTGGCATGAAATGAGTTTATTTAGATTTTAGATATAGAGTGAGGGGTAAAAAGGGCATAAAGAGAAAGTGACAGTTTGTTTGTTGTTCTTTTAATCACAATTTGTATGTTTTTTAATGATTAAAGCACAAGTAATGGACCACAATATTAGCTCTCTTGGCTTTTGATTGGTTTTAAGGAGCTTTAATTTATGGACGAATTTTCCCTTTTCCTTTGTTATTTTATTATAAATATTTATTTAAAAGACAATTAACATGTATTCACACTTTGAAAAGGTAAAGTATAGTTAAACTTTTGAATTGATCGTTTGTAAATATTCATAACTGAAATTATGTTTTAGTCTCCATTGTAATTGCTTAGTAGCTACCCAAATGAGAGCTAGCATAAATAGAACTACGATTTTTTAATTTAAAAAGTTGTTAATCGAATAGATGTCTATTTATCAGGTTTTCTTTGGGAGTTATACGTATATCCAATTGGTATCTTATTCTTTTGCGAACTTCCTTTATATAGACACACTTTTAATATGGAATCACTTTTAAGTAAAAAGAAAAATTGAGAACCGTATAATACAATTATACATATCGTTTTAAATATAATATAAAATACGTTTATGTGATTGTCTCTTTTCTCTCTCTACAAGTTCTGATTATCATTTGTCACTATTTTCAAGTTTACTAGGTGGATTTTAATATAATATTGGTTCTCAAACATCTTAATATATGTGTGTGAACTATATAAATAAAGTTGATGATGGTTTTTCGCTTTGATTTTATAGTTTTTTTTGTAAATGCGGATTGCCATGTGAAAAAATTCCAAATGTTTGCCTAGAATTTTAGGAAGTCCTTTTCCTTCATCATGCGTTACTTGAGAAAAGTGACAATTAGCTAAAAGCAAAACTAACTAATAATAAAATAAAAAATAGCATGTATAGGACGCATCTTTTAACATTGAAACCCAAGTATATGCACAAACCAAATGCAATGAAGTAACCCTGTAATGTTACATGGTATGGATAGGAACCTTTATGGGTTTTTGCGTCATCTCAACGTCACGTAAGCCACGTTAGCTCCACATAAGAAATAGAGCCCTCCTTTAACAACCAGAAAATGGAAAAAGGCCCTCCAATTGTCAATGTCGTCCCCCATTATTGATTTAATATTGAGTTGGCTTTACAAAACATCCATTGAAGCTTGTTACTGTGCTCGCGAGTATTGAATAACGCCCCCTAATGGCGCTTTGGGAAATAGGAGGGGAGGCGCTATTGGTGGCTTTTTTGGCTGAGGTGGAGGGGGCGCCAACCCATACCATACAACCTAAATCAACTAGATATGATCCATTTTTTTTTGAAAGGAGAACTTCATTAACAACACCGAACCCGAAAACCACAAGAAAACTTACATATTCACAAATTTACACCAATCCCCCCAATCAAAACTACCTTTCTTAGCTCTATGCTTGAACCAAAAGAAACTAACTACCCTGATTTCACTAAAGATCTCGTCGACGCTACATCTTTTACCGTTAAATCTCAAATTATTTCTAGCCTTCCACAACACCCAACACGTCGTAAGCACAATGCCGTGTAAAGCATTTCGCTCCGCCTGCCCTCTATCTCCCAGATTATGCATTTCAAGTAAATCTCTGAAAGAAAAAATGAAAAACTTCGGGATCCGGCACCAAAAGCTGATTTTCTCCCAAACACCCAAAGCCAATGGACACGCAGAGAAGATGTGTGCCACATAGTCGATGCCTTCATTACAGAACTTACACATGTCGTCAATCACCACCATACCCCTTTTTTCAAGCGCCTCAACCGTTGGGATTCTATCCAAATCCGCACGCCAAGCAAATATATTGCATTTTTTAGGAACCCATTTGCACCACTTCATAACGAAACGGCTACTAAAATCACGTTTAGATACAATGTGCTGCTTTACAGCCGCAACCGAGAACCCCTTAGACCCACACCCCAACCATGACCATTTGTCCGCACCAGAAGACGGGCTAACCGAAGCCAATGCCGACCCTAACGACTGCCATTCAGCCATCTCCTCGCTGGAATCCGGGTCATGCCTTCAAAGCCAAAGACCTTCCCCATCAAGACGGTCACGCACACTGCAAGTTTTCACAACTTCTAATTTGAAAAGAGCGGGAAATTTCTCCTTCATCGGGACATCAAAAAGCCACGGATCTAACCAAAATAAAATACTATCTCCCCTACTCACCACTCCTTTGAATAAATTCCGAATCGGCACATTATCATTCAACGGTCTTTTTATAATCGATACAATATTGCTCCAAACACCACCATAAGCTTTTTTCATTGGGAGAAAGTCCCAAACCGAATTACAGACATGTAAAGCATCAACAACCTTCACCCACAAACTTTCTTGCTCATTTTTATACCTCCACCCCCATTTAGTTAACAAAGCCATGTTCACATCTTTAAGGCGTTGGAGCCCTAAGCCACCCATGTTAACAGGCGAGGCTACCCTGTCCCACGCGACCCAATGAACCTTTATAGTATAATAACACGAAATGTGATCAATTAAGTAAGAAAATAGTTTATATTGAATTCGAAGCAAACGCAGTCATTTAAAAGTTATACATAGTATAATTAACACGAAATGTGATATAAATGAATTTAGGGTTTAGTGAACCGTTTAAGATTACAATAAAGAAGGTAGGAAGACCTTTGCATTGAGACTTGGTTGCTTTCAAAATGACTGGGCTCTATTGATGGCAGTTAATAGTAACTATGTGATAGCTGTTAGTATTGCTTCATCCATTTCATTATGTTAAAAGTATCAATTTAAGTTGCAACCTTAAGGATAAGGGTTTGAGCTATGCCAAAGACGGATTTAGTGTAGTTTAAGCCATTCATAAAAAAAAGTTGCAACTCTTTTTATAAGTTTTGTTACTGTAAAGTGCAAGGATCAAAACTATTTTTTCCCATCCATATACAAACAAGACACAAGGGTCGTGATGAGATACTTGCATTACATGGTATATTTGGGGTTAGGCTAAGCATGCCTTTCTTCTTCTTCTTCTTCATCATTTTTTAGGCAAAAAACATCACACCCCATCCATCATGTGTGGGTATGTGGGTGATAGATATGGTACAAGGATGAATAGTAGTTTTCCAGATTTGGAGGTAATGTGTCGTTTTTTTTTTTAATTTTAAGGGGGGTGGAGATAAAGATGGTGGATGAGATGTAGTGATGTTTTTGTTATAATTTAAATTACGAAGATAGAGTGAGAGATAGTAGATGGAATGCGAGTGCTCATAGAGTATTCAGAGTGTTCGTATCTATTCCACAAAATTCTGTGTGTATTCTCTTTATATTATAAAAAAAGGTTGTCAGTGGAGGAGAGAGAAAATGTTACATATCATTTGTACATTTGAGGGGAGACATTAGGGGTGTTCAGAATTCAAAAAAATTAGATATTCGACTCGATTCGAATTCCATTATAATTTGATTATTAAGGTTCGAATTTGAGTTGTATAATGCCCAAATTTTCACATGAACAAAAACTTTTACTTTAAACTTTCTTACAACAATTTGAAAACTTTTTCATAACATATGAAGACTACGCAAAAGATGTTAAAGTTATACATAACCATTCTAAATGACAACCACTACTAAAAGATCCAAAACATAAGTTCATGGGTAAGTTTTTAAACAAAGAGTAAACTTTAACTAACATTTACAACCAAAAATATCCTGACCCATTTAAACTACAATAAACTGGACGTGCGTGAGGGCAGGTAACGTGTTCGTTCCAAGCTCGCCATTCAACTAATATGGGATTTACCTAAAGATCACAACACAAAATTTTTTATTACATTTCATACAACATAGAATTCAAACTTTCATCACACAAAATAATCAACTTTCAAGATATTAGTTTATTTGACCATTCATAACGGGTCAATATTTTTAGCCATTTCCTTATCATCATTGTACTTGGTCCATTTGCCCCATTAGTAACGAGTCGATACTGTGATCATCCTCTCGCATCGTCATGCCTTGTTCTTTTGACTCGTTTGTAATGGTTCAACATTTTGACCATTTCTTTTCATCCTTATACTTAATTTGGTTGACCCGTTCATAACGGGTCAACGCCTTGACCATTCTGTTACATCCTCTTACTTAATTCGTTTGTCCCGTTCTTAACGGGTCAATGCTCTGACCATTCCTTAAAATATAACCTTGAACAATTACAAAGAATATGACTTTAATTTGAAATCAAATTAACATACCTTGATCTTGCGAGCCTTGGGGTTTCCGGTTGCTTGAACCTTCCTCTTTCACGCCTACATTTAACGCATTCATTCTTTAGTTCTAATGAATCCATTCCGTCACATATAATGATTTTTTTTCATTTTAAACATAAACATCACTAATAGTTTTCGTAATTCACACAATTATCACCTAATGCATTCATCGAGCACTTGGTGTGCAACAATTCTAGATGCTTAGAATCTACAATTTTTCATGTTGTTATGTACCATTTTCCACATACCCACTTCCCCAATTATACTATTATAACAATAACCTTCAACAACAATCATTTGTTCTACATCCATATTGATAAGCTAACATCAATTTTAACTAAAACTCCAAAATCTATGGTCAAAACTCAAAACCCACTTCATCCTACATAAGAGCTTTCACATATATTGAAAACATACCTAAATTCTTCATCTACTTTCATTCGTATGACGATTGTGAACAAGATTTCTACCTTAATTCATGTCATACTATCAAAACCCATACAAGATTTATCACATTCATCTCATGTTTCCAATAAACTTCACCAATGAGAAATTACAACTTACCTATCCTTGAGCAAGTCAAGATGGTTAAGAATCAATGTACATGCAAGGGATTAACCTCCAATTTTTGCTTCAATTTGTTGATTGAAGTGTTCTTGATCAAGAGAGAAACTCTCTTTCCCTCTCAATGTATCGATACACACACATACACATACTTTCTTTTTCTCATTTCTTTTTGAGTTAATTGCCAAAATTGTCTCTAAGGTTTGGGCACGTTTGTCATTTTCGTCCAAAATGACACTTTGTACCAAATTGCCCCCAACGTTTATAACTTTTTGTCATTTTCATCCAAATTACTAACTTAGTTTATTTTTTCGGTTAAGTTGAGGATATTTGGATGAAAATGTCAAATATAAAACCACGGGGACGATTTTGGCAATTTACTCAATCCCTTTTTAATTTCTTTTATTTAATTATTTTTGTTACATATATAATAAAAAAGAATATACTTGGAGTTTTTAGAAAAAAAAATTAATAGTTTTGTCACATAATTTTTATAAATTTTCATCCAAATCACTAACTCAGTTTATTTTTTCTGTTAAGGTGAAGGATGTTTTAAATTTTATAAATTAAGACAGAAATTAATTTACAGCTTGTTTATATAAATCAGTTTTATAAAGAGAAAACGACATTGGTGTGCAACACATAACAATCAATTACAAATTTTAGTATTTATCAGTTGTAGAGATAGAAAAAAGTTGTAAAACGTTACATATTTTTTAAATGTGTTGAGCACCTAGGAAATATGTTTGTAGAAATAAAATATTTATTTAATTAAGATTATGAGGGTAACTAACTAATACTTATTCTGAGTGACTTGAGTAAAGAAACTTTTGGTTCATAGCATTATAGTTACAATTTGGTGGGTAATTTTAAGGTTTGGTAACGATACGTTGTTTGATAGAGGGGGGGGGGGGCACTGGCTTCTGTTTTTCCTTAGGAGCGAATTTAAAAGAGTAGAAGATGAATTACAAACTTGGTACATATGATAAGATTTTTTTATTTGACATTTTTCAATAAGGTTACCAGCATTTTAGTTTTATAAATTTTAGATGTTTAAGTAGATATTTTTATAGAACTGATCTATATAAAAAAATTAGAAATTAATTTCTGTCTTAGTTTATAAACATCCTTCGACCTAATAGAAAAATTAACTTAGTTAGTGGTTGGATGAAAATTTATAAAAATTATGCGACAAAGCTATTATTTTTATCATATAAAAATTGCATGTATATTTTTTTATTATATATCTAACAAAATTAATTAAATAAAAGAAATTTAAAAGAGTTTGAGTAAATTGCCAAAATCGTCCCTGTGGTTTTATATTTGCCAGTTTCATCCAAATATCCTCAACTTAATAGAAAAAATAAACTAAGATAGTGGTTTGGACGAAAATGGCAAAAAGTTACAAACGTTGGGGGCAATTTGGTACAAAAATGTCATTTTGGACGAAAATGGCAAACCTGCCCAAACCTCATGAATGATTTTGGCAATTACCTCTTTCTTTTTATTAATTAAAGTTGTCATATGTACAACTTCAGCCCCTTAAGTTTAAGTGAATGAGCATTAGGCACCACTTATCCATTTCCATTATCAAGCCTTATCCATTAACTAGGTTAATGCTCTTAGCCAACATGTCCCATTCTAAATCTAAATGTTTACTAATATAATATTTAACATTTAACATTTAGAGGAAATTCATTTGAGAAGAAATTTAATGTGAGAAGAAAAAAAAGAAAGGGCATAATGATAAAACATTAAATAATTTACAAGTCCTCCCATTAATTATGTTATCTCTCATTAATAAAGCAAAAAACATTTTATCCTACACATTTTCAAAATTTATCCTACATATATCTTACACTTACCGAAATTTACCCTACGCATATCTAAATTTATCACACATTTAAGAATTTATCCTACACATACTAAAATTTATCCTACACATGTCAAAAATTGTCCTTCAGCCTAAATTATTTTATCTTGAAAGAGTATATTTAAAAGTAAGTTACAATTTTAGTTAGTTAGCTAATTATTACAATTAGAAATTTACCTATATGCCCTTATTAATAACATTAAATACACATATTAAATGAAATAAAATGGAGCATTTCTATTGGTTTAAAACTTATTCTTTTTATTCTTACAAAATTTTTCTTCTCATTTGAACCTTCCACTTAACATTTATTGGGTTGGTGTTTCTAGTTGCCATTCTTTTCGTACCAAGGATTTTATATAAAAACGAGATAAATAAAATATGTGCGTTTTTTGGGGTGTTACAAGTTGATTCGTATTCGAGTTCAGTAATCGAATTCAAATCGAATACGAATTTATGATTTTCAATTCGATTCGAAATTCGAATTCAATTTATTTATAATTTTTAATATATATACACAAAAACACACACACACACACACATAACTTCTAATTTTGGGCCAATGTATGAATTACATCCATAAGTGATAAGTTTATTATTCATAACATTACCAAACCTAATGACAAATAGCATATACTACTTTTTTCGAAATTTTTACCTAACTTAATCGCTACCAGTATCCAACTTATCTTCTAAATTTTGGTGTTTTGACATATTGATGGTCAATTAATTTTGCCGATTATTATATTTTATGTTAAATATAATTAGTTTGTAGTAGTTTTAAAAAGTAAAAGTAAAATAATTTATTGTTTAGGGTAAATTTGAATTAAATCGAATTCGAGTTTTGAATACAAATTGAATTGAATACGAATTCAGGTAAAAAAAAATTTCGATTCGATTAATTTGAAAATTCGGTATTCGATTCGATGAACACCTCTAGGAGACAATGTTTACCCTCTATAATTTTTTAATATATTAAAAGTGGTTGTGAGTTGAGTAGAGAGAAAAATTAAATAATAAACGTATAAAATATTATTTAATTGAAAATGAAAGAGAAATTGTACATAATGCTCTTATATTTAGTTGAACAGTGTATCCATAAATTTACAGATTAACGATAACATTTTCTTTCTCATCCACTAACAAACATTTTTGTAATATAAGGTTCTTACACACAAATATACAGGGGAGTGGATGTGAATGGTCTTATAGCATTCACATGTCATCAATCAACCTCTCCCTTATCTTTAAAATTAAAAGATAAAAATAAAATCTACTAAAACTCATTACATCTCATCCATCATTTCTCTACACCACTAGTATATTTTAAAAATTGCTCTAAGGTTTTTTATATTATAAAAAGGTATTATTTATAATCCATCAAATTATTGTAAGTGTATAAAAATGATAAATATAATAAATATGTGTTTATGAGTAAGTAAAGATAAAAGTGCCGGATAAAATATGGAATTGTTTTTAAATAATAGATAAATTTTAAAAATTAAAAACTCTTAGTTAAACTATAAGGTAGAAAATAATATAAGTAGCTTAATAGTCTTACTTGTCATACCCATCCGTATAAATAATCATATTAAAATTTGTCATATTTTCCACTTTAAATAGTCATTATTAAAAAAAACAAGTTTTATTTCAGACAAAGTTTAAAAACACTTTAAATAATTTTTGTTTAAAATACATAAAAACGTTTTTTTTCCTTAAATAGAAGAGAAAAATGCAATTTGCGTCCCTGTGGTATGTGTGAAACATTAACCTGAGCCCCTAAATTCTTTTTTTTTTTTGGTTTTTTGAGCCCCTGAACTTATAAATTCATAATACTTTGAGTCCCTCCGTCAATCTTCTGTTTGTTTGACTGTTTGAGCCAGGGGTAAGGCCGTCTTTTGTCATCTCTTCCCTTCTAAAAACCCCAAATAACTTTATTAAGCCCTAATTTAATGTTTACCGGTTGTTGTTGATGACGATGTAGATGCTGGGCAGCAGTAAAAGCTCTAGCCATGATACATATTGGCACCATCGTTAATCCTCACCTTCTCCGATCTTCGTCTCCGTTCTTCTCCATTAAACTTTCCTGGTCGTCATCTCCATTACAATATTACATCTCCGTTCATTATCATCCGTTCACTGTTACTCTCCGTTATCGTCACTGTACCATTCATCATCTTCATCCTCTGTTCAGTTCACCGTACACCTTTCATCTTCCCCATCAACCTTAGTTCATCGCCAACCACTACCGTTCTCCGACCACCCTTCTTACCTCCACACTTCACGACACCATCATCTTCGAGCGATCTCCGACACCATCTTCGTTTTCGTCTCACACCTCCAATCACCATTAATCATCATAGTACACTCACTGTTAATTATATTTCTGCAAAGAAATTGTTGTTGTTGTCGTTGAGGAATTAGAGAGAAAGAAGTTTTAGTGACAGATTGGGTGTCAATGTTTTGATTGTGTGGTTGAGATTTAACACAGAAGAAGCAAAAGAAGCTTTGCGACGGTTCGGTTTTTGTCGGGAAGATGCTGTGTGAATCCCATTCTGGCGTTTAGAGTTTCATATTTATAATAGATCAGGTTGGATCGATCGATTTGGGAATTAGGGTTCTAGGGTTCGTATGAGATCAGTTGTGAAGATGTGTTTATCAGTTGTGAAGATGAATCAGTTTGATCAATTTAGGGAATTAGGGATTATATGTATGTATCATTAAGGGTATAAAGGACATTTCACAATAGTCAAACAGTCAAACAAACGGCAGTGTGACAGAAGGACTCAAACTGTTATGAATTTTTAAGGTCAGGGGCTCAAAAAACCTAAAAATGAATTTAGGGGCTCACGTTGATGTTTGGCACATACCACAGGGACGCAAATTGCATTTTTCTCTAAGTAGAAAGAGAAAACACCTTTACTAAAAGTTGGGCTTTTGGCCCAAACTGGTTTGGTTACACCCCATTTGTTTTGTGGGTAGGGCCCGGCTGTTCATGAGTCTAGTCGAGCTAGGGCAAGCTCAGGCTCGGCTCGATTATAAACCGAGCTGGCTCGGCTTGGCTTGGATTTGAAACCGAGCTTAAGTTCTAAGCTCGGGCTCGACTTGGTTTTAAACTGAGCTGACTCAGCTCGGCTTGGTTTGACTCGATTTTAAAAATAAAAATTAATACATAGCTCCCAAAATTCAGTATTCTAAAATATTATTCAATACTTTAAAAGAACATATTCAAAATAAGTTCAACCTAATACATTACAAGCCAAAATCACGTTCAACAACGCAAAATAAGTTTTATAAATCAAGTAAATACAATATTTGTTCATTAGCACGACAATCAAACTTTAAATATGTCATAGATATCAAATTACAAGCCTAAATATATGTAAATAATAATCACTTATGTATACAAATATAAAATATATTATAAGTAAAATAATTCGAGCTAAGCCGAGCCGAGCTAGGCTCACTTTCTAACCGAGCCGAGCCGGCTAGGCTCACTTTCAAACCGAGCCATATCAAGCGAGCTTTTTTCTGAACTAAATCCGAGCGAGCTCCGAACCGTGAGCTTTTTGAACAGCCCTATTTGTGGGGAAAAGTTGGATTTGACCAGTTTGCACAAAGTGGGTTTTTGGCACAAAGATATAAGAATCGGTCCAATAATATGGCATGGTTATCATGGATTTGAGTAGTTTGCTCTTATTTCTCTCTTGTTATCCTGACATGCAACACAATATTTTATTTAACTTTTGATGGATACTTGATGATATGATAATGATCAACAATTAGATGTATAGAGCATACCGGTTTGGTGATACCTTTTTTCCATGAAAATAAAAGAGTAAAACGTTGGAAGACCGATTGAGTACTTTCTTAGTATTTGATGAGTGTCTTTATGTTCTTTGTCTACCCTTGGCTATGAGAGCGTGTGGGTGGAGACGTTCCCGATGACAAAGATCAAAGACATGGTCCGAAACGCAACGCGCGAATTTATTATTAAATCATGTTGCTAATCATATTCATGTACAGATTCATTTAAAAACGATAAAAGCCATGAATCGCAGCACAACGCGCGGGGGAATATCCCTGGTTCAAGTTAAAAAAAAAGTTATTACTTTATTTTTGTTTGAGTTAAATGCCATTTTAGTCCCTGTGGTTTCGGCCATTTTGTCAGTTTAGTCTAAAGGTTTCATTTTTCGCCTGTGGGACAAAAAAGGTTTCACCGTTGCCATTTTAGTCCATTAGGTTAACTTCATCCATTTTTTCTGTTAATAAGAAGGGCAATTCGGTCATTTTTATATGGCTGAATTGCCCTTCCAGTTAACATAATTACATATAAAATGACTAAATTGCCCTTCTTGTGAATAGAAAAAATGGATGAAATTAACACAATGGACAAAAATGGTAACGGTGAAACCTTTTTGGACCCACAAACGAAAAATGAAACTTTAGACTAAACTGACAAAATGACCCAAACCACAGGGACTAGAATGGCATTTAACTAACCATATATACTAGTAATTTAGGCCCGCACGCGTTGCGGCGCGGGTACAGTGCAAACATCGAATGGATTAGTTCAAGCTTTATCTGATGTGTTAACCATATGAAAATATAATAAGAGAACATATAAACATACATACGATTCAAACAAAAAGGGCAATCTGACCTGTTTCACTTTTTGGTAAGATTGATTTGTAAATGAAACCAAGTTTTAAAATATGGGAATAAACAATCATATTGGGTTCACCTACAAGTTGCGTGTTATAGTTTATTCTAATGGTCCTAAATCTAAGGAAGGCACAATTGATTCAGTAGCGAAGTCTGGTCCAAAGGTAGGCACACATGACAACGTTTGGTCTGATGGCACACCTGTTGACCTGCATTGGATTATTCAGCAGTTATAGTAGAAAAAAATGCTATCATTGACACCTAAGGTAGGCGCACATGACAACGTATGGTCTGTTGGCGGACCTGCATTGGATAATTCAGCAACTATAGTAGAAAAAAATGCTCTCGTCGACACGCACATATTTTATGCATTACCCGAAAGGTCACCTACATGATTAGAGGTAGTTAAAGGCCTAAGCTCGGAAGGTGTTTGTCGAGGAAACATAATATCAAATAATTTTCTTTTAACGCTTAAAAATTTTATTCATGAATAATGCTCTGGTCGACACGTGCATATGTTATGCATTATCCAAACGGTCACCTACGCTTGGAAGGTGTTTGCCAAGGAAACATAAGATCAAATAATCTATTTTGAAGTTTCAACACCCAACTTATATACAGCACATAGGTTGCTAGCAAGATGCTAGATTACAAACACAAACAAACAAAATCACCTGGGCACCTAACATAAGGTACTATTTTATATCTTTGGCTATCTGATCTTTTTCCAAATCTCCCTGTCCGGGTCATGCCTATTGAATAAACGAATAACAAAATACAAAGGGAAACATACTAAGTGTGCATAACATTCAGTAAACAAAATACACACCACATCCAAAACAATGAAACCAAAAAATAAATGCTTTCTTCTTTGGCACCAGATCTAGCATACAACCATACACACACTAACAAAGCATATTAAAGAACAACGACAGAAATACATTACCATGAATTTCAGATTCTGACCATAACTGACCAATATTTAACACGACTTTTACTACTTTATACACAAAAAAAAAGATAAATAACATATAACTATTTCTGTTACCTCAAATATGAACCGCAACTTCAAAACATAATAATCGAATTTATATGACACGTTAAAACACCCAAATCTGCGGTAGTCTGTGGTCATCATTGAGACCGCCAATCTACTCGGAATGATAATCTGCGGTAGTTTGTGGTCATCATTGAGACCTCTCACGAAAACCCTAGATCGCCGCCGCCTCCTTCCTCGTCGGATCTGTCGCCAGCGATGATTACGAATTTAGCATCCGCTTCACAGATCTGAGACGTCTGGTTCTGCGAGACGTTGGAAGGAAGACTATGAGCAGGAAGACGAAACTATGAATGCAAAATCGTCGTCGGAAAGCGACGTTTTGTTGTAGGTAGAAGAATGTGGCAAGAGGGGGTTTCTTATGGATTCGGATCTATTTTGAGAATTCATCTGAATAATAGAGAGCATACATGTAAAAGCCGGAAAAAAGAAGGGGGCATAAGTCGGTGGCAATGTTTGGAAAAATTAGAGGACACAATTGTAATTTCCAGTAGATTGTCGGTTGCCTTTGCCATCGACTTTCTACTTTAAGATATAGGGTAATATGAGTATTAACGCATTAACACTAACTCAAATGGGTAGACCTAACCTACACAAGGGACAATTTCTAGAAACAGGGGCCCACAAGTAGGCCCATATAAACGTTCAAAATTCTTTTGTTGAAGCCCAACGTTTTGGGTCGTTGTAGCGATGGGCCTGATTTTTTATAAGGCATGGCAAGCCACTGGGCCACCACCACACCGCCGTCCACTGCTGATGTGTTCAGTCGACAGTCCGATTAGAGGTGCACAAACCGGTTAATTTTAATAATCGGTTCGGTTAACCAGTTATACCGGTTAATTTGACTTTTTGACTTTAACCGGTTAATGCTTTAACCGGTTATTACTTTAACCAGTTATTTTTTTAACTGGTCCGGTTAATTACATTAACCGGTTCGGTTAATTAACCGGTTATTTTCGGTTATTAACCGGTTTTTTTGCCTTTTTTTTTTGAATTTTTCGGTTATTTTTTCGGTTAACCAGTCTATCGGTTAAAAAACCGGTTTAAAAAAACCGGTTAATAACCGGTTATTATACTAAACACTTATAACCGGTTACTAACCTACGGTTAAATAACCTATTGAACCGGTTATTCCTAAATCGGTTATTAACCGGTTACGGTTTCGGTTAATAACCGGTTACGGTTAATTAACCGGTTATTTTGTGCACCTCTAAGTCCGATGGTGCCTTCTGTACTGCCCCCTTTGTTGCAGATTTAGATTTTGTATTCTTCTAAAAAAGATTTTTTTTTCTCATTTACATCAAAGTATGATTAGTGTTTATTTGTTTGTTTAATTTTATTTAGGGTTTTTTTGTCAACTTCTGAATGGATATGTGTTTCCGTTCAAGACAAATGTCTGATCAATTCTGATAAGAGGTATTAACCATTCAGACTCAGTATAGTGCTTAACCGTTAAGAGGCAAATGTCCGAACTACTCAAACACCTGCTCGCGAAGCAAACAGTTTGAACCATTAAGTTCTAAGTCAGTAAGAGATCTGAACAATTAAGAGCTAAACAAAGAGCCCCTTAGTTAATTATTTCTTGTTTAATTTTGTTTATTTTTGTAAAATAATTGTTTGGTTAATGGTTTTCTTAAATTTATGAACTTGTTACCCGGTTCGCTTTTTATCATATTTATTTTTATCTTACCCATTTTCTATTAGATTTATTTTTCTTTTCTAACAACTATTACTAGACCCACTATTGTCTACACGTATTTATCATTTCCATTCTGAAGAAACACCTAATTAGTTTCAGGTTTGTGCCTCGACAAATAAGGGTTAATTTTTTTTGTCTCGTCCAAGCTGCTATGATGATCCTGTAAAACACTAAACATGTCGTTAAGCTCGTTACAATGAGGGGAATAGGGGGGGGTCTCATTGTAACCACCCTCCAGCGTAAGAATACGTATATGTTTTGAGGATAACAGTGTGTGTATAAAGTGAGAGATTAAGAGAGTGATCCTTAAACCTGGATATGAAGTTCCTTATTTATAGCGGAGGTGGGTTGTGAATGAGATGGGCTGATGGGCCTTTGGCCTGTAGTCGACAACTAGGAATATCCATTCTCTCTCCTCTGCCACGACAGTTGGTGCTTCTAGGCGAGAGGATAGCTGACGCACGCTGAATGGATCCACCGTCCTGACAATCACCCTTGTTGTCTGGACTGTCAACAGCAGTTAAGTGGAGATCGTAGAGCAGTGGTCGGCGCACGCTGATTGGTGCCACGTGTGCATCCTTGCGTACCTTTTTGTATCCTGTACGATTGTTCATCGTACAACATGATCTGATACAGCATGTTGGACGCTCATTGGTCCACTACTCTGCCACTTATACCTTTGGTACTTGTCCTATGTTTACCTGCGCTTATTACCTCTGCGCGACCCTCGGGGATATCACGTGTAGCCGGCGCAAGGTCCAGGAAGTCCGGGTTTTTATCCAAGGAGTTAAGTGTCAAATCTGACCCTGTGTTGACCTTGACCTCGCGCGTGACCTGGAGTACACCTGATTAACCGGCGCGAGGTCGGGAAAGCTACCAAATTGGTCTACTATGATTATGGTCTCGCGCGCGACCCGATTAGTCAGCGCAGGATTTGGGACCATACCTCTTCACATTCTAAGAGCATGTGTAGTGGTCAAGCCCCATAACCCCCATAGATGTGGGGTTATACGACACGTTGCAAATGTGTAAGAAAGGGGGGTTCTGGGGGGTTATATAACTTGAGTGTGTAGTGGGGCTATACCATTTCAATTATAAATACTTATGTATGTATATATACGTGTGAGATAGAGAAACCAAAAACCAAATTCGCGCCGCTATGCGTATCACGGCCATGCTCCATAACCCCCCATAACGCGCAGGGGTGGGGGGTTGGGGTGTTCCGGGGTGCCATGGGCCATTTTAGCCCAATATAGCGCTATATAACCCCCCACTACGCATGGCCTAATGATTATAGGATTACATATAAGTTGATGTACGTGCTGAGAAGTTTCCACTTGTGGTGTCTCACTTAGGATACATTGATATAGAAATCGTTCACTTTCTTATCACGTTCAAACACGACAAGAAGACATTATAGAGGAAATTTGTAACGTATATTCCTTCGAAAGGACCACATCAACACGTCAACATTGTTACATACACACGTTTTGAAAGTTTAATTGTAAAACATGTGCACGAAGTATGGTATCATCTACATGTGGTCCTAACAAGAATACTCAAACTCTTGTCGTCCTTTCTATGTGTTTTTGTCTTTACTTAATCACCAATCTTGAATTCAAATAAGATTTTTATTTGAGTTTTAGTTTTTTTAAAGAATGTTCCAAACATGACATATACGAAGATATTTTTAGAAAAGTTCCTTTTAATCAATGACTCTAACTGGTTGTGTTAAATGAGTTGTATCCGTTGATTCGTAAGTTGAAACCAACAAAAAACTCGTAAATTTTGCACAACCCAAGAAGTCATGTTAAACACATGAATTTAAGCACAACACACACGTATTCGTAGGTTGACACATATATACATGTTTAACTTGAATTTTATTTTGTTTTTAACCTTCTTATCATTTAATGTTACAAATTTACAAAAGAAAAAACTTAAATGTTCATTTCTCTTTATCATTTAAAAGTTATTAGCTTTGCTATTGTTGAGATTTATCGAGTATGATGATGATGATGATTGCAAAAAAAATAATCAATAAATTTGTGTTTAGACATTAAAAACGTCTTTAGAAATTCTTCTTTTACAACTAAAATCGCAACATATGTTATTTGCAGGAGTTGAACCTACATTTTTACTTGGTTGAGGAATATACCATTTTATTCACAGACTATTTCTTAGGGGACCCCCTTTAGAAGTATTAAGTGAAACTCTTCTATCCACGAACCCATTAAATTGACTCAAGCCTGACAATTTAGATAAACATGTGTATAGACTCGAGTTATTTAAACTCAACCTAAACCCGTAAATTTGATATTGTAAATGGTATAAGAAATTTACGCTACTAACTTCAAGTCATTTACATTTTTCATTCCTATCAAGTTTGAACGTTGTGTCTTTTAGGGTTGTTTGGCAACATCTGAATGATTAAGTGCTGAACCAGTAAGAGGTCTAAACCATTAAGTGCTGAACCGGTAAGAGGTCTGAACCATTAAGAGCTAGTATAAAGTTTAACCGTTCAGAGGCAAATGTCTGATCAATTCAGATGAGGTGTTAACCATTCAGAATTAGGGGTTGTTTGTTTACCTCTTAATGAGTCTCTTAATGGTTCAGACCTCTTAATGGTTCAACACTTAATGGTTCAGACTGTTCATTTTGCTAGCAGATGTCTGAATGGTTAAAACATTTGTCCCTGAATGGTTAAGCATTATACTGAGCCTGAATGGTTAAGACCTCTAATCTGAATTAGTCAGACATTTGCCTCTGAACAGTTAAGTATTATACTCACACTTAATGGTTGAGACCTTTTACAGATTCAGCACTTAATGGTTCAGACCTCTTACCGGTTCAACACTTAACCATTCAGAAGTTGCCAAACAGTCCCTTAGTATAATGCTTAACCATTCAGAGATAATTGTCTGAACCATTCAGACATCTGTTCATGAAACAAATAGTCTAAACCATTAAATGTTGAATTAGTAAAAGATCTGAAACCATTAAAAGCCTCCGTTAAAAAGTAAATAGAGAGTCTCTTACTCTATTGAAAACTAAAAGAGTAAAATGCACGGATAGTCCCTGTGGTTTTGCAAAGTTTCACTTATAGTCCCCAGATTTTGGAAATTACACTCCTAGTCCCTGTGGTTTAACAGTTTGTTACTCGGATAGTCCCTGGAGTGGATGACGGTTAGTTTTCTCTGTTAACTCTATCCGAAATTACTTATTTACCCCTTGCTTTTATTAAAATATAAAAAAAATCACACACGCATATATAAACACCAGTCTATCTCTATCTCTCTCTCTCTCAAGAAAAGCCCCACCCCACCTACCATCACCAGCACCACCACTGCAACCACCACCTGCCGTCATTCATTTCACCCATTGATTTCATTCAACTTAGAGACAGTTAGAAAGAATCTAGAGAGAGACAAGAGATGTGGGTGTGTGTGTGACCGGGCACTGTCGTTGACGACTCCAATCAACTAAAGGCAATGGCAGGGGTGGACTCAACAGGTGGAACGGAGACGGGGTGGTGGTGTTAGGTGGTGGGTGGTGTGTAACTGCTAAGAAGGGAGGCGTTAGGTGTGTCTGGTGGCAGCGACGGGAGGCGTGGTGATGTCGTGGGAGGCGATGCAGTAGTGATGATGAGGGCGGCGGTGCTGTGGTGGTGTTTGATGGCGTGTTAAAGTCCGACAGGTGGTGGATACTGGTGGTTCGAGTTGGGTTCGAGTCTACGCACCTTTTTTCAGCCACAAACATGCAGTCCTGGTCGTTTTGGTTAAGAGTTCATCATGAACAGTGAAGAGAGCGACTATGGTGGCGAAGGATGACGATGGGGGTGATGTTGGAAGCCTGTTTAGAATCTTTCGTACTGAACAATACCAATTCTCCTCTGCAAACACCCCCAATCTTTCATCGATTAGATGCTTCAACAGTATATTCTATTCATTTTCGGTAATCATTTTTTTGATGCATCTTGTTCGTTTCTGTACTCAGATTAAAACCCCCAATGTAATTCACAAGATCATTCGCTGAATATGATTTATTTGTGGATCAAAGGAATTAGGGCTTGAATTTGGGAATTGGGAATTGTAGCTCGCTGGTTGATGCTTGTCGTGTTGCATCAGGTGGTGGTGGTGTGGGGTAGGGGGTGGTGGGTGGTGGCAGGTGGCAGGTGGTGGTGGCAGTGGTGGTGCTGGTGACGGTAGGTGGTGGGGCTTTTCTTGAGAGAGAGAGAGAGAGATAGAGACAGAGAGAGTCAGAGTGTGTGTTTATGGAGAAGATGAAGGGTAAATTTGTCATTTCACATCCACTTAACAGAGAAAACTAACCGTCATCCACTCCAGGGACTATCCGAGTAACAAACTGTTAAACCACAGGGACTAGGAGTGTAATTTCCAAAATCTGGGGACTATAGGTGAAACTTTGCAAAACCACAGGGACTATCCGTGCATTTTACTCAAACTAAAAAAGTGGTATTTAAGCTTGGTAAATAAAAAATGAATATATAAAAAGCAAAAAATCAAAGAAAAAAAGTAAAAGAGAGAGAAGCGTGTTACGATGTACCGACCCCTCACGTGACTCTTCCAACTCCACGACAAAACCGACACGTGTCCGTTCTTTATCCATTTCCCCTTTATAAACCAAACCCAATCATAAGACTCCATATCAACCTCCAAATCTGTAACGGAACATCAACAAAGAAATCAAATCATCCGTACTTTCTCTCTCTAGAAAAAGAAATGGCTGCAAATCTCATACCAATTCAACCATCACTCATCATCAAAGACTCCGTGACCGCCACCACCGCCACCAACCACAAGTCGGATCCGCAACCGCCACGCAAGAGTTGGTGGACCCCACTCTTTGGCTGGTCCGCGGATCCTGACTACATTGAGTCCACAAACAATGATCAAACCAAGATGAACAGTGATAGTAGCAGTAACAGTTTTTCTGTGAGATCTGGTGCAGGTTCTGACCCTGATCAGGGTCAAAAATTGGCCAGATCTCGTGTTTCTTCGGCAAACTTTACCGAAGAAAAGGCAAGGAAGCTTAGGATGTTGACGGTGGAGACGGAGTCATTTCACGATGCGATGTATCACTCGGCGATTGCTTCTCGCCTCGCTTCGGATTTCTCGGATCGGTCTGATCGGTGATTTAGGGTAACCGGATTAACTAAAGTTCTAGATGGTTTTTTTTTTTTTATTTGAATTTAGTAACTGTTATTTTAAAATGTTACTGTGTAGTGAGTAGATTTGGAAAATGAAAGGGGGACGTTGATAACTTTATATCATCATAATGTTATCATATTAAGTTTTTATATTATTTTGGATGATGTGTATATATATAAAGTATTGTTGATATCATCATAAAGTAGTCATGTAGTGTTCTTGATATTCTTGAAATAATGTGTATATAAATAAATAAAATATTTGTTTCAAGTTAAATAAAGACTAGTTGAAAGGTGGTTAATTAGTTTTAAATTGTTGATACAGACGTAATTCGTGCTTTATTTGACGTTACTCATTGTTTAATTTGTATTATTGGTGCAAGTTGTAAACAAGCACTTCTTGTGTTTATCGCCTTCTAGAGTGTCCCTAGACAAAAGCTATTAATTGCGTCGTGAATAGTATAATAACTGTATCATACGTTACGTAGTTTGATTAATGTATAACCGGTTTTAGTTTTTTTTTTTTAAGTAAATGGCTGTTATAATTATATAATTTATTGTTGGTTTTAATATATACGTTACCTCTTTTGATTACCTCTCCCTATGAAGAATGAGCAGGAATCATTTGTTTGTTTGTTAACATCTTTTGATTAAAACGAACAACCCGGGACTAGTTTTCAAAAAAAAAAAAAAACTTTCGTTTTGCTTCATGTGGTTTGGTCATTTTCACGGTTTTGCTCCAATAGTTTAAAAATAGCCATTTTCCCCCCTGATCTTTCGAGTTTGTCGCCAGTTTGCTTCCTGGCTCTAACTCAGTTAAATCGTTCAATTAAAAGTAGGGGTATTTCGGTAGTTTACTCCCTGGCTCTAACTCAATTAAAACGTTTAGTTAAAAATCGCGGTAGTCGTGGTCGATAGGCAGTGGCGGAGCTTGGACAAAAGTTTCGAGGGGGCGTAAAGTGATGGGACCCAAAAATTTTTTTCCTATCGTTATGTTTCGGGTCGGGGTCAGGTCGGCTATTCGATTCAGGTCGGGTTAAATAATAATACGTAATCTAGGGTTATACAAATAAAATAAGAGTTAAAATATATTTTACCAAACTAACCATCATTTAGGAAAAATAATCGGTGGGGCGATCCTATACAATTTTAAAATTTTCGGACGAAAATCCGTACCATGTACACTTCTAACCGAAACATTGGGGTGGGCGGGTGCACCCCCGGGCACCCATTATCCTTCGCCACTGTCGATAGGTGGTAGTTGCAGGTGGTGGTGGCCGGTAGAAAGAGTGGTTGGAAAGATGAGGGATTAGAAAAGAATTACTTATATACATGTAAATAAACAAGTTATAAGTTTATTTAGGTGAAAAGACTTACATGCCCTTGCTATCTATAAATTTACCAAAATACCATTCTAGTTAATGGATTTTTTGGATGGAGTTAGAAGCAGTGAGCAAAATGACAATAAGTTAGAAAAATCAGGGAGGAAAATAACTATTTTAAACTATTGGAGCAAAACCGTTAAATTGATCAAATCACAGAGAGCAAAATGGAAGTTAACTAAAAAATACAAAAAAAACCTTACACGTTTTGGGATGAGTATACTAGTATAGCATTTGGTAATAAACTAGGGGTAGTTCGCACGCTTCGCGGCGGGGCGACCCATTTTTAACAAACTTTAAATGAAAACGTAGACACAATGATGACATGAATGATGGGAATTCGGGCGATATCTCTTTGTTTTATTACGCTACCAGCACTCATTCGTTATAACAACCAAAAGAGAGACATAAAATAAACTCATAATATAACCAAAAGAATATCGACACGTGTTTTACATTGATCGAAAACAATAAAACTGAATACCAATAGAGATTCTTACTTCTTAATATGGCCAAAAGATATAGACACGTGTTTTACATCGCTTGAAATCAATAAAAACGAATACCGATACCAGTATATCAACGTTGTTTGATCGGTATCGGTATTTAAAATATAAATGTGCAACTAAAATTTAAAAAGAAAAGTAAAACAATAAGACAAGAATTTAAAAGAAAAAAAAGGAAAAGGATATTGACGGTCGGTTAGTATCGATCATGTTCAAAATAATAGTTAAAACTTACATAAAAAAAAGGAAAAGACAAAAACTAAAAGAAAATAATTGAAAAGGAAGTTGACAAAAAGTAAATGCATTAAAAGAAAAAGAATAAAAGGAAAAATAAAGAAAACCTAAAAGAAAAATAAACAGATAAAAGACTAAAACTACTGTAACAAAACGTGTTGCAGAAAGATAGTGTTTGGATTTGATTATGTTGTTTGATATCACAATAATCAGATAATCAACATTGTTTGGATTTGATTATGTTGTTTGATATCACAATAATTAGATAATCAACCATTTGAGTGTTTGGCAAGTATATATATTTAAAAAAATAAATAAGTGAAATCGTAAAAAATCAGTTTTTGGATTATCACATTTTCCTGCAGCAAGGGGTGACCTACTTATGGATTACCACGTTTTGAACTCTACAAAACGTAAAAAATCACTTTTTAATAATTTTTTTACCAAACACTCAAAATAGATCTTTTGCGATTTCAAAACACAATAATAAAAAAATCAGGTTGAAAACGCAATCCCAAACACCTCCTAAAACTACAGTAACTTACGTAAAAAAAAAGGAAAAGATAAAAACTAAAAGAAAATAATTGAAAAGGAAGTTGACAAAAAGTAAACGCATTAAAAGAAAAAGAATAAAAGGAAAAATAAAGAAAACCTAAAAGAAAAATAAACAGATAAAAGACTAAAACTACTGTAGCAAACCATTGATACTAGTGCGATTCCCTCCGCGCTACGCGGCGGAAATTCGGTTAGTATCGATTTAGTTCGTTACGGTACTGACACTCAGTATAGGAACTAAAAAAAGTTGAGTCATTTACATTAATAGAAAACCCTTAAAATGAACACCGGTTCCGGCTTCGATAGTAGCGATACAGATACTGATGTTTGGCAAGAATCAGTTAAGTTCGTTACAGTACCGACGCTCATAGCCTACGACACCAAAAAGGACTCTATATTGAATGCAAACCTGCGTATTCAATCGAAATACACATATGCATATTCAGTTTTTTTTAGCTTTAAAAAGTTACTAAACGCAAGCTATTAAAAAAATCAAATTCAATAATAAATCAAATAAACACAAATACCTAAAAATTATTAGTTAGTGTTCATCATACTTCTAAACTAACATATAAAGTTATAATTATTATTAGTAATTAATTACCTAAGTAATGAGTGTATATAATCTTTTGATGGTTAGTTAAAATTGAAAACCGTAATCATATTATGTATCAATAATATCAGTAGTATTACCTAATTAATTACTAATCACATTATGTATTAGTTTTTTTTCTTTTAAATGTCAACTTTCTTATGTTAGGCCACCACACTCTCTAAATTGGAGAGCCCCGTTGTACCATGCTAGCCAGACTATGTTGTCTTAACCTGACTCACACTGGCTTCAAAGTTTGGCTTGAGTGTCCTCCCGGGGAACCATACCCCCAATAGCCACTTGACAAACGTTGTGCTACCACAAAAGCTGAATACTCTCTAATGTAACATACGGTAAGACGAAAACCTGAATGGACTCAGGATATAAATTATTATTATTGCCCTTTGACAGCTCTTCTTATCTATTTGTTTTTATATCTCTGCCTAGCTCATCTTTGGAATATTTATTGTTTTCTTCAATGACGGTAATATATAAAAGAATCAATATTTCTGTTACTGTTCATCAACCCTTTAAATTCATATGTATAATAATCGATCATTTGATATATATAATAATGTACAAGTTTCGGAACCTATTTATTTATTGGCATCAAAGTCGAATATATTACATTTATTATACAATTATTTCAAATACAATAACTTGTATGTAGAGAATGTTAGAAACTTCAACGTATTAAGATGAGTTGATTACATGGATGGCCGTCTATTTTCTCTTGTTAAATGAATGTGAAATTTCTATTTTATTAGTACTACATGATAAAATAATAAAAAATATCTAAAATTAATTAAATTTCAATTCATGCATTTGCATGTTTTTGCACCATCCCACCAGATTCAGTTCTCTTATTCGTTGTCGAGTTCATTGGCAAAGCATGAAGATCCTATACCGAATCCATGATAGAAACAATTGGACTTGTACCAAATTCGATGCAAAATGTTATTATATAATTCTTTTTGTTCATACGATATGAAGCTAATACAAAGTACCAGTATTTTGAGTTTTCAATCCTACGGATCATTTTAAACGACCCGCGAGCTAGTAAACATGCCAAACTGTTCAACTTGCCTGGCATGCTAATGAAAACCCAAATCACAACAGGATCAATTAACATTTTCATTGTTAAGACATTTTGGTTCTAAGGCATGTTTGGTGTTCATGATAGCTTGCTAAGCGACTTGATGACCACTTTCAGTTTTTTCCACGTAGCTTCATCGCCCGTGAATCACAAAATATCGGAACTTATACTTTGAAGGATGGAAATGTTCATCAAGAAATATAAAAATAACTATATAAATCGTATCAACCTTGCCCATAACCCAAATCCCTTTCGATCTGTAACCCAACCCAACCCGTTAAAATAGACCAGAACAAAAAAGAATTAAAGATTAATTGATGAATTTGTGAACCTCAATGTTCTTCAAAGTAAATACAAGGGTGTCTATGGATTTCTGGATTAGCTCAGTGTCCTCTGGAGTCATAGTAGATGTATGTGCTTTTTTGGGTATCGGAAACATATTATGTAAACATGATGCTTGAAATGTAGATGTACAAAATCCCATAGGATACCTCAAATCCTCTAAAGCTTGAGTCAGACTTTTTGTCAAACTTTCAACTTCCTGCAGTAAACCGCTGTCTCAAACCACTGCCAGCATAGGTTGAACATCCTCAGCCATGGCCTGGATCGAAGAAAGTAGTCAAGAGAGAAAGATGGTGCATGAAAAGACATTAGAACTTGTCGTTTTGGGTCAATATATGGTCATAAATAAAACCGCTGACTCAAAAGTATGTTTTTGTGTTAAAGAATGTCGAGTCTGATCTCTATTTGTCTCCTATTTTACCTATCGTCACTTGGGTCAAGATAGGTCATTATATTTACCTAGACTGTTACCAACATGCTACACCACTTGCGCTCATACATGACACTAAAACGATGCCTCACCTAGTTCGTGTTAAAAGCCTCACACAACATATGTAGCAAAATTTTACCCGTTTATGGATAAAGAGGACACTGGTAGTGTACATAGTCCAAAGGTCAAACAGGTAAATAGTATAATAAAGAATTGAGCAGATAAAAGTCATGTAACATGTATACACAATGCATGAAACCTACTTAATTGCTTTATTTCAAATATTATATTTCTATAACAGTAAAATTCAAGTTGTCTAATTGGCATTTAAACAACTAACTATTTACACAGTTAAAAAATAAATAGTAAAAGAAAAATGCTTGCAGGTTGGACGAAAAGCCAGAGGTGTACTAAAAATCATCTGTTTAACTCGTTACTCAACTTGACAACTCACGAGCACCCACCCATTTGGACCTTACATAATATTAGCAAACCCAAACCCGCAAGTTTCCTGAACTAATTATAAAATTCAAAAAAAAAAAAAAAAGAAAGAAAAGAAAAAGGAAACAAAATGTTTGTCGGTGGTGATGAACCAAAAATGAAATGTTTTGACCCATGAGTATTGCATTTAGTTCAAAGATACCATGAATATTGCATTTATATCTATAATCATAAGTCCAATTAAAAATAGATGGCAAAAAGTTGATTGAAATCAGCATATTAAGTTACCCACTCCTAGTCTCCTATCGTTTCTGCCTCAAACGGACTAATACTAATGGTAGAACAAAGGACGTGTTCTTCATAACTAATTGATGATACGCACCACATATTTACCATAAAGAAATTAACTGAATCTCAAACTTATACCTGAATGGCCTTTTCTTTTGTTGGGTTGATGATCAACGTCTAACCTACAAAGTAGTCTTCAAGTCCAAATTTAAACTGATCACCAATTCCCTCGTTAGTTCTATTCTCTGTATGATAACAAGCTTAAAGCATTTTAAAATCTGTCTATTTCAAATCTGATTTAGGTACCAATAACACTACATATCAGAAAACCAAACCACAACTATTTTGTGAAAAATAAGTAGTACCATATCGATAACACTGTTGTATCTTTATTGTCCTGAATTCGCACATTGCATATGTTATCATTACAACAATTTACCTTTTTATTCTTTTAAACGATTTTGGTTTAGAGTTATAACATCTTGAACGCTATAATAAAAGCTCCAATACTCAAGTTTGGTATGAACTAGATTTAGTTGAGTCGAGTTTTATCAAGTTCGAGTTTGAGCTCAAGCACAAATTACTTGCTCGAACGGTATAATCAACTAACTTGGGTTTTATAAGGAATGCACTCGGACACAAAATTTTATTGTTAACTGAGTGTGAACATTACAAATGTTAATATGTAATTGTTGTAACAGTTACTTGTTAGAATCTCTTAAAAGAGAAGCCTCAAATCAAAACACAAAACCTAAATGACACAAGAAATTAAACCCCCAAATCCAAATATAAAACAAATAGCAAGCTATCACATACTAGATAAAAAGAAAGCAGTGATCAACGATAATGCGGAAGATGAAAGGCTGAACCTGCAAGGAAAGCACCTTCAACAAACAATCCAAATGAAAAGAACATCAAAATTGCAATAAACACTAACCAAAGAAACAGATGAAAAATTTAAAAAGCAGAGAAAACATGCAATCAATCTGATGAAAAACAAACTTATACCGCCAACATAACACGTCGTAGACCACGCGGACTCGAAATAGAAGATTGCCACTGACGTAACATGGATCAATGCATCAATTAAGACTATGGGGTATGGGGCGTGGGTTGGGTACAAACACCCACGTCACCACTCGGGTGGGCTTGGGTTTCGGCGTGGCCCCTTGGGTGGGGGTTTCAGCCCGGGCGTTGGGCTGGGCTACTATTGGCCAAGAGCACTAGCCCTTTGAAATTGGCTTTTTTTCCACGCCCCATCATACCCCTTTAAAATTGGCTTTTGTTCTTGGGTGCCCCATACTCCACGTGTCGCACCATCCCCAACCCACGCCCCACCATACCCACGGTCTAATTAAACCGTACGAAAAGGTGTGATTCTCGTGAGAATTTAATCCGAAATCTTCATTTGGCTCTTGATTTAGAACACAAACAGAAGTACTAATAGCATACCTGATTAAATGCGAAACCCTAGCTTTCAATTTGGGGGATTTGAGGTTACAAATCAAAGAAGAAAATAAATAAATACATGATAAATTAGACAATATGATACATTTAGAAAACAAATACCTATATGAAGAAGAAAACGATGAACTTGAAATCAGAAGACGAACGCGTCAAAGAAGTGAAACGATAGCCTCTAATAGCAAATTATTGCGATCAGTGTCCTAGTTGGCATCCGTTAACACGTAATACCGCTGGAGGCTGTTAAGGAGCATTAAAAACTTCACATGTTAAGATGTTAACTAGGAGAGAGGTGGAAGGAATCAAGCATTGGAAAATTTGCACACATACACAACATGCTATATATATATATATATATATATATATATAGGATAAAGATCCGTTAGGAACCACCTCTTATTGCGAGAAACCGCGAGAACCAATGTGAACACATGGCAAAATTGTAATTAATGATATTTTATAAAAAAAACACGCGCTCCATTCCTTTTGTTCGCTGTCGTCTTCTTCAGACATTCGCTGTTTCAACCTAGGGTTTTGTTGGAGATTCTGCTCAATCGGCGACTCAATCAACGGCGGCGACTGGTTCTACAGTTTCACGGCGGCGTGCTCTTATACTCTTGTTCACTGCCGTCTTTTTTTCAAACATAAGGTATATCTTCACTGTTGTCTTTTTCAAATTAGGGTTTCGTTGGTGATTTTGCTTAATCGACTACGCGGTCTACGACGGCGACGGATTTCTGCAGGTTCCCGGCGGCGTATACATTCACATTTTTCGGGTGGGGGGGTTCAATTTTGATACTGATTTCGTCGTTGGTATACTGATTTCGGACACTCATGGCTTCGTCTGACTCGTCTCGTGTTGGAGTTGAACCTGCGGCATCTGATGAGCATCATACAACATCTTCTTCATATCATCCACATCACGATGCTGGATTTTGTGGCCCATCTGATATTAATGTAAATCCTATTTCTGCTGTGGGTCCGTCTGATGTTGATGTTGATGTCCATACCTTACCTGCTGTTAATCCAAATGAAAGTTGCAATCATGTATTTACAACAGTTACAAAACCAGCTGCATCTCGACACACCCTTCATGGGTTTGAAATACAAACGCTTGATTCAATGTTTACATCAGGCAATGTAGGTTCTGAGACTACTATTTTACCTGATCAATCGTTATCAGTTGACACCACATCTACTGGTAAGACAACATCTACTGGTAAGACAACATCTACTGGTACAGCACATACAAGCACAGAACATCAACACTTACAATTCATTCGGTTTGAAACAAAAGGTATTTTGTGTCCATTTTATGTAAAACATGACTTATTCAATTATATACTCCTTTGTATCATGTTCACAACTGTTTTATGTTGTACATTATGATTACTCAATATTATATGCACATATGCATTTTGTTAACTGCATGTTTATAATTTATTTATGTTGTACATTATGATATGCACGTGTTCATTGTGTTAAGATCCTCATATTACAAATTATGCATCATATCAAATTATGTTACAATGCATCTCAAATTATGTTACAATGCAAATTTATGCACATGTGCATTATGATTGAAAAAAACAAAATAACTTTCTCGTACATTAACTGCCAATGCACATGTGCATATTAATTATAATTATACTATTCGTCCCTATATCATGTTGACAAGTTTTTTTTTTTAATTTATTAATTATTTATCACTATCATTTAATTTATTAATTATCTCTTACAGGAACGATTACGGCTGCCATACATGCTACACCTAATGGCACCCCGTATTGGATACCCCAAGTTGATGTTAGATACCTTCCTGTGGTAAATAGTACATTTACCCATTGGGAAGATGTTGTCATGATGTACAATACGTATGCTACACAATCCGGGTTTTCTACTCATATCGGTACATCGAAAAACAAAAAGTATCATGACAATCCTAATATGAAAATCTCCACTCATAGGTATATATTATGTTCAAGAGAAGGACAACCACGGGTCACAGAATCTGACCCCAATGCTCTATCAAAAAATGCTCCAACCATATATGATAAATCCAAGAAACAACACAGACGAAGCCGATTCACAGTTTCCGGATGTCGTGCGCGTATCAAAGTGAGTTTTGATCGTGTTACCGAACAATATAAAATATATGATTTCATCGCCGCGCACAACCATTGCATGATTGGTAGCAATCACGCCAACATGTTAAAACAAAGCAGGAAACTTGGATTTGAGGAGCAACAATTCATCCACAAAGCTAGTCTTAACAAAATCGGCCCAACTGTTGCACATAACATTCAAGCATCACTTAAAGGCGGACCTCAAAATGTTCGTGGCACAACAGTAGATTTCAAAAATTGCTCTAGAGACATACGTGCATTCATCGGTGACCGCGACGCAGACATCCTCTTACATACCATGAGATCTCGAGTTACCAATCTTAATGATTTCTATTTTGATTGTGTCATAGTTGACAATGAGTTGCGATCTTTCTTTTGGGCTGATTTCGTATCATTGCGAAATTACGAGGCTTTTGGTGATGTGTGTGCATTCGACGCTACATATGACACCAACAAGTAAGATACTGTACTTTTTTCACCATGTGGAATTATTAATATTTTTTTAATATCATATGTTTTATTTACAGATACAAAATGATTTTTGTGCCATTCACCGGAGTTGATCACCATAAAAAATGTGTTATCTTTGGCGCTGGCATGTTATACGACGAGACTATAGAGTCGTATACATGGTTACTAAATACCTTTCTGGCTGCACATAAGAAACAACCAACCTTTTTTCTCACTGACCAAGACGCATCAATGAAACAAGCTGTGTCAACCGTTTTCACAAACTCTATCCATCGTTTGTGCATGTGGCACATAATGAGAAAACTTCCATCCAAGGTAAACACTCTATTTTTAATATTAACACGGTTCCAGTTACATCATATATTATGATTAAATAACTCCTTTTTATTATCCATGTTTCTTAATTTGTAGATTTCAAACGATATCCTTGATAATACCACTCTTCGTTCGTCAATACATAAGCTGGTGTGGAATTTATTCATCACACCACAAACATTTGAAGAAAGATGGCATGTGTTAATGGATGAATATCACCTAGACAATCATCCGTGGCTTTGTGATATGTTTGCTATACGTCATGAATGGGTCCCGTGTTATTTCAGAGAGATACCTATGTGTTGTTTGATGAAGACTACATCCAGATGCGAGAGCTCAAACGCGCGTTTTAAAGTCAACTCGTCAGAAACTAACACATTAGTTCAATTTTTAATGTGTTTTGAAACCAGTATTGATGCTCAACGGCATACACAACGAGATCTCGAGTTTAAAAGCGATATGTCGACCCCTCGTTTATCTACCGGTCTTCGCATAGAGGCACACGCGTCTCAAACATACACATGGTCCATGTTTCTTGAAGTTCGAAAAGAAATATACATGGGCATGTTCCATTGCATGCCAATTGAACGTCCCGGAACGACTGACATAAAAAATTACACTGTTCGTCACTGCAAATCAAACATGTCTTATGTCAATGAATTCGAGGTATGTCCTTACTATCCAATATGTTTTAATGTTCAATATGCACATGTGCATGTATCAAATTTTGTCATGTTATGTAATTAATTTTTTGTTATGCACATGTGCATGTATCACATTTTTTATTAATTTTTGTTATGCACATGTGCATATATCACAATTTTGTCTTCTATATATATTTATACCTTCTGTTTGATTAATTTTTTGTTATACACATGTGCATGTATCACAATTTTGTCTTATGTGTATACCTATTATAACCTTCTGTTTGATTAATTTTTTTTTGTTATGCACATGTGCATGTATCAAAATTTGTCTTATGCTATTCACTTGTTCATATATCAAACAATGTATTTATTTTATTAACTTATTCACTTGTTCATATTACCTTTCATGTATTCATTTTATTTATAATATATGTTATGCAAATGTGCAGGTGTCACTCAATGTACCTGCACAAAAAGCAAGCTGTACATGTCTTGGATTCACTCGTGTTGGATATCTATGCCGACATATATTTTGTATATTCCGTTACAACGAAATTGAACGGATACCGTCCCATTACATCACCCCACGTTGGAAAAGAGATGCGCTTCCGTCAGCTGTTCATAACATATCTAACATATACTCATCAAACAACAGCGAGTTTGCTATCATCCACAATGAAATAATGGATTTAGTCAGTCAATGCACAAACCGAATGAGACACAATCCTGAACAACTACGTTCCTTATCTTCTGAGATCAAACACATCAGAAACCGCGTATTCGAATCGTTTCCGTGTGAGCCTCAGCCTCGTTCTGTTCAAAAAACTGCAAACATCAGTGACATCTTAAACATACCTTCAAATCTAAGCAGAAGTGTCCATCCTCCGCAAGGTATTAGAAACAAAGGTTGTGGGACCAAAAAACAACGGATCGGCCCCGGTGGTCAAAACATTAAAGATAAACGAAAGAAAGCCGGTAAACGACAAAAAGCCGCCCGCTTATGCAACAAATGCAACAAGTATGTATTTGACCATGATTCTCGCAATTGTGAAAAAATCAAAGCTGCCAAACTTGCTGCACGAGCAGATAAACGTGCTGCTGCTATAGCCGCTGGACTACCCGATCCGTCTGATTCCGATTCTGATGATACTGATGTTGATCTCGATGACACCGATGATGATACCAATGATGAAATCGATGAGTATAATTCTTCTGATTACGATGCATCTGAATACCCTGCCTCCATGCAAAAACCTCCCGTATCTGAGCGAACAAATGTTAGGCGTGAACCTAAACAATCTTTTGATCCTGATCAAAGCCTTAGGCGTTCAACCAGACGTCGCAAACCATCCAAGATAGCTCGTGATTCTTGATTGATTTATTATGTATTACAACTTATGACTACCGAACTTATCTAATTATGAACTTGTCTATTTATGACTACCAATGTTTTTTTTTTTTTAGTAACCATTTAACTTACAGTGTTGATATTGATGATTTACTTGTCATATGCACATGTGCATATGTATTTACAAGTTGTATATACCGTTTTTTTAAACCACCTGTTTAACATTATGCATTTTACTAATATGAAGTTAAAACAATTTTGTTAAATATACACAATTGTAATAACTTATACAAACTTAACATTTAATCTGTATGTTTTATCACTTCATGCACATACTGTATGCACATGTGCATACGAGTCATTTAATTTACTAATCAACTGTGTGTTTTATCACTTCATGCACATACTGTATGCACATGTGCATACGGGTCATTTAACTTACTAATCAACGTAACATTCCATAGTTTAACAAACATATACATTTATAATTAATAACACTATATGCACATGTGCATACGAATCATTTAACTTATTAATCAACGTAACATACCATACTTTAACAAACATGTAAATTTTGTAACTAATAACGTGCATTTCTATCATTTTATGCACATGTGCATAAACAACAAACAACACTAACTTATTACTGTAACCATAATAATTCACCA
Organism: Helianthus tuberosus; assembly: GCA_030545235.1. NCBI lineage: Eukaryota > Viridiplantae > Streptophyta > Magnoliopsida > Asterales > Asteraceae > Helianthus > Helianthus tuberosus. The sequence continues at coordinate 20,918,556 of CM060399.1, forward strand.
TATTAGTTCACCTGTGCATAAACAACAAACTATATGAACTATAAATCCAAACATTTATCACCATATCACCTATCCAACATAACAATTTCTACAATACACATTACCAATTTGCTAAAATTCCAATTTCTCAATATATCAACCAACAAATATTAGTAACATTATTATATATTTCCAACCACAACTAACCAAAAATGTAACATTCATCATACCTGTACCAACTTGTTACCTTCCTAACACAACCATCTAACATGTCTTACCAAAGAAAACAATCCAACATAACAGTTTAATGTTCAAATATAACTAATTAACTAGAAATACTACCTACGTGTCATGAACTGCTACCCTCAAACTTTATCCCCATTCTTCCATTTGCTAAGAGTGTTCCAGATTTTTTTTGTTTTGCTCCCTCTTTTTCCAACAACGTCCGCATTCTTTCATCTTCCAAATTTTGTGTTGCTTTTCTTGCGAGGTACATAACCGTTGCCTTGTACACGTTCGCCTCTGATAGTAACAGTTTTGTTGCTATCTTCATCCTCAGGTTTTGCAATTGCATTTCTTGAATATTTTTTTGCGTACTAAAACCGCATTCAAACTCGACATCACTCCCTTTATACATCTCCATGTGCCTCATAGCAAACACGCCACAATCGTTGAAATTATCGCTCGTCGCCCATTCCAGTTTTTTCTTCGTCAACTGTGCGGCTGCCATGCGTGCCGCGCTTGGATGTTTAACATTCTTCAAATAGCCAACAATGTAATTTTTCTACAAAAAAATAATAATATTTAGTGTTAATACATGTCATATTCATATATCCTTATTTTCAAATATAACATTTAATATAAAAAAAATCTATACTTACCACTTTAGATGGCGTTCCATTTTCTTTAAAACTTCTTCCTGCTGACAGTCTATAAAACCCGCGGCTACTCACCATATTATCAATTACTTCCACCTTTGCGTTCTCTAAATCAAAGCATATTATATAGAAATGCTTTCTTTCTATCATTGGTATTATTATGATGTTAAATTCCTTTAACTCCAACATTTTATTGTTACACTCAACAACCTCCTTCAAGTGTGAATTTAATATTTTAAACGCCTGTTGTTCCGTCTGTTTCGTTTTCAACACATAGTCCGGCTGCACATTACATAAATACATGTAACACACAAGTATAAATATCCTAAATATGATTGTTAAACATGAATTATAACACACTTACGATAGTTGTCGTATAACACCATAATCTCCTTTTCCCTGATGTTTTGTTTTTTTTCTCTTCGTAATTCAAAATAGCCGCCCAACAATCTATCACGTTTTGTGAGATCCATTGTCCAACCTCCAATGTGTTTATCAAAAATGCGCGTGTTGTCATTCCATGTGATGTTTCAAAAATAGTTGAGCTGTAATCGTCACAATAAATTACATCAGTTATGTTCCGTATGCACATGTGCATAGATTACATTACATATACTATACACCATATTTTTTATGCCAAAATTCATCAGCCCATATGCATACACTACATTTTTTAACTACCATCCAAATCACATTCAGTTATGTTCTGTATGCACATGTGCATAAAATACATTACATATACTATACACCATATTTTTATGCCAACATTCATCAGCCCATATACCTACACTATACTTTTAACTACCCTTCAAATCACAACAGCCGCTAACCTAATCAATCGCAACCAACCAGAACCTTATAACATGCGAACAATATAAACAACCCACCTAATTATTCTGAATTTATTGATTAAATGCTTTATATGTCAAAAGTTTATGTCATTACTAAACAAATTGCTTCCTATACTACAATATGCAACATATTTTTTAAATAAAAATTAATGCATATTTAATCTTACTTGAATGTCATGCTGATATCTTTCTTCTCTTTTTCAACATCTATTTCTTTATCGTCCACATTACATTTTTTGCTCTCCGCCCTACAATATTAATTTGTACATCAGATTGAACTTCTAAATTATTATGTCACAACAAATAATAACATAACATTATAATACACATCCATACCTTCGTTTGTTGTCGATTGTTGTCAACAAATATTGCCATAACGTTTTTTCATCATCATTTAATGGCTCATTCATGTCAACCACATTTGTATCTCTACCACTCACATGTACGTTTACCTTTGTATCTTTAACACTCGCATGCACTTTTGTTACAATGTCTGCTTCTGGTGAACTTTGTGAGCTTTGCGAGCTTTGTGACAACAACTCAAAACTCGGTACGGTGTTATCTACTTCTTTCCTCCTACGTGTTTGCCTCTTCATAACACTCTTTTCCGTTTCAGCCCACTTGATAGTCTCACCGACAACTTTGTCTAACTTTATATCCCCATCGTTTTGTGTCACTCCATCCACCTTCGTTGCACCACATTCGTCATTTTTTGATACACCGTCCAACACATCACCTTCATCTTTTAAACTTCTTTTTCTTGACCTTGTAAACACCTTCATTCCACCCTTAATTTTAACATTAATCTTTTTGTCTTTTTCACGCTCCATCACTTTGTTTTCTTTGCTGTCAACCATCTCCTTTGTGCTTAGCAAAACCGACATTTTGTTTTCACCTCTAAACGTTCTATCATACTCCCTCACTAACTCTTCAACCTTCTCATTCTTTGGATATTTGTAGCAAATATCATCCAACTCTTTATTTAACAACACTTTTTTTCTTAATGTCTCAGCCATTAAACTTTCAACCATACGAACATGCTCCTAATTAATAACACATCAATAAAACAGAGTTAGTACTATTAACCCAACATTATGCATATCCAGCAGATTTATCACATTATAAAACACGGTTATGCACATGTGCATGATTTATATGTTCATATCATCCTAACATTATGCACATGTGCATGAGTTATATGTATCATATTCATCGTATCCTAACCACTAACCCCACCACATGTCTATTAACCTAACACATATCTATGTCAATCACATACAATCTACAAAATACAAGTTATTATTTTAAACAATATAATCAACGAAAGCTGGATCACAGTTTTAATTTCATAAAAAAAAAATAATAATAATAATTAATCACGTTAAAACATTATACGTACCTCAAATGTCACATTTTTCTTTTCACCTTCATTCTTATCTACCATTTGCTCCACTTTCTTCATTCTATCCTCTTTTGTTTCATGCCCCACATCAACTTGAGTGTCGACATATCCTTCACGTAACGCCCCTTTTCCAAAACCGCCATTCTTTATTTCCCATGTTTGCCTTCTGCTCAACATTTCTTTAGTCCAGAATGATAATGGACTCGATGTTCGTACTGTATTGATGTCCCCACACAATGTTCTATCCACATATAACATCTGCACATGTGCATTATTACCATATGTGAAAAGTATATATATATATATATACAAACTAAAAACAAAATAATTTATACAAAAAATACAAATTAATTATTTATATTATTTCAAACATAACACTTAACTTACCACCAATATTGTAAGAGCCCCATTAAAATATTTTGACGTGCTATCCCGTTGCCATCCATCTTTGCTTATCTTCATGCTATCACAAATATATTTGCACCAGTTCACATCTTCAACCGCCACATCTTCGCCTAAGCATTCCAGAAAATCAGTTTTGCATCTACCATCTTTGTTTATTTCCACCATTGTATTCATGAACAATGTCAAAAAATCATATTTAAACATTATGCCATCCTCCGTTGGGTTATCTCTTAATCTATCGACAATTCTACTCGGTGTTATTGTACGCCCTTTATATAAACTCTTCCATTCAGCCAATATCCCAACTTCCTCATCTTCTTCTTCTTCGTCTTCGTATTCTTTCACATCAGATTCTATATCAGACCCACTGTTTTTATCATTATTTTTCCCCTTTTGTTCATCCTTCTGTTCTTTCTGCTCCTCATTCTCTTTATCCTTCTTTTTCTCCTTTTTATAATCTATAACAGCCCCGCTGTTTCTCAATCCCAACAACTCGCTAATAACAGTTTCGTTAATTTCAATGTTTCCAACAGTCAACTTGATTGCCATATCTTTCCCGCTAAAATTGTCTACCACAAAATGTGACATCTTCGCTGGCAAGCTGTCAGTTTTAAGATTCATAATACTTCCAAACCCTATATTTTTTATTGTTACCAACTGTTGTTTAGAGAATGTGTTTAACCCCACCAAAAGTTGATGTGGAGATATGCGTGTTCGTATCGATTGCCAGTTAGATACCCTCATAACCTTTTTACTCACCGTCTTCTTAACTTTCGGTGACACAACTTTTTCATTTGAACCTGTTTATCAACATAATAACATGCACATGTTATATAATGTACATGTGCATTTCAAATTTTTATTAATTATTTTCAATAACACGTACCATCACTATCATTGTTATCAACTTTGGTGTCTTTCACTTGTCTTCGCGATCTTACAATCCTTTTGTTCTTTGTATTACATGTTACATCCAAACCTTCGGTTGTTTCTTCGTGTTTCCGTTTGCTATCCCTTTTTACATCAACACATTTAGTTGCATCATTTCGTTTCTTTATGCTTTTTTCCTTTTGTGCGTTTTTTTCCACCTTTAAAATACCTGAATGCAAAAAATTAATGCGTTTGCGCGAGTTATAACATTTGAAAAAAAAACTGTTAATGCACATGTGCATAAATGCATATTGCGTCATTAACAATACTAATATTAACAGTAAGTTCTCAACACTTTCTAACCTTTTTGCTTAACAACCGCATGCTCGTCTTCTGTCGCATCTGGCATTCTTTTCGACCCTTCATCTCTCGGCATCAGTACAAACGTAACTTTCCATGTTTTTTTTCCATTTTACTGCATACAATGAGAATGTATATTAACACACGTGCATAACTATAACTGTGCAACTATAACTATGCACATGTGCATACATACAACTATGAAATAATTTATCAATATATACCTATGTTAACACATTGACCCGATAAAAACAAATTCGGTTACAAATTATAAAAATAATTTATCATGTTATGCACAAGTGCATACCAATCAAGCATAAATATGAACCAACACCATAAGTAAAACCATATGTTATCAGTAAAACCATAAATTATCACATTATGCACATGTGCATTCCAACACGTTATGCACATGTGCATACCAACCAATCATAAATATGAACCAAAACCATAAGTACAACCATAAGTTATCACATTATGCACATGTGCATTCCAAATCAAATACAAACACATATGCACGCCATTAACTGTATTCTACACAAACAAACAAATACAAACACATATGCACAACATTGGCTGTAATCTACACGAACAAACATTAAAACCTTCAATATTTTCGACCAAAATACCCCTATAACTTTTACCGCATGACCAAATATAACTATGCACATGTGCATACATACAGTAAAGAGCGGATGTAATATAACTATTAGCCATTACCTCGGACATTAAATATCGGATGTAATATAACTATGCACATGTGCATACAGACTCGGACAGGCATTAAATATCAGATGTAATATAACTATGCACATGTGCATACAGACGGTAAATAACGGATGTAATATAACTATGTATACATACAACAATATTATGCACATGTGCATACATACAACAATATTATGCACATCTGCATTCCAAAACAAACAGCAACAATATTATGCACATGTGCATTCCAAATCAATCACAAACATATAATCGTATTGACCTACATCGGTTGTAATCTATATGAAAATCGGTTGTAATATATATGAACAATCACATAATCGGCTGTAATCTACATGAACAAGCACATACATGAACAAGCACAAAGAACTTTGTATGAACTTACATCGGCTGTATCGGCTGTATGAAGTTTCAAGTTCGTAATCAATGCAACGACGTATGCTCTTCGTAATATATAAACCTCGCCGAATATGCCGAGTATGACCGTTTTTTTTGCCCTAAATCGATTCGGTAGTTGCCCTAAATCCCTAAATCGATTCGGTATGGCCGTTTTTTGCCCTAATTTCGAGCCGGCGATTAATGTACGGACGGCGATCGAATGGAGACGATGATCGTATGGCGAAATTGCTGATAAACTGTTGGAATTGGGAGCGTCAGTGTGTATCGTGGATTAAGTATCGAGTATCGGCGAATTGGGAGAGTTGTGTTGTTTGTGATAATTGTTGGATTTGAAATTGTAATATAAATCGTATTTTAATAAAAGGCTGACGTCCGTGTGAGCGCGAACTTATAATTTTCTTTATTATTTACAAAATTGCCATCCGTTCACATTGGTTCTCGCGGTTCTCGCAATAAAGATGGTTCTCGCATGAACCTTACCCTCTATATATATAGGGGACCGCTAGAATGAGAACCACCACGAGTTATGAGAACCGCGAGAACCACGTGCCACGGAGGGGCGTTGACCACGATTTTTTTTTACAACTAGATCCGTATATTTTAACAACATTTGTAAAAAAAAAATTCAAACGGCGCGCCCGAGGGGGTAGTTTTTTACACCCAAAGTTTGGTGTTTTTATTATTTTTTTGTTTTTTCTTTTTTTTTTTTACAAACTTTGGGTGTAAAAAACTACCCACTCGGGCGCGCCGTCTGAAATTTTTTTTTACGAATGTTGTTAAAATATACGGATCTAGTTGTAAAAAAAAATCGTGGTCAACGCCCCTCCGTGGCACGTGGTTCTCGCGGTTCTCATAACTCGTGGTGGTTCTCATTCTAGCGGCTCCCTATATATATATATATAGGGGAGGGTTATCTTGAGAACGCTAAATATTGCGAGAACCGTGAGAACGAATGAAAAAATCAATAAAAACCGAATTTTTTTTAATACAAACTTCATTGTAATAAAAATACAACATCAAAAAATAACTTACAACATCAAATAATTCATTTCTTCTCTCAAAATCACTCTTACTAAATTTTTTTACACATGTGTAAATATAACAAATGTACACATGTGTAAATGGAAAACTTACACATGTGTAAATTTTCTTTATTTACGAATTCACGAAAATTTAAATGTGTAAATTTAATTTCTAACATTGTATTCGAATAATAATGATAAGTGTAAAAAAAAATTTGAATTTGAATTTTTTTTGACCGAGTTCTCGTGGTTTTTTCATTCGTTCTCACGGTTCTCGCGATATTTAGTGTTCTTAATTAAACCCTCTCCTATATATATATATATATATATATAGGGGACCGCTAGAATGAGAACCACCACGAGTTATGAGAACCGCGAGAACCACGTGCCACGGAGGGGCGTTGACCACGATTTTTTTTTACAACTAGATCCGTATATTTTAACAACATTCGTAAAAAAAAAATTTCAAACGGCGCGCCCGAGGGGGTAGTTTTTTACACCCAAAGTTTGGTGTTTTTATTATTTTTTTGTTTTTTCTTTTTTTTTTTTACAAACTTTGGGTATAAAAAACTACCCCCTCGGGCGCGCCGTTTGAATTTTTTTTTTTACGAATGTTGTTAAAATATACGGATGTAGTTGTAAAAAAAAATCGTGGTCAACGCCCCTCTGTGGCACGTGGTTCTCGCGGTTCTCATAACTCGTGGTGGTTCTCATTCTAGCGGCTCCCTATATATTAATTTAAGGGCGTTAATAGGGGTTAAACCATTTTCTTAGTATGAGGTGAAGTGAAAGAGGGTCAAGTGGGTGATATGACACCTACGTATAGTTAGACTGCCTCCAATGCTTCAAGTGAAGGGGGTGCATTTGGTGACGTGGAGGCTGCATGTGGGAATGATGCAATGGAGTGGGTGCTGAAGGGGAAGGCTTGTAGGTGGGGAAGTGCAACCAAGTGCAGAGAGAGAAGGTGGGCCCATTCAATTTTAAGCTTAAAAAAAATAGAGGAGAGAGTGTGCATGTGGGAATGATGGGTTGGAGTTAAAAAGATGAGAGAGAGTGCATTTGTTAAGAATGAGTAAAAAGCTGATGTGACAGTGATGACTAGGATGCATGTAGTAAATGCAGGCCGATGCATTGAAGACAGTCTTAAAAGTATACCTATAATCTAAATGACAGGATATCAAAAACAAATTTTAATGGATTTTAAATTTAAACAGGTATATATAGATAGATAAAATATGATAAATACCATAAATAGCTTTGAGGTAACTTACTTATATACGCCCTTTAAAATAAATAAAATAATAATAATAAATTATACATTATCCAGCAAGTTTAAATAATTGTTTGTTATTTTTTTTTAACGGCAAATTTGGATCACTGACGGACCACTGGAGTATCATCGTGCCACCAGCGGAACCACCCGATCATATCCATCTCCACTAAGCATAATGCCTATACACAAATTCAGGAGGAAACCCAATAAATATGGAAAAACCCCCCTTGTGGGAATCGAACCCATGACCTATTGGTTCCAAAGTCTTATCCCACCTCCAAGATGCCACTAGGCTATAAAGCCATGGGCTAATTGTTTGTTATTCAAATCAATTATTTAACTCATAATTAGATAAGTTTGAATGTTGCTAAATTTCCAAGTTATGAGAGGAATTCTATTTGAGTCGGTATTGGATACTTGAAATACAAGCATTCGTAGGTTAATAAATAGGGTCCGAAGTTTATTTTTTGTAATCATACTTTTGAGTTTTAATAAAAAGAAAAAGCCGTGTTTAATAAAATCGCAGAAGCAGTTCTGAAGAATTCGAAATTGAAAGGAGCTTTCTTTCTATCAGGGCATATTTCCAGTTTTTGCTTTTCATAATGTTCATCAGGAAGAATCGGAGACCCAAAAAACGCTCTCGTCATGCAAACGATTCACTTCACCACCCCACCGAAATGCCGCCATGTCTTCCCGTTTGGACCGATGACGAGGGGTACGCCTTGGGCCTTGCTTTCATTAGGACCTTAGAGTTAAACGAGGATAGTACACATGATACATCTAGTACTAGTTTTTGGGATTGCGTTAGTGATAGATTTGACGAGGAAATGGGTTTCGCAACCGAGCATACAAGGGATCAAATATTATCAAAGTGGAAGAGTATATCGTTAGTGCTTGAAAGATTTCACATAATCTATAGCAGATTGATGGACAATTTGGGAGACGATCAAGACGAGGAGACTGTTGTTGAAGAATCTTGTACCGAATATGCACGAGTTAATGGAAGGCCGTTTAGTAAGTTAGAAATTTGGAAACTTATGAGTTATAGTTGAGGGCAGTTTTTATTAATATTGTAATTTTCTATTCAAGTGTAATATATTGAAAGGTGAGGAAAATGTGAATGATTTTTAATTTTATTTTTATGTAATCTTTTATTGTCGGCTATTAAATGCGCAAAAAAAAAAAAAATAAAAAATAAAAAAATTCACGTACCGGTTTGCAATCTTTATGTTTAAATTTGAGTATGGCCGATGAATAGTTTAGAAGTCAAAGCTCTGTTTATTTGTTTGTTCATTCATTACAAATTATTTATATGCATATATATGATTAATCTTACATATGCATATTTTTTTAGTTATATACAGATCTTAAATAAATTAGGTTCAGTTTGTTATAGAGGTGTACAAAAAATCCACATCCGAAACCGATCCGAAAAATAATTTGAAACCGATCCGATGGAGAAACCGGATTTTTTGAAACCGGATACAATCCGATAAGATCCGCCGGATCCAATCCGATTTGTAAAATTTTTAGCATACCGGATTATTTCCGGATAATTCTAACCGGATTATTTCCGGATAATCTCTAACCGGATCCGAACCGGTTTTTTTAGGATCCGGATAAAATCCGGATTTTCCCGTTTTGCATTAAATCCCACAGCCACATTAATATAGACATAAAACTTTTTAATTTTTGGTTCTTTGCATTAAATCCCAACTATATATCTTCCTTAAATAATTTGGTTCTTTTGTACTTTTTGGGCAATAGCTATATAGTTCCCTAAAATATTTTTTGACCGTTAGTTATTTTATACTTTTTGATCGGGTGGCATTATAGCCTAGTGGTATCTTGGGGGTGGGATAAGGCTTATGACCATTAGGTCATGGGTTCGATTCCCACAAAAGGGGGTTTTCCCAGATTTATTGGGTTTCCCCCTGAATTGGTGTATAGGCATTATTGCCTAGTGGAGATGGAAATGATCGGGTGGTTCTGCTGGTGGCATGATGATACTCCAGTGGTCCGTCAGTGATCCAAATTTGCCGTTCAAAAAAAAAAAAATTAAATCCCAAGATCCCATTGAATTATTTATTTTTTTATTTACAATTCTAGCCTCTTATAAATAGCTTAGAGTTATAATTGTTAAAAACACAAAATTTTTCTAGCTCTCAAAGCAAGCAAAAAAACACATGTTCGTGAAACACAAAAACAAGCTTGATCTCACAATCTTTCATTCTCTTTTTACTCATGGCAAATGATAGCACTCAAGCTTTCGTTGGTTGTGGTTCCACAAGCGAGCTAACCGTGGTGAGGATTATACCAACAACGAGAAACCAAGATATATGGTCAAAGTTTGATTTATGTGAAATGTCGAACGGGTCACAAAAGGCTCGATGCAAACATTGTGGTAAGAATACAGGTGCTACGGGAAATTCGACTTTGAGAAATCGTATCCAAAAGCATTGTAGGGTGTTGAGAAACGATCCAACTCAAGATCAAGCTCAAATGTCAAACGAGGGAGGTGTTTGGAACTTTAAAGCCGAGATGGTTCGTGATAAGATGGCACAATTCGTCATTCAAGAGGGATTGCCATTTGATCACTTCGATAACCCGCGCTTGACAAAGATGGTCCGTGATCTACTGACCGTCCAAGCTTACACAGTAGCTTCGAAATCTGATTTTTCTCTTAGGTGGTGTTTGTTTTTAGCTAGAAGTACTTCAGAACCTCTTATGTATGCGCCGCACAGACCACGCGCAGACATAAGGGTCTGCAGCTTGTTTGGCTTTTAGAAGAGGTTAGGTCTTCAAACCTCTTCCCCACCTCTGCGTCCTGCAGACTTGGCCTGAGGTCTTCAAACCTCTTCTCAAGAGGTATCTCCTTCTCAAAACACATCTCCTACCAGCCACACCTGAACCTCCTCCCCCACCACCTTCACCTCCGGCGCCACCACCTCCCCCACCACCTTCACCTCCGGCGCCACCACCTCCCCCACCGGCTCCTCCTCCTCGTCGACATACACCTCAGCCGCACCCCCTCCTGCTCGATCTCCAATCTCAGCCGCACCCAACCCTAATCCTACCTCCACCCCTGAAATCATAACCACAACCACCGTCATCATCATCTGTTATCATCATCATCGGTCATGATCATCCTCGTACTCTCTCTCTCTGGATCTCTCTTTCTCTCTGGATCTCTCTCCTCCCTCGATCTCTCTCTCTTCAGAAACCCCCAAATCGAAATTAGGGTTTCGGTTGGGTGGTGGCTGAAGTGGTGGTGCTTGGTTGTGGTGAAATTAGGGTTTCGGTTGGGTGGTGGCTGAAGTGGTGGTGGCTGAAGTGGTGGTGGTTGGTTATGGTGGTGGAGGTGGACGGTTGTCACACCCCGATTTCCACGTGTCACCGGTGGGCCTAGTGGGGAGTATCGTGACGTGGTTGGCAACGTAATAGTCAAACAACACAATATTTAATATGCACAGTGGAAGCAAAATAAAAGATATAATACAACTGAATTTAATATTGTAATATCAAATGTCACAATATTCGGAAGTTTTATCCACAGATGGATCGGAAACAAAATGGAAACAATAGTTCAACAGACTTCAGGCATCTTAAGCTTGCGAGACTTCTAATGATGCTAAGGAGAAATCCCAGCCAATTACGCTTAGTACCTGCATTTAATCTTTTTGGGAAAATACGTCAGTTTACACTGGTAAATACATTCAACTGACTCATTTTAGAAAAATGATTGAAAATTGATTTGGATGCACGTGGCATAAACATTTTATTTAACTTGGGTGAATTATTTAAATATATAATCTTGTGAACGAATTACATGTTCCTTGTGCGTTCAGTAGCCCGGATCTTGTCCGGGTTAAAGATCAATAGACACACCACATTATTCTTTTGTGCACTGACGGGTGTACGCCTACACCCCGCGCTTAAGTCGTGGCCATTTCGTAAAATGATGCCAAGGATATCCGGGACATGGTCATTAACCCCCCAAAGGCTTTAAGTAACAAGACTGTTTAAACGAGCCGATCAAATTATTCAATTAACCACCCAACGATGGAAGATTTAATGCCCGATCAAGCGGTATTCTATATACCGTAACCCAAGACCGTATAGGGAAAATAAGTTAAAAGTATTTACCTGAGCAATGTATAAATCACAATAAGTAAATTGCAAGTAGCTTTTACTGGTTCTCCTAATCTGGAACGAAGGTTTATAATAACCTATTAGAATTCTAACGGGTCTTTAATTAAGCTTAAGCTTAGACCGGTTAGTTTCAAAGACACGGTTCGTACGCACGATTAAGCGAATACCGGATAGAATGTGATTTAGACCCGACAAGTTCAGAGACTTGTTTAATATGGATATTTCATACACATTCTGGATTTTGAGATAAAACCGTTAAGGTTTGACCCGTTTAGGCTAGTTTATGTAAACTAGTTACATAAACTGAACCGAACGCGTAATAAGCGTAACGGGTATTCATATGAGCCATTTACAGGTTTCCTAAGTTAATATGCCCCAAATATGTTGTGACATCAGTAAGATATCATTTATTATGCCCGAAACGAATTTAAACGCAAACTATGCCCCGTAGGGGTAGTTTGGTCATTTAAAAGGTTATAAAAGAGTTTAAGTATGTATCTGAGTTATAGGTCTGATGTAATCAGCAAAAATACTTAGTTTACTGATTTATAACAGTAAGGTATTGTAGGTATGTGAAATTTTATCAATTTTAACCAAACTATGCCCCGTAGGGGTATTTTGGTAATTTCACATAAGCCGAAAACCTCAAAACTGAAGTCTGAGTTAAACAACTTTTGCTTAGTGTTAAAATATTATAATTTGCCTCAAATATCAGTAGGTATCACCCTTGGTATGTTTAAAATATTTTTAGTACATACTATGCGTTAAAAACGCTTAATTAGGCGATTAGAAGCCATTTCCGGGTTTGATACATAAAGCTGATATTTTTATTATTCCATAAGGCTTAAAATAATATATTTATCATATGTGATCAGTAGCAAAAGTTTTAGAGTTGTTTAGATATGTAAAACTCATTTTATGGCCCGTAAGGGCAAAACCGACAATTACCGGATTAAGCCTACGACTATTAGTTATGCTCAGCCTAAAATTAATTAAAAATCTTCAAAATTCCCAAAATAATATATTACATCAGTGGGTAATAAGTTTGGTATCAAAAAGTATGTTTAAATAGGCTATACGCTAAATACGCCATTTAATTAACATAAAGCTTTAATTTTACGTTAACGAGCATAACTCTTAACCTACACCTCAAACTGATGTCAAATTTTGTATGCAAGTTTATATATCAGTACTTAAGGTTTCTACTCTTTTACATTTCCAAAAATCACGTTTTAAGGTGAAAAGGGCATAATGGTCAACATATGAGCAATTAACGGAATCATGCATATTAATTGGTTAACTAATGAACCATGGTGTATAATCACAGAGGGTTATACTAGCATGTAACCTGGTTCAAATGAAGCTCTTAGGTATTTTTAAAACATACCATAACGGGTCAGAACTGAAAGTCAAAGTATAAGTCAAATTATGCGACTTTCGGTTCCGAACCGGGTCTAAACAGGAAATTGTCGGGTTGAACATGTTTAGACATGTCCTTACACTAATTACCAAGTTATATTAATGATCAAACAGGTTGTATGTGTTCTACATTGCTAATCATGCATAAATTGTAATTTACACATTCTGTTGACTTTTTATTCGTAGGTTTGACCCGACATTTGACCTAGTTAGAGTGGGAATCAGGGGGAACACTTTTAAGGGTTTATTACCCACATAATTACCAACTTATAACTACTTTTGATTCGACTAATCACTGGACCATTAGTGATTAATCTTAAAGTTAACCGTTAATTACGACGGTTTGACTTTTGAGCTAAAACTAAGCTAAAACTTAATTAAGAGGGTTAGGCATACTTACTGAAGTCCTATGCTTGATTAGTGACCTCTTGAGTCTGCTTTGGGAGCTCCAGAATCGATCAGAATGCTGAAGGAAGGTGTGAGCTCAAAGTTGAAGTCTTGTGGCCTTTTATAGTGTTTAATCCACCATAGAATGTTGACACATAACTCTACCACTGATCACAACTGATTACCAAGTGTCCCTAGTGCTTAGGGGGTGCCTAGGGGTCGTCCAAGATGAGAAATATCTGATTAAAGGTCGGTTAAACGCGAATGCAGGAGGCTGTCTGCACTTTCTGTTACTGTAGGTCTGACGCGGCCTGCGTAAAGGTAGGTTAACTTTTATGCGGCCCGCCTTAACCCTGATATCAGATTTTACATTTTCCATTTTCCACATCTTGTCCCTTGGCTCTTCGGAAGGTCAACCAAGCTTATATTTTTCAATTTGACCCCTTAATATTTACCTACAAGGGCTTTAGGACTTATACCCACTTTGCCAAGTCCCTGGACACTTCCGGTTAACCCGAAAAGTCATAACTTCCAACGTTAACGCTTTAACCCCTCGCATACGAATTTGATCATAACTTTCTCATACGATAACGAAACTTTATGAAATTTATGTCGTGCATTCTAGTGAGCATAATTAACAGTTACAAAGCTTCGGGTTTGTCAAAAGGTCACTCAGAGGTATAACTTAAACATATTGACACATTTAACCCATGTGGTTTGTAATCTCTCACTTTTAGCTTCGCATGAACCATGATTTATTCGTTTGATGTTATAAACATCATGTAGGGTTATTGTACAATATATTTATTCACTGTTGACATTTAGAACTCGTATATTCACATACTTTCCATGATTGTCAACTTTAGTCCTTTCAGAACATTCTTTCACACGTTCAATCACATGACACGTGTCAACACATTATAGGACGTGAATTTTCGAGGTGTTACAACGGTGGTTGTGGTGGTAGAGGGAGGGAGAGAGAGATCAGACAAGTTGTGTTTGTAAAGTGTGTGTCTGTGTGTGTTGAAGATCTTTTGTATAAAAAAAACAAACCCTCTTCTCCCTGCAGACTGCAGACATTTGGTCCACCTCTTCTCCTGCAGATGCCTGCAGATGTGGTCCGCAGACTGCAGACCTTTTCTCGCAGAAAAAACAAACAGCACCTTAGTGGTAGGGTTTTATCTATTCGAAGAACGAGGCTCACACCTGAATCTATAGAAATATGCATTTGCTTGAAGGATCATTTGGATGCAACGGAACGTGTACAAGATGTTGCAAAGCTCGAAGGCGAACTCAACATTGAACAAGAAATCCATGAGTATCAAGTAGATCAAGAAGCGACGACTCCACTATCCGACGAAGAAGAAGCTTACGATGAATCTTATGAAGAATGAACCAAGTATGAAGACTACTACTATGAAAGACAAAGAAGACGACTACAACGAAGACATTTATGAATTATGTATCAAATAAAAAATACATTTATGGTTTTATTATCTTTTTTCTATGTTTTTTAATGAATTGATGTTTTTTTGACGAATCTTTGTTTTTATGAATTATGTATCAAATAAAAAATATATTGATGTTCTTTTACGAATCTGTGTTTTTTGAGTTTTAAAATATCCGAAATCCGGATTTTTAAAAAAATCCGGATTCTCCAATCCGATCCGGATGCCATAGGATCGACCTTTTGGAACCTTGGATTCAGATTTTATCCGATCCGGATTTTTTTTGAAACTGGTTTTAACCGAGAGTTGACTTATCCGGATCGGATAAGGTTTTTAAAATTATCCGATTTGTGCACCTCCGGTTTGCTGTATGTATTAATTTTTTAGGCCTCTAGTCTATATAGTGTCTTGTTATGGGCCCAGTGGTGATTTGGTGATAAAGTCTCGTGGGCCTTAAAAATAAGAAACTTATTGACTTGGAAAAACAAAATTAATGGGCCTAGTGGTAATTTGGTAATAAAGTCTCGTGGGCCTTAAAAAATAAGAAACTTATTAAGACTTGGAAAAACAAAATTAAGAGTGGGTGAGTGGGTACTAGTGGTGCACAAAAAACCCGAACCCGGACCTGAAAATAAAACCCGGAACCGGGTATTATAAAACCCGGGTTTTTTATACCCGAACCCGACCCTACCCTACCCATAGGGTAGGGGTTGGGTATGCATTTCTGTTATAAAACCCGAACCCGGAACCGGGTTTTTTTATACCCGTTTTCAACCCGGGTTTTACGAGTACCCGGTTTCAACCCGAACCCGGAACCGGGTTTTTCCAATACCCGGTCCGGGTTTCCCAATACCCTGTTCAGGTTTTTTCGTTTTTTTTTTGTTTTTTCGAGTTTTGTACCTTGATAACGACTATATAGCTGTTAGAAAGTGTATTATGATCATTTGTTTGGTTTACATTGTATCTCTATACCCTATAAAAGGGGTATTTGATGACGAACAATAAACGAAGACGATCAAGTTATTCGAAGCTATCTATGTTCATCATCTTATTCGATCCGGTTCAATGATTATTTAGGTGTCATGTATTTCTATGTTTTATGAAATAAAAAGGTTTTGCATTTTATATTTCTATGATTTATCCAAAAAAAATCAGTGTTGTAAGAATCGCTAGGCGCTAGTCGGGCGGTGGGGTACCGACTAGCGATTAATCGGGATTAATAGGGATTAATCGAAATTAATCGGATTGAGATTTTTATATGTAATTTTTAGTTACATATACACACACACATTTTTATATGTAGTTTTTTAAAGTAGGCATGTTTTAACCACTCATTAACCCATTTTTTAAGTAATTGGAAGGAATTTATATGGTTTGGTCAAAATTTGGCCGGCATCTAGCCAAAATTTGGCCAGAATAGGACCGTCATTGACTGCCTAGCTATTAATCGGTGAACCTCCGATTAGTGATTAATCGGCGACTAATCGGAGACTAGTCGGGATTTTTACAACCATGAAAAAAATGAATACTCGAACCAAACCCGATCCATACTCGACCCTACCCGAACCCGAAAATAGGGTATTATAATACCCGGGTATTAGAAAACCCGACCCGAACCCTACCCGAACCCAGGTATATAGGGTATACATTTTTTATATAAAACCCGGACCCGGACCCGACTCAGGTATTGTCAATACCCGATTTTGTAGAACCCGGTCGTACCCGAACCTGGTTCCATACCTGGAACCGGGTATTTGGAAAACCCGATTTGTGTACCACTAGTGGGTACATGGGCGGATTTAGCATGGTTCCATGGGTTTCCAGGAACCCATTCGATTCGAAAAAATGGAAAAAAATAGTGTAAACCTTGTATGATTTGGGAAAAAATAATGAAAATTGGTGAAAAACTACCAAAAGAAACCCAGTGGAATCCGACCCTGTATCCGCCACTGAGTGGGTACCTTCTTATATTTTCGAAGAAGATTCTAATGAACACGAAAATTATAAATCATGACATTTTTAGAACTATAAAAAACTAGAATAGAAATGTATAGTTGTGTATTTTGGTAATTGTGTTGTAATAATAATATTTTATAATGATATTATATGTATCGGTTGAATGATGTAGGAATTAAAAATGCATATAACTATTTTTAGATGTCTGGGATTAATACTTTGAGATTTTAGTAATCAACCCTTTTTCTTGTATTCTATATATATATATATATATATATATATATATATATATATATATTTTAAAACAACTTATGTACAAATCTAATCTAGAGCAAGACTCAAACTCTTGACCTTTATGAGAATGAGCACTATTTGACACATCAAAATACCATTGAGCTAACTTCTCTTTGGTTATGTTTTCAATAGATAAAAAGTTTATAAACTATACAATTGAGATCTAATCTAATCAATTTTGAGATCTAGTGCAAAATTAGGTTGGGATTGTTTCTTTTCATGCAGGCCTCTCACAACCATGTCTGCATTGTATTCCACAATGAACAGATTAATTTGCCTCTTATAATTCTTAAAATCAACTTTACTTGAACCCACATCTTCAAAACCGCCAAAAGCAGTCTTCATAACATTCAACGCCTTAACCGGGCCCAAATTCAACGTAGACATGCTATGTATAACATGTTTCTGAAACTGAGTGAGGTGTTGTTCTGACGGAAGGAAATGCTTATCAGGCTGATCAACAAATTCGTGGTTGTGCTCTTCAACAAACTGCGACATGTTACATCAAAACAAAACAAAAAAGCCACGACAAAATGATACGTGATACATCAAAAGTAAACCGAGAAAATGCGACATGTTTTCAAATGCCTCAACATTAAATTAAACGACATGAGTAAATTCAAAGTTCCATATGTATAAAAAATAGAGTGAAAGAACGTTCAAATTATATTAGTTAAAAACGTCATTAAACATATTAATGAATGATTTAAAACACAAACGCCAAAACTAACATTGATGACAAATAACAAATATAAACGCCATTGTAACAATAGATAATTAAAAAACACCAGATCATTACACATAAATTGCTCAAATGAAAAATCTAACAAAATTCAATGTTTGATATACATTTAAAACGCCAGAAATTAAAACAAAAACAAATGCAAACATGAAAAACGCCAAAAGTATATTAATTAAAAGACCATTAAACATATCAAAGAAATGAGTAAAAAACAAACGCCAAAACTAACATTTATATTGATATTATTGATGAAATAACAAATAAACGCCATTATAAGCCGGGTAATTAAAAAACGCCAGCTCTTTAATAAGAATTGCTCGAACGAATATCTACCAGAGAACAAATAATTTAAAATATGGACATAATTACTTTGTAACTCACAATCCATATCAAACGTCATAAATCTCGCGAAACTTGGAGAGGAGGTAACAGCTAATAACTCCCTAATTTTGGAGTTTGTTTCAAAAGGAATAAACCCTTGACAAAAAAGGAATGTTTCAAAATATAATGTGGAAATGACGATCATACACCCGCGTGTTATTTAGCGCCCACGACACGTGTCCTCCAGGAATTGTTCTCACCATTTTCACACTTTAGGGTGTTTTCATTAGATCCTATTTCTCTCTCTCTCTCTATATATATATATATAGGGAAAGGATAGTGTAAAAAGGGCCTATAGTGTGAGAAGTGTATTATAACACTATATATAATATTATATAACACCATATAAACACCGTATAACAATATGTAACACCATATAATACCATATAACACTATGTAACACTATATAACAAATATAACACTATACATCTATCATAGACATGCTATCAGACAACCTATAGTGTTATATTTGTTATATAATGATATATAGTGTTACATAGTGTTATATGGTATTATATGGTGTTACATATTGTTATACGGTGTTTATATAGTGTTATATAGTATTATATATAGTGTTATAATACACTTCTCACACTTTTTACAGGATCCTCTACCTATATATATATATATATATATATATATACACACACTTTGGTACTTCTAATTGGTGAAACTTTATGATGTTATAAAATAGTTATAATAAAGACGTTATATAATAATATTATATTTTTAAATATATAATATACCATATCCGTACAAATCCTATAAACAAATAAAAAAACGATTGAATTTATCACACGAAAATTTTAAATAATATTATAATTTATGCAACAATTGATATACACATTACAAATACTCATATTCAAGCGTGTGATAAGATTATAATATTATTGCATTTATTAATGGTATTATACATTTTTATAAGATTATAGTTTATAATTGAAGATCCTGTAAATTAATTCAAAAGTGTGAGAAGTGTGAGAAATATTGTGGAGATGACATGTGTCCTCAATCTAAATTAATTCAAAAAGGTAAACAAGTAATTTTCTTATTGATTTAATTAATTGATAACCTTCCATAACCGCTACCCTTAATTATAGGAATACGAATTAAGAATTAATCTACGAATTTGTGTCATCTCGTTCATCAATTATTAATTCTGAAGATCGCCGAATGAAAATTTATATAGTGTTATATAGTGTTGCATAGTGTTATATGGTGTTATATAGTGTTATATAGTGTTATAGTGATTATTTTTCTGATAGCATGTCTATGGTAGATGTATAGTGTTATATATTGTTATATAGTGCTATATAGTGTTACATAGTGTTATATGGTGTTACATAGTGTTATACGGTGTTATACGGTGTTATACGGTGTTATATGGTGTTATATAGTGTTATATAGTGTTATATATTTCTTGTAGCAGTTATATATTTCTGGATATTTTAGAATGTCCGGATTTTAGAATAAGTTTAAAATTGAATCGCTAGAATTTATGAGAGGTTACCTAATTTGAAACATATACAAAGACACTATTACCTCTACAATTTTCAAATCGGTCCAAATAATTAAAACACAATTTAGAATTTGGTCCCTATTGATCTCAACCATTAGATCAAAGATCTAATGGTTTAAAACACTTCTTACACTTCTCACACTTTAGACACTTTGTACACTATCCCTACTCATTTCCTATGATTATAGATTATATTTTCTCAACCCGTGTTATAAAATTAATGAATTATGAATGTATAAGATTATAATAGTATTATTGGTGTGATAAGGATTATATAGAATTTTATGGTTTACATTATTTCGATATTCAAGTCGTATAATATAACACCTATAAACTAGAATAATGGGGATTTTTTTATATTTAACCGATACAATACACGAGTTTGTAAGCAAATAGATTTAAGACACGTATATGGATGTAAAAGATAATGTTTCTAGAATCAATCATATCTCAACTAAATCACTGATTATTTTCCATGAATATCTCATCCTTTATTGTGATTGATTTGTAATCAATTGTATTGTATTATCTCCATGTACAGATTATTTGTAACATTCTATATAATGTAAATCTCAATCTCTCAATGATTAAGAGAGAATTTACATACTTACATGGTATCAGCCAAATACCTCTCTTTCTAACCCTCCTCCTTTGATCCTGCCCTTCTTCATTCCTGACCTATGGCGCCCTCTGCTCCATCTTCGTCCTCTTCTTCCATTGTTGAATCCAAACTCCCAATGGCTACTATCCTACACATGATCACTCTTAAGCTTTCATCCTCCAACTATCTTTCTTGGCATTACCAAATCCTCCCTCTTCTTGCAAACCAAGGACTACTCGCTCATGTCGATGGTTCCTCATCTCCGCCTCCCAAAACGACTCTCGTCGACAACAAAGACCAGCCCAATCCTGAGTACTCCTCTTGGTTTCTTCAGGATCAACAAGCGGTCCTCATTCTCAATTCCTCCCTCACCAAGGAAGCTGTCACCGAAATACTCGGCCTATCAACCGCTAGGCAGATTTGGACTGCTCTTGAAGCGGCTTATAGCAACACGTCCCTTGAACGTATGCACCTCCTACGTGATAACTTGCATAGATTGACTAGAGGCTCTTCCACGTCGCTGATTTCGGTTGCAAATTTAAGGCGATTTGTGATCAGTTATCGGCCATTGGCCATCCGGTTAGCGACACAGATAAAACCCATTGGTTTTTGTGTGGTCTTGGTCTGACATTTGAAAGCTGGTCCACTGCCATACGAACCGCTCGTGACCCTTTACCTTTTCGAGATTTACTTACCAAAGCCGAGAGCCAAGAACAGTTTCTTCACTCTCTTCACCCACCCACTCCTGCACCCGTTGCCTTTCATGCTCACACCACTCGTACACCTCACTTTAACCGTACCCGATCCGGGTCTGGCTCCGGCTCTTCTTCACGAGGTCAGTCTCAGTCCGCCTCCTCCAAGGGAACCCGTCGTCCACCACATTGCCAGTTGTGTAGAACCAACGGGCATTATGCGGAAAAGTGCCCCAAACTTTCATCCTTTGTGAAATCGGCATCTACTGATGAAGGTATTGCTAGGGCTGTAAACGAACCAAACGTTCGGCGAACAGTTCGTGAACCGTTCGGCGGGAAGTTCGTTTGTGTTCGTTTGTTTATTAAACAAACGAACACGAACAAATAATTTCGTTCGTTTAGTTAAATGAACAAACATGAACATAGGTCGTGTTCGTTCGTTTATGTTCGTGAATGTTCAGTAACGTGTTCGCTTGTATTCGATAGTTCATTAGTGTTTTTAGTATTTATATTTATTTAAATATATCAAAATTCTGACAAATTAAATATCTAATAAGTGTCAGTGTATTATAAATTCTGTTCATGAACGATTGTTTGTGTTCATTTGTTTCCATTTGTGTTCATGACATTAGTTTGTGCTCATTTGTGTTCGTCAACGTTCGTTGCCTAAAATTAACAAACAAACACAAACGAACACGAACAAGTTCATTTCCTTAACAAACGAACACAAACATAAAATCCCGTTCGATAAGTGTTCGTGAACGGTTCGCGAACACTTATATTTTTTAACAAACGAACATGAACAAGGTCTTGTTTGTGTTCGTTCGGTTCGTTTACAGCCCTAGGTATTGCTCATGCTTTTCATTCCAAATGTAATGTTACTGATGATGTTCCTGATTGGACAGCCGATAGTGGTGCCGATCTACACATGACGGACGACACCGGTAAACTCCATTCTTTTTCACCCTATCATGGAACTAGTTCTGTTGTTTTTGGAAATGGTTTAGCATCTCCCATTACTCACACATGTCGCGTGACCTTGAACAATCATATTCCGCTAAAGGATGTTCTAGTTGTACCCAATATTACTAGAAACCTCCTTTTGGTTAGCAAGTTGACAAACGACTTTCCCGTTGATGTACTTTTCTCAGACTCTTTTTTTGTCATTCAGGATCGGAAGACAAGCAAACCACTCGCTAAAGGTCTCTGTGAGAATGGTCTATATGTCATCCGGGATAAGTCTTTCGCTTTTGTTGCGTCTCTTTCTTCCAATAAAGCCTCATTTGAACTTTGGCATAATCGTTTAGGCCATGTGGCATTTGATACTATTTCTGTTTTACAAAAACTTGGATGTTTATCATTTACTTCTGTTTTGCCTAAACCTAATATTTGCTCACCATGTCAACTTGCTAAGGCCCATAAATTACCGTTTGATTTAAAGGAGAAACGTGCTTCTCATCCCCTCGACCTTGTCCATTGTGACTTATGGGCACCCGCCCCCGTTCTTAGCGAAGATGGTTATAAATATTATGTTGAGTTTGTTGATGATTGCTCTAGATTTTCTTGGTTATATCCGCTCAAAACCAAAACTGAGTTTTACACCACTTTGAAAACTTTTTTGCGACTTGTTCAAACTCAATTTTCAAGAAAAGTTAAAGTGTTTCAAAGTGACGGAGGTACGGAATTTGTAAACCAATTTGTGCGAATTTTTTTTGATGAAAATGGCACATTTCATCGATTCTCATGCCCCTATACCGCACCTCAAAATGGTCGAGCCGAAAGAAAACATCGTCACATCATTGAGACGGGCCTAGCCATGCTCTTTTATGCGCGTGTTCCCATCACACACTAGGTGGATGCATTTAGTACTGCAACGTATATTATAAACCGATTGCCTACCAAAGTCTTGCAAAACAAGTCTCCATTCAAGATTCTTTTCAAAACTCCACCAACCTACTCCAACTTTCGTGTATTTGGATGTTGTGTTTACCCATACTTGCGTGATTATGCCCCACACAAACTTGCCCCACGAAGTATTCCTTACATTTTTTAGGATACGCTCCTCAATACAAGGGTTACAAGTGCTTTGATCCAACTTCATCACGTATATATGTCACACGCCATGCTAGATTTGATGAGGCATATTTTCCCTTTAATAATACCTCATCCCATACTCATGTTGCCAACCTTTTTTTGTCTACCTTTGATGAACCAACTTCCTTTTCACACTCAAAATCTTCACCTACAGTACCATCTCCTGTCCCACCTAACCAATCTTCCAACCACTCTTATCCTCCTTGCTCTCTATGCAAGGACACTCTTACTACACCGTCACTCGTTGCTCCCATTAACACACCTCAACCGGTTGCGGCTCCATCACCCGACACAGCTGACCCACCACCGCCACCTTCCCCTCCGCCTACTGCAGCCCCATCACCGTCCACTGCAACCACTTCCCAACCGCCTCCCGATCCACCTCAGCCCCAAAATACCCCAACCCATGCAATGGTTACTCGCTCCAAGGTTGGTACTTCAAACCGAACCCCAAACACATGTCTTACCTTGCTCAAGCCATGAGTTCATGTCTTCATGCTGCTCTTCTTTCCCACACTGATCCGAAAGGTTTTCGGAGTGCCTCTAAACACCCTCATTGGATGAAGGCAATGCATGATGAACTTCTTGCTCTACACCGCAACAAAACTTGGACCCTTGTTCCTCGCCCTTCGTCCACCAATGTGGTTGGTTCTAAATGGGTCTTTCGCACCAAATTTCACTCGGATGGGACTTTGGACCGTCACAAGGCTCGTCTTGTGGCGCAAAGCATTCACAATTCAGGTTGTTCTATCCTTAG
This sequence comes from Helianthus tuberosus, assembly GCA_030545235.1. Classification (NCBI taxonomy): domain Eukaryota; kingdom Viridiplantae; phylum Streptophyta; class Magnoliopsida; order Asterales; family Asteraceae; genus Helianthus; species Helianthus tuberosus. The sequence continues at coordinate 20,943,163 of CM060399.1, forward strand.
CTGTCATCAATAAGTGGTCCCTTCATCAACTGGATGTGAACAACGCTTTTCTTAATGGGCTTCTAACTGAAACCGTGTTAAAGGAGCAACCACCGGGTTTCGTAGATCAACGATTTCCCAATCATGTTTGCAAACTTAACAAGGCCCTTTATGGACTTAAACAAGCCCCTCGGGCTTGGTTTCAGCGGCTCAGCACTTTCCTCATTTCCTACGGTTTTCATTGCAGCCGTGCCGATCAATCTTTGTTCGTCTTTCATCATGACAAATCCATTATGTACTTACCTGTCTATGAATGGGGATATTCCCGAAACTGACAAACAAAAAAGGAAGTGAGTTAGACAAAAAAAGAAGCAACTTGGACAAAAAGAAACGAAGTGGCTTAGACAAATCTTTTGAACAAACAATTTGCTATCAAGGATCTTGGCTCCTTAAATTATTTCCTTGGTCTCGAAGTTATTCAAAATAATGAGGGTCTATTTCTTATACAAACCAAATATGCAAACGATATTCTCGAACGTGCTGGTCTAACCAATGCTAAACCGGTTCCCACTCCTCTTTCTACCCCCGACACCTTCACCACCGATGGTACACCTTACTCGGATCCTACTACCTATCGGTCTCTTGTCGGGGCTTTTCAATACTTAACCATCACCCGCCCCGACTTATCCTATGCGGTTAACCAAGCTTGTCAACACCTCCATGCACCAACTGACAAGCATTTTCAGCTAGTCAAACGCATTCTCAGGTATGTTAAGGGCACCATCTCTCATGGTCTTGTCTTCACTCGTCCCACTTGATCCACTATTCTCTGGTACTCGGATGCCAACTAGGCTCGGTGTATTGAAACAAGAAGATCAACGTATGGTTACTCAATTTTTTTGGGGGTAATTTAGTCTCTTGGAGTGCGAAGAAGCAACCAACTGTCTCGCGATCCAGTTGTGAATCTGAATATCGTGCAATGGCTAATGCTGCGGCTGAAATTGTTTGGATTACTTATCTATTAAAAGAATTACAAGCTCTTCTGTCCACGCGTCCTACTTTGTTATGTGACAACAAAAGTGCTTTATTTATGAGTCAAAATCCGGTCTCCTACAAACGTGCAAAACACATCGACCTGGATTATCACTTTGTTCGGGAATTGGTTATGTAAGGGAAGCTTCATACTAAGTTTGTTCCTACCAAGCATCAACTTGCTGATATTTTTACAAAGAGCCTGTCACGACCGCAATTTGAAATTTTTTCGTGACATGCTTCGAGTTCAATCACTGCCATTTCGCTTGCAGGGGGTTAAAAGATAATGTTTCTAGAATCAATCATATCTCAACTAAATCAGTGCTTATTCTCCATGAATATCTCATCCTTTATTGTGATTGATTTGTAATCAATTATATTGTATTATTTCCATGTACATAATATGTGTAACATTCTATATAATGTAAATCTCAATCTCTCAATGATTAATAGAGAATTTACACACTTAGATATGATAAATACCACAAATACTTCTGGAGGTAATTTACCTATACACCCTTTAAAATAAATAAATAAATAATAATAAATAATAAATTATTCGGTAACTTTAATTAATTGTTTTTATTTGCATGAATTAGTTGTTGCTCAAGACTTTAGTCAAGAGGAATTCTATTTGAGTCTGTATAGGATATATTCGTAGGTTAATAAACAGGGTCAGAAGTTTATTTTGTTAACCGTACTTTGAGTTCTAACAAAAAGAAAAAGCGTCGTGTTCAGTATAATCGCAGAATTAAGCAAGCGTCGTGTAACATGAATAAAATCATATTCTTTTTAATCGTTTTAGGGTTTGTTACATATACCATTGGCGAATCGTCGACGTGTTTGACGGTGTATAAAGAAGGAGGTGCACCGGCAGTCTTCCGGTCACCAGAGTGCCCGAGATGGAGCTTACCAAGACATGATTTAAGGAGACAGTCTACAATAGGGAGATGTCAATCAGCCACACGTCAGGGCCGGCGAAAATATTTGGAAGATCGCACATTTTGTATTGTTGATCTCCGGATTCCGTTTCCAGGTATTATACATTGCTTTCTTTATTTTATAGTACTCGTTGATTCATTCGCGAATATGCTATGCAAGCTTCTGTTTTTTAGAAAATTGTTTTGATCGATTCTTACTTTTATATTTTGTTACGATGAATATTTTTGTATAACTCATATTAGGAGTTACACTAGTTGGAAAAATTAGTTAGTTTTTACACGACATATGTACGATACAAAGATACAAGGTAGGAATGCTAGGAACTATTTTTGCCTTCTCAAGTCGTTCGATCCTTTTGAAGTTATGTAGAAAATAGTATTGTGTTTCTCATGATCATTAAGACGTTTTACATAAGGTTTATTTCTCATGTGTTGCAGGCGCTAATGGTATTAGAGACACATCAGTTGCCATTGTCGCAGTTTTTGATGGACATAATGGCGCAGAAGCTAGTGAGATGGCTTCAAAAATGTTATTGGAGTATTTCACACTGCATACTTCTTTTCTTTTGGATACCTCATTTTCTTTTTTGTCCAACATATCAAAGGGAATGTTACCAAATAAGGGGGGACATGATTATGCCTCTCAATTGCCTGATAAGTTTACATTGTTAAATATATTTAGTGAAGATTTTCACTTGGAAATTTTGAAGGAATCTTTGTTGAAGGCGATTGATGATATTGATGCCGCATTTGGTAAGGAAGCTTCTAGATACAACTTCAACTCTGGTTCTACTGCAGTGGTTATATTAATCGCAGATAGTCAAATTCTAGCTGCCAATGTTGGAGACTCAAAGGCTTTCCTATGCTCTGAGATGTTCCAATCTCCTCGTGAGGCTAAAGCTACGTTATTGAGATTGTATGAAAAGAGAAGACGCGAGGGTGCTTCTATACGCATGAAAGATTATAGAAATTTTAAATTAGCGGGCTTACCCCATTTTGTTGCCAAAGAGTTAACAACGGACCACCATCCCGACAGGGTTGATGAAAGATCTCGAGTAGAAGCAGCTGGCGGTTATGTCTCTGAATGGGCTGGTGTATCGCGAGTCAATGGCCACTTGGCTGTTTCACGTTCTATTGGTGATTTGCCCTTTAAAAGCTTTGGTGTTATATCTGTTCCTGAGGTGACCGATTGGCAACCTTTGACGGCTAATGATAGTTATTTGGTGGCTGTTTCTGATGGTGTTATTGAAAAGCTGGGCACACAGGATGTATGTGATCTATTATGGGACTTGCATACTCCTGCCCCCTTGGAATTGCAATACAGTCCTTCATGTTTATACTCATTAGCCGATTGCATTGTTGATACCGCTCTTGAAAGAGGAAGTATGGATAATGTGGCAGCTGTTGTAGTTCCATTTGGGCTAGAGAATCTGTCTACTGTTGGATCCCGAGTGCAGAATTATGTGGACAGACAATCAAGTAATTTTACTCTTTATTATTAAATGTCTGGCTGACTTTGAAAAATGAGTGAACAAACAATATGACTGACAAAAAAATGACTGATGTGGCCACCGATTTGACCCATATATGACCTGTTTGCCTTATCATAGGCGAGTATGACCAGTTTGACCCGTATAATTTGATAGGTGATCCGGTGTACACATCTAGGTTAGTTAAATCAAACACCTAAGCAACAAAAGCGATGCATTTCTTATTTTTAATCCAGTGTATTTTGACAAACTTTTTTTATCTAAGAAAAAAAGAAACTTGAACCGGGCATGAACCAAAAATTGAACGGTATTGTCCGATCTGGGTTTTGACCACATAAGCATAGTGAAACTCGTTAAGAACAATAGAATAGATATACGAAAATATAGTTACAGCACCTGCAATTGAGGCCTGCGACAATTTTTACCCATTTACTTCCGCATGAGTCCGTAAAAACTAACTAAAAACAAAATGGGTCAAATCGTTCAAAAGTCAACCAAAGTGTATTTCGATGTTATAAAACCATCTAAATAATTCTATTGAAAAGATTAGCATGCTATATTGAAATGATATATCATCTTTAACACTAGTAATTTACAAAAGAGTGGACAAAGAAAGGTCAACCTGACCGGTTTCAATCCAAATCTGTTAGCAGGCTCAGTGGAGAGTAGACTCAAAACATGTGCAGTATCAGTGGATCCCAAATCTGGTTTCTAAACCACAGTTTGACTTCTATCTTAAAGATATTTTGACTTTCTAAATTGACTAAATTTCTTGATTAAATAATTCCAACATTTTTGAGCTGATTGGCCTGCTCAACTAACGGAAAACTAAAATGAACATCGGTTGGACAGGGCGGCAGCGGCACGCCGCCCCGTCTTGGGTTTTTCTAAAGTGGTGACGGCTAGTGTTTTTATTTTTGTTGTGGCGCGACGGAGAAGAAAAAAAGGTAACCAGAACCCTACCCTATAGCTTTGATACCATGTAAGATGGTGAAAGACTCGATGATCTCATTCGTTCAATAACGATTACAATAAATAGAGAATACTAAAAAACTCTAACAATGAGTAGAATAAATAGAGAATACTAGAAACTCTAGAAACCTAAGGCGGGCCCATGGCTCATACTAATAAACTAATAATATCGTAGTCCAATACTTCCATCTTAACCAGTTTCACATAATTTACCCAGTTAACTCATTAGAGGCGACCCGGTCACCCAAAAATGGGTCAAAGTTGCACCTTATGATCTCACGCATGTCAATATTATATGTTTTGGTTCTTTACTAATAGCCCAACTAGTGTTTTCATCTTCAACCAAGTACACTACACTCATGTATTAGATATTTGCAAAAAAAAAAAAAAAAAAAAAAAACTAAGAAATTGCAGAATCCGATCATGCACATAAAAGATAGACAAACAATAAGAGAACATCAGGATATTACCTCTAGCTACAAAAGAAATACAAAGAAACTAACCGGAACCAAAGAAGGGCCATCAAGACTCATTAATGATCCCAAATGCAAACCCAAAGACAGCATGTGGAGCATGAAATTATACACAATAATAGACATTTAATAAATTTAAATACTAACTACGTCGTAGAGGTCTCACCATTAGCAGCAAGAAGAATATCATTAAAGATCAACTTGTTCACTTTCATTCATCAAAGAATTTGTGTTCCTTATACTTTCAAGCTTCATAGTCACTTCTTTCATGCTAGGTCTGTTTTTAGCTTGTATGTCAAGGCATCTACATGCCACGTCACATGTTTCTTTAAGCTGCTCAACGGTTGCCTCCTCTAAAACTTGACGATCAACAATCTCAAGCAACCGATCGTCCCTGTTTGCCTTAATAAAATACGTTGCAAGATTTATATCCTCTTCCAATCTGTTGAAATCAATGGGCGTTAATCCTGTCAGGAGTTCTGCAAGAACCACGCCAAAGCTATACACATCACTCTTATCAGTTACTTTACCTGTTTGGACATATTCAGGGTCTAAGTAACCTAGCGTCCCTGCAAGTTGTGTACTGGCAGGATCATCACCCAATCGGAATGCCTTCGACAAACTAAAATCTGTAAATTTAGCGGTATAATTTTCATCCAACAGAATGTTAGATGACTTTACATCTCTATGTATGATGGTCATCTTAGCATCTGAGTGAAGATAAGCAAGTGCATCATGTGCAATCCGTAAACGGCTATCCCATGATAACCTTCCAGCGCCGCTTGATTTGTTATGAATATGATGATAAAGTGTACCGTTAGAAACAAATTCATAAACTACCAATGGGACCTCAGTTTCCAAACAACATCCTAAAAGCTGCACCACGTTCATGTGATCCATTTGTCCAAGAATTATAATATCATTTATAAATTGGTCCAATTGTTGGTCTGATATTTTGTGCTTCTTAATTGCCACCACACGCTTATCTGGTAGTATTCCCTTGTACATAGTGCTGTAACCACCTTTTCCAATAATCATATTTTCTGTATAATTTGCAGTCGCTTTTTCTAGCTCTTTAGATGAAAAAAGTTTCAACTGTCTTTCTGGTTTATCTTCTGTGGTGCCAATTTGCTGGAAGAATTTTTCTCTTAAGAGTTGCTTCCTCTTCCAGGGCGTGAGAGATATATAATTCATACCTGTTTGAGATATGAACACATTATCATTTCTTCTTTTAACAGAAAACTTTCCAAAAAACTTGCAAGATACACCCACGACTCAACCCCATAAATCAAAGGAGATCCATGTAGAAGGGGAACAAATGGACAAACTGTCTTTGTGCATTCTCTCCAATTTATATAGCAACAGAACTTCTTCATAAAAAGGAAACCTGACACCCTTAAAACCAGGTATTCCATTTATCTAAACGGATTGTGATCAGCTTGTTTGGTTGCAAACAAGTTGTAGACAGATTAAACGGGTTTTGGCGATAATCAGGTTAAACGGGCTAAAAACAAGTGGTAGACAGATTAAACGGGTTTTGGCGATAATCAGGTTAAACGGGCTAAAAACAAGTGGCGAATTGAACTTATAAATTGTATATTTTAATTTGTTATAATTCTAATTTTTAACGGGTTGGCGGGTCACCCATTATATACGATCCAACCCACACGTACATGTGGCGCTTGAACTTATAGAGGGCTAATTTTATTTATTTATACAGTGTTAATTCTAAACGGGATGACGAGTCAACCAATTTTTATACAACCCAACCTGCATATAACCTGTTTATTAAATGCATTAGTCAAGCCAAACCGTCTACGACCCGACACATTTAGTCCCAACCCAAATCCTGATTTTTTTTTTGTATTTTGTCCGGAGTTACCAAACCTTATTCAAACACAGAACTTGTTCATAGCAACACTTCTAAAAAAAGTCATTCAGATGTACCCCCAATAGTGAGTATCAGGGCCGGTTATGAGGCAGTGCAGGGTGGGCCTGCGCTCAGGGCCCAAACCGGTATAGGGCCCAATTTTTTTTTAAAAGTTTTTTATATATATATGTTTTTAACAAATTGGCCTGCTACTTATCTTAAAGGGCCTGTGTAAATGTGTAATATAATCAGATATGGGCCTGTTTTATTCCTATAACCTACGCTTCATGGAACTGGGAAGGCAGAAGGTCGACGTTCCATGATATGCGACCAGCCTTGTTCTTTCTTCAATCTTCATCATCGCAGCAGTAAACAGGAGTGTAAGTTCGAAATTGAGAGAGTAAACAAGCCGATATCATCATCATCATCAACGCAGAGGAGAACATCAAGTCCTGAATCCATCATCTGATCATCATCATTATTCATTAAGGTATAAAATTCTTGTTTTATTTTAGAACCTTCATTCTAATTGTGTGATTTCATTACATTATTCATATGTTTTAGGGGCCCTAAATGGCTAAATGCTAATGTTTTAGGCAGTTTTGTTTAGTTAGGGTTTGATTTTGAATCTTTGAAACTTGTTGAACAATCTTATTGAAACTTTGTTTTATGTTTAATAGTATTAGGGGCCCTAAATGAATGTATATTTTTTGTTAAGTGATGTCTTGTGAATGTGATTGAAATATTGAATGAATGTTTTTTTTTTGTTAATATTTAGAAATTATGCCTCCCGTTCCTAAATACAAATACCCATCCGGCCATCAAAAACGTTTGAAGAGGAAGCTAGAAGAAGAGAAAAGAAAGGCGGACGACGTAAAACAAAACCGAATAAACAAGTTTTTTTCAAAAGAACACTATGGATTACAAGGAGTTGATCGAGAGCTTTGCTTCAAAAAACGCTAGGAGAACCACACTGTTTGCTTAGCAAGTAAGTTCGATACTTTGATAATTTTTGCTACACTATTTTTGTTAATTTGTTTTATCTATTTCATAACAATTATCGTAGTATTATGAATTTTTAGTATTTATATATATATGATTGAATGATTGATGGGTTTATGTTATATGAAGATTTGCGAATAGGGCCCAAATTTTTTATCTCGAACAGGGCCAAAAAAAATTTTGTGATTTTCGGAGACGGCCCTGGTGAGTATGCACGAGTGATCCAAGTTTTCCTAGGTGCAAGTCTTCAAATCACTAACTCAATCTTTGTTTATTTTGCTTCAGTTATTTTTTAGGGTTAACATACCATCCCAATGGACTCCATCAAAGAAAAGAAGATAAAAGGAGACAAGAACAACAAGAAAAAAATGTCCGGATTCCATCAAAGAAAAGAAAATAAAAGGAGACAAGAACAAAAAGAAAAAAATGTCTGTCAAATAAAATAAGGTTGTTAGCTCAGTCTATATGAAAAGGATTGTTGCAAACAAAATTCTAGGATGTTAAAGATCTTAAGCTTTTGGCTATCTAAGTGTTTTTGGCATAACTACACTTTTATTGTTTTCTTAGACTTGGTAGATGTATCATGTATTTTCTATGCTTGCATTGATGTAGGCAAATCAGACCAGAAAAAAAAAAAACTACACACATATAATTGAGATTGGAATACCTGAGTTCTGGCTATTGTCTGAGATGGAAAACCTATCAACCATTCTACGAAATATTGTTTTGTCTGCAGTTTGCAACGAATGATTGGTATTCTCTTGTAAGGCGAGTACACTTTCAAGATTAAGGAAAATCTCTGCCATGGTAGGACGATTCTTTGGATCGTTATCCAAACATCTTTGTACTAATCGAGCAAACTGTTTCAAACATTTTGAAGATATTTCACCCTTTATATCAGAATCAACTATATCCTTCAAACGGCCTTCTTTTATAGATTCTTGGGCCCATGCTGCAAGTCCAAATTCAAAACTTGTATCCGCTGCCTTCTTCCGACACAACACTTCCAATAGTAGCACCCCAAAAGAATACACATCAGATTTAGGCGTCAGTCTTCCAGTGTGGAGATAATACGGATCCAAATATCCAAAAGTGCCTTTGATAAGTGTGCTCACATGAGCGGATGCCTGATTCTTTATTTTAGACAACCCAAAATCAGAAACTTTAGACGCCCAGCTTTCATCTAACAAAATATTCGAGCTTTTGACATCTCGATGTATGATACCAAACTTAATACCCGGACCAGAATGGAGATAGTCTAATCCACGAGCGACACCTATGCAAATCTTGAGCCTATGACACCAAGGTAGAGAGGTACCAAGTCTGTGGAGATGATCTGCAAGTGTTCCATGGGGCATGTATTCATATATGAGAATCATCTCAGTTTCGTAATTACAATAACCAATCAAAGACACTAGATGACAGTGACGTAAGTTGGGAAGCATTTCAACTTCAGCCCAGAACTCTGGTGCCCCTTGATTCGACATGGTATCCAATCGTTTGACTGCGGCAACAAATGGAGTCGATGTCGATCCATTTTTAAAGTTACCTTTATAAACTTTTCCAAAGCTTCCACGCCCAATTACTAGTGAATCGTCAAAGTTTTTTGTTGCCGAAAGAATTTCATGAAATTCGAAGGGACGGCAAGGTTGTGACCATTGCACAGAGGATGATGATGATGAAGTTGAAGATGAAGATGAGGATGAGACGAAGGTGGAGGGTTCAGATTCATTGTCAGGAAACATAATTATTGATGAGGCAAAAGTAGAAGGAGAAATTAAAAGCACTGACTCATAAATAAGACCAGGGGTATGGTGGGGCGTGGGTTGGGCATTGGTTGACACGTGGAATGGGGTGGCAGACATGTGTATATACATGTTTATATATGTGTATATACATACATGTTTATAGGGTAGGGATATGGTAAAAAGTGTCTAAAATGTAAGAAGGGTAAGAAATGTTTTAAACCATTGGATATTTGATCTAATGGTTGAGATCAATAGGGTATAAAAATGTAAATTGTGTTTTAATTAGAGGGACCTTATGTAAAATTAAAGGGCAATAGTGTCTTTTTCAATATCATACACGACCAAAAAACTCCTACATTTACTCATTTTTCCTTAAATATAGGAATTAATGATTCACCTTAATTGTAGGAGGTCTTTGGTTGCATATTCGTCATACATTATCATAACGAGAATTGTAATCAGATTCATGGCATGGTGTTTTAAAACAACTGGATAAATTGACTATGATTCAAGTCATGGTGTTTTATCTGGAGACATTGTTCATGGCGTGGTGTTTTAAACATCTATGATTCAATTCATGGTGTTTTATCTGGAGACATTGTATAAAAATCGTAAACACCATGACTATGATTCAAGTCATGGTGTTTTATCTGGAGACATTGTTCATGGCGTGGTGTTTTAAACATCTATGATTCAAGTCATGGTGTTTTATCTGGAAACATTGTTCATGGTGTGGTGTTTTAAACATCTGTGATTCAAGGCATGGTGTTTTATCAATACAAAACATTCCCAGATTTTAAAACACCATGACTATGATTCAAGTCATGGTGTTTTATTTGGAGACATTGTTCATTGCGTGGTGTTTTAAAAATCTATGATTCAAGTCATGGTGTTTTATCAATACAAAACATTCCCAGATTTTAAAACACCATGATAAACCCATATTAGATCTTGCAAAATGGTCGACATACTTGATATCAGTATATGCAGATTTAGTGGGCATGGTCTACATTTTAAGAACAAAAAATAGTTATACGTTTGTTGGCAATCTAAGTCTCACTTTCACTTCATTTTGTGGCCACCATCGTAAATGTATAACTGATGTTTTATGGCATACGTAGGTGAAAATGGAATTAAATCTTGCAAAAAAATAGGACAGTTTTTTTTTCAGTTATCTTAAAACTCAATTAATTGATAAGAAAGTTAAATTACTAATATACCCTTTTGAATTAATTAAGATAGAGGACACTTGTCATCACCAAATTATTTCTCACACTTCTTACAAAAGTATGACTTTGTACAGGATTCTTTACCTGTATATGTATATACTAATTCGAGCCGAACCGAGCCGAGCGTACCTTTGCTCATGCTTGGCTCGTTTACAAACCGAACCGAGCAGAGCGGCTCATTTACAATCGAGCGTCAAATCGAACGAGCGTTTTCCGAGCAATTTCCGAACGAGCGTCGAGCGAGCGGCAAGCGGCGAGCGATTTGAACAGCCCTACTGGGGGGATGTGCACATAGCTACTAATTATTTATCACTTGTGGGTGAACGGACCCAACAAGTGATATGTCCACAGTCACAAGTCCGGTCAAGTGACAACTGGGTCAGTTAATTCAAAAGATAGAAAAAAATAACCATTCCATTAATAAAAACAAAAGAATACCTAAAGTTGAATGTTGAGATTGTTCACACCAAGCCCTCGCCAATGCAACTTCTTCAGCATAGACCCATTTTTGTTGTTTTCGTTTGGCGTTTTCAACTACTTTATCCTCGGTTTTTTTCTTATGACTTCTTTTTTTGATGGGTTTCGATGCGGTAGGACTCTCTTTGGGTGGTTGAGTTTCGGGAACGGATTCGTTTTGTGAAAGGTCGATGGAGGTTGGTGAAAGGTCGATGGGCGATTGTGAAAACGGGGTAGGTATTGAATCTTCGGTAGTTGGGAAGTTAGTAAATACACGATTCCCGATATACGATGCATAACCCGCCATGTCGGGCATATGAGAGTGTATGAAAAATGGACGAGCTACTGGACGATTGGGTGGTGGGCTAGGATTATTTTCTTGGAATCCATACGGGTTGCTCGGGTCAAAAGGATGATTGTAAGGATGCATTTTTTTCGTTTTGTAGAAGGAGAATTGAAGATGTATAGAAGATGTGGTTGAATGTGGTAAAAAGTGGAAGTAAAATGTGAGTTTTATAGTGAAAAAATGGAATTAATTTTTTTTTAATATAGCCGTTGACCAACGGCTAGCCCAACGGCTATTTTCTTTTGGCCATTCACAAACCGCCATGTCACCTTGCTCCCCCGCCCCACGCCCGGCTTGAAACCCAAGCCCCAAGGGGCCACGCCCCAACCCAAGCCCACCCGGGGTGGTGCCTTGGGCGTTTTACCCCAACCCACGCCCAAACCCCCGCCCCATACTCCACGGCCTAAGTGATGATTCTAAATCTAAACTTAGGCTACTCGGTATGGTGATGGACCATCCTTGGAGGATGATCCGCCACGTAGGCGCCACGTCATCATCATCCCAAGGATGGTCCATCCTCCAAAACTAGAGGGCATGGTAAGATGGTCCTAGTCATCATCCTCCACCACTTTTATGTTTTTTTTATTTTTTTTTAATCTTCAACTTTTTTTTAACATTTAACAAATAAAGTAACAAATATTTTCATTAATATTAAAAAACATTACATAAACTTAAAAATTTTAAAAAAAAAAAAACATAAACTTAAATGACCATGTTATGAAGGATGATACAAGCGTACATAATGTGTCGTAACCTCTTTGGTGTTTGCGAACGTGCTGGATGTTCAATGATGTGCCATTTTTTTGTAGAACACCAAAAGCCCGTTCAATATCTTTTCTCGCACCCTCTTGAAACTTCGCAAACTTTTTTCTTTTGTCGTCTGTCGGGTGCGGAATAGTTTTAACGATTGTCGAGTACTTTGGGTATCTCCCCTAGTATACTGACCTTGCCATTGTACTGGGCAGTTCTGCCACGGCCAGTGCATGCAATCAATGCTCCCGAGCATTCCTGGGAAACCATGTCTCTGTTCGTGTGTTGATATAATTTTTGAACGTCGTTTGCGTTCGGTTTCCGCAGGTATCGCTTGCTATACAATTTGACAACCCATTCGCAAAACTTGTGCAAACATCGACGTGCGGTTCTTTCAGACATCCTAATATACTCGTCTAATGCATCGGGTGCGTAACCGTACGCAAGTTGGCGAATGGCCGACGTGCATTTTTGTAAATTACTGAAACCCCTTTGCCCCCTAGCGTCGTTCCGCAATGTAAAAAACGGATCAGACTGGGCCATGTCGCCTGCAATACGTAAAAACAGTGGACGACTCATGCGGAACCGACGTCGGAAAATCTCGGCTGGGTACACGGGTTCGTCGGCAAAATAATCGGCTAGTAGTTTAGCGTGGCCGGCTATAAATTTAAAACGAAACATAAATGAAATTAATTATAAAATACATTTTCAAATCTATATAAAACATAAGGAAAAAAAAAAGTAAAATACCTTCTTGGTCTCGGTTATATTTTGCTCGTTTAGTTAGCCGTTGGGACGACTCTTCATCAGCCGCCATGAAGACCTGAGCCGCGTTCATAATCATGTTGTGCATAATATCATCCTCTTTCGAAGATGATGAATACCACGCAGACGAAGACGATGAAGACATAGAAGAAATTGAAGAAATTGAAGAAATGGGTGAAGTCATGATAATTTTTGAGCGAGAGATGGGGTGGTAGCGGGTAAAAAACGGTATAAAATATGATGAGTTTTTATAAAAAGGGAAGAGTGGTTTATATAATGTGAGAGAGATGGGGTGGTAGTGGGTGAAAAGTTGTGAAAAAAGTGGTTAAAGAGGTGAGTATTTATAAAAATGGAAGTGAATTGGGGTATATTTTGAATTATAACCGTTTGAAAATTTAAGTTTAATTAGAAATTAAATTTTTTTTTACAACGGTTACTTTTGCTTTGGGCCCCACCTCAGTTGGATCGTCGCAAACGGCAAGGATCAGACGGGGAGGACGGGACGCGGGGGGGCGGCACGGTGTTCCCTCCGTCGCCGACCCACGACGACCCGGGGCCGAACCCCATACCGACTAGCCTTATAAAAGGATCGACGACTTCCAAAAAGTCTGCTCCCTATGATTTTTATAAATGTCACCGAGTAGATTTGGAAAGGCTCAACCTATTCACACACCCTATCTGCCTATTTAGACACCCTTTGTCTCGTATATGCCTCGTATAGGCCTATACGAGGCGTATTGTATAGGGTTACATCAAAGTCAGTGTCTGACTCATGTCACTTCTGGTTTGACTGCTTCAATATGCCTCGTATAGGCCTATACTGGGCGTATAGGGCCCCTCGTATAGGTCTCATATATGATCCTTTGCCCCTTATATGCCTCGTATAGGCGTATACTGTGCGTATATAAGGTTTTTTTTAATAAACATTTTATACAATATTAATCGTTTTAGCAAACTTTTATACAAAAACAAGTTTTTTATTTTAAATAATTAATATTAGGACCCTTCGTTCGTGTTTTTTTGAGTTGAAAAATGGATGTTTTGGTAGGGTAATTTGATGGTTTTTGGAGGGTGATGTTTTTTTGAGTAAAAAAATGGGTGTTTTGGTGGGGTAATTTGAGTTGTTTTTTAAGAAAAGTTTTATTTTTTTATAAAAATATTTTACCGTTTTCAAGATCGGCCTTTAAAAATATTCGATCGTAGAAATATTACATTGTTTTTAACATATAGTGTAGTATAGGTCTCGTATAGGTCCCTTATAGGTCTTGTATAGGCCTATCGACGTATACGGGCGTTGTATCATATCCTATAGTATCGTATCGTATTGTATTGTATCGTATAGTATAAGTCTCGTATAGGTCTCGTATAGACCTATATGGGACCTATACGAGACTTATACTATACACTATACGATACAATACGATACCATACTCGTATAAGTCTCGTATAGGTCTCGTATAGACCTATAGTGTATAGTATAAGTCTAGTATAGGTCCCTTATAGGTCTTGTATAAGCCTATAGGCCTAAACGGGACCTAAACCACACCTATAGTCCTATACGAGTGTTGTATCTTATCCAATAGTCTAGTATCGTATTGTATTGTATCGTATCGTATCGTATATAGTAGTATAAATCTCGTATAGGTCTCGTATAGGCATTGTATCGGCCTATGGATGTAGTATCGTATCCTATAGTATCGTGTTGTATCGCATCGTATCGTATCGTATAGTGTAGTATAAGTCTCGTATAGGTCTTGTATAAGCCTATCGTGTTGTATCGTATCGTATAGTATAGTATAAGTCTCGTATAGGTCTCGTACAGGCATCGTATAACTAATATTAGTGTTATTATAATTAATATGAGTTTTTTTTTATAATTAATATTAGTGTTATTGATATTAATATTAGTTTTTTATAGTTAATATTAGTGTTATTGCTATTTAAAAAGAGAAAACAAAAAAAATAAAAATAGACGCTCAGTATAAGGCTATACTGGGCGTCTATGTGGACCAAATGACCATTATACCCCTGAATTAGGCCTATACTGGGGGCCGAACAGGGTTATAATGGTGTTTTGGACCCCTCGTATAGGCCCAGTATAGACCTATACTGGGCGTCTATTTTTATTTTTTTTTGTTTTCTCTTTTTAAATATTTAAAAAGAGAAAATAAAAAAATAGACGCCCAGTATAGGGTTATACTGGGCGTATACTGGTGTCCAAAAGACCATTATAGCCCTGAATTAGGCCTATACTGGGGGCAAAACAGGGCTATAATGGTCTTTTGGACCCCTCGTATAGCCCTATACTGGGCGTCTACTTTTATTTTTTTGTTTTCTCTTTTTAAATATTAAAAAAAGAAAACAAAAAAAAAATAGACGCCCAGTATAGGGCTATACTGGGCGTATACGAGGGGTCCAAAAGACCATTATAACCCTGTTTGGCCCCCAGTATAGGCCTAATTCAGGGGTATAATGGTCTTTTAGTCCACATAGCCCTATACTGGGCGTCTATTTTTATTTTTTTTGTTTTCTCTTTTTAAATATCAATAACACTAATATTAACTATAAAAAACTCATATTAATATCAATAACACTAATATTAATTATAAAAAAACTCATATTAATTATAATAACACTAATATTAATTATACAATGCTTATACGAGACTTATACTATACGATACGATACAACACGATAGGCCTATACAAGACCTATACGAGACTTATACTACACTATACTATACGATACGATGCGATACAACATGATACTATAGGATACGATACTACATCCATAGGCCCATACAATGCCTATACGAGACTTATACTACACTATACTATACGATACGATACAATACGATACGAGACTATATGATAAGATACAACACCCGTATACGTCGATAGGCCTATACAAGACCTATAAGGGACCTATACTACACTATATGATACGATAGTATCGTATTGTATCATATTGTATCGTATAGTATGGTATCGTATTGTATCGTACAGTGTATAGTATAAGTCTCGTATAGGTCCCATATAGGTCTTGTATACACCTATAGGCCTATACGGGACCTAAACCACACCTATAGTCCTATACGAGACCTATACTACACCTACATGCCTATACGAGTGTTGTATCTTATCATATAGTCTCGTATCATATTGTATCGTATCGTATCGTATAGTATAGTGTAGTATAAGTCTCGTATGGGTCTCGTATAGGCATTGTATGGGCCTATGGATGTAGTATCGTATCCTATAGTATCGTGTTGTATCACATCGTATCGTATCGTATAGTGTAGTATAAGTCTCGTATAGGTTTTGTATAGGCCTATCGTGTTGTATCGTATTGTATAGTGTAGTATAAGTCTCGTATAGCTCTTGTATAGGCATTGTATAATTAATATTAGTGTTATTATAATTAATATGAGTTTTTTATAATTAATATTAGTGTTATTGATATTAATATGAGTTTTTTATAGTTAATATTAGTGTTATTGATATTTAAAAAGAGAAAAAAAATAGACGCCCAGTATAGGGCTATACTGGGCGTCTATGTGGACCAAAAGACCATTATACCCCTGAATTAGGCCTATACTGGGGGGCAAAACAAGGTTATAATGGTCTTTTGGACCCCTCGTATAGGCCCAGTATAGCCCTATACTGGGCGTCTATTTTTTTTTTCTCTTTTTAAATATTTAAAAAGAGAAAAAAAATAATAATAATAGACGCCTAGTATAGGGTATACTGGGCGTATACTGGTGACCAAAAGACCATTATAGCCCTGTTTTGCCCCCAGTATAGGCCAAACTTAGGGGTAAAATGGTAATTTGAATTATATACATACGCCTCATATAGGCCTATACTAGGCATATATGAGAGGCAAAAAAGACCAATTTACCCCCAGTATAGGCCTAAATCAGGGGTTAAATGGTCTTTTTTCGCCTAGACGTCCAGTATAGGCCTATACGAGGCATATACGAGGCAAATAAGACAAAATATGACATAATCAGAGATTCTCTTGGAGATTGAAAAAGGTAATACGCCTCGTATAGGTCTATACGAGGCGTCTTGAAGGGTGTGGAAATAGGGAGTTGGGTGTGTGAATATGTAGACCCTTTGGAAAACGAAAGGCGGACGTTGATCAGCATATTGGATGAAAATATTACTCATTATTTAATTTGTATTATTGATGCAAGTTGTAAACAAAGTACTTTTGTGTTTATTGCCTTCCAAAGTGTCCCTAAATAAGACCGTGGGGTATGGTGGTGTCACACCCCCAAAATCCACCATGCGGAGTACCACCGCTTGGAGGCGTGACGTGACCAGGATCAAGCCACCAATCATATTGAACATGCATGTAAGTAGTTTGTAAAATCCAACACAATACAATTGGTGTCTAAACAAAACATAGTTTAAGTTACAAGTGGAAGCATAAAGTTTAAAACCAAATCATAAGTTTAAACGTTTCAAATGTTTAGCATGGTACACAGTTGTCCATGTCCCACAACGACTCTTCCCACTCCGATGCAAGCTCCATAGATACCTAACGACCTGCAAGGCATGTAACAACGAGTCAACAACAAAGTTGAGTGAATTCACAGTTGGTTGTTTAGTTATAGTGTTCGTAAATCATTTGTTTATTTCGTAAACCAAGTATCTTAGTTATCCGTATCGCGGTTTCCCAAACATGTTTACGATGATTAGTGGCCGGATCGCGGTTTCTAAAACATGTGTGCGATGATTAGTGGCCGGATCGCGGTTTCCCAAACATGTGTGCGAAGATTAGTGGGGGCTTCCCATGTGTCGACTAGTCGTGTTTGTACGTGCCCTTCTTGATCCAAGGACCGTAGCGAGTGTGAGTGTACGTAGGTTTTACGTACGTGCCCTTTAATCCGAAGACGGTGAAAAGTAGTTTAATAGTAATGATGGTACGAGTAGTTATTCAATCCCATTCCCAACCCACCAGGAATCCCATGCCTTAAGAGTGTGAACTCACCTCGGTTGCTCGGTTTGAATCTCAAAAGTAGCTAACAGTCAAGGTCGGTCAATCACGTCCTAGTACGATTACCACTTAGTTTATTAGTGACTTCAAATAGAACACAAAGTTCCTACACGTATCTATCACATAACATGCATCACTTTAACGGTTTATGCCCATATATACTTCCCATCCATTCCCCACTCAAAATCAAACATACGATAATGCACATAACATATATAACGTGTTAGATCATTCACGAATAGCATACTCGACATTTAGACACGCAAGTCACAACTTATCTCAATTCAGCATTTATATTCAAAACCGGCTGTTTTCGGACATTTTAATAAAATAGTTAAATTATTCCAAAAATTCCCAAATTTTTACAGGATGTCTTAAACGTTCCATATTTTATTGTGTAAAAATATCGGGGTCCGGTTCACTACCAATATTTTATAAAAATTCGTATTCCGGACTGAACTCAGATTTATGCATTTCTGACCACAGTCCACGGAACAATTTATTAAAAATTCATCGAGTGTCCGATTTACGAAATTCCAGTGGGGTAATTACAAATGCATCGGTTGTCATCTACTGTACAAATCTCATGGTCCGATTCTACACAGAATACAAGTTACAACAGAAAATACAACACTCATTTATTGCAGTAAAAACTCAGCCTAAGCTGCTGTTACGAATCGGTTCTTTAAAAATAGTAAACGAAGTTCAAAAATTACGATTCCGGTGCCATTAGAACCGTATTTTATAACACATAAATCTAAGCTTCAGAAAATACATTTTTTGTTAAGTTATGGCCCGTTTACAGCCTGTTGAAGTCGGCTGAAATCATTACTCAGCTTGCTGTTTTGTGGTTTAAATGTTACTAAAACGTATTAACAAGTATCCGAACAACGGGTTTATCAAAAGTTTGACGATCAAACATCATATATACATTAACCACCCTTAAACCAACAAGTTTTCATCTTTAGGTATCAATCATAGTAAACTTTTATATTTATCTATTTGTTCTTGACATTTTAGTGATTTTAAACATACTACACCCTTTGATCATAGAAACGAGATTAAACAAGATTAACAAGAGGGTAACAAAGGACTTACTACTAGCTTATAGCTAGGGATGAATCTAGTACAAAGTTGGTAAGAAAAAGATGGTGAAAAGTCTTGAAACAAGCTCCTTTGAAACCCTTCAAGAGGCAACCTTCATAGATCTCCTTCAAACTTGAATGGAACTTGTGAAAATGGAAAAGATGGATGATGAAAGTGAGGGTGATGGTGGCGGTTTTGTGGGAACCGAAAGTGAGAGAGAGGAGAGTGAGGATGGAGTGTAAATCTTGTGAATGATTTGTGTAAGAGAATGATATCCTTATAAGATCACCTCATATATCTTGGACACTTCCACAAGCCAAGATCCAATAAACAAATAAGATAAAATCTTTGCCTAATATTTGAAGTATGGTGAGAATGTGGGGTGGGTCCACCAAGGACCGAATTCGGTTTTTATGGGGGGGGGGGTTGGATGTAACTTTGTGTCTAGGTGGGTAAGTGCTAGTTATAATTCAAGTAACTTGTTTATGTAAGTTAGTTATTGGATTTTTGGTGGGTGTCATGACAAACGGGGATCAAGACTAGCCAAAAATAATAAAACAATGTACTTGACAAATATTTGGTGTCCCGGGTAATGTCCGGTTGTTCGGTCGGATACCGTTCCGTTAAGTTGTTAAATTGTTCCGTAAGGCGTCTTATACATATATTTTTGTAACACAATTAATTCCTAACACATAGGAAAACATACCGGACTATTTAGTAACTTTTCTGTGTACTACTAGTATGCTAACACGCACATGTAAGTATTACACAGTAATCAGAGAGCAGTTAAATAATTTCACACAGTCATCAAGCACTTTAATTATCAATAATAAATTGTACGGAATACATGGGATTTGAGGGTTGTCACATTCTCCCCCTGTTAAGAAAATTTCGTCCCGAAATTTAGCGCGTGGTTACTGAGGAAGCTAGTTAAGTTATGTTGGTTTTCCTGGTTTTCCTGGGGTGTCACATCATCCCCCCGTTGATTTGGAATTTCGTCCAGAAATTCTGCAGTAGCTTCAGCCTCAGTAGTGGTTGCGTTTTTCTTAAACAGTTGGGGATAATTGAGTTTCATTTGGTCTTCTCGTTCCCAGGTATACTCTGCGCCACGACGAGCATTCCAACGAACTCGGACCAGAGGTATCCTGGTACGCTTGAGGATCTTAACATCTCGATCCGTAATCTCTACTGGTTCCTCGACGAATCGCAGCTGGTCGTCGATTGTGAGTTCCTTGAGAGGAACTATGAGGGTCTCATCTGACAGACACTTTATCAGATTCGACACATGGAATACGTTGTGAACTCCACTGAGTTCTTCTGGTAGATTCAACCTGTAGGCGACTTTGCCAATTTTCTCGGTGACTTCGAATGGTCCAACATAACGCGGATTGAGTTTGCCTCGTTTGCCAAAGCAGACTACACCTTTCCAAGGTGAGACTTTGAGTAGCACTCGATCCCCAACCTGGAGCTCGAGTGATTTTCTTCCCTTATCAGCATAGCTTTTCTGACGGTCACGAGCTGCCGCCATTCGCTGTCGTATCTGAGCAATTCTCTCGGTGGTATCTACCATAAGTTATGGGCCAGTGATTTGACTGTCACCAACTTCTGCCCAACAGAGAGGTGATCGGCATTTGCGTCCGTACAATGCCTCGAACGGAGCGGCCTGAATGCTGGTGTGGTAGCTGTTGTTATATGAGAACTCCACTAGCGGGAGGTGCTTTTCCCAGCCATTACCAAAATCGGTTACACATGCCCTAAGCATGTCTTCAAGGGTTTGGATGGTGCGTTCAGATTGCCCATCCGTCTGCGGGTGATAAGCGGTGCTCATATCTAAACGTGAGCCAAAGGACTTGTGCATTGCTTGCCACAGTTCAGAAGTAAAACGCGCGTCTCGATCAGATATAATAGAGGTTGGCACTCCGTGCCTTGATACCACTTCCTTTAGGTAAATGTCTGCAAGAGTAGAAAACTTATCCGTTTCTTTGATAGCCAGAAAATGTGCAGACTTGGTCAGTCGATCTACGATCACCCAAATGGTATCGTTTCCGCGTTGAGATCTGGGCAGGCCGGTAACGAAATCCATGGAAATTTTCTCCCATTTCCATTTCGGGATCTCCGGTTGTTGAAGTAGGCCTGATGGTTTCTGATATTCAGACTTGACTCTCGCACAAGTCAAGCACTTGCTGACGTAGGTTACTATGTGGGCTTTCATGCCAGGCCACCAGTATGTGGTCTTTAAGTCGTGGTACATCTTATCCGAACCAGGATGTACTGAATAACGAGACTTATATGCTTCATCCATCACAAGCTCGCGTAGGTTTCCATACAGTGGGACCCAGATGCGCCCTGTTACATAGTAAGCGCCGTCTTCCTTTTGTTCTAGTCGTTGCCTCGATCCTCGTAAGGATTCAGCCCTGATGTTTTCTGCTTTCAATGCTTCGACCTGGGCATCTCGAATTTGAGCGGGAAGGTTGGATTGGATGGTAAGCGGTAAAGCACGTACACGCTTAGGTATGGTATCCTTTCGACTGAGGGCGTCTGCCACCACATTGGCTTTGCCCGGATGGTACTTGATCGCGCATTCGTAATCGTTCAAGAGCTCAACCCATCGGCTTTGACACATGTTTAACTCCTTTTGCTTGAAGATATGCTCGAGACTCCTGTGATCGGTGTAAATGGTGCACTTGGTACCGTACAGGTAATGTCTCCATATCTTAAGCGCGAATACAACTGCTCCCAGCTCCAGATCGTGAGTAGTGTAATTTCTTTCGTGAACCTTGAGTTGGCGTAATGCTTAGGCAATGACCTTGTCACGTTGCATCAACACGCAACCAAGTCCTTGGATGGAAGCATCGCAGTAAACCACAAAATCATATGTGCCTTCAGGCAAGGAGAGGATAGGCGCGCTACAAAGTCTATCCTTCAAGTGCTGAAACGCAGATTCCTGTGCATCACCCCAGCGATAGGTGACACCCTTCTGAGTCAGTGAAGTGAGAGGCTGCGCAATCTTGGAGAAATCTTTGATAAACCTTCTGTAATATCCTGCCAAACCCAAGAATTGGCGGATTTCTGTTGGTGTGCGGGGTGCAGGCCAGTTCTTGATCGATTCAACCATAGATGGATCCACATGAATTCCATCCTTGTTTACCACATGGCCTAGAAAGTGGACTTCGTGAAGCCAGAAGTCACATTTCGAAAACTTGGCATACAACTGCTCTTTTCGAAGAAGTTCCAACATAAGTCGTAGATGCTGCTCGTGTTCCTCTTGACTCTTAGAATAGATCAGGATATCGTCAATGAACACAACAACGAACTTATCCAGGTAAGGCTTGCACACTCGGTTCATGAGATCCATGAAGACCGCTGGTGCATTCGTCAGCCCGAATGGCATAACCAGAAACTCGTAATGGCCGTAACGAGTTCTGAACGCTGTTTTGGAGACGTCCTCATCTCGGACTCTCAGCTGATGGTATCCCGACCTCAAATCAATCTTAGAGTAATAGCTCGATCCTTGCAACTGGTCGAACAGGTCGTCAATACGTGGAAGAGGATAACGATTCTTCACAGTCACCTTGTTAAGCTCGCGATAGTCAATACACATTCTGAAAGTACCGTCTTTCTTCTTCGCGAACAAGACTGGAGCTCCCCAGGGCGAAGAGCTAGGACGTATAAAACCCTTTTCCAAGAGTTCTTGTAGTTGTGTGGACAGTTCTTCCAGTTCGGTTGGGGCTAAGCGATGAGGTGCTTGAGCTATGGGCGCTGCTCTAGGAGCTAGCTCGATTTGGAATTCGACTCGTCGATGAGGCGGAAGACCAGGTAATTCCTCAGGAAAATCGCGCACTATAGGAATGTCTTAAATTTTCTTCTCTTCCGTTGATGTGTTAGTAACGAGCGCTAGAATGGCAGTGTGGCCCTTATGCAAACACTTCTGGGCCTTTAAGGAAAGAGATAATGCCTACACAGCACCACTCTTATCGCCCTGAATCACCAGAGGTTCTTCACCAGAACGAGGAATGCGGACGATTTTCTCCTTGCAAAAAATCTCCGCTTGATGATGAGATAGTCAATCCATCCCAATAACGACGTCGATACTACCAAGTGTGATAGGGATGAGATCGATAGAGAAAGTCTGACCAGCTAAGATGAGGTTACAACCTTTAACTATGTGTGTGGCCTCGAGACTTTTACCGTTTGCTAGCTCTACCGTGTGTTTGGCGGTCAAAAGTGTTGGGGTGCGCTTAAGCATTTGACTAACTTTTAAGGACACATAACTAGTATCGGCACCCGAATCGAATAAAACAGTAACAAAGAAATCATCTAGAAGAAACTTACCCATCACAACGTTAGGATCGTTCCTTGCGTCAGCCTGACCAATCACGAAGGTGCGACCTTTGCCGTTATTGTTACCCCCGTTTTTGCCTCCATTGTTGTTCTCATTTCCTTGGTTGTTGTTCTGATTCTGATTCAGCTGAGGACAGTGCCTCTTGAAGTGACCCTCAGCACCGCACTGGAAGCATCCCTTATTACCTTGCTGGTGTTGTTGTTGGTTTTGGGGAGTTTGTGGCCGCTGTTGTCGGTTCTGCTTCGCAGGACGTAAGCTTCGGCAATCTTTGGCTTCATGTCCCAACTTGCTACATCTCTGACAACGACCCTTGTTGCACGACCTGCTGTGGTGCAAACTACATCGATTGCACTTTGGGTGATTTCCCCTGTATCTACCCTGACCTTGATCTCCAAAAGGCTGCTGACTGGGGTTCCTGTGTTCATCTGTCTTTCGCTGCTGGGACTGAGACTGAACTGGAGTAGAACCCTTGCCCGAATTTCCGTCCCACTTGCGCTTGTTGTTACTGGGAGCATCAGTAGTAGTAGCGTTAATACGCTTGGGCAGCTTGCCCTCTTCCACCGCCTGATCGGTGAGCTGGTGTGCCAAACGAATGACTTGCTGGATTGTGGGAAGGTTGGCCGCACTTACAGACCCTTGGATTTCCGGGACTAAGTCTCTGAGGTATAGCTTGATTCGCCTAGATATGGGTTGTGACATGTTAGGACATAAGGCAGCCAAGTCGTTGGACCTCTTTGTGTATGCCTCATTCTCTGGTCCTTCCATCTTCAAACCATAATACTCTATCTCAAGTTTCAGTATGTCGTCCAGGTGGCAGAACTCTTCCTTAATCCAATCCTTGAAGTCGCTCCAGAGGGTGGCATTCGCGTCTGCCAACCCGAGCATCTGAACCTGTGCGTTCCACCAAGAATACGCTTTCCCTTGCAACATGCCAGTGGCGTACTCCACTCGTTTGCTGGCAGGGCATTCACTCTCTTCGAATGTATATTCGATTCTCCGAATCCAGTGTAGAAGGCCGATTGTCCCTTCAGTGCCGTCGAAAGTGGGAGGTTTGCATTCTAGGAACGCCTTGAAGGTGCCCATGCGTGTTTGAAGGTGCATGGGTTGACTCCTTGTTTGGGTTGCTAAGGCTTCAGCAATCCGTTCGTTAATCAAGGTCGTCAGCTGACCCTGGGTCATGTCGAGACGTTCACTCATGATCTTCATATAGAAGGAACACACGTAAGAAGGTGTCGCAAGGTGCGTAAGTGTGGGATGACAGAAGAGAGTAAGCACACAAGGTTCAAATAGCAGTTATTACACTAGCTAATGCATACTATGATCAAATGTGGTACTAGCAGGTAGGTAATACAAACATAAACCATATTACAGTACCACCTCAAAAATTTACGTCCTATAATGTGTTGACACGTGTCATAAAGTCTAAACGTGTGAAAGAAATATTATGGAAGGACTAAAGTTGACAAACATGGAAAGTATGTGAATATACGTATTCTAAGTGTCAACTGTGAATAAATATAACGTACATTAACCCTACACGATACTCATACCTTCAAACGAATGAATCATGGATCATACGAAGCTAAAAGTGGGAGATTTCAAACTACAGGGACCAAATGTGTCAACATGTTTAAATTATACCTCTGAGTGACCTTTTGACAAACCCGAAGCTTTGTAAATATTAATTATGCTCATGATAATGCACCATAAAAATTTCATAAAATTTCGTTAACGTATGAGAAAGTTATGATCAAATTCGTGTGCGAAGTGTTAAAGCGTAAACGTTGAAAGTTAGGACTTTTCGGGTGACAATAAGGTTACCCGGGGACTTGGCAAAGTGGGTATATGTTTTAAGGCCTTATTAGATCGATTATAAGGGTTTACCATGCATAAAACAAGTGCCTATTCGAGTTTTGAAGAGCCAAGGACTGAATCGCAAAAGAAATCAAAAGCTGATTTGCAGCCGACCGTCGCGCCACGCGAGGGGTCCCTCGCGCCACGCGAGGGATGCCCAGAACCGCAAAAACGGGCTGCTGTCTCCTATGGCCTATTATGCGCGACCTTTACCTGATTTTTCACATCTCCTGGCCCCTAAAACACCCCCTAAGCCTCTAGGACACCTGTTGATCGATTGTGGGCACTAATAGACTTGTTTGTCAATCAAATGTGGTGAGTGAAACCACTATATAAGGCCCTTCAATGTCACACACATTCTCACACCTTCATCTGCATAATTTGATCACTCTTGGAGCTCTCAAGCAGGTCCAACTGATCTTAAGTCGTGCATAGGACCCTTGTAAGTGTTCTAATCCTTCTTTAGTTGAGTTTAGCTTGTTTAATTAGCTAAAAGTCAAACCGTCGTAATTACGGTTTGACTTCGAGATTAGTCAATAATGGCTTAGTCATATCTCGAATTAAAAGTAGTTATGAGTTGGTATTTATGTGGGTAATAAAACCTCAAAAGGGTTTCCCCTGATCACCACTCTAACCAGGTCTAATGTCGGGTCAAACTTTTAATTAAAAAGTCAACATAATGCTTAAAATGTCATTTATGCATAATTAGCTATCTAGAACATATGTAACCTATTTGATCATTGCTATAACTTAGTAATTAGTGTAAGAACATGTCCAAACATGTTCAACACGACTATTTCCTGTTTAGACCCGGTTCGGAGCCGAAAGTCACATAGTTTGACTTTCACTTTGACTTTCAGTTCTGACCCGTTTAGGCATGTTTTAGAAATTCCTCAGAGCTTTAATTGGATTAGGTTACATGTTAGAACAACCCTCTGTGATTATACACCTTGGTTCATTAGTTATCCAATTGATATGCATGTTTCCGTTAATTGCTCATATGTTGACCGTTATGCCCTTATTACCTTAAAAAGTGATTTATGAAAATGTAAAAGTGTAGAAACCTTTGTTACTGATATATAGACTTGTATGCAAAGTTTGACATCAGTTTGACTTATAGATTAAGGGTTATGCTCATTATCGCAAAATTAATGCTTTATGTTAATAAAATGGCGTAATTAGCGTATAGCCTAGTTAAACATACTTTTTGGTATCAAAACTTTTACCCACTGATGTAATATATTATTTTGGGATTTTTAAAGATTTTTAATTAATTTTAGGCTGAGCATAACTAGTAGTCGTAGGCTTAATCCGGTAATTGTCGGTTTTGCCCTTACGGGCCATAAAATGAGTTTTACTTATCTAAACGACTCCAAACCTTTTGCTACTGATCACATATGATAAATAAATTATTTTAAGCCTTCTGGAAATATAAAAATATCAGATTTAAGTATCGAACCCGGAAATGGCCTTTAATCGCCATAATTAGCGTTTTCAACGCATAGTATGTCTTAAAATCATATTGGACATACCCGGGTTGATACCTACTGATATATGAGGCAAATTATGATATTTTAACAGTAAGCAAAGGTTGATTAACTCAGAATTCGTTTTTGAGCTTTTCGGCTTATGTGAAATTACCAAAATACCCCTACGGGGCATAGCTTGGTTAAAAATGATAAATTTCACATATATGCTTTAGCCTACTGATATAACTTATCAAATTGAGTATGTTTGCTGTTTACATCAGACCTGTAACTCAGTTAAACATCTAAACTCTTTTACAAACTTTAAAATGACCAAACTACCCCTACGGGGCATAGTTTGTGTTTAAACTTGTTTCGGGCATAATGAAAGACATCTTCCTGATGTCACAACATATTTGAGGCGTAAATTAACTTAGGAAACCTGTATATAGCTCTCATGAATACCCGTCACGCTTCTTACGCGTACGGTTCGGTTTATGTAACAAGTTTACATAAATTAGCCGAAATGGGTCAAACCTTAACGGTTTTATCCCAAAATCCAGAATGTGTATGAAATACCCATATAAGACAAGTCTCTGAACATGTCGGGTTTAAATCACATTCTATTCCGGTCTTCGCTTAATTGTGTGTACAAACCGTATATTCCCTTAAGACTAACCGGTCTAAGCTTAAGCTAAATTAAAGACCCGTTAGCATTCCAATTGATTATTTATACCATCATTCCAGACTAGAGCATTTCGGTAAATGGTACCTACGCTTACTTAAGTGAATACGGCTGAGTTATTAGATTCTTGCTAATTAAGACAGGAGCTAGCTCAGGTAAATACTCTTAACTTAATTTCCCTATACGGGCTTGGAATACGGTATAAGGATACCGCTTGGTCGGGTATTGAATGTTTAATCGGATTGTGATTAAATTATTGAGGTAACCCGGTTTAATCTGTATTGTTTGAAATAAAAGCCTTTAGGGGTTAATGACCATGTCCCGGATATCCTTGACATCATTGTATTATAAAATGACCACGCCTTAAGCACGGGGTGTAGGCATACACTGAAAGTTGCTTAAAGGGAAACGGTATCTCACTCTCTTGTGGGCTTATACTTGTGGCGTGTCTGTTAATCTTGACTCGGTTTCTACATCGGGCCCTGAACGTACAACGAACATGTAAATATGTATACAAGGTTATAACTATAATTGTTCCAAGTTAAAAAGGTTAATTTTGCCTCTGTGCATTTTAATCAAATTATGAAAGATATTTTGTGCCACGTGCATCCAAATCAATTTTCTTAAAACTCTTTTCAAATGAGTCGGTTGAGTGTATTTACCAGTGAAAACTGACGTATTTTCCAAAAGGGTTAAGTGACATGTACTGAACGTAATTGGCTAGAAGCTCAGGGCGCTAATAAGGAATCTTGCAAGTTCTAGGCGTCTAAAGTATGTTGAACAAATGATATGTTTTAAGATCCGCCTGTGAATCCTTTACTTTCCGTTGTAATACTGGATATTACTTTAAATTCGGATTTGTAATATATAATTTATCTTTTGCTTCCGCTGTGCATTCATATATATTGTGTTGTTTGACTATTATGTTGCCAACCACGTCACGATACTCCCCACCGGGCCCACCGGTGACACGTGGAAAGTCGGGGTGTGACAGGTTGGTATCAAAGCCAACACTGAGTGAATTAAACACTAGTCTTTTGTGTTTAATCTCAGTTACACAATTGCACATCCTTGAGTCTAGACGAGAACATAGGACAAATTCTAATTTGTTTTTGGAGTCCTTTGTTATTTTTCTGATTAAGCTCTTTCATGGGCAAATCAATTTTTATTAGAAGTCCCGTCTAGGGCAACAGTATACTTGTTTAAATTTTAAAGGAATGATTATGTTTAAATTATCATTCCTATATTATAAGATCTACCATTATAACAAAACGGCAAAATCTAAAAAAAAGGACGAGACCTAGTCACGTGTCATTTTAAGAAACGGGCCAAGATGGTAGTTCCATAATTAGATTCAGATCCATATTTAACACCTCAATTTAGGATTGTCCTGCGATAAATATTAATAAGAATCTTAAGAGTGAAACCTAGCCTTCGGGTCATTTTAAAGGCCGGGCTATGATGGTAAGACATGTTTAAAAGATTCGAATCCCTGTTAACATCTGTAAATATGTTAACACTCCTGGCAGGCGTGATTCGTTAAAATCACACACGTCATTTATATATATGGATTCTTTAAAAAGATCCCTAACCCAACTTAATGATCTCTGAATCATGGGTTTGGATCATCAATTAAGATGATCATACTTTGACCATATATTGGTAAAATAATGCCTACGGGCTATAATGTATTGTCCATTTGAGACATTGACATTTGATCTTTATGATTACTTGTCTATGGTGGTGAGCTACGCTCAAGCCTATTAGTCTGTATGATCAATGCGATCCTGACTACTATCATCAAATGAAGATGATCATATAATAAACATCCCTTAGAAGGGAAATGCCTACGAGCTATAGTTAATGCCCTCTGAGACTAAAGACAGTGGTAGCAATGACTCCCTGTCAGATAAAGGTAATGAACTAGGTTCAAACCTTAATGCTTTGATTCTCTGAAATCATAGCGCATAATTTATAAATGTCCTTGTGACCAGGCCTATTGTGCCAGTATACCTTAATGTTTTGATTCCTTGAAATCATAGGTTAAATAAAAATGTCCACGAGACTAGGCCTTTTGTGCCACAAATAAAACTGTTATTGTTTTATAATTAGGATAAATTATTATAGAAATCCTAAATAAATATGATAAATAAATTAACCAAATGTGGTCTCCGTTTACCATGGTTAACGAATTAGCCTAAGGGGCAATTCCATAATAAACTCCCAAATAAACTATTGCCCTTGTTTTCTGCAACAGTTAAATTGTAATGGCTAACTCAGACGAGGGTAATAGTCATCCAGCGGAGGTTAATAATGACGCCCAAATAAATCTAACGGGTGCGGAATTGAAAGCGATCATAGACGGCGCTGTTACACAGGCTTTGGAAAGGCAGTACGAAGAGTATAGTAGGACCCTATCTACACAGCCTTCAAAGCCTAAAACACACTCTGAAGCTCACAGCAAGCCACCTCCCAAGAAAGATGATCCCAAGAATGGAGATGATGATCGTCGCTCCTCGAACCATCACAGTGATCCGTCTCAACAAATCATACTGAATAAAGGACCCCGTGATAAGGGTTGCTCCTACAAGTACTTTGTGTCATCTAAACCCCGGGATTTTACAGGGGAGAAAGGAGCCATTGACTGTATGACATGGCTGGACGAGATGGATACTATTGTGGATATCAGCGGATGCGCTGAGAGGGATGTAGTGAAGTATGTATCCCAATCATTCAAGGGAGAGGTGCTAGCGTGGTGGAAGGCTCTCATTCAAGCTGCTGGGAAGATCCCACTTTACAACATGTCATGGGAACAGTTTGTTGCTCTCATTATGGAGAACTACTGCCCTCAACACGAGGTCGAAAGAATTGAATCTGATTTCTTATCATTGGTAATGACAAACTTAGATTGTCAAGCTTACCTCACCAGTTTCAATACCCTGTCCAGACTGGTTCCTTACCTTGTAACACCAGAGCCCAAGCGAATTGCTCGCTTCATCGGGGATTTAGCCCCAGAAATCAAAGCCAGTGTTAAGGCTTCAAGACCTACTACATTCAGGTCAACGGCAGACCTGTCACTATCTCTCACACTCGATGTGGTCAGAAACAAGGCTGCCAAAGTCTCTGAAGATGGAAAGCGTAAAAGGGAGGACGAGAATTCTCATCGCTCCGATAGGAAGAGGAATTCTGAAGATAAGAAGAGTTCCGGGTTCAAGAGAGACAACCAGCAGTCGGGAGAGAAGACCAGGTGCGAAACTTGTAGGAAATACCATCTGGGGAAATGCAGATTTGAGTCTCAGCCTCTACCGTGTGGAATTTGCAAGTCAAAGAAACATAAAACCCTGGATTGCAAGAAGATAAAGGATGCAACCTGTTATGGTTGCAACGAGAAGGGGCATATCAAGACCAACTGCCCTACGAACCAGGTGGACGCCTAAGAGATGATACTTTAGAAAATGCTCCAACAAATCTTAAATTGATACTTTATAACTATTATGAATCACTTTTTCTGATATCCTTATGGCAAGCTTTCAAGCTATCCAAATTCATCAGTATAATAAAGACAGATGTGACTTTTGATCCCCTATCAAAAAGGTGATGGACTAGGTCCAACCCTTAAATGCCATTGATGGTCTTTTGTGACCTAGGCTAAGTGATATTAATATAATTTTTAAAATGACGTTCATTAAGAATGTTAGTGCCTTATTGGCCTGTATGGTTTAATGAAACCACGGTTAGTATAAAGCCATGAGGACGATGAATAGCAGTTGTCTGATAGCAATCAAGAAGATGATTCGGTTAGCAATAAGGACTATTTTTATGTTCCTGTAAAAAAAATGGTGGAATCGGCCGTCCCCGGAATCGAACCTGGGTCTAGGCCGCACCCTTTCGCGCGCCTAGCCAACTGAGCTAGGTGCCTAGTTTGTGAAAATTTCCATTCTGATTAAATATAAACACATGTAGTTGATATCTCTTTAATCTTTATCGATTTCGAATACCAGTGGTATGACAAAAGCACTATATGAGGGTTGGTATATCTGAATAAGTTCCCTAGATTGCTTCCATGCCTGATCAGTATGGAGGTTTAATGTATGGAACCACAAAGATATCTCAATAATCATACGGTACTAAAGTCAACTGCTAGTATTCAAAGAAGATATCCAGAATGAAAATTGTCCAGGAAATATTCCAGATTAGGAACTCGTGGACTAGTAACATAAATGTGTCACTTATTTGACACAAGCAATGATGAGTAAACTGGAGCCTGAGATATGGAAATCTCTGTAACCTCCTTGTACCTTGATTATCTCCTCCTAAGATTTACCCTGTTTACCCCGGGGAGACAGGTAGAGTTAAGTTAAATATCCCATTTGGGGCTGCATTATTATGAAATCTCCAAGACAACTAGTACCATTATTGGCAGAATCGAAAACCCTGGTCAAGTAAGTTTTAAGACATAGATTCTTAAAGCCAAACTCAATATCATGAGAATTCGGTATAGTAAAATTATGAAAGACGGTTCATTTTGCTAAGGCATTGGTTATCGCAACCCTAATTAAGCAACGATTAAGAATCGCCATCAACTACCCAGGATTGTCGATTGCTCGACTAACTGTAAAGATTAGCTATTTCTTAAATATAAATTTTGAGCAATGGTTGGAATAACCATCTCCCCTTAAGATAAGCTTTTCTATAAATAGCTGTTAAATAAGTATCAAGGCTACCCTGTGGAGACCTTGTATAAATGGCATGTTAAACGTCTATTGTTAGGACAATAGATTGGTAAGTTCAATTATAAAGATCTGAAAGTTGCCTAGGAAACAACAAATAAGATCGTATAAATCCATACTCGATTGTAAGTTGCCAGTATAAGGCAGGAAATCGAGAATTTATGAAAATAGCAAACCTCTTAAATTCTTGTTAAGGAATGAGGTTTAACAATAGATGTCACCCTGGAAGGGTGTGCAAATTGTTAGATTATCTGGCTAGTTAAGCTCCGAGTATATAGAATCATTCGAAGGAAATCGAATGTATCAAGATCAAATAGCTTACGAGCTAAGACCTAATTAGGGGCTTGATGGACGCACAATGTGACCCACACAAATGATTTAGCGACGTGTCACCAATAAGTCGAAAAGCGCTGTCACATAATGATATGCAGGACTATGATAGTATGAGCAACCTGTTGCGATTGAGGATCGTCAGGATTAGAAGCTCCAAAAAGATACATGTGCCTATTATAAAGGTCAAATGTAGTGCCTTAGAGGCTCAAAGGTACTGGGGGAAGACTAAGCCCAATTTAAGGCAGAAAATCCTTCCTTTACCTTAACAAATCTCGAGGTCGAGATTTCTTTTAAGGGGGTGAGGATGTAACACCTCGAAAATTCACGTCCAATAATGTGTTGACACGTGTCATAAAGTCTAAACGTGTGAAAGAAATATTATGGTAGGACTAAAGTTGACAAACATGGAAAGTATGTGAATATACGTATTCTAAGTGTCAACTGTGAATAAATATAACGTACATTAACCCTACACGATACTCATACCTTCAAATGAATGAATCATGGATCATACGAAGCTAAAAGTGGGAGATTTCAAACTACAGGGACCAAATGTGTCAACATGTTTGAATTATACCTCTGAGTGACCTTTTGACAAACCCGAAGCTTTGTAAATATTAATTATGCTCATGATAATGCACCATAAAAATTTCATAAAGTTTCGTTAACGTATGAGAAAGTTATGATCAAATTCGTGTGCGAAGTGTTAAAGCGTAAACGTTGAAAGTTAGGACTTTTCGGGTGACAATAAGGTTACCCGGGGACTTGGCAAAGTGGGTATATGTTTTAAGGCCTTATTAGATCGATTATAAGGGTTTACCATGCATAAAACAAGTGCCTATTCGAGTTTTGAAGAGCCAAGGACTGAATCGCAAAAGAAATCAAAAGCTGATTTGCAGCCGACCGTCGCGCCACGCGAGGGATGCCCAGAACCGCAAAAACGGGCTGCTGTCTCCTATGGCCTATTATGCGCGACCTTTACCCGATTTTTCACATCTCCTGGCCCCTAAAACACCCCCTAAGCCTCTAGGACACCTGTTGATCGATTGTGGGCACTAATAGACTTGTTTGTCAATCAAATGTGGTGAGTGAAACCACTATATAAGGCCCTTCAATGTCACACACATTCTCACACCTTCATCTGCATAATTTGATCACTCTTGGAGCTCTCAAGCAGGTCCAACTGATCTTAAGTCGTGCATAGGACCCTTGTAAGTGTTCTAATCCTTCTTTAGTTGAGTTTAGCTTGTTTAATTAGCTAAAAGTCAAACCGTCGTAATTACGGTTTGACTTCGAGATTAGTCAATAATGGCTTAGTCATATCTCGAATTAAAAGTAGTTATGAGTTGGTATTTATGTGGGTAATAAAACCTCAAAAGGGTTTCCCCTGATCACCACTCTAACCAGGTCTAATGTCGGGTCAAACTTTTAATTAAAAAGTCAACATAATGCTTAAAATGTCATTTATGCATAATTAGCTATCTAGAACATATGTAACCTATTTGATCATTGCTATAACTTAGTAATTAGTGTAAGAACATGTCCAAACATGTTCAACCCGACTATTTCCTGTTTAGACCCGGTTCGGAACCGAAAGTCACATAGTTTGACTTTCACTTTGACTTTCAGTTCTGACCCGTTTAGGCATGTTTTAGAAATGTCTCAGAGCTTTAATTGGATTAGGTTACATGTTAGAACAACCCTCTGTGATTATACACCTTGGTTCATTAGTTATCCAATTGATATGCATGTTTCCGTTAATTGCTCATATGTTGACCGTTATGCCCTTATTACCTTAAAAAGTGATTTATGAAAATGTAAAAGTGTAGAAACCTTTGTTACTGATATATAGACTTGTATGCAAAGTTTGACATCAGTTTGACTTATAGATTAAGGGTTATGCTCATTATCGCAAAATTAATGCTTTATGTTAATAAAATGGCGTAATTAGCGTATAGCCTAGTTAAACATACTTTTTGGTATCAAAAATTTTACCCACTGATGTAATATATTATTTTGGGATTTTTAAAGATTTTTAATTAATTTTAGGCTGAGCATAACTAGTAGTCGTAGGCTTAATCCGGTAATTGTCGGTTTTGCCCTTACGGGCCATAAAATGAGTTTTACTTATCTAAACGACTCCAAACCTTTTGCTACTGATCACATATGATAAATAAATTATTTTAAGCCTTCTGGAAATATAAAAATATCAGATTTAAGTATCGAACCCGGAAATGGCCTTTAATCGCCATAATTAGCGTTTTCAACGCATAGTATGTCTTAAAATCATATTGGACATACCCGGGTTGATACCTACTGATATATGAGGCAAATTATGATATTTTAACAGTAAGCAAAGGTTGATTAACTCAGACTTCGTTTTTGAGCTTTTCGGCTTATGTGAAATTACCAAAATACCCCTACGGGGCATAACTTGGTTAAAAATGATAAATTTCACATATATGCTTTAGCCTACTGATATAACTTATCTAATTGAGTATGTTTTCTGTTTACATCAGACCTGTAACTCAGTTAAACATCTAAACTCTTTTACAAACTTTAAAATGACCAAACTACCCCTACGGGGCATAGTTTGTGTTTAAACTTGTTTCGGGCATAATGAAAGACATCTTCCTGATGTCACAACATATTTGAGGCATAAATTAACTTAGGAAACCTGTATATAGCTCTCATGAATACCCGTCACGCTTCTTACGCGTACGGTTCGGTTTATGTAACAAGTTTACATAAATTAACCGAAATGGGTCAAACCTTAACGGTTTTATCCCAAAATCCAGAATGTGTATGAAATACCCATATAAGACAAGTCTCTGAACATGTCGGGTTTAAATCACATTCTATTCCGGTCTTCGCTTAATTGTGCGTACAAACCGTATATTCCCTTAAGACTAACCGGTCTAAGCTTAAGCTAAATTAAAGACCCGTTAGCATTCTAATTGATTATTTATACCATCATTCCAGACTAGAGCATTTCGGTAAATGGTACCTACGCTTACTTAAGTGAATACGGCTGAGTTATTAGATTCTTGCTAATTAAGACAGGAGCTAGCTCAGGTAAATACTCTTAACTTAATTTCCCTATACGGGCTTGGAATACGGTATAATGATACCGCTTGGTCGGGTATTGAATGTTTAATCGGATTGTGATTAAATTATTGAGGTAACCCGGTTTAATCTGTATTGTTTGAAATAAAAGCCTTTAGGGGTTAATGACCATGTCCCGGATATCCTTGACATCATTGTATTATAAAATGACCACGCCTTAAGCACGGGGTGTAGGCATACACTGAAAGTTGCTTAAAGGGAAACGGTATCTCACTCTCTTGTGGGCTTATACTTGTGGTGTGTCTGTTAATCTTGACTCGGTTTCTACATCGGGCCCTGAACGTACAACGAACATGTAAATCTGTATACAAGGTTATAACTATAATTGTTCCAAGTTAAAAAGGTTAATTTTGCCTCTGTGCATTTTAATCAAATTATGAAAGATATTTTGTGCCACGTGCATCCAAATCAATTTTCTTAAAACTCTTTTCAAATGAGTCGGTTGAGTGTATTTACCAGTGAAAACTGACGTATTTTCCAAAAGGGTTAAGTGACAGGTACTGAACGTAATTGGCTGGAAGCTCAGGGCGCTAATAAGGAATCTTGCAAGTTCTAGGCGTCTAAAGTCTGTTGAACAAATGATATGTTTTAAGATCCGCCTGTGAATCCTTTACTTTCCGTTGTAATACTGGATATTACTTTAAATTCGGATTTGTAATATATAATTTATCTTTTGCTTCCGCTGTGCATTCATATATATTGTGTTGTTTGACTATTATGTTGCCAACCACGTCCCGATACTCCCCACCGGGCCCACCGGTGACACGTGGAAAGTCGGGGTGTGACAATTACCTATAATGTCGAGTCTTGCACGTGGAGCGAAGCGTCGTTGTGGATCGTTGAGCACTGTACAGGTTATAGTCTGGTTTTAACAAAAACTTTTTCCCCGTATTAAAACCTAGTTCACTATAACCTGGCTCTGATACCAATCTGTCACACCCCCAAAATCCACCATGCGGAGTACCACCGCTTGGAGGCGTGACATGACCAGGATCAAGCCACCAATCATATTGAACAAGCATGTAAGTAGTTTGTAAAATCCAACACAATACAATTGGTGTCTAAACAGAACATAGTTTAAGTTACAAGCGGAAGCATAAAGTTTAAAACCAAATCATAAGTTTAAACGTTTCAAATGTTTAGCATGGTACACAGTTGTCCATGTCCCACAACGACTCTTCCCACTCCGATGCAAGCTCCATAGATACCTAACGACCTGCAAGGCATGTAACAACGAGTCAACAACAAAGTTGAGTGAATTCACAGTTGGTTGTTTAGTTATAGTGTTCGTAAATCATTTGTTTATTTCGTAAACCAAGTATCTTAGTTATCCGTATCGCGGTTTCCCAAACATGTTTACGATGATTAGTGGCCGGATCGCGGTTTCTAAAACATGTGTGCGATGATTAGTGGCCGGATCGCGGTTTCCCAAACATGTGTGCGAAGATTAGTGGGGGCTTCCCATGTGTCGACTAGTCGTGTTTGTACGTGCCCTTCTTGATCCAAGGACCGTAGCGAGTGTGAGTGTACGTAGGTTTTACGTACGTGCCCTTCAATCCGAGGACGGTGAAAAGTAGTTTAATAGTAATGATGGTACGAGTAGTTATTCAATCCCATTCCCAACCCACCGGGAATCCCATGCCTTAAGAGTGTGAACTCACTTTGGTTGCTCGGTTTGACTCTCAAAAGTAGCTAACAGTCAAGGTCGGTCAATCACGTCCTAGTACGATTACCACTTAGTTTATTAGTGACTTCAAATAGAACACAAAGTTCCTACACGTATCTATCACATAACATGCATCACTTTAACGGTTTATGCCCATATATACTTCTCATCCATTCCCCACTCAAAATCAAACATACGATAATGCACATAACATATATAACGTGTTAGATCATTCACGGATAGCATACTCGACATTTAGACACGCAAGTCACAACTTATCTCAATTCAGCATTTATATTCAAAACCGGCTGTTTTCGGACATTTTAATAAAATAGTTAAATTATTCCAAAAATTCCCAAATTTTTACAGGATGTCTTAAACGTTCCATATTTTATTGTGTAAAAATATCGGGGTCCGGTTCACTACCAATATTTTATAAAAATTCATATTCCGGACTGAACTCAGATTTATGCATTTCTGACCACAGTCCACGGAACAATTTATTAAAAATTCATCGAGTGTCCGATTTACGAAATTCCAGTGGGGTAATTACAAATGCATCGGTTGTCATCTACTGTACAAATCTCATGGTCCGATTCTACACAGAATACAAGTTACAACAGAAAATACAACACTCATTTATTGCTGTAAAAACTCAGCCTAAGCTGCTGTTACGAATCGGTTCTTTAAAAATAGTAAACGAAGTCCAAAAATTACGATTCCGGTGCCATTAGAACCGTATTTTATAACACATAAATCTAGGCTTCAGAAAATACATTTTTTGTTAAGTTATGGCCCGTTTACAGCCTGATGAAGTCGGCTGAAATCATTACTCAGCTTGCTGTTTTGTGGTTTAAATGTTACTAAAACGTATTAACAAGTATCCGAACAACGGGTTTATCAAAAGTTTGACGATAAAACATCATATATACATTAACCACCCTTAAACCAACAAGTTTTCATCTTTAGGTATCAATCATAAGTAAACTTTTATATTTATCTATTTGTTCTTGACATTTTAGTGATTTTAAACATACTACACCCTTTGATCATAGAAACGAGATTAAACAAGATTAACAAGAGGGTAACAAAGGACTTACTACTAGCTTATAGCTAGGGATGAATCTAGTACAAAGTTGGTAAGAAAAAGATGGTGAAAAGTCTTGAAACAAGCTCCTTTGAAACCCTTCAAGAGGCAACCTTCATAGATCTCCTTCAAACTTGAATGGAACTTGTGAAAATGGAAAAGATGGATGATGAAAGTGAGGGTGATGGTGGCGGTTTTGTGGGAACCGAAAGTGAGAGAGAGGAGAGTGAGGATGGAGTGTAAATCTTGTGAATGATTTGTGTAAGAGAATGATATCCTTATAAGATCACCTCATATATCTTGGACACTTCCACAAGCCAAGATCCAATAAAAAAATAAGATAAAATCTTTGCCTAATATTTGAAGTATGGTGAGAATGTGGGGTGGGTCCACCAAGGACCGAATTCGGTTTTTATGGGGGGGGGGGGTTGGATGTAACTTTGTGTCTAGGTGGGTAAGTGCTAGTTATAATTCAAGTAACTTGTTTATGTAAGTTAGTTATTGGATTTTTGGTGGGTGTCATGACAAACGGGGATCAAGACTAGCAAAAAATAATAAAACAATGTACTTGACAAATATTTGGTGTCCCGGGTAATGTCCGGTTGTTCGGTCGGATACTGTTCCGTTAAGTTGTTAAATTGTTCCGTAAGGCGTCTTATACATATATTTTTGTAACACAATTAATTCCTAACACATAGGAAAACATACCGGACTATTTAGTAACTTTTCTGTGTACTACTAGTATGCTAACACGCACATGTAAGTATTACACAGTAATCAGAGAGCAGTTAAATAATTTCACACAGTCATCAAGCACTTTAATTATCAATAATAAATTGTACGGAATACATGGGATTTGAGGGTTGTCACAGGTGGGGCTTGGGTTGGGCTTAGGTTGGGGCATTTGTTGACACGTGGCTTGGGGGCAGACTTGGGGCGACCCACATTTAAACAGAGTATGGTGGGGCTGGGGTTTGGGGTGTGGGTTTGGTGGGCTTCGCTGGGCTGACCCGGTGGGCTGTTTGTTGAACAACAAATTAATTTTTTTTAATATTTTTAATTAAAGAAAATTACATAAAAAATCCTAATGTTTATATTTGTTTTTTTATCTCTTCTCTCATCTCCAACACTATTTGTAACTCGTCACCCTGTAGGTGATCAATCGGTTGTGATAGCAATTTCAAATCATCACGTCTTTGTCTCAGGGCATCTCTAGCGGCATCTCTAGCTTCTTTGCTCTTTCGTTGTTCGGCCCTTTGTTGTTGGAAGACGTTGAATATATCTAACTTGGATGAAATGTCATCCAACTGGTCGTTGTATATTCCCCTACGCAAGCCCGAACTCCCAGCTGAAGGCGATGCCGTACCAGATCTTGATTTTTGAGCACGCCTTTTTGTGGCATCTCTTCCATACTCAGGCCGGTTTGGGCTTGGCGAATCATCCAAAAGGTCCTCAAACTCTTGATCTCGTGCATCAGATTGGGTTTGGGACGAGGCCCTTGACCTTTTGGAAGACGAGATACTTTCGCTACCACTAGGGATATTCGACCACTTTGGATGGAACTTACAAATCTCCCAACAATGCATGAAACGGAAGTCGGTCCCCACATTTGTCTTGAATTGAACCAATGCATTCATCACAATGTCGGCTTCGGTTTCACCACTTTTTGGGTTTTGTTTTGCTTTATTTAAAAAACCACTATATTTTGTAAGTTGGCCGCTTATCTCGGTCCACTTCGAGGATAAGCTATCGTTTTCACGATAAACCTCTCTTCCCAATTCTTTATGGAATAGTCTACTAACCCCTGCCACAAATGGGTTCGATGTTGAGAATTTCCTATTTTTATAAAAACAAAATTTAATATATATTACAAAGTTATATAAAAAAAACCATTAATATAAACAAAGTTTAAGAATACCTAAAGTTGCATGTTGAGATTGTTGAAACCAACCCCTCGCCAATGCAAGTTCTTCAGGAACGGTCCATTTTAGTTGTTTTCGCTTAGCGGTTTCAAGTACTTTAACCCCCTCGGTTTTTTTTCTTATGGCTTCTCTTTTTGATGGGTTTCGATGCGGAAGGACCATCGTTGGGTGGTTGAGTTTCGGGGACGGTTTCGTTTTGTGAAAGGTCGATGGAGTTTGGTGAAAGGTTGATGGGCGTTTGTGTAAACGGGGTAGGTATCGCATCATCGGTGTGTGGGAATTTAGTAAACAAACAATTCCCAAGATACGATGCATAACTCGCTTCTTGGGGCATAGAAGAGTGTATTAAAAATGGACGTGGCATTGGACGATTGGGTGGTGGGCTAGGATTATTTTCTTGGAATGCATACGGGTTGTTCGGGTCAAAAGGACGGTTATGAGGATGCATTTTTTCGTTTTGTAGGGGTTGAATGTGGTAAAAAATGGAAGAAAAATGTGAGTTTTATAGTGGAAAAATAATTTTTTTTTTTTAAGATAGGATAGCCGTTGGCCAACGGCTAGCCCAACGGTTACTTTGGCTTGTCCAGTGAGAGCCTGCCATGTCAGCTTGGCCAGACCGCCCCACGCCCGGCTTGAAACCCAAGCCCCAAGGGCCACGCCCAAACCCAAGCCCACCCAGGGTGGTGGCTTGGGCGTTTTCCCCCAACCCACGCCCCATACCCCATGGTCTAAAGGGTTCAATTTCGTCTAGGGATGACAATGAGTCGGGTTTAGGTAATCCTAAACCTAAACCCGGTTAGATAAGTTTGTCCCAAACCCGTCGGGTTTCTAGCGGGTAAATACCCATCAGGTATCGGGTATACCTGCGGGTTTCGTGTAAACCCGTTAATTTAAAAAGATTACTCATTGGGTATACTCATCTCAAAACTAGGGATGGCAATGGGTCGGGTTTGGGTAATCCCAAACCCAAACCCGGTTAGATAAGCTTGTCCCAAACCCGTC
Organism: Helianthus tuberosus; assembly: GCA_030545235.1. Classification (NCBI taxonomy): domain Eukaryota; kingdom Viridiplantae; phylum Streptophyta; class Magnoliopsida; order Asterales; family Asteraceae; genus Helianthus; species Helianthus tuberosus. The sequence continues at coordinate 20,984,519 of CM060399.1, forward strand.
CCAAAACCCGTCGGGTTTCTAGCGGGTAAATACCCGTCGGGTATCGGGTATACCCGCGGGTTTGGGGTACCCGCGGGTATACCCGTTAATTTAAAAAGATTACTCGTTGGGTATACTCATCTCAAAACCCATTGGGTATTTATCGGGTAACTACTAACCGGTTACATTTTGTATTGTCATTATAAAAATATATATGAAATAACTACAATGTATACGGAATAGAATACCTATATGTGTAAAAAATGGATGTATCACTAAATCCCAAACCCGCGAAAAAAATAAAAATTATTCCCAAACCCGTCCCAAACCCAATTAACCGACCCCAAACCCGTCCCAAATATGTCGAGTTTCGGGTTTACCCAACGGGTTCGGGTTTGATTGCCATCCCTACTCAAAACCCATTGGTTATTTATCAGGTAACTACTAACCGGTTACATTTTGTATTGTCATATAAAAATATAATATCAAATAACTACAATGTATACGGAATATATTTGTAAAAAATGAATGTATCATATATATACAAATTTAATAATATAAAAGAAATTATATCGGGTATACAATCGGGTAAACGAGTACATTTTATCGGGTAATTTGGTCAGGTAAACAGGTATATCACTAAATGGCCAAACCCATCCGAAACCCGCGAAAAAAATAAAAACTATTCCCAAACCCGTCCCAAACCTGATTAACCGACCCCAAACCCGTCCCAAATGTGTAAAGTTATATAAGCATTTATATTTATACTTATGGTTGGGTTTTTAAACTTATATAAGCATTTATATTTATAGGTTGGTTTTCAATGGTGTTTCTGGCTAGAGATAATTACCTGAGTAGTTCTTGTAGTTTGTCTGTATTTCATCTTTAGTCTTTAACGGTTTTTTAAATTACATTTTGTATCATATGCTTTACTCGGTTGCTACTCATATATATTTTATAATAGTTAAAAAGTTATCATTAAAAATATGGAAGTTAGTCCAACTTTACCATGTGAAATGACAAGACTACACTTACCATTAAAAATATAATAACTAAAAAGTTAAAAAAAAATATGACTATAGTTAAGAATTTAAGTAGGGCCCACCACCAACTCATTAAATTCATCTTCTCGCTCTAAACCACTTACCATCATCTCCACCTTTCACCACCACCAACATCCACCCCCGATCTCACCATCACTGCAACCCCCCATCACATCGTGCGAACCATATCTTACCACCCTTCACCACCTCCGAACACCCGCTGTTGGGTAATCTTGACTGGTTCGGTTCACGTCATGGATACGGTCCGAAACGAGTTAGCGGTTTGTGTATTTAGTCACATGCTTTATGTGTTTAATAGATGGTAAAGTAGTAGGCTAGGTCATGCGTTGCGGTGAAACCGAGCAAATGATAATATAAAACAAACGTGATTTGAAAATAAAGAATATTGTTAAGAAAGACAAACTATTAGAACGGTTTATTTATCTTTGTACCGTTTTATGATACCAAATAAATATTTTATTTTGAGTAGAACTTCGTTTTTAACAAAGCTTATAAGGGCATGTCGAGGGAAAAAATCAAGCATAACTACGTACTTAAGTTTTTAGAAAAAAAGTTATAAACGTAAATTATTAAAGAAGTATCAAATTATATGATAAATTAATGTATGTTATAAAAAAGAAAAAAGAATTAAAAAATAATGGTAAAGAAGATATATGGTTTTAAAAAAGAAAAGAAATTTAAAATATGTTATTAAAAGTAAATATAATAATAAATTATTAAAATATATTAAATAAAAAGTAAGAAAAAGCTATTTATTATTTAAAAATAAAGTTACTATTCATCGTACTTTGTTAATTATATATACTATTTTTTTTGCGTCGCATGTTGTGGTGAAACCAAACAAATGATAATGTAAAACAAATGTGATTTGAAAATAAAGTATGTTATTTAGAAAGCCAAACTATTAGAACGGTTTAGTTTATCATCGTACCGTTTTATGATAACAAATAACTACTTTATTTTGAGTATAACTTTGTTTTTAACAAAACTTAAGGGAAAAAATCAAACACAACTATGTACTTAAACTTTTAGAAAAAAGTTATAGACGTACACTATTAAAGAAGTATGAAATTAATTGATAAATTGATATATATTTTAAAAAAAATAAAAAAAGAATTATCAATAAAAATGGTAAAGGAAATTTAGATTATTTTAAAAAAATGAAAAATATAAAAAATAGGCTATTATAATAAGCTATTATAATATATTAATAAAAATATATATATTATTATAAAAATAAAGTTACTATTCATGATAAAAAAGAAAAAAAATTATTAATAAAAATGGTAAAATAAATATATTATTTTAAAAAAGGGAAAAATTAAAAATATGCTATTAAAATTAAATATAATAATAAACTATTATAAGATATTAAATAAAAAGCTATATATTATTATAAAAATAAAATTACTATTCATGTTCCTTCACTAACAATATATGTAATAATAATAGTAGTGGTGGGGCCGACTTAAATGGTTAAATGATTATTTACATCTTTTTAAGTTACTTTTCTAATTACTCTCTCCGTCACATTAAATGTGTCTTATTTTAAATTTTCAAAGTCTTTATTTATAAACTTTAACTTTAATTATATATTTTTTTGTGTTATATAAAGCTTGATGAAAATTAACCCGATAAAAACACTTGTAAAACACACTCAAATCATATAACTTTCATCAAGTATTATCTAACACAAACAAAATTACTCAAGGTCAAAGTTTACAAATAAAGACTTTGAAAATTCAAAATATGATACTTTTAATGGGACGGAGGGAGTATATAATTGTAAGGGTAATTTTGTAATTTTACACCATGAACTTAAAAAAGTAACGACCATCTAGTCGAGAGATTATCTGAGTAGGGGTGTAAACGAGCTGAGCCCAACTAGGCTTGAGCTTAGTTCGTATTGCTTTTTTATGAAGCTCGAGCTCTGCTTGCTTTGAGCCTACGATTTGGAGATCGAGCTCCACTAGAAAGTAAAACCCAAGAGGTTGAGTTCGGCTCGGCTTAGCTTGAGGTAATATGAGAACAATTTTAAACGAGCTAAAAGCACGGCTTGAGCTTAGTTTGGTAGCTTAAACGAGCCAAAGCTCGGGTAGAGCTTGACTCATCAATGTTAAAATAGTAAGTATATTCTATATAAAAAATAATACAAATTTGTTTGGGTTCGTTTAGGCTCATGAGCCTAGATGTGCTTTGTATGTAAAGCTTGATCTCTGCTCGATAACTAAACAAGTCATATTTCGGGCTCAGGCTCGATAAGGCTCAGAACGTTTTGTGCTTTTTACCGATTGGATCCCGAGTAGCTCTCAAGTTGCCCCGTCTTGTTTACACCTCTATATGTGCGTAACAACCACGCAAACCACAAGGAACAAGAACGTAATTTTAAAACGTTATTGACTAAAGGTTAAATATAGGCAAACCCTAGGGCCATACATGCATTTTTCACTTCTAGCTGTTACAATGTTTTAATAAATATCGTGGGTTTGAGATGAGTATAGTATTTAACTATTTGTTGATGCATGTTACGGACCCATTTACTTGAATCACAGTCGAATATATTACCATTCTAGGTTAATCTCTGGTATTACATGAGTTGAATATATGTAATGTTAAGGGGACCCAGGGTGGAAGAACAAAACCCCGTGATGGGCTTTTATCAAGCGTGGAAATTTTCAAAACACCACCGCCATCTCCATTTTTCACGCTCCCAATTTTATAACGCGTGGTATTTTTGACGCGTGATGGGGTATTGGGTGATGAGGGAAATTGTTGGTTGTGGGGAAATTGTTGGGTGTGGTGGTGAGTGATTGGCATTTCCACTAAAAAAGGTTGTGAGTGATGGAATAATGGTTGATGACATAACGTAACTTGATTGGATATTGTGAGTGATGAGTGATCACCACCCCTACCCCTAATACTTATTAATAAAAAGGATATTATTGTGAATCTGGTGAGAAAAAAGCCAAGATAGTAAGTGAAAGATGTTCACACCACGTATTGGTCGAAGAGTTAAAAGTAAAGATCCGGTTATTGGGAAGAAGATTTACAGAATGGTGTACAAACAAGCAAAATGTAAAAGAGAGATTTCAATAGCCTTATCATAAAAGTGTTTTCTTAATTTTCTTTGAGTGTCACGTTTAAGGGTCATAAGCCTTGGTTATTATTTTTCAACGTGTGAGAAAGGTCACCTTTTCATTTTTTAACTTTAGATTATATCATTTTTCTTTCACGAGGATTACCATCTACACACGCTATCAAATTTGTCCACGCTAATACTTTCAAACTTTGAAAAAAATTACAATTTGACTTTCTTTTCAACCAAATTAAAGTTGTATAAATATCCAAACGCCATTCATTTCACAATCAAAAATACATTAAGAATTACGAGAACCGCATGGCATAATGCACTTATACATATGCTTGAAAATATGAAACATAAGGCAATAACATAACCATTTACCCTACTATCTCACTAAATCATTAGTGCACTGCGTACATGTGATTTATGCGGCTCTTACAGCTCTCTATGTGTAATTGGTTATGAAAATAATGTGTGAGTACATATATAACAATAACTCAATATAATCAAACAACTTAACTACTTACCAATGTCATATTTAAAAAAAGAAAATATGCTACCATAAAATACAAAAGCTATACATTTCCTTTTTTTAATCCAATGTGCATTCAGTTTCCAGTTTTTGACAAAGTTTTCTTCTACTAAACCGAACCAGAACATCTTCATATTGTTTTTCTTTGTTTCAAGCTGGCGTCTTATTTACCTGTCCGTGTTTGATTGTTTGTTTGGCTGGTTAGTCTATCTTTACTGTAAGTCCAACACTCTTGTATCAGATATTTGCAAAATGCAGAATACTCTTTTTTTATGGAAGTGATTTTGTTGTTTTCCATTTCAACAAGAATAAAGAGGTTGTCTTCAAAAGTTTTAAATCTCAAAAAAGACACCACATTAGGGGATTGAAGATCAATAAAATAAAGACATGCCGATTGGACACATAAATCGTTGCGGCAAGCCTACAATTGGTAATAAAATGTAAGTTCGCTGCTATTCTGCTAAAGTCGGTAGTAAAGAATAAGTTGGTTTCTATTTCGCAGCTAATTTTTAGTTGGTAGCTAAAATTAGGAAAAAAGCATCATGTTCGTTTCTGTTTCATGCTGTTTGTCGTAAAACGAACTCACACTTCTGAATCCAAAATTAGGTGCTTTACAAAGTTGTGTGGTCATTTTTAAGATTTCCCTCTCATAGCAATTTAAACTTAAAAAATACGAAATTATAAACCATAATCGACATTAAACAATTTTAAATACCAGATACGTCGTAAAGGTCTTACATTCATTCATTAAACAATTTTGTGTTCCTTATTCCTTCAAGCTTCATGGTTACTTCTTTCATGCCAGGTCTGTTCTTACCTCGTTTGTCAAGGCACCTAGATGCCACGTAACATGTTTCTTTTAGCTGCTCGACAGTTGCCTCCTCCAAAACATGACGATCAACAATCTCAAGCAACAGATCTTCCCTCTTTGCCTTCATAAAATACGTTGCAAGAGTTTTATCTTCTCGCGATCCTTTGGAATCAATGGGCTTCAATCCTGTCAGGAGTTCTGCAAGAACCACACCAAAGCTATACACGTCGCTCTTATCTGTTAGTTGACCTGTATATAAATATTCAGGATCCAAGTAACCTGACGTCCCTTGAAAAAGTGTACTGATTTGATCATGACCCATTGGGATGAACTCTGATGCACCAAAATCTGCAACTTTTGCAGTGTAATTTTCATCCAACAAAATGTTAGCTGACTTCACATCTCTATGTATGATGGTCCTTGTAGCATACGAGTGAAGATAAGCGATTGCACCGGCTGATTCATGTGCAATCCTTAAACGGCTATCCCATGACAAACTTGTTGCGCCACTTGTTTTATTATGAAGATGATGATAAAGAGTGCCATTAGAAACAAACTCATAAGCTAGCAATGGGACCACAGTTTCCAAACAGCATCCCAGAAGCCGCACCACGTTCTTGTGGTTAACTTGTCCAAGTATTACAATTTCATCTATAAATTGTTCCAATTGTTCTTGGTCCGATATTTTGGACTTCTTGATTGCAACCACACGTTTATCTGGTAGTATTCCCTTGTAAACACCTTGACCACCTTTTCCAAGAACCATACTTTCTGCATAATTCATTGTCGCTTTTCTTAGCTCTTCATCTCTAAAAACTTGTATCGAACCAACACCGTTTCTTAGTTTATCTTCTAATAACAGAGCACCATTTTTTAGTAAGAACTTTTTTCTAAGCATAAGTTGTTTCCTCTTTTTGGGCTTGAGGGATCCAAAACCCATACTTATATGGGGCTTCTTGGGCATGAGGGATCCATAATCCATACCTATACAAGGGGGGGGGGGGGGGGGGGGGGGGGGTATCATCACTACTTTTTTTTAACATAAAGTTTTCGAAAAGCTAGCAAGATACTAGATGAACTCATAATATGTGAAGCCAACTGTATACATTTGAATGCTTACACATAGACATACACACAAAAAAAAATCAAAGAATTTGCACACATAAACGAGGAGATTGGAATACCTGAGCTCATGCCGTCGTTATTGAAGGAAAACATATGAGCAATTCTCTTAATTATGGTATTGCCTACGGTTAAATTATTGATCTTCTCTTGTAACGTTAGTACATATTCGAGGCTAAGAAAAACCTCGGCCATGGTAGGACGGTTCTTTGGATGGTTATCCAAACATCTGTCCACTATTCGAGCATATTGCTTCAAACATTTTGGGGATATTTCACCCTGTATATCAGAATCGACTATACCCTTCAAACGACCTGCTTTAATAGAGTCTTGAGCCCATGTTGCTAGTCCCCAATCAAGACTATTATCTACAGCCCTCTTCCGACACAACACTTCCAATAACACCACCCCAAAAGCATACACATCAGACTTCCTCGTCAACTTTCCGGTGGCAAAATAATTTGGATCAAAATACCCAAAAGTGCCTTTAACAAGTGTGTTAACATAACTTGATGGTTGATTTCTTGGGCTTATTTTAGACAATCCAAAATCCGAAACTCTAGCTTCCCAGCATTCATCTAACAATATATTTGAGCTCTTGACATCTCGGTGTATAATACCAAGCTGAATACCCGTACCCGTATGGAGGTAGTCTAACCCACGAGCCGCACCTATGCAGATCTTGAGTCTTTGACACCAAGAAAGAGGACTACCAAGTTTGTGGAGATGATCTTCAAGTGTTCCATGTTGCATGTACTCATACACAAGGATCATCTCTTTTTCATGATTACAATAACCAATTAAAGTTACTAGATGACAATGACGCAACTTTGAAAGCATTTCAACTTCGGCCCAGAACTCGGATGCCCCTTGATTGGACATTGCATCCAATCGCTTAATGGCAGTTTCAACTAGATTCGATCCATTTTTTATGTAACCTTTATAAACCTTTCCAAAGCCTCCACGCCCAATCACTAATGATTCGTCAAAGTTTTGTGTTGCTAATAGAATTTCACCAAATTCAAAGTGATGGCAAAGTTGTGACCACTGAACAGAGGAGGGGGAGGTGGTGGTGGAGGTGGTGGGTTCAGATTCATTGCTTGTAGCAACAAACATAATTATTTATGAAAGTAGAAATGACCCATAAATAAATGATGGTTTTTGAACTTATATAAGAGATGATAGACGACTTACAAAATGAAATTATGGAAGTCATCTTCTTGGAAACAGGGATGGGCCATGCATGACAGAAATTCAGTGGCTGTCACTAAAAGTTTGGCATTAGTGTGAAAAGAATCATATTTTTTCTTCCGCCTTTGTATCAAATTATTTTGTTCATGTACCCCACCCATTTTTTTTTTGTGAAGGAGTTTGATTGTTGGTGTAAACAAATGTAAAATGTTTTCACAAAATGGCTTTTCATTATAGGTAAGCACTCACCGGGTTGTAGTTGTCGATTGTTATGTGTGTGTGCGTAGGTGAGAGATAGAGAGAAAGAGTAGTGTGTAGAGAGAGTAGTTATGATCGTGTGTGTGCGCCTTTAGTATCCGGTGCCCGAAATAGGGATTTCGGGTTCTGGTGGTATGGGTAGGGCTGTAAACGAACCGAACGAACACGAACAAGGCCTTGTTCGTGTTCGTTCGTTAAGGAAATAAATGTGTTCATGAACGGTTCATGAACACTTACCGAACGAGATTTTATGTTCGTGTTTGTTCATTAAGGAAATGAGCGTGTTCACGAACGGTTCACGAACACAAACGAACACAAATAAATTTGGCGAAACCGACGAAGGATAAAGATAGATGGCCCAGAGAGTAGCACTCGAACTTGAATCCCTTCTTGTAGAATGGAGTTTGATCGTATTCGTCGATGTAAATAATGATAAATGAAAGGGAAATGATGCATAAACAAGGTGAAAGTGAGTTTCCTAGTTTAATTGTTAGGGTAATAAAATAAATAAAAGTTTAATAATATAAAAAGTACAAATAAAATAAAAGAAAGTACAAAGATCTTCAATTAAAACACAAACATACGAACATAAACGAACGCAAATCAACGAATGTTCATGAACACGTTCACGAACACCTTACCGAACGTTTACGAACATAAATGAACGAACGAGACCTCTGTTCATGTTCGTTCATTTAACTAATCGAACGAAATTTCTTGTTCATGTTCGTTCGTTTATTAAACGAACGAACATAAACGAACTTCCCGCCGAACGGTTCACGAACTGTTCGCTGAACGTTCGGTTCGTTTACAGCCCTAGGTATGGGTAGTCTAGGTGTCACCTTTACATTGGTTGGATTTTGGGTATCGCCGGGTGGTGACCCGTCCCCCCTAAGGTAGAGCTCCTAAGACCTTCCCCATTGGCGACCTATGTGGTTGGGTTGTCACTTTTAATAATAAAAAAAAAAAATCCCAATTTCTTGACAACCTGGTCGATCCCACAACCTTAGATTGTGACCCAACCTCCACATCTTTTTGACACATGTCTCTAGTTAATTGGTTGCTTTTGTTATTTTTTTTCCTTTTTTCTTTCAAACAATTAGTTTTAAATAAATTAGATTATTTACAATAACTTATAATAGAGTAAACTTCCGTTTTGCTCCCTGTGGTTTGGTCACTTTAATGGTTTTGCCCCAAACCTTTAAAAATAGCCAGTTTACTCCCTGATCTTCCTAACTTTTTACCATTTTGCTCCTTGCCCTTAACGACATCCATTTTAGCTGTTAAAGGATGGTCACGTGCCCCTCACATGAGGGGCATTTATGTCTTTTCTCTTCCAATATTTTTATAATTTTATTTTTATTATTACCCAACCCCACCACCACTACTTTCTTCACCGTCACCACCACCAAGACTCCTACTCGATTTCACTAATGGAATTCCCCTCTTCCCTTAAATCAATGGAATGATGCCAGCAAATCGATTAAGCGCAGGAGAAGAGAAAAAACAAGACATCGAATCTCTCTCGCAAATATTCTTGTCCCCTGGACCACCACCCCTAAACATTGCCAATCTCATCGTATGTTCACAACAACGTCACCAGACTCTTTAATGGATAACAAGACATACCAGAAGTTAGTCCAAATCATCTAGTTCACTGCAATTGTCTGGTCATCTTCGAGTTATGTTTACCTCACCCCACAACACAACTACATTGAGAAACAAAACACCCCAATTTCGACTCATCTCATCTAGGTAAGAACTTAAAACATATCAGAATTAGGGTTCTAAATTTCTACTAAAAAAGCAGTAACCTTTGCTGGTCACCCAAACATGTCCAAAACCCACCATCGATACCACTGCAATCGCCGCCATACCACCGCCATCAACACAATCAGATTTGTACCATCTGTCCATCTCCACCGTGCCTCCCTCTCTAAGCCGATTGTCTTCTCTATCTCTTTCTCTAAGTTGACCTTCTCTACCCAGATCTGATTCTAGTGCGTTGGTTGAGTGTTGCTCAGATCTGATTTGGCGACAAGGGTTAGACATCGTCTCCGTGACCACCACCATATATGTGTTTCTTTGTCTCCTACAACCACCACCATCTCTACGTCTTTGTGTCTCCGACAACATCTTCGAGTTCGGGTCGAGTTATGTGAAGTTGCAGATTGCAGCGATGGTGGGTTTGTGGTGATTAATCATGAAGGGCGATGTAATCCAGCCGCAAATCAAGACCCCAAACAACGATTCAAGTAGCGATGATGTAATCAAAGTGGTGTCTGATCGTGGTGGGCGGTCGTCGGCGGTGATGATGGCTGGTTAGGGTTGAGAGAGAAGAGAGAGTGCATAGAGGGTAGAGAGAGAATAGATGATGGTTTTGTTATTTTTTAGAGTTTTTATTATATATAATATAATCTTTTATTTGTAGTTTTACTAAAATGCCCTTAGTTTTATATTTGAATTTACCAAAATACCCTTTCAGTTAATAAACAATTTGGATGGAGTTAGAGGTAGGGAGTGAAATCATGAAGGGCTTCATAGATCAGGGAGTAAACTGGCTATTTTTAAAGGTTTGGGGCAAAACCATTAAAGTGACCAAACCACAGGAAGCAAAACAAAAGTTTACTCCTTATAATATTTAAGTGTTTTTAATAAAATCAAAAAGTACAATCTTGTTCAGTTTTTTTTGTGTGAGCATTTAGATATAAATTTTATTAAAAACTTAATTTTTTACAAAAAAGGTTTTTTTTTATATAAATTCAACATTATCTTATTTGCCATATGTCCACATTCTATTGGTTTGTTAGATTTTTTAATAAAAATTTTAATCATTTTTTATATTTAAAATAATATCGTTTAACAAAATAAACATTTTATTACTTATAATAAATTTTATATAATAATTAAAAATCTAAATAATAATATATTTAGTAAAAAATAGTTTAGGTTGGGTTGTTAATGGGTGTGAAATATTGGGATAGGTTGAGTTGGTTAGGTGGAAGAGAGAGAAATTAGTTTTTTTATTAAAAGTTGGGTTGGGTTGGGTTGTGAGTGTGAATAGTCTAAGGGTTCAAATCCTAAAAGTTCATGTATAAAAATATTTAGGGGGCTGTCTTTTAGCGTAAAAGTTGACATGTTTTGTACTTAATGTTTCAAAATCTTGCACGTTATATCCTTTCAGCCAAACCAGTTAGATTTTTTTTAGTTAAATATGGATATTCTTGTCATTTTATATTTCTAGGGACTATTGAGTAAATAAATTATAACAAGGGACTTTTGTGTAAAATATAAAAAATAAAAAAACCTTTAATCTCTCTCTCCAAACTCATCTATTTCTCTGTTCTCTAAACTCATCATCTATACTGAAACAGGAGATCCCTAATCTGCCGTTTTCCTCTCAAATTTGGGCATGTTTGGGTAAGCTTTTTAAAACAACTTATTGACTTATTGGCTTCTTGGAAAAGTCAGGATTTTGTGACTTATTGACTTATTGGCTTTTTCCCCTCACATACATCCTCTTTGCCAAACATCATTTTAGAGCTTATGACTTTTCAAAAAGCCAATAAGTCAATAAGTTGTTTCAAAAAGCTTACCCAAACATGCCCTTTGTCCAATGAAGCCATCATTTGGTCATCTAAACCTCCAGATCCTCCACACCTCACTAATTCGTCTCAATTCCCCCCTTGGTCATCCCCAGCTGCCATGTTACCTCTGCGAACCCTAATCCCCACCTAACTCGCATGGAAATGGAGCGGCTGTTGATAATGCCCCTTCCTCATCTATAACTGGGAACAAGGTTATGGTTAATTTGAATTTAGATGACTCATGAACAAGCTAGTTCAGACTTCGTATCTGCTTTGGGGGATTGGGCGAAGAGGATTTCGATGGTTTCCATCGTAATACGGTACAATTATATGCACATTTTCGTTGGTTTCCATCGGTAGATCAAAAGCCCTAAACCTATTTTAGTTACAGTATCATTTGCGGGTTCAATTGGATGGGATTAGGATCTAGGGTTCATAAGTTATGTTTGGGAATTAGGTTCGATCTGCGCGTTATGTTGAATAGAAATTCTATTTTGTTTACAACAACGAACAAAATGCAGCGTAATGTTGATGGGATTATGGGATTTCTATTCAACATAATATTCATATTCACCTTGATGGGAATTAGATTCGATTCACTACATGATTCTGAATGCATGGTTTTTGTCACCGGCAAAGATGGTCACCAGGTGGGTACGGTGGTGATGGTTGGTGCAGTAAGGTTGGGGTGGAGACGGTGAAGGCTGAGGTGGGGTGGGTGGCGGCCGTGAAGGTTGTGGGGTGGTGGTGGTGGTAGGTTGAGAGAGATTAGAGAGAGATTGGGTTGTGGTGGTTGGTTCAGATTACAACAGAGAAATGGAAAGAGTTTAGAATTTTTTTTAGTTTTGTAAATATAGTCCCTCAATAATAAGTGTTTATAAAATAACCCCTGAAAAAGTGAAATGACAAGTATGCCCTCATGTGCAAGGCGCATGGCCATACTTAACCAAAAAATCTGACTGAGTTAGGCTCAAAGGACAAACCGTGCAAGATTTTGAAACATAAAGTACAAAACTCGTCAACTTTTGCGCTAAAGGACAACGCTTGCAATTTGTTTTAAACATAAAGGACAAAACTTGTAATTTACTCAAAAAAACTCTATTATTTATTTATGTATTTACTTTTTAAGTTTTTTTTTTTTAACAATGACCACTAAAATCTTAGAGTAAATTGCAATTTGCGTCCTTGATGAAAGAGCCCGTTGTCATGTTAAGTCCCCATTTTGAAATTTTGCTTGATGAGTCCACAGTTATGTAAAAGCGCTACGATATGAGTCCTTCCCGTTAGTTTAGTCGTTAGATTAATGTGAAAGCCCATTTTGCCCCTGGTTAAATACGATATTATCATCTTGAAACCCTAACCCCAACATTTATTTAATATCTTCAAACTTCAAAAAAAAAATCTCAGATCTGGCGGTGGTGGTTTAGGCGAGGCAGCGGTTGATGGTGTCCAGATTTGTTCTTGAATGTTGTTTGTTGTTTGTTTTTTGTTTTTGAAGATGTATCCAGATTTTGAAGATGTGTCCAGATGTTGTTTGTTCTTGAAGATGTGTCTAGATTTTGATTGTTGTTTGATCTTGAAGATGATGATAGTAATGATTTTTTTTTTTTTTGAAAATGATGATGATAATTAATGTTCATGTTGATATTCTTGAATGTTCATATTAATTTTAAGATGTGTCTAAAATTTTGTTTGAATGTTCATGTTCATACTATTCAATGTTCTTAAATATTATAAATTCAGTTTTGTGTTTTCTTATATGTGTCTTGCTCCTATGATGTTCTCAGATTGAGTGAAAAATTGTGATTGTGTTGTAGAATTTTGGGTGTTATAGAATTTTGGTTATGAAGATGATGATGAAATTATGAATTTTGATAATACGTTTGATAGTTAATCATTCGTATTGGTCGGGTGGGTCGACTAGCATGTCGCGTCAAAACATGCCACATAAAAAGGGTTATATTGGTTCGAGTCAACACGAGTTTTGGTCAAAAACAGTTTCGGGACAAAACTGGTCACATAATATTTAATATTTATCGGTTAGTTGAATTTAATACTTTAAGTTTAAATTTCTTTTATTGACTTTCCTTTAATGATATTAGTTAGTTGAATTTAAATTTCTTTTATTGTTAAATATACATGTAAAATAACATATATACCAAAGTATTTTAATATAATATACATATAAAAATTTTCAAAAGCCTTTTTCTAGTGTATCGCTATTTATAAAATAGCGGTCGTTATTTGTCGCTATTCGCTGTCTAGCATATAGGTCTCTTGTCGCTATTTATCGCTATTCACTATTAACAACTATGATTATGATGATGGTTATTGAAATTACGATCTAATTTCGTTAAATTATTCGCCAGAATTAAAAGACTGAATTCGTAGCATGTATTCAATAATAGACCCTGTTGTAGCCTGTATTCGAAAATCAAACGAGTGAATGATTTCAATAATCACATATTTAAAACGAGTCTGTTGTATTATTAAACTAAGAATTCACAAAATACTAAATTGTTGCGATAGAACACGTACCCTGTTATAGAACTCGATATATGCTTGTACTTTATTTAAGTTTTGGTATCAAGATAATTCTCCGAACATTATGTTTGTATTGATTGAAAATGTGATACCTCAAGCATTACAAAAAGGCAAATATATAATACAAGAAAGAAAATAAAATATAGAAAGGAGAGAGACAAGCTCCTTAAAATATGCAATAAAAGACCCATAAAACATGGGCTAGAATGTTGGGGAAATGGGATGATATTATGGGATAATATTATGGGATGATGAATGATTTCCATTACTCCCCCTCAAGTTGGCGCGTGAAGATCCCGAACGCCTAACTTGCCAAGTAAGAACATCAGTTGTTGCGAGCCCAAAGCTTTGGTGAACAAGTCAGCAATTTGCATTTTAGTGTCAATGCCTCTCATCTGAATCTCTTTTGATTCCACCCGTTCCCGGACAAAGAAACAATCCATCTCTACGTGTTTCGTACGTTCATGATAGACTGGATTATTAGCGATGTGTCTAGTGGATTGGTTGTCACAAAACAGAGTTGTCGGGTGATTTTGGTGTGCGTCTAGCTCACTTAATGTGACAACTCGTATTTCAAACCTATCTTTGTACTTTGATGTAACGTATGTGGACCCTATGTGATTAAATGAACTTTGATGATTAATGAAATGTTTGATATGTGTTTATGTGTAACGAATGTATGTATATAAACGAACCGATCGCACAACTCTAACTCGATTGCACAAGCCCATTCGGGCCACACTCTTTGTACCCGAACCAAGGGCAGCCCAAGTTGGGTTCGGCCCACTCCTCCATGCGCATACACATATCCTTAGGGAGTTTGTTTCTCATTTGTTGCAAAACAAGAACACACACAAAACCCTAAATCTCTCTTGCACTCTCTCTAACTCGACGGCTGTAGTACCCTCTCTTCCTCGAAGCTTTTGATTCGGATCACCCTCATCCTATCTTTAATCGGTTAGTGTTTCACGATTTATGTTTTGTTGAATGATGTTATGATTCCATGATTTGATAAAATGGTTAGGGTTGTATGTATGATGAACAATGATGTTTATGTGATGATGTTTACGTGAATCGGATGTCATAATATTAATCTAAGAACCGATTGGATGCAAGTATTCGGCTGTGTGTTGGTGTGCTCGGATTAGAGGCATGATCGAGTATGTAGTGTTGTATGATTTGAATCCAATGATTTAATAGTTAATGATAGGTTGTTTTCATGATTCGGATGTTTAATTAGGGTTCATATGAATTGTGTGATAAAAACCTTGTTTTGATCGATATATGGTTTGGTTAAAAACTGTTGTTTGATAAATTGCAAATATGGAAACTGTTAGCAAAGATTGATCGTTTGGAAATTTGGAAACTGTTTGAATGATTGTAACTACTGCATGAATTAAAGGAATTAGTTAACCAATCGCACAAGCTTCCCTCTCGGTCGCACAAGATCAGGTCACACAAGACCTGATCAGATCGCACAAGATAGGTACAACTGTTTAAGCTCACAGTATAAGTTAGTTATGCATGATCGCACAAGACCTGGTGGATCGCACAAGACGGTGCCGATCGCACAAGGCTTGGGCCTCACACAAACAACTTGAATTTGCATTACTGTTGGGCCTCAAAGCCCAAGTCCGGTCGCACAAGTTATCCGGATCGAACAAGTCTTGTTCAGTCGCACAAGCTGAACTGGACCGCACAAGGTTATTAAACTGTTTAATGTTTGGGCCGCACAAGTCTTTGGATTGCATTATTTTGGGCCGGGTTTGGATTGAATCGCACAACCCATTGTGGATCGCACAAGTGGTGCTGATCGCACAATAGGTTGGGCCGGCTATTCATTTTGGGCTTTGTCATTAACTTGTCTGATATTGCTTTACGCGTATGTCGTGTATACCATGTGTTCGTAACTTGCTATCTCTGTGTAAACATACGTGCACTACTTGAACCTAGACCTGACTTGTATGGTAACCATGTTAGGACGTGGTTGACCACTAGGAGCTCAATCGACCTTTACTTATCTGCCGAGCTAACCTAAGGTGAGTTCACACTCTCTACAAAGCATGGTAATTCCCGGTGGGTTTGGAATGGGTTAAGGAATATGGATTCCTCGTCCTTCTTGGGTAGGACAGTACGGGTTAAGGAATGTAATTCCTCGTCCTCTTGGACAGTTTAAATTTCACTAGACCAAAACTCTATCACGAAGTCCCTCCTTTTTATATCGACTTAGTCGCCGGGCCAATGGCGAGCGGGTCATTAGTTAGATAGCGCTATTTAGGTCTGACAAGCCTCACACCGTGCCGCAGAGGACGGGCGTGAACTAATGGATCTGGGCACGTCAATGATGATAGACATTGACGCTAAGGGCACATAAACATGACTAAAGTCAGTGGTCGATATGGTAACGAGTCTAGTAGTATAAACATGGGGTAGCCCCCACGGCCGAAGAGCCAGAGAATTGAACACGGGGTAGCCCCCACGGCTGGATTGCCAGAATAATCGAGATTAAACAAAACACGTTTTCAACTATGGGGTAACCCCCACGGCGAGGATGCCAGTTAAAGGAAACTATGTTTTTGGAATAACTTAAACAAACACCCAACTGTGAACTCGCTCAACTTTTTTGTTGACTCGTTACTACATGCTTTGCAGGTCACTAGGTTTAGGCAGGAGCTTGCATGGGGAAGAGTCGTCGTGGAGCATGGACATGGAGTGTTCATGATAAACTTAAACATTATTAACTTATGCTTTGGTTTTAAGACATTATGCTTCCGCTTGCAACTTAAACTATGTTTTGATTTGGACACCAATTATATTGTGTTGGGTTTCATGTTTACTTACTTGTTCGTTCAATATGATTGGTGGCTTGATCCTGGTCAGTCACGCCTCCAAGCGGTGATACTCCGCAGGTGGATTCTGGGGGTGTGACACTTAATAACCACCGCATCCACAAAACTTCACTTACCATTGTTGCCATGGCACGGTATTCTGCTTCAGCCGAGGAGCGGGAAACTACAGATTGCTTTTTGGATTTCCAGGAGACGGGTGCCCCTCCAAGAAGAAGCACGTAACCTGTTCTTGATCTTCTTGAATCGAGACATCCAAGCCAGTCTGAATCACTATATGCCATGAGTTCAAAACCACCTTCCTTTGGTAACAAGATCCCTTGTCCTGGAGTAGCTTTTAAATATCTTAGAATTCTTGTAGCTGCATCCATGTGGCTTTGTCTCGGGTCTGAAACGAATTGACTTAAAACATTTATGGAGTAAGCTATGTCAGGCCTTGTAGCCTGCAAGTAGAGCAACCTTCCAACAAGTCGTCTATACTGGTTAGCATCCACCCTTGATTCTTCTTCATTCTTTCCAATCTTCAAGTTTTGCTCCATCGTAAAAGTGCTTGGGCGAGATCCCAGGACTCCACAATCCTTTAAAATGTCTAGAGTGTACTTCCGTTGACTAAGAACAATCCCTTCCTTCGTCCGAGCCACCTCAATTCCTAAGAAGTATTTTAAGTTTCCAAGGTCTTTAATGCTAAACCTTTTGTCGAGATAAGTTTTTGTTTCATTTATTTTTGCTAGATCATCTCCGACGATGATGACATCATCGACATATATTAGGGCTGCTACAAACGACTTCTCTTTCTTGCAAATGAAAAGTGAGTAATCCGTCTTTGACTGTTTGAAACCAAGTGTTAAGAGAGCCGAAGTAAACTTTTGGTACCAGTTTCGCGAGGCTTGTTTTAGACCATACAAAGACTTCCTAAGTCTGCAAACCCTTTTTTCTTTCCCTTTATCAAAACCCTGTGGGATTTTCATGTAGACTTCTTCCTCGAGGTCCCCATGCAAAAAAGCATTGTTGACGTCTAGTTGGTGAATGAGCCAATTTTTCTTCACTGCCACAGCAAGAAGAGTACGAACTGTGACTAGCTTAGCAACTGGTGCGAATGTATCATGGAAGTCAACCCTTTCCATTTGTGTGAACCCTCTTGCCACAAGTCTGGCCTTGTACCTTTCAATTTCCCCATTAGGTTTGTACTTAACTTTATAGACCCATTTTGAATCTATAGCTCGCTTTCCGGCAGGTAACTCTTCAAGAGTCCATGTTCCATTTTCTTCTAATGCCTTTATCTCCTTTTCCATTGCATCTCTCCAGTCTTTGTTCTGTGCTGCTTGGTTAAAAGACTTTGGCTCATCATTAGAGCTGATGGCCGTCAAGAAGGCTTTGTGATCATTAGTAAACTTTTCATAAGAAATAAAATGAGCTATGGGGTGCACCGTGTTAGTCGAGGTTTCCTGATTGGAAGCGGGCAAAGTGTGATCTATGGATGGTGGGAGATCAACAATGAAATCGCCAAGTCATTTTGGTTGAGTTCTGACTCTTTGCTGTCTGATTGGTTGCGCTCCTATATGGCTTGTTTCATCTTCCATTTGGTCTTCATTATGATGATTTGATTGATCATTGTCTTCAACCTGATCGTCCACCATTTGGTTACTTTGTGGGATTTGAGCTTCATCGGAAACAATCGGCCCATCATCATTGGTTTCATTTGTACCTTCAACTTGGTTTGTGTTATCCGGGTCTAACAGTTCAGGCCAACTCACATGTGTAGTTTTTCCCAAGGCTTCTTGATTGGCTTCATCGGTTTCCTTGTAATACCAAGGAGGAAAATCAAAAAGCCTCTTATTTCTCTCTTTGTCAATACGTTATGAGCTCCCGAAAGGGAAGACTTTTTCGACAAATTTCACATCTCTTGACACCACCATTTTGTTTTGGGTAATGTCATATATTTTGTACCCTTTTGTTCCTGGTGGATAACCCAGAAATACACCGGGTTTCCCTCTCCATTCAAATTTGTCTCCCTTTGTGTCAGTATTTCGAAAATAAGCGAGGCAACCAAAGACCTTCATATGATCATACTCAGGTGTTTGATCAAACAAAATTTCAAATGGGGTTTTGTTGTCAATGGTTTTCGATGGGAGACGGTTGATTATGTAGGCGGCTGTCATGACACACTCGCCCCAAAATTTGATTGACAGATTCGCCTCAAATCTAAGGGCTCGTGTAGTTTCGAGTAAGTGTCTGTGCTTGCGTTCCACAACATCGTTTTGTTGTGGTGTGTGTGGGCAAGTGGTTTCAAGAATTATGCCTTGTTCGGCATAAAAGTTATGCATCCGGTTTGAAACGAATTCTCCCCCGTTATCACAACGGATTCTTTTAGTCAGTTTTCCAAATTTTGTTTTGACCAATTTGTGGAAAAAAAAAATTAGATGATCACCTGCCTCAAATTTGTGCTTTAGTAGGAAAACCCAAACGGATCCACGACTGTTAAAAAATAGTTTGCCCCCGAAAGCGATGGAGTTCTATATCTACCCCAAATATCACAATGTGACAATTCAAAACATTCTTTGCTTTTGATTGAACTTACAGGAAAATGTAGTCTGGTATGCTTGGCCTTAGCACATGAATCACAATCAATAGTTTTAAAGGAAGCATTTTTGACAAAATTAAAATGAGAAAGCTTACTACTAGAAGTGTGACCAAGTCTCCTATGCCATACCTCCACCGAAGCCATCATAGCCTTTCTTTTATTTTCCATCATCTTCATCCGGTACAGTCCACGTTCACATTTACCCATTCCAATTATTTTCCTCGAACGCAAGTCTTGCATGAAACAAAATTCGGGAAGAAAAATTACTGCACATTGATGATCCTTTGTTAAACGACTTACCGATAGAAGATTACACTTAAATTCTGGAACATGCAACACCCCTTTAATTTCTCTTCCATTTGGCAAACGACAACTTCCTTTACCCATGACGGGTGTGGAATCACCATTTGGAATCATAACAGAAGGTTCACAAGTGGATGCCTTCAGGTTTTCTAGCCATTCAGCAAGGTAAGTTATGTATTCGGTACAACCCGAATCAACTATCCAATCGTCTTCCATGGCCGTTGATCAGAGTAAGGTAGTATGGTTTTGGTTTTGTTTGTCGAGCAGTATAGTAACCTGCTCTGATACCATTTAAGTTTTGGTATCAAGATAATTCTCCGAATATTATGTTTGTATTGATTGAAAATGTGATACCTCAAGCATTACAAAAAGGCAAATATATAATACAAGAAAGAAAATAAAATATAGAAAGGAGAGAGACAAGCTCCTTAAAATATGCAATAAAAGACCCATAAAACATGGGCTAGAATGTTGGGGAAATGGGATGATATTATGGGAGAATATCATGGGATGATGAATGATTTCCATTACTTTATAGTAAAGAAATGCATATCTGCATTTGTTATTTTAGAAGTCGGAATTGAAAGGTTGTGGGAGCTGGAATTGGATTCATTTAATAAGTTCCTCAGGTTAATCGGGAAACCCGATGTGGACTCAAATCCGATATCTGACCCAATTAAACTAATTTCGGGTTCGGGAATAAAGAATTTCCATTTAAGCTCTTTTTCGGCGCCAGTTTCTTTATTTACATGCTATAAACAGCTCATGTTTTTTTCTTGTTTACGAGTTGTAAGGTGATTTATAGTTTGTTTCAATTGTTATTAACAGTGATATTTTTCGATGTTAATTTGTTTCTCTTTTCATTAGTTGACTCCGTGTTTGTATGTTATAAATAATGTTTACAATTTGTATGTGGATACTTTGTTTGTAGAGTTTGAAGAATACAATTGAAGATTAAGTATGCTTATGGTTCTCTGTTGGTCCAGTATTAAGAGTTTGAAGAATACAATTGAAGATTAAGTATGCTTATGGTTCTCTGTTGGTACGGTATTAACAACACAGATTGGTGTAAATTTGTAATTATGTAATGTCGTTTGTTGTTTTGGGCCCCTCGATTTGAGGTTTGGCCGTTTTTTAATGAAGTTTACCTTTAAAAATAACAACACACATTGGTTATTAATATTTTGGGTGATGTCATCTTATCCCAGATCTGTTTACTATTTTTATGCTTAACATTAGTCCTTAATAATTAATATGTTTTTTTCTAAAAATATGTCAAACGGATTCAATCCATGTCAAAGCCTCCTATTGGAAAAAAAAAAATGTTTTCAATGGTTGTTGTTTAGACTTTGGATTACAAGTGTGTAGCGAAGACATCATGGGAGACATCAAGTTGTTAGGATTTCTTTGGCTGGATAACAGGTCTAAATATAGGGGTTTAGATTGGGTTGAATGGTGTAAATATCCTTTGTATATGTTGTATTTTTTTCTGGTTTTCGGTTGTTTTCTTTGGGGTGTCCCCGGTTTTTCTAATGAAGTTTACTTTTCAAAAAAAAAAAAAAAACAAAGGTCGTATGAGGGTCATGTAAGATAGTCAAATAGTAAAAAAATACGGGGCTGGTCAAACATACTTTGAAAGTCAATAAGAATATTTGGCAGTCTATATAGCTCACCTTTTATCCCCCTCTTTTCGCGTTCTCCTTCCAAGATCTCATGGAGGCTCAGAAACATGTCCCGGGTCATGGTTCTAAAAGAAGGCTTATTCAAGTCATCATTCTGGTGGCATGTTACTGCATTTGGAAGGCGCGTAATCGCTGCACTTTCTCAAACGAGCGGGTCAAGGTTCAAAAAATCATGGGCGATATAAAATCCTCAGCTTCTTATGGGTTAATTATCGTTCAAAGGTGAAAATTCTGGAGTGGTCTAGATCTGCTAGATTCTAGCTGGGCTGTGGGTGTTGTGTTGAATGAAATGGCTCACGTTTTGAAGAGTAGGTTTTGTTTAGTTGGGATTATTATGTGTAAGGTATTGGGCTAGCCATATTGAGGAGTGTTATATGTCATTGATCTTTTTTTTTCATTGGGCTGTTAGTCAACCCAATTAAACTTTAAAAATCAGATTCTTAATCTACATCCTGTCGTAGCTCGCCTGTTAGCGTTAACTCGTTTGAATACAAAAGACAACACAAAGAAAAACATGTTGCTTGCTATCTTTATCAAGGGCATCTATTAGTCGATAACCCCTGTTCATCTTTACCCGATACACAACACACCAAATGGAATGTGTAAATCCCCCTGACCACCCATAACGCAACCACAAAGAATCAAATCATAATCCATAATATTATCATCACAAAATTGAACAAAATAAGAAGAAAAGAAACTTAATGCACAACATAATAATCACAATAACATTAAAACAATAGAAGCTTTGTTCTTTCATATTTTATGTTCAAAACTCAAGACGTAATTTTGTGAAGCTCAATTTCATATCATGTGCGCCTTGCATTTAACTGGATAGAGCAAAAATATTAAAACGATACATTACCAGAAGTCATTCCAAGCTATTGGTTTATACTTTATACCCTGCTTATATGGTTCAAAAGGCTTCTAATCTCATCTCTTCGCCTTGCAATGTAGCTTTTATCTTCGTCAAAAATCGTAAACTCTTGTTGATCTAGCAGCAGCAGTGTTTCCTTGTAAGAATAAACATAAAATGAACCTGCTCCATTAATCCCAGTATTACTGATGTGTTTTGATTTGGGCTCATAAACAGCAAGCAAAGACGTGATATCAATCTGGTCATCATCAATATCATCAATTTCAATTAAAGGTTCACCATTCTTCCTAAATTCCAATACTCTTAGCAATGTTGCATTTGGTGAGTAAATAGTGTATAGCTTTGTAAACGACATTGACACCCCGTCCTTCATCGACCAAACATAACAAACATTCTCACGCGCATCTTGTTCAAGCACAACAAGAGACTCCCTTAGATTGGCGATGTTCAAATTATCAATAGACCCGTCGTATACTAAACGATCAGGTAGGTTTACTTCTCTAAATTCTTCACTTGTCAGATGAAATGAAATAATCCGATTATAACCCTCAAATCCAGCATCTACAATACTCCTATCAGTCGCAAGCCAATAACAAAACCCTTCTACAACTACTTGCGAACTACCAAATTGAATTGATGTACGAGGAAGATTGTGATATGGACTTCTCCACGCCCCGGTGCTTAACGTAAACACCTCAACTTGCCATGGGATGCTATCGGGTATACTTTCCACATCCTCCCAATGAATAATATCCGTAATCTTAACAATCTTAGGGTCATTGGTTGCTGGACACACCCCGAAACCTACAAAGGTTGTATACACCCCATTTGCCACATTCGGCACAACGACAGCAATCGCTTTTTTAATCGAAACATTCCAAACAACAGCCATTGTCGTTTCAAGACCGTAACTACCGTACAAACACAACAAGCCATGAGAGTTGCCGATGATTCTATGAGACCGGAGCATGTTAACAAATGCGGGATGAGTGAGGGAAACTCTCTGATGGGGGAAAGTTTCTTCGTCAACAATTGAAACATATTTTCGCTCTGAAAAAGGAAAAATTTGTCGGTGATTATACCTTACAATTAGATGTTGCTGTTGACTGCTATAACGGTTAATAAAATCAGAACTGTCGATGAGAGATTTCCATGCTTTAGAGACAGATCGAAACTGAACCAACGATTTCACAGGAATTCTTTTTATGATTTCTGCTTGGATTTCGAGTGGTATGTTGTCTGACATTTTGATTTCTGGCAATTTGAATTTCTAGGGTTTGTGTGGAACTTGTGCGATGTAGTGGTAAGTTGTGGAAGCAAAGAGACACCGTACAGTACTATGAAATTTGGGCCGGTCTGTATTTGGGTTGGGCCAGTTGTTGGGCTTACTTAGAATATCTTATTTTTAATTCTATGTTTATCCGAGTTTTTTTTTGGTAAAAGAGAGTTGTTGGAGAAAAAATTAACAAAATGGGCGATTTGAAAAATAGGGTCAGAATATAATAGAAAGATTATATCAGTAGGAAGGATATGAAGCACTCCGGTACGTCCAATTGCTCTATCAATGGCCAAAATTAAAATCCAATAAAAAAACTCCCATTTAAACACGTTGTCCGGGCTTTCAAGGGTATTATCATCAAATTCCAACCACAACCGCTCTCGAATATACCAAGAAACATTCGTAAAAAAGTTCATTGCATTTTACATTTGGATTGAAAGAACACACACATTCAAATCAGAGATAACCAAACTCTTTAGAAGTTCATGGCATCATCGAGAGATAATTTGAAGGTTAACCTTCGAGTTATTGAGAAGAAATCCATATCGCAAAACCCGAATTCATCAAAGAGGAAAAAAACTGCATCGGATGAAGAAAACACCGATCAACAAGGAAAAAATAGCGAAAAAACAACAATGAAAGAAAAAACTAATAGAAAACAAAAAGAGACTTCTGATAATGGTAATTTTATATATTTTTGCGTTTTAAATTGTGTTTCTCAAAGCGCCCATATAAAAGTGCTAGACAACAAGTCTTTGATTAGAAGGTTGAAGATCATTGTGCAATGCCAAAAGATCAAATCTTTCTAGAAATGAGAGAAGACCTGATATCATCAGTCAAGGGGGGGTCAAAGCCGTTGACGGCGATCTGCATACATGGTGACAATCAATCTGCGCTTGTTAGAGCACAAAGCGCGATGTACAATGGCAAATCAAGGCACATTCGACGTAGACACAACACGGTACGACAACTTATCTCAGCGGGTGTTATCTCAGTTGACTATGTTAGGTCAAAGGAGAACATTGCATACCCGTTAACAAAAAAGCTTAAGCAAAGATAAGGTGTATAAGTCGTCAAGAGGAATGGGACTAAAGCCCATAGAAGAAGTGAATATGAGGGAAACCTAACCTAGTTGACTGGAGATCCCAAGATCTAGGTTCAATAGGCCCAACTTAAGCATAAACCCAAAGGGAGTCACTGTGGGGGGTGCCCCAAAATTAATAAAGGGAGTTATGTACTTCCTAGTCCATTCCAATCAGTGACATGAAGGAAGGTTAAGCATGTTGAGGTTAAGGATTTTGTGTAAATCCAAAATTAACCATGATGCTTTTAATGATTCATAGGAATCACTTATGTTAGAGAGAAGTGGGGTCGCTTCGAATGGATTTGTGGGGAGGCGCAAATCCTAGAGCTCTCGCAGAACCAGGAAAGTGTTCCATGACCATAAACGGACACAACCATGAGGACTTGACTGAACTAGGGAGAGTATTGTGTGAATGTATATTGTCGCCTACATAAATGGGGGATTGTTCAAAGACACCGCATCTACAAGACCCTAGGAGGCTAAGTATGCTTCACAAAAGAAGGTTCAAAGGTTACACATACCTATCTTGCAATACTCAACTATTGAACATGTATCGTTGAAACTTGATAGATCGATTTCTATTCATATGGGGGATTGTTGGAAATTTGTGAAAATAGCACTTTTCACAAATATAGGAAAATGATTTTTTTTCCTATTTTGGACTAGAAATAAATATAAGAAAATGAGCGGGTTTTATATATTTATTTGTGGGTTTGTGTTCTATGTTGGAAGAGCTTCGCAACGAACGAAACCACGTCCAAAACGGAGCTAAAATGAACGAGATATCGATGCTCAAAGTTTGGTGTTTCAAACATAGAATGCTGAAAAATTGAGAAAGTAGCATCTTGTCCCACATAGGAGGAGAGATGAAACTTAAAAGGGTATTTAAGTGGGAACTCTCCATCCTTATTGTTTCATGGAAACACACATTAAGTGTACTCGCGAAGGGGTGGCGTGGGCGATGAGGCGCAATGTGGCGCTTTGATGGCGCACTTTGCATTTCGCTCGCATCGCCGCGAGCCGCCTATGTATTTTTGTCACACCCCGATTTCCACGTGTCACCGGTGGGCCCGGTGGGGGAGTATCGTGACGTGGTTGGCAACATAATAGTCAAACAACACAATATTTAATATGCACAGCGGAAGCGAATTTAAAAGATATAATACAACCGAATAAATTATTGTAATATCAAGTATCACAACGTTCGGATGTTTATCCACAGAACGGATCGAAATAAAATATGAAACAATAGTTCAACAGACTTCAGGCATCCTAAGCTTGCGAGACTTTTTATTGATGCTAAGGAGACAATCCAACCAATTTCGTTTAGTACCTGCATTCAGTCTTTTTGGGAAAATACGTCAGTTTACACTGGTAAATACATTCAACTGACTCATTTTGGAAAATGATTGAAAATTGGTTTGGATGCACATGGCATAAACATTTTTATAACTTGGGAGAATTATTTAATATTATAATCTTGTGAACGAATTACATGTTACTTGTGCGTTCAGTAGCCCGGATCATGTCCGGGTTAAAGATCAATAGACACACCACATCATAGAGTTATACACTGACAGGTGTACGCCTACACCCCGTGCTCAGGTCGTGGCCATCTCGTAAGATGATGCCAATGATATCCGGGACATGGTCATTAACCCCCCAAAGGCTTTAAGTAATCAAGACTGTTTTAACGAGCTGATCAAATTAGTCAACTACCCACTCAATTGTGGAGATTTGATGCTCGATCAAGCGGTATGCTATATACCGTAACCCAAGCCCGTATAGGGAAAATAAGTTAAAAGTATTTACCTGAGCAAGTATTAATCACAATAAGCAAAATGCACGTAGCTTTTACTGGTTCTCCTAATCTGGAACGAAGGTTTAATATAACCTATTAGAATCCTAACGGGTCTTTAATTAAGCTTAAGCTTAGACCGGCTAGTTTCAAAGATACGGTTCGTACGCACGATTAAGCGAAGACCGGATAGAATGTGATTTAGACCCGACAAGTTTGAAGACTTGTTTAATATGGGTTTATTATTCACATTCTGGATTTTGAGATAAAACCGTTAAGGTTTGACCCGTTTCGGCTAATTTATGTAAACTTGTTACATAAACCGAACCGTACGCGTAATAAGCGTGACGGGTATTCATGAGAGCTATATACAGGTTTCCTAAGTTAATTATGTCTCAAATATGTTGTGACATCAGTAAGATGTCTTTCATTATGCCCGAAACGTGTTTAAACACAAACTAGGCCCCGTAGGGGTAGTTTGGTCATTTAAAAGTTTATAAAAGAGTTTAAGTAACAACCTGAGTTACAGGTCTGATGTAATCAGCAAATATACTCAATTTGTTAAGTTATATCAGTAGGTTAAGGCATGTATGTGAAATTTATCATTTTTAACCAAACTATGCCCCGTAGGGGTATTTTGGTAATTTCACATAAGCCGAAAAGCTCAAAACTGAAGTATGAGTTTATCAACCCTTGCTTACTGTTAAAATATTATAATTTGCCTCATACATCAGTAGGTATCAACCCGGGTATGTTCAATATGATTTTAATACATACTATGCGTTAAAAACGCTAAATAAGGCGATTAAAGGCCATTTCCGGGTTCGATACTTAAATCTGATATTTTTTTATATTTCCAGAAGGCTTAAAATAATTTATTTATCATATGTGATCAGTAGCAAAAGGTTTGGAGTCGTTTAGATATGTAAAACTCATTTTATGGCCCGTAAGGGCAAAACCGACAATTACCGGATTAAGCCTACGACTATGAGTTATGCTCAGCCTAAAATTAATTAAAAATCTTTAAAAACCCCAAAATAATATATTGCATCAGTGGGTAAAAGATTTGGTATCAAAAAGTAGGCTTAACTAGGCTATACGCTAATTACGTCGTTTTATTAACATAAAGCATTAATTTTGCGATAATGAGCATAACTCTCAATCTATAATTCAAACTGATGTTAAACTTTGCATACAAGTTTATATATCAGTAATTAAGGTTTCTACACTTTTACATTTTCATAAATCACGTTTTAAGGTGTAAAGGGCATAATGGTCAACATATGAGCAATTAACGGAAATATGCATATTAATTGGATAACTAATGAACCAAGGTGTATAATCACAGAGGGTTGTACTAACATGTAACCTAGTCCAATTAAAGCTCCGAGGCATTTCTAAAACATGCCTAATCGGGTCAGAACTGAAAGTCAAAGTGAAAGTCAAACTATGTGACTTTCGGTTCCGAACCGGGTCTAAACAGGAAATTGTCGGGTTGAACATGGTTGGACATGTTCTTACACTTATTACCAAGTTATAACAATGATCCAACAGGTTGTATATGATCTACAATGTTAATTATGCATAAATAACATTTTAGGCTTCCTGTTGACTTTTTAAATATAAGTTTGACCCGACTTTTGACCTGGTTAGAGTGGTGATCAGGGGAAACCCTTTTGAGGTTTTATTACCCACATAAATACCAACTTATATCTACTTTTAATTCAAGATATGACTGAGCCATTATTGACTAATATCGAAGTCAAACCGTAATTACGACGGTTTGACTTTTAGCTAAAATACTAAGCTAAACTCAATTAAAGAAGGACTAGCAGACTTACAAGAGTCCTATGCACGAGATATGATCAGTTGAGAGCAGACTTGAGCTCCAGAGTTGATCAGATTGCAAGAGAATGGTGTGAGGAATGTTTGTGAACTTGAAGGCCCTTTTATAGTGGTTTCAATCACCACAATTGGTTGACAAACAAGTCTACAACAGTCCACAATTGTTCTACACATGTCCCTCAGTGCCTAGAATAGTTTAGGGGTCGCCCATATTGCATTAATGTCGAAAAAAAGTCGATTCTGCGCGTTTCCAGGAGCCTGTTCGCTGATTCTGCGCGTTTCCAGGAGCCTGTTCGCTGATTCTGCTTCTGATGTCCTGACGCGGCCCGCGTAAGGGTGTTGATGGACCTTATGCGGCCCGCATGGCCCTTCTGATCAGACAAAACGTTTTTGATTTGTTGCATCACACCTCTTGGCCCTTCCGAAAGGTCAATTGAGCTAATTACTTGCAATTTGACCCCTTATTATTTACCCACAAGGGCTTTAGGACTTATACCCACTTTGCCAAGTCCCTGGACACTTCCGGTTAACCCGAAAAGTCTTAACTTTCAATGTTTACGCTTTAACCCCTCGCACACGAATTTGATCATAACTTTCTCATACGATTACGAAACTTTATGAAATTTATACCGTGCATTCTAGTGAGCATAATTAACAGTTACAAAGCTTCGGGTTTGTCAAAAGGTCACTCAGAGGTATATCTTTAAACATGTTGACACATTTAACCCCTGTGGTTTGAAATCTCTCACTTTTAGCTTCGTATGATCCATGATTTATTCGTTTGAAGGTATGAGCATCATGTAGGGTTAATGTACAATATATTTATTCACTGTTGACACTTAGAATACGTATATTCACATACTTTCCATATTTGTCAACTTTAGTCCTTTCATAATATTCTTTCACACGTTTAAACATATGACACGTGTCTACACATTATAGGACGTGAATTTCCGAGGTGTTACAATTTTTTACCACGTGCGCGTGGTGGAACACAGGGGCTGCAAGGACCAAGTGGTAAGTGACGTGGCTTGCAGGCGCTTGACGTGGCACTTAAGCGCATCCTTCAAGTATGTTTCAAGCAGACTGAGGGTAAGTTTTTTTTCAATTTTAATTAGTGGAAAAAACTGAAGACCCAAACAAACTGTTTTGATTTAACTCGTTTTAAAAACCATTCCCGACATTGGTCTAAGGTGAACTGGTAGGTACATCGGTATATTTCTGACTAAGAAACCTTAACCGAACACACAGGACGGTTCTCTTTATGAGAGGTTGAACCAATCTACAATTCCCCAAACATGGCAGGAAAGGAAGAATCTATTCAGGTTTTTAGACCATGTGTAGTGGTACTGCCCCTACCCTGTGTTTCGCGTCATGTGGCAGCCCAGTCAGC
The DNA here is from genome assembly GCA_030545235.1 of Helianthus tuberosus. Lineage (NCBI taxonomy): Eukaryota > Viridiplantae > Streptophyta > Magnoliopsida > Asterales > Asteraceae > Helianthus > Helianthus tuberosus. The sequence goes on from CM060399.1 coordinate 21,014,377, forward strand.
AATGAGGCATTATGGGGCGTTTTCTAAAATGGGTGTAGTGGGAATATGGGCATTGTGGTTTAATAGAATTAAATTAAAAAAAAAAAACCATAAAAAATGTTATTGGACAAATGGAGCATGGAAACAGGTGATTGACCAAAAGAATTGAAGCAGGGCGTTGAAAAAAAATGCCAAAACCAATTATTTTGAAAAAAAACGTCCAGGGGGTGGTTTTTGGGCTGGATGGGCGTGGATTTTGATAAAAAAAAAACGCCCAAAAATTATACCACTACGGGTGGTCCTAAGACGAAGAAGGCAAAACCAAATTCATGTTCCGTTGCTATTCGGAACTATAAAAGCATTTGATACAACTAGACTTGTTGGAGTTTCTGATCATACATAATAAGGTTCCAAGTTATCAGGTACCTTTTTATTCGAACTAGTGGTATCAAATCGGCGCGTTGCGCCAAGAGATTTCGTTTGTTTGGTATCTGTTTGTTTTGTTACGGTAACGGCACTCGTTATATAAACCGAAAGATAAAAATATATAAATAAAGTCGTAATATAACTAAAAGAATATCAACACGTATTTTACATCGATTAAAAACAATTCTTTGGAAATCAGTTCGTCATGATACTGCGTACCAACGCTCACTATAAAAAAAATACTTAAGATACATACATATGTATTATAAAACTATGTGTAGTGGTACACATGAATAATAAGCAATATTTTTTTGTCAAGTCTTGAACAAACAATCTCATGTGAGATACATGGAACCCAATTTAAATACAATTTCTTGTTCTCTGAGCCGAATTGAAATACAAACAGACTAAATAATAAGCTTTGTATCAATTTAATTCAATATGAATACGGAATATGACATGTCAGTCACAACTAATCTTCTACAACGATATAAAAAAATCCTGATTTATATCGACTACAAGTAAAACTATTTTTTCCAAATAAATTCACTTTACGAATACATATTGAAATAAGTAAATAGAACATAGTATGCATATAGTAGGCTAGTGTTTCCATTCTGCAAAGCAACCTCTTATCTCGTGAACCAAAGAAAATATTATATATAAAATATATGTTAAGTTGGAGTATTGTTTTTTAGCACACTTCCCAAAGTTATGGTGACTTTCTTCCTTTTAGTTCTTCGAAGGCATGGTGTCGCTGGCGACTACCGGAAAAGCTCCATAGATTGCATCTTCTCGCTTCTTTTTTTTTTTTTAACCTGGATACTCAAAATAGATATTCTAAAGGGTCCAAACTAAACGTAGGCATCTCAGTTGAGCACTACTGTTAACATAGTTCCCGGCCCCGCAACCGTAGGCGGTGGTGATTTTAAGCAACTTTAATCAGCGGCAGCTGCCGCAACCGACAACCACCACCACGCTCACCACTACTGCCACCGCCACCGTCACCGCCTTCACCCAACCTGAAATTTCATCTCACTTTGGGGATTTCAACCACCTGCTTTCATCTTTCATCCCCGACTTCCTCACCAGCCTATTTTTTATTTCGGACTTTTCTTTAAATAGATTATTTTGAGTAACTCGACTTCACATACTTATCAATAATCTGTAAATAGCCAAAGTTGAATTAAACCTCTAAGCAAAGTAAAAATCTAACATTTTGATGCTTGTAACGAAATTGGTACTTTTTGGTCGGTGAGCCCCCGAGACTTTTTTTAGGTACAGCCAGATCGGGTCGTATAATCGGAAAATAGACGTGTTTTACCTTAATAATCAGAAAAGAACATATGCAGGCGAATCGTTCTCTGATCTACTCGAAAACGGAACATGCAAGCTTGAATCCTTCGCCAGAGCTTCTTGAAGTCATCTTCGTCACTCCCCCTTGCCACTATTTTGATCACCGTCGTTGCTCAAACGGTCATACCGTAACCGTCGTCACTGTTGACTGCCGTTGCGGTTACCCGAAACCCCGGTACCACCGTCATTGGCGCAGGTGTCCGCTGCGTCGATTTCTTTGTCCCTCCTCTCTCATCTTTTTGGTTGTGTCTAGCGTCACTCTCTAATGTTAAAATGATGAGTTTTAAGATATTTAAACTACATGTGTTACAGCCTATAAAGCCAGTTATCTAGACACATGTTGGCTGTAACACCATCAAAAGTGTAATCCAATGACTAATGACCACACAAGTAAATCTACTGTTCATTTCATTCAATTATTAATATGTGTATGTATATAATCTATACACATGTTGGCTGTAACACCATCAAAAGTGTAATCCAATGACTAATGACCACACAAGTAAATCTACTGTTCATTTCATTCAATTATTAATATGTGTATAATATAATATAATATAATATAATATAATATAATATAATATAATATAATATAATATAATGTGATGTTAATAATTGTCGACTAACTCATTCTCCAACTAAAAACCAAGACAAAAACCATGTAGATGACTGTTTCATTCTCCAACTCAAAACCAACACAACATGATCAAGAACACAATGATTAGTTGCCCTAAACTTTGATACAAAGTACAAACATATATTTAAAGTAAGCTTTGTGAACTTATATATGCATAAAATTGATTGTGTTACAACAACTCTACTAAGGGTCCTTGTGCAAATTGACGATGAACAACATATCTGTACATAATGTTCACATTTAAAAACTCTTTTTTTTTTTTTTTTTTTTTTGTAAAAGAGTGTTGGTGGAGAAAAAATTTACCGAAATGGGCGATTTGAAAAATAGGGTCAGGATATAATAGAAATTTTATATCAATAGGAACGTAAGGAAGCAATCCGGTACGTCCAATTGCACTATCAATGGCCAAGATTAAAATCCAATAAAAAACTCTCATTTAAACACGTTTTCCAGGCTTTCAAGGGTATTATCGTCAAATTCCAACCACAACCGCTCTCGAATATACCAAGAAACCTTCGTAAAAAGGTTTGCATTTTACATTTCGATTAAAAAGAACACATCAAATCAGAGATAACCAAACTCTGTTGAAGTTCATGGCATCATCGAGATATAATTTTAAGATTTACCTTCGAGTTACTGAGTAGAAATCCATATCGCAAAACCCTAATTCATCAAAGTGGCAAAAAAAAACAACATCAGATGGAGAAAAAATCGATCAACAAGGAAAAAATAGCGAAAAAACAACAATGAAAGAAAAAACTAATAGAAAACATAAAGAGATATCTGATAATGGTAATTTTATATATTTTTGCGTTTTAAATTGTGTTTCTCAAAGCGCCCATATAAAAGTGCTAGACAACAAGTCTTTGATTAGAAGGTTAAAGATCATTGTGCAATGCCAGAAGATCAAATCTTTCTAGAAATGAGAGAAGATCTGATATCATCAGTCAAGGGGGGGGGGGTCTGTTAATGCAGGCTTGTGACTGATGATTATCAGCGGTGATCAGAATTAATAGCAACAGTTAAGGGGGAGTCTGTTGGCGTAGTACCAAGCCTTGTAACTGTCGATATGCAATTAGTGATGAAGACATATATTAGCGAAAATAATAGATTAGCGATCTAAGTGCTTAGCGCACTTAGTGACTTCGAGAACTTAATGTATAGCTTACTTAAGTGCCTAGCGAACTTAAGTGCCTATAAATACATGATCTTTATGTCATTTGTATGTATTCAGAAATGTAGAGCTAAAACTGTGTGTAGAAACTGTGTGTTTGGTAGACTTAGTTTCTAGGACTTAGTGTCCAGGTTGTAAAGAGAAGTAGATGTAACTCTTTTGGTATGTATGTATGTATGCATGCATGCATGCATGTTGGTATTGTAAGTCCCAAATCCGGATCAAACAATGATATCAAACAAACACACGGGATGGACGGAATCCAAACTTGATGTGATTAGAGAAATAATATGAAGAACACACCGAATCAATTTCAATACTTGCACACGTTCTATTACTATCAAATCAAAACGTCTGGTATAAGTACCCTACACCCAAAATCGCCTCCCTAGCTCTCTCTATAAATCTCTGTTACTTGTGGGGCTTAAACCTTAGTTTTAACATAAAACTAGTTTATATACCCTAGGTAAGCCCATGGCCTTAGGCATTGCCCAAATGAATCCGGTACGTCCAATTGCTCTATCAATGGCCAAAATTAAAATCCAATAAAAACTCTCATTTAAACACGTTATCCGGGCTTTCAAGGGTATTATCATCAAATTCCAACCACAACCGCTCTCAAATATACCAAGAAACATTCGTAAAAAAGTTCATTGAATTTTACATTTCGATTGAAAGAACACACACATTCAAATCAGAGATAACCAAACTCTGTTGAAGTTCATAGGATCATCGAGAGATAATTTGAAGGTTTACCTTCGAGTTATTGAGAAGAAATCCATATTGCAAAACCTGAATTCATCAAAGAGGCAGAAAACAACATCGGATGAAGAAAACATCGATCAACAAGGAAAAAATAGCGAAAAAACAACAATGAAAGAAAAAACAAGTAGAAAACAAAAAGAGATTTCTGATAATGGTAATTTAATATATTTTTGTGTTTTAAATTGTGTTTCTCAAAGCGCCCATATAAAAGTGCTAGACAACAAGTCTTTGATTAGAAGGTTGAAGATCATTGTGCAATGCCGGAATATCAAATCTTTCTAGAAATGAGATGTGAATCTTTCGGTATGTAGGAAGGCCAATTTCATGGATTTACTGAGTATCATGATGATGATGATGATGATTTTGATGGTGTAGGAAGGCCAATGAACAGACTTTTAAACTAAAAGCAACATTGAACAAAGTGGCCCTGCCTCTCGCATTGGTACGTGAAATTTAGTGAAACCAATGTATGTTTTGAAATATATGACCATAATATTTAACTTTCATGAATATATATTATAGGATACTATTTTTCTAATTGATGATGTTTAAGAAGATATTCAAACCCGAAATCTGTATAATCGGCAATATTTTTGTATCTTTTTACTAATACTTATAATATAGGTTGCAACAGCATGTGCACTTGCAGCATATAAACTATGTTGTCCTGAAAGAACACATGTAAACTGAACAACCGACATGATACTGGCAGGACCAAGACATCCCATGAAGGTAAACTACACGATTGGATTAGCTAATTTATTGGTCATTTTTATTGATATTTTTTAAAAAACTTTGTAGAGGCTTCATTGGAAACGCACGTTGAGAATGGACCTTTTCCGCTTAGATGAGTCCATGACGATTACGAGAAATGGAGTAAGATCAATGGCCCTAGCATGCCATTGTTAAGCCCTCAAGATCTTAGGTAAAATGAAAACAACTTTGACCCCTTTTTTTTAAAAAATGGGTAAAGGGTGTTTGTCGGGTGCCTCTGGACCTATACTAAACAACTAAAAAATTAGGAATAATGGAACCAAGAAGCAGACCAAAATGTGGTTTGGTATTTTAATTCTGTTGTTTCTATTTTAAATTGGTTCGATCCCAAACTAGATAATAAAATGATTACATATCGGTTTAAAGTGTTGTATGTTGTACAACTTTGTTTAATGTAGTGGTCGCGAGATTGCAGGTTGGATTACGGGTCAAACGGGTTGATTATGGTCTTCAGGGTCTTCTTTGAGCATTCCGAAACAAAGTAATTTAATGTTAAATATGATAGAATCCAAATCGGAAGATCTTATGGGCCAAATGCCTCTTAAGATCGTCTACCCTGCTTTGCATATACATACACACATACTACTAGTACGTGTTATGTTGATACACATACTTGCGTGCTTATTCATACCTAAACTTATACTTATGCTCATACTTTCATTTATACATACTTAAGCATGGACTTGCTTACATACTTTATCCTTATACGCACACATTCTTTTTTTAGTAGACCTGCCCAAATTCATACACAACTAGTACAAGCTACGCGGATCATGCGACGATCAATATAATCACGGGTGCACACGGGATTATAGTGATAGGCGTATGAGAACCATAGAGTGTACTACTGTGTATGGTAAGACACGGAACGTAACATGGCACCGAATACGGAACGGACGTAATGTGGTTAAAACATGGTGGATACGCCGCTGGTACTTCCTATATATAAGTGGTTTCACCATATTACCAAATTTCGTAAAACGTGCCATGAGAAATTCAGTGTTTTGCAGACCTTTTGGACCTTATACAACTTCACACAACTCACAAACGCATTATATCCGATTATCCATGACGAGACTTCATCCTTAACACACTACATTCATCTATCCAACACTTATGCTATTCTCATACTTGTACTCTTTAAGAGTCATTCGTTCATTCTATACTCGTATTATTCTCCTTATCCTTTTAGTTCATACAAACCTCGTTCGCAATTAAGCTTGTTTAAACATTCGAGTTCTAACTTACCTATAAAATAGTCTTCCTATTCCGGATTCTTGTGTAACTGTACTTAGTATACCTTTAAAGCTTTATTTAAAGTGCCAAGCCTTCTCGTTTCACTCAATAAACAATCTCCTATAAATGTGATTCGTTACCACGTCCCATCAAAATACAAACCGTTTGTCAACATCTTCTTTCTTAATACGTCACCTTTTAAATACGTCGCCAATTTAAGTTACTCAAGGTTGTTAGACTCACTTCGCCTGTATACGCACCTACATGTTTTCAACTATGTCAGACACCTCAAATTATTTTAGGCAATAAACTCACTCACAAATTTACCTTGTCGTTCTCCAAAGTTTTGTGCCTTTCAAAATATTTCAAAATTTTCAAGTCTCAAATTTTTACTAAAACTCTTCAAGTCTACCTCTTGAATAAATTTCGGGACGAAATTTCCTAAAGGAGGGGAGACTGTAACGCCCGGCTCTTTTGTACTTTCCGTTTATAGAAAGATTCGTTCGTATTTCTATTTTTGGAAATCTTGTATTCTTGTAATCGACTTTTCGTAGTAATTGTTGTAAAATCTAATACTTGGATCATAAATAAAATTCGTATTTCTTTTCACATTCTACATATTCATACATCCTCATACGATCGAATTCATTGTACATCGAATCCTTATTCGTAATTCATACGCATACGGTACTTATTTGTGATACATGTCCATGCTTGTCCTTAAATTGTTGACACTTAAAAAACCCCCCCAACAATATGCGTATTTACACAACGATTAATCATCTAATATGTGACATATCCTTGTCACTTACAAACATATTACATACTTATACATCACACTTTTTACCTAGTTAAATCATGTTTTATTTCATATTATACCTTGTTACAAGTTAGGGGAAACATTGTTGCATATAATTACACAACTTAATTAACAAAATTACTCATTATAATGTTTAAAAGAAAAAAAAATAAAGAAATATGGCAGCCCAAATCAACAAAAATTCAGCCCCATATGATTGGGTTTTGTGGGCTTGTTTAATGGGTTAACCCCTTCTAAACACTTCCAAAGCCCAACCCATTGAAACCCTAATCATTCCCTATAAATACCAACTTATGTCCAGCCTCTCTACCATTTTTACAACCCTTAAACACTTCAAAAACTTCTCAAAACCGTAGCTGAGTTTCCATGTTCGGCCAGATTCAGCAAGCTTCACGAAAATGGGCATAACTTCTTCATTTCTTATCCGTTTTGGTCCATTCTTTTTCCTATGTGCTTGGATTTTCCTTACCTTAGATTCCATGGGTTTTTCACAGTTAATAAGTTCCTGGAACTCTGGCAAAAAGGCTCCAAAGTCCACTGATTTTTTTGTGCTTTCATGAAATCTTTGTTAAACTTAACCAAACTTGAGTTTTCTCATCTCAAACCTATGTCCTAATGCTTATAACCTCATCTATGGTTAGTTAAGCTTAAAAACAAGGTTGAGACATGTTAAATCAGAGGTTAAAACCTCAAATACTTTCTGTTTTGTTAGGGTATTTCACCCACAAGTCATGTTCAAGCTTAGTTCTTGGTGTAGAGTGATTTTGGAACGACTTGGGTTCTTCCAACATAGAATCCTCACATGATTTGATGATTTCTCTTAGATTAGATTGTTTACATACTTGTACTAATCCTAGTTCGTGACCCTCCTTGGTTGTTTTTACATCAAGAGAAGTGGTGAACATTCAAGGGGTTCCTAAATGGAAGCATGTTCTTCCTACCCCATACATGACATCTATGATACACGAGGTGCCTAAATGGAGATCCTAATCTTCTACCTCCTACTTGAATTATTGGACTAAATAATATGTAATACTTAACCTAGATATATATATATATATACACTCATTCGAACCTTTGATGTTGAACTTGTGTTTATATGTTAAAGTAGTAGAACGTCATCTAAGACCTAAACCTTGTTGTGATTCTTATGGGTGTGCAACTCATGAAAACATTATCATAACCCTTGTGGTTACCAAGTGTCATACAAGTGTTAGGTGTTGAAGATGATTATTTTCACATGTTTTTCTCATATCTTACTTTTATGTTGTTTTAAATACCGAATCTCGACTCTAAGCATACTTGAACTTAAACCCTTACACATTCAATCTTTAACCTCATCAACTCGTCAATAATTGGATAATTGGAAAGCATATGCAAACTTTGTGAGTATACTCGTATTTTCCCCTCTTTACTTTTACCACTTTTGGGGGTAACATGTTTATCTATCAACAACTTACACATGAACTTTTTGCTTAAACACATGAACATTCTTGTTAACATGCTTATATACGTGATGGCTTGATACTTTAAACTTGGATTAATCTTATGTGTTGAACTTATCATTAACTTGTATGAGCCAAACCGTGACATATGTAGCGCTATAGGATTAACGCCCCGCCCCTTTATCTCGGTAATGTCATGAGCATATTGCGTTTTCTTGGTTTGATATGTTAGACACATACCATGTTTTTATGTTTATCTTGAATCACATGCTTGCTATAAGGAATTGTTCAAAACTTATCTTTTGCTATGTACATACCAAACTTGTATACTCGCCATTGCTTTTGCATTGAATTGTATTTTAAACATGTTACAGGTTGATGATGACGATGATATGAAAAGAAGTAGCATTGATGCCTAGATACACATATAGACGTTTAGGTTTAATATGTCGTATCAATTTTGCTTATGTTATTATGTATTTCTTTTGAACTTGTTGTTACTTGAGTTTGTGTAATGTTGACAATTTGAAGTTATGAAATGAAATGGGAATTATTTAATTATCGTCACAAATAGTGTTATGGTGTCTCGAGCAATCTTCACACTTCGTCTCATCCCGATGTTTCCGCCATTGGTTGGGGTGTGACAGGTTAGGTAACACTTAGAAAAAATCCTAAGGCATGAAACTTGGTTTTTTACGCAACATACTGTGAAAAAAGGCCCCTCGCGCTACGCCACAGCCACATGATCATCTTCGTCGCGTGCCGCGACCCCTCAGTCCAAAAAAGCCATTCTGAACCTACTCGTCGCGTTACGCGACCAAACTTGGACCTACCCCTGGAGTCACGCGGCCCCACAACATGAACCCCATGTTTTGAACCATCCCGTGGCGCTACGCCACAACCTGACCCACCTGTCGTCGCGTAGCGCGACGCTATGTCTGCTCGTTTAAACCCTTGTACCAGCTTCTTTCTTCCCTAAAATCACTTCAAACCCTAATCCATCGATACCCATCGCCGATTACCCCTCTTACCACCATATCTCAGCCATTAGACCACCATATCGCACCGTTTTTTCGACCCTTGTGACCGGAATTCATTACTTACCAAAACCCACCAACGGAAATCCCCATTTGACCGTTGAATCGTTCGGTTTGGGGACTCACCATTCACGATATATCTTTGTTTTCTTGCAAAATTTCAGCACTTCAGGTATTTTTCTATTTGTTCTCTTATACACTTCGGTTCGAGTCTTTGTATGGTTTAGTTTGTGTTAATTTTGTGGTCTCTTTTATCTGGTCAAACGTGAGTCACTTTGTTTAGTCGAGTCAGTTTGGTGGTCTTGTGTGTTGGGTCAGTCGTGTCTAATTAGCTAGTGAATTTAGGATAGTTTATTTGGGTGCGGGCGGTTGTGGTTTGGTTTGTTGATTGAGAGTTGTTAATGTGAATGATATGATACTACTTTGGGAATAAAGTTCCAACCTTGCGTTTCGAAATCAAGTGTAAGCTGTTTTTAGTCTAATACATAGGCGCGGACGGTTTGGTTTGGGACTTGATTTGAGCTTGTTAACTTCACATTGTGTTTATGTTGAATGCTTGTCGGTTTGGGACATTGAATTTGATTTGCTGATTATTGATTGGTATGAAGTACATTGACGCAATAAAGTTTCAATCTTGCACTTTGAATTGGACTTTTTGCAAAGGAAAAAAACCTCCTTTAACTAGGCGGACTTTTTCAAACGCAAAAATTTGTTTTGAACTAATACAAGGCTGAATTTAAGCAAGGTTGGACTTCAATGTCGGTTTGGTAGGCACTTGAGTTTAATTGAAGACAATTAAGGTGCCGGGAGGGGGTAGTGTACATTGAGTCCAAGTTAGAGTGTCGTTTTAGTCGTATTAGTCTAGTTCGAGTCTAGTTTAGTCGGTCTTGGGTTTACTTGCACGTACAAGTTAATTAGGCTCGCCCGTACTCAATCTCCATTCGGGTGAGTTTAGTTACTACTTAGTAATTGTAAAAGGTAACCCGGTTGTTTTTAATTCAACTTTATTTTCAGAATTAAACCGCGAATGAAATGCTATACGGTTATTCTAATTTTTAGAAAAATTTTCAAAAATCCAAAAAAAATGTTAAATTAAAAATACCAAAAATAGCTTGTGATTACTGATTATTTGCCTGTTTTGTCTTGTTGAATATTTGTTTTGTAGACATGGCAGCTGCGGGTAACAGTTCAGGAGGTGGTGAAAGGGCTCGTAAGAGGGGCCCAGGTCATAGGGAGGAGTCGGCGTTACAAAAGTTCCCGAACGATTGTTTATTAGGAGTTCTGAAAGTTCTGTAACTATTTAGAGTTCTGAAATGAACCCAACCCTATATATATATATATATATATATATATATATATATATATATATATATATATATACATAAATAGGGATCGGATCATGTACAAAGTAATAAAACCGTGCAAAGTGTAGGAGACATTTTGGAAGATTGATTTAACAATTCATCAGTTGAGATTAGGCGGTCCGTAAATCAAGCAATCACGTAATATAAAAAGTTGGTAAAAACATAGGAAATCGGCTCCACGGGCTCTGATTGAACTCATCCCAGTATTGTTGGAAGCATCACATCAAACCCTATATATATGGATAGGATCATGTACAAAGTAATAAAACCGTACAAAGTGTATGAAACATTTTGGAACATTGATTTAACAATCCATTGGTTGAGATTGGGTGGTCCCCAAATTAAGCAATCAAGTAGTACAAACAATTGGTGAACAAACAAAAAAAAGGTAGGCAATGATGTATTGCAAAATATATTTCGTATTCATTTAGTTTAGATTTAGTTTGAATTTCGTTACTTTGATCGATTTTTGTGTTTCCAGGTCTTTGGTGCTAAAAACGTTGAAAAACGAAGAGTTAACGGCTGGGAAACGAGTTGGAAAGAAGTTAGAATAAATTCTGGAATTTTTGGGATGCTGAAGCTGGTTGAAAAACGGAGAGTTATGTGAAATTGGGGCCCTCGCGTCGCACCACAAGGATCCCCTTTAGCTGTCGCGCCCCGCCACCATTAAATTAATATTATTTTGGCAACTTGAGCCGTCGCGCTCCGCGACACAAGAGGCTTCACCCGTCGCGCGACGCGACGGGGTTATTTAACGGCAAATCTTTGTACGGTGGCTAGGGTTTACTATAAAAAGTCAAGAATTATTCATAAAACCCTAATTACGAATTGAGTAACTGGTGGACGAATTTCAGAGTTCTTTTGAAGCATTTTCGAGCACGGGAAGCTACCGGTTGAAGATATGAAGTGCAGGAATCATTCGGGTGTCTTTACTTTCGTAGTTCTTTTACCGTCATGTTTTGCGTTTTCGTTAATACTTTGATTTTGATGTTTTTCATGACTATTCTTGGCTAAACTTGTTAACTACCTAGACATGGATGATTGATTGCTTATGTTTTGATTATATTATGGATTTATGGAAGCTATGGATTATTTATGAATTGTAAACGACTTGTTCTATCGGTTAGATGTATATGCGTGCTTGATATTGTTTGAATATTAATTATTGCTTCATATGATTCTTGGTGACGGTCTTTATCACATAATAGAGTCGTGCTAGGGTTTTAGATTTTGTTGAATGTCTATATCACTTAATAAATCTTAACTCTTTAGGGTGAAATTACGCAACTAATCTTAGAAGTAATATTTGGTAATCTTATAAAATCAAGTGTTCTACTAATCATCAATAGCTACAAGGTGCGAGATTATTGCTAGGTCTAAGTGATTAAACTGTAAGGTGGGTCCTTCTTAGGAAGTTAACCTATTAGCTGCTGTCTAGCAAGTCTAACAGAGAAAACAAGTATATCCTAGGTTTAGATATCGACAGAGAGTGAGCCTTGTAGGATACTTTTATAAATCCATTAGATGTCTTGCAAAGGAGTCTAATAACCGGTAATTTAACAACCTTTAGGGGATTATAGCGTGCTCTTGAGAAGGGTTAGGGGTCCTTTAGATTTCCCGAGAGTTGAGAATATTAAGATCCCGGTTCCATAGTAGACAACTTCCACATATAATCTTAACTAAAAGCAATCAGGATTCTTGTCTAGGTAGTGTTTTCGTCATCTGAAAGAAGTTCATAGTAATTCGCTAATTAGCTTATTTAATTAATTTAGTTGTAATTGCATTTTTAGGACTTTTAGAAACACCCCCCCCCCCAAAAAAAAAAACATAAAAATAGTTAAGTTCGCGTCAAAGTCAGTCTAGATTAAGTAATTAGTGTAATTAATTAGAGTCTCGTGGGTTCGATATCCGGACTTACTTAGCTTTACTAGAGTCGATCGGTTCACTTTCCGGTTAGTAGTTTAGTTGAGTTTATAGAGTCTAGAGTATTACTTTGAGTCTAGATTTAGGTTAATTTTAGTTGTTTTTAGAGTGGATTGCAAGGATTGTCCTTTATCTTTATACCCATTTGCAGGCGATGTCCTTTATGTTTAAAATTGACGAGTTTTGTCCTTTATGTTTAAGAAATGCCTAGAAAAATACTAGATCATGTGAGCTTAAACTAGATATTGAGATGTCATTAATACTTAATTAGGGACGAGGGTTAGATCTAACGGGTACGGCCGAGCCCCACTCATGGTCCTTATGTGACCTCTTGAGTGCTTCAGTGTCCCAGTCGAGGTAAATCGACACAGTCGAGGTTAATCGACACAGTCGAGGGTAATCGACACAGTTAAAGGAGAAAACACGAATGCTCCCTATGTCCTCACATGCCTTGAAGGAGAATATACTAATGCTCCCTATATCCTCACGTGCCTTAATGTCCTTGTATAAACAATCATTTAATACGTGGGGTACTCAAGAAAACTTGATTTATACTTGAAGTACGTGGGGTACTCAAGAAAACTTGAATGATACTTGAGTACGTGGGGTACTCAAGAAAACGGGAATTATACTTGAGTACGTGGGGTACTCAAGAAAAACTTGAATTATGCATGACATATACTATGTTTTCATACGAAGTATTCAAACGTGAAATACAAAAACGCATGAACTCACTCAACTTTATGTTGATGTTTTCCAAAATTACATGTATTTCAGGTGACAGGATGGATCTTGGGCGCAAGTGTCATAGCTAGAAGTAGACTACAAGCTTAGATGTCATCCACTTTTGTTGAATTGTAACCTAGATGAAGGTTGTGTTTTAAAACTTAAGTAATTAAGTGTTGGTAATACTCAAAATTGTCTGAATGGATGAACATCGTTTTAATCATGTAGTTGTTTATTATGATTGAATGCAATGATAACAAACTAGTCACACATCGTACGCTTCCGCAAAAGACAGGGTGTGACATAACTGCTTACTGATTATTGCCATATACATACATGTGCATCATATGTTGCTTAATGTCGTATCATTATTGCATGAGAACTTTATTTGATGTATTAAATACAAATAGCACAGTTATCAGACAAATCAGGAGAATGCTGACGGAGTTCAGTAAATAGACAGACGTTGTATTGAGACCTAGAATGGGCCAGAAACTAAGTATTACACTAGGATAGTGTGTAGGAAAGTAAGGATCATAAAACTGCCTTCCTAAAGATAGTTTAAGTGCCGGAAAGTGCCTAAAACTCACCTAAAGTGCTGAATTCAACAAAAATCAGCATAAATCAGCATTTAAACAATCTAGTATCATGCAGAAATATGATTAAATGGTCCTGAATGCTTTCCTAAGTGTCGGGAATCAAAAGTGTCACAAAAAGGTACATAAAGCACACTAACTACATAGTTTAGCACCTTAACGAACCGGTAACCAACCAAACAACCGGACACTACCCGAAACATCAAATTTACACTAAAAGCACTGTTTTAACATTACCAAGCTAGTTATGGTCCCCGAACATCATAACACATCATAAAAATATCTAGTAACTAAATCCTAACTAATACTTGGATTTTAACCTAACTATATAGTATAACCTAGCCTACTACCCCCCCCCCCCCACCAAGTGGACGGCCCATATATGGCCCCACCATCTTGATTTTGTTTCAATAAAATATTGGATCTTGTTGTGCTTTAGAGAACATAATATCCTTTGGAAAACACCTAAATTTGGTTATAAGTATGGCACACTAAGTTCATAACTCTCATAATCTCACACACTAAAACACACACTATTTCTCCTCCTCTTCTTCTTGCTCTTGGCCGAACCAAGCACCACCATCATCACCATCATTCATCCATCCTACCTCCATTCCAAGTATACACAAGTGTGATAGAAAGTGCATAAAGAAGCTATGAGCTTTCGAAAGATCAAGGACCTCTTTTATTTGCTTTTATCCATATCTTATCTTCACTTGATCATCCCTAGCCTTGAGCTAGTGGTAAGAACCTTGATCTTGCTATTTTACATCTATTCTAAGTGGTTAAAAGATGTTACATAATGATGATCATGAAGAACACTAAGAAACTTGAACTTGAAACTTGAACATAAGCTTGAATAATGAAGAAACTAAGTTGTTTATGTGTTGATTTGCTTGTTGATTGTTATTTATTCATGTAGTTGATGTAGATCATCATATGATCTTGCTAGATCATGATTAAAAACATAATCTAGCAAGATGAGAGGATGAAAGTGTTGTAGTATCATAGATCATCCTCATAAGAAACATGAACTTTAGAGAATATATGGTTTTCTTGAAAAATAATGATCAAAGTAAGTTGTAATACTTGTAGATCTAAATTTCATGGATGGTTTTTCAAAGAAATCAAGTTAAAAATATAAGTTTTACTAAATCTTGGTTCTTACATAAATAAACCCTATTTTAAAGGTTAAACAAGTGTAGGAACACTTATGCAACAAGATAAATCAAAGAAGAACCATTTTTGAAAAACATGATTATAAGTTGTGAAGATCCATTTTCTTTAAAAATAAAGTTTTTAAAGAATCAACCACATTTCAAAGGGTAACAAGGCTTACTAAGAACACTAGTAAGTTACTACAAATTTTTGTGAAATTTCAAGTTCATGAAGTAGTAGATTATGCTTGTTTTGGCAAAATTGGTAAGTGTAGGTTGTTTATTGTTGATTGTGGATTGATTGTGTTGATTTTTACAAAAGAAAATGATATGCTTGAAAGCACGGAAACCTCTATTTTTAAGGGAAACTATGGCAAAATTTTCCTAAAAATTTAAACACTTAGCAAAATATTTCTAAACAAATATTTACAAGTGTATTTCAAACTATAAATCTTTACATAAACTTTGCCATAATTTTTGTTACAAAAATTATAAATATTGGAGGTTGGTTTTATAAATAAAAGTAACTAAATATGTATTTAGGAAATATATATTTAGAAGACACCATATGTGTGATTATTTGTATACTTTGTGTATTAGTTATATTATTTTAGGACATGAAATAATATAACTCATCAAAATACAAAAAATTACAATCCAAAATATTACCAAGATTCCAAGAATAAGAATATACAAATTATGCACAAAATATTGGTGAAACCGAACTAAGGAATATAACTTACAAAATACTCCGGAAATAATATACATATGTATATTTTGGTAAATAATATTTTGGACACCAAAAGAACAAAAATTTGATTTTTACAACTATTAGAAAGTTATATCATATTTTTGACAAAAAGAAAATATATTATTTTTGGGTGAGTAAAGATATGTATTTTCGTGGAAAATATTAGAAGATGTATTATTTTTGTAAGAAATATATATTTTCTCAAACAAAAACGGAATATATTATTTTGGAGAAAAATAAACATATATATGTATATTTTCCAAGTTAGATTTGAAAATATATTATTTATGAAAATACAAATACTTTTGCTCAAGGGAAAAATTATAAATAATTTTTCTAAGTAATATTTATTGAAATATATATTCTGGAAATATATATTGGTGAACTTTTATTAAAGATAATATTCCAGAATAATTAATACGAAATTAAGTATAAGATACCCCATCCTTGGGAAGGAAATACAAGTATAAATACTTGAAAAGTATTAAGTTAAAATATATTGTTTTAACAATTATTCCAAAAATTAATAAATAAAATTTAAGTTAAAATATTTAGTATTTTAACAAATAATTATAACTTGGAATAATATTGAAGACACAAAGAAAGTAACTCAAGGACACTAATTAATACTAATTTAAGGCACGACCCGCTCGTCTAATAGACATTAGTACGATTGTAGGTAGTCGTGTACGCTAGGCGAAGCTTGAGTTACTGTGGTTCGAAGACGCAAAGACTGTGAGTTCATGATCCCCTTTTCTTTTAACTGTTTTCGGTTTTATAACTTCGGGGGTGAAGTACATGTTACAAACTGTTTACAAACGTTTACATGTGGTATGGTTAGCTAAGGAAGGGTACTGCTTGATCATGTGAGTGGTGGGTATAACGCTTAAGACGTTGTAGGACCGAGGGACATGAGTGATAGATCTATTTAGGTGTAGCGAGCCCACACCCATGCAGACCAGGGTGGCCCATGAGGTGACTATGTCTTATTCCCGGAGACAAATTTGCCAGGTTTGAGTTTTCCTGCATCACTTCACACATATCAATGGCCTTGCAAACCATTGGTGATCTGTTTTCCTTGTTGCTTTCATACCAGGAGTTTACAAACTTTCAATGATTACTAAGGTTTAATCACAACACACTCATGAACTCGCTCAACTTTTGTTGATGTTTTCAAACTACATGTATTTTAGGGAATTAAATATGGATCTGGCGGGTGTTCGGAAGTTCCAAGTGTTGTTAAGAATAAAAGATGTCATCCTTGGTCTTGGGGTTTTGTTAGGGTGTCCTATCCTGGACAAGACACCTCTTCCAAATCCTGGTGTTATTTAATGTCTTTTGTCGAATCTTTGTGAACTCTTACACAAGTTGCATATCTTGTACTCGAATTTGAATTATATGTTTTAAAACAATGTTGTTGTTATGTTTTTAAAACTTATTTAATGGATGAACATCTTTGGTTTTATCATATAGTTGTTGTTATGATTGTTGCGGCCTTCGACTATTGATCCTACCTAACCGGTAATATTTGCGGGGGTCACTTGGGTAGAGGTAATTGGTAAGCACAACCGGGTTGTAGTTGCCGATTGGTATGTGTGTGGGTAGGTGAGAGATAGAGAGAAAGAGTAGTGTGTAGAGAGGGAGTAGTTATGATTGTGTGTGTGTGCCTTCAGTATCCGGTGCCCGTAATAGGGATTTTGGGTTATGGTGGTACGGGTAGTCTAGGTGTCACCTTTACATTGGTTGGATTTTGGGTATCGCCGGGTGGTGGCCCGTCCCTCCTATGGTAGAGCTCCTAAGGGTTCAAATCCTAAAAGTTCATGGATAAAAATATTTAGGGGTATGTCTTAGTTTACTATTTATGAAAAAAAAAAGCCGAGTAAATTCAAGTTTTGTTCTTTATGTTAACATCAAATTGTAGGCGCTGTCCTTTAGCGTAAAAGTTGACATGTTTTGTACTTAATGTTCCAAAATCTTGCACGTTATGTCCTTTAGGTCAAACTCAGTTAGATTTTTTTTTGTTAAATATGGGTATTCTTGTCATTTTATATTACTAGGGACTATTGAGTAAATAAATTATAACAAAGGACTTTTTTGTAAAATATAAAAAATAAAAACCTTTAGGGGGTGTTTGGCCTAGCTTTTTTATCTAAGCTTATAGCTTTTTTAGCTTTTTTTTACAAAATAAGCACTAATGGGTGTTTGGTTTAGCTTTTTAAGCTTATGCTTATTAGCTTATATAAGCTAATTTCAAGAAGCTTATGGGAACATGGTTTTTTAGCTTATTTGAATAAGCTTATTTGAAGAAGATGGTTTTTTACTCATTACACACAATGATATTATACCCCTTCCCATAATACAAAATAACTTAACAAACAACTAAAGATTAATTATTAATTATGTAGAATATAAGCTAATCCAAACACTTAAAAATAGCTTGTCAAATGAAAGAAAATAAGCATAAGCTACTTTAAAATATAAGCATAAGCCAAAAAAATAAAAGCCACTGCAAACACCCCCTTTAGTCTCTCTCTCTAAACTCATCTATGTCTCTGTTCTCTAAACTCATCATCTATACTGAAACAGGAGATCCCTAATCTACCGTTTTCCTCTCAAATTCGTCCAATGAAGCCATCATTTGGTGGAATTCTTCCACCATCTAAACCTCCAGATCCTCCACACCTCACTAATTCGTCTCAATTTACCCCCTTGGTCATCCCCAGCTGCCATGTTACCTCTGCGAACCCTAATCCCCCATCTAACTCGCATGGAAATGGAGCGGCTGTTGATAATGCCCCTTCCTCATCTATAACTGGGGACAATGTAATGGTTAATTTGAATTTAGATGATTTCATTCAAGATGGAACCCCAGATTCAACTGCCCTGCACCATACGACTCATGAACAAGCTAGTTCAGACTTCGTATCTGCTTTGGGGGATTGGGCGAAGAGGATTTCGATGGTTTCCATCGTAACACGGTACAATTATATGCACATTTTCGTTGGTTTCCATCAAAAGCCCTAAACCTATTTTAGTTACAGTATCATTTGCGGGTTCAATTGGATGGGATTAGGATCTAGGGTTCATAAGTTATGTTTGGGAATTAGGTTCGATCTGCGCGTTATGTTGAATAGAAATCCTATTTTGTTTACACCAACGAACAGAATGCAGCCTAATGTTGATGGGATTATGGGATTTCTATTCAACATAATATTCATATTCACCTTGATGGGAATTAGATTCGATTCACTAATGCATGGTTTTTGTCACCGGCAAAGATGGTCACCGGGTGGGTACGGTGGTGATGGTTGGTGCAGTAGGGTTGGGGTGGAGGCGGTGAAGGCTGAGGTGAGGTGGGGTGGGGTGGGTGGCGCCGGTGAAGGTTGTAGGGTGGTGGTGGTGGTGGGTTGAGATAGATTAGAGAGAGATTGGGTTGTGGTGGAGGGTTCAGATTACAACAGAGAAACGGAAAGAGTTTAGATTTTTTTTTTCAGTTTTGTAAATTCATTCGCTCAATAATAAGTGTTTACAAAATAACCCCTGAAAAAGTTAAATGACAAGTATGCCCTCATGTGCAAGGCACATGACCATACTTAACCAAAAAATCTGACTGAGTTAGGCTCAAAAGACAAATCGTGCAAGATTTTGAAACATAAAGTACAAAACTCGTAAACTTTTGCGCTAAAGGACAACGCCTTCAATTTATTGTAAACATAAAGGACAATACTTGTAATTTACTCAAAAAACTCTATTATTTATTTATGTATTTACTTTTTAAGTTTTTTTTAACAATGACCGCTAAAATCTTTGAGTAAATTGCAATTTGCGTCCTTGATGAAAGAGCCCGTTGTCATGTTAAGTCCCCATTTTGAATTTTTGCTTGAAGAGTCCACAGTTATGTAAAAGCGCCACGATATGAGTCCTTCCCGTTAGTTTAGTCTTTAGATTAAGGTGAAAGCCCCATTTTGCCCCTGGTTAAATACGATATTATCATCTTGAAACCCTAACCCCGACATTTAATATCTTCAAACTTCAAAAAAAAAAATCTCAGATCTGGCGGTGATGGTTTAGGTGTGGCAGCGGTTGATGGTGTCCAGATTTGTTCTTGAATGTTGTTTGTTGTTTGTTTTTTTGTTTTTGAACACGTATCCAGATTTTGAAGATGTGTCCAGATGTTGTTTGTTCTTGAAGATGTGTCTAGATTTTGATTGTTGTTTGATCTTGAAGATGATGATAGTAATGATTTTTTTTTTTTTGAAAATGATGATGATAATGAATGTTCATGTTGATATTCTTGAATGTTCATATTAATTTTAAGATGCGTCTAAGATTTTGTTTGAATGTTCATGTTCATATTATTCAATGTTCTTAATATTATAAATTCAGTTTTGTATTTTCTTATATGTGTCTTGCTCCTATGATGTTTCTCAAATTGAGTGAAAAATTGTGATTGTGTTGTAGAATTTTGGGTGTTATAGAATTTTGGTTATGAAGATGATGATGAAATTATGAATTTTGATAATACGTTTGATAGTTAATCATACGTATTGGTCGGGTGGGTCGACTAGCATGCCACGTCAAAACATGCCACATAAAAACGGTTATATTGGTTCGAGTCAACACGAGTTTTGGTCAAAAACAGTTTCGGGACAAAACTGGTCACATAATATTTAATATTTATCGGTTAGTTGAATTTAATACTTTAAGTTTAAATTTCTTTTATTGACTTTCCTTTAATGATATTAGTTAGTTGAATTTAAATTTCTTTTATTGTTAAATATACATGTAAAATAACATATATACCTAAGTATTTTGATATAATATACATATAAAAATTTTCAAAAGCCTTTTTGTAGTGTGTCGCTATTTATAAAATAGCGGTCGTTATTTGTCGCTATTCGCTGTCTAGCATATAGGTCCCTTGTCGCTATTTGTCGCTATTCACTATTAACAACTATGATTATGACGATAGTTATTGAAATTACGATCCAATTTCGTTAAATTATTCGCCAGGATTAAAAGACTGAATTCGTAGCATGTATTCAATAACAGACCCTGTTGTAGCCTGTATTCAAAAATCAAACGAGTGAATGATTTCAATAATCACATATTTAAAACGAGTCTGTTGTATTATAAACTAAGAATTCACAAAATACTAAATTGTTGCGATAGAACACATACCATGTTGTAGAACTCGATATATGCTTGTACTTTATAGTAAAGAAATGCATATCTGCATTTGTTATTGTAGAAGTCGGAATTGAAAGGTTGTGGGAGCTGGAATTGGATTCATTTAATAAGTTCCTCAGTTTAATCGGGAAACCCGAATCATGTGCACTCAAATCCGATATCTGACCCAATTAAACTAATTTCGGGTTCGGGAATAAAGAATTTCCATTTCGGCTCTTTTTCGGCGTCAATTTCTTTATTTACATGCTATATACAACACATGTTTTTTCGTGTTTACGAGTTGTAAGGTGATTTATAGTCTGTTTCAATTTTTATTAACAGTGATATTTTTCGATGTCAATATGTTTCTCTTTTCATTAGTTGACTCCGTGTTTGTATGTTATAAATAATGTTTACAATTTGTATGTGGATACTTTGTTTGTAGAGTTTGAAGAATACAATTGAAGATTAAGTATGCTTATGGTTCTCTGTTGGTACGGTATTAACAACACAGATTGGTGTAAATTTGTAATTATGTAATGTCGTTTGTTGTTTTGGGCCCCTCGATTTGAGGTTTGGCCGTTTTTTTAATGAAGTTTACCTTTCAAAAAAACAACACAGATTGGTGATTAATATTTTGGGTGATGTCATATTATCCCAGATCTGTTTACCATTTTTATGCTTAACATTAGTCCTTAATAATTAATATGTTTTTTTTTAAATGTCAAACGGATTCAATCCATGTTAAAGCCGCCTATTGGAAAAAAAAAATGTTTTCAATGGTTGTTTATACTTTGGATTACAACTTGTATGAGGGTCATGGAAGATAGTCAAATAGTAAAAAAAAATATGGGGCTGGTCAAACATAGTTTGAAAGTTAATAAGGATAATTGGCAGTCTATATAGCTCACGTTTTATCCCCCTCTTTTCGTGTTCTCCTTCCAAGATCTCATGGAGGCTCATAAACATGTCCCGGGTCATGGTTCTAAAAGAAGGCTTATTCAAGTTAGGGCTGGCAATAGGTAACCTGTAGGTAACCTGCTAAGACACGATAACGGAAAAGTACACCATGTGATTTTTTACGTTTTTAAAAATAATCAAAATTTGAAAGTTAGGATCCATTATTTCTCCTTCTAGGTGCATAAAATATACATCTGTCTTATAGACATTGGATATAAAGTAGTTAAACGAGTCGTATTCATGTTTAAAATTTTTGTTGTTCGCGTTATCAGATACCTGTTAAACCTGCTAAGACACGATTTGCCAGTCCTAATTCAAGTCATCATTCTGGTGGCATGTTATTGCATTTGGAAGGCGCGTAATCGCTGCACTTTCTCAAACGAGCGGGTCAAGGTTCAAAAAATCATGGGCGATATAAAGTTCCTCAGCTTCTTATGGGTTAATTATCGTTCGAAGGTGAAAATTCTGGAGTGGTCTAGATGGATTCGATGTATTAAATAATTGTTTTTGAGTCATGTAGTTGTTTTATCCCCTCCCTGCTAGATTCTTGCTAGCTGGGCTGGGTGCTGTGTTGAATGAAATGGCTGTTCAAAAAATATATATATATATATATAGCTCACGTTTTGAAGAGTAGGTTTTGTGTTAGGTATTGGGCTAGCCATATTGAGGAGTGTTATATGTCATTGATCTTTTTTTTTTCATTGGGTCGTTAGTCAACAAAATTAAACTTTAAGAATCAAATTCTTAATCTACATCCCGTCGCAACACGCGGGTTGGCGTCAACTCGTTTCAATACAAAAGACAGCACAAAGAAAAACATGTTGCTTGCTATCTCTATCAAGGGAATCTATTAGTCGATAACCCCTGCTCATCTTTACCCGATACACAACACACCAAATGGAATGTGTAAATCAAGCTGACCACCCATAACGCAACCACAAAGAATCTCATCATAATCCATAATATTATCATCACAAAATTGAACAGAATAAGAAGAAAAGAGAGTTAACGCACAACATAATAATCACAATAACATTACAACAATACGAGCTTTGTTTCTTTCATATTTTTTGTTCAAAATTCAAGACGTAATTTTGTGAAGCTCAATTTCATATCATGTGCGCCTTGCATTTAACTGGATAGCATTTAACTGGATAATAGAATGAGCAAAAAAATTAAAACGATTCATTACCAGAAGTCCTTCCAAGCTATTGGTTTATACTTTATACCCTGCTTATATGCTTCAAAAGGCTTCTAATCTCAGCTCTTCGCCTTGCAATGTAACTTTTACCTTTGTCAAAAATCGTAAACTCCTGTTGATCTAGCAGAAGTAGTGTTTCCATGTAAGAATAAACATAAAATGAACCTTCTCCATTAATCCCAATATTACTGATGTGTTTTGATTTGGGCTCATAAACAGCAAGCAAAGACGGGAGATCAATCCGGTCATCATCATTATCTTCAATTTCAATTACAGGTTCACCATTCTTCCTAAATTCCAATACTCTTAGCAATGTAGCATTTGGTGAGTAAATAGTGTATAGCTTTGTAAACGACATTGACACACCATCCTTCATCGACCAAACATAACAAACATTCTCACGCGCATCTTGTTCAAGCACAACAAGAGACTCCCTTAGATTGGCGATGTTCAAATTATCAATAGACCCGTCGTATACTAAACGATCAGGTAGGTTTACTTCTCTAAATTCTTCACTTGTCAGATGAAATGAAATAATCCGATTATAACCCTCAAATCCAGCATCTACAATACTCCTATCAGTCGCAAGCCAATAACAAAACCCTTCTACAACTACTTGCGAACTGCCAAATTGAATTGATGTACGAGGAAGATTGTGATATGGACTTCTCCACGCCCCGGTGCTTAACGTAAACACCTCAACTTGCCATGGGATGCTATCGGGTATACTTTCCACCTCCTCCCAATTAATAACATCCGTAATCTTAACAATCTTAGGGTCATTGGTTGCTGGACACACCCCGAAACCTACAAAGGTTGTATACACCCCATTTGCCACATTCGGCACAACGACAGCAATCGCTTTTTTAATCGAAACATTCCAAACAACAGCCATTGTCGTTTCAAGACCGTAACTACCGTACAAACACAACAAGCCATGAGAGTTGCCGATGATTCTATGAGACCGGAGCATGTTAACAAATGCGGGATGAGTGAGGGAAACTCTCTGATGGGGGAAAGTGTCGTCGTCAAGAATTGAAACATATTTTCGCTCTGAAAAAGGAAAAAATTGTCGGTGATTATACCTTACAATTAGATGTTACTGTCGATGAGAGATTTCCATGCTTTAGAGACAGATCGGAACTGAACCAACGATTTCACAGGGATTATTTTTATGATTTCTGCTTGTTGTCTGACAATTTGAATTCTGACAATTTGAATTTCTAGGGTTTGTGTGGAACTTGGGCGATGTAGTGGTAAGTTGTGGAAGCGAAGAGACACCGTACAGTACTATGAAATTTGGGCCTGTCTGTATTTGGGTTGGGCCAGTTTACGTAGAATATCTTATTTTTAATTCTATGTTTATCCTATTATAAACCAGACATTTTAGGCTCAACCCATTACTTATGGGCTTTAGGGTTTATGGTTTTATTTGTCTATATATTGTAATGTTGGATAGAATGAAAGATATGAATTCAGTTTTATCTCTTCTCTTTAGTTTTTATCACGTTATCAGCACGAATTGCTCTCCCCTAAAAAAGCTGCACGAATTGCTCTCCCCTGAAAAATCTACAGTTCTCCATTCATCGCATCCCGGTACACACCATCATATCTCATACTGCATTATATTTTCCTCTGTATTATCATAGTATACATATGTGCATCCAAAGATAAATCACAGATTGCGAATTTAAATATGATACCAAAGAAATTTTTCTACGTTATTAATCTTTCACAGAAAGAATACAAGTTTTTTTTTCTCAAACTGGATTGTAGATCTATTCTTTGGAACAACACATGTGTGATTTTAGATTTAGATAAACGGTCCTAGTACTAGTTATTTAAATCTGAATTTTGGAGGATTTTAGACGAAGTTTTTTTCTGCGCTTTAGAACCATAGTATAGGGTTTTTTTTTCCTTATGCACTAACAGGGATTATAATCCCATCGGCTTTTGCAGCCATGAACAATTGAAACGATAATATTTTTTTTTTTTGAAAACTCACAATCTGGGGTTTTCCGATCTAAACTTGTCGACTCATGTCAACCCTAATCAACCAGCGGCGGTCACTGCCGCCACAAACATCCGAATAAAACACATAATTTTTCTAGCCTGAAAACTTTCCTCCGGCGATTGTCCTCAAACGCCAATGTTTTCTGTGGTGGTTCTTCAACCGTTACTGAATCCCTCGACATCATCGTCCGCTGCCGTGAAATTTTTTTCTCCAGCGCCGTTTCTATATCTGATACTAAGGTAGATCTTCAAACCGGCACTTTGCATCCATCATTGAAGAATCCGTGTGACGCAATGTCTCGGAATGTGATTTTGGCGATGAAGAATTCTCTTCGATTGACGTATTCTTGATTAACAAATTAAAATTGTTTTTGGCTTGTGCTTTTAACTGGTATTTGGGATTTGGGGGAGAATGGCACATATAGTGAATATATTGATTATTTAGTTCTTATTTAATACACATGGTGGCATACAGCTGTACCTCACTATATTTTATAAACATACTTAGAGTTTAGAACATGCAGTTCTAGCAAAAGAGAATCTGAAGTTCTCATACAATATACATTTCATTTGGAGGCTTGTTTTTAAAATGCCTTATTCTTTCCTTTGTAGATAAAAATGTCGAACTTATCAAAACTTGAATTCACCGCACTTGACATCTCGGGTAACAACTACCTCCCATGGACTCTTGATGCTAAAATTCATTTGACGGCAAATAATTTGGGGGAGACAATTATTGATGGTAATCAATCTTCACCTCAAGATAAAGCGAAAGCTATGATATTCCTCCGCCATCATCTTCACGAAGATCTAAAGCGGGAATATCTAACTGTTAAGGACCCCCTTCAATTATGGACAAATATCAAAGAACGTTTTGACCACCAGAAGTTGGTCTTACTCCCCAAAGCCCGCTATGAATGGCTTCATTTACGACTACAGGATTTTAAGACCGTCATTGAGTATAATTCTGCTCTGTTCCGCATTACCTCTGAACTTAAATTATGTGGTGAGAAAATTACTAATGAAGACATGCTTGAAAAAACTTTCTCAACGTTCCATGCCTCAAATATGCTCCTGTCGCAGCAATACAGGGAACGCCAATTTACTAAGTATTCTGAATTGATATCATGTCTTCTGGTCGCGGAGCAAAACAACAAGCTCCTATTACAAAATCATCAATCGCGACCTGCCGGCGCAAGCCCATTCCCTGAAGCGAATGTGGCCAATTATCAAAGCGGACGAGGTAGAGGTAGAGGCCGCGGCCCCAGCAGAGGTCGTGGTCGTGGTCGAGGACGGGGATATACATGGCATCGAGAGTCCCAGAACACTAAACATAGCGGTGGTGAATCGAGTCGACACAATACGGGGCGACCTTCGAAAGGAAGAAGTAGCGGGAACCAAAGCAATATTTGTTATAAATGTGGGATGTCAAATCATTGGTCCCGCACATGTCACACCCCTAAACACCTTGTTGAGACATATCAACGCATGATGAAAGAAAAAAGGAAAGAATGCTGAAACTAATCTGATTGAGAATGCACCTTCAGCCACGATATCAGACGTTAATTTTGGATGCATGTGATTTCATTGAAAATGTTCGTGATGTTTAAACATATTTAACGTACTGATGAAACAATGGTTAACCAGGGGGTTAACTCACTGGTCTCGTCAAGAGGGTTAATCCCTTCTTTCCGAGGATCGCTGGCTGGATCGTCTGGTGGTGGGTTTCCAGCACAAGGAAACAAACCGTGACTCGTAACAAGGAGGATGGGGTGGGGGGTGCTCCTTGTTACCACTCTCCGGCGTGAGAATCAGTAGTTTGCTTGGGAAGCAAAGTGTGATAGTAGTAGTATTGAGAGAGTTCAGAAGTCATACCTCAAACCTGGTTTGGGGTCAGTATTTATAGCCGAGGAGTGGAGGAGGGTAGTTGAGTAGCTAGCCTGACATCGCACAGCTATATGCAGGTGTGTCCGACCTGTCGGATACTGTGGTGATGCCACGTCCTGCTGTGGTGTCAGACCGTTGTATACACGTGGGCCAGGAGGCGACTGTTCCCAGTGCCACTTGCACTGTGGTGTCAGACCCACTTGCCTTGTAGGCAGGATGCGGTGCCAAGCCGCATCGCTGCTTGCGGTCCTTGATGTTGTTCCCGCGTTGGTTGTTCCATCCATGATTCACGCGGGATGCGGTGTTATGCCGCATCGCCTGCTGAGTGACTGTTCCTGTTGTCCAGATCCCTTGTCGTGACGAAAATGTTCATAGGATGCGGTGCGGGGCCGCATCGCTATGTGTTACATTAGTTTCCGTCCTTAAGGTAATTCTTCTCATCAATGGACAGATTGGACCGCAGTGTTCGCGTGTGCCCACGCGGACACTGGAGAGTTTATTGCTGTTGGAGGTTTTTGATGAGGGTAATGGTCATTCGCGGTCGTGCTGACGCGAGATTTGGGACCATACCCCTTCACGTACCTTTTATGTTTTACTTTCCACACTGTGACCTTGGTATTTGTTTTCGTTTGAAACTCTTGCAATGTTTTATTTTTACTTCTTTGCATTAACTCTTATTTATTTATTTATTTTTTATTTATTTATTTCCTGAAGATATATGCATGCTAGCTCCAGTAGAGCTATTATTGGTGATAAATGTCTGGTAGACAGCGGTAGTACTAACACTATTCTCAAAGATATGAAATTTTTCTCTGAGTTGTCTCCGGTAGAGACACCGATTAGTACTATATCTGGTGTCAGTAACCTTATCGAAGGCTCCGGCAGAGCACACATAATATTATCTTCGGGTACCCAACTAACTATTGATAATGCATTATATTCAAGTAAATCCAGAAGAAATTTACTTAGCTTTAAAGATATTCGAAAAAACGGTTACCACCTAAAAACAACATCTGAACATAATATTGAATATCTTCAAATTACTTCCAACAAAAATGGCAAAGAAACAATTGTTGAACAATTAGAAGCCTTATCCTCTGGATTATATTGTACTAATATCAATCCTATCGAATCATACATGGTGAGTAACCAAAAGCTGTTAGATAAAGACACATTCAGTATATGGCATGACCGTCTAGGTCACCCTGGTAGCATAATGATGAGACGAATAATAAAAAGTGCAACCTGGCACCCTCTCAAAAACTTAAAAGTTTTGCTACCACAAGACTTATCATGTGCAGCATGCTATCTGGGCAAACTTATAACTCGACCCTCACAAGCTAAATTGATACATGAAACCCCATCATTTTTAGAAAGAATCCAAGGGGATATTTGTGGGCCTATTCATCCTCCGTGTGGACCATTTCGCTATTTCTTGGTCTTAATAGACGCATCCTCCAGGTGGTCACATGTGAGTCTTTTAGCTACTCGAAATGTAGCATTTGCCCGACTTTTAGCTCAAATCATACAATTGAGAGCCAATTTCCCCGATAATCAAATTAGAAACATCCGGATGGATAATGCTGGAGAATTCACATCTCAAGCTTTTAATGACTATTGTATGTCAATTGGAATCAATGTTGAACATTCAGTACCTCATGTTCACACACAAAACGATTTAGCTGAATCTCTGATTAAACGATTACAAATAATCGCTAGACCACTCTTAATGAGATGTAAATTACCATCTTCTGCATGGGGTCATGCTATTTTGCATGCCGCTGCACTGATTAGATTGAGACCAACTGCTGATCACGAATACTCCCCATTACAACTGGTCTCCGGATGAGAACCAAGTTTGTCCCACCTTAGAATTTTTGGTTGTGTAGTATATGTACCAATACCGCCACCACAACGTACTACAATGGGACCTCAAAGAAGACTGGGTATCTATATTGGTTTTAACTCCTCGTCCATAATTAAATATTTAGAACCAATGACGGGAGATATGTTTACAGCACGGTATGCTGACTGTCATTTTGATGAAACAATGTTCCCAGTCTTAGGGGGAGATAAGGACAAAGAAAGACTGGTAACGCAAGAAATAACGTGGAATGCATCATCGCTATCAAATCTCGACCCCCGAAGTGGTCAACGTGAATATGAAGTCCAAAAGATCATACATTTGCAAAGAATAGCGAATGAATTACCAGATGCATTCACAGACACGAATAGAGTGACAAAGTCACATGTACCAGCATCAAATTCACCTGCTCGAATTGAAGTAATCCCAGAAGTGATTACTATACAACGAAAGCGTGGGAGACCAATCGGTTCCAAAGACAAAAACCCACGAAAACGAAAAGAGCAAAGTAACGCAGTTGGTGATAACTCACAAAAGATTATAAGTGAAACCCCGGTAGAGGTAAATGTCCCAGAAGAGACAACTATGAATCCAGAGGAAAATGAAGTTTCAGAAGAAACACCGGTACCGAACGAAAATGAGATCTTGATTAATTATGTACAAGATAGTACAATGTGGAACCAGAATAAAACACGTGTTGATGATATATTCGCATATGCTATAGCAACGGATGTAATCAATGAAAATGATTACGTACCAAAAACTTTAGAAGAGTGCATGCACATAAATGATTGGCCAAGATGGCAAGAAGCCATAAATGCCGAATTGAATTCGCTCGAAAAGCGACATGTTTTCGGACCTGTAGTCCGAACACCCATAGACGTCAAACCAGTAGGTTATAAATGGGTGTTTGCAATAAAGAGAAATGAAAAGAATGAGATTGTACGATATAAGGCTCGACTTTAGCACAAGGGTTTTCCCAAATCCCAGGAGTTGATTATGAGGAAACGTATTCCCCTGTAGTGGATGCGATAACCCTTAGGTTCCTAATCGGCCTCACAATCTCTGAAGGACTTCATATGAGACTAATGGATGTCGTCACCGCATACTTATACGGGACACTTGAAAATGACATCTACATGAGAATCCCTAAAGGATTAAAATTGCCTGAAGCATTAAAATCAACACCTCGAGATATGTGTTCTATAAAGCTCCAGAGATCTTTATATGGTCTCAAACAATCTGGTCGTATGTGGTACAATCGACTTAGTGAATATCTCGAAAAAGAAGGATACAAGTCTGATGTAATCAGTCCATGTGTTTTTATAAAAAGATCACTCTCAAATTTCACTATAATAGCAGTCTATGTTGATGATATCAACATCATCGGATCTCCTGAAGATATAGAAAAAGCTGCTCAGTTGCTAAAGAAGGAATTTGAAATGAAAGATCTTGGTATGACGAAATTATGTATCGGACTACAATTTGAGTATCTGTGCAATGGC
The DNA here is from genome assembly GCA_030545235.1 of Helianthus tuberosus. Lineage (NCBI taxonomy): Eukaryota > Viridiplantae > Streptophyta > Magnoliopsida > Asterales > Asteraceae > Helianthus > Helianthus tuberosus. The sequence goes on from CM060399.1 coordinate 21,045,142, forward strand.
ACATTTGTCCATCAATCAAACTACATCCAGAAGATGTTAGTACGGTTCAATATGGATAAAGCACATCCGTTTAGCGTACCTATGGTTGTCCGACCGCTAGATCCACAGAAGGATCCTTATCGCCCTCAAGAAGAAGGCGAAGAAGTACTTGGTCCAGAAGTACCATACTTAAGCGCGATCGGTGCCCTTATGTATCTCGCAAATAACACAAGACCTGACATTGCATTTGCAGTACATGTATTAGCGAGATACAGTTCGAATCCAACACGTAGACACTGGAATGGTGTAAAACATATATTTCGGTATATTTGCGAGACACAAGATTTAGGTCTTTTCTATCAGAAAGATCAAAAGTCCCAGCTTGTTGGGTATGCTGATGCCGGATATCTATCAGATCCTCACAAAGCAAAATCTCAGACAGGTTATATATTCACATACGGTGGCACAACAATTTCTTGGAAGTCAACTAAGCAAACACTTACAGCAACATCATCAAATCATGCCGAATTGATAGCACTATATGATGCTGGTCGAGAATGCGTGTGGTTGAGATCAATGATTAATCACATACAAGAAGCATGCGGATTAGAGCAGATCAAGAATGAGCCGACAATTATTTATGAAGACAATGCTGCTTGCATAGCTCGGATCAGAGAAGGTTATATCAAGGGTGATCGAACAAAGCACATCTCACCAAAGTTCTTCTCAACATATGATTTGCAGAAAGAAGGGGAAATCGATGTTCGTCAGATCAAGTCAAGTGAAAATCTAGCAGACCTGTTCACAAAATCTTTACCTAGAAGCAGTTTCGAGCAGTTATCACACAAGATCGGTCTTCGTAGATTGAAAGATATTTGTTGAATTCAGGGGGAGAATTATACACGCTGTACTCTTTTTCCCTTAACTAAGTTTTGTCCCACTGGGTTTCTTAGTAAGGTTTTTAATGAGGCAGCATAGCTGATCCAATAGTATCAGTTTATTTATTCAGGTCCAGAAGTACCTATTTAACATCATCCTGAAGTATGTCGTTAAACTGTGTATAATTCTAAATGTCTGAGGGGGAGTGTTATAAACCAGACATTTTAGGCCCAACCCATTACTTATGGGCTTCAGGGTTTATGGTTTTATTTGTCTATATATTGTAATATGTTGGATAGAATGAAAGATATGAATTCAGTTTTATCTCTTCTTTTTAGTTTTTATCATATCCGTGCGCGTGGCGTGGGCGATGAGGCGCAATGTGGCGCTTTGATGGCGCACTTTGCACGTCGCTCGCATCGCCGCGAGGCGCCTTTATATTTTTTACCACGTGCGCGTGGTGGAACACAGGGACTGCAAGGATCAAGTGGTAAGTGACGTGGCTTGCAAGCGCATGACGTGGCAGTCAAGCGCATCGTATGTTTCAAGCAGACTGAAGGTAATTTTTTTTTTCAATTTTAATTAGTGGAAACAAACTGAAGACCCTAACAAACTGTTTTGATTTAACTCGTTTTAAAAACCATTCCCGACATTGGTCTAAGGTGAACTAGTAGGTACATCGGTCTATTTCTGACTAAGAAACCTTAACCGAACACACAGGACGGTTCTCTTTTTTGAGAGGTTGAACCAATCTACAATTCCCCAAACATGGCAGGAAAGGAAGAATCTATTCAGGTTTTTAGACCATGTGTAGTGGTAATGCCCCTACCCTGTGTTTCGGACCATGTGGCAGCCCAGTCAGCAATGGGGCAATATGGGGCGTTTTTTAAAATGGGTGTAGTGGGAATATGGGCACTGTGGTTTAATAGAATTAAATTAAAAAAAAAACCATAAAAAATATTATTGGATAAATGGAGCATGGAAACAGGTGATTGACCAAAAGAATTAAAGCAGGGCTTTGAAAAAAAAATGCCAAAACCAATTTTTTTGAAAAAAACGCCTAGGGGGTGGTTTTTGGGCTAGATGGGCGTGGATTTTGAAAAAAAAAACGCCCAAAATTTATACCACTATGGGTGGTCCTAAGACGAAGAAGGCAAAACCAAATTCATGTTCCGTTGCTATTCAGAACTATAAAAGCATTTGATACAACTAGACTTGTTGGAGTTTCTGATCATACATAATAAGGTTCCAAGTTATCAGGTACCTTTTTATTCGAACTAGTGGTATCAAATCGGCGCGTTGCGCCAAGAGATTTTGTTTGTTTGGTATCGGTTTGTTTTGTTAACGACACTCGTTATATAAACCGAAAGATAAAAAAATATATAAATAAAGTCGTAATATAACTAAAAGAATATCAACACGTATTTTACATCGATTAAAAACAATTCTTTGGAAATCAGTTCGTCATGATACTGCGTACCAACGCTCACTATAAAAAAATACTTAAGATACATACATATGTATTATAAAACTATGTGTAGTGGTACACATGAATAATAAGCAATATTTTTTTGTCAAGTCTTGAACAAACAATCTCATGTGAGATACATGGAACCCAATTTAAATACAATTTCTTGTTCTCTGAGCCGAATTGAAATACAAACAGACTAAATAATAAGCTTTATATCAATTTAATTCAATATGAATACAGAATATGACATGTCAGTCACAACTAATCTTCTACAACGATATAAAAAAATCCTGATTTATATCGACTACAAGTAAAACTATTTTTTCCAAATAAATTCACTTTACGAATACATATTGAAATAAGTAAATAGAACATAGTATGCATATAGTAGGCTAGTGTTTCCATTCTGCAAAGCAACCTCTTATCTCGTGAACCAAAGAAAATATTATATATAAAATATATGTTAAGTTGGAGTATTGTTTTTTAGCACACTTCCCAAAGTTATGGTGACTTTCTTCCTTTTAGTTCTTCGAAGGCATGGTGTCGCTGGCGACTACCGGAAAAGCTCCATAGATTGCATCTTCTCGCTTCTTTTTTTTTTTAACCTGGATACTCAAAATAGATATTCTAAAGGGTCCAAACTAAACGTAGGCATCTCAGTTGAGCACTACTGTTAACATAGTTCCCGGCCCCGCAACCGTAGGCGGTGGTGATTTTAAGCAACTTTAATCAGCGGCAGCTGCCGCAACCGACAACCACCACCACGCTCACCACTACTGCCACCGCCACCGTCACCGCCTTCACCCAACCTGAAATTTCATCTCACTTTGGGGATTTCAACCACCTGCTTTCATCTTTCATCCCCGACTTCCTCACCAGCCTATTTTTTTTTCGGACTTTTCTTTAAATAGATTATTTTGAGTAACTCGACTTCACATACTTATCAATAATCTGTAAATAGCCAAAGTGGAATTAAACCTCTAAGCAAAGTAAAAATCTAACATTTTGATGCTTGTAACGAAATTGGTACTTTTTGGTTGGTGAGCCCCCGAGACTTTTTTTAGGTACAGCCAGATCGGGTCGTATAATCGGAAAATAGACGTGTTTTACCTTAATAATCAGAAAAGAACATATGCAGGCGAATCGTTCTCTGATCTACTCGAAAACGGAACATGCAAGCTTGAATCCTTCGCCAGAGCTTCTTGAAGTCATCTTCGTCACTCCCCCTTGCCACTATTTTGATCACCGTCGTTGCTCAAACGGTCATACCGTAACCGTCGTCACTGTTGACTGCCGTTGCCGTTGCGGTTACCCGAAACCCCGGTACCACCGTCATTGGCGCAGGTGGCCGCTGCGTCGATTTCTTTGTCCCTCCTCTCTCATCTTTTTGGTTGTGTCTAGCGTCACTCTCTAATGTTAAAATGATGAGTTTTAAGATATTTAAACTACATGTGTTACAGCCTATAAAGCCAGTCATCTAGACACATGTTGGCTGTAACACCATCAAAAGTGTAATCCAATGACTAATGACCACACAAGTAAATCTACTGTTCATTTCATTCAATTATTAATATGTGTATATGTATATAATCTATACACATGTTGGCTGTAACACCATCAAAAGTGTAATCCAATGACTAATGACCACACAAGTAAATCTACTGTTCATTTCATTCAATTATTAATATGTGTATAATATAATATAATATAATATAATATAATATAATATAATGTGATGTTAATAATTGTCGACTAACTCATTCTCCAACTAAAAACCAAGACAAAAACCATGTAGATGACTGTTTCATTCTCCAACTCAAAACTAAGACAACATGATCAAGAACACAATGATTAGTTGCCCTAAACTTTGATACAAAGTACAAACATATATTTAAAGTAAGCTTTGTGAACTTATATATGCATAAAATTGATTGTGTTACAACAACTCTACTAAGGGTCCTTGTGCAAATTGACGATGAACAACATATCTGTACATAATGTTCACAAAAATATCAGATTCATAATAAATAATAGAAACATATATCACATAGTTCGAAACAAAATATCTCATAACAGGAAGTGATGTGTGATATGAAACGAAATCATCTTGAAATTTGAAGAAAATAGAGTACCAGAAGTGTTAAAACTGAGACAACTAAGAATCTATGCTATTGGTGTATGTATACCTTGCTTGTATGCTTCCAAAAGACTTGCTATGCATCCATTTCCTTTGTCATTATAAATTGTAAAGTTTGCCAGAACAATCAGAAGTAATAGTAATGCTTCCATATAGGAACTAGAAATACGCAAATAAATACAGATTTACTACTTTGTGTCAAATACAACTTTTAGTGGCACAATAAAAATATGAAGTATGAATCAATTATATACTTTGTGTCGGAAAACGGGGTTGAGCCGCAGCCCCCGCTACCACTTGACGCTCTGGCGGTACTCGATAGTATAAAAAAAGATAAAATTTGAAGTTTTTTGACTTTTTTCCGATTTTGCTACCCTTGTAGATTTTTTTTGAAACGTTGTCCCTATGATTATTTTTTAGATCCGCCACTGTTTGTTACAACCCCAATAAGCGAATCGATCTATCGGGTACACGAATTACATGAACAGCGACCCACAACTAACCGGTACGTGTTTTATTACAATCCCAGTCAGCGAATCGATCTATCTGATACGCGAATTACATGAACAGAACACGATAATCTAGAAATCCGGAAACTATCAATTAGAGCAATCCGGATCAATTGTATGCTTGTAATAAACAAAAAGCTAACGTACATCACACTTAGCATATAAGCTGGATTCAAGTCTTCTTATGTTTTGACCACACTACTGTTCTAAGTCAGCTTTATGTATTAACCACTATCTTCATTAGAAAAGCACTAGCCGTTTACCCGCGCGATGCGGCGGGAAACATATCGCTTTGGTTTGTGAGTGTAGGGCTATGTACGGGGCGGTTTTGAGCCATAACCAAAACCAAATTCGCAATGCAACAGAAAACACAACACTTGTTAGTAATTCTAAGGGGGTGCGTGAGAAGGTTCAGTTCAGTTGGGTCATAACTAAAATCTAAATTTTCGGTTAAGGTACTTCAAAACCGGTCATGGGGATTTAAAGAGGTTCAGTTCAGTTGGACCGCTTTGATTTATGTCTACCGCTAGACGTCATCGTCGGTACGTTTGACCATTTGGTACTTTCTCGTAAAAGCTCCCAACATCTCAAATACGTGAAACTGCGTTTCGTAGCATTCTATTCTTCCAACGCTCTAATTAAAATATTTCCATCGTTTTCGCCGCTTCCTCAGTTGTCCCGAGTACGTTGGAAGACCTGTTGAAACTAATGACATTTAGAGTTGATATTGGTCCATTTGCTCCAAATAGAATCTTTATCTCGATATTCATCTTTCTCCATTGCTTTAAAGAACGTGTCACGAATTTTTTGCCAAAATACCGGTGACGTTTGATAGTTTTCTACGAAAAAAATACAAAAATTATAATGTATATTAAAAAAATACATGGGCCGAATTATGTAAAAAAATAACTTTTTAAAACGCTTACCCACATCGGGGTCCTCCAATATATCTAGCCACGCACGTGCCAACGCGTATTACTCGTCTTTCGTCCATGCTAGATAGTTTCCTTTTCGAAGAGGAGCGGTTGGATCTTTCTTTTTGTGAGACCTTTTCCCACATTTGGATCCCTCGACAACGGGCTCGGGTTGTCTCCATTACCGTTTCTATCTCCGGATCGGTATCTTGAGGAAACGGTTGCGAACCGCCCATGGTTGGAAAGATTTTCGGAACTTGAAAGAACCGTTGCGAACCGTCCATGCTAGTATTTGCGCGTATGCAAATACATTCAGATCCATGTCTTGAAGGTTGAAGTTCGGTTGCCGTTGCGTGGTGTTCGGCCGATATGTATTGGGGTTACCGGGTCTCGACGGCACACCGAATGGGGTCGGAAGGGATTCATGATTTACTAATGAAAAGAAAGAGTAGAGAAAGTCAATAAAAATAGAGGTGAAAAGTAGAGAATGTAGGTGAAAAGTGAAGAAAGTTAATAAAAAATGTGGTGAAAAGAGGGTATTTTATGGGTGGAAGACCTCGTCTATCCAAAAACATCAAGTCTTGCTAGGCCAAATTTGAGTTTCAACCAACAACACTAAATTGACCCATTTCAAACCGAACATGTTTTGACCAACTACATACACCCGCATATCTTATCAACTCTAATTAACATCTTTCACTTTTATTAGACACAGGAAAAAAGAAATTATATCCTTTTCAACTTCCAACAACCAATCAACCACCAGACGAATGATACCACAATATTAAGATACAAAACAAATTCTGCCACTTAATATTTTCGGCCACCAAAATGCAGAGTAGTATCCCAAAACTCATCACGCATCCACTTAAGCTGCTCCCCAGTTAGCGGTTCAGAATGCGTCCACACCTCTGATTTGGTTATTTTCTTAACAGGTTCTGCAACACAAAAAGATCATCATCATCATTATTTACATTTTATTTTCATAGATGCAACTATAAATTGAACACAAAATAAATAAATAGCAAATTTTATTCCATTTCATGGTAACCAAGCGCATGGGTCAAAGTGTCAAACCCTTTTGTGCAACTGTAAATCGATTCAAGATTTCATAGTAATCAAAAGCGCAGCCCAGCGCAAAATAAGCACTTTACGTCCATCAAAGCACACAAGCCAGTCAAATTTTGCAAATAAAATGGGGATTTAGAGGTATATCACTCGCACTAATAATCGTGTTTACAAGCAATGAACCTTAAAACCGTAATCTCGCCGCCAAAAATAAGGTTATAAATGTTGGTTGTCACCTGGCAGTAGATTCAAAATTATAGCAAGTATTATACATCAAACTTATGCATGTCCTTCAACTAATACAAGTCTAAACGCGCGGGTTAAGTGAGTTTGGTAACGGGTCAAACTGGTCAGGCTGAAATAAAACACAATTCTCGTTGATAAACTACCTTGAGCCGGGGAGCATGGCATTCTCAGTGCTGAGATCTGTATACATGTCACCGTCAGAAGACGGAGCAACAGGATCTGTTCCAGAATTTGACTGCCTCGTTCTGTCTTCAACAAATCCATAGCATCCAGGTGGCCTCCCGCCTACCTGTGCATTAGAGGCTACAGCTGCAGCAGCTGCATGTGACACTCCTGATGTCATTTCAGCAGCAGCCAGGTCTTCAGCAACTAAAAAATCATCTAACAATACCCCTACAGTTAACAAAGCAACAGCAAATAAAACAATAGTACCTGCTTTTTTTGAAAATGTGAATTATTAGTGTATCGGTACCTTTTTCCTGTTAGAAAACTGAAGTCAGAACAACCATTTCTCTAACAAAATGAAGAGCAAATTCCACTTGTTTTGTAACATCATAGGACAAGAGCTGAAGTTGCATGGACGCCAGGTTTATGAAGAACTTGCAGCTGCGTAAGTCCAATGAATGTGTCAGCAAGAGCACATGATGTGACAAAATTGCCTCAGAAAACCATAAGAGAAAGTCATCGCAAAGAAAGTAATGCATACCCAGTTCTTTCGAGGGACAGTCGGGGCACCATCCATCCTTTCTCAAAGGCTTTATCTATAATCGAGCACTCCATGTTTTATGTTTTTAATCAAGACTGGATTTTCAATAACAACAAGCACACAACAACCTTCACGCTCGTAAGCCATGGTGTGACTGCATCATCAAACCAAGATATGGTCTGGTGGCTGGTTCGGCCTGTTGAACTGCTTTAACCGTTTCCTTGACTTTATTGACCGACTCGCTCATTGACTTGGCTGCTAGCTTTTTAAGTTCCTCATAAGCATCTTTCTGCAACGTATGAACTCGAAACTTAAAAACTACAATCAAGCACTCGAATTCAAATCAAAATAAGTCTTATCGTAAAATCAAGACACATGTAGGTAGGGATAGGAGATGAACCTGGAGCGGGAAAGATAGAAGAGAGCGGAGATCTAGCTAAACTGCCAAAAACCTCCGTGAACTGTAAAAGCAGTTAATTAAAAACCGCAAAAGTTTGACGGTTTTATAAGTTTAAACTGCTGAGATCAAATCTCGCGACGGTTAAGACAGTTTTTTATGAGTTTATACAGTAAAAATTAACGGTTACGTGAGCCCGAACTATATATAAATAATTATTTAAAACCTATACCTTGAAATTAAAAACAAAACATAAACGACAATATTTCTAACCTTCCCAAGGGGCCCAAAGAGCAACTTCAAGTAGTTTTCCTCGATACTGGAAGGTAGGTTTCTGACAAATGCTATTGATATCTGAAAATCAAAAATGAATTCATGAATATATATCAGCTAATTCAGAAGAATCATGGATGCTAATTTACTAAAATTAATAAACACCTTAGCAAATTCATGTAGATCAACTCCAGAATACTCCTCAGCCCACTTAACATATGGATGCAAATCTGCAATGTACATACCACCATAGTAAAATCATCAGCAGCACACCCTAAACAAAGAAAATAACAAAAAAGGGTAAATAACAAGCATAGAAAACATCCAATTAGTCTGATTCTTTGGAGATTTCGATTCAAAATCCGAGGAGTAAAAGCCTCACTACTCATAACCCCCAGAATCAACAACACTCCTTTTCACCTTCTTAGTTTCCTCTTCCTCTATATGATAGATCTAATGAGAGGAATTCTCACTTGTTGGCGAACATCATGTCAGACGTGATGACAAACTTCACATCAGCAATGTTCTCAATGACTCTGTTAAGAAACCCAGTCTAAAGTGAAAGTTACCTTCATGTTAACCTTCAAAAAGGGATGAAGATACATTCAGTGATGTTTCAATTGGCTGCCTGTTCACACAAGACATTCACATTAGAAAGCACATCGACTTGAAACCAAAACGTACCAGATGGACTGCATATACGTCAACTCAACATATATAAACCCTATATTAAAAGGAAACAATCAACCAAACTAATTAAACTCATTCCAAAAATGTAAATTCAACACAAAATCACAGGAAATAACCGAGCAATAAAAGCTGTAGAATCTCATACTTGACTCAGACCTCTGGCTTAGGTTAATCTCAAGATGATAAAGCCAGGTTCGAACAACTTTAACCTAAAAAAATAAAACTCCTCTTCAAGCACATAATCGCCTCTAGCATCAGTTGTTGCTTCATCACATGTAACTTCACAACTGTTCAATTTCTTACACATTTCTTCATTTGGTAGTCAAGAATGTAGCTGAAAAACAAAAAAAAAAAAGAAAACTTTGATCTGAACAAGATCAACAACTGTTGTTAATCTAACTTCCGCACACTAATAACACACTTAGATCTAAACAAACATCACAAAAAATCAAGTTCTGAATTAAAAAGAGTATTAATGAAAAACTGATAGAACACATACCTTTCCATCAGCATCATGTCTTAATGTCACCAACAACCATCGATTCTGCGTTTCTTCTCCTCGTAGAAACCCTAATTCCCAAAATGTAAATAGATGAAGAAGTACAACAATGGATTCGTATGAGTTATGTTGAACAGAGTTGGAACACATTACCCAGAATAACATCTGAGCAAATCCACTCAAACTGAAGATTTCGAGAGTTCAAACCCAGTGTTGTACACACAAGATAAAAAATAGCAGATTCTGTAACCTAATTTAAACAAGAACAAAAACTAAAAAAAAAGATGGAGAACAAAAGTACACACAAACCTGCAAATCTGTTAAAGTTTCTTCAAATCGGTGTTTAACCCTGAGTGTTTTCGATTTCATAGTCGTTCTTCCTTCATCTCCGGTTCTTTGTCGTCCAACATCATCTTTGTGCGTGTAAGGGAAGATAGCGTATTGGAGATGTGGAGGAGGGAGGCTAGGGTTCCAGATCAAGAAAATCTAGGGTTCTGTATGTGTAGTTTTGGAGATCTGGTTGATTCTCGTACGCTCTCTCTCCCCCCTATCTGCAAATGAAAATGAAAATGAAAAGAAGACAGGGGTGTATGGGGAATTGATGAGCGGGAATTGAAAGTTGAATGGACGGTGCAGATCCCAATCCGTGTGATGTGTTTCTTTGAAAATGGACGGCTTAGATCTCAATCTGTGTTTATTTGAGTAAAAGGGTATAAGTGGAAAGTGATGTTTTATGGTGCTTAAAAGACTTGTACATTATGCTTTAGGAGTGTTTTAAGGAAATTTTTATGGACATTAAGAAGTCCTTCCTATATGCTTTATAAAGTAGTATAGATATAGATATAGATAATTATTAATATTATTTCAATACAAAAGACAACACAACACAAAACAAAAATGTTGCTTGCTATCTCTATCAAGTATCAAGGGCATCTTTTACCTGATAACACAACCACAAAGAATCAGACCATAATCCATAATATTATCGTCACAAAATTGAACAAAATTAGAAAAAAAAATAAAAAAAAATCCAATATACTAAAATGAAAATGAAGCTTTGAACATTGCAGTAGTAGGGATGAGCATTTGGTACCAGTACCGGTTCGGTGCGGTACCACGCTCATCCCTATGCAGTAGCAGAGGTCAGCAAAGATAAAGGTACTCCCACGAACAAAGATCATGTACAGTCCTTGCCTGGGAGTTCCGTTGTAACCAAGGTTTAAAAGAACGGAAACGAGTTTCGAGGCGCATACCCTTCGCCTTACGAGGCGTAAGCCTCGAGGCGGTATCAATAAATAAATATAAAAATTATATATATTATAAAAATAATAATACTAACTAAGTTCATCATCAGATTCATCAAAATCATCAAAAACACACATAAAAAAGGACATGAAATGCTTGAAATTGACACAAAAAGTCAAAAACAACTATCAAAATCCCCTGAGGCGGAGCTTTTTAGCGCCTCAGCCCCTCTCAAGCACGTATACACTAAAAACACCATGAGGCGGGTCTCAGACACGTGTTTTGGCCGTTTCGCCTCGAGGCGTGCCTTGAGGCGCAAGCCTCAAGCGTTTTTTTAAAATCATGGCTGTAACCAGTAAGCCAGAATACTAAATATTTTCAACCTCAACACAAATGCATTACATAACTTGGAAAAGTAGAAGAATACTTAATAATGCACAACATACTCACAATAATATTACAACAATACGAGCTTTGTTCTATCATATTTTTGGTTCAAAATTCAAGACATAATTTTGTGAAGCTCAGTTTAATCTTGGCTTGGAAGATGAAATAAAGAATAAGCAAAGAAACTAAAATGATCCATTACGTTTCATATCATATCATGTGCGCCTTGCATTTAACTGGATAATAGAATGGCAAAAAAACTAAAACGATTCATTACCAGAAGTCATTCCAAGCTATTGGTTTATACTTTATACCCTGCTTATATGCTTCAAAAGGGTTCTAATCTCAGCTCTTCGCCTTGCAATGTAGCTTTTACCTTTGTCAAAAATCGTAAACTCTTGCTGATCTAGCAGAAGTAGTGTTTCCATGTAAGAATAAACGTAAAATGAACCTGCTCCATTAATCCCAATATCACTCATGTGTTGTGATTTGGGCTTATAAACAGCAAGCAATGATGGGAGATCAATCCGGTCATCATCAATATCTTCAATTTCAATTAAAGGTTCACCATTCTTCCTAAATTCCAATACTCTTAGCAATGTTGCATTTGGTGAGTAAATAGTGTATAGCTTTGTAAGCGACATTGACACCCCGTCCTTCATCGACCAAACATAACAAACATTCTCAAGCGCATCTTGTTCAAGCACAACAAGAGACTCCCTTAGATTGGTGATGTTCAAATTATCAATAGACCCGTCGTATACTAAACGATCAGGCAGGTTTACTTCTCTAAATTCTTCACTTGTCAGATGAAATGAAATAATCCGATTATAACCCTCAAATCCAGCATCTACAATACTCCTATCAGTAGCAAGCCAATAACAAAACCCTTCGACAACTACTTGCGAACTGCCAAATTGAATTGACGTACGAGGATGATTGTTATATGGACTTCTCCACGCCCCGGTGCTTAATGTAAACACCTCAACTTGCCATGGGATGCTATCGGGTATACTTTCCACATCCTCCCAATGAATAATATCCGTAATCTTGACAATCTTAGGGTCATTGGTTGCTGGACACACCCCGAAACCTACAAAGGTTCTATACACCCCATTTGCCACATTCGGCACAACAACAGCAATCGCTTTTTTAAGCGAAACATTCCAAACAACAGCCATTGTCGTTTCAAGACCGTAACAACCGTACAAACACAACAAGCCATGAGAGTTGCCGATGATTCTATGAAACTGGAGCATGTTAACAAATAACGGATGTGTGAGGGAAACTCTCTGATGGGGGAAAGTGTCGTCATCAACAATTGAAACATATTTTGGCTTTGAATAAGGGATGTTTTCTATTACAAGTAGATGTTGCTGTTGACTGCTATAACGGTTAGTAAAATCATAACTGTCAATGAGAGACTTCCATGCTTTAGAGACAGATCGGAACTGAACCAACGATTTCACAGGAATTCTTTTTATGATTTCTGCTTGGATTTCGAGTGGTATGTTGTCTGACATTTTGATTTCTGACAATTTGAATTTCTAGGGTTTGTGTAGAACTTGGGCGATGTAGTGGTAAGTTGTGGAAGTAACGAGACACCGTACAGTTCTATGAAATTTGGGCCGGTCTGTATTATATGAAACTTGGGTTGTGTCATGGTTGGGCCAGTTGTTGGGCTTACGTAGAATAACTTATTTTTAATTCTAAATATTTATCCGATGTTTTTTTTTTTTTTTTTTTTTTTTTGTAAAAGAGTGTTGGTGGAGAAAAAATTTACCGAAATGGGCGATTTGAAAAATAGGGTCAGGAAGGATAGGAAGCAATCTGGTACGTCCAATTACACTATCAATGGCCAAGATTAAAATCCAATAAAAAATCCTAATTTAAACACATTTCCGGGCTTCCAAGGGTATTATAATCAAATTCCAACCACAACTGCTCTCGAATATGTCACACCACCAAATTTACCACCTGCGGAAAACACCGCGGGGCGTGTGACATACCAGGATCTAGCCACCAATCACATTGAACCATAACATAGAGTTTCATAAAAGTTTCCATTTATTTCATAAAGTAAATCTAAACATAATCAAAACCAATTTGTTCAGCGGAAGCATAAGGTGAATAATGTTTTCGAGCGTATCAAAACATGAGTGCAATAAACATTAAACTCGTGACCAAGAGCTATGACCCATGACAACTCCAACGCTCCCAGATAGCAAGTTCCAATCCATGTACCTAAGGACCTGCAAGCATGCAGAAAAGTGTGTCAGACAGGCTGGTGAGTTCACAGTTTGCTTAACTGATTAATACCAAGTAATGTATACGATCTGTTATGACTGTTGTGTTGATAATAACTCGATACCGCAGACGGCCCGTTTTGCCCTTCTCCAATGCTCTATCAACATTGGTCAGTATTAAGTTATTAGTTCACGCCCGTCCTATCCAGGTACGTCGTGAGGGTGCCAAACCTAATAGCGCTATCAACTAATAACCCGTTGCCCTACAAGCAACTTATCAATGGTAGGATGGGACTTAAGTGATAGAAGGTGAGTGTATTATCCAACGTTTAACCTTTACTGAAAACTGCCACATATTCCCTACAAGAATATAGGTTTGAGAAAACTGCGTCACATCCTCTGCAAGGATGTGGGTTTATGAAAACCCGTTTAACTGTTTTGTTTGTTTGATTGTCCTCATTGGACGCATGCTTGTTTTGAGAGAAGTGAACTCACCAGCCTGTCTGACACACTTTTCTGCATGCTTGCAGGTCCTTAGGTACATGGATTGGAACTTGCTTTCTGGGAGCGTTAGAGTTGTCATGGGTCGTAGCTCTTGGTCACGAGTTTAATGTTTATTGCACTCATGTTTTGATACGCTCGAAAACATTATTCACCTTATGCTTTCGCTGAACAAATTGGTTTTGATTATGTTTAGATTTACTTTATGAAATAAATGGAAACTTTTATGAAACTCTATGTTATGGTTCAATGTGATTGGTGGCTAGATCCTAGTATGTCACACGCCCCGCGGTGTTTTATGCAGGTGGTAAATTTGGGGGTGTGACAGAATATACCAAGAAACATTCGTAAAAAAGTTCATTGCATTTTACATTTCGATTGAAAGAACACATACATTCAAATCAGAGATAACCAAACTCTGTTGAAGTTCATGGCATCATCGAGAGATAATTTGAAGGTTTACCTTCGATTTATTGAGAAGAAATCCATATCGCAAAACCCGAATTCATCAAAGAGTAAAAAAAAACAACATCGGATGAAGAAAACATCGATCAACTAGGAAAAAAATAGCGAAAAAACAACAATGAAAGAAAAAACTAATAGAAAACAAAAAGAGGTTTATGCTAATGGTAAGTTTATATATTTTTGCGTTTTAAATTGTGTTTCTCAAAGCGCCCATATAAAAGTGCTAGACAACAAGTCTTTGATTAGAAGGTTGAAGATCATTGTGCAATGCCAGAAGATCAAATCTTTCTAGAAATGAGAGAAGACCTGATATCATCAGTCAAGGGGGGGGGGTCTGTTGATGCAGGCTTGTGACTGATGATTATCAGCGGTGATCAGAATTAATAGCAACAGTTAAGGGGGAGTCTGTTGGTGTAGTACCAAGCCTTGTAACTGTCGATATGCAATTAGTGATGAAGACATATATTGGCTTAAATAATAGATTAGCGATCTAAGTGCTTAGCGCACTTAGTGACTTCGAGAACTTAATGTCTAGCTTACTTAAGTGCCTAGCGAACTTAAGTTCCTATAAATACATGTTCTTTATGTCATTTGTATGTATTCAGAAATGTAGAGCTAAAACTGTGTGTAGAAACTGTGTGTTTGCTAGACTTAGTTTCTAGGACTTAGTGTCCAGGTTCTAAAGAGAAGTAGATGTGACTCTTTTGGTATGTATGTATGTATGTATGTATGTATGTATGCATACATGTTGGTATTGTAAGTCCCAAATCCGGATCAAACAATGATATCAAACAAACACCAAGGATGAACAGAATCCAAACTTGATGTGATTAGAGAAATAATATGAAGAACACACCGAATCACTTTTAATACTTGCACACGTTCTATTACTATCAATTCAAAACGTCTGGTACAAGTACCCTACACCCAAAATCGCCTCCCTAGCTCTCTCTAGAAATCTCCGTAACTTGTGGGGCTTAAACCCTAGTTTTGACATAAAACTAGTTTATATACCCTAGGTAAGCCCATGCCCCACATGGGCTCCCCATGGGCCTGCCTGGCCCACATGGCCTTAGGCATTGCCCAAATGACCTATATAGGTCCAAACACAAATATGAACTAACCCAATTAATGTGACAACTCGTGTAAATTCCTGAATGTTTCGTTTTTTACTGTGTAATTTCATGTACGTTAAATGAATTGAATTTGTTGATTTATTTTATTTGAACGATGTTGTGCTTAGTAATGTGTAATGTGAATTATGTGAAACCGAAACCCGAAATTGAAATATTGGAATACGTTATTTTGTGAATCGAAGCGTTGTATTATATTGCTTTGCCATGTGAAACGTTTTAATTAGTATTGTGTGAAACTTGCGAAACCGTCACTTAGTAAATCCAACCCAGGCCCAAACCCTCTCTTCTTACGCCACTAACCGGCCCAAACCCCCACCCCATACCCATGTGCGAAAATTTAAGCCCAAACCCCAAACCCACACTCTTTTGGTCCTTGTAGCCCATTAGCCCAACTCTCCTTCTAATTTAATGATACATAGTTGGATTTGGGGAAAAGAAATAAAAAACAGAAACCCTAATCATCCCCTGTGATCGTCGACCAGAGAAGACCCCCCCCCCCTTGCGAAAATTCAAACCCTGGTTCTTGATTCAATTTCTTAATTCGCCTTTCACTTCCGTGTAATCCCTTCTCTTGCTTCAAGGTTAGTGTTCTTGATTTGAATTGATATTCTTGGGGTGATTTTGAGAGAAACATGGCTGTGAATTTTTAGTAACATGGTAGGGTTTGATGTTATATGATTTATTTCGGTTAATCGTACTTACGATGAATTTTAAATAAATTTTTCCGTGGACTACAGCCAGAAAGTGACGAATCTGATTGCAGCCCGGTAAATGAATTTAATAAAATAATTCGTGATGAATTGGATCCCGATATTTTGACACAATAATATTTGGATCATTTAAAATATTTTGTAAAAAATTGGGAATATTTGAAATAAGTTAACTATTTTATTAAAATGCCCGAAAACAGCCCAGTTTTGGATGTTAAAGCTGAAACGACATAAGTAGTAGTTTGCGTGTCTAAATGTCGGGTATCTTATCTGAGGATGATCTAACGTGTTATATGTCAATGAAAGTGTTGTGTGCAATATCGTATGCTTGCTTTTGAATGGTTATAGATGGGATGTTTATATGGGCGTGAACTGTTAAAGTGGGTGCATGTTATGTAGTAGATACGTGTAGGAACTTTATGCTCTATTTGAAACCACTAAATGACTAACTGGTAATCATATTAGGACGTGATTGACTGACCTTGACAGTTAGCTATTTTTAAGAGTCAAACTGAGCAACCAAAGGTGAGTTCACACTTTCCACAAGGCATGGGATTCCCGGTGATTTGGGAATGGGTTAAAGTATACTAAGGAAACCTGCGTATTCTCCTTGCGCAGAATGCGTACTCCCACCCTCTTTGTTGAAGGGTGACAACATTGAAACCTGCATATTTTTCTTGACACGTACTCCCACCCTCTTAACTGAAGGGTGACAACATTGACACTAGACAAAAACTCTATCATTAAGTCCCTTATTTTATATCGACTTAATCGCCGGGCCAATGGTGAACGGGTCATTAGTTAAATAGCGCTATTAGGTTTGACAAGCCTCACACCGTGCCGCAGAGGACAGGCGTGGACTAATGGACTTGGGCACTAGTCAATGATGATAGACATTGACGCAGGGCACATAAACATAACTACAGTCAGTAGTCGATATGGTAACGGGTCTAGTGGAATACATGGGAAGCCCCCACTGAGTATGGTTTGGGAAACAAGGAACTGGTTAACTCATGGTTTTCGAAACATAACTATGGTTTTTGGAACAACGTTAAAATGGACAACTAACTGTGAACTCGCTCAACTTTGTTGTTGATTCGTTAGTATATGCCTTGCAGGTCGTTAGGTGCTTAGATGAAGCTTGCACAGGAGGAAGAGGTCGTTGTGGGACATGGACTGTTGAGTTCCATGTTAAACTTACGAACTTTTATACTTTATTATGGTTTTGAACTTAATGCTTCCGCTAATAACTTAAACTTTGTTGAATTGTTTTGACACCAATTATATTGTTTGGTTTGGACTTTTATTTATTTAATTATATCGTTCAATATGATTGGTGGCTGGATCTTGGTCAGTCACGCTCCATGAGGTGATACTCCGCTTGTGGATTTTGGGGGTGTGACAGATTGGTATAAGAGCCATTGGTTATAGTGAACTTGGTTTTAAAAAGGGAAAAATCTTTTTGACCAAAAAAAAAACAGACCATAACCTGTTTAGTGCTCAACGATCCATAACGAAACTTCGTTCCACGTGCAAGGCTCAACACTATAGATGGTATGAATTATGTTATGTAGCTTACTTGCTAGTTTGCATTTGCATGGTGTGATGCTTATGGTGTACTCACTTAACATTGTAGTATGTTACCCTTATTAGCCCCCGTGTGCTCACTTTGACACTCGATTGTTTGCGTGAAACCCAATGTGCTTACTCTTTTCTGTCATTCTTTTTCCCACCATTCTGCGTCAACACTTTCTTTTAGTACGTTGTGAGTGTGTATTCTTTCATTTAACTCGCGTTACGTCATTAACTCGACAGGCATGTCTGCACCGTCCACATCATTCGACTAGTCCCGGGCACCAGGGAAGGCACCCGCTGCTACTCAATCACCCCCGCGTCTGGTGGAGACGCGTGCGGCTTATAGAAAGAGACTCGCGCAGGGCGGGGAGTCGTCCTCCCGACCTACACTGCCATTTAACCCGCTCAGCGCCCAAGCCGAGTCAGCTGTGATAAAGGCTCTTCGGGATTATAACCAGGTGTTGGTAGAGCAAAACCAAGTCTTAATGGAGCAAAATCAGACCCTGCTGAAACAAAATGTTACCCTAGAGGGGCGAGTGGAGCTCAAGAGGAACATATACGGTAACTCTATCGGAGAACTAATGATTTGAAGAAAGAAGCCTTAAAGGGGCGCGAGGTACAAGGTTTTATAATGGGAGACGCTCGGGTGGATCAAGAAAGGCTTAACTCGCATGCCGAGAGGCCTGGTATGATGAATTGGAGGATCCATCAGTTGGAGGAAGCCCACTTTCCACCTGCACCTGCACCCGAGCTAGCCCCAGCCCCGACACCTCCCGAGCCGGAGGTGGAAGAGTCTGATGAAGAACCGGAAGAGGTTCTGGAGGAAGAGCCGGAAGAGGAGGAAGAAGAGCCGGAGGAGGTCCCGGATAGTGACGGAGACGATGATGATGGTGATGACCTCGGGGATGGAGACGTGGACGACTGACTCGTCTTCCACTTGATTATCTAGTTATTTCTTTCTTTTTTTCGTATAAACAATCGTGGAGATTAAAACTTTTGCGAATATTCGTTGTAGTGACTTTTATGGGTTAATTTGAATGGAGTTCCTTATTTTCTTGTTTTAAATATATTTCTTGTTCTGAGTTGTTACCTTACCCCTTTTTCCCCCTTACACTACAAGAGTCGCATTTTGACTCTACGATAGTTATCTTACTTATATGAAACCTTTCGCTAGCCCTTATACTAACATGTGTTTGTTGGTTGATGCAATGCCTAATTTCTACTATTGGCTTAGACCAAACCATCATTCCTCTACCACAGTGACACTATGCCCTCGCTTCTCCATGCTAAGACACTAAGACGAACTCATTCTAGTTAGAGAATTTGCAAGGCTCGACCCTTGATCATTGGTGATCACATCTCAAAACCTGAGGATGGTGATGTGTTGTTGATACAATCATACCCTCTTGGACATGTTTTCACGCCCTTTCCTTAAAACCTCTTGACTACACAGGCATATTTCAGATTCATTCTCAACCTAAGGAAACTCCTCCGAACTTGATTGCTTACCGACTCGATAAGTCGCAAACTCATCTAAGTTCGTGGATCAAGGTGAATTATTCCTCCTTCGCAGGTGGGCGAGCCCGATAACTTTGACGGAAGTTCAGCAGACCTTAACACTGCAAACTTGTGCGACAACCATTCTTCTTTGATTAATCCTTGTTATGCTTAATATACCAGCTTGGCACTTCTATTCGACAAACGACATTCTTCATTTTAACCTTATGCAACTTGTGTACGACTAGCTATACCCTCGACGACAAGTAAACCCCTACTACGGATTCTTAAAAGCCTACTCATCGATTGCGACTACCCTTTTTGCATGTTTCCACATCCAGTCACGATAAACTTCTCAAATCCTATGATCTTCATCCTACCAACATTCTCTGCGAACTCTCGCTTGGAAGAGTTACTCTCCACGAACGTTGCTCGAGGAGCGATGGGAAATGAATGTCACATATATAATGATATCTGTCCTTGGAACTCGGTACGGCCGATATAGATTCTCAGTCACAGAATTCGAATTTAGCCTACCTTGACGGATATACCACTTGTTCTCTTCGACGACATCCGAATCTACTTCAAGAACTAGTAAGAATCCGAACGATACCTACGCCTTACCATGGAGCTCCTACAACACACAACCTTATGTTGAGTTTCCAACGTACGAATTTTGAAGTCGCGAAGCCCGCTTTTCTCGATTGTATGCACAAACCCTCGCAGCTCTAACTCAAAAGATTGCTCAGGAATCCACATTTCAACAGTTGAAGGTGAAACTTGGTAACACACCCATTCTTTCGTTACCAGAAGGCACAGACGATTTCGTTGTTTATTTTGACACGTCTATCCAAGAACTTAGTTGTGTGTTGATGCAACGTGAGAGAGTCATTGCTTACGTATCACGTCAACTCCAGGTTCATGAGAAGAACTACACTACCCACGATTTGGAGTTGGGATCAGTAGCGTTTGCACACAAGATATGGAGACATTACTTGTACGGTACCAAGTGCACCATTTGCACTGATCACAAGTGTCTCCAGCGTATCTTGGATCAGAAGGAGTTGAACATGCGATAGCGTCGATGGGTCGAACTGCTTACGACCACGAACGCGCAGTCAAGTATCATCCGGGCAAAGCCAACGTGGTGGCTGACGCCCTCAGTCGTAAGAAAACCAAACCAAAGCGTGTACGCGCGTTACAGCTTGCTATCCACTCCAGTCTTCCTACCCAGATTTGTGACGCTCAGAGTGCAACATTGAAAGAAGAGAACCTCCTAGCTGAGTCCATGCGGGGCATGGAAAAGCAACTCGCATGCAAGGAAGATGGTACTTATTATTTCATGGAACGTATCTGGGTTCTATCCTACGAAAACCTACGAGAGCGGGTGTTGGGAGAAGCACCCAAGCGTCGTTACTCGGTGCATCCTAGTTTTGACAAGATGCACCAAGATCACAAGACTCTGTACTGGTGGCACGAAACCATCAGGACTACTCCAACCCCCAGAAATTCCAACATGGAAGTGGGAGCAGATTTCCATAGATTTCGTCACTAGCTTACCTAGATCTCAGCGAGTAAACGACGCCATCTGGGTGATCGTGGATCGACTAACTAAGTCTGCAAACTAAAGGCGATCAAATAAACTGACAAGTTTTCTACACTCGCAGACATCTATCTGCAGGAAGTAGTCTCTAGGCACGGAGTGCCAACTTCTATCGTTTCTGATCAAGACTCACGCTTTGCATCTGATTTGTGGTTGGCGATGCCCAAACTCTTCAGCTCACGTTTGGACATGAGCACACCTTATCACCCTCAGACGGATGGGCATACTGGACGCACCATCCAGACTCTAGAAGACATGCTTCGAGCATGTGTGATCAACTTTGGAAATGGCGGGGAAGACATTTACCTTAAGTGGAGTTTCATACAACAATAGTTACCACCCAGTATCAAAGCTGCTCCATTCGAGGCTTTGTACGGGCAGAAATGCCGATCACCTCTATGCTGGGCAGAAGTTGGCGATAGCCAAATCACTGGCCCAGAACTCGTTGTCGACACAACGGAGAAGATTGCTCAAATCAGACAAAGAATGGCAGCAGCTCATGACCGTTAGAAAAGTTACACGGATACGCGTAGGAAGCCTCTCGAGTTCCAGGTTGGGGATCGCGTGCTACTTAAAGTCTCACCTTGGAAAGGTGTGGTTCGCTTTGTCAAACGGGGCAAGCTTAATCCGCGTTATGTTGGACCTTTCGAAATCACTGAGAAAATCGGTAAGGTGGCGTACAGATTGAATCTGCCCGAAGAGCTCAGTGGTGTTCACAACATTTTCCATGTGTCGAATTTGAAGAAGTGTCTGTCAGATGAGACCCTGATCGTTCCTTTCAAGTAACTCACTATCGACGACCAGTTGCGCTTCGTCAAGGAACTGGTGGAAATTATGGACCGAGAAATCAAGACTGTCAAATGAACCAAGATACCTATTGTTCGAACTCGTTGGAACTCCCGTTGTGGCCCAGAGTTCACTTGGGAACGGGAGGACCAGATGAAACGCAAGTACCCCCAATTGTTTAAGAAAGGTGAGTCCAGTGTTGAAGCTACTTCGGAATTTCGGGACGAAATTCCAAACCAACGGGGGGATGATGTGATGCCCCAGGAAAACGCACAACACAACTAGCTTCCTCAGTGACCATGTGCTAAATTTCAGGACGAAATTTCTTTCAACTTGGGGATGATGTGACAACTCGTGTAAATTCCTGAACGTTTCGTTTTTTTACTGTGTAATTTCATGTACGTTAAATGAATTGAATTTGGTGATTTATTTTATTTGAACGATGTTGTGCTTAGTAATGTGTAATGTGAATTATGTGAAACCGAAACCCGAAATTGAAATATTGGAATACGTTATTTTGTGAATCGAAGCGTTGTATTATATTGCTTTGCGATGTGAAACGTTTTAATTAGTATTGTGTAAAACTTGCGAAACCGTCACTTAGTAAATCCAACCCAGGCCTAAACCCCTATCTTCTTGCGCCACTAACCGGCCCAAACCCCCACCCCATACCCATGTGCGAAAATTTAAGCCCAAACCCCAAACCCACACTCTTTTGGTCCTTGTAGCCCATTAGCCCAACTCTCCTTCTAATTTAATGATACATAGTTGGCTTTGGGGAAAAGAAATAAAAAACAGAAACCCTAATCATCCCCTGTGATCGTCGACCAGAGAAGACCCCCCCCCCCTTGCGAAAATTCAAACCCTCGTTCTTGATTCAGTTTCTTGATTCGCCTTTCACTTCCGTGTAATCCCTTCTCTTGCTTCAAGTTTAGTGTTCTTGATTTAGATTGATATTCTTGGTGTGATTTTGAGAGAAACATGGCTGTGAATTTTTAGTAACATGCTAGGGTTTGATGTTATATGATTTATTTCGGTTAAGAATGCGATTTGTTGAAGTAATCGATAGTATGTGTGCATATATGATCTTGGGCTGCATTTTTATGAAAAATCGGGATATGTTATGGCTAGGGTTTTGTGATTTTGAGATGGTTAGATAATAATTGATGATTAACCTATTGCGAGTTGTTATTAGGAAGAGTTGGGATCGTTTATACGCGTTTTAGTGTTCATTAATTGTAAAACTGCATGCTGATTGATGAAAACTGTCAACTTCAGTTGGCTGTAAACGGACCGTTATAAATCGAAAAATTGATTTTCTGAAGTCTAAATTATATGTTTTCGAAAACGAATCAAATGGCACTGGAATCATATTTTTTCGAGGTCGTTTTCTATTTTTAAAGGTCCATTTTGTACCGCAGCAAAAGCTGCGTTTTTACTGCAGAAAATGTGTGTTATGTTTTTCATCATAACTTGAAATATGTGTAGAATTAGGTCACGAAATTTGTACTGTAGATGGCCACTGATGTCTTTGTAATTCTCCAACTGGAATTTCGTCAATCGGACTTACGATGAATTTTAAATAAATTTTTTCGTGGACTGCAGTCAGAAAGTGACGAATCTGATTGCAGCCTGGTAAATGAATTTTATAAAATAATTGGTGATGAATTGGATCCCGAGATTTGACACAATAATATTTGGATCGTTTAAAACATTCTGTAAAAATTTGGGAATTTTTGGAATAAGTTAACTATTTTATTAAAATGCCCGAAAACAGCCCAGTTTTGGATGTTAAAGCTGAAACGACATAAGTAGTAGTTTGCGTGTCTAAATGTCGGGTATGTTATCTGAGGATGATCTACCGTGTTATATGTCAATGAAAGTGTTGTGTGCAATATCGTATGCTTGCTTTTGAATGGTTATAGATGGGATGTTTATATGGGCGTGAACTGTTAAAGTGGGTGCATGTTATGTAGTAGATATGTGTAGGAACTTTGTGCTCTATTTCAAACCACTAAATGACTAACTGGTAATTATATTAGGACGTGATTGACCGAACTTGACTGTTAGCTATTTTTTAAGAGTCAAACCGAGCAACCAAAGGTGAGTTCACACTTTCCACAAGGCATGGGATTCCCGATGATTTGGGAATGGGTTAAAGTATACTAAGGAAACCTGCGTATTCTCCTTGGGTGGAATGCGTACTACCACCCTCTTTGTTGAAGGGTGACAACGTTGAAACTTGTGTGTTCTTCTTGACACGTACTCCCACCCTCTTAACTGAAGGCTGACAATATTGAAACTAGACAAAAACTCTATCATTAAGTCCCTCATTTTATATCGACTTAATCGCCGGGCCAATGGCGAACGGGTCATTAGTTAAATAGCGCTATTAGGTTTGACAAGCCTCACACCGTGCCGCAGAGGACGGGCGTGGACTAATGGACTTGGGCACTAGTCAATGATGATAGACATTGATGCAGGGCACATAAACATAACTACAGTCAGTAGTCGATATGGTAACGGGTCTAGTGGGATACATGGGGAAGCCCCCACTGAGTATGGTTTGGGAAACAAGGAACTGGTTAACTCGTGATTTTCGAAACATAACTATGGTTTTTGGAACATCGTTAAAATGGACAACCAACTGTGAACTCGCTCAACTTTGTTGTTGATTCGTTAGTATATGCATTGCAGGTCGTTAGGTGCTTAGATGGAGCTTGCACAGGAGGAAGAGGTCGTTGTGGGACATGGACTGTTAAGTTCCATGTTAAACTTACGAACTTTTATACTTTATTATGGTTTTGAACTTAATGCTTCCGCTGATGTAACACCCCGAAAACGGGTTTGGTAATCAAACACCGTTAATACTAAAAGACGGGTAACGTACCGTTAGTAGTAAAAATAACCCGGTAAATATTTGGATTTAAATAAGAAATCCTAATATTAAATACAAACGAATCAAAGTTTTAAGGAATTAAGTTTATAAGAGCCTGAGTTAACGGGACTTAAAATAAAACGGGTTATAACTCCCGGAACCCACTAAATAACTAGGAATGTCAACCTAGTTAGTCTAGTGTTTTAAAAATAATGAGGAACTTGATGTAGTAACCTTTATAAACCTGGGTAAAGTTGAGGGACTAAAATGGTTAAAGTGAGAAATTGGGTTTTTATTAATTAAAATTAAAAACACCAAAACACACACCTTTGTGTGTGTTCTGGTCGTACAAAACACAGGAGTCAAGAAGAGCTCTCAAGCTCAAACCCTAACAAGCATAAACTCAGCAAATTGAAGGGGTAAATCCAACCCAAATCGAAATCCAAGCACGAATTCATGATCACCTCAATGAATGGATCATAAGGTATGCCAAATTTCATTATTTAGTTCCATCTTGAATTCTTGGTGAACATATGAAATCGAAAATTTGGCTTGCATGAGTGAAGTTTGGATGAAATTAGGATGAAATCATGTCTAGGAGCAAACCCTAGTCAATAATTTGTTGAATTAGTGTTCATAGATTTAGTTCATAACCATCCATTTATGTGTTAATTGGGTTTTGTAGAAATATGATGAACACTTGAATTAAGGTGTTAAATGGATGAACATTGAAGTAGCGATGCTAGTTCTAGGTGTAGTTCATGTACACTAGACATAGAGGCATGATTTTGATACTAAAACTTGGTTAAAATGATGACCATAATTAGATAAAATATGTGTACAAAATCGCGCCTACAAGATGTTTGTTAGAATGCCCGAATGAATATTGAAAAGAAGATTTTATGAGAGACATGTGTAATTGGCTAGTTTGACTAATTACGTGAAATATGGGTTAAAACGGATTCTAATCATAACAATGATTTAACTTAATTATGCCTACGGTATGATTAAAGGTAGTTGACTTCTAAAAGTCAAACTAACCAATGATGAAGTCGGATAGTAGTTTCGACATATGAAATAAGTGAGATGGAATAGTCGTGAATAATTATGACTAATCTAACCATCTTACAATTTACAATGATAGTTTGACGATTAACAAGCTAGGTGAAAGCTTGGGAACGAAGCGGGTCAAACGAAGCAGGAATGACGGAAAAGCATAATTTGGAAGTAAGGTAAGTATGTCTTACACTAGTCTTATATTTTAGAATATTCCCTTATCGTTTAGTTACGAATAAGATAAATACATAGTTGAGGTATGATGTTCCGGCGTGTAGACGTACGGAACGAGATAGTCGAGCATGACAAGAAACCATGTTGATGGTTTAAAAGGAGTTAAATCGGTAATTCGATCATTTTATGACAAATGGAAAATGAACTTTTAAATGGTTACCTTATAGGGTAAACCAAAACAAACAATAAAGGTAAAACGGTAAATTAGTCACGCATTGACCATAACTATTGGTTTTAAAGGACACTTATGAAGTCAGCCTTAATAGGCCAAAAGGTGTTAAGAAATGAATTTTCGGTAAAATGACCGCACGATGCGAATCGGAGCGAGTCATATAGTCGAGATGAAAATACATGTCGTCTCGCTAATATAATCGGTCATTTAGACCAAACGGGTCAAAAGGTGAAATTATCACCCTTTGACAATATCGACTAACGGGTTGTCGAGTTGTATGATTTTAGGGAATAAATAGCACATGGATGTTTACGGCGCTATCTTTTAGCCGCCACTAAGGCAAGGTATTGAAACGGGTCAATATATTGATCCGGGCCAGGTATGTATAATAACACAACTCATCATGTAGAATTTGGTGTTCTATAAGAGTTAGACAAGGTTGAAATATAGATCGGTTATCTTTTAGGTAAACCGAATAAATTGAGTTATGATTATAGAGTTTTAGAAGCACATGGGTTTACAAACAAGAATTATAGTTAAAAGGTCAGATTTTGAGTCAAACAAGTATTTAAAGGTCCTTGTAGTAAAAGAAGGGTGAAAATTGACCAAATTGCCCTTGTAAGCTAATTTGAACGAACGACCTTTAAAGGTGGTTCGGAAACGAGTTTTATGATTAAATAAATGCTTAGAATGAGTATGGGTAGCGAAAGATGTAAATTCTTTGGTCGAAAAACTTTATATGAATCTTTGCCGTAAAATGATGATCCGAGGGGTAAAACTCGGAACATATAGATATCCACATTAAATCCAACACACATATAATTGTAGTGGAAGATTACTTGATAAGAAATGTTGGAATAAGATGCTAGAAATGAATGAAAGCGATTTCATGCTTTAAAGTGCTTAAAAATACCCTTAACGGGTCAAAATAAGCATACGAGCGAAAACGGGTTTAAATTGTGTAAGAACCCTGTGATTAGAACCTAACATGGTAGATAACATTAATTTAAAGAAGGGCAAGTGATATAAGGATCAAACAAAGATGTTTGTTTGATAGAATGCATAAACGGGTTAAAATTCGGTAAAAAGGTGATGAGTCGAAGGCTTAAAAGTCTAAAAATTTATTATGTTGAAACTTGGTTTTTAACTTCATATGATGGAGAATTAAATTACGGACGCGTAGGAAAAAGAATCGCGTAAAACGGAGCAATAACGAAGAAGTTATGGCCGTTTCCGTAAAAACTGGTGTTGCTGAAAAATGCAGCAGAGCTGCTGGAAAACGGTCTCCCTCGCGTGGCGCGAGGGAGCAACTGGGTTCCTTCGCGTGGCGCGAAAAACCCTGTTTTGGCGAAAAAAATTTATTTTAATCAGTTTCGCTTCCCGGACTCGTTTAAATACGTTTTAAGTTACGTATGACTAATCCAACTTATGTTTTATGAGTTTCAGGTATAATTTTAGCACCGGAGGACGATCAAGCACAACGAAGAACTGAACACGATCAAGAAATAAGCTTCCGCACTTTGTATCGTTGTTATGTAAAATGACGAACTCACACATAATATGTTGTATAGTTTTTAATTCTGTAAATAAAGTTTAATGAACCCGTATTTTCGATGTATTTGAAATCATAACTACCCGTTTATTTTCGTAATCTATACGAAAACCGTTAAATAATAATAAGGGTGTTACAAGTTGGTAATCAGAGCTCAAGGTTGTTGACAAACGTGTTCGGTTCGAGGCTTGATCGCAAATCCGGTAAGTACATGTATATCAATGGTTTAGCATGATTAAAGTGTTGAGAACAACACATATTGTTATCGTGTAATACACGTTGCACCAATGAAAACGATATAGAATAGATATAGTCAACGAAATTACACGCGTTGATGCGTATAGTAGAAAAGCCTTGTATCATAATACGGGCATCCTTTAATGTTGAAATTACTAACTGTTGTATATGTTTTAGTTGAAGGACACTCGCATATGAGGATAGCGAGAGTTTAACAAATTACGGATATGATAGAAGAACGGTCCGAAGTATGACAAGAGGAGCATGCTCACCAAGGACTAAACCGCGTAACGACCGCGAACAAAGTTAATGGCAAGAAACGCCCGTCGGGGCAAGCATTACCAGGTGCGTGCTTTTAAATATAATCGCACAAATAACAATATGCAACAAACATGTAGAGAATGATTGTTGCATATGTAAATTAGAAACATGGAAAACCTGAATAGAATACCTATCTAGGATATTATTTCCAAGAAAACTAAATAGAGGCGTTACTTACATAGGGCGTGATGTGAAAACTATAAAAAGGTCATGTGTGTCATGTGTTAATCGCTTACTCTGGCCAAGTAAGTAGTGGCATATGATACCATGAACTTCTTATAGCAGACACATTTACAGCCGATGTAGTAAGGGCGGGGTGAATGGGACTAACTTAAAAAGTACCCAAATGAATCAAATGAGCAAAATATTTGATAATAATGTAAACGCACAGCCGGGTGACGGAAGCGTATTACATTAGGATGATGAGCCCGAGTGAAGGGACAAAGATTAATGTAAAACGATTAAGGTATGCAATTGGGAGGGGTGTGCTTACACACGAACCCGGATGCAAATATGACTCTTAACGGGCCGATTTTGTAAAACACCAAATTTGAGAACAAAGTAGGAATATAAAAGCAAAACGAAGTCATAATGCATACCGTAAGGGTTGCAATAATAACGACTTCGGTAAAACACCTGGTTGGTGGGTAAGGAATTAAACGCATGCGTAGACTGAGAAACAGGAACGCGTATGGAAAGTCAAAAAGACTCGGGTTTTGAGTCATAACTAAAAGACGACAAGATAATGTAAATAGAAATTTTGAATAAATTATGTTCAACTATTTTTAAGTTGAACGGGTCGAATATAATATCATGCCGGACGGCATGAGTAAACGCAAGCGGGATAATGGTAGCGTTAAAAGCAAAAGAATAATGAGCCCGGTAATGGGATATAATCAAATACGAATGTATGTAAACTGGATAATGTGAGCATAAGATAAACCGACGCATAAATGACGTGAGAAGTCATAAAGTCGGAAAATTTATCCGAAAGGAAACGAATGTAGCCTTAGACTACGGTCAAGGTCAAAGAAAATACCAAGGCGAAAAATAAATGATTCTTCAAACAAAAACAGGGTGCCTTGACACCAAACATGTATTTTAAGAACGACATGAGTGAAGAATGAACTACAGGGTCAACCTAACCTTTAGGGTTATAAACAATGGAAAGGTCTACGAGACTAAAACGACCCACGAGTCATGACTAGAAAGAAATAGATTATAAGGACCTCGCTTTAAAGAGGTGAAGGTCTAATAAAATAGCCCATAGGCTAAGTGATAAAACCTACGGGTTAACTAGGCAAGGCGAGGGAATAAATTGAGGATCCCCGCATAAAACTAAGACTGTAAAAGTATAAATTATGGACTGTCAACATCCTGGTAGGGATAATTGACAAAGGTTAAAGAGAAGATCCTAAAACTAAAACTTCGGTTTTAGTAAGAAATAACGTTTTTATAAATATAAATTCTGATAGAAATTTAAATAGTAAGCATGAAAGATACAAGTCTTGACACTGATAGGCGCAAGACGATATATTCGAAAAGTGATATTTTTGAAAATGAAAGGTTGATATAAATTAAACATGATGTGACACGATCACGGTCAAGAAATACAATGTGAAGTAGAATCACATTATAACCAAGTGAGCGGTAAAAAGTAACTGGACTAATAAGTCGAGTTAGTGAGACCGGTTAAGGTCAGCAATTCAAATCAAGAAATTTGGTTTGCTTGTAAGCGGTGGATTCGGTATAACTGAACCGAATAAATAAATTTGAAAATAAAAGAATTTGTTGCTAAAAGTGAAAGATTTCACTAAAAACCTTTAAACGGGTCAAAGTAACGGATTCATAAAGAATTCGATAGTATATGAAAGCGATGGATATCACTAAGTTAAGCAAACTAGTGGAAATAACGAAATTATGTTATTTCAAGTTGCACTATGTCGTAGGAGATACGTAGATAATTAGTAACAAAAAAGATGTTACCATATTTTTCTGGCAATACTAAGAATTGGTTAAAGTATGAGTAATGTTTAAAAGATTTCTCGGATCAAATACATTGAGTTTAAACTCAAAGAATTATGTAAGAAAAGGTTTCAAGGACGAAACCTCTTTAAGGGGGGTAGACTTGTAACACCCCGAAAACGGGTTTGGTAATCAAACTCCGTTAATACTAAAAGACGGGTAACGTACCGTTAGTAGTAAAAATAACCCGGTAAATATTTGGATTTAAATAAGAAATCCTAATATTAAATACAAACGAATCAAAGTTTTAAGGAATTAAGTTTATAAGAGCCTGAGTTAACGGGACTTAAAATAAAACGGGTTATAACTCCCGGAACCCACTAAATAACTAGGAATGTCAACCTAGTTAGTCTAGTGTTTTAAAAATAATGAGGAACTTGATGTAGTAACCTTTATAAACCTGGCTAAAGTTGAGGGACTAAAATGGTTAAAGTGAGAAAATGGGTTTTTATTAATTAAAATTAAAAACACCAAAACACACACCTTTGTGTGTGTTCTGGTCGTACAAAACACAGGAGTCAAGAAGAGCTCTCAAGCTCAAACCCTAACAAGCATAAACTCAGCAAATTGAAGGGGTAAATCCAACCCAAATCGAAATCCAAGCACGAATTCGTGATCACCTCGATGAAGGGATCATAAGGTATGCCAAATTTCATTATTTAGTTCCATCTTGAATTCTTGGTGAACATATGAAATCGAAAATTTGGCTTGCATGAGTGAAGTTTGGATGAAATTAGGATGAAATCATGTCTAGGAGCAAACCCTAGTCAATAATTTGTTGAATTAGTGTTCATAGATTTGAAGTTCATAACCATCCATTTATGTGTTAATTGGGTTTTGTAGAAATATGATGAACACTTGAATTAAGGTGTTAAATGGACGAACATTGAAGTAGTGATGCTAGTTCTAGGTGTAGTTCATGTACACTAGACATAGAGGCATGATTTTGATACTAAAACTTGGTTAAAATGATGACCATAATTAGATACAATATGTGTACAAAATCGCGCCTACAAGATGTTTGTTAAAATGCCCGAATGAATATTGAAAAGAAGATTTTATGAGAGACATGTGTAATTGGCTAGTTTGACTAATTACGATGGGTTAAAACGGATTCTAATCATAACAATGATTTAACTTAATTATGCCTACGGTATGATTAAAGGTAGTTGACTTCTAAAAGTCAAACTAACCAATGATGAAGTCGAATAGTAGTTTCGACATATGAAATAAGTGAGATGGAATAGTCGTGAATAATTATGACTAATCTAACCATCTTACAATTTACAATGATAGTTTGACGATTAACAAGCTAGGTGAAAGCTTGGGAACGAAGCGGGTCAAACGAAGCAGGAATGACGGAAAAGCATAATTTGGAAGTAAGGTAAGTATGGCTTACACTAGTCTTATATTTTAGAATATTCCCTTATCGTTTAGTTACGAATAAGATAAATACATAGTTGAGGTATGATGTTCCGGCGTGTAGACGTACGAAACGAGATAGTCGAGCATGACAAGAAACCATGTTGATGGTTTAAAAGGAGTTAAATCGGTAATTCAATCATTTTATGACAAATGGAAAATGAACTTTTAAATGGTTACCTTATAGGGTAAACCAAAACAAACAATAAAGGTAACACGGTAAATTAGTCACGCATTGACCATAACTATTGGTTTTAAAGGACACTTATGAAGTAAGCCTTAATAGGCCAAAAGGTGTTAAGAAATGAATTTTAGGTAAAATGACCGCACGATGCGAATCGGAGCGAGTCATATAGTCGAGATGAAAATACATGTCGTCTCGCTAATATAATCGGTCATTTAGACCAAACGGGTCAAAAGGTGAAATTATCACCCTTTGACAATATCGACTAACGGGTTGTCGAGTTGTATGATTTTAGGGAATAAATAGCACATGGATGTTTACGGCGCTATCTTTTAGCCGCCACTAAGGCAAGGTATTGAAACGGGTCAATATATTGATCCGGGCCAGGTATGTATAATAACACAACTCATCATGTAGAATTTGGTGTTCTATAAGAGTTAGACAAGGTTGAAATATAGATCGGTTATCTTTTAGGTAAACCGAATAAATTGAGTTATGATTATAGAGTTTTAGAAGCACATGGGTTTACAAACAAGAATTATAGTTAAAAGGTCAGATTTTGAGTCAAACAAGTATTTAAAGGTCCTTGTAGTAAAAGAAGGGTGAAAATTGACCAAATTGCCCTTGTAAGCTAATTTGAACGAACGACCTTTAAAGGTGGTTCGGAAACGAGTTTTATGATTAAATAAATGCTTAGAATGAGTATGGGTAGCGAAAGATGTAAATTCTTTGGTCGAAAAACTTTATATGAATCTTTGCCGTAAAATGATGATCCGAGGGGTAAAACTCGGAACATATAGATATCCACATTAAATCCAACACACATATAGTTGTAGTGGAAGATTACTTGATAAGAAATGTAGGAATAAGATGCTAGAAATGAATGAAAGCGATTTCATGCTTTAAAGTGCTTAAAAATACCCTTAACGGGTCAAAATAAGCATACGAGCGAAAACGGGTTTAAATTGTGTAAGAACCCTGTGATTAGAACCTAACATGGTAGATAACATTAATTTAAAGAAGGGCAAGTGATATAAGGATCAAACAAAGATGTTTGTTTGATAGAATGCATAAACGGGTTAAAATTCGGTAAAAAGGTGATGAGTCGAAGGCTTAAAAGTCTAAAAATTTATTATGTTGAAACTTGGTTTTTAACTTCATATGATGGAGAATTAAATTACGGACGCGTAGGAAAAAGAATCGCGTAAAACGGAGCAATAACGAAGAAGTTATGGCCGTTTCCGTAAAAACTGGTGTTGCTGAAAAATGCAGCAGAGCTGCTGGAAAACGGTCTCCCTCGCGTGGCGCGAGGGAGCAACTGGGTTCCTTCGCGTGACGCGAAAAACCCTGTTTTGGCGAAAAAATTTTATTTTAATCAGTTTCGCTTCACGGACTCGTTTAAATACGTTTTAAGTTACGTATGACTAATCCAACTCATGTTTTATGAGTTTCAGGTATAATTTTAGCACCGGAGGACGATCAAGCGCAACGAAGAACCGAACACGATCAAGAAATAAGCTTCCGCACTTTGTATCATTGTTATGTAAAATGACGAACTCACACATAATATGTTGTATAGTTTTTAATTCTGTAAATAAAGTTTAATGAACCCGTATTTTCGATGTATTTGAAATCATAACTACCCGTTTATTTTCGTAATCTATGCGAAAACCGTTAAATAATAATAAGGGTGTTACAGCTGATAACTTAAACTTTGTTGAAATTTTTTGACACCAATTATGTTGTTTGGTTTGGATTTTTTTTTATTTAATTATATCGTTCAATATGATTGGTGGCTGGATCCTGGTCAGTCACGCTCCCTGCGGCGATATTCCGCTTGTGGATTTTGGGGGTGTGACAATTAAATCCAGTTTGCAACCATAGCCCGTTGCATATATTTGATGCATCAGTCTCACACTTTTAGGGCCTAATAATCTCCCCCTAGACTGATGCCATCAAATTGTCTTCAAAACATGAATTTAGCAATGTCTTCAACGAAGTCTAGGGTTGTTGCTATGCTTTGAATGTTAGTACTAGGTATCTTAACAAATTGAATTGATGTACGAGGAAAATTGTGATATGGACTTCTCCACTCTCCGGTGCTTAACATAAACACCTCAACTTGCCATGGGATGCTCTCAGTATACTTTTAATATCCTCCCAATGAATAATATCCGTAATCTTAGCAATCTTAGGGTCATTAGTCACGTAACTAGGGATGGCAAAAAAGCCCAAGCCCGACGGGTATACCCGAAACATACGGGTCGGGTATACCCAAAGCCCAATGGGAATGGGCCGGGTACGGGCTTAAAAATAGAAAAAAATTGGGTATGGGTACGGGTATGGGATTTAGTGATACCCGCCCGATACCCGGCCCATTTACCCGAATAATACCCCGAAAGTATCATATTATAGAATTCCATATATATAAATTTAGTATATGTACTTATTACCTTCTCTAAAGTCATATGTGGATATGTATATGGCAAGTGTTTAGTGAACTTATAACGTATTTTTGAGCATGTATATTGGATATGGAAGCTATCACCCTTTATTATGTGGATGTTTTATGCAATTAGGTGGTCCTGATACAATTACTTAATTAAGTAATCGTTTTAATTTAGTTTAGTATATGTGGTCTGAATATGATATGTAAGTTGTTAATCATATTTTCATTTGTTATAGTCAATTAAATAGTAAATTGTATAAACATCAAATTAAAAATTGTACATTTGTCCCCATGGGTATTTTTAAGAAATTAACGGGTATACCCGATACCCGCGGGTATGCCCGATAACCGACGGGTAATTACTCGAAAAATACCCGACGGGTAACGGGCCAGGTATGGGACAAAGAATTACATCTGGGTACGGGCCTGAGATTACCAGTACCTGGCCCAAGCCCGGCCCATTGCCATTCCTACGCGTAACACACCCCGAAACCTAGAAAGGTTGTATACATCCCATTTGCCACATTCGGCACAACAACAGCAATCGTTTTTCTGATTGAAACATTCCAAACAATAACCATTCTCGTTTCAAGACCATAACGACCGTAAAAACACAACAAGCCATGAGAGTTGCCGATTATTCTATGAAATTGGAGTATGCTAACAAATGCGGGATGAGAGAGGGAAATTCTCTAATGGGGGAAAGTGTCGTCATCAACAATTGAAACATATTTTGGCTCTGAAAAATGAAAATTTTGTAGGTGATTATACCTAACAAGTAGATGTTGCTGTTGACTGCTATAACGCTTAATAAAATTAGAAGTGTCGATGAGAGATTTCCATGCTTTAGAGACTGATCGGAACTGAACCAACGATTTCACAGGAATTCTTTTTATGATTTCTGTTTGGATTTCGAGTGGTATGTTTTCTGACATTTTGATTTTGATTGCTACTGAGGGTTTGAATTTCTAGGGTTTGTGTGGAAGTAGAGAGACACCGTACAATAATATCAAATTTTGGCCGGTTTGCATTTTATATGAAATTTGGGTTGTGTCATGGTTGGGCCAGTTGTTGGGCTTACGTAGAATATCTTATTTCTAATTCTTTGTTTATCTACTATCTGTAAATTTGTTTTTTTTAGCGGCAAATTTGGATCACTGATAGACTACTAGAGTATCATCGTGCCACCAATGGAACCACCCTATCATATCCATCTCCACTAGGCAATAATGCCTATACACCAATTCAGGAGTAAACCCAATAAATCTGAAAAAACCCCTTGTGGGAATCGAACTCATGACCTAATGGTAGGACTGGCAAATCAAGTTATTGATGTATAAAATAGGTTATCTAAAATCAATTAGACAATAGTTCACAAAACGGGTTTCGAAAATGGTAAATACAAATAAACAGATTCCACACAATAGGCAAGTGTACCTATCGAAGCATAGTACAGTAATGGTAAGAACCTAGTATCGAATCGTGCAGGGGCGCATCTTAAGAGAGGCCGGTGGGGGGGGGGGGCGCCCGACCCCCCGAACTTTTCGCACAGTAGTGTTATATATGTAGTTTTCGTATAGAAATTTTTGGGTATATACGTTTTCGACCCCCCGGTTCTATAGAAATTTTTGGGTATATACGTGTTCGTCGGCAGCGATGGAGGCTTCTGTAACTTCTTTATGGGGCGGGACACACACTGAAACCTACAAAGGTTGTATACACCCCAATTGCCACATTCGGCACAACGACAGCAATCGCTTTTTTAATCGAAACATTCCAAACAACAGCCATTGTCGTTTCAAGACCGTAACTACCGTACAAACACAACAAGCCATGAGAGTTGCCGATGATTCTATGAGACCGGAGCATGTTAACAAATGCGGGATGAGTGAGGGAAACTCTCTGATGGGGGAAAGTTTCGTCGTCAACAATTGAAACATATTTTCGCTCTGAAAAAGGAAAAATTTGTCGGTGATTATACCTTACAATTAGATGTTGCTGTTGACTGCTATAACGGTTAATAAAATCAGAACTGTCGATGAGAGATTGCCATGCTTTGGAGACAGATCGGAACTGAACCAACGATTTCAAAGGAATTCTTTTATGATTTCTGCTTGGATTTAGAGTGGTATGTTTTCTGACATTTTGATTTTGATTACTGCTGACAATTTGAATTTCTAGGGTTTGTGTGGAAGTAGAGAGACACCGTACAGTATTATCAAATTTGGGCTGGTCTGCATTTTATATGAAATTTGGGTTGTGTCATGGTTGGGCCAGTTGTTGGGCTTACGTAGAATATCTTATTTTTAATTCTTTGTTTATCTACTATCTGTAAATTTGATTTTTTTTAACGGCAAATTTGGATTACTGACGGACTACTGGAGTATCATCGTGCCACCAACAGAACCACCCAATCATATCCATCTCCACTAGGCAATAATGCATATGTACACCAATTCAGGAGGAAACCAAATAAAATAAAATAAAACCCATCATATCCATCTCCACTAGGCAATAATGCATATACACCAATTCAGGAGGAAACCGAATAAATCTGTAAAAAAAAAAAAAAAATTCATTGTGGGAATCGAACACATGACCTAATGGTAAGACTAGCAAACCGGGTTATTAATGTATGAAATAGGTTATATAAAATCAACTAGACAATAGTTCACAAAACGGGTTTCAAAAATGGTAAATACAAATAAATAGATTACACACAATAGAGAAGTGTACCTATCGAAGCAGTGGCGGACCTAGCCCATTAATTTAGGGGTATCCCAAAATTAATTTTTTTACCGAGCAATCATACAATAATAAAAAAAAAATTATTTTGGGGCTTAGGCTATGTTTATCAATTGGGCGTCTTTCAATTATATTATACTTAATTTGTGCTTAATTA
Source organism: Helianthus tuberosus (assembly GCA_030545235.1). Lineage (NCBI taxonomy): Eukaryota > Viridiplantae > Streptophyta > Magnoliopsida > Asterales > Asteraceae > Helianthus > Helianthus tuberosus. The sequence continues at coordinate 21,082,493 of CM060399.1, forward strand.
TTATACAAGTTTGGTTTTGTAAAAGGTTTGTGCTTATAAAAAATTGGAATTTTAATAAACTAAAGTATCCTATTTTTTAGGGGCATCCCCGTATTTGTTCAAGGGTATCTTTTATATAAAACAAAAAAAAAAATTACACTACGAAAATGGGGTTGAGCCGTAGCCCGTGATACCCCTCGTTATATTATAAGTACGTGTTAAAGCACCGGATCGATGATGAACATCAGACATTGCACTTGATTCAAGACATGAAGAACACTCATAAACACCAAAGATAGAAAGATGTAGAAGATGAATCTCTTTATTAACGAATCAGTCATCACAGATTACATACCAAAAGAGTATACATCATCTACAAGCTGGTTTAGATCACAAAGATCTAAACCTAGCTTTCTCTCACTAACACATAGTCTCCCTCTCTCTAGAATTCACACACTGATGGAGAATTGCTGGGATTTGTGAGAGATGCACCAGCTCTAAAGGGTTGCCCTAATCTACCCTATACAACACATATATATAGACTAGGGACTAAACCCGGACAAAACATATTGTCCGGGATACAAAACAAATAGTTCAGACAACAATAGTAATCAACATATTCCGAGTTTAACATCATAAACTCGGAACTGATAAAGCTTCCGAATTCTTGACTTGGCTTGGACTTTGTTGACCGTAGACCAGAACTAATAAAGCACAGTTACCCGGCAGGAACTGAACTTACAGACTCCCTCTTAACTGTTGCTATCTGTTCTATCTGACATTGATATCTTCAGTCATCGGATACTACACTTACGTACTCCCCCTTGACTGATGATATCATGCATGCTTTCAACTTTAGCTGAGACTTGATCTTTTAGGTAGAGCACAGCGATCTTCAACCCTTCTGATAAAAGACATGCTGATGATCACTTAAAGCTGCTTTGAGAAACCTGAAGAATCCAACATCAAACACTGCAGATCCTCCCCTTCAAACTACTCCCGAATCAAGTTAACGCGAACCGACCTACAACCACATGTAAGAATGTCGCTCGATACATTAATCTTCAAACCTAATCGGCACCAAAAAGAAACATTGGATTTCCAATGTCCAACCTTGAACACTTCAAATTCCGCAAAGACATGAAGTTCAGTTCGATAACTTAATAACAAACTGAACTCCGTAAAAGTACATCCACCATATTAATCAAAAGTCTTCAACCCTTCATGTATGATCTCATCTCGTCATGTATCCTTATGATCAATCTCCTATCTTCACAAATCTGCTGAATCCCCGATGGCTTTCATCTCGGACCTTCCCCTCAAATCAAGAAGCCCCACATTATTTCGAGACCAGAACTAATCTTCTCTACTCTAAACAACAACTTAATAAGGCTCAATCTTCAACTAGTCGTCAACCGAGAATTTAGCTTCATCACATCAACACTTGATTAATAACATAAACACACGTGACAAAACTCCATCACACACGAGCTATTTTAGGCACAAGCTTTATATTTACGAAGAAAATAGGAAATTTTTACTCCCCCTTTTTCTTTGTAAACAATACAAAAGTCCAAGCAAGTCTTATTCTCTTCACCTCCTCACTTGATCCGGACAACATAAGTACCATAAAACTTTTCGATAATCCGAAACCGACTTCAAGTTTCCAAACTACACATAATTCTGACTCTTAGTTAGTTATCCGGTACCCCAGGTAACCCGGAATAACTAGAAAAACTCGGAACATGCACAACTCGAAACTTTCGAACAACACAAACTTCTAAATTTAGCTAAAAATCCGGTACCCCAGGTAACCCGGAATTCTAGAAAATTCGGAACTCGTAAAACCCGAAAGCTCTTGAAACCTCGAATAGATCATCAGAACAATACTTAGAGTACAAAGAAATCCAGAACAAGCAAAGAAATCCGAAAAACCCATAAATTCGATTTTTTAAGTCCGAATTTGGTCTTATAATTCCGAATTTAGCATCAAAATACATAAACTCTGACTCTTGTTCCTAACATAACCTTGGACAAAAGTCCATGGCTTAAACTTGGACAATTGTACATGACTTAAACTTGGACAATTCTCCATGACGTAAACTTGGACAAAAGATCACATACTAAACTTGGACACCTAAACTTGGACACCTAAACTTGGACACCTAAACTCTTACCAAAAATTCGGACTCCACAAGAAACTCTGAAGAAAAACCCTGAACTTTAAACTCTGACCTCTTAAAAGGAAAAACCCTGATCTCCAAACCCCTGACCAAAAAGTCCTGACCTCTAAGTAAATCCTGACTTCTTAGTCGGACAAGAGGAAATTGCTTGAGGGATATCTCACAAGTGTGACTTCACACTAGTTCATCAATAATCCTGAAGCACAAACACTGAATGGAAACTCGGATTAGATGTTGATAGATTAACTCGGACATGAATAACACTTACATAAATCGGGACATAGCCTTTTTCAGATCAAAACCCTAGAATTGCAACAAGAAAAACCATCACAGCCGACGAACAACTTCATTTTCTTCAAGTTTTATGCAGAATCTTCACGTCTTCAAGATGTTTGGCGGAAACAAACATCAAATCAAGAGCAATGGTGATTCGGAAGGCGGTTAGACCATTCCGAATCGGTAACCAGGCTCTGATACCACTGTTAAAGCACCGGATCGATGATGAACATCAGACATTGCACTTGATTCAAGACATGAAGAACACTCATAAACACCAAAGATAGAAAGATGTAGAAGATGAATCTCTTTATTAACGAATCAGTCATCACAGATTACATCATCTACAAGCTGGTTTAGATCACAAAGATCTAAACCTAGCTTTCTCTCACTAACACATAGTCTCCCTCTCTCTAGAATTCACACACTGATGGAGAATTGCTGGGATTTGTGAGAGATGCACCAGCTCTAAAGGGTTGCCCTAATCTACCCTATACAACACATATATATAGACTAGGGACTAAACCCGGACAAAACATATTGTCCGGGATACAAAACAAATAGTTCAGACAACAATAGTAATCCACATGTTCCGAGTTTAACATCATAAACTCAGAACTGATAAAGCTTCCGAATTCTTGACTTGGCTTGGACTTTGTTGACCGTAGACCAGAACTGATAAAGCACAGTTACCCGGCAGGAACTGAACTTACAGACTCCCCCTTAACTGTTGCTATCTGTTCTATCTGACATTGATATCTTCAGTCATCGGATGCTACACTTACAGTCCGCCACTGTATCGAAGCATAGTACAGTAATGGTAAGAACCTAGTATCGAATCGTAGACATGAATGCAACTCCTAATACTAAATCTCTATTAATATATAGTCGATCCAAATAGGTTTGGAATTAAGAAATAAATTAACTAAAACTAGCATGTAAATAAAATAACCGTAAATTTAAGAAAACATAACATAAACAAACTGAAAATGGTTTGGGTTTTTGAATCAATGAGAATGGGGAATCACTCATGGACTAACAACTTCTAAACATGCAATTGACTTTGGAATACAGTGACAACTTTTGATGAAACTCTAGTTAAAGATGCTCAGTCCTATAATGACTAGGAATGTTTGGGATGTGTGATACTGATGTGTCATCAGTTATACATTTTTTAAATACATAATTAACCCTAATTATAAGTACTTTAATGACTTTTTAGTTGCAAGTAGGGCTGTAAATGAATCGAACGAACACGAACAAATCCTTGTTCGTGTTCGTTCGTTAAGGAATGAACGTGTTTACAAACGCTTACCGAACAAGAATTCTTGTTCGTGTTTGTTCATTAAGGAAATGAACGTGTTTATGAACTGTTCACGAACACGTACCAAACGCAATGAACTCAAATAAATGTTTATAAACATAAATGAACACATATAAATACACACAAACATATATTTATTTTGAAATATAATATGCATTTTTCGTCACAAAGATTAAAAGAATCCAACAAAAATAAATAACCACTTAACATAATTATCCAAACACAATTGACATAATTAAGAAACATGATTAACACAAATTTAAGAAGTCTGTCAAGCTTTAATATAAACTGAAATTGAAATGGTCAAGTAAGGGATGTTAGGGGAGGCAAATAATAATATAGTATAAGTAGGGTTTCAAATTTTTAAAAACTAAAAACAATAAACCAAAAATACAACATATAAAAACCTTTAAATTAACGAACACAAACGATCAAACATAAATGAACACATTACCGAACGTCCACGAACATAAATGAACGAGCGCAACCTTTGTTCATGTTCATTCGTTTAACTTAACCACCATAATTTCTTGTTCATGTTTCTTCATTTATTAAATTAAACGAACGAACATAAACGAACTTCTCGCCGAACGGTTCACGAACTGTTCGCTGAACGTTCTGTTCGTTTACAGCCCTAGTTGCAAATGCTACCTAAATTGTTTCTATTTAAAAATGGCAGGTTACTAAGGTCCCGAGATGAAAATAAGTGAAAAATGAAGTAAAACCCAAGATTATAAGGAAATCAACAAGTTGCAAGATAGGCGCAGCCGTGCCAGGCTATGGGCAAGACTGTGCACAACACGAAGAAACACAAAGTCAACCCAAGAAATGGTCAACTGAAGTCCACCAAAGGCCAGGCACAACTATGCCCCTTAAGGTACACCCGTGCTTAGGATAAGAAAAAGATAGAAGGTTCAAGAACTGACTAAGAATGCCACTTGTTCAAGTCTTGTCGGGACACCTAGACAAGCACGACCGTGCCTACCTATGGACTACTGTGCCTATAACATAATAGCAACGAACTGGATCAGCAAAGGAGAAGAAGGACAAGCAGTTTCGGGAATCCTCACTAGGCACGGACGTGCCTATCCAGCCTATAAATAAAGGCCCTTGGTGTAACGTTTCGCATTTTGAATCTTTCCTTATTTAGAAAGATTTGCCTGTATTTCTATTTTTGGAAACTTGTAATCTATTTGTATTCGTATTCATATTTCGTTTTCAACTTTGTATTTCGGGACTTTGATCGTAATGAAATTCATTCTTTACATATATTTGTTATACATGCAACCAATCATTTAAATGCGTGTTTTGATACTCTTTATACGTACAAATACTTATACATGCATTCACGATACTCGAATTATAGTTACATACATTTTTTCGTACTTGAAAACTTGCTAAAAGTGTAAGTTATGGCATAAAATAATAAACAAAAAGAAGTTCAGGAGCCTTTTTGTAAAAAAGGAAACTCGGGACGGACAAGGGTAGCGTCGCGCTACGCCAAACCCTCCCTTCTTTCTGGTCGCATGACGCCAGGGTCTTCAATCCGCAGAAGCTGGTTTCCCAGCTGCGGGTTGGTCACTCCTTTCCCACCTTTTTCTTCCCCAGTCACCTTTAATCTTCATTTAACACTAACCAACCACTATAAAAACAAGCTTTCTATCACCCATTTTCACTTTCCAAACTAATCTACACTCTTAAATCACTCCCAAATCAGTTGCAAACTTCAGAAAAGGCAGATTGTTCTAAGTACCAAAGTGAGCACTTTTCTCACTTTTTATCATATTTTCTTCATCTCTTCTTCTTCCACAAAGCTTGTAACACATCTAGGAGTGTTTCCACAGGTTTACCATGGTAAACCAAGGTGGAACATCACCATTTTGAGGTCCAAACTTTCTATTTTGGAAGAACTTTGATTTAAGTTTTTATAAACATGTTAAAAGTTATACAATCTTGTACCTACCAAGCCTCTAATCAAGTCCATGGTTCGAGAGCTTGTGTATGGTTGATTCTTGCAAGTTTAGAGGTGCAAACACCCTCTAAACTTTCTGTTTTGGTAGGGTTTAGACAACCCACAAGTGTTGAAACCATCCAAGTCTACCATAGTTCGTATGGCAAGACTTGTGTTTTGGTGAAGGTGTGAACCTTGGAAGCCATGGCTATCCTAACTTGTTCCACCACCTCACTTGATGTTTTTATCTTGCTATTCCAAGTAGTTTCCTAGTCTTAAAGTAACACAACCCCTCCGCAACTCCAACATTTTCCATGATGGGTACGAAACACCCAGGTTGATCTTACATGACTACTTGATGAACTTGTAGATAGTTGTATTTCATTTTCATTCATGACTATCGAATCATCCTTGTGATGATTTGTGCATTAGTGAATTCATATAATGAGGTTAATCTTACCTCCATGCTTGACTTATATGATATCTATGACATTCATGATGGAATTAGTTTTAGGGTTACTATATATATAGAGCTAAATTCATGATGTTAATCGGTTTATGATTATGTCTTATGAACTTAGGTTATTTTATCTATTGTTCTAAGTTCCTCGTTTTCGATTCTAATGTGCAAGTTAGGACCCATGAAATTACATAAAACTTAGTGTCAAAACGAGTACTTAGACAAGATATATTTTTATGCATACATACTTTTTGTACTTAAATTCCAATCCGAATCCTTCGTAAAAAATCCGAATACTCACACACCTTCGTTTACCCCATGTAGGGTGACCTCGGTGTTCCAACCTCCAACTCATCAACTTGCGGAATTAATAAAGGAAAGCTTTGCAAAACCATGAGTATACTCGGACACCCTTTTTACGTTTTACACTTTTGGGTGCAATATGTTTACTTATTAAGCTTACACAATCACACATACCTTATGCAATAAAAAACAAACAATCCAATCATGCATGCTTAATTCGTTATACTTGATTCGTGTTACTGGAACATTCTTATGTGATAAACTTGTCATTAACTTGTATGAGCCTCCCCTTAACATGTATAGTGCTCTAGGAGTAACACACCGCCCGTAGTCTTGTGATCATGTTAAGATAAAACAGAACGGTTATATCGTTGCTATGATAGGATTATGCTAGCGGTAATCTTTGGGTTGACACTTTAATCGCATGCCATTTTTTACGTTAATCTATATAACAAGTTTGCCATGAGGATTTGTTTAAATATTTTTTATACTTATGCTATACTCAAACCTGTATGCTCGCCAACACTTGTTATATTGAACAATACTTTAAACATGTTGCAGGTTGATGATATTGATGAACATGGAATCTAATAGGGATGACTAGAAACACACTTAGACTTCTAGATTATGTTGTTATATTTGTTTTGAAACTATGATGTAATTTGCTTCTTGTTATACTTTGATTTCCAAATGTTGTCCTTGACAATTATTCAAAGAAATGAAATCGGTTTTCATTAAATATTGTCGCAATTAGTGTTATGAAGTCTCGAGCAATCTCGTACTCGTCCCGTCCCGATGTTTCCGCCATCTGTCTATTTTCACCGTCCCATTTCACCCACCCCTCTTCCACGTTTCACACACTAAACCTCTAATCTTAAGAGGCTAAAAGGAGTTTGGGATCACTCCACAAAATACTTGTAATAGCTTAGTTTGAGAGAGATGTAGCTAACCCATGATAGCTCAATTTCATAAATGCTTGAATCCTGCTAAACTCAATCATAGGTTGATGACTATTTAATAAACGGAGCTCAAGATTTGCTTATCAAGTAGGGTCACAACCTTAAATGAGTTTATTTATGTAAGTTTAATTTAGTATAGTAAATATATAGATTTACATAATAACTATTATCAGATATAAAACTATTATAAAAATATCTAAATAGTATGTATTATATTATATATAAAAATTATAATAATTAACATTGATAAAGATATTTATAAATCTATATAAATAAATAATAAATTAATTAACAATAATAAACTTGACAAGATCGAGCTATCATAAGTTAAATGAGTCAAGCCTAGCTCAACTCATTTACACCCTTGAATGATACGACACTAATGAGGAGAAAGAAAATGGACTAACGTTAGTATAGTACCTTGTAGGTCCACTTGGAGGATCAAGAAATCTACTTACTTGTTAGAACACACTTACGAGTGCGGAATCCACGTAAGAATGCAACCAAAGCAAAGTATAACACACACAAGTAACCAAAGATTCACTATCTTTATTAATCTGAAGAGAACAAGTACAAACACATACACACAATGTTTGGACAGACTCTTGGTGCTCTCTTAGCTGTTTTGTGATAAGGTTGTGTCTATTTATAAGCCCCTGACCCATTAACATTACAAAGAATGTTACTGGGCTCATGAAGAATGCAGGCCCACGAAATACCCAGTTCTTCTTGGGTCACACCAGCGAAAGACTAAGGCATGGCGAAGTATGTTCTTCGTGAATATGGGATCCCACGAAGAATAGTTCTTCGTGGGGAGGCTGCAAACAGACAAACATGACAGATAACAGAAACAACAAAGTGAAAACCAAACACTAACAGTCTACACAACAACAGTTGTTTTACATACATTACATTGACAATGTCGTACCAAGTCAAGATATGAGGATATCTTGACTTGGTCGACTCGACCAAAACGTATAGACACGATAAACAAAGACCAAACGTTACAGACGTAACAAGAACAAGTGACAGACACAAAAACTGCACCAAAAAACTCCCCCTTGGCTGTTGCTTGGTCTTCAGTCTTCGTTTCTAGTGAGCTGCTTCAGACCACGAGCTTCCAGCGTGAATCCCGCGATAATAGCAAAAACAAGCAACGCGTTGAAATAGCAAAGCTTAATGTGTGTCCTTGTCTTTATAAAAGATGTCGTGACGAAATAGCTTGTCGATGTCAGCAGCAGACATGTTTACGATCCACATTAGATCAAGGATGTGGATGCTTTCTTCATCATTCCTGAAGACGTACGATGACTACTTCATGCGTATCTGAGTCGTAACACCAAAAAACCATGTTTCCCAGAATATCTTGTTTCCCTGGCATGAGCGGAATCCAAGTGGGTATGCAACCAAGCAAAGAACACACAAATACACAAAGGATTTCAAAGTTAAAAGCTCATGTATTAACTTTCAGCAGAGTTTGTTTACAAACAAGAAATGCTCTCACAAACTCACTAGTGTGCTCTCTAGACCTATCTGTTCTGCAAGTTCCTTTTATAGCCAAAACCTAGTACACCAACGAAAGATGTACTTGGCCTATGAAGAGGCCCACGAAAGACCCTAAACTCACGAAACATTGGAGTGTTTCGTTGATTATGATGAAAGACCAAATCTCACGAACTATACAAGGTTTTCCGTGTGATTCAATTGTTAAAACATCATGGTTCTTCGTGAGGCTTGCAAGCCCAAACAAAGACAATTGGATCTGTGTGAAATGCAAGGCCCAATAAGCATAAATTCATGTTGACATTGCATGCAGATTCTTCAACTCATCATTCATGCAAGCATGTAGTTTAAAGGTCATGACATCATCATGGCATCATCATGGTGATGTCATGGTGATGTCATGATGATGACGGTAAGCATCTCTTCATGCTTCGTGTGTCGATCTCAGGGGTACGCGATGGAGGAATGTCGCGATGTCGGTCTTGAGCCAAACCGAACTGAGCCACATCCACACAAAAACTGCATCAACAAACTCCCCCTTGGATGTTGCTAGTGGAGGTTTGTTCTTCATGTTGTAGGATCTTCAAAGTCTTCACATTTCACAAACAGGGAGTGTATCAGCAAACTCCCCCTTAAATGATGCTCGTGAATCTTTTGATCTTCAGTACTTCAGATCCTTTTGGTGTTGATGAGTAGTCAACTGCAACTCGATCATCTTGATCCTCTGATTGCATCAATGTCGTGTCTTCATTCCACAGCTTGTCATCTAACACGTTCTCTTTTCCTTTAGCTAGTTTGAATGCCACATCTGCATACATAACAGAGCTAAACGCGTAATGAGAATAACCGCTTAGAATACAGTCAAACGTCACATGACACACATGAGACCAACTCTCAATCAAACACCAACCGACAACAGTTTGAAAGTTTAAAAATTTGATCAATTTTAGATTTTAACTTTCAAAAATTGTTAACTTCGACCGTTTATGAAGATGCAATTGTTTTGGTTTCGATCAGGTTTTTAGGTAGGATAGACTCGAGTTCCAACATCGGACAATCAAAAATAAAATAAAATAGAAATAAAATCTTTTTGGCTTTTATAAAGTTTATATTAAAACACACCTAAAATCTTTTTGGTATTGTTGAATATTTCAAATGTAAAGACGGAAAGCAGTAAATAAATATATACAGAGATTCTTTTTGCAAGTTTCGAGGGTAAGAGAATCATATCAGTGTACGGTCATGCCAAAACACTCTTGTTGTCCACTTAAGCTCAACTTATCAGATGTACTCGCGGTTAGGGGATACGTTAAGGTATGATTTATACTTACCAACCTGTGTTCATCCACTCACGACACATTCCCGTATCAAGGTATGCATGAGAGTTCATCTTACTGGTGAGTATACCATTTATCATATTTTTTCAACGTATATGATGTGAGATACTCACTTATTCGAGGGTGAATACAAGCCCTATGTGATTAAATCACTTATTAATGAGGAACTTGATATTCGATGCATGTAGGGCATGAGAGCAAGTCTCTGAACAGGTTAGTACCATCGTACCGACAAAGAGACGAACTTGACTCTCGGATGATAGATGTGATTTAGAATCACTTATTCGGGGGGTGAATGTGATATTTTATCACTTATTAATGGTCGTATGCATCATGTATTATATACATGTATGTATGTATGATACATATACGTATGTATGGTATCATGGAAGCTCTAGACTTGCGTCCCCGTTTTTTTCGGTAAAAGATTCAACCTTGATACCCAGATGATAAACAGCATAAAGACCACGTATCTCAGAACCTCGGCAATCTGTCAAACGAAATTTCGGTACCAAGACCATATGCCATTGAGCGGTTTCCACACGGTCTTCATTCAGTTTAATTTATATCTCCCTGCACACTTTAAAATGATTGTGAGCCTACCGGTACATCGAATATAGAGCTACTTATCGTTTTTCATTTTAAGTTCAAAGAGATTTCGACAGACCACTGATGTACTATCATTTTCTCTTTTTCTTGCCAGGAAACTCATTTTTGTTTTTCTATTGTTTTTGTGTTTTTCTAATTTGGAAATTACTCCCCCTAAAATTCAAAAAGTAAATTTAAACTTTTAAAAACATCTTTTTGGATTTTCTCAAGAAAAATATTCACAAAAACGATTTCCCGATGTGAATTAACTCATGTTTAACTTCAATGCCGTTTACCAAAATTAATTTCAGTCCGAAATGATTTATCGAATTTTGGAAAAAATCAGTTGGCATGTCGGTAATTAGTGTGGACCAAAACAACATTGACGAGTTTCATATTGAAACGATCACGTGTGAGGTGGTATTCGAGATCAACGTGTCTGGTCAAAGGGTGTTGTACGAGATGTTAGTAGTTCATAAAGTAGCTTAAGTATCGACAAGGATAGGAGAGATTAGAAATTCAAAACCGTAATCCTGCAACTTCTTCGTGCATTGACAGGAATCTGAGTGCTCTCCCAAACTGGATATCCACCACATTTGGATTTCAAGGTCGATTTTGCAGCTGCCTCAGTTGACTCAAAAATCTCTTCACGACAACAAGATGATAAACCTCCGGGTCCGACTGGTAGATGGCAAGGGAGCATGTGGGAAAGCTTGTACACATCATCATTGGTCGGTCCATACATGATGTCTTCCACATGCTTTTGCACTAGCAAAGGTCTTTGTCTATCTCCTTTAGAAGTAGTGTGCGGTTGCTCAAACCATGCCAAGGCATCTGAACACCCGGTTGGTTTGATCAACAAACACATTTTCTTCAATCACACCGCGAAGAAATGTACACTGCACGTTCATCTTGTAGACTTTGAACTTTCTTATGAAAATTATGAGACATAAGTCTTCGAAAAGCTTTAGACGTGCTGCAGGCGTGTACACTTCATTTGAATCTATCCACTTGACCCGATCAAAGCCTTCAACAAACAAACTTTGGCATGTTTTTCATTTTGTCGAAGTTTTCAATTTCTTTCATCAAACTTTCTTCCATTCATCAGAAATTTTTGTCTTCTTTTCCTTTTCTCTCTCCATCAAAGGCAACAATAACCTCCACTAATGCTTTTCACATCATATAGGAGCCTTAAGTCGCCGATCTTGTGCCTGGACGCTCCACTATCAACAATCCTAAGACTATCAATAGTTCCTCCTGGAACATCCTACACACTCACTCAGAGATTAGTTGGAGAGGGGGACCCAAGCCTTCATAGACTTGGGTCGTCCGTCATCATCGAGGATTGTGACCTCCATTTCCCGATGATTTGGAATTGATGTAGCTCCCCCTGGAACAGTTACCGATTTTGGTTTCCAAATATATTTCTGTTTTTCGTTTTTAACATCTGATTTAACAGACTGTGTTTGGATAACCTCTTGTTTCAAAGCCTTTTCAACTTCTTTTCTTTTTTTCTTTTTTTGTTTTCTTTTCTCGTTGTTTAACAAGACGAGGGTCCTGTTTTGGTGAAACAGATCTTGTATGGTAATTGTTACCACGGGGGGCATTAACTTTTGCCTTTCCTTTGGTGAGATATGGACAGTTCTTAACAACATGTCCCTACTCACCGCATTCAAAGCATAACCTCCGCTCAACAAACCTCAGAGTATCATAATTGTAAGAGCTTGAAGTACTTAGTCCTACATCACAACAGTTTGTGTGTTGTGTGTAGTTGTTTTGACTGTTTCTTTTCAAAATCTGACTTTGTATAACAAAATCCATGTTGGATTCGTTTTAAAAAGATTCAATTTTATTAGTTCCTCGGGATCTCACGAAGTTCACCTTTTGAACCGTCTTCTTGTTTTGGCTTTGCTTGCCTTTTCCCTTTCCTTGGGTAGCGTGATTTTGCTTTCGTTGATTGTTTTGTGGTTGCAATTTTTGATTCCCGTATTTCTTTCTAACTTCGGATTTTGGGATAGGAGCACACTGAGTTACTACAACTCCTGCGCTCGACTTTCCCAAAAACTTACTAGTAGAATCCTCGAAAACTTTATCAATCAAGGATTGATTGGGAAATCTTTATCTGAATATATTTTATCAGAACCAATCAACGTGTAAAGCAAGTTCACGCTTTCACAACTCACAGCAGAAGATTTAATTGGTTTGACTGTAGCAGTCACAAACGGTTTTGCAGGTGGATCACAAAGAATGTGATTTTCGAGAGGTATGTTTTCCTCTTTTGTTACCATTTCTGACTGTTATGGTTTGTCCTCATCCGACTCGTCATTCGAACTATCATAATCCTCAATAATGGGAGGACTTTGATCAGTAACAAATGATGAATTTTCTGTCTTTTCAGATTCCTCTGAGGAAATGTCTGGTATGAACCCTAATCCTGCTACAAACTCTTCGGGATTAAGAGGTACAGATGGTTCAAAGTGTGGCATTTCCTCCTCTTCAGGAAATTTGGTATAGTTGTGTCTCTAAGGCGGTGGACACGATTTATAACCAATGCACTTGACATCCCCTTTTAGTTTTTGAACTTCTATGATGTGATTTAGCACATATCGGGAGTTAGAATAACTCTCCAATTTGAGCTTGATGGCATCATGCTCGCATTTGGAAATGGCTAACTCCTTTTTTTATTTCCTCAATGATATTAATGTAGTTATTAATACCCGTTTGTTTGTTCAAAACTGCTTTTGTTAACTCAGACAAACTTTTATTAAGAGTCTCAATTACATATTTGAATTCTTTTTCATTCCGAGTTAAAGCCATATTTGCCTCCTTGCATTTAGAAAGATCAACTACCAACCCTTTATTGTGACTATTAACTATTTCAAGCTCATGTTTTAAATCTGCACAATCATTGTATATACTAGGGGTGTCGGTTTGTACCTGACTTGTCGAAGCCGCAACATTTGCCATAAAGGCAGTTTGATCAGATTTCTGGCTTTTCATCTCCTCAGCTTCTTTCAGCAAACTGCCAACCTCAGGATCAATTCCTTCCTTTACATCCGAATCCGAACCATAATCACCCGCACTTGAGCTTTCCTCATCAGAACTACTGCTATACCCAGAACTATCATCATCTTCAGAAAATTCCTCTCTGTGGACATGTTTGATGTGATTGATGATCTTAGCATAACAAGCAGTTCCTCCATATCCTCTCTGTGGACATCTTTGATGTGATTGAAGGCTTCATCTGCTTGAACTACTAAGGCTCTATTTGAGTTTGAAGGCCCAGACTGGTTTGAGTTGCTTGGGTTGTTAACTGCTATAATACTCCTTTCATTGTTGTCTTGATTTGTGTTGGATGAGCTTGATTGATTTCGGAAAGGATTTTGGTTTCCTTGTTTGCTAGGTCGAGTGCATTCTCGTTTGAAATGACCTTTCTCACCATAATTGAAGCATATAACGACATCCTTATTAAAAACATACTTAGTATCCCGTTTGCTCTCCAAGTTTGTTCTCGCAGTTCTTCTCATGTAATCCTTTGCTCTTCTCACTGCACTTGCAAACGCCCATTTGATATCCATCAGCTCTATCTCATCCTTGTCTATTTGTTGATAGTCTTCATCTGTCAAATTAATGTTTCCAATTTGACCGGTGACTAATCCACAATAAGCACTCACCATTGTGTTTAGAAGTTCTATATGTTCCCGAGCACCTTCCACACTGACTTTGGTAAAGTTTGAGGTATCAAATATGACGGTGTTGGGGTTTGAATGTTGAGAGTTGTTGTTACCATAAAAGGCTTGTTGAGAGGCTTGTTGAGAAGCTTGTTGTTGGGTTTGTTGTGGAACAGCTTGTGGGTAAGGAAGACAGGCTTTTGGATCAAATGCTTCGCCATAAGGGTTTGTACTAGAACCAACTGATTGAACTGGCTTGGGTGGTGGTAGATAGGCTTTTGGATCAAATGCTTGTCCATAAGGGTTTATATTCGACATAAATGCAGTTTGAAGCTTCGGTTGCTAATTGGTACTAACAGTGGTGTTAATACCTCCAAAGTACATCTCAGGATTTTGTGAAACTGGAATTCGTTTTGCCTTCCGTATTTCTTCTTCATTCTTGTTCTCAAGCTTTTGAACGAATTCAAAAATACTGAGCGTATCTAAAACACCGGTATGCTTTAGCAAGTCAATGAATTGACTCCACTTGGGTGATAAAGCATCAGCAAAATGCATGACCATCTCTTGTTGTGTAGCATTAACCTTGTATGAGTGCATCTCACTAACCAAATGATAGAACCAAGTAGCCATGTCATTTAGTGTTTCATTTTCCATGAACAGAAATCCTTCAAACTCATTCTTTAGCAGATCATGATGGATCTTTCTTGTTACTGCATTTCCTTCTCCTCTAGTTTCCAAGACGTCCCACAAACTCTTTGTAGTGGTACAATACGTGAATTGATGATAAATATTCCAATGAAGTGCTTGAGTAAGGATGGAAAATGTGACACCCTGACCGGAGGCGGAAAAGTCAAGGGCATCACGAAAAATGGCAGAATACATTTGAGCACATGATGATTAAATTAAGTTGAAATATAGTTTAGATTCAATTAAAGAGATTGCATTCACATCCGAGTAAATAAGAGTACATAAACAAAATACATCATAACAAATTGTTTCACAAATGATAGATTCAGATTTAATCTAAGGCATAGATCTTGATCAATCCTATATGAAATATTCTTGCAAATCATAGCATCAAACATTGTCACCTGAAACATATGTTAGAAAAATATTGGGTCAACAAACAGTTGAGTGAATTCATAGGTTTTGTTAGGAAAAAATAACAATGTGATATGAAAAAGGTTTAACACTGTGGCATGTGATATGTCTTTAAGCAAAAGAGTAATACAAGTAGTCACTTGGTGGTACATTCAAACCTTCGTTATGACGTAACACGAGTCTATCACCACACTTCCAAAAAGTTTCACATGAGTATCAACAACAACAATTGCAACAAATAGTTTCACTGGAAGTGAGGTGGGGCGTCACACCTATAGCGCTATAATATAACCGTTGGGCTTTTGCAAGTTAATGAACGTAAACGCGTTAAAGCAACAACAGCAAGTATTAAGCAAATGCAAGGACAATCGGGGGAACCACAAATAACAAATAAGTTTGTATTACATCGTATCATATGTTTCATCCCAAAAAAAATAATTGTAAAAAAAGGGACTATGAACTCACCTTGATTGCGAGTAAGTCCAAACACGCATGTAATTGTAAGAGTTCTTGGAAATAAAATTCCACGTCACTCTAATTGATTGAACATGCAACAATATAGAATGTGTATCAACAATAATGTTTAATCGAATAAGTGGAAATCCAAAATCTATAGGATTCGGTAGGGTTTTGTCTAAATGGTAACTATGTGGTTTGGATAACCTAACAAGAGAACTTGGAAAATGAATATGATATAAAGGAATTATTTATGAAAAATATTTATTTAACATAAATAATATTATTGCAAAAATATATAATTGATTTAATATAACATCTGTAATAATAAATCAAATATAATTAACTAGTATAATTAAATCACATAGTTAAATATTTGATAATAACCAAAATATTTTACAAGTGAAATTATTAATTTATAAAAATTATAAATTAATTTGGATGGTTTAAAATATATAATATTTGATAAATGGTAAATATTTTGTTTAAAAGAATTAATATGATAATTATATAACTCACTATTAAAAATAATTATATTAAATCGGAATGATTAAAAATAACATTTTTAATTATTGAACTTGAATATTACTGATTTTAAAATAATTATTATGGCCTTGGAATCATTTTAAACAAATAAAATGAATTAAAATGTTTATAATAACAAGAGTTAATTGCTCGGATAGTCCATGTGGTTTGCAAGTTTTTCACCTTTAGTCCCCACCTTTTCAAAATAGCATGTTTGCTCCCTATGGTTAGCTCACTTGTTACTCGTATAGTCCCTACAATGGATGGAGGTTAGTTTGTTTAATTAAATATGTATGAAATGACCGAAATACCCTCACTCTTAATATAAATAAATAAATAAACCAAAAAAATATGATTGGTCACTAAAAACAAATAGGCCCCACCATTTAATTTAATAATAAACTTTAATCTCTCCCTCTTCCCCTGTATCTCTTCTCCACCATCTCACCTTCATCACCACCCTACCACCCCCAGCCACTGCAGCCTCCACCCTTTTATCTTAGATTCGAATCCATACATACATACATACGATGATTAGTGTGCCTTACCTATATGCATACAAATTTTTATAAAAAGATTTTGTGAAGATGGAGAACATGAAAGATAATGGGGTTTGAGACAAGACCCATCTACAGAAGCCAGCTAATTACCTTTGTAGGGTTTTCAACTTTCTTTTTTTTCTTCATATAAACACACACCCACACTATCACAAACTCACAAACCCCTTTTCTTTGAACTCTAATTGCAATGTTGTTGCTTGATTCTTGAAACCCCATCGAAGATCGGTTCCTTAAAGACATGATCTTTACATTCTTCTCACTCCCGTAAGTTCTGTTTCTTGATTTGACATATTTCAACATTTTTAGGGTTTTTGTTTGTTCATTTTAATTTGGTAATTTGTTTAATACCATCTTGGCATTTTGTTGTTTTGAGGTTAATTGATGTGGGATTTGTTTGATTTGTGGGATTGTGTTGTGTACTGAAAGAACTATTGGTTTGTTTGTATATGATATGTAGTTGTGTAATGCTGGTTTTTGGGTGAAAGATTATCTAATTGGGTTTTTGATTGTTTTGTTTGGAATCAGATCTGATGCTGTCTTGCATTTCGATGCGATTGCGAGATTAAAAGTTGGGATTTGTGTTCATATTGTTGTTCCAACATATACACTTCACAATTCACATTGTGGTTTTAGGTTTTTTTAAGGATCTTTGAGTCGACACCTGGTGTTCAGCTCAAAACATTTAAGGAAACTAAGGAAAACGAAGGAAGATGGAGTTTGATACACTGCCATGCGGGTGGTTGTGTTCACTGTGGTAGCAGGTGGGTAGCTATGGTGGCTAGCGATGGCAGGTGGGGGCAACGGAGGCGGTGACGGCTGGTGGTGATGGGTGAAGGCTGTAGTTGCTGGCGGTGGTAGGGTGGATTAAAGTTTATTATTAAATTTAATTAAATAGTGGGGCCCACTTGATTTTAATGACCCATCATATATTTTTTTGGTTTATTTATTTATACTAAGAGTGAGGGTATTTCGGTCATTTCATAGGTATTTAACTGAACAAACTAACCTCCATCCACTGTAGGGACTATACGAGTAACAAGTGAGCTAACCATAGGGAGCAAACATGCTATTTTGAAAAGGTGGGGACTAAAGGTGAAAAACTTGCAAACCACAGGGACTATTCGGGCAATTAACTCTAATAACAATAAATAAGTTTATATAAGTTTAATTATCTAAATAATTAAATGTAAAAAAAATTCTGATTCTAAATTTATATAAACTCAGTAATATGTCTATTTTGTCATAAAAATAATTTTGGATAAAATTTACATAGTTATATAATTTAAATACATTAAATTAAACTATATTTATAAGTAATAAAACTGATTTAACTATATAAATATCAAAATTATATAAAATATCACTAACAATATTATTTTTGTAAAGTTTATCACTTAAAATAATTAATCTGAAAATTTCAGTATTTATTTCTTAAAAATTGATTTATTATGAATTATTTAATAATAAACTGTTTTAATATCATAAAAATTAGTTTTATAAATAAATTGACTAACTTTATATTTTTAATAAAAGTAATAGTGTCTAATAATGTTATAAAAATTATTGAAATGTTAAAAATATTAAAAATAAAAGAAATAAAAAGAATTAGTTGTCCCCGGATTCGAACCCAGGTAAACTTGGTTGCAATGAACAGACATAACCACTGGGCCAGGCCTGGTGGTTATGTTTAGTTTTAGTTTAAATAGAATAAATACAGAAATGAAATTGGTCATCTTCCCCAATTATACAATCAGAGTCAAACAGAAAAGTCAACCATCAAAATTAACGGGCATTCCTATGTTGTATTGAAATTACCTTTAAGGAATCATTGTACAAGCATAATTAAACAAATTGACTAGATAAAAACTGACCGGTATCAACTGAAATGGTTTATCGGCTAATTCGGGCGACTGTAAACTCCGGCGAAGTTGCAGACGACTTGTTTCGAAGTATTAGAGGAATGTGATGGGTGTAGGAGGTTCGTGGGAGTCTGAGGAACTTAAATACTAGTTCAATTTGATCTCAGATCCAACAATTCTTAGTGGTTTTGATCTGTTTTTATTTTTAAATAAAAAGTCCTATTATAGCAATTTTGGCACCGAAGTATGTCGATTAAATGTTCAGTTGAGTTGGGTATGGGTTGTAGACCCTTTATACATGTTCTGGACAGATCAATGACCACTAAACAATCGTTTAGAATTGATTTCCGGTTCCTCAGTGCGATCTATCTTTGTTTGAAATAATATAGTTTAATATAACGAGTATATAAATACAATATAACTTCAAGTTATATCAGCTCCGACACGGAGGATAAACTGGTTAAGACGTTGGTGTTGTACAGCGGGTGTTCGGGTTCGATTCTTGTTCGTGGCCGGTTCGATTGGGGTTTAAACCCCTTTTTGTTTTGAATTATAATTAATTAAAATATTATAATCCTAAATAGTGTATAAATGAATTTAAATCTTATATCCTAACAGCTCCTAGTAGGAGGATAAACTGGTTAAGGCGTTGCGGTTCTAAACAATAAGTCACGAGTTCGATCCTTGCAAAGGGCCAGTTCTTTAAAGAAGAACCCCCTTTTTGACAGATTTTTGAAATATTTACACTTTGGCTCGTGAAGTTTCAGTTTTTACAAAAATAGTCCCTGTAGTTTTGAAAAGTTGCATAAACAGTCCCTATACTTTCATAAAAAGTACATAATTGGTCCCTGAGTTTTCGAAAATTATCACAAATAGTCCTTGTACTGTTCAGTTAAGTATGCTAACTGAGTTAATGTTTAAAGAAGGAAATCTTTATAAAAGGACTAACACAGTTAGGGTTTTCAGTTTATATAAGTTTAAAAATAACAGGTTTGGTCCCTACAGTTTAAGTTTAAGAAAATGACCATTTGAACCCTAGACTTTTGAAAACAAATTATATATATTTATTTCTTTTATAAAATAAGTTTCAAAAATTACAAAAAGAACCCTAAACTTGTAGTTTGCAATAATTGCACTTTTAGCCCTTGTATTTATATAGTTTCAAAAATGACAATTTAGCCCCTAAAATAGTACTTTAAAATAATGACGGTTTTAGCCGTTAAACTTAAAAGTTAAATTTTCAAGCAAGTTTTAAAGAATGACAAATAGGCCCTTCAACTAGTAACAGATACTTGTGTGAAAACCAAGGTGGTTACAGTGACTGGAGGCGGAAAAGTCAAGGGCATCACGAAAAATGGCAGAATGCATTTGAGCACATGATGATTAAATTAAGTTGAAATATAGTTTAGATTCAATTAAAGAGATTGCATTCACATCCGAGTAAATAAGAATACATAAACAAAATACATCATAACAAATTGTTTCACAAATGATAGATTCGGATTTAATCTAAGGCATAGATCTTGATCAATCCTATATGAAATATTCTTGCAAATCATAGCATCAAACATTGTCACCTGAAACATATGTTAGAAAAATATTGGGTCAACAAACGGTTGAGTGAATTCATAGGTTTTGTTAGGCAAAAATAACAATGTGATATGAAAATGGTTTAACACTGTGGCATGTGATATGTCTTTAAGCAAAAGAGTAATACAAGTAGTCACTTGGTGGTACATTCAAACCTTCGTTATGACGTAACACGGGTCTATCACCACACTTCCAAAAAGTGTCACATGAGTATCAACAACAACAATTGCAACAAATAGTTTCACTGGAAGTGAGGTGGGGCGTCACACCTATAGCGCTATAATATAACCGTTGGGCTTTTGCAAGTTAATGAACGTAAACGTGTTAAAGCAACAACAACAAGTATTAAGCAAATGCAAGGACAATCGGGGGAACCACAAATAACAAATAAGTTTGTATCACATCGTATCATATGTTTCATCCCAAAAAAAATAATTGTAAAAAAGAGACTATGAACTCACCTTGATTGCGGGTAAGTCCAAACACGTATGTAATTGTAAGAGTTCTTGGAAATAAGATTCCACGTCACTCTAATTGATTGAACATGCAACAATATAGAATGTTTATCAACAATAATGTTTAATCGAATAAGTGGAAATCCTAAATCTATAGGATTCGGTGGGGTTTTGTCTAAATGGTAACTATGTGGTTTGGATAACCTAACAAGAGGACTTGGAAAATGAATATGATATAAAGGAATTATTTATGAAAAATATTTATGTAACACCCGTCTAATATATACTTGAAATTGGTAGTAATTCAAACCATAATATAAAACGATATCTAACTTGTAACATACATTCCAAAATAAGGTTTAAAAGTATTAAAACATTAGTCAACTAGAGACTAATTTGAACCTTAAAAAGTTTCAAAATAAATTGTTTACAACCCATAAACATTGTCTATTAAAAGTTAAGATATTGCGGAAGCATTCAAAATGAGTGTTCGGTTCTTCGACATTAGCTTGATCGCCATCCGGATAGTCTCCACTTTTACCTAAGGTCAAAACCATCCAAAATATTAGCTTTGACAACAATTTGTATAATACAAACAAGTCCTAGCATTAAAACATGAGAAACCAAAAAAAATTTCAGAAGTTACCCTGCCGCGTGTCGCGGCAGGTTTCGTTCAATACGTCGCGTGGCGCGGCAAGAACGGTTTTCCAGCAGGTTATGTTTTGTGAGCTGCATTTTCTGCCAGCTCCGGAAAACTCAGATTTTAACTTCAAATATGCATATCTTTTGACTCGTAAGTCCGTTTTAGGTGATTCTTGTTCCTATGCGTCTGTAAATTCAATGCCAACGTAACTACAATACTTTCGTTATAAAAAGTTTGATTTCCGGATCGAATAAATAAAAGTCGTTTATGTGCTAATCGACCCATTCTAACTTTACTTACTTATTTACCGTTTAACTATCAAGCCTATGGCGTCTTATGCCCATTATCCGGGGCTTAACATCACTTGCATTATCTTACCCAAATTCCATGGTTTAATGCTTTTGTGATCTACATCGCCAAGGCTATTAGTTAAGACACTATCACTACAATTGACACACTTATTCGACCCGTTGGCTCATCTTGTGGAAAAATCCTCCAATATGATGACTACCAATGGTTCTCTCTTAAAGCTACTCTATTGATTCCAATAACGGTCATGGTTACTAAAATCATCATAACTATAAATCAACAACGCGTCTATGCATAATTTAACAACAATTCATTGAATGTAACGGGTCAAGTTACATACCTTAGTGCACGCCCTTCAACCGCAAATCACCACCGGCTTGTCCACTCGACGTTCCGGTATCCTTTCCTATAGAGTTCAATTTTATCACATTTAGAACTCTTTGTAATCACATTTTGCAAAATAGCCAAAACATCACAATTAGGTGTTTTAACTACAAAATTCTAGTTTCGAGCCTTCTTTGAGGCATTTCAACAAACACTTTAAGGGCAGAATTTTGCATGTTTATTTATCAAGTCTCTAGCTTATTTCTTAGCCCTAATTTCACATCAATCAACCATTTTACATGATTGTTAGCTTCTAAATTTCTGAAATCACTTGTAAATTGTTAAATTACACTAGAACAACACCTAATATCCTAGTGTTCATCGATTAACACATAACCCATTAATCACCTACAATGGTGTTCATAGTTTTCACTAAAATTTCACATGATTTCAACTTGTGTTTGTCTAGGGTTTGTCCCTAGACACTATAGTTGTTCCTAAATCATCATAACACACACATGCAACCATAATTTCAGATTTTCCCAATTTCATGAGAATTTCAAGTTGAGAGTTTTAATCAAATTTTACATACCTTGTAATCCTCTTGTGATGAGGATCAATAATCTATGCTTTAATTTCGATTTCAACTTGGATTGAGCCTTCAATTTGCAAGTTTAGTGAAGTTTTAGGGTTTTGAAGAATGGGGATCGCCCCTGACCTTCTCCTGTGCGACCAGACCCTTTCAAATGGGTGTTTGGTTTTTGATTTTTATTAAAATTAACAATATAGTTTCAATTCTTACAACTTTGGCCCTTCCACTTTGTTCAACTTATAGTTTAGTTGTTTTTAACCCTATTATAAGCTATTTCTAGACTTGTAACTAACTAGGTTAAAATTCTAGTTAGTAAATTCTCATTTATTATACTTTATAATTCTAATATAAAGTTTTATATTTTTTCGGGGTGTTACAAGTCCACCCCCCTTAAAAAGGGTTTCGTCCCCGAAACCGAAGTACGTACCAAATAATGTAGGGTGGAGACGTCGCATCTCCTCTTCGGACTCCCACGTAGTGTCCGAACCTTTCCTATGCTCCCATTTGACCTTGACTTGATTAATCACTTTGTTCCTCAAACTCTTCTCTTTACGATCTAAAATCGCAATTGGTTTTACTGCATAGTTGAGGCTGTTATCCACCTCGATATCATCGTAGTGGATACGAGCAGTTTCGCCTGCCAAACATTTTCGGAGATGTGACACGTGAAATGTGCTATGAATCCCACTCAACTCCTCGGGTAATTCGAGACGATAAGCTACCTTACCCACCCGTTCGGTGATTCTGAATGGCCCAATAAATCTTGGGCTCAACTTTCCTCTTTTTCTGAATCGTATTATTCCCTTCCACGACGATACTTTCAACATAACTTTGTCGCCAACCTGGAATTCGATTGGCCTGTTCCTTTTGTCAGCATACGCCTTTTGTCTATCTTGGGCCGCTTTCAAGTGTGCCCGAACCACATCAATCTTTTCATTAGTGGCTCTTACTATATCTTGGTGGCGAGTTCACGTGGACCCACCTCACCCCAACATACCGGGGTTCGGCACTTCCTACCATAGAGCATTTCGTACGGTGCCATTTTAATACTAGCATGGTAGCTGTTATTATACAAAAACTCGACTAACGGTAGGTAAACATCCCAACTTCCTCCAAAGTCGATTATACACGCCCGTAGCATCTCCTCCAATGAGTAAATAAAGTATCATGCAAGTAGTTCAAGCAAAGCATGAGAATTTAAAAATCAGAGGAGGTTTTGAAAATAATCACCTAAGGGTAGGTGATGAGCATTTGTAAAATCTAAAGATGAGATCCGTGGTGACGAGGCATTGGTTACAAAAGATAAGGATGGGGATGAAGACAAAGGCAAAGATAACGGAAGAGTTTGCTAATGGAAAGTGTCCTAGGTAAGTTATAGTCTAGGTCAAAGTATTACTAATAACCTAAATCCCTATAACCATGGCTCTGATACCAATCTGTGACACCCTGACTGGAGGCGGAAAAGTCAAGGGCATCACGAAACATGGCAGAATGCATTTGAGCACATGATGATTAAATTAAGTTGAAATATAGTTTAGATTCAATTAAAGAGATTGCATTCACATCCGAGTAAATAAGAGTACATAAACAAAATACATCATAACAAATTGTTTCACAAATGATAGATTAGGATTTAATCTAAGGCATAGATCTTGATCAATCCTATATGAAATATTCTTGCAAATCATAGCATCAAACATTGTCACCTGAAACATATGTTAGAAAAATATTGGGTCAACAAACGGTTGAGTGAATTCATAGGTTTTGTTAGGCAAAAATAACAATGTGATATGAAAATGGTTTAACACTGTGGCATGTGATATGTCTTTAAGCAAAAGAGTAGTACAAGTAGTCACTTGGTGGTACATTCAAACCTTCGTTATGACGTAACACGGGTCTATCACCACACTTCCAAAAAGTTTCACATGAGTATCAACAACAACAATTGCAACAAATAGTTTCACTGGAAGTGAGGTGGGGCGTCACACCTATAGCGCTATAATATAACCGTTGGGCTTTTGCAAGTTAATGAACGTAAACGCGTTAAAGCAACAACAACAAGTATTAAGCAAATGCAAGGACAATCGGGGGAACCACAAATAACAAATAAGTTTGTATCACATCATATCATATGTTTCATCCCCAAAAAATAAAAATTGTAAAAAAAGGGACTTTGAACTCACCTTGATTGCGGGTAAGTCCAAACACGTATGTAATTGTAAGAGTTCTTGGAAATAAGATTCCGCGTCACTCTAATTGATTGAACATGCAACAATATAGAATGTGTATCAACAATAATGTTTAATCCAATAAGTGGAAATCCTAAATCTATAGGATTCGGTAGGGTTTTGTCTAAATGGTAACTATGTGGTTTGGATAACCTAACAAGAGGACTTGGAAAATGAATATGATATAAAGGAATTATTTATGAAAAATATTTATTTAACATAAATAATATTATTGCAAAAATATGTAATTGATTTAATATAACATGTGTAATAATAAATCAAATATAATTAACTAGTATAATTAAATAACATAGTTAAATAATTGATTATAACCAAAATATTTTACAAGTGATATTATTAATTTATAAAAATTATAAATTAATTTGGATGGTTTAAAATATATATTATTTGATAAATGGTAAATATTTTGTTGAAAAGAATTAATATGATAATTATATAACTAACTATCAAAAATAATTATATTAAATCTGAATAATTAAAAATAACATTTTTAATTATTGAACTTGAATATTACTGATTTTAAAATAATTATTATGGCCTTGGAATCATTTTAAACAAATAAAATGAATTAAAATGTTTATAATAACAATAAATAAGTTTATATAAGTTTAATTATCTAAATAATTAAATGTAATAAAAATTCAGGTTCTAAATTTATATAAACTCAGTAATATATCTATTTTGTCATAAAAATAATTTTGGATACAATTTACATAGTTATATAATTTAAATACATTAAATTAAACTATATTTATAAGTAATAAAACTGATTTAACTATATAAATATCAAAATTGTATAAAATATCAGTAACAATATTATTTTTGTAAATTTTATCACTTAAAATAATTAATCTGAAAATTTCAGTATTTATTTCTTAAAAATTGATTTATTATGAATTATTTAATAATAAACTGTTTTAATATCATAAAAATTAGTTTTATAAATAAATTGACTAACTTTATATTTTTAATAAAAGTAACAGTGTCTAATAATGTTATAAAAATTATTGAAATGTAAAAAATGTTAAAAATAAAAGAAATAAAAAGAATTGGTTGTCCCCGGATTCGAACCCGTAAACCTGGTTGCAACGAACAGACATAACCACTGGGCCAGGCCTAGTGGTTATGTTTAGTTTTAGTTTAAATAGAATAAATACAGAAATGAAATTGGTCATCTTCATCAATTATACAATCAGAGTCAAACAGAAAAGTCAACCATCAAAATTAACGGGCATTCCTATGTTGTATCGAAATTAACTTTAAGGAATCATTGTACAAGCATAATTGAACAAATTGACTAGATAAAAACTGTCTGGTATCGACTGAAATGGTTTATCGGCTAATTCCGGCGACTGTAAACTCCGGCGAAGTTGCAGACGACTTATTTCGAAGTATTAGAGGAATGTGATGGGTGTAGGAGGTTCGTGGGAGTCTGAGGAACTTAAATACTAGTTCAATTTGATCTCAGATCCAACAATTCTTAGTGGTTTTGATCTGTTTTTATTTTTAAATAAAAAGTCCGATTACAGCAATTTTGGCACCGAAGTATGTCGATTAAATGTTCAGTTGAGTTGGGTATGGGTTGTAGACCCTTTACACATGTTCTGGACAGATCAATGACCACTAAACAATAGTTTAGAATTGATTTCCAGTTCCTCAGTGCGATCTATGTTTGTTTGAAATAATATAGTTTAATATAACGAGTATATAAATACAATATGACTTCATGTTATATCAGCTCCGAGACGGAGGATAAACTGGTTAAGACGTTGGTGTTGTATAGCGGGTGTTCGGGTTCGATTCTTGTTCGTGGCCGGTTCGATTGGGGTTTAAACCCCTTTTTGTTTTGAATTATAATTAATTTAAATATTATAATCCTAAATAGTGTATAAATGAATTTAAATCTTATATCCTAACAGCTCCTAGTAGGAGGATAAACTGGTTAAGGCGTTGCGGTTCTAAACGATAAGTCACGAGTTCGATCCTTGCAAAGGGCCGGTTCTTTAAAGAAGAACCCCCTTTTTGACAGATTTTTGAAATATTTACACTTTGGCCCCTGAAGTTTTAGTTTTTACAAAAATAGTCCCTGTAGTTTCGAAAAGTTGCATAAACAGTCCCTATACTTTCATAAAAAGTACATAATTGGTCCCTGAGGTTTTGAAAATTATCACAAATAGTCCCTGTACTGTTCAGTTATGTATGCTAACTGAGTTAGTGTTTAAAGAATGAAATCTTTATAAAAGGACTAACACAGTTAGGGTTTTCAATTTATATAAGTTTAAAAATAACAGGTTTGGTCCCTACAGTTTAAGTTTAAGAAAATGACCATTTGAACCCTAGACTTTTTAAAACAAATTATATATATTTATTTCTTTTATAAAATAAGTTTCAAAAATTACAAAAAGAACCCTAAACTTGTAGTTTGCAATAATTGCACTTTTAGCCCTTGTATTTATATAGTTTCAAAAATGACAATTTATCCCCTAAAATAGTACTTTCAAATAATGACGGTTTTAGTCGTTGAACTTAAAAGTTAAATTTTCAAGCAAGTTTTAAAAAATGACAAATAGGCCCTTCAACTAGTAACAGATACTTGTGTGAAAACCAAGGTGGTTACAGCAAAGACTTTCTTCTCAAGATCATAAGCCTTCTTATCACCTTCGCCCATTTCTGCCAAAGTAAGTGGATTGGAACCTTCTTCTTCGAGAGCTTCATTGTATGGTGTAGTAAAGCATGTCAACAACTCGGTATTTTGACCTAGAACATACGTATGAAAGCGACTTTTCCATGATGGATAATCCTTCATGTGATTTCACTTTGGTGGACGATTGTTGCTTCCAGTTTCACTCTCGCTTATGATAAGGTTTTGAATACTCTGATTTTGATTAGCAACACATGCCCATTGACTAGCGGTAATTGATTTTTGAGGCATTAAAGATTTTATCCATTGTGAAGGATCTTCACTTGTACTCGAGCTATCACTCCAATCCCAAGGATTTGTACTCATGATTGATTGAAAAATAGACAACTATGAACCCACTGTGATGCTACTGTGAAAGTACTAGAGACCACGAAAAATACAAGACCACGAATAACAAATGTTTCGTTGATTTAAATCCACGAAAAATAAGCCTTGACGAAAAACTTTTGCTGAACGAAGAATAGTTGAGCCCAATTGACTGAAAAGGCCCAACAAAGAAATCCGTTTTGAAATTCACAGCCCATGAAGGATGGTTTGAAAAATAAGCCCACTAAGAACTGTTTTCGTGAAGCCCAATGGAATGAGGTGTTTCGTTGAAAATTGAAAGTTTATATTTTGTGAAAGATTGGATCCCACGAATAATAAGCTTTCACCAGCCCAATTTAAAAGCCACTACTTGGTTTTCTAATCCAAGTATTAAAACCAACGAATAAGCTCAAAATAATAAATGTTTGTTGGGCCAGAAGATATCCACGAAGAATGGAGGGTATTTCGTCAAAGTAGGTCCACTAAGAATTTCAATTTATAAAGCCCAAGCCCAATTCAAAACGTCTCACGAAACAATCTGATGTGGCCCAGCTAGGAATCTAGTTCACAAAAAAAATTATTTCACACCCCACAAAAAAATAACTCACGAAATGATGCAGTTTTTGTGTGGATGTGGCTCGGTTCGGTTCGGCTCAAGACCGACATCGTGACATTCCTCCGTTGCGCGCCCCTGAGATATACACATGAAGCACGAAGAGCCGCGAACCGTAATCATCATGACATCACCATGATGATGTTATGACCTTTAAACTACATGCATGCATGAATGATGAGTTGAAGAATCTGCATGCAATGTTAACGTGAATTTATGCTTATTGGGCCTTGCATTTCACACAGATCCAATTGTGTTTGTTTGGGCTTGCAAGCCTCACGAAGAACCATGATGTTTTAACAATTGAATCTCACGAAAAACCTTGTATAGTTCATGAGATTTGGTCTTTCATCATAATCAACGAAACACTCCAATGTTTCGTGAGTTTAGGGTCTTTCGTGGGCCTCTTCTTAGGCCTAGTACATCTTTTGTTGGTGTACTGGGTTTTGGCTATAAAAGGAACTTGCAGAACATATAGGTCTAGAGAGCACACCAATGAGTTTGTGAGAGCATTTCTTGTGTTGGGATTGAACCCTACCAGAGGAACAGATAATGTAAAGCCAAAACCAGGTCACAACAGTGGATTCATAATAAGCAGCAGTTTACATTAAGCTCTCCCCTTAAAAGTGATTTATAACAACTGATGGTCTCTATCCACTGTCCATATACAACTGCTGCTGCCCTTTCAACTGCTGATGAAAACCCTGAAGTATCTAACACTGCTGGTCCTATCTACTGATGATAAAGCACTGCCCAGTCAAGGACTGATCAACCTTGAGGAAAGCACTGACATAAAGGGAGAGCAGCTGTTTAGTAAATTGTTTGTTTTATGTATAGTCAGTGGTTAGGTTAGCAGTGTTTGTGTAAGGACAGTAGATACAGGTTGTTAGGCTGTTAGACGTCGCTTTCATGGTGACGTCAGCTGAGATACCTCAGTGGTTTGGTTTGCCTATAAATGTATCAGTACCCTGTACTGTTACATTTGATTGACTGAGCGAGTTCTTCTCCTCATGTCTAATCCTTTCATCTTGTGTGCAACCAACCTTGGGGCATCAGGCTGAGGGGGAGTATAGTTTGTAAGCATGACTGTAATCCTTTGCTTTGATTTGTAATCTTTTGACTCTATGTGAAGCAATTGTTTATCAAACTATTTCCTCTTTTGATTGTGTTTACAAAGTTTGTTTTCATTTCCGCTGCACCTAACATGTTTTCATATTCATTGATCATTCATTTTAAACAAACAACCACTATCATGAGAGCCTCCGATCCTAACAATTGGTATCAGAGCTTGGACAGTCAAATTCGATCTAACAATCAATTTGACATAACCGTTCGGATCAAAATTCATTGATACTAAGGTTGGTTGTATTTAGTTGAAAAACAGAGTACTGTGTAAATCATGTTCAAAATGGTATTCGAAAACTCTGTAAATCAACCAAGATGTCATATGACACACAAATTTCACACAACAAGTAAATTCATGCACAAGACACTCATGGTTTCTAGATCTGAAAGCAATATCTGTTAAACCATGAGATTATTTTTATTTTCTAAATTGATTTAAACTGTTGATGTGGAATATGTGATGTTTTCACTAAATACTAAAGTACAAACCTCAGATTAACAAAACCTATGTTCATAAAAGCATTGTTGTTTTGTTAACACAAAAAGAGGGAAATTAAAACTTTAGTTATTTAGATCTTATGTGTTGAAAACAGGTTGAGTTCCTAAAAAGGACAAAATCAACTATGTTCAAATACATTAAGAAAACAGGGGTCAACATAGTCCGCATCATATGTAATGTGAGATTGGATGAAAAACTTGTGAAAACATGACCAAGTCTCTCAAAACATTACTGCAAAATGATTTTGGACTAATATTCACAAAAACTCAGAAGTGTGTTTATCTCAAAACTTTTGAAGTCAAAAGAAAAGAGTATAAACATAAAACACTTATGAGTCAAAGTTTAGGGTAATAATTGTCAATTAAGCAACTGCTTGTGCTCATTGGTTCAAGGAAGTTCAGGTGACAATTGTGTTCCCAGTGATTGAACTTACAAAAGGACTAGACAAATTTTCAAAGTCATCACATACAAATTAGATCTACAACAGGATCTTCAAAACTCATGTGTCCATGTGTCCTCATGCTTGCAATCAACTGACACAGAAAATGGTACCAAACAGTGGTCAAAATATTGTCAAAATATTCTACCACTGCTGTCAAACCACTGACCATTTTCATAAAACTTGAGAATGATATGATTATGTCTTCTATTGAAAATACACCAGATCCTTTTTGATACTGTTCTCAGAAAATCCTTTAACCATTTTTTTTCAAAGGATTTTCTCAAATAACCAGGATATATTATTCATTTTTTTTGGAATAATATATTTGAAACTCTTGCTTGTTTTTGTTGGCAATAGTTTCAGCTCCTGTCAGGATGTAATACCTTATTTTTGGTGGTATCTGTGTCCTCATAAATGGGTCAAAAGGAAATGGTACATATGTCATGATCATGTCATACTCAGGTTTATTCCTAAATTTTTATCAAAGGTTGATTGCAAACTGTGCTTAAATTACTAAGGTACTCATGTGTTAATTGAATATTAAACAAAAATGAGTTGCCTTAGTAAAAAGTTTTCATCATCTGGGGTACTAAACCACTGTCTTTCAAAATTGACATGTGGCAAAACCTTGAATGAAAATCTTCAAAACTGTTGCTGAAACACCTGTCCTTCAGAGTTGTACTATTTACCCTAACCACTGTTTTGTTCCAACGTCTGATCTCTAAACACTGTCCACTGCTGAAAGTTAACCACTGATCCTTCATTTTCTTGAAAAGCACTGATGCTCAAAATCAGTGTCTTATCCACTGATATGCTATCCACTGATAGTAAAAGTCATCAACTGCCCATAATTTTTACCGTTGTAACCACTGATGCTTGATACGTCAGTGGCCCTTAAAACAACTGTTCTCCATACTTCATCCACTTCTTCAGTGTTTGACACGTGGTCAGTTTTTAGCCCTCAGATCTTAATAACCGCTGCCACATCAGCGATCATTTTTTTTAAATAAAACCCTGCCCTAAACCCCAAACAGGGTTTTACACTGTCGAATTGAATTCCAAAGTTCTCTTCTCATAGCAGTTTCCAACCCTTCTTCTCAAAATCTCCAAAATCATCTTTCGTTCTTCTCCGCAAAAATGACAAAATCAAAATCAAAACCTAAATCACCATCACCTTCCAAAGAGGTCGCTCAAACGGCCGAAGAACCCATCGAAATACCATTCAAACAATCTCACAACTATCTGGGTTTACTCATAAAACCTACTGATAATCACACCTTTGACACCATCATTGATACATTATCTGCATCAAAGTACAAAACTTTGTTGACAGCAAATGCTCCCATCTATCTGCAAACCCAGAGAGAGTTTTGGAAAAAGGCGTCGCTTGAAAAACAAGACGGAAAAGTCATAGCCATTAACTCCTCAATACAGGGTAAAGCAGTTCAAATAACCCCACAGTCGATCTCCGAAGCCTTTAATCTCAACGATCAGGAAGGTAAACTCTCTTTTGAGAAAGCCGAGATGAAAACTGATTTCGTAAACAGGGGGTATCCAGAACAATCAAAGGTTGATACCTTACAAAAAGGTTATTTTCCTTCTGCTCTAAGATTTTTATTTCACACACTTCTGATGTGTGCTTCGAATAAAACAACATCTTTTAACGAAATACCATTGAAAATTCAATGCCTGGGTTACGCTATTTTGAATAATAAGGACTACAACTACTCCCAGGAGATTTTCAATGACATGGTGAAAAACGTTGAAAGTAAAGCATTTTTACTTTTTCCAAGATTTTTGAGTTACTATTTTGAAAAAAAATTTGAAAAGGAAAATTTAAATTTGCTAAAACAAGGTGTTCATTGTCAAATAAAAAGCTTAACAAAAGAAACATTTTCAAGGATGATGGCACCAATAAAAACAAAAGCAGGGGTACCTGAGCAGATTTTAGTGGTTACAACTGCTCCTCAGGTATCAGCTGCTGAGCCCACTGCTCCAGGTGATCATAGCAGCACAACCACTGCTTTGAAACCCACACCTGACATAACCAAAAAGACCAAAAGAAAAACATACAGAAAATCCACCAAACCCAAAACAAAGGCAACTCTGGAAGATGAGATCCCAGAGGAAATGCCTGTGACAACACAAAAGTCACCACAAACCACTGCTGCTACTTCCTCACAGCAGTTGGAAGAAAGATCTCAACCCATGCCTAAAACTCCTCCTGCATCCTCACAAAAGGATCAGGTTGTAAGCACAGGGACACCACAATATGAAGCTCTGAATCCACTCGGATCCATCTTCCTCAGTCCTGATCCCAAGGACATGTCTCTTTCAACCCCCACCCCCTCACCAATAATAATGCCACAATCCATGCTACCTTTGTTGCATGCAGCTGCTATAGCTCAGACACAAACCAGTTCCTCTCTATCACCTGTCACTGAGAGTATACCCCCATAAGTGACTGGGTCTGATGCTACTACTCCTGCTATCCCAGCAACAATTGAGGAGGTTACACCCCCTGAGTTACAAGTAACTCTCGGTGGTAGTTCAAGTGGAGCAGCAACTACAACTGGTGGATCAACAGGTCTCCAGTTGGCCAGTTGTTTCATAAATCAGACTCCCTTGAAGGCAATTTCTTCAATAGCACCAATGTTAACCACTAGTGAGCCTATTTTGACCACTAGTAACATCAAAGGTTTATCAAGTGCTGAAGAAAGAAGTCCCCAGTACCAAGAACAAGGGGCATCAATGGGTGATTTTTGGGACTCTGTTCCTAAGACACACATTGATATAACCACTGCTGGTGGGGATTCAGATGATCCTACTAAAGTAGGTGATGATTCAAGATATCAGGAATTGACGGGCAGAGTTGACAAACTTGAAGAATCAGTTGCTGAAATAAAGGAGATGGTGCAAGAGATTTTAAAAGCTCAGAAAGCACAAGCCACTGCTGTTCCTGCTCAAGCACCTGTACAACATGCATTTGCTGAAAATGAGCTTTGGAATATTTTTCAACCCATGCTTGAAGCACAGCAACTTATGGCTGACAAAAAGCATGCTATTCAAGTACAAATGCTGACCAACATGGTTGAATCAAGGTTCAAGGACACTCAAGCAGATATCAAGGCTATAAAGGCAAGCATTCAAAGTGTCTCTGGCAAAGCTCCTTCTTCCATATCATTCCTTGATAACCCCCTTTCAGATAATGCCAAAAAGGGGGAGAATATCAAGCTGTTGAGAAAAATGAATATGGAGGGAATAGAGCATGGCCTCTACATTGAGCCGGAAAAAGAAAAAGAAAAAGAAAAGCAGGTCTCAAAACCTGTTAGTCAAACAGCTGATACAACAGTAGTTACAAAAACTGTTGTCAGTAGCCAAACAGCTGCCATCTCATCAACACACACACCCCCAACACACACCACTCTACCACACACCACTACAACTACAGTTCCACCATCATCATCTACAATCATACCATCACCACTGCCTCCTGTCATAAAACAGAAGACAACAGATGTTACAACATCTGTTGTAATGACAACAGTGATTGAAACACCAGTTGTTTCAACCACTGTCAGTCAATCACTGTCACAAATCACTGCTATCCAATCTACCACCACTGATCCACCCAAAACATTATCTGCTCCTTCTTCATTAAAAAGGAGAAGGAATCTCATATCAGATGATGATTCACCACCACCATCACCACCATCAAAAACTACCTCACCACTTCCATCCCCTGCTCAAAAGCAGAAGACAACTGCTGACATATCAGCAGTTGTAATGACAGCAGATGTTGAGACACCAGTTGTCTCAACAGCTGTTAGTCAGTCATCCACCACTGCTCTCACCTCTTCTACTTCACAGCCAAAGCTCTTCAACAGAAAAAGAAAGCCAATACCTGCCGATGAGGGTACACATGATCCTAATGCTGCACAACATCCACTGGAACTTGAAGCTATAAAAAATGAGATGAGGCAATTCTATACAGAAGAAGATCCTTCAAAAAGGAGATTCTCCTCACTCATAGGCTACATGCCACCAGAGGATATGGATGATTACCTCAAACTCAAGGCAAGGCAGGCTAGAGCAAGAGCTAAATTTGAAAGTGAACGTGAACGTCTAAGCGAAGAAGGCATTGCTAAAAGACTGGATTTCTTCCTTGAAAAGGTAAAGCAGATGGAAGAATTCGCACAGGAACTAATCAAAGAAAAGGCTGAACAACGCAAAGAGCTAAGAAAACAATATCTTGCCTACATTATGAAAGAAAAATTCTATCCTACTGAAGAAAAACAGTTTGAAGAATGGCCAATAATCGCTCTAAAGCATGAGGCTGAGAGGATTGACAGAATTAAGAATGATCCTACAAAGAAGAAAAATGCTCCAAACTGGAACAAATTTAAAAAGCTCATTGCTGACTTCACTGCTGAGTATAAAAGAAAGAAAAAGGAGCTGGTGGATACAAAAATGGATACTGCTGAAGCCATATCAAAATGGTCAAAACAGCAGACTGATGAAGCCTACGAAAGGCTGAAGAAAAGAAAGATAACTGTTTCAGGCACTTCTAAGAAGCAAGAACAAATGATGAAGCTTGAACAGAAGATGGGAAACCTCGACACACTGTTCCGGTCTACTTTTGTAACAAATCAAGAAGAGGGAGAACAGCTGACTAAAGAAGAGGTAATAGAAAAGGAAGCAGAGTACTTCAAAGATAGCATCACGAAAATGGGTCTAAAAGAAGAAACTTCAACAAAGCTTTAAAGCCTTTTTAAGGCATTAAACAAACATGTGTCTCCAAACACTGCTAAAGACAAGACAGAAGCTGAAAGACACGAACTTATTGAACAAGAAACTGCAGAAGATATAGCTGCAGCAGACAAAGTCATTGAAGAAGCTTTCAAAAGAATGTCTGAAAGTCTGCAGGTGTTTTCAAGGCCATCATCCCTCAACTCATCTTCAAATAAATCTCTCCCAAGAAATCCATTGGGTTCGAAAGTACTAAAGTGGATGTCTGACCAAAAGACCCATGTATTGACTATTGTCAGATCCAA
The DNA here is from genome assembly GCA_030545235.1 of Helianthus tuberosus. NCBI lineage: Eukaryota > Viridiplantae > Streptophyta > Magnoliopsida > Asterales > Asteraceae > Helianthus > Helianthus tuberosus. The sequence continues at coordinate 21,118,430 of CM060399.1, forward strand.
TGGAATTGTGAAGTACATATCAAGGAAAGAAGCACTAGGCCTTAGTGTTCAAGATTTGCAGGATCTCCTTGAACTTTCACTGTGTAGGGATGAGGATGACCAGAGTGCAAAGGAATTTGAAGCTGAATTCAAAGAACAAGCTAAGGCACTCTTGATGAGTAATAAAGATCCAGAATAATGACAGGTTTTGGCATTATCTGTTCCAGGGGGAGATTGTTGGGATTGAACCCTACCAGAGGAACAGATACTGTAAAGCCAAAACCAGGTCACAACAGTGGATTCATAATAAGCAGCAGTTTACATTAAGCTCTCCCCTTAAAAGTGATTTATAACAACTGATGGTCTCTATCCACTGTCCATATACAACTGCTGCTGCCCTTTCAACTGCTGATGAAAACCCTGAAGTATCTAACACTGCTGGTCCTATCTACTGATGATAAAGCACTGCCCAGTCAAGGACTGATCAACCTTGAGGAAAGCACTGACATAAAGGGAGAGCAGCTGTTTAGTAAATTGTTTGTTTTATGTATAGTCAGTGGTTAGGTTAGCAGTGTTTGTGTAAGGACAGTAGATACAGGTTGTTAGGCTGTTAGACGTCGCTTTCATGGTGACGTCAGCTGAGATACCTCAGTGGTTTGGTTTGCCTATAAATGTATCAGTACCCTGTACTGTTACATTTGATTAACTGAGCGAGTTCTTCTCCTCATGTCTAATCCTTTCATCTTGTGTGCAACCAACCTTGGGGCATCAGGCTGAGGGGGAGTATAGTTTGTAAGCATGACTGTAATCCTTTGCTTTGATTTGTAATCTTTTGACTCTATGTGAAGCAATTGTTTATCAAACTATTTCCTCTTTTGATTGTGTTTACAAAGTTTGTTTTCATTTCCGCTGCACCTAACATGTTTTCATATTCATTGATCATTCATTTTAAACAAACAAACACTATCATGAGAGCCTCCGATCCTAACATCTTGTTTGTAAACAAACTCTGCTGAAAGTTAATACATGAGCTTTTAACTTTGAAATCTTTTGTGTATTTGTGTGTTCTTTGCTTGGTTGCATACGCACTTGGATTCCGCTCATGCCAAGGAAACAAGATATTCTGGGAAACATGGTTTTATGGTGTTACGACTCAGATACGCATCAAGCAGTTATCGTCTTCAGGAATGATGAAGAAAACTTCCGCATCCTCGATCCAATGTGGATTGTAAACATGTCTGCTGCTGACATCGACAAGCTATTTCGTCACGACATCTTTTATGAAGACAAGGACGCACATCAAGCTTTGCTATTTCAACGCGTCACTTGTTTTTGCTATTATCACGGGATTCACGCTGGAAGCTCGTGGTCTGAAGCAGCTCACTAGAAACGAAGACTGAAGACCAAGCAACAACCAAGGGGGAGTTTGTTGGTGCAGTTTTTGTGTCTGTCGCTTGTTCTTGTTACGTCTGTAATGTACGGTCTTTGTTTATCGTGTCTGTACGTTTTGGTCGAGTCGACCAAGTCAAGATATCCTCCTATCTTGACTTGGTATGACATTGTCAATGTAATGTATCTAAAACAATTGCTGTTGTGCAAACTGTTAGTGTTTGGTTTTCACTTTGCTGTTTCAGTTATCTGTCATGTTTGTCTGTTTGCAGCCTCCCCACGAAGAACTATTCTTCGTGGGATCCCATATTCACGAAGAACATACTTCGCCATGTCTGTTTGTCTTTTAACTTTGAAATCTTTTGTGTATTTGTGTGTTTTTTGCTTGGTTGCACACCCACTTGAATTCCGCACTTGCGGGTGTGTTTCGACAACAAGGAAGTAGGTTAACTTGATCCTCCGAGTGGACCTACATACCTTTCTACCGGATTATGAAACACCAATTATCAATTTTGATGGTAAAAATATTCAAAAAGTGATTTATTAATGATAGAAATTTATATAAACTAGTATTAAGCCTCCCGCGTCGCGGTGGGGGGCGTAAAACCACGACAAATAGCACCAAGACCATAGCACCGCTAGTGACCACCAACACTGAAGTTGCGACGTGTTAATGCGGAGAAATTAGACCGAAACATAAAATATAGAAAATAATAACTAAGTCGACTTAGGACTCGTGCCTCACGATGAACCTATCAAACGGGAAAAAATAGACGACCATAAAAACGTTGAATCATACACGCACGTTACGTAATGTTAACTCGCAAAATTTAGAACGAAGCCTAAAACAAAACGTAAAAACGTTGAACCATACATGAATATTGCGTCGTGTTAACTCGTAAAATTTAGAACAAAACGTAAAAGAATTTTTGCGAAATATGAAAAGTATAAGGTACCAAAGTTGAAAGTACAAAAGTTTTTAGGTTAAATTGACAAAGATAAAAAGCTTTGGGGTTAAAAGTAAAAAACCAAAATAGTTTTAGGTTAAATGTGTAATTGTATCAATTTTTTTTAAATCTCCCTGAACATAGAGTACAACAACTTTATGTATCAACATAATTTATAATTTATAATCGATAAATTGTGATCCATATTATTATGCAAACCAAATCTCTATTTACATAATTATTTAATGACGGAACCCGAAAGAAAACCCAAGCCAATTTCAACCAAGCCAACCCGTTTAATTTTTTATTGTAATTTATGTTTGGAAAATTGGTTTTTAATAACCAACCTTTGTCCCGTTGGTAAATAATAATCTTACCTACGTAATTGGTATACAATAATCCTACCTATCAACATGTTAGTACTCAATGAACTTCCATTAATTTTTTTAACTGAAGTTAGTTTTTAAGTTTATTTATTACACAAACAGTCCCTGTAGTTGTAATTTACTAGTTTTAACTATTTTAAAACTAGTAAATTACAGTCCCTTGAGGTTTTTTTTGTTTTATAAAATAGTTAAAACTAATAATTAAATTACAACTACAAGGACTTTTTGTGTAATAAATAAACTTAAAAACTAACTTCAGTTAAAAAAATTAACAGAAGTTCATTGAGTACCAACATGTTGATAGGTAGAATTATTGTATACCAATTACGTAGATAAGGTTATTATTTACCAACGGGACAAAGGTTGGTTTATTGAAAACCAATTTTCCTTTATATTTTCAATAACTTATGTTTTTAATAACACGAAAATAGAAAATTGATTAATTATAAAAGATTTTGAGTAAAAACAAATACAATGTGAAAAGCGGTGATAATGTAAAAAAAGTAAATATTTGTAACAATGTTTGTAGGATTCGAGAGAAAATGTTTTTTTTTTATGCATTTGTGAAAATCTATGTGTTAGCTGACTAGACGCGTTTATAAATGCTTTTGAATTGGTGATATTTGTGTAAAAAGATTTGCCATGTCATCTCATTATTCACTCACTTTCTTCTTTCTTCATTTAAGACTTTTTTTTTTTTTTGAAAAGAGAATCTCATTAAACACCACACAAAAGCGGTCCTCAGAAAAAGGACCCCCGGGCAACCGAAAACCAAATTACATCAAGTCGAGGGGATATTTACACCAACTATTCCAATCGACATTTTTCCACCTAGATCTATTTCTAAACCAAAAGAAAGTAGAGGACTTGACCGATGCCATGATTTCAATTGGGCGACGTTTCTTTTTAGTAAAAATACGAGCATTTCGTTCGTTCCACAAGGACCACATAGTTATATAAACTATGCCTCTAACCACATATCTCACTTCCTTCACATCCGAATGGCACTCTGCAAGACTTAGGAGATTGTCGACATGAAATAATAAAATCGGACTAAGGCGGCACCAAGATTCAACTCTACTCCAAACTTCATGAGAGAAAATACACCCCGTAAATAAGTGGCTAACCGTTTCAGCCTCCGAATGACAAAGAGCACACTCGGTATGTTGCAGAGTCACTCCTCGTTTCATTAGTTCCGAAGACGTTGGAAGCCGATTAAGAGCTGCTCGCCAAACCATGATTTTGCATTTCAACGGGACCCAACACTTCCATTTAATCGTAGTAGAATCGGCCGATAACGAGCAGTCATAAAGGATTCTTTTGACCGAAGAAACAGAGAAGCTACCATCTGATTGCGGCTTCCACTTCCAAACATCTTCACCCCCTTTCCAATCCAATTCGTGAATGTCCCTGAGAAGGCTAAACAATTCAGTAACTTCCTCATACGATGAAGGTGCCGATCTCCAACCCCAATCCATAGTCTTTATATTGTTTTCACATCGAATCCTCTCCGCCACCTTGACCCATTTATTTTTTTCTAATCGGAACAAATGCGGATAACTTAATCTAAGGGGTTCCTCCCTAAGCCATACATCTCCCCAAAAATTTATAGTAGACCCGTCGCCAAGGATACTTTCAAAGAATGAATTTAGAATGGCACCATTAGCGAGCTTTTTCTCGCCGACTTTAACTATTTGTTTCCATCCACTACAATTAGAGATGTTACATGGCAGCATAGCCCACGGACGAGTTGACTCGTGACAAGCCAAGATGATGTTCTTCCACAAGCTATTTCTATCTTTTTTAAACCTCCACGTCCACTTCAAAAGAAGCGCTTCATTAACATCTTGAATCTTCGCCACTCCTAGACCTCTCTTCTTTTTTGGCTTAGAGATAATATCCCACGCGACCCACGGGATCTTTTTCTCTTCGCTAGAACCCGCCCACAAAAATCGTCTCATAAGTTTCTCTATATTATCAATCACTTCTTTGGGAGCTTTGTAAAGCGAGAGATAATAAACGGGTAAACTTTGGAGAACCATTATTTCTCTATGAATGCATGCATTTAGCCAATAAACTTTTTAACAACCCATGACATTATAGCCTAGTGGTATCTTGGTGGTGGGATAAAGCTTATGACCATTAGGTCATGGGTTCGATTCCCACGAAGGGGGTTTTTCCCATATTTATTGGGTTTCCTCTTGAATTGGTGTATAGGCATTATTGCCTTGAATTGGTGTATAGGCATTATTGCCTAGTGGAGATAGATATGATCGGGTGGTTTTGCTTGTGCCACGATAATACTCCAGTGGTCCGTCAGTGATCCAAATTTGCGGTTCAAAAAATAAAAATAAAAAAATAAATAAACTTTTTAACATGTCTCTACTTTCTCTCTCCTCCAACTCATTATCCATGTCATAAATATACCTTAAATGCATTGCATTGGGTTTGGTCTTATGACTGTTGTAAATTGTTTAAATAAGATAACCGATTGTGTCACTTAGCTATAACTAACACTTAATTTCAACTATTTAGGGTGTACTTTATGGGGGTGAATGCCGGAGACCTGCGTTGCGAGATGGATAGGAAATAACATTTATAGAAGACGAACCATTAGCAATTATAGTTTTTTTTTTTCAAGTAGTAACACTTAGTTTTTGTATAAATGACTTTTTAAACATACATAATAATTGATGACTTCCACTTGTTTATTACGCATGTTAAGAAAATTTTTAAAGTGTCATTTAGTGGAGACACGGATGCTAAAATAAAACATTTAGACCCACCAAAGAAAATTGGTTTGGACTAAAGAAATTAAAGAAGACTAGTGGGAAACGCGTCAATTCATGTAAAGGTCATTCGCACTAATACAGGCCATTGCCCACGGCTCCACACGATGGCTCAACCATGTATGCTCTCCATGGTCCATCTTTGTTTCCAGGAAGAAGACCTCCATCATGTTATACACGGTGCCTTTACGCGTGTACTTTAGCGCTTAGTTCTATAGGGATGTTATTAAATAAAAATATAATATGTCGAAAAAAATAAGGATGTTAACAGTTCTGATCATCAAATCTAATGATTCAATCTATTGCATGTCTCAGACATCATCAATATTACTGAACCATTGACTGACCACTATCACTACTATTTCTAAAAACATAGAATCACTTGTTTGAGTCTAATTAAATGTAATAAACTCTGCCATATTACTCTTTTATGTGACAAATTAAGTTCAAAACTTTTGGTTTGATATATAATAATTATCCTATCTTTACAAGCATGTCAATACTGGCCTAGTAATTATTTAACTTAACTATTTCCACGTATATATCAACTTATTATTATTGAATTATTGATAAACGGAAAAGTACATATATATTGATAAGCTTTAAAAGAAAAGGATCATATATATTTGACACACAATAATTGCTATATGTGATAGCAACATGTTGCTACTTTTATTATAAAAAAAGTTAATTACATAGTTAGTACCTCTAGAAGTCCTTAACCCTAATCCTACGCCTCCACGAAGTCCTATCTTGGACCATGTCCTCAGAAAGATGCAACTTTAGTAAATCATGCCTAATCTGCTCATCACATGTCAGTTTGGGTTTGTCTATTCCTCTCCTCCCCTTCATAGTAAGAGTTTCCACTACTCTAACTGGTCCCGTCGTTTGCCTCTGCTTCACATGCCCAAACCATCTCAATCTCCCCTCCTTAATCTTATCCGATATACTTGCCACTACTCCTAATCTTTCCCTAAAAACCTCATTTCTTATCCAATCTAACCTCGTGTGTCCACACATCCACCTCAGCATCCTCATCTCTGCTACAACCATCTTGCGCGCTTGTGTCTTCTTGATAGCCCAACTATTAAATAAATAACTTAAATTAAATAGAGAGAAAATAAAAACATTGAAGCAAGGAAAGACAGACTAACATTTGACCTCACTTTGAGTACCCATAAAACATCAGACAAGATGTGCCCGTAACACAAGCCTTCATAAATTTCAATATTGTTTAAGTACCAATAACATTGAATCAGGACATACGAATTCACGAAGTTCTAGGAATCATGCCCAATGTTCCATTCAAAACAAAAGAATCACCACCCCTGTTCATCTCTTTCGCCACCAAGAACAAAAGAACCACCAGGTTCTTCATTTTGACATTAAATTATTAGTATAAAAAATAACAAATATCTCAAATAGCAATTTATCAATTATCAAATATGTATTCAATCAAGGATTAAATAACAATTCAAATATCCCATAGAAATGATCAAAGATGTTAATGTTCTGCACTTATGTGAAAATCAAAATTTTGACTTAATAACCAGATATCTACTATGTAAAAGATCGAATAACAATTCAATATTCGATAACATAACTATACTCGACTTGCCTCTGTTTCTAGCGGCAGAATAGACAGCATGTTATTGTGTCTCATAGTCGATTTCGATCTTCTCAAGCACCAAAGACCCTTAATTTGAACTGTACTGGACTTACCGCTTAATTTGATGTTGGGGGTTGTTGACAACGCGAATTTCGAATACAAATCAAAACCCAAAATCTTCACCATGGCCTGCCTCTTCATCTTCTTTGTCAATACTTTTCTTATTTCCACCAAAATCAGACACAGGATGGTCCGATTTACTTGATTAGAGGTCGTATTCAAGGTTTCTTGCACCAGATTTGAGGGGAGAGACGAATGAACAATCAAAACCCATTATTCTATATTGCATTTGGATACATGATCCAAAATGCCTAAAAAATCCCTTACAATCATTAAAATTCTCAAAGGGTACACACCCTCTTTCACCGCATCGCCATGAAAATACTCCATTACATCTTTAACCGATGCCAACGCCTTCTGTTCATCCATCTTGATCCTTTGAAGCTATGTTTCAGTTTCCTTAACGAACAATCTCATCGACCCGTAAATCGACAGAATGTATCAAGTATCTTAGGTCAAAACATATTGCTTCCAATTTGGAAAAAACTTCATGGTTGGCTTCCTTAAAAAAATCCCCTTTCACCGTTTCTCAAGTCAATTACATGCACAATGGACTCCACACTTTTTCTTGCATTGACAAGGACAAATTATGTTTTGTCAATTTGGGATACTTCACTTTAGAGTTGGAACCGATTGCCACTAAAGCGGGATTAACTGAACAACGTGAGTGGCGTCCACCGTGGCCTTTCATTAAAAATGCTCTGAATGCCGCAGGAAGAACCGAATGCCGGCCACCGTGGTGCACCGCTAATGATCCGACTTCATCCTTGTGGACAAGGATTATTTTGAGTAGGAGGGAATGTTACGTGCCACTTTCTTTGTTTCCACATGATTTGCATGATTCCTTTTTTATCTCCATATTTAGTTATTAGTTGAGTAGTGGGTTATTAGTGACGGTTAACATTGTGATTTCTATTTAAAGAGTCTATGTATGTCCATTTCGTATGATGAATGAAAAATATTAGTCTTGAATTCTCTCACTAGATTGCTTTCTAGTTTCCATTCTATTTTCTTTGGCCAACGAAACCGTTGGAACCACATCAATTTTCTGCAACCCGAGTTCAAGTTTCGACACGTAACCACGAAGAACATCTGCATCCATCCCCACAGCTTTCTTAACATGACTTAATTCCCGACTTAGCTGAACCAAACAAACCATCGTTGCACTCACTTAAGTCTTGGTTAGGGTTAGGGTTTGAATTGGGGATATTGAAAAGGTTTGAAAGATGATGAAGAGGAGAATGGAGTCTGATCCAGTTTATTATTATTTAAACAAATCGATTGTAATGACGAAAATACCCTCACATTTTTTGCACATGAGGGTGTCAGTTAGTTTTTAACAGACCTTTAACGTTAATACCTTAGATTGTTAAAAATTAAAAGTTAATACCCAGAAATATGATTTTAAACTATTCGTAACTTAGATTGTTACTTTGTGTAAATCACATGGACTAAGTATGTAATTAACTCTTAAAAAAATGAAGGTGAAAGTTTATAACTATTTATATGACTGTAACAAACGAGAAAATAATGACTATTTTCTATGGATATAAATTTAAATAAAATTCCTTACGGTTACCTAATCTTTTTAAATAAATAGCATGAAAATAAAGATTAACAGTGAAAACGAAAAATGTAAGAAATAAACAACAAAGAAATATAATGGAAAAGTATGTAGAACGGTAGAACCCACCACATCAGGTGTAGGAAACATCCCAAACTCTCAGGGACCCACACGGAGGCTTTGCTACTGAATTTTAGTCATGCCTGGGTCCATCACTCTTTCAGTCTTTCCAGGAAGAACACTTTAATTTTTTTTATGTCGTCAATCATCCTCTTATAAATTTTAAAGCATCGTCCAATTATGGGTCATTCCTCTCAATTTCACCTTCCAATTCAACCACATCAATAATTATGTCTGTTGCTACTGAAACCTCCACCACCACACAACAGTCACAACTTTGTCGTCATTTCGAATTTGGTGAAATTCTTTCGGCAACAAAAAACTTCGACGAATCATTAGTAATTGGGCATGGAGGTTTTGGAAAAGTCTATAAAGGTAACATCGACAACGGATCTTCACTTGTAGTTGCCGCCATTAAACGATTGGATGCCATGTCTGATCAAGGAGAATCAGAGTTCTGGGCCGAAGTTGAAATGCTTTCAAAGTTGCGTCATTGTAATCTTGTGTCTTTGATTGGTTATTGTAATCACGAAAGCGAGATGATCCTCGTCTATGAATACATGCCCCATGGAACACTTGCAGATCATCTCCACGAACTTGGTACCCCTCTATCTTGGTGTCAACGACTCAAGATGTGCATAGGTGCGGCGCGTGGGCTGGACTACCTCCATACTGGTACGGGTATTGAGTTTGGTATCATACACCGAGATGTCAAGAGCTCCAATATTTTGTTAGATAAAGATTGGGCGGCTAAATTTTCGGACTTTGGGTTGTCTAAAATAAGCCCAAGGAATCAGCCATCAACTCATGTCAGCACACTTGTCAAAGGCACTTTTGGGTATTTTGATCCAAATTATTTTGCCACCGGAAAGCTTACAAGAAAGTCCGATGTATATGCATTTGGGGTGGTGTTGTTGGAAATGCTTTGTCGGAAGAGAGCGGTGGATGACAGTCTTGATTGGGGAATAGCAACATGGGCTAAAGACTCGATCAAAGAAGGCAATTTGAAGAATATAGTCGATTCTGATATAAAGGGTGAAATATCCCAAATATGTTTGATGCACTATGCTCGAATAGCAGAAAGATGTTTGGATAGCCATCCAAAGCACCGTCCGACCATGGCTGAGGTCGTCCTTAGTCTTGAATGTGTACTCGCCTCACAAGAGAAAACCAATAATATGTCGCAAACTGCAAGTAAGAAAATATTTGGTTGGATGGTTGAGAAGCTTTCTTACACTAGCTATGGCAAGAGCTCAGGTATTCCAATATGCTCATTTATTATGTGTGTAGATTCGTTGAATTTGTGTCTATATTTGCGTATATAAAACAGAAGAGTAATTACCTTGAAAAGCATAGTGAAGGATATATCTAACATGCTAAAACTTTCATAAAACAACTTCCTGTCAACTCTTACATTTCAGAAAGTTTTATGTTACAAAAGTTAACTCTTACTTTTTAGAAAGTTTTATGTTACAAAAGTAACTGTAATGTGCTTATACACCGTATAGGTATGGAGTTTGGATCCATCATGCCTAAGAAGCCCCTCCATATAGGTAAGGATTTTGGATTCCTCATGCCCAAGAAGTTGGATGATCAACCGCCACTTTCTTTAAAAGAAATCTCACACCCTTCTGGCTCTACTGCTAATACATATGGAGCTTATGCTTCTTCAAACATGGGGCGCCGGTTTACTTTTGCTGAGATTCGGGCTGCTACAAATAACTTTGATGAGGCTCGAGTGATTGGTGTTGGCGGATTTGGTAAGGTTTATAAGGGTGTTGGAGAACTCGCTATTAAAAGAGGAACACCGGGCTCTAGGTATGGTGTGAAGGAATTTAGAAAAGAACTTGAAGTGCTTTCAAACCTTCGGCATCGCCACCTTATTTCTTTAATAGGGTATTGTGAAGAAAATAGCGAGATGGTCCTTGTATATGACTACATGGCTAATGGAACACTAAAAGACCATCTTTACGAGACACAAAGTCAACCATTAACATGGAATCAACGACTTGAAATTTGCATAGGTGCAGCACGTGGTCTAAACTATCTTCACACGGGTGCCAAAGACACCATCATCCATAGGGATGTGAAAACATCTAACATCCTTTTGGACGACAAGTGGGTTGCTAAAGTATCAGATTTTGGGATATCAACGACAACCACGGAAATGGAAATGGAATGCACCGACGATATTAAAGGTACTTTCGGGTATTTAGATCCTGAATACATGCGGACACTGATGTTGACCGAGAAGTCAGACGTGTACGCTTTTGGGGTTGTGCTTTTGGAGATCTTATGTGCCCGGAAAGCCCTTGACACCACACTTGAAATAGAGCAAGCACACTTACCTGATTGGGTGGTTAACTGTCACAAAAAGGGTATATTTGATCGGATTGTCGACCCGTTTTTGAGAGGAAAAGTTTCAAGTGAGTCCTTCAATAAAGTGGTGGAAACAGCTGTCCAGTGTGTTTCTGAGAATGGGGTTGACAGGCCATCAATGGGGGATGTTCTTTGGAATCTCGAGCAAGCTTTGGTCCTTCAAGAGAGGCCACTCAAGGGAACGTCAAAGGAGTTTACTGAGTAATACACGTATCGGTGGTCTTAGTCTCCTTATCAGGAAATACTTTGTGATGTTTTGGATTTAATATTTTGTAATGTGAGGTTTGAATTATAGATAGGAGATCTTATAAAAGAAAAAAAAAGATTTCTTGTACGAAATGTATAAAAGCATTCATATTGAAACCTCTAACTTCATCTATATAATTAAATCAATAAACATTTTTTTCTCTAAGTTATATTTAATTTTCAAAAACCTTCCACATCTAAGGTGTTGTTTGTTTTTTCAGATGCAAAAGGTCTGTAGTCTGCGGACCACATCTGCAAAAGTCTGCACAAGAAGAGGTGGACCAAATGTCTGCGGAGTCTAATTAAAAGAGTGTTTGGTTATCAAAAACCCACATACATCTGCAAACATCTCTTCTCTTCTTCCAACCCTACCCCTTTCTCCTTCAGATCTGCAAACCAGACACCACCTCCACCACCCCCATCAAACCTGCTAATCCACTCCATCTCCCACCACCACCACCACCAACATGACGTAGAGAGAGAGAGGTCGATGAGAGAGAGGGAGCGGCTAGAGAGAGAAACAGCGAGAGAGAGAGAAACAACGGCTAGAAAGAGGAGTTTGACGGCGGTGGTGATGCTCGACGGCGGTGAATCGAAGTTCAGATCGAGTTCGACGGCGGTGGTGATGCAATCGAGTTTGATAGAACATGTTGCAGGTCTGTTACGAAGTTCGACGGCGGTGGTTCAGATCGAGTTCGACGGCGGTGGTTCAGATCGAGTTCGACGGCTGTTACGAAGTTGCAGGTCTGATAGAACATGTAATCGAGTTTGATTTGTGTTGAGATTAGGAGAGGGGTGAATAGAGGGTTGGAAAATCGAGTTTGATTTATGTCTGATAGAACATGTAATCGAGGTGTGGAGGAGATGGGGTTGGAGTAGAAGGGGTGAAGAAGTGGGAGGAGAAGAAGAAGAGGTCTGCAGAGTGAAGAAGATGTTGAACTATGTCTGTATCAAACAGAGGTCTCGCAGGCCTGTTTTAGTGAAAGCTCTTCGAAAAAACAAACTGTCTTCAGACCTAAAGGTCTGCGCGTGGTCTGCACGGCGCAGACATAAGAGGTCAGGAAGTACTTCTAGCAAAAAACAAACAGCACCTAACTCTCTCACTATATCTGTATCTTATTCACAAACATTTATTTTATTATTTCTTCCTATTTCCTGCACACTCACAACAAAAATATAAAAGCTTGGATATGAGCCTTTAAATAGAGTCAAATGCCTGGACGCTCCCTGTGGTTTTGTAAAGTAACAGCTATATTCCCTAACTTTTGGAAATTTCACAGGTGCTCCATGTGGTTTACTTTTTGTTACTCGGATTGTCCCTGGAGTGGATGTCCGTTAGTTTTCACCGTTAAATGAGTATGAAATGACATAATTATCCTTACCCTTGTTAAAAGACAAAACAATTTCTTCTTTCTTCTTTCTTTTCTTCTCCGACAATCGATTTCTTCGGGTTTTACTGCTTCAGAGGTACGTTTTCTCCATTGGTTATGATTGTGATGGATCATGGTTCCATTTGTTTGATATTCTTGTTGAATTGTATCTAGAATGATACAAAATTCGATTTTGATCAGGTGTTGTTGATTTTATCTTACGACATTATTTTCCCTAAGTTAAACGAGTCTTTTGTATCAATTTAGGGTTAGGTTTGTTTGGTGTTTGCTAAGGGGAATGGTCAATTTTGTGTCTAGGTCTGTTTGGTGGTAAATTCACCGGGTGTTTGGGGGTAGAGTTAAGATGACAGATGTTCAACAGCAACAACAACTTCCATAGGAGCCTGAGAGCACTACTGATACTTGTTTGGATTTCGAGAGAGGTGGTTCGGAGTTCGAAAGAGGGTTCGAGGAATTAATGAGGGGTCAATTGGATGATTGTATGTCATTTGCATCATGTAGCTCCCCGCGTAATACCAAGGATGATGACGAAAGTTAAGGTGGTGATCAACTTATGAGGAGGATGAGGAGGAGGTCTGATCTTAAAGAAGATGATCTAGTGGAATCTTGGATAGCGAGAAGACGTCTAGGATTTTGAGTAGGTGGGCTGCTAGGTAGGTGCATGAAATGATTACGAAGATTGAGAGGAGAAATCATGAGTCGGAGTTAATGGCGCTTGCGGGTTTGCATACTGTTTCGATGCTGGATTCGTCTTTTTTGCGGGAGTCGCAATCGCCTTCTCTGGACATGGGGCGAAGTCACGATGGTGCTTGGTGTCTATTATACAGATGAAGATGAGGGAGAGGAGGGTTTAGAGAGAGAGAGAGAGAGAGAGAGACGCTTTGGGGGCGGGGCTGTCACACCCCAACCGATGGCGGAATCATGGGGGCGCGACACTAAGCGAACCAGATTGCTCAAAAGAATCCATAACGACTAATTTAGGACAATATTTAACAAGTTCATTATCCTATACTAATAAACAAATATTTCACAAAAAGTCATACAGATTTCATGTCTCTCAAACAATACAAATCCGACAACTTAGATTTTAGGTGGGTTTCTAAAGTAGCCTACTCTTGATTCATGATAACCTGCGTTTAACCTGCAACATACGTTAAAATAATGTCAATACATAAATGTATTGGCGAGTATACATGTTTGATATAATAGTAAAGTAGATAAGAGCGTTGCGAATTTCCACATACATAAACGAGATACACACAACATATATACTAACTAGACTAATACTTCCAGCTAAGTCTCGAGATGACTGCGAAGGAGCGGTGCGAGTTATTCTTAACTAGACCCCGTCGGGTGTGAGTCGAACTATAGTATTATACTAGCTAAGGTGGAACGTCACGAGTAAGAGTCCTAGCACATATGTATCAAGCATCGCGTGTAAATATGTATGTCAAACATTCGCATGTGATAATCAGTTTAGAGCGTGTAGTGTGTTTTGATAAGTGTGTTTTAGATATGAACGTATGTTACACCCCAAAAAGTGTGTTTTAAAGTAAAAAAGGGGTCAAGTATACCCACAGGGCGTGTTTAACAGTAAACATGGTCTGGAATGGAGTGGAGAAAGCACCAGATCAGCCTGTGTACAATGACAGAATGCGTAACTCTTCCAAAGTGCTGAAACGGTCGAATCGGAGTGTCGGGTGTGAAAACAAGTTCCTTATACGAAGGGGTGCCTTCGTACGAAGGCGTGCCTTCGTACGAAGCTGCTGTCTTCGTACAAGTTGCTTGTTTCATGTCCAAAGTCGAGTGGTCTTCGCGTCTTGTTCAAGAAATCGAGTGTTCGTCCCTCTATCCTTAAGCTATTGATTAAACTTAGGCCGAAGAGGTCTTTGTTCAGGTCGCGTGTGAGAAAAACTGGACTGGTATGTACGAAGGGTGCCTTCGTACGAAGGCGTGCCTTCGTACGAAGCCATGGCTTCGTACAGGCCGATCTGGCTTCGCACAAGCTTCTGTTCAGCGTGCTTGAGCGTCCAGAGCCGTGTGTTCGTCTGAATCAGATGTGTTTTCAAAGTCCTATTCATGACGGTTTCAACACCACCTTGTCCCACAATCCAGAGAATGAAATATGTGTCGGTTTTGGTCTGTTTTGTGTAAAAGTCAAGTTTTAAAAGGGTTTTAAAGGGTTTTTATCTAGATCTAACACTTGGTGAGAGTGAAATCATTAGATTTCTAACTTGGGAAGCCGAAGCTAGGCCCAATACACTCGGTTAAGTGTAGATCCGTGATAAAATAAGAAGATTTGATGAAAAAGATGATGTTTAAGTAAAAACCCAAGAGTTTAGATGAAATGAAAGTGAATCTTGTGGAAAATCGAAGTGGAAAATGTTGTGTAATCTTATAAAAATGATAAATCTTACTTGAAAATGGTCGGACTGCAATTTGGCAGAGTTTCGGTGCGAATTCAGCAAGTTAGAATGAGAAGAGGAGGGCTTGGGTATTTATAGGAGAGGTGGGTTCGCACAACAACCTTGGTTCGAACCGGCTGCCTTCGTATGAAGCTGCCTGGCTTCGTTCGAAGGTGCGGTTTTGCGATGGAAAACCTCATTTTCGCGTATAGGATGCTCGTTTAATGCATTTTGTTGCGTTAGTTAGTATGTTTACTTTACGTATTTTAGCAAGATATTAAGTATCGCGTTACGTTATGTTTCAGTGCGATAATTTGAGTTGCGCGTGCGAGCGTTTGCGCGTTTAAGCAAGTTTTGATACATAGGTAATAATATATCTATAACTAGTATTATAATATAATATATATACATAAGTAATCCGCGTTTCGAGTTTGCTTTGCATTGAGCGACAGCGAGTAGCGTAGTAATAGTGTATGCGAATAGCGTTTTAAGCGTAAGCGTTGTGATATAGCGTGTTGTAATAAGCGTTGTAGTGCGAAAATACGCGATGTTGCGTAGTAAGCGATATAGTTTATTTTATGATCTGAATCTCTGGTGCTAGGCGTAACGAGAGTAACGAGCGCGAATGTGTGGGTTGTTACAATCGCCCCTGCTTTAGGAAATTTCGTCCCGAAATTTATTCGAAAGGAAGACTGTGAGAACTGACATGATTAATTAGCGATACAAACGTTAGGGTGAGCTAAGGATAAGAGAGCGATCAATCGAGGATTGACGAGTGAGAGCGTCTCGGTGGCATGGGAAAATTGATGAGAAAAAGCGACTGGCTTGACTAGGGAATAGAAACTCACGAGTTGACGATCCATAATTGTTTTAAGTTCTCGAAAGTTCTGTTGAGTTATTACAAAAAGATTTTAAGGAAAACTTGATTTATGAAAATTTTCTTATGACGTGGTGTTAAACCGAGTCGATGTTTAAACCAGCGTTGTAAGAAAAGTTTTGTTTATCCAAAGGTTTTAATTTAAATTAAAAAATTTTAGAAAATTCTCCATTTATTTCAAAAAAACATTGGGTGAACAAATAACTTTCATTTATTTTCAAAACATATGGTAACAAACAGGTTTTAACAGTAAAAGTTTATTTAGCGTTAAGCCCCACATGGCATCTTTCCACGAAAGTTTGTTAATATGGCTAAAACACTTATATATAGGAGGTACCAGCGGCATATCTACCATGTTTTAGCTATATTGCCTCCGTCCCGTGGAGCGATGTCATGCGTGTCGACATAATATGGATGGGTTTTAGTATCCTCGGTCCAAACTGTAGGTGGTTGGACCAAGTTCGAGAGGAAGCTCAAGTAGACTGAGTGGTGAAGTTGAACTTAGTTAGCGATATGATCATGCGCGAATGGTTCAGCGATTGAAATATCGAAGCAGCGTGAATGCTAGGTGCGTTAAACGTTAAAGCGTCGAGAGAGAAAAGCGATAAGAGTATCGAAGCGATGAGATTGATTGATGCGATAAGCGTTAAAGCGTTGAAGTGTTGAGAGGGGAAAGCGAGGGTGAAGCGAGATAGATTTCAGAGAAGGTGAGATTGTGTTTTTGTAGACTTACGAAAAGTCTAGCGATGATGCGATTGAGATGCGATGAGATGTTACGCCTTGCGAAGGAGTTTAGCGTGTTGAAAATAGTCTCAGTGTGATAACTGTTGTTTCGAAAATTAAGGACAATTAAGAAGGAAATCAGTTACATCTTCCAGGTCTCGACTGGGGTTGCTTGTCGGAATCCCTTGGTTTTGACTCGCGACCACACCTTCACAAAAACAAGAGAACTCGAGACCATGGTTGCGGGTCCGGTTTGGACTCGAGACCTGACTTGTGACCTCATGGTCTCGACTTGCATTGCATGACCCGTGTGACAACCCTCATAATTACATGTATCCGTACGATTTATTAATGTTAATTAAAGTGCTTGATGTCTGTGCTGAATTACTTAACTGCTTTCTGATTACTGCGTCATACTTACATGTGCTTTTTAACATACTAGTCTTGTGCAAAAAAATTGACTAAATGGTCCTGTATGCTTTCCTAAGTGTTGGGAATTAAAAGTGTTACAAAAAGATATATATAGGACACTATATGGAATAACTTAGCACTTTAACGGAATGGTATCTAACCGAACAACCGGGCATTACCCGGGACACCAAAATATTGTTAAAAACATTGTTTCACTTTTTCTAAGCTGGTCTTGGTTCCCGAACACTTAAACACACTACATGATACAAGTAACACACTAAACATTAGACTTTACATCTTAACCCCTACTAATCACCCACTTACCAAAATAATTTTCATTTAACCCCCCCCCTTCCATGTCTACGGCCCAAGATGTATGGCCCCACCAAGATCACTTAAATCTCCTAATATCTTCCTAAATCCCATGTGATCTTTTCATTGGGATTTGCTAGATCATGTGTGTACTTGAGGGAGCACATGGACTAATGGGTAAAGACACTAAATGAGGTTATATGAACATAACCACTCACCATCATCACCAACACAACTCTTCCTCCTCTCCACAACAAGCTCACGACCAAACAACCCCCACACACCACCTCCATTTTTGGTCATCATTCATACAATCCAAGACCATCCCAAGGTGCACAAAGGTGAATAACGAAGTGTGGAACTCTTGGAACTTGAAGGACCTCAACCACAAGCTTTTATCCACCCATTTTCTCCATTGTTTCTTCCCTAGCTTTAAGCTAGTTGTAAGGCTTCTTTGATCTTTGTTTACTCCATGTTTTTAGTGGTTAATAGATATATTATAATGAAACATATGAACACTAAAGGACTTGAATCTTGAATCATGAAGCATAAGCTTAAATAAGATGAAACATGATGTAATATTGTTAGTATGATGTTGTTTGGTATATGTTGATGCTTGCTTGTTGGTTACTAGTAATATGATGATTGATCATCATATGGAACTTGTTAGAGCATGATTAAAAGCATGGTTTAACAAGTTAGGAATGATTATGTGCTTTCATGAAATAATCATCTCCTAGACTAACATGAACTTGAGAGTAAAAATGATTTTCTTACAAAGTAATAAACCTAGTGAACTAGTAAACTTGTAAACCCAAGACTTGTGAATGATTTTACTAAATAAACCAAGTTTAAAAGATGACTTTTGAAAGATCATGATCCTTACACTATTTTTGGAAATAAGGTAAGTATATGGATACTAGTGAAACATGAAAATGTTATAAATAGATATTTTTGTAAAATATGTTCACAAGTTGTGAACATCTAAAAATCCCGAGAATGAGATTTTAACAAAAGTAAACATACTTTGGAGGGTAACTAAACCCACTAAACGCCTTACCAAGTTACTACGCGTTTTATGAAACATCAAGTTCATGTTGGCTTGTAAATGGAATAGTTTGCTCTTGGTAAATTGTTGTTGATTGTTGAATGATTTTTGGAAAAGAAAATGATATGCTTATTAGCATGGACGCCTCCATTTACAAAGGAAACTCTGGCGAAATTTTCTAAAAATTCCAACACATAGAAAATATTTTCTAACAAGTGTTACAAGTGTATTTTTAACTATGATCTTTCCACAAAAGTCAGAGTGTGACATTTGAATTGTGTGGTATGTGATAGAAGTAATGAGTAGATGAACCATACGTAGGATACGTGTTATGCATGCACGAGAAACTGATTGTTATATGTACCTTATTAGGGCGTGCTTGATTCCTGTTTATTAGAGTAACTAATCTAACCGAGCAAACCAAGGTGAGTTCACACTTTCTATAAGGCATGGGATTCCCGGAGGTTTGGGAATGGGTTAATAAACTAAAACGGAACCTACATATTCTCCTTGGGTAGGATATGTACCGCCATCCTCCATAGGTAGGATGCCAATATTAATCCTGCGTATTCTCCTTGGGTAGAATACGTACGTTCGTCCTCCTTGGGTAGGACAACAACCTTAAACTACTAGCCAAAACTCTATCACCTAAGTCCCTCATTTTTATATCGACTTAATCGCTGAGGCCGATGGCGAGCGGGTCATTAGTTAAATAGCGCTATTAGGTTTGACAAATCTCACACCGTGCCGGTAGGACTGGCGTGTACTAATGGATCATGGCAAACAGTCAATGATGATAGACATTGACTTAGGGCACAACATACTTTCGTCAGTAGTCGATATGGTAACGGTCTAGTGGTTCACATGGGGAAGCCCCCACGGGTTATGGTTTGGGAAATAAGGAATTGATTAATCACATTTTCAACTATCGGGTAACCCCCACGGCAAGTAAGCCAGCTAATAAAAAACCATGATTTTGAAAACAACTTAAAACGAACACCCAACTGTGAACTCGCTCAACTTTATTGTTGACTCATTGTTACATGCCTTGCAGGTCATTAGGTATCTATGGAGCTTGCACGAGGAGGCATGGTCGTTGAGGGACATGGACTGTCGAGTCCCATGTTAAACATTTAAACTTATGAACTTATTACTTATGTTTTGGTTTCACCTTTATTGCTTCCGCTGTTTAATTTGAACTTGGTTAACTAGCTTTTGATCACCAATTATATTGCGTGGTAGGACTTTAACTATTTTGAATACATTGTTCAATATGATTGGTGGCTTGATCCTGGTCATGTCACGCCTCCATGCGGTGATACTCCGCTGGTGGATTTTGGGGGTGTGACAGATTGGTATCAGAGCCATTGGTTATAGCGAACTTGGTTTTAAAAAGGGGAAATTCTTTTTGATAAAACCAGACTATAACCTGTACAGTGCTCAACGATCCACAACGACGCTTCGCTCCACGTGCAAGACTCGACACAATAGGTAGTATGAATTATGTTTATATTGTCTATTTAATAGTCCACATAGTGCATTAGTTAACGTGATAACTGCTATTTGAGCCTTGCGTGCTTACTCTCTTCTATCGTCCCATGCTTACGCACTTTCGCGACACTTTTTGTGACACCTGTGCCTCCTCGGCCATCAAACAAATACCAAACCATTGAAATATTGTATTTCATACTTGGGATTTGTATAAATATGTGTATCTTTTGCACATATCAATTCTTGTTCAATTTCGGGCTCTAAATCGCTTTCTGGAAGGTTATACGCGCACTGATGAGTAAATATAACCAGTTTAATGCAACAAAAACTCTGTAACAGTGACATAGGCTTAAATAACCTATACATAACTTAGAAATAAGTTTTGGAAGGTTTGGTGTGCCGAAATCATGTTTATTCGCTTACAGGGACTAATTTCGACAAACTGCGAAAGTATGCCGATTCGTACTGTAACGAACATTCCGGAACATGACCATAAGTTAAACATACCCTAAATATCCTTTACATAGCTTAGAAATAGCTTTGAGGGGTTCGGTGTGCTAAAATAAACTTTTTGGTCATTCAGGGACTAAAAGCGTCAAAAAGTGCATAAGTTTGCATTTCCGCGCATATCTTACGTTCTGAATACATCCGGACATCCAAAACTTTTTGTAATAATTAAAATATTTTATTTTAGTGATTGGCATGATAAAATTCCATTCGTCGCGTAATTTGGATCGTTTTTCGCATTCGTTCGTGTTTCATCATAATTAACCGAACAACGCAACCGTACGACCAAACGAACCGACATCCGAGATATTTTTGAGCATGTTTCATGTTCCCTATACTTTAACTTCATTTTAGAGCCTTGAAATGGGATTAACGGGGCTTAAACGTGTCAAAAAATGCGTCAAAAACCATGTTTTGCACATTCAGGGACCAAAATTGACAATCTGCCATAGTTATCTTAGGAAGGGACCAAAATTGAAAATCTGATTTCCAGCTTGTTCCAGCTGTTCCCCTCATTTACACATGGTTTTAATGAAACTAGGGGCTTGTTTTGGGGTACCCATGGTATTCTAAAACCATGGGCACACATGTAAGGTCCAGATCGAAGCTCGGTTTTCGATGAACGATCCTAACGGTCTTGGTTTTCCTATAAATACCCCCACCCTCTTGCTTCAAAACTCACATTTGATCTGATTTGGCTCTCTAAGTTGAAGTATACGCTTCATACCTGAGAGTAATCGGATCAAAACTTCCATTCTTGGACCCGTTGTAAGTCCTCTTTCGTTCTTTTTCGCGTGAAAGCCAAACTGTGTTTGACTTTCTGCTTTGACCAGTTTATGGTCAACATGAAGTTCGTTTGAACTTCATAACGTGAGCGTAATCACGATGGTTTTAGTCTCTTGTGACTATACCTACTGATTACCACGTTATCTAGGCATAGTGGCGAGTCGTAGTTTCGGCCAAAATGCGTATTCTTGCGTATTTTGTGACCAAACTACTTTTAGTTATCAAAACCGTTTGTTTTGATACCAAACCTGTTTTCAAACCTCATTAAGCATGCTTTAACATGTTTAGCTCGTCACTTTAGGTTTAGTGCTTATGTAGGGTCGTAAGGTAAGCGGTCTAAACAACCGCTTATACTTTCGAACCCGACCCGTTTGGTCGATCTTTAGGATCCGACCAAACACATTAGGTGACCATAGTTGCATAGGGAATAACCTTCTGAGGTTATACCTTATGGTCACGTTGTTTAAGTAGTTGTATGATAGGTAGTTTATATGCCTTAGGTAAATGACCAAAATGCCCTTTTTACGCCAAAATTCATTTTATGCATATGTAACATAATTTTTGATATCTAAGCTGATTTGGCAACAATATTAGATATGTTAAGGCATATTTTACTTATCATAGGACTAGTTAGGCGGTCCGAACGCGTTTTACGTGAACGACGCGTTAAAGTGGCGTAAGCTACCTTAACGAGTCGTAACGGGTCGTAAGCACTTAGGTTAAGTTTCGTTTTAGAATGTAGGCTTTGTTAAACCATATTACATGAGTCCCTAAACTCATTTGGTTTATGAAACCTCATTTTATCCGATCCTCCGATTTAGGTCCGTTTATTTACATAGTTATCTATATTAGGTGCCGTTTGATTTCCGTGATCCCTCTAGCTTTGCTTGGTTGTTATTCAAGACTTCTAAGCACCATCAAGTGAGTACATAGTCCCCTCTTTTACTGTTTTCCAAACATTTTGGGGTGAAACGCATGTGCCTACTTGTTACTTTCATGCTTTCCATGTTTTCATATCATATACTTGCTATGTTCATTAGTACACTATTAGTACATGATTTCATTATGTTTTTGCTATGTATGTCCATTTAGTGCATACTTGGTACATCGTTTTACATTACATTTCATGCTATGTATGTCCATGTAGTGCATACTTAGTACACTATTTTGCATTTCATTTCATGTTATGTATGTCCATTTAGTGCATACTTAGTACATTATTTTACATTTCATTTCATGCTATGTATGTCCATTTGTTGCATACTTAGTACATTATTTTCATAAAACATGCTTACATTTTGGTATGACATTTGGTTTGTTTAAATGGCTCAAAAATACATTCATTAACATTAGCTACGCCGTTCGTTAGTAGGTAGTGGTACCATAGGAATTGACAACTCCCGTTCCTGACATCCTAGGTATGTTTGGATGGAAGGAATGACCGAATTCGATAAACATAACTCAGATAAATCTTTAATTCGTTTAAGGGTTTATCGCCACAGTCTCAAGGCTTGAATGTATGCATTTTCACAACACCGCATAGATGTTTGTATCAGTAAAGCATGCATTATTTTACAAAACATAAATTTTGATTATAATTTATCAATTGCATTGTTTTGTACATTTATTTTTTATGGGGTCGAGTAAATGCTTTTAATCAATAAAGGCTTTTTATTCACTCTACATTACATTTGTTTACACAGTAACATTTCAACATTTGTTTAAACATTACATTTAGTTATACATGAACATTTTTACATTGGTGGTTTGTTTGGGTAAGTGATTTAAGTAACGAGACATGTGTAATATGATAAAAGCATGGTGGATACGCCGCTGGTACTTCCTATATATAAGTGCTTTTATGATATTACATATCGTAGCGTTATTTAAACCATTTCAATTTTGACATATTACATTTTATACAATTAACATATCTTTACAAAACATTGTTTTACAAACAACACATTTTATACAAATTCATTTTACTTGGTTATTTATTTAACCATACATATTTCTTTTATTTCATCTGTTTCCTTATCGATTTTTATATGATTTATAAAACAAAAACATTTTACAAGGATCATGACTGACTTTTGTTAAACAACTTTTTCTAAACTTATAAGTCATGAATCCTAAATCAATAAAACCTATGTATCTCACAAGCATTTTTATGCTGACGTACCTATTTTCATATGTGTTTCAGAAATGATGCATAGGATTGATCAAGTTACACATAGGCAGACTCGGGCCTTAGTGACAATAAAATATGCAAGACTAGTTAATTATGTTATGCTTCCTTGTTGTTAAGACATTGTAATTTCTTTTAATTAATAAAACAACATTTAAATTTTCATGTGTTATGAAACAATGATTCTATTGCAACACTCCCCGATGATTCCGCCATGATTGTTGTTTTACGTGGTCGGGGTGTGACAGAAAAGTTGGTATCAGAGCTCATGGTTATAGGGAATTAGGTTATTAGTAATGCTTTGACCTAGTCTATAACCTTCCTAGGACCCTAACGCGAGTTTACTTGCGTTTAGTTATAAGACAATACCGTCACCTATCCTTAGGCGACAACCACAACAAGAACACAAATTTCGAATTCACTTCGAAAACCAATCATCTGTTCTAGGATGATTGATTACTAGGTTTTGAACCCTCTAAGTTTTCAAAATTTCGTCAAAGTTTGGGTCTTATAATGTGAACACGTGCAAAATGGAAGGGTGAATGCCTGTACTCTGAGTTTTCTGTCTAAGGCTAGAGTGTTCGTACAAATCCGCAGTATCGGACCAGTCACTCTTACCTGGGAACTCTTGGGGTGAGTGTTCACTTATAGGCAAGCATGTCTTTAGTGATACATTAATATGGCCCGTTTACTTTGATTTGTCGCCGTCTCATTTGTTTGCCTTAGGTAACAAACAAATGATCGCAATTTTATGCATTGCCATTCTATTTTGATTATCCAATAACATTTCACTTGTTTCCTCCTATGTCTTTCACTTCCTCCAGAATGTCTCTTCATCGCAGCGACACTCAAATGTCCGAGCAAACTGCCAAATTTGCCTAGCGAATAGGCGAAATAATCCTGAAGTCTGTGGATTTAGGTGTCGCCATGTCTCGTCTCAATAATAGAGCCACTCAAAAAGCATCAAAGGAAGCAGAAGCCAAGCCTTCGAAAAGGTCAAGGAAGCGTAAAGCTTCAAAGAATTCTCCAGTCATTGCACCAAATCAGACCAGACCTAGCCAGGTGGCAGCACCACCAGCTAAGAAGCAATACAAAGGAACGGCACCGTTATGCAACAAATGTAACGGGCATCACCAAGCTCACCTACCGTGTCGTGTGTGTGTATCATGTGGGCGAATTGGTCACCTGGCAAGTGCTTATCGAACTAACCCAACCCAAGGTGGTCCAAATCAACCACAAGCCAACCCTATCCAAGTTCGTTTTCCACCTGGATCGTGCTACAACTGTGGCAAGACGAGCCATTTCTGGAACAAATGCCCAGAGATTGTCAATGCAAATCGAACCCACAAATGAGCATTTGGCCGATCAGAAGAAGCTACTTTAAATAATCTGAACTTTCATGCTTTGTATCTTTTGATGAACCCTGAAACAATCTGTTTTATATAAATGGTTGTTCACAATTCTGATGTACAAGTGTAGTTACATATGTGTATGGCATTTCCCTATGATACCTACATCAAGGAACTATGTTCTTTAAACAAACTACTCTTGTGATTCCCCCTTTCATGTGATCACTCATAATTTCCTCGAAAATTTTAAGTACTCGTTTCATTCTAAGAAACGAAGTACATAAAATAAGTGACATTATGAGTAATCGTGCATTATGCACATCTGTGCCTTTAAATCCTTGGTTAGATAACTAAGGGTAATTTTTCGATCTCATGCCCATTGCATTCTGGTTTTCATAACAACATGCATAGCATAAGTTTTCAAAAGCAACCTTCATGATTTCAAAATATTCCATATAGTTTGAAAACATTTTTAACATAGTATATTTACTAAATATATCAAGTGCATGATTTCAAAAACATCATTCATGTTTTCAAAAAAACCTTATACATAATTTCAAAAATTCATCTCGCATGATTTTAAAACATTTTATAAATATACTTATCTAATACACCTACTCTATGATTTCAAAAGTATTATGTAAGGTTTCAAAAACATTAAACGTGTTTCAAAAAGAACCGCATGCATAGTTTTCAAAAAAAAAAAATTTCCATACATTGACTTAATCTTCAAATTCTGCTTCATATGTCGCCTTGGCATATCTAGCGCCTCAACTTCATAAGCATTTTACCTCATGTTTCGACTTAAGCACGTCTAGTGCAATGTTTTGAAATGCCTCCCGGTTTTCAAATCCCAAAATCCATATGGGATCTTCTTACATTCACAATTAGATCCTTGTGGATGATTGTCATTCAAATCAAGAGTCCTTCATTGGATTCCTTGTATGCCTTAATTCGAACATTTCGATTCCTTATAATAGAAATCGAATTTTCTTTTTAAGATCTTCCTATCTTTATAGTTAGATTCTTGAAAATATTCAAAAAGTGCCAATCAAAATCCACGGATTGGATACCTGGTGTGCTTTAAATACATCTGCGCAATTAACAAAACAAATTAACAAATTAAAGATCAAGATAAACAATTTTGTGGTTATGTGATTATGTGTTATGTGTTTTCTTTTGTGTTTTTGTTTTCATTTCCTCGTAGAATCTTCCATATCTTCATGTGAAAGATTCATAGTAGGATATCCAAAGGTACTACCCTAAATCCTTAACGGGCTTCTACGTAATCGTTAATACCCTTGGGTTATATAGTACCATTCCATGATTCAAAAAGAGACCCTTTGAGTGGTCTAAGTCAGAAGATTGATTCAAAATCTGGTTAAGAATGGCATGTGATGATATGGCTGAAAAGACTCCTTGGTAGTCTATTTAAATCATTTATTGATTTAAGTAAAAGGACCCTATGGTGGTCTAGTCACGCTCATCACAAGTTTGTTCATTTGGTTTTCCCCTACACATTATAAAGTACGCTGTGCGGACTATGCAAGGAATTATGTAATTATGGACGCGTACATAATTATGAAATTTAATGCACAGGAACCCCAGTAAGATTTATCATGTGTAAGAACCTATGGTGGTAACAATAACAAAACGTGAACAATGTAATGAAGGTACGGTGGACGCACCAATAACGCTTTATATACTTGTAAATAAGTGTCCCTCTTACATTGCAAGCATGATGTTATTAAAGTCACTAAAAGTTCAGAACCTTAACCAGTGTTGTTTTATCTTTTCAACTTCATGTTTCAAGCTCTCACAAGTTTCCTCTAAATAAATTTCGGGACAAAATTTCCTGAAGTAGGGGAGACTGTGACACCTGTGCCTCCTCGACCATCAAACACATACCAAACCATTAAAATATTGTATTTCATACTTGGGATTTGTATAAATATGTGTATCTTTTGCACATATCAATTCTTGTTAAATTTTGGGCTCTAAATCGCTTTCTGGAAGGTTATACGCGCACTGATGAGTAAATATAACCAGTTTAATGCAACAAACACTCTGGAACAGTGACATAGGCTTAACATGCCTTAAATAACCTATACATAACTTAGAAATAAGTTTTGGAAGGTTTGGTGTGCCGAAATCATGTTTATTCGCTTACAGGGACTAATTTCGACAAACTGCGAAAGTATGCCGATTCGTACTGTAACGAACATTCCGGAACATGACCATAAGTTAAAAATACCCTAAATATCCTTTACATATCTTAGAAATAGGCTTTGAGGGGTTCGGTGTGCTAAAATAAACTTTTTGGTCATTCAGGGACTAAAAGCGTCAAAAAGTGCATAAGTTTGCATTTCCGCGCATATCTTACGTTCTGAATACATCCGGACATCCAAAACTTTATGTAATAATTAAAATATTTTATTTTAGTGATTTGCATGATAAAATTCCATTCGTCGAGTAATTTGGATCGTTTTTCGCATTCGTTCGTGTTTCGTCGTAATTAACCGAACAACGCAACCGTACGACCAAACGGACCGACATCCGAGATATTTTTGAGCATCTTTCATGTTCCCTATACATTAACTTCATTTTAGAGCCTTGAAATGGGAGTAACGGGGCTTAAACGTGTCAAAAATGCATCAAAAACCATGTTTTGCATATTCAGGGACCAAAATTGACAATCTGCCATAGTTATCTTAGGAAGGGACCAAAATTGAAAATCTGATTTCCAGCTTGTTCCAGCTGTTCCCCTCATTTACACATGGTTTTAATGAAACTATGGGCTTGTTTTGGGGTACCCATGTTATTCTAAAACCATGGGCACACATGTAAGGTCCAGATCGAAGCTCGGTTTTCGATGAACGATCCTAACGGTCTTGGTTTTCCTATAAATATGTGACAACCAGTAATTTACGGCTCTTAATTACGTGATTAACTGGTGATTAACGCGATAATAAATAGTGTTTACAGCACGGATTAACTTAATTAGGCCTTTGGAGTGCCTAGGAACGCCTATTCGACTTTACAGTGCGCGAACGGTGGTTTACAGAGAAACCTGTGAAACGTTATATGGCAACGGATTGAAACCGAACAGAATACTGACAACGCCGACAAATATTAAAATTTTACGATATATATTAGCTTCGTAATAAAATTTTTGTGACTACAGTCGGAACCGGATCGAAAAACGGATTAAAGACGACAGCGATACAATTTTTCGTGATTATTACCGTGATCGACGAACGGGCGTGCAAACAACGACTACCGACCGTATTTTTGTGTATTTTAATTTTTGACGTTAAAACGGAGTTCAGGATTTGACAACGGGTCTCGTAGGAATTACGGGCCACTTACTCATGGGATTGAGCTTGTGGGCCCCGGGCCCAAGCCCAAAGCACACAAGCCTAAACCTACACATAATGTATTAATCTTTTTTACTAGATTTTTGCTTGTAAATCTGTCTTAAATCCCTTGAGAATCCTACCAAAAATCTCCTCAAAAGATTTATTTTGATCTTTAAAGATTTCAACTTCTCTATATTAGAGCCACACCCATTCTTTGTCTGCATATTATTTTACACACACAAAACTCTACACAAAGACTTCCTCTCTCTCTCGGTTATTATATACAAACACAGACACACACACATCTCTCGGTCACCTCCACTCCCTCCCTCTGTTTTCTGTCCGGCGAACAACCACAAGGAACCGGTGGCGGTCGGTGGTCCATTCCGGCGAGACACCCCCCCTTTTCGAACAACAAAACGAACCACCACCACCACTGTTCGGTGGTGGTGCGGTGAAGAAGACAGAGACGGAAGAGAGGGAGAGACAGGACGGAGAGAGAGAGAGATGAGAGAGAGGAAGAACGGCGGCACCACCGCTCACGGCGACTGCGGTGGAGGAGACGGCGGTGGATCGAGCAGCAGCGGCGGCGGTCTTCGTCCGACAAAATTTCCGGTAAACCCACTTCCCATTTTCTTTTGTTCCGTGAAAATCGTTGATGGTGACGATGATGTTGCTGCTGTTGTTAATGATGATAATTTGGTTCAAGTGTTTCAGTCAAAGCCGGTGTTTATTTCGGGTTCGGATTCAACATATTCGGTGTTCGGGTTAGTGTTCGGCTCAACTCGGTTTGACTCGGTCAACCGAGTCAACTCAGTCAACAGATGGGCTCGGGTCAACGACTGGTCAACAGAGATGTTCGGGACAGATTCGGGTTCAGTTCGGTCAGGCGGCTCGGGCAGGCGGTTCGGTTGACTCAGTAAGCGAGTCAGCTCAGTCAGCGAGTCGACTCGGGACAGACGAGTCCACTCGGTTTGGTTTGGGTCAGTCGGTTCGGGTCAGATTTTGAAGCGGTTCGAGTCAACTCGGTCCAGTTCGGTCAAACTCGGTCAAACTCAGTCAACTCAGCGAGTTGATTCGGTCAGCTCGGTTTTCGACACGAGAAGATGGTAAAGATTTTACGGCGCAATACATTTCATTATTCTTATAATTTTAATTATTTCGTGAACGAGCTCGACCGATACTTTTAGCGACTATTTGCACTTTAATTTGGCATATTTGATGAAAAGCTATATATATTGCGTGAATTGATTGAATTTTGATAAAAATAGCGACAACTTGTGTTGTCGGGGCGTCCAAAAACAGAGGAAACTCTGCCCGTTTTTCGAGAAAATCCGTAAAAACAACACGCGTCTTATTATATAACGAAAACAAATCGGATTCAAACGACTTTGATTTTACTAACGCATGTTATTTAGACGACACTTACAACTTACGAGTACAAAGATACGGAAATTATTTTGACAACAAAAATAAATATAGTTATTATTATATTTATTTCAAACGAACTCGAATCTTTTTATAAATGAATATAGTATATATATTTATTGCAAGCATCGCGTAACACGAATTCGTTTCATCAAAATAAATATAGTTGTATATTTATTTTCAAACACGACAACTCGACGATTCTTTTATGGAATAAATATAATTTTTCATATTTATTTTATACGCCGAAACGGCATATACGTATATTTTTGGCAAATATACACAAGACGTGATAAATATAATACAAGTTATTATATATTACTTTCATACGAAACGCGATATATGATACGAGTTTGTTATATGATATTTTTCATAAAAATATTCTTTTATACACGTATGACTACTCGAGACGGCTAACACACTTACAACGATATATTTATATATTTTTATATAAATATTTATTCATTTTAAATCTCTCGAGAACTAAGTCTTTACAAGACTTATTAACCTATTACCGACATTAGGCGAAACCTAACGAGTATAACTTAATCATTACTATTAAGTTAACAACTTACTGTCGAATCGTTCGGCTAACGATTCGGTAGAGCTCGGTGACACGTAGTTTTGTTACCACATTAATTAGGGACTTATTAGATATTCCGTGTTAGGAATGTTGTAGAACGCACAAGTCTTGGAAACGACATCACGAAGTCGTAATTAGCTAGCTTTGCACAAGAATATTCAGGCGAGTTCATAACCCCCACTTTTTACGGCTTTACATTTTTATAAATGTTTTCGGGGTGGAAAGACATGCACGTTTTGCAAAAACATACAAAGTTTTGAACTAACGCAAAACTCGTATTTCTAAATCATATTACGAAGGGATTTCGAGGAACACAAATGAATTACGAAAGGCTTATACTAAACATACCGGTTTTTACAAAAACAAATGCTTATTTTCGAAATGTGAATGATATTCGGCCAGGGTGACCAGGAATTTGGTCAGGGTGACCAGGGATTTATTTTATACATGGTATGGTTAGCGTAAGGAGGGTTACTACTTAGATCATGTGAGTGGGTAGGCGGGAACTGGAGGCCATTAATCCTCATTGTAGGACCGAGGGACAGGAGCGGTAGATCTATCTGGGTGTAGCGAGCCCAGCCCCCAGGCCAAACAGAACGGACCTCGGGGTGACTTTGTGCCCGACGCATAAATCTGCTAGGTTTGAGTCTTCCTACTTGCACTTCACACATATCAATGGCCTTGCAAACCATTGGTGATCTCTTTTTCCTTATCTGCTACATACCAGGGATTTTATACTTACGGAAACTTCTTGTTCATACAAATTAACTACCATGTTTTATCCAAATTTCAAAGCATTATGCGGGTATGGAGTCAAGGTCAGGGTGGGCATTGATGGTTATGCGAACATTACAAATACAAGGCTTTACAAATACATGGTTTTATGAACATAACGTGTTACAAACACAACGTTTCCATATAACTTAGCAAGAAAATGATTTTTAAATTCATTTTCTCAGTACTATTTCAAAAACCGGTTATTCCAAAGATTTATTTCAAATCTTTCACAATACCAAAGATTTATTTCAACCCTTTCACAACTCAAAAGATTTATCTCAAATCTTTTACGAACAAACTATGAACTCGCTCAACTTTATGTTGACTTTTTCGCATGTTTCTTTCTCAGGTTGCTTTCCAAAGTCAAGGCACGGTTGGAATAGGAGGACCATCGAGAATTCGAGTACTTAGCAGGCGTTCAGTTTCTAGAAGTCTTTGCTTATTTGCTTCCGCTGTGAAATGAAGATACCAGTCCAGTCACGCCAATGCTCTGATAATTTCGGGGTGTGACAAAATACCCCCACCCTCTTGCTTCAAAACTCACATTTGATCTGATTTGGCTCTCTAAGTTGAAGTATACGCTTCATACCTGAGAGTAATCGGATCAAAACTTCCATTCTTGGACCTGTTGTAAGTCCTCTTTCGTTCTTTTTCGCGTCAAAGTCAAACTGTGTTTGACTTTCTGCTTTGACCAGTTTATGGTCAACATGAAGTTTGTTTGAACTTCATAACGTGAGCATAATCACGATGGTTTTATTCTCTTGTGACTATACCTACTGATTACCACGTTATCTAGGCATAGTGGCGAGTCGTAGTTTCGGCCAAAATGCCTATTCTTGCGTATTTTGTAACCAAACTACTTTTAGGTATCAAAACCGTTTTTTTTATACCAAACCTGTTTTCAAACCTCATTAAGCATGTTTTAACATGTTTAGCTCGTCACTTTAGGTTTAGTGCTTATGTAGGGTCGTAAGGTAAGCGGTCTAAACAACCGCTTATACTTTCGAACCCGACCCGTTTGGTCGATCTTTAGGATCCGACCAAACACATTAGGTGACCATAGTTGCATAGGGAATAACCTTCCGAGGTTATACCTTATGGTCACGTCGTTTAAGTAGTTGTATGATAGGTAGTTTATATGCCTTAGGTAAATGACCAAAATGCCCTTTTTACGCCAAAATTCATTTTAAGCATATGTAACATAATTTTTGATATCTAAACTGATTTGGCAACAATATTAGACATGTTAAGGAATATTTTACTTATCATAGGACTAGTTAGGCGGTCCGAACGCGTTTTACGCGAACGACGCGTTAAAGTGGCGTAAGCTACCTTAACGAGTCGTAATGGGTCGTAAGCACTTAGGTTAGGTTTCGTTTTAGAATGTAGGCTTGGTTAAACCATATTACATGAGTCCCTAAACTCATTTGGTTTATGAAACCTCATTTTATCCGATCCTCCGATTTAGGTCCGTTTATTTACATAGTTATCTATATTAGGTGCCGTTTGATTTCCGTGATCCCTCTAGCTTTGCTTGGTTGTTATCCAAGACTTCTAAGCACCCTCAAGTGAGTACATAGTCCCCTCTTTTACTGTTTTCCAAATGTTTTGGGGTGAAACGCATGTGCCTACTTGTTACTTTCATGCTTTCCATGTTTTCATATCATATACTTGCTATGTTCATTAGTACACTATTAGTACATGATTTTATTATGTTTTTGCTATGTATGTCCATTTAGTGCATACTTAGTACATCGTTTTACATTACATTTCATGCTATGTATGTCCATGTAGTGCATACTTAGTACACTATTTTGCATTTCATTTCATGCTATGTATGTCCATTTAGTGCATACTTAGTACATTATTTTACATTTCATTTCATGCTATGTATGTCCATTTGTTGCATACTTAGTACATTATTTTCATAAAACATGCTTACATTTTGGTATGACATTTGGTTTGTTTAAATGGCTCAAAAATACATTCATTAACATTAGCTACGCCGTTCGTTAGTAGGTAGTGGTACCATAGGAATTGACAACTCCCGTTCCTGACATCCTAGGTATGTTTGGATGGAAGGAATGACCGAATTCGATAAACATAACTCAGATAAATCTTTAATTCGTTTAAGGGTTTATCGCCACAGTCTCAAGGCTTGAATGTATGCATTTTCACAACACCGCATAGATGTTTGTATCAGTAAAGCATGCATTATTTTACAAAACATAAATTTTGATTATAATTTATCAATTGCATTGTTTTGTACATTTCTTTTTTATGGGGTCGAGTAAATGCTTTTAATCAATAAAGGCTTTTTATTCACTCTACATTACATTTGTTTACACAGTAACATTTCAACATTTGTTTAAACATTACATTTAGTTATACATGAACATTTTTACATTGGTGGTTTGTTTGGGTAAGTGATTTAAGTAACGAGACGTGTGTAATATGATAAAAGCATGGTGGATACGCCGCTGGTACTTCCTATATATAAGTGCTTTTATGATATTACATATCGTAGCATTATTTAAACCATTTCAATTTTGACATATTACATTTTATACAATTAACATATCTTTACAAAACATTGTTTTACAAACAACACATTTTATACAAATTCATTTTACTTGGTTATTTATTTAACCATACATATTTCCTTTATTTCATCTGTTTCCTTATCGATTTTTATATGATTTATAAAACAAAAACATTTTACAAGGCTCATGACTGACTTTTGTTAAACAACTTTTTCTAAACTTATAAGTCATGAATCCTAAATCAATAAAACCTATGTATCTCACAGGCATTTTTATGCTGACGTACCTATTTTCACATGTGTTTCAGGAAATGATGCATAGGATTGATCAAGTTACACATAGGCAGACTCGGGCCTTAGTGACAATAAAAGATGCAAGACTAGTTAATTATGTTATGCTTCCTTGTTGTTAAGACATTGTAATTTCTTTTAATTAATAAAACAACATTTAAATTTCCATGTGTTATGAAACAATGATTCTGTTACAACACTCCCCGACGATTCCGCCACGATTTGTTGTTTTACGTGGTCGGGGTGTGACACTTTTCTCACCTACGTTGCTTCGTTATGAAGATCATGAACGGACGTGGAGGACGTAGTGGTATCAACCTAACTCAAGCCCAGTTGACGGCTTTGATCAATGAACGAGTTGCTGAGGCACTCGCAGCAGCTCTAGCAGGAGGTATAACCTACTATTTCGACCTATCCTAGGATGTTTAGATCCTACTTTCATAAACCAACCCTTGTGATAAACTTTGTCCTTCCTTACTCTCACGACAGGTCAACCTGCACAGCCTCCTGTGTGCACATTCAAAACATTCATGGATTGCCGACCTAGTACCTTCAGCGGCACAGAAGGAGCTGTAGGTCTTCTTAACTGGTTCGAGAAGATTGAGTCTGTTTTTGAGATGTGTGAATGCCCTGAAGATCGTAGGGTGAAATTTGCTACTGGAACACTCGAAGGTGCTGCGTTAACCTGGTGGAAAGCATAGGTTCAACTGCTAGGGTTGGCGGTTGCTAATGCCACCCCATGGAACGACTTCAAAGAGTTGATCAAAGAAGAGTACTGTAGTCGTGACGACATCCACAAGCTAGAGGTGGAATTTTTCAATTTGAAGATGACGGGGTCTGAAATCGAGTCATACATAAAAAGATCGAACGAACTAGCTATCTTGTGTCCCACTATGGTGGATCCTCCTATCAAGCGTATCGAACTGTACCTTAAGGGTTTAGTGCCAGAAATTCAGAGCCACGTGACCTCAGCTAATCTTGGCACCATTCAGCAAATCATCCGGTTGGCTCATCGCCTCACTGATCAGGCAGTCGAGCAAAACAAGCTGCCCAAGCGTATTAGTGCTACTACTACTTCTGATGCTCCCAGTGATAACAAGCGCAAGTGGGATGGAAATTCGGGCAACGATTTTACTTCAGCTTAGACTCAGCCCCAGCAGCGAAAGACAGATGAGTACAGGAGCCCCAGTCAGCAATCTTCTGGTAGTCAAGGGCAGGGTGGATATCGAGGAAACCACCCCAAGTGCAACCGATGCAACAAGCATCATAGTGGGCAATGCCACAAGGGTCGTTTTCTGAGGTGTAACAAGTTTGGTCATGAAGCGAAGAATTGCAGGGGCGCACGACCAGCAAATCAGAGTCGCCAACAACAGCCACAAGCACCACAGAACCAGCAGCAGCAATAGCAGGGCAACAATGGATGTTTTCAGTGTGGTGCTGAAGGTCACTTCAAAAGGAACTGCCCCCAGTTGAACCAGAATCAGAACAACAACAATAATCAGGGGAACGGAAACAATAATGGGGGAAACAATGATGGTAATGGTGCCAGGGGACGTGCGTTCATGATTGGTCAGGGTGACGTGAGGAACGATCCCAACGTTGTGATGGGTAAGTTTCGTCTGAATGACTTCTTTGTTACTGTTTTATTTGATTCGGGTGCTGATACTAGTTATGTGTCCTTAAAAGTTAGCCAAATGCTTGAGCGCACTCCAACACTTTTGAACACCAAACACACGGTAGAACTAGCAAACGGTAAAAGTCTAGAAGCCACACACATAGTTAAGGGTTGTAACCTCATCTTAGCTGGTCAGACCTTCTCTATCGATCTTATTCCTATCGTACTTGGTAGTTTCGACGTTGTTATTGGGATGGATTGGTTATCTCATCAGCAAGCAGAAATTCTTTGCAACGAGAAAATCGTCCGTATTCCTCGTTCTGGTGAAGAACCTCTCATGATTCATGGCGACAAGAGTGGTGCTGTTGTGGGCATCATCTCTTTCCTTAAGGCCCAGAAGTGTTTGCGAAAGGGCCACACTGCTATCCTAGCCCTCATTTCTGATACATCCTCGGAAGAGAAGAAGATAGAAGACATTCCTATTGTGCGCGACTTTCCTGAGGTATTTCCTGAGGAATTACCTGGTCTTCCGCCTCATCGACAAGTCGAGTTTCAAATCGAGCTAGCTCCTAGAGCAGCGCCCATAGCTTGAGCACCTTATCGTCTAGCTCCATCAGAACTTAAAGAACTGTCCACGCAACTACAAGAACTCTTGGAAAAGGGTTTCATACGTCCTAGCTCTTCGCCTTGGGGAGCTCCAGTGTTATTCGTGAAGAAGAAAGACGGTACCTTCAGAATGTGTATTGACTACCGCGAACTCAACAAGGTGACCGTAAAGAATCGTTATCCTCTCCCACGCATTGATGACTTATTCGACCAGTTGCAAGGGTCGAGTTTCTACTCAAAGATTGACCTAAGGTCAGGCTACCATCAACTGAGAGTCTGAGATGAGGATATCTCTAAAACAGCATTCAGGACTCGTTATGGGCATTACGAGTTTCTGGTTATGCCTTTCGGATTGACGAATGCACCTGCGGTCTTCATGGATCTCATGAACCGAGTGTACAAACCTTACCTGGATAAGTTTGTCATAGATTTCATCGACGACATCCTGATCTATTCAAAGAGTCAGGAAGAACACGAACGTCACCTGAGGCTTATTTTGGAACTTCTTCGAACAGAGCAGTTGTATGCCAAATTTTCGAAATGTGACTTCTGGCTTCGCGAAGTCCACTTTCTAGGCCACGTGGTAAATGAGGATGGGATTCATGTAGATCCATCCAAGGTTGACTCGATCAAGAACTGGCCTGAACCCCGTACACCAACAGAAATCCGCCAATTCTTGGGCTTGGCGGGCTACTACAGAAGGTTCATCAAGGGTTTCTCCAAGATTGTGCAACCTCTCACCTCACTAACTCAGAAGGGTGTCACCTATCGTTGGGGTGATGCACAGGAATCTGCGTTTCAGCACTTAAAAGATAGACTTTGTAGCGCGCCTATCCTCTCATTGCCTGAAGGCACAGATGATTTTGTGGTTTATTGCGACGCTTCCATCCAAGGACTTGGTTGCGTGTTGATGCAACGTGACAAGGTCATTGCCTACGCATCGCGCCAACTTAAAGTTCACGAAAGGAACTACACTACGCATGACTTGGAATTGGGAGCAGTTGTTTTCGCACTTAAGATATGGAGACATTACCTATACGGTACCAAGTGCACTATTTACACCGATCACAGGAGTCTCGAGCATATCTTCAAGCAAAAGGAATTAAACATGCGACAATGTCGATGGGTCGAGCTCTTGAATGATTACGAATGTGCGATCAAGTATCATCTGGGCAAAGCCAATGTTGTGGCCGACGCCCTCAGTCGAAAGGATACTACACCTAAACGTGTGCGAGCGTTACAACTTACCATCCAATCTAGTCTTCCTACCCAGATATGAGATGCTCAGGTTGAAGCGTTGAAAGCAGAGAACATCAGGGCTGAGTCCTTACGAGGATCGAGGAAGCGGTTAGAACAAAAGGAAGACGGCGCCTACTGTGTAACAGGGCGCATCTGGGTCCCACTTTACGGAAACTTACGCGAGCTTGTGATGGAAGAAGCGCACAAGTCTCGTTACTCAGTACATCCTGGTTCGGATAAGATGTACCACGACTTAAAGACTACATACTGGTGGCCTAGCATGAAAGCCAACATAGCAACCTACGTCAGTAAATGCTTGACTTGTGCTAGGGTCAAGGTCGAATACCAGAAACCATCAGGCCTACTTCAACAACCAGAAATACCTAAATGGAAATGGGAGAAAATTTCCAAGGATTTCGTTACTGGCCTGCCTAGATCTCAACGCAGAAATGATACCATTTGGGTGATCGTGGGTCGACTGACCAAGTCTGCACATTTTCTAGCTATCAAGGAAATGTATAAGTTTTCTACCCTAGCAGACGTCTACCTAAAGGAAGTACTATCAAGGCACGGAGTGCCAACCTCCATCATTTCTGATCGTAACTCACGTTTTACATCTGAATTATGGCAAGCTATGCACAAGTCCTTTGGCTCTCGATTAGACATGAGCACGGCATATCATCCACAGACGGATGGGCAATCTGAACGCACCATCCAAACCCTTGAAGACATGCTTAGGGCATGTGTAATCGACTTTGGTAACGGCTGGGAAAAACACCTCCCGTTAGTGGAGTTTTCGTATAATAACAGCTACCACACCAGTATCCAGGCCGCTCCATTTGAGGCATTGTACAGACGTAAATGCCGGTCACCTCTTTGTTGGGCAGAAGTTGGTGACAGTCAAATCACTGGCCCAGAACTTGTAGTAGATACAACCGAGAAGATTGCTTAGATACGACAACGAATGGCGGCAGCTCGTGACTGTCAGAAAAGCTATGCTGATAAGCGCAGGAAACCACTCGAGTTCCAGGTTGGGGATCGGGTGCTACTCAAAGTCTCACCTTGGAAAGGTGTAGTTCGTTTTGGCAAACGAGGCAAACTCAATCTGCGTTATGTCGGACCGTTCGAAATCGTTGAGAAAATTGGCAAAGTCGCTTACAAGTTGAATATACCGGCAGAACTCAGCGGAGTTCACAACGTATTCCATGTGTCGAATCTGAAGAAGTGTCTGTCAGATGAGACCCTCATAGTTCCTCTCAAGGAGCTCACTATCGACGACCAGCTGCGATTCATCGAGGAACCAGAAGCGATTACTGATCGAGATGTTAAGGTTCTCAAGCGTACCAGAATACCTCTTGTTCGAGTTCGTTGGAATTCCCGTCGTGGCCCAGAGTATACCTGGGAACGAGAAGACCAAATGAAACTCAAGTATCCCCAGTTGTTTAGGAAAAGTGCGACCACTACTAAGGCTGAAGCTACCGCAGAATTTCGGGACGAAATTCCAAATCAACGGGGGGATGATGTGACACCCCAGGAAAACCAGGAAACCAACGCAACTTAACTAGCTTCCTCAGTAACCACGTGCTAAATTTCAGGACGAAATTTTCTTAACAGGGGGAGAATGTGACAACCCTCATAATTACATGTATCCGTACGATTTATTAATGTTAATTAAAGTGCTTGATGTCTGTGCTGAATTACTTAACTGCTTTCTGATTACTGCGTCATACTTACATGTGCTTTTTAACATACTAGTCTTGTGCAAACAAATTGACTAAATGGTCATGTATGCTTTCCTAAGTGTTGGGAATTAAAAGTGTTACAAAAAGATATATATAGGACACCATATGGAATAACTTAGCACTTTAACGGAACGGTATCTCACCGAACAACCGGGCATTACCCAGGACACCAAAATATTGTTAAAAACATTTTTTCACTTTTTCTAAGCTAGTCTTGGTTCCCGAACACTTAAACACACTACATGATACAAGTAACACACTAAACATTAGACTTTACATCTTAACCCCTACTAATCACCCACTTACCAAAATAATTTTCATTTAACCCGCCCCCCCCCCCCTCTTCCATGTCTACGGCCCAAGATGTATGGCCCCACCAAGATCACTTAAATCTCCTAATATCTTCCTAAATCCCATGTGATCTTTTCATTGGGATTTGCTAGATCATGTGTGTACTTGAGGGAGCACATGGACTAATGGGTAAAGACACTAAATGAAGTTATATGAACATAACCACTCACCATCATCACCAACACAACTCTTCCTCTTCTCCACAACAAGCTCACAGCCAAACAACCCCCACACACCACCTCCATTTTTGGTCATCATTCATACAATCCAAGACCATCCCAAGGTGCAAAAAGGTGAATAACGAAGTGTGGAACTCTTGGAACTTGAAGGACCTCAACCACAAGCTTTTATCCACCCATTTTCTCCATTGTTTCTTCCCTAGCTTTAAGCTAGTTGTAAGGCTTCTTTGATCTTTGTTTACTCCATGTTTTTAGTGGTTAATAGATATATTATGATGAAACATATGAACACTAAAGGACTTGAATCTTGAATCATGAAGCATAAGCTTAAATAAGATGAAACATGATGTAATATTGTTAGTATGATGTTGTTTGGTATATGTTGATGCTTGCTTGTTGGTTACTAGTAATATGATGATTGATCATCATATGGAACTTGTTAGAGCATGATTAAAAGCATGGTTTAACAAGTTAGGAATGATTATGTGCTTTCATGAAATAATCATCTCCTAGACTAACATGAACTTGAGAGTAAAAATGATTTTCTTACAAAGTAATAAACCTAGTGAACTAGTAAACTTGTAAACCCAAGACTTGTGAATGATTTTCCTAAATAAACCAAGTTTAAAAGACGACTTTTGAAAGATCATGATCCTTACACTATTTTTGGAAATAAAGTAAGTATATGGATACTAGTGAAACATGAAAATGTTATAAATATATATTTTTGTAAAATATGTTCACAAGTTGTGAACATCTAAAAATCCTGAGAATGAGATTTTAATAAAAGTAAACATACTTTGGAGGGTAACTAAACCCACTAAACGCCTTACCAAGTTACTACGCGTTTTATGAAACATCAAGTTCATGTTGGCTTGTAAATGGAATAGTTTGCTCTTGGTAAATTGTTGTTGATTGTTGAATGATTTTTGGAAAAGAAAATGATATGCTTATTAGCATGGATGCCTCCATTTACAAAGGAAACTCTGGCGAAATTTTCTAAAAATTCCAACACATAGAAAATATTTTCTAACAAGTGTTACAAGTGTATTTTTAACTATGATCTTTCCACAAAAGTCAGAGCGTGACATTTGAATTGTGTGGTATGTGATAGAAGTAATGAGTAGATAAACCGTACGTAGGATACGTGTTATGCATGCACGAGAAAATGATTGTTATATGTACCTTATTAGGGCGTGCTTGATTCCTGTTTATTAGAGTAACTAATCTAACCAAGCAAACCAAGGTGAGT
Organism: Helianthus tuberosus; assembly: GCA_030545235.1. Classification (NCBI taxonomy): domain Eukaryota; kingdom Viridiplantae; phylum Streptophyta; class Magnoliopsida; order Asterales; family Asteraceae; genus Helianthus; species Helianthus tuberosus. The sequence continues at coordinate 21,159,410 of CM060399.1, forward strand.
TCACACTTTCTATAAGGCATGGGATTCCCGGAGGTTTGGGAATGGGTTAATAAACTAAAACGGAACCTACATATTCTCCTTGGGTAGGATATGTACCGCCATCCTCCATAGGTAGGATGCCAATATTAATCCTGCGTATTCTCCTTGGGTAGAATACGTACGTTCGTCCTCCTTGGGTAGGACAACAACCTTAAACTACTAGCCAAAACTCTATCACCTGAGTCCCTCATTTTTATATCGACTTAATCGCCGAGGCCGATGGCGAGCGGGTCATTAGTTAAATAGCGCTATTAGGTTTGACAAACCTCACACCGTGCCGGTAGGACGGGCGTATACTAATGGATCATGGCAAACAGTCAATGATGATAGACATTGACTTAGGGCACAACATACTTTCGTCAGTAGTCGATATGGTAACGGTCTAGTGGTTCACATGGGGAAGCCCCCACGGGTTATGGTTTGGGAAATAAGGAATTGATTAATCACATTTTCAACTATCGGGTAACCCCCATGGCAAGTAAGCCAGCTAACGAAAAACCATGTTTTTGAAAACAACTTAAAACGAACACCCAACTGTGAACTCGCTCAACTTTATTGTTGACTCGTTGTTACATGCCTTGCAGGTCGTTAGGTATCTATGGAGCTTGCACGAGGAGGCGTGGTCGTTGTGGGACATGGACTGTCGAGTCCCATGTTAAACATTTAAACTTATGAACTTATTACTTATGTTTTGGTTTCACCTTTATTGCTTCCGCTGTTTAATTTGAACTTGGTTAACTAGCTTTTGATCACCAATTATATTGCGTGGTAGGACTTTAACTATTTTGAATACATTGTTCAATATGATTGGTGGCTTGATCCTGGTCATGTCACGCCTCCATGCGGTGATACTCCGCTGGTGGATTTTGGGGGTGTGACAACCCGAAACCCCTCCCATGGTCTCGACTCGAGACCGTCTGGACTACAACTCGAGACCGCATGATCTTGACTCGAGATCTCTAGTTGCGACTCGAGACCTCATGGTCTCGACACTTAACTTAACTGGGCCGCATTGAATTGGAACTTGCATACTGTCAACATGCCCATATACTTGGGCCGCACACTTGGGCTTTAAACGTGCACTTATATGTTACTGTTATCTGCCATGCTATATATGTTATGTCATGAATCGTGCTTGTATGCAACGTGTTAGAATTCGTGTAGAACATTGTGTTGTTACTTGAATAGGAACCTAACTTATATGGTAACCATAATAGGACGTGGTTGACCACATTAGCTCAAGTGACCATTATCTGCCGAGCTAATCTAAGGTGAGTTCACACTTTCCTTAAAAGCATGTAATTCCCGGTGGTTTGGGAAGAGGTCAAACAACAACTATCCCCCTTGGGTGGGATGCAACCTGCGTATTCTCCTTGGGTAGAATACGTACAACCCGTCCTCCTGGTGAAGGACGACAACCGTTATAATACATGTCTTAAGCATACTAGACAACAACTCTATCTTAAAGTCCCCACTCATTTTATACTGACTTAATAGCCGGGCCATGGTGAACGGGTTATTAGTTAAATAGCGCTATTAGGTTTGACAAGCCTCACACCGTGCCGCAGAGGACGGGAGTGGACTAATATACTTGGGCACTTAGTCAATGATGATAGACATTGACTCGGGGCACTCAACATAACTTCAGTCAGTAGTCGGTATGGTACAGGTCTAGTGGTTTAAAAGAGTGGGGTAGTTCCCCATGGCATGTTTTTATAAGAACAAAGGAACATAACAACTTATGGTTTTTGGAACAACACTAAAACGGAACAACTGTGAACTCGCCAACTTTATGTTGACACACTACTACATGCTTTGCAGGTCGTTAGGTACACGGATGGAACTTGCACGAGGAGTGGACATTGTGGCAAGGAACCAACTGTTGGGTTCCTAATATTAAACACTACATGCTTTGCATGTCGTTAGGTACACGGATGGAACTCGCCATTATCTGCCGAGCTAATCTAAGGTGAGTTCACACTTTCCTTAAAAGCATGTAATTCCCGGTGGTTTGGGAAGGGGTCAAACAACAACTATCCCCCTTGGGTGGGATGCAACCTGCGTATTCTCCTTGGGTAGAATACGTACAACCCGTCCTCCTGGTGAAGGACGACAACCGTTATAATACATGTCTTAAGCATACTAGACAACAACTCTATCTTAAAGTCCCCACTCATTTTATACCTACTTAATCGCCGGGCCAATGGTGAACGGGTTATTAGTTAAATAGCGCTATTAGGTTTGACAAGCCTCACACCGTGCCGTAGAGGACGAGAGTGGGCTAATATACTTGGGAACTTAGTCAATGATGATAGACATTGACTCGGGGCACTCAACATAACTACAGTCAGTAGTCGGTATGGTACCGGTCTAGTGGTTTAAAAGAGTGGGGCAGCTCCCCATGGCATGTTTTTATAAGAACAAAGGAACTTAACAACTTATGGTTTTTGGAACAACACTAAAACGGAACAATTGTGAACTCGCCAACTTTATGTTGACAAACTACTACATGCTTTGCAGGTCGTTAGGTACATGGCTGGAGCTTGCACGAGGAGTGGACGTTGTGGCAAGGAACCAACAGTTTCCTAATATTAAACACTATGCTTTTGAATTATTAATGGGTTTTAAACTTTATGCTTTCGCTAACACTTAAACTTGGTTTGGGATATTGTTTTCGTAAGCATTAAACGTTTGGATGGTGATGGTTTTACTTTATTTTACTTATCGTTTAGTATGATTAGTGGTATGATCATGGTCAGTCACACGCCTCGCGGTAATACTCCGCTTGTGGATTTTGGGGGTGTGACACATGGGTTTGTACGAAGCCACACTAGGTGGGTTCGCACAAGAGTATAACACATAGGTTCGTACGAAGCCACAATAGGTGGGTTCGTACGAGAGGGTCTATTTGGTACTTATACTATAGACTAGGTCGGATCATGCAATCCTACCTAATTCCCTATAGTTATGGCTCTGATACCAATCTGTCACACCCCAAGCGACGGTGGAATCATCGGGGCGTGGCACTAAGCGAACCAGATTGCTCAAGAGAATCCATAAGGACTAATTTAGCGACAATATTTAACAAGTTCATTATCCCATACTAATAAACAAATATTTCACAAAAAGTCATACAGATTTCATGTCTCTCAAACAATACCAATCCGACAACTTAGATTTTAGGTGGGTTTCTAAAGTAGCCTACTCTTGATTCATGATATCCTGCGTTTAACCTGCGACATACGTTAAAATAATGTCAATACATAAATGAATTGGCGAGCATACAGGTTTGATATAATAGTAAAGTAGATACGAGCGTTGCGAATTTCCGCATACATAAACGAGATACACACAACATATATACTAACTAGACTAATACTTCCAGCTAAGTCCCGAGATGACTGCGAAGGAGCGGTGCGAGTTATTCTTAACTAGACCCCGTCGGGTGTGAGTTGAACTATAGTACTATACTAGCTAAGGTTGAACGTCACTGTTGAGTTTCGAACAATGACTTCGAAAGATTCTCCAAGACGAAGGATCCTTATCTTTCGAAATGTAACAGTAGTACGAACAATATATCCTTCGAAAAATTCCTTGGCTCGAAAGATAAATCACTGACTTCGAAAGATGTTCGAAGGATGGGTATCTGTCGAACCTCCTTGATCGAAAGATGATCTTTCGATTTCGAAGGGTATCTATCGAATCGAACTGACACAGTTGACAAAGAGTGACAGGTTGGTGAAAAAGGTGATGGGTTGGTGAGATCTTTCGGCAGAAAGTATGGTCAGACCATCATTTTCACCAAAAACAAGATTTGAACAATAAAATATAATAATCTTATCCAGAAAACCGGTCACCGGAGAAGCCGGAATTTTGGCCGGAAATTACCAAACACCTTAAAAACAAGTTTTTAAGTTACCCAACCCGTTCCTTAACACACCCGGACAGTTTAGACCACGTTTTTAACGTCTGAAAAGGCGAGAAAAACAGTAAAAACGGATCCAAAACACTCCAATAACTTGTATAAACCCGGTTTTTAACAAGGAAAAGAGCCACGGCTCTGATACCACTTGTAGGTCCCTCTCGAGGATGAGATAAAACCTTATCCTTGTTATGTCAAACACACTAGCGAGTGCGCAATCCAAGCTAGCATGCAACCGAGATTTTATACGAGAACAAGCACAAACACAACACACAACATTCAACGATTAACACCACTTGTATTAATGCGTATGAAAGGTTCGGTTACAGCACAAGGTTTACAGATGTATTCTATAAACTCTCTCTAATTCGTGTGTGTGTTACGAGCAGAATGCTCTCTATGTTCTCTCTTTGTCTCACCTTTTTCTCTATTTCGTGAAGTGAACACAACACATGGGTATTTATACCCGACACAGCAGGTCTGGTCGAAGGATCAGACAGATTGATCGACAGATCATCTGTCGATCAGAAAGCCATCGAAAGATTCATAAATACCTCGAAGGATGATATCCTTCGAGATATCCTTCGAGTTCATCCATCGAAGGTTTATGTTTCGAGCTCATCTTTCGGATGTTCATCTTTCGAGCTCATCGAAGGATATAAAACAATCCTTCGATGACACATCCTTCGACACAACCAACTTACAACATTTTTCTAACTGTTTGGTCAAGTCAAACCAGGAGGATGGTTGACTTGGTCAAACTTACATCAACCTTACATTAAAGACATCGTTTTGTATCATGACGAAATACAGACAAAGTACAGACATAAGTGCACCAACAAACTCCCCCTTGGCTGTAGCTTTGTCTCGATCTTCGTGTCTTCATGTCTTCAAGGCCGAGTCGAACCGAGCCGAGTCGCGTCCACACAAAGTGCATCAACAAACTCCCCCTTGGACGCTACTCGTGATGGTTCGTCTTCTGTGACTTTCATGTCGGAGGATCTTCAAAGTCTTCACGCGTCGTAAGTAGAAAGTGTATCAACAAACTCCCCATTTAACTTAGGTAGTGTGTCAATAAAACTCCCCCTTAGATTGAACTCTCCATTGAGTCATGCTCGTGAATCTTTTGACTTGTCAATTCTTCAGATCCTTATGGTGTTGATGAAGGGACAGCGGGAACTCGATCATTTTATCCTTTGAGTGCCTCCACTTCGTGTCTTCATTCCAAAGCTTTTCATCGAACATGTTCTCCTCGCCTTTAGCATCTGCACATGCAAGAAAGCTAAACGCATAATGAGAACAACCGCTTGGAATATAGTTAAAATTTAAACTAACGACACATATGAGATCAATTCTCAATCAAACACCAACCGACAGTAGTTTGAAAGTTTAGAAAAATATTCATTTTAATCCTTTAACTTTCAAAACTCGTTAACTTCGACTGTTTATGAAGATGCAATTGTTTTCCAGCTTACGATCAGGATTTTGGGTAGGATAGACTCGAGTTCCAACATCGGTCAATCAAAAATAAACTAGAAGAAAAATCTTTTTGGATTTTATAAAGTTTAAATTAAAACACACCTAAAATCTTTTTGAAATTTTCATTTTTCAAATGTAAAGACGGAAAGCAATAAATAAATATATACAAAGATGCATAAACAGGAAACATTAAATAAATATTTACAGACATTCTTTTTGCGAGTTTCGAGGGTAAGAGAATCATATCAGTGTACGGTCATGCCAAAACGCTCTTGTTGTTCAGTTAATTAACATTAAGATAAGCATCCTATAACAATTATCGGTATTGTTGTCCACTTAAGCTCAACTTATCATATGTAATCATGGCGAGGGGATACGTTAAGGTATAATTTATACTTACCGACCGGTGTTCATCCACATCACGACACATTCCCGTATCAAGGTATGCACGAGGATTCATCTTACCGGTGAGTATACCAATTATCATCTGTTTGACCGTATATGATGTGAGAAACTCACTTATTTTGATTGAAAACAAGCCCTATGTGATATAATCACTTATTGAGGAGGAACTTGATTTTCATATGCATGAGGGCACAGGAGCAAGTCCGTGAACAGGTCAGTACTTTCGTACAGCAGAGAGACGAACTTGACACCCGGAAAGAATCTGTGATATATTATCACTTATTTATTTGGACATGTGATTGTTGATCACTTATTGAGGTCGTATGCAATATGTACACGTATGTATAGTATCATGGAAGATCTAGACTTGCGTCCCCGTTATTTTTCGGTAAAAGATACAACCATGATACCCAGATGATAAGCAGCATAAAGACCGAATATCTCAGAACCTCGGCAATCTCTCAAACGAAATTTCGGTACCAAGACCATATGCCAATGAATGGTTCCCACCCAGTCTTCAGTCGATTTAAGTTTATATCACCCTGCACACTTTAAAATGATTGTGAGCCTACCGATACATCTTATATAGAGCTGCTTATCGTTTTGCATTTTAGGTTTAAAGAGGTTTAGACAGACCACTGATGTACTATCATTTTCTCTTTTGCTCGCCAGGAAACTCATTTTTGTTTTTCTATTGTTTTTGAGTTTTTGAAATTTTTCGATGTTTTTGGATTTTCAATTTTTTTTGGATTTACTCCCCCTAAAATCAATAAACTAAGACAAATTTAAAACACAAAGGTATTTACAAAAACGATTTCCCGATGTCGGTTAACTCATGTTTTACCTTAATGCCGTTTACCAAAATTAAGTTTTAATCAGAAATGATTTAGCGAATTTTGGAAAAATCAGTTGGCATGTCGGTAAGCGGTGCGGGCCATGACAGCATTGTATGGCCAAAGAGTGCTGAACGAGATAATAATTCACAAAGCAGCTTAAATATCGACAAGTATAGGAGAGATTAGAAATTTAAAACCGTATCCTGCAACTGCATCGTGCATTGACAGGAATCTGAGTGCTCTCCCTTACTGGATATCCACCCGGTGTGGATTTCAAAGTCGATTTTGTAGCTACTGAAATCCCTTCACAGCAACAAGATCAAAAACCTTTGGGTCCGGCTGGTCTTCCACATTGCACCAGCGAAGGTTTAGTCTTTCTCTTTCAGAAGTAGTGTGCGGTTGTTCAATCCAAGCCAAAGCATCCGCACACTCGGTTGGTTTGATCAACAAACACATTTTCTTCAATAACACCGCCAAGAAATGTACACTGCACGTTCATCTTGTAGATTGTTGAACTTCAGACGTGCTGCAGGTGCGTACATTTTGATTTGAATCTATCCCGGGGACCCGATCAAAGCCTTGAACATTCACATTTTGAAATGATTTTCATTTTGTCGAAGCTTTTCAATCTCTTTCAACAGACATTTCTGTTTCCCTTTACTTTTTCTCTCCATCACAGGCAACAATTTCTTCTGTCGCCTATCTTGTGCAAGGATGCTCCACTATCAACAATCTTACGACTATCGAAAGTTCCTCCTGGAATATCCTACACACTTACTCAAAAATTAGTTGGAGAGAGGGACCCAAGCCTTTGTGGACTTGGGTCTTCCGGCATGATCGAAGATTGTGACTTCGATTTCCCGATAACCCGGAATTTGAGTGGCTCCCCCTGAAACTTTGCCAGTTTTAGGTTTCCAAATTTCTTTTTGTTTACCGGATTGTGTATTATTTACAGATTTAGAAATCTCCGGTTTTAACGGTTGTGATAAATTTGGTTTCCTTTTAGCAGTTTCTGTGTTTAAAGCCTTTTCGATCACCTTTTGATTCTTTTGCTTTAACTTCTTTTCCCTTTCTTTCAAGACACGTGGGTCTTGTTTCGGGGAAAATGATCGTTTTTGGTAATTGGTTTCTTGGGGAGCACTTGTTTTTGTCTTCAACTTTTGCAGGTATGGGCAGTATCTTACAATATGCCCAATTGTGCCACACTCAAAACACATTCTCCGCTCTACAAACCTCGGAGAAACATGTTGATGATCAGACAGAGAACCAGACAATGAACTTTGTGATCTAGACGTACTAGGACCTAAATCACATGCGTTGGTGTGTTGGGTGTAATTATTCTGATCATTTCGTTTTAAAATTCTAACTTGTTTTATAAACTCAAGGTTAGATTTATCCTGAAATGTTTCAAGTTTGTCTGAACCTGTGGACCCAACAAAGTTCATTTTCTGTTCTCTTTTCTTAACAGGAGCTCTTTTGTTTTGCACCTTTCGTTGTTGAACCTTAGGTTGAGTAGCCTTAGACTGTTGAACTTTAGGTGCTTGGTCATTCTTGTTCTGAGCCTTCTTTCCCTGTACCTTACCTTTTCCAGAATTGACTTGTTGTTTTCGCTCAACTTGTAGTTTTTGGTTTCCGTATTGTTTTCTAATTTGTTCACACGGAATTGGATCACATTGAGTGACGGTAACTTTGCCACTTTTGTTCCCCAAAAACTTATCAGTGCATCCTTCAAAAATTTGCTCAATTAAATCTTGATTTACATTTTTAATTGGAAAATCTTTGTTAGAGTAGATTTTGCTATCTCCTTTGAGCGTGTACAACAAGTTACTCCCTTCAAAACTTGATACAATCGACTCCATTTCTTTTGACATTTCAGTCTTACTCGGTTTTACTGGTGGATCACACAGAATGTGATTCTCGATTGGAATATCTGTTGTAACCGAGTTAGACTGTTGTTTCACAATTTCTTCAGATTCATCATCCGAAGAATCAGCATCCTCAACAATGGGAGGACTCTGTTCCTTAACACATGATGAATCTGTCTCATTCTCAGATTCAGATTCTGATTGACCCGAGGATAATGTACCAGTTGTGAACCCGAGGCCTGCTGTAAAGTCATCTAGATTGAGTGGCACAGTAGGTTCAAAACGGGGCATATCCTCGTCATCAGGCAATTTGGAGTAATTGTGATTCATTGGGGGAGGACATGATTTGAATCCAATACATGGTTTATGCCCCTTTTTCTTTCTCTCTTGAACGTCAATGATGTGATCCAATACAAAGCGGGAATTGGAATAGCTTTCCAATTTCTGCTTAATTGTTTCACATTCACATCGAGCTGTTGCCAACTCTACCATTTGCTTTTCAATTGTGTCAATAAGATTATTGTTAGCATGTTGTTTTCGCAAGACAGCCTTTTGTAATTCTGAAACATCATGTCTTAATGACGCAATTGTTGCTTTAAATTCCTTTTCATTTCTGGTTAAAAACAAGTTGGCTTCAGTTGCTTTAGAAAGATCTACAATCAATTCTTGATTGTGTTTGTGTGTGATTTCAAATTTCTCTTGCAAACCCTCGTGTTTGCTTCGCAAATCGCAACACTCATCATTCATCGAAACATGTTTGTCTTGCAAGTCAAACACACTATCTTGTAAAGCATCATGTTTGCCTTGCAACTCAGACATGTTTGCCTCTAAATCAGCATTCTTAACACGCAAACTATCACATTTATCACAACTAGCTACAGTGGGTTCATCGACACATACCTGACCTGATGAACTGTCGACATTAGCCATAAAGGCTGAATGGAGAGAAGACGAAGAGTTAGCAGCTTGATCCACCAAAATAGATCTTCTTTCAGTTCCTGCTGCAGCTTCTTCCAAAAGCTCATCAATATCTGCATCGACTGACGCACTAGATGTCTCATCCACATGATCATTTCCTGAAGTAGAGGATTCTTCATCTGAGCTTCCACTATAACCAGAACTGTCTTCATCTTCAGAAGATGCACCACCATTGGTGGAAGATTCTCCACCACTGGCGTGCTTTAAATCCTTTACGACTTCAGCAAAACATGCTGTTCCACCATTTCCTCCTTCTCCAAGCTGAAGCGACCAATCGCAACCTTCATCTACTTGAACCACCAGCCCCCGGTTGGCATTTGATGACCCTGCTTGGCCTTGGTTGTTGACAGGAATCATCGTACGAACATTGTTCCTGTTCTGGTTCTGCTGGTTCCCTTGATTTCTGAAAGGATTTTGGTTTCCATGCTGAGCTGGTCTTGTGCATTCCGTTTTGAAATGACCCCGTTCACCACAGTTAAAGCACGTTACAGCTTGCTTGTCGAACCCATACTTGGTGTCTTTCTTGCTTTCCAAGTTGGTTCTCCCCGTCCTTTCCATAAACTCCTTTGCTCTTCTAATTGCACTAGCAAGAGCCCATTTGATATCCATCATTTCAAACTCTTCCCTATCCACTTGCTGATAATCTTCACTGGTTAGATTGATATTCCCAATCTGACCTGCAACTAATCCACAATAAGCACTAACCAAGGTGTTCAACATCTCCATATGCTCCTTGGCTACTTCGACACTGACTTTGGAAAAGTTGGAAGTGTCTAATCTGATTGTGTTCGGATTGGAGGTGGCTTGAAAGTTTGAGGAGCTTCCATAAAACCCTTGCTGTTGCGGTTGTTGCGGTTGAGCTTTCGGTTGCACATCTGGTCTTGAATACATCATGTAAGCTGAAGGATCAAACTGATCTGTTGTGGAAGGTCCGGTGCTTGAGATGAAAGCTGTTTGAAGCTTCGCGTGTTGAGAAGCTGGTTTTTCTCCACTGATACCTCCTGCAATCCCAAAGTACATCTCTGGATTTTGAGGAGTTAGTGTTCTTTTTGCCTTAAGCTTTTCTTCTACATCCTTGTTCTCCAATTTTTGAATTAACTCATAAACATTGATTGTGTCTAGAACACCATTTTCGTTGAGAATTTCAAGATAACTGCTCCACTTTGCTGGTAAGCTATCAGCGAATCTCTTCACCATTTCTTGTGGAGTGGCAGTGACTCTAAAACCAAACATCTCGCTCAACAAGTGATGGAACCTTGTCGATAACTCTGCCAAAGTCTCATTCTCCATACTCGTGAAACCTTCAAACTCTTTCTTCAGTAATTCTTGCTTGATCTTTCTAGATTGAGCATTTCCTTCACATCGTAATGTGAGCATATCCCACAAGCTTTTAGTAGTCGTGCAGTAAACAAACTGGTGGTAAATGTCTTTGTGAAGAGCTTGTGTGAGAATCATGAATGCTTTCTTTTCTAACTCAAATTTCTTCTTATCATCATCAGACATGGTGCTGTAAGTTTCTGGATTAGATCCTGCTACTTCCAAATCATGGTCAAATGCAGTGAAGAAGCACATCCATAGATCTTGACCTTGCCCCTGAACATAAGTTCTCAGCCTTTCTTTCCACCATCCCCAATCATTGATATGATTTAGCTTTGGCGGCTTTGTGCTTGTACCAGTCTCACTGTCGTTCTGCATCATAGATTGAATGTTGTTGCTTTGATTTGTGACCAATGCCCATTGATTTGCAGTTATCATTGCTGCTTGAGGTGGGGCAATAGCCTGCATCCATGCTTTGCTGAAATCTGACGCAGATTGCGTAGCTGATGATTGTGGAGTCATAGATGTTAGAGTCCACGCGGTTGGATCCCACTGACCGTTTGTTCCCATTTTATGAAAATTAATATATTAAGTGAAAATAGATTTAAAATTTGAAAAACAAGTTTTCTCTTTAAAAATTAATTTTCACAAACTATGTTAATTATTTCGAAGGATAACAACCAGTCGAAGGATTCTTGATCGAAAGACCTGAAACACACAAACTTGTTAAAGTTAAAAAGACTAAGGATCGAAAGATCAACACTTGTTCGAAAGATCAACAGTGTTCGAAAGATCACTGTTGAGTTTCGAACAATGACTTCGAAAGATTCTCCAAGACGAAGGATCCTTATCTTTCGAAATGTAACAGTAGTACGAACAATATATCCTTCGAAAAATTCCTTGGCTCGAAAGATAAATCACTGACTTCGAAAGATGTTCGAAGGATGGGTATCTGTCGAACCTCCTTGATCGAAAGATGATCTTTCGATTTCGAAGGGTATCTATCGAATCGAACTGACACAGTTGACAAAGAGTGACAGGTTGGTGAAAAAGGTGATGGGTTGGTGAGATCTTTCGGCAGAAAGTATGGTCAGACCATCATTTTCACCAAAAACAAGATTTGAACAATAAAATATAATAATCTTATCCAGAAAACCGGTCACCGGAGAAGCCGGAATTTTGGCCGGAAATTACCAAACACCTTAAAAACAAGTTTTTAAGTTACCCAACCCGTTCCTTAACACACCCGGACAGTTTAGACCACGTTTTTAACGTCTGAAAAGGCGAGAAAAACAGTAAAAACGGATCCAAAACACTCCAACAACTTGTATAAACCCGGTTTTTAACAAGGAAAAGAGCCACGGCTCTGATACCACTTGTAGGTCCCTCTCGAGGATGAGATAAAACCTTATCCTTGTTATGTCAAACACACTAGCGAGTGCGGAATCCAAGCTAGCATGCAACCGAGATTTTATACGAGAACAAGCACAAACACAACACACAACATTCAACGATTAACACCACTTGTATTAATGCGTATGAAAGGTTCGGTTACAGCACAAGGTTTACAGATGTATTCTATAAACTCTCTCTAATTCGTGTGTGTGTTACGAGCAGAATGCTCTCTATGTTCTCTCTTTGTCTCACCTTTTTCTCTATTTCGTGAAGTGAACACAACACATGGGTATTTATACCCGACACAGCAGGTCTGGTCGAAGGATCAGACAGATTGATCGACAGATCATCTGTCGATCAGAAAGCCATCGAAAGATTCATAAATACCTCGAAGGATGATATCCTTCGAGATATCCTTCGAGTTCATCCATCGAAGGTTTATGTTTCGAGCTCATCTTTCGGATGTTCATCTTTCGAGCTCATCGAAGGATATAAAACAATCCTTCGATGACACATCCTTCGACACAACCAGCTTACAACATTTTTCTAACTGTTTGGTCAAGTCAAACCAGGAGGATGGTTGACTTGGTCAAACTTACATCAACCTTACATTAAAGACATCGTTTTGTATCATGACGAAATACAGACAAAGTACAGACATAAGTGCACCAACAAACTCCCCCTTGGCTGTAGCTTTGTCTCGATCTTCGTGTCTTCATGTCTTCAAGGCCGAGTCGAACCGAGCCGAGTCGCGTCCACACAAAGTGCATCAACACACATATGTATCAAGCATCGCGTGTAAATATGTATGTCAAACATTCGCATGTGATAATCAGTTTAGAGCGTGTAGTGTGTTTTGATAAGTGTGTTTTAGATACAAACATATGTTACACCCCAAAAACTGCATTTTAAAGCGAAAAAGGGGTCAAGTATACTCACAGGGCGTGTTTAACAGTAAACACAGTCTGGAATGGAGTGGAGAGAGCACCGGATCAGCCTGCGTATGAGGACACAATACGTAAGTCTTCCAAAGTGCTGAAACGGTCGAATCAGAGTGTCGAGTGTGAAAAAAGGTTCCTTGTACGCAGGGGTGCCTTCGTACGAAGGTGTGCCTTCGTACGAAGCTGCTGTCTTCATACAAGTTGCTTGTTTCGTGTCCAAAGTTGAGTGTTCTTCAAGTCTTGTTCAAGAAATCGAGTGTTCATCCCTCTAACCATAAGCTACTGATTAAACTTAGGCTGGAGAGGTCTTTGTTCAAGTCACGTGTGAGAAAAACTAGACTGGTATGTACGAAGGGTGCCTTCGTACAAACCCATGGCTTCGTACAAGCCAGTCTGGCTTCGCACAAGATTCTGTTCAGCGTGTTTGAGCGTCCGGAGCCGTGTTTTCATCTGAATCGGATTTGTTTTTGAGTCCTATTCATGATGGTTTCAACACCACCTTGTCCCACTATCTAGTGAACGAAATATGTGTCGGTTTTGTGTAAAAGTCATGTTTTTAAAGGGTTTTTTTTATCTAGATCTAATACATGGTGAGTGTGAAATCTATAGATTTCTAACTTGGGAAGCCGAAGCTAGGCCCAATACACTCGGTTAATTGTAGATCCATGAGAAAATAAGAAGATTTGATGAAAAAGATGAAGTTTAAGTAAAAACCCAAGAGTTTGGATTAAATGAAAGTGAATCTTGTGGAAAATCAAAGTGCAATACGTTGTGCAATCTTGTAAAAATGATAAATCTTACTTGAAAGTGGTCGGACAGCAATTTGGCAGAGTTTCGCTATGAATTCAGCAAGTTAGAATGAGAAGAGGAGGGCTTGGGTATTTATAGGCGAGGTGGGTTCGCACAACAGCCTTGGTTCGAACCGACTGCCTTCGTACGAAGCTGCCTAGCTTCATTCGAAGGTTCTGTTTTGCATGGGAAAACCTCGTTTTCGCGTATAGGATGCTCGTTTAATGTGTTTTGTTGCGTTAATTAGTATGTGTACTTTAAGTATTTTAGCAAGATATTAAGTATCGCGTTACGTTACGTTTCAGTGAGATAATTTGAGTTGCGCGTGCAAGCGTTTGCGCGTTTAAGCATGTTTTGATACATAGATAATAATATATTTATAACTAGTATTATAATATAATATATATACATTAGTAATCCGCGTTTCGAGTTTGCGTTGCGTTGAGCGACAGCGAGTAGCGTAGTAATAGCGTAATAGTGTATGCGAATAGCGTTTTAAGCGTAAGCGTCGTGATATAGCGTGTTGTAATAAGCGTTGTAGTGCGAAAATATGCGATGTAGCGTAGTAAGCGATATAGTTTACATTATGATCCGAATCTCTGGTGCTAGGCGTAACGAGAGTAACGAGTGCGAAAGTGCGGGTTGTTACAGGGGTGGAGGGGTGGTTTAGAAGAAGGGGGCAAGGTGGGGTAATGTTTTAATTTAATACTAAGGCCATTTTGGTCATTTTACATGGAGTTAACGGTGAAAACTAATGGACATCCACTCTAGGGACCATCCGATTAACAAAAAGTAAACCATAGGGAGCACCAGTGTAGTTTCCAAAAGTTAAGGACTATAGGTGTTACTTTACAAAACCACAGGGACTATCCGGACATTTTACTCCTCTAAATATAAAGATATGCTTTAGTATCTATATAATTTTCTCTATTATAGAGATTCCATTGAAGTGGAGTTTTTGTTGTTTCCTCTATTTCTTCCTCTATATTAGATAGAAAGTGCAATTATAGAGGCTCCAAAGTGAATGCTCTAAGACAGGCTTAGCCATTGATGTCCCAAGACCAAAGACTCAAAACTAAGCGGTGACATTTTCATAATATGAGGTTCAAAAGCCAATAACTTTTTCATGTGTTATTTTTTTAAAAAACAATTACACCGTATTGACGGCCATTTTATTGTCTTTAATTCCAGCAGTCTAGTTCTATAGTTTTCTTTAAAAAAAGTTGCATGATTTTGAATACCCATTACGAGATTACGTGATTTCGAAAACCCAGCACACGACTACGTGATTTCATTATAGTATGTGAAACCACACGAAGTGATTACGTAATTAAGTAACAATAGTGGACAACGTATTACTACGTGACTACGTGTTTTTGAATACCCATTTCGTGATTAAGGAGGTGTTTGTTTTTCTTCAAACATCTTCAAGGGAGCTGATGTATGCAGGCGCGCAGACGTTACCCTTGAAGACTGTTTGTTTTTTCTAAACAGATCTGAACTCAACTTTTTTCATTATAAAAAATAAGCTATAGACCCCCTTCTTAAAACATCTTCACAAAAACCCTAATATACTTCTCCTTCATATACGCTTAAAGCATTAGCCCCTCCCAGACGCCGCCGCTTCTCCTCCTCCGACCAGTTTTCTGACGACCTCCCTCTTCTCCTCACCGTCCGACGACCTCCATCTTCTCCTCATACCAGGTACTATTTTTTTTGCTTCTTGATTTTGCTTCTTTTTTGCTTCTCAGTTTTTAGCCCTTTTAGACCTAATTTTGCTTCTTGATACATACAAAATATTGGTGTTAAAGTTCTTGAATGTTTATATTTCATTGGTGTTTATATTTCATAGAAGATAATTACATTAATGTTGGATTTGTTGAACATAAGGTTCTTGAATGTTGAACACATAATACCCATTCTTGCGCAATTCAGAAAACGCCATATAAAATACACAAAAAAAACACAATTGTTTACCTTGAATAAGGATGTACAAGGCTGCTGGAAATCATTTATGAAGAACTTAACAAACCTATCGGGTTGCTCTTCATAACGTTCATTTAAGCAATCCTCAATCCCGTTTAGCTCGGTTTCAATGTCACAAAAAATATTTTGTTTGTATATCTCAGCAGCTTGGCTCTCCAACACTTTATAATTACTTTTCAAATGGGGGCGTTTGTATCATGATTCATGATCATTTTCCCGGTGCGTGTGACGCTGTGCTTCTATTGCAGTTTCGTAATGAGTCATGAACTCAACAAGAGTAGATTTTGAATTGCACACTTGACCAAAAATGGTTCTCACTCTCCGACCTCGATGTCGTCCGCATAAGACCCGACAGTTCTTCCATTCTATAGTATGCAGGGATCCAAGATTCCCGAAGCGCATAAAGATCAGAAAGCCAATCATTATCATCTAAATTGAACTCTTCAATAACTTCTTCCCATCCTGATTCAAACTCTTCAGGTGTAAGAATATCCGTCCACACAACACCACAAATACGTTCTTTGAAATTGGTGGAATTGCATCGCCTAACACCAACCTATATAAAACACGAAAGGGCCATGCAAATAGATACATTAGAAACAACACACTAACATGAAAAACAGTTATGAATGGCAAAACGCCATATATCTTAAAACAGCAAACACATGAAAATAAGAAAATCAACCTTTAGAGAAAGTATATGCATCACATGCCACATGCATAACCGTTGCCTCATTTCAACAAATACAACAGAAATAGCCTTCTTTGTCGCTGGATCTTGGTCAGTGACAACAACTTTTGGTTGAGAACCAACAACTTTTTGAAAAACTCTCAACAACCATATATACGTAGCAGCAGTTTTTGATACCAATAATGCAACACCAAATGTAACATTGCAGTGGTGATTGTCTATACCAGTGAACGATACAAACACCATAGAGTATCTGCATATGAAAATGCCATTGAAAAAATGAAACGAGAACAAAAGGCCAATGCATTTAAACAGTGAAAACGCCAAAAAAACAGAAAAAGTAGAATTATAAATATTACTTGTTGGAACGATATGTGGCATCAAACGAAATCACATCACCAAATATGTGGTAATTACTTTTGCATTAATCATCACACTAAGAAAGTCCATTGAAACAATTCTATTCTCTTTGTCTATGAAGTAATCGTATAAGAAATTAGGCTGGGACTTTTTTTTTCATGCAAATGTCTCACAAGCATGTCAGCATCGTATTCTCCTATAAACAAGTTAATTTGCCTCTTGTAGTTCTTAAAATCAATTTTACTTCCACCCACGTCTTCAAAAGAACCAAAACAAGTCTTCGTAACATTAAATGCCTTAACCGATCCCAAATTCAACTTAGACATGCTATGTATAACATGCTTTTGGAGCAGAGTGGGTGTCGTTCAAACGGAAGAAAATGCTTATCGGCCTATTCAACAAACTCATGGTTGTGCTCCTCAACAAACTTATAGACATTCCATGATCCAGCCTCAAATATTACACATAATTGTGCTCCACAACCAGTCCTCTTTGAAAAGTTGGATCGCACAATCCTTTCCTTTTGATTCGGGTCCAACGTATCAACCTTCTTGTCCTTATATACCCGAGATCTCGTACACATGTAATACTTAATATGTGTTTCTCCTTTGGCGTTTATCTTTTCAGTCATTTTCCCGACAGAAAAATCACAAGCCGGAGCATACCTAACATACATTGAATAACAATCATCGAGGCTTGGGAATATCATGTCTATTTTGGGCTTTATCTCTTCACTAACGTCGGGAATGATAAATGGAAAACCAGTATTGGGGCAAAACCTTTCATTCGAAGAAACACCCTCATCTGAGAAAACATAGTGAGAACAAATTAAGAAAAACACCATTAAAATACAAAATGTCTCCTTAAAATATTATCGATAAAAACGTCATTAATTGAATAATAAACAAGACCTAATAAACATATAATTGATAACACCATAGTGAAAATGCCATTAGTCGATTAATTAACAATATTAAATAAAACGTGTTAATGAAAACACCATAAGTTGAATAATTAACAATATGAATAATTAACAATATTAAATAAAACGTGTTAATGAATACCCCATAATTAACAAAACTGATGTTTACAAATTAACAAATAGTAAGAACTGATGATTACAAATAGTACGCCAAATATTCAAAACTAATTAGGTGTAAAACGCCTTTGATCGTAAACAATAAGCATATATTAGATCCCAAACGACAATTAACGTTAATAATGAAAACGCCAAATATTGGATATATAAAAACGTCATTGAAACATAACCGCATTGTTAAATATTACTTTGCAAAAAAACGACAGTGAAACAAGCATAAAGAACAAAATGTCATATCTGTTGTATATGTGTTGAATGATTTGCTGGAACACATATGAAAACGTCATCAAATATTACTTTGTAGAACGGAATCCACGTTAGACACCGTAGATATTGAAAGCTTGGAAAGGAGGTAATACTAATACGAAGTTTTTGGAGTTTTATTTGAAGAGGAACTATAACGTGATTTATGGAGGGGAACGTGGACAATGACAATTGTACCCCTGCATATCATTTTATTACCCCTGCCACGTGTTCCACCAGGATCTGTTCTCACCGTTTTCACATTTCCAACCATTTACTCCTGATCCCGTTTTAACAAAATTATGTCAAATTATATCCTCATAAATACACATAGAAATACACATGTAAATATATTTTTATCATTAATTTATGTCATTTATTATTGTCATCGCTAAAGGATACCTCTCTCGACGACGCCTTTACCGTTGCAAAAGCACTTTAGCGTCGAAGATGTGGGTGTGACAGTGTGGCTTTACAACCATCATACAATTATGAATCCAATGAAATCTTGTGTTTCATTCTCGGGATTTGTACAATTACATATGACAGGTACACATATCAAATTTCGTATGATTCCGAACTCTCGAGAAGCTTTTTTTTTTGGAAGTTTTACGTAAACTAATACGCAAAAGTAATCAGTTTAACGAAATGTACACTCTGGAACAGTGACATAAGCTTAACATACCCTAAATATCCTTTACATAACTTAGAAATAAGTTTTGAAGGGTTTGGTATGACAAAAAAACAAGTTTATTCGATCACAGGGACTATTTGCGACAAACTGTAAAAGTCTGCCGATTCACATAGCAACGAACACTCTGGAACAAGGTCATAATCTAAACATACCCTAAATACCGTTAACATAGCTTAGAAATAAGTTTTGAGGGGTTCGGTAGGCGAAAATACGCTTATCTGATCATAGGGACTAAAAGCGTCAAAACTGTGAAAGTTTGTATCGACGTGCATATCTGGTGTTCTGACCATATCTGGACATCAAAAAAAAAATTTAATCACTAAAATATTGTATTTTAGTGATGGGAATGCAAAAATGTCCTTCGCCGCGTAATTTGGATCGTTTTCGCGTCTGTTCGAGTTTCGTCGTAATTAGCCAAAAACGCGATCGTACAACCAAACGAACCGACATCCGTGATATTTCCAAGCATATTTCAAGTCCCCTGTGCTTTAACATCCTTGTAGAGCCTGAAAATGGACTAACGGGGGTTAAATGCGTCAAAAATGCATTAAAGTGTGTGTAGGGACCATTTCTGACAATTGTTGAAAGTATGACTTAGGTGGTCGCGCCACGCGAGGGAAACAACTGGACATAATCAGATTACCAGCAACAGCAGCCTATTTCTTTGAATTGTTTTGATTATTTTTGATTCTTGATCACCAAGTTTAAGTGTTTTCCAAGCATGTAATCTGATTTCAATACTTGGAATGATCTCATTAATCCTTGTAGAACACACAAGCCACTTGGCAAGATCCTACACTTCATGAACAACTATAAATAGGCCTCAAAATCTGCTCATCTCCTTGCTCATTTCCATTTTCTCATCTCAAACTCTAAGTAGAGAACACCACTTTGTTGGAGGCCTCTTACCTGAGTTTTTCTAGTCATTTTTCCAGCCTAAGAGCACTTGTAAGTGGTCTTTCATGTCTTGTTCATTCATTTCAGTAATTACAAGCTGAAAGTCAAACAGTTTGACTATTGTTTAACTTTTGGTTTTGACCATGAATTGGTCAAATCAAAGTTCAATTGAACTTTGCAATGTGATCATAATCATGATGGTTATTGTCCCTTGCGACTGTACCTACTGATTACCACGTTGACTAGTCGAAGTGACGAGTCAAAGTTTTGGTCAAAATGCACGATTATGTGCATTTTGTGATGAAACTATTTTCGGGTATCAAAACACTTTGTTTTGATACCAAATGAAGTTTTCTAACCTAGTTAAACATGTTTTAACATGTTTAACTCGTCACTTTTAGTTTAGTGCTTGATTAGGGTCGTAAGTCAAGCGGTCTCGACAACCGCTTAGACTTTCGAACTCGACCCGTTTGGTCGATCATTAGGATCCGACCAAACATATTTTGTGACCATAGTTATATAAGGAATAACCTTCCGAGGTTATACCTTATGGTCACTTCGTTTAAATTAGTTGTATGATAGGTAGTTTATTTGCCTTAGGAAAATGACCAAAATGCCCTTTTTGCGTATAATTTCATTTTAAGCATATGTAATCAAAATTTTGACACTTAAACTGATTATGCAACATTTTTAAACATGTTTAGGCATATAAGACTTATCATAGGACTAGTTAGACCATCCAAATGCGCATTTGCGCAAATGACGCGTTAAAGTAGCGTAAACTACCTTAGCGGGTCAAAAGCACTTAGGATAGGTTTCAAATCAGAATGTAGGATTTTGTTAAACCATATCATATGAGTTCCAACACTCATTTTGTTTACAAGACCTCATTCTACCCGATCTCCCGATTTAGGTCCCGATTATTAACATAGTGATCCGATACTAGGTGCCACTTGATTCCTTGATTACCCAAGCTTTGTTAGTTCACCTAATCGAGGATACCTTGCAATCTCAAGTGAGTACATAGTTCCTTTCTGTTACTGCTTTCAATTGTTTTGGGGTGATTCATATGTGCTAAATGCTTTTCAAGTTTTCATAAACAAATGCTATGGTTTATATAAAACACGACGATTTCAATAATGTGAACAAACTTGTTGGGGCGTTAGTCGAAAGACGAATGACGTTCATTAACTTTGATCAAGCCGGCCAGTAGTATGTTATGGTACCATAAGATCTGACAAATCCCGTTACTAGGCTATTCACTGGATTTGGTGGGTAGTTTGGGGAACGACAGAAACTGTTATCTGATTAACAAATCATGTGTTGGTTTGTTAGTCTTGTTAAAGAGGCCTTTCTAGGTCTATTAAAGATACCCCATGGGTGGTATAGTCGAGTCACACAGGTTTGAATGTATTCTTTAAAAAACGACCAAAAGTTGTATTTCACAATTAAAACACGGACGATTGAACAATGGTTTATAACACGGACGATTTGAACAATTTGAATGATTGAACGATTTGAGTGATTGGAACGATTTGAACGATTTTGGACAAATTTTTTCAAACGATGTCACACAACGAGGTTTACTTAAAAATAAAAACCGTACAATGTTTACTTTCAAAGACGATTCACTACTTGGTTTTACAAAGACAAATGTTTTCAGTCAAGATTCATGGCTACAATGGTTTTGGTTTACTTTTATCATCTTGTAAAGATAATAACACATATTGCAATATCAAACACTTTTTGACTTCAAGATACATACTCGAAAATTCTCGTAGTTAGACGAGGTATTGCAATATGGATTCAAAGCCATGAATTTGACATACAAAACCTATGTACTCGCTGGCATTTTTATGCTGACTGGTTTCACGTATGTTTCAGGTTCTATTATGTGGCGATTGTTAATTGTTTGCTTCACATAGGATGGACGCGGGCTTTAGTAACTTAAAACCGGAAAGACAATTATTGTACTTATATGGTTTGTACCAAAACAATGTGTCTATTAATGAAATAAAACAAAACTTCAATTACTATGTGTTGTGAAACAATGATTCTGTTATGACTCTCATTGACGTTTCCGCCGCGATTTGTTGTATTACGTGGTCGGGGTGTGACAGAAGAGTTGGTATCAGAGCTTATGGTTATAGGGAATTAGGTTATTAGTAATGCTCTTGACCTAGTCTATAACCTTCCTAGGACCATAACACGAGTTTCTTGTGTTTAGATTCTTTATACGGTACTATCACCTATCCTTAGGTGATTACCAAAAACAAAACACAATTCATTCTCTCGAGTCAATTTTTTTCCAAAACTTCACAAGAAATCATCTATCCTTAGATGATTTGTTTTAGGCTTTTAAGCCTTTGCTATTTTCAAAATTTCATCAAAGTTTGGGCTTTAATAATGTGAACATGTGCAATCCAGAATGGTGGGTGCCTGTAGTTTTCTGTCTAAGGCTAGAGTGTTCGTAAAAATCCGCATTATCGGACCAGTCACTCTTACCTGGGAACTCTTGGGGTGAGTGTCCACCTATAGGCTAAAGCATATCTTCACGATACATTATAATGACCCATTTACTTTGATTTGTCACCGTGACATTTGCTTGTTATAGTTAACGAACAAATGGTCACAACCTTCATATTTCGTCGATATTTTCAATACCTCTTTTGTTTATTCAAAAGTCAATCTCACACATTTCCCATGTTTCCTTATTCTTTTAGAATGCCTCCTAGACGCAATCAAACTCAAGATGCTGCAATAGCAGCCTTAATTACTCAGCAAATCGCTGCTGTGCTCCCGAACCTTATTACTCAGATAAATCAAGCGAACAACAACAATAACAATAACAAAGTTCAGTGCAACTATAAGACATTCAATTCGGCTAAACCGCTTAAATTTTCTGGGTCTGAAGGAACTACTGGGCATCTACAATGGTTCGAGAGTTTAGAAAGCACATTCCGACACGTTCAATGTCCAAATGAGCGAAAGGTTGAGTTTGCATCTAGTGTCTTTGAGAAAAGGGCACTAACATGGTGGAATGGTGTGATGAGAGACAGGGGTGCCGATGTGGCAATGGCTCAAACCTAGGAAGAGCTTCGAGCTCTAATAATGAAGGAATTTTGTCCTCGTCATGAACTCAGGGCACTGGAAAGCGAATTCGACGATCCTAAACAAGATAGCGGTGAGCATCGAGCCTACACGGACCAATATGAGGAACTAAGTCTGTTATGTCCAACCATGGTTATGCCTTTGGATAAGGTGATTGAAAAGTACATTGATGGCCTACCTGACCCAGTTCAGGACATTGTTACTTGTAGTAACCCTACCACAGTTAGACAGGCCATTAAGCTATCCGCTACCCTGACTGAATCTCAGACCAGGAAGGGTAAACTTTTCCGAAAAGGCGACAAGAAACCATCAGATGAGACAAAACCAAAGGATAAGCAGACTGAGTCCTCCAAGAAGTCAAAGAAGAATAAGGCTTCACAGAACTTCGCCGTAGTTGCTCAAAACAATCAAGTTGTACCTAACCAACCAGCACAGCCTCTTGCTAAGAAAACCTATGCTGGTACTGCACCGCTATGCAACAGGTGTAATGCACACCACCAAGCTCATCTACAGTGTCGTCAGTGCACATCATGTGGGCGACTTGGTCACCTGGCAAATGCTTGTCGAACTAGCCCAAACCAAGGAGGTCCAAACCAACCTCAAGCCAACCCTGCTCAAGCTCGTTTTCCACCTAGTTCTTGCTACAACTGTAGCAAGATGGACCATTTCAGAAACAATTGCCTAAAGCTTGTTAATGCAAATCCAGCCCATGGATGAGCATTTGGCTAACTGGAAGACGATGCTGCTTTAAAACAACAGAACTTTATGTTTTATTTCTTTTGTTATCCAAGACTTTGAAACAAATAGTTTGGTTTATAGTAAATCTTTGCTCGCATTTCGATGTACGAAAACAAATGTGGTTACTTGTATGAATGACATACCCCTGTGATACCGACACCAAGGAACTGTGTTCCTTGTAAGACAAACTACTCTTGTAGTTCTTCAATTTTTATGATCGCTCGTGATCTCTACGAAAATCCTAAGTACTCGTTTCTTCTAAAGAAACAAAGTACGAGGTACAAGCTACAACTCTGGTCGAATACCCAAAGTACCCCTTTAAATCCTTGATTGGATATCTAAGGGTACTTTCCATAAGTCCTTAATTGGTCTTATGCGATATATCTATGTACATATTATTACATTATGGTTTTCATGACAATATACATAGTATATGATTTCAAAAACATCTTACATGATTTCAAAAACATTTCACACGGTTTTAAAACGTTTTATAAACATATCTACCTAATATACCTAGAACATGATTTCAAAAACACTGCATAAGGTTTCAAAAACATTAAACATATTTTCAAAGATCCCATGCATAGTTTTCAAAAAAACATTCTACTCGTATGTTGACTTAGCATACGTAGTATACGATTTTCAAGAACATTCTGCTCGTATGTTAACTTAGCATACCTAGTATATGGTTTTTCAAAACATTTTCGCTACACGAATTCCAAAATCCTTATAGGATCTTCCTATCTTCATAGTTAGATCCTTGCGGATGTTTAAAGCGCAAAATCAAGGTCCTTAATTGGATTCTTTGTGTGCTTTAATACATATGTTATGATTCAATGAGAACAAAATTGAATCCTTATAAGATCTTCCTATCTTCATAGTTAGATTCTTGAGGATGTTTAAAGTACTAATTGAAGTCCATGGATTGGATTCCTGGTGTACTTTAAATGCATGTGTACAAATCGACGACAAGTTGATAACAAGTTGATGACCAAGTTGACAATTATGTGTTTATGTGTGATCCAAATGCTCGCTATCTAAATCCTTGTAGAATCTCCCATATCTTCATATGATGGATTCTTAGAAGGATATCCAAAAGTACTATATTAAATCCTTAATGGGCTTCTATGCAATAGTTAAGACCCTTGGATTGTAAAGTACTATTTCAAAGTTAAAGAGATTGATTCGTCAATCTAGTTAAAGAGATCATGTGTTGATCTAGTTGAAGATATCATGTGTTGATATAGTTTAAGAGACCCTTTGGTGGTCTAGTTAAAGAGATTGATTCGTCAATGTAGTTAAAGAGATCATGTGTTGATCGAGTTAAAGATATCATGTGTTGATATAGTTAAAGAGACCCTTTGGTGGTCTAGTTAAAGAGATTGATTCATCAATCTAGTTAAAGAGATTGATTCGTCAATCTAGTTAAAGAGATCATGTGTTGATCTAGTTAAAGATATCATGTGTTGATATAGTTAAAGAGACCCTTTGGTGGTCTAGTTAAAGAGATCATTCGTCGATCTAGTTAAAGAGATCCTTTGGTGATCTAGTTGAAGAGACTCTTTGGTGGTCTATTTAAAGAGATCATTCGTTGATCTAGGTAAAGAGACTCTATGGTAGTCTGGTCAAGTCATCACAGGATTATTCATTTGATTTTTCCCCTACACATTATAAAATGAACTGTACGGACTGTGCAAGGAATTACGTAATTATGGATGCATACAAAATTATGGAATTCAGTGCACAGAAAACACAACGAGTTTTATCATGTGTAAGAACCCATAGTGATAAGAATAACGAAACGGGAACAATGTAATAAGGGCATGGTGGATACGCCGATGGTACTTCCTATATATAAGTGTTCCTTATTACATTGCAAGCGTGATGTTATTTAAGTTACTAGATGTTTTGGACCTTGACCAATGTTGTTTTATGTTATACTCTTCGACTCCAATTTTGAGCACACACAAGTTTCCTATAATAGTGTTCATAGGAAACATACTTTCTATCCGTTGTTCGAAACTCCAACTCCTTGTCAAAATCACACGCTCTCCATATTTTACTACAACAAGGACATCAATTTGACATTTACATGGAACTTTTGAGGTTCGGTACAATCATACACAAACATATTGGAATGGAGTTTAAATCTTCGGATCTGAACTCTTCCCTATAAACAACAGACGAGTACGAATAACAAAGTTCGCTGGAAATCCGGACATGGCCCAGAGTTTTACTTAGGGAATGGAGGATTTATTGAAAGCGAATTATCCACATCTGTTCCTACAAGTTTCCTTTAAATTAAATTTCGGGACGAAATTTACTAAAGTAGGGGAGACTATGACAGTGTGCCTTTAGAACCATCATACAAATACGAATCGAATGAAATCGTTTGTTTCATTCTCGGGATTTGTACAATTACATATGACAAGTACACATATCAAATTGCGTATGATTCCGAACTCTCGAGAAGCTTTTTTTTTGGAAGTTTTACGTAAACTATTACGCAAACGTAATCAGTTTAATGAAACGTACATTCCAGAACAGTGACATAAGCTTAACATACCCTAAATATCCTTTACATAACTTAGAAATAAGTTTTGAAGAGTTTGGTATGACAAAAAAACAAGTTTATTCGATCAGATGGACTATTTGCGACAAACTGCAAAAGTCTGTCGATTCTCACAGCAACGAACACTCCAGAACAAGGTTATAAGCTAAACATACCCTAAATACCCTTAACATAGCTTAGAAATAAGTTTTGAGGGGTTCGGTATGCGAAAATACGCTTATTTGATCATAGGGACTAAAAGCGTCAAAACTACGAAAGTTTGCATATACGTGCATATCTTGCGTTCTGACCATATCCAGACATCCAAAAATATTTTTTAATCACTAAAATATTGTATTTTAGTGATGGGAATGCAAAAATGTCCTTCGTCGCGTAATTTGGATCGTTTTCGCGTCCGTTCGAGTTTCGTCGTAATTAACCGAAAAACGCGATCGTACGACCAAACGAACCGACATCCGTGATATTTCCAAGCATATTTCAAGTCCCCTATGCTTTAACACCCTTGTAGATCCTGGAAAATGGACTAACGGGGGTTAAATGCGTCGAAAATGCATTAAAGTGTCTGTAGGGACCATTTTTTGACAATTGTTGAAAGTATGACATAGGTGGTCGCGCCACGCGAGGGCAACAACTGGACAGAATCAGATTAACAGCAACAGCAGCCTATTTCTTTGAATTGTTTTGATTATTTTTTATTCTTGATCACCAAGTTTAAGTGATTTCCAAGCATGTAATCAGATTTCAATACTTGGAATGATCTCATTAATCCTTGTAGAACACACAAGCCACTTGGCAAGATCCTACACTTCATGAACAACTATAAATAGGCCTCAAAATCTGCCCATTTCCTTGCTCATTTCCATTTTCTCATCTCAAACTCTAAGTAGAGGCTACCACTTTGTAGGAATCCTCTTACCTGAGTTTTTCTAGTCATTTTTCCAGCATGAGAGCACTTGTAAGTGTTCTTTCATGTCTTGTTCATTCATTTCAGCAATTACAAGCTGAAAGTCAAACAGTTTGACTATCGTTTGACTTTCGGTTTTGACCATGAATTGCTCAAATCAAAGTTCAATTGAACTTTGCAACGTGATTGTAATCACGATGGTTATAGTCCCTTGCGACTATACCTACTGATTACCACGTTGACTAGTCGAAGTGACGAGTCAAAGTTTCGGTCAAAATGCACGATTATGTGCATTTTGCGATGAAACTATTTTTGGGTATCAAAACACTTTGTTTTGATACCAAATCAAGTTTTCTAACCTAGTTAAACATGTTTTAACATATTTAACTTGTCACTTTTAGTTTAGTGCATGATTAGGGTCGTAAGTCAAGCGGTCTCGACAACCGCTTAGACTTTCGAACCCGACCCGTTTGGTCGATCATTAGGATCCGACCAAACATATTTTGTGACCATAGTTATATAGGGAATAACCTAATGAGGTTATAACTTATGGTTACTGCGTTTAAATTAGTTGTATGATAGGTAGTTTATATGCCTTAGGGAAATGACCAAAATGCCCTTTTGTGCATAATTTCATTTTAAGCATATGTAACCAAAATTTTGATACTTAAACTGATTATACAACATTTTTAAACATGTTTAGGCATATAAGACTTATTATAAGACTAGTTAGACCATCCGAACGCGTATGTGCGCAAATGACGCGTTAAAGTAGCGTAAACTACCTTAACGGGTCATAACGGGTCAAAAGCACTTAGGATAGGTTTCAAATCAGAATGTAGGCATTGTTAAACCATATCATATGAGTTCCAACACTCATTTGGTTTACAAGACCTCATTCTACCCGATCTCCCGATTTAGGTCCCGATTATTAACATAGTGATCTGATTCTAGGTGCCACTTGATTCCTTGATTACCCGAGCTTTGTTAGTTCACCTAATCCAGGATTCCTTGCAATCTCAAGTGAGTACATAGTTCCCCTCTTTTACTACTTTTAATTGTTTTGGGGTGATTCATATGCGCTAAATGCTTTTCAAGTTTTCATAAACAAATGCTATGGTTTATATAAAACACGACGATTTCAATAATGTAAACAAACTTGGGGCGTTAGTCGAAATTCGAATTGCATTCATTAACTTTGATCAAGCCGACCAGTAGTATGTTATGGTACCATAGGATCTGACAAATCCCGTTACTAGGCTATTCACTGGATTTGGTGGGTAGTTTGGGGAATGACAGAAACTGTTATCTGATTAACAAATCATGTGTTGGATTGTTAGTCTTGTTAAAGAGGCCTTTCAGGGTCTATTAAAGATACCCCATGGGTGGTATAGTCGAGTCACACAGGTTTAAATGTATTCTTTAAAGAACGACCAAAAGTTGTATTTCACAATTAAAACACGGACGATTGAACAATGGTTTATAACACGGACAATTTGAACAATTTGAACGATTGAACGATATGAACGATTGGAACCATTTGAACGATTTTAGACAAATGTTTTCAAACGACGTCACACAACGAGGTTTACTTAAAAATATAAACCATACAATGTTTACTTTCAAAGACGATTCACTACTTGGTTTTACAAAGATAAATGTTTCAGTCAAGATTCATGGCTACAATGGTTTTGGTTTACTTTTATCATCTTGTAAAGATGATAACACATATTGCAATATCAAACACTTTTTGACTTCAAGGTACATACTCTAAAACTCTCATAGTTGGACGAGATATTGTAATATGGATTCAAAGCCATGAATTTGACACACAAAACCTATGTCCTCGCCTGCATTTTTATGCTGACTGTTTTCACATTTGTTTCAGGTTTTATTATGTGGCGATTGTTGATTGTTTGCATCACATAGGATGGACGCGGGCTTT
This sequence comes from Helianthus tuberosus, assembly GCA_030545235.1. Lineage (NCBI taxonomy): Eukaryota > Viridiplantae > Streptophyta > Magnoliopsida > Asterales > Asteraceae > Helianthus > Helianthus tuberosus. The sequence continues at coordinate 21,188,619 of CM060399.1, forward strand.
AGTGACTTAAAACTTGAAAGACGGTTATTGTACTTAGTTGGTTTGTACCAAAACAATGTGTCTACAAATGAATTAAATCAAAACTTCAATTACCATGTGTTGTGAAACAATGATTCTGTTACGACACTACCCGAGGTTTCCGCCGCGGTTTGTTGTATTACGCGGTCGGGGACAATCGGCACTAAACCGTTACGAACAATACCAGTTTTCTTTTAGGCTGGATCTGTTCACACACCCATCCTGCCTATTTAGACACCCTGCAAACCCTAGAAGCCTCGTATAGGCCTATACGGGGCGTCCAGGCATGGAATTCAAGAGGGTCTGTATGGATGTCAGACACAAAGTTTAAGAAACCTAGACGCCACGTCTAGGCCTATACGAGGCGTGATGTGTGAAATATGTGTTAATTAAATTCAACAAGTTTTAAAAATTGGAAAAACCCGTAAACCACACACTACCGGCAAGTGTACCGGTCGTTAGTATTAAAACAAGTAAGTCCGAGTATCGAACCGTGGACACAATCTAGCGACTCTTGATACTAAACCTCTATCGACCCCTAGCCTAATAATTTGGTTTTGTTTTGAGAAAAAATATTTTTAAACTAAAAAGCAATTTAATTAAATAGACGACCAAACACCAGCAAGTGCAGGCAACTGGAGACTAGACTGAAACTCAAGTATGAGAAAAATAGGTTACCTAGACAAGAATCCCTAGACTCATGAATAAAATCCTAACCTTGGTTTTGAATGAAGACTCTGCCTAACCCGATAAACTCCCGGAAAGTAAACCGAACCTGGCAGTATGACAAGTGATGAAATGCTAAAATGGACTGACTCGAGTTATCGACCACCAAGTCCCACAACTATCAGGTATAAAGTAATTTATTTACTAAAACCCTCAAATTATGAAGCAGAAATAACTAAGAACACCGAGACCCTAGGAAACTCTAGACGCGAATAAACAAATGAACCCGAGTTATCGGCCAACCAAACTGTCAAACAACGCCCAGCTAATAACCTAGCAATTCTAGATTAGATTTCTCACCACTAGAAAAGATTGCACGTTTTAATTAATTGGTTTTAATAATTACTAAACTTGAATTAGATTTCTCACTTTCAAGGTCTAGACCGAAAGATTACAACCTAGACTGACTCACGGCTCTAAAGTATATTTCTATGTATCTAGAGCAATGGAGCCAACAAATAAATTATCAAAACAATCAAAACCAACACACAAATATTTAGACTCGGGTTCAAAAATTATATCATGTAAATCATCACATTCATTCAAAACCAAAAGTTAATCAATTAAACAATCATCTAGTTCATCAACCCTAGACAACCATAAAAAGTTTAGCTACTCATAGTCAAGAACGAAACAAAAATAAATTTAAAGCAAACGGGTCTAGAAAATATTGTCAAATATTCAAGTGCTAATAAACTGGAAACATAAAACATAACATCTAACCGAAAGTTTTAATATTTTAAATCTTCTTTGACTCTAAGCTTCTCCCCTTTTTTCCTTCTTTTTCTTTCTTTTTTTCTTTTCGTTTGGTTATTCTCTCGTCTGCCTCCTCGCGTCCCGAATGTTGTATGCGTCCAAGTATGATTTAAATTTGTATCTGGTCGACTATGTATGATTAGGGTTCAATAATAATGAATGTATATCTTCCAATGATTTAAATTTGTATCTGGTCGACTATGTATGATTAGGGTTCAATAATAATGAATGTATATCTTCCAAAGGCGAAAGGCCCATAACCAATGTTTACGAAAGCTGTTGGGCTGGATACCCTTTTGCGGTCCTAAGAATAATAAATTTTCTTTTGATCCTCGAACTCCAACCACAAAATATTAATGTGGCAGCCTTTTGTCTTCTCAATATAATATCTCCTTACCCTAATAATATGCAGCTTCTTTTTTACTACAATTCGTCCACCACAGTTATAAATGCAATCCAACTCTAACTGTTTTCTAATTGGTCTCCCCCCAAATAAATAATAATCGCCACCTCCACTAGAATTGGGCTTGACCCACCACTTTATTATTATCATACATGGCTGGCAGTGTCTATATATACATAGAGATAACGGGCTCGGCCCAATCACGAGAAATGATTGCAATTTTTATTCGGTCCCTGGCGGTCTACTCTACTCAACTGGCTGGTTATTTAATTATTACTCTTTTTCGATCCATTTGCACCAGGACCTGCCAAAACACAAAATAGTAAAATATAATACTAAAACTAAATAAAAACAAATAAAAACTATACAATAATTCTACAATTTACATGGGATAAATATGTGTATTTTTCAACACATCAAATATCCCCACACTTGAACCTTTTTCGTCCCTGAAAAAGACTTATGCAAACGGAATCAGAATCAGAAAATATTCAGGTTCAAAATATATATTACTTATTAAAATTAAAACTCGTATTAACTGCGATTGCAAGTATTTGTGTCCTCTTAAACCCAAACCCGGTTCCAAACCCTTATCATGTAAGTTTAGTTCAAGTTCGATTAATTCACCTAGGGTCTCACACTAAAAATCGTAGTTTCACCTAATCCCGCCTCAAGCTTATAGAACAAAAGGAACAGTCACTGGACTATTTCCTAATCGTTTTATACCAAAATCAAAAGAATTTAACATCAATTTTTTTCTCTTTTTCTCTTTTTTTTTTTCGTTTTTTCTTTTGAGCTTTTAGACTATGCATACCTTATCCCTGAGGCATTTCCAATTAGAGTCACCATCCCCGAGAGAGATTACAATAGGCATTAGTATTTTTGCATTTTTATTTAACAATCCCAGAGGTATTCCAAGTCAGAGTCACTATCCCCAACAGAGATTACGTAGGCCTTGTCATTTTTTTCGTTCTAGCTCTTTTATTATTATTTTTTTTATAAAAAATTCTAATAATTTTAGCTTATAACGGCATTCCTTATACTATTTTTGGCGGTTTCAACTTCCTACTTTTCTTAGATGAGAACCCACTAGCAAACTAACAATTAAGTACATTAAAATCAAAGGAACCTAGAAACCGGGCCGAGCCTACTCACACATCCTAAATTAGACACAAGCTTAACTTTTTATTCTCATATTATTATTATTTGAAACCCGAAAAAATCCGATTTTTCTATCATTTTCCGTTTTTATTTTGCAAACATCTAAAACAAGAACATTTTCTATTTTTTTTTTTTTTGGATTCTTAGTTTTTATTTTTAAAAATTTTTAATTTTTTTTTGTTTTTTTGTACTCAAATCTTCCTAAAAAGACATAGTTTCCCATCCCCACACTTAAACTCTACATTGTCCTCAATGTAGGATGGAAGACCACTAAAAAAAATAAGAAATAAAATCCTAATATAAAATAAAAAAATACAACGAATCGGAAAGGACAAAGCTGGTTAGGATAAAAATCAGTGACAGCTGCGCGTGTCTCCAATCCGAACCCGTACACGACCGTATAGCATTTCCTTCGCGATCATCCAAACTGATATGTCGGGGTTGCCTTCTACAATATTGATATAAGCTCGAAATCGCCGCCCGAATGGAGATTGAGTACGGGCGGTATCCTCCAAACCTGCACAAACAAAACAAAGCAAACCCAAGCATAATGTCGACTCTAAACGAAAACCGACTCAAGACTGACTCAAACAGACTAACTACGACTCAAAATAAAAAAAAACAAATACGAAACACTACAAAAAAGTATACAGTTCTACAACACGTTATCAAAACTCACGGGGGATCATAAAGATCAAACTCACCCCTAAACCTCTCACTAGGGTCTCTAAAACAATCACTCATACCGAAACCCTTCTTTCTCCAAAAGTCTCTATCAAACCAACTCGACTTATGCTCGCTCGTGGGGACTTTATACCTCGAGTTACACACTAAAATACCATCCCCACACTTAGTTTCCTTCACACCTCCTGAACTAAACTCTCCCCATTCATCTTTCTCTACCGAACTCCAAGAACTATCCTTAAATTCAACCTCACCTCCTACTACTTCTACCTTTTCTTTAAACCCAACATGCTTCTCTTTCTTCCTGTCACTCTCCATTCTAACATCTCCAATTCCCTTTAACTCTTGCCTAATTACCGAGGGCGTCCTTACCTTCTCGGAATTTTTTCCATTAACATGGAATGTAACCATGTCATCAGTGAGACCAAGAGTTATTTTACCTCCATGAACATCTATTATAGCTTTCACAGTAGAAAGGAATGGACGACCTAAGATGAGTAAAAGACAAGAATGTCCACTAGGATCCTCGCCCATGTCTAGAACAACAAAATCAGTAGGAAACACAAACTTACCTACTTTCACTTGCACGTTTTCAACTATACCTCTAGGAAATTTCATTGAACGATCGGCGAGTTGAACATTCATGTAGGTCGGGGTAGGCTCTTCTAGCTTAAGCTTCTTAAACATAGAATATGGCGTCACATTTATACTAGCTCCTAGGTCGGCCAAAGCAGTCCTAAACTCATAACCCTCTATCTCACAAGGAATGGTGAAACTTCCCGGATCTGGCATCTTTGTGGGAAGTTTGTTCGAGATCAGCGCAGAACATTCCTCGCTCAATGTAATAACAGAAAGATCCTCAATTTTCTTCTTATTAAGCAGGAGTCCCTTGAGAAACTTGGCAAATTTAGGCATTTTAGCCAAAGCCTCAAGGAAGGGAATGTCTACGTGAAGCTTTTTGATCATCTCTAAAAACCCATTATACTGAGCAATTTGCTTCTTATTCAAAAGTCTCATAGGGGATGGAGGAACGGACTCATACACTTCAACCGGTTCTTCTACATTCTCATCTTCCGGTTCAACCACCTTCTCAACTAACTTTTTCGGGTCTACCTCTTTCTCAACAACCCTCTCAGGTTCTATCACCTTTTCTATCTCAAACCCCTTATCAACAAGTCCTGTGCTCCTACCACTACGTGTGAACACGGCATGTAACTGAGCATTAGGGTGAAGCTGGGTGGTGCTAAGGAATGAACCTGCGGGCCTCTCAGTCATCCTACTCGCCATTTCTCCTATGGTCCTCTCTAGACTTTGTATGGTGGAACCCTGATTCCTAAACATCAACTCAAACTCCTGGTTTTTCTTCAGCTGCTCCTGATGTCTAGCCTCACCCTGCATCACTATCGACTCTAGGAGTTTGTTAGTCCTACTCTGACTCTCCTCATTCCTCTTTAAAAACTCGCTCAACTCAGATTTAGACTCTCCACTGTTCTGTCCATTAGCAGAGGTCTGAAACAGACTCTGGCGTGGTTGGAATCCAGGGGGATTCCCACCTCGCCAATTTGAGGTTTGGCATGGCTGCCATCCATAGTTGTAACCCTGGCCTCGTCCCTGGTTCTAAACAAAACTCAATTCCTCCTCAACTCCTACCGGGCAATCTATCATCTCATGCTGTAACACCCTTGCTATTATTTAACGATTTTCGTATAATTTAAGTCCATAATCATGTAATTATAGTTATAAATACAATGAAAAATACGGGTTTATTAAAAATTTTACAATTTAAGGTAATGCAACATAATGTGATTTAATTCATCGTTTTAGAATAACGACGAAACAACTTGCGGAAGCTTCATTTTTCGTGTGTTCGGTCCTTTGCCATCGCTTGATCTCCATCCGGGTACACTTGATATCACCTATGATCAAAACCAACTTAAAAGTTAGTTTCAATAACTTATAAACATGTATAAACAAGTTTCATAAACAAGCAAATAAAATAAAATAAAAATAAAATAAAATTTCGGAATTTTGCCTCTCGCGCCACGCGAGAGGCTCTTTCTTTTCCTTCGCGTGCCGTGACAGCACCCGCGTGTCGCGCCCGGTGCCCGGTACTCCTTCGTGTGTCGCGGGGGAGATCGTTTTCCAGCAGGTCCGCATCTAGGACCTGCATTTCTTCCAGTTATGTTTATTTATCAAAAATCAAACTTTCAAAGGCCATAACTTTTGATCTAGAAGTACGTTTTACGTGATTCTTTTTCCTACGCGTTCGAAATTTAATTCTCCATCTTATGGAGTTAAAACCTGATATTCAACTACTTCAAAAATTCAGATTTCAAGCTCTCGGCTTGAAATTCCTTTTTAACACTTTTGACCCGTTTCATGATTCATTAAACCACATTTGTTTAAATCATTACAAATTTTTGAGGTATTCATTATCTTAAAACCATCAACTCGTGAGTTCAAGACTTTCATACATTATGCAACTAAAGGTTGAGTTAAGCGCAAAACTTCATTTTGACCCGTTGAAGGGATTTACCATTAACTTTAAATTTTACTCATCATTTTACTACATTAAGGTATCTACCTATTCTTCGTAATCTTAATGCGAATTCCTAAATAACCCATATGGGTCGTTTGCCCAATTCACCCATTAAGGGCTTTTTGGTTAATTTTAGTCCTTCATTTTATGACGAAGGACTTTCGTTAATATTTGACCAAAAATATCACTTTTAACAATAATTCTAAATATGCATACCTGGCTCGAGTCATAGGATTGACCCGTTTAAATATCTTTCACTATTAATTTCTAATTAATACCAACGCGAACCGTATGATATTTCCTGTAATCACAAAACTCAACAAGCGGTCATCAATTAATATTGTCAAATGATCTTGCCAATGTCATTTGACCCGTTTAGTCCGAACGACCATTTTACATTATGAGATGATATCTAGTTACCATCTCGCCCTTTTACCCATTCCGGTTTACACCATAACGTAATGTTTCAAAATTTCTTATTACTTCATCGTCACATGACTAATTTACCAATTTACCCTTTTTGCGATTGTTTATGATTTCTCATCATTGCACTAGTTCCGACTCATATTATTTGCGTCGGAACATTATAACTCTATTACTAACTTTTCCTTATTCATTTTCAATACACACAACTGATGTATACTAAAAAGGGTGTAAGCTTTTACTTACCTCGCATCCAAATTACGCTTTCCTTTTCGTACTTGCTCCGTTTGACCCGCTTCATTCCCAAGCCTCCATCTAGCTTGTCAAGAGTCAAACTATCATCATAATTCACAAGGTGGTTAGATTAGTCATTATAATCACGACTATTCCACCTTACGTATTTTCTATGTCAAAATTACTATTCGACTCCGTCCATGGTTAGTTTAACTTTTCAAAAGTTAACTACCCTTAATTATATGATATGTGCATATAAGCTAAATCGACTTCATAATTAAAATTTGTATTACTCCACATCACACGTAATTGGTCGAACTAGGAAATTACGCATTTGATTCATAATTTCAACATATGAACATTGTGGGCATAATGTATAACATCAACAATCAAGTTTCGTATCACTGAAAATAGGCTGTTTTTTGGTGACCTGTTTAACCTGTTTACAAGTCTTCAAAAATTATGATTTTTTTATGTGACGTACCTCTCGGAGGGTTAGGCCTTGTGTTAAAATTTCAAGATCTAACTCTTTACCAAAAATTCGTAAAAATTAATTTACTAAGCTGCAATCAGATTCGTCATTTCTGACTGCAGCTTACGGAAAAATTCATTAAAAATTCCTCGTTTATCCGATTGACGAAATTCCAATTGGCGATTCTTTTAATCACTTAAAACTTTCTACAGTAAGAATTTGAGATCATAACTCAATTCCTAAATTGAGTTATAACATTCGTAATGGGCTGCAAATTCTGCCAGAAAACACAGCTTGAACCTTTGATACGGAAAAATTCATAAAACGCTCAATTTTCGTCGAATAAATGCGATTCCAGTGGGGTTTTAAAGATATTTCCTGGAATTACATTTTAGACTCAAGAAACACATGTTTTTGTTAGGTTTTGTCTATGTTACAGCCAATACAAGTCGGCTGTAAATTCTGATCAGGAGCTATTTGAATTCAGCTTTCAATTAAAGCATGTTCTTGACATCATAACACTATTTTCATTGCAATCAAAACCCTAAAAACATCTCATACATGAATTTAGCATCAACAAAATCTGAATTTACTTGAACTAAGCATGATTTCAATATATACTTGTCTAGGGTTTACTCCTAGACATAATATTGTTCCTATTCCATCAATACAACATCCATGCAACACAAATTTCGAATCTCACATGTTTATCAAAATCTCAAGATGTAACTAGAAGATGAAATTTGACATACCTTGTGATCCCTTCGCTGAGGTGATCACTAATCTGATCTTAGATTTCGATTTGGAGTAGATTTGGCTTCTCAATTTGATCAATTTTGCAAGTTAGGGTTAAGTTGGAGGAACCCTTGTTCGCCCCTGTGTTTTCTACGACCAGAACACACACTTTTGTGTGTGTTTTGGTGTTTTGTGTTTAATAAATTAACCCTTTTCTCTTTTACCCCTTTTAGTCCCTCTTGTTTGGTTAGTTATTAATTAGGTCACAACCTAATTATTTTTTAACAACATTCTCACCTATTAACTAGGTTTGGCATTCCTAGTTATCTTAGTGGGTTGGGGAAAGTTTATGACTAGGTCTGCTTTAAGTCCCGTTAACTCGGACCTTTTGTCCATTTTATTTCTTGAAAGTTCTTATTCGCTTTTTAATTAATATTATGATTATTTATTTAAATCATAATATTTACCGGGTTACTTTTACCACTAACGGTATTTTACCTGTTCTTTTAGTATTAACAAGGTTTGATTACCAAACCCGTTTTCGGGGTGTTACACATGCCCACCTCTACACACCTCACACTTAGAGCTAATCTTAACCTGAATGTCCTTGACCATCTTTGTTAAGGAGTCAACTTGGGCGGCTAAAGCTATGCTAGAATCTACCGTATGAATACTTTTAGGGGCAACAGTAACGCCCCCAAAGCCAGGCTCGGTGTAAGTACTAATGGCTAGGTTCTCCATCATCTCAAGGCACTCAGCAGAGGTTTTGGTTTTCATCATGTTGCCTCCTGCTGTGGAGTCAAGCAGTCTCTTAGTCGCTTCAGAAACTCCGTTATAAAATTTCTCCACGACTCTCCACTCTTCAAGTCCATGGTGTGGGCACTTGTTCAGCAGCGCCTTAAACCTATCCCAAGTCTCGCAGAAAGACTCCCCCGGCTGCTCAGTGAATGCGTAGATGAGATTTCTAAGACGAGCGATTTTCGCAGGTGGGAAGTATTTCCGAAGGAATTTGGACTGAAGATCATTCCAAGTGGTGATTGCTCCATGTGGGAGGGAGTCCAACCAGATAGCAGCCTGATCAGTGAGTGAGAATGGAAACAAACAAAGATGAATGGCCTCCTCAGTGACGCCTGTAAGGCGAAAAGTACTACAGACCCTACCGAATCTAGTTAGATGAGCATGTGGGTCCTCGTCTCGTAGACCATGGAACTGGACCGAATGGGTAATGATGTTTATCAAGGTAGGTGAGATGGTCCAGTTGATTGCCTCGACAGTGGGAAGTGTGATGCTAGAGCGAACGGTGGTGGGAGCAACACTAATGTGATCAGTAACAGTCCTACGATCAGCTATAACTACTTCGGGTTCTAGATTGAACTCTACTTTTGGAACCTTAAACTTAAGCTGACGTAGGCAACGGTGGAATTCGGATTCGGGCTCAGAGAACGGTGAAGTATCAGGTGGGCCCGAGGAGCGTGTGTGCATACACTAAAAAGCAAGTATAAATGACACGTATCACAAATAAGCAAGCTAACAATTAGGCACACAGAACTAGCAAGTATCCTAAGAAAGCAAACAACTATTTTTTAAATTTTTTGTTTTTATTATTTTTATTTATTTTTATTGATTATTATTTTTTTAGCTAAGAAATAACAAAAACAACTAATCTAAGAAAGCAGTAAAATGGCTAAATCCCCGACTCGGGTCGTCCTCAAAAGCGCACTGTGTCCCCGGCAACGGCGCCAAAAACTTGATGTGTGAAATATGTGTTAATTAAATTCAACAAGTTTTAAAAATTGGAAAAACCCGTAAACCACACACTACCGGCAAGTGTACCGGTCGTTAGAAGTAAAACAAGTAAGTCCGAGTATCGAACCGTGGACACAATCTAGCGACTCTTGATACTAAACCTCTATCGACTCCTAGCCTAATAATTTGGTTTTGTTTTGAGAAAAAAATATTTTTAAACTAAAAAGAAATTTAATTAAATAGACGACCAAACACCAGCAAGCGCAGGCAACCGGAGACTAGACTGAAACTCAAGTATGAGAAAAATAGGTTACCTAGACAAGATTCCCTAGACTCATGAATAAAATCATAACCTTGGTTTTGAATGAAGACTCTGCCTAACCCGATAAACCCCCGGAAAGTAAACCGAACCTGGCAGTATGACAAGTGATGAAATGCTAAAATGGACTGACTCGAGTTATCGACGACCAAGTCCCACAACTATCAGGTATAAAGTAATTTATTTACTAAAACCCTCAAATTATGAAGCAGAAATAACTAAGAACACCGAGACCCTAGGAAACTCTAGACGCGAATAAACAAATGAACCCGAGTTATCGGCCACCCAAACTGTCAAACAACGCCCAGCTAATAACCTAGCAATTCTAGATTAGATTTCTCACCTCTAGAAAAGATTGCACGTTTTAATTAATTAGTTTTAATAATTATTAAACTTGAATTAGATTTCTCACTTTTAAGGTCTAGACTGAAAGATTACAACATAGACTGACTCACGGCTCTAAAGTATATTTCTAAGTATCTAGAGCAATGGAGCTAACAAATAAATTATCAAACCAATCAAAACCAACACACAAATATTTAGACTCGGGTTCAAAAATTATATTATGTAAATCATCACATTCATTCAAAACCAAAAGTTAATCAATTAAACAATCATCTAGTTCATCAACCCTATGCAACCATAAAAAGTTTAGCTACTCATAGTCAAGAACGAAACAAAAATAAATTTAAAGCAAACGGGTCTAGAAAATATTGTCAAATATTCAAGTGCTAATAAACTGGAAACATAAAACATAGCATCTAACCGAAAGCTTTAATATTTTAACTCTTCTTTGACTCTAAGCTTCTCCCCTTTTTTCCTTCTTTTTCTTTCTTTTTTTCTTTTCGTTTGTTTATTCACTCGTCTGCCTCCTCGCGTCCCGAATGTTGTATGCGTCCAAGTATGATTTAAATTTGTATCTGGTCGACTATGTATGATTAGGGTTCAATAATAACTAGGTTTTAATGCTGCACGCCGCGTTGCGGCGCGACAAAACTAAGTCATTGTAAAACTATTTATGGCGACTAAATACTTGGTTGTTATTAAAGCTGTGCTATTTAGCGTCTTATTTTTAAGTTGACAAGTGAAGTTTTCATACAACAGAGCCGTTGGTAGCAAGCGAGTTAGTAACTCCTGGCGATGACGACTATTGCGATGTCTAAGCATCCACTAACCAAACAAATAAGGAATAAGAATTGTATAAATACAATCAGGAAAACGTGTAAAAGAGGAGAAAAAGGAAGATGACGTGAAGTTATGTAAGCATAAAATGGAAAAAAAAAAAAAAAGAATACCCCATGATTTGAACTTGAGTCTCTTTAAAACACATACAACCACAAAACCACTCCACCATGATGAATAATCTAATTAACTTTGAAGAAAATGGATATATATATATATATATACACACACACACACTTAAAAAGGGTATAGGAGAAAAAAGTCAACAAAAGATGACTTGAAGTTGAGTTATGAAAGAAGACAACCAATAAGGAAAGCTTACTATTCATTATGATGTGACAGCTACTATTCATTAGCTTTGTTTTTTAATATATGTATAATGAATGTATATCTTCCAATGATTTAAATTTTTATCTGGTCGACTATGTATGATTAGGGTTCAATAATAATGAATGTATATCTTCCAAAGGCGAGTAGAGGAGAGAGAAAATGTTACTGTTCATCTGTATATTTGGGGGGACACTGTTCACCCAGTATAATTTTTTTAATATATATTAAAAGTGGTTGTGAGTGAAGGAGAGAGAAAAATGTGATGATAATATTATTTAATTGAAAAGGAGAGAGAAAAAGTATTTGTTTTTAGTGAAAATATATTGATATAAGAGTTGTTTTTTAGTGGAATGTATGTATAATTTGATGGTTTGGATGTGAATACTCTAAGAATAATAAATTTTCTTTTGATCCTCGAACTCCAACCACAAAATATTAATGTGGCAGCCTTTTGTCTTCTCAATATAATATCTCCTTACCCTAATAATATGCTGCTTCTTTTTTACTACAATTCGTCCACCACAGTTATAAATGCAATCCAACTCTAAGGGGCTGTTTGGCTAAGCTTATTTTAGGCTACTTATAACTTATTTGCTTATTTGAAAAGCAAATAAGTCATAATGGAATGACTTATTTACTTATTCCTCTCACATAATAAGCTAACCCAAACACCTTTTAACTTTTCAAAAAGTAAATAAGTAAATAAGTCACTAAAATAAGCTTAGCCAAACAGCCCCTAACTCTTTTCTAATTGGTCTCCCCCCAAATAAATAATAATGGCCACCTCCACTAGAATTGGGCTTGACCCATCACTTTATTATTATCATACATGGCAGCGTCTATATATACATAGAGATAGCGGGCTCAGCCCAATCACGAGAAATGATTGCAATTTTTATTCGGTCCCTGGCGGTCTACTCTACTCAACTGGCTGGTTATTTAATTATTACTCTTTTTCGATCCATTTTCACCAGGACCTGCCAAAACACAAAATAGTAAAATATAATACTAAAACTAAATAAAAACTACACAATAATTCTACAATTTACATGGGATAAATATGTGTATTTTTCAACACATCAAGGCGTCTTGGTGTTGGGTGTTTTTTTGGTTGAAAGAAGTGGTGTTTTGGTGGGGTAATTTGATGGTTTTTGGAGGTGATGTTTTTTGAGTGAAAAAATTTGTGTTTTTAAAAAGAGTTTTATTTTTTGTACTATAAAATTTTTTACCGTTTTCAAGATCGGCTCTTTAAATATATTCGATCGTTTAAATATTATATTGTTTTTAACATTTTATTTTTTTAAATATTATCTTACCATTAAAATATTATCTCGTTTAAACATTATTTAACATTTTGAAAAATATATTGTTTTCGTATTATATTCAAAACATATATTGTTTCTGTATTATATCAATTTAAGACAAACAATCATTAAGTAACCGAATAACTGAAAACAAACTTAAATATGACATATATAAGATAAGTTTTTACAACCATAACAAAAATATATAAGATAAGTTTGTACATCCATAACAAAAATAAAAACTACAACTAAACACTAAATACCAAAATATATCCACGTAGCTGGTCTATGCCTCCGGGAACGAGTCCGAGTCCGAATCTGGATCGGGCTACTGCGGCTTCTGCTGCTGATGTGGTGCTCGAGGTGGTGGGAGCGGTATGGGGGTTACCCCTCTCTCTCTCTCGTCTATCATGCGTCTCTTGAAGCAACCAACCTATCAAATTGTTCAGCGTGTCAAGCTCGGCTCGTATCTGCGGATGTACTGCAACTCCCGGGGCATGACCTGGAATAACGTGCCATGGAAACTGAGGTGCCCTGGTAGGTGGTGGTGTCTGTGGCATCGCTGGACCGTCTAAATCCGCCGGAGGGTCGTGCACGACCGCTGCAGCAGGATCTGGCGGAGGATAGATGTCACACCCCAACCGATGACGGAATCATCGGGATGAGACGAAATAGATTGCAAGAGACTTCATAACACTATTTGTGACAATATTTAAATCAACCATTTTCATTTTATAAACAATTGTCTACATTACATAGAAATCTCAAATAACATGTTCATAACATAACGAAACAAAATTTGATACAACAATTTAAACCTAAGACGTCTAAATGTGTATCTAGGTATCATTGCTACTTCGTTTCATAGCATCATCATCCTCAACCTGTAACATGTTTAAAATAAAGTTCAATGCAAAAGCAAAGGCGAGTACACAAGGTTTGAATAAGTATAGCATAACTATAAAAGTATTTTACCCGAATCCACATGATAATTTGTAAACAAGGTAACTAGCATGCATAACAATATGTCAAACCCAAGTGTCCACTAGTATTTAGCATCCCTCGCCACAAAAGTGACGAGACCGTTTAGTATAAAGACTTAACAAGACCCCGACGGGTGGTGTGCTACTCCTATAGCGCTATATATGTTAAGTTGAGGGCTTGGCAAAGTTAATGACATAAGGCATGTATAATCTAGCATGAACCTAAGTAAACAAGTAGCATGTATATAGGATTGAGCATAAAACAATGTTTAAGTGTGTGAAAGTGTATTTTGTATATTAACATGTTACAACCCAAAGTGTTTAAAAGGAAATGGGTCAAGTGTACTTATGGTTTTGCAAGTCTTGAACTTGAGAATCCGCGAGTGAGTTATTTGTTGTTGGAGGTAGGAACACCAAGTCCTTCTACATGAAGAAACCAAGTGTATGAGTAACAGGGAGTAATGGTAGAATAAAGATTCGGAATTAAAATGACATGAAAGTAACATATAAAATAATCATCTTCAACACATAACGCTTGTTTGACACTATGCAACCACAAGGGTTATAATGTTTTTATGGGTTGAACACCCAATAGAATCATAACAAGGTTTAGTCCTTTAGATGATGTTACTCTACTACTTTGACGAATGAACACGAATCCATCATCAAAGGTTCAAATTTATAGAGATATTATTTAGGTTATGTATTATATATTAGTATGTCCAATAGTCAAGCATGAGGTAGAAGATTAAATCTTCATTTAGGTACCTCTAATGTGTCATAGAATTCTTGTAGGATGTAGGAAGAACAAGCTTCCGTTTAGGTACCTCTAGGTGTTCACCACTACACTTGATGTAAGAACATTCAAGGAGGGTCATGAACTATAAGGAATACAAGAATACAAACAACTACACTATGAGAAATCATCAAGTAATGTGGGGATTTTATGTTGGATAACCCAAGTTAGTCCACAATCACACCTTCATCAAGCTTGAAGCTTGACCATTACTTGTGGGTCAAAAACCCTAAACAAAACAGAAAGTATATGAGGTTTAACATCTGATTTTGTATGTTTCAGTCCCGTTTTTAAGCTTAACTAACCATAGAAGTGGTTATAAGCATAAGGACGTGGGTTTGAGTGAGTTAGACTCAAGTTTAAACAAGTATAAACAAAGTTTGATTCAAAACAAAACGAACAGTGAACTTTGGAGCCTATTTGCCGGAGTTCTAGGGACTTATTCACTGTGAAATACCCATGGAATCGAAGCTAAGGTAGATCCAAGTGTTCTGGAAAAAGAATGAGCTAAAACTGATGAGAAATGAGTGAGTTATGCTCACTTTAGTGAAGCTTGAAGATTCTGCTCGAACTTGAACTTTCAGCTGCGATTTTGAGTGATTGAGAGAGGTTTAGAGGAGTTTGTAAAGTGATTAGGGCTTGGATTAGTGTGAGATTTATAGGGGATGAGTTGTGGTTAAGGGTTGTGAGTTATAAATGCAAGAAACACAAATAACAATCCAACTAACACACCAAAGTGCCCAATCCCGTAGCTGGAAGTGGTAATATGCGGATTCAGCGTCTACGCGGGGCGCGTAGGTGGGCAGGGGGCGCTACGCGGGCCGCCATGACTTAACTGATCCGAGTTTAAGTTTCATTTATTACAATTTGGCCCCCAAAGTTTGTTGTTTTAGGGTTTTAAGGACTTTTAGGGACTATATTCGCCACAAAAGCATAGTTTAAGGTCAAATAGAGTATGGAGAACATAACCAAGTATAATTAAGCATATGAATGTCGTATTTAAGTATCGTTTACGATCAAAACACGTTTTATGCATAAGTTTCACATATTTGCAAGTTTAGCACATAGTTTCCAAGAATTACGAATAAGTATAAATTGTTTCACGAAATTGAATGTATAAGCATGTATAAAGTATGTATAACATGAATTTAACAAAATACGAGTTTTATTTGTGATCCAAGTCTCGGATTTTACAACGATTACAAAGGAAGAACGATCACAAGAACACAAGACTTCCAAAAATAGAAATACAAGTAAGACTTTCTAATTATGGAAAGTATAAAGAAGTAAGGCGTTACAATAGACTAGATCGAACTGCTTTGGTAGGTCCTACAGTTGAAATAAGAGACCTGCGCGGGTTTTAAACCGCTCTCCAAGGACGTCGAACCTCTTAATCAGTCCCATCCCCCACAACGTTTGAAAACTCATCCGCGTCGGGGCTATGGGTGACAGTAACTGTGGGTCCTCCTCCGGTACGAGGCCCAATGAACGGGCTAAACCGTGTGCGTGCGCACAGCCTCCTGTACAACAAACTATAAAAGAAAAAAAACGTACGTGCTCGTACACCACTCACGACTGTGGCCGCGAGCTGTAATAGAAGTAGCGAGCATCCTATGTAATAAACGTACGTACCTGTACAATGGGTCACCAACATGTGAAATTCTCCCATTCGACTTGTCGTGCTCCCAAGTACCTAACGCCACAACCACCTGCCAAAACCCTAAAAGAGTGGGTCTATCAACCACCACTAGCCCCTGCGTATAAACGTTAGTCTCGATCTCCTCTTCAGAGCCGTTCCTACGTTTTCGGAGGCCCTAAGCGAAGAACAAAGTGGAGGCCCTTTTGCAAAATTATCCTTTTCAACATATTTAGTAACAAAACCCACCTTCTTTACCCGGGCTTGTGACAGACAATTAAAAGCAAAAAAAAAAAATTATAATTCGCGTAGTTAAAAAAAAAAAATTAAAGTTACACGTTTTTATGGATATAGTATATGTTCACATAAAAAATATTTTTCTAGCTTTAATTGAGGCAAGTTGTTTGATGAAATTATCGTAAACAAGTTATTCTAAAAAAACTTTTTCGATTGATATAATAGCTAATGATTGTAGGCCTTTCAATTTGGGTAATGGACTAACAGGCTGTTTCAATTGCAAGCCTTTTTAGTGGAATGTTCAGTGTATTATCTTGTAATAATTGAACCTAGTATAAAGAAATCACACCAAATTTTGGAGGCCTTTTAATTTGAGTGGCCCTAGGCCTGGGCCTATGGTTTAAAGCCCTTTGGGCCGGCCCTGCTCCTCCTGTAGTTATAAACCGCAAACTGAGCTAGCGTCATCGAACGCCAAACACCAGTAAGCCTGAAAGAAATCTCAGGCGAAAAGGGAGGAGCATGTGGCTGTGCAGGCCTAGACGCCCCGTCTTATGTGACTGATTTGACCTGGTACGAGGTTCAATGGTTGGTCGGAGACAATAGCCCTAGACGCCTGGTATAGGTCTATACGAGGCGTCTTAAAGGGTGTGAAAATAGGCATAAAGGTGTGTGAATATGCACACCCTTTCTTGTATGCTGCTACTTTTATCGGAAAATGGAATTATATTTTACTACTATTCATGTTATAGTAACGATGGAAAAATTAATGTCAAATTCCTGAGGATATAAAGGTTTAAAACCGTTACAAATAAGTAATGAACAACCACCCATGGCATTATAGCCTAGTGGTATCTTGGGGGTGGGATAAGGCTTATGACCATTAGGTCATGAGTTCGATTCCCACAAGGGGGGTTTTCCCAGATTTATTGGGTTTCCTCCTGAATTGGTGTATAGGCATTATTGCCTAGTGGAGATGGATATGATCGGGTGGCTCCGCTGGTGGCACGATGATACTCCAGTGGTCCGTCAGTGATCCAAATTTGCCGTTCTAAAAAAAAAAAAAGTAATGAACAACCAGAATTTAATAATTTAAGAACAGCAAAGAAAAGAAAAATGATTGCCAGGCTTGTAGAATGGTGGAAGCCACCACATCAGGTGTGAACAACAATAGCCCAAACTTTTAAGGGCCCCACACGGCACAGAGGCTCGTCCACTGAAGTTCATGCTTGGGTCCATCCCTCTTTCTAGGAAGAATACTTTTGTTTTAAATCATCCTCTTATAAATAAAGCGTCCATCCCTCTTTCCAGGAAGAATGCTTTTGTTTTAAATCATCCTCTTATAAATAAATTTAAAGTATCATTCATTGTCTGTATATCTTTAACCACTTGTTACACTTCCACTTCGTCAATAATTATGTTTGTTGCTACTGAACCCTCCACCACCACCACCTGCTCCGTCATACAATGGTCACCATTATGCCGTCACTTCGAATTTGATGAAATTCTTTCAGCAACAAATATCTTTGACGAATCAATAGTGATTGGGCATGGAGGTTTTGGAAAAGTTTACAAGGGTAAAATTGACAACGGATCAACTCTTGCAGCCATTAAACGATTGGATTCCATGTCAAATCAAGGGGAATCCGAGTTTTGGGCTGAAGTCGAAATGCTTTCCAGGCTGCGCCACTGTCATCTAGTGTCTTTAATTGGTTACTGTAACCATCAAAGAGAGATGATTCTCGTATACGATTATATGCCCCTTGGAACACTTGAAGATCATCTCCACAAACGTGGAACTCCTCTTTCTTGGTGTCAGCGACTCAAGATTTGCATAGGTGCAGCTCGTGGGTTAGACTACTTACACACTGGTACGGGAATTGAGTTGGGTATTATACACCGAGATGTCAAAAGCTCCAATATTTTGTTAGATAAAAGTTGGGCTGCTAAAGTTTCAGATTTCGGTTTGTCTAAAATAAGCCCAAACAATCCCCTATCGACTCATGTCAGCACACTTGTTAAAGGCACTTTTGGTTATATTGATCCAAATTATTTCGCCACCGGAAAGCTAACGCCTAAGTCTGATGTGTATGCTTTTGGGGTAATATTGTTGGAAGTGTTATGTCGAAAGAGGGCAGTGGATGATAGTCTTGAGTGGGGATTAGCAACATGGGCTCAAGATGCTGTGAAAGAGGGTCGTTTGAAGGACATAATTGATTCTGATATAAGGGGTGAAATAACCCCAAAATGTTTGAAGCAGTTTGTTCAATTAGCAGAAAGATGTTTGGATGACCATCCAAAGCAACGTCCTAACATGGCTGAGGTTGCCCTTAGTCTTGAACATATACTCACCTTACAAGAGAAAACTGATAATACATCGCGATCCGCAATCATGACAATAGTTGGTCGAATGTTTGATAAGTTCTCTTTAACTGGTCATGGACAGAGCTCAGGTATTCCAGTCTCCTCATTCATGTGTTCAAATTCTTTGAATTTTATGTTTGCCTATATTAATTAAAATAACATTAAAAAAACAATCAAACAAAAGAATACTTACGCTGACAAGCATACTGAACGTAATATCTGACATCCTCAAACTTCTAGATCTTTAACATACTAAGGCTGGAGGGTGTGGTATAAAGCCCATAGGGGCTTTATCACGTCACATCAGTGCCATGTAACACAAGGGGCTTTAAAGCCTCTCCCTTTTAACTTACATGCAATGGTTTAAATCCCCTTTAAAGCCCCCTGTTAAACAAAATACAAAAAAAAAAAAAATAAATAAAGAGAAGAGATTTGATTGATTGAAAAGAATGGGCCCTTTGGCGCCCTTGGGTGGCTATGGGGCGCTATAGGGCGTTAACGATGGTGATGTGGTGGGGGGCTTTATACCACACCCCCGGCCTAAAAGGATTCTTCTGTCACCTTTAATCTTTGGAAAATTCTATGTCAAAAAAAGTAAATGTATATGCTCATACCACATATAGGTAAGGATTTTGGAATCCTCATGCCCAAGAATATAGATGATCAACCGCCACTTTCTTTATATGAAAATTCACACCCTTCTGGCTCTACTTTTTTTCAACAGCTTCTGGCTCTCCTGCTAGTACATATGGAACTTATCCTTCTGTCTCTCCTGCTGGTCACCGGTTTACTTTTGCTGAGATTCAGGCTGCCACAAATAACTTTGATGACGCTCGAGTTATTGGTATTGGCGGATTTGGTAAGGTTTATATAGGTGTAATCGGTGATGGTATGACTAAGCTCGCTTTTAAAAGAAGAAGTCTGAAGTCTAACCAAGGTGTGGATGAATTTAAAGCAGAACTTGAACTGCTTTCAAAGGTTCAACATCGCAACCTTATATCTTTAATTGGTTACTGTCAAAACGACACTGAGATGATCGTTGTATATGATTACATGGCTCATGGATCACTAAAAGAGCATCTATACAACACACAAAATCCACCATTAACGTGGAATCAAAGGCTTCAAATTTGCATAGGTGCAGCACGTGGCCTACACTATCTTCACACTGGTACCAAAGACAACATGATCATCCATAGGGATGTGAAAACAAGGAACATCCTCTTGGACGAAAATTGGGTTGCTAAAGTGTCTGATTTTGGGCTATCAAAGACAGGTCCTGCCACGGACCACAATCAGATAAGCACAGTCGTTAAGGGAAGTTTTGGGTATCTAGATCCTGAATACTATCGGAGACAACAATTGACTGAGAAGTCAGACGTGTACTCTTTTGGGGTTGTGCTTTTTGAGGTCTTATGTGCCCGTCAAGTCCTCAACCGACGACTTGCAAGAGAGCAAGTGAACTTAGTCGAGTGGGCGTTAGTCTGTCACAAAAAGGGCATTCTTGATCAGATTGTGGACCCTTATTTGAGAGGAAAAATTTCACCAGAGTGCTTTAAGAGAGTGGTGGAAACAGCTGTCAAGTGTGTTGCTAAGTATTGGGAAGATAGGCCATCAATGAGGGATGTTCTTCGGAATCTAGAGTGTGCTTTGGTGCTTCAAGAGGGCCGGTCAAAAGACTTTGATGAAAATCTGACGTTGTACAATCTTGGTCTAGCGAGTGACTTTGATGAAAATCGGACGTTGTCAGTCAAACTTAGTCTAGTGAGTGACTTTGATGAAGATCTGACGTTGTCAGACATAGGGCTGTTCACAAGCTCGCGACTCGTAGCTTGGCTCGTAGCTTGCTCGAAAGAAGCTCGAGAAAAACTAGCTAAAAAAACTCAATTTGAGATGAAGTGAACCAAGCTGGCTCATTTTGTAACCAAGCTCGGCTCGAGCTAAGCTCGGCTCGTTGGCTCGTTCTTAGGCTCGTTTAACTCCGACGTAAAGCTCAAGCCAAGTTTAACCGCCTGAATTAATTTCGAGCTTAAGCTCGACCCCACCCTGGCTCGACTCGGCTCGACTCGTTTACAGCTCAGACAATCTCAGTCAAGTTTTTTCCCAACTACACGTGTCTCCCTGTTGGTAGGTGGAAAAAATGTTTACAAAGTAGGTGATTTGAAAAATATTGACTAAAATGGGTGTTTTTCTTTATTTTCTTTCTTTTACTAATTATATTATAAATCTTCTTTTTTTTAGTTCAATCTAGTGGCGGACCCAGAAAATTTTTCCTGGGGGTACGGAATATTTTCAAAGATTTTAGGCCCCTAGTTGTATAAAAATATTGGTTCATAGCGGGTCGGGTCGGATCATGTAAGACAAAAGAACATCAAACTAAAATTTATAAATCATCAAAAAAACGTCAAACGTCATTACAAATTACAAACGTATTTAAAATTGTGCCATACATGTTTTCTTTTTCTTTTTTTAAATATATCTAAAATATCATCTAAAGATACTAAACACGCCACAAGTTCATTACATTCTTACTCATTGTTCCTAACACATATAATTTGCTCCATAAGTTCATAAAACAACACTAAACACTTAAACAAAATAAAGAATCATGTTCAACCATAACCCATAACTTTCAATTATATTTTTAAACATTCAAGCCCTAATATTAAATGTTAATTACTTGTAACTAATCATTTAAACAAACAAAGCTATAAATAAAACAACAAAATCATTTAACTACAAGTCTAGAACAACAAAAAAAACAAAAAAAAAATATATAAAAAGATTAAACCCTTACACATCTATATTTTCTCCTAATCATCACATAAAACAAAATAAATAAATAAATAAACCATACTATTTCTATATTGGAATTCTGATGTAATATGGGTCGGTCCAACCAGAATTTTGGTTTTTCCTGTAAAAAAGCCAATAGGTCGTGAGCAGTGGCGTCAAGTCGCTGGGAGTTTTTTTGGGGGCGGGATTTGGAAATGGAATTGGTGGATGAGTTTGGGTTATTTTATTTAGTTCAAATTTCTTTAGGTTGGGTTTGGGCTTGTGTTAATAAAAATTGATTGTAGATTGGGCTTTGATTGGATTAAATAATTAAGTGAATAAGTGTTAATAATTATTTTTTTCTAAGTGGGGCGGTTGAAAATTTTCAAGGAGTGCGGGTGAAAAATTCCAAGGGGTGCGGTCGGAATTTCCGACGAAAAATAACACTAAAAAATATATTTTCATGGGGTGTGCCCGCCTACCCTTGGCTTAGGGTGGGTACGCCCCTGGTTCAATCAACCTATTATCACTTTTATACTCTTTTTCTTCAATCAACTCATTATATATATATATATATATATGGTAGGGATAGTGTACATTAATTCAGAAGTGTGAGAAGTGTATTATAACACTATATATAACACCATATAAACACCGTATATCACTATGTAACACCATATAACACCATGTAACACTATATAACACTATATAACAATATATAACACTATACATCTATCATAGACATGCTATCAGACAAAATATAGTGTTATATTTGTTATATAGTGTTACATAATGTTATCTGGTGTTATATGGTATTACATAGTGTTATACGGTGTTTATATAGTGTTATATATAGTGTTATAAAACATTTCTCACACTTCTGGATTAATGTACAGGATCTTCTACCTATATATATATATATATAGTAGAAGGATTCGTTAGGAACCACCATGTTATTGCGAAAACCGCGAGAACCAATGTGAACACAACCAAAAATACCTAAAAAACACACAAATTTTTTTTTTTTTTTTTTTTTTTTATAAAAAATCGCTACTTTAAAAAAAATTTAGAATCTTTTTTTGCTACTAAAAGTAGCGATTTTAATGTAAAAAATATAAAAAAATTTTTTTGTGTTTTTTAATTTTTTTAGATTTTTTTGGGGTTTAGTTTTTAGCATTTTAACTTGGGGGGGGGGGGGGGGGGGTTTAGGTTTTTTTTGGGGAGGGGGGGGGGGGTGGAGGTTAGGTTTTTTTAGGTTTTTTTTAGCTATTTTAGGTTGTGTTCACATTAGTTCTCGCGGTTCTCGCAATAAAGGTGATTCTCGCATGAACCTTACCATATATATATATATATATATATATATATATATATATATATATATATATATATATATATATAGGGATGAGCTCTATAGAAAACTCTATCTTTTTAAGAAAACTATGCACACCCAATGTCATCCATTGATTATCTTTCATCACACTTGATCCTGATTCCGATTGTTCTGAAAATTTTAGGGTTTGTTCAGAATCACTTGGGTTTCTTAATTAGGGTTTCCTAATGGACAATTAAAGTAATAATTAAGACTTTTTAATGAGAGTTGTTACATTCTCCCTACCTTAATAAAAAATCTCGTCCTCGAGATTTACTGGAATAAATGAGGATACTTTCACTTCATCTCTGATTCCAGCTCCCAAGTGTATTCGGGTCCTCTCTTTGAATCCCATTTGACTTTAACTAGCACTAGTCGCTTGTGCTTGAGAAACTTCACTTTTCTGTCTTCTATCTGAAGAGGTTTCTCAACAAATTTTAACTTTTCGTTTACCTCTATGTCTTGAAGAGGTACTACCAGAGATTCGTCTGCTAGACATTTCTTAAGATTGGATACATGAAATACATCATGTACTCCAGCTAATTCTTCTGGTAGTTGTAAACGATAAGCAACTGGTCCTATACGTTGGATTACTGGAAATGGTCCTACGTATTTGGGACTTAGCTTTCCTTTTTTACCGAATCGGACTACTCCTTTCCAAGGAGAAACCCGGGGGCTGCTATCCGAAAGACTAATCTAGGAACAGTGTACTGAAGATATAAAACTAGGACTAAATAAAGTATAGGTAAAACTTGGACTTAAACCTTGGAACTTAAACCTTGGACTTAAACCTTGGAAGTTAAACCTTGGACTCAAACCTTGGAAGTTAAACCTTGGAACTTAAAACTTGGAACTTAAAACTTGGAACTTAAACCTTGGAACTTAAACCTTGGACTCAATCCTTGGAACTTAAACCTATACTTTATTTAGTCCGAGTTTTATATCTTCAGTATACTGTAGGTGTTGATCTTTGCTTCATGAACAAGCTTTATATTTACGAAGAAAATAGGAAATTTTTACTCCCCCTATTTCTTTGTAAAAAATACAAAAGTCCAAGCAAGTCTTATTCTCTTCACCTCCTCACTTGATCCGGACAACATAAGTACCATAAAACTTTTCGATAATCCGAAACCGACTTCAAGTTTCCAAACTACACATAATTCTGACTCTTAGTTAGTTATCCGGTACCCCAGGTAACCCGGAATAACTAGAAAAACTCAGAACATGCACAACTCGAAACTTCCGAACAACACAAACTTCTAAATTTAGCTAAAAATCCGGTACCCCAGGTAACCCGGAATTCTAGAAAATTCGGAACTCGTAAAACCCGAAAGATCTTGAAACCTCGAATCAGATCATCGGAACAATACTTAGAGTACAAAGAAATTCGGAACAAGCAAAGAAATCCGAAAAACCCATAAATTCGATTTTTTTTAAGTCCGAACTTGGCCTTATAATTCCGAATTTAGCATCAAAATACATAAACTCTGACTCTTGTCCCTAACATAACCTTGGACAAAAACCTTGGAACTTAAACCTTGGACTTAAACCTTGGAACTTAAACCTTGGACTTAAACCTTGGAACTTAAACCTTGGACTTAAACCTTAAACTCGGACGTATTAAAAACAAATACTAAACTCGGCAAGTGTACTGAAGATTTAAAACTCGGACTAAATAAAGTATAGGTAAAACTTGGACACCAAAACTTGGACAAAACTCGGATTAGATGTTGATAGATTAACTCGGACATGAATAACACTTACAAAAATCCGGACAAAGCCTTTTTCAGATCAAAACCCTAGATCTACCAAAAACCCAGCAGTTCTCTCCAACACAGCTCGAATTTGTTCATATCTGGACCAAAATCTTCACGTCTTCAAGATGTTTGGCGGAAACAAACATCAAATCAAGAGCAATGCTGATTCAGAATGCGGTTAGACCATTCTGAATCGGTAACCATGCTCTGATACCACTGTTAAAGGCACTGGATCGATGACGAACATAAAACATTGCACTTGATTCAAGACATGAAGCAACATAAACAAGATAGATGAAGAAGAAGATGCAGGAGAAACTCATTCATATCATTACAATCAACACAGATTACATACCAAACGAGTATACATCATCTTCTACAAGCTAGTTTAGATCACAAAGATCTAAACCCTAGCTTTCTCTCACTAACCCATAGTCTCTCTCTCTCTAGGATGTGCACACCAGGAGGAACAAGAAGTTAGGAGAGGTGCACAAAGCTTCTCAAGGGTTGCCCTAATCTATCCTATACAACACATATATATAGACTAGGGACTAAAACCGGATAAAATATATTGTCCGGGATACAAAACAAATAATTCGGAAAACAATGATAATCAACGTATTCCGAGTTTAACATCATAAACTTGGAACTGATAAAACTTCCGAATCCTTGACTTGGCTTTGACTTTGTTGACCTTTGACCAGAACTGATAAAGCACAGTTACCCGGCAGGAACTGCACTTTCAATATGTTCACATAAAAAATATTTTTCTAGCTTTAATTGAGGCAAGTTGTTTGATGAAATTATCGTAAACAAGTTATTCTAAAAAAAATTTTCGATTGATATAATAGCTAATGATTGTAGGCCTTTCAATTTGGGTAATGGACTAACAGGCTGTTTCAATTGCAAGCCTTTTTAGTGGAATGTTCAGTGTATTATCTTGTAATAATTGAACCTAGTATAAAGAAATCACACCAAATTTTGGAGGCCTTTTAATTTGAGTGGCCCTAGGCCTGGGCCTATGGTTTAAAGCCCTTTGGGCCGGCCCTGCTCCTCCTGTAGTTATAAACCGCAAACTGAGCTAGCGTCATCGAACGCCAAACACCAGTAAGCCTGAAAGAAACCTCAGGCGAAAAGGGAGGAGCATGTGGCTGTGCAGGCCTAGACGCCCCGTCTTATGTGACTGATTTGACCTGGTACGAGGTTCAATGGTTGGTCGGAGACAATAGCCCTAGACGCCTGGTATAGGTCTATACGAGGCGTCTTAAAGGGTGTGAAAATAGGCATAAAGGTGTGTGAATATGCACACCCTTTCTTGTATGCTGCTACTTTTATCGGAAAATGGAATTATATTTTACTACTATTCATGTTATAGTAACGATGGAAAAATTAATGTCAAATTCCTGAGGATATAAAGGTTTAAAACCGTTACAAATAAGTAATGAACAACCACCCATGGCATTATAGCCTAGTGGTATCTTGGGGGTGGGATAAGGCTTATGACCATTAGGTCATGAGTTCGATTCCCACAAGGGGGGTTTTCCCAGATTTATTGGGTTTCCTCCTGAATTGGTGTATAGGCATTATTGCCTAGTGGAGATGGATATGATCGGGTGGCTCCGCTGGTGGCACGATGATACTCCAGTGGTCCGTCAGTGATCCAAATTTGCCGTTCTAAAAAAAAAAAAAGTAATGAACAACCAGAATTTAATAATTTAAGAACAGCAAAGAAAAGAAAAATGATTGCCAGGCTTGTAGAATGGTGGAAGCCACCACATCAGGTGTGAACAACAATAGCCCAAACTTTTAAGGGCCCCACACGGCACAGAGGCTCGTCCACTGAAGTTCATGCTTGGGTCCATCCCTCTTTCTAGGAAGAATACTTTTGTTTTAAATCATCCTCTTATAAATAAAGCGTCCATCCCTCTTTCCAGGAAGAATGCTTTTGTTTTAAATCATCCTCTTATAAATAAATTTAAAGTATCATTCATTGTCTGTATATCTTTAACCACTTGTTACACTTCCACTTCGTCAATAATTATGTTTGTTGCTACTGAACCCTCCACCACCACCACCTGCTCCGTCATACAATGGTCACCATTATGCCGTCACTTCGAATTTGATGAAATTCTTTCAGCAACAAATATCTTTGACGAATCAATAGTGATTGGGCATGGGGGTTTTGGAAAAGTTTACAAGGGTAAAATTGACAACGGATCAACTCTTGCAGCCATTAAACGATTGGATTCCATGTCAAATCAAGGGGAATCCGAGTTTTGGGCTGAAGTCGAAATGCTTTCCAGGCTGCGCCACTGTCATCTAGTGTCTTTAATTGGTTACTGTAACCATCAAAGAGAGATGATTCTCGTATACGATTATATGCCCCTTGGAACACTTGAAGATCATCTCCACAAACGTGGAACTCCTCTTTCTTGGTGTCAGCGACTCAAGATTTGCATAGGTGCAGCTCGTGGGTTAGACTACTTACACACTGGTACGGGAATTGAGTTGGGTATTATACACCGAGATGTCAAAAGCTCCAATATTTTGTTAGATAAAAGTTGGGCTGCTAAAGTTTCAGATTTCGGTTTGTCTAAAATAAGCCCAAACAATCCCCTATCGACTCATGTCAGCACACTTGTTAAAGGCACTTTTGGTTATATTGATCCAAGTTATTACGCCACTGGAAAGCTAACGCCTAAGTCTGATGTGTATGCTTTTGGGGTAATATTGTTGGAAGTTTTATGTCGAAAGAGGGCAGTGGATGATAGTCTTGAGTGGGGATTAGCAACATGCAGGGCCGTCTCCGAAAATGTTCGAAAATCTTTAGGCCCCGTGCGAACAGAAAATAGGGGCCCTTAAATATAACTTTTTAAAAAGAATATATATAAAAATTATATATATGAAAATGAATTAATGTCATTTGAATCAACAACAATCATTTAACGTAACTTGACAAAATTAGGCTATTAATTTCATTTATATTTAATAAATAAATAAGAAACAAAAAGAAAAACAAAACTGAGGACGCCGAGATTAGAACCCGTGTCTTCTTATTATTAAAGTGACCCGAGAATCCAACAGCCTTCTAGGGGCCTGTGCAAGTAGAGAAGAAGGGGGCGTATTTATAAACATATAAAAAATAAATAATATGACGATATATAGGCCCCTAAATAAACCAAAACTAAACATATTTAAGATCTTAGTGCATTATAATATGCTTTTTAGACAAGAAGTTACTAAATTAATATTGTATATATAAAACTTAAAAGTATATTACAAATCTAGTTATATAAAACATCTAAAAGAGAACAATTATGTGTTTAACTAAAAATAGTGGGTGACATTTACCGAAGGAAATTAAAAATAAGTGGCATATAGAAAATAAAAAATAAAAGAAAGCTATTGGGATAACTAAAAACAATAGGTGACATTCACTGAAGGGAATAAAAATAAGAGTCATAAAGAAAAAACAAAATAAAAGAAGAAAAAACAAAATAAAAGAAAGTTGGTGGGAAATAGAAAAGAGATTAAAACCTAAAGAATAGGCTGATGAAAATCAAAAAGAAAGTAAGGAACGTGTTTCGAACTTCGGTTTCTTCTGTGCAATAATTGCAGAAGACCACAAGACCATTGATCCATTGATGTTTAAAATCCTGCTCAAAAACTCTATATACACAAAATACATATATAAAATTAAAATTATGGGCCTCTTGAGAGTGTGGGCCCTGTTCGGTGGCCCACTCTGCACCTGGCCCAAGCCGGCCCTGGCAACATGGGCTCAAGATGCTGTGAAAGAGGGTCGTTTGAAGGACATAATTGATTCTGATATAAGGGGTGAAATAGCCCCAAAATGTTTGAAGCAGTTTGTTCAATTAGCAGAAAGATGTTTGGATGACCATCCAAAGCAACGTCCTAACATGGATGAGGTTGTCCTTAGTCTTGAACGTATACTCACCTTACAAGAGAAAACTGATAATACATCGCGATCCGCAATCATGACAATAGTTGGTCGAATGTTTGATAAGTTCTCTTTAACTGGTCATGGACAGAGCTCAGGTATTCCAGTCTCCTCATTCATGTGTGCAAATTCTTTGAATTTTATGTTTGCCTATATTAATTAAAATAACATTAAAAAAACAATCAAACAAAAGAATACTTACGCTGACAAGCATACTGAACGTAATATCTGACATCCTCAAACTTCTAGATCTTTAACATACTAAGGCTACAAGGTATGGTGATGGTCCTCCAAGGGAGGATGATCCGCCACGTAGGTGCCACGTCATAGTCCTCCCAATGATGCTCCATCCCCCAAAAGTAGAGGGTATGGGAGGATGGTCCTAGTCATAGTCCTCCCACCATTTTTATGTTTTTTTTTAATCTTCTACTTTTTTTTTAACATTTAACAAATAAACTAACAAAATATTTTCATTAATATTAAAAAAAACAATGACTTAATAAAAAAAACATAGACTTAAATAATTTCTAAATTCAAAAATAAAGAACTTTAGGGACCAAACCAGAATTTGATCTAAATCAGAGAGACCATATGTGTAATTTACAAAGAATAAAGAAAGAACCTGTCTAAATCAGGGGGGCCCACCACTCAAAAAAAAATAATAATAAAGAAAGAACCTGTCTTCATCAATCATCACCTTCGTTTTTCCGTCTTGACCGTCCGGCAACTCCGATTCAATCCGATTCCTTATTTTATTATTTTTTTTTTTATTTTTAACAGTCAAAAACGAAGGGGGGCCCACCAGCTTGGACCGTCTTGACCGTCCGCAACTCGACGTCCTCGACGGTGACGGGAGGGCGCGGGGTGATTCGACGCCGGCGACGATCCACGACGGGCTGGGCGACGGTTCCATGCCGTGCAGCCTAAGGCTGGAGGGTGTGGTATAAAGCCCCTAGGGGCTTTATCACGTCACATCAGTGCCATGTAACACATGGGGCTTTAAAGCCTCTCCCTTTTAACTTACATGCAATGGTTTAAATCCCCTTTAAAGCCTCCTGTTAAACAAAATACAAAAAAAAAAAAAAAAAAAATAAAGAGAAGAGATTTGATTGGTTGAAAAGAATGAGTCTCACCTTCTTTCCGCTTCAACAAGCGTTATTGCAATGGAGCCTTCCCCATAGCGGCCGCCCTTTGGCGCCCAGGGGGTGGCTATGGGGCGCTATAGGGCGTTAACGATAGTGATGTGGTGGGGGCTTTATACCACACCCCCTGGCCTAAAAGAATTCTTCTGTTACCTTTAATCTTTGGAAAATTCTATGTCAAAAAAAGTAAATGTATATGCTCATACCACATATAGGTAAGGATTTTGGAATCCTCATGCCCAAGAATATAGATGATCAACCGCCACTTTCTTTATATGAAAATTCACACCCTTCTGGCTCTACTTTTTTTAACAGCTTCTGGCTCTCCAGCTAGTACATATGGAACTTATCCTTCTGGCTCTCCTGCTGGTCACCGGTTTACTTTAGCTGAGATTCAGGCTGCCACAAATAACTTTGATGACGCTCGAGTTATTGGTATTGGCGGATTTGGTAAGGTTTATGTAGGTGTAATCGGTGATGGTATGACTAAGTTTGCTATTAAAAGAAGCAGCCTGGAGTCTAAGCAAGGTGTGTCTGAATTTACAACAGAACTTGAACTGCTTTCAAAGGTTCGACATCGCAACCTTATATCTTTAATTGGTTACTGTGAAAACGACACTGAGATGATCGTTGTATATGATTACATGGCTCATGGACCACTAAGAGATCATCTATACAACACACAAAATCCACCATTAACGTGGAATCAAAGGCTTCAAATTTGCATAGGTGCAGCACGTGGCCTACACTATCTTCACACAGGTACCAAAGACAACATGATCATCCATAGGGATGTGAAATCAACGAACATCCTCTTGGATGAAAATTGGGTTCCTAAAGTGTCTGATTTTGGGCTATCAAAGACAGGTCCTGCCACGGACCACAATGAGCTAAACACGGTTGTTAAGGGAAGTTTTGGGTATTTAGATCCTGAATACTATCGGAAGCGAACGTTGACTGAGAAGTCAGACGTGTACTCTTTTGGGGCTGTGCTTTTTGAGGTCTTATGTGCCAGACGAGTCATCAACCCACGACTTGCAAGAGAGCAAGTGAACTTAGTCGAGGGGGCGTTAGACTGTCACAAAAAGGGCATTCTTGATCAGATTGTGGACCCTTATTTGAGAGGAAAAATTTCACCTGAGTGCT
This sequence comes from Helianthus tuberosus, assembly GCA_030545235.1. Lineage (NCBI taxonomy): Eukaryota > Viridiplantae > Streptophyta > Magnoliopsida > Asterales > Asteraceae > Helianthus > Helianthus tuberosus. The sequence goes on from CM060399.1 coordinate 21,219,814, forward strand.
TTAAGAGAGTGGTGGAAACAGCTGTCAAGTGTGTTGCTGAGAAAGGGGTAGATAGGCCATCAATGAGGGATGTTCTTTGGAATCTAGAGTGTGCTTTGGTGCTTCAAGAGGGCCAGTCAAAAGACTTTGATGAAAGTCTGACGGTGTCAGACAATCTTAGTCTAGCGAGTGACTTTGATGAAGATTTGACGTTGTCAGACAATCTTAGTCTAGCGAGTGAAGATTCAGTTGGTTTTGACACGTGTGTGGTTTAAGTACGTTTATTCGGAAATACTTTTGTTATGTTTTGGATTTGGTATTTTATATGAAATTATAAGTTTGTTAAACGTTATATATACTTGAAAGAAAGAAAGTTTTGTTAAACGTTGTATATACTTGAAAGAATGAAAGTTGAAAGTCCAATAACAGTTTAAGCATTTGTACCAATAAATCATTGAATATGATGCTTTTAAGTTTAAAATTACTTTTGTAAAATGAATACTAAGTAAACAGAACTTTCTTGTATGCGTTTGGTTTTAAGTTTAAAATTACTTTTGTAAAATGAATATGTAAGACAAGTAAACAGAACTTTCTTGTATGCGTTTGGTGGCACGATGATACTCAAGTTGTTCGTTAATGATCCAAATTTGCCGTTTAAAAAATATATGTAATGATCACTTGGAATGGGTCGGTTGTTTGATCATGGTTCACTGGTCGATCTATTGGTTCATTGAACCGGACAAACTGATTTAGAAACCGAATTAGGTAACACTATAATTAATACATGAAAAAAAATATAATAAAACTTAAACACACTAAACATGTAATTTAAGAAACAAATAATAACTTTAACAACATTCCTATATATCTTAAAAACAAATGTCGGTGGTTTTGTCACCGACCATGTCAAGTTTAACTTTTAACCCCTCTTAGCCACATATGTCTAGAAAATGTCATTTCACTTCCCACTTTTCCCACTTTCGAGAGTATATGTAATTTGATTTATCTTTAATAACTTTCGTTCGTTAACTTAAAAACAACTAATTTGTTGTGTGCTTATTTTTATGTATGTGTTGGTATAAATTCGAGTTGGTCTACGTGTCAATGTAAATTTTCTCTGTAAACGAGTCGAGTCAAATATAATACATTTTTGTGCTTATTTTTATGTATATTTTGACTACCGCTATCTATCTTACAAAACCAAAGTCGCTGGCCTTTGTCACCGACCAAAACAACGCCTACACTTTTAAATTGACACTTACACTTCCTACACTGTAAAGAGCTACCAGGGTTTAAATATCGGCATGATTGGGTGAGAGATGTGTTATGTGATGTTCTTAAGCGGGCCGGGATCTCTGCCAAAAAGGAGGCTCCAGTAAATTTCCTGACTGACCCCTTAGAGGGGAGGTCCACTTTACGCCCGACGGACATCCTTGTGTTTGGATGGGAAGGGGGAAACACGCTTGTGTAGATCTAACTGGAGTCTCCCCCCTTGTCGGGCTCAAGGACAAGGGCTTTGTCGTAGGGCAAGCGGTGCTCAAGGCAGAGGCGAACAAAGTCGCAAAACATGAGAAAGCCTGCCTGGAGAATCAACATGTGTTTGTCCCGTTTGCGTTTGATACCTTTGGTGGTCTCGCTCCTGACGCTGTGCGACTTTTGAATCGGGTTCAAAAAGTCGTTAATAGTAATTCTTCGTCGCTAAAGGTTTCAAACTTTGTATTTAGTAGAATTGGTTTTTCTATTCAAAAGGGGGTGGCGGCGCAACTTGTTGCCCGACTACCTGCCATTGCTTTGTAATTGCCCTTTTTAGTGTGGAATGATACCTAGACTTCCTACACTTTCTAAAAACATTATAAATATTCATTTTAACCCCCATAAGTTTCTAAAGTTTCAGGTTTACCCCCATACTTTTATTCTTTAACTAAAAAACACTATTCTTTTCACGTGCTTAATTTTATGTACGTATCGGAATGGTATCACGTTTTGAAATAAAATGTAGAGTAAATTACGTTTTTAGCCCCTGTGGTTATATCATTTTTACTATATTAGCCCAAAATAGGATTTTTTAACATATGTGCCCCCATGGTCTCTATAACTAACCATTTTGTCCCCTGAGTCTAACTCAACCTCAAACTCTAGTTAATTATTTGTCACATGGCAGGCACATGATGGGTATAAAGGTAATTTCTCCTCCCCCTTTTACTCACACGGCGAGGTGTACAAATCGGTTAATCGGTTATTAAAAAGCCGGTTAAAAAAAAACCGGTTTTTTCACCCAAAATAAAAACCGGTTTTTTTTATAACCGGTTCCGGTTACTAACCGGTTTTTGAGGTCCATAACAATAACCAGTATAACAGGTTGGGACCGGTTTTTCCCAAAAAAACCGGTTTTTTACCGGTTTTTCCCAAAAAAACCGGTTTTTTACCGGTTTTTCCCAAAAAAAACCGGTTTTTTACCGGTTTTAACCGGTTTTTTAATAACCGGTTCGGTTAATAACCGGGTTTTGAAGTCAAGAATAGTAACCGGTCTAAAAACCGGCGGTTAAAAAAAACCGGTTATAAAAAAGCCGGTTAAAAAAAAACCAGTTTCGGTTTTTTTTCCGGTTTCGGTTCTAAAACCAGTTTTTTTTACACCTCACACCTATTAGAAACAATTTAATACCCAATTACACCACAATGTTAATTGTTCATATACCTGGAGTGTGTTTGTTCCGGAAGATTCGTGACAATCGCCTCCAAGAGTTCCTTCTGGTCAATTTCGGATGGTTTATGCGAATGCTGAGGCTTCCTAGTGGCGTGATTGGTACCAGAGATGTGTTTTCTGGCGTACCGAAGAAGGCAATTTTCTACAATCTCGTTGCTCATATTCTTTGATCGCCATTATTAAATGTTAAACAACTGCGGATTGCGTAATGTAAGTTCATCAATGAAGTTGTATGTTGTCTGCTTCACATCCCAGCCGAATAGAACGGGATCCATAGCTACAACCTTATCAGAAATTGAATCGATACAGCGTTTGAATTGAATTTGTCAAACTTTTAAGCACAGTTTGTGACAAAAAGCTTTCGGTTTTAGAAATGAGATTTTCTTCACAAAACTCTTCAATCATCTCCAAAGCTTCTCCAGCAGCACAACGTAGTGCAGCTACGTTAGCAGACGATAACTCGATTTTCACCATGTAACAGAACTTTGCAGCCACCTCAAACTTCTTCGGTCCTCCAGGAAAATTCGGAAATCTGACAAGTTTTTCACTGGAAAATGATGTGGATTCCGACCGGCGGTGCCTTTTCCGTCACCTTCTAAGGAGAAATTCGAACAGGTGATGCCTTCTCCGTCACAGATTTCCGTCGGTTTTCTGGATTCCGACAACCAATTATCTAATCTGAACTCGGTTTAACGTGAAGTGTGTGTTTATTGTGTGATTTTTGTTGAAATTGAAGGATTTGTGAAGATGATTATGTGATCAGGTCTGATCAATTTGATCAGTTTGAAGATGATTAGGCTAGAGGGTGTGGGATGGAGCCCCTTGCATGTTATAAAGGACACCTCAGCGCCACCTAGACGCCACGTCAGCCAGGGGGCTTTATAACCCCCCCTTTAATTTGCAGGGTGTGGGATGGAGCCCCGTCATCATTACCTAATTATTTTTTATTTTAAAAATCATTTAATTTATATGAATATTATTTTGCATGTGGGAAAAAGAGAGAGAAAGAGTGGGTTTTGCATGTACTGCCATGCATCATTACCGTCATATTTGACTATTCTTTCTCGATCAATGCAATTGCATAGCGTTACCATGTTGGCGAAAGTAGTATAGCGCCCAAACTTAATTTGCAGGGTGTGGGTGTATAGCGACCATGGCGCCATAGATGCTGACAGGGCGAGGGTGGCGCCCCCCACACCCTCCGGCCTTACCGCAGATTGGGGGTTTTTCTTGGAGAAGATAAAAGGTAATTTAGGGGTTTTGTGATGTAATTGGTTATTAAATTGTTTTTAATAGGTGTGAGTAAAAGGGGAGGAGAAATTCTCATTATACCCATCATGTGCCTGCCATGTGACAAATAATTAACCAGAGTTTGAGGTTGAGTTACACTCAGGTGCCAAAATAGTTAGATATAGAGACCATGGGGGCACACATGTTAAAAAAATCTTATTTTGGGCTAATATAGTAAAAGTGATATAACCACAGGGGCCAAAAACGTAATTTACTCTAAAAGGTATAATATCACGTTTCAACGTAATTTTATTGACAACGAGTCGGGTCAAATACAGTGGCGGACCCAGGAATTTTCTATGGGGGTTTTCAAAATTTTAGGCCTCTGGGTAAATATGAAAAACATCGGTTCATATCGGATCGGGTCATGTAAAACAAAAGAACATCAAACTAAAATTTATATAACCATAAAAAACATGTCAAACATCATTATAAACATGTTTAAAATTGTGCCCTACAAGTTTTCATTTATTGAAATCTATGCAAACATCATCTAGAGTTACTTTTCTAATGGTTCCTCATGAGAAATCTCGCCAAAACTTCCCTCCTCATGGTTTCTATCACATATAAATCGATCAATAATTTTCAATTTTAATTTTCAAGCCCTAGTAAAGTCTAGAACAACAAGAAAAAAACATCAAAACAACAAAATCATGCGACTAAAGTCTAGAATAGCAAAATATATTCATCAAAACACATAAAATTTCAAACCCTTTTAACATCTCTATAACTTTATCTCTCCCAAAAACCACATAATAAAAACGAAAGTACCTTTCCCAAAAACCACATAATAAAAACGAAAGTACCTTGTTAAATTTTGTATTCCAGGTGATGGGTGGCCGGAATAAAGCTTTTCCGGTGAGAATTCACCTGCTGCTGTCGTGCCTGTTGACTGCTTTCGTGCGTCGGTCGCTGTGCGATCAGAAGAGGGAGAGTGGGCGAAAGAATTGGAAGGGGTGGTTAGGTTGGGTTATTTTATCTAAATTCAAATTTAGTTGGGTTGGGTTAATTAGACTTGGGTTACAATGGAATGTTTAGTGGACTAATGGCTAAATTGTTAAGTGAGAGTTATTGGGTTAAATTGTTAAGTAAAGTGGTTAAAGAATAATTATATACATTAGGTTATATTTTAATAAAAATAACATTTACATTTTTTTAAATTCATAAGATTTTTTTAAAGGGGGCGGTTAAAAATTTTCAAGGGGTGCAGTCGAGATTTTGCGCGAAATTTAACCGTAAAACCTTTTTTTTCAAGGGGTGCGGCCGCCCACCCACCCAAGTGGGTAAGTCCACCCCTGGTCAAATATAATAAATTTTCTTGCTTATTTTTATCTTCGTTTTCAGTTAGTCAACGTTTTGACGTAAATTAAAAAAAAAACTACTTTTTTTTACAAGCTTATTTTTATGTACATGTCGATTTAAATTCTCATTTTGACGTAAACAATATAAATTCACGTTTTGACGTATCTTTTTTTCGAAAACGAGCTGGATCAAATATAATATCTCTGACCGGGGGGGGGGGGGGGGTAATAAGTTAGGTAGGCTCACCACAAAAAGACAAAGTACTTAAACCCACCAGCGTATAACTTTGATAACTAACACGCTTAGACCATGTGTAGTGGTGAAGAAAAATAATGCCCCCACCATGGGGCATTTCCGACACGTGTCATCCTAGTCAGCATTGGGCATTATAGCAAAAGTGATGTAGTGAGGCATTATTCCAATAACGCCGATGCAATCATTTGACAATTATTTTTTTTAATTTAAAAAACAACAGCAATTTCAAAAAACAGAATATAAAAAAAATTACACTACTTAAAAATTACACTACTTAAAACAGCAGCAATTTCCAGCTCATGATAAAAAAACGAAAAAAAAAAAACAGTAAATAAAAATTACACTATTTGACACTTTTAAAATTAAAAAGTACAAAGGTCCCACTCTTCTTTACCCCTTCTTCTTCTTTGACCCCACTACCTTCTTCTTCTTCTTCCTTTCTTCTTCCCCATCACCTGCATCTATGTGATGGGACATCAACACTGACACCCAAAAGTTTATGTGTCGAATATAAAGGCAGAGGGCCACTATAGCACGTAGTTGAGTGAAGGAAATCTATTATCCACCAGATAGAGGTCTCGCTCAACCTACGAGGTCTAAAACCGAGGCATAAAGTGCCAAGCGCAAAAGCGCACCACTTTTCGTACCTGAGGCGCACAGTATTGTTATAACTTTTTTTTATATTTCTCATACATTTCTATTGTCAGGTATCCACAAACTGTATATAAACAAGCTTTATATATAATTTACATATTATAAATTTCCAACATGTATATGCATAACAATACACAAAGCTTAGCAGTGCTTTCAAAAAAAGATTAATATTACATTTTTAATCCAAGAATATGTATATGCATTGAGGTGTTGTACACAAAGCTTAGGGGTGTTTTCAAAAAAAAAAAAAAAAAAAAAAAACTTAATATTACACTTTTAATCCACAATTTATTTGATTTTTCATTTTTAACACAAAAGTTTTCATTTTCTGCAATTTAATCTCACTTTTTACTTTCAGTTGTGTTCCCCTATACTTATCATATTTAGCAATTTTTTTTGTTTTACGTGTCATTCTAAATTTTGCGAGTTAACACAGTGCAATGTGCGTGTGTGGTTCAACGTTATTATGTTTCATTTAACACTTCGTTCTAAATTTGCGAGTTAAAACGACACAACATATGTGTATGGTTCAACGTTTTTAAGTCGTTTTTTCCCGTTTAACATAACAGGTTGGTCGCAACGAGCGGGTACTAAGTCGACTTAGTTATTATTTTCTATGTTTTAGGTTACGATCTAATTTCTTCACATTAATACGTGTTGGTTGTTGGCGGTGGTGTGACATTGGTACTATTTGAAACAATTTTACACCCCCACCGCAACACGGTGGGGCTTAATACTAGTTTAATAGATAAATAACCTTTATGTACAACACAAAGAAGCACAAAACCTTTATTATACACTAAATGTACAACTAACCAAGCTCTAGGTACCATACATAGAACTCAAGAAACAAAAAATAAACAAATTAGTAAAAGGTTAGGGTTAAATTTGATAAAACTATAACTTTAAAGACGAAAATGTAATTTAGTTAAAATTTGAAACCCTAAACTTTTAAAACTGCCGTCACTTCATCTTCTCCATCGAATGTTTCTTCCTCCATCTCTATTTGAAGGTTTTCTTCCTCTCCATCTCCATTTTTACAGCAGGTCTCATCTTCATCTGCATCTCTATTACTTTTCAGCGCTTCATGTCTTAAAAGCTTGTGCTTTTTTGCCTCATCGCCTAACAAAAAAATCGCAAAAGCGCTCACTTTTTTGGAAAACCCTCGCCTAGGGTTGCACAAAGCACAACCACTTGCGCCTTATGTCGCGTCGCTCCTAGGGCGCGCTTTTTAAAACCAAGCGCTCAACTAAAAAGGGTGAGTATGTCGAAAGATGATGATCGGCATGCGCATTACGCGCGAGCTTCCAGGGCTTGGCCTTCGCTTTCGTGGTCCTAGCGGCGATATTTCTGTCCCCCAGTAGTTGCCAGAGGTCACACCTCCTTATGTGGAGGAGAGCGAGTGTAACGCCCTGCGGTTTGATACTTTCACATTGTTAGCAAGTCTCGTCGTACTTCCTATCCGTTGATGCTTTTACTCTCGTTGTATCCTACTTGCTATTCTACATTGACTCGAGACGGCGGATCATAATAGAAATAAAACTATTTTAATCATAATTGTGTTAATCTATGTGCAATTGTTATTCTGTGTGATACTTCTTAAATAAGAATGACATATTTATCCTAGATTCTCGACTCTTTGTTACGCTTGATACTTAATGCATGAGAAACTAAATTAACGTGAACTAGGAACACGTGTTTACTTGTTTACTTATGTTATATGTGGTTGATAAACGCTAAAACTTACCCTCTCGCTAAAATACTTAAAGTACTCTCACTAACTAGCGCAACAAAACATGTCAAACGGGCATCCTACACGCGAAACGAGGAATTGGTTGCACAAGACAAGCTGTTTGAACGAAGCCTGCCTGCATCGAACAAAACTCCTTGTTCGAACCCAGCTCCTTTATAAATAGTAACCCCACCTCTTCATTTCATTCACTTGGTGATTTCATACAGAAACGCTGCCGAATTGCTGTCCGATTGTTTTCAAGTAAGATTTACCATTTTTACAACATTTCACAACGTTTTTCCACTACGATTTTCCACATGATTCACCTCGATTTCATCCAAACTTTAGAGTTTTTACCTAAAAACCTCCCCTTTTTCACTTAAACACTATCTTTTTCATCTTAACTTCTCTGTTTTCATCAAAAACCTTCATCTTTTTCATCGGATCTTCTTCATTTGCAACTGATCTACACTTAACCGAGTGTATTAGGCCTAGCTTCGGTTTCCCAAGTTAGAAATCTGTGGATTTCACACTCATCAAGTGTTAGATCTAGGTTAAAACCATTTTAAAACTATTTTAAACTTGATTTTCACACTAAAATGGACCTAAAACGACATGTATTTCGTTCACTGAATAGTGGGATGAGGTAGTGTCAAAACCGTTTCGAATTGGACTCGAAAACACATCTGATTCGGGCGAAAACACAGCTCCGAATGCCAAGGGCAGCCACGAATGCGAGCTTGACTGTTCTGTGCGAAGCCAGGCTTCGTACGAAGGCACTGCCTTCGTATGAAGGCACTGACTTCACAACTACCAGCCTAACTCTCACTCGTGACTTGAACAAAGACCTCGCCGACTCTAAGTTTAATCAGTAGCTTAAGGTTGGAGGGACGAAGACTCGATTTTCTGAAGACAGACGCGAAGACACTAGATTTTGGAACAACGAAAGCCACACCAGTGCGAAGACCCACCTTCGTACGAAGGCACACCTTCGTATGAAGGCACAACTTCATACGAAGCCTTTTGTTTTTCCACCGACAATCTGATTTCCCACCGTTTCAGCACTTTGGAGGGTTTACGCCTCTGTTCCCGTATGCAGGCTGATCTGGCGCTCCCTTCAATCCATATCCGTCTGTGTTTACTCGTTAGACACACACTGTGAGTATACTCGATCCCATTTCGTTTTAACACTTTGGGTGCAACATGTATTCTTGTCACACCCCGACCACGTGAGACAACAAAACGTGGCGGAAACGTCGGGGAGTGTTGTAACAGAATCATTGTTTCATAACCATGGAATAAATAAATTCTGTTTTATTGAATAAATGAACTCATTGTTTTAATACAATCAAATAAGTACAACTATGATCTTCCAAGTTTTAAAGTTGCTAAGGCACGAGTCCATCCTAAATGTAGCATGTATCAACAATCATTGCAAAGCAGTACCTGAAACATGTGTAAAAATAGGTACGTCAGCATAAAAATGCCTGTGAGATACATAGGTTTTGTGAATATAGGATTCATGACTTATAAGTTTAGAAAGAGTTGTTTAACAAAAGTCAGTCATGATCCTTGTAAAATGTTTTGTTTTATAAATTATTTGAAAAACAATAAGTTCAGATGATATGTATAAATAAGAGAATAATGTATGGTTAAATGAATAACCATGTAAAATGAGTTTGTATAAGATAAGTTGTTGTAAAACAATGTCTTATGAAAAGTATGTTATTTGTATAAAATGTTATATGACTTAAATTGAAATGATTCAAATAACGCTACGATATGTAATACCATACAAACACTTATATATAGGAAGTACCAGCAGCGTATCCACCATGCTTGTATCATATTACACACGCCTCGTTACTTAAGTCACTTACTCAAACCAAACCACCAATATAGAATGTTCATGTTTAAACCAATAGTCCAGTGTTATTGTATAACTCAAGTTAAATGTAAACCATGTAATGTGTAAACAAAAGTTATGTATGGTAAGTAAAATGAGATTTCTTAAACCACAAGTAAAAATGTACAAAACAAAGTGTTTGAATAAATCAAAAGTTATGCTTTGTAAAATAATGTAAGGTTAAACGAATAACCTTATAGTAGCATATTAAAAGTATACTTTGGATTTGTAAATAACATATTAAACTATGTTTTAGTTTCATAAATAACATATCAAAATATGCTTTGGGTTTTATAAATAACATATAAAAATATGTTTTGGTTTGTTGATAAAATATATATGTTGGTTCTGTACAATACCACACATGAGAGTATATCAAACTACACTTTTGGGAGTATATCAAAATATACTTTAAATGTGTGATTTAAGAATTCATTCAGACCTAGTGCATCAAACTACACCTTTGAGACTATAGGGATACCACAAAGGCAATCCCTATTTGGATGGAGAAACAAATTGGTTTCAGACATTCCATGACAACAGGAATGGGGTGTCTAATCCTATAGCGCTATATCATACTACCAACCGGTCTGGTGAACAAAATAAGTACAATTCAACAATTAATGTTATAGTCTTTGAAAAATCAGTGTTTAAACCATAGATAGTCATTCAGTTTGTCAAATGATAAGTAATAACATGTATAATCAATTATACTTTGAAATCATGAAAATAACAGATAGGTACACATGCTTCACCCCAAAACAGTTTGGAGAACAGTAAAATAGGGGTCTATGTACTCACTTGAGATTGCTCAGAAGTCCTAAGATAACCACCAAGCAATGCTAGAGATCACGGAATCAAACGGCACCTAATATAGGTAACTATGTTAATAAACCGGACCTATATCGGAGGATCGGATAGAATGAGGGTTCGTAAACCAAACGAGTATGGAGACTCGTGTCATATGGTTTAACAAAGCCTACATACTAAATGAAACCTAACCTAAGTGCTTACAACCCATTACGACCCGTTTAGGTAGCTTATGCTACTTTAACGCGTCGTTCGCGTGAAACGCGTTCGGACCGCCTAACTAGTCCTATGACAAGTAAGATATGCCTTAACATGTTTAATATTGTTGATAAATAAGTTTAGAGGTCATTGGTTATGTTACATATGTTTAAAATGAATTTTGGCATCAAAGGGGTATTTTGGTAATTTACCTGAGGCATATAAACTACCTATCATACAACTACTTAAACGAAGTGACCACAAGGTATAACCTTAGAAGGTTATTCCCTATATACTATGGTCACCTAATGTGTTTGGTCGGATCCTAATGATCGACCAAATGGGTCGGGTTCGAAAGTATAAGCGATTGTTTAGATCGCTTACCTTACGACCCTATATAAGCACTAAACTAAAAGTGACGAGCTAAGCATGCTAAAACATGCTTAACTAAGTTTAGAAAACAGGTTTGGTATCAAAACAAACGTTTTGATACCTAAGAGTAGTTTGGTTACAAAACACGCAAGAATGCGCATTTTGGCCGAAACTACGACTCGTCACTGAGCCTAGATAACGTGGTAATCAGTAGGTATATTCACTAGGGACTATAACCATCGTGATTACGCTCACGTTATGAAGTTCAAACGAACTTCGCATTGACCATAAACTGGTCAATGCAGAAAGTCAAACAAAGTTTGACTTTCGGACTCGAAAAGCAATAAAAGAACGAAGGAACACTTACAAAGGGTCCCCGCAAGATTGATAATCCAAGTATTCTCAGGTATGAGGTGATGAAACACCCCAACTTAGAGAAATCTCAGATTTCAAGTGGGTTTTGCAATGAAGGGGGTTGGGTATTTATAGATTTCGGTTCACCGTTAGGATCGTTTCTTGGAGAAGAGGGAATGATCTCGCTCGTACACTTGTCGGAAAGTTGTGGTAACTCATTTTGCTCCCACCATAAGAGTTGGACACATGGCATTGGCCTTTGGAGGGGGTTAAGGGCTGGAAACAGGCTGTTTAAACAAGTTGCTGCATCTGACCCCTGCTTGCGCACTGCAACACTCAGAGTGTTGAGGTGCGCAAGGACCTGCAGACCAGAAAGTTTGAAAAATGGCAAAACAGGCCCCTGCAGCTCCAAACTTGGTTTTCGATGCATTTTTGACACGTTTAAGCCCCGTTAACCCCATTTCAAAGCTCTAAAATGAAGTTAAAGTATAGGGAACTTAAAATATGCTTGATAATATCACTGATTTCGGTTCGTTTGGCCGTACGATCGCGATGTTCAGTTAATTACGACGGAATGCGCATAAGCGCGAAAAACGATACAAATGGCGTGACGAATGGATTTTTCTTATGCCAAACACTAAAATAAAATATTTTAGTGCTTACATAAATTTTTGGATGTCCGGATATATTCAGAACGTAAGTTATGCGCGAAAATGCAAACTTATGCACTTTTTGACACTTTTAGTCCCTGAATGACCCAAAAGTTTATTTTAGCACACCGAACCCCTCAAAGTGTCACGGCCCCCGACCCGGTTTGACCCGTTTCAGGAGCCGCGGGACAGAAATTCCTGCGGTATTTATTTAATTGAGTTTAACAGCGGAAGTTTATTTATCAGGATCGTTTAAAGCTAAAATTTTCCCGATTTATTTTATTTCACAATTCGGGATAAAACCCCGATAATTTACAATATTATATTTTTACTACGAAATCATGATATTACAAAACTTATTTCTTTATTTTATAATGAGCCACTATTTTAAGCTTGAAATGCTCCTCAGCACTTTTCCTGAATTACAACAGATCACCTGAAACATGTTTGAAAAAGGTTTTGTCAGCTGGAAATACTGAGTGAATCATTCTATTTACTAAAATGACACATTTGTTATAATTTACAGTATTAAGAGCGATTACAATGTTTCTGATATCAAACCAACTACCCACGGTATTTGTCACTCGACCGAATCTGTGACTATGGTCATATCCCCCAATTGGCTGCCCCAATGGTGACGATTATCAAGTAATGTATACAAAACCCCACATACCGGCTGTAACTTGGTGATTACAAAGACTTAATCCCCGTAATTATAACTTTGAAATAAACATGATTTTGTAAATAGATTTGATAAAAAGAGAATGACTCACATTGCTGATTTAATACGGACAGAGTCTAGTCTATGAATCAGCCTTGTTAACCTAATTTAAATACAATGCACACAAAACTGGGTTAGTAATCAATCCAGCATTTACGATAACTCACGAGATCAAATTCTCACAATGAACGACAAAGTGCGATACTTCATCCATCGAATTAACGACGAACGACAAAGTATAACCCTAATGTGGGCGGCACTTAAACATCCATTGGATATATTGATCGTCGGAAAATGAATCGTAGCAGCGATTGTGCTAATACCCTGTTTTGCGGCAGAATTTCGAGACCCGGGGTGTAATTTGGAGTATACTGTTCGTATCTCAGTGTATTTTGTGAATTCTTTCGATGTTGATTGTTCAGAATTCGAGTGCCAATGTCCTCTATTTATACATAAATTTTGACTAGCTTACGGACCGTAAGCTTCCCAATGTTGAGGTCCGTAAGGATGCTTACGGACCGTAAGCTTGGTAATGTTGCGGTCCGTAAGGTATCAAAATAGGCTATAGGGTAGCCACGATTGGGACTAGCTCAGGTGAGTTGTTGAATTTGATTTTCAGTTATTTGACAACGATTAAAGTGGATAATCGTCCACTAGGGTTTATCCCCCCCTGAGTTTTAGGGGCCCTAATCCTGATTCCGATTGTTATGAAAATTTCAGGGTTTGTGCGGAATCACTTGGGTGTCTCAATTAGGGTTTCCTAATGATCAATTAAAGTAATAATTAGGACTTTTTAGTGAGAGTTGTTACATTCTCCCTACCTTAATAAAAATCTCGTCCTCGAGATTTACTGGAATAAATGTGGATATTTTCGCTTCATTTCTGATTCCAGCTCCCAAGTGTATTCAGCTCCTCTCTTTGAATCCCACTTTACTTTAACTAGCACTAGGCGTTTGTGTTTGAGAAACTTCACTTTTCTGTCTTCTATTTGAAGAGGTTTCTCAACAAATTTCAGCTTTTCGTTTACCTTTATATCTCGAAGAGGTACTACCAGTGATTCATCTGATAAACATTTCTTGAGATTGGATACATGAAATACATCATGTACTCCTGCTAATTCTTCTGGTAGTTGTAAACGATAAGCGACTGGTCCTATACGTTGGATCACTGAAAATGGTCCTACGTATCTGGGACTTAGCTTTCCTTTCTTACCGAATCTCACAACTCCTTTCCAAGGAGAAACTTTCAACAGTACTCTGTCTCCAACTTGGAATTCTAACGGCTTGCATCTATTGTCTGCATAACTCTTCTGGCGATCTCGAGCCGTCTTCAGCCTTTCCTTGATTTGAGTAATCTTATCAGTTGTTTCTTGCACTATTTCAGGACCTGATAATTGATTTTCTCCTATTTCTGCCCAACATACTGGAGTTCTGCACTTTCTTCCATAAAGTGCCTCAAATGGGGCAGTTTCAATACTTGAATGATAACTATTGTTATAGGAAAATTCGATTAATGGTAAATGATCATCCCAACTTCCACCAAAGTCTATTACACATGCTCGGAGCATGTCTTCTAGAGTTTGGATAGTCCTTTCACTTTGTCCGTCTGTTTGGGGATGATATGCAGTGCTCAAATTTAATTGAGTTCCCATAGCTTGCTGGAAACTTTTCCAAAAATGTGAAGTGAATCGACTATCTCTATCTGATACAATGGAGAGCGGAACTCCATGTAGAGATACGATTTCATCTACATACAATTTAGCCAGTCTTTCCATACTAAAGGTTTCTTTCATAGGTAGAAAGTGAGCAGATTTGGTTAATCGGTCCACAATTACCCAAATCGCATCATTACCTTTTCTGGTCTTGGGTAACTTAGTAACAAAATCCATTGTTATGAGTTCCCATTTCCATACCGGCATTTCTAATTGTTGTAGTAACCCTGAAGGTTTCTGATGTTCTGCCTTAACTTGTGAACAAGTAAGACATTTAGAAACATATCTTGCTATGTCCTTTTTCATTCCTATCCACCAAAAGTTCTTTCTTAAATCCTGGTACATCTTATTGTTTCCTGGATGTATAGTATACCTAGATTTATGAGCTTCATCTAAAATTTTAGGTCTTAAGTCTCCCTGCTTAGGTACCCAAATTCTACTTTTGTGGAATCTCCAAATTCCATCTGCTCCTTGCTCTAATTCTTTGATTCGTCCTTTCATTCCTTCAGCAATATCTTTGATTGCTGTAGTTTGAACATTCTTCAATTGTTCCATTAAATCTATTTGTAGATTTAATCTGAGAGCACGAACCCGTCGTTGTTTCTCATAATTCTTACGACTTAAGGCATCTGCAACTACATTTGCTTTTCCTTCATGATATTGAATATCACAGTCGTAGTCACTTAAGATTTCCATCCATCTCCTTTGCCTCATGTTTAACTCTTTTTGCCCAAATATATATCTTAAACTCTTGTGGTCTGTGTAGACAGTAAATTTACTTCCGTAAAGATAATGTCTCCAAATCTTAAGGGCAAAAATTACGGCTCCTAATTCTAAATCATGAGTCGTATAGTTTTCTTCGTGCTTTTTCAATTGCCTTGATGCATACGCAATTACCTTCTTGCGTTGCATAAGCACACCTCCTAATCCTAATTTTGAAGCATCACAGTATACTTCAAAATCTTCAGTTCCTTCTGGTAAGGCTAAGATTGGTGCATTGGTTAATTTCTGTTTCAAAATCCTAAAAGCTTCTTCTTGTTTGGGTCCCCATTCAAACTTAGTAGCTTTACAGGTTAACTTAGTTAATGATACGGCTATCTTGGAAAAATCCTTAATAAACCGTCTATAATACCCAGCTAATCCTATAAAACTTCTAATTTCCATTGCGGATTGTGGAACCTTCCTATTGGTAACTGCTTCTATCTTAGCAGGATCTACATGAATACCTTCATGATTTACCATGTGTCCTAAGAATTGCACTTCCTTTAGCCAAAATTCACATTTCGAGAATTTGGCGTACAACTTTTCTTTTCTTAACAAAGTTAAGAGTGCATGAAGATGTTCACAATGCTCTGTCTGACTTTTGGAATAAATAAGTATATCGTCTATGAAGACAATTACAAATTTATCCAAGTACGGTTTACAGATCCTATTCATCCTGTCCATAAATGCTGCAGGTGCATTTGTTAATCCGAAGGGCATGACTGTAAACTCATAATGACCATACCTAGTTCTGAAAGCAGTCTTAGGTATGTCTTCTTCTTGTACCTTCAATTGATGATATCCGGAGCGTAAATCTATCTTAGAAAAATATCTAGCTCCTTGAAGTTGATAAAAAAGATCATCAATCCTAGGTAATGGATATCGATTCTTAATTGTGACCTTATTCAATTCTCTATAATCGATACACATTCTCTTTGAACCATCCTTTTTCTTCACAAATAACACTGGCGCTCCCCACGAGGATGAGCTAGGTTGTATGAATCCTTTACTTAGTAATTCATCTAATTGCTTTTTCAATTCTAACATTTCTGTAGGTGCTAACCGATAAGGTGCCTTGGCTATCGGTGTAGTTCCTGGAATTAGATGAATCCTAAATTCTACTTCCCTATCAGGTGGTAATCCCGGTAAATCTTCTGGAAATACATCAGGATATTCTGAGACTACTGGTATTTCCTTAAGATCTTTACCTTTAGTGCTAATGATTACTGAAATCATATACACTATTCCTTGTTTTCGTTCATAATTAGCAACTTTCATTACTGATATGAACTTCATGGGCTTACGTGGTTTATCTCCTGTAATCCTAATCACTTCTCCGATAGGTGATTGAATTTCTATGGAATTCTGATCACAAAGGATTCTAGCATGATTGGATACTAACCAATCCATTCCTAATACAACATCAAATTCAGCTAAATTCATCGGCAATAGTTTTACAGAGAATTTATGTCCTAAAAGTTCTATGTTTCCTTCTTGCAAAACTTTATCTATTTTAACTGAATTTCCGTCTGCTGTTTCAACTGTAAAAATCTGCTTAATATTGGTTAAAGGTAAACTAAGAGCTTGGCAGAATGAAGTATTTATAAAACTTTGGTTTGCACCAGAGTCAAATAATACTTTTGCGTACACGTTGTGAACTAAGAACGTACCCGCTATCACATCCGGAATGAGTTCTGCTTCTTGAGTGGTCAGCTGAAATGCCCTGGCATTCTTCTTAGTAGTTCCCTCGGTCGCCTTGGGTTTGTTGTCTACTGGTTTAACCAATTTAGGACATTCTGTTTTATAATGCCCTGCTTCTCCACAGTTAAAACAGATTACGGTTTTCTTTTTGCAGTTTTTCTTCACGATGTCCTACAGTTTTGCAAAAATTGCAAGTAATATCGCATCTTCCATAATGTTTCTTTTTGCATTTTCTGCAGAATGACGGAGCTGGAGATTGCCCCGTTCCCTTTCTCTTAAAGCTGTTATTATTACCCACACGAAATCCTTGGGTAATTTTCTGAGCTAGTTCCTTTTTCCTATCTTCATCTCTTGTGCGCACCAGTTCATCGGTTAGAGTATTGGCTAATTCTACCGCATCATCAACAGTGCGAGGTCTCGCAGCTTTAACAATATTGCGGATTTCGCTAATTAGCCCCCAGATATAGCGAGAAATGAGTACCGGTTCTGGCGAAGCCAGTGTTGGTACTACTCTAGCATATTCAAAGAATGTCGAGGTATAACCACGACAATCTACACCCATCATCCGATGACTTAGAAACTTATTCGTCATCTGTTCCTTTTCATACTCAGGACAGAATTTTCTTTCCACAAAACCCTTAAATTCTTCCCAAGTCATAGCATAAGCTAATACTCTTCCTTTTGATTGTAACACAGTGTTCCACCATTCGAGTGCTCCTTCTTTGAAGAGATTTGATGCGTACATGACCTGATCATCTTTACCACATTTACTTATTGCAATTACTGCTTCGGTTTTCTCTAACCAACGCAGTGATGCAGTTGCTCCTTCATTGCCTGCAAATTCAGTGGGTTTACAAGCAAGGAATTCTTTGAAAGTGCAACCAGGTGTTGCGGCTTTCATTTTCTTAGGTAATGGAGCTTGATGTGGTTCCCTATTATGATTATTATGATTATTGCCTCCATTTACACTATTACTGAAGTTATCTTCAGTAATCTGTTTACTAGGGACAATTTGTTGCGGTTCGATTGGATTCTTTATAGCAGCAACGAATGCTGGAATATCATTGGCTATCCCTTGAGCAACAATGTTTTCGATATCTTGTCGAGTCATATATTGATCTCTTGAATGTTGTTCAGACTGATTAACTTCATTTATAGGTTCATTACCACTGTTTGCCATCTGATAATGTATATATATAAATTTTATTAGTATCTGCTAAATAACAATTATATACAAACAATCAGAAAATTTTACAATACAAGTATAGTCAAAACAATCGATTTCTCGATTTACTTTTATATCTAGTATAATATGCATCATTACTTGCCAATATCTTACAGAGTTTTATTCGTTATTTACAGACTAACTTTACTATTACTATTATACCACTACCGTTTTATCATCGTACTATCTCTCGTCACTTGCCGTTCTAAAAACGCAGTTCCCTCTCATCGTATTTCCAGGCAATTTGTCCCCCTATTTCCCTGATTCTACTTCCCGCATCAAACAACTCTTCACCAAAGTGGCGAAGTTCAGCCATGTTTTCATTACTCATGGGTGGATTAGGTAGGGGTTCTGGATCGAATTGTGGAAGAAAGGAATAAGGATCGTTGACAATATTTTGAAATTGCCAATCATTCGTCCACCATTCGTCCATTTCTAAAGGTTGGGGGTGAACTATCGGTTCGGAAATTGCCGGTTCAAAATTCATAGGGAGTGGATTTTCAATAGGATAGGTAAAAATATTAGTCTGGACAGGCTGAATCGTCTCACAGTTTTCCAATAGAAAATCTATCTCCTCCTGAAAGGTTCTTCCCTGGTTTTGATTGGAGCTCTCTCCGATTTCTATTTGGGTTGGTCTAGAGCCTTGCCCAACTTCCATTTGTATATCTTTAGAATATTCTTCAAATTGCATTTCCATTTTCTTAGAATCTTTCTCGACTTCCGTTACTATTTCTTTAGTACCTTCCTACATTCCTATCTCCTTAACCTCTTCCTTGTCTTCAGTTTCCATTTCCTGTTGTTTAGAACTTTCTCCGGTTATAATTTCTTTTCCCTTTTTCAAAGGATTGTTTATTTTGGGAAGTTTTGTAACTGGCTTTTTCTTACGTATACGACTTCCCCATACGTAATTCTTTCTTTTCTTTCGTTTTGGCTTGTTCACAGGTGGAGCATTGAATTCTACAGGTTGTTCTATATCAGGAAAGTATCCAGTAAATTCTTTGGAAACTTCAATATTCACCGGGTAAAGATTAAGGTTCTGAAAGGCTTCAGATATCCCACTCATACTGATGTAGTATATATGCAAAATGCATAAAATACTAAGTTAAAATTCATAAATACTCGTTTAATTTATTACATACTGTGTACTAATTTATTACAATGATAACTGGAAAACACACTTAGGGTTTGAAATTTTATTTATTGCACAGGGTTTCTAGGTAAAGTACTAGACTTTAAAATATCTAAAGATTTATATTTTTTGCTACTGTGGCTAGCATATATAAATTTGCCCATTTTTCATCTAGCTTATCTTCCCAAGGTGATTTATCAATTAATTCCTAAGTTTCCCGTTTAATCTTCTTTTCTCGAATTTTCTCTTTACTTTTCTTAATAATTATCTCCCTCTTTCTAGGAGAAAGTGATTCCTCGTATTGTGCCTTTCGCACAAATATTCCTTCTTCAGGAATTTCAGCCTGATTTGAGGATTTGGTTCGGGATGAACTTCCCTTCTCATTGGATGATCTATCTAATTTAAGATAGATACTTGACAGCTTTTGCTTACCCATACTGTAACTAACAAATAATCAGTTAATAACACACATAATCACATAATAGTAATCAGGAAAAATTAAGTATTTCTAAATACTTAATTAGCTTAACCCAGTGGCTCTGATACCACCTTATTTCTGTCACGGCCCCCGACCCGGTTTGACCCGTTTTAGGAGCCGCGGGACAGAAATTCCTGCGGTATTTATTTAATTGAGTTTAACAGCGGAAGTTTATTTATCAGGATCGTTTAAAGCTAAAATTTTCCCGATTTATTTTATTTCACAATTCGGGATAAAACCCCGATAATTTACAATATTATATTTTTACTACGAAATCGTGATATTACAAAACTTATTTCTTTATTTTATAATGAGCCACTATTTTAAGCTTGAAATGCTCCTCAGCACTTTTCCTGAATTACAACAGATCACCTGAAACATGTTTGAAAAAGGTTTTGTCAGCGGGAAATACTGAGTGAATCATTCTATTTACTAAAATGACACATTTGTTATAATTTACAGTATTAAGAGCGATTACAATGTTTCTGATATCAAACCAACTACCCACGGTATTTGTCACTCGACCGAATCTGTGACTATGGTCATATCCCCCAATTGGCTGCCCCAATGGTGACGATTATCAAGTAATGTATACAAAACCCCACATACCGGCTGTAACTTGGTGATTACAAATACTTAATCCCCGTAATTATAACTTTGAAATAAACATGATTTTGTAAATAGATTTGATAAAAAGAGAATGACTCACATTGCTGATTTAATACGGACAGAGTCTAGTTTATGAATCAGCCTTGTTAACCTAATTTAAATACAATGCACACAAAACTAGGTTAGTAATCAATCCAGCATTTACGATAACTCACGAGATCAAATTCTCACAATGAACGACAAAGTGCGATACTTCATCCATAGAATTAACGACGAACGACAAAGTATAACCCTAATGTGGGCGGCACTTAAACATCCATTGGATATATTGATCGTCGGAAAATGAATCGTAGCAGCGATTGTGCTAATACCCTGTTTTGCGGCAGAATTTCGAGACCCGGGGTGTAATTTGGAGTATACTGTTCGTATCTCAGTGTATTTTGTGAATTCTTTCGACGTTGATTGTTCAGAATTCGAGTGCCAATGTCCTCTATTTATACATAAATTTTGACTAGCTTACGGACCGTAAGCTTCCCAATGTTGAGGTCCGTAAGGATGCTTACGGACCGTAAGCTTGGTAATGTTGCGGTCCGTAAGGTATCAAAATAGGCTATAGGGTAGCCACGATTGGGACTAGCTCAGGTGAGTTGTTGAATTTGATTTTCAGTTATTTGACAACGATTAAAGTGGATAATCGTCCACTAGGGTTTATCCCCCCCCCTGAGTTTTAGGGGCCCTAATCCTGATTCCGATTGTTATGAAAATTTAAGGGTTTGTGCGGAATCACTTGGGTGTCTCAATTAGGGTTTCCTAATGATCAATTAAAGTAATAATTAGGACTTTTTAGTGAGAGTTGTTACACAAAGCCTATTTCTAAGCTATATAAAGGATATTTAAGGTGTGTTTAACTTATGGTCATGTTCCAGAATGTCTGTTACAGTTCAAATTGGCATACTTTCGCAGTTTGTCAAGTTTAGTCCCTGTAAGCGAATTAACTTGTTTTTGCCATACCAAAGCCTTTAAAACTTATTTCTAAGTTATGTAAAGGTTATTTAAGGTATGTTAAGCCTATTTCACTATTCCGGAGTGTTCGTTGGATTAAACTGGTTATATTTACGCATCAGAGCGCGTATAACCCTCCAGAAAGCGATTTAAAGCTTAAAATCGAACAAGAGTTGATATGTGCAAACGATACACATATTTTTTACAAATCCCAAGTATGAAATACAATATTTCATTGGTTTGGCATTTGTTTGATGGTTGAAGTGACACAGGTGTCACAGTCTCCCCTACTTTAGGAAATTTCATCCCGAAATTTAATTCTAGAGGAAACTTGTGAATACAGCTGTGACGGTTTCGCCTTCTAATAGATCCATTGAACCCTTAAGTAAAACTCTGGGCCATGTTAGGACTCTTAGCGAATTTGTTAACCCTCAAAGTGAATTCCTTGTAATAGTAAAACATGGAATTTTGAACTACGGACAGAAGAACGTTTCTTATGAAGACTTATCATAGGAAACTTGGTGTGTGATTGAGATCAGAATTGGGGAGTGTGAGAATAAATGACATTGGTCGAGGTCCAAGACTTCTCCCGTATCATTATTCTTGTCACTATAGGTTTTAACACATGACAAGGCTTCCTGTGGTTTTTGTGCACTGAATTCCATAATTATGTAGGCCTCCATAATTACGTAATTCCTTGCACAGTCCGCACAGTTCATTTCATAATGCGTAGGAAAAAAAATCACTTGAATAAACATGAAGCGACTCGACTGGACCACCAAAGGGTCCTTTCAATTAGATCAACGAACGATCTTTTTAACTAGATCAACACATGATCTTCTTAACTAGACCGTCGTACGATCTCCTTAAATA
Source organism: Helianthus tuberosus (assembly GCA_030545235.1). Taxonomy (NCBI): domain Eukaryota; kingdom Viridiplantae; phylum Streptophyta; class Magnoliopsida; order Asterales; family Asteraceae; genus Helianthus; species Helianthus tuberosus. Next base: position 21,242,231 of record CM060399.1, read on the forward strand.
GACCACTTAAGGGATCTTTTTAATTATATCATCACATGATATTTCTAATCAGATTTTCAAAATCAATCTGTTTAACCAGACCATTTAAGAGGTCCAATTATAGAATAGTACTTTAAAACCCAAGGGACTTGACTACAACGTAGAAGTCCATTAAGGATTTAAGATAGTAACTTTGGATATCCTATTATGAATCTCTCGTATGAGATATGGAAGATTCTATGAGGATTTGGATGGATCACATACAACCACAAAACATAAAAGAAAACACATAAGCACATAATTAGTTAACTTGATTCTTTAATTTGTTGTCTTTGAGCATGGATAATTAAAGCACATCAGGAATCCAATCCATGGATTTCATTTGGCACTTTAAGCATTTTCAAGGATCCATCTATAAAGATAGAAGGATTTTCAATAAGAGTTTGGCTTTGTTTCTTAAAAGAAACGAGTGTTAAAGGTTCTTAGGGAGATGATGAGTGATCATAAAATGACAGAACCATACGAGTAGTTTGTCTTTGGGTTGACATCATAAGGTTGCATCAAACATTCACATAAACGCATAACTTTTACAGAAATAAAAACAACAAATCTTTATTTATGTAACAACCGAATTGTCTTGAAGTGTCAAAAGATAACAACCAAGGAATTACAAAACACTAATTGTTCACTGCTGCATCATTGTTCACGTTTGCCTCATTGATGTTGAACACTCGTCCACGCGCTGGAGGTGCGTTAACAAGTCTTGGGCAATTGTTTCTGTAGTAAGTAAGGTCACCGCAGTTATAACATGACCCCGGAGGGAACCGTGCTTGAACAGCAGCAGGGTTTGCAGCAGCTTGATTTGCGTAACGACAAACATTGATCAAATGTCCCAACCGCCCACAGTGGGTACATTTGTGACACTGCTCTTGCTCTAGATGATGACGGTTGCACTTGTTGCACAAAGGTGCGGTACCAACGTAGTTTTGCCTTTTGCGAGGTTGTGCTGGCTGGTTTGGTGCAACCTGTTTGTCTTGAGCAGTTACAATGTAGTTTTGAGAGGCTTTGCGCTTCTTCTTCTTGGACACCTCAGCATTTTCTTCCTTTGGTTCCACTTGAGCAGTCTTGTCAGATGGTCTTGAGTCGCCCTTCCGAAACAGCTTGCGCTTCCTGATATGGGATTCAGTCAGAGTGGCAGCCAATTCTATGGCTTGTCTGACAGTAGTAGGGTTGCTGCCAGTAACGATATCCTGAACTACGTCAGGAAGACCATCAATGTATTTCTCAATCGCCTTATCCAGAGGCGTAACCATAGTAGGGCATAACAAGCTCAATTCCTCATAGCGGTCAGTATAGGCTCGATGTTCCCCACTGTCTTGCTTCAAATCATCAAACTCCCTTTCTAGAGCCCTTAGGTCATGGCGAGGACAGAATTCCTTCATCATAAGAGCCCTAAGCTCGGCCCAAGTCTGTGCTAATGCAACTTCAGCACCGCGGTCTCTCATAACCCCGTTCCACCACGTAAGAGCCCTCTTCTGAAACACACTCGAAGAAAACTCGACCTTGCGATTTTCAGGACACTGAACGTGACGGAAAGTATTCTCAATGCTCTCGAACCATTGAAGAAGCCCAGTTGCTCCCTTAGAACCACTAAACTTGAGCGGTTTAGCCGAGTTAAAATTCTTGAAATTGCATGGAGCATTGTTGTTGTTGATGGCTTGAATCATTTGAGCATAAAGATTTGGGAAGGCAGCAGCCATTTGCTGCGCGATGATTTCCGCCAGTTCGGCATTCGCCATTTGATTGTCGCGTCGAGGAGGCATTCTAAAAGAGGAAACATGAAAGGAAACGAGTGAGAGAATTAGACGAAAAGGATGAGATGAAACAAATCTGATGAAAGCAAGGATAGTGGTCATTTGTTTGTTACTACAAAGCAACAAACGACCCCGGTGATTAATCAAAGTAAATAGGTCAAAAAATAATGTATCGCGAAGACATGCTCGCCTATAAGTGGACACTCACCCCAAGAGTTCCCAGGTAAGAGTGAGTGGTCCGATTATGTGGATTTATACGAACACTCTAGCCTTAGACAGAAAACTCAGGGTACAGGCACCCACCCTTCCAGTTTGCATGTGTTCACATTATTTAGACCAACTTTGACGGGATTTGAAAACTTAGAGGGTTCAAAACCATATAATAAATCATCCTAGAACAGATGATTAGTTTTCAAAGCGGGATAGAAATTTGTGTTCTTATTGTGGTTGTCACCTAAGAATAAGTGACGGTATTGTTTTAAAACTAAACACAAGAAAACTTGTGTTAGGGTCCTAGGAAGGTTATAGTCTAGGTCAAATCATTACTAATAACCTAATTCCCTATAACCATTGGCTCTGATACCAACTTTTCTGTCACACCCCGACCACGTGAGACAACAAAACGTGGCGGAAACGTCGGGGAGTGTTGTAACAGAATCATTGTTTCATAACCATGGAATAAATAAATTCTGTTTTATTGAATAAATTAACACATTGTTTTAATACAATCAAATAAGTACAACTATGATCTTCCAAGTTTTAAAGTTGCTAAGGCACGAGTCCATCCTAAATGTAGCATGTATCAACAATCATTGCAAAGCAGTACCTGAAACATGTGTAAAAATAGGTACGTCAGTATAAAAATGCCTGTGAGATACATAGGTTTTGTGAATATAGGATTCATGACTTATAAGTTTAGAAAGAGTTGTTTAACAAAAGTCAGTCATGATCCTTGTAAAATGTTTTGTTTTATAAATTATTTGAAAAACAATAAGTTCAGATGATATGTATAAATAAGAGAATAATGTATGGTTAAATGAATAACCATGTAAAATGAGTTTGTATAAGATAAGTTGTTGTAAAACAATGTCTTATGAAAAGTATGTTATTTGTATAAAATATTATATGACTTAAATTGAAATGATTCAAATAACGCTACGATATGTAATACCATACAAACACTTATATATAGGAAGTACCAGCGGCGTATCCACCATGCTTGTATCATATTACACACGCCTCGTTACTTAAGTCACTTACTCAAACCAAACCACCAATATAGAATGTTCATGTTTAAACCAATAGTCCAATGTTATTGTATAACTCAAGTTAAATGTAAACCATGTAATGTGTAAACAAAAGTTATGTATGGTAAGTAAAATGAGATTTCTTAAACCACAAGTAAAAATGTACAAAACAAAATGTTTGAATAAATCAAAAGTTATGCTTTGTAAAATAACGTAAGGTTAAACGAATAACCTTATAGTAGCATATTAAAAGTATACTTTGGATTTGTAAATAACATATTAAACTATGTTTTAGTTTCATAAATAACATATCAAAATATGCTTTGGGTTTTATAAATAACATATAAAAATATGTTTTGGTTTGTTGATAAAATATATATGTTGGTTCTGTACAATACCACACATGAGAGTATATCAAACTACACTTTTGGGAGTATATCAAAATATACTTTAAATGTGTGATTTAACAATTCATTCAGACCTAGTGCATCAAACTACACCTTTGAGACTATAGGGATACCACAAAGGCAATCCTTATTTGGATGGAGAAACAAATTGGTTTCAGACATTCCATGACAACAGGAATAGGGTGTCTAATCCTATAGCGCTATATCATACTACCAACCGGTCTGGTGAACAAAATAAGTACAATTCAACAATTAATGTTATAGTCTTTGAAAAATCAGTGTCTAAACCATAGATAGTCATTCAGTTTGTCAAATGATAAGTAATAACATGTATAATCAATTATACTTTGAAATCATGAAAATAACAGATAGGTACACATGCTTCACCCCAAAACAGTTTGGAAAACAGTAAAATAGGGGTCTATGTACTCACTTGAGATTGCTCAGAAGTCCTAAGATAACCACCAAGCAATGCTAGAGATCACGGAATCAAACGACACCTAATATAGGTAACTATGTTAATAAACCGGACCTATATCGGAGGATCGGATAGAATGAGGGTTCGTAAACCAAACGAGTATGGAGACTCGTGTCATATGGTTTAACAAAGCCTACATACTAAATGAAACCTAACCTAAGTGCTTACGACCCGTTACGACCCGTTTAGGTAGCTTAAGCTACTTTAACGCGTCGTTCGCGTGAAACGCGTTCGGACCGTCTAACTAGTCCTATGACAAGTAAGATATGCCTTAACATGTTTAATATTGTTGATAAATCAGTTTAGAGGTCATTGGTTATGTTACATATGTTTAAAATGAATTTTGGCATCAAAGGGGTATTTTGGTAATTTACCGGAGGCATATAAACTACCTATCATACAACTACTTAAACGAAGCGACCACAAGGTATAACCTCGGAAGGTTATTCCCTATATACTATGGTCACCTAATGTGTTTGGTCGGATCCTAATGATCGACCAAATGGGTCGGGTTCGAAAGTATAAGCGATTGTTTAGATCGCTTACCTTACGACCCTATATAAGCACTAAACTAAAAGTGACGAGCTAAGCATGCTAAAACATGCTTAACTAAGTTTAGAAAACAGGTTTGGTATCAAAACAAACGGTTTTGATACCTACGAGTAGTTTGGTTACAAAACACACAAGAATGCGCATTTTGGCCGAAACTACGACTCGTCACTGAGCCTAGATAACATGGTAATCAGTAGGTATAGTCACTAGGGACTATAACCATCGTGATTACGCTCACGTTATGAAGTTCAAACGAACTTCGCATTGACCATAAACTGGTCAATGCAGAAAGTCAAACAAAGTCTGACTTTCGGACTCGAAAAGCAATAAAAGAACGAAGGAACACTTACAAAGGGTCCCCGCAAGATTGATAATCCAAGTATTCTCAGGTATGAGGTGATGAAACACCCCAACTTAGAGAAATCTCAGATTTCAAGTGGGTTTTGCAATGAAGGGGGTTGGGTATTTATAGATTTCGGTTCACCGTTAGGATCATTTCTTGGAGAAGAGGGAATGATCTCACCCGTACACTTGTCGGAAAGTTGTGGTAACTCATTTTGCTCCCACCATAAGAGTTGGACACATGGCATTGGCCTTTGGAGGGGGTTAAGGGCTGGAAACAGGGTGTTTAAACAAGTTGCTGGATCTGACCCCTGCTTGCACACCGCAACACTCAGAGTGTTGAGGTGCGCAAGGACCTGCAGACCAGAAAGTTTGAAAAATGGCAAAACAGGCCCCTGCAGCTCCAAACTTGGTTTTCGATGCATTTTTGACACGTTTAAGCCTCGTTAACCCCATTTCAAAGCTCTAAAATGAAGTTAAAGTATAGGGAACTTAAAATATGCTTGATAATATCACTGATGTCGGTTCGTTTGGCCGTACGATCGCGATGTTCGGTTAATTACGACGGAATGCGCATAAGCGCGAAAAACGATCCAAATGGCGCGACGAATGGATTTTTCTTATGCCAAACACTAAAATAAAATATTTTAGTGCTTACATAAATTTTTGGATGTCCGGATGTATTCAGAACGTAAGTTATGCGCGAAAATGCAAACTTATGCACTTTTTGACACTTTTAGTCCCTGAATGACCCAAAAGTTTATTTTAGCACACCGAACCCCTCAAAGTATATTTCTAAGCTATATAAAGGATATTTAAGGTGTTTTTAACTTATGGTCATGTTCCAGAATGTCTGTTACAGTTCAAATTGGCATACTTTCGCAGTTTGTCAAGTTTAGTCCCTCTAAGCGAATTAACTTGTTTTTGCCATACCAAAGCCTTTAAAACTTATTTCTAAGTTATGTAAAAGTTATTTATGGTATGTTAAGCCTATTTCACTATTCCAGAGTGTTCGTTGGATTAAACTGGTTATATTTACGCATCAGAGCGCGTATAACCCTCCAGAAAGCGATTTAAAGCTTAAAATCGAACAATAGTTGATATGTGCAAACGATACACATATTTTTTTACAAATCCCAAGTATGAAATACAATATTTCATTGGTTTGGCATTTGTTTGATGGTTGAAGTGACACAGGTGTCACAATTCTATATAAAAACACATGACACTTGAAACATATTTTAATCACGCTCGATCCACGTTTAATCATGAGAACATGTGATGCTTGTTAGTCTATATGCTATGTGTACGTTGTATCTATATGCTCATTATCTTTGCTAGCCTACCTTGACAATTATAGCGCTGTAGGATTTACGCACCGCCCTTGAGACTTGGGGTATTGTTAAGTTTGATACTTTAACCTCCTCCTCGTTGCGACCATGTACGAAAGGAACTTTGCGTTGGAAACTTGGGTTTGACATATAGTTTACATTAGCTTAGCATGTTAGTAAGCTGTATCATGTTATTAATGTTGGATATGAGTATTGAAACTTTTTATGCTACGTATCAAACTTGTATACTCGCCAACATTTTGTTGATGTTATTTTAATACATGTTGCAGGTTGATAGTCGAAGGGAATCAAGAAATCAAGTTAGGATGAACATAGAAACTCATCTTAGAAAATAAACAATGTTTGATGATGTTTGATACAATGTTTTGATTTTGTTCGAATCTCTTTGACATTTTTGGTGTTTATGAAATTTGACTTAATTATATTGTCACATTTAGTGTTATGATGCTTTGAGCGATTTGTTCATCTCATCCCGATGTTTACACCGTCGGTTGGGGTGTGACAGCGAGCCCGTGGCTGAGAGTGATGCTCAGGACGACCCTCTGGTTGACGTTCAGCTCCCAGCACCACCACCGCTACCGCCCCCATAGGGGGTGCCTTAGGACCCTAGCACGTTTACTCCGATTTGCCTCCGGCTATCGCTGCGGTGTTACAGGGGATTGAGCAACGATTACATCGCTAGATAGACCGCGTACTAAGGACCTTTTATTAGGGGTCACTCTAAGAGATATCCAGAGGGTGCAAGATCTTGGTCTCCAAACAATCATCGTCCATGTGCGGTGGGTTAGGATCACAAGGTCAGGCGCAGGTTTAGGATAGTGTTGTCTTTTTTTGTATTTTCACATTTTGATGTACTTTGATTTTGTTATGTATGTACAGACTAAACCAGTCCATAATTCACCTGGTTGGCCTGTTAAAACTTTTAAATTATTAATGGGCTCAATTTGAATCAGAATATCACTTAAATTTCATATCAAAAGCCGTTATATAACATATATGCATCAAAACTAAGGGCAAATTGCAGTGTAGAAATGAACTCACTTTTTTTTCCAGATTTTAGCAACCAAGTTTATATTAGGTGCAAAATGGAAACCAACATACAATTTATTATCGATTTTCGCAACTAGACTCATCTTAACTGATTTTTTCAGTAAATTTGGTATGGCGTGAGTTGATGCAACACCAGCCAATACATTGTACGCACACACTTAAAAAGACACCACATGACGTATACATACACACTAATATCACAAATAAGGCACCACATTTAGCATATTAAAGGTTCAGCAAAACGTTGTAAACAACCTTATGCTTATATGCAGAAGAGATAATCCTGATTCCTGAAACACTCAAAAGTGATTATCTACTTTTACACAATGTAGTAAGCTGGTAAGCTATGTAGCACGGATACGGGTACGGGACTGGGGTACGGGGTACTGGGAACGGCAAAACTCAAAAATACAATATACGGGTACGGCAAAAAAATAATATTAAAAAATAAAAATATATTAAACTTAATATTTAGCTACAAATAAGCTTTATTTATTATTTAATATATATAACTTATCTATACATCTTTATGCACTAATTTGTAAAAATCTAGGGTTAATTTTGATAAATCTATATTTGGAGGATGAAATCGTAATTTAGTTAAAAGAAAAGGTGTAAACAAGAAAAAGAAAGAGTTAATTTTTTATAACCCTACCAAAATACGTATAACCCTAAACTAAATCAGCCGTCTCTTGTCTCTCTTCCATGTTCGCTGCATCTAAAGTTCTAAAGCTAAAAATCAGCCGACAGATCTTCCTTCTTTCATTCTACGATTCAGCAGGGAAGGTAAGGTTCGTTCAGCAACTTCGATTAGCCACCATTTCTTCTCTATTACGATTGAATTGTTTTTTCAGAACGCCATTATGGTCGTCGGAAACGTCCCCGATACTCTGTTTTGGAAGTACCCAATGTCGGGTACGGTTTTGTAGAAGTCCCCAATACCCGGGTACGTTTGGGAAACGTCCCCGAGCCGTCCCCTACGCGTTTCCGTCCCTGAGCCGTCCCCGGGACGGGTACTCGGTGTAAGATGCCGTCCCTATGCTTCATAGCTGGTAAGTTGTTTAACCAAGAATCCAAAACACCCCTGAGAATTGTAAAATGAGTCCTCTAGTAGAGGTCTCTAATAGATTAGATTATTTATATTGTTTATATTCTTATAGATAACTTTGTAAATTGGTTGATGTATATCTCTTCCCAAAATTGAGGAGAGATCTTGTAATATTTATAGGGATTAAGAAATCAATAATCTAATCTATTAGTCTGTATCTTCCACTAGCTTTCTATCCTTTAACCCAACCCCCCTTGAAGGCCGGCCAGTATTATGGGTGTGCATGGATTGGTTTGGTTTTTCAGTTACGGGTCGGTTAATTCGGTTTTCTGCTCACCCCCATTGCTGAGCATAATCACATTGGTTAGCAGGTTTTGGTGGGGTCGTAAGGTTTCTGATAAGGGTTTCTCACAGTTACCAAAAAATTATGGGTCTACATATTTACACACCTTAATGCCTATTTCCACACCCTTCTAGACGCCTCGTATAGGGCTATACGAGGCGTATAGGGTTGCTTTTCCCGACCAGCTTCTGTACCTCGTACAACGTCACATCAGTCACATCAGACGGGGAGTCTAGGCCTGTACGAGGGACCGATACGAGGGTAATAAGACGCCTCGTATAGGGCTATACGAGGCGTCTTAGAGATTGATTTGACTATGTGTCTGACATGTGACTTAAAGCTATACAGGGTGTCTAGAGCTATACGAGGCGTCTATATCTCATATAAAGTGCAACATGCAGTGGATTCTTGGTCCACCCGAACATTCAACATTTTTTTCATTCTGTTTCTTCTTGTATTTCTTCGAAAGAAACTCTTGTTGTTTGCATTTGTGTTCTTATCATCCCGAAGTGTTGAAATGTCATCATACTGGGACGGCAACTATGTCTTCGGGCAGTATTCTAGCGACAACTGGGTGCCCGAAAGCGTTCCGGTAACCGTTATTAGCTTAAATGTTTTAATTAGTTGTTGTTTTAGTTTATTATTTACTAATGATGATACGGTTGTTTATTTTGGAGGAGTCCGGCGTTCCCGATTCTAATGAGCAAGAGGAGGTTGTGTCTAGTATACAAGGAAAACAAAACAGACCGTTTCTAGATTTGAACAAGCATCCCCCTGTTGATGAAATAGCCCCTGTAGATGACTCATACCATGCTGGTCAACCAAGTTATCCGACGCAACAAGGTATCCGGATTATAGATACGGGTGTGAAAATTCTTACGGAGGAGACGGTGGATACGGAGTAAACAGTGGATATGGACGAGAATGTGGATACGGAGGAGACCGTGGATACGGAGGAGACCGTGGATACGGAGGAGGGACGAGAACGTGGATACGGAGGAGACCGTGGATACGGAGGAGACGGTGGATACAGAGGAAACAGTGGATACGGAGGAGACCGTGGATACGGAGGAGACGGTGGATACGGAGGAGGCGGTGGATACGGAGGAGATAGTGGATATGGTGGATTTGGTGGATACGGTGGATACGGAGGAGATGGTGGTCATCAGCAATTCATTTCCCCGGGCACTCCTTACGTTCATCAAAACAATCCGGACGTTGGAGGATATGGTGGATATGGTGGTTATGGTGGATACGGTAGATATGGTGGTGAGGCACCTCCCATCCTGGACAGTCCGTACTTAAAAAAGCAGGTATCAATTACTATTTTATTATTATTATTTTATTATTTTTATTTTTATTATTATTATTTTTATTATTATTATTATTATTATTATTATTATTATTATTATTATTATTATTATTATTGTCGATGTTACAGGTTTTCAACTCTTTAGATGAACTAAAGAAACGAATACAAGAAATAGCAAACGCGGATGGTTTCATTATTGTCACCCGTCGATTAAAGAAAACCGGGGGAAGAACCGGGAGGGTATGGCTTGAATGTGATCGTGGTGGTGAGCACCAGACTACAGCAACACTTAGAAAAGCTGGAAGCAAAAAAACCGGTTGCCCGTTTTACCTGCTGGCTGTGCGAAACCACCCGTATGAAACCTGGGAGATAAAAGACGGAAAAATTGAACATAACCACGGACTTTGTGAGGACCTGTCGGCCCACGCGTTTGTGCGAAGGTTTACTCAAAGCGAAATGAAACTGATCGAGCAGCTGACAGCTTAAAACATGGAGCCGCGCAAAATATTTCAAACGATAAGGAAGCATGACCCCGACAGGTTTCATGTTCAGAAAGACGTTCAAAACGTTGTGGCGAAGATTAGAGCCGAACAAAGACAAGGATTGACTCCCATGCAGTCACTAGAAAACATGCTGATAAACAACGACTTTATTTACGAGACACAGGAAGAACCCGGAACAGAGATCGTAACAGAGATCTTCTTTCTTCATCGGTACTCGAGAGACATGTGGCGTGCATTCCCCCACATCATGCTAATCGATGTGACGTACAAGACAAACTTATACAATATGCCATTTATCATGATTGTTGGTATGACGCCTACCAACAAATCGTTTATTATCACGCATGCCGTTGTTAGTAAAGAATGGGGTGATAACTTTGTGTGGGTGCTTGAGAGGGTCAAGTCAATGTTGGATGAATGTATGGAGCCACGTGTGATTTTAACGGATAGAGACCTAGCCCTTATGGGCGCGTGTTCTAAAGTATTTCCAGACGCCTCCAAGCTTCTTTGCAGGTGGCACTTACAACAGAATGTTATGAAGCACTGCAAGGCTGCCTTCACAGACGAAGACTGGGAAATTTTTTTATCATTCTGGGGGACATTGATTGAGTCTCCATCCATACCCATCTACGAGTACCACTTGCGCAACATGCGAAAGCGACTTGTGGAGTGCAAACGTTCTAGTAAGTTTTTCTAATAACATACGACTCACCTATGCAAATTTTATTAAATTATTTTTACTTTTTAGGAGTCTTCAATTACGTGTACGATAACTGGCTAAAAGACTATAAGGAGATGTTCGTCTTTGCGTGGACTGATAAAAGGCGCAACTTTGGTAATCGTACCACAAACAGAGTTGAGAGCCAACACGCCAACTTAAAGAGATACGTCCTAGATAGGAGCTCGCTGGACCATGTAGTTGGTTGTGTCCGGGATATAGTTGAGACACAGTTCGGTGAAATAAGGAAGACTTTTCGAGAAAGCATCGAAAAAAGAATGAACCACCACAAACACCCGTTGTTTCAACACCTACTTGGAAAAGTATCCCATACAGCCCTTGACTTGTTGAGTGGAGAGGCAATTAGGAAGCTAGATGTCTTGGAGCGCTTTCATTTATCATGCGGTTGCCAAATGTGGTACAGTTGCGGGTTGCCCTGTGCTTGTAGGATTGAAAAGTACATGAGTGAAGGTAATAATTGTTAAACGTACAACACTTTTGTGATATATTTCCGTTAATCATGTGACTTAAACAATGTTGTTTTTAACCGTGCAGAGCGTCCGATTCAACTCGAAGACATAGACGTCTTCTGGCAGAAACTTAACTTCCAAAGTTGTAAATTGATAGACGATGACGTTAACGTGGTCGAAGAGCTAAATATTGTTAGACAACAATTAGAGTCGCAGCCCCCAGCTCAGCAAAAAAGCCTGATGTCAAAGATTAAAGCGGTGTTGACTCCAAAGAAATCTACCAAGAAACCACCGGTTGTCCAACAAAATACTCGTGGCTGACCAACAACAAAGCAGGTACAACAAAGGTTGGACGAGGCCTCTCGTATAGATGAAGAATTGAGGAGAAGCTCCTTCGGTGATGCAAACACGTGCTTTGAAGGTTCCAGACAAAGTAAGTACGATAAACCTCGCCACAGCTCGTACGTTCTGTCACAGGCCTCTCAACAGTCAGTTATAAGGTCCCAAAAACCCAAAGCAAGCCTAAGCCGTTCAAAGAATTCTAAGAAGAAAGAGACACGAGATGATCACGGTTTTCCTTTAATCATTGGGGACGAGTACGTGGGAATCATCGAACGGTTTAAGTCTGCCATTCCGCCAGTGTTTCATCCGCACGTCTCGTGCATACGAGATTTGATGTCGGACGGTCATTGTGGGTTTCGGTCTGTGGCTGTGGGCTTAGGTATGGATCAGAGTTCATGGGGGCTCATTCGAAGGGACCTTGTCCAAGAAATGGATCAGAACGAATCGATCTGGTTCCCAATATTTGAAGCATGGGATGAAGGTTATTTTTACACGCATCGTCAGGGCCTAATTTGGGATTCAGTGTCCGGTTGTGGGGAGGATCACTGGATGGACTTCCCCTTAGCAGGACTTCTTATTGCACAAACGTATGGTATCGGGGTGCACCTGTTAACGACAACCATGGGTGCGAGTTCTACTTTCTTCCTGATACTAAGTCCTCCGGCTAATCAACAACCATTATTCGTAACGCTTACACATGTTAACGAGAACCACTTCATACATGTTAAGCTGGAAGGAGATTATCCAATGCCACCAGCACACGGGCTATGGTTGAACTACCGAAGACCCCATACGGAACAATGGGAAGATATGTACTTGACACGTCTAGAATGGTATACATCGATAATGAATCCTCCGCCAAGATCAAACCCCAGTCTTAATTACATCGACAGTGATACGGAAGAATGATTTTTGTAATTAATAGTATTTTTTGTAATTAATAGTATTTTTTTGTATTAATTCCTATAATTTTCTACAATTTCTATAATTTTTTTTATAATTTCTATCATTTTTTTAAAATTAGAATTGATTAAAACAGGTTAATAACATTTTTAAAAAAATTTATATAATTTTTTTATAATTAGAATTGATTAAAACAGTTTAATAACATTTTAATAAAAAAAATTACAAATATACGCCTCGTATAAAGCTAGACGTGTCGTATATGATTTGTCAAAAGACCATTTTGCCCCTGATATGCCCCCATTCTAGGCTTAAATCAGGGGCTAAAAGGTCATTTTAGCAAAACCAGACGCCACGTATAGACCTGGATGGGTCGTCTGTTCGAGCGGGTTTTTTAAAATTTGAATATCAAAATTTGTATTTAACAAAAAAGGACGACTCGGATAGACCTGGACGGGTCGTCTATTGGGGCGGCAACATTTCTTTTTTTTTTTTAATTTGAATTTTGAAAATCTTTTATTTTAACTACCAATATACCCCTGAAAAGACCCCAGTATAGGCCTTAAACAGAGACATAAAGGTAATTTGAACACGTAGACGACGCGTATAGGTCTATACGACCAATACATGGTGGGCAGCAACTGTTTCAATTTTTCTTTTTTAATTATTAAAAAAATGTTTATTAAATTACCATTTTACCCCTGCAAAGCCCCCAGTATAGGCCTTAGTCAGGGGTAAAATGATAATTAACCATTCCAGAAATATCTTTTTGGATTGGTTAATTACCATTTTAGCCCTGAATAAGGCCTATATTGGGGGCTTTACAGGGGCAAAATGGTCATTTACCAAAAAGTCTAGACGGGTCGTCTAGCTCTATACGAGGCGTCTATGCCTCGTATAAGGGGGGGGGGGGGGGGGGAGACCTAGACGACCCTGTTTATCACCCCAAACAAAAAAACACACACATATACGGAGCACACACCTGTATACGCCTCGGATTAGTATTTGGACCGTATTTTCGAAGATTTGAAGCATCACTGGTACGTATTTCATCCCGTAGTTAAGTATTTTTGCCTCGTTTTTGCCTTTAAACCGTAGGTTTGCCCTGAAATTTGGATTTTGTTGGGTTTGGGGGTTTGAATTTGAGGTTGAAGATGAAGTCGTAGAACAGGACGCCCAGTATACCTCTATACGAGGCAGATACGAGGCACTGATATATATATATATATATATATATATATATATATATATATTTATTAATGTTATTATTATTGTTTTTAATATTATTATTATTGTTTTTATTATTATTATTATTAATATTAGTGTTATTATTAATTTTTTTCTTCTTCTTCTTCTTATTATTATTATTATTAATGTTATTATTATTATCATTAATGTTATTATTATTATCATTTATTATTATTGTTATTATTTATTATTATTATTGTTAATATTATTATTTATTAATTATTATTATTATTAATCTTATTATTATTAATATTATTATTATTATTGTTATTGTTATTATTATTATTATTATTTATTATTAATATTATTAATATTATTATTTATTAATTATTATTATTATTAAAATTATTTATTATTTATTAATTATTATTATTAATCTTATTATTATTATTAATATTATTTATTAATTATTATTATTAATATTATTATTATTATTATTGTTATTTTTATATTATTATTATTATTATTAATATTATTGTTATTATTATTATTATTTATTTATTTATTATTGTTTTTATACGTATACGGTATTTATTTGCAGAATGATTATGGAGGACGTTCCGATTCAGGACGATGACATTCAGGTAGAGCTTGATGGGGCACCGCCGGGGGGTCAGCCGGTTCAGGGGGGTCCACGACGGAGACGGCTACCGCCTCCGGATACGCTACAGGGTCACCCGTATCTAGAGTTTCCCGACGGCACCCCTGCCGCACGTCATTGCCAGAAGCTTAGAAGGATGCACATTGGATCGCATGCAGCGATCGACTGGGATGCAATAGATGAGATTAGTGAGACGGCTAGAGTGCGTCGGTTTATACCTGTCGATTCGACGTGGCATCGTCTTTTTGAGTTGGCGCACACGCCGAGCTACAGGGAGCTGCTGGTCGAGTTCCTTTCGTCATTCACATTTCACCCTCCTGGGGTCCCAGTGCCGCTTCCGCACCCAGATGTTCCCCCTCCGCCTGAGGTTTCTTTCAGGCTCACTGGCGTTTTGCGTTCGATGACGCTAGCACAGTTTGCGGTGCATTGTGGTTTATACATGCAGGAGGAGATCGAGACTGACGTTTACACAGCGGGGCTAGTGGTGGTTGAGAGACCCATTCTTTTAGGGTTTTGGCAGGTGATTCCACATGACCCACTGTACAGGTACGTACGTTTATTACAACAATTATTGTGATTATGTGTATTGTTTATTAATCTCTGTTTCTGCATTTCGCTAACACTATCTGCAGGTATATGCACCATATGCTCGCTACTTCTATTGCTGCGCGAGGCTACAGCCGTGAGTGGTGTACGTCCACAGTTTTTTTCTTTTAATGTTTGTTGTACAGGAGGTCGTGCGCACTAGCACACGGTCTAGCCCAGTACTACGCCTCCGCACATCACCGGCAAGAGCGTGGATTTTTGTATGGCGGCGCGTACGTGACCGTCATTGCCCGTTCATTGGGCATCGTACCGGAGGAGGACCCACATCTACGGACGCCGCCAGTCATGCTGACGCGGATGGGTTTTCCATTGCTGTGGGGGATGACACTGATCAAGAGGTTCCCCGTTGGCCCGCGGTTTAAAAACCGCAACAGGGGCATATGGACAGAGGAGTCCCTACCAGAGCAGTTTGAGCCAGTCTATCCTCCGGCAAATCCTGCTGATGCAGTGCCCGTGGAGGACCCTCCGGTGGATTTAGACGGTGCAGCGATTCCACAGCCACCGCCACCTCCCAGGGCGCCTCAGTTTCCACGTCACGTTATTCCAGTTCATGCCCCTGGAGCTGCGCTACATCCGGAGGTACGAGCCGAGCTTGACAGTCTCAACGATTTGGTAGGTTGGTTGGTTCGGGAGGCGCAGGATAGACGAGAGAGAGAGGAGTTACCCCCGATACCGCTTCCATCAGCTCGAGCACCACATCAACCGCAGCAGCCAGATCCAGATTCGGATTCAGATTTGGATGCATAGACCTTTTGTTGTTTTTATTTTTGTTATGGATGTACAAACTTATCTTATATATTTTTGTTATGGATGTACAAACTTATCTTATATATGTCATATTTATGTTTGTTTTCAGTTATTCGGTTACTTAATGATTGTTGTCTTAAATTGATATAATACGGAAACAATATATGTTTTGAATATAATACGGAAACAATATATCCCCTGAATATAATACCGAAACAATATTTGAACGTGATAAAATTTTATTCGGAAGAATAATATTTAAAAAAGTAAAATGTTAAAAACATTATAATATTTAATCGATATAATATATTTAAAGAGCCGATTTTTAAAATAGTTGATTTTTTTATAGTGTAAAAAAAACAAAACTTTTTTTAAAACCAAAAAAAATTTCGCTAAAAAAAACACATCTTCAAAAACTATCAAAAAACCATACCAAAACCCACCAAAACACCCCTTATTTCAACCAAAAATAAACCCAAGCCCTAGACGCCTCATATAGGGCTGTACTCTGCGTCTAGGGTTTCTTAAACTTTGTGCCTGACACCCTCTGAAGACCCCTTGAATTCAGTGCCTAGACGCCTCGTATAGCCCTATACGAGGCTTCTAGGGCACAAAAAGTGTGAAAATAGGCGCAGAGGGTGTCCGGATAGTCCCAGCCAAAATTATTAGTAAATTGCACAGCCTGTAACCAATTATTTGTATTTTAAGAAATGAATATAAGCTCACAGCCTTACAAGAAAAACTGATTCAATGGAGAGCAAGGGTTTCTATGATTCAACTTCCACCATTGTGTAGACTCATTTAGAAAGTTAGCAATGATTACAATACCAATTTGAAACCAAAAACACTAAAAAAGTTAACATAACCATACATATGTATAACACTTTCCTTAGCTGTGTTAAATTTAATAGTGAACAACAAATGTTCAAAATTTTATTGGTTACCCAGCTTGATCATATATACATACAGATACTTCGATTTTATAAAAAAAACTCCTTATAATAATTCGCATGCAAAATTACAAAATCGACAAAAAATTTGGGAGATTTACATCAATATTTACATTTAGACGATAGACCAGATGGTCCAAATGACCTTTCAACTTACTTTTCACGCTTTCATCACTCTTGGTATGTTCTTTGCAGTGTTGTGTTTTCATTTTATACCCACATATGGGCAAATTTTGTTGAAAATTAAAAACTACATTTGATTGATTTTTGGGGTAATTACAATGAAACACAGAGCCATAATTTATAGGCTTTACAAGAGAAGCAAAATAATTAAAAAGAAATATTAGCTGTGATTGATCCTTAATTTACGGATGATGGAGTTGGTTGAGCCTTAATTTGTGGAAGGTGGAGTTGACTGACCCCACAATGTTTATTCTTTTCAATACTCCCCCTCAAGTTGAATAGTGGGATATCCACGATTCAACTTGAATTGGTTTTGATTTTGTTTGGTTTTTGGTTTGGCTACCGTCTTCTTGACATGGCAGCTTGTTTTGTTTTGATTTGAACTACCGTCACCTTGACATGGCAGTTTGTTTTTGAGCTATTGAGTTACCGCCTTCAGACATGGTAACCTTTGATTTGACATGAGCTACCGCCTTTCGACATGGTAACTTTTGGTTTGATTGAGGCTACCGTCTTCTTGACATGGCAACCTATTTTGGGTTTTGGTTTTTGAGATTTTTGGTTTTGGGTTCCTCTCAAGTCGAAAAAATTCAACTTGGCCATTTAGGTTTTGGCATTGGGTTTTGGTTTTGGTTTTGGTTTTGAGGTTTGGATTTTTTTTTTTTTTTGGTGGTGTTTTGGGTTTTTTACTTTTGGTTTGGTTTGAGCCACCGTCTCCAGACATGGTGGCTTGGTTTTGGTTTGGACACACCGTCGATAGACATGGTGCCTTGGTTTTGGTTCTCCCCCGCAAGCTAAGTGCGGGAGCGTTTTTTTTTTTCTTGCGGGTTCAAAGATTTGAACACAGCCTTTTCTTTTTTTTTCTTCTCCGCCTTGTTCGGTCTTCGTTCCTTTTTTTTATCACAACTTATTTCCCCTTTTTTTTAGTCTTTGTCCCCACTAAAGGAGATTCCTTCCCCTTTCTTTTATGTCTATCCACAAATTGTCCCTCTTTTTTTTTTTTTAAACTCACGAGCAGTTCTTAAAGGAGATTCCTTGTCAATCTTTGTCTTCACCCCTTTTTTTTTTATATGTTATCTTCTTCAAAACACACATCTGCATATGAAAAATCAGAGATAGAGTGAGAGCCACGAGAGAACAAGGGGTGCCGGGCATTCACCGGCGAGTCACATCACTCCGGCGACGAACCACGAGCTTAAGTGGTTTGGTCTCAACCCGACACCCACAGAAAAAACACCCACTTTGCCGCCACGACCCAACCCCCGTCTCTCTCTTCATCTCCGGCAGTATCGGGTGATGCACGGGGCCGGTGCGACTCAGATCTTGTGACGGTCTGCAGTGGGGTGGGTATTGGTGGTTACAGGGTGGTTGCAGCGGATTTTTATGGTGGTGAGAAGGTTTTGTTTTGAGTTTGGTTTGGTGACCGGCGATGACGGCAGGAAGACCGAGTTTTTCTGAAGCCTTTGAACAGGTAGGTTTTGATTTTGAGAGTTTGATTTTGGTTTTGGGGTTTTTTTTTTTTTTTTTTTTTTTTTTTTTTTTTGGCTTGGATTTGCTGGGATAGATTGTAGATTATGAGCAAAGTGTTTCAAGGATCAGAAACACCGCTCTGATACCATGTTGAAAATTAAAAACTACATTTGATTATTTTTGGGGTAATTACAATGAAACACAGAGCCATAATTTATAGGCTTTACAAGAGAAGCAAAATAATTAAAAAGAAATATTAGCTGTGATTGATCCTTAATTTACGGATGATGGAGTTGGTTGAGCCTTAATTTGTGGAAGGTGGAGTTGACTGACCCCACAATGTTTATTCTTTTCAACAAATTTTGCTGCCAATGAAATGTTTTCGGACAAACTTCACATTTAAACCCCTGATTATCACTAAACTTTACAGTGATCATAGTCTTCAAGTAAACCGATTTAATTGAAGCAACTTTACTTGTTACCTTCCCCCTCCGTCACCATCTCCCTAAATTTCATACCAAGCGAAGCTCACTAACTTCCGACGCCATGCACCATCAACCTTTGTTGCCTTCACACAAGTCGAGCGGTTGTGGGAAGTTGAAAAAAAACCTCCAAATTTGCAGGAATAGAGATGCTGTGATGGCGGAATCCAGTCTATATCGTCTTCTTATGGCCCGTTGTTGTACGCATGATCATAACATTCATAGACCTTTAACATTCATAAGCCTTCTTAATCTTTCAAGCTCTACGGTAACTTCTTTCATGCTAGGCCTATTCCGACTTTCTCTGTCAAGGCATCTACAAACAAGGTTACATGCTGCGTCTAGCTGCTCATCAGTCACCTCCTCCAAAACTTGACGATCAACAATCTCACGCAACCGATTTTCCCTCTTTGCCTGCACAAAGAACGTTGCAAGATTTGTATCTTCTTCATCAATTGGCTTTAATCCTGTCAGGAGTTCTGCAAGAACCACTCCAAAGCTATACACATCACTTTTATCGGTTAGTTGACCAGTAATCATATATTCAGGATCCATGTAACCTAACGTCCCATAAACTACTGTAAACACTTGGTCATGACCCAACGGGAGTGACTTTGACGCACCAAAATCTGCAACTTTTGCGGTGTAATTTTCATCCAATAAAATGTTAGCTGACTTCACGTCTCTATGTATGACCGTCGTCGTTGCATCTGAGTGAAGATAAGCAAGTGCACCGGCCGATTCATGTGCTATTCTTAAACGGCTATCCAATGGAAATCTTCCGGTGCTGCTTGTATTATGATGAATGTGATGGTAAAGATTGAAACTAGAAACAAATTCACAAACAAGCAACGGGACCTCGGTTTCCAAACAACATCCCAAAAGTTGCACCACGTTCCTGTGATTAATTTGTCCCAGAATTAGAATTTCATTCATAAATGGCTCCACTTGTTCTTCATCCAATATTCTAGACCTCTTGATTACTACCACACGGTTATCTGATAGTATTCCCTTGTACACAATGCCAGTACCACCACCTCTTTCGATAATCATACTTTCTGCAAAATTCATAGTCGCTTTTTCTAGCTCTTCTGCTTGAAAAAGTTTTATGGAACCAACATCGCTTTTTAGTTTATCTTCCAATAATAGAGCGCCATTTTTCTGGAAGAATTTTTCTCTAGGCCTAAGTTGCTTCCACCTCTTGGGCGTGAGGGATCCTAAGTTCATACAAGGCTTCTTGGGCATGAATGATCCAATATCCATACCTGTATGAGGTATGAACACATTATCACTACTTTTCAAGAACATAAATATTTATAAAAACTAGCAACTTACACCCATAGAAATGAAGTGGTGTGTGACATATAATATGTGCCAATTCAAGCTGCTAAAAACATACAAATTCAGCTACACAATATGTATTTATGTATGTGCATGAGGTCAAAATATTTACCAGTGAATTCATCAAAAAAAAAAAAAAAAAAAAAAAAAAAAAAACTTTGTGCCAAGTAATATATAATTTGCTAATTCAGTAAGTTGTATCTACAAACACGCCAGAACCCAAACCCGATCACCGAATAACCTGAACCTAGAATGGTTCGGTTATTGGGTTGGTTTTTAAACTTTGAAAATCCGAAGAACAACCCTAGGTAATATAGGTAGGTTGTATTGGTCCTTTATATATTTCGCTGTATTCTTCAATTATAATCAATCAAGTTTGGCAACTTGAACTTAGATAATAAATTGGTGTGTGAACCCATTTATCTTCAACCTAACCCGCACATGACCCTTTTATTAACTGGGTTAAGCAGGCCAAACCGTATAACCAGTCCTGTGCCTTATTTCACCATATAACCTTATAACCTATTCATAGTATTTTCCTGTCGAATAAACTAATTGATACTTCTATGGAAATCCATTCATATCAATGTACCCCGAACAATGAGTATTGCTAAAAGTTTGAAAACCGTTAATTGATATTGGTTTCATTCCCAAATCTATAACTCTAAAAGTTATTGCGCTTCAGTAAGTTCTATACCAAACCTGTAACTCCATGAAAGAACAGAACCTGCACACACATAATGAGGAGACTGGAGTATACCTGAGTTCTGTCCACTATCGCTGAACGAAAACTTATCAACCATCCTGCCAAATATCGTCTTGCTGGCAGTTTGCGACAAGTTATAGGTTTTCTCTTGTAAGGTCAGCACATATTCTAGAGTAAGGACAACCTCAGCCATCGTAGGACGGTTCTTTGGATAATTATCCAAACATCTTTCCGCTATTTTAGCAAATTGCTTAAAACATTTTGTGGATATTTCACACCTTATATAAGAATCCACTATACCCTTCAAACGACATGCTTTGATAGAGTCTTGAGCCCATGTTGCTATTCCGAAATCAAAACTTTTATCCACCGCCCTCTTTTGACACAACACCTCCAACAACACAACGCCAAAAGCATACACGTCAGACTTCCTTGTCAACTTTCCGGTTGCAAAATAATTTGGATCGATATAACCAAAAGTGCCTTTAACAAGCGTGTTGACATAAGTCGATGCCTATTCCTTGGGCTTACTATAGACAACCCGAAATTCGAAACTTTAGCAGCCCAACTTTCATCTAACAAAATATTTGAACTCTTTACGTCTCGATGTATGATACCAAACAGAGCCGGCTCTAGCATAAGCCAAATGAGGCAAGGGCTTTAGGCCTCATAATTTCAAAGGCCTCCATGTAAGATTAAATATATTATGTTTAATATTTAATCTATAGCCATTATAATCATTTACATAATATAGATCAAAATATATAATAACCTATTAAATAATTAGTTGGTAATTGTTGATGGACCATATTACCCTTATTAACTAATTAGGTTTCCTCCTGGGTGCTTATATAAGGAGAATTATGTAGAGGTAAAAAGGTTACACAGTTACACACTTAATCAGACAACCTAATCATAACATCATCATCATCATCGACCTCCCTCTCCATAACCGAGTCCCTTGTCGGTTTTCTTAGTCCCCATCATCAGTTAGCACCCTAAGGAGGAACCAGATCACACTGACAATTATGTCCAACGGGATGTCATCTTCTCTGACTGGATTCTCCACTGCACTGTCTGCTGTAACAGGTATGTTTTAACGTTTTCCCTCATGTATAAACAGAACTGAACCAACATGTGGTATCAGAGCATATGTTGATTAGTCAGTTCTGTTTTGTATCCGTAAATCTGGATTAAAAAAACTGGAAAACAGGATTTGAAAACCATAATAAAATTCGGTTTTATCATCCGAGATGCCATCTCGGATCTGTTCAATTCATCTCGGATCATATATTGATTCGCTATAACTGTTCCGAAATCATCAGTTTGAGAAACATGTTAAAATGTGTAATTATTACCAGATTTCGGATATAGGATTAAGGTGATTTTATTTAGGGTTCATCATGTTCTTAGTTAAAATTCGAATTTTCCTTTATGTTTTGGAATATGATTTGAATTGTGGAAAGTTTTCCTAATTTTGATCTAATTTTATCTAATAAGGTTTTCGAAGTCTGTTAATAGGATAAACAGATTATGATTTTCGAAATTTTCTGATAAAATTAGATCAATGTTAAAATAGGAAACTCTATCACAATTCCTAATTTTCGAATTTTCTGTTATGATTTCACATTAACAGCTGTAACAACTTGCAGAACACATTCCGGATGAACATTGTTCGCCCATTACGGATCAACAACTGTCTGATCATTCCGGATGAACATTGTTCGCCCATTACGGATCAGCAACTTTCTGATCATTCCGGATGAACATTGTTTGCCTATTACGGATCAGTAAATAACCATTTCGGACTAAGCATTACGGATGATCAAAAGGACTGACCATTTCGGATGAATCTCGGGCTAAGCATTACCATCCGAAATCATCCGAAATGCATCACGGATCATCAAGAACTGACTATTTCGGATGAATCTCGGACTACGCATCACTATCCGAAATCATCCGAAATCAACCGAAAAGACTCGACTTACACGTTTTGGACACATCCGAAATCATTCAAAATCATCCATTTTGGATAATCCGAAATGATTCGAAATTAGTCTTTTCGGATGAATCAAAGACATGATTCATCCGAAATCATGAGTGTTCATAAAATCTGGCAGTTAAGGTGAACTAAAATTTGGCTCGGGGCTCCGCCCCGAACCCTGTGCGGGGGCACGTTGTCCCCCTGCAGTTCGATCCGCGCTAACGGGTGGTTTGCTATTAAATAATTGGTTTTGTAATTACTTAGTTAATTAATCAGAATCAGATAATGCTTTACAAAACCAAAATGGCTTTACTTGAATGAGCTTCTGATGTATCATTCCTGGCCAAAGCTGATTTGATACATCTACTTATCGTTCAAGTATTACGAAAGCTATGTTAAGTGTGCATCATAAACATGAATGTCTTAATATCTGGCCAAAGCTGATTTAATTCCTTCATAGATGGCATACTTAACAAGTGCATAACTAAAGTGATTGTCTCAATTTCTGGCCAAAGCTGATTTGTAACAACCACTTTGAACATATGCTTAAATGATTACACTTCTGGCCAAAGCTGATTTGTCTTCGTTTAAGTAGAATTTTTAACTAAGTCTATTATTTTGATGTTAGTAATAGACAATATCACAGCTTCATAATGTAAAATGGTTATTATTTATGACTGCCTTAGTTTAACATGCCCTTAGATCACTTTAGAACTTCTTCCTTAGTATCATAACTTGCTCATCTTATTTCCACTATCAGCACCAAATCAGGGGATTCCACCTTTGACTGGTGATAACTTTGCTGCATGGAAGGATGCCCTCATGCTTACACTTGGATTGCTGGACTTTGATTATGCTCTAAGAGAGAATAAGCTAGCGGACCTTACCACTCAAGGTACTGCTGCTGAGCAGATAGTTCATGAAAAATGGACTAGGTGTAACCGCATGTCTCTCATGTTCATGAAGCAGTCCATCAGTAATGCAATCAGAGGAGCCATTCCTGATTCTGAAGATGCTAAAACCTACTTGGAACATGTGGAGGCGCAGTTTAAAGGGACGTCTAAATCACACGCTAGTAACCTTATCCTCAAGCTGGTGACAACTAAGTATGATGGGAGGAGCAGCATTCGCAAGCACATCATGATGATGAATGACATGGCCAAAAGCTAAAGGGGCTGGAAATGGAAATCAGTTATGGTTTCCTTGTTCATTTTATCATCACTTCGCTTCCTTCATCCTTTGAAGCATTCAAGATCAATTACAACACTCAGAAGGACAAATGGACGATGAGTGAGCTGGTCGCTATGTGCGTACAGGAGGAAGAGCGTATGAGGATGGATCGCCCTATTGATGTTGCTAACTTTACCACCTCCAACTCTAAGAAAAGGAAGAACAATCTTCAGAGAAAGGATGCTTCAAAAGTCCAAAGGCCTAATCCTAATACAAGTGCACCCTCCAGCTCTAAGAACTCCTTAGGCAGAATCCGCTGCAAGTTCTGTAAAAAGGCAGGACATATGCAGAAGGAATGCCCTGACTTTAAAGAGTGGCTGGCTAAGAAAGGTAACGATTATTTTATGATACTTGAGTCCTATAATTTAAGTGTTCCTGCTAATTCTTGGTGGTTTGATTCTGGTTCTATGGTTCATGTTACCAATTCAACTCAGGGATTCCTTTCAATCCGGAAGCTGGAAAGAAACCAAAGAACGCTTAAGGTTGGGGATGATCGAGAATTAGAAGTGAAGGCCATTGGAACATTACAATTAGTTATGAAAACTGGTTTATGTATTAAACTTTATGATACGTTAGATGTTCCTGAGGTAACTCGGAACCTTGTATCAGGACCAAAGTTAGACATGGACGGTTTTATTGTTTCCCATGGTCATCGCAAACTCTCTATCCTCTATGATTCTGTTCTTTATGGTACTGGTATTCTGCATGGTGGTCTCTATAGATTAGAACTAGATGATGGCTTTTCCAAATCTTTGTTGTCATATAACATTAATGAATCACTCACAAAGATGAAAGAGAAACGAGACTTAGAGACTTCATCCATGCTGTGGCATCAGCGTTTAGGCCACATTTCAAAAGAACGATTAAATCGTCTTGTAAAGGATGAGGTCTTACCTCCTCTCGATTTCTCTGATTTTGGAACATGTGTCAAATGTCTTAAAGGTAAAATGACATTAGCGAATAAGAAAGGTGCCACTAGGAGTTCTAATTTATTAGAACTCATTCATACTGACATTAGTGGTCCCTATCAAATCGCTGGCATAACAGGACATACTTCATTTATCACTTTTATTGATGATTATTCTCGTTACATGTACTTGTATCTTATTAAGGAGAAATCTGAATCTCTAACAACTTTTAAAGATTATAAGGCTGAAGTTGAAAAGCAATTAGATCGTCAAATTAAAGTTGTGAGATCAGATAGAGGCGGTGAATATTATGGAAGACATACTAATGTGGGTCAAGCTCCTGGTCCATTTTATGAGTTTTGTAAGGGCCAGGGGATTGTGAACCAATATACCATGCCTGGTACACCTCAGCAGAACGGCGTCGCTGAAAGAAGAAACCGTACCCTTATGAACATGGTGCGCAGTATGTTAGCCAACACTAATTTACCATTATTTCTCTGGACTGAAGCGTTAAAAGCAGCTGTTCATATACTCAATAGAGTTCCTTCTAAGTCTGTCCCTAAAAGTCCTTATGAACTTTGGACAGGAAGGAAACTGAGTCTAAAATATATGAAAGTATGGGGCTGCATTGCTGAAGCGAAACTTTACAATCCTTTCCTAAGGAAACTTGACCCTAAAATAGTTACCTGTTTCTTTATCGGGTATCCTGAGAACTCAAAGGGTTATCGTTTCTATTGTCCTTCCCATGTCACCCGTATTGTTGAAACCAAGCGTGCCGCGTTCCTGGAGGATTTCAAGGTCAGTGGGAGCAGTACCAACCCTTACGAAGAATTGCAAGAAGTGCAAGACGCGGGGGGGGGGGGGGGAGACTCGTCGCTTACCATTACTCCGATTACTCCTCTTGTACCCAATGCAACTACTGTACCTGAAGCTACTGCACCAACTCCAAATTCACCTCTACAATTAGAACCCATTATACCTCATGACGAAGGCACATCAAATGCTCAAAACCAAGACAACGCTGAACCCGATAATCCACTCAGGAGGTCATCTAGGCAAAGAAGGCCTACTAATTGGGATGATTATGTTACCTACCTGACTGAAATGGATCCCGGAAAGCTCAATGATCCTATCTCTTACAATGAAGCCATTAGTAGTGATCAGTCTTCTGAATGGAATAAAGCAATGATTGAAGAGCTTGAATCCATGAAGAAAAATGACGTTTGGGATTTGGTAGAATTACCCAACGGTGTCAAACCCGTAGGATGTAAATGGGTGTTCAAAACAAAACTGGATCCGAATGGAAACGTTGAACGCTACAAAGCGAGATTGGCTGCAAAGGGCTACACTCAGAAAGAGGGAATTGATTATCAAGAGACGTTTTCACCTGTCTCTCGTAAAGATTCATTAAGGATCGTCATGGCCCTAGTAGCTCATTTTGATTTAGAGTTACATCAGATGGACGTTAAAACCGCTTTCCTTAACGGAGACTTGGACGAAGATGTTTACATGAAACAACCTGAAGGCTTTAAACCTGAAGGTCAGGAGCATCTAGTCTGTAAGTTGAAGAAATCCATTTACAGGTTAAAACAAGCACCACGTCAGTGGTACCTCAAGTTTGATGAAGTCATGAAGAAACAAGGTTTTATGAAGAATCAAGTGGATCAATGCACCTACCTCAAGATGAGTGGGAGCAACTTTACTATACTTGTCCTTTACGTAGATGATATTCTATTGGCAAGTAATAGTTTAGACATGTTGCATGAGTCGAAGCGGTTACTCTCGCATAACTTCGACATGAAGGATCTCGGAGATGCTTCTTACGTCATTGGCATCGAAATTCACCGAGATAGACACAAAGGGATCTTAGGATTGTCCCAAAGGGCTTACATAGATCGTGTCCTTACACGTTACAACATGCAACAATGCAAACCCTCAGTCGCTCCAGTAGTTAAAGGAGATATTTTCGGTTCATTCCAGTGTCCGACAACAGAGGTTGAGAAGGAGCAAATGAGCCAGATACCTTACGCGTCAGTAGTCGGGAGCCTGATGTATGCTCAAGTCTGTACTCGCCCAGATATCGCTTATATTGCTGGAATGCTAGGCCGTTATCAGACTAATCCTGGCCTAGATCACTGGAAAGCAGCTAAGAAGGTACTTCGATATCTGCAAGGGACGAAAGACTATAAACTGACTTATAGAAGAAGTGATCATTTAGAAGTGGTGGGCTATTCTGATTCTGACTTTGCCAAGTGAAAAGATGACAAGAAATCCACTTCGGGCTATATCTTTATGTTAGCAGGCGGCCCTATCTCATGGAAGAGTCATAAACAATAGTTGACCACAACTTCCACAATGATGGCAGAGTACATTGCTGTTTATAACGCAACCTGTCATGGAATGTTGCTTAGAAATCTGATCACTGGACTCAAAATTGTTAATTCTATTTCTAGACCATTGAAGCTTTATTGTGATAATTCAGCAGCCGTTAGTTTCTCGAACGGTAACAGTTCGACTGGAGCTGGTTTATATCTCGATACAAAATATCTGTTCGTACGTGAACGAGTTGAGGAAAATAATCTTTGTATCGAGTATATTAGTACTAAAGTTATGCTTGCGGATCCGATGACTAAAGGTCTCCCTCCTAAGGTTTACGAAGAACATGTTCGGAATATGGGATTTAGTAAAGACCTTGTTTAGCATATTGTACTAGCTTATATTTTATGATTAATGAAATTTCCTCAGTTTGATTTTGTATGTCTCTTAGAATATGTTCAACCAGTATAATGGCATATAGACAAATAAAGTTACAAATCAAACAAAGGGCTTATGCGTATTTTGATCATAACGATTAGGTTTTAAATTAAAGCTATAGTATGACTAATGGGGGTCCCGAGTCGCATAATGATTCAACGGCTGTATTTCTCTGCTATAGTACTTGTTTAAGCCTAAAATGAGTGTTAACTCCTGATCAGGCTTATCTAATACTCATGGTAAATGATTACTCGGCTAAGTGGGAGAATGTAAGATTAAATATATTATGTTTAATATTTAATCTATAGCCATTATAATCATTTACATAATATAGATCAAAATATATAATAACCTATTAAATAATTAGTTGGTAATTGTTGATGGACCATATTACCCTCATTAACTAATTAGGTTTCCTCCTGGGTGCTTATATAAGGAGAATTATGTAGAGGTAAAAAGGTTACACAGTTACACACTTAATCAGACAACCTAATCATAACATCATCATCATCATCGACCTCCCTCTCCATAACCGAGTCCCTTGTCGGTTTTCTTAGTCCCCATCATCAGTTAGCACCCTAAGGAGGAACCAGATCACACTGACAATTATGTCCAATGGGATGTCATCTTCTCTGACTGGATTCTCCACTGCACTGTCTGCTGTAACAGGTATGTTTTAACGTTTTCCCTCATGTATAAACAGAACTGAACCAACACTCCAATTTTAATAGGTTACCAATCCTTTTTCATAACTAATATTCATTGACTCTATAGTATATGTTCCTAGAAAGGGAAGGAAAAAAATTGTTATGAGCTTCTCTGTTTTTTTCAACGAGTTTCTTGAAGAAGATGAACCAGACAATAAAGAAAGTTAGAATAGGTCACTGATATAATTATATGACATTTGCCTTTTTACCCCTAGAAATAATCACATAATTTACTTAGGTGCTGTTTGTTTTTGCTTAAAAGGTCTGCAAAGAGCCTATGTCTGCAGGCGGGCAGACATAAGACTTTGAAGACTGTTTGTTTTTTTTTCTTTAAACAGATCTGAACTCAGCTTTTTTCTTCTTAAAAAATAAGCTTTGAATCATTGCTTAAAACATCTTCACAATCACAAAAACCAAAACAAAAACCCAAACACAAATGAAGACCCAGACCTGAAACTCCGACCACCGATTCATCGTCAACATCATCGATTCATCATCAACATCATCGATTCATCATCAACATCATCGATTCATCAACATCATCGATTCATCATCAGCATCATCGATTCATCATCAACATCATCGATTCATCATCAGCATCGTCGTTCTTCGTCATCATCAACATCGTCGTCATCATCGTTGCCGGCCGGAGTTGTTGCCGGCGAGGAGGAGGCCGACCCTCTTCTCTCTCCGCTGCTCTCTCTCTAGACGTTCACTCCACACACAAGACCTCATCTCTCCGGTGCTCGTAATAGTATCGAGTTCGGTTGGGGATGGCTCCGGCATCGATTCCGCAGCGGCAGCGCCGCTGATAACAAGATGTTGGCGGTGGTTCAGGTTCGCGTCCGACAGCCGACGGCGGGTCAGACTCGATTCCGGTTTGGGTCAACAGTGGTGGTGTTTGGATTTCCGGCTCCGACGGGCAGTGATGGTGGTGAACGGTGAGAGGAGAGTGTGAAGATGTCGAGAGGGAGAGGAGTAAAGGGGGTAGGTCATAGGTGGCTGATGTTGTGGACTTGTGGGTTATGAGAGAAAAAGGGGAACATACCTATTTATATTTTCAGTTATGCAGACGGTATCAATTTATAAAAACAAACAGTCTGATTTTCAGCTTGCAGAGCTTCAGACCACATCTTCAGTTGCAGACATGGAAACAGATGAAATCAGCTTGCAGACAGTTTATGTCTGCAAAAACAAACAGCACCTTAATTTACCCCTCTCTTTTTTTTAAGTTTCATCTAGTGATATTTCTTCTTCCGTTTATACTTTATAGTTTTATTTAACAATATATATAAATTTCAATATTCTGCTTTAATTTATTTAGTTATATTTATATTTAAACAACTTGCATTTAATGTAATATATATTTTGGTGTTGAACTACTGCATATTGATAAAAATAGAGCAGGAGAAATAGTATGCCTTAAGGCAGGGGCGGACCTAGTGTAGTCCGAGGCGTAGCCCGGGCTACGGCTCAACTTTTATCCGGTAGTGTAAATTTTTTTTTTCGATTTTTATACTAAGGACACCCCTCAACAACAACTAGGACACCCCTAAACAAAATTTTACAAATTGAAATTAAGCCCAAAAAATACTGATTATATTGGCCCAAATAACCATGGAAGGAAAACAAAGAAAAAAGATGAAGTTGGTAAAGTTTCTTTGTTAGCGTTAAAGTGAAATAAAAAAAAAGTTACAGGTTTTGATACAAGGAAGAAAGGTTTCTTGAGGAGTACATCTTGGGAAGATAAGTCTCAAAGTCAAAACTTAATTTAATTTACCTTTCAATTCCAAAAAATACATTTTAATTATTTCTTTGAAAGAAACAATTTAATATAACCTGTTAGGTGGGGTGGGGATGGACTATTAAGGGATTTGTGTTGTGTATAAATATTGAGAAGCAGTTTCATTATATTAAACAATTAGTATGCCTTGTAGCGAAATTCGGTTTACAATCTTCTTGCTCCAACGCACAGTCTTCATTCTTTGCGTAATCGATCTGCCCCTTACGTAAAAATTAAAAATAAATCTAGCCCGGTCTAAAACCTAAAAACTTATTGTCAATATTGATTCATAAAACATAGCTCAAATGTGAAATGCTCAATATGGATTCATTAACCTAAATACTAATAACATTAAAAAAACTAGTTTATAAAATAAAATTCTTTAAGGCCTAAGTGTCTTTTTTGGCTCGACCAGGGCACTTGATTTTAAAGATTGGCCCTGCCCCGTAATATAGGTAAAAAAAATTTCTCCATTCTATAAATTATATAAGCACACGGTAAAAAAATTGGGATACCCCTGAATATTTCTTCTGGTTCCGCCGCTGCCTTAAGGCGTTCAACTTAGATATTGACGGTTATTATTAAAATAGTAAAGATAAGATAAAAGAAAAAAATAGAAAACAACATATTTTTGTATTGATATGTTATTTAAGAAGTGCTATTGTCAAAACAAAAAAAATTTGATAAACTACAAAAAAAAAAAAAAAAAAAAAAAACAATTTATAGTAAAAAGGCCTCTATTTCATTGTTCGCTTTTGGTCCCAAGAAACGTTGAGCCGGCCCTGATACCAAACTCTATACCCGTACCAGTATGGAGGTAGTCTAACCCACGAGCGGCACCTATGCAAATCTTGAGTCGCTGACACCAAGAAAGAGGTGTACCAAGTTTGTGGAGATGATCTGCAAGTGTTCCACGTGGCATGTATTCATAGACCAGAATCATCTCTGTCTGGTGATTACAGTAACCAATCAAAGACACTAGATTACAATGACGCAACTTGGAAAGCATTTCTACTTCAGCCCAGATCTCGGATGCCCCTTGATTCGACATGCTATCCAATCGTTTAATGGCGGCAGCGACAAGAGTCGATCCGTTTTTAATGTTACCTTTATAAACTTTGTCGAAACCTCCACGCCCAATTTCTATCTATCTTAAAGTACAAAGTCGGTGGCGTTTGCCACCGACAATACTCACTCCTATTCTTTGATCAAGTCTTTAGTCCCTTTTTTTTGTTTGCTATTCTTACCATTGTCCCTCCTACGTACCTTTCACCACCGCAACACAGCCGACACCACACCACCGGCTGTTAAACCATTGCTCACACTTCTACTTTGTGTCTGGATCTGATCCTAAGGGCTTTCTTCAAGATATTTGTCAAATTACAACAATAGGATTCCAAAAACATAAGATTCTCAAAATCAAACTGCACAAGAAATCATCAAATTTCACTAAACTTAGAACGGATTCGACTAATGGGTTTCGCCATTTTACCTCAACACTTTCAAATCGTGTAGAAGGATTTAAAGTTGCAGCGATTTTGAGAGCTAGGAACTTTAAATGATATATCATATTTGCCGTTAAGGTCAGTCTTGCTGTGCACCTTCCTTTTTATCCATAACCTAGGGTTTCTTCTTTGTTTATTGTCTTTGGGTTTTTATTTTGCTGCATTTTATTTGCAAATTGATTTGTCTGTTCTAAGTTTTGAATTCTTTGGATTT
This sequence comes from Helianthus tuberosus, assembly GCA_030545235.1. Taxonomy (NCBI): domain Eukaryota; kingdom Viridiplantae; phylum Streptophyta; class Magnoliopsida; order Asterales; family Asteraceae; genus Helianthus; species Helianthus tuberosus. The sequence continues at coordinate 21,274,510 of CM060399.1, forward strand.
CATGTGGTATTGAATGAACATCATGCATGAATGGTTGATTTTATTTGAATGCATAATGATTAGACACATTGAAATTTAAAAATTACTTGATTCACCTGGATTGGAACATTTTTTAACAAATGAATATTGATGTTTTATGAATGTTTGCTTTTTTTTTTATTTGAATGCAAGATGAGATTATTTGAAGGCGTCAGTTGTATGTTTCATTTGCAAATATGGAGTCCACTTCCATATTGTTATCCATTATTCATACATTTAATATCTATATAAGTTAGGATATTAAAGGCATCAGTATATTCATAAGACTTCCTTAGACCGTGGGGTATGGTGGGGCTTGGGTTGGGGGCATGAGTTGACACGTGGAGTTCGAGCCCCCCCACCGGTGAGTAACTTGTCCGTGGGGTATGGCGGGGCTTGGGTTGGGGTGTGGCTTGGCAGTTTATTAAAAAAAAAGCGAATAGGAGCCCGCCACATAGGATCACTAGCCCGCCCCACGCCCGGCTTCAAACTCCCGCCCCTTGGGCCACGCCCCAACCCAAGCCCCCGGGGTGGTGGCTTGGGCGTTTTCAGCCAACCCACGCCCCAACCCAAGCCCCATACCCCATAGTCTTAGCTTTAACTGTGAGAAACAAGTCATAGATTTAAATTAACATTAATGATGGATAATCATGACCGATTTTAAATGGGAGTATTTCATGTGATAGCACATTTGATTTGATAAATGGATCTCAATTAAAGAATGGTTTCCAAAGAATCATGAGTTAAAAGAGCTTACACCTGCTTTAAGGAGTTTATTTGTTTATTCATTAAAAAATGATGGTGAAAATATCTACATAAGCATAGGAGGATCTGCACCTATTATTCATTTGCACATATAGTTTTTGGTGGAATGTCTAAACCTGGTATAACTGCTACTGATGTCAATAAGGCTGAGGTAATAAGTTTTAGCAAATTTGAAATAGTTAAGTGCATATTTTGATCCTAAATAATCTAAATGTTAATATAGTAAGTAGTTTTTGGCTTTTTGCCAAACAGTCATATATGATATTGTGAGTAGCTTGTAAAAACAGGTGGGTCGGATAACGGGTCAAAGGGGGTTTCGTCCAAAATGGGTTCGTGTAAGAGAGTGCATCTAAACACCCGCTATATTAGATTGTTATGCGAATTCGCTACCTTATATTCCATCCTGTTTGGTAAAAGAAGGAGATAAACTATGTTTAACTAGGCATGTAATTTTCTTGAAGCGTATACCAAATGCCTAAAACGAACCTGAGAAAACAGTTCCTGAAATGCAGTTCCTAAACAGTAAAATCGGCCAAATTTTACTTGATTACTATTTTATGTGGATGAACGATCAACGTGTAAATAAACCTTATTTATAGTTAAATTTATTTACACACACTTTTGAGTAAGAGGCAAGTCGAGCAGGTAATCTAACGAGCCGAAATATGTTTCGTCTTAAAAGACCACTGAAAAAAACATATTAAACAGGTGTACGTCAAACATGATATTCTTTTCTCAACTCTCTCATGTTTATCTATTTTTATTTGAGTTAATTACACAAATGATAGTTTTGGTTTGTCCGAAGTCGCATGTTTGGGGTCTAACTTTTAAAAGTTGCAAGTTTAGGCTATGTGAGACAAAATGCATCACAAATGCATTTGAGTTAAAACTATATACAAGATTTATTAGGCCTGGTGGAAGAAGCACTTACCACCCACTGTTTGATTTGAGCATCATAGCTTTCTCCACTGTTAGGATGTATAAGAATTGGTTTATTTGTCACCTGCACAAGACAACAAATTGGGTTTCGGGTAGATCAGTTTGGGTTATTGGTTTTTTCGTATGTGCAAATGTATCAAGTATCAAATGACCGACCTGATTAACATTTGGATTAATTGGGTTCAGTTTAATCGCGTTCGGGTATAGTTGGTTTGGGTTTCGTGTAGGGGCGCTTATTTTGAGCATAATAAACAAATCAAGTTCCAAAACATAATATAATCCATAATTATAATTAAACCCATTACAAACGTCAATGTTTATATTGAGATTATTTGCAGGCAACAACAATTTGCACAATCAGATGCGATTAGAGCTGCACGAGCTCAGATGCAAGCATCTGCAAGTAAGGCGAACCGACTCTTAAGGTATAATTGTTTTAACATTTTTTTAAGTTGTGTGTACTGTCTTCTTTTTTAACTTTTCAATCCGATGAGTTTTGTTATATTATGGTTGCAGTGCCAGATGGGGTGATCGACGTATAGCTTTTGTAGCCACAACATCCGCCATCAAGTGCATTTGTAAGTAGTATATGATTATCTTTATTTTAATAGTTGTATGTTTTCTGGAAATAGTAACAGATTGTTAAATTTGACCCAAAAATCAATGCATATTACGAGTATATTTTGGCATCAACAACAAAAATAGGACCGACTACAAAGGAAATTAACGAACCCAACAACTTTGTATTAATTATAAAATAATATAACAGACTTTGATGTTAAAAAATGCAAGCTATAATGCCACCGACGTTGCTTTATAAAAGCAAATTTACACATAATACGTCATGTTATCCGTTCGATGTTTGTGATGTACCCGCGCCGCAACGCGCGCGGGTCTAATTACTAGTGACTAATGATTCGTCAAAGTTTTTTGTTGTTGTAAGAATTTCGTGAAACTCAAAGTGTCGGCAAAGCTGTGACCATTGCACGGAGGGTTCATATTCATTGCCGGTAACAACAAACATAATTATTGATAAAGTAGTGGTGCAAATTTGAAAACGATTAATGGGTGATTTTGAAATTACAAGAGAGTTTCCGATAACAAAATGGAAGTTCTTTCAGTGGCGGGACCACCGTTATGGATAGGTGTGAAAACAAAGTTGACTTTTGTTCCACGTGAATGAAGATTTATGTTCAAGATGAGCTTGGAGTTTTAGATAAGAAATTCAATCAGGGTAGGTAATACCTAAATTGTAGAAGACATCGGGGAGTGTTTTAGGTCCACCCATTTTGTGTTCGTGAAAATAAGGAACTAGTAGGCTTCTCTCGCGGTACACTGCGGGATTCAGTGCGAATCAATTTGGTTCGTTATGTTATTCACATTCGCTAATCGCTATTACAACCGAAATATTAAAAAATTGTGATATGTTCAAAAAGATACCGACATATGGTTTATATCGATTAAAAACAATAAAAACGAATACCAATTTTAATACCAATGTTCGGTCATAATCGGTTTGGTTCATCAGGGTACCGACATGGTAACGACACTCCTATAGCCTACAATTGCAAAGAAACACTCTATTAATAAAACCGAATATTGGTACCAAAATTCAATTAGCATCGGTTCGGTTCTTAAGGTATTAGCACGAGACTGACACTACCAAAGAAACACTTTATTCTGAATACAACTTCATTGTTAACAAAATTTATATCGAACATAAAAAAACAGATTAAGCACTACAATGTTTTCAGTTTTCTTTTAAGAAAAAATAAGTTAACGAACATGGGTTGTCAAAGAAAATAAAAATAAAGAAAACCAAATATATTATAGGTTTGTATTGTTTTATGTGTATATTGGAAAATAGTTAACTAAACAGGAATAAGTCAAGGTTAACAAAAGTTGCTAATTGTAATATTATTGATTATTAATGTAAGACCCTAACACGTTTGTTTCTTTTATATTTTCCTTTACTGAAAAGAAGCAGCGGAAATACGAACCTTAACCTTTTTTTTTTATAAACGCTCTTAACGTTTGACAATCATTCAAATAGTTCAATAAAAATATTACACTCTTCCATTCTTGCTTATTATGTTTAATAATACGAATATCTATACGACTGCGTGACCCACTCCCGTACAATCTACACCTTGACTCGATCTTCCACCACTCCACGCTTTACGAGAAAGACCCGTATAACCTGCAGCCACCATACATCCACATCATTAGAAAAGTAAGTGACTTTATACAATACATAAACAACATATAAATAAACTTTTAACGAAACCAGAAGTTCACATCAAATTCCCTCTACAAGTGCGACTCCGTCTGTTTACAATCTCGGATCCGATCTTCGGACTCCTACGTTCAACTTTCAAAAGCACAATCTTAATATACCTGCACTTCCGTTTCCATTCTCATGACAATACAATTATCAACATTACAATGCATTCGAACATAAATCCCAATACATGCCTATATACAAGTCCCATCTACATACTTTCTTATAAATCCCATATTAATAATATCTTAGCCGACATTCCATTCTTCTTCATCAAGTTACCATAACCATACTTGTGTTTCATACTAAGCAACCGAGATTAGAAGATTAAACACGAAGTTATGGAAGCTCGGATGAAGGTACAAGAGGTTAAAACGCAAGAAAAACTGAAAAATTCATGAAATTCCAACAGCTCCGAAGCGTAGCCTACGGCTCTGGGCTGCTGTAATTCCAGCAGCTGGTAAGCGTAGGCTACGCCCCAGGCGTAAGCTACGACTCTGGGCTGCTGGAAATCCCCCAAAACTCGCTTAAAACTCGTTTATTGATCACCCGGACCTCATTCCAAGCCTCGTTGATTATTCCCACGCTTCCTAATAGATAAAATTATAGTTTTTAAAGGTTATTCCAAGGCCCTAAGTCATCCCAATGCTAATTCCTTGTCCCAACATTCATGCTAATCGTTTTACCACTTCATTTCCTTAATTATGACCCGTTTCTCCCACTATATAGATTTAAGCTTAGTAAAACTATGTTGACCATTACAACATTCCTTACCTTGGCACCATTAATAACAATCCATCCCTTTGTGATTCTCAATCTTCTCGCAAATATGAATTCCTTTACATAAACATAAATTAAGCTTGGGAATCACTTACCTCAAGCGTTGTGACCTTGCTTGTTTCCTTGCCTCCTTTTTGACCCGTTAGTCTTCCGTACTCTAGTCCGTGCTAATGTGGTTTCCAATCCTTTCATGCCGTCATGTTCATAACATTGTTAGTATGTATACTCATTCACATCAACATCCATTTCAACTCTTAGTTATATTGATTTTCATTAATAGTTCATGAACATGTATAAGACATGAATTAACATCCACATTGTTCAACATCCATATAACCCAAATTTCATCATCATACATAACACATATTTGATCTAACACATATATCATGATCTCTCAAATCTTACATTTGTGTCAACGTGTGTAACCATACTATCTATACATTGTTGACTTTTAAAAGTCAACCCTTCTAGCTTATAATTTCCAACTTATGAACACACTTTTAACTTGATATGATAGGCCATTGTAGTAAAGTCATACACATTCATATTCATGTTGTGTGGCACATACAACTACATGATCACTTGATTTCATACCCGATAATCATAAAATCATTTTTACACATACTAATGCTTTTATGATTCTACATTTGACAACTACATACCAAGTTAGCCAATTTAACGAAATCATAACATCACCCTTTACTAGTAAGTCCACAACTATACACTTAGTGCACATTCCATTTCTAAATTACCATTAAACCACTAATCCGAATCATGGTGTGCACCACCAATCAAGCATATAATGCAAGTCGCTAATGCACACTTCTACAAATCATGAAATCAAACAAAACCTTCATATGGGTTAAATCAAAACACACCTTCCTCATGTAAGCTTTCTATCAAATACACCATTATCACTATCTATGCATATCTATCCACTACTTACATACAATTTCACATATTATTATCATTTAGACATTTCATCAAACACTTGGCATGCATACAACTAATTAAGCATAGTGTACAAGCACCATAAACATAATATAACCATTACATATCAACACCATCATGAACACCAAATTTCATAAATTTTCTATGTAACTTTCATTTTAAATTGTTTCTAACTAACAATCCTTTGTCATGAACACTATCATACTTGATCATTAAACTAATTAACATAGAACTTCTACATAATTCTTCTCATCATCACACTTTCAAGTGGGTTTTCATATTCACTATTAATTTAGTCAAAATCAAGCATCAATCATGTTCTATTGGTGTTTTCTAATCCTTATTCATACTAATTTCACAAAATTTTATGGATTTATGAACACCCATCGCGTTCAAAGTCATCAAAAACCAAAATTCTACTTACATTGTGTTCAAGAATGCATAGATGATCCAAAATCGAGACATGCATGGACTCAAGATCACATCTAGGGCTTTAATTTGCTGAATTTATGATGACTAGGGGTTTTCTCCCTTTTCTTCTTCTCCTCTAATCGACACACACGCCCAGGTATGTGGTTTGAGGGTTTTAATTTTTATTTTATATTTTATCTTTCCATTTATTCCATATCAACCCCTCATGTTTGTCACTTGTTCATAATTTACCCAATTTCATATTCTTATTTGTTTTAACCAAGCATTTAACTAGGTTTAATAACCTAGTTATTACATTTCCTTCTTTTAAACGTGATAACATATTAGCAACTAAATAATTCGAGTTTTGGGGTGTTACAATTAATATTTAGTAACAATTTAAACAATTAGTTACTTACTCAAATAAATCATTTTTGTAAGGCCGGTTTCATCAGCGGCATTTGGAACAGGAGAGTTGAAAAAACTGCAATTGGAATTGATCTTGGAACAACATACTCTTGTTACCATATTCTTGGTTCAATACCAACTCATCTTTAGTAGTGCTTGTTTGAGAACCTGATTCAGATACACAACGGTTCTCCAATTCCAGATCAGCAAGCAAATACACAACGGTTTGTATTTCGCATAGCCACCGTTCCCATAGTAAAAAACGATTGCGATTTGCACATTCAAAAACTGCAATTGGAATTGATCTTGGAACAACATACTCTTGTTACCATATTGTTCGTCCACTAGAACTATTTGTGTATGCATTCTTTTGGTAGTAAACAGCGCTATAACAGGATTGATGTGACACACACATATAGATAATATCTGATTGTTTTAGTTTTTTCCGACTGTTTCAGTTATGTTTCAATAAATAATATCTGATTAAGAAGCACTAAATTAACAACGGTTCTCCAATTCCAGATCAATAATGTAAGGAGAAGCTTTGAGATAACGAACATCCATCAAGCTCAAAAAGAAAACTTATGTTTCCCATAGTCACAAACGATTGTTGTTTGTATTTCGTATAGCCATCGTTTCCATAGTAAAAAACGAATGCGGTTTGCACATTCAATCTTCAATACTTCATTAAAATACCACTAGTAGAAGAACCTGACACGTCTTAATTCATGTTACGGAGAATGTTCTCGAAATTGAAGGAAAATGAGTACTGATTATTGAAAAGATTTGTTAAAATCGAAGAAAAGAGTAAAAAAGATGAATTGAGGCGTACATTTGGAACAAGAAGTCCAACAATCTGTTCATTATCTGTTGTTGTCTAAAACAATATGAATGCACGCAACGAATTTGACAACTGTGAATAACAAACTGTGGAAAACTTGTTTGCGTTATCCTTCAACATAACAATTTTGAATGTATATAAGAGCGTGATCAACTACTTTGCGTATATTCGAAACCAACTACAATACGCTAAAATATGCTAAAATACGTTAAAATACGCTAAAATAAGATAAAATACGCTAAATTACGCTAAAATACGCCAAAATACGCCAAAATACGCAAAATACGCCAAAATTACGCTAAAATACGCTAAATTACGCTAAATTACGTTAAATTACTTTACAATACGTTAAAATACGCTAAAATACGTAAAAATACCCTAAAATAGGTTAAAATAAGCTAAAATACGTTAGAATACGCTCAAATACGTCAAAAATACTATTAAATACGCAACAATATGTTAGAATATGTCAAAATACGCAAAAATATGTCAAAGTACGCGACTAACGATATTTACACACACGTATACACATAACACGACACTATGGAGTCTAAGTGGATTTCAAACAAAACTGTACGTAATCATGGAATACGATATTCGCACGCAACCGAACGGCACCGAAACGACTTATGTTGAAGGTATACGTCATAAAACGACAAAATATGCGAAAGTTCGGCAAAAAAGAGACGTATACGCGTCGAACCGAGGGAAACACGATAAAACTAAATTTGAAATAATGCCATATACGATCGTATAGGTCTATGTTAGCTTAATACACATCGTATAGGCCTATACGATTCGTATTAAACTTCTAAAAAATACCCCTGAATTTATCAGAAAAACAGGGGTATTTCTGTAAATTCATCGATTAATACGCATCGTATAGGCCTATACGATGCGTATTGAACTATAAATTTCTCAAAAATGTTTTTCAAATCAAGGGTTCCATCATTACAACCACTTGTTTTCAACGGGGATGTAATGCAATGATTCCTCTCAATTGAATAGACAGACATTTGCTTCATAGGACTCACTTGAATTGTCTCGGAAGTACTGAACAACAGAAATAACAGCTTCGGCTTCATCCTTATTTTTGTAAATCGCACAAACAAGCATGCCTTGATCGAGTCTAGAACACTCGTAATCCTCAACCGTCTTTGAAACAGGACGGAATTTACGAAGAAACTGTTCGATTTCACGGTGAGTGGAGAAATTAGCGACGGAGAAACTGTTCGACACAAACATGCATCAGGAAAGAAGCATATAATGATTCCTCTCAATTGAATAGTGTTATTACAAGCAACTATGTAAACATTTAACATCTCATTAACGAAAATGCAATACTTACAAAATTTGATAGGCACTAGTTGTCAATATAGAAACTTCATAAGAGAAGCAACTAAAAAAGCGGTGAACGGTATTTAACGTACACACCGCATTCGAAGATCCTTGCATTAGACACAATTTGTTGGAATTTGTGGATTTCGGTTGGTTCAGATCTCTATTCGGTCATCTTTCTTCTCAATTGAATAGACAGACATTTGCTTCATAGGACTCACTTGAATCGTCTCGGAAGTACTGAACAACAGAAATAACAGCTTTGGTTTCATCAGCTGCATCGTTTACCGTGGAATGCATCCTTATTTTTGTAAATCGCACAAACAGGCATGCCTTGAAGTACTGGATCAACAGAAATAACAGAAATAACAGCTTCGGAATCTATTAACCCACAATTTGTTGGAATTTGTAGACAGACACTTGCTTCATAGGACTCACTTGAATCATCTCGGAAGTACTGAACAATAGAAGGATGAGATATCGGAAGTTAGCTCGAAGAAGTTTCTCTCAATTAGGTGTTCCAATAGATTCTCCCTTTTAACAATGGCCTGTTAATTGTTTCAGATGACATGCTTGGTAACAAAGAGGAACACTTTCTTCTGTTTTATTTTTTTCTACTTTTAGAAAGGTTTGACCAACTCACGATTGTAATAAAATGGAACATAATCCCAGATTGTCTAGAGAAGCACTTTTATCATGTGTCATACGTTACGAGATTCTTCGAGAAACAGAAAAGGAGAAAATACGGAACGACAAGGGTAGTATGAGTCTGAGTCCATTGTGGGTTGTGTCAGGTTTGTATTTCCCATAGCCACCGTTTCCATAGTAAAAAACGGTTGCGGTTTTGCACATTCAATCTTCATTGCTTCATTATAATTAATAATGCGGTCTCGATTGAAGATGTAATTGCAAGACTGTTTGTCGGGCTTCCATTGCTCACATAGGGTGATAAACAACGCTATTATTGAATGGATTATTGAACCAACTACACGAAATCCCTTTCGTTTCTCGAAATTGAACGGATTATTGAACCAAGAAAGTCATTGTACTACCGTAGATGAAGTCAAATGTGATCAAACTTAGACATCAGACGTAAATCTTGAAGAAAGATCCGTGGGCCCTATTGTCGGATCTGTGACTCCATGGAAGATGTGATTAAGGTAAGCGTGTCGTGTCATGTGTCATAAAATAGAACATAATCCCAGATTGTCTAAAGAAGCGCTTTTATCATGTGTGATCCAGAGGTCAGTCTCGGGTGGGCATAAGAAGCGTGGGCCCTATTGTCGGATCTGTGACTCCATGGAAGATGTGATTAAGGTAAGCGTGCTGTATCATGTGTCATAAAACGGAACATAATCCCAGATTGTCTAAAGAAGTGCTTTTTTCATGTGTGATCCAGAGGTCGGTCTCGGGTGAGCATAAGATCCGTGGGCCCTATTGTCGGATCTGTGACTCCATGGAAGATGTGATTAAGGTAAGCGTGCCGTATCATGTGTCATAAAATGGAACATAATCCCAGATTGTCTAAAGAAGCGCTTTTATCATGTGTCATATTAGAGTAGTATGAGTCTGAGTCCATTGTGGTTCGTGAATGTTTCGAATCATCATAGAAGACGTATCGGGTGAGTTGTGGTTGATTTATAGGAGGAGGTTATGAAACGAATATATGTTTATGCGAATTTAAAGGACAATACTGACAGAGGTGCTGGTCTTTTCTCCCACTATGCAAACTTGAAAAATCTCACCATAACACATCTAATATGACACATGATAAAAGCGCTTCTTTAGACAATCTGAGATTATGTTCCGCAAATTGGGAACCACATATTCGTGTGTAAAAGCTTGGAAAGATGACCGAATAGAGATCTGTATACACCCTTGGTATTTTTTTACCACATGACACATGATAAAAACGCTTTTTTAGACAATCTGGGATTATGTTCCGCAAATTGGGAACCACATTGTAGACTGGTGGGCTTGAATGGTTTTAATAATACTTGAAAATGGAAATAATCGTGTCAAGATCTTTATCTATCATATCATCGACCAACTGCTCGAAATCTCTTTCGTTTCTCGGGTTCGCATTCGACACAACACAACAAAAAATAAATTCAAAATAAATTCAAACGCATCGTATAGGCCTATACGATGCGTATCAAGCCCGCCGCCAGACATAACCTGCACCTGTCAGTCTGCCATGTCTTTTACTTTATTTCAATATGCATCGTATAGGCCTATACGATGCGTATTGAATTGAAAAAGTGTGCAGAAAGACAACGGGGATGTGCCATTAGAAAACCCCTTTTTATTTTTCCTTTTCTAAAACCATATTTCCTTTATCATTTATTTTGTTTTTAATAATATTTTCTTTTTATTTTAAAATTTATCTTTACTTCATCAATTAATTTGATATTTTTTTAAGAAATTATGTTCGTTAATTTTTCTTCTATAAACTTAAGTACGTAGTTGAGCTTACTTTTTACCCTCGATTAATATAAGTTTTATTAAAAACGAATTTATATTAAAAAATAAAGTATTTATTTGCTATCGTAAAATGATACAATGATAAACTGAATCGATTCTAATGGTTTGCCTGTGACACCTGTGCTTGTAATCGTTGTAAATAGTTCAGTTATCAATAAAATAATGTTATTTGATCCCAATGTTTGTTTGATATTTTTCATGTTTTGATTTTTGTTCAATTTCGAACTCTATATCACTTTCTGGAGAGTTATATGCAAACTGGTAATCAGTTTAATGCAACAAACACTCCGGAGCATCAATTTATGCTTAACATACCTTAAATAACCTTTAAATAAATTAGAAATAAGTTTTGAAGACTTTGGTATGGCAAAATAAAGTTTATTCGCTTATAGGGACTAAATTCGACAAACTCTGAAAGTATGCCGATTCGTACTGTAACGGACATTCCGGAACATGATCATAAGTTAAACATACCATAAATATCCTTTGCATAGCTTAGAAATAGGCTTTGAGGGGATCGGTGTGCTAAAATAAACTTTATGCTCATTCAGGGACTAAAAGCGTCAAAAAGTGCATAAGTTTGCATTTTCGCGCATATCTTACGTTCTGAATACATCCGGACATCCAAAAATTTATGTAATCATTAAAATATTTTATTTTAGTGATTGGCATGATAAAATTCCATTCGTCGCGTAATTTGGATCGTTTTTCGCGTCCGTTCGTGTTTCGTCGTAATTAACCGAACAACGCAACTGTACGGCCAAACGAACCGACATCCGAGATGTTTTTGAGCATGTTTCATGTCCACTATACTTAAACTTCATTATTGAGCCTTGAAAATGGGTTAACGGGGTTTAAACGCATCAAAATAGACCTTAAACATGTGAAGGGACCAAAACTATAAATATTTGAAACTTTCTGGGAACTGGCACATGGTGGCGCTACGCCACCACCACATGGCTCTGCCGTGGCATGACGCCACGGCCTCATCTGGGCAGAAACTCCATTTTTGCAACAGCATGTCCATTTTCAGCATTTGTCTTAAAGTTTAGGGGCTATTTTGTAACAATTGCAATACCATTTGATGGTTTTGGGGCACCCCTAGTATTCCAAAAACTTGTGCCCACTTGGACGGTCCAGATTAATGCTCGTTTATCGAGAAACTATCTTAACGGTTCTTGGTTTTCTATAAATACCCAACCCCCACTTCCATTTTCACTCACACTTGATTCTGAAATTTCTCTAAGTTGATGTGATTTTCACTTCATACTTGAGAATATTTGGAATCAAACCTCCATTCTTGGACCATTTGTAAGTCCTCTTTCGTTCTTTTACGCGTTTTAAGCGTGAAAGTCAAACTGTGTTTGACTTTCTGCTTTGACCAGTTTATGGTCAACACGAAGTTCGTTTGAACTTCATAACGTGAGCGTAATCACGATGGTTATAGTCCTTTGTGACTATACCTACTGATTACCACGTTATTTAGGCTTAGTGGCGAGTTATAGTTTCGGTCAAAATACGCATCTATGCGTATTTTGATACCAAACTATTCTTGGGTATCAAAACCGTTTGTTTTGATATCAAACCTGTTTTCAAACTTCGTTAAACATGTTTTAACATGTTTAGCTCATCGCATTAGGTTTAGTGCTTATGTAGGTTCGTAAGGTAAGCGGTCTAAACAACCGCTTATACTTTCGAACCGACCCGTTTGGTTGATCATTAGGATCCGACCAAACACATTAGGTGACCATAGTTGTATAGGGAATAACCTTCTGAGGTTATACCTTATGGTCACGTCGTTTAGCTAGTTATATATGATAGGTAGTTTATATGCCTTAGGAAAATTACCAAAATGCCCTTTTTGCGCATAAATTCATTTTAAGCATATGTAACCTAAATTTTGACATCTAAACTGATTAGGCAACATTATTAGACATGTTAAGGCATATATTACTTGTCATAGGACTAGTTAGGCGGTCCGAACGCGTTTTACGCGAACGACACGTTAAAATAGCATAAGCTACCTAAATGAGTCGTAATGGGTCGTAAGCACTTAGGATAGGTTCCGTTTTATAATGTAGGCTTTGTTAAACCATATTACATGAGTTCTTACACTCATTTGGTTTACGAAACCACATTACCCGATCCTCCGATTTAGGTCCGTTTATTAACATAGATACCTATATTAGGTGCCGTTTGATTCCGTGATCTTTCTAGCATTGCTTGGTGGTTATCTAAAGACTATTGAGCAATCTAAAGTGAGTACATAGTCCCCTCTTTTACTGTAACAATCCTCAATAAAACCGACACCCTCATAATATTTCCGACACCCTAGTATATTTAAAAATATCCCAATATGTCTTAAAATACACCCCGTATGTGAAAACCGAGCCTGAAATACAATATAGCATTAAAAATAAATAAAAACAAAGTTTTTGGGGTTTAGGCGGGCCGCGTAAGTCACTCCGTTAGTTGACGCGGGCCACGACAAGGCTGGCCACCCGCCCTCCTCCGGAAGCCGCCACATGGCGACACGTGGCGAAGCTAGGGTGGTGACACCTCAAAGCTACGCCGTTGACCCCTTTGACGCAGGCCGCGTAGGCCCTGTGCTTGTGTTACGCGGGCCGCGAGAGAACCAGAATCAGCAACTATATAAAGGAGGCCTCGGGCTTCAACTCAATTCGTTCATTTCACTTTCTGTATCTAGAATTCTCACATTATAGGCATAATTTCCAAGTATTATACCCCCTAATTAGCGAGGTTCTGCTCTGTTGTAAGTATTATAACCCCAGTTTCGTATTAGATACGCTGTCCGATTGATTTAGGGTTCCGTAACAACTGTCGTGGTTCTGCCCGACGTAGTTGTTGGAATACCGTCTCGGGGAGGGTATCATTAATATTATCAAAGGGTTATTATACTAACCTATGTACATTTGTGTAAATTATAGATTAATCCCAGGAAACCCTTACGTGAAGTCTAAGATAGTAATGTGAGTTTATCCAATTTTTGTTAAACTTTTTGTAATATTTTACAAAACCTTAAATGTTTTACATTGTGATTAAGCAGTGATTGAGTCTTTGTAGTTCTTCAATTACTGCCGGTATGTTGGGGTTTTGTATACAAAATGTGGAACACGTTACCATTGGACGACGAGTTAGCCAATGTGTAATATGACCCACCAGTCAGGATTGACAGTACTGAATGAGTAATTGTGTAGAAATAAACAATGTGATCGCTCTCAATACTGTGTTAATTGATAAAATATTTCTTGATTAAACTGGGATTCACTCACCAGTATTTCCCACTGACAAATGTTTTTAAAAACGCGTTTCAGGTAACATAATGTGACAGCCAATTAGTAAAAAGCCAGCTGGAGAGCACTGAAGGCTTGGGAAAAATGTGGCTATAAAAGTTACCTAAAAGACGATGTTTTAAATTCAATAAAATAGGGTTTATCTCTATAAACATATTGTAATAAGAAACTTGGGTTTTACCCATATGATTATTAATATCAAATGTGGTGGTTTTACTCTGATAAACATTTCCTAACTACGGTCCTGATATAATTTCCGCTGCCAAATTAACAAACTGATACCACCAAAATTCTGAGTTCGCGTTCGCCCGTTCCCGGGACAGATAAGGGATCGGGGGTTGCGACAGAAGGTGGTATCAGAGCCTAGCCATTGGTCTAAGCCAAAGAAGTGTTCTGCTGACACTTAAATTCTAAATTCTGTGTTAGGAAATAATTTATGTGATTATGTGTTTTGTGTTATTTGACTATTTGTTAGTTTACAGTATGAGTGATCAAGGACCCTCAGACATGTGTCGTCAGTTGTCTGATTCACCTAGGAGTGAAGGTACCTCTTCACAGCCTACCCTTTCTGGGTATTCTGCTGATCAGGAAGAAGGGATGTTTGCCTTTAAAGCTCAGTCGGAGGAGCCATTCCCTCATAAAAAGAGAGGATGGTTCAGTAAAGAAGCATTTGCACGTAGGAAAAGAATGCGAAAGTTGCAACAGCAAAGAGTTCTAGCAGCTGCTAAGAGAGAGTCAGATGCCCATACACAGGATATGCTTAATAGAAGCCTAGCCAATTTCCATATCCTAGCTACAACTGCTGCTGACCCAAGTCTGGAACAACTAGTAGCCTCACAACCCTTACCTTTGATTCCCACTCAACTGATGGAGGTAGAAATGCATGATTTTAACTCTGAGGAGATACCTAGGATACCAGCCCCTAATCCATTAGATCCAAATTATGATCCCTGGTTTGATGATCTTAGGGATTATGTGCCACGCTATCACTTAAACGAAGAAACCTTGTCGAACTTAGCAGCATATCCAGGTTTGGACCCTCTAGATCCCTATTATGAAAACGATGAATACATTAAGGAGATTTTGGAGAATCTATACCCTCAGGAGAATCCAGTACCTCAGTACCCAGAACTAATACCAGCACCTGCACCCCCAATGAGTGCAGAGAATTTGCAAGAACTCCGAAATTTTGGAGAGGAAATCATAGAAAGTAGCGAGAGGATGAGGTATGTAGGAGAGCAACCCGTATGGAAATACGATAAGCGCCAGATGGATTTCGGGGGAAATCCATATCCATGAAGGAGATGGTAAAGTTGGTAATAATAATAAATAAAATATATGTGTAATACTAATAAATCTATCGTAGTATAGACCACTTTGTAGTTAACGAGGCATAGTGGTATTGTAATTTTTAATTCTTGTTTTAGTGTGTATTTGACGCATACTATATAGAAAAGAGTAAAGTCGTAATGCATGACGTTTTTGGCCAATATGTGTATTATGTGGTTGTTACTATTTAATTATTCTATTAATGATTGGTAAATGTTTAAAATTCAGATGGCCGACGAAGGAAATCCAGGAAATCTGAATAATGATAACCAGAGTAACATTAACGTGGTTAATGAGAATCCGAGCATCAATAACAATGGAAACCAAATGGATAATAGTGCCGTTCAACATATAGTGGCACAAGGAATCATAGATGCAATGCCATTTATTATTCAAACGATTCAAGAAGCGAATAATAAAAGTAAGCATAGCAGTAAGCGACCAATCGAACCAGAAAACAGCGTGAACAATGGACCCGTACTTCAAGTGCCCATTCCCAAAAGAAGAAGAACCATGCCTTATGGTTGTTCTTATAAATAATTCTGGTCTTGTAAACCAATGGAATTCTCGGGCAATGAAGGGGCCATTGCAACACTACGCTGGATAGAGAAAACTGAGGCAGTCTTAAGAATAAGCAAGTGTGTTGAAGAAGATAAGATAATGTTTGCTTCTAATCTGTTTAAGAATTCAGCACTAGAATGGTGGAACACTATCCTCCAATCAAGAGGAAGTGATAGAACTTATAATATGGAATGGGAGGAATTCAAGGACAAGGTAGAAAGGAAATTCTACCCACCCAATGAAAAGGAACAGATAGCAAACAAGTTCTTAAACCTTAGGATGACTGGTGTGGATAGTAAGGGATACACTAAATTATTCTTTGAATATGCTAGAATAGTGCCAACCCTTGCTTCACCTGAACCAGTGTTAATCTCCCGTTATATCTGGGGATTAAATGGAGAAATCAGACATGTAGTCAAGGCAGCTAGACCTCAAACCATAGAAGAAGCTGTAGCTAGCAAATACCTTGACAGATGAATTAGTCCGTACCCGAGAAGAGGATCAAAGGAGGAACCTAACCCAGAAGCTTACACAAGAATTTCGTTCTGGAAATTTTAATCGTGGGAAAAATACAGGTTCTACCTCTACACCTTACTGTAAAAATTGCAAAAGAAAGCATTCAGGAAGATGCTCCATATACTGTAACTTTTGCAAAATATCGGGACACAAGGAAGAAGACTGCAGGAAGAAAGCTAACAACAGGATTTGTTACAACTGCAGAGAACAAGGTCATATCAAGCCTAATTGCCCGAAATTAGCTCAAGCTACAAACAACAAGAATACCAAAAATGCTAGAGCATTTGTTTTAACGGCAGAAGAAGCAAAGATGATCCCGGATGTGATCACTGGTACGTTTTTAGTTAATGATATTTTTGCTAAAGTATTATTTGACTCTGGTGCAAACCAAAGTTTTATTAATACTTCATTTTTCAAATTACTTAAGCAATCATTAACTAAACTTCCACAAGAGTGTCTAGTAGAGACAGCTAATGGAGAAACCGTTAGGATTTCTGAAATCTTGCAAGGAGCAAGCATAGAAATTTTAAATCAGAAATTTATTGCAAACCTTTACCCCATGAATCTGGCAGGATTCGATGTTGTTCAAGGAATGGATTGGTTAATAGTCAATAAAGCCAGTATTTTATGTGACCAAAAGTCGATACAAGTAAATTCACCAAAAGGTGAAAATATCACGATTAAAGGAGATAAACCATCTAGATCTACTAAATTCATCTCTGTGATGAAAAAAGCAAGTTACATAAGAAAATGATCATTGGTGTATTTGATTTCTATAATCACTAACACTAAAGGAAAGGATTTAAAAGATATTCCAGTAGTATCTCAGTTTTCAGATGTATTTCCAGAAGAATTGCTAGGGCAACCTCCAGATAGAGAAGTTGAATTCAGAATCCATTTAATACCAGGAACATCACCGATTTCCAAAGCACCTTACCGTTTGGCACCTGCAGAAATGCAAGAATTAAAGAAACAATTAAACGAATTGCTAGAGAAATGATTTATACAGCCAAGCTCATCACCATGGGGAGCACCAATCTTATTCGTTAAAAAGAAAGACGGATTAATGCGTATGTGCATTGACTACCGTGAATTGAACAAATTTACGATTAAGAATCGGTACCCATTACCGAGAATCGATGATCTGTTCGATCAATTGCAAGGAGCTCGATATTTCTCTAAAATCGATTTAAGGTCAGGATATCATCAATTAAAGGTACAGGAAGAGGACATTCCTATGACCGCATTCAGAACAAGGTATGGCCATTATGAATTTACTGTCATGCCATTTGGTTTAACCAATGCCCCAGCTGCATTTATGGACATGATGAACCGAATATGTAAGCCATATTTGGATAAATTCATAATTGTTTTTATAGATGATATTCTCATTTACTCTAAGAATAAAGAGGAACATGCAAAACATTTGCACGCACTTTTGAATCTATTAAGAAAAGAAAAGCTTTATGCTAAATTTTCAAAGTGCGAGTTTTGGCTAGAACACGTACAATTTCTTGGACACTTAGTGAACCATGAAGGAATTCATGTGGATCCAACAAAAATCGAGGCGATTACCAAATGGAAAACCCCTGAATCACCAACCGAGGTTAGAAGTTTCTTAGGATTGGCCGATTATTATAGAAGATTTATTCAAGATTTTTCTAGAATAGCCATTCCCTTAACTAAGCTAACCTGTAAATCTGTTAAGTTTGAATGGGGGTTAAAACAAGAAGAAGCCTTTAGAATCCTTAAGCAAAGATTAACCCATACACCCATACTAGCATTACCAGAAGGAGCTGAAGACTTTGTAGTCTATTGTGACGCTTCCAAATTAGGTTATGGATGTGTATTGATGCAACGACAAAAAGGTTATAGCTTACGCATCTAGACAACTTAAGAATCATGAAGAAAATTATTCAGCCCATGATCTAGAATTAGGAGCTATAATTTTTGCCCTTAAGATTTGGAGACATTACCTTTATGGTAGTAAATTTACCATATTCACTGATCATAAGAGTTTAAGGTATATTTTCAAGCAAAAAGAGTTGAATATGAGACAAAGACGTTGGATGGAGATGTTTAGTGATTATGATTGTGATATCCAGTATCATGAAGGAAAGGCAAATGTAGTGGCAGATGCTTTAAGCCGAAAGTATCATGAAAAGCCAAAAATGGTACGTTCTATTAAATTAAATCTACAAGTAGATTTTAATGAGCAAATTAGAGAAGCACAAGAATCAGTAATCAAGGATGATACTAAAAAACTAAAAGGTATGATTAAGGAATTAGAACAAGTAACAGATGGAATTTGGAGATTCCATGAAAAGAGAATGTGGATACCTAAATTAAGAAACCTGCGTCATCGTATATTAGAAGAAGCCCATAAGTCTAAATATACGATGCATCCAGGAAATGATAAGATGTATCAAGATTTAAGAAAGAATTTCTGGTGGATAGGAATGAAAAAGGACATAGCAGCCTATGTTTCTAAATGTTTAACCTGTTCTCAAGTCAAAGCTGAACACCAGAAACCCTCAGGATTTCTACAACAATTAGAAATACCAGTATGGAAATGGGAATTTATAACAATGGATTTTGTTACCAAATTACCCAAAACAAAGAAAGGCAATGATACAATCTGGGTGATTGTAGATAGGCTAACCAAGTCAGCTCATTTCCTACCAATGAAGGAAACTTTCAGTATGGAACAGCTAGCTAAATTATATGTAAATGAAATTGTTTCATTACATGGAATTCCTTTATCAATTATTTCTGATAGGGATAGACATTTTACCTCTCATTTTTGGTCAAGTTTCCAAAAAGCCATGGGAACCAAGTTAAATCTAAGCATGACTTATCACCCTCAAACGGATGGACAAAGTGAAAGGACAATTCAGACAATGGAGGACATGCTTAGAGCTTGTGTAACTGATTTTGGAGGCAATTGGGATGATCACTTACCTTTAATAGAATTTTCTTATAATAATAGTTATCACACAAGTATCAATGCTGCACCATTCGAAGCACTTTATGGACAAAAGTGTCGAACCCCAGTCTGTTGGGCAGAAATTAGGGAAAAGCAACTGTCTGGACCTAAGATAGTGCAAGAAACAACCGACAAGATCATTCAAGTCAAGGAACGACTGAAAGCAGCACGTGATCGACAGAAGAGTTATGCTGATAACCGACGCAAGCCATTGGAATTTCAAGTAGGAGATAAAGTATTGTTGAAAGTTTCTCCTTGGAAAGGAGTAGTAAGATTCATCAAACGGGGAAAACTAAGTCCCAGGTATGTTGGACCTTTTGAGATTAATAGAAGAATAGGACCTGTAGCCTATCAGCTACAACTGCCAGAGGAAATGGCAGGAATACATGATGTATTTCATGTATCTAATCTCAAGAAATGCTTAGCCGATGAATCACTGGTAGTACCTCTTAAGGATATAGAGGTAAATGAACAACTCAAGTTTGTAGAAAGACCTCTACAGATTGAAGACAGGAAAGTCAAGAATCTCAAGCACAAGAGATTAGTTCTGGTCAAAGTGAAGTGGGACTCCAAAAGAGGACCTGAGTACACATGGGAACTTGAATCTGAAATGCAAAGGAAATATCCACACTTGTTCCAGTAGATCTCGAGGACGAGCTCTAAAACAAGGTGGGGAGGATGTAACAATCCTCAATAAAACCGACACCCTCATAATATTTCCGACACCCTATTATATTTTAAAATATCCCAATATGTCTTAAAATACACCCCGTATGTGAAAACCGAGCTCGAAATACAATATAGCATTAAAAATAAATAAAAAACAAAGTTTTTGGGGTTTAGGCGGGCCGCGTAAGTCACCCCGTTAGTTGACGCGGGCCGCGACAAGGCTGGCCACCCGCCCTCCTCCGGAAGCCGCCACATGGCGACACGTGGCGAAGCTACGGTGGTGACACCTCAAAGCTACGCCGTTGACCCCTTCGACGCGGGCCGCGTAGGCCCTGTGCTTGTGTTACGCAGGCCGCGAGAGAACCAGAATCAGCAACTATATAAAGGAGGCCTCGGGCTTCAACTCAATTCGTTCATTTCACTTTCTGTATCTCGAATTCTCACATTATAGGCATAATTTCCAAGTATTATACCCCCTAATTAGCAAGGTTCTGCTCCGTTGTAAGTATTATAACCCCAGTTTCGTATTAGATACACTGCCCGATTGATTTAGGGTTCCGTAACAACTGTCGTGGTTCTGCCCGACGTAGTTGTTGGAATACCGTCTCGGGGAGGGTATCATTAATATTATCAAAGGGTTATTATACTAACCTATGTACATTTGTGTAAATTATAGATTAATCCCAGGAAACCCTTACGCGAAGTCTAAGATAGCAATGTAAGTTTATCCAATTTTTGTTAAACTTTTTGGAATATTTTACAAAACCTTAAATGTTTTACAATGTGATTAAGCGGTGATTGAGTCTTTGTAGTTCTTCAATTACTGTCGGTATGTTGGGGTTTTGTATACAAAATGTGGAACACGTTACCATTGGACGACGAGTTAGCCAATGTGTAATATGACCCACCAGTCAGGATTGACAGTACTGAATGAGTAATTGTGTAGAAATAAACAATGTGATCGCTCTCAATATTGTGTTAATTGATAAAATATTTCTTGATTAAACTGGGATTCACTCACCAGTATTTCCCACTAACAAATGTTTTTAAAAACGCGTTTCAGGTAACACAATGTGACAGCCAATTAGTAAAAAGCCAGCTGGAGAGCACCGAAGCCTTGGGAAAAATGTGGCTATAAAAGTTACCAAAAAGACGATGTTTTAAATTCAATAAAATAGGGTTTATCCCTATAAACATATTGTAATAAGAAACTTGGGTTTTACCCATGTGATTATTAATATCAAATGTGGTGGTTTTACTCTGATAAACATTTCCTAACTACGGTCCTGATGTAATTTCCGCTGCCAAATTAACAAACTGATACCACCAAAATTCTGAGTTCGCGTCCGCCCGTTTTTGGGACAGATAAGGGATCGGGGGTTGCGACATTTACTGTTTTCAAACATTTTGGGGTGAAACACATGTGCCTACTTGTTACTTTCGTGTTTTCATGCTTTTATAACATATGCTTGTTATGTTCATTAGTACACATATAGTACATGATTTCTTGCATATTTTGCTATGTATGTTCACTTAGCATGCTAGCACATTGTTTTACATTACATTTTATGCTATGTATGTCCATTTAGTGCATACTTAGTACATTGTTTTACATTACATTTTCTGTTGCATATGTTCACTTAGCATATGGACACTTTGTTTTACATTTCTTCCTTGTATGTTCACTTAGCATACTAGGTACATTGTTTTCATAAAACATGCTTACATTTGGTATGACATTTGGTCTGTTTAACGAACTAAAATACGTTCATTAACATTAGCTACGCTGCTCGGTAGTAAGTAATGGTACCATAGGACTTGACAACTCCCATTCCTGATATCCTAGGTTTGTTTGGATATAAGGAATGACTGAATCCGAAAACATTTTGATAACCTTTATTCTAAGGTTATCCTACAATCTCAAGGCTTGAATGTATACGTTTAACATACCGCATAAGTGTTTGTATCAGTAAAGCATGCATTTATTTTACAAAACATAACTTTGATTTATTCAAAAAAAAAAAAAACTTTGTTTAGTGCACTTTTTACATATGGTACTTTTTACTTACCATACATGACTTCTGTTTATACATTACACGGTTTACATTTGATAATAGACTTGGTATACTCATAAACATTTGACAATTGGTTTAAACATGACATTTTGGTGGTTTGTTTGGGTAAGTGATTTAAGTAACGAGGCGTGTATAATGTGATAAAAGCATGGTGGATACGCCGCTGGTACTTCCTATATATAAGTGCTTTTATGATATTACATATCGTAGCGTTATTTAAACTATTTCAATTTTTACATATTACATTTTACATAATTAACACATCTTTACAAAACACGGTTTTACAAACAACACGTTTTTTACAAACTCATTTTACTTGGTTATTTATTTAACCATACACTATTCTTTTATATCATCAGTTTTCTTATCGATTTTCATATGATTTATAAAAGTAAACACTTAACAAGATTCATGGCTAATTTTTGTTAAAACATTCTTTTAAACTTACAAGTCATGAATTCTAAATCAATAAAACCTATGTATCTCACAGGCATTTTTATGCTGACGTACCTATTTTCACATGTGTTTCAGGAGCTGATGCATAGGTTTGTTCAAGATACACTAGGGTGGACTCTGTCCTTAGTGACATAAAAGAAGCAAGATTAGTTTAATTATGTGATGTACTCTTTGTTTCAGGTGTGTTAAGATAATGTAATCCCCTTTTGTTTATAAATAAAACATAACTTTAAATGCCATGGTTGTGAAACAATAATTCTGTTACAACACTCCCCGACGTTTCCGCCACGATTTGATGTTTTACATGGTCGGGGTGTGAAAGAAGAGTTGGTATCAGAGCCAATGGTTATAGGGAATTAGGTTATTAGTAATGTTTTTACCTAGACTATAACCTTTCTAGGACCCCAACGCAAGTTGTCTTGTGTTTAGATCTAAAAACATGCACTTCACCTATCCTTAGGTAATTACCCAAAACAAGAACCTAATTTTCCAAATCGCCTTTTGAAAATCAATCATCTGTTTTTAAATAATTTATTATAAGGTTTTGAACCCTTCAATTTTTTAGAATGATTTTGAAAATTTATCATCCATTTTTGAATGATTCTTTTGGCCTTGTGCCTTCCAAGTTTTCAAAATCTCGTCAAAGTTTTGGGTTCTAAATAGTGTGAACACGTGCAAAATGGAAGGGTGAATGCCTGTACCCTGGGTTTTCTGTCTAAGGCTAGAGTGTTCGTACAAATCCACATAATCGGACCAGTCACTCTTACCTGGGAACTCTTGGGGTGAGTGTTCACTTATAGGCGAGCATGTCTTCGCGATACATTATTTTTGGACCCATTTACTTTGATTAGTCGTTGTGTGTCGTTTGTTTGCTTTGTGTTAACAAATGAATGACCATCATCTTTGCATTGTTGATTTCTATTTCATCTAATCATCTCACTCGTTTTCTCTCATGTTTCCTCTTTTAGAATGCATCCTCGACGTGAAAATCCGCTATCTAATGCCGAAATGGCAGATATCATGGCGCAGCATATGGCTGCTGTACTCCCATACATTATTGCTCAAGTGAACAAAGCCAACAATAACCAGAATGCTCCATGCAATTTCAAGAGTTTCAATTCGGCTAAACCACTCAAGTTTAGTGGTTCTGAAGGAGCAACTGGGCTCCTACAGTGGTTCGAGAGCATTGAGAGTACGTTCCGTCATGTTCAGTGTCTTGAAAATCGGAAAGTCGAGTTTGCTTCAAGTGTATTTCAAAAGAGGGATCTTACATGGTGGAATGGAGTTATGGGAGACCATGGTTCTGAGGTTGCTTTAGCACAAACTTGGGCCGAGCTTAGGGCTCTTATGATAAGGGAATTCTGTGCTCGTCATGAACTGAGAGCTTTGGAAAGAGAGTTTGGTGACTTGAAGCAGGATAGTGGTGAGCACCGGGCTTACAATGATAGGTATGAGGAGTTGAGTTTACTTTGCCCTACCATGGTTACCCCACTCCAGAAAGCTATCGAAAGATATATTGATGGCTTACCTGACTCCGTACAAGACATCGTCACTGGTAGTAACCCTACCACAGTTCGTCAGGCAATCGAGTTAGCTGCGACATTAACTGAGTCACAGGTCTGAAAGGGTAAGCTGCACAGGAAGGGTGACAAAGGTAAGAAACAGTTGTCTGACAAGGGTGAGAGCAAGAAGGGTAAGAACAAGAAGGATAAGGAAGCTGGATCTACAAAGAAGTCTAGGAAGCGCAAGGCTTTCCAAAACTTCGCCGTTACTGCACAGGCAAATCAAGCTGCTCCAAATCAGCATGCGCAACCACTTGCCAAGAAACCATACCTTGGCAATGCACCTTTGTGTAACAGGTGTAACGGTCATCATCAGCCGCACCTCCAATGTCGTTATTGCACCAACTGTGGAAGATCTGGTCATCTTACTGCCACATGTCGTCTTCCTGCTAATCAGAATCGGGCAGCTCAGAACCCAGCACAGCAAGCTGCTCAGCCTCCTGCTCCCCAACAGGCTCAAGCTGCACGACCTCACTACCCACCTGGTTCTTGCTATAACTGTGGGGATCTGACCCACTACAAAAACCAGTGTCCAAGCCTGGTTAACGCAAATCAGAATCAGGCTCAGGCTCGAGGTCGAGTCTTCAACATGAATGCTAATGAGGCGCGAGCAGACAACGAGGTGGTGAACGGTACGTTCTTTGTTAATAATCAGTCTGCTTCCGTTCTTTTTTATTCTGGTGCCGATAAGAGTTTTGTGTCATTGTCTTTTAAGCCATTACTTCGCATGTCTAGAACGAAACTAGGAAAGCCTTTGACAGTAGAAGTCACTAGTGGTGAACCCGTTGTTCTTGATTCTGTTCTTCGTAACTGCCAGTTGAACCTTAACAACCATCTTTTTCCTATCGACCTCACACCTATGGAACTTGGAAGTTTCGACATTATAGTGGGAATGGATTGGTTAGCAAAGTATCACGCAGAGGTAGTTTTCTTTGAGAAGATTGTTCGTGTGCCTCTTTCGTCAGGTGAGATCCTACAGGTTCGTGGTTAGAAACCTGCTAGTAGTCTCAAGCTCTTGTCTTGTACTCAGACTAGGAGGTATGTGCGGAAGAATTATGTGGCCTTTTTGGCACATGTTGTAGCAGATAAAGGCAAAGGTAAGGCGATTGAAGATATCCCTGTTATTCGGGATTATCCAGAAGTGTTTCCTGAAGAGTTACCTGGTTTACCCCCAGCGCGCCAAGTCGAGTTTCGTATTGATCTTGTACCTGGTGCAAATCCTATTGCCATATCTCCATATCGTCTTGTACCATCTGAGATGCAAGAGTTGTCTAAGCAGCTTCAAGAGCTTTCTGACAAAGGTTTTATTCGTCCTAGCTTTTCACCTTGGGGTGCTCCCGTCCTTTTTGTCAAGAAGAAGGATGGATCTTTCAGGATGTGCATCGATTACCGTGAGCTTAACAAGCTTACCATCAAGAATCGATATCCCCAACCTCGCATTGACGATCTCTTTGATCAATTACAGGGTGCTTTTTATTTCTCAAAGATTGATTTACGTTCTGGATATCATCAACTTCGTGTGGAAGAAGAAGATATTCCCAAGACAGCTTTCCGCACTCGTTATGGGCATTATAAGTTCACAGTTATGCCATTCGGTTTGACTAATGCTCCTGCTGTTTTCATGGACTAGATGAATAGGGTCTGCAAGCCTTATTTAGATAAGTTCATCATCGTTTTCATTGATGACATTTTGATATATTCTAAGACGCACGCTAATCATGAGCAACATCTTTGTCTTACTCTGGAACTCCTGAAGAAAGAGCAACTTTTTGCCAAATTCTCCAAGTGCGAATTTTGGCTTAAAGAAATTCAATTTTTGGGACATATTGTCAACAAACAAGGTATTCATGTAGATCCCTCCAAGATCAGTGAGATTAAGGATTGGGATACGCCTACTACTCCTACTGAAGTTCGTTCATTTCTTGGTCTCGCGGGTTATTACCGCCGCTTCATCGAAAATTTCTTGAAGATTGCAGTTCCCCTAACTGCTCTAACTCAGAAGAACAAACCCTTTGATTGGGGAACCAAACAAGAAGAAGCATTTCAGACCTTGAAACAGAAGCTTTGTGATGCACCTATTCTATCTTTGCCTGAGGGCAATGATGATTTTGTCGTGTATTGTGATGCATCAAACTTGGGTCTTGGCTGTGTTCTCATGCAAAGGAATAAAGTCATAGCATTTGCATCGAGGCAGTTGAAAATACATGAGAAGAACTACACCACTCATGGTCTTGAGTTAGGTGCAGTTGTCTTCGCTCTCAAGATCTGGAGACACTATTTGTATGGTACAAAATGTGTGGTTTTCACTGACCACAAGAGTCTTCAGGATATCTTTAATCAGAAAGAGCTCAACATGAGGCAACGATGTTGGGTTGAACTTCTAAACGACTATGATTGCGAAATTCGCTACCATCCTGGTAAGGCAAATGTCGTGGCTGACTCTTTGAGTCGTAAAGAACGCGTCAAGCTTCATTGTGTTCGTGTTCAATCTGATATTCAAGCTCGATCTGATATCCAAACCCACATTTCTCAGGCTCAACATACTTGTGTTTCACAAGGTTTGATGGATAAGGAATTACCCTATCACATTAAGCCTGATCTTGAACTGAAGGACAATGGATCGTATTATTTCATGGACCGTTTGTGGGTGCCAAGTGCACCTTGCTTATGGATGAAGCTCATAAGTCTCGTTATTCTATTCATCCAGGTGCTGACAAAATGTATAAGGATCTTTGTACTTAGTATTGGTGGCCTGGTATGAAGAAAGACATTGCCTTATACGTTTCAAAATGCCTTACTTGTCTTAAGGTTAAGGCTGAACATCAACATCCATCTGGTTTATTGGAGCAACCAGAGATTCCAGTTTGGAAATGGGAAAACATTGCTATGGATCTTATTACCAAACTTCCGCGCACTAAGAGAGGTCATGATGCCATCTGGGTAATTGTTGATCGTCTTACAAAGTCAGCACATTTCTTGCCGATCCGTGAGGATCTATCTGCTGACAAGCTTGCAAAAATCTATGTGGATGAAATTGTATCTAGACATGGTGTTCCTTTGAACATTATTTCGTATAGAGATGCTCGATTCTCGTCTCGTTTTTGGAGAACCATGCAATCTGCTATGGGAGCCCAACTTAATCTGAGCACAGCTTATCATCCACAATCAGATGGGCAAACTGAAAGAACAATCCAGACTTTGGAGGACATGCTTAGAGCTTGTGTGATCGATTTTGGTGGTAGTTGGGATTCGTATCTTCCATTGATTGAATTCCCCTACAACAACAGTTATCACTCCAGCATCAACATGGCTCCTTTCGAGGCTCTCTATGGTCGAAAATGTCGTTCACCAGTCTGCTGGAATGAGATCGGTGAGGCTCAGCTTACTGGACCTGACCTCATTCTAGAGACAACAGATAAGGTTAAGAAAGTTCGTGATAACCTTCAGACAGCTCG
Source organism: Helianthus tuberosus (assembly GCA_030545235.1). Taxonomy (NCBI): domain Eukaryota; kingdom Viridiplantae; phylum Streptophyta; class Magnoliopsida; order Asterales; family Asteraceae; genus Helianthus; species Helianthus tuberosus. Next base: position 21,302,649 of record CM060399.1, read on the forward strand.
AAGCCATCAAAAGAGTTACGCGAACCGATGATGCAAGCCCTTGGAATTCCAAGTCGGTGATCGTGTATTACTTAAGGTCTCACCTTGGAAAGGTGTGATGGAAAGACAGAAAAACTTGCACCTAGATACGTTGGACCATTCAAGATCGTTGAAAGAATCGGTAAGGTAGCCTACAGACTTGAGTTACCTCCTGAACTTGGAAACGTTCATCCAACCTTTCAGGTGCCCAATCTCAAGAAGTGTTTGGCTGATGAGAACCTCCACATACCACTTGACGAAATTCGTGTTGATAACACGATGCATTTTGTTGAGAAACCTGTGGAAATCATGGACCGTGAAGTCAAGTGGCTTAAACACAAGCGCATTCCTTTGGTCAAAGTTCGCTGGGAATCTAAACATGGACCAGAATTTACTTGGGAACGTAAAGATCAAATGAAGGCGAAATATCCACATCTTTTTCCACGAGTTTCCTCTAAACAAATTTCGGGACGAAATTTACACAAGTAGGGGAGACTGTGACACCTGTGCTTGTAATCATTGTAAACAGTTCAGTTATCAATAAAATAATGTTATTTGATCCCAATGTTTGTTTGTTTATATTTGATATTTTTCATGTTTTGATTTTTGTTCAATTTCAAACTCTATATCACTTTCTGGAGAGTTATACGCAAACTGGTAATCAGTTTAACGCAACAAACACTCCGGAGCATCAATTTATGCTTAACATACCTTAAATAACCTTTAAATAACTTAGAAATAAGTTTTGAAGGCTTTGGTATGGCAAAATCAAGTTTATTCGCTTACAGGGACTAAATTCGACAAACTGCGAAAGTATGCCGATTCGTACTGTAACGGACATTCCGGAACATGATCATAAGTTAAACATACCATAAATATCCTTTGAATAGCTTAGAAATAGGCTTTGAGGGGATCGGTGTGCTAAAATAAACTTTATGCTCATTCAGGGACTAAAAGCGTCAAAAAGTGCATAAGTTTGCATTTTCGCGCATATCTTACGTTCTGAATACATCCGGACATCCAAAAATTTATGTAATCATTAAAATATTTTATTTTAGTGATTGGCATGATAAAATTCCATTCGTCGCGTAATTTGGATCGTTTTCCGCGTCCGTTCGTGTTTCGTCGTAATTAACCGAACAACGCAACCGTACGGCCAAACGAACCGACATCCGAGATGTTTTTGAGCATGTTTCATGTCCACTATACTTAAACTTCATTATTGAGCCTTGAAAATGGGTTAATGGGGTTTAAACGCATCAAAATAGACCTTAAACATGTGAAGGGACCAAAACTGTAAATATTTGAAACTTTCTGGGAACTGGCACATCCTGGCGCTGCGCCACCACCACATGGCTCTGCCGTGACATGACGCCACGGCCTCATTTGGGCAAAAAGTCCATTTTTGCAACAGTAGGTCCATTTTCAGCACTTGTCTTGAAGTTTATGGGCTATTTTGTAACAATTGCAATACCATTTGATGGTTTTGGGGTACCCCTAGTATTCCAAAACCTTGTGCCCACTTGGACAGTCTAGATTAATGCTCGTTTATCGAGGAACGATCTTAACGGTTCTTGGTTTTCAATAAATACCCAACCCCCACTTCCATTTTCACTCACACTTGATTCTGAAATTTCTCTAAGTTGATGTGATTTTCACTTCATACCTGAGAATATTTGGAATCAAACCTCCATTCTTGGACCTTTTGTAAGTCCTCTTTCGTTATTTTACGCGTTTTAAGCGTGAAAGTCAAACTGTGTTTGACTTTCTGCTTTGACCAGTTTATGGTCAACACGAAGTTCGTTTGAACTTCATAACGTGAGCGTAATCACGATGGTTATAGTCCTTTGTGACTATACCTACTTATTACCACGTTATTTAGGCTTAGTGGCGAGTTATAGTTTCGGTCAAAATACGCATCTATGCGTATTTTGCAACCAAACTATTCTTGGGTATCAAAACCGTTTGTTTTGATATCAAACCTGTTTTCAAACTTCGTTAAACATGTTTTAACATGTTTAGCTCGTCACATTAGATTTAGTGCTTATGTAGGGTCGTAAGGTAAGCGGTCTAAACAACCGCTTATACTTTCGAACCCGACCCGTTTGGTCGATCATTATGATCCGACCAAACACATTAGGTGACCATAGTTGTATAGGGAATAACCTTCCGAGGTTATACCTTATGGTCACGTCGTTTAGCTAGTTATATATGATAGGTAGTTTATATGCCTTAGGAAAATTACCAAAATGCCCTTTTTGCGCATAAATTCATTTTAAGCATATGTAACCTAAATTTTGACATCTAAACTGATTAGGCAACATTATTAGACATGTTAAGGCATATATTACTTGTCATAGGACTAGTTAGGCGGTCCGAACGCGTTTTACGCGAACGACACGTTAAAATAGCGTAAGCTACCTAAACGAGTCGTAATGGGTCGTAAGCACTTAGGATAGGTTCCGTTTTAGAATGTAGGCTTTGTTAAACCATATTACATGAGTTCTTACACTCATTTGGTTTACGAAACCACATTTTACCCGATTCTCCGATTTAGGTCCGTTTATTAACATAGATACCTATATTAGGTGCCGTTTGATTCCATGATCTTTCTAGCATTGCTTGGTGGTTATCCAAAGACTATTGAGCAATCTCAAGTGAGTACATAGTCCCCTCTTTTACTGTTTTCAAACATTTTGGGGTGAAACACATGTGCCTACTTGTTACTTTCGTGTTTTCATGCTTTTATAACATATGCTTGTTATGTTCATTAGTACACATATAGTACATGATTTCTTGCATATTTTGCTATGTATGTTCACTTAGCATGCTAGCACATTGTTTTACATTACATTTTATGTTATGTATGTCCATTTAGTGCATACTTAGTACATTGTTTTACATTACATTTTCTATTGCATATGTTCACTTAGCATATGGACACTTTGTTTTACATTTCTGCCTTGTATATTCACTTAGCATACTAGGTACATTGTTTTCATAAAACATGCTTACATTTGGTATGACATTTGGTCTGTTTAACGAACTAAAATACGTTCATTAACATTAGCTACGCCGCTCGGTGGTAAGTAATGGTACTATAGGACTTGACAACTCCCATTCCTGATATCCTAGATTTGTTTGGATATAAGGAATGGCTGAATCTGAAAACATTTTGATAACCTTTACTCTAAGGTTATCCTACAGTCTCAAGGCTTGAATGTATACGTTTAACATACCGCATAAGTGTTTGTATCAGTAAAGCATGCATTTATTTTACAAAACATAACTTTGATTTATTCAAAAAAAAACTTTGTTTTGTGCACTTTTTACATATGGTACTTTTTACTTACCATACATGACTTCTGTTTATACATTACACGGTTTACATTTGACAATAGACTTGGTATACTCATAAACATTTGACAATTGGTTTAAACATGACATTTTGGTGGTTTGTTTGGGTAAGTGATTTAAATAACGAGGCGTGTGTAATGTGATAAAAGCATGGTGGATACGCCGCTGGTACTTCCTATATATAAATGATTTTATGATATTATATATCGTAGCGTTATTTAAACCATTTCAATTTTTACATATTACATTTTACATAATTAACACATCTTTACAAAACACTGTTTTACAAACAACACGTTTTATACAAACTCATTTTACTTGGTTATTTATTTAACCATACACTATTCTTTTATATCATCTGTTTTCTTATCGATTTTCATATGATTTATAAAAGTAAACACTTAACAAGATTCATGACTAATTTTTGTTAAAACATTCTTTTAAACTTACAAGTCATGAATCCTAAATCAATAAAACCTATGTATCTCACAGGCATTTTTATGCTGACGTACATATTTTCACATGTGTTTCAGGAGCTGATGCATAGGTTTATTCAAGATACACTAGGGTGGACTCGGGCCTTAGTGACATAAAAGAAGCAAGATTAGTTTAATTATGTGATGTACTCTTTGTTTCAGTTGTGTTAATACAATGTAATCCCCTTTAGTTTATAAATAAAACATAACTTTAAATGCCATGGTTGTGAAACAATAATTGTATTACAACACTCCCCGACGTTTCTGCCACGATTTGATGTTTTACGTGGTCGGGGTGTGACATTGCCTTTCTAAACAGCATGCTACATTTTACATTATCATTTGCTCCGTCTCGTCGCAACGCGGAAAAAAAGCCTAGTACTACTTGCCAATTTGGAATATATACATGACTGACGACTATAACAGAAGAAAAACAAAATTGATCATCAATGTTGTTTCTTATTCGGAAATCTGAATGGACTTGTGAATATTGTGCCTTCATGAACATATATAAATAACTGAATTGCATGTTTTGGTATCCTATCAAAACATACTATATGCTACACACTATTATTATCGAATTGGTGTTTAAACCAGAGGTAGGTGATGGAAAAGCATTCTGAAGTATACACTTAAGTTCACATATTATTCGCCAAACAACTCGTTAATGACACATAGGAATGCATAGAACAGTTTGTCCATTTTTCTCATTCTTTGGGAATTTCTCCTTTTACTTGTGGGGTTTAGTTTGTTAGCGTAAATTATTTATTAAATAATTTATGGTGCCCTTATTGATCATTTATCTAATAACCAGTTCAATATTTACCTTAATATCCCTATAAAATTATCTGTGCTTTATTTGATGGACGTAAAGGCCCATACTAGTTAATTAGGGTTTCCCCTTGGGTGAAACATATAAATACATGTTATTGGAAGCCCTAAGATGTTGGGGTATACGCACGCGGAAGCAACACACACTCACGAACACTCCACCGCAGAAATAGAAAAATGAACGACACAAGAATTTACGTGGTTCGGTTGCCAACTGCAACCTACGTCCACGGGGCAACTAAGGTATTTCTTTCATTCCATTTTGCACACGGATTACAATACAGACCAGTCACTTATATAGAGATTACATGAGACATTTTCAAACAAAGAACAGTGTCTTCCGCCACTTCTTTTGACAGCCGTAAACCGTGGCTGCTGTCAAACATAGCTGCTGCCGAACTTTGACGTTTCCTGTCAAACATAGCTGCTGCCGAACTTTGACAAACCACAAGTGGCTTCACACTCAACAATCTCCCACTTGAAGCCACGGAACAATCTTCACCTGTGCTTCAACAGTGCATCTGTATTTCTGTAAGAATCTTTAGTACCTTCCTAGTTACCCCACCCCGCCTTCATTATTCCTGAAGGCCAGCTGAAGCTCCCTCGAACTCCAACCCAACAGTCTTACCAGACCCAGCCGTGTCTGAAACCGCCACTGACTCATTCTCTATCTCAACCGGCTTGCACACTCCACCGGATCCAGAGATACACCGAGAATCAAAACCACTCTCCAAAATCAGCAAGTGTTTCCCAGGAGAGATTTTATCAATCGGAATACCGGTCTTCAAAACCCAACGGAGTTTTTTTTTTGTGATTGTACCCGGAACACGACCCGTGCTCCCACTATCACCAAATCCCCTGACTGGCTTAAACCTCCGATCCCGTTCAGCTTGAATCACCTTGGCACCAGGCTTCGCCCTTGCAATACGAACCCTCTTTTGCCCCTTAGATTCAGCGAACCAAACTTTGTCTTGCTTAACCGGGATGGTCACTCCCTCAGCAGATACCTTAGCCATATACAATGATCCTCGCTTCTTTCCACGTGCAATAACCAGATTCCCATTAATCACCTTCCATTTACCCAATGGAGTAACCAGATTAACATCTCCCATGCCCGTAACACAAAGAATTTGATCATTAGCTAATCGTATCCTCCCAAAGTTACCTTCTTTCAGATTCACCATCGTTTCCCCGCTGTGCATGGCGTGAAACGAAGCACCAGAATCCATGACCTAAGAGTCTTCACTGCCTTCCACTGAGTCCCAATGCATCAAACCCAGACGCATTCTCAGAAGCAGAATTCAAATATTCATGACATCGACTCCAAAAGATGTCTGAACCTTCATGCAGCCCACAAGTCAACTATGCCCAGCTCCCACTGTAACAGTTATCCCAACCCATGCCAAACGACACTCCATGAGCCGGACCTTTACTCGTACTATTCCTGTGAAAAACCTTCACCCAGTACAAAGATCCATTCAAATGTCAAACAGCTGATCACCACCGAACAAGGAATACCATCCACAATTCCAGACCAGCTAACCGGCAAACGGTTATAACTACAATAGAGCTTCCAACAAGCAATAGTTCCATGACTTGCCATTGACTTTCTTTTCACTTGTGTCAACATCAACAACCCTGTTGATTCCATTTTCTCCATGTTCTCACCCATCGACCAGTACCACATCCAAGTTTCCATGACAACCCAATCAACCGAAACCCGAAACCGTCACCTCGGTTCCACAAATTTTTCGGTTCATAATAAATGTCAAAACATGAACTTGAAACACAAACCATATTTAGCCCGCAACCCAAACTCGACCAACGGCTGAATATCCCAGCGGCTCCAATCGAATTAAAAACGGCTAAATACTATTTTAATTTGGTACAAACCTCGATCACCTCGTCCAAAAAAAAAAAATTAATCTGGTGATCTCCAAGAGTTTACCCGGCTCCAGTCGACAAAAAAAAATTAATCGACAACCACAACTCTAAATCACCACTCGATCATCTAGTCACACAAAAAATACCTCCTTATTTTATTTGTTGTTGGACCCACAAGAAATAAAAATATTTCTTTTCTTCGTGGGAGACAGCTCCAAATCAAAAGACACCATTTTTTGAACGTGCACAGACAACTCAAACATTGCTTTTCCTTTTGTCATGCTTTTTGAAAAGTGAAAGACAACCTTTTTTTTTTTTGATTTCTTATTTGAACGAGTAAGCAAGCAAGCAATTTCAAACACAAGCACTTTACTTTCCTTTCAAAAAAACTTCTTCTTCTTCGACGACGGTAAACAACCAGAGAAAAAAAACTCCATTTTTCTTCTTTCAAACACAAGACAACCACCAGCGATTCACAGGTCTCCGGCGATTCCAGTCGGTTTCAGCTTCCGACACACCAACCTAATCGCTACCCCGCGATTCACAGGTCTCCGGTGATTCCAGTCGGCTTCAAACTACCGACACACCAACCTAATCGCGATCTCAGGTATTCTGTCTTTCTTTCAACCGTGTTCTTCGTGTGTAACCGAGCCGAAGCTCTGATACCAGTTGTTGGGGTATACGAAGCAACACACACTCACGAACACTCCACCGCAGAAATAGAAAAATGAACGACACAAGAATTTACGTGGTTCGGTTGCCAACTGCAACCTACGTCCACGGGGCAACTAAGGTATTTCTTTCATTCCATTTTGCACACGGATTACAATACAGACCAGTCACTTATATAGAGATTACATGAGACATTTTCAAACAAAGAACAGTGTCTTCCGCCACTTCTTTTGACAGCCGTAAACCGTGGCTGCTGTCAAACATAGCTGCTGCCGAACTTTGACGTTTCCTGTCAAACATAGCTGCTGCCGAACTTTGACAAACCACAAGTGGCTTCACACTCAACATAAGACACACCATAAAGTTTACGTCTCCCCTCACTACAATCTGTTATCATCATCCCTCTCCATCCTAACTGCTCACCCTAAACGGGGACCGATCAAGATGGCTTCTTCTTCATCTCTAACCACTACTGGATTGTCAGATATATCAAGATCCCTAAAAGTGTTTTTCCGTTAGATATTAAAGAACTGGTTAAGATGTGGTATCAGAGCGATGTTACTCAGTTCTTAAATTCCCTTATGATCTGGAATTGAAATAAAAAAAAGAAAAAAAAAACTAAGCTTTTTTTATTAAACTTGATATAATCGGTTTTGTATTTATCGATATTTCGTTGTCGATGAGGGGGCTTACGGTTCCGCACTTAAAATTGCAAACTCAATTTAATAATGATTGCAATCCCAGAAGCTTTTGCTTTTGCAAACTAAAGTATCATAAATATACGTTTTTTTTTTTTGTTGATTGACTTTCTATTATTAAATTTTAATTTTACAAATGAAAATTGACTAGCAAAAGCAAAAGATAGAAAAACGTCTATCAATAAAGATCTCAAGGCACTGGTAGAATGATTTGAGTACCATGAATGATACCTTGATGTTGTTGCAAGAAACTTACATAATTTGGTTTTGAATAAGGATTCTAATATGTTGTTCCTAGTGCTATTCAAATTGCTCGGCGCTCAATGCTCGTTCGATGCTCGCTCGAAAAATGCTCGGAATTTGCTCGTTCGATTTAGCTCGATTGAAAAATTGCTCGGTTCGGATCGGTTCGGTTCGGTTTGTAAACGAACTGAGCACGAGCAAAGGTCCGCTCAGTTCGGTTCGGCTCGGTTGGCTCGATTTATTTTTTAATATATATATATATATATATTTGTGTGTATCATTTTTAATGAAATGACTAGAGACCAACATCAACAATGTTTGGTCCAAGATCCAAATAGAGCTCATTTAAGTAATTAGAATTGAAATCCAATACCAATAGTCCATTGTCTAATACTTAAATGTCCATTTGAGTAATTGAGTCAAAATTTCAAATACTAAAATGTGAAGCGTCGATCAATACTCAAGTCTCAACCCACCATTCGATTCAGAAGTCATCGTTATTCGATTTCTCCATCGCCACTCGCCAAGACGACAACTCGCTAGGATTTTGCTTCAATCGGTTCATTCAATTTCAAACTTCCAATAAAACAAGGGTATGTTTCAATCGGTCGATAATTTATCTTCCCGCTTAGCTAATCTCGATAAAACTAGTTGAGTGTTTTTGTATTCCTTGTTATTTGTTAAATTTTTACTTGTGTTTTATTGGATGAAACATCAGGGACGAAAACTGCACTTTATTCTAATAACCAGTACTCCCATCGTTACTTTCCTTGTTTGTTCTGCGATGCTTGATACTCGCTCGACGTTTGTTCGAAAAATGCTCGGATCGAAAGACGCTCGCTCGACTTTGGCACGGTTGACAAAACGCTCGGTTCGGTTCGGATCGGTTTGTAAACGAATTGAGTACGAGCAAAGGCCTGATCGGTTCGGTTCGGCTCGTGAACAACCCTAGTTGTTCCTAACTTTAGGTAACTATATCTCCAAGAAATTTGAAATCTGATATATAAGTTAATTTTGGATATACTTTCAAAATAAAAGAAATCTTGGACATATAAAACAATCTGATACTCGACATCAATATTAGAACAACTCGAAATCAGCTGAGTTTATTATTAAATACTTTTGTTTTATAAAACCTTATTCTATTATGTTTTGTAAACCTAACTTTTAAATAATCATTCAACTAATTCTTTTGATTGATTTAAAATTTGCTTAACTAAAATAACATTTTTTCAAGTTCTCACTTCTGCCCAAAAGTGATGTGTTTACTTGTGGCGTTATTTAGTGAACTTAAGCATAGTCACTTAGGTGTATATCCTTATTATATGAACAAACATAGTGTAACACTTACCTTATTACATTTGTTTATATGATATACACATGACTTCTGCCTAAGATGCATGAGTGTTTCATTTTCTGCCCAAAGGTGATGTGTTACACTCATGTCTCGCAAACATTGACTTGTGCCTAAAATTATGGTGTTTCAACTTCTGCCCAAAGGTGATGTGTTACATCTAATCTACACAGTCTGACTGTTTATAATACTTGTATGATTGGTCATAGCCAAAGCGAAAAATATCATTCAAGTAGAACCTTATTTAAAATTGGTGTGTATAAATAACTTTATCACAACTTCCTTAGTATAATGGTCTTGATTTCCGCCTGCCTTAGTTTTAGGTTACCCATAAGTCACTCTAACTTCTTCTTTTGCAATGTATCTTATTCTTCTCATTTTAATCCACTATTAGCTCCTGTTATGGCTATTGATACTTTGACTGGTGCGAACTATGCTTCGTGGAAGGATTCTCTTGACCTTAATCGTGCACTCATGGAGTTTGACTGTGCGCTAACTAAAAACGCTCCCCCTGCTCTTACTGATAAGAGTACTGAAGCTGAAAAACTACTCCATCAAAAGCGGGAGAGAGCTAATCGCTTGTCTCTTATCTTCATGAAAAACTCGATAAGTCCTACTATCAGGGGAGCCATTCCTGACGCTGCTACAGCTAAGGAATATCTGACTAATGTGGAGGCTCAATTCCAAGGGATGTCTAAGGCGCAAGCCAGCACCCTCATTCTGAAATTGGTGACTATAAAGTATGATGGGATCAGCGGTATTCGTGAGCACATCCTGAAAATGAATGACATGGCCCAAAAGCTCAAGGGATTGAGCATGGAGATTAGTGATGGCTTTCTGGTGCATTTTATCATGACGTCTCTGCCCGCATCTTATGAAGCATTCAAAGTCAACTATAACCTTCAGAAGGACCAATGAAAAATGAACGAGTTGATTGCCATGTGCGTGCAAGAAGAAGAGCATTTGAAATTGGAGAAAGCCGATGTTGCTTACCTGATGACTGCTGACTCGAAGAAAAGGAAGGGGAACTACAATAAGAAGCCTAATGTAAAGGTCCAAATGCGGGATGCAGGTGCAAGTGCTTCTGGCTCTAATGACTCCAGAGGGAAGATTCACTGCAAGTTCTGCCCTAAGGTGGGACATAAGCAGAAGGACTGCCCGGACTTTAAGGAGTGGCTAGCCAAGAAAGGTGATAATCTTTTCGTGATACTTGAGTCCTTTAATTTAAATGTTCCATCTAATACTTGTTGGTTTGATTCTGGTTCTATGGTTCATGTAACCAATTCTTTACAGGGATTCCATACAATCCGGAAGCGCTGGAAAGAAACCAAAGAACGCTTAAGCTGGGAAATGGAAAGCCATTAGTAGTCGAGGCCGTGGGAACATTAGATTTAGTTATGAAAACTGGTTTAACTATTAGAGTTTATGATACCTTATATATTCCTGAGAGTACTCGGAATCTTGTATCAGGACCAAAGTTAGACGTAGATGGTTTTCTTGTTTCTCATGGTCATGGCAAACTTACTATCAGTTTTAATTCTCAAATATTTGGTTATAGCTTCTTGGATGGTGCTCTCTATCGATTAGAATTAGATGATGATTTTTCCAAGTCTTTGTTATCATATAATATTAATGAGAACTTAACAAAGAGAAAACGCAAACAAGACTTAGAAACTTCATCCATGTTGTGGCATCAACGTTTAGGCCACATTTCATGAGAACGCTTAACTCGACTCGTGAAGGATGAGGTCTTACCACATCTCGATTTCAATGATTTTGGAACATGTGTCAAATGCCTTAAAGGTAAAATGACATCAGCGAATAAGAAAGGTGCCACTAGGAGCTCTAATTTATTAGAACTCTTTCATACAGATATTAGCGGCCCTTATAACATCGCTGGCTTAACTGGACACACTTCATTTATCACGTTTATTGATAATTATTCACGTTATATGCATTTATACCTCATTAAAGAAAAATCTGAATCTCTCACAACTTTTAAAGACTATAAAGCTGAAGTTGAAAAACAATTAGATCGTCAAATAAAAGTTGTTAGATCAGTTAGAGGAGGCGAATATTATGGTCGACATACTGACGTGGGTTAGGCTTCTGGTCCATTTTATGAGTTTTGTAAGGGCCAGGGGATCGTGAACCAATAAACTATGCCCGGTACTCCTCAGCAGAACGGTGTTGCTGAGAGAAGAAATAGAACCCTAATGGACATGGTACACAGTATGTTAGCCAACTCAGGTTTGCCCTTATTCCTCTGGACCGAGGCCTTAAAAGCAGCTATTCATATACTCAATAGAGTTTCTTTGTTAGGATCAGAGGCTCTCATGATTGTGTTTGTTTGTAATATATGAATAATGAATGAACATGATTCAATGATTTATACAGCGGAAATGAACATAAACTTTGTAAACACAATCAAAGAGGAAAATAGTTTAGATAAACACATGCGTTTCATTAGTCGAAAGATTAGTCAAAAGATTGCAAAGCGTTCTTACAAACTAAGCTCCCCCTCAGTCTGATGCTCCCTGGTTGATTGCACAAGATGAAAGGATTGGAGGAGAAGAACTCACTCAGTCAATCAAATGTAACAGTACAGGGTACTGTTCCATTTATAGGCAAATCAAACCACTGAAGCATCTAAGCTGACGTCACCATGAAAGTGACATCTAACAACCTAACAACCTCTAACATCGGATCTACACAAGTATTGCTATGCTAACAACTGTTATTACAATACATTACATAAAGACAAACTTAACTACTGCTGAATCCTTTCACTGATGTGAACCCAGCAGTACTTGATATATCCAGCAGTGCTTGACTCATAGAAGTAGATTGAACAGCAGTGTTTAATCCTTCACAGTCTTCAGGACTTCATCAGCAGTTTGAGGGACAACAGCTGTTGTATATGATCAGTGGATAGAGGACATCAGATGTTATAAGCACTTTCAAGGGGAAAGCCTGGTGTAAACTGTTGCTTATGATGAATCCACTGTTGTGAACCAGTTTTGGCTTTTATTATCTGTTCCTCTGATAGGGTTCAATCCCAACAATCTCCCCCTGGAACAGATAATGCCAAAACTCTTCATTATTTGGATTTTTATTGTCTCATCAGAAGTTCCCTAACTTGACCTTTAAATTGCAATTCAAAATCCATAGAACTTGTATCCTCCTCATCCCTACAAAGTATAAGCTCAAGGAGATCTTGTAGATCTTCAACACTCAGGCCCAGAGCTTGTTCCCTTGATATGTGCTTTACTTCTCCATTTGATATGAACAGTGTCAATACATGGGTCTTTTGATCAGACATCCATTTTAGTATTTTTGAACCCAATGGGTTTCTTGGGAGAGGTTTATTTACTGATGAGGAGTTTGGTGATGCTGGCCTTGTGAAAATTTATTGAGCAGTACCTTGAGCTTTTGCTAGTTCAGAGTTTTCAGCCGAAATTTGTTTGAAAGCCTTGTTTATGATTTCATTTGCTGCAGCTATATCTTCTGCAGTTTCTTTTTCAATCTGCTCTTGTCTCTTTCTTTGATCTATCTCAATGACTGAGACATCTGCTGATGTGAACAGTGGTTCAGGAGTATTGATCTGCTGTTCTGGCTTTTTGTGTTCAGGATTCTGTGGTAAACTAGGATCAGTCATCCTTCTTTTCTTTAACCTTTCATAAGCCTCATCTGTGTATTGCCTTGTCCATTTTGCTATGGCTTTGGCAGGTCTAACCTTTGCATCCACCAGCTCTTGTTTCTTCCTCTTGTATTCTAAGGTAAGTTTATCAATGGCCTTTTTGTATTTGCTCCAGTTTGGAGCTGTCCTTTTCTGACCTGGATCATTCTTGATCATCCTGATTCTGTTTACCTCATGCTTTAGTGCAATGAGTGGCCATTCACTAAATTGTTCTTCTTTGGCTAGATAAAATTTTTCTTTCATAATAAATGCAAGATAATCCTTTCTCATTTCCTTTTGTAGGACGGCTCCAGGTGGCAGATTTGAGATATCTTTGCTTAGGTCTCTTGCATAATCTTCCATTTGTTTGACCTTAGTTAGCAGAAATTCCATTCTTTCAGAAATGGCTTTATCACCTTGATCTTTACATTCAAGTCTAGCCCTTATATCAGCTTTCCTGGCTTTGAGTTTTAGATACTCATCCATATTTGCTAGATTCCTGAAGCCTGTGAGAGAATGAAATTTTCTTTCTGAAGGATCATCCACTGTATAGAATTGTCTCATCTCATCCTTTACAGTTTCCAATTCCAGTGGATAACTTGCAGCAGTGGATACAATATTACCAGGGTTTATTGGTTTGACAACAGTTGGTAGAATGGGTTGTTGTGGTTTGATGGCAATGTAAGGTGTGGAGGATAAAGGAATGGGTGCTGGTATATCATCATTACCCTCATGAGATTTCCTTTTCCTTGTATAAAGCCTTTTGGGTGAAGGGGTTTTTGGTTGTGATGTGACAATGGGTTGTATGGTGATTGTTGAAATGGTGAGGGCAGTGGTAGATGAGTGGCAAACAGCCGTTGAAACAACCGGTGTTTCAACCTCTGTTGTCATTACAACTACTGATGTGTCAGTAGATGTCTTCTGCTTTTCAGCAGGTGGTGATTTGGTGGGTGGTGATGTAGTTTTAGGGTGTAATGGTAGGGCAGTGGTTGTGGTGTGTGTTGTAGTGGTGTATGTTGAAAAGATGGCAGGTGTTTGGCTGGCAGTTGTTGAAACTACTGAGGTATTAGTTGTTGATACAACAGGTGTTACAACAACTGTTTGGGTGGAAGTTTGAGATTTTGTGGTTTGAGGTTTGGAGCCTTTGGGAGGTGGTTTGGAGGCATGCTTTGTGGGTCTGGATGGTGTGGATTTGGGTTGCCTCACTTGTCTAGTGGGCTTCTTCTTTTCATCCTTAGGATTTTCCTCATCCTTTGGCTCAGAAGTAACTTGTGCATTCAGCTCCATGTAAGCTCTTTTCTCCTTTTCCCACCTGGCTTTATCCTTAGCCTCTCTATCTCTTTTAACACTTGGTTTTTGCTTCTGCAAGTGCATTTGTGGTAACATCAATTTTCTTACTACCATCTGGCAAAGGGATGTTTTTAGTCATGTTTTCTTTTTCTGGTACAATATAAAGACCATCATCAATTCCCTTCTTTATCCACTGTTTGATTTTCTCCCCCTTTTTGGCATTATCTGAAGGAAGTTTATCAATGAAGAGAACAGTGGGAGGAGCAGTGCCAGTGGTGTTTAGGATGTGGGCCTTTATAGCCTTGATGTCTGCTTGGGTATTTCTAAACCTTGACTCCATCATGTTTCTCAGCTCTTGAACATGTATTGCATGGTGCTGATCAGCCATTTGTCTTTGTTGTTGGGGCAGGGGTTGGAATAAATTCCATAACTCATTTGCAGCAGGTGCTTGTGATGGAGCAGATGCTTGAGTTGGAACAGCAGTGGTTGAGACCTTTTGAGCTTTCAACAACTGTTGCACCATATCTTTTATTTCAGCAACAGATGTCTCAAGGTTGTCAATTCTACTCGTCAATTCCTGATATTTTAAATCATCACCCAAGTTAATGGGATCATCTAAATCCCCACCAGTAGTGGTTGTATCAATGTGTAACTTAGGAAATGAATCCCAAAAATTACCCATTGATGCCCCTTGTTCTTGGTTCTGGGGTCTTCTTTCTTCAACACTTGATAACCTTTTGAAGGTACCAGTGGTCAAAAAAAACTCACTAGTGGTTACCAGAGGTGCTATAGAAGAAATTGCCTTCAAGGGAGTCTGATTGATGAAACAACTGGCCAAGTGTAGATCTGTTGATCCAACTCTTGTAGTTGCTGTTCCACTTGAACTACTGTCAGGAATTACTTGTAACTCCTGCAGTGTAACCTCCTCAAATGTTGCTGGGATAGCAGAGGTATAAGCATCAGACCCAGTCACTTATGGGAGTGTACTCTCAGTGATAGGTGATTGAGAGGAACTGGTTTGTGTCTGAGCTATAGCAACTGCATGCAACAAGGGTATTATGGATTGTGGTAATGTGAGGGGTGAAGATATGGGTGTTGAAAGAGACATGTCCTTGGGATCAGGACTGAGGAAGATGGATCCAATTGGCTCCAGAGTTTCATAATGTGGGGTCCCTGTGCTTACAACCTGATCCTTTTGTGAGGATGCAGGAGGAGTTTGAGGCAAGGGTGGAGATCTTTCTTCCATCTGCTGTGAGGAAGTAACAGCAGTGGTTTTTGGTGACATTTGTGTTGTCACTGACAGTGGCTCTGGGATCTCATCTTCCAGAGTTGCCTTTTTAGTGGGTTTGGGGGGCTTTTTGATGATTTCTTTTTAGGCTTTTTGGTGATGGCAGGTGTGGGTTTCATAGCAGTGGGTGTGCTGCCATGATCACCTGGAGCAGTGGGCCCAGCAGTAGATACCTGAGGAGCAGTGGTAGCTGCTAAAGTCTGCTCAGGTACCTCTGCTTGTGTTTTTGCAGGTGTTAACATTCAAGTGAATGTTTCAGTTGTTAGACCATGTATTTGAAAAGATTCACCTTGAATGAGCAAATTTTCACTTTCCTTTCCAAATTTTTGTTTAAGATAGTAGCTTAAGAACCTTGGAAAAAGTAAAAATGATTTGCTATCAACATTTTTTACCAAATCATTAAAGATCTCCTGGGAATAGTTAAAATTTTCATTATGTAAAATAGCATAGCCTAGGCTTTGGATCTTTAATGGTATTTCATTAAAAGCAGTTGTTTTATTTGAGACACACATCAAAGGGGTATGGAATAAAAATCTTGGTGCAGAAGGGAAGAAGCCTTTTTGTAAGGTGTCCCTTTTCATTTCTGCACCATACCCTCTTTCCAGAAAATCAGTTTTTAACTCGTTTTTGGGAAAAGAAGTTTTACCTTCCTGATCATCGAGTGCAAAGACTTCTGAAATTGATTGTGGAGTGATTTGAACCTTTTTGCCCTTTATGGAAGAATTAATGGCTATAACTGTTTCACCTTGATACTCAAGGGTGGCATTTTTCCAGAATTCTCTCTGGGTTTGTTCATAAATAGGAGCATCAGCAGTCAACAAAGTTTTGTACTTTGAAGCTACAAGGGTGTCAATGATGGAATCGAAGGTGTTGGTGGTGGTGGGTTTTGTGAGTAGACCTAAGTAGTTGTGGGGTGCTTTGTATGGTATTTCAATGGGTTCAGCCGCCTTTTGAGCGACCTTTTTGGAAGATGAGGATGATTTTGATTTTGATTTTGTCATTTTGATGGAGAAGAACGAAGAATGATTTGAGACGAAAGATTGGAAACTGCTTTGAGAGAAGAATTTTGGAATTCAATTCGACAGTGTAAAACCCTGTTTGGGGGTTTTGATCAGGGTTTTATAATGGAAAAAAGTGAATGCTGACGTGGCAGTGGTTTACAAAGATCTGATGGCTAATAAGTGACCACGTGCCAACCTCTGATGGAAAGATGAATAATGGAGGATAGTTGTTTAGGGAACCACTGATGAAGCAAATATCAGTGGTTGCAACGATCAAAGTGAAGACAGTGGTTGATTTTAACTATCAGTGGATAGCTTTATCAGTGGATAAAACACTGATTTTGAACAACAGTGATTACCAAGAGAATGAAAGAAGAGGGGTTGACTTTCAGCAGTGGACAATATTTAGGTAACAGATGTTTGAACTGAACGGTGATTAGGATAGTGGTAGGGATTTTAGGGTAATTATGTCAGCAACTGTTAGTGCAAGAGTAGATAGACTTTTGACAACTGATTTGAACATTTGCTGCTCTGATGAAAGAAATGATTTTGTCTTGTGAAACTACAACATCATTTTCAACATCTGTTGATGGTTATTATGAAACATCTGCAAGATTGTTATCCTCAACAAAACACATTTTAGATGCAAATTGTCAAGTTTATCATATCAGCAGTTTTTACAGAAATTTGTATTCAAGGTTTTGCCACATGTCTATTATAGGTTTTAAAGCTTTTATAATTTCCTGACAGTGGTTTAGTACCCTAGATGATGGAAACCTTCTTACTATGGCAACTCATTTTGTGTTATAATATTTAAATTAGAACATGAGTACCAAGTATTCTAAGGTCTGTTAGCAATCAATCTCTGATCTGTGTTAAAACAAACTTGAGTTTGACATGACCTTGACACTTATACCATTTCCTTTTGACCTATTTTCAAGGATAATATCACCAAAAATAAGGGTTCGATATCCTGACAGGTGTTTGAAACTTTTGCTATAAAAAACAAGTAAAAGTTCAAAATATATCACTCTTTTTAAAAAAAAAAATAAAGAATAATATATCCTGTTTTATTTGAGAAAAACCTTTTCAAGAAAAATAATTAAAGGTTTTTCTAAAAACAACATAAAAAAGGATCTGGTACATTATTCAATTAAACTCATAATCACATCACTCTCAAGTTTTATGAAAATGGTCAGTGGTTTGAAATACATTGTAATAACCACTGTTTTAGACCATTTTCTTGTTTAATTGATTGCAAAAATGAGGAGACATGTTCACATAAGTTTTGAAAGTCCGGTTATAGACTTCGTTACCATGTGATGGCTCTGAAAAACTTGTCTAGTCCTCTTGTAAGTTTAATCGCTGGAGATACTATAGTTACCTGAACTTTCCGGAATCACTGAATGCACATAGTTGCTTGATGACCATTACTCAATTTTGGACTCTTAAGTGTTTTACATTTATGCCCTTTTCCTTTGACTTCAAAGGTTTTGAGATAAACACACTTTTGAGTTTTTGTGATTTTTCTTCTTCCCTTTTTACCCTTCCCATTTATAAGTACTGAAATACTCACTGGGAGGTTTTATTGAAGGAATACTTATTCTAGAATCATCTTGCAGCAATGTTTTGAGAGATCTGATTCTATTTGTACATGCTTATATCAAATCTCACATTACATATGATTTGGACTATTTTAGCACCTGATTTTCTTAATGTGTTTTTAACAAGTTTGATTTGGTCCCCCCCTTTTTTTTTCTTTAACAGGATTCCCAACCTGTTTTTCAACACATAAGATCTAATAACTAAAGTTTTAATTTCCCTCTTTCATGTTAACAAAAACACTAATGTTTTTACGAACATAGGTTTTTGTCGACCTGAGGTACATACTTTAGCGGTAAACATGATGGATACAACACAAAACTTCATAACAACAATTGAAATCAATTTTGTAAAGAAAATAATGTTACCATAGTTATCGGACATATTTTCAGATCTGAAAACTATAGGTGTTTCATGTATGACATCACTTGATATTTGAAGTTTGTATGTCTTATGACATCTTGGTTGTTTTACAGAGTTTTTGAATAGCAATTATGAACGTGATCACTCGTTACTCTGTTTTTCAACTAAATATGATCAACCTTAGCATCAATGAATTTTGAGCTGAACTGTTATGTCAAATTGATTGTTAGATCGAATTTGACTGTCCAAGCTCTGATACCAATTGTTAGGATCGGAGGCTCTCATGATTGTGTTTGTTTGTAATATATGAATAATGAATGAACATGATTCAATGATTTATACAGCGGAAATGAACACAAACTTTGTAAACACAATCAAAGAGGAAAATAGTTTAGATAAACACATGCGTTTCATTAGTCGAAAGATTTCAAATCAAGTCAAAAGATTGCAAAGCATGCTTACAAACTAAGCTCCCCCTCAGCCTGATGCTCCCTGGTTGATTGCACAAGATGAAAGGATTGGAGGAGAAGAACTCACTCAGTCAATCAAATGTAACAGTACAGGGTACTGTTCCATTTATAGGCAAATCAAACCACTGAAGCATCTAAGCTGACGTCACCATGAAAGTGACATCTAACAACCTAACAACCTCTAACATCTGATCTACACAAGTACTGCTATGCTAACAACTGTTATTACAATACATTACATAAAGACAAACTTAACTACTGCTGAATCCTTCCACTGATGTGAACCCAGCAGTACTTGATATATCCAGCAGTGCTTGACTCATAGAAGTAGATTGAACAACAGTGTTTAATCCTTCACAGTCTTCAGGACTTCATCAGCAGTTTAAGGGACAGTAGCTATTGTATATGATCAGTGGATAGAGGACATCAGATGTTATAAGCACTTTCAAGGGGAAAGCCTGGTGTAAACTGCTGCTTATGATGAATCCACTGTTGTGAACCAGTTTTGGCTTTTATTATCTTTTCCTCTGATAGGGTTCAATCCCAACATCCTTCGAAGTCTGTCCCTAAAACTCCTTATGAACTTTGGACATGAAGGAAACCGAGTCTTAGATATATGAAAGAATGGGGTTTCCTTGCCGAAGCTAAACTTTATAACCCTTTCTTAAAGAAACTGGATATGAAAACAACAAGTTGTTTCTTTATTGGATATCCGGATCACTCAAAGGGTTATAGATTCTATTGTTCCCCCAATGTCACTCGTATTGTAGAAACCAAGCGTGCCGCGTTTCTTGAGGACTTTAAGGTCAGTGGGAGCAGTGAAAATCCTTACAATGATTTACAAGAAGTACAAGACAGGGGGGGACACTCATCCATTTCATTACCTCCGATTACTACTCCTCTTGTACTCAATGCTGAACCGCATGTCACTGCACCACCTCTAACTCATGCAGAATTAAATGTCATTCCGCATGTACCTGAGAATAAAGGACCCTCAAATGTCAAAGTTGAGAATCAACCTAGGAGGTCATCTAGGGCAAGAAGGCCTACTAATTTTGATGATTATTAAACCTACCTAGCTGAAGCCATATCAGATGATGGAAAGTTTACCGATCCTACCTCTTACAATGAAGCCATTAGTAGTGATCAGTCTTCTGAATGGAACAAAGCTATGATTGATGAGCTTGAATCCATGAAGAAAAATAACGTTTGGGATTTGGTTGAATTACCCAACGATGTTAAACCCGTAGGATGTAAATGGGTCTTAAAAACAAAACTAAATCTGGATGGAAGCGTTGAACGATATAAAGCAAGATTGGTTGCAAAGGGCTACACTCAGAAAGAGGGAATCGATTATCAAGAGACCTTCTCACCTATCTCTCGAAAAGATTCCTTAAGGATCGTCTTGGCCCTAGTAGCTCAATCTAATTTAGAGTTGCATCAGATGGATGCCAAGACTGCTTTCCTCAATGGAGACTTGTATGAAGACGTATTCATGAAGCAACCTGAAGGTCAAGAACATCTTGTCTGCAAGCTGAAGAAATCCATATACGGTTTGAAGCAAGCATCACGTCAATGGTATCTTAAGTTTGATGAAGTCATGAAGACGCAAGGCTTTATGAAGAACCAAGTGGATCAATGCACCTACCTCAAGATGAGTGGGAACAATTTTCCTATACTTGTCCTTTACGTAGATGATATTCTATTGGCAACTAATAGCTTAGATATGTTGCATGAATCAAAGCGCTTACTCTCGCATAACTTTGACATGAAAGATCTCGGAGAGGCTTCTTACGTTATTGGCATCGAAATACACCGAGATAGAAGTAATGGAATTTTGGGCTTATCACAAAAGGCTTACATTGATCGCGTCCTTAGTCGATATAACATGCAACACAGCTCTCCCTCTTTAGCTCCAGTAGTTAAAGGAGATGTTTTCGATTCTTTTCAATGTCCGAAAACTGAGAATGAAAAGGCGCAAATGTCGCAATCCCCGCCCCCTATCTGTCCCGGGAACGGGCGGCCGCGAACAACAGTGTCGGTGATATCGGTGTTTATTAATTTGGCAGCTGAAATTTCATCAGGACCGTAGTTAGGAAATAGTTTTATCAGAGTAAAATACCACATTTTATATAAATAAACACATTGGGATAAAACCCAAGTTTTCATTACAACTGGTTTATAGGGATAAATCCCATCTTATTGAAATAAAACGCCTTCTTTTTTTAGGTAACTTTTATAGCCACTTTTCCAAGCCTTCAGTGCTGTCTAGCTGGCTTCTAGTTGGCTTTCACATTGTGTTACCTGAAACACGTTTTAAAACATTTTGTCAGTGGGAAATACTGGTGAGTGAATCCCAGTTCAATCAAGAAAAGTTTTATTAATTTAAACAGTATTGAGAGCGATTACAATGTTTATATCTACCCAATTACTCATTCAGTACTGTTAATCCTGACTGGTGGGTCATATTACACATTGGCTAACTCTTTGTCCAATGGTAACGTGTCTCACATTTTGTATACAAAACCCCAACATACCGGCAGTAATCGTAGAATTACAAAGACTCAATCACTGCTAAATTGCATTGTAAAACATTTAAGGTTTTGTAAAAACTGTTTACAAAAAGGAGATTACTCACATTGCTGTCTTAGATTTTCTGTAAGGGTTTCTTGAGAATTATCTATAATTTACACAAATGCACACGTGTTAGTATAATAACACATTTTAACATTAGTAATACCCTCCCCGAGACGGCATTCCAACGACTACGTCGGGCAGAACCACGACAGTCGTTACGGAACCCTAGATCAATCGGGCAAAGTATCTAATACGTATCCAGGGGTTATAATACTTACAACGGAGCAGAACTTCGTTATTTAGGGGGTATTATACCCGAGTATAGTGTATACTACGTGAAAATTGAGAGAAGGATCGAAGAATTGAGCGACGCAAACTGAAGGCCCAAGCTCCAGCTTTATAGGGCTGTTCTGGCTTGTCGTCGCGCCCCGTGACGGCGATCAAGGGTAGGGCGTCACGCCCCGCGACGTAGGGGTCGTAGGCCCTAGCGTCGATGTGTCACCGGTATAGCTTCGCCACGTGTCAACACGTGGCAGCTTCTGGAGAGTGCCTCGTAGCAAGACCTTGGCAGCCCGCGACGGAGAAGATCAAGGGGCGTCGCGCCCCGCGACGGCCTAATAATTTTTGTTTTCATTTATTTTTTTAATGTTTTAACGTATTTTGGGCTCGGTTTTTTACATACGGGGTGTATTTTAAGACATATTAGGGTATTTTAATATATTTTAGGGTATCAAATATTTTAGGAGGGTGTCGGTTTATTTTAGGGTTGTTATATCCTCCCCACATTGTTTTAGAGCTCGTCCTCGAGGTCTACTGGAACAAGTGTGGATATTTCCTTTGCATTTCTGATTCAAGCTCCTATGTGTATTCTGGTCCTCTTCTTGAGTCCCACTTCACTTTGACTAGAACTTATCTCTTATGCTTGAGGTTCTTGACTTTCCTATCTTCAATCTGTAGAGGCTTCTCTACAAATTTAAGTTGTTCATTTACCTCTATATCTTCAAGAGGTACCATCAGTGATTCATTAGCTAAGCATTTCTTGAGATTAGATACATGGAATACATCATGTATTCCTACCATTTCCTCTGGCAGTTGTAGCTGATAGGCTACAGGTCCTATTCTTCTAAGAATCTTAAAAGGTCCAACATACCTAGGACTTAGCTTTCCCCTTTTGATGAATCTTACCACTCCTTTCCAAGGAGAGACTTTTAATAACACTTTGTCACCTGCTTGAAATTCTAACGGCTTGCGTCTGTTATCAGCGTAGCTCTTTTGTCGATCACGTGCTGCTTTTAGTCATTCCTTGACTTGAATGATCTTGTCGGTTGTTTCTTGCACTATTTCAGGTCCAGATAGTTGCTTTTCCCCAATTTCTGCCCAACAGACTGTGGTTTCGGCACTTTTGTCCATAAAGTGCTTCGAATGGTGAAGCATTAATACTTGTGTGATAACTGTTATTATAAAAAAAATTCTATTAATGGTAAGTGATCGTCCCAATTACCTCTGAAATCAATTACACAAGCTCTAAGCATGTCCTCCAGTGTCTGAATTGTCCTTTTGCTTTGTCGGTCCGTTTGAGGATGGTAAGCTGTGCTTAGATTCAACTTGGTTCCCATTGCTTTTTGGAAACTTGCCTAAAAATGAGAGGTAAAATGGCTATCTCTATCAGAAACGATTGATAAAGGAATTCTATGCAATGAAACTATTTCATTTACATACAATTTAGCTAACTGTTCCATACTGAAAGTTTCTTTCATTGGTAGGAAATGAGCTGACTTAGTTAGCCTGTCTACAATCACCCAGATTGTATCATTACCTTTTCTTGTTTTGGGTAATTTGGTAACAAAATCCATTGTTATCAATTCCTATTTCCAAACTGGCATTTCTAACTGCTGCAATAAACCTGAGGGTTTCTGATGTTCAGCTTTGACTTGTGAACAGGTTAAACATTTAGAAACATAAGCTGCTATATCCTTTTTCATTCCTATCCACCAGAAATTCTTTCTTAAATCCTGATACATTTTATCACTACCAGAATGCATTGTATACTTAGACTTATGGGCTTCTTCTAATATACGGTGGCGTAAGTTCCCTAATTTAGGTATCCACATTCTTTTCTTATGGAATCTCCAAATTCCATCGGGTCCTTGTTCTAATTCCTTAATCATTCCTTTTAGCTTTTCAGTATCATCTTTGATTACTGATTCTTGTGCTTTTTTAATCTGTTCATTTAAATCTACTTGTAGATTTAGTTTAAGAGAACGTACCCTTTTTGGCTTTTCATGATATTTTCGACTTAAAGCATCAGCCACTACATTGGCTTTTCCTGCATGGTACTGGATATTACAATCATGATCACTAAGAATCTCCATCCAGCGTCTTTGTCTCGTATTCAACTCTTTTTGCCCGAACACATACCTTAAAATCTTATGATCAGGGAAAATAATAAACTTACTACCATAAAGGTAATGTCTCCAAATCTTTAGGGCAAAAATTATAGCTCCTAATTCTAATTAATGGGTTGAATAATTCTCTTCATGATTCTTAAGTTGTCTAGAAGCGTAAGCTATAACCTTTTGACGTTGCATCAACACACATCCATAACCTAACTTAGAAGCGTCACAATAGACTACAAAATCTTCAGTTCCTTCTGGTAACGCTAGTATGGGTGCATGGGTTAATCTGTCACACCCCGACCGCGTAAAACAACAAAACCGCGACGGAAACGTCGGGGAGTGTTGTAACAGAATTATTGTTTCACAACCATGGAAATTAAAGTTAAGTTTTATTTATAAACAAAGGTGTCACATTGTCTTAAAACAACTGAAACAAAGAGTACACCATAAAATTAAACTAGTTCTAGCTTTGTTTTATGTCACTAAGGCACAGGTCCGCCTAAGTGTGTCTTGATCATCCTATGCAACAGCTCCTGAAAACACATGTGAAAATAGGTACGTCAGCATAAAAATGCCTGTGAGATACATAGGTTTTGTTAAAATAGGATTCATGACTTAAGTTTAAAGAAATGTTTAATAAAAATTAGTCATGAATCTTGTTTAATGTTTTTCTTTTGTAAAGTTATATAAAAGTGATAAGAAAATCTGATGGTATATAAAAGAAAGATGTTTAGTTAAATAATTAAGTAAAAATGAGTTTGTATAAAATAAGTTGATTGTAAAACAATGTTTATGTGAAAATATGTTGTAAATGTAATATGTCTAAACTGAAATGGTTTAAATAACGCCACGATATGTAATACCATAAAAGCACTTATATATAGGAAGTACCAGCAGCGTATCCACCATGCTTTTATCATATTACACGTCGCCTCGTTATGTAAATCACATACCCAAACAAACCATTATAATGTAATGTTCAAACAAATGTTAAAATGTTATTATGTAAACAATTGTATGTATAGTGAATAAAAGTATTTACTCAACCCGATAAGAAGAATGTACAAAACAATGTAATTGATGTAAAACACAGTTTAAACCAAAGATATGTTTTGTAAAAATGCATGCCATACTGATACAAACACTTATGTGGTAAGTTAAACATATACATTCAAGCCTTGAGACTGTAGGATAACCTTAGAGTAAAGGTTATCAAAATGTTTTCGGATTCAGTCATTCCTTACATCCAAACAAACCTAGGATATCAGGAATAGGAGTTGTCAAGTCCTATGGTACCATTACTTACTACCGAGCGGCGTAGCTAATGTTAATGAACGTATTTTAGTTCGTTAAACAAACCAAATGTCACACCAGATGTAAGCATGTTTTATGAAAACAATGTACCTAGTATGCTAAGTGAACATACAAGATAGAAATGTAAAACAATGTGTCCATATGCTATGAGAACATATGCAACAGAAATGCAATGTAAAACAATGTACTAAGTATGCATTGAATGGACATACATAGCATAAAATGTAATGTAAAACAATGTACTAAGTATGCACTAAATGGACATACATAGCATAAAATGTAATGTAAAACAATGTACTAAGTATGCACTAAATGGACATACATAGCAGAAAATGTAATGTAAAACAATAAACTAAGTATGCACTAAATGGACATACATAGCATAAAATGTAATGTAAAACAATGTACTAAGTATGCACTAAATGGACATACATAGAAAAAACACAATGAAATCATGTACTATATGTGTACTAATGAACATAACAAGCATATGATATGAAAACATGGAAAGCACGAAAGTAACAAGTAGGCACATGTGTTTCACCCCAAAATGTTTGAAAAACAGTAAAACAGGGGACTATGTACTCACTTGAGATTGCTCAATAGTCTTTAGATAACCACCAAGCAATGCTAGAAAGATCACGGAATCAAACGGCACCTAATATAGGTAACTACGTTAATAAACGGACCTAAATCGGAGGATCAGGTAAAATGTGGTTTTGTAAACCCAATGAGTATAGGAACTCATGTAATATGGTTTAACAAAGCCTACATTCTAAAACGGAACATATCCTAAGTGCTTACGACCCATTACGACTCGTTTAGGTAGCTTACGCTACTTTAACGCGTCATTCGCGTAAAACGCGTTCGGACCATCTAACTAGTCCTATGACAAGTAATATATGCCTTAACATGTCTAATAATGTTTCCTAATCAGTTTAGATGTCAAAATTTAGGTTACATATGCTTAAAATGAATTTATGCATGAAAAGGGCATTTTGGTCATTTTCCTAAGGCATATAAACTACCTATCATACAACTAACTAAACGTAGTGACCATAAGGTATAACCTCGGAAGGTTATTCCCTATGCAACTATGGGCACCTAATATGTTTGGTAGGATCCTAATGATCGACCAAACGGGTCGGGTTCGAAAGTCTAAGCGGTTGTTTAGACCGCTTATCTTACGACCCTATATAAGCACTAAACCTAAAGTGACGAGCTAAACATGTTAAACCATGTTTAACGAGGTTTGAAAACAAGTTTGGTATCAAAACAAAGGGTCTTGATACCTAAAAGTATTTTTGGTTACAAAATACGCAAGAATACTCATTTTGGCCGAAACTACGACTCGTCACTATGCCTAGATAACGTGGTAATCAGTAGGTATAGTCACAAGAGACTAAAACTAATGTGATTACGCTCACGTTATGAAGTTCAAACGAACTTCGTGTTGACCATAAACTAGTTAATGCAGAAAGGAAAGTCAAACAAAGTTTGACTTTTGTGCTTAAACGCGTAAAAGAACGAAAGAATACTTACAATGGGTCCAAGAATGGAAGTTTGATCCAATTATTCTCAGGTATGAAGTGTATAACTTCAACTTAGAGAACAAAAATCAGATCAAATGTGGGTTTTGAGAGAAATAGGATGGGGTATATATAGTGTTCGTGCAACCATTAAGATCGTTTATCGAAAACCGTGTTTCAATCTGAGCCGTACACATCATACCCACTGATTTGTGAAACCATGGGAACCCAAAACCAACCCATAGGAACCTTAAAAACCATTTGCAACACTTGGAAACAGCTGGAACAAGCTGTAACACACTTTCTGTAGATCTGACAGTAGCTCGCGCCCCGCAAAAAAGTCAGGGGGGGCTTACGCGGCCCTCCTGAGATCCACAGTTCAGCTACAAGTTTCATTATTTGCAGTTTTGGTCCCTGCATGCTTTTAGCCCCATTTTGACACGTTTAAGGCCCGTTAAGCCAATTTCAAGGCTCTACAATGATGCCTAAACATAGGGGACATGAAACATGCTCAAAATATGTCGGATGTCGGTTCGTTTGGTCGTACGATCGCGATATTCGGTTAATTACGATGAAACACGAACGGACACGAAAAACGATCCAAAATACGCGACGAATGAAATTTTATCATGCCAATAACTAAAATAAAATATTTTAATGATTACATAAATTTTTGGATGTCCGGATGTATTCAGAACGTAAGATATGCGCGAAAATGCAAACTTATGCACTTTTTGACACTTTTAGTCCCTGAATGACCAAAAAGTTTATTTTAGCACACTGAACCCCTCAAAGCCTATTTCTAAGCTATGTAAAGGATATTTAGGGTATTTTTAACTTATGATCATGTTCTGGAATGTCCGTTACAGTACGAATCGGCATACTTTCACAGTTTGTCGAATTTAGTCCCTGTAAGCGAATAAACTTGATTTTGCCATACCAAAGCCTTCAAAACTTATTTCTAAGTTATGTAAAGGTTATTTAAGGTATGTTAAGAATATGTTGATATTTCAGAGTGTTTGTCGTGTTAAACTGATTACGTTTACGCACTAGTTTGCGTATAACTCTCCAGAAAGCGATATGGAGTTTGAAATTGAACAAAAATCAAAACATGAAAAATGTCAAAAATAAACAAACAAACGTTGGGATCAAATAACATTATTTCATTGATAACTGAACTATTTACAATGATTACAAGCACAGGTGTCACATAATCTTTGCTTAAGAATTCTAAAGGCTTCTTCTTGTTTTAGTCCCCATTCAAACTTAACAGATTTACAGGTTAACTTAGTTAAGGGAATGGTTATTCTAGAAAAATCTCGAATAAATCTTCTATAATAACCGGCCAATCCTAAGAAACTTCTAACCTCGGTTGGTGACTCAGGGGTTTTCCATTTGGTAATTGCCTCGATCTTTGCGGGATCCACATGAATTCCTTAATGATCGACTAAGTGTCCAAGAAATTGTACCTTCTCTAACCTAAATTTGCACTTTGAAAACTTAGCATAAAGCTTTTCCTTTCTTAATAAACTTAGAAGTGCGTGCAAATACTTTGTATGTTCCTCTTTACTCTTAGAGTAAATAAGAATATCATCTATGAAGACAATTATGAATTTATCCAAATATGGCTTACATATTCGGTTCATCATGTCCATAAATGTGGCTGGGGCATTGGTTAAACCAAATGGCATGACAGTAAATTCATAATGGTCGTACCTTGTTCTGAATGCGGTTTTAGGAATGTCCTCTTCCTGTACCTTCAATTGATGATATCCTGACTTTAAATCGATTTTCGAGAAAAATCGAGCTCCTTGTAATTGATCAAACAGATCATCGATTCTTGGTAATGGATACCGATTCTTAATCATGACCTTGTTTAATTCACGGTAGTCAATGCACATACGCATTGATCCGTTCTTCTTTTTAATGAATAAAATTGGTGCTCCCAATGGCGATGAGCTTGGCTGTATGAATCCTTTTTCCAATAATTTGTCTAATTGTTTCTTCTGTTCCTGCATTTCTGCTGGTGCCAAACGGTAAGGTGCTTTGGCAATTGGTGCCGTTCCTGGTAGCAGATGGATTCTAAATTCAACTTCTGTTGGTGCATCCGTCTGTCGTCTACATCTTGTATAAAGTTAGGGCACGAGAATCGAGAAAGTGAGAATAGATGAGATTCCGCTTGAAATGGTTTCAGATCATTTCAAGCGAAATCACTAGCTTCTGATTCCGCTCGAGATGTTTGTGATGATTTCACTTGAAATTGAATGTCCTGATTCCACTTGAAATGCACATAGCATGTTCAAGCGGAACCCCAAGCCTATAAATAGGCAGCCTTGAGCGAAATCACATATTAGTCCTTCCGGTTTGCAACGAAGTGCTGCCGAAGTGTCAAGTCGCTGTAAACGTCATTCTATCAATACAATTCGACAGTTTAAAGTGTATTGCTTGCTGAATTGAACTCAGTTTCTTAGTTTTCGCCTCTGAAACTGAGATAAACTCTTCTGATTGACTCGTTTGGGTCAGAATACGATCCTACAAGTGGTATCAGAGCTCAGGAGGAAGAGTTCATACCAATTCAGCTGCATTTTCTGTTTTTCTACACTTTCTTTTCAAATTGAACATCATTTCACGGTTAAAATTGGCTCAAAATTTCACTGTATACGCGTAATCATAGTTTAACAGAACCTTGAAAGTTTCAGCATTAAATTCGAACTAAAACTGTGAAATTTAGTGGTTTCGCTTGAAAAAATTCGAGAGAAACATGACGTCACAGTGATTCCACTTGAGATTTGGTTCTGATTCCGCTCCAAATCGACATTTCGCTTGAAATCTCTTCTGTTTCTGCTTGAAAATAGAGATCTCGCTTGAAAATTATTGGGTTGATTCCGCTTGAAGCTTCAGTTTTAATTCCTCTTGAAATTTGTTTTTGATTCTGCTCGAACTTGATATCCCGCTTGAACTGTGTTATCTGATTCCGCTTGAATCAGAGTTTGAACTTCAGATCATTGATTTCACTTGAACAGTTCTTGTTTGAAGTTGGTTATTTCACTTGAATAATCAGTTTGTGAGATTTTGAAATTGAAAAATGGACGAAGATTTTTACAACGCATTCGCTACCCCGGTTACCCCGATCAGTATTGCACAGAACACGATGTTGGAAAACGAAACGGGAACAATGCAAAAACCGCCCAAGCTAATGAACATCGAGGAGTATAAGGGTTGGGAAGGTCGTTTTGAAAACTGGGTACAAGCAAACTATCTTGATGCTTGGGAATGTGTTGAGACGAAGTATGTAAGACCAAGGAATGACGATGAAGAGGAGATTGCTATCAAGGATATGAGTGCGGATGACAAAAAGAAATACAAAAATGAGAAAATGATGCTTAGTCTGCTACAACAAGCTGTGAAAGAAGACATCATGGTCTTATTGCAACACAATGGAAGTTCATATTCAATTTGGAAAGCTTTAAGATCAAAGTTTGTTGGTAGTCAGGAAATGATCAAGAACAAGAAATCACTTTTGAAGAAGGAATTTGATTTGTTTCGTGGGTTGAAGGATGAAAGTACAAAGCAGATCATCGAAAGATATTGCAATTTGTTGGTGAATATAAGGAGGGTAAGCATCAACAAAGACAATGAAGAGCTGATAGAAAAATTAGCAGATGCATTACCACACGAAACTTGGGGCACATATCTGATGATTCTCAGAAACAAGAAAGGATTTAATACGCTAACTTTGAGTAAATTCATTGAGAAGTTGGAAGCTCAAGAGATGGAGCAACGGAAGATTGTTCGAATGAAGGACTTCGATGGTGAACAAGACATTGGGCTTTATTACAAGACAGGGTTGAATGAGAAAACCATAAATTTTTCTCCAAAAGTGGAAACTGCATTCAATGCCAAGAATTCATCTGGAAGTTCTTCAACAGGATCAAGTAGCAAAACAAGTTTCTCATCATTTCCATCTTTTGATCCAAACATTTCAGCAACAAAGAATGGAAGAAAACTTCAGTGCAACATAGTATTAAATCTTGAGAATGATCAAGATTATTCAAAGGAAGTTGCTAAGAATCACATGTCTTTGTTAGGAATGATGTTGGAATCTTATAGTAGTTTTGTGGCAGGAAAGATCGGGAATCCAATGCTTACAAAAGAGGATTACGATCAAATAGATGCTAAAGAGATGGAGCTAATGGATATAAAATGGTGTTTGGCTAGTGTGTTGAGGAGAGCTAAGAAATTCAAGCAGATCACAGGACGAAATGATCTTCGTGAGGCTAATATTTCTACTTTGGGTTTTGATAAATCTAAAGTCACTTGTTTTCGATGCAGGGAGAAAGGACACTTCAAGAGGGAATGCACCAATCGTGAAGCAAGTGGAGCTCAAAATCCATTCAACAACAACAATGATTACTACCGAAAGGCCATCTACCATCAAGTTGCTCAACAACCAACTCAACAACAACATCAGGCACAAACTGCACATGGAAGGAATGTGATTGAAGATTCTGTAAAGAGAGCTTGTGTAGTTAATCAAGATGAACAGAAATCATCAACTGTATTTAACTGGGATAAATATATTTCAACTGATGGTAAAGCTTTGGTAATAGATCAAGATGACGAAAAATTACCTGAAGGGTTTAGTTGGGAAAATTTCACTTGGGATGATTATATTCCTGACCAAGCTCCAATTCACATAGCTTTTGTTTCCAGAATTGAAGAAGATAGTGATGATGATACTGAGTATTATGCAAGAAGAATGGCAGAACATCTGAAGATGATGGCAGAAAGTGAAAGTGAAGATGAAAAAGCTAAGCAGAAGAAAAAGAAAAAGGTCAAGACACCGATGAGCAGCGATGATGAAACTCCGGTGGTTAGAAGAAAAGTTAAAGAAGTTCCGAAGTTCGAGATTGATGAAGAAGCTGTTGCGAAAAAGAGTCCTGTAATGTGTGAAAATTGTGAAACAATGAAGAAACAAAATAGTTCATTGATTCACAACATGAACAGATTAAAGGAGTCGTATGATGTGCTGAACAAAGCAATGAACATGTACAATGATACAAGTGAAGAACAGGCAACAACAATGAAGACACTTCAAGGAGCATTCATGATCAAATAGAAAGTTGTAAACAACTACATCGAGAAGTGTGCTGCTCTTGAACAGAAACTAGAATTATAAAGAATAGAAACTGAAAGAGTTAATCGTTTGTTGAAAAGTTACTCATGTACTTCTTATGTCATTGACAGGATTTATCCAACCATTGAAGGCATGAAGGCATTTGAAGATGATGAAGTAACTGAAGAACAAACAGTTTCTGAAGAAAAGACTCCTGAGAAGAAGACCGAGAAGAAGAAAGACACTAAGAAAAAGGCTGACAAGAAAAATTCTGGTAAGAAACAAGGTGTCAGTTACAACAAGTGTCCACCCCCGCTAGAAAATGGATTTTTACCCAGAAATCCAAATTCTGAAAGAGTAAAAAAGGCAACAAACTTGCAATGGGAGTCGGAGTCTACAGTCAATTTGCCAGACAGTATTGATGTCACGTTCACATCGTCTGACACTGATCAACAATCTCAATTGATGAAGAAAGTGGTGGATCATATGTTAGATAACGATGAAACTAAAGAGTCAAAGTCGGAGTCGGAGTCGATGTCGGAGTCAAAGTCTGAGTCCAGTATTCCGGGTCAAAATGAAAAACAGGGCAAAATAGTTTACGACAAAGAATTCCTGTTATCAAAATCTAATTTGAATGATGAAACATTTAAAGTGGCATATACTTTGAATGATTCAAACAAATTATATTCTGATGAGGAATTTCCAATAAGAAGTGTTCGTCTTGACTTGATCAAAAAGGTT
This sequence comes from Helianthus tuberosus, assembly GCA_030545235.1. NCBI lineage: Eukaryota > Viridiplantae > Streptophyta > Magnoliopsida > Asterales > Asteraceae > Helianthus > Helianthus tuberosus. The sequence goes on from CM060399.1 coordinate 21,335,548, forward strand.
TTCAAAATGACAGAAATTAATATTTCTGAAATAAAAGATTTAAATCTTACTAGAAAACCTAAAAAATACACTTCAAGAGTTAATAAAAGAGAAAACAAGAAAAAAGGTTATGGTTCTGGTTTTCAAAAGAAACCTAACCATGGCAATTTCAAAAAGAAAGGTCTTGGATTTACTCCAACAGAAAAATGAAAAATATGTTTGTGATTTTAAAGCAAAGATGACATTTGTTTCAGGTACTTCATCAGAAGAAGAAGAAAAGAAAGCATTTTGGAGACAGTCAAACAGAGAGTTCCTTGCAAAGAAGCAAGAAGAAATGAAGAATGCTAATCAGAGAAAGAAAACTCGAACCTGTTTCAAATGTGGTAGAATTGGACATCTTGCGATGAACTGTTCGCAAGCAATTCAAACCAAACAGGGAGTTTCTAAAATCAAAGAGAAAGTGGTTGACTTTGAACCACCAATTGACCAAACCAAATTATTCAAAAACTCAAAATTTGAAATTGGTGAATGTTCAAACAAGTTTTACAACAAAAGAGCTAAATCTGACAACCAGAAATGGGTTGTTAAGAAGTCTGTTGATAGTTCTAGCGATGATTCTGATAGGTCAAAATCAGAGGAGCTATCTTCTGGTGATGAGTCTGATTCCACAAAATCAGAGGAGCCACAAGTTGTTTCAAAAAGTGAAGGATCAGTTTCGACTGTGGATGATGAGAATTTCCACCACTTCGGGCTGAAAATTTTAAAAAGAAAATTGGTAAAGTTGAGATATCAAACCAATTTTATGATGATAAAAAGGTTTTTGATGTTGAAAAGGCCTTTAACCCCACTGTAAAACATATTTTAGGAAAAATGATTGATCGAAAAGTCAAAGGGGTTAAAGAGTTCTACGAGAAGAAGAGGGGAGGTAAGAAACTGAGTGATGATGACTCGGTAACACCCAAGGCTGGTCAGGCTTGGGTGGATATTTTCTTTGAATAGAAAAAACCTAACTTGCCGCAGTTCCCAGGTTGGTAAGCGTGGAACATGAATCGGCATCATTCTTTGTATTTGATTGTGTTTTATGTACAAGTGGTAAATCAGGGACATTAATTTGTATTTGATTTCCTACAAGAGGTTGGTTCTTACAACGCGATTAATCAAGGTCATTAATTTGAACTTGATGTAATCTTCATATATTGGTTTTAAGTCGATATGATGAACCACATCCCCGAACCTACAAGTGGTAAAATCAACTAAATTTATTTTTAGGAAAAACTATTTTGATTAAAACAAACTTAAGTGTTTTGAAATCTAAATGGGAAAATAGTTTGTTGATAGGGGGAGTTCTGATTGTTTATGCCAAGTGAATGGCGATTTGAGGTGATTTGATATCGGTTGTCAATTTACTTGTATTGTTTGTTTTCAAGTTTTCTTTATATGTGTTTGCATTTTAGGGGGAGTAGAAATTTCAGAAAATCCAAAAACATTAGAAAATTTGAAAAATACAAAAATATGATAAAATGAAAATGAGTTTTGGTGTATAAAAGAGGAAATGATAGTACATCAGTGGACGTTCACAACATGCTAAAGAATTGGAAAGTTAAATATGTGATAAACAATCTCACTGCGGATATGCCAGTAGGTTTTTACACATTTAGTAGATTGTGACGAGATATAAACATAAAATTCAAACTTGCTTATTTCGTGGGTAACAACTTCTTGGATATATGGGTAACCCCATAAATCTTGTTTGAAAGGTCCCTCTTTATGAGATACTAGGCCTTTATACTCAGTGATATCTGGGGTATTATCCCGGGACTTCTGCTGAATGGAAATTCTGACCTAGTCCCCGTATAATACTTTCTGCAAATGCTTGAAACATAGCACAGCCCTCAGCAAAAATGATTAAACAATAAAATTGATAATCATTGCTGTTGAAGAAAAGATCCTTTAAAGGGGACACACCAAAAGTCGAAGCCGTCATCTCTCTGCGTATACGGAAGTATCGACCTGAGCTCTCACGGCCCTCGCAATTTAACCCCTTTACAGATATCATCTGTGGTATACTCACCTGTAAGACTGAATATTGGGATCTGGATACGGGAGTATATTCAAGTGGTGGGACACTCAGATAAGTTTAAGTCTTTAAGACATTAATATCGTATCTCGGATCAGTTGAACTTTGTGTGAAAATTTAAGTGGACCAGTATACTGACAATCTAGGTGAATTGTTTAGAACTAAAAATGAAATCTAGCTTAACGGTGTTGGTGATTTGTCTCAAAAACTGATATGATCCTCTTGCACAAACTCACAAAATTATTGTTTGTAAATATTTCTTTACTGCATTCCTTATTTTCAAAAATCCAAAAATATTTTAGTGTGTTTTAGCATAAATTTTGATAAATACAAAAAGATTTTCGACAACTGGTGTTGAAGAGCTAATTTTCAAAATTCCAAGTGCTAAACTTGACGAACTGGTTTGGGAGTGTTGTGTGTGAAAGAATTTTAAGTCTTGTTACAAGTGGTCATCAGAAGTTTTGAATTTGATACACCTGCAAGTGGCTCATCAGAGACTATTTGATAGATCAGGTTGTGATGTAATTTACAAGTGGTGTCTGAATGTGTGAAATTTTTATTGTAAAATACTTATGTTTGTGGTAGAGATTTATGCAGGACTGAGTAAGAGCTAGGGTTTCGATCCTAAGCAAAGAGTTGAGCCAGCCAACGATTTTGAACCGGTAAAGGCCAGACTGCAATCCCAGCTGATTGAGAGGGGGAGTCTGAATGACAAAGAGCCAGGTTCTGATTCAGAGATTGTTGCTGCTGATGTTTTTAAAGATTCTACACTCGAGGAGGAGTGTATGTTGGTGCTGATGAATAGAGAAGTCGTCAATATCCGAGAGGAAGGAGTTTGTTGATGAAAGAGAAGATAGAGATTGAGGATACTTACAGCGTCAGATACTTCAAAGAGAAGCCCAAAGACTGAAAAAGACTGAAGATGCGAAGACTCGACACTGAAGACTCCGTCAACATCCGAGGGGGAGTTTGTTGGTGCATCCGACTGTCGTCTACGTCTTGTATCGAGTCTTGTATAAAGTTAGGGCACAAGAATTGAGAAAGTGAGAATAGATGAGATTCCGCTTGAAATGGTTTCAGATCATTTCAAGCGAAATCACTAGCTTCTGATTCCGCTCGAGATGTTTGTGATGATTTCGCTTGAAATTGAATGTCCTGATTCCGCTTGAAATGCACATAGCATGTTCAAGCGGAACCCCAAGCCTATAAATAGGCAGCCTTGAGCGAAATCACATATTAGTCCTTCCGGTTTGCAACGAAGTGCTGCCGAAGTGTCAAGTCGCTGTAAACGTCATTCTATCAATACAATTCGATAGTTTAAAGTGTATTGCTTGCTGAATTGAACTCCGTTTCTTAGTTTCCGCCTCTGAAACTGAGATAAACTCTTCTGATCGACTCGTTTGGGTCAGAATACGATCCTACAACTTCTCTGTCCGGCGGTAGTCCTGGTAACTCTTCTGGAAATACATCTGAAAACTGAGATACTACCGGAATATCTTTTAGTTCTTTTCCTTTAGTGTTAGTGATTATGGAAATCAAATACACTATAGATCCTTTTCTTATACAACTTGCTGTTTTCATCACAGAGATGAATTTTGTGGATCTTGATGGTTTATCTCATTTAATTGTGATCTTTTCACCTTTTAGTGAATTTACTTGGATTGACTTTTGATCACATAAAATACTGGCTTTATTGGATATTAACCAATCCATTCCTAATACAACATCATCAAATCCTGCCAGATTCATTGGGTAAAGGTTTGCAATAAATTTTTGATTTAAAAATTCTATTCTTGCTCCCTGCAAGATTTCAGAAATCCTGACGGTTTCCCCATTGGCTGTCTCTACTAGACATTCTTATGGGAGTTTAGTTAATGATTGATTTAGAAGTTTGCAAAATGAAGTATTAATAAAACTTTGGTTCGCGCCAGAGTCAAATAATACTTCAGCAAAAACATCATTAACTAAAAACGTACCAGCTATCATGTCTGGAATCATCTTGGCTTCATGTGCAGTCAGAACAAATGCTCTAGCATTTTTGGTGTTCTTGTTGTTTGTAGCTGGAGCTAACTTTGGACAGTTTGGCTTGATATGACCTTGTTCTCCGCAGTTGTATCATATCCGATTGTTAGCTTTCTTCCTGCAGTCTTCTTCCTTGTGTCCGGATATTTTGCAAAAATTGCAATATATGGAGCATCTTCCAGAATGCTTCCATTTGCAATACTTGCAATAAGTTGCAGATGTAGAACCTACATTTTTCCCACAGTTGGAATTTACAGATCGGAATTCCTAGGTAAGTCTTTGAGCTAGGTTCCTCCTTTGATCCTCTTCCCGTGTACGTACTAACTCATCTGTCAAGGTATTTGCTAGTTCTACGGCTTCTTCTGTGGTTTGAGGTCTAGCTGCCTTGACTACATGCCTAATCTCCCTGATTAATCCCCAGATATAACGGGAGATTAATACTGGTTCAGGTGATGCAAGGGTTGGTACTATTCTAGCATATTCAAATAATGTAGTAGTATAACCCTTACTATCCACCCTAGTCATTCTAAGATTCAGGAACTTATTTGCTATCTGTTCCTTTTCATTGGGAGGGCAGAATTTCCTTTCTACCATATTTTTAAATTCCTCCCATTCCATATTATAAACCCTATCACTTCCCCTTGACTGAAGGATAGTGTTCCACCATTCTAAGGTTGAGTTCTTAAACAGGTTGGAAGCAAACATTATCTTATCCTCTTCCGCACATTTGCTTATTTTTAAGACAGCCTCAGTCTTTTCTATCCAGCGTAGAGTTGCAGTGGGTCCTTCATTGCCCGAGAATTCTATTGGTTTGCAAGACCAGAATTCTTTGTAAGAACAACCATAAGGCATGGTTCTTCTTCTTTTGGGAATGGGCGCTTGAAGTACAGGCCCATTGTTCACGCTGTGTTCAGGTTCTGTTGGTCGCTTACTGCTATGCTTACTTTTATTATCAGCTTCCTTAACAGTTTGAATAATAAATGACATTGCATCTATTATTCCTTGTGCCACTATGTGTTGGATGGCACTATTATCCACTTGGTTTCCATTGTTATTGTTGTTTGGATTCTCATTATTCGGGTTATTGTCATTCTGGATGTTATCATTCTGGTTTTCCTGATTCACTTCGTTGTCCATCTGAATTTTAAACATTTACCACATATTAATATCACAAAATAATATTTAATATCACCAATCACAAACACGCATGTTGATCAAAAACGTCGAGCATTGTGACTTTACTTTTTCTTATAATATAATATGCATCTAGTACAAACCAACACTAGAAATTAAAATTACAATACCAACTGAAATAAAAATTACACTAATAGTAGTAGGCATCCGTAGTTTTTTTTCATATACACATATTATATATATTATTATTATTACCACTTTCACCATCACATTCATGGATATGGATTCATCCAGAAATCCATATTGCGCTCATCGTACTTCCAGACGAGTCACTCTCCCACCTGTCGCATTCTCTCGCTACTCTCTAAAATTTCCTCACCAAATGTCCTAAGTTCTTGTACATTGTCTGCACTCATTGGGGGTGCAGGTTCTAGGACTGGGTTCGGAATCTGGGGTGCGAGTTCCTGGTATGGGGGTGTGGGTGCCTGGTGTGGGTAAGGATTCTCTAAAATCTCCCTAATGTATACATCGTTATCGTAATAGGGATCTAGAGGGTCCAAACCTGGATAGGCTCCTAGATTCGGCATGGGCATGTCTTCGTGTATCGGGTAACGTTGCACATAGTCCCTATTGTCATCCCACCACGGGTCGTAATTTGGGTCTTAGGGATTAGGTGCGGGTACCCTAGGTATTTCCTTCGGGTTGAAATCATGCATTTCTATTTGATTTTCAGGGTTTTCTATTTTCATTGGTTGGTCGGGAATTGGTGGTTGTGGTTGGGGTGCTAACATTTGCTCCAGGTTAGGGTCAGCTGTAGTGGTTGCTAAGATGTGGAAATTAGCTAAACCCCTATTAATCATGTCTTGGGCATGAGCATCGGTTTCTCTTTTGGCTGCTGCTAGTACTCCCTGTTCCTGTAAATTTTTCATACGCTTCCTACGCTCATTTGCTCCCCGACTGAACAATCCTCTCTTTTTCCGAGGGAATGGCTCTTCAGACTGAGCCTTAAACACGAATATTCCTTCTTCAGTATCAGCAGAGTACCCCGAGAGGGCAGGCTGTGAAGAGGCACCTTCGCTTCTAGGCGAACCAGACAACTGATGATACGAGTCGGATGGTCCTTGGTCACTCATACTGTAAGCTAACAAATAGTCAAATAACACATAACAATAAAATACAATTATGCACGTAATTCCATAATTTATTTCCTAACAGTTTAGATAAGATTTAGTGTCAGCAGAACACTTATGTGGCTGAATCAGTGGCTTAGCTCTGATACCACCTTCTGCTGCAACCCCCGCCCCCTATCTGTCCTGGAAACGGGCGGCCGCGAACAACAGTGTCGGTGGTATCGGTGTTTATTAATTTGGCAGCGGAAATTTCATCAGGACCGTAGTTAGGAAATATTTTATCAGACTAAAATACCACATTTTATATAAATAAACACATCGGGATAAAACCCAAGTTTTCATTACAACTGGTTTATAGGGATAAATCCCATTTTATTGAAATAAAACGCCTTCTTTATTTAGGTAACTTTTATAGCCACTTTTTCAAGCCTTCAGTGTTGTCTAGCTGGCTTCTAGTTGGCTTTCACATTGTGTTACCTGAAACGCGTTTTAAAACATTTTGTCAGTGGGAAATACTGGTGAGTGAATCCCAGTTTAATCAAGAAAAGTTTTATTAATTTAAACAGTATTGAGAGTGATTACAATGTTTATATCTACCCAATCACTCATTCAGTACTGTCAATCCTGACTGGTGAGTCATATTACACATTGGCTAACTCTTTGTCCAATGGTAACGTGACTCACATTTTGTATACAAAACCCCAATATACCGGCAGCAATCGTAGAATTACAAAGACACAATCACTGCTAAATTGCATTGTAAAACATTTAAGGTTTTGTAAAAACTGTTTACAAAAAGGAGATTACTCACATTGCTGTTTTAGATTTTCTGTAAGGGTTTCCTGAGAATTATCTATAATTTACACAAATGCACACGTGTTAGTATAATAACCCATTTTAACATTAGTAATACCCTCCCCGAGACGGCATTCCAACGACTACGTCAGGCAGAACCACGACAGCCGTTACGGAACCCTAGATCAATCGGGCAGAGTATCTAATACGTATCCAGGGGTTATAATACTTACAACGGAGCAGAACTTCGTTATTTAGGGGGGGTAGTATACCCGAGTATAGTGTATAATACGTGAAAATTGAGAGAAAGATCGAAGAATTGAGCGACGTAAACTGAAGGCCCGAGCTCCAGCTTTATAGGGCTGTTCTGGCTTGTCGTCACGCCCCGTGACGGGATCAAGGGTAGGGCGCCGCGCCCCGCGACGTAGGGGTCGTAGGCCCTAGCGTCGATGTGTCACCGGTATAGCTTCGCCATGTGTCAACACGTGGCGGCTTCTGGAGAGTGCCTCGTAGCCAGACCTTGGCGGCGGCGCGACGCCCCAATAAATTTTGTTTTTATTTATTTTTTTAATGTTTTAACGTATTTGGGCTCGGTTTTTCACATACGGGGTGTATTTTAAGACATATTAGGGTATTTTAATATATTTTAGGGTATCAAATATTTTAGGAGGGTGTCGGTTTATTTTAGGGTTGTTATAGCAAATGAGAATGATACCTTATGCCTCAGTAGTTGGGAGCCTCATGTATGCTCAAGTCTGCACTCCTCCAGAAATCACTTACGTTACAGGGATGCTAGGTCGTTATCTGTCTAATCCTAGCCTTGATCACTAGAAAGCAGCGAAGGAAGTACTTCGATATCTTCAGGGGACGAAAGACTATAAGCTGACTTGTAGAAGAAGTGACATTTTGGAAGTGGTTGGTTATTCTGATTCTGACTTTGCTAAATGAAAAGATGTAAGAAATCCACTCCAGGGTATATCTTTATGTTAGCCGGCGGACCTATTTCATGGATGAGTCATAAACAACAGCTGTCACACCCCAACCGAAGGCGGAAACCTCGGGGCATGGTACTGAGGGAACAAATTGTCAAGAGAAATTCCATAACGATTAAATTACCGAATAGTTAACATTACGTCCCATACCATAACCCATTCAAATAATCTAATTATTAAAGACAACGATATTCTCCAAACAAAACATGTTCGAAAACTCAATATAAATAAAAATAAATTGTTTGTTTGTTTCTAGACTCTCCTAAGCTCGGTTCCATCAAATAGCAAGCATGCATCCTAAGCACCTGTCACATACGTTAAAATACGGGTCAATACACATAGTGTAAAGGTGAGAATACAAGTTTGATAATAGCATATAGAGTTTGAAATAGTTCACGCATAACCAGCATGTACAACGTATAATGTGAAGCATGTAAGTTATCGACAAAGATATTATCAATCCCAATGACTGCGAGTTGACTGCGAGTAACGAGTGCGCAACACATGTTCACCTCTGCGAACACGTGAAGTAATATCCTTAACAACCCCTGTCCACGACAGGTGCTGAGTCCAAACTTTAGTACTATCGTTGCTAAGGCAGGTAGACAACAATCAATGTGTTCACATAACAAACAGGCATTCATCGAGTCACGTGTAACATGCAATAGCGGTTAGCGTTTAAATAGTGTTGCGTTGTATGATAGATGTGATTTGAATATAGATAACGTATGTAACACCCAAAAGTGCGTAAAGCAAAAAGGGTTCGAGTATACTCACATATTATGTTTAATAATAAACACAGCCTTGGATTGAAGGGAGCGTTGGGAGAGATTAGCCTGAACAGTTAACGATAGCATAAACGATAAGCGGCGCGTAAAAAGGTGCAAGTGTCAAAGGATCGGACGGTAATAGATCGGATGGCAATCTGATCGGATGGCCGGTCGTTCGGGTGACAATCCGTTCGGATGGTCATCCGATCGGGTGACCATTCAATTGGATTGCTACCTCGTTTGGGAAAGATGTGTTTGTGTATGATGGTTTATCTTTTGAAGTTTTCGTTGTATCATTTTGAAAACAGAGAAGTATCTCTACCATTCAGGTCGATCGATCGAACGGCGGTTCGATCGGTTGACGATCCGATTGGTTTAGTGAGAACAAGTTCACAGCAGTTTGTCACTCAATCGGATAGCAATCCGACTGGGTGGCAATCCGTTGGTCTTGTCCATGCATTGAACATGTTGAAAATTGTTTAAGTATTGAAGTTCCAAACATCACACGATCAGAAGGTCGTTCGATCGGACGGTAATCTGTTCAACGTTTAAAACTCTGAAGTATTTGAATAAATGTTTAAGTGTGGAAACAAGTGCAAGCCGATCGGACGGCTGTCCGATCGGGTGGCAATCCGATCGGACGGCAATCCGTCTTGGGGGCCTGATCGTCTTGTTACTTGTTCGTTTTGAAAATTTTTGATCGAGACGATGTGATACGTGCCAAACAACAGAAACCTCGTCCAGACTTGAGTGAACCGATCGGACTGGAACCACCCTAGTCTGACCAGTTAACTGTTCGGGACGGTGTTCCATGTTTAACCCGAATTGGTAGTCTCCTGGATAGAATTTAGATCTTGAACCGATTCATCACTAAGAAAGAGTAGAAGATTAGAACGAGCTCCGATTCTATCGGTTTTGAGTGCATTGATGTAAAAGAGTTGAAAGAAAGTTAGAAACCATCCTTCAATCCTCTTTCACTGTGAATATGTCCAGATCTATGCAAGATCTTTGTTTATTCATGTGGAAATCGTTCAGATCTAAGTTGTTCTTGGTGGATTGAAGCCAAAACTTGAAGTTCATAAGAACCCCATGATGACATCATCCTAGAACACCACAAGTCCGCTGATTTCACGGTTAAAAGTTAAGATTCAAAAGATAAAAAGGTGAAGGAGTGCATGTAGATCATAGAAGTACAAGATTTAGGTTGAAAACTTACAAGAACCACGAGAAATCGAGAGAAAGAAGCTTGAGAGCGGCTGAGTCGAGTGAGAGGAGCCATCACATCAAATGATGTGACAGTTGGGGTATTTATAGGGTTTCCCAAAAAGGAAAGTGCATGGATAGGGTGGGTCACCGATCGGGTGGCTGTTCGATCGGGTGGCAATCCGATCGGATGCCAATCCGATCGGGTGGCCATCCGATCGAGTGGCTCCGACGTGTAGAGTTTCGGTGTTTCATTTGTGCGTTGAGTTTTGCGATGCGATAGCATTTACCCATTAATCCCAACTACTATATCTAACATACAATCACTATAATTAACTTGCGTTTAGCATTCGCGGTTCGGTTGCGATAGAGTTGCGTTTGCGTTTCGATTAATCACCACAATATAAACATAAATAAACATGCACAAGTAACACAAAAGTAACACACACGTAAAAAAATATACATAATATACTAATCTAGGCGAGAATGCGATTGCGATGCGATAAGCGATAAAGCGATAAACATGGGATAAATAGCGATAAAATATCGATTATAAACAAGTACTCCACATAATACAACTAATGCGATAAAATAATTAGATTATCTACAAGTCAAAGAAGCCAAAATAGGAGTTGAGCAAGGAGTGACATATCGCAATTAGCAATCTTGTCTTCCTTTGACTTCAATCTTGACTTTGACTTTGACTTCCGAAACACGGGGTGTTATAGCCTCCCCTACTTAAGGGAATTTCGTCCCGAAATTAGGCTTTAGTTGTAACAAACAACTGCGGGTACTTCGCCTTCATGTCGCTTTCGAGTTCCCAGGTGAACTCTGCGCCTCGCTTGCCTTCCCATCGGACATTCACCATGGGTATGCATGAGCGCCTGAGCTGCTTGGTTTCTCGGTCCATGATCTCGACAGGCTTCTCCACAAAGTGTAGTGTTTCGTTTATTTGGAGGTCCTCTAAAGGAACTTGTAAATCATGCTCAGCCAGGCACTTTCGGAGGTTCGATACATGGAAAGTCGGGTGAACGTTGTTGAGTTCCTCCAGTAGTTCGAGTCTGTAGGCCACTTTTCCGATCCTTTCCAGAATCTTAAAGGGTCCAACATATCGAGGCGCGAGCTTACCACTTTTGCCGAATCTGACAACACCCTTCCAAGGTGATACCTTTAGGAGTACATGGTCGCCAACGTCAAATTCAAGGGGCTTGCGTCGTCTATCGGCGTAACTTTTCTGACGACTCCGAGCTTTCAGCAGGTTGTCTCAAATTTGCAGGATTTTGTCGGTCGTCTCTTGAAGTAGCTCAGGACCGGTTAGATGCGCATCTCCGATCTCATGCCATACAATTGGCGATTGATATTTTCTTTCGTATAATGCCTCTAAAGGTGCCATTTGTATACTAGAACGATAACTGTTATTGTAAGAGAATTCGACTATAGGTAGGTAAGTGTCCCAACTACCACCGAAATCTATGACCATGAACGGAGCATGTCTTGAAGGGTACGAATCGTTCTTTCAGTCTGATCGTCGGTTTGGGGATGGAATGCGGTGCTTAGATTAAGCGTAGTACCGAGAGCAGTTTGAAACGTTTCCCAAAGATACGAGGTAAACCGAGCATTGGGGTCAGAGATGATGTCGCGAGGCATCCCACGTCGACTGGTGATCTCGTTGGTGTAGATTCGGGCTAATTTTTCTACCTTGTAGTCTTCTCGAATTGGCAGAAAATGAGCAGATTTAGTCAGACGGTCAACGACAACCCAGATGCTATCGTGACCAGAGGTCGTACGCTGGAGTTTCGTTATGAAGTCCATGGCTATGCTCTCCCATTTCCACATGGGAATTTCGGGCTGGACGAGCAAGCCAGAGGGTCTTTGGTGCTCGGCCATGACTTTCGAGCAAGTCAGGCACCTTGAAACGTAGAGAGCTATATCTTTCTTCATGCCCGGCCACCAGTACATGTAACGAAGGTCCTGGTACATTTTATCGGCACCGGGATGAATAGAATATTGGGACTTGTAGGCTTCGTCCATCAGAGTCTGTAGCAAATTGGTCTGTTTAGGGATCCAGATTCGGTCTAGATAATGGAATATCCCATTCGACTTACTCACTAACTGAGCTCCATCGTTAAGAATCCTTTCCTTCTTCAAAGTGCGTTCGGTAAAACAAGCATGTTGGGCTTCGTGGATAAGAGTTTCGAGATAATGCTGGGCAGGAACATTGCGAGCGCTATGCAAATAGCTCCGTCTGCTGAGGGCGTCAGCAACGACATTTGCTTTGCCAGGATGATAACGAATCTCACAGTCGTAATCGTTGAGAAGTTCCACCCATCGGCGTTGACGCATATTAAGTTCTTTCTAGCTGAAGATGTGTTGTAGGCTCCTATGGTCGGTGAAGACCGTACATTTTGTACCGTAAAAGTAGTGTCGCCAAATCTTCAACGCAAAAACAACTACGCCTAGCTCGAGGTCATGGGTTGTATAGTTCTTCTCGTGGATCTTGAGCTGTCGAGATGCGTAGGCGATAACCTTGTCTCGTTGCATGAGGACACAACCGAGACCAAGATTCGAGGCATCACAATAGACAAAGAAATCATCGTTTCCGTCGGGTAAAGCAAGAACGGGAGCATTGCAAAGCATAAGCTTGAGGGTTTGAAAGGCATTCTCTTGACCAGTTCCCCAGACAAAAGGCTTGTCCTTGTGCGTGAGAGAGGTAAGAGGCACGGCGATTTTAGAGAATCCTTCGATAAATCGACGATAATAGCCCGCTAGTCTGAGAAAAGAACGGACTTCAGACGGGTTATTAGGTGTAACCCAACTCTTAACAGCTTCAATCTTCATGGGATCGACATGAATACCTTGACTATTGACAATATGACCGAGGAATTGAACCTCCTCTATCCAAAATTCACACTTGGAGAACTTGGCATAGAGTTGATTCCCTTGGAGTAGCTCGAAAACCAAACGTAGATGTTGCGTGTGTTCGGCTTTCGACTTGGAATATATCAGGATATCATCGATGAACACGATGACGAAGCGGTCGAGAAATGGTTTACACACGCGATTCATCAGATCCATGAAAACCGCGGGTGCGTTGGTTAAACCAAAAGGCATAACAACGAACTCATAGTGGCCGTAACGAGTGCGAAAAGCGGTTTTGGGTATATCCTCCTCTTGAATGCGTAATTGGTGATAGCCTGAGCGTCGATTGATGTGTCAAAAGCGGTTGAATAAAAACAGCTAAAAAAATGGTTAAATAAAGTTTGACTCAAAAATAAACTTTTTACAAATAATGTACAAAAAGACAAACTTTAAAAATAACCTTTAAACTAGACACTCTAAGTTTTAAATTTATAAACTTAGACTCGATCTAAACCTAAACCACACATCCGGCAGTGTACCGATCAGTGTAGTATAGCTGATGCAAGTCCGAGTATCGAACCCAAAGGAACTCTGTTGAATTACGTTAATTAATTTATTTACCCTAAAATTGACATCACAATAAACATTTATTATATTTTTGTATTTTTTATTTAAAGGGGGGTTTTACTTGAAAAGTAAATTAATTAAAAACTAATTAATAAACATAAACTAAAAAACACATTAAGACAAAGGTGTAATAATAATAAAGGACTATCTAGGTTGGAATCCCACTTGTTAATAACATGATTTCTACCGGGTAATTGTGTGATATGAAACCGGGATCTTTATATATTAAACCTTTAAAGACTACTTAGGATTCCTAATCATTCTCGGGAATACAACTATGTGACTTTGAAGGTTTATTTTTATTACCGATTTACTAGACTACCTTACAGTCGTCTAGTGTTCTTTTATAAGTGTTTGAAAACTTACTTCTTAACAGTTATAAGTCTAAACAATTTAAGAAAACTTTGTTTGGTTTAATAGATAAATTAGTGACAATTTAACTAAAATGATTTCTTACAAAACTCAATTTTAGCAATACACTATATTTAATCTATTAATATTTTTATACCTTACAGCGCTAAAAATAGTAGAACATTAAAACCGGATTAATTCTTGATCATTATTTTTATGGTTTATTTTACAATATCACCACATGATTATCCAAACTACGAAGACTTGAATATCAACATTAATTCTTTTTATGAAAATACATTCACCGGAATTATGTAAAACATATGATCAAAATATTTAACCAAGTTAAAATATGCATATACACCAAACTAGAAACTTAAATTATTTACTTAACAAGAACAAACAACAATCACACAATACCCGGTAAAATTACATATTAACAAGCATTCATCACAACCTAGATAGTTTTAAAGTGTTTAGCCAAATATCATAACAATAAAACAAGATTCAAATTCAGAATTCATTGAAATAAAATAAAGAAATTAGACTACAAGAAGAACCGAGAGTTAGAACCCGTAAAGCTTCAACTTCCCGCTTCCTACATGACTCCTAATATTCTTGAACTTGATCTCTTCCCCCTTAAGCTCCAGCCGATACCTCTATTTATGAACTCCTTAGAAAATTAAATATAATTTTCTTTATCCACTAGTCCACCACAATTTTGCCTTTAATAATTGTTGTCCAACTTTTGTCGTTCCCCACATCCTTTTGATCATTGTCTAACCACTCCACTTTCTTTTCTTTTTGTCTAACCACTTCCTTCTTCCAATCATAAAATATGACAGCCTCCTTTTGTTCTTTTCGATTCCCCTCCAAATAATATATGGGACCCCACTATAAAAAAATAATCATCCAGATTCCCCCTCTTTATTTTCGTCTCCTCCTGCCTTAGCTTCTTGTGAATTATTAAATTTAATAGACAATGTTTTTTAATTAATTCACATGGCCCCAAGGCCTATTCATGTTCCCACGATCAAACCATATTAAAATGGCCACCTCTTTCTTTTATTTATTCTAGTTGTAATAGTGGCAGCCACCAACTCCTGTTTTCATGTTGATATCTTTCAAGATTCCTATTCGTCTAATGTGTATTGGGTATCATCCTAATATATCATAAAACAAATGTTTAGTAGGCCTAAAAATCCAATACTTTTTGGCTGGAGGTTTTTTTATTTTTTTTCTTTTGGGACTTTTTCCTTTAATTCCTCTAGAAGTGTTCTCCAATAACAATCATCATAAGGCAGCCTTTCTTATAAAATAGAGATAGTGGCTCCGGCCCACTCACAGAAAATAGCGGCGAATTTCCTTCGGTTTCTGGCACCTCACTCTGCCCAACTGGCTGGTCATTTCCATATCACTCGTTTTTGCTCCATTTGCACCAGGACCTGGCAAAACACAAAATAAAATAAAACAAACTTAAAACTAAATAAAAACAAATAAAAACCATACAATAATTATACATTTCACACAGGACAAATATGTGTATTTTACTACACATCATCGATCGATCTTCGAGAAATACATAGCACCTTGTAACTGATCAAACAAATCATCGATTCGAGGTAGGGGATAGCGATTCTTGATTGTTAGCTTATTCAATTCCCTATAATTGATGCACATACGGAACGACCCATCCTTCTTTTTGACGAAAAGGACTGGTGCGCCCTAAGGAGAGGTGCTAGGGCGAATAAAGCCTTTATCAAGTAATTCCTGGGGCTGACTCGAGAGTTCTCGCATTTCGGACGGAGCGAGTCGATAAGGAGCTCTGGCAACAGGGTTGGCTCCAGGAATGAGGTTGATGCGAAAGTCGATATCACGACTTGGTGGTAATCCGGGTAACTCATCGGGAAAGACATTTGGGAATTCACAAACAACGGGGACATCTTCCATCCCAGGAGTACCTTTCTTTTCCTTCTCCGGTACTACAATGTTGGCCAAGAAAGCTCTGTATTCCTTGCGGAGATACTTGCTAGCTTGGATACATGACATGAGCTGGAGTTTCTTCGACGCGACTTCTCCGTAAACACACAATAAATCACCATTAGCAAGAGAAAAGCGAATCATCTTATCGAAACAAATAACTTCAGCACGATTTTCCCGAAGGAAATCCATCCCTACTATGACGTCAAAATTTCTGAGTTGCATCGGGATAAGGTCGATAGGAAAGATGTGATTGTTAAGTTCGAGAGTACAATCACGAAGGACAGAATTAACGGCGACGGTTCTTCCGGTGGCAACTTCAACATCGAATGACAAAGGGAGATGGGCGCGCTTACGATTAAGGAGCTTTTCGAATTCTAATGACACAAAACAGTTATCGGCTCCAGTATCAAATAAACACGAAACATATATACCATTCACAAGGAACGTACCATTGACCACATTTTTGTCGGCTTGAGCTTGGCGGACATTGATGTTGAAGGTTCGTCCGCATGGTGCTTGTTGCTGCTGCTGTTGTTGCTGCTGTGGCTCCTGCTTAACCACCATGTTGGGACACATGTTCGCGAAGTGGTTGGGATCACCACACATGAAACAAGCTCTAGCATGAGCAGCGATTGCAGGAGCTGGTTGTTGTTGACCCTGAGGAGCGGTAGAAGAGCTTGTTGAGCAGGAGCTGGAGTTGGAGCTTGGCGGGGACCAGTACGGCAGTTCGCAGTGAAATGGCCGTACTTGTTGCAGTGGGCATAGTATCTGCAGGAAATACCCACCGGGTGATGATAAGTGCATGTGGGGCAGGCAGGATGAGGACCAGTATATGCACGCTTTGCAGGCGGTGCATAGGTAACTGGTGTTGCAGCTGGTCGGTGTTGTTGTTGCTGAGCCGGTACGGCTTGAAGTGGGGTAGCAGTGGTGACAGCGCAGTTCTTGTTGGCATTCTTCCTCTTGCGACGAGAGGACTTGGATGATTGAGGAGCAGCAGTGGCGGTTTCAGCGGTGGGGGTGGTTGTTGCTTGGTGCAGATTCTTCGAGGCTTTGTCCCAGACACCAGCCTTAACACGTTTGTCATTGATTTCAGCAGTGAGGAGAAAAGTCTCCTCGATGGTAGTAGTCTTGGCAGCCTGAACAAAATCAGTCACACAATCCGGAAGAGCACGGATGTATTTCTTGATTGTGATCTCAGGCGTCTTCACTTGATCAGGACAGACGATACTGAGCTGCTTGAAACGAGCAGTCAGAGCTGCATTATCTCTATCTTTCTGCTTGATATGCCAGAATTCGTCCTCCATCTTTTGGCGTTCGTGGGGAGGGCAGAACTCCTGCATCATGATGTCCTTCAACTCATCCCACGTCAGCTCATATGCTGCGTCATTTCCGCGTTTGTTTCTCTCGGTCGTCCACCAGTCTAATGCGCGGGACTGGAAGACGCCGGTAGCGTTCAGGGTACAGAGATTGTCAGGACAGCCACTCTGGCGCAGGGTGACTTCGATAGAATCAAACCATTGGAACATAGCCGTAGGGCCATCTTCGCAAGTAAATTCTTTTGGTCCGCAGGCTTTGAACTGCTTGAAGCTGAAAGCGGACTTTGGCGCATCTGTTCGAGACTCTTCAGATGATTTGCTAGCGTTTTGGTTTAATTTACTGACGATCTGGGGAATGACTTTCGCAATCTGGTTAGCAACCAGTGAAGCGATGCGTTTGTCATCATGCTTTCGGCGGGCAGCGCGTGAGTGAATTAATCCAAAGGACGACATTGTCTGCAATAGACAGCGCCATGGATTCAAAACGCTATTTCGATTAAGCTTATTCTAGCGAAACACCAAAAGCTACCTTATATAAAGCACAGGAACACGTATAATCACATAAACACATAGTCACAGAACACATAAACACGTAGGCACATAAGGCACATAGAACACATGGAAGCACACAGAAGCAGTCAGAATACAGAAACCTATCATTCAAGGTCGCGCGCGCGTTCGAGAATAGCGATAGCGTGTACACACCGAGTAGTATAGCATAAGCGAGCAACAATTTGTCAGCTTATCGAGATAGATGTGCAGTGCGATTTGTGTGTGTCGATTGGAGCGAATAGCGGAAAGCGAATAAATTACCAAAATCGAAACATGTAAACAGGTAAAAACCACATAAAACACATAAAATTTTCACATAAAATGGGCAAATATCAGAGTCAGCAGTTGTGGGCTCAGAATCGAAACACATAAAATCGGCGATTGCGAGCTTGAAATCAAATGTAGATTGTCCAAGGATCGATGGACATTGACTGCCCAAAGTGGTTCGACTATTCACAAGGACTTTTGGTGCACACTTTGGCTTTCGGGACTATGCCCTCGCCTCGATTTGAGCGATCGGCACGCATCCTTCCAGCTATAGTGCGACTTTAAGTCATTGGAGTCCGTCAAGACTTTGGTGATAGTTTTGTAAAACCAAAATAGAGGCGGAACAAGTCGTCAAATTTCGGGTTTCACCCCTGACTTAACAACTTCGTTCCTGTTTTGACAAAATAGAGAAGAAAATCTGCGTTAAAGTGCGGATTTCACTCCTGATTCAACGCAAATTCTCGTATTTTTATAGTAAAAACGTGGGTCGAACAAGCGATTTAATCAAGAGTTTGTGGTTTTCATACCTAATCTCAATCCAATCACTCGTTCGAAATAGTGCAGTGCGAATACCTTAGGAAAGGCAGTTGTGACAGTATAACGTGAGTGCGAGGCGATCGAGAAATAGCAATAAGCTCGTACGGAACCACTAACGGGTTCGCAAAAGTCGGTCTGTTGGTACTTAGACTATAGACTAGGTCATTTCTAAGACATCGACCTGGACTAGGTCGAGTCTTGCCTAATTCCCTATAGTTATGGCCCTGATACCAATTTGTTACACCCCAACCGAAGGCGGAAACCTCGGGGCATGGCACTGAGCGAATTGATTGTCAAGAGAAATTCCATAACGATTAAATTACCGAATAGTTAACATTACGTCCCATACCATAACCCATTCAAATAATCTAATTATTACAGACAACGATATTCTCCAAACAAAACATGTTCGACAACTTAATATAAATAAAGATAAATTGTTTGTTTGTTTCTAGACTCTCCTAAGCTCGGTTCCATCAAATAGCAAGCATGCATCCTAAGCACCTGTCACATACGTTAAAATACGGGTCAATACACATAGTGTAAAGGTGAGCATACAAGTTTGATAATAGCATATAGAGTTCGAAATAGTTTACGCATAACCAGTATGTACAACGTATATGTGAAACATGTAAGTTATCGACAAAGATACTATCAATACCAATAACTGCGAGTTGACTGTGAGTAACGAGTGCGCAACACATGTTCACCTCTGCGAACACGTGAAGTAATATCCTTAACAACCCCTGTCCACGACAGGTGTTGAGTCCAAACTATAGTACTATCGTTGCTAAGGCAGGTAGACAGCAATTAATGTGTTAACATAACAAACAGGCATTCATCGAGTGACGTATAACATGCAATAGCGGTTAGCGTTTAAATAGTGTTGCGTTGTGTGATAGATGTGATTTGAATATAGATAACGTATGTAACACCCACAAGTGCGTAAAGCAAAAAGGGTTCGAGTATACTCACAGATTGTGTTTAATAATAAACACAGCCTTGGATTGAAGGGAGCGCTGAGAGAGATTAGCCTGAATAGTTAACGATAGCATAAACGATAAGTGGCGCGTAAAACGGTGCAAGTGTCATAGGATCGGACGGTAATCCGATCGGATGGCAATCCGATCGGATGGCAATCCGATCGGATGGCCGGTCGATCGGGTGACAATCCGTTCGGATGGTCATCCAATCGGGTGACCATTCGATTGGATTGCTACCTCGTTTGGGAAAGATGTGTTTGTGTATGATGGTTTGTCTTTTGAAGTTTTCGTTGTAGCATTTTGAAAACAGAGAAGTATCTCTACCCTTCAGGTCAATCGATCGAACGGCGGTTCGATCGGGTGACGATCCGATTGGTGGACACTTAGTGAGAACAAGTTCACAGCAGTTTGTCACTCGATCGGATAGCAATCCGATTGGGTGGCAATTCGTTGGTCTTGTCCATGCATTGAACATGTTGAAAATTGTTTAAGTATTGAAGTTCCAAACATCACACGATCGGATGGTCGTTCGATCGGATGGCAGTCTGATCGGACGGTAATCCGTTCAATGTTTAAAACTCTGAAGTATTTGAATAAATGTTTAAGTGTGTAAACAAGTGCAAGCCGATCGGACGGCTGTCCGATCGGGTGGCAATCCGATTGGATGGCAATCCGATCGGATGGCAATCCGTCCCGGTGTCCTAATCGTCTTGTTACTTGTTCGTTTTGAAAGTTTTGATCGAGACGATGTGATACGTGCCAAACAACAGAAACCTCATCCAGACTTGAGTGAACCGATCGGACAGGAACCACCCTAGTCTGACCAGTTAACTGTTCGAGATGGTGTTCCATGTTTAACCCGAATTGGTAGTCTCCTGGATAGAATTTAGATCTTGAACCGATTCATCACTAAGAAAGAGTAGAAGATCAGAACGAGCTCCGATTCTATCGGTTTTGAGTGCATTGAGTGTAAAAGAGTTGAAAGAAAGTTAGAAACCATCCTTCAATCCTCTTTCACTGTGAATATGTCCAGATCTATGCAAGATCTTTGTTTATTCATGTGGAAATCCACTATGTGAAAAATGGCCTACGGCCACACTTTTTCCAAAACCGGTCTGCCACACATTTGAATAAATGTGTGGCTAAAGGTCATTTATAATATTTTAAAACACTTTTAGTCACACATTATATTATTAATGTGACCATTTTTTCGGAAAAAAATGTGACAATTACTTGCTAGTCTAGCCACAACTTGAAAAGTGTGGCCAAATGCGCCCTAACGCCACGGTCTTTGTATAATTTTTTTAATTTATGTGACGGAAACACATCTTTTCCAAACCTTTAGTCAGACTTTCAAAAAAAAAAAAAATGGGACAATCACTGCCCATAGTAGAAAAGTGTTACCAAATGTTACTAACTGAGACAATAGATTTTTAATGATGTGGCTAAAAGATATTACATATCGCTACTTACGAATTTATGTGACCAAAGAGTAGTTCTTAGAAGCCACTTGGAAACTTTTATGTGTAGCTAAAGATCATTTATAATCTTTTAATACACTTTTAACCACACATTTGAAAAAAATGTAGCCAAATGTAACCAATAGCCATAGTATTCGTTTGCTTTTTTTATTTATGTGACAAAAACACATGAAACATTTAGCCACACTTAAAAAAATGGCGACATATATTAGCTATGCTAGAAAAGTGTAGCCAATTGTGATCTACAGCTATACCCATTGTTCTTTTTAATGATGTGACTAAAAGCTAATTCATACACTCACTTATGTGTGGCTGGTCAATGGTCATGGAAAAAAATAAAATATGTGACTATTACTAGTCTATGGTCACTAAATTGCTTTATGTGACCATACCCCCTCCCCCGTTGGAACCCTAGTTCTTCTTCACCTGCTAGAGAAAATTTTGATAATATATGATTTTCACAGTTCATCAACATCAATTGAATCTCGTCTTCGTTTGGTATTTACACCCAAATTTTGAGAAAATTAGGTTATAGAAATCTTACAACTGTAATTTCTGGTTATGAATTTAGTTCTGCTCGTATGTGGTTTTGTCCGTTTTAATGAATTTAGTTCAAGCCTTTGTAAATCAGGGAAAACACCATTATTACGACCACCACCATTGTAGTCAGATCTGTACGAAACCCTAGATTTGAAATGTGCCATTTTCGCTAAGAAGTTGTTATTACGACAACCACCATTATGCCACCGTTGTTCTTTATTATTACGACCGCCAATTCTGCCACAATTCCATTTAAACGATTTTTTAAGGTTTTTCCACAATTGTGAAGATGAGGATATGTCTGTTGCAAGATATAGTAAGGATGAAGCTAAAGTGGCAGTAATAAACACATATGTATCAGACTCGTGTCAAGCATCACGACCTGCAGAGCCAATAGCGGGAACATGTATGGAACTATTAAGAAACTTGGTGCTTCCAGTTTAGATAATTGCTATCATCTAGTTTAATTTGAACAAATTGAGTGATGTTCCACATGTTTGATGATGAATTGTTAGTTGTTTCCATGATTACAACAACAGAAAAATGGATGAACCCTGAACAGAGGAAAGAATATAGAAGCAAACAGATATAGGGTGTCTAGGAAGCCCATGTGTAAAACACCCAAAGAAATAAATAATAAATTATTAACGAATGTTCTAAATGTCGGGAGCTTTAGCTCCACGCGCTGCAAGGAACAACAAGAGATAAGGAAAAAGAAGGGTCAAGGGTGTTGACTGTTGAATTTCAAGACAACGGTATAATTTAACATTAATATGTTCTTCAAAGTATAACATTCTTGTATTAATATGATTTTGTTGTAGATTCAAACTATTCTTCCTGTGAGCTTCTTATTGATGGAGGTTTGTGGTTATTTTTTGAATTTGATCTTATTCTTTGTTATTATAGATCCTAACCTTTTCTGCATTCTAAAGCTTTAACCTTGTTTCAGCTCGCGTACTAAGCGCCATTAGAATTGCCAGGTTTGGTATCTCCAGAGAAACTGCTCGTGCTATAAAACACCTTGCACACTCGGTTCTTCTGCTTGACATGGTATTTAACTTGTTATTTGTTAATTCTAATCGCCTCTTATAATCTTTTGTTTTGATATTTGGAAAGAACAAATTGGATAATAATATTTTAATCATATGATTCAAGGGAAGGCGCCTTATGGAAATGAATTACATGCTAGCATATGGTTCTGCATAACCTTCATTGAAGTTATTATGGAGATTTGGTCTTTACTCTTTTAGAATTTCTCTGACCAATTCAGGAAAAAAAAAGTCACAAACTTTATTTGTTAGTTTTTTGCATATTTTGAACTGTTTTCATTTTTTCAGGCGGCATATTTTGTTTGTGACGGCTTTAGGAGGCGAGATAAGAATAGTAACATGCTTTTGGTATCCTATATCACTTTACATTTCACAATTTACATATTTTTATTGTTATTATTGAGCTGTAATAGAATGATTATATCATTTGGTCAACCTAAATTCATTACTTTCAAACTTGGATAAGCTCATAACACCAGACAGACCATGTCAGGGTAAGTTTTTGGCAGTATGCATTCCTAACATTTTCGATTTTGTATACCAGTTAGGATTGTTCACTGCCATTCTTTACAATAATTTTGGGTTGGTTCGCTAACTAAGGTTTTAGAAAACAACAAACCAAACCGGCTGGGGTTAATTGGGTTAGTCCTGGACAGGCAGTTCAGTTTACGCAGCCAGTTCTAAGTTTCAAACCGTAAGCGGGACCGTTAAACTGCCAAAACCAAACTGTATGAATACTAAACTGTCCTAACCAGCTAACTTTCTTAGTGGTCGGTTTCAATGGGTTATGAACACCCCCTAGCTGTCCACAATGGCGGAGATGTGGAGGAAGCTTCTAGCATAACTAAGAAAATAGCCAACCCACATGTTACAATTACCATGAGCTGTCAGAGCCTAAAAACCTGTTTTGACCCATTACCCAACCCCTGATCCACCAACATAAGGGGTCTTACATATTCAGCGTAGGTACCGATGCATGTCCCTATTATGCCATTACCGGTGAGTCGGGGACTTTCAGCATTTGGCGATTGTACGCTTCTCAGATGAATCGGGAGGTAATAAGTTTTGTATAATGTATCTATTATTGCAATAGCCACTGCTGATGGAATTAAGTGGTATACTCCGTATTTCTTCAATGAAAGCATGCTAGATGACATTCTTGAAGATTCGGTGAATCAGTATTTTGATTCGTTAATTCAGACTCGACATTTGCAAAGACATCGAGATATTATAGACGATGACAACATAGCTTCAGATTTGCAGATTTGCTGGATGACAATACAGACGATGTTTGGGAACCCCCAGAGGTTCAGGAAGTTATGGGTGAAATGGGGGCTCGGTCTATACCATTGAGTATAATTACGAAGGCTGCAGAGATACAGCTTCTGTATACGGTTGATAAAGTACATCTTGGAAACAGGTGGTTGAGGAAAGCCACTGGAATTCAACTCAAATTTCCGTATGTGGTTGACTCGTTTGAGAAAAGGAGTGCAGCTTCCTTTGAGAAGGCATCCATGTTACCTCATGCTGAAAACAACCAGCTGCATCAATTTAATCCTTCAAAACACGAGTCTCAGGATGTACACAACAGTGGTGATAAAGAATGTCTGGAAGAAGACCAGCACCCAAACCCGAACCCGAACCATTTCTTCCGAGGATCACCATGGTTGGTGTGGCAATGACCGAGGCTGGGCCAATGAGCAAGGCCACTCTGAAAAAGACCATGGATGATTTGTATAATGTATCTATTATATGATCAACAGTACAAGAATTTATTTGTTTAACATTTTGCATATCGTAGGAAGAATGGTTAGAGTCGCTATAGAGGGAGCAGATCGCTAATCTATAGATGATACTGCAACTCCAAGCGACCATTGACAAAGACCTAACACTACCCCATGAGCTTCCCGCTACATAGGTACAAGTTATTTTCTATGGTAGGTATATATAATATACATATTTCGTATTTAATTTTATTATAACTGTCTTTTATTAATATGTAACTTTAAAATACAAATCAGTTTTTTTTTTAATTTTTATTATTAGAGTGAAGAGGTATGGTCCGAAATCACAAGTGCACACATGTCATGGGGACCACATCGGTCAGCAGGCCTGTTCACAGCTTATTTGCAGACTGCTCATAGCCTGTTCGCAGCCGGTACGCAGGCCTGTTCGCAGCCGGTCAGCGGGCCTGTTCGCGGCTGGTGTTCATCACAACTATATCAAGTACGTCCTTTTGCCATGCTTACCTTCTTATTTCATTGTTTTTCACATTTTGTTTAATTAACTTCCCACATTTTGTATTCGTAGTTGCATTTTGCCACTAATGTTAATTGAATTGTAGTTAAAATCTATGAACAATAGTACTGGATCAAAGGACAATACTAATGTTACCACATCTAACATATCAAGTAAAGTAGTGCAAACAGAAGGCACTTCTCATGCCAACACTTCTAAAATGGTGCAAAAAGAAATGATAACGGTAAGTGTTTGACAATTTCGTATTTTTTTTTAGTTTTTATGTGTGATTGTTGATTTTCTATAACTTAATTAATTCAATGTTTTTAGGAAAATGTGAAAACTAGAAAAAAAGATGTTTTGTCTACGCATGAGACTTCACTTCTTGGGACATCATCGCAGTTGGAATCACAAGAAAATATACATAATACACATTCAACAAATGTCCTAGAGGTATGTGTTACGAAATACATATTTATATTGATTTTAACCTTAAGATGATAATATAAATTTTTTTTTTGTAGATCAAGTGTACTCTATATACTATAAATATGAACAACTGTGTGGCTTATGGTACAATTCATTTGTCAACGGGAAAACAAAGCATTCATGGAGTTCCACTACAAGATAATTGCTATAGAGTTTCTATTGATAAAGTTGTGAAAGAAGTAGCATTTTTACCGGTAGAGTCATGTGAGGTCAAAATAGTTGGGGATGCATTAAATACTTTTGTTGCTTGGCCAAAATACCTTGTCAAAACTAGCCAAAAGGTTTTTTCTTTATTAATATATGATTAATTACTCTAGCTATTGATATTTGTTTTCATGTTTTTTGCTTCAGATACCAAATCTATCAAGCATTCAAACACAAAACACTACAACTCAAGTTACTAAAAAGCAAAAGATATGTTTTACAACGCTAGATGGCATCAAAAAACAGGGAGCAAGAAGAACAAAAAAAAAACACTTTAAACTAGTACTTATTTTATGTTTACAATCATTTCCTTTTGCAACATTTGTAGATAGTTTTTGATTAGAAGTTTAGTTTTTGGTATTATCGTGCACAGATTTTGGTTTATTAATTTTAATATTATTTGGTTTTAGGTTTTCTCACGTTTATTATTGTTTTATATTGAACAAAAAGTTGAAAACAAAACAACTAGTTATAGGAAAATGGCTACACATAAACACAATATACATGTGTGGCTAAAGGTTAGCCATAAGCTACACTTAAAAGCACAAAAGTTCATGTGGCTTTACATAAACATTAGCCACACCATTGTCATTTTATCTTTTTGTGTCACAAAATCATAGTAAACGTTATGTAAAAACAAATTATGTGTGACCAAAGATTAAACAATAGTCACATAGTAAAATTACAAATTTTCATGTGGCTTTACATATTTGCTAGTCACTTCATCGTCACTTTGTTTATTTTGCCGTGACGAAATGTTAGCAATTGTCATGGGTAAAAAAGATTATGTGTGACCAAAGGTTAGACAATAGTCACATTTAAAATTACAAAATTTCATGTGGCTTTACTTGATCATTAGTCACACCATCGCCATTGTGTTTATTTTGGTGTGACGAAATATTAGCAAACGCCATGGGTAAAAAATATTATGTGTGACTAAAGATTACACAATAGCCACACTTAGAAAGAAAAAAAAAATTCATGTGGCTTTACATAACTTTTAGCCACACCATCCTTATTTTGATTTTTTTATGTGACAGAATGATAGCATCAGTAATGCACAAAATGAATTTGTGTGGCCAAATGTTAGATGATAGCCACACATAAAATCATAAAGTTTTATGTGGCTTTACATAATCATTAGCCACATTATCCTTACTTTATGTGACGAAATGATAGCAAATGTCATGAGAAAAGTAAATTATAAGTGACCAAATGTTAGCCATTGCCACACTTAAAACCACAAAACTTCATGTAGCTTTACATAAACATTAGCCACGCTATCATCACTTTATTACTTTTGTGTGACGGAATAATAACATATGTCATGTGAAAAAAAAAATGTGTGACCAAAGGTTAAACAATAGTCACACTTAAAATTACAAAATTTTATGTGTGACAAAAGGTTAGACAATAGTCACATATAAAATTACAAAGTTGTTTTTAGTGTCTAGAAATATTTTTTAGCCACACTTATAGTAAACAGATGTGACTAAATAATAAAACGGTCACACTTACAGTGAGTTCATGTGGCCGTTACTACCATTTAGTCTTACTTAATAAATGGAATGCTTAATTACAACAACTCTTTTTGCCACATTTTTTTTAATTGATGTGGCTAAAACAAACTTTTAAGTGACTATATAATAGTAACAACCACATTTACAATAAATTCATGTGGCTGTTGTTACCCTTTAGCCACACTTATTGTACAGAATGTCTGATTTCCAGCAAGAGATAGTGGTACCCTTTAGCCACACTTTAAAGTTGCTACGACCACTAAACGTGAATGTGGCCGTATGATACCTATGATGACTTGACCTTTGGTCACACTTGAGTTGAAAAAAAAAGTGTGACAAAAGGCGTATGGTCACTCTTTTTTGTGTGGCCGTTAGCCTTTTTTGGCGTAGTGATCGTTCAGATCTAAGTTATTCTTGGTGGATTGAAGCCAAAACATGAAGTTCATAAGAACCCCATGATGACATCATCCTAGAACACCACAAATCCGCTGATTTCACGATTAAAAGTTAAGATTCAAAAGATAGAAAGGTGAAGGAGTGCGTGTAGATCATAGAAGTACAAGATTTAGGTTGAAAAGTTACAAGAATCGTGAGAAATCGAGAGAAAGAAGCTTGAGAGCGGCTGGGTCGAGTGAGAGGAGCTGTCACATCAAATGATGTGACAGTTGGGGTATTTATAGGGTTTCCCAAAAAGGAAAGTGCATGGATAGGGTGGGTCACCGATCGGGTGGCTGACCGATCGGGTGGCAATCCGATCGGGTGGCCATCCGATCGAGTTGTCACTCGATCGAGTGGCTCCGACGTGTAGAGTTTCGGTGTTTCGTTTGTGCGATGCGGTAGCATTTACCCATTTATCCCAACTCCTATATCTAAGATACAATCACTATAATTAACTTGCGTTTAGCGTTCGCGGTTCGGTTACGATAGAGTTGCGTTTGCGTTTCGATTAATCACCACAATATAAATATAAATATAAATAAACATGCACAAGTAACACATAGGTAACATACACACGTAAAACAATATACAGAATCTACTAATCCATGCGAGAATGCGATTGCGATGCGATAAGAGATAAAGCGATAAACATGCGATAAATAGCGATCAAATCTCGATTATAAACAAGTACTCCACATAATACAACTAATGCGATAAAATAATTAGATTATCTACAAGTCAAAGAAGCCAAAACAGGAGTTGAGCAAGGAGTGACAGATCGCAATTAGCAATCTTTTCTTCCTTTGACTTCAATCTTGACTTTGACTTTGACTTCCGAAACACGGGGTGTTACAACAGCTAACTTCAACATCCACTATGATCGCATAATACATTGCTGTATATAACGCTACCTGTCATGAAATGTTGCTAAAGAATCTGATTAGTGGACTCAAAGTTGTTAATTCCATATCTAGACCATTGAAGCTGTACTGTGATAACTCAGCTGTCGTTAACTTCTCGAACTGTAACAGTTCGACCGGAGCTGGATTATATCTTGATACAAAGTATTTGTTCGTACGTGAACGTGTTGAGGAAAATGAGCTTTGTATTGAGTATATAAGTACGAAAAATATGCTTGCGGATCTGATGACTAAAGGTCTCCCACCTAAAGTATTCGAAGAACATGTTTTGAAGATGGTCTTTTGTAAAGACCATATTTAAATGCATATTGTACTTACTTACGGTTTAATGATAAAATTTCCTCATTTGATTTGTTTGTCTCTAACTACGTTTCGCTAGCCTAATGACGTAAAGACTATTATTATACAAATCATCGTTTAAGGGCTTACTTGTAAATTGATCCTTACTTTGCTTAGGTTTTAAATTTGGGATTGTAGTATGATCAATGAGGGTCTTGAGTTGAATAACTGACTCAACGACTATATTTTTCTGCTACAATTTTTGTTTAAGACTAAAATGAGTATTACAATTTTGGTTTAAAACTAAAATGAGTATTAACTCCTGATCAGGCTTATCTAATACTCATAATAAATGATCACTCGGCCAAGTGGGAGAATGTTAGCGTAAATTATTAATTAAATAATTTATGGTGCCTTTATTGATTATTTATCTAATAACCAGATCAATGTTTATCTTAATATCCCTATAAAATTAACTGGCTGTATTTGATGGATGTAAAGGCCCATACTAGTTAATTAGGGTTTCCCCTTGGGTGAAGCATATAAATACAGGTTATTGGGAACCCTAAGACACACCATAAAGTTTACGTTTCCCCTCACTACAACCTGTTATCATCATCCCTCTCCATCCTAACTGCTCACCCTAAATGGGAACCGATCAAGATGGCTTCTTCTTCATCTCTAACCACTACTGGATTTTCAGGTATATCAAAATCCCTAAAATGTTTTTTTCATTAGATATTAAAAGAACTGCTTAACATAGTTATGTGTTACCGGTTCTTTTTTACCTTTGAGTTAAGTGTCATTACATCTCTGTGTTTTGTCTACTTTTGCCATTTCAAGTCAAATTTCTGTCATTTCCCTCACATTCTAGAAACCATTTACGTACCTAAGCTAACTGAGTTTAAGTGTCATTTACGTCCCTAGAGTTTTAAATGAGAAAAGTAGACAAACCACACAATATGGACGTAAATAGCAATTAATTCTTTAGCATTTAAAAATATAAATAACGAAGAAAAAGAGGTTGCCAGCACATCGGTTTAATATAAAAATGCCATAAGGCAGAAGGGAGTGGGAGCGTGGATTAGTCATCGGTTTAATTGCCACCTGAGACCATTGATGTGGAGAGTCATACTGATATGACCGTACCCTATAGCGTAACAGTTTGACCATTGAGTTGATTCTGTTTACATTACACCAAACTTTTAAGTCTATGCGTAATGGGGCGGTATGCCCGGCGCCATGACCGGAAAACGCCCAGGAACACCAAAACACTGGGCGCCATGTTTCAGAAACAAGGGGGCAGCGCTATAATTTTCGCGGCGGTATGGGGAGGGTGGTAGAAGATTGGACCAATCACATTTCAGCAACCTTTTTTATATTAATTAATAAAACTGAAAATTATTAAATAGGTAATGATGGGTAGGGGCTTTATGACTACGGGCTCTAGTGATATAACACCCCATAAAGCCCCCGTGTGACGTGGCACGACACGTGTCGCATAACGCCCCACAAGGGGCTTTATGACTACAGATGGCCTAAGAGACAATGCCAGCCTGGGTCCTTCATGTATCAACTCACAGCCAACCATTTCGATTTCAACTTCTTAGACCTACCCCATCAATAATTATATATTGTTTGATCAATTTCAACTTCTAATTCGACCTCCTCAATAATCAGTTATGTTTGCTACTACTGGTAATGCATCTCTACCCTCCTCCACCACCTCTGCCTCCTCCGTGCAAGGGTCACAACTTTGTCGTCACTTCGAAATTCGTGAAATATTTTTAGCAACGGAAAACTTTGACGATACATTAATAATTGGGCGTGGAGGTTTTGGTAAAGTTTATAAAGGTATTATAAACAACGGATCCACAAGTTTTTTTGCAGCCATTAAACGATTGGATACCATGTCCAATCAAGGGGCATCCGAGTTCTGGACTGAAGTTGAAATGCTTTCCAAGTTACGTCACTGTCATCTTGTGTCATTAATTGGTTATTGTAATTATGATACAGAGATGATCCTCGTATACGAATACATGCCCCATGGAACACTTGAAGATCATCTCCACAAACTTGGTACCCCTATTTCTTGGTGTCAGCGACTCAAGATTTGTATAGGTGCGGCTCGTGGGTTAGACTACCTCCATACTGGTACGGGTATTGAGTTTGGTATCATACACCGAGATGTCAAGAGCTCCAATATTTTGTTAGATGAAAGTTGGGAAGCTAAAGTTTCGGATTTCGGGTTATCCAAAATAAGCCCAAGGAATCAGCCATCGACTTATGTCAGCACACTTGTTAAAGGCACTTTCGGTTATATCGATCCAAATTATTTTGCCACTGGAAAGCTCACAAGGAAATCTGATGTGTATGCTTTTGGGGTAATATTGTTGGAGGTGTTGTGTCGGAAGAAGGCAGTGGATAACAATCTTGATTGGGGAATAGCAACATGGGCTCAAGACTCTATGAAAGAAGGTCGTTTGATGGATATAGTTGATTCGGATATAAGGGGTGAAATATTCCCCAAATGTTTGAAGCAGTATGCTCAAATAGTCGAAAGATGTTTGGATAACCATCCAAAGCACCGTCCAAACATGGCTGAGGTTGTCCTTAGTCTGGAGTATGTACTCACCTTACAAGCAAGGAACGATAATGTGTTGCAAACTGCAGGCAAGACAATAATTGGCAGAATTGTTGATAAGTTTTCCTTCTCTAACAATCGCAAAAAGGCCTGGAATTTAGGTACATTAATCTCCTCATTCATGTGTGTGCAGATTCTTTAAATTTGTGCGTCTATGTTTGCCTTTATTAATAAAACAGAGATACGCCATCTCCCATATCTTAGGGGAGTGGGGGTGGACACTAGTGATAGAATTCTATCACTCACAAGCATCCAATCAACTCCTGCCATGTCATCAGCCACTATTCTATCACTCACAAGCATTTTGTAGTGGCGGTGGTCACTAGTGATAGAGTGGGGGAATGATTTGGATTTTATATAAAAAGGAAACGGTAACATTCTTTTTCAACGCGTGATGTTCTCAACCCGTTGATATGTTCACGCGTGATTTTTATGGTGGCGGCAGTGAGCTAATTGTTTTCCACGCGTTGAAAAGGCTATCACGGAACAATAACGTTGCCACCCTAGTGGCCTTACAATAAAATAAAATAGATCGTAATTATGTGGGAAAGCGTAGTGTTGGTCGTATTATGAGGACAAAATCTCAGATCTGTGACATCTTAAAAAATATTTCTCAAAAGTTTCATGTCTTTAGTCTTTTGCCTCTTTTTACATACTGACTAACCTTTTTATGTTCATCTCTTCCCTCCTTTTATGTTCCTTCATGGAGTCTTTTAAATAGGGATTTGGGAATAAGCCAAGACAGAGTTGGGAATTTTAACATTTGAATCCAGGAATACTTTGATCACTCGAGCAAACTCACTATTGGGGTGCTTGTAGAACTTGATATGTAATCCCAATTAGTTTATTTGATAGTAAAATGCTATGAATACGTCTAAATAGGTCACTCTGTAAACGGCTTCGCCAGCCTAACACATTTAATAAACAGGTCATTTGCGGTTGAGCTTTTTATAAGCGACTTGTTTAACTTAGGACTTTAATAGTATATAGTATATAATTTATAGGTTCACGCAGCCACCCTTTTACAATTACAACTTTATCCTATTTACACATTTCCAACCCGTTTAGTCCCACAACATCGTCACAAACCTTCAACACATTTTTGAAAACTTATATAGTATCATGCTAGTTTCTGGAAATGTATTATTATTAAAAAGGTGTTGTTATTCCTTAATTATAGGTATGGATTTTGGATCACTAATGCCCAAGAAGCACCATAGAGGTACGGGTTTTGGATCCCTCATGCCAAAAAAGAGGAAGCAACTTATGTTAAGAGACAAAATCTTCCTGCAAAGCGGTGGCCTGTTATTGGAAGATAAGCTACAAAAAGCTGTTGATTCCATAAAAAATTTTCGAGCTAAAGAGCTCGAAAAAGCGACTAAGAATTTTGCGGAAGGTATGATTCTTGGAAGAGGTGGTTACGGTACTGTATACAAGGGAATACTGCCAGATAAGCGTTTGGTAGCAATCAAGAGATTCAGAACATCGGGCCAATCACAATTGGACCAATTTGTAAATGAAATTGAAATTCTTGGACAAATTAATCACAAGAACGTGGTGCAGCTTTTGGGTTGTTGTGTGGAAACTGAAGTTCCGTTGCTAGCTTATGAATATGTTTCTAATGGCACTCTTTATGGTCACATTCATGATAATACAAGAAGCAGAGGAACATTGTCATGGGATAGCCGTTTAAGGATAGCATATGAATCTGCTAGTGCACTCGCATATCTTCACTCAGATACAACAATGACCATCATACATAGAGATGTGAAATCGGCTAATATTTTGTTGGATGAAAATTACACGGCCAAGATTACAGATTTTGGTGCCTCAAAGTCAATCCCATTAGGTCATGACCATGAATTAACAGTAGTTCAAGGAACATTGGGTCACCTGGATCCTGAATTTTTTCTTACAGGTAAACTAACAGATAAGAGTGATGTGTATAGCTTTGGAGTGGTTCTTTCAGAACTCGTGACAGGATTACATCCCATTGATTCTGAAAGATGCCAAGAAGAAAGAAATCTTGCAAGCTATTTTGTGCAGTTAAAGAGGGAAAACCGATTACTTGAGTTCACCGATCGTCAAGTTTTAGAGAAGGCAAATGCTGAGCAGCTAGAAGCAACATGTTACCTGGCATGTAGATGCCTTGACGTCCGAGGTGAGAACAGACCTAGCATGAAAGAGGTGACCTTAGAGCTTGAAAGAATAAGGAACTTCAACAACGACGAAATAAGCAGCTTAAGGATAGAAAGTGAACAAGTTGATCTTTCTGATATTCCTGTTAGTCCTAATAACGAGACCTTTACCATGTCGACATAGTTAATATTTTTAATTGTTTAATGTCTATTATATATACTTTCATGCTTCAAGTTTAAATGATTATGAACACATACTAAAATTCCATATGTATATATGGTGGGTTTATACATATAAAAATCTCATCTCTTTTCCTCTAAGCATTATTGTGACTCGTAAACAAGCGTTTACAAGAGACAACCTGATCTGATTTCATATCTATTTTATTGTTTGACACTCACACGAACGTGTAGCTCCCCTCTAAAAAACAACAGAACCAACCTAAAAATTAAATGAGCAAAAGAATGTCATACTCCATCAACCTTTAGCTGGGAATCCTCGGTTTAAGAGTTTCAGACTCAATCAACGGGCTTTGGGCCCTAATAGTATAATTTGATCAAAATAGATGAATGATGCATTAATTATTTGAGGTATTATTATTGACACAAGAATTTGATCCAAGTAGACACAATAATTTTAACGTGATTCAGTTCTTATGCAGGAACTACGTCCACTAGCTGCAATTAAGGTTTCGAGTAAAGTGCAAGTTACGTCCCTGTGGTTTAGGGGCGCAATCACTGTCCCCCCTTCCAAATTCTTGCATTTTGACTCCCTGTCTTTTACCTATCTTATAGTGTGCGTCCCCTCGCGTTGTCTCCTTGTTAAATGAACGTTAAAAAGCAAGTAAAATTACATCTTTAACTAAGAGAAGCAAATTGCAATATACACCAAAATACAATTTATACCACCAATTCATACCCCCCACGCGACATTGGCCACAATCAGACACAACCCACCACACCACTCATCTATCCCCATGCCATTCATTCTGACTAGTGGCGAAGCTTGACGTTTTCGACCGGGGGAGGGGGGGGGGGGGGGAGGGGTCGAAAACATATATACCAAAAAATTTCTATAGAACCGGGGGCAGTGGCGGAACCAGAACTTTTCAACTGGGGGGTCGTAATATATTTTCTTACATTGGTTAGATATATGAATTATTCGCTGAACTTTTATATTGTTTGATAATTTTTGTCTAATAAACTTGATACCCCTTATGTTCGATGTGAGTTTTTTTCTTTATAAATGAAATCTATATGCAATAGA
Source organism: Helianthus tuberosus (assembly GCA_030545235.1). Taxonomy (NCBI): domain Eukaryota; kingdom Viridiplantae; phylum Streptophyta; class Magnoliopsida; order Asterales; family Asteraceae; genus Helianthus; species Helianthus tuberosus. Next base: position 21,370,332 of record CM060399.1, read on the forward strand.
ATTTTTTTTTGAAAAATAAAATGCTAGAGATACTTATACGAGTTTTTTACTTTAATTATCTTTCTAAAAATATACCTTTATCATGGAAAAACTATATGTGGTTAAATATATTTTTATCCAAGATAAAAAAAATTGTGACAAAAATTATATTAATAAGATGCTAAAGAAAGTTAAATCATAACTTAATAAAAATATATAATCAAATAACAAAGAAAGAAAAACTAAAATTTGTATGTATCTTTTATTCTTTTTAAACCAATAAAATATAAAAGATAAGAGAAAATGAGTTTTTATTTAAATAAGAGGGTAACGCATGGGTTCGTGACAACTTCATAAGTCTATTGGTCAAAATATTAATAAAATATTTGCTTTGTCCTTTTAGTTATTTAATATTAATTAAATAATCATTTATTCTCATCTTCTTCATTTTAATTCTCTTCACCGCACACTGTTCGTCGGTGGCCACCGGGAAACAACAAAAGTCTTATTTACATCAGATTTTCATCACTTTAACTTCTCTACATATACATGTTCAAGGGTCAAAGCGGCAAAATGACAAAAAAACTTTTTTCGCTGCTTATACAGATTAACATAGAAATTGGCCGGCCGGAGGGTAAACCCCCTGTGGTTCCGCCACTGACCGGGGGGCGAAAACGTATATACCCAAAAATTTTTATACGAAAACTACATATATAACACTACTGAGCGAAAAGTTCGGGGGGTCGGGCGCCCCTCCCGGCCCCTTCAAAGCTGCGCCAATGAATTTCTGACCACCACTAGCTTTCGTTCATCTTCGGAAGTGTTAGTGATTTCAACTAACTGTATGAAGACCTGTCAAGGCCCATACACATAATATACATACACTTACATACACACATAGTACACATACACGTACACATACACATGAGATTTTAACTAACTGTATAAAGAGTTGTCAAGGCCCATACAATCAAGCCCTCACAAAGTCAAAACGTAAATAAAATCACCTACGTCAAGTATAGTCATATAGGGACTATATGCTCAGAAAAATGGAATGAGTCTCTGGCGAGGGATACGATAGGTTTCGAAAGGGTGGTTGCCTCCTCCCTTGCCTCTTCATTATCCAAAACATGATGATGTTGTGTCAATGATCTCGTTTTCTGACGACGGGCCAGTGGGTAAACCCACTTTACCCGCTTTGGGCCTTTTTGTCTGGAAGCCCAACTATTTAAAAAGCCCACTGATCATAATAACCTTGCTCGCTAAGGTTTCTCCATTTTGGAAATAGGCGGGAAAACAACTAGCAAAAGCAGCAGACCTCATTTAATGCTCGATAAGAATGGGATCCCGTCTGAAATCTCGTACTTCTCCGGTTAGAACATTAATGAAGGCGAGCATCTCGCCGCTGGGAGCCAGACACGTGTCTGCACTCCTCGAGGACCTCCAAAAACCGTTAGATCGTATGTGAGAAATATCTAATGAGATAAGGGCTGGTCATTATATAAGAGAAGGCACTCAAGAACAAAGGCAGGTATCATCTCCAGCTCTCACTCATTTACTATACCCTCATTTACTCCCCACATTAACTCCCGACCAATATTCTCTTGTATTGATCACACATACACACTTTAATAAGATTCACACCAAAGAGGAAACCTCCCGGTGATCATACTCACCGGAAGAAGCTCCTCTCATTTCCGGCAAGTTTACTTACTCTCACGCCGGAGCTTGGTCACGGATCCCCCTCCCGGGGTCCCCCGTGACGAGGCTAACGGTTTATTCTTTTGTAGCAAGCAAGGATAAGAGCTCTTGACGTCACCGAAGATCCATCAAACGTCATCTGTGGGTTGGGTATTCGACATTGGCGCCATCCGTGGGACTTCAGCCTGCCTGATGTTCCCACACAAACACTCGACGTCCAGAGAGCAGCTTATCCTGTTAGAAACAACATGACAACCCCACATGGCTCACGTGTCACCCCGACGGCACAAAATGACCTGGATAAAGTCACTATAGAGGATATTACTCATGAAGAAGGTAATGAGAATCAGGTAGAAAGCTTGAAGGAAACGGAGCACATCACGCCTGATTTCGTAGCCATGCACAGGGAAAGGTTAACCAAGTGTCTCGAAGACTTAAAAAGACAGGAAAGACTCGACAGCCTCAGGGCCAGACTTTCCTTTGACACGCCCTCCAGCCAAGAAGTAACGAACCTTCAGAACAAGAACAACGATGGTGACCAGTTGGAAACATTTATGTCTGCCCTAAGGCAGATGTCCTCTGAAGAAAGGGAGGATCTAATCACGGGCCAGAAGCCCAAGGGCAAAGAAAAAGGGAAAGATCATCCTGATGACAGAGGTTTGGACCAACCATACTTACCACGAGATTTGGCTGAGGTTTCAAAATTTACGAGAAGAATCTCAGAAGCACCTATGCCTCCCAAGACCAAACTACCACCAGGTTTTGATCGATATGATGGAACGAGGGATCCGGAAGATCACCTGCATGCCTTCAGAGGAGCAGGGCAACTAGGAAGATGGCCGATGCCGGTATGGTGCCACATGTTTGTACAAACCCTAACGGAGGGAGCCCGGCTTTGGTTCGACAGTCTGCCCCCAGGGAGCATAGACAGTTACGAAGAACTGAGTGAGAAGTTCCTCAGGAACTTTGGTCAACAGAGAAAAGTGGTCAAAAATCCAAACGAAATCCTTCACATCAGACAAAGAGATAACGAGCGAATAGACCAGTACATGGAGAGGTTTGTTAAAGAAAGTATGAACATCAAGGACGTCCCAGAAGTCATGAAGATTAGTAGTTTCATAAATGGGCTGAAGCACGCACAGCTATGCGAGAAACTGGGGGAGGAATTTCCACCCTCCTTTGACAATCTTATGGACAGAGTCCGGGCCTTTGTCCGGGGAAAGGACACGGTCAGTAAAGCAAAGGAGACGGACGTCACGCCTCGAAGGATCGCCCCGGCTGCAAGACCTCCTGACAAAGGTACACCCTATTCCCGGAAACCTTCTTTTGATAGAATGCTACATGACAGGGCAAGGCCCTCATACTCCCCCTATAGACCCCGAGGGAGGGGTCCTCCCCCTTACCCCGATAGCTTCACCCCTCTCATTAAGACCCCAAGTGAGATACTAGCCACGGAGAGAGTGAAGAATTCCTTCCCAAGACCACCCCCCATAAAGCCGGGACCAAAGGCACAACTAAACGAATACTGTGAATTCCACAAGGGTTTTGGACACAAAACCGATGACTGTATGTACCTCAAAAGGGAAATAGAGGCTGCGGTGAAAACAGGGAGACTGGCCCATTAGGTCAGGGAAATCAAGGAAGGGGGAGGGGATCGCAAGGGAAGAGATGCACGGGAACCGGGGAGGGCAGACGTTGATATGATTAGAAGGAGAAATGAGTTTGATACCACCCGAAGTGTAAAGGCCAGAATCCTAGGTTCCCCAAACTGCATGAAAGCTCCCATCCTCATGCCACATTTAGAAGAAAGCGAGGTGCAACGACTCCCGCTGAACATCTCGGCTGTGATAGCTGGACACAAAGTGTCCAGGATACATGTGGACGGAGGGTCAGGCGTTGAAGTAATATACGAACACTGCTTCCTTAGGTTCGACAGGGACATAAGGGATAGGCTGGAGGAAGACTCAATCCCATTGGTAGGGTTCAACAACAGTGTGTCACATCCCCTGGGAAAAATCAGGCTCCCATTCACAGTCGGAGTGGGGGATCGGGTCCGGACAATAGATCTGACCTTTACGGTAGTTAGGGCACCCTCTAAATACAATGCAATCTTGGGAAGACCCGAAATTGGTGATCTACAGGCACAGGCCTCTACACCCCACGGAGCTTTGGTATTCCAAACGCCAAAAGGTCTTGCATGGGTTAAGTCTGCCTACGAGGTAGTTTCCTCCGTATCCAAAGAAGAAGAACCAGAGAGAGAGAGAGATGGGTGGCGGAGGTGGAGGTGGTGGTGGCAGAGGAGGTGGTGGCGGCGGAGGAGGTGGTGTCGGAGGTGGAGGTGGAGGTGGTGGTGGCAGAGGAGGTGGTGGTGGCAGAGGGAGAAGAGGAGAAAAGGTTGGAAGAGGATGGAACATGTCTGCTTGGTGAAGAGGTCTCGCAGACCTTTTTTAATGAAAGGTCTGCGAGAAAACAAACAAGCTGCAACATCTAAACGTCTGCGCGCGTCTGCGCGGCGCAGACATAAGTGGCCAGAAGTGCTTCTGGCCAAAAAACAAACACCACCTAAGAGTTACAGGTATATTTACCTTATATTTTTTATTTAGTTTACAGTTACCGTATGCAAATATTGATAGTTGTGATGTTTTAAATCACAGATGTGTTGGATTTTGATATGGGTGTTTGGATGTTTGTTTACAAAGTAAGTACCTTTTATTAAAAGAATGAAATATATAATTGTATTACATGTTGCTTCAAGCTACAGACACATCCAAAAAACCCTTTTGATGCCGAGACATTTGAAATTTTGTTTCTCTCGTTAAATTTACTTCTTAAACAAATTAATGGAGGCAGGGCCGTGCCTGAGAATTCGTGTACCCTGTTCGAGCTTGAAAAAACGTGCCCTTAGGCCTTAACGAATTTGGGTATTGGGTTCACTAAAGGTGTAAACCTAATGCCAGTTAGCTAATAATTAATCTAAACCATAAAAATAGTGTTGTAAGTGGGCCTATGTTGGTATTTGTACATGTATACTCTATTAAATTTTTTTTACATATCGGATTTTTTTTAAATAACGTACCCTTCGAAATATCGGGCCCTGGCCGATGGTCCTCCCCACCCACCCTCAGGGCCGGCCATGAATGGAGGATGCACATGGCATTAAGAAGTCAATGTGAAACCTATATTCTTGGTCTATACTATTTTTAGGTTGAAAATTCTTGGTCTATTCTATTTTTAGGTTGAAAAATAATGACCATTTGTTCATCTGTTCAATACATTTTGCAAGACTTATTAATTTTTTTTGCCCCCATGTAAGTTTGACTTTTTTTTTGTCTATGTTGAATTCTAGCCTAATCCAGATTCCACTGGAAGCTTTGCTATTTCTCATGGTTGCACTGAAGTGGCAGCCCAAGCATGTAGTTTGGTTGACTTTGAGCATAAAAGGGTTAGTAATATCTTCTCTTACTTTTGTTAACTTGATGGTTCTAGAGAAAAGTTGTGGCTGTTTTAAAGGTAAGAGAATGGGTGTATCGGGCGGGTCAATAACGGGTCGTAACAAGTTATGGTGGAATACCAGAATGAATGGTGTTCTTTACGTGCTTCACAGTATGTTAAAACCCTTAAATCATGTCTCCCTTTATATATTATGCACATGTTACCCTTTCTGTGGCGACCATTTGACCTAATCACTCTTTAGTGGTATACAAAGTCAACTTCACATATATTTCACCTTATTGATCAATCTTCTTTTTTTTACTACATTAGTTGAATGGTTTGAATAACATGGCGTTTGGTTATTGATATATTGAACATTATATTTCACCCAACACTTGCAGTGGATATCACAAATCAACTCTAAACTTTTGACCCGTTTCATTTAAATTTCTTTATTTTGACATGTTTCACATTTTTTTCGCTTTATTTTGACCTGTTTAACCAAATTCATTTTAATTCCTGTACCTTGACCCACTTAATATTAGGTATATTTTACCATTTGTAAAATTAAATATAAAAGTAGTCTTTGAATTATACTTCAAATATTTAACCATTTCACTAATGATTTAATTTTTTTGTTGGAGCAGTTCTTTGGTGAGCTTAAATGAAAGCCTTCGAAGATGTCTGATGTAAAAAAATTGCATTTTGTTCCTGATGCTCATGAACCTATGATGAGATTCAAGTGATATTGGATTTCAATATACTTTAAGTGCATAATAGATAAATCTGATGTTAAGTTAAACTAAAATCGTACCCATTTGATGTACTTGTAAGTGATGTTCAATCAAAAATCACATTCTTTTATTAAACAAATTGTTTGAAATTGGCATGTCTAGGTTGATTTAATATCTGCTGCTACTTATTTGGTCAACAATTTAATGTTTTCAGCCCCAAATCTTGGCCGAAACTCGAATATTTTGTTGGAGATCGCTGGTTTGTTTGGTGATTTATTTATGCAATTACAATGAAAACTTTAGATTATTGCATCTTACTCTTATAAACTTACGTTGGTTGCTTATTATGTTCAGCTTGATTGTTCCTCCGTTCACTTCAATATAGATTGAAGAATATAGAATACGGAGGTGGCATGATGGCCGGGTTGAAAAGAGCCATTCCAGGTCGGTTGAAGAAATCTTTAATGATTTGTGGTTTTTTCTTATTCATGTATTTCAATTATTCAGTGTACTCTAATATTTGTGTTAGTAGTTTAACATTTATATAATTAAAATATTTGTGTAAACATTGTTAAAGGAGATATTTTTTTTTTGAAAGCCACCAGTGTAATACATGATTTTTACTTCTTTTTACCCATTTGACTTGATTCCATTTAAAACTATTTTTTTTCTTGGATTAATGGCTTGAAACAACCTGTGTAAAAGTAATAAACATTTAATAAATTGCTAAGTTAAAGTTTAAAAATAAATAGATATATGTTGGTCGGACAACGACAAACATGTCAAAATGGTTTTCGTAACAACGCGTTGTTAGAATATTTTCATTTTTTACGGTTCGTTGTAATTTAATCTTTACATAAGTTACGAAACGTTTCTTTCATTAAAAGTTTATGTCAACACTGTTAAATAAACCGACAGACTGTATGGGCACGTGGCATCTTTATTTTCTGGTCACCCTCTACTTGCAAAGAAGAGCAAGTGCGCCGCCTTTATCAAGGAATGGAACGTTTCTTTCGTTAAAAAAATTATGTCAACATTGTTAATGATGATATATATTATTGTGAGGCCACCCGTGTATCACACGGGTACTTAGACTAGTAAATTAATAAACAAAAAATAAATGGATAATAAACAGATGAAAGTTGAATCATGAAACACATTATATATATTAACACAAAGTCTTCATGAATAGTGATTTTGATTTTTTAAATTATTGTTTCAATTTTTTAATAATATTTTATTTGTTATATATTTTGTTTATTTTTCAAATTACCTGCATTCTATGTTTATATTTTCAACATTACGATGTAAATTTATTGGAAACGGATACTGTGATGCTATCGTGCAAAACTTAACCAAAACCTATTGCTTTTTTTTCAACATTACAATATAAACTTTATTGAAAACGGATATTGCACTACTATCATACCAAAAAAAGAACCAAAACCGACCGTATATTATATGTATCGATACCAGTATTTATTTATATTTTTTTGCTTTCGATAAACTGATATCGTATCGCTACTATACCGTGCCGAACAACATCAATACTTGTACCTGTACTCATTTGTATGGTTTATGTTTGGTAATGAATTTTGTGTCGTAACCGTAGTAAACCGAACCGAAACCGAAGGCACAACATCGGTATTGTACCGGTACTTATTTTTATTGTTTTTACTTTCGATAAACTGACGTATCCTACCGAACAACATTGTTATATGTACTTATGTTCATTTTTGTGATTACCAGTTTCGATAATTTCCATTTATACAACTCTGTCTGCTATGATCAACGAATATCATTACCAGTACCGTAACGATCTGAGCTGATCGATACCATTTGGACAACATCGTTGTCGATACCAGTGTTCATTTTTTTTCATTTTCAATTTATGTAAAACATGTATTGGTTCTATACCGATACCGGAACTAGAACAAACCTAACCGATACCGATCGAATGTCCGCGACAACGTGCCGCTGCAACGCGCGAGGAAACAACCTAGTTATATATATTAATAGCAAGAGCTCATGAACAGTAAATGTGATTTTTTATTAATATTGATTTTTTTTTGGTTTTTATTAGTATTATATTATTTTATTCGTTTAATTGATTTAAACATATATTTTTATATACTTTTAAGATACGATCAAAGTACCAGTTATCAAACAAGAAATATATACTGGTACCGATGTTGTTCAGTACGGTATGGTAGCGATACGATATTAATTCATCGAAAGCAAAAACACTAAAAATAAATACGGATACAGATGTTATTCAATCGGTTTTTATTGAATTTGGTACGATAGCGACACAATATTCGTTTAAAAAATATATATCGTAATGTTGAAATAAAAAGAGGGGAACAATTGTTTTTGAGTTTTTTCAATATTGTTTTTTCTAAGGTTTTATTATTTTATTGGTTTATTACTTTAATTAATTTAAGTATATTTTGTTCTCTCATATAACTTTTAAGATACGTTCATAGTACCCGTTATCAAATAGGAAACAATAAAACGGAATGTATACCGGTACCGATGATGTTCGGTACAATATGGTAGCGATACAGTATCAATTTATTTTATTGAAAGCAAAAAAACTAAAAACCAATATTGGTACTGATACAAATGTTGTCCAATTGGTTTCGTACGATAGCGGCAGAATATCCGTTATCAAAAAAAATTTGTAATGTTGAAATAAAATAAACATAAAATGCAAGCGAACCGAACCGATATCAACTGAACAACATATATAGGTACCATATCAATATGTGTTATTTTTTCGGTCGATGTAATGCTTTCTCTTTCAATTACTATATCGAGTGCAGGTACTATAACGAACCAAATTGATACCGACTTAATCCCCGCCACGAAGCGCGGGGAATATCACTAGTTATAATAAAAGGGCGCCGCTCATGAATTAATACCATTCAATCTAGAAGAAACCTACATCAGTCATGAATAATGTAGAGTAAATTATCAATTTATACTCTCAAGTTTGTTTCATATTATTATTTTAGTTTAAATAGATTTTTTTTAACTCCAGGTCCTCGAGTTTTTCATTTTTTAATCATTTTAGTCCAACTCACTAACTCAATTAAAAAATGTCAGTTAACTCACATTAAATTGTTTAATACTTGGCATTTTCATCCAAAAACCTTTCTCCCCTTTAAATATAAAAGAGTTAAATGCCATTTTAGTCCCTGTGTTTTGGGCCATTTTGCCAGTTTAGTCCAAAGGTTTCATTTTTAACATGTGGGTCCAAAAAGGTTTCACAGTTGCCATTTTAGTCCACTGGGTTAACTTCATCCATTTTTTCTGTTAACGAGAAGGCCAATTTGGTCATTTTGTATGTAATTCTGTTAACTAAAAGGGAAATTCAGCCATATAAAATGACCGAATTGGCTTTCTCGTTAACAGAAAAAACGGATTAAGTTAACCCAGTGGACTAAAATGGCAACTGTGAAACCTTTTTGGACCCACAGGTTAAAAATGAAACCTTTGGACTAAACTGTCAAAATGGCCCAAACCACAGGGACTAAAATGGCATTTAACTCAATATAAAAATAATAAACTATATATATATATATATATAGGTAAAGAGTAAAATACAAATGCGCTTATCGTACGATACGTACGCGATCATCCCAGCCGTTCGATCAGGTGCGGATCTGGTGCGAATTCAATACATATCGCATGTGAAAAAATGGTTAGCATGGGGTAGTGTGAAAAATGGCATGGGGTGTGTAGATGGACAAAATCGCATGTGTAAGATTTGAATATCGCATGTGAAAAAATGGCATGGGGTAATGTGAAAAATGGCATGGGGTGTGTAGAATCGCATGTGGAAGATTGAATATCGCATGTGAAAAAATGGCTAGCATGGGGTAATGTGAAAAATGGCATGGGGTGTGTAGAATCGCATGTGGAAAATTGAATATCGCATGTGAAAAAATGGCATGGGGTAATGTGAAAAATGGCATGGGGTGTGTAGAATCGCATGTGGAAAATTGAATATCGCATGTGAAAAAATGGCTAGCATGGGGTAATGTGAAAAATGGCATGGGGTGTGTAGAATCGCATGTGGAAAATTGAATATCGCATGTTAAAAATGGTTAGCATGGGGTAATGTGAAAAATGGCATGGGGTGTGTAGATGGAGAAAATAGCATGTGGAAGATTGAATTCGCACAGCTCGTACAGTTCGCATGGAGGTATTAAATCGCATGGGAGATGAAGATCTGACGGCTGGGGTTATCGCGTACGTAATGTACGATAAGCCCTATTGTACGTTAACCGGCCTCTATATATATATATACACACACACACACACACACACACACATATATATATATATATATATATTTATATAGTATTATTTTTAGAAAAAACCAATAAATGTATTTTTTAAGATACACACACATCAACCACCCACATCCACATTTCCACCACCACCTATAAACCCCACTGCCACCACCCACAACCTCAACTGCCACCACTGTGCACAACCACACCACTGCCACTGCCATTCCCCACCACCATCATGTCTCCCTCTTCAAAAACACCATTGTCCACCACCAGCCATACCACCATTCATCACAACCCACCACCACACACCATAACCCCGCTGTAACACCCAAAAAAACGGGTTTGGTAATCAAATCACGTTAATATTAATGAGAGGGTAAAATATTGTTAGTGGTAAAAGCAACCCGTGAACAAAATAACTAGGAATAATTAACCTAGTTAATTATTAGTATTGTAAGTGATAAATGTTGAATGATACTCATCTATGATCAAAATCTCAAACATGAGGGACCAAAAGGGGAAAAGCTGAAACTTAATAATCAAAATTAAAACAAAACATAACACACATTAAATGTGTGTGTGCGCGTAACGATCAGGAGGAGAACAAGGGGAGCAAAACCCTTGTTCATCTAAATCATCACGCGTCCTTGTTCGTGTTCGTTTGTTAAGAAATATATGTGTTCACGAACTGTTCATGAACGCTTACCGAACTAGATTTTATGTTCGTGTTTGTTTGTTAAGAAAAGGAACTTGTTCGTGTTCGTTTGTGTTGGTTTGTTAATTTTAGGCAACGAATGAAAACGATAGATGATAACACAAATGAGCATAAACTAATGTACATGAACACAACTGGTAACAAACGAACACAAACAAACGTTCATGAATAAAATATATAATACATTGACACTTATTAAATATTTTATTTGTCGGAATTTTGAAGTATTTAAATAAAATATAAAAGCTAAAAACACTAATGAACTATTGAACACAAGCGAACATGTTACCGAACGTTCACGAACATAAATGAACGAATGAGCCATCTGTTCATGTTTTTTCATTTAACTAAACGAACGGAATTTCTTGTTTGTGTTTGTTTGTTTAATAAACAACCGAACACAAACGAACTTCCCGCCGAATAGTTCACGAACTGTTCCCCGAACGTTTGGTTCGTTTGCAGCCCTAACCATAAACAACCACCACCACCCATAAACCCCACTGCCACCATCCACAACCTCAATTGCCATCACTGTGCACAACCACCACCACCACTGCCACTACCATTCCCCACCACCGTCATGTCTCCCTCTTCAAAAACACCGTTGTCCACCACCAGCCATACCACCATTCACCACAACCCACCACCACACACCATAACCCCGTTGTAACACCCTAAAAAACGGGTTTGGTAATCAAACCACGTTAATATTAATGAGAGGGTAAAATACTGTTAGTGGTAAAAGCAGCCTGTGAACAAAATAACTAGGAATAATTAACCTAGTTAATTATTAGTATTGTAAGTGATAAATGTTGAATGATACTCATCTATGATCAAAATCTCAAACATGAGGGACCAAAAGGGGAAAAGCTGAAACTTAATAATCAAAATTAAAACAAAACATAACACACACTAAATGTGAGTGTGCGTGTAATGATTAAGAGGAGAACAAGGGGAGCAAAACCCTTGTTCATCTAAATCATCAAATTGAAAGGGAAATTGGACACCAAATCCATGCATGAACGCATATTAATGATCACCTAAACTAAGGGATCATAAGGTATGTCAAAAATCTTAATTTGGTGATTATTATGAATGTTGGTAGATTTCATGGATTTCAATCCATGTATGAATTTCATAAATTGAAGTGAGATACGAGATGTATACTTGCTTAGGAACAAACCCTAAGTGAAAATTTTGAATATATTGCTATGATTTGGGTGTTTGGATGATTTACCACACCTAGTTAAGTGAGTTTTGATTATATGAAGAAATTGATGATATATGATTGTTAATAATCATCATACTTGCATGCATGTGTAAGATACTTGAACAAATTAGAGATTCGAGTAAGTAATCATACATGACTTAGGGGCTGTTTGGCAATATCTGAATGGTTAAGTGTTGAACCAGTAAGAGGTCTTAACAATTAAGTGCTGAACCTGTAGGAGGTCTGAACCATTAAGAGCTAGTATAAAGGTTAACCGTTCAGAGGCAAATGTCTGACCAATTCAGATTAGAGGTCTTAACCATTCAGACTCAGTATAATGCTTAACCATTCAGAGGCAATTGTCTGAACTATTCAGACATCTGCTCGTGAAACAAACAGTCTGAACCATTAAGTGCTGAACCAGTAAGAGGTCTGAACCATTAAGAGCCCCATTAAGAGGTAAACAAACAGCCCTTTAAAACGGGTTTTTATATGATACTGTGAAATAGATGATATATTCATGATAAATGATGTTTGAAATCATCATGTGTTTATGAATGATTTAGAGTATTTGGCTAAGTTTGATGTTTTGGTAAATTCCATATATATGTTACAGTGGGTTGTTTTATAATGATGAAACAATCCCAAGTTTTTGTACGAGATTGATAGATTAGCATACAATGATTGAAATTATGTTAAACTGATGTTAACAATTGCGTGAACTTAGTTAGGGAACGTGGTTATAATGGTGGCCTAAGAATAGTGCCTACCGGGTAATTAACGAAATGCCTAAATGAGTTGTCGAACTTATTTGTGGGTTTGTATGTGTTAATAGGCAGTTGATTTTTAAAAGTCAAACAGACCTATAATAAGATCGAATAATGATTATGAATGTACATATGTGCACATTACAAATCGGACATGTACACTTAAAGAAGATGATCGGATGGAACAATATTTGTTAATGTACATATATGTACATACGTTTTTAAATTGCGAATACGTATAATACATATATGTACATTCACTTCTATAGTGTTTTTAATCATGTTCTACATGGAACAATATATTATATAATGATTATATTTTTTAGAATTAAAGAATTAGTTAATTGGTGAGAGAAAAAAATGAGAGAGAATGTAATTAATTATTTAGTTGGAGAGAAAAGTAGTTAACAATTTATCTTTATACCATTTTCATTTATTTTTTACATATAAGTAATTACAAAACCGTCATTATTAAAATTTCCAAGATCTAAACAATTAATGGCTCAGATTAGTTCACACAGTTCACTCTCAACCTAATGTTCACTCTAGAACCCTACCCTATATACATATATATATATATATATACATATATATATATACATATATATATATATATAACATCTCCACAAACAATTATTTAATTTTAATGGGATAATACTTAAAATAGAATAGATGAATATGATGTACAAAAGAGTAAAAGATAAAAGAGTAAATTACAACTTTTGTCCTTTATGTTTAAATCAAATGGCAGTCACTTTCCTTTAGCGCAAAAGTTGACAAGTTATGTCCTTAACGTTTCAAAATCTCGCACGGTATGCCCTTTGAGCCTAACATAGTTAAAATTTTCTATTAAATCGGGGTATTTTTGTAATTTTAGTAAGTACATGAGGGTACTTTTGTAATTTTATCAGTTTAATTAAAATACATGCTAATTAAAAAATATATAAAGTCAAACCCCCTTCTTTCTCTCTTCAATATCTCTATATCTCTCTTTTCTTTTTCTCTTTATCTCTCTCAGCCATCCACCACCATGGACCACCACCACCACCTCCGGCGACCCACCCCTCTCTCCATCTTTGCCACCGCCACCATCAGCCTCCACTGCCACCACCTGCTACCTTCCACCACCACCTTAGAAACCCAACCCCTCCATTCCTCAGTTGGTGCTCATAAGCTACGGCGGCACTAGGGTTTCATCCAAAGGCTCGCCGGCGACGGTATAAGAGGTGGTGACAAGCGGTTGATGATGGCTAGCAATAACCCCCAAAACCTCACTATGCTCCACCTCTCTGTAGGTCCGTTTTAACCGTAGGATCCGATACGAAAACCTATTCCCTGTTTATCACGAACACGATCGCGGGTGCGGAATCCCCGTGATGGTGCAAACCAAACACAATGTAAAACACACGCGTAACCAAAGATTCAATATCTATTGATTAGGGATGAGTACAACCACAAACATATACAAACAATGTTTACAGACTCTCTCAGGTCTCTTTGTGCTCACTCATGGAGTTTCACAGTGGTCTCATGAACTCATAAAATAAACTGTGAAACAACTGAGCTATTTATACTGACCTTTGAAGAAAACCCTTTGGACGAAAACATGTGTGACGAAATCAGGGATTTCGCCACCCATATATGACGAAAACAAAAGGGATTTCGCCAAATATGAATATTGACGAAAATAGGATTTCGTCAAAACATTTGCATGGAAATGTTATCTCACACATGACATCATCATGATGAGGTGTCACCGGGAACGGTTCGCGGCTCTCCGTGCTTCGCGTGTTGAACTCTGGGGCGCACGACGGAAGAATGTCGCTACGTCGGGCTTGAGCCGAACCTAACCGAGCTGAACCGAACTGAATCGAACCGAGTCGAGCCGCGTCCACATAAAGTGTACCAACAAACTCCCCCTTGGACGCTACTCGTGATGGTTCGTCTTCCATGTCTTCCATGTCGGAGGATCTTCAAAGGCTTCACGTGACACAATCAGGGAGTGTATCAACAAACTCCCCCTTGAATGATGCTCGTGAATCTTTTGAACTTCAAAACTTTAGATCCTTGTGGTGTTGATGAGTGATCAACTGCAACCCGATCATCTTGATCTTCTGATTGCATCAACGTCGTGTCTTCACTTTACGGCTTGTCATCTGACACGTTCTCTTCGCCTTTAGCTGATTCTGATGTCGCATCTGCACATACAAGAAAGCTAAACACGTAATGAGAACAACCGCTTGGAATTTAGACAAATTAAACAAATGACACATATGAGATCAAATCTCATTTAAACACCGATAGACAATAGTTTGAAAGTTTAAAAATTGATCAATTTTAATCTTTTAACTTTCATAACTTGTTAACTTCGACAGTTTATGAAGGTGCAATTGTTTTCCGGCTTACAATCAGGATTTTGGGTAGGATAGACTCGAGTTCCAACATCGGTCAATCAAAAATAAACTATAAGCAAAATCTTTTTGGCTTTTATAAAGTTTAGATTAAAACACACCTAAAATCTTTTTGGAATTTTTCATTTATCAAATGTAAGGACGGAAAGCAATAAATAAATATATACAGAAACACAGAAACCGAAAGCAGTAAATAAATATTTACAGACATTCTTTTTGCGAGTTTCGAGGGTAAGAGAATCATATCAGTGTACAGTCACGCCAAAACGCTCTGGTTGTTCATTTTGTTAACAATTAGATAAGCATCCTATAACAATTATCGGTATTGTTGTCCACATAAGCTCAACTTATCAGATGTAATCATGGCGAGGGGATACGATTAGTGTATGATTTATACTTACCGACCGGTGTTCATCCACACACGACACATTCCCGTATCAAGGTATGCACGAAAGTTCATCTTACCGGTGAGTATACCATTTATCATCTGTTTGACCGTATAAAAGATGTGAGAAACTCACTTATTTTGATTGAAAACAAGCCCTATGTGATAGAATCACTTATTGATGAGGAACTTGATTTTCATATGCATGAGGGCACATGAGCAAGTCCGTGAACAGGTCAGTACTTTCGTACAGCAAAGAGACGAACTTGACTCCCGCAAGAAAGCTGTGATAATTTATCACTTATTTTGTGGACATGTGATTGTTGATCACTTATTGAGGTCGAATGCAATATGTACACGTATATATAATGTCATGGAAGATCTAGACTTCGTCTCCGTTATTTTTTTGGTAAAAGATACAACCATGATACCCAGATGATAAGACAGCATAAAGACCGAATATCTCAGAACCTCGGCAATCAATCAAACGAAATTTCGGTACTAAGACCATATGCCAATGTGCGGTTCCCACCTGGTCTTCAGTCGATTAAGGTTTATATCACCCTGCACACTTTAAAATGATTGTGAGCCTACCGATACATCTTATATAGAGCTGCTTATCGTTTTTCATTTTGCATTTCAGTTCGAAAAGGTTTCGACAGACCACTGACGTACTATCATTTTCTCTTTTTCTCGCCAGGAAACTCATTTTTGTTTTTCTATTGTTTTTGCGTTTTTGACATTTTTCAATGTTTTTGAATTTTCAAACATGGATTTACTTCCCCTAAATGAGATTTGATAGACTTGGGTTGCCCCTGAGAATCAAGAAATGTAATTTCAATCTCTTGATGATTTGGAAATTTCACGCCTCCCCCTGAACCTTCACCCGTTTTAGGTTTCCAAGACTGTTTTCGTTTACCAGATTGTGTATTATTAACAATTTTTGGTGTTAACGGTTGTGATGAACTTGGTTCCCTTTTAACAGATTCCGGTTTTAAAGCCTTTTCGATCACCTTCACATTCTTATGTCGTTGTTTTGTTTCCTGTTCTTTAATAGTGCGTTTATCATGTTTTGGAGAAACAGGACGACGTTGTGAGTGACCGTGTTCAGAAGGGGCTCTTTCTACAAAATTTGGTTTTGGAGAGTTTGTACAGTTTTTGATGATATGTCCAAACTCCCCGCATTTGAAACACGATCTCCTCTCAACAAACTTGGGAGATCCGGTTCGACTTTCACGTGTTGAACCTGTAGACCCAGAGGTACTTGTTCCTTCATCACACTCGTTTGTGTGTTGGGTGTAATTGTTTTGAGCGTTACGCTTTAAAATTCTGACTTTTTGAACAAAATCGGTGTTTGATTTATTTTCAAAAGTCTCCACCTTGTCAGTACCCTTGGATGCTACAAATTTAACATCATTGTTTTTCTTCTTGAAACGAGCTCCTTTGGTCTCAGCCTTCGGTTGTGATCCTTTAGACTTTTGAGCTCGTTGTTGTTGTTGTTGTTTACCCTTAAAAGCGATAGGTTGTTGCTTCGTTGGTGATATTTGATTTCCAAATTTTCTTCTAACTTCAGCTTTTGGAATCGGATCACACTGAGTTACTGAAACTCTCGGGATCCCCTTTTCCAAAAACTTACTGGTAGTATCTTCAAACACTTTATCAATCAAAGATTGATTGACATTTTTAATTGGAAAAGTTGTGTTTGAATAAATTTTGTCATCACCGACTAAAGTGTACAACACGTTATCACTTTTAACAGTAGACTCTGTCTCAGCGATAGGATCTATCTCTTGTCTAGCAGCAGACTGCACAGCAGGAGTAGGAGGATCACACAGAATATGATTCTCAACAGGAACTTCAACTCCTTTGTTTTTCTCAAGAGATTTATCCTCATTACTCACATCTGGTTCATCATCTGAAGAATCATAGTCCTCAACGGTTGGAGGACTTTGATTTGAAGCACACGATGACTTTTCCTGGCTATCAGATGAGCCCTCCGATGAATTGTCCGTTTTGAACCCTAAGCCAGTTGTAACTTCCTCATAATCAAGAGGTACAGTTGGCTCAAAACGCGGCATTTCCTTCTCATCGGGCATCTTGGTATAGTTGTGTCTCAAAGGAGGCGGACACGACTTATACACAACGCCTTTAACATTACCCTTTAGTTGTTGAACGTCAATGATGTGATCAAGCACATATCGGGAGTTTGAGTAACTCTCCAATTTGAGCTTGATCGCATCATGCTCGCATTTGGCAATGGCTAGCTCCTTTTTGGTTTCCTCAATGATGTTAATGTAATTGTTAATACCAATTTGTTTATTAAAAACAGTTTTGGTCAATTCGGAAACACTTTTCTTTAAGTTCTCAATCACAGATTTAAAATCCTTTTCGTTTCTAGCTAAAGCCATATTTGCCTCTTTGCACTTTGACAGTTCAATAACCAAACTCTAATTGTGACTATGAACCGTTTCAGATTCATGTTTCAATTCAGCACATTCATGTTTCATATCAGCACAAACACTACATATGCTAGGAGTTTCGGATTTTACCTGACTTGTAGAAGCTGTGACATTATTCGGAATGTCAGTCTGGCAAGAGAAAGATCCATCTTCAGATAGGAACTTCTCCATTTCTTTTGAAGCAGCAGCAACTTTCTTGATCAAGTCAGATTTCTCCTTAGCATCATTCGACAAACTATCAGCTTCAGAATCCATTCCCTCCTTCACGTCTGATTCTGAACTATAATCACTCACACCTGAGCCATCTTCATCAGTACTTCCAGTATATCCTGAACTATCATCATTTCCTGAAGGTTCATCATCATTGACATTCTTGACAATTTTAGCATAAAACGCAGTTCCTCCTTGATCTCCACCTCCACATTGTACAGACCAGTCACATCTTTCATCAGTTTGATTTGAGTTGGACGTGGATGTATTTGTTTGATTTCTAAAAGGATTTTGGTTGCCTTTTTGAGGTTGAGCTTGAGGTGTCACAAATAGAGGTTGAACTGGAGTAGCCGTTGATTTAATACGGAAGTAGTCACTTGTAGTGAATATGGGTTGAGGAGCTTGTTGTTGGGTTTGTTGTGGAACAGCTTGTGGAAAAGGAAGATAGGCGTTCGGATCGAATGGTCTTCCATAAGGATTTGTGGGAGGACCAGGGGGTTGTGTCGGTTTGGGTGGTGGTAGATAGGCACTTGGATCGAAAACCGGAGGAGGAGCTGATTGTGGAAACGGAAACGAACTCGACATTGGATTGTTATTTGTGAGTAATTACTCGAAAAACCAACTAAAACTAGTTTGATATGATTGTAAACCTTCTGTGAAAAATTCAATTGTGAAACCCACAAAAAAAAAATTACTGATCCACGAGATATGTATTTCGGCCAAGCCCACTTTCTCGAAAGATGATAGACAAATAAACCTCAATATTTAGTGAGCCCAAGTTTAAAGCCCACAATACGATCTGGTGAGGCCCAACCAGGATCTTGATCACAAAGAAATGTTACACAGCCCACTTTAAATTGTTGAGCCCACACGAAAATTCAGCCACTAAACAATCTGTCATCCTTTAACTGTATTTTTTTTATTTAGTTAGCAAACCCTTTAATCATTTGATGCAACTTATTACCCTAAAGACTTAAAGTACAAAGTCGGTGGAAACCCACCGGCTTTGCCTCACTAACACAATTACAATAATGCCCTTTCCATGTAATTACGATCCTGCCATTCTTTCCATAAAAGCCAATTGCCACGGGTATTGAGTGTGTCGCCACATGTATCTTCTAAATTACAAAGTTGTAGCCGAGAGAGAGCCAAAGTTTGGAGTCGTGATGGAGAAAAACTGTCGGGATCATGAATAACCGGCGTCAAAGCTGATCTGCTCAAAAGGAAAACATGCACGTTGAAGAGCTTAACTGGATCTAAAGCCTCATTGAGACACTGGTGGCCGGAATGTCAATCCTACAGCTGCAAACCACCGTTCTAATGTTAATTCCAATGTCTGAACAAGAATGTGAACGAAACAAACAAAAAAAAAATGAAAATCTTGACCAAACAAAACACCTTTGACCGATGTCGACGTACGCTAGACGAGGTTCATCGGAGCTCCAAGTCACCAGAGAACAATTTGCTCAGATCTGGAACACGTGCAGGTCCGATACAAGCTCAACACTTGCTGCCGTCGGATATCACTGTCGAAAACCATCACCACCGCCGCTATGGGTGCGGCCGGAACCCTAATTGTGCCGCCACTACTACTCGAATCTGTTCAAAGTCAAACCACGCACCACCACCGTCGATTCCGGTGTTCTCGGTCGTCAGAAGAGCAGCTCTGCCGCATGTACACCGCCGCTGCGCCGCCGCGCCACGTAAAACGGGGTGGCCGGCTCTCCTTCTCCTCCAGAACTCTCTCTCTCTCTCTAAACTGATGTGGGTGTTGCCGGTGAACGGCCAAACAACGACCGCCGTCCAGATCCACCACCGCCGTCGCCGGTGTTCACCGGCAGCTGGTTGTGACTCTTGCCGTGAAAATGAGAGAGGGAACGTGAGAACATGGTGTGGGTGTATTAAGATAAGGAGGGTTGGTGTGTCATCGTTGGAGGAACCGTTGCCGGAAATACGCTCCGGTTGCCGGAGCTCGAGAGAGAGCAGAGAAAGGAAGGGTTTGAGTTTAGGAATTTTGAAAAAAATGCCAGTGAGTGCTTGAGTTTTGGGGTTTTTGATGGTCAAAATAGATTTTAGAGATATTTTTGTTTTGTTTTTTTTTTTTTTAATACTGCTGGCCATACCTGATAAATTTTTAGACAATTCTACAAGAAAAGGAAACATGATTTTGGGAGATCTTGATTAGATTCCCAATAAGGTAAAATGTATTAGACAGACATAGTGGAAGGCCAAAGAAATAATTGTTTCTTTACTTTTTTTTTTCCAATAGTCTGTATACATTATCATAGGCACATTTTATATATTCATGTATTATTTGAAAACCTCATCAATGTGTATGGGATCATCATGCATGACATCATTATGTGTCCATTAGTCAAAGAATCATATATAAACCATGCCTCCTTTCGGCCAAAACAATGTTGAAGTATGGGCATGATGGTTGATTTAAATACTCAAATGGTGTAACATGTGATCTACTTTGTTCAATAACATATTTAGTTTATTTAGTTGGTATGAGACCATTACACAACATCTAAATGTTATGGAATATTATATAAAATTTGTAAATACATACGTATTAAATTTCAAATATCGCACTGAAATCGTTAGTTAAATAACGCGTTCGTGCGTTGTAAGTTATTATTATTTACAAATAATAATAACAATAATAAATTAATTCGTAGCATGTATTTATTCTAAAATTAACAAGGGTCGAAATTTACGTGTTGTCAGTATTTTTTTTCGGTGTCAGTTCGTTTTCCGTTTATCGTTCAGCAGAATTCCCCAAAATCACCGTACGCGCATTGTAACGTCAGATAAGCGTTCCTAGGCATTCCAATAGACTACATCGTTTTTGTCTGCATATGTGGGTGTATTCTCCCAAATATTACCATTTACACAATCCACCCTCCACAAATAGTGCATGCCATAAACTCTGAAAAAACAAAACTATTCAGCAACTTAGCTGCTTTCATTTTTTAGGCATTCTTTATTTATAATAAAGCCTTTTTTTCTTTTTTGACCTTCTTCTTTTGAAATGCATAGTTTTGACCCCTATTATTTGTGTGTTGTTTTGTATATGCCAACTCCTTTTGTAATTCACATTTTTTCCCTTATGTTTTATGTGTTGTTTCTATAATACCAATGTTTGCTTTTATATTTACACTTTTGGTCCCTCCTGCCTTTAACGTATTTGCCTCTTATGCCTTTTACCCTTGCGTAATTGTTAGTTACTTTGTGAACAAAGCTTACGTGATTTGTTTTGTGCTTTGCGTAGTTATTTGTTATCGAGATGGCTTGGTGTTTTTCTTATACTATTTGCTCCAGGCCGTTTATGGCGTGCATAATTCTTTTTGTGATTTGCGTTATTATTTGTTATCAATGGCTTGGTGTTTCCATTATACTATTTTCCCTAGGCGTTTTTTGTCATTTGTTTTGTGGCTTGCGTAATTATTGGTTGCTTCATTAGGAAACCATTTGTAATTTGTTTTGCCCTTTGCGTGAGGTGATTTAATTGTGTTATATGTGGTTTTCATTTACTCACTGTGTTTCACCTTGGCATTATTGTGTTTTGTGACTGTCATCTTTTGGGTG
Source organism: Helianthus tuberosus (assembly GCA_030545235.1). NCBI lineage: Eukaryota > Viridiplantae > Streptophyta > Magnoliopsida > Asterales > Asteraceae > Helianthus > Helianthus tuberosus. Next base: position 21,392,233 of record CM060399.1, read on the forward strand.
TATTGTGTTTTACATAAATCTGGAGTTGTCCGTTCAGGCCTCGCGTTTTCGAGTGCATTGTGTTTTTAGGCTTAAACTTGGAATCATACGTTTGATGTATTATATGTACCCGCGCTACAATGCGCGTGGGTAGTGGTAAAATGTCGGTGGTTATCAAATACGTCAAAACGTGTGCTTTCATATGGTGTATGCTTCACATAACGCTTGGACTGATCCGTTCGATGTTTACAATTTACCCGCGCCGCAACGCGCGCGGGTCAATTTACTAGTTAACCCCAAAAGTCAACAAAATGTCGACATCCTCCTGTTAAAGTTGCAGACATCATCTTTTCTTCTTTAATCAAACACCTAATTTCCTTTTTCTCTCTTCGATGCACAACCAGCAGGTCATCTTTGAGCTCTACTCTCTCTGCGATTCACAACTCAAACCAGAAATCCTTCAACCTCAAATCCCTGATGAACAATAGCATCTGCGATATATATCCTCAACAATCAAAAACCCAAATACAAATCCCAATCTCAAATCTGACGATCCACCGTAAATCCGACAACCAAGGGGAAACCTTGCTCTGCCAGTGTCTTCCACCTCCACCCACCTCCGAAGACGATGTGAGAGGAAGACGAAGATTAAGACCCTAAGCTTCGGGAACGACTTCAGCGCTGGTACTTACTGAGCACCTAAACTTTAGATCTGAGAGGATAGCGAAGATGACGGCAACGGTGTGTTGAAGGTGTTCAGATCTGTTGTTGGACCTTTTTTTTAATAAAGATGTATGACGAAATTTGAATATGTTTGACGAAATCTCAAGAAGTGAATATGTTTGAATGAGGTTGACGAAATCTCAAAAGTGATTTCGTCAAAAGTGATTTCGTCAAAAGTGTATATGTTTGAATGAGGTTGACGAAATCTCAAAAGTGATTTCGTCAAAAGTGAATATGTTTGAATGAGGTTGACGAAAACTCAAAAGTGACGAAATGTATGGGTTTGACGAAATCTTTGGTGAAGACGAAATCTGTTTGTGGAAGTTTAAAATGGGTGAGGAAATTGTTTTTGAAGAACAAAATCAAATCTTTTGTCTGACACAGTGGTCACCCTTTTCAAACAGACAATGCTTTTGTGATTTACGAAGCTTCTTATTTTCAACAAGACATCATCATGACATTTGAACACAATTGTCAAACAATATTATAATAGTCACAAACACATCATCACTGATCTTTTCAATAAAAATTTCCAGAAAATATAATGTTCATACAATAACAGTTTCTGAAAAATAAGATAAACAACTTGATAAAAATCCAACAATGTTTGGTTTTAAACAAGGAAAAGAGCCAAGGCTCTGATACCACTTGTAGGTCCGTTTTTTCCCGGAGGATCCGATACGAAAACCTATTCCCTGTTTATCACGAACACGATCGCGGGTACGGAATCCCCGTGACGGTGCATACCAAACACAATGTAAAACACACGCGTAACCAAAGATTCAATATCTATTGATTAGGGATGAGTACAACCACAAATATATACAAACAATGTTTACAGACTCTCACTAAGTCTCTCTGTGCTCACTCATGGAGTTTCACAGTGGTCTCATGAACTCATCAAATAAACTGTGAAACAACTGAGCTATTTATACTGACCTTTGACGAAAACCCTTTGGACGAAAACATGTGTGACGAAATCAGGGATTTCGCCACCCATATATGACGAAAACAAAAGGGATTTCGCCAAATATGAATATTGACGAAAATAGGATTTCGTCAAAACATTTGCATGGAAATGTTATCTCACACATGACATCATCATGATGTCATCATGACATCACCATGGTGATGTCATCATGACATCACCATGGTGATGTCATGATGAGGTGTCAGCGGGAACGGTTCGCAGCTCTCCGTGCTTCGCGTGTCGAACTCTGGGGCGCACGACGGAGGAATGTCGCTACGTCGGGCTTGAGCCGAACCTAACCGAGCCGAACCGAACTGAATCGAACCGAGTCGAGTCGCGTCCACATAAAGTGTACCAACACTCTCACACTTTCCTCCGGCCGTTGCAACGTCCACTTGCCGCCAATTCGTTACTCCAACTGTTTCTCCTAATTCAGGTTTGTATGCATCTACCCATAGATGTAAAGTACTCATTTCTGCTTTCAGATCTACACAACGTCGCAGTATGTTATAATGGAAGAACAAAACTCTGTTCTTAGGGCTCAAATGAGTGAGCTGAGCCAGAGGTTAGATTATTTGTGTATACAATTTCTCACTTTTTGACAGAAGTTTGTTACATTTGTTACTTTTGGCAGAAGTTTGATACATTTGTACTCAAATTTGGTGACTATTTTTTAGTTTTGTGAATTGGCTACAACTGAAAGTTATTATTTGTTGCCTGATGGGTAAATTGGTATGCAATTTTTGTTCTTTAATTGCTTATGTGGCACCGGATCAATGAGAGATGAGGTGTTAGAAGTGGAGTAGAAGTATAATGAGGTTAGGAAGCCGGTTTACGATAAAAGGAGTAATATCTTTAAATTGATTTCAGATTTCTGTTGTGATATTTATTTTAATCTGATTTGTATTTGTTTATTGAGAGAGGAGAGAGGGAGAGAACATAGAGATAAATGAGTTTAGAGAGAGGTTAAAGGTTTTTATTTTTTATATTTTACACAAAAGTCCCTTATTATAATTTATTTACTCAATAGTCCTGTGAATATAAAATGACAAGAATACCCTTATGTGCTTTGCATATGACCATATTTAACTAAAAAAATCTAACTGGGTTTGGCTTAAAGGACACAACATGCAAGATTTTAGAACATTAAGTACAAAACCTGTCAACTTTTGTGCTAAAGGACAGCGCCTGCAATTTGATATAAAAATAAAAGACAAAACTTGTAATTTACTCAAGATAAAATTGTAACAACCCGAACTTTTGATTGTTCTTTGTTACCATTATTTCATTCGTAAACGCTTGTACTCTGAGATTCGATTGCCACTATGGGTTAAACTATGTTTTTAAACGCATTTTCTATCGCAGTTATCACATTTAAACGCTTATTACTTAAACGCTTATCGCAACGCAAACTCGAAACGCGGATTTATTTATATTATTTGTGTTATTGTGTGCTTACATGTTTAGTTATGTTATATGTGTTGTTAATCGCTTGAAACGCTCAAACGCTAACTCTCGCATTACTCGATTTATAGCACCGAAACGCAATGCCACGCAATACTTAATGTCTCGCTAAAATACTTTAAGTACCTGAACTAACTAACGCAACAAAACGCACCTAACGAGCATCCTACACACGAAACGAAAGTTTTCCACACAAAGCTGGCCCCTTCGAACAAAGCCAGCAGCTTCGTACGAAGGCACTGGCTTCGTACGACAGCAGCCAGCTTCGAACAAAGGCTCCAACCCTCTCCTATAAATACCCAAGCCTCCTCATTCATTCTAACTTGCTGCCATTCTCTCCAAAACGCTTCCGAATTGTTGTCCATCTGTTTTCCAAGTAAGATCTACTAATTTTACACGTTACACAACGTTTTCCACTACGATTTTACACGAGTTTATCTCCAATTTCATCAAAACTTCTTTATTTTCATCAAAACTCTTCTATTATCATTCAAACTTCATCTTTTTCATCATAACTTCTCTATTTCTATGAAAGCCTTCATTCTTTTTGCAACAACCTTCATCTTTGTCATCAAATCTTCTTATTTTACTACGGATCTACACTTGAACGAGTGATTTGGGACTAGCCTTGGCTTCCCAAGTTGTAGATCTGAAGATCTTGCACTCATCAAGTGTTTATTCCAAGTAAAACCCTTTTAAACTTGATTTTCCCACAAAAACGGACCAAAACCGACACATATTTCGTTCACTAGATAGTGGAACAAGGTGGTGTCGAAACCGTCATGAAAAGGACTCGAAAATACATCCGATTTAGGCGAAAACACAGCTCCGAACGCCAAGAACAGCCACGAATGCGAGCTGGACCGTTCTGTGCGAAGCACCAGTTTCGTACATAGGCACTACCTTCGTACGAAGGCACTGACTTCGCACAACATAGCTCAACTCTCACCCGTGACTCAAACAAAGACCTCTCCGGCTCTAAGTTTAATCAGTAGCTTAAGGTTGGAGGGATGAACACTCGATTTCCCGAAGACAGACGCGAAGCACACTCGATTTTGGACAACGGAAACAACACATGTACGAAGTCCCCACCTTCGTACGAAGGCACGCCTTCGTACGTGTCACACCCTGATTTTCGGTTTGTGCGGAAGCGTGTCGCGAGGTGTGGCCAGAGCCGCAATCGTTACAATCAATCGAGTAAACAACATATTTAAGACATAAAAGATGTTCATCCATACATTTGTTTTGAAACCATAATTTACAATACAAACATCTAGTTCGGAATTAAAACAACTACAACTTTAACGACATTGTTCAAAGTTTAAAACAGTTCCACATAACATGATAACTGAAAGCGGATGACATCTCAAAAGCTTGAATTCTTGATAACAACATGAACATATTTTTCCAAAGTCGTCCACTAATCTCCTTGTAACACCCCAAAATATGTTATTCATTTATGCTACCTTAAGTGTCTAAATTGTAAAATTAACCAAGTTAAAAGAATGTGATATTAGTTCAACAAGAAAGAAAGTTAATGTGATAATTATCAACACTTACAACTATAGGGGCTGAACGTGTAAAATGTGATAAAAGTTTTTATTAAACTAGAGAAATCACAAAACAAACACACTGGTGTGTGTTGTAGTTCGACCAGAAGCAGGGACCAAGGGGAAAGCCCTAATTTTCAGAAATTCTCAAGATTAGGAAGAAATCAAGAGCCCAAAACAATGCATGAACTCGAATTTTCAACCATCTAAGCTTGTTCATCAAAAGGTAAGTCGAAAATCCTGATTTGGTGAGTGGTGGAAAGTGGGTTTTAACCCAAACATGAAATTAGGTGGAAATCTTGTGCAATTGTAAGTTAGTAATTCATAATAGATTGAGAATTTCATTTGCTTTTGATTATTTGGATGAGTTAGGGTTTATACCCACTTGTAGTAAGATTATGATGAACATGATGATTTCTATAATATGCTTATAATTGTTAATTGATGCATGATGTTGTATGTGATAGAGAAATTAGATAAGTTAGCATAGGATGAAAGAAAGATATGAATTTAATTGATTCGTGTTAGACTAGAAGGTGAACAAAGTAGAATCCATGCTATGAATACTTGTACCTTATGCTTGTAAATACAATGCCCACCAAGTGTTTGATAAAATGCTTAAGAGATGATTATATATGTAGTATGAAAAGAAAATGATGGAATGATTTGACTTAACTAACTAAGTAAGTAAACGAATGTTATAATGTAGGCGTGAAGGAAGAAAGCACGAACACTAGGAAAGCGGAAGGCGTACAAGATCGAGGTATGTTCCGTTGCATACAAAACTTTACTTAAATTTTGTTAATAATCACGAAACACAACCCTTGTTATAATGATTATGGTGGTTAGTAAGTAGATAGCAAATCCCTTGCGGATTGGGTTATGTTAACGAAGGCTATAACGAGTTATGCAAATCGACCGGTTCGAGTTGAACAAGTCGAGTAAGAATAAGGTGCCATCCGTTTAGAATGGGAGGTCACGAATGCAATTACGAATGTATGGCGTTCTATCCGTTATACGGATAGAACGAAGGATTTAAGTTGAAAGCAAATAACCTGATGTTATCGGGTCGTAAGTGGTATGCTTGAATCTCATTATGAGAGAATATGCCATACCAAATTAATTGGGTAATCGAATGCGTAAGAGAAATGAAAGTATATAAATGAATGGAACTAAAATGTTGGTATTGTAAGCGAAATAGGTATTATGACTAACTTTTAAAAGTTTTGTTGTTGAATATAGGTAAATCCTCAATTTAGGCGACTTGGCGAATTGGAGCGAGCACGTGTTCATAATATGTCATATCAAGCGGTTCCGCTAGTTGGCACTATTGTTTTGGGTCAAATGTTTGTTAATTTCGCATAATTTTGTTGGTACTCATACTTTTCAAAACTTGATGTCATGGGTTTTAGTCGTGTCTAGTCAAACGGGTCATGAACATTATCGTTTGGAAGTTGTACAAAACAGGGATATGCTCGTCTTACGGATGGGTCATGCCCAATTTTTGTTAAAAGGATGTATTAGTGTTGCTAGTTTTGCAATATTTAAATAGACCTTGTATGTTATTTTATAAAAACGAAAAAGCGGTCCTAACAAGTTGGTATCAGAGCCGAGGTTTGAGGGATTCGAGCATGTGCTGTGATGCTTGAACTCAAACTGACGGCTCATTTGAAAGTGTGCTCGCACCGAGATCGCCAATGAGGTAAAATTTTAAATATTCGTTTTGATATGAGTATGCACAATGTGTTATGGTATAAGTTTTAAGATTAAGTATGCTAAGAAGTGATAAAGCGGGTAAAATGAGAAGTCCTTGGACCCGTGTAGCTGAAAACGGACCCGGGAAATGGTCGGAACAGCAAAAAATAAGGTTCAGCAGCGTTTCAGCAAAGGAGAGGCCGTCGCCGACGGGCTGTAATGCCGTCGCCGACGCCCCATGCTTGCCGACGGCCTATCTATCTGTCTACGGACATTATGGGCGACGCCCCATTTACGAAGCCCGTCGCCGACGGGGTATGAAGCCGTCGCCGACGGCTAGCGGAAATCAAATCCGCTGAAATTTTTTTTGTTTTGTTTTGTTTTCGTATCTTGAGTTTCAAATTGTTCAAAAGTCTATTAAATGTTCGTGTAGGGTCTATATAAGGCCTAGTAAGATATATGTAACCACGATTAGTGGTTACGATAGAAAGAAATTATAAAATTCGAAGGTAATGTGAAGAATGACACGAACGAATGATGAAAGCTTAAAAAGGGGAGTAAAGTTTAAAATGTAAGAATGTGAATGAAGTAAATACGGACTAATGAACCATGTTGTATTGAAAGCTTATGAATTGTATTAAACGTAAACATGATAATGTGTAGATGGCTGATGCAAGAAACGTTAATGAGGATGATGACATGGCTCGTCAAGAAGCATTTAACAGTAAGGTCACGGAGGTGGCGGAAGGGGTTATGCAAGCTAATCTTCCACGATTAGCTCAAGAAGTAAAAAGTCAGGTGTTGGGAGTCGTGGATGCCATGATGACTAGCAAGATCGAAGAATTGAAAGAAATGATTGAGGGATCTAAAAGTAAAAGCAAAGAACGACGGTGCACGTATAAAGACTTCATGGCGTGCAATCCCGCAACATATGATGGTAAAATCGACCCGATCGCATGCCAAAGATGGATTTCAAATATAGAAGCGGTATTTATACGAAGTCGGTGTGATAAGGAAGATCAGGTGATGTTCGCTACTGGCCAACTCACTCTTCAGGTGAAAGATTGGTGGGATGCGCATAGCAAGGAAATAGGTGAGGATAGACTCCAAATGATGACTTGGCAAGAGTTTAAGGAGCCCTTTATGAGATACCATTGTCCTCAGTCGGCTATTGATAAAATTCAGGAGGATTTCTTACGCCTCCGACAGAAAAACGAGTCAATAAATGAAATATCAAATACTTTCATGGATAAGATGAAGTTCTGTGGGGATTTTGTGAAGATTGAAAGAATGAAGATCAATCGCTTTTATGGCATACTGAAGGCAGAATTTAGGGAGTTCATCACTCCCTCAAAATATGAGACCCTTGATGAGCTTATCAATCTGGCACGGGATAGAGAAATTGAAATTAAGAGGCAAGAAGAACGTGGTGAAAAGAGATCAAGTGAAAAAGGTGCAAGTTCGAGTCCATCTAAAAAGGGGAAGTATCAAGAGCAAGGAAGGAAAGATAAGTCGAAGGGTGGTATTATTCCTTGCAAGACTTATGGAAAACTTCATACTGGAGAGTGTCTGTTAGGCAAGAAGGGGTGCTACAAATGTTGTAAGGAGGGACATTCGTCTTATCAATGTCCAAGTAACCCGAAGACTTGTTTCAATTGTTTCGAAAGGGGACACATTAAATCGGAATGCCCAAAACTTCAGCAAGAGTCGAAAAAGGAAGATAAGAAGCAAGAGGGTTCTAGGGCTAAAGGAAGGATGTTCCAAATCACATCCGAGGAGGCTAAGGTTCATCCGAATGTAGTTTCAGGTATCTTTTTATTAAACTCTATGCCGGTCTATGTATTATTTGATACCGGAGCAACCATGTCGTTTATTTCTAGGGAAATAACACATCATCCCTCGTTTAAGATTGAATTAATGTCGGTTCCCTTAGAAGTAGAAATAGCCGATAGTAAGAACTATTTGTTATACGAGATTTGTAGAAGTTGCAAGTTCACTATAGAGGACGAAGAATTTGATATCGACCTCATACCCATGGATTTGGGGGAATTTAAAATGATAGTGGGTATGGATTGGATGGCCCGATACCATGCGGAGATTAATTGTAAAACTAAAACAATACATTTTCAATCCCCAAGTGGAAAACGATTAAATATACAAGGCGAGAGAAAGGTGGAAGCGAAACTCTGTACCCTCGTTCAAGCCGTTAAGTATGTGCTTAATGGGAGTAGGGCATATCTAGCTTACGTGGTCGATACTCAACAAGGTTCCCCGAATCTTGAAGATGTCGAGATTGTGAACGAATTCCCAGACGTATTTCCGAAGGAATTGCCAGGGCTCCCCCCCGAACGAGAAATAGAATTTCGTATCGAATTGAATCCGGGTGCGAAACCGGTTGTGAAGGCTCACTATAGGTTGGCTCCCACCGAGATGCGGGAGTTAATGACACAATTACAAGATCTTCTAGATAAGGGCTTTATACGCCCGAGTGTGTCGCCTTGGGGAGCGCCTTTCTTATTTGTTAAGAAGAAAACGGGTCGATGCGCATGTGCATCGACTACAGAGATTTAAATAAGCTGACCATAAAGAACCGCTACCCTTTACCTAGAATTGACGATCTTTTTTATCAATTGCAAGGGGCGAGTTGGTTCTCCAAGATAGATCTGCGTTCGGGGTATCATCAAGTTAGAGTACGGGAAGAAGATATTCCAAAGACCGCGTTCAGAACCCGATATGGGCACTATGAATTTTTAGTCATGTCCTTCAGATTGACGAATGCGCCGGCTGCGTTTATGGATCTTATGAACCGGGTATGCCGACCCATGTTAGATAAATCTGTGATCGTGTTCATAGATGATATTCTAGTCTACTCGCGAAGCAAGGCCGAGCATGCAAGACACTTGCGTGAAGTACTTGAAGTTCTCCGTAAGGAGAAACTTTATGCAAAATTCTCAAAATGCGCCTTTTGGCTCAGAGAGGTGCAGTTTCTGGGTCATGTGATCAATTCGGAGGGTGTCTTAATAGATCCGTCAAAGGTTGGGGCTATAATGAAATGGGTTTCCCCGAAGAACCCGACTGAAATCAGAAGTTTTCTAGGCCTCGCGGGATACTACAGAAGGTTCATACAGGATTTTTCGAAGATAGCATTACCCTTAACAAAACTGACGAGGAAGAAAGAGAAATTTGTGTGGGGTAAAGAACAGGAGGAAGCCTTTCATATATTAAAGGAGAAACTATCGTGTCCCCCGGTCTTGACATTACTGGATGGGACTGAAGACCTGGTGGTCTATTCAGACGCTTCACACCAGGGTTTAGGTTGCGTTTTGATACAAAGGGGAAAGGTTATCGCATATGCTTCACGACAATTGAAACTGCATGAAGTAAACTACCCAACACACGATTTGGAACTGGCAGCGGTAGTGTTCGTCTTAAAAATTTGGAGGCATTATCTATATGGCACGAGATGCACAATTTACTCGGACCACAAAAGCCTCAAATATTTCTTTGAACAGAAAGACTTAAATATGAGGCAACGGAGATGGTTAGAACTTATCAAAGATTACTATTGCGATATCCTTTATCACCCGGGAAAAGCGAACGTGGTAGCTGACGCGTTAAGCCGAAAAGAGTATCCGTCTCCCATTCGAGTAAAATCCATGAAGATGATAGTTACGCCACGATTACTTGAGACGATACGTGATTCCCAAATAAAGTCTCTTGGAGCGGAAGACCCAAAGAAAGAAAGAACGAAAGGTGTAGATGATAAATTAGAAGAAAATTCGGCTGGACTCAAAACAAGATTCGGTCGAATTTGGATACCACGATTCTGCGAAGTCAAGACCGCTCTACTCGACGAGGCTCATAAGTCACCATACTCAATCCATCCCGGGGCAACCAAGATGTACCGGGACTTAAAAACCAATTACTGGTGGCCGGGTATGAAGCGCGATATTGTAAAGTATGTCTCGAAATGCTTAACATGCTCCCAAGTGAAAGCAGAACACCAAAAACCATATGGGGAGTTACAACCCTTGGAAATTCCAGTCTGGAAATGGGAGGAGTTAACTATGGATCTGGTAACCAAGCTTCCTAGAACGAAAAAGGGGCATGATTCAATATGGGTAATCGTAGACCGACTCACAAAAAGTGCCCACTTTATACCTATTCGGGAAGCTTACTCTTCTGAGAGGATGGCGAAAATTTATATGAATGAGATTGTATCTCGACATGGGGTGCCCGTGTCAATTGTTTCAGATCGGGATACTAGATTCACCTCCCGTTACTGGCAGAAGTTTCATGAAAGTATGGGCACGAAGCTTCACATAAGCACAGCCTATCACCCTCAGACTGATGGTCAGTCAGAACGAACCATCCAGACGCTTGTTGATATGTTGAGAGCTTGTGCCTTAGATTTTGGCGGAAATTGGGATGACCACTGGCGGAATTTTCTTATAATAATAGCTATCATAGTGGTATACAAATGGCTCCATATGAACTGTTATACGGGAGGAAATGTAGGACCCCCGTATGTTGGGGTGAAGTAGGGCAAAGGGAGCTTGCGCCAAGTGATTTAATAGCAGTGACCAATGAAAAGATTGATTTGATTAGAGCTCGCCTGAAAGCTGCCCAGGATCGGCAAAAAGATTATGCGGACAAAAGAAGGCGTCCTATCGAGTTTAAGGTCGGAGACTATGTTCTGCTGAAGGTATCTCCATGGAAGGGTATAATCCGTTTTCGCAAACGGGGTAAGCTAGGTCCTCGTTATATTGGACCGTTTAAAATATTGGCTCGATTCGGAAGGGTCGCATATCGTGTAGAATTACCGTCTACACTAGATGGGATTCACAATACCTTCCACGTATCGCAGTTGAGGAAGTATCTTACGGATGAATCAGCAATAGTACCTCTCAACGATATTGAATTGGATGAAAGATTGAATTACGTTAAAAGACCGATAACTATCAAGGATTCCAAGGTAACGCACCTTCGGAACAAAACTATAAAGCAAGTCGTGGTACAATGGCAACATCGGAAGGGATCGGATCTTACATGGGAGTTAGAAGATGAAATGAGGGAGCACAACCCGACATTATTTGGTACGTATTAAGGTTTCGAGGACGAAACCTCTTTTAAGGAGGGTAGACTTGTAACATCCCAAAATATGTTATTCATTTATGCTACCTTAAGTGTCTAAATTGTAAAATTAACCAAGTTAAAAGAATGTGATATTAGTTCAACTAGAAAGAAAGTTAATGTGATAATTATCAACACTTACAACTATAGGGGCTGAACTTGTAAAATGTGATAAAAGTTTTTATTAAACTAGAGAAATCACAAAACAAACACACTGGTGTGTGTTGTAGTTCGACCAGAAGCAGGGACCAAGGGGAAAGCCCTAATTTTCAGAAATTCTCCAGATTAGGAAGAAATCAAGAGCCCAAAACAATGCATGAACTCGAATTTTCAACCATCTAAGCTTGTTCATCAAAAGGTAAGTCGAAAATCCTGATTTGGTGAGTGGTGGAAAGTGGGTTTTAACCAAAACATGAAATTAGGTGGAAATCTTGTGCAATTGTAAGTTAGGAATTCATAATAGATTGAGAATTTCGTTTGGTTTTGATTATTTGGATGAGTTAGGGTTTATACCCACTTGTAGTAAGATTATGATGAACATGATGATTTCTATAATATGCTTATAATTGTTAATTGATGCATGATGTTGTATGTGATAGAGAAATTAGATAAGTTAGCATAGGATGAAAGAAAGATATGAATTTAATTGATTCGTGTTAGACTAGAAGGTGAACAAAGTAGAATCCATGCTATGAATACTTGTACCTTATGCTTGTAAATACAATGCCCACCAAGTGTTTGATAAAATGCTTAAGAGATGATTATATATGTAGTATGAAAAGAAAATGATGGAATGATTTGACTTAACTAACTAAGTAAGTAAACGAATGTTATAATGTAGGCGTGAAGGAAGAAAGCACGAACACTAGGAAAGCGGAAGGCGTACAAGATCGAGGTATGTTCCGTTGCATACAAAACTTTACTTAAATTTTGTTAATAATCACGAAACACAACCCTTGTTATAATGATTATGGTGGTTAGTAAGTAGATAGCAAATCCCTTGCGGATTGGGTTATGTTAACGAAGGCTATAACGAGTTATGCAAATCGACCGGTTCGAGTTGAACAAGTCGAGTAAGAATAAGGTGCCATCCGTTTAGAATGGGAGGTCACGAATGCAATTACGAATGTATGGCGTTCTATCCGTTATACGGATAGAACGAAGGATTTAAGTTGAAAGCAAATAACCTGATGTTATCGGGTCGTAAGTGGTATGCTTGAATCTCATTATGAGAGAATATGCCATACCAAATTAATTGGGTAATCGAATGCGTAAGAGAAATGAAAGTATATAAATGAATGGAACTAAAATGTTGGTATTGTAAGCGAAATAAGTATTATGACTAACTTTTAAAAGTTTTGTTGTTGAATATAGGTAAATCCTCAATTTAGGCGACTTGGCGAATTGGAGCGAGCACGTGTTCATAATATGTCATATCAAGCGCTTCCGCTAGTTGGCACTAATGTTTTGGGTCAAATGTTTGTTAATTTCACATAATTTTGTTGGTAGTCATACTTTTCAAAACTTGATATCATGGGTTTTAGTCGTGTCTAGTCAAACGGGTCATGAACATTATCGTTTGGAAGTTGTACAAAACAGGGATACGCTCGTCTTACGGATGGGTCGTGCCCAATTTTTGTTAAAAGGATGTATTAGTGTTGCTAGTTTAGCAATCTTTAAATCGCCCTTGTATGTTATTTTATAAAAACGAAAAAGCGGTCCTAACACTCCTGTAATACATGTTAGTTTTGAAAACGTCAACAAAAGTTGGTGAATTCATGTTATTTAGTTTTTGCATCAAATGAGTCTCCAAAACAGTTGAAGTAGTAAAATTCGTTTTGTATATATGATGAAAAATCGTGTGATCATTAGTGTTTTGCAAGGTACTAATCTGTATGCCAGAATAGGAGGCAACCAAACCTTGGCAACTTATCGTGTGTGTCAATGATACTAGTTAGGACACAAAGGCACTCTTAACGATCGCTGTTATCATTGTCGTTAAGAGTGGGGCTTGCAAAACCCAAATAGATCTATTCGTTTGTTCCTCGGTACTTGTTTATTCATTAATGGTCCCTTTATTTTAAACACCTATCCGCATGTGATCAAAATAGTTTCATCGTATCATCATACTAATTGTAACATGTATACATCCCCGAAAGTTTAAAACTATAAACATTCAAAGTAAAAGGGGAAACATGAACTCACAGATTTGCGTTCCGTGCAAATCTCTATTCGATTCCTGGTTCGTCGTTTGTTTCTCGACCTACAAGTGTTCTAATCTCGTTAGACACTTAGGTTTATGTTTGTTTATGTTTTTTGTATATATATATATATATATATAGGGTGGGGTTCGGATAGAAAGTCCAAGTTTCCTAGAAAGTGTAAAAAGTCGTAAAACATAATAATTTCAGCCATAAAACACACCTAAAACTCACAAATAATAGAATGAAGATTACTAAAACACTATATTCAAACCCTAATAGCCTATAAAAACTTCAAACACACCATCGTAGAACTATGAATATAAAACACAAAATGCTAAACAACATAAAACACAATAATATTTGTCATTCCATAATCAGAGCCTTAACACCTAAAACACAACACAAAACCCACATACATGATGTTTTAGTAATCTTCATTATGTTATTTGTGGGTTTTTTGTGTGTTTTATGGTTGACATTATGGTGTTTTGTGACTTTTTACACTTTTTATGAAATTTGGACTTTCTAGCCAACTCCTAGCCTATATATATATATATATATATTCTAGTTGGTTTATGTTTGAATGGGTCTAAACCTTATGTGTTAGGTTTTAAGTCCATTTTGTACATATAAAAAAATCTGATACTCGACATCAATATTAGAACAACTCGAAATCAACTGAGTTTATTATTAAATACTTTTGTTTTATAAAACCTTACTCTATTATGTTTTATAAACCTAACTTTTAAATAATCATTCAACTAATTCTTTTGATTGATTTAAAATTTGCTTAACTAAAATAACATTTTTTTCAAGTTCTCACTTCTGCCCAAAAGTGATGTGTTTACTTGTGGCGTTATTTAGTGAACTTAAGCATAGCCACTTAGGTGTATATCCATATTATATGAAAAAACATAGTGTAACACTTACCTTATTACATTTGTTTATATGATATACACATGACTTCTGCCTAAGATGCATGAGTGTTTCATTTTCTGCCCAAAGGTGATGTGTTACACTCATGTCTCGCAAACATTGACTTGTGCCTAAAATTATGGTGTTTCAACTTCTGCCCAAAGGTGATGTGTTACATCTAATCTACACAGTCTGACTGTTCATAATACTTGTATGATTGGTCATAGCCAAAGCGAAAACCGTCATTCAAGTAGAACCTTATTTAAAATTGGTGTGTATAAATAACTTTATCACAACTTCCTTAGTATAATGGTCTTGATTTCCGCCTGCCTTAGTTTTAGGTTACCCATAAGTCACTCTAACTTCTTCTTTTGCAATGTATCTTATTCTTCTCATTTTAATCCACTATCAGCTCTTGTTATGGCCATTGATACTTTGACTGGTGCGAACTATGCTTCGTGGAAGGATTCCCTTGACCTTACTCGCGCACTCATGGAGTTTGACTGTGCGCTAACTAAAAACGCTCCCCCTGCTCTTACTGATAAGAGTACTGAAGCTGAAAAACTACTCCATAAAAAGTGGGAGAGAGCTAATCACTTGTCTCTTATCTTCATGAAAAACTCGATAAGTCCTGCTATCAGGGGAGCCATTCCTGACGCTGCTACGGCTAAGGAATATCTGACTAATGTGGAGGCTCAATTCCAAGGGATGTCTAAGGCGCAAGCCAGCACCCTCATTCTGAAATTGGTGACTATAAAGTATGATGGGATCAGCGGTATTCATGAGCACATCTTGAAAATGAATGACATGGCCCAAAAGCTCAAGGGATTGAGCATGGAGATTAGTGATGGATTTCTGGTGCATTTTATCATGATGTCTCTGCCCGCATCTTATGAAGCATTCAAAGTCAACTATAACTTTCAGAAGGACCAATGGAAAATGAACGAGTTGATTGACATGTGCGTGCAAGAAGAAGAACGTCTGAAATTGGAGAAAGCCGATGTTGCTTACCTGATGACTGCTGACTCGAAGAAAAGGAAGGGGAACTACAATAAGAAGCCTAATGTAAAGGTCCAAAAGCGGGATGCAGGTGCAAGTGCTTCTGGCTCTAATGACTCCAAAGGGAAGATTCACTGCAAGTTCTGCTCTAAGGTGGGACATAAGCAGAAGGACTGCCCGGACTTTAAGGAGTGGCTAGCCAAGAAAGGTGATAATATTTTCGTGATACTTGAGTCCTTTAATTTAAATGTTCCATCTAATACCTGTTGGTTTGATTCTGGTTCTATGGTTCATGTAACCAATTCCTTACAGGGATTCCATACAATCCGGAAGCTGGAAAGAAACCAAAGAACGCTTAAGCTGGGAAATGGAAAGCCGTTAGTAGTCGAGGTCGTGGGAACATTAGATTTAGTTATGAAAACTGGTTTAACTATTAGACTTTATGATACCTTATATATTCCTGAGATTACTCGGAATCTTGTATCAAGACCAATGTTAGACGTAGACGGTTTTCTTGTTTCTCATGGTCATGGCAAACTTACTATCAGTTTTAATTCTCAAATATTTGCTTATGGCTTCTTGGATGGTGGTCTCTATCGATTAGAATTAGATGATGATTTTTCCAAGTCTTTGTTATCATATAATATTAATGAGAACTTAACAAAGAGAAACGCAAACAAGACTTAGAAACTTCATCCATGTTGTGGCATCAACGTTTAGGCCACATTTCACAAGAACGCTTAACTCGACTCGTGAAGGATGAGGTCTTACCACCTCTCGATTTCAATGATTTTGGAACACGTGTCAAATGCCTTAAAGGTAAAATGACATCAGCAAATAAGAAAGGTGCCACTAGGAGCTCTAATTTATTAGAACTCTTTCATACAGATATTAGCGGCCCTTATAACATCGCTGGCTTAACTGGACACACTTCATTTATCACGTTTATTGATGATTATTCACGTTATATGCATTTATACCTCATTAAAGAAAAATCTGAATCTCTCACAACTTTTAAAGACTATAAAGCTGAAGTTGAAAAACAATAAGATCGTCAAATAAAAGTTGTTAGATCAGTTAGAGGAGGCGAATATTATGGTCGACATACTGACGTGGATCAGGCTCCTGTTCCATTTTATGAGTTTTGTAAGGGCCAGGGGATCGTGAACCAATATACTATGCCCGGTACTCCTCAGCAGAACGGTGTTACTGAGAGAAGAAATAGAACCCTAATGGACATGGTACACAGTATGTTAGCCAACTCAGGTCTGCCCTTATTCCTCTGGACCGAGGCCTTAAAAGCAGCTGTTCATATACTCAATAGAGTTCCTTCGAAGTCTGTCCCTAAAACTCCTTATGAACTTTGGATAGGAAGGAAACCGAGTCTTAGATATATGAAAGAATGGGGTTTCCTTGTCACACCCCCAAAATCCACTCGCGGAGTATCACCGCTTGGAGGCGTGACTGACCAGGATCAAGCCACCAATCATATTGAACAATACCATTAAGTAAATAAAAACAAAACCCAATATAATTGGTGTTTCAAAATAAACCAAACATGTTTAAGAAATCAGCGGAAGCATAGTAATGTGTAAATAACCAAAACATAGTTTAATGTTCAAATGTTAAGTGTAGGACATAACAGTCCATATCCCACAATGATCACGCCTCCCCGTGCAAGCTCCAGAAGTACCTAACGACCTGCAAGGCATGTAACAACGAGTCAACAACAAAGTTGAGCGAGTTCACAGTTGGTTGTTTAGTTTTACCAGTTTGTTTTGAAATCATAAGTTGTTTTCGTAAACTACAAGTTAACCAGCACTTTTGTTTCCCAAACCATAACCATAATCAGTGGGGGCTTCCCATGTGAACCACTAGACCGTACCATATCGACTACTAACGAAAATAAGTTGTGCCCTACATCAGTGTCTATCATCACTGACAGTTTGCCGTAGTCCATTATTACACGCCCGTTCGAACGACACGGTGTGAGGTTTGTCAAACCTAATAGCGCTATTAACTAATGACCCGCTCGCCATCGGCCTTGGCGATTAAGTCGATATAAGAATGAGGGACTTCATGATAGAGTTTTGTCTAGTAAGTTTAAGGTTGTTGTCCTACCCAAGGAGGACGAACGTACGTAGTTCTACCCAAGGAGAATACGCAGGATTTATGGTGGCATCCTACCCAAGGAGGATGGCCGTACATATCCTACCCAAGGAGGATATGTAGGTCCCGTTTTAGTTTATTAACCCATTCCCTAACCACCGGGAATCCCATGCCTTGTAGAAAGTGTGAACTCACATTGGTTTGCTCGGTATGCTAAACTATGTGCTCAAAAGAAATCAGTCAAATCCTATAGTATGCACGTATACTCAATCAGTTCAAGATCGTAAGGGTTCACATGCAAGTCTATGTCACAAAGTGTGTTTGGCAGTTAACATCAAGCATCATGTAAGCAGTTAATCAATTCCATGCAATTCATGCTCCACATAAATGTCCTTCACAGTTTATTCTAACATGGTTATTCTCTAACATACTTGACAGAGCTAACAGGCTTAACAAGGTTAACATACTTAACAAGGTTAACAAACTTAACAGGATTAACATACATAACAGCAATAATAAACTAACAGAGTTAATTAACTAACAGAGTTAACAAACTAATAGAGTTAATAAACTAACAGGGTTACATACTTAACAGAGTTACATACATAACTTAACAGAGTTAACAACTTAACAGGTTTAATGTGACGAAATCACATATGTGGCGAAAACACCATTTGGCGAAATCACTCAGGCGATGAAATCCCAAGTGATTTCGTCGGGCTTAGTGTTTGACGAAAACACTGGGTGTTTTCGTCTGGTCCTAGAGATTTCTTCTGGTCCATCATCATCAACAGTTACAAAACACAGAAACCCTAATGATCGTCTAATAATTACATCGGCTGCAACAATCATGTACTCATTCAGATCTATTCATACAATCATCATTCCTAGCCACATATTACATGTTATCAGATTGTTGTTTCACACAAACCATATCATCCATTCCCTTAAACCTTCACATATATCTATATATCATCAGATCAAATATGAGCAGCAGGCATAAACAATATTGTTTTCACTCGTACAGATCATAAATAGTTTCTCTACAGTGGTGATACCCATATTAAATCGAACATCATACATGCATACAACCGATTTAAATCAATTAATCAAATAAAGGTTAACACTAACCGCGATGAATGAGACAGTAACTTGATCGATCTAGAGGATTTCGGGGAACACAAGATTGTCGTCGGGTTTCAAAGGTGAACGAGAGAGAGTGTGAGAGGTGATTAGGGTTTCGCTAGTTACAGTTTTTGCGTGAAGGTTAATAACAAAACATCGAAATCGATCACTACTGGGCCGAAGCCCATCTGCTTTTCGCCGGCCTGCTCTTGACGAAAACACTAAGGTGTTTTCGTTCAAGAGTGTTTTCGTGGGTGGGGGTGTTTAGCAAAGGATCCATGTTCTAATAATTATACAATTCATATTATTAATACAAGATATGTATAACACATACACTCATAATATACACACCACAATCAACACTTATATTACACATCAAATAAATATAAAAACACACTTTGCAAATAAGTACTAAGTTAAGTCGAATAGAGACCTTGAAAACTCGGGTTGTCACATTATCCCCAACTTGAAAGAAATTTCGTTCTGAAATTTAGCACGTGGTTACCGAGGAAGCTAGTTGTGTTGTGTTGTTTCCTGGTTTTCCCGGGGTGTCACATCATCCCCCGTTGGTTTGGAATTTCGTCCCGAAATTCTGCAGTAGCTTCAGCCTCAGTATTGGTTGCACTGTTCCCGAACAAATGGGGATACTTGAGTTTCATTTGGTCTTCTCGTTCCCAGGTGAACTCTGGGCCACGACGGGAGTTCCAACGAACTCGAACAAGAGGTATTCTGGTGTGCTTGAGAACTTTAACGTCTCGGTCTGTGATTTCAACTGGTTCCTCGACGAATCGCAACTGATCGTTGATAGTGAGCTCCTTCAAAGGAACTATGAGGGTCTCATCTGATAGACACTTCTTCAGATTTGACACGTGAAATACGTTGTGAACTCCACTGAGTTCTGTGGGTAGGTTTAGTTTGTAGGCCACTTTGCCTATTTTCTCTATGATCTCGAAAGGTCCAACGTATCGCGGGTTAAGTTTGCCTCGTTAACGAAGTACACCTTTCCAAGGTGAGACTTTGAGTAGCACTCGATCCCCAACCTGGAACTCGAGTGGTTTCCTGCGCTTATCAGCGTAACTTTTCTGACGATCACGAGCGGCCGCCATTCGTTGTCGTATCTGTGCAATCCTTTCCGTTGTGTCTACTACAAGTTCTGGACCCGTGATCTTGCTGTCACCCACTTCTGCCCAACAAAGAGGTGATCGGCATTTACGTCCGTACAATGCCTCAAACGGAGCGGCTTGAATGCTGGTGTGGTAACTGTTATTATACGAAAACTCCACTAACGGGAGATGTTTTTCCCAGCCGTTACCAAAATCAATCACACATGCCCTAAGCATGTCTTCAAGGGTTTGGATGGTGCGCTCAGACTGCCTATCTGTTTGCGGATGATATGCTGTGCTCATGTCTAGACGTGAGCCAAATGACTTGTGAATTGCTTGCCACAGTTCAGAAGTAAAACGCGCATCTCGATCAGAAATAATGGAGGTTGGCACCCCGTGCCTCGAAACCACTTCCTTTAAGTAAATGTCTGCTAAAGTAGAGAACTTGTCTGTTTCTTTGATAGCCAAAAAGTGTGCAGACTTAGTTAATCGATCCACTATCACCCAAATAGTGTCATTTCCGCGTTGAGATCTTGGCAGGCCAGTAACGAAATCCATGGAAATTTGCTCCCATTTCCATTGCGGAATCTCTGGTTGTTGGAGTAGGCCCGATGGTTTCTGGTATTCAGTCTTGACTCTCGCACAAGTCAAACATTTGCCAACGTAGGTTGCTATATGGGCTTTTATGCTAGGCCACCAGTATGTAGTCTTTATATCGTGGTACATCTTATCCGAACCAGGATGTACCGAATATCGAGACTTATGTGCTTCATCCATCACAAGCTCGCGTAAGTTTCCATAGTGTGGGACCCAAATGCGCCCTGTAACATAGTAAGCGCCGTCTTCCTTTTGTTCTAATCGTTTCCTTGATCCACGTAGGGACTCCGCCCTGATATTTTCTGCTTTTAATGCTTCGACCTGTGCATCTCGTATCTGAGTAGGAAGACTTGATTGGATCGTAAGTTGTAATGCACGCACGCGTTTAGGTGTAGTATCTTTTCGGCTGAGGGCGTCGGCCACAACATTGGCTTTGCCCGGATGGTACTTGATCGCGCATTCATAATCATTCAAGAGCTCGACCCATCGACATTGTCGCATGTTTAATTCCTTCTGTTTGAAGATATGCTCGAGACTCCTGTGATCGGTGTAAATGGTGCACTTGGTACCGTACAGGTAATGTCTCCATATCTTGAGAGCAAAAACCACTGCCCCTAATTCCAAGTCGTGTGTCGTGTAGTTCCTTTCGTGAACTTTAAGTTGACGCGATGCATAAGCAATGACTTTATCCCGTTGCATCAACACACAACCAAGACCCTGAGTTGACGCGTCACAATAAACCACAAAATCGTCTGTGCCCTCTGGCAATGAGAGAATAGGTGCGCTACAAAGTCTATCTTTTAAGTGCTGAAATGCTGATTCCTGTGCATTACCCCAACGATAGGTGACACCCTTCTGCGTTAGCGAGGTGAGTGGTTGTGCAACCTTGGAGAAATCCTTGATGAACCTTCTGTAGTAACCCGCCAAGCCCAAGAATTGGCGAATTTCTGTTGGTGTACGGGGTGCAGGCCAGTTCTTGATCGAGTCTACCTTGGTTGGATCGACATGAATCTCATCCTTGTTTACCACGTGGCCTAGAAAGTGGACTTCACGAAGCCAAAAGTCGCATTTAGAAAACTTGGCGTACAACTGTTCTATTCGGAGGAGTTCTAAGATAAGCCGTAGATGGTGCTCGTGTTCCTCCTGACTCTTAGGATAGATCAGGATGTCGTCGATGAATACAATAACAAATTTATCCAAATAGGGCTTGCACACTCTGTTCATAAGATCCATGAAGACTGCAGGCGCGTTCGTCAATCCAAAAGGCATAACCAGGAATTCATAATGCCCATAACGAGTCCTGAATGCTGTCTTAGAGATATCTTCGTCTTGAACTCTCAGTTGATGGTAGCCTGACCTCAGGTCAATCTTCGAATAGTAGCTCGACCCTTGCAACTGATCGAACAAGTCATCAATACGTGGAAGTGGATAGCGATTCTTTGCAGTCACCTTGTTGAGTTCATGGTAGTCGATACACATTCTGAAAGTACCGTCTTTCTTCTTCACAAATAATACTGGAGCTCCCCAAGGCGAAGAGCTAGGACGAATAAAACCCTTATCCAAGAGCTCTTGCAGTTGCGTGGATAGTTCTTCAAGTTCCGATGGAGGTAAGCGATAGGGTGCTCGAGCTATTGGTGCTGCTCCAGGAGCTAGCTCGATTTGAAACTCAACCTGACGGTGGGGTGGAAGACCTGGTAATTCCTCAGGAAATACCTCAGGAAAGTCACGTACGACTGGAATATCTTCCATCTTCTTCTCTTTCTTTGAGGTGTCAGTCACGAGGGCTAGAATAGCAGTGTGGCCCTTTCGCAAACACTTCTGGGCCTTAAGGAAAGAAATGATGCCCACAACAGCACCACTCTTATCGCCATGAATCACTAAAGGTTCTCCATTTGAACGAGGAATGCGGACAATCTTTTCCTTGCAAAGGATCTCTGCTCGATGTTGCGATAACCAATCCAAACAAACATCAATGTCGAAACTACCCAAAACAATAGGAATGAGGTCGATAGAGAAGGTCTGACCAGCTAAGACGAGATTACAACCCTTAACTATGTGTGTGGCCTCTAGACTTTTACCATTTGCTAGTTCTACATTGTGCTTGGTGTTCAAAAGTGTTGGGACGCGCTTAAGCATTTGACTAGCTTTTAGAGACACATAACTAGTATCGGGACCCGAATCAAATAAAACATTAACAAAGAAGTCATTCAGAAGAAACTTACCCATCACAACGTTAGGATCGTTCCTTGCATCACCTTGCCCAATCACAAACGCTCGCCCCCTGGCACCATTGCCTCCATTGTTTCCCCCGTTGTTACCCCCATTGTTGTTTCCGTTTCCCTGATTGTTGTTGTTATTCTGATTCTGGTTCAACTGGGGGCAGTTTCTCTTGAAGTGACCTTCAGCACCACACTGAAAGCATCCCCTGTTACCCTGCTGTTGCTGCGGCGGATTCTGTGGTGCCTGCTGTTGCTGTTGACGATTCTGATTCACGGGTTGTGCGCCCCTGCAATCCTTTGCTTCATGACCAAACTTGTTACACCTCAGACAACGACCCTTGTTGCACTGCCCACTATGATGCCTGTTGCATCGGTTGCACTTGGGGTGGTTTCCCCTGTATCCACCCTGCCCTTGACTACCAGAAGATTGCTGACCAGGACTCTGGTAGTCATCAGTCTTTCGCTGCTGAGACTGAGACTGAGCTGATGTCGAACCCTTGCTTGAGACTCCATCCCATTTGCGCTTGTTGTCACTGGGGGCATCAGAAGTAGTAGCAATAGCAGTACCAATGTGCTTGGGCAGTCTGTTCTGCTCGACAGCCTGATCGGTGATACGATGAGCCACACGAATAGCTTGCTGGATAGTGGCGGGGTTTGCTGCGGTCACATGACTCTGGATCTCTGGCACTAAACATTTGAGGTATAGGTCGATGCGCTTGATAGGAGGATCTACCATAGTAGGACACAAGATTGCCAGCTCGTTTGATCTTTTCGTGTACGCTTCAATTTCCGACCCTGTCATCTTCAAGTTGAAGAACTCGACTTCCAACTTGTGAACATCATCACGATTACAGTACTCTTCTTTGATCAGTTCCTTGAAATCGTTCCATGGGGTGGCATTAGCAGCAACTATCCCCAGCATTTGAACCTGAGCGTT
The DNA here is from genome assembly GCA_030545235.1 of Helianthus tuberosus. NCBI lineage: Eukaryota > Viridiplantae > Streptophyta > Magnoliopsida > Asterales > Asteraceae > Helianthus > Helianthus tuberosus. Next base: position 21,415,955 of record CM060399.1, read on the forward strand.
CCACCACGTGAGCGCTATGCCCTCGAGAGTACCAGTGGCATATTTCACCCTACGTGCCTCAGGGCATTCACACAACTCGAAGACAGACTCGAGCTTCTCAAACCAGTGGAGGAGACCTACAACTCCTTCAGTGCCGTTGAAAGTAGTAGGTCGGCAGTCCATAAAAGTTTTGAAAGTACACACAGGAGGCTGAGCCTGTTGACCTGTCGTGTGTGTAAGAATAAACAAAATTAAGCACAAGTGTTGGTTTACGAGAGTAGGATCTAAAGATCCTAGAGTAAGTTGTGATGGCAGGTTATACCTCCTGCCTGGGCAGCTGCAAGTGCTGCAGTAACTTGTTCATTGATTAGAGCCATTAGCTGGGCTTGAGTTAGGTTAACACGTCCACCCATGATCTTCATATCAAAGGAAACATGTGTGAGAAAGGGTATCGCAAAAGTGAGATGACAGAAGAGAGTAAGCACGCATGTGTTTCAAGCAGTAGTTGTTACATTTATCTAAGCATACTATGAGCAATGTACTATGTAATTAACAAGTAAGCAATACAAACATAAATCATATCACCTATAGTGTTGAGCCTTGCACGTGGAGCGAAGCGTCGTTGTGGATCGTTGAGCACTGTACAGGTTATAGTCTGGTTTTACCAAAAAGCTTTTCCCCTTTTTAAAACCAAGTTCACTATAACCAATGGCTCTGATACCAATCTGTCACACCCCCAAAATCCACTCGCGGAGTATCACCGCTTGGAGGCGTGACTGACCAGGATCAAGCCACCAATCATATTGAACAATACCATTAAGTAAATAAAAATCAAACCCAATATAATTGGTGTTTCAAAATAAACCAAACATGTTTAAGAAATCAGCGGAAGCATAGTAATGTGTAAATAACCAAAACATAGTTTAATGTTCAAATGTTAAGTGTAGGACATAACAGTCCATATCCCACAACGATCACGCCTCCCCGTGCAAGCTCCAGAAGTACCTAACGACCTGCAAGGCATGTAACAACGAGTCAACAACAAAGTTGAGCGAGTTCACAGTTGGTTGTTTAGTTTTACCAGTTTGTTTTGAAAACATAAGTTGTTTTCGTAAACTACAAGTTAACCAGTACTTTTGTTTCCCAAACCATAACCATAATCAGTGGGGGCTTCCCATGTGAACCACTTGACCGTACCATATCGACTACTAACGAAAATAAGTTGTGCCCTACATCAGTGTCTATCATCACTGACAGTTTGCCGTAGTGCATTAGTACACGCCCGTTCGAACGACACGGTGTGAGGTTTGTCAAACCTAATAGCGCTATTAACTAATGATCCGCTCGCCATCGGCCTCGGCGATTAAGTCGATATAAGAATGAGGGACTTCATGATAGAGTTTTGTCTAGTAAGTTTAAGGTTGTTGTCCTACCCAAGGAGGACGAACGTACGTAGTTCTACCCAAGGAGAATACGCAGGATTTATGGTGGCATCCTACCCAAGGAGGATGACCGTACATATCCTACCCAAGGAGGATATGTAGGTTCCATTTTAGTTTTTTAACCCATTCCCTAACCACCGGGAATCCCATGCCTTGTAGAAAGTGTGAACTCACCTTGGTTTGCTCGGTATGCTAAACTATGTGCTCACAAGAAATCAGTCAAATCCTATAGTATGCACGTATACTCAATCAGTTCAAGATCGTAAGGGTTCACATGCAAGTCTATGTCACAAAGTGTGTTTGGCAGTTAACATCAAGCATCATGAAAGCAGTTAATCAATTCCATGCAATTCATGCTCCACATAAATGTCCTTCACAGTTTATTCTAACATGGTTATTCTCTAACATACTTGACAGAATTAACAGGCTTAACAAGGTTAACATACTTAACAAGATTAATACACTTAACAGGATTAACATACATAACAGGAATAATAAACTAACAGAGTTAATTAACTAACATAGTTAACAAACTAATAGAGTTAATAAACTAACTAACAGGGTTACATACTTAACAGAGTTACATACATAACTTAACAGTGTTAACAACTTAACAGGTTTAATGTGACGAAATCACATATGTGGCGAAAACACCATTTGGCGAAATCACTCAGGCGACGAAATCCCAAGTGATTTCGTCGGGCTTAGTGTTTGACGAAAACACTGGGTGTTTTCGTCTGGTCCTAGAGATTTCTTCTGGTCCATCATCATCAACAGTTACAAAACACAGAAACCCTAATGATCGTCTAATAATTACATCGGCTGCAACAATCATGTACTCATTCAGATCTATTCATACAATCATCATTCCTAGCCACATATTACATGTTATCAGATTGTTGTTTCACACAAACCATATCATCCATTCCCTTAAACCTTCACATATATCTATATATCATCAGATCAAATATGAGCAGCAGGCATAAACAATATTGTTTTCACTCGTACAGATCATCAATAGTTTCTCTACAGTGGTGATACCCATATTAAATCGAACATCATACATGCATACAACCGATTTAAATCAATTAATCAAATAAAGGTTAACACTAACCGCGATGAACGAGACAGTAACTTGATCGATCTAGAGGATTTCGGGGAACACAAGATTGCCGTCGGGTTTCAAAGGTGAACGAGAGAGAGTGTGAGAAGTGATTAGGGTTTCGCTAGTTACAGTTTTTGCGTGAAGGTTAATAACAAAACATCAAAATCGATCACTACTGGGCCGAAGCCCATCTGCTTTTCGCCGGCATGCTCTTGACGAAAACACTAAGGTGTTTTCGTCCAAGAGTGTTTTCATGGGTGGGGGTGTTTGGCAAAGGATCCATGTTCTAATAATTATTCAATTCATATTATTAATACAAGATATGTATAACACATACACTCATAATATACACACCACAATCAACACTTATATTACACATCAAATAAATATAAAAACACACTTTGCAAATAAGTACTAAGTTAAGTCGAATAGAGACCTTGAAAACTCGGGTTGTCACATGCTTTGCCGAAGCTAAACTTTATAACCCTTTCTTAAAGAAACTGGATATGAAAACAACAAGTTGTTTCTTTATTGGATATCAAGATCACTCAAAGGGTTATAGATTCTATTGTTCCCCCCATGTCACTCTTATTGTAGAAACCAAGCGTGCCGCGTTTCTTGAAGACTTTAAGGTCAGTGGGAGCAGTGAAAATCCTTACAATGATTTACAAGAAGTACAAGACGCGGGGGGGAGACACTCGTCCATTTCATTACCTCCTATTACTACTCCTCTTGTACTCAATGCTGAACCGCATGCAACTTCACCACCTCTAACTCATTCAGAATTACATGTCGTTCCGCATGTACCTGAGAATGAAGGACCCTCAAATGTCGAAGTTGAGAATCAACCTAGGAGCTCATCTAGGGCAAGAAGGCCTACTAATTTTGATGATTATGAAACATACCTAGCTAAAGCCGTATCAGATGATGGAAAGTTTACCGATCCTACCTCTTACAATGAAGCCATTAGTAGTGATCAGTCTTCTGAATGGAACGAAGCTATGATTGACGAGCTTGACTCCATGAAGAAAAATAACGTTTGGGATTTGGTTGAATTACCCAACGGTGTTAAACCCGTAGGATGTAAATGGGTCTTCAAAATAAAACTAAATCTGGATGGAAGCTTTGAACGATATAAAGCAAGATTGGTTGCAAAGGGCTACACTCAGAAAGAGGGAATCGATTATCAAGAGACCTTCTCACTTGTCTCTCGAAAAGATTCCTTAAGGATCGTCTTGGCCCTAGTAGCTCAATCTGATTTAGAGTTGCATCAGATGGATGTCAAGACTGCTTTCCTCAATGGAGACTTGTATGAAGACGTATTCATGAAGCAACATGAAGGGTTCAAACCTGAAGGTCAAGAACATCTTGTCTGCAAGCTGAAGAAATCCATATACGGTTTGAAGCAAGCATCACGTCAATGGTATCTTAAGTTTGATGAAGTTATGAAGACGCAATGCTTTATGAAGAACCAAGTGGATCAATGCACCTACCTCAAGATGAGTGGGAGCAATTTTCCAATACTTGTCCTTTACGTAGATGATATTATATTGGCAAGTAATAGCTTAGATATGTTGCATGAATCAAAGCGCTTACTCTCGCATAACTTTGAAATGAAAGATCTCGGAGAGGCTTCTTACGTTATTGGCATCGAAATACTCCGAGATAGAAGTAATTGAATTTTGGGCTTATCACAAAAGGCTTACATTGATCGCGTCCTTAGTCGATATTACATGCAACACAGCTCTCCCTCTTTAGCTCCAGTAGTTAAAGGAGATGCTTTTGATTCTTTTCAATGTCCGAAAACTGAGAATGAAAAGGCGGAAATGAGAATGATACCTTATGCCTCAGTAGTTGGGAGCCTCATGTATGCTCAAGTCTGCACTCCTCCAGATATCGCTTATGTTACAGGGATGCTAGGTGTAACAACCCTCGGTAAAATCAACACTCTCATAATATTTCTGACACTCTAGTATATTTTAAATTACCCTTAAAATGTCTTTAAATACACCCCGTATGTTAAAACCGAGCCCGAAATATGTTATAGCATTTAAAATAAATTAAAAACAATAAATATTAAGTTGAGGCGGGCCACGTAGACCCACCCCAACAATTAACGCGGGCGGTATGAAGGTGAGAACCTGATTCCGTCTGACTTCTTAAGTTCAAGCGGGCCGCGTAAGAGTTCCGTTTAAGTTAACGCGGGCCGCGTGAGATCTGAATGGTGGCGCAGCCCTGAGCTGACACGTGTCGACATCGTGGCGGGTCTACTTTGTGAGCCGGACAAGCTAGTCCGTTGACTAGCTTTGACGCGGGCCACGTAACCCGGAGGGTACCTTTACGCGGGGCGCGTGGAGACCAGAATCAGGCCCTATATAAGCAGGCAACGGGTTTTCGTTTTCCGTCGCTCATTTCTTTCATTCTCAATCACAATTTCTGTAGTAGGCTTATAATACGCGGGTATTATATCCCCCTAATTAGCAAGGTTCTGCTCCTTTGTAAGTATTATAACCCCGGTTTCATAGTAGATACGCTGCCCGATTGATTTAGGGTTCCGTAATAACTGTCGTGGTTCTGCCCGACGTAGTTGTTGGAATGCCGTCTCAGGGAGGGTATCATTAATATTTTCAAAGGGTTATGATACTAATCAATGTACATTTGTATAAATTATAGATTATATCCAGGAAACCCTTACGTGAAGTCTAAGATAGCAATGTGAGTTTATCCTCTTTTTGTTAACCTTTTTGGAATGTTTTACAAAACCTTAATTGTTTTACAATGTGATTAAGCGGTGATTGAGTCTTTGTAGTTCTTCAATTACTGCCGGTATGTTGGGGTTTTGTATACAAAATTTACTACCTTGTGAGTAGTAAGTCGGGGATGACAGGACGTTACCATTGGACGACGAGTTAGCCAATGAGTAATATGACCCACAAGTCAGGATTGACAGTACTGAATGAGTAATTGTGTAGAAATAAACAATGTGATCGCTCTCAATACTGTGTTAATTGATAAAATGTTTCTTGATTAAACTGGGATTCACTCACCAGTATTTCCCACTGAAAAATGTTTTTAAAACACGTTTCAGGTAACACAATGTGACAGCCAATTAGTAAAAAGCCAGCTGGAGAGCACTGAAGGCTTGGGAAAAATGTGGCTATAAAAGTTACCTAAAAGACGATGTTTTAAATTCAATAAAATAGGGTTTATTCCTATAAACGTATTGTAATAAGAAACTTGGGTTTTACCCATGTAATTATTAATATCAAATATGGTGGTTTTACTCTGATAAACATTTCCTAACTACGGTCCTGATGTAAATTCCGCAGCCAAAATAAAACAAACCTGATACCACCGTCACTGCGTTCGCGTCCGCCCGTTCCCGGGGGTCAGGGATCGGGGGTGGCGACAGGATGGTTCAGTAAGGAAGCCTTTGCTCGTAGGAAAAGAATGCGAAAGTTACAACAGCAAAGAGCCTTAGCAGCTATTAAGCGAGAGACAGATGCCCATACACAGGATATGCTTAATAGAAGCCTAGCTAATTTCCATATCCTAGCTACAACTGCTATTGACCCAAGTTTAGAGCAAATTATAGCACCCCAACCACAATTGCAAATCCCTGACCAACCTATGGAAATAGAAAACCCTGAAAACCAAGTGGAGATGCATGACTTCAACCCAGAAGAAATCCCTAGGGTACCTGCACCAAACCCTCTAGACCCAAATTACGACCCCTGGTGGGACGATAATAGGGACTTTGTGCAACGTTACCCAATCCATGAAGACGCACCTATACAGAACATAGAAGCCTACCCAGGTATGGAGCCTTTAGATCCCTATTACCAAGATGATTATATTAGGGAGATCTTAGAAGATCCTTACCGATTTCAGGCACTTTCACCCCCATATCAGGAACCCGCACCCCATATTCCGAACCCAGTCCTAGAACCTGCACCCCCAATGAGTGCAGAAAACGTGCAAGAACTTAGGACTTTTGGAGAGGAAATTTTAGAAAGCAGTGAGAGAATGAGACAGGTGGGAGAGCGTCTCGTATGGAAATACGATGAACGCAATATGGATTTTTGGATAAATCCATATCCGTGATGTGATGGAGGAGACGGTAATAGTAAGAATAATATAATATAATAAAATAAAATAAAATATGTGCGTACGGATGCATATTACTATTATTGTGATTCTATTTCTGTTGGTATTGTAATTTTTATTTCAGTACTAGAATGTAATAGATGCTTAATAGTATATGGAATTAGAGTAAAAGTCACAATGATCGACGTTTTTGGTTAGATTGCGTATCATGTGATTAAATATATTAAATATTATCTTGTGATATTAATATGGGATAAATGTTTAAAATTCAGATGGCCGACGAAGGAAATCAAGGAAATCTGAATAATGATAACCAGAGTAACATTAACGTGGTTAATGAGAATCCAAGTATCAATAACAATGGAAACCAAATGGATAATAGTGTTGTTCAACACATAGTGGCACAAGGAATCATAGATGCCATGCCATTTATTATTCAAACTATTCAAGAAGCGAATAATAAAAGTAAGCATAGCAGTAAGCGACTCATCGAACCCGAAAACAGCGTGAACAATGGACCTGTACTTCAAATGCCTATTCCTAAAAAGAGAAGAACCGTGTCTTACGGTTGTTCTTATAAAGAATTCTGGTCTTGTAAACCAATGGAATTCTCGGGCAATGAAGGGGCCATTGCAACCCTACGCTGGATAGAGAAAACTGAGGCAGTTTTAAGAATAAGCAAGTGTGCTGAAGAAGATAAGATAATGTTTGCTTCTAATCTGTTTAAGAATTCAGCATTAGAATGGTGGAACACTATCCTCCAATCAAGAGGAAGTGATAGAACTTACAATATGGAATGGGAAGAATTTAAGAATAAGGTAGAAAGGAAATTCTGCCCACCAAATGAAAAGGAACAGATAGCAAACAAATTCCTAAACCTTAGAATGACTGGTGTGGATAGTAAGGGATACACTAAAATATTTTTCGAATATGCTAGAATAGTGCCAACCCTTGCATCACCAGAGCCAGTATTAATCTCCCGTTACATCTGGGGATTAATTGGAGAGATTAGACACGTAGTCAAGGCAGCTAGACCTCAAACCATAGAAGAAGCTGTAGAACTAGCAAATACCTTGACAGATGAATTAGTTCGTACCCGGGAGGAGGATCAAAGGAGGAACCTAACCCAGAAACTCACACAAGAATTTCGTTCTAACCGTGGAAGAAATATAGGTTCTACCTCTCCACCTTACTGTAAGAATTGCAAAAGAAAGCATTCAGGAAGATGCTCTATATACTGTAATTTTTGCAAAATATTGGGACACAAGGAAGAAAACTGCAGGAAGAAAGCTAATAACAAGATATGTTACAACTGTGGGGAACAAGGTCATATTAAGCTTAATTGTCCAAAATTAGCTCCTGCTGCAAACAACAAGAATACTCAAAATGCTAGAGCATTTGTCCTAACTGCAGATGAAGCCAAGATGATTCCAGATGTCATAGCTGGTACGTTTTTAGTTAATGATATTTTTGCTAAAGTATTATTTGACTCTGGTGCAAACCAAAGTTTTATTAATACATCATTTTGCAAATTTCTAAATCAATCATTAACTAAACTACCACAAGAATGTTTAGTAGAGACAGCCAATGGAGAAACCGTTAGGATTTCTGAAATCTTGCAGGGAGCAAGAATAGAAATTTTAAATTAGAAATTTATTGCAAATCTTTATCCCATGAATCTGGCAGGATTCGATGTTGTTTTAGGAATGGATTGGTTAATAGCCAATAGAGCTAATATTTTATGTGATCAAAAGACAATTCAAGTAAATGCACCAAAAGGTAAAACGATCATAATAAAAGGAGATAAACCATCTAAATCTACAAAATTTATCTCTGTGATGAAAACTGCAAGATACATAAGAAAAGGATCATTAGTGTATTTGATTTCTATAATCACTAACACTAAAGGAAAGGAATTAAAAGATATTCCAGTAGTATCTCAGTTTTCAGATGTATTTCCATAAGAATTACCAGGACTGCCACCAAATAGAGAAGTCGAATTCAGAATTCATTTAATACCAGGAACGGCACCGATTACCAAAGCACCCTATCGTTTGGCACCTGCAGAAATGCAAGAATTAAAGAAACAATTAGATGAATTGTTGGAAAAAGGATTTGTACAGCCAAGTTCATCACCATGGGGAGCGCCGATTCTATTTGTTAAAAAGAAGGATGGATCAATGCGTATGTGCACTGACTACCGTGAATTAAACAAGGTCACGATTAAGAACCGGTACCCATTACCGAGAATCGATGTTCTGTTTGATCAACTGCAAGGAGCTCGATTTTTCTCTAAAATACATTTAAGATCGGGATATCATCAATTAAAGGTACAGGAAGAGGACATTCCTAAAACCGCATTCAGAACAAGGTATAGTCATTATGAATTTACTGTCATGCCATTTGGTTTAACCAATGCCCCAGCCGCATTTATGGACATGATGAACCGAATATGTAAGCCATATTTGGACAAATTCATAATTGTTTTTATAGATGATATTCTCATTTACTCTAAGAATAAAGAAGATCATGCAAAGCATTTGCACGCACTTTTAAGTTTATTAAGAAAGGAAAAGCTTTATGCTAAATTTTCCAAGTGCGAATTTTGGTTAGAACAGGTACAGTTTCTCGGACATCTAGTCAATCATGAAGGAATTCATGTAGATCCAACAAAGATTGAGGCGATTACTAAATGGAAAACCCCTGAATCACCAACCGAGGTTAGAAGTTTCTTAGGATTGGCCAGTTATTATAGAAGATTTATTCGAGATTTTTCTAGAATAGCCATTCCTTTAACTAAGTTAACCTGTAAATCTGTTAAGTTTGAATGGGGATTAAAACAAGAAGAAGCTTTTAGAATTCTTAAGCAAAGATTAACTCATACACCCATATTAGCATTACCAGAAGGAACTGAAGACTTTGTAGTATATTGTGACGCTTCTAAATTAGGTTATGGATGTGTATTGATACAACGACAAAAGGTTATAGCTTATGCATCTAGACAACTTAAGAATCATGAAGAGAATTATTCAACCCATGATTTAGAACTAGGAGCTATAATTTTTGCTCTTAAGATTTGGAGACATTACCTTTATGGTAGTAAGTTTACCATATTCACTGATCATAAGAGTTTAAGATATATATTTCAGCAAAAGGAGTTGAATATGAGACAAAGACGCTGGATGGAGATGCTTAGTGATTATGATTTTGATATCCAGTATCATGAAGGAAAAGCAAATGTAGTAGCAGATGCTTTAAGTCGAAAGTATCATGAAAAGCCAAAAAGGGTACGTTCTCTTAAGTTAAATCTGCAAGTAGATTTAAATAATCAGATAAGAGAAGCACAAGAATCAGTAATCAAGGATGATACTGAAAAATTAAAAGGTATGCTAAAAGAGTTAGAACAAGGAACATATGGAATTTGGAGATTCCATGAAAAGAGAATGTGGATACCTAAATTAGGAAATTTACGTTATCGTATTTTAGAAGAAGCCCATAAATCTAAGTATACGATGCATCCAGGAAATGATAAAATGTACCAGGATTTAAGAAAAAATTTCTGGTGGATAGGAATGAAAAAGGACATAGCAGCTTATGTTTCTAAATGTTTAACTTGTTCACAAGTTAAAGCTGAACACCAGAAACCCGCAGGTTTGTTACAGCAATTAGAAATGCCAGTGTGGAAGTGGGAATTAATAACAATGGATTTTGTTACTAAATTACCCAAAACAAAGAAAGGAAATGATACAATCTGGGTGATTGTAGATAGGCTAACCAAGTCAGCTCATTTCTTACCAATGAAGGAAACTTTCAGTATCGAACAATTAGCTAAATTATATGTAAATGAAATTGTTTCTTTACATGGCATTCCTTTATCAATTGTTTCTGATAGAGATAGCCGATTTACCTCTAATTTTTGGTCAAGTTTCCAAAAGGCAATGGGAACCAAGTTAAAATTAAGCACAGCTTATCATCCTCAAACGGATGGACAAAGCGAAAGAACTATTCAAACGATGGAAGACATGCTTAGAGCTTGTGTAATTGATTTTGGAGGTAATTGGGACGATCACTTACCTTTAATAGAATTTTCTTATAACAATAGTTATCACACAAGTATAAATGCTGCATCATTCGAAGCACTTTATGGACGAAAGTGTCGAACCCCAGTCTGTTGGGCAGAAATTGGGGAGAAGCAACTATCTGGACCTGAGATAGTGCAAGAAACAACTGATAAGATTATTCAAGTCAAGGAACGACTGAAAGCAGCACGTAATCGACAGAAGAGCTATGCTGATAACCGACGCAAACCATTGGAGTTTAAAGTAGGAGATAAAGTATTGTTGAAAGTCTCTCCTTGGAAAGGAGTAGTAAGATTCATCAAACGAGGAAAACTAAGTCCCAGGTATGTTGGACCTTTTGAGATTATTAAAAAAAATAGGACCTGTAGCCTATCAGTTACAATTGCCAGAGGAAATGGCAGGAATACATGATGTATTTCATATATCAAATCTCAAAAAGTGTTTAGCTGATGAATCACTGATAGTGCCTCTTAAGGATATAGAGGTAAATGAACAACTTAAGTTTATAGAAAGGCCTCTACAAATTGAAGACAGGAAAGTCAAGAATCTCAAGCACAAGAGACTAGTTCTGGTCAAAGTAAAATGGGACTCCAAAAGAGGACCTGAGTACACATGGGAGCTTCAATCGGAAATGCAAAGAAAATATCCGTATTTGTTTCAGTAGATCACGAGGACGAGCTCTAAAACAAGGTGGGGAGAATGTAACAACCCTCGGTAAAATCAACACTCTCATAATATTTCCGACACTCTAGTATATTTTAAATTACCCTTAATATGTCTTTAAATACACCCCATATGTTAAAACCGAGCCCGAAATATGTTATAGCATTTAAAATAAATTAAAAACAATAAATATTAAGTTGAGGCGGGCCGCGTAGACCCACCCCAACAATTAACGCGGGCGGTATGAAGGTGAGAACCTGATTCCGTCTGACTTCTTAAGTTCAAGCGGGCCGCGTAAGAGTTCCGTTTAAGTTAACGCGGGCCGCGTGAGATCTGAATGGTGGCACAGCCCTGAGCTGACACGTGTCGACATCGTGGCGGGTCTACTTGGTGAGCCAGACAAGCTAGTCCGTTGACTAGCTTTGACGCGGGCCGCGTAACCCGGAGGCTACCTTTACGCGGGGCGCGTGGAGACCAGAATCAGGCCCTATATAAGCAGGCAACGGGTTTTCGTTTTTCGTCGCTCATTTCTTACATTCTCAATCACAATTTCTGTAGTAGGCTTATAATACGCGGGTATTATATCCCCCTAATTAGCAAGGTTCTACTCCGTTGTAAGTATTATAACCCCGGTTTCATAGTAGATACGCTGCCCGATTGATTTAGGGTTCCGTAATAACTGTCGTGGTTCTGCCCGACGTAGTTGTTGGAATGCCGTCTCGGGGAGGGTATCATTAATATTTTCAAAGGGTTATGATACTAATCAATGTACATTTGTATAAATTATAGATTATATCCAGGAAACCCTTACGTGAAGTCTAAGATAGCAATGTGAGTTTATCCTCTTTTTGTTAACCTTTTTGGAATGTTTTACAAAACCTTAATTGTTTTACAATGTGATTAAGCGGTGATTGAGTCTTTGTAGTTCTTCAATTACTGCCGGTATGTTGGGGTTTTGTATACAAAATTTACTACCTTATTAGTAGTAAGTCGGGGATGACAGGACGTTACCATTGGACGACGAGTTAGCCAATGAGTAATATGACCCACAACTCAGGATTGACAGTACTGAATGAGTAATTATGTAGAAATAAACAATGTGATCGCTCTCAATACTGTGTTAATTGATAAAATGTTTCTTGATTAAACTGGGATTCACTCACCAGTATTTCCCACTGACAAATGTTTTTAAAACACGTTTCAGGTAACACAATGTGACAGCCAATTAGTAAAAAGCTAGCTGGAGAGCACTGAAGGCTTGGGAAAAATGTGGCTATAAAAGTTACCTAAAAGACGATGTTTTAAATTCAATAAAATATGGTTTATTTCTATAAACGTATTGTAATAAGAAACTTGGGTTTTACCCATGTAATTATTAATATCAAATATGGTGGTTTAACTCTGATAAACATTTCCTAACTACGGTCCTGATGTAAATTCCGCTGCCAAATTAAAACAAACCTGATACCACCGTCACTGCGTTCGCGTCCGCCCGTTCCCGGGGCTCAGGGATCGGGGGTGGCGACACTAGGCCGTTATCTGTCTAATCCTAGTCTTGATCACTGGAAAGCAGCGAAGAAAGTACTTCGATATCTTCAGGGGACGAAAGACTATAAGCTGACTTATAGAAGAAGTGACATTTTGGAAGTGGTTGGTTATTCTGATTCTGACTTTGCTAAATGCAAAGATGACAAGAAATCCACTCCAGGGTATATCTTTATGTTAGCCGGTGGACCTATTTCATGGAGGAGTCATAAACAACAGCTAACTTCAATATCCACTATGATGGCAGAATACATTGTTGTATATAACGCTACCTGTCATGGAATGTTGCTAAAGAATCTGATTAGTGGACTCAAAGTTGTTAATTCCATATCTAGACCATTGAAGCTGTACTGTGATAACTCAGCTGCCGTTAACTTCTCGAACAGTAACAGTTCGACCGAAGCTGGATTTTATCTTGATACAAAGTATTTGTTCGTACATGAACGTGTTGAGGAAAATAAGCTTTGTATTAAGTATTTAAGTACGAAAAATATGCTTGCGGATCCGGTGACTAAAGGTCTCCCACCTAAAGTATTCGAAGAACATGTTTTGAAGATGGGCTTTTGTAAAGACCTTATTTAAATGCATATTGTACTTACTTACGTTTTAATGATAAAATTTCCTCATTTGATTTCTTTGTCTCTAACTACGTTTCTCTAGCCTAATGACGTAAAGACTATTATTATACAAATCATCGTTTAAGGGCTTGTAAATTGATCCTTGCTTAGGTTTTAAATTTGGGATTGTAGTATGATCAATGAGGGTCTTGAGTTGAATAACTGACTCAACGACTATATTTTTCTGCTACAATTTTGGTTTAAAACTAAAATGAGTATTAACTCCTGATCAGACTTATCTAATACTCATAATAAATGATCACTCGGCCAACTGGGAGAATGTTAGCGTAAATTATTTATTAAATAATTTATGGTGCCCTTATTGATCATTTATCTAATAACCAGATCAATGTTTATCTTAATATCCCTATAAAATTAACTGGGCTTTATTTGATGGACGTAAAGGCCCATACTAGTTAATTAGGGTTTCCCCTTGGGTGAAGCATATAAATACAGGTGATTGGGAACCCTAAGACACACCATAAAGTTTACGGCTCCCCTCACTACAATCTGTTATAATCATCCCTCTCCATCCTAACTGCTCACCCTAAACGGAAACCGATCAAGATGGCTTCTTCTTCATCTCTAACCACTACTGGATTGTCAGGTATATCAAGATCCCTAAAAGTGTTTTTTTCATTAGATACTAAAAGAACTGCTTAACATAGTTGTGTGTTACCGGTTCTTTTTTTACCTTTGAGTTAAGTGTCATTACATCTCTGTGTTTTGACTACTTTTGCCATTTCAAGTCAAATTTCTATCATTTCCCTCACATTCTAGAAACCATTTACGTACCTAAGCTAACTGAGTTTTAGTGTCATTTACGTCCCTAGAGTTTTAAATGAGAAAAGTAGACAAACCACACCACATGGACGTAAATAGCAATTAATTCTTTAGCATTTAAAAATATAAATAATGAAGAAGAAAGAGGTTGTCAGCACATCGGTTTAATATAAAAATGCCATAAGTGCCTCTGTAGTGGGGCGGTATGAAGGGGCATAGCGCCCAATCGCGCCCAAGAACACCGCCACAAGGGGCGGTATGAAGGAGAAATGGAGGTGGGGCGCGACCTCTATAATGGCGCCATGCTTTGTTTTTTTTTTTTTTTAATATTTGACCGTTACAACGGTCATAATCTTAAAAAAAAAATTCAATTTTTTTTATTTCACTCTATAAATAACTCCCAACTCTTCCATTTTTTTTTACAATTCATACTCAACTATTCTCTCATTCTCTATATATTTTTTAAAAAGTGTTGAAGCTACTCCCACCCTATTAAAAAAAATGGGTTCCCCGTCGGAAGACTCCTTCACCGATATTTACCGAAGATTTTTTTCACCCGAAGAAGACGCGGAGGAGGAAGAAGCGGTTACGAGTGCATTTACTTTTGTGATACAAGCATTTGAGCACGTTCGGCCTACTCCCCCTCCACGACCCATCTTGCGGCGCACCTATATCTTGTGAGATCGTGAAGCCGCGAACGAGCGTTTGATGAAAGACTATTTTGACGCGACGCCGGTTCACGGACCCAATGTTTTTAGACGGCGTTTTCGGATGAGCCAAAGGTTATTTTTGCGCATTAATAATGATTTGGAAAATAAGTATGATTTCTTTAAGCAAAGAATGGACGCGCGAGGATATTTAGGCTTCACCTCAATTCAATAGGTCACATCCGCCTTACGCATTTTAGCATACGGAAACACGTACGAAATCAACGACGAGTACTTGAAGATGGCGGAGAAAATAACTCGAGATTGCTTGGAACATTTTTGCTATGGTATTTTTTATTGACTTTTATTTATTTACTTTTATATATTTACTTTTTTTAGTAGCTTACTAGTAAAACTTTTATATATTAAATTATATTTTAGGTATATGCCAGTTATATGGAAAACGTTATTTGAGAAATCCCACTTGAAACGACCTTCAACAAATATATGAGGTGCATCTAGAAAAGCATGGAATACCCGGCATGATTGGTAGCTTGGATTGTCGTCAATGGCATTGGTATAATTGTCCAACCACATGGCGAGGTCAACATACAAGGGGTGATCAAAAAGGGCCAACTTTGGTATTACAAGTTGTTGCGTCATACGACCTTTGGGTTTGGTCGGCCTTCTTTGGTGTAGCCGGGTGTTTTAACGATATTAATATGTTAGAGGCTTCACCATTATTAGAGAGCTACATTTCTGGAACTATACCAAAGGCCGGTTTTCATGCGAACGGGAACGACTACGAGCATGGCTACTATTTGGGCGATGCTATATACCCGGAGTATTCGATTATTGTTAAAACGTTTTCTGAAACGTTCGATGAGAAAAGAAAGTATTTTAAAAAATTAAAAGAGTCTTCGAGAAAGGATATCGAGAGGTGTTTTGGGGTTCTACAGCAACGATGACATTTTATCAGAAATCCTTGTCGCATGTGGCATAAGGATAGAATACGAATGACCATGTATTCTTGCATCATTTTGCATAATATGATCATAGAGGATGATGGAAGAGCGATATGCCAAAACTATATTCCGGAAGATTTAGTCGAAGGAACCCAAGCAACAATGGAAGAGAGACTCGCAAATGCTCAACTATTGCGATCTAAGGAAATACATAACACGTTGAAGGCGGATTTGGTTGAGCATGCTTGGGCGATTCGCCCAATGCGATACAACGGTGACGACGAAGAAGATTCCGAGGAAGAACAAGGTGAGGAATTCGAAGACGGGAACTTTGAAGATGTAGGTTTGGATGCTGGAGAAAACGAAGAGGAAGAAGGAGAGAATGACAATGAAGACGAAGAATAAATTTATCTTTTTAGGTGTAACGTTTTTTTTTCTTTACCGTTTTTTTTTTAATTTTAATGTATTGTTTTTTATTTAATGCAATGATTTTTAATTTTAAAAAACTTAGAAATTAATTAAAAAAAATGAAAATGAAAATAATTGAGTAATGATGACAAATGGGCTTTATGACTACGGCCTCAACTTGCATAACGCCCCATAAAGCCCCGTGGTGACATGTCATGTCACATGTCGCATAACGCCCCCAAAAGGGCCTTATGACTACGGATGGCCTAAGGCAAAAGGGAGTGGGAGCGTGGATTAGTCATCGGTTTAATTGCCACCTGACACCATTGATGTGGAGAGTCATAGTGATCATGACCGTACCCTATAGCGTAACAGTTTGACCATTGAGTTGATTCTGTTTACATTACACCAAACTTTTAAGAGAGACAATGCACTGGGTCCGCCCCTAATATCTGTCATGCCAGCCTGGGTCCTTCATGTATCAACTCACTTATCAGCCAACCATTTCAATTTCAACTTCTTAGACCTACCTCATCAATAATTATATATTGTTTGATCAATTTCAACTTCTAATTCGACCTCCTCAGTAATCAGTTATGTTTGCTACTACTGGTAATGCATCTCTACCCTCCTCCACCACCTCTGCCTCCTCCGTGCAAGGGTCACAACTTTGTCGTCCCTTCGAAATTCGTGAAATATTTTCAGCAACGGAAAACTTTGACGATACATTAATAATTGGGCGTGGAGGTTTTGGTAAAGTTTATAAAGGTAATATTAACAATGGATCCACAAGTTTTTTTGCAGCCATTAAACGATTGGATACCATGTCCAATCAAGGGGCATCAGAGTTCTGGACTGAAGTTGAAATGCTTTCAAAGTTACGTCACTGTCATCTTGTGTCATTAATTGGTTATTGTAAGGCTCTCAGTATCCACACATCCCCTATTTTTATTTGCACATCCCTAACCCTATAGGAAGCATATTGGGCTATATGGTTCCTCTGAGCCTAAGCGTATTGATCTATACGCTTCCTATTGGACAACTTTTCAGATGCTTTTCAGCCACTTTTCAGCCAATGATTAAGGACCAGAGGAAGTGTAGTGCCCTATATGACCCTAAAAGAATTTTTCTTTTCCCACAACACCATATTGCTCTTAGCTAACTTTATTTTTTTTAATTCGAGTTAGTTTTTTTTTTTGTTATAAAATAATGATGGTTTTTTTTGTTATAAATTTTTGTAAACAACGTAGTTAAATTAAGCAATCCAAACAAACTAAACATATACATACATTATAACTTACCAAAACAAACATATCCTAATTAAACGGAAAATTAAATCGTTCATAAATCAAAACATAAAAACATAATGATGGAGGCATGAAGTTTTTAAAAGGAAATGGTTTAAGGGATCAGGGGAAACATATTGGTCTATATTCTTCCTCTAAGGACCAGAAGAACCGTATTGGCTTATACACTTCCAATAGGGATGTATCTTACTAACACACGCAAATGCTAGAATCTACTCTAACTACAAGAATCTACGCAAACGTATTGGTCTATATGCTTCCTTTAAGGACCAGAAGAACCGTATTGGTTTATACACTTCCAATAGGGATGTATCTTACTAACACACGCAAATGCTAGAATCTAATCTAACTACAAGAATCTACTTTCAATCAGGGGAACTGTATAGAGCTATACACTTCCTGGTAACTGTAAAGGAATCGTATTGCCCAATACGCCTCCTGTTGCACTCAGTTTTCAAAACTTTTCAGTACTTTTCAGGTCTGCACTCTCTGCACATCCTGCATGACAGGCATCAGGTTTCAGCAAGTGAATGGGAAGCGTATTGGCCTATACGGTTCCTATTGGTTTAACATTTATTGTGTCACACCCCCAAAATCCACCTGCGGAATACTACCGCTTGGAGGCGTGACTGACCAGGATCCAGCCACCAATCATATTGAACAAGCATGTAAGTGATTATAAAAGTCCAACCAATACAATTGGTGTCCAAACAAAACATAGTTAAGTTGCAAGCGGAAGCATAATGTTTAAAACCATAACATAAGTTTAATTGTTTCAAAGTTTAACATGGCACTCGTCTGTCCATGTCCCACAACGACTCTCCCCCATGCAAGCTCCAGCTAAGTACCTATTGACCTGCAAAGCATGTAGTAACGAGTCAACAACAAGTTGAGTGAGTTCACGGTTGGGTGTTCGTTTTAAGTTGTTCCAAAAACAGTTTCCTTTTACTGGCATCCTGCCGTGGGGGTTACCCCATAGTTGAAAACGTGATTTGTTTACCCATTTACTCTGGCAATACCGCCGTGGGGGCTACCCCATGTTAGTTATCTGGCATTTCGGCCGTGGGGGCTACCCCATGTATACACTAGACTCGTTACCATATCGACTGCTGACTGTAGTCATGTTTATGTGCCCTGAAACTGTCAATGTCTATCAGCATTGACGTGCCCCAGATCCATTAGTTCACGCCCGTCCTCTGCGGCACGGTGTGAGGTTTGTCAGACCTAAATAGCGCTATCTAACTAATGACCCGCTCGCCATTGGCCCGGCGATTAAGTCGATATAAAAAGGAGGGACTTCGTGATAGAGTTTTGGTCTAGTACGAGTTATCTGTCCATGAGGACGAGGAATTACATTCCTGAACCGTTGCTGTCCTACCTAAGAAAGGACGAGGAATCCATGTTCCTTAACCCCATTCCCAACCCCTGGGAATCCCATGCTTTGTAGAGGGTGTGAACTCACCTTGGTTTGCTCGGCAGATACACAGAAAGTCAATCAAGTTGTAAGTGGTCAACTACGTCCTAACATCGATACCATTCAAGTCAGGTTCATATCCAAGTAGTGCACGTATGTTCTACACGTATTGTACACAAGTAACGATCATGGCATATATGTCTAGCATGGCAGTTCAACAACAGTTCGTAACAAGTTCCACAGTAACATTCACGTAACGACCAAAGTCTAAGTGTGCGGCCCAACTACTTAGGCCCATAGCAGTGTGCAAGTCCAAACGGTGTGTACGGGTGTTATGGTCTCGAGTCGAGACTAGAGATCTCGAGTCGAGACTGTGCGATCTCGGGTTAAAGCCTACGAGTTCTCGAGTCATACATGCACCAGTCGAGACTAGACGGTCTCGAGTCGCAACCGGACTCGCGACCGTGGTCTCGAGTTGTGCTGCTTGTGTGAGGGGCTGTGGTCTCGAGTCGAGACTAGGGGGTTCTCGACTCGCAACCGCTGATCTCGAGCTGGCTTCTAGATGGTCTCGAGTCGAAACCAGGGGTCTCGACTCCCAGCACCTGCTGATTCAGCATAGTGTACTAACCAATAGAATTTCATGTTCATGAGATTATGTACTATCCAACCAAAATGCATCAACATGTTTTCTTGTCTAACAATCAATTAAAATGGATCAAACAACTAGTTTTCAAATATTCAAGACACCTTCATATCATATTCATGTTGTTCTTCATGTATTCAAGTCATTCATCATGATCATTCAAACTTGTTCATCATATTTTAGGGTTTTTGGCATCAATCACAATCATAACATGAACAACAATCAAAACACTTGAACATACTCATCTAAGGGTTTCAAATCATCACATAACACCTCAAAATCGACTCTACACTACTCCGATTTCCACATACATGCAGCCGATTAACAAGTATTCGGTTCTTGGCACAAGAGTATACAATCCGATTAACATGAACATTATCTAGCACACATATGCAAGCCGATTTTATGAACATCACAATTAATGGTTTAAATCACATTCAATCACAATATATCATTAACTCATCATGCAATCAATCCGAAATCAAGACATGATAGCCGCTTAACATCATCATACACATTCGGTTCACAAGAACATCATCATTCGTACAAGCTATTCTAGTTAAATCATGCCATCCATAATATCATCTAACAACAAACATCATAAAACACTAACCGGTTGATGAGGAGTGTGTGAAGGAGAATAGGTTTGTTGTCCGAAAGTTTCCGAGTGAAGAACACAAGCAAATCCAAGAGCTTGGCTTGCTACTCTTGATCCGACACAAGGTAAGAGGGTGGTGTTGCTAGGGTTTTAGTGAGAGGGAAGGAGAGTGTGTGTAGGAGGGTGTGTGTAGGTTGCCCAAAAATGGCAAGTTTGGCTAACAACAAGGGTTATATACTAGTTCTAAGGTGGTGCACCCTAATGGGCTTTCGGGTGGGCTGGAGAGGTGCATGGCCCAATCCGGCCCAACTGTTACTGTTCACTCGAGACCGTATGGTCTCGAGTCGGGTCCTTGTGTCTCGGTTTACATAAATACACGCATACAAACAAGCACAACTCATAATCACGTAAATTCACATAAATCATTAATTAACAAACATGTCAACTAGTTACATATCGTTCAAATGTGTTGCATCGAGATACAAGAAAGGTTCTAAATTTCGAGTTGTCACATCATCCCCAAGTTGAAAGAAATTTCGTCCCGAAATTTGGTAAGTACTCACTGAGGAAGCTAGTTAAGTTGTATGGTTTTCCTGGTTTTCCCGGGGTGTCACATCCACCCCCCGTTGATCTGGAATTTCGTCCTGAAATTCCGTAGCTTCAGCCTCAGTAGTGGTTGTACCGTTTGCGAACAGTTGGGGATACTTTTGTTTCATCTGATCTTCGCGTTCCCAGGTGAACTCTGGGCCGCGACGTGAGTTCCAACGAACTCGAACGAGAGGTATTCTAGTGTTCTTGAGGACCTTAACATCCTGGTCCGTGATTTCAACTGGTTCCTCGACGAATCGTAACTGTTCGTCGATGGTGAGCTCCTTCAAAGGAACTACGAGGGTCTCATCTGACAGACACTTCTTCAGATTCGACACATGGAAAACGTTGTGAACTGCACTGAGTTCTGCTGGTAAGTTCAGTCTGTAGGCCACCCTGCCTATTTTCTCGATGATTTCAAAAGGTCCGACGTATCGTGGGTTAAGTTTGCCTCGTTTACCAAAACGAACCACACCCTTCCAGGGTGAAACTTTGAGTAGTACCCGCTCCCCAACCTGGAGCTCTAGTGGTTTCCTGCCCTTATCGGCGTAGACTTTCTGACGGTCATGAGCTGCCGCCATGCGTTGTCGTATTTGAGCAATTCGCTCGGTTGTGTCTACCACAAGTTCTGGACCAGTGATCTGACTATCTCCCACCTCTGCCCAGCAAAGAGGTGACCGGCATTTACGCCCGTACAATGCCTCAAACGGAGCAGCTTTAATGCTAGTGTGGTAGCTGTTATTGTACGAGAATTCCACAAGTGGCAGATGCTTTTCCCAGCTGTTGCCAAAGTCGATTACACATGCACGAAGCATGTCTTCTAAGGTTTGAATAGTGCGCTCAGACTGCCCGTCCGTCTGAGGGTGATACGCTGTGCTCATGTCTAATCGTGAGCCAAAGGATTTGTGCATTGCTTGCCACAGTTCTGAAGTAAAACGTGCATCACGATCCGAGATAATAGAGGTGGGCACCCCGTGCCTCGAGACAACTTCTTTAAGATATACGTCTGCTAGAGTGGAGAACTTATCCGTTTCCTTGATAGCCAAGAAGTGTGCAGACTTTGTGAGTCGATCCACGATCACCCAAATAGTATCGTTTCCGCGTTGAGATCTAGGCAGGCCAGTGACAAAATCCATGGAAATTGCTCCCATTTCCATTGCGGTATCTCTGGTTGCTGGAGTAGGCCTGAGGGTTTCTGGTATTCAGTCTTGACTCTCGCACAAGTCAAACACTTGCTGACGTAAGTTGCTATGTGGGCCTTCATGCTAGGCCACCAATATGTAGTTTTGATATCGTGGTACATCTTATCCGAACCAGGATGTACCGAGTAGCGAGACTTGTGTGCTTCATCCATCACAAGCTCTCGTAAGTTGCCATAGAGTGGGACCCAAATGCGTCCCGTTACGTAGTATGCACCGTCTTCCTTCTGTTCTAAGCGTTGCCTTGAGCCGCGTAGGGCTTCAGCCCTGACGTTTTCTGGTTTCAATGCTTCTACCTGAGCATCTCGTATCTGGGAAGAAAGGCTAGAATGTATAGTGAGCTGCAAAGCTCGCACGCGCTTAGGCGCAGTGTCCTTTCGGCTAAGGGCATCAGCCACCACATTGGCTTTGCCAGGATGGTACTTGATTGCACATTCGTAATCGTTTAATAAATCGACCCATCGTCGTTGACGCATGTTTAGCTCCTTCTGTTTGAAGATGTGCTCGAGGCTCCTATGGTCGGTGTAAATGGTGCACTTGGTACCGTATAGGTAATGCCTCCATATCTTAAGTGCAAAAACAACAGCTCCCAGCTCTAAATCATGTGTAGTGTAGTTCCTTTCATGAACTTTAAGTTGGCGTGAGGCGTAGGCTATAACTTTATCTCGTTGCATCAATACACAACCAAGACCCTGAATTGATGCGTCGCAGTAGACTACGAAGTCGTCTGTGCCCTCTGGCAAGGAAAGGATAGGTGCGCTGCAAAGTCTATCCTTTAAATGCTGAAATGCTAACTCCTGTGCATTTCCCCAACGATAAACAACGCCTTTCTGCGTTAGTGAGGTGAGAGGCTGTGCAATCTTGGAAAAAATCCTTAATGAACCTCCTGTAGTAACCTGCCAATCCCAAGAATTGGCGAATTTCTGTTGGTGTACGAGGTGCCGGCCAGTTCTTAATCGAGTCTACCTTGGATGGATCAACGTGAATCCCATCCTTGTTTACCACATGGCCTAGGAAATGGACTTCACGAAGCCAGAAGTCGCATTTCGAGAATTTTGCGTAGAGTTGTTCCGTTCGAAGGAGTTCCAAAATAAGTCGTAGATGTTGCTCGTGTTCCTCCTGACTCTTGGAATAGATCAGGATGTCGTCGATGAAGACTATAACGAACTTGTCCAGATAAGGCTTGCACACTCGATTCATCAAGTCCATGAAAATCGCAGGTGCGTTTGCCAGTCCAAATGGCATGACCAAAAACTCATAGTGCCCATAACGAGTTCTAAAAGCTGTTTTGGAGACGTCCTCTTCTCAGACTCTCAGCTGGTGATATCCCGATCTCAGATCGATCTTCGAATAGTAGCTCGACCCTTGCAGCTGGTCGAACAAGTCGTCAATACGTGGAAGAGGATAGCGATTCTTCATCGTCACCTTATTGAGTTCCCGGTAGTCGATGCACATTCTGAAGGTACCGTCTTTCTTCTTCACAAATAGCACTGGAGCTCCCCAGGGTGATGAGCTAGGACGAATAAAACCCTTATCCAAGAGTTCTTGCAGTTGCGTAGAGAGTTCTTCCAACTCTGATGGAGCTAAACGATAAGGTGCACGAGCTATAGGCGCAGCTCCAGGAGCTGGTTCAATCTGAAACTCAACCTGGTGATGAGGTGGAAGGCCAGGTAGTTCCTCAAGGAATACCTCAGGATAGTCGCGTACAATTGAAAAATCTTCTATCTTCTTCTCTTTCTCCGAGGTGTCAGTAACGTGTGCCAAAATGGCAGTGTGGCCCTTTCGCAAGCACTTCTGGGCCTTAAGGAGAGAGATGATGTTCTCAACAGCACTCCTCTTGTCGCCACGAATCATGAGAGGTTCATTACCGGAACTGGGAATACGAACAATCTTCTCGTTGCAAAGGATCTCTGCTCGGTGTTGGGATAACCAATCCATCCCAATGACAACGTCGAAACTACCCAAGACGATAGGAATAAGGTCGATAGAGAAGGTCTGGTTAGCAAGAATAAGTTTACAACCCTTGACTACGTGTGTGGCCTCTAAACTCTTACCATTTGCTAGCTCTACAGTGTGCTTGTTGTTCAAAGGTGTCGGAATACGCTTAAGCATTTGACTAACTTCTACTGACATGTAGCTAGTATCGGGACCCGAATCAAATAAAACTGTAACATAAAAGTCGTCGAGAAGGAACTTACCCGCCACAACATTGGGGTCATTCCTTGCTTCACCTTGACCGATCACGAACGCCCGCCCCCTGGCTCCATTGTTGTTGTTGTTGTTCCCATTGTTACCATTCCCCTGATTGTTGTTATTGTTGTTGTTGTTCTGGTTCCTATTCAGTTGGGGGAAATCCCTCTTGAAATGGCCTTCAGCTCCACACTGAAAGCACCCTTTGTTATCACCTTGCTGCTGCTGCTGGCGTTGATTCTGTTGAGCTTACTGACGATTCTGATTGGCGGGATATAAGCTCCTGCAATCCTTTGCAGCGTGACCTGGCTTGTTGCACCGATGACAGTTACCCCTGGTGCATGGCCCGCTGTGGTGTAGGCTGCAGCGATTGCATTTGGGGTGATTCCCTTTGTACCCGCCATGACTTTGACCACCAGATGTTTGCTGACTAGGGCTCTTGTAGTCTTCAGTCTTTCTCTGCTGAGACTGAGACTGAACGGATGTCGACCCCTTACCTGAAGCTCCATCCCATTTCCGTTTGTTGTCATTAAGAGCACCTGAAGTAGCTGTAGCACTTATGCGCTTGGGTAACCTGTTCTGTTCCACCGCCTGATCAGTAAGACGGTGGGCCAACTGAACAACCTGCTGGATAGTGGCGAGGTTTGCTGAAGTCACATGACTTTGGATTTTTGGCACTAAGCCCTGGAGAAATAGTTCGATGCGTTTGATGGGAGGGTCCACCATAGTAGGACACAGAATTGCCAGTTCGTTCGACCTTTTCACATAAGCTTCAATTTCCGACCCCGTCATCTTGAGGTTGAAGAATTCTACCTCCAGTTTGTGAATCTCATCCCGACTGCAGTATTCTTCCTTGATCATCTCTTTAAAATTTTCCCATGGGGTGGCGTTGGCAGCAACCAACCCCAGCATTTGGACCTGAGCGTTCCACCATGTGAGGGCTAAACCCTCGAGAGTACCGGTAGCATACTTCACTCTGCGCGCCTCCGGGCATTCACACATTTCGAAAACTGACTCGAGTTTCTCAAACCAGTGGAGGAGACCTACGGCTCCTTCAGTGCCGCTAAAAGTAGTGGGTCGGCAGTCCATGCAAGTTTTGAAGGTGCACACAGGTGGCTGTGCATGTTGACCTGTCGTGGGTGAAAGAAAGGACAGAGTTTAACACAAAGGTTGGTTCACGAGGGTAGGATCTAAAGATCCTAGAATGGGTTTGGACTGCAGGATATACCTCCTGCGTGTGCAGCTGCCAGTGCCCCAGCAACTCGTTCATTAATCAGAGCCGTCAACTGGGCTTGTGTCATGTTAACGCGTCCAGACATGATCTTCATATCAAGGGAAACATGAGTGAGAGAGGTTCGTGAAAGTGCAATGACAGGAGGGAGTAAGCACACACGTGTTCAAGCAACAGTAGTTATACTAACCAAGCATACCATGAGCAATGTACTACGTAACTAACAAGTAGGCAATATATACAAAGATCATATCACCTAGAATGTTGAGCCTTGCATGTGGAGTGAAGCGTCGTTGTGGACCGTAGAGCACTGTACAGGTTATAGTCTGGTTTTAACAAAAACGTTTTTCCTTTATTAAAACCAAGTTCACTATAACCAATGGCTCTGATACCAATCTGTCACACCCCCAAAATCCACCTGCGGAATACTACCGCTTGGAGGCGTGACTGACCAGGATCCAGCCACCAATCATATTGAACAAGCATGTAAGTGATTATAAAAGTCCAACCAATACAATTGGTGTCCAAACAAAACATAGTTAAGTTGCAAGCGGAAGCATAATGTTTAAAACCATAACATAAGTTTAATTGTTTCAAAGTTTAACATGGCACTCGTCTGTCCATGTCCCACAACGACTCTCCCCCATGCAAGCTCCAGCTAAGTACCTATTGACCTGCAAAGCATGTAGTAACGAGTCAACAACAAGTTGAGTGAGTTCACGGTTGGGTGTTCGTTTTAAGTTGTTCCAAAAACAGTTTCCTTTTACTGGCATCCTGCCGTGGGGGTTACCCCATAGTTGAAAACGTGATTTGTTTACCCATTTACTCTGGCAATACCGCCGTGGGGGCTACCCCATGTTAGTTATCTGGCATTTCGGCCGTGGGGGCTACCCCATGTATACACTAGACTCGTTACCATATCAACTGCTGACTGTAGTCATGTTTATGTGCCCTGAAACTGTCAATGTCTATCAGCATTGACGTGCCCCAAATCCATTAGTTCATGCCCGTCCTCTGCGGCACGGTGTGAGGTTTGTCAGACCTAAATAGCGCTATCTAACTAATGACCCGCTCGCCATTGGCCCGGCGATTAAGTCGATATAAAAAGGAGGGACTTCGTGATAGAGTTTTGGTCTAGTACGAGTTATCTGTCCATGAGGACGAGGAATTACATTCCTGAACCGTTGCTGTCCTACCCAAGAAAGGACGAGGAATCCATGTTCCTTAACCTCATTCCCAACCCCTGGGAATCCCATGCTTTGTAGAGGGTGTGAACTCACCTTGGTTTGCTCGGCAGATACACAGAAAGTCAATCAAGTTGTAAGTGGTCAACTACGTCCTAACATCGATACCATTCAAGTCAGGTTCATATCCAAGTAGTGCACGTATGTTCTACACGTATTGTACAAAAGTAACGATCATGGCATATATGTCTAGCATGGCAGTTCAACAACAGTTCGTAACAAGTTCCACAGTAACATTCACGTAACGACCAAAGTCTAAGTGTGCGGCCCAACTACTTAGGCCCGTAGCAGTGTGCAAGTCCAAACGGTGTGTACGGGTGTTATGGTCTCGAGTCGAGACTAGAGATCTCGAGTCGAGACTGTGCGATCTCGGGTTAAAGCCTACGAGTTCTCGAGTCATACATGCACCAGTCGAGACTAGACGGTCTCGAGTCGCAACCGGACTCGCGACCGTGGTCTCGAGTTGTGCTGCTTGTGTGAGGGGCTGTGGTCTCGAGTCGAGACTAGGGGGTTCTCGACTCGCAACCGCTGATCTCGAGCTGGCTTCTAGATGGTCTCGAGTCGAAACCAGGGGTCTCGACTCCCAGCACCTGCTGATTCAGCATAGTGTACTAACCAATAGAATTTCATGTTCATGAGATTATGTACTATCCAACCAAAATGCATCAACATGTTTTCTTGTCTAACAATCAATTAAAATGGATCAAACAACTAGTTTTCAAATATTCAAGACACCTTCATATCATATTCATGTTGTTCTTCATGTATTCAAGTCATTCATCATGATCATTCAAACTTGTTCATCATATTTTAGGGTTTTTGGCATCAATCACAATCATAACATGAACAACAATCAAAACACTTGAACATACTCATCTAAGGGTTTCAAATCATCACATAACACCTCAAAATCGACTCTACACTACTCCGATTTCCACATACATGCAGCCGATTAACAAGTATTCGGTTCTTGGCACAAGAGTATACAATCCGATTAACATGAACATTATCTAGCACACATATGCAAGCCGATTTTATGAACATCACAATTAATGGTTTAAATCACATTCAATCACAATATATCATTAACTCATCATGCAATCAATCCGAAATCAAGACATGATAGCCGCTTAACATCATCATACACATTCGGTTCACAAGAACATCATCATTCGTACAAGCTATTCTAGTTAAATCATGCCATCCATAATATCATCTAACAACAAACATCATAAAACACTAACCGGTTGATGAGGAGTGTGTGAAGGAGAATAGGTTTGTTGTCCGAAAGTTTCCGAGTGAAGAACACAAGCAAATCCAAGAGCTTGGCTTGCTACTCTTGATCCGACACAAGGTAAGAGGGTGGTGTTGCTAGGGTTTTAGTGAGAGGGAAGGAGAGTGTGTGTAGGAGGGTGTGTGTAGGTTGCCCAAAAATGGCAAGTTTGGCTAACAACAAGGGTTATATACTAGTTCTAAGGTGGTGCACCCTAATGGGCTTTCGGGTGGGCTGGAGAGGTGCATGGCCCAATCCGGCCCAACTGTTACTGTTCACTCGAGACCGTATGGTCTCGAGTCGGGTCCTTGTGTCTCGGTTTACATAAATACACGCATACAAACAAGCACAACTCATAATCACGTAAATTCACATAAATCATTAATTAACAAACATGTCAACTAGTTACATATCGTTCAAATGTGTTGCATCGAGATACAAGAAAGGTTCTAAATTTCGAGTTGTCACATCATCCCCAAGTTGAAAGAAATTTCGTCCCGAAATTTGGTAAGTACTCACTGAGGAAGCTAGTTAAGTTGTATGGTTTTCCTGGTTTTCCCGGGGTGTCACATCCACCCCCCGTTGATCTGGAATTTCGTCCCGAAATTCCGTAGCTTCAGCCTCAGTAGTGGTTGTACCGTTTGCGAACAGTTGGGGATACTTTTGTTTCATCTGATCTTCGCGTTCCCAGGTGAACTCTGGGCCGCGACGTGAGTTCCAACGAACTCGAACGAGAGGTATTCTAGTGTTCTTGAGGACCTTAACATCCTGGTCCGTGATTTCAACTGGTTCCTCGACGAATCGTAACTGTTCGTCGATGGTGAGCTCCTTCAAAGGAACTACGAGGGTCTCATCTGACAGACACTTCTTCAGATTCGACACATGGAAAACGTTGTGAACTGCACTGAGTTCTGCTGGTAAGTTCAGTCTGTAGGCCACCCTGCCTATTTTCTCGATGATTTCAAAAGGTCCGACGTATCGTGGGTTAAGTTTGCCTCGTTTACCAAAACGAACCACACCCTTCCAGGGTGAAACTTTGAGTAGTACCCGCTCCCCAACCTGGAGCTCTAGTGGTTTCCTGCCCTTATCGGCGTAGACTTTCTGACGGTCATGAGCTGCCGCCATGCGTTGTCGTATTTGAGCAATTCGCTCGGTTGTGTCTACCACAAGTTCTGGACCAGTGATCTGACTATCTCCCACCTCTGCCCAGCAAAGAGGTGACCGGCATTTACGCCCGTACAATGCCTCAAACGGAGCAGCTTTAATGCTAGTGTGGTAGCTGTTATTGTACGAGAATTCCACAAGTGGCAGATGCTTTTCCCAGCTGTTGCCAAAGTCGATTACACATGCACGAAGCATGTCTTCTAAGGTTTGAATAGTGCGCTCAGACTGCCCGTCCGTCTGAGGGTGATACGCTGTGCTCATGTCTAATCGTGAGCCAAAGGATTTGTGCATTGCTTGCCACAGTTCTGAAGTAAAACGTGCATCACGATCCGAGAT
This sequence comes from Helianthus tuberosus, assembly GCA_030545235.1. Lineage (NCBI taxonomy): Eukaryota > Viridiplantae > Streptophyta > Magnoliopsida > Asterales > Asteraceae > Helianthus > Helianthus tuberosus. The sequence continues at coordinate 21,445,482 of CM060399.1, forward strand.
AATAGAGGTGGGCACCCCGTGCCTCGAGACAACTTCTTTAAGATATACGTCTGCTAGAGTGGAGAACTTATCCGTTTCCTTGATAGCCAAGAAGTGTGCAGACTTTGTGAGTCGATCCACGATCACCCAAATAGTATCGTTTCCGCGTTGAGATCTAGGCAGGCCAGTGACAAAATCCATGGAAATTGCTCCCATTTCCATTGCGGTATCTCTGGTTGCTGGAGTAGGCCTGAGGGTTTCTGGTATTCAGTCTTGACTCTCGCACAAGTCAAACACTTGCTGACGTAAGTTGCTATGTGGGCCTTCATGCTAGGCCACCAATATGTAGTTTTGATATCGTGGTACATCTTATCCGAACCAGGATGTACCGAGTAGCGAGACTTGTGTGCTTCATCCATCACAAGCTCTCGTAAGTTGCCATAGAGTGGGACCCAAATGCGTCCCGTTACGTAGTATGCACCGTCTTCCTTCTGTTCTAAGCGTTGCCTTGAGCCGCGTAGGGCTTCAGCCCTGACGTTTTCTGGTTTCAATGCTTCTACCTGAGCATCTCGTATCTGGGAAGAAAGGCTAGAATGTATAGTGAGCTGCAAAGCTCGCACGCGCTTAGGCGCAGTGTCCTTTCGGCTAAGGGCATCAGCCACCACATTGGCTTTGCCAGGATGGTACTTGATTGCACATTCGTAATCGTTTAATAAATCGACCCATCGTCGTTGACGCATGTTTAGCTCCTTCTGTTTGAAGATGTGCTCGAGGCTCCTATGGTCGGTGTAAATGGTGCACTTGGTACCGTATAGGTAATGCCTCCATATCTTAAGTGCAAAAACAACAGCTCCCAGCTCTAAATCATGTGAGGGGCTGTGGTCTCGAGTCGAGACTAGGGGGTTCTCGACTCGCAACCGCTGATCTCGAGCTGGCTTCTAGATGGTCTCGAGTCGAAACCAGGGGTCTCGACTCCCAGCACCTGCTGATTCAGCATAGTGTACTAACCAATAGAATTTCATGTTCATGAGATTATGTACTATCCAACCAAAATGCATCAACATGTTTTCTTGTCTAACAATCAATTAAAATGGATCAAACAACTAGTTTTCAAATATTCAAGACACCTTCATATCATATTCATGTTGTTCTTCATGTATTCAAGTTATTCATCATGATCATTCAAACTTGTTCATCATATTTTAGGGTTTTTGGCATCAATCACAATCATAACATGAACAACAATCAAAACACTTGAACATACTCATCTAAGGGTTTCAAATCATCACATAACACCTCAAAATCGACTCTACACTACTCCGATTTCCACATACATGCAGCCGATTAACAAGTATTCGGTTCTTGGCACAAGAGTATACAATCCGATTAACATGAACATTATCTAGCACACATATGCAAGCCGATTTTATGAACATCACAATTAATGGTTTAAATCACATTCAATCACAAGATATCATTAACTCATCATGCAATCAATCCGAAATCAAGACATGATAACCGCTTAACATCATCATACACATTCGGTTCACAAGAACATCATCATTCGTACAAGCTATTCTAGTTAAATAATGCCATCCATAATATCATCTAACAACAAACATCATAAAACACTAACCGGTTGATGAGGAGTGTGTGAAGGAGAATAGGTTTGTTGTCCGAAAGTTTCCGAGTGAAGAACACAAGCAAATCCGAGAGCTTGGCTTGCTACTCTTGATCCGACACAAGGTAAGAGGGTGGTGTTGCTAGGGTTTTAGTGAGAGGGAAGGAGAGTGTGTGTAGGTTGCCCAAAAATGGCAAGTTTGGCTAACAACAAGGGTTATATACTAGTTCTAAGGTGGTGCACCCTAATGGGCTTTCGGGTGGGCTGGAGAGGTGCATGGCCCAATCCGGCCCAACTGTTACTGTTCACTCGAGACCGTATGGTCTCGAGTCGGGTCCTTGTGTCTCGGTTTACATAAATACACGCATACAAACAAGCACAACTCATAATCACGTAAATTCACTTAAATCATTAATTAACAAACATGTCAACTAGTTACATATCGTTCAAATGTGTTGCATCGAGATACAAGAAAGGTTCTAAATTTCGAGTTGTCACATATTGCTTTTAAACCCTATAGGAAGTGTATTGTGCTATACACTTCGTATTGAGGGATGTACACTAATTTTTTAGGTGTGTCTAGATACCATGACCCTATTGTAATTATGATACAGAGATGATCCTCGTATACGAATACATGCCCCATGGAACACTTGAAGATCATCTCCACAAACTTGGTACCCCTATTTCTTGGTGTCAGCGACTCAAGATTTGTATAGGTGCGGCTCGTGGGTTAGACTACCTCCATACTGGTACGGGTATTGAGTTTGGTATCATACACCGAGATGTCAAGAGCTCCAATATTTTGTTAGATGAAAGTTGGGAAGCTAAAGTTTCGGATTTCGGGTTATCCAAAATAAGCCCAAGGAATCAGCCATCGACTTATGTCAGCACACTTGTTAAAGGCACTTTCGGTTATATCGATCCAAATTATTTTGCCACTGGAAAGCTCACAAGGAAATCTGATGTGTACGCTTTTGGGGTAATATTGTTGGAGGTGTTGTGTCGGAAGAAGGCAGTGGATAACAATCTTGATTGGGGAATAGCAACATGGGCTCAAGACTCTATGAAAGAAGGTCGTTTGATGGATATAGTTGATTCTGATATAAGGGGTGAAATATTCCCCAAATGTTTGAAGCAGTATGCTCAAATAGTCGAAAGATGTTTGGATAACCATCCAAAGCACCATCCAAACATGGCTGAGGTTGTCCTTAGTCTGGAGTATGTACTCACCTTACAAGCAAGGAACGATAATGTGTTGCAAACTGCAGGCAAGACAATAATTGGCAGAATTGTAGATAAGTTTTCCTTCTCTAACAATCGCAAAATGGCCTGGAATTTAGGTACATTAATCTCATTCATGTGTGTGCAGATTCTTTAAATTTGTGCCTCTATGTTTGCTTTTATTAATGAAACAGAGATACGCCATCTCCCATATCTTACAATAAAATAAAATAGATCGTAGTCATGTGGGAAAGCGTAGTGTTGGTCGTATTATGAGGACAAAATCTCAGATCTGTGACATCTTAAAAAAGATTTCTCAAAAGTTTCATGTCTTTAGTCTTTTGCCTCTTTTTACATATTGACTAACCTTTTTATGTTCATCTCTTCCCTCCTTTTATGTTCCTTCATGGAGTCTTTTAAATAGGTATTTGGGAATAAGCCAAGACAGAGTTGGGAATTTTAACATTTGAATCCAGGAATACTTTGATCACTCGAGCAAACTCACTATTGGGGTGCTTGTAGAACTTGATATGTAATCCCAATTAGTTTATTTGATAGTAAAATGCTATGAATACGTCTAAATAGGTCACTTTGTAAACGGCTTCGCCAGCCTAACACATTTAATAAACAGGTCATTTGCGGTTGAGCTTTTTATAAGCGACATGTTTAACTTAGGACTTTAATAGTATATAGTATATAATTTATAGGTTCACGCAGCCACCCTTTTACAATTACAACTTTATCCTATTTACACATTTCCAACCCGTTTAGTCCCACAACATCGTCACAACCCTTCAACACATTTTTGAAAACTTATATAGTATCATGCTAGTTTCTGGAAATGTATTATTATTAAAAAGGTGTTGTTATTCCTTAATTATAGGTATGGATTTTGGATCACTAATGCCCAAGAAGCACCATAGAGCTACGGGTTTTGGATCCCTCATGCCAAAAAAGAGGAAGCAACTTATGCTAAGAGACAAAATCTTCCAGCAAAACGGTGACCTGTTATTGGAAGATAAGCTACAAAAAGTTGTTGATTCCATAAAAAATTTTCGAGCTAAAGAGCTCGAAAAAGCGACTAAGAATTTTGCGGAAGGTATGATTCTTGGAAGAGGTGGTTACGGTACTGTATACAGGGGAATACTGCCAGATAAGCGTTTGGTAGCAATCAAGAGATTCAAAACATCGGGCCAATCACAATTGGACCAATTTGTAAACGAAATTGAAATTCTTGGACAAATTAATCACAAGAACGTGGTGCAGCTTTTGGGTTGTTGTGTGGAAACTGAAGTTCCGTTGCTAGCTTATGAATATGTTTCTAATGGCACTCTTTATGGTCACATTCATGATAATACAAGAAGCAGAGGAACATTGTCATGGGATAGCCGTTTAAGGATAGCATATGAATCTGCTAGTGCACTCGCATATCTTCACTCAGATGCAACAATGACCATCATACATAGAGATGTGAAATCGGCTAATATTTTGTTGGATGAAAATTACACGGCCAAGATTACAGATTTTGGTGCCTCAAAGTCAATCCCATTAGGTCATGATCATGAATTAACAGTAGTTCAAGGAACATTGGGTCACTTGGATCCTGAATTTTTTCTTACAGGTAAACTAACAGATAAGAGTGATGTGTATAGCTTTGGAGTGGTTCTTTCAGAACTCGTGACAGGATTACATCCCATTGATTCTGAAAGATGCCAAGAAGAAAGAAATCTTGCAACCTATTTTGTGCAGTTAAAGAGGGAAAACCGATTACTTGAGTTCACCGATCGTCAAGTTTTAGAGAAGGCAAATGCTGAGCAGCTAGAAGCAACATGTAACCTGGCATGTAGATGCCTTGACGTCCGAGGTGAGAACAGACCTAGCATGAAAGAGGTGACCTTAGAGCTTGAAAGAATAAGGAACTTCAACAACGACGAAATAAGCAGCTTAAGGATAGAAAGTGAACAAGTTGATCTTTCTGATATTCCTGTTAGTCCTAATAACGAGACCTTTACGATGTCGACATAGTTAATATTTTAAATTGTTTAATGTCTATTATATATACTTTCATGCTTCAAGTTTAAATGATTATGAACACATACTAAAATTCCATATGTATATATGGTGGGTTTATACATATAAAAATCTCATCTCTTTTCCTCTAAGCATTATTGTGACTCGTAAACAAGCGTTTACGAGAGACAACCTGATCTGATTTCATATCTATTTTATTGTTTGACACTCACACGAACGTGTAGCTCCCCTCTAAAAAACAACAGAACCAACCTAAAAATTAAATGAGCAAAAGAATGTCATACTCCATCAACCTTTAGCTGGGAATCCTCGGTTTAAGAGTTTCAGACTCAATCAACGGGCTTTGGGCCCTAATAGTATAATTTGATCAAAATAGATGAATGATGCATTAATTATTTGAGGTATTATTATGGACACAAGAATTTGATCCAAGTAGACACAATAATTTTAACGTGGTTCAGTTGCTATGCAGGAACTACGTCCACTAGCTGCAATTAAGGTTTTGAGTAAAGTGCAAGTTACGTCCCTGTGGTTTAGGGGCGCAATCACTGTCCCCCCTTCCAAATTCTTGCATTTTGACTCCCTGTCTTTTACCTATCTTATAGTGTGCGTCCCCTCGCGTTGTCTCCTTGTTAAATGAACGTTAAAAAGCAAGTAAAATGACATCTTTAACTAAGAGAAGCAAATTGCAATATACACCAAAATACAATTTATACCACCAATTCATACCCCCCACACGACTTTGGCCACAATCAGACACAACCCACCACCCCACTCATCTATCCCCATGCCATTCATTCTGACTAGTGGCGAAGCTTGACGTTTTCGACGGGGGGGTCGAAAACATATATACCAAAAAATTTCTATAGAACCGGGGGTCGAAAACGTATATACCCAAAAATTTCTATACGAAAACTACATATATAACACTACTGAGCGAAAAGTTCGGGGGGTCGGGCCCCCCTCCCGGCCCCTTCAAAGCTGCGCCAATGAATTTCTGACCACCACTAGCTTTCGTTCATCTTCGGAAGTGTTAGGGATTTCAACTAACTGTATGAAGACCTGTCAAGGCCATACACATAATATACATACACTTACATACACACATAGTACACATATACATACACATACACATACACATGAGATTTTAACTAACTGTATAAAGAGTTGTCAAGGCCCATACAATCAAGCCCTCAAAAAGCAAAACGTAAATAAAATCACCTACGTCAAGTATAGTCATATAGGGACTATATGCTCAGAAAAATGGAATGAGTCTCTGGCGAGGGATACGATAGGTTTCGAAAGGGTGGTTGCCTCCTCCCTTGCCTCTTCATTATCCAAAACATGATGATGTTGTGTCAATGCTCTCGTTTTCCATAATTCAACAACCGTTCAACAACTACAAAATAATCAAAATTTTGTAGATGAATTTAAAGATGTGGATACGGATGTGATTGCTCTCTAATAGATCACGTGTTCTTGTGAGACCCCAAAGTGAGGCCAAGATCGAGCGTCCCCTGTATGTATCGAATAATGCGTTTCAGAGCATTCCAATGGTCAGTCTTAGGGGCATGCATGTGCATACAGACTTGCTGAACCGCATAACTGATGTCAGGGCGAGTGAAAGTTAAGTACTGTAAAGCACCCGCAAGGCTTCTGTATAAGGTAGGGTTCTCGAAATCGGTTCCAGACGAGGCACTAAGTTTTGAGTTAGTGTCGACTGGTGTGGCTGCGGGTTTGCAGGAAGTCATACCTGCCCTCTCGATGATGTCAGAGGCATAGCTCTGCTGAGATAGAAACATAGAGTCACCCGTGCGTTTGACATGTATGCCAAGAAATAGACTGAGTGTGCCGAGGTCTTTCATAGCAAACTCCTTGAAGATGAGAGAGAGAGAAAATGTTCCCGCTGACCTATAGTCGAAGTAACAAGGAGAATATCATCAACATAGAGGAGAAGGTAAGCAGCGTGACCTACACTGTTGAGAATGAAAAGGGATGGATCACAGCGACTCTGAACAAAGCCAAGGGTTAAGACATAATCAGTGAATCACTGGTACCAGGCCCTAGGGGCCTGTTTGAGCCCGTAGAGAGACTTCTTAAGTAAGCATACATGGTCTGGAAACTCTTTGCTGCGGAAACCCATAGGTTGATGCATGTAGACTGTCTCATGTAAATGACCGTGCAAAAAAAGCGTTAGTAACATCAAGTTGATGAATAGGCCATGATTTGGACAAGGCAAGAGATAAGACTGTCCTGATTGTAGCTGGTTTGACGACAGGACTGAAAGTATCCCCACAATCAATGCCAACCTGTTGAGACCGACCATCACAAACCAATCGCGCCTTGTATCGTTCATGAGACCTGTCTGACCTGTACTTGTGTTTAAAAAGCCACATACTTCTAATGATGTTCATATGCGGGTCTCGTGGAACCAACTCCCACGTATTATTATTAATAAGCGCATGAAACTCGTTGGCCATGGCGCTACGCCATTCCGGTGTGGACAAAGCCAAGGTGGGGGATTTTGGAATTGGAACGATGGTGTCGGTGTGGAGGTTAAAGAGTTGTTTCGGTTTGTGAATTCCATCCATGGCACGCGTACGGATGGTACGGGTATGGATAGGTGGGGTACGTACCAGTTGGTTGTCAGGAGGCGATGTGGGGGGGTGGAGTTGGGTTCAGTGAGGAAGTTGGGTTCGGTGAGGGGGTGGACGAATGTGCGTGTCGACTGTGGGAGTTGTGTGGGCTGTGGGGGGAGGATTCGTGGGTGATGGGACCTGGGCTGTGGGCTGGTAAGGAGTGGGGGTGGCTGAGGTTGGCGATTGGGCTTGGGTCGATGATGGTGGGCCGATTGGGTTGAGTGGATGGGTGATGTTGGGGGTGTGTATAGAGGGGAGTGTAGTTGGGCTGATGGAGTGGGAGACATGTGGCCAAAGTTGTGGGGGGAAAAGAGTCAGTGAGGAAGTAATAGTTGGTTGTATTTGCTGAGGTTTTAATTGTTGCAAATGGAAACGTGGATTCATCAAAGAGTACATGACGAGAGATTGTGAAATGATTGGTTTTGATGTCAAGGCATTTGTAACCTCGATGAGAGGGTGGATATCCGATAAAGACACAAGGGTAGGAGCGAATCTCAAGCTTATGTCTGTTGGTGGATGGTATGAGGGCGTAGCAGAGGCAACCAAAAACACGGAGGTGGTCATAAGTGGGTAGGTGATGGTACAAAACTTGCGTTGGGGTTTTAAATTGATGTGTTTTGCTAGGGATAATGTTTAGGAGATATGTGGCAGTTTCTAGAGCATGGTTCCATAGGTGATTCGGTAGTGAGGATTGGGCGAGAAGTGTGCGGGTAATGTTTGTCACACCCCGACCACGTAGAACATACAAAACGTGGCGGAAACGTCGGGGAGTGTTGTAACAGAATTAATTGTCTCAAATCCATGGCAATTGAAGTTTTGTTTTATTGATTAAAAGTGTTACAATGTCTTAACAAACAAAGAAATACAACATAATTAACTAGTCTTGCATCTTTTATTGTCACTAAAGCCCAAGTCTGCCTATGTGTATCTTGATCATCTTATGCAACAGTTCCTGAAAAACACATGTGAAAATAGGTACGTCAGCATAAAAATGCCTGTGAGATACATAGGTTTTGTGAAAATAGGTTTCATGACTTATGTTTGAGAAAATGTTTAGTCATGAACCTTGTTATTTGCTTTGTTTTGTAAATCATTTGAAAAATCGATAAGATCAGATGATAAGTATAAATAAATGTAAGGTTAAATGAATAACCAAGTAAAATATGTTTGCATAAGATAAGATGTTTATAAATCAATGTCTTGTGAAAAGTATGTTACTTGTATAAAATATTCTATGTCTCAAACTGAAATGATTCAAATAACGCTACAATATGTAATACCATACAAACACTTATATATAGGAAGTACCAGCGGCGTATCCACCATGTTTGTATCATATTACACACGCATCGTTACTTAATCACTTAATCAAACCAAACCAAACAATGCGAAATGTCTATGTTTAAATCAATTGTCAAATGTATTGAATAATATGTCAAAGTATTCATGTCAAGATGTAATTCATGTCAAAATGTCTATGTCAAATATCCATGTCAAATGTCTATGTCAAATATCCATGTATGGCAAGTGAAATGTCTCAACTAAACCATATGCACAACAACAAAGTATTGAAGTAAAACTTGGTTTAAACCAATACCATGTTTCGTGTAAATGCATGATCAAATGAAAATCATGTACAAATGTTTACCCAATCGTTACCCATTCGTTCAAATCGTTCTTGTTTTAATCGTTCTAATCGTTCTTGTTTTAATCGTGAACTACTTTATGATCGATTCTCTAATAACATTCAAACCTTCTTGACTCGTTCCTCGTTCCAACTCGCTCTCGTTCTCGTTCTTAACAAACCCTTACCAAAGGATAAGTTAATAATTACATATTCAGTCGCTACCCACAACCCCCACACATAACAATGGGTGCAGTAAATAACGGGATTTGTCAGATCCTATGGTACCATAACCTAATACTGGTCGGCTTGATCATTGCTAATGAATGTCATCGGTCATGTAAACTACAACCAACAAGTTTGTTCACTTTTTGAAATTGTTATTAGTTTTTGAAATCATTGTATTCGTTCTTGAAATCATTGTTAGCGTTCTTGAAATAATTGTAATTGTTCTTGAAACCACATTGTAATTGTTCTTGAAACCATATTGTAATTGTTCTTGAAACCATTGATAAAACATTTAGCACATATGAGTCACCCCAAAACAGTTGAAAACAGTAAAAGAGGGGAATAATGTACTCGCTTGAGATTGCTCAGTAGTCCTTGAGTAACAACTAAACAATGCTAGAGATCGCGGATATCAAACGGCACCTAGTATAGGTAATTATGTTAATAAACCGGACCTAGATCGGAAGATTGGGTAGCATTAGGGTTTGTAAACCAAACGAGTGTAGAGACTCGTGTCATTTGGTTTAACAAAGCCTACATACTAAATGAAACTTAACCTAAGTGATTTCGACCCATTACGACCCGTTTAGGTAGCTTATGCTACTTTAACGTGTCGTGCGCGTGAAACGCGTTAGGACCGCCTAACTAGCCCTATGACAAGTGTTATATGCCTAATCATGTTACATAATCAGTTATGTGACAAAGGTTTAGGTTACATATGCTTAATTACCAATTATACATGAAAAGGGTATTCTGGTAATTTACCTAAGGCATATAAACTACCTATCATACAACTACTTAAACGATGTGACCATAGGGTATAACCTCGGAAGGTTATTCCCTACCTACTATGGTCACCTAATGTATTTGGTCGGATCCTAATGATCGACCAAACTGGGTCGGGTTCGAGGTATAAGCGATTTATTAGATCGCTTACCCTACGACCCTAGACAACGTGGTAATCAGTAGGCATAGTCCCAAGGGACTATAACCAACGTGATTACACTCACGTTGCGAAGTTCAAACGAACTTCGCATTGACCATTACTGGTCAACGCTGAAAGTCAAACAAAGTTTGACTTTCGGACTCGAAAAGCAATAAAATAAGGAAAAGAACGAAAGAATACTTACCCAGGGTCCCCAAATGCTAATCCCGATCTAAGAACTCAGGTATGAAACAATGGTTTCAACTTAGAGCTCTCAAATCAGAATTCTTGTGGGTTTAGAAGCAATGGGGGATGGGGTATTTATAGTATTCGGTCCACCGTTAAGATCGTTTCATGTAAACCGTGCTTCAATCTTGTTCGTACACTTGTTGGAAACTCATGGTAGCCTACAATTGATCCTTATCAGCTGAATATGCATGTGCAAATGTGTGGGTGAGGTTGCAACAGCTGGAAAATGCTGACTGTTAAGTCTGATCTGTTCTGCAGAACCCCTACGCATCGTAGGGCAAAAAGTGCTACGCATCGTAGCCATACAAGTTTGGCAGATTTACACTTTTGGTCCCTGTTATGCAATAAGGTCATTTTCGACACGTTTAAGGCCCGTTAACCCCATTTCAAAGCTCTAAAATGAAGTTAAAGTATAGGGAACTTAAAACATGTTCAAAAATATCTCGGATGTCGGTTCGTTTGGCCGTACGGTCGCGATGTTCGCTTAATTACGACGGAATGCGCATAAGCACGAAAAACGAACCAAATGACGCGACGAATGGATTTTTCTTATGGCGAACACTAGAATAAAATATTTTAGTGCTTACATAAATTTTTGGATGTCCGGATGTATTCAGAACGTAAGCTATGCGCGAAAATGCAAACTTGTGCACTTTTTGACACTTTTAGTCCCTGAATGACCCAAAAGTTTATTTTAGCACACCGAACCCATTAAAGCCTATTTCTAAGCTATGTAAAGGATATTTATGGTGTGTTTAACTTATGGTCATGTTCCGGAATGTCTGTTACAGTTCAAATTGGCATACTTTCGTAGTTTGTCAAATTTAGTCCCTGTAAGCGATTAAACTTTGATTTCACCACACCAAACCTTCCAAAACTTATATCTAAGTTATGTAAAGGTTATTTAAGGTATGTTAAGCCTATTTCACTATTCCGGAGTGTTCGTTGCATTAAACTGGTTATATTTACGCATCAGTGCGTGTATAACCTTCCAGAAAGCGATTTAGAGCTTGAAATCGGACAAGAGTTGATATGTGCAATCGATACACATATTTTTACAAATCCCAAGTATGAAATACAATATTTCATTGGTTTGGCATTTGTTTGATGGTCGCAGTGACACGGGTGTCACAATGTTGTTGATGGAACATATTTTGCGCTCTGCTTTCCCATTTTTTGAGGAGGTGAAGAAGCAAGATAAACGGAAAAGAATGCCATGCTAGTAAAAAAAAAATTTAAACGATGTATTTACGTATTCTTTTCCGTTATCGCATTGAAATGTTTTTATGGTGTGTTGAAATTGTGTGTGTATCATTTTAGCAAAGGTTGTGAATACGGTAAAGACTTGAGATTTGTTTGAAATCGGATATGTCCACAGAAAGTTAGTATAATCGTCAAGAAACAAAACATAATAACGATGGCCCCCCGAGCTTAAAACCGGGGAGGTCCAAATATCACTATGAATGACATCAAAAGGTTGCGAAGTAGTATTAGGGGATGGGTAAAATGGTAATCTAGTACTTTTGCCAAACACACAAGGTTCACAAATATTTTTATTCAAAGACTTAAAATTAATAGAAGCAAAATTCTTTAAAGATTGAAGCAAAGCTGGGCCAGGATGACCAAGGCGTTGGTACCAGAGAGTGGTGGATTGCGCAGCAACGGTGGAGGTGGAGAAACACTAGGCCTTGGTTAAGAATGTGTAGAGATCATCGTTGCTGTCGCACCGGATAATAGGTGTCCGACTCTTGTAATCCTTCACAAGAAAACCAAATGGGTCAAATTCAACTGAAACAGAATTATCTCTAGTGAATTGATGAACCAAAATAAGCTTTTTAATACGGTGTGGGGCATAGAGGACACGATTAAGGACAAAGGGTGGGTAGGGTGGTTTAAAGGTTTGTGGTTGTAGGTTCACCCGGAGGATCGAGTCAACCTCTATTCCTGTTTTCCGACAAACCCGAGAGTGCGGAATCCTAACGGGTAAGTTAAACCAAGTTACGAACACGTAAGACACAAGATTCAAAGATTAACACTCAATGTATTAATGCTATGAAATGGTTACAATGCGGTGTTTACAAGATATCCTTATAAACTCTCAGTGTGTGTGTGTTTTACAGTGTGTTCGCTCTCAAATCTATTCAGACTTCCACATTTGTTTCTGTCTACTGTCTGATGTATATATAGTAACATGTCGATGAAATCAAGTTGTCGACGAACTCTCTGTGACGAACATCCATCATCTTCGACGAACTCCCAATATCTCGACTAAATCCATTGATTTCGTCACATGAGGTGTCTTCGTCACATGTGATTTCGTCACATGTGACGGGCTTGGGCTTCATATGGGATTTCGTCACATGCATGTTGGTCTTCGTCCAAGTTATGAGACTTCATTGTTTATAGGCCCAACAATCAAAAGGAGATGGCCCAATATGTATACAATCCATCCATGCATGGCAGTGTTATATCTTTTAGTTGTGCATGCATTGGATAAGATACACACACTATATAATAGATGACATCATCATGACATCATGGTGATGTCATTGTGATGTCGTCTCGTGACTCTCCGTGTTGCGCGTGTCGAACTCTGGGGCGCACGACGGAGGAATGTTGTGACGTCAGGCTTGAGCCGAAACGAACCGAGACGAATCAAACCGAGTGGAACCGAAACGTGTCGTGTCCACATAAAGTGTACCAACAGTGGTCCATGTCCAACAACCGGTATGGTGTTACCATTGCCAATGATAATATTTTCATTCATGTTATTATTAATAATAGTACGAAAATTACCTGAGTTGGGATCCATGGAGATGGTTGCACCGCTGTCCATTACACCATCAGAGTAGTCAGGCGGTTGGAGCGTCATAGTATAGAGTGCCTGCTGGATATCTATAGGAGAGTAGGTGGTGTAGTGTGCCTGGGAAGGCCGCGGACCCAAGATGCCTTGTCCCTGCTTTGTGTTCGGCTGAGGAGTAGACGGGTAGGGACAAGGAGGCGCTTGCCAAGATAGCCATGGACTATATTGAGGTTCATGAGGTTGCCATGGTTGCTGAGTAGACCAGGGAAACGGTGCCTGCATAGGCCCACCAGCAGTAGATTGGGGGCGGCGGCCAGACCAGTTTTGGTTGGAAGGTCCACGGCCTCAACCACGGGTACGTCCACGAACACGAGACCGTTCAGCAGACGAAGAGGAGTTCTCTGTGTTGTTTCCGGGTTTGGTGCTGAAGGCGGCGAGGGCTTGGGCTGCAGATTGAGAAGCCTGCAGGGACCGCTCAACCTTCTGATCTTCAATCATACACAACTGTGACTGGGCTTCATAAAAGGAAGGCATGGGTTCCTTCGACTGCAAGATAGTGGAGATACCTTCATAAGCGTCGGTCAATCCTGCAAGCAGCTGCAAAACAAGGCGATGATTATCAAAAGGGCAGTCAACGTTAGCGAGTTGATCCGCAATAGTTTTGACGGCCTGGCAGTATGCTGACATGTTTGGGAAATTCTCTAGTCGAGTGGTGGTGAGTTTGTGGGTGAGATGGAGGGCTCGGGCAGCCTTATTGTCATTAAATAGGCAAGCAAGGGTTGTCCAGGCCTCGTAGGCGGTCATGCCAGGGGTGATGACGGTGTTGAGGAGGTCGGTCGAGACTGTGCTGTAGATCCATTGCAAGACAACAGCGTCCAGCATGTCCCAAGAAGCATCGCTGGAGGTGGGGTGGTGGTTTTTGCAGCGTCGGAATCATCAGCTGGTTTTAGGGTGGTGGTTTTTGCGGCATCCGAATCAGCGGTGGGTGTTGTGGGTTTGGGCGATAGATGATCAAGGACCTGGTAAACACGACACTGGATGCGAAAAAGTTCAGACCAAGTCGAGTATTGTGTTGATTCGGCTTCCAGTGTTATGGGAATCAGGTTCTTTATGTTTGAAATGGTGAGAGCAGCGTGGAGTTTTGGTTCCATGATCGAAGGTGGAAGTAATTAGGTTGAAAGAGAACAGGGAAGAAGATGGGAGGAGCTGGCGGTGGAAGATGAAGGACCGGCGGAAGAGGGGAGGAGGAAGGTTAGGCTCGTGATACCATAATAGATCACGTAAATGCTTGTCTATTCTCATTCCACAATGTTGGTATAAATACAATGAGATGAGATCAATTAGGATCTCGTAAATATGGACACGATCAATTACAATTAATTACAACAATTACAATAAATGTGATGGAGCGTCTATTACTCTCATATGTTACACACGCACCCACACACACACTCTCTCTCTCTTTCTATATATATATATATATATATATATATATAACCCTGTATGTGTGTAGGCGATAAAGATCGTGTTTTGCATATAACTTGTCCAAGCATATGTTAATTAACTGTTGGATATGAGATGTCCAGTTATTAATTAATTAACGTTACTAACGAGCTATGATCCAAAAAGTTACACTTTGAATGTCAAACAAGTAATAATATTTAAGAGAGCAAAGTATAGTTTCAGTCCCTCAGGTTTACACCCGCTCTCAGGTTCAGTCCCCATTTCAAAAAATTCAAGACTCTAGTCCATGATGTATTCAATTGCTCACAATTAAAACCTTTGACCAAACAACTGTTAGTTAACCGCCAAATCTTTTAATGACAGGGAGGGCAAAAAAGTAATTTCCCAAAAATTTGAAACTTATGCTACTATTTTAATCCCCAATCTTCATTTGTAAGCCATAATCCACTCCTCCCCTCCCCCAAACACTCCGGCGACACAGCCTCTCTAGCGACCTTCCTCCGATCATCTCCCAAATGAGGTAATACGCTGTACTTTTATTCACACTGCACGTCGTTGGTAAGATTTGACTTAAATTTGCATTTTTCAAGTCTGTTTATGTTTAGTCATTCCAGTTGTTGTATACAACAATAACAACAACCATACCTAGTAAATCCCACAAAGAGCAGAACTATTGTTAGGGTCTGGGGGAGGTGGGATGAAGGCAAATCTTTCCTCTATCCAAGAATAGAGAGGTTGCTTCCTAAGAGACCCCCGGCTCCTAAACAACCAACAGGCAGAGAGACGAAAAATGGGTAAGTAAATAGTATAGCAGTAGTTAGATAAATCATCAGCAAGCAACATATATGCATAGATACAAGAAAATCATCATATGTTGGTCTACCAAAAGTGTAAAAGAAATCTAACCCCCCTCCCAAGGCAAAACTAGGATACGTCTATACCCTCACCTACAAGTCCTTAATCTTAATCCTACGTCTTCATGAACACCTATCATGAACCATGTCCTTAGAGAGGTGCACTTCTACCAAATCTTGCCTAAGTCTTTCATGCCAAGTCAACTTAGGCCTGCCTTTACTCCTCCTTCCTTTCACTGTCATGGTTTCCACTGCTCTAACTGGTTCTGTCGACTGCCTCCTCTTCACATGCCCAAACCATCTCAATCTCCCTTCTTTTAACTAGTCTGGTATACTAGCTACTCCTAACCAATCCCTAAAAACATCACTTCTTATTTGGTCTAACCTTGTGTGGCCACACCTCCACCTGAACTTCCTCATCTCCGCTACCTCCATCTTGCGTGCTTGTGTTTTCTTAATAGCCCAACAATTTGTCCCGTATAACATAGCCGGTCTAACTGCTACCCTATAAAATTTCCCCTTTAATTTTGTTGGGAACCTCCTATCACACAAAATCCTAGTGGCTGCTCTCCACCTACACCAGCCAACTTGGATGCGGTGAGATACGTCACTATCTATCTCCTCGTCCCTTTTCATAAACAATCCTAAGTACTTGAACTTAGTTGTTTATGGGACCACTTGACCCTCAATGGTAACCTGAGTGTCCTCGTTGTCACCTTCACCGCTGAATTTACAATAAAGGTATTAAGTCTTAGACCGACTAATCCTTAAACCATTTCCTTCTGAGGCTGCTCTCCATTCCTCTAGCCTCGCATTTAAGGTTTGTCTAGTTTCAGCAACTAGCACTATATCGTCCGCAAAAAGCAAGCACCACGGAACTATCTCTTGAATAGACTTGGACAGCTCATCCAAGACAACCGCAAAAAGAAACGGACTCATCGCGGACCCCTGGTGGAGTCCTACTTCCACGGGGAAAGACTCTATATCTCCTACAGGCGCACGAACCCTAGGCACAGTCCTATCATACATATCCCTAATTAAGACTATATACTTCCTAGGAACTCCCCTACCCTCCAAGCTTTCCCAAATCAATCTACATGGCACACTGTCATATACCTTTTCGAGGTCAATGAATACCATATGTAGATCTCGCTTCTTCTCCCTGTACATTTCCATTAATCTCCGTAAAATATGAATCGCTTCCGTAGTTGAGCGCCCTGGCATGAAACCAAACTGGGTTACCATAACCTGAGTTTCTCTTCTAATCCTAGTCTCAATTACCCGTTCCAGTTGTTGTATGAAACCTGGATTTTGGGTTGTTTATGTTTGATTCCAGTTGGGTTCTGGGTGCAGGTGACCAAGACCTACGTCAGGATCCAGTCTCGGTTCCTAATGAGGAATGGTAGGGGTTTCCGGGTGGAACTTTGTTTCCAATGTCACCGGTAGATGTGTTCGATGCACTTCTGTTGTAAATATATGATGCATATATAATATATTAACTATAACTGTTGTGGATGATTTGGGTTGGGTCGATCAAATTTTGGGTATCTAAGATTAGTTGATGACAACCTAACTAGTAGGTTATGTAGAACAGTTTAAAAAGGTTATTTTGGAAAACTGATCATTTTTTGTTATGTAACTGTTAATGGTGACTGAATGGTGATTGAATGGTGAAATAGAATTTGAAATGATGCTTATTTAAACCATCTTTAAATTGATGCTTAGAAACAAATGACATCAGTGGATGTTTATTTGAGATGTATCAGTTGAAGTTTGCAATATATCAGTTGAAGTTTGTAGCATATTTATGTTTTATGTGCTTATGATCAAATGATATCAGTTGATGTTTGCAACATATTTATGTTTTATGTGCTTAGGATTAAATGACATGAGTTGAAGTTTGTTGCAGATGTATGATAGATGGTATTGTTTATTTACTGCACATAAGTAGATGATTAGAAGGGTGTTTAGGATCAAATGACACTGTTGGACATAAGTAGATGGTATTGTTTGTTTGCTTGCTGCACATAAGTCTTTGATTTGAAGGGTGTTTAGAATCAAATGACATTGCTGGACATAAGTAGATGGTATTGTTTGTTTGTTGCACATAAGTAGATGAATTGAAGGGTGTTTAGGATCAAATGACATTGCTGGACATAAGTAGATTGTATTGTTTGTTTGTTTGTTGCACATAAGTAGATGATTAGTAGGGTGTTTAGGATCAAATGACATTGTTGGACATAAGTAGATGGTATTGTTTGTTTGTTGCACATAAGTAAATGATTAGAAGGGTGTTTAGGATCAAATGACATTGTTGGACATAAGTAGATGGTATGGTTGTTTGCTGCACATAAATCTTTGATTTGCAGGGTGTTTAGGATCAAATGACATTGCTGGTCATAAGTAGATGGATCAGTTGGACATTGCTGGACACAAGACATGTAAGCAGAATTGTTTATTTGCTGCACATAAGTAGATGGATTAGTTGTAGCATTTGAACAACCTGATCAGGGGCACAATAGGAGTTAGGCTAACGTTTAGTTTGCTTTGCACAACAGGAATTAGACTAAACTTTAAGCATGTGTAATTATGGTAGGCATTGCTTTAACCTGTTTGATAAGAATAAATGGTCAAACATGTTTAACTGAAGGTAGTTCAAGTTTTAAAAGTCTATACCATTTCAAGTTCTAAACCTTCAAGTTCTAGGCATTGCTAGGCCTGTTTTACCAGAATTACTGGTCAAACCTTTGATAATGAAGGAAGTTCATGTTCTGCTACTGAAAGTCAATTGCAATTGCGAAGTTCATTCCTAATTGAAGTTCTAACAGTCAATCCCAATTCAAGTTATAAAAGTCAAACCCATTTGAAGTTCTAACGGTCAAACCCATTTCAAAGGAAATTCAATTCTGTTTACATTTCTTGTTACGAATTGTTGTTGATGTTAATAACATGATATTGCAGAGTAATTAAGGATAATTGGTGGTAAGTTACTAGATTAGGAAAGAGTTTTAAATATGGATGGAAAATAAGAATTATACGTTCAGGGACTGAAACTGTAAGTAAACTTTTGGGGGTATTTTTGTCTTTTTACTTAAATACAAACTGTCTATTAGTGCCAAGGTTTTAATTGTGAGCAATTGAATACGTCAGGGACTGTAGTGTTGAATTTTTTTAAATGGGGACTGAACCTGAGAGCGGATGTAAAACTCAGGGACTGAAACTGTACTTTACTCTATTTAAGAGTTAAATATTATGTTCATGATTTGCAGTTTTAGCAAAAGCAACTATAAAGATAAATAATTAATAGATAATGGTGGATATTATTTAAGAGTTAAATAGTAGTATTATATCTATAGAGATAAATATAATGGGTTGATATTTTATTAAATTACAATTGGTATGTTTAGTATAAATACATGACTGTTTCAACTAAAATTGGACACACCATTGTGAGACAAAAACAAACCACAACCACCACCATATCCACCATCGGCCTCCTCCTCATTAATGTGATAGTAAAAACACATTGCATTTGTATAAGTTTTGTAGACATTTTTGTAGTTTTAATGCGTCGTTTTGTGTTGGGATTGAACCCTACAAAGGAACAGTTGATAAAGCCAAAACTAGTTCAGAGCCGTGGATCCAGAATAAGCAGTTGTTTGTACTTAATCTTTCCCCTTAAAAGTGGCCCTAACATCTGATGACTCTAAGCACTGCTCTTCACAACTGCTGCTGCCCTAAAGAACTGATAAAGTCAAAGTACTGAAGCTCAATCTACTGATATGTCTCAAGTACTGCTGAAGACCAAAGCACTGCTGGAGTTATAACAGTGGAATGTAGAATTAGTAGTTTAGTCTTGTATTGTATTTGTTTATTGTAATTAGTGGCTTATGATCAGTGGTTGTATAGGACAGTTGTTAGAGGTTGTTATGAGGTTAGATGTCACTTTCATGGTGACGTCAGCCGAAGATGCTCAGTGGTTGTTCTGTACTATAAATAGAACAGTATTTGTACTGTTCTATTAGCTCTTTCACACAAAGTCATTTTGTACGGACAATCAAGTGAGCTCAGGCTGAGGGGGATATTAGTGCATGCATGCATTGTAATTGAATTTTGTAATAAATAGAATCATTCGATTTCATGTTAAACATGTTTGCTAAAACTCATTCTCTCATTGATTGTGTGTTGAAAGTTTGTTTCATCTAATTCCGCTGCAATACATCTCTGTTTCATCTTCTTTCTAATCAAACAAACACAATCAAAAGAAACTCAGATCCTAACAATTGGTATCAGAGCTAGGACAGTCAAATTTGATTTAACAGTCATTTTGACGTAAAAGTTCAGCTCAATTTCATTTATACTCTCGATTGTTCATTTTTAGTTGAAAAACAGAGTAAGGTGTAATCACGTACAAAGTTGATTATTCAGTACCTGTAAAACAACCAAAATGGCTTCACAATCATAGGATAACACTAATAACACCGGTTCACTCTTCAAACCACCTATGTTGGTCAAATCTGAATACAACATCTGGGAGCGAAAGATGGGTCACATCTTAGCTCAACAAAATACCGGATGTTGGAAGTCGGTTGTCTTTGGACCACATGTTCCAATGGTGCCGAGTGCTGAAGATCTAAAAGTTCTTGTACCAAAGAAAGTTGAAAACAATACTGATTAGGATTTTCAGAAAATTGAACTGGATGCCAAGGCATTTAGCATCGTTGCATCTGCACTCCCAAATGAAATCTATGTTGGGCTGTTACACTGTAACAGTGCCAAGGAATTGTGGGATGCACTTAAGGAACAATTTGGTGGGACTGAAGAAGTAATTGAAAATAACAGGGAAATTTTGAACCAACAGTATGAAACCTTTTGTCACATTAAGGGTGAATCATTAACACAACAGTTTGAGCGTTTTAGCTGTCTCATAAGTGAACTGAAACTTGTTAAGGTTGAATTTGCTAATGCAACACAAAACAATAGGTTTCTTAGGTCACTTCCTGAAAAATGGGACACAATTGCTTTTGTAACCAGGAATTCAATTGGGTTCAAAGATCTGAACCTAACTCAGCTTCATGGTAGACTCCTGACCTATGAAAGGGAGTTGAACCAGAAAAAGAAGTTACGCAAATGACTATTCATTTGGCAACATAGCTCTTTTGGGTCAGGAAGAATCTGGTAGTAGTAAGGATCAGAGTTATGATCATTATATTGACATAACAGCTGGTGGAGCTTTTAACAACTCTGATTCTTAGTCATCCAATTATGCTTTCACGGCTAATGGAGAAAACCAGCATTCTGACAATCTGTCCTTTGAACTCAATGATCTCCAGTATTTTGATCCAACTGATCTGGAAGAAATGGATATTTTGCACCAACTTGCACTGCTGAGTGTTAGAACCAGCAAGTTTTACAAAAGGACAGGGAGAAAATTCCCAGGGTTACATGGGAACTTGAAAGTAGGGTTGGATATATCAAAGATCAAATGCTACAACTGTAATAGGTTAGGTCATCTTGCTAGAGAGTGTGGGAGTCAAAACAGTGGACCAATCATCACACGTCCTAGCCCTAGACCATAAAATAACCAAACCACTGTGCAGTATTCCCAAATACCCCTGCTGCTCATGTAAACACTGCTCACTATGCACACCCTGCAACCCCTGTTCCCGTGCATTTTGTCAAAACCACTGTTCCTCAGATACAGTATGTCCATGCCCCAGCTCCTCAGATTCAGGTGCAACAAGTTGCACCTCAACAAGCTACACAAACAGCTGTTCAAGCAGATCAGCAAAGCTTTTTTACCCAAGGCTTTGTTGACTGGAGTAGCTTACCTGAGGATCTAGGTGATGAAAATTTTGCTCTATATGCTGATCATGTTGTTTCTAGTGATGAATTCTGTTTTGCAGCATTAGAGTCAATTCCTGAAGGGCTGGAAACTGAAGAAGGAACATCCAGTGCAGAACCAGTGGATACAATTACTGAAGCAGTGGTTATTGTTGTTGTTGGTGAACAACTGTTGGAAGAAAGTTCAGAACCCCTGTTGGAACCACTGTCCGACCCCTGGTCTGCTGAAGAAGAAAAGAAACCAGAAGGAAGTGAACATTTCTGTGATTGTGCCATGATGGCTGCAACTAAGGTATCACCCCATGTTCTTAAAAACCTTTGTTCAGTCAAATGCATCAAACAGCAAGGGGGTGAATGAAAACCTTAGAGATAGATTGTTAAATGATGAAGTACAATTTGAAAAATCTTTAAAAGAATTGAAAATCAAATTGTCTGAAAAAGAAAATGAGATTTGCAGCCTCAAAAATGAGCATAGCATAACCAAGGATCAACTCCAGACCATGATAGAAAAATATCAAAAATGTAAAAAGGAGTTGGATTCCACCCAAATCACTTGTGAAAAATGGGTGGAATCCTGCAAAGGTTATGAAATTATGCTTGAAAAACATATTGAAAGCAATGTAAAATTTGGCATAGGGTTTAGGAAAAATGACTAAGTTGAAAACACTGCTGCAAATCAGTCTGGTTCTGTTGAAATCATACCCACCAACAAGGATGGTCAAGAAGTTAAAATAACTGATAAACTTGGCAACAAAATCACTCTGGAAAGATCAGTGGGGTCCTCAACTTTTGAGGAGATTGAGAAATACCAATTCAAACCCACTTGGTCTGATGAGTGTGACATCCTTGAAAACTTCAAACCCATGGACTTCACAACTGTGGATGGTGTCAAAGCTCCTAAGGCCAAGGTAATTCCTCTTAAGGACATCCCAACAGTGGTTCAAAACTCTGTTGCAAAGGAGTCTGAAAAGAAGAAAAGAAAAGATTAAAAACTTGTTTTGTGATTTCTGTGAAAAGAAAAATCATTTAACCAAAGATTGTTTTCATTTGAAAGCTTATGACATTAACAAAACAAGCACCATTATGCCTTCAAAGAGCTGCACCATCTGTGGTAAATCAAACCACCTCACTCAGGAGTGTGTGTACCTAAAATCCTTTGAGGTTAAAAAGGAAGAATACACTTCAAAAACACTCATGAGTTTATCAAAATCACAAGTCAAAAAGCAACCACTCTTTGTGCCTGTCCAAACAACTGTTACAAAACAGCTGAACCAAACCTCTGTTAAAAGAGAGGTTCAAGTGACAGATGCACCTCCTGCTAACCAATACCATCAAAGAGGTAAAGGTCAACCTCCATATCCAAGGGTCCCACATGTTTATGAGGCTTACAAAAGGCCTTCTAAACCAAAAGTGAACAGGCATCCCTTTGGTTATCAACAGTTGATGGGAAATGACCCCCAACAGTGGTTAGAGAAAAATGTTTCAAAAACTGCCCAAACCCCAAAGCTAACCACTGTCCACCCTGAACTTAACACATACACTATTGAGACCCCATCCAAAGCCTTATTGGCTTTGGAGACCCTCCTGAACTAATTATTTACTTGATGTGCAGGGAGCTTCTGCATGCTTAGATAGTCTTTGGTATGTAGATAGTGGAGGCTCCAGGCACATGACTGGATATAGAGCCCTACTCAAAGAATTCAAAACTCATGGAGGGGGTAATATATCTTTTGGTAATAATAGTAAAGGGAAGGTGATGGGTTCTGGTACAGTACAGTCTGGAAATGTTAAGTTTGAAAATGTCAATCTGATTGACAATCTAAAATTCAACCTCCTTAGTGTCTCACGAATGAGTGACAAGGGTTATGGGTCATTCTTTACTAAGGAGTGTTGTAGGATTTTTGGACCAGAAATGGTCAAAAAGATTGAAGAAATAATAAAAACTGGAAAAACTCAACTTGTTGCTCAAAGAAGTGGCAATGTTTAAGTAGTTGATTTGTCCAAAGAGAGCCCCAGGACTGATGCCTGTCTGTTCTCAGCTGCCTCTAACAAAGAGACAGAACTTTGGCATAGGAGATTGGGGCACACAAATCTCAAGACAATCATTGCTTTGTCAAAACAGGGTCTTGTAAGAAGTCTTCCTCAAAAACTATTCACCTGTCCTGAGCATTGTGTTTCTTGTTTAAAAGGAAAACAACATAAAAGATCATTTAAGTCCATTGAAGAGTACAAAACAACCAAGTGCTTGCAAATGCTGCACATGGATCTGTTTGGCCCAGTAAAAGTCATGAGTCTCAAAAAGAAGAGATATTGTTTGGTAATTGTAGATGACTTTTCTAGGTTTACATGGACTTATTTCTTACATTCTAAAGATGAGACTACAGGCATTCTGCAAGACTTTGTCAAATAGGTTGAAAAGCAGTTTGACTTGCCAGTAAAAGTCTTTAGGAGTGACAATGGCACAGAATTCAGAAATAGGGAGTTGGATGAGTTTTGTGTGTCAAAAGTAATTGTAAGGCAGTACAGCATTCCAAGGACACTTGAACAAAATGGGGTTGTTGAGAGAAAGAACAGGACACTAATTGAGGCTGCCAGAACCATGCTTGCTGATTCAGGTTTGCCATTAACTTTCTGGGCAGAGGCAGTAAACACTGCCTGTTATGTCCATAACATAGTTTTGACCAACCCCAGGCATCAAAAGACTGCCTATGAAATTCTGTATAAAATGAAACCACTGATCTCATATTTTAAAGTATTTGGCTGCCCATGTTTCATTTTGAACCTAAAAGACTCAATTTCAAATTTTGCAGCCAAAGTAGACAGTGGATACCATTTGGGATACTCAACCACTGCTAAGGCCTGCAAAGTGTTTAACACTAGGACTAAGACAGTGGAAGAGACATTGAATATAAAGTTCAATGAACTCTCTTCAATGAAAATCCCTGCAAATCCTGCTGAGTTATTTGATCTTGATAAATTTACCTTTGAAAATGTTTATATCAAGATTAACAGTGCAGATCCATCTCAACCACCTCCAACAGACAATGGATATGAAGTGATCATTCCACAACAAAATTTTAAATCCATTGCCAGAGCAGCAAATGTTCAAAACAGCTGTCAAAGCTCAACCACTGCTACATCAACAGTTGTTGACCAAAGTAGCCCTAAAACCCCTGTTTCCACATCCTCAAACACTGTTGATAAAAATCCTCAAACAGTGGATAAAAATCAACATGTTTCCACACCACTTCCTCCTATTCCTCCACCTCCATTTCAAGACACTGTTGGATCATCAAAGTCACCAACAGTTGTTAGCTCAGTTGATTCACATCTGCAGCCCTCACTTCCTCCTATTCTTGAAGTCTCATCCACCAGACCAAATCATTGGCAACATCAGTGAAGGGGTGCTCACAAGAAGTCAATCCGAAAACATCTGTCTTTTTGCTGGTTTTCTCTCACTTCATCAACCTGTCAAGTACCAAGAGGCACTGAAAGACAACAGTTGGGTGGAAGCCATGCAAGAAGAGCTCCAATAGTTTAAGAGACAACAAGTATGGGAGCTTGTACCACTACCAGAGGGTGTGAGTCCTATTGGCACAAAGTGGGTCTTCAAAAATAAAACTGATGAAAGGGGCATTGTTGTCAAGAATAAAGCAAGGCTTGTGGTTCAAGGTTTCAGACAGGAAGAGGGCATTGACTATGATGAAACTTTTGCCCCTGTAGCAAGATTGGAAGCTATCAGACTGTTCTTGGCCTTTGCTGTCAACCCCAACATAAAGGTGTTTCAAATGGATATCAAATGTGCATTCCTCTATGGTAAGATTCAAGAAGAGATATATGTTTGTCAACCTCCGGGTTTTGAGGATCCATTTAATCCAGATCATGTCTACAAGCTAAATAAAGCTTTGTATGGCTTGAAACAAGCACCTAGACCCTGGTATGAAACTCTTTCCACCTTTCTTCTCTCTATTGCCTTCACAAGAGGTAAAATTGACAAAACACTGTTTCGAAAATGGAGAGGGAAAGACTTGATGATTGTCCAGATTTATGTAGATGACATCATTTTTGGAAGCACATGTTCTAAAATGTGTGAAGAGTTCAGAAAACTCATCACAGCTGAGTTTGAGATGAGTGCAATGGGTGAACTAGAGTGTTTTCTTGGTCTCCAAGTAAAACAACTGCAAAATGGTACATTCATTCATCAAAGCAAATATGCTAAAGAACTTTTAAATAAATTTGAGATGAATGACTGTAAACCATGTAGTACACCCATGGCAACCACCAAGCTAGTCATGACTGATGAGAAGGATGATTTGGTGGATCAAACCTTATATAGAAGCATAATTGGGTCTTTATTGTACCTAACTGCCTCTAGGCCAGACATCATGTTTGCAACATGTGTTTGTGCAAGATCCCAATCAGCCCCTAAAAAGTCTAACCTAATAGCTGTGAAAAGGATACTCAGATACATAAAAAGTGCTCCCACACTTGGTATCTGGTACCCTGCTAATGGGAATATTAAGCTTTCAGGTTTCACAGACAGTGACTTTGCTGGGTGCAATGCAACAAGGAAGTCCACATCAGGAGGGTGCCAATTTGTGAGGGATTGCTATGAAAAATGTTTGATTTCTCTGCATGATGTCTATACTAAAGATCAGCTGGCAGAGGTGCTAACAAAGGCTTTAGACACATCTACCTTTGAAAGCTTGATCTCTAGGATTGGAATGCTTAATATGGAATAACAGGCAATATCCTGTTTTTCTATAAATAAAAAGCATTAAAATGTTTTTAGAAAATCAAAAATTCATCCATAAAAATAGTTAAAAATGAAAATTTTCATTAATCCTTAAAAGTCTGCCATAACCACTGTTTTGGTTCAAACATATGTTCTGTTGAATTCTATCCACTACTAAAAGACAACCTCTGTTTATCTCACTTTCATTATTCATCACTGTTGTTAAACCTCGGTGTTTTGAACCCACTGATGACCAATCCACTGATTGTCAAAAATCAGCCACTGTTTTCATTTTCACCACTGTAAACCACTGATATTGTTCCATCAGTGGTTTCCTAAACAAGTGTCATCCATTATTCATCAGAGGTTGTCACATGGACAGTACTTAGCCATCAGATCTTTTGTAACCGCTGCCACGTCAGCATTCACTTTTTCACCTTATAAAACCCTGATCAAAACCCCAAACAGGGTTTTCACTGTCGAATCGAATTCAAAATTCCTTTCTAAAGCAGTTTCCATCAAAAACCTTCAAATCATTAATCTTCTTCCTTCTCTCGCAACTACTTTTGAATTCACCATGGCTCTCGCACTAAAAACCCCTCATAACTACCTGTGTACACTTGAGAAAACAAGTCAAAACACAACCTTTCACTCCATCATTGATGCTCTTTCCAAGTCAAAGTACAAAACTTTTCTAACTTGCAACGCACCTATCTACCTGGATACCCTCCGAGATTTCTGGAAACATGTTGAAAGCCAGGACAACAAGCCCTGGGCTATTACTTCGACAGTTGGGGGAATTCAGATTGCCATTACACCACAAACCATTTTAGAGGTTTTTGAAATAAATGATCATACATGTAAAAATTCTTTCACAAAGGAAGAATATCAAACTGATTTGATTGAGAGGGGGTATAAGGAACAAATGAAAAAATATACTTTACAAAAAGGGAGTTTTCCACCTCCAATGAGATTTTTATTCCATACCCTCCTCATGTGTGTGTCAAATAAAACAACTGCATTCAATGAAATACCATTGAAAATCCAATACCTGGGATATGCAATCATGGCAGAAGTTGACTTCAATTACTCCCAGGAGATTTTCAGTGATATGGTTAAAAATGTTAATAATATCAAAAATAATAAGAAACCAGTTTTACTATTTCCAAGGTTTTTGTGTTTTTATTTACAAAAGAAAATCCCCAAGGATAGTGCACATGTGCTTATCTAAGATAATCATTTTCAAATAAACAGCCTTTCATCTGAAACTTTTACAAGGCTGTGAAAACCTTCTCAAACACAAACAGATAGCCTGAGCAGAATTTAGCTGAGACAACCTCTGCTCCTCAGGTTTCGGCTGTTCAGCCTACTGCTCCTGGTGATCACAGCAGCACAACCACTGCTATGAAACCCACACCAAAAATCACCAAAAAGACCACAAAGAAAAAATCCAAAAGGCCCCCCAAACCCTCCAAAAAAGGATCTTCTGGAAGATGAGATCCCAGAAGTTATTACTGTGACAACACCAAAGTCACCAATAACCACTGCTGCTACTTCCTCACAGCAGATGGATGAAAGATCTCAACCTGAGCCTCAAACTCCTCCTGCATCCTCACAAAAGGATCAGGTTGTATACACAGGGACACCACATTATGAAGCTCTGGATCCACTTGAATCCATCTTCCTCAGCCCTACTCCCGGGGCAAATTCTCTTTCAACCCCCATCCCTACTTCACAAATTCCACCATCTTTTCTACCTTTGTTGAATGCCTTGGACATGGATCAGACACAAATCAGTTCTTCTCAACAACCTATCACTGAGAAAATACCTCAACAAGTGACTGAATCTGATTCCTCTGCCATTGCTAACCCATCAACAGCTGAGAAGGTTACACTGTAGGAATTACAAGTAATTCATGTCAGTAGTTCAAGTGGAGCAGCTACTACAGGTGTTGAATCCACTAATTTACACCTGGACAGTAGTTTCATCAGTAAGCCTCCATTGAAGGCAATTTTCTCTTCGGGAACCAAAGTGACCACTAGTGTGTTTCCATTACCCACTGGTGTGTTCACTAAGGTAACCACTGCTGAGGAAAGAAGTCCCCAGTACCAAGAACAAGGGGCATCAGTAGATGATTTTGGGGAAACTTTTCCTAAGTCAACTATTGGTACAACCACTGCTGGTGGGAAATCAGATGATCCCATTCATTTGGGTGATGGTTTAAAATACAAAGAATTGACGAAGAGAGTGGACATAATTGAAACATCTGTTGCAGATATCAAAAATATGCTGCAGCAGTTGTTACAATCTCAAAAAGCTCCATCAACTGCTTCATCATCTGCTCCATCCTCTGCTGAGATATGGCAAGTGTTTCAACCTCTGCTTCACAAACAAAGACAGTATGCTGATCAACAACATGAAACTCAGCTTCAAATGTTCAGAAATGTGATGGAAGCAAGGTACAAAGATACACAAGCTGATATAAAGGCAATTAAGGCCCATTTGCTTCAAACCACTGGCACTTCTCCTCCTACCATTATTTATGTTGAAAACCCTGATGATGCAAAAAAAGGGGACAAAGGAAAGAAGGGAAAAGAGGGTTTGTACCTACCACCAGATCCAATGGCTAAAGCAGTTGTGGAAATTCCTAAGCCAGATGGATCAAAGAAGATTGATGTGACTCTAAATACTTTTGCTGAAGAAAAAGCAAAGTTAAAAGAGAAAATGGAAACCAAGGGAGACAAAAGATTTGAAGAGAAAAAGAAAGTTTTTATGGCTAAAGAGGCACAGGGTACTTCAAATAGAAGAAAGACTACCAGAAAGGTTAGCCAACCCAAAACCACACCTCCCAAAACCACTAAACCTCCTCCAAAAATCCCCAAAAGTTCCTCATATCAAACCTCCAAACCAACAGATGTTAAGACACATGTTGTATCAACAGTTGTTGATACTTCAGTTTTTTCAACAAATGTTATGTCAACCACTGCCCTCATTATTTCACCACCCATCAATCAATCCACTGATACAGCAAAAACAACATCACCATCATAAAAACAACCTGCCAAAAAGCAGAAGACAATAGTTGATACATCAACAGTTGTAGTGACAACAGTGGTTGTGAAGCAGAGGTTGAAACACTTGCCATATCTCAGCAGAGGATGGAGCAGATGATGAAGCAGTTGATGGAGCTTTTTGAGATTGTAACAACTGCTGCAGCATATTTTTGATATCTGCAACAGATGTTTCAATTATGTCCACTCTCTTCGTCAATTCTTTGTATTTTAAACCATCACCCAAATGAATGGGATCATCTGATTTCCCACCAGCAGTGGTTGTACCAATAGTTGTTGAAACAACTCCTTCTCACCCATCACTTCAAACACTCCTTCTCAAGCCATAATCCTTTCTGATCCTAAAACTCAAACAAAAACACCTTCTCCCAAAAAGGTGTATACAAGAAAAAGAAAGTTTTAGGTGAATAATGATGACATACCAGAACCTGATCCCATTTCATCCACACCCTACAATGTAATCAAACCTCAACCATTCATTCCTCCCACCTTAGCCAAACCAATCAAGGATCCAAAAGTTCTTGAAGGATATGATCCTGCTGATGTTATACCAATAGCAGCTAGTTATCCACTAAAATTGCAAGCAGTAAAGAATGAAATGAAGCAGTTCTACACAGTGGATGACCCCTTAAAAAGAAAACTCCCTTCTCTTGTTGGTTTTAGAGATCCAAACAACATGGATGAGCATTTAAAACTCAAAGCCAGGGAAGCTGAATTAAGAGCTAAATATGAGTGCAAAGGGAAAGGTGATAATGCCTTCTCAAGTCAAATGCAGTTCTTGCTCACCAAAGTTAAACAATTGGAAGATTATGCAAGAGATTTGAGCAAAGAAATGTCGAACCTGCCACCAGAAGCTGACTTACAAAAAGATCTGAGAAAAGATCTTCTGGCACTGATCATGGGTGAAAAGTTTTACCCTGCCAAACTTGAATAATTCCAAGACTGGCCACTCGTTGCTCTCAAGACAGAATTTAATAGAATTGAAAGAATAAAAAGGGATCCAGGTATGAAAAGATCAGCACTAAACTGGAGCAAATACAATAAGAAAATTGCAGATCTTACCTTGGAGTATAAAAGGAAGAGAGAAGAGTTGGTTGCAGCACAATATGCAACAGCTAGGCAGATATCAAAATGGTCAAGGCAGTACATTGATCAGACCTACAAAAAGCTGGAAGAGCTAAGAAGAACAAATCCCGCTGCTCCAAAGAAGCCAGCATACAAAGATAAAAAGGCTGATGATCCACAGCAGGAGGATCTTTCCTTAAAAACCTTGTTCACATCATCTGACACCTCCACCATTGCATTAAATCAAAGAAAGAGGCAAAAACAGATGGATGAAGAAGCAGACAAGGCTCAAGAAGAATATATTATGAAGATGGTCCTTTAGACAATGATGGTAGAAAATCCAGACTTAGCAAAATCTCAAGACCCTGCCAAAGCAGTCATCACCAGGCCTCCTTCTCTAAACTCATCATCAATAAAAACTCTCCCAAGAAACCCACAAATTCAAAAATACTAAAGTCGAAGTCTGATCAAAAGACCCACGTATTGACTCTACTCAAATCCAGTGGTGAAGTGAAGCATATATCAAGGGAAAATGCACTTGGCCTGAGTGTAGAAGAGTTACAAGATCTCCTTGAGCTTCCACTATGCAGGGATGAGGATGATGAAGATTCCCTAAACTTTGAATTACAATTCAAAGGGCAAATCAGGGAAATGCTGATGAGACAATAAAGATCCAAAATAATGAAGGGTTTTGGCATCATCTGTTCCATGGGGAGATTGTTGGGATTGAACCCTACAAAGGAACAATTGATAAAGCTAAAACTAGCTCAGAGCAGTGGATTCAGAATAAGCTGTTGTTTGTACTTAGTCTTTCCCCTTGAAAGTGGCTCTAACATCTGATGACTCTAAGCACTGCTCTTCACAACTGCTGCTGCCCTAAAGAACTGATGAAGTCAAAGTACTGAAGGTCAATCTACTGATATGTCTCAAGTACTGCTGAAGACCAAAGCACTGCTTGAGTTATAACAGTGGAATGAAGAATCAGTAGTTTAGTCTTGTATTGTATTTATTTATTGTAATCAGTGGCTTATGATCAGTGGTTGTATAGGATAGTTGTTAGAGGTTGTTAGGAGGTTAGATGTCACTTTCATGGTGATGTCAGCCGAAGATGCTCAAAGGTTGTTCTGTACTATAAATAGAACAGTATTATGTACTGTTCTATTTGCTCTTTCACACAAAGTCATTTTGTACGGACAATCAAGTGAGCTTAGGCTGGGGGGAGATTAGTGCATGCATGCATTAGAATTGAATTTTGCAATAAATACAATCATTCGATTTCATGTTAAACATGTTTGCTAAAACTCATTCTCTCATTGATTGTGTGTTGAAAGTTTGTTTCATCTAATTCCGCTGCAATACATCTCTGTTTCATCTTCTTTCTAATCAAACAAACACAATCAAAAGAAACCCAGATCCTAACATTTTGTACCGATATATTGTACTTATTATGAGTCGGGTTTTATAGATTTAACGGGTACTAAATAATGGAAAAGGAGCATAAAGGTAGGAAATTGGGTTGCACGTGTCACACCCCCAAAATACCACAAGCGGAAAACCCCCGCGAGGTGTGTGACGTACCAGGATCTAGCCACCAATCACATTAAACTCATAGGTATATTTAAATAAAACTTTCATTGATTTAACATTAAGTGTTACATGTTACAAATAATTCACAGCATACAGCAGAAACATAATTCATTAGTTAAGTGTTTATAAACCACATGTAAAAACCATTAGTCTTGTATTACGAGTCCATGTATCTCGACCCATGACCACTCTAGCCTCCCAGATAGCAAGTTCCAATGATATGCACCTAAAGGCCTGCAAGGCATGTAATAACAATCAACAACAAAGTTGAGCGAGTTCACAGTTGGGTGTTCGTTTTAAGTTGTTTCAAAAACATAGTTTTTCTTTAGTTGGCTTACTTGCCGTGGGGGTTACCCCATAGTTGAAAATACGATTAACCAATTCCTTCTTTCCCAAACCATAACCATTATCAGTGGGGGCTACCCCATGTGAACCACTAGACCGTTACCATATCGACTACTGACGAAAATAAGTTGTGCCCTGAGTCAATGTCTATCATCATTAACTGTTTGACATGATCCATTAGTACACGCCCGTCGTACCGGCACGGTGTGAGGTTTGTCAAACCTAATAGCGCTATTAACTAATGACCCGCTCGCCATCGGCCTCGGCGATTAAGTCGATATAAAATGAGGGACTTAATGATAGAGTTTTGTCTAGTAAGTTAAGGTTGTTGTCCTACCCAAGGAGGACGAACGTACATATTCTACCCAAGGAGAATACGCAGGATTAATATTGGCATCCTACCTATGGAGGATGGCGGTACATATCCTACCCAAGGAGGATATGCAGGTTTCATTTTAGTTCTTTAACCCATTCCCAACCACCGGGAATCCCATGCCTTAGAAGAAGTGTGAACTCACCTTTGGTTGCTCGGTTGAACTCTTAAAATAGCTAACGGTCAGGGTTGGTCAATCATGTCCTAATATGATTACCATTTAGTTTGTTAATAGTTTTAAATAAAACACAAAGTTCCTACACACATCTATCACATAGCACGCACTCACGTTAACATTTCACACCCGTATAAACATCCCATCTATACCCATTCAAAAGCAAACATACGATATTGCACATAACACTTTCATTGACACGTTAGATCATTCTTAGATAACATACCCGACATATAAACACGCAAATTACTACTTATGTCGTTTCAGCTTTAAAATCCAAAACTGGACTGTTTTCGGGCATTTGAATAAAATAGTTAACTTACTCTAAAAATTACCAAACTTTTATAGAATGTTTTAAACAATAGAAATATTACTGTGAAAAATATCTGGATCCAATTCATTACTAATATTTTATAAAAAATCATTTACCGGACTGCAATCAGATTCATCACTTTCTGACTGCAGTCCACGGAATAATTTATTTAAAATTCATCGTAAGTCCGATTGATGAAATTCCAGTTGGAGCATTACAAAGAGATCAGTGGTCATCTACAGTATAAATTTCATGAGCTAATTCTACACAGATTTCAAGTTATGATGAAAAACATCACACATATTTTCTACAGTAAAAACGCAGCTTTTGCTGTTGTGAAAAACGACCCTTTAAAAATAGCAAACGAAGTCCAAAAATTATGATTCCAGTGCCATTAGAACCATATTTCGAAATAACACATTATAGACTTAAGAAAATCAATTTTTCGTTAAGTTATGACCTGGTTACAGCCGACTGAAGGCGGCTGTAACAGTTTGACAGCTTCCTGTGTTCAGCTTATAGCGCTCTAACGCAAGTTCTATTTGTTCCGTTAACATTCTTAGTGATCAACAATGACACTTAACATCACTTGCAGCAGGTTATCGTTTATTTAACTCAGATTTATCATGTCAAGTACCATAGTTCATATCAGATTTCCAGAGTACAAGTTTTCATCAAGTAACCAACATACACAAGACAACATCATACTAGCATTATTTCATCATAATACATCCTTTAACTACTAAAAATAGGAAGTAACGAAGAGTTAACAAGAAGCTTACAACTAGCTTTAAGCTAGGGAAGATCACTAGAGAAAATGATGATGAATTTTGGTGTGTAAAAGCAAGTAAGAGAACTCCATGATGATCCACAAGCTTCAAGCTTCCTTGATCATCTTCTAGCACTTTGAAATGAGCTTGGAATAGGTGAATGATAGATGTAAGGTGGTGGTGGTGGCGGCTCTATGTTAGGCCGAGAGCAAGAGGGGGAGAGTGAGGGAGATGGAGTGAAATGGTGAAGATGAAATGTGAAGATCTTGAGAAATCTAGGCCATTGCTTCTCAATATTATGTTCACCAAATCAAGCAAGAATCCAATAAAATAAGAAAATAAGATCTAGTGGGATATGTTGGTGATTTTGGTGGGTCCATGGTGACCGTAAATGGCATGAGGGGGGGGGGGTTAGTTGTAAATTTTAGTGATAAGTAGGTTACTTGTAATCGAAAGAAAATCTAAGCAAATCTAGGAAATCAAAGTAATATCTAATAAAATCAAATAATATCATATAAGATCTCATGGGATTTTAGTGAAATCTAGCAAAGATTTATGTGGGGCCATCCCCAAACCGTAAATCCAAAAGGGGGGGGGGGGGTATGTGTAACTTTGAATGGTAACTAGTTAGTTAATAATTCAAATCCAAGTATATGGTTGCTAGTGTTAGTTACTAGATGTTCTAGTGGGTGTTATGGTGTTCGGGGATCATAACTAGCCAAGAAATAATTGAACAATGTTTATGGCAATATTTTGGTGTTCCGGGTAATGTCCGGTTGTTCGGTTAGATACCGATTCGTTAAAGTGCTAAGTTGTTCCGTATAGTATCTTTTATGTAACTTTTTGTAATACTTTTAATTCTCAACACTTAGGAAAACATTCAGGACCATTAAGTCAATTTTCTACACAATCAATAAGCACAATTTAATATTAATTAATCGTACGGATACATGTAATTATGAGGGTTGTCACATTCTCCCCCTGTTAAGAAAATTTCGTCCCGAAATTTAGAACGTGGTTACTGAGGAAGCTAATTAAGTTGCGTGGTTTCCTGGTTTTCCTGGGGTGTCACATCATCCCCCCGTTGGTTTGGTATTTCGTCCCAAAATTCCGCAGTAGCTTCAGCCTCAGTAGTGGTTGCACTTTTCTCAAACAACTGGGGATACTTGAGTTTCATTTGGTCTTCTCGTTCCCAGGTATACTCTGGGCCACGACGGGAGTTCCAACGAACTCGAACAAGAGGTATTCTGGTACGCTTGAGAACCTTAACATCTCGATCGGTAATCTCTACTGGTTCCTCGACGAATCGCAGCTGATCGTCGATAGTGAGCTCCTCGAGAGGAACTATGAGGGTCTCATCTGACAGACACTTCTTCAGATTCGACACATGGAATACGTTGTGAACTCCGCTGAGTTCTGCCGGTAGATTCAACTTGTAAGCGACTTTGCCAATTTTCTCAATGATTTCGAACGGTCCGACATAACGCGGATTGAGTTTGCCTCGTTTGCCAAAACGAACTACACCTTTCCAAGGTGAGACTTTAAGTAGCACTCGATCCCCAACCTGGAACTCGAGTAGTTTCCTTCGCTTATCAGCATAGCTTTTCTGACGGTCACGAGCTGCCGCCATTCGTTGTCGTATCTGAGCAATCTTCTCAGTCGTGTCTACCACAAGTTTTGGGCCTGTGATTTGGCTGTCACCAACTTCTGCCCAACAAAGAGGTGATCGGCATTTACGTCCGTACAATGCCTCAAATGGAGTGGCCTGGATACTGGTGTGGTAGTTGTTATTATACGAAAATTCTACTAGAGGTAGATGTCGCTCCCAGCCGTTACCAAAATCAATCACACATGCCCTAAGCATGTCTTCAAGGGTTTGGATGGTGCGTTCAGATTGCCCATCCGTCTGTGGATGATATGCCGTGCTCATGTCTAATCGAGAACCAAAGGACTTGTGCATCGCTTGCCACAACTCAGATGTAAATCGTGAGTCACGATCAGAAATAATGGAGGTTGGCACTCCGTGCCTTGATACTACTTCCTTTAGGTAGACGTCTGCTAGAGTAGAAAACTTATCCGTTTCCTTGATAGCAAGAAAATGTGCAGACTTGGTCAATCGATCCACTATCACCCAAATAGTGTCATTTCCGCGTTGAGATCTAGGCAGGCCAGTAACGAAATCCATGGAAATTTGCTCCCATTTCCATGTCGGGATCTCTGGTTGTTGGAGTAGGCCTGATGGTTTCCGATATTCAATCTTGACTCTCGCACAAGTCAAACATTTACTGACGTAGGTTGCTATGTTGGCTTTCATACTAGGCCACCAGTATGTAGTCTTTAAGTCGTGGTACATCTTATCCGAACTAGGATGTACTGAGTAACGAGACTTGTGCGCTTCATCCATCACAAGCTCGCGTAAGTTTCCGTAAAGTGGGACCCAGATGCGCCCGTTTACATAGTAGGCGTCGTCTTCCTTTTATTCTAACCGTTTCCTCAATCCTCGTAAGGACTCACCCCTGATGTTCTCTGCTTTCAACGCTTCAACCTGAGCATCTCGTATCTGAGCGGGAAGACTAGATTGGATGGTAAGTTGTAACGCTCGTACGCGCTTAGGTGTAGTATCCTTTAGACTGAGGGTGTCGGCCACAACATTGGCTTTGCCGGATGGTACTTGATCGCACATTCGTAATCATTCAAGAGCTCGACCCATCGACGTTGTCGCATGTTTAACTCCTTTTGCTTGAAGATATGCTCGAGACTCCTGTGATCGGTGTAAATGGTGCACTTGGTACCGTACAGGTAATGTCTCCATATCTTAAGTGCGAAAACAACTGCTCCCAATTCCAAGTCGTGCGTAGTGTAGTTCCTTTCGTGAACTTTAAGTTGGCGCGATGCGTAGGCAATGACCTTGTCACGTTGCATCAACACGCAACCAAGTCCGTGGATGGAAGTGTCGCAATAAACCACAAAATCATCTATGCCTTCAGGCAATGAGAGGATAGGCGCGCTACAAAGTCTATCTTTTAAGTACTGAAAAACAGATTCCTGTGTATCACCCCAACGACAGGTAACACCCTTCTGAGTTAGTGAAGTGAGAGGTTGCGCAATCTTAGAGAAATCGTTGATGAATCTTCTGTAGTAGCCCGCCAAACCCAAGAATTGACGAATTTCTGTTGGGGTACGGGGTGCAGGCCAGTTCTTGATCGAGTCAACCTTGGATGGATCCACATGAATCCCATCCGTAACTACCACGTGGCCTAAGAAATGGACTTCACGAAGCCAAAAGTCGCATTTTGAAAACTTAACATACAGCTGCTCTGCTCAAAGAAGTTCCAAGATAAGTCGTAGATGACGCTCGTGTTCCTCCTGACTCTTAGAATAGATCAGGATATCGTCGATGAAAACGATAACGAACTTATCCAGGTAGGGTTTGCACACTCGGTTCATGAGGTCCATGGAGACCGCAGGTGCGTTTGTTAATCCAAAAGGCATGACCAGAAACTCAAAGTGCCCATAGCAAGTTCTGAATGCTGTCTTGGAGATGTCCTTATCTCGGACTCTCAGCTGATGATAGCCCGATCTTAAGTTAATCTTAAAGTAGAAGCTCGACCCTTGCAGCTGGTTGAATAGGTCATCAATACGTGGGAGGGGATAACGATTCTTCACAGTCACCTTGTTGAGTTCGCGATAGTCAATACACATTCTGAAAGTATCGTCTCTCTTCTTCTCAAACAAGACTGGAGCTCCCCAAGGCGAAGAGCTAGGACGAATAAAACTCCTGTTCAATAATCCCTGTAGCTGATTAAACAGCTCTTGCAACCCTCCTGGTGCAGGACGGTAAGTGTACGAGTGATCAGGGCTGTCTCTGACATGTTGCTGATCTGATATTCCATCGGACGATGTGAAGGTACACCTGGTAGTTCTTCTGGTAGCACATAGGTAGAAATCACGAACAAAGGGTGGATCCTCGATCCTCTTCTCTTTAGCCTTAACATCAATAATAAGTGCTAACATAGCAGGGTAATCCTTCCATGGACACTTCCGGGCTTCCATTGCAGAGTTGACGTTAACCTTCGCACAATTCCGATACGTGAAACAGATGACGATTCTCCACTAGGGAGAGGGATACACAACGTTTTCTTCTCACTGGGTATATCTGTGCGCTGTATGGATTACCAATCCATTCTAACTGCTGCTTCAAACCATCGGGGATAGCAGAAAGATTATCAATGTCGAACGCTTGTCCCACGAGGTCGAGTTTGCATCCTAACTAACATGTGAAATTTCAATTGTCTTGCCGTCAGCCGATCCCACAACAGGTTCAAATTCAAAGAGCATCAGGGTCAAACGGAACAGGGACGAAGCGATTAGCTACTCATACTATACTATGTTGCTAAAGTCTTGGCGTCGCCCACGCCATTTCTAAATGCCCTTCCAGAGGCATCATTTCTAGTGTTGCTGTTTTCATTAACTTATTCATGGCCAATCCATGTTGTGGCCACCTTTATTTCCTTATAGTAGGCTATCATTTCAAGTAGCTTGATGTTGCCGTGACCGTTGCCTCCAATGCGGTTGTTTGAGACTGAGCTCTATGATTCTTCATCATCAAGGTCCATCCTTTAACATTCTAAGCCACATCCTAAAGTGCTACTCACTGTGCTGGCAGTTACACATTCCCCGTTATAGTCGATTGTCATTGCTGGTGTCCTGATTGTTTTGTAAGAGTTGACTCCCATGAGTCGCTGACATGGGTTAAGGATTCGATTGAAGCCACTTCGTGGGTGCTCGTTGTCGGTAGCCAGGGTCGTCAAAGTACTGAGGTTGGGAAAGTACTACGCTCAACCTCATGTCCATCGACGTTGCAGGTTGTTCGAGTAATACATAGTATGTTGCGGGAGTGTTGCAGAAGTGATCACACTTCGGGATCTAAGACGTCAATACGTGAGTTCCAGTAAACGAAGATAAGTGAAAATGGTATCGCTCAATCATTCGACGCTGCGACATCCAACTCATGGACGTTCGTATAAGCACCTCACATTCTACACGGTTCGCTAGGTGTTCAGATGGGTGTTCAGGTAATGCTCGATAGCATCGAGATTCGAAGGGATCCAGAGATGAATGAAAAGTTTACATTCGAGTAGGGGACAATCACTGCTATGACCCCTATAGGTTTGTTATGCTTCACATCGATCAAATAACAGAACGGAACCCCCTTTTCCACTTGTTAAGGCTCACTGGAACTCGCATGCACCCCACATTATTATTATGTGTGCACCCACAATAATATTGTGATTTGCATGTTCATCTCAATTCCTCCTAACTCATGTCAAATGGTTCCTCAAACTCAGATGTCAAACGGAGGTCGTCAAGGTAAAAAGATCACAAAATCCAAGGACTATGGCATACTATCAACGCATCATAAGGTAAGCAAGCAATCCATGCCATCATGCTATAGTGACGAGTGTGTGTTCATATGTTTCGTCATAGACAAGTGTGTACTAGTTACGTAATGTATACAACAAGTAAGAGGGACGAACCTTGCAAATCTGGAGCTGAGTGTCATGGTCGTTGTTGGATCGACGTATGACCCTAAAAAGTCAGTATGAGTAGTTCATCATCATTTGCAAAGGCGGAATCAATTTAAATGACGTCAAACAGCTTGTTTCCTTTCTAATTATCTCTTTATTAATCAATCCTGAGCTTTTTACAAGTTCAAATGACAAACGGACAACACCTCGGCTCAGTGAACAAGACTAGATTCCGTTTGAAATGACACAGCACACACCTATATATAGACTTAGAGATTTCGCTTGAACATAACATGGGTTTCAAGCGAAATAAGGTATTTCGCTTGAACATATCACATCCCACTTCAAGCGAAATTACAGGATATGATTTCGTTTGAACTAGTCCGTGTTACCTTCAAGCGGAATCACCCACTTTAACACATACAATCCTAATTTCTAACCCTGTTGCATGCTCATTCATCCTATCTAGACATAAGACTCGATTAAGACAAAGTTAACAGACACTAGGTGCACCAACAGACTCCCCCTTGGATGTTGACGAAGTCTTCGGCGTCGAGTCTGTAGTCTTTGTCTCTCTATCCAAATTGTCTTGACATAGTAAAAGTTTCCTTCAATCTTT
This sequence comes from Helianthus tuberosus, assembly GCA_030545235.1. Lineage (NCBI taxonomy): Eukaryota > Viridiplantae > Streptophyta > Magnoliopsida > Asterales > Asteraceae > Helianthus > Helianthus tuberosus. Next base: position 21,485,549 of record CM060399.1, read on the forward strand.
AACTTCAAACTTTAAACTTCAATCTCCACTTTGAATATTGATCCAGAATTCTGACTCCCCCTTTCGCAGACTCCCCCTCTCGATAAGCTAGAGCTTGAATTCTGGTTCAAACTTTGACATTTTCATTGCCATGTGAATTCCTGTTACTTGCATATACTCTACCCAAATATAAGATATATGACAATAACAGTTTCAATCCAATCTTACCTTTTAATCTTCATTTGTTGATTTTATCAGTGTATAGAAATCCACTTAAGTATTCAGATCCAAATTAATGACCCTGATTACTCAATTAGTCTACCAAGTCCAACTTAATGACCTTGGTTGATCTGAGACAATTCACACTAACATTTGTACAAATAGATTCAAACATTTTCTGAAAATTTACAAGTTTCAAATTAATGGACTTGCTTTAACTTTTCAATTTTCACAAACTTATCATGTTTAGCTCCAAACTCATCATCCAGCCCAGAAACTTCCTACATCTGCTTCAATTCGAATCTGAAGATCAACTCTCCACTTTGGTTTGTCGGAAAATAAAGCAGAAATGAAAAATCTTTTTGGATTTTTAATAAAGTTTCAATGCTAGAAATGAAATACAGAAAAAAAAATGCAGTAAAAGTAAACTATTTACAAACATATTTTTGATTGAGTGTGTTAGGGAATCATATCAGCTATTCGACAAGTCACAAATACCATTAAGCTTTAATTTCATACTCAGAATTAAAAAATTCGATTAGATTGTCGATATACTGATCCACTTAAATTCTCACACAATTTTCAATCTGTTCTGGACACGGATTAGATGTTTTAGAGACTTAAACTTACTCATGTGTCCCACCTCTTGAATATACTCTCGTATCAAAATCCCAATATTCAGTCTTACAGGTGAGTATACCACAGATGATATCTATAGGGGTTAAATTGCGAAACCGTGAGAGCTCAGGTCAGAACTTCCATTCAGCAGAGAGATGACGGTTCGACTTTAGGTGTGTCCCCTTTAGAGGATCTTTTTTACAACAACATTGATTAGCAATTTTATTGTCTCATCATTTGATGCTGAGGGCAGCGCTATATTTCAAGCAATGCATAAAGTATTATTCGGGGACTAGGCCATTGCTTCCGCATTATCAGAAGTCCCGGAATAATACCCCAGATATCACTGAGTATAAAGACCTAGTATCTCAGAAAGAGGGATCCTTCAAACAAGATTTTAGGGGTTACCTATATATCCAAGTAGTGTTCCCCACGAAATAAGCAAGTTGAAATTTAGGTTTATATCCCGAACAAACCTACTAAATGTGCAAAAACCTATCGGCACATCATCAGTGAGACTGTTTAACCTTTTAAACTTTACATATCTTTAGCATACCGTAACTGTCAAGCCGATGTACTATCATTTTCCCTTTTTACACATGCTCTTTTCTGGTTTTATATTGTTTTTGGATTTTGAAAATAGCTCATGTTTTTGTATTTTTGACATTTTTTACTGTTTTTGTATTTTCTGAAAATATTACCCTATACTCTCCCCCTAAATACCAAAACAAGTAAAAAATCGACAAACCATTGCAGATTGCTTCTCAACATCATCTACAATGTCTCCTTCATCAACGCCAAGAATCTCCTCCAACACCGATAAAAGCTTCATACCGTTCAATTTTAGCAAATATTGAAAACGAGTTTTGTCAAATGCTTTGGTATGAAAATCAGCTTTTTGTTCATCAGTGTGGATTTTCTCAATTCGTATCAACTTCTTCTCGAAACAATCTCGGATGAAGTGATGACGAATTTCTATGTGTTTCGTTTTAGCGTGATGAACTGGATTTTTAGTAATGTTAATCGCTGCCTCATTATCAACAAAGATAGGGGTGTTTAGAAATTGCAAACCGTAGTCACGCATCTGTTGCTGGATCCACAAGATCTGAGAGCAACAACTGCTAGCAGATACATACTCCGCTTCACATGTGGATAAAGCCACAGAGGTCTGCTTTTTGCATTGCCAGGTGACCAATCGTGATCCAAAGAACTGGCACCCCGCTGTTGTTGATTTAGCGTTAACTTTACAGCATCCGAAATCGGAATCAGAATACCCTTCGAGCATGAATTCGCCATCTTTTGGATACCACAACCCCAATGATGGAGTTCCTTTCAGATAGCGTAATATCCTTTTCACAATCACCATATGCAAAGCTCTCGGGTTAGATTGAAATCTTGCTGCAAGGCAGGTTGGGTACATAATATCGGGTCTTGAAGCTGTCAAATACATCAGCGATCCGATCATGGAACGATACAACGTTTCATCCACCTTCTCTCCGGTGAGATCAGGGTTTATCCCATGGTTCGTCGCTAATGGGGTGGAAGCTGGAGTAGAACCTGACATCCCAAATTTCTCCAAGATATCATGAACGTACTTCGTTTGATGTATGAATATTCCTTTGGGTAGTTGATCAACCTGAAGTCCCAAAAAGAATTTCATCTCACCCATCGATGACATTTCAAATTTATGCTTCATAACTCTTTCAAAATCTTTGCACAGATTTTCATTCGTAGACCCAAATATGATGTCGTCCACATATATTTGTACTATCAGCAGATGACCGTCGACTTCTTTGGTGAAGAGAGTGACATCCACTTTTCCTCGGATGAAGCTGTTGGCTAGCAGGTGTTGAGGCAATGTGTCGTACCAAGCTCTCGGGGCCTGGTGTAAACCATACAGCGCTTTATCCAGCAAATAGACCTTGTCTTTGTGGATTGGATCGGTGAAGCCCGGTGGCTGTCCGACATATACCTCCTCTTTTACCTTCCCATAGAGAAACGCCGATTTAACATCTAGCTGATATACTTTGAAATTTTTCCAAGATGCAAATGCTAGGAAGATTCTGATAGCTTCTAGTCGAGCAACTGGAGCATATACTTCAGTGAAATCTATACCTTCCTGCTGACTGAAACCCTGGACTACGAGTCGATCTTTATTGCGAATAATAACCCCTCGATCATCTCTCTTGCACTTGAACACCCACTTGGTGTTTATCTTCCTCTGACCATCAGGCAAGTCTACTAACTTCCACACTCCTAACTTCTCAAACTGACTCAACTCTTCTTGCATAGCATTGACCCAAGAATCTTCAGTTAGCGCCTCTTTATAAGTTCGCGGTTCGATCTGCGAAATAAAACAACTTAGTGAAAACTCAGTTTGTAAAGGTGCTACTGTAGAATAAAAACAAGTAAGGCCTTGGTCAATTTGACTTCTAGTACGAACGCCTGATTGCAATTCTCCAATGATTAGTTCTTCTGGATGGTATGAAAGAGTTCTTGGCATCACCTCGCCTGGAATATCTACCTTGCCTTCCAGATTAGTAACATTCTGATTTGCACCTTGTTCACTGACTGAGTTTGTTTGTCTTGAAATCTGAATTTGCTCCCCCTCAGAATCTGAATCACCACGATCAAATATTGGTCTGTTCTCAGATTCTTGATTATCATTCTGTCCCGTCTGATTATCATGAGCAACTTCATTTTGTTGAATATCATCATGTTCTCCAGCATTACTTGGACCTGCTTCATCATCGTTCGAAGCTTGTCTTTTTCGACTAAAAGTTTCTGCTGGGAATCTCTCCTTCAATTCTTCATACTCTCTTAGAATATCCAACTCGTCAAAGAAATCTTCTTCCTTTTCTTCTTCCATGTCAAACGAATCCCACAAAGTGTCATAATGAAAACGCCATGAATCTCCAGGATTCTGCGGTGACATTGTGTAACCTTGACACTCAACATTGTGTGCTTCAATAATCCGCTTCAAGCTTGGAACAAAGACTCATTTCAATGGACTTGTATAACCCACAAAAATTCCTTCAATGCTCTTTGCACCAAACTTTCCAAAAGGCTCTAGAACTGTGCAGGGTGACCCAAACGGTTCTAAATACTTCAGATTCGGCTTGCGGTTATTGATCAGCTCGAAACACGTGTTATTGAATTTCTTAACAGTGAGAACCCGATTGAGTGTATAGCATGCGGCGGATACTGCTTCTGCCCAAAAATTGACTGGTAGCTTTGAATCAGCAAGCATCGTCCTAGCCGTTTCAATTAGCGTCCTGTTCTTTCTTTCTGCTACTCCATTCTATTGCGGAGTATAAGGAGCACTAAATTCATGCAATATACCTCTTTCATCACAATATTCTTCCATCTTGTTGTTCTTGAATTCTGTACCATTATCACTTCTGATTCTTTTGATGCGCCTTTGGTACAAATTTTCAATTTTTCTGAACAACGCCATCAAACTATCAAACGTCTCATCTTTCGACTTCAGAAATGAAACCCAAGAAAACCTTGAAAAATCATCCGTGACAACCAAACAATAATAATCACCAGTGAGGCTTTTGACGTTCACTGGACCAAAAAGATCCATATGAAGTCTCTCTAAAGGTCTTGAGACTAAATTGACTTTCTTTTTAGGATGTGATTTCTTCTTCTGCTTGCCTTTGATGCAGCTAATACATTCTCCTTCAAGATGAAAACCTTTGACATGAACACCAATAACCAAATCATTGTGCACCAAGTGATTCATTTTTCTAAGATGTATATGACCCATCTTCCGGTGCCATAATTGTGATTCCTTCTCAGTTGCTCTTGACACAAAACAGTGTGCTTGAGCCGTGGTTGTAGTAGCTACGCTCATGTCCAACACGTACAGATCATTCACTCTAGGTGCCCTCATGATAATCCATTCTTCAGGGATAACAAAACCTGGTTTCAAGATCAAACATTCTTTATCAGTAAAGTGAGTGGTATACATTCTATCACAAATCTGAGAAATGCTCAGAAGATTATTCTCAAGCTCGGCGATGTAATTCACTCTTTCAAACGTAACAATCCCATTGGATAACGTTCCTTCACCAACTATCCTACCACCTTGATTGTCTGCGAAACCTACATAACCACCATTGAAATTTCTAACATCGTACAGCAGGGCTGTTTTCCCCGTCATGTGCCGAGAAGCTCCACTATCCATAATCCATCGCAAAACGGATCTTGGAAGCTCCTGCACATATCAGAAATATGATTAGCTGAAATAAGCTGCCCAAGCCTCATCAGAGTCAGGTAACTTAACTTCATCTACACACTTTACAACCGATTTAAGAGGTGGAATGTTTTTATCATTCATTTCCAATTTGTTATCAATATCCTCTTTTATGTCAACTTTATCCTCTTTTTCCAATGAAACATTCTTCTTAACAAAATCTTCATAAGAAATTGGAATGTTTTCTTTTCTGTTTTCGTTTTGAAGAATCTTTTTAGGAACAACTTTCTTCTCTTGTGGAGGTGAAACTTGTTTCTCTGATTTTGGTTTCCATGTTTGTTGAGATGAAGCAACCCGTTTGTAAAACTTGACATTTTTAGTTACCACATTTTTAACAAGTTCAGTTTTAATTTTGAGGTTGTCATTTTTCAAAACCTTTTTCTTAACAAACAATGGATATTTTCCCTTCACATCATCTTTCTTCCTTGAATTCATCACAACTTCAGTCTTAGACTTCAAATTGGTACACTTTCATGCAATATGTCCAACTTGATTACATTTAAAGCATGTTCGGGTGTCTAATACCCGACTTGTTCCTTCAGACTGAGGCTGTGAGGCCCTCTTTTCAAAGAATTCTTCATTAGACTTTGAAAAAATCTCAGATTCTTCATCAGAAAGTGAACTTGAACCGTTCACAAACACCTTTTTCTCAGCAAACTTCTTGTTTTGAACATTTTTCCTTTGATAATTCTTACTACCCTGATAACCACCCGACCATCCGTTTCGATTGTTGTTATAAAAACGCGGCGGAACAACAGGTTTCTTATAGTAAGCTTTATCTTTTTCAAAATTCATTTGCCTTTTTGTCTGATTCAAACCTTCTACTTCAGACAAATCAATTTCAACCAGTTTGAAAACATTTGTCAATTTAGCAACATTAACATTCTCCAGTGGAAAATCAGAATCCGAATACAACTTATCAGATCCAGCCATCTTGTACATCACAAGACCCGGTTCATCACCTAAGTTGTTTTTGGATTTTGGTTTTGGAATGTAATTGTTCAGAAAACACTCTTCATCCTCAACTGAATCACTATCAGACTTCAAAACACTTTCAGCCATGCCTTTCACAATATCAGTTTGAACACTATCATCAGATGAAGAAAATTTAACATCAATTGACTCTGGAAGTTTTATTTCATTTGTTTCATGTTTCATCATTAACCAACGCGGACTTTTTCTTTGAGTAATTGTTTAACACTGGCGGTGGAACCTGATGAAACCCAACCCCAGTTCCATCCGTGTAAACATCTTCGCCTGCTTTGTTTTTCCCGATTGGTTTGGGAACAATGTGTTGCAAAACAAAGCTTGCGGAGCTGTAACTGGTTAATTTCAGATTGATACGCTCATTCTCAATCTTAGCTTCTTCAAACTGAAGCTTCAATTTAGCAATTTCATCCAATTTTTGGTTGATTTGCTCTTCTTTGTGTCTGAGAACTACAGTTAAATGCTCATTTTCTTTATTGGTTTTACCGTTTCGTTCATCAGAATCTTTAACCGTTCGTTTTAATTTTTCAAAATTTTCTGAAATTTTACGATTTTCAAAAACCAATTTTTCATTTTCTTTCTTAATTCTTTCTACTTCAATTTTATCATTTTCAATTATATCATTTAACTTGTTAGCTCGATCATTTGAAGCTTTGAGCATCTTATCACGATCTAAAATCTGATCTTCAACCTTTCTGACTTTTCTTGTCAGTTCTTCAACCTTTGCATTACTAGAGTAAGTAAGTGTACTACAAAACTTGCAGTTTTTCATGCAACTTTTGCAGTCACTATCACCTTTGACTTTCTTACCTGTTTCACTTGTTGAAACATTTGGACTGACCTTGCTTTTAGACTCAGTTTCAGACTTAGAGTCTACCTCAAGTTCCTTTGCAACAAGTACTTTGTCAGCCATCTTTGTCAGATTTTCAGCGGTGAAATCCTATGATGTATCAATAATTCCATCATCCACTTTCTTTGACTGCGGTTCTTTTGCTATCTCTTTCTCTTTCTTATCAGATTCTCCTCCTCCCTACCATTCTCTTAGTCTGGCATCTTCTTCTGCTTTCAATTCCTCAATAAAAGCTTCAATACTAAGAGTTTTCGTATCAATAGCAATGTTTCCTTGAGGATCAAGGTAACATTCTCTATCAGCATCCCATATCTTTGCTTTCTTGGCTTCGCTGAACACCTTAGATAATCTGATCATCTTAAATTCTGCTTTCTGGCTTGGTATTTTTGTTCTTCAGTTCTGGTGTCTTTGACAGGAATAATATTTTCTGCTGCAAAAGCGTATCCTACTGCATCTTCCTCCGGTAACACATCACTCCAATCATATCCCTCATCATCATGAATGACAGCAAGAGCTCTTGATTTTTCTTTGGGGGTATCTTCAAGTTGCTTCATTCTGGGTGATTCAGATTTATTTTGATGGTAGATCGCTCTTTTGTAGTAATCTTCACGGAATGGATTTGCAGTATCATCAGCAGGAGCATTACGACACTCACGTTTAAAGTGTCCTTTTTGCTTACATCGGAAGCACGTGACTTTTGATTTGTCAAAGCCAAGTTTTGTGGATGGCCCTCTGATAGAATGTCTGCCCGTAATCTCCATAAACCTTTGGGCTCTCCTGACTGCACTGGCCATACACCACCTGATATCAATCAGTTCCATTTCTTCAGGATCTATTTGATCATAGTCCTCTTTAGTCAGGTTAGTGTTTCCAATTTTGCCTGCCACAAGACTCTCGTACGATTCTAATACTGACGCTAAGAACACCATTTGTTGTTTTGCTGACTCTTCACTGAAATTTTGAGCGTTCTTCAGATCCACAGCAATATTACATTGGAACAGATTCTTTGATGCAGATTGGTTTGAATTTGTTGAAGAAGATCCACTTTGAAAACCACTGTGAGGAGTTTCTTGATTCACAGTATTTGAACTCTCTGAAGAAAATGTTGTTCTTGGAGAACCAGTCTTTGGTAGATTTCCTCTGTAGTACAACTCCACATTCTGCTGATAAGATGTGTTATTGACTTTGTCAGATTTCTTGATCTCCAACTCGTGACTCTCTAGTCTTTCGATAAGCCGATCCACTGTCAAATCTTCAGACTTGATTGTATTCTTCAGCATTAATGCAAAGTACTGCCAATCTTGTTCATTCGGCAGCGAGTCGAACAGTTTATCAACCAACTCTTCCTGAGTATATACAATTTTGTGTCTTGCCAGCTCCAATTTCAGATGCCCGAATCTCTCAATCATCTTGGAAACAGACTCGTTCTTCAAACAACCAAATAAATCAAACTATTTTCTTAGCAGTTTCTTTTTGTTTTTTACTATCTCAGCACTGCCTACACACTTTACCCTCAGTTTCTTCCAAAGATCTTTTGAATTTACATATTCAATCAATGAAATTATATCATCTCTCACAGACTGATGAATCAACGCAATGCACTTTTGTTCAGCAATATATCTTTCAATATCATCAGGATCTGTCAAACTTTCACCAAAACTTTCTCCTCTAATATAACCATTCTTTAAACTTTTCCAGCTTTGATATGCAAAAGCTTGAAGCCACTCGACAAACCTTGTAGCCCACCTATTATAATCTTCTATTGCCACCAACTTTGGAGGTTTGTTGTACGTCCCATACGCAATCTCAACACCTAAAGGATCCGAAAGAGTCTTTCTCGCACTCGGAGCTTTCTCGTTTGTGTTGTTCGATGTGTCGTTTAAAGTATCATCTCCACCATTTCCAGCAAAAGCAAAAATATCACAAAACGGATTGAAATCATCCATCTTCACGTACCTGAAATGATCAACAAACACTTAGAAAGTTCTTGATTTTGAAAAATACAGATTCAAGTGGAATCTGTTGAAGCGAAATAGCTTCAAGCGGAATATCAATTCGAGTTTAAGCGAAATGAGGTTACTTGAAGCGAAATCACTAATATTGTTTGGCTTTCAAGCGAAATCACAAATATGTGTATTCTTCAAGCGAAATCACTAAAAACTTTCAAGCGAAATCAGTTTAAATTGTACTTTTCAAGCGAGATTACCAAGGTATTTCACGCGAGATTAGTATGATGTCAGCATTTACGAACAGATTTTCAAGCGAAATCAACTATTTTTATCAGAATTTGATCGATTTAAGGTCCAATTCTTTTAAGGATTAGTTAACACTATGTTTCGCTTGATATGTGAAAGTTTTAAGCCATTTCAACCGTAAAATTTCGTTCAAATCAGAAAAGAAGGAGTAGAAGTGTGAGAATCCGGTAAAATCAAGCTGAATTGGTATGAACTCCTCGTCCTGAGCTCTGATACCAATTGTTGGATCGACGTATGACCCTAAAAAGTCAGTATGAGTAGTTCATCATCATTTGCAAAGGCGGAATCAATGTAAATGGCGTCAAACAGCTTGTTTCCTTTCTAATTAAGTTTTTACAAGTTCAAATGATAAACGGACAGCACCTCGGCTCAGTGAACAAGACTAGATTCCGTTTGAAATAACGCAGCACACACCTATATATAGACTTAGAGATTTCGCTTGAACATAACATGGGTTTCAAGCGAAATAAGGTATTTCGCTTGAACATATCACATCCCACTTCAAGCGAAATTACATGATATGATTTCGCTTGAACTAGTCCGTGTTACCTTCAACCGGAATCACCCACTTTAACACATACAATCCTAATTTCTAACCCTGTTGCGTGCTCATTCATCCTATCTAGACATAAGACTTGATTAAGACAAAGTTAACAGACACTAGGTGCACCAACAGTCGTATTCATGTTTTTAGAACTGTTCGGTTATAGTCTGGTTTTATAAAAACATTTTCCCCTTTTTAAAACCAAGTTCACTATAACCAATGGCTCTGATACCAATCTGTCACACCCCAAAATACCACAAGCAGAAAACCCCCGCGAGGCGTGTGATGTACCAGGATCTAGCCACCAATCACATTGAACTCATAGGTATATTTAAATAAAACTTTCATTGATTTAACATTAAGTGTTACACGTTACAAATAATTCACAGCATACAGCGGAAGCATAATTCATTAGTTAAGTGTTTATAAACCACATGTAAAAACCATTAGTCTTGTATTACGAGTCCATGTATCTCGACCCATGACCACTCCAGCCTCCCAGACAGCAAGTTCCAATGATATGCACCTAAAGGCCTGCAAGGCATGTAACAACAATCAACAACAAAGTTGAGCGAGTTCACAGTTGGGTGTTCGTTTTAAGTTGTTTCAAAAACAAAGTTTTTCTTTAGTTGGCTTACTTGCCATGGGGGTTACCCCATAGTTGAAAATACGATTAACCAATTCCTTCTTTCCCAAACCATAACCAGTATCAGTGGGGGCTACCCCATGTGAACCACTAGACCGTTACCATATCGACTACTGACGAAAATAAGTTATGCCCTAAGTCAATGTCTATCATCATTGACTGTTTGCCATGATCCATTAGTACACGCCCGTCCTACCGGCACGGTGTGAGGTTTGTCAAACCTAATAGCGCTATTAACTAATGACCTGCTCGCCATCGGCCTCGGCGATTAAGTCGATATAAAATGAGGGACTTAATGATAGAGTTTTGTCTAGTAAGTTAAGGTTGTTGTCCTACCTAAGGAGGATGAACGTACGTATTCTACCCAAGGAGAATACGGAGGATTAATATTGCCATCCTACCTATGGAGGATGGCGGTACATATCCTACCCAAGGAGGATATGCAGGTTTCGTTTTAGTTCTTTAACCCATTCCCAACCACTGGGAATCCCATGCCTTAGAAGAAGTGTGAACTCACCTTTGGTTGCTCGGTTGAACTTTTAAAATAGCTAACGGTCAGGGTTTGTCAATCATGTCCTAATATGATTACCATTTAGTTTGTTAATAGTTTTAAATAAAACACAAAGTTCCTACACACATCTATCACATAGCACGCACTCACGTTAACATTTCACGCCCGTATAAACATCCCATCTATACCCATTCAAAAGCAAACATACAATATTTCACATAACACTTTCATTGACATATAACACATTAGATCATTCTTAGATAACATACCCGACATTTAGACACGCAAATTACTACCTATGTCATTTCAGCTTTAACATCCAAAACTGGGCTGTTTTCGGGCATTTGAATAAAATAGTTAACTAACTCCAAAAATTACCAAACTTTTACAGAATGCTTTAAACAATCGAAATATTACTGTGTAAAAATATCGGGATCGAATTCGTTACCAATATTTTATAAAAAATCATTTACCGGGCTGCAATCAGATTCATCACTTTCTGACTGCAGTCCACAGAATAATTTATTTAAAATTCATCGTAAGTCCGATTGATGAAATTCTAGTTGGCGCATTACAATGACATCAGTGGTCATCTACAGTATAAATTTCATGAGCTAATTCTACACAGATTTAAAGTTATGATGAAAAACATCACACGCATTTTCTGCAGTAAAAATGCAGCTTTTGCTGTTGTGAAAAAAGACCCTTTAAAAATAGCAAACGAAGTCCAAAAATTATGATGCCAGTGCCATTAGAACCGTATTTCGAAATAACACGTCATAGACTCAAGAAAATCATTTTTTTGTTAAGTTATGACCTGGTTACAGCTGACTGAAGGCGGCTGTAACAGTTTGACAGCTTCCTGTTTTCAGCTTATAGCGCTCTAACGCAAGTTCTATTTGTTCCGTTAACATGCTTAGTGATCAACAACGACACTTAACATCACTTGCAGCAGGTTATCGTTAATTTAACTCAGATTTATCATGTCAAGTACCATCGTTCATATCAGATTTCCAGAGTACAAGTTTTCATCAAGTAACCAACATACACAAGACAACATCATACTAGCATTATTTCATCATAATACATCCTTTAACTACTAAAAATAGGAAGTAACCAAGAGTTAACAACAAGCTTACAACTAGCTTTAAGCTAGGGAAGATCACTAGAGAAAATGATGATGAATTTTGGTGTGTAAAAGCAAGTAAGAGAACTCCTTGATGATCCACAAGCTTCAAGCTTCCTTGATCATCTTCTAGCACTTTGAAATGAGCTTGGAATAGGTGAATGATGGATGTAAGGTGGTGGTGGTGGCGGCTCTATGTTAGGCCGAGAGCAAGAGGGAGAGAGTGAGGGAGATGGAGTGAAATGGTGAAGATGAAATGTGAAGATCTTGAGAAATCTAGGCCATTGCTTCTCAATATTATGTTCACCAAATCAAGCAAGAATCCAATAAAATAAGAAAATAAGATCTAGTGGGATATGTTGGTGATTTTGGTGGGTCCATGGTGACCGTAAATGGCATGAGGGGGGGGGGGGGGTAGTTGTAAATTTTAGTGATAAGTAGGTTACTTGTAATCCAAAGAAAATCTAAGCAAATCTAGGAAATCCAAGTAATATCTAATAAAATCAAATAATATCATATAAGATCTCATGGGATTTTAGTGAAATCTAGCAAAGATTTATGTGGGGCCATCCCCAAACTGTAAATCCAAAAGGGGGGGGGGGGTTATGTGTAACTTTGAATGGTAACTAGTTAGTTAATTATTCAAATCCAAGTATATGGTTGCTAGTGTTAGTTTCTAGATGTTCTAGTGGGTGTTATGGTGTTCGGGGATCATAACTAGCCAAGAAATAATTGAACAATGTTTCTGGAAATATTTTGGTGTTCCGGGTAATGTCCGGTTGTTCGGGTAGATACCGGTTCGTTGAAGTGCTAAGTTGTTCCGTATAGTGTCTTTTATGTAACTTTTTGTAATACTTTTAATTCTCAACACTTAGGAAAACATTCAGGACCATTAAGTCAATTTTCTGCACAATCAATAATCACTATTTAATATTAATTAATCATACAGATACATGTAATTACGAGGGTTGTCACATTCTCCCCCTGTTAAGAAAATTTCGTCCCGAAATTTAGCACATGGTTACTGAGGAAGCTAGTTAAGTTGCGTAGTTTCCTGGTTTTCCTGGGGTGTCACAGCTCTGGTCAAACAAGTGGCCGAAAAACAAAATATGGAAAAGTGTCTCTCCCCGAGCGTCGCGTGGGAGAAGGTGTAACACTCTATGATGTGCGGGAGTGGACGATTTGTGGGCTCACAGAATTTGCGCTGGAGGGCCACGCGGAATTGAAGGAAGGCTCCCTCGGGATGTGGATTCAGTTAACTTTAACCTAAAACACATTTGGGGCATTATCATTCACCATTCCAGCCGGTTAGACGATTCCGGAGTAGAAAAAGAAAATTTTTAGAGTTCTAATACCCGAATCATCACGTTTTTTTCATGCTAATTCATTCTGAATCAAGATTTGAACCCTTATGACTTTCCCCGAATGAATGATTTCTAGGTTTTGCATACTAAACTTTGTTTTCTAATTTGTATAACTGAAACATCTTGATCACTTGTGTTAATTTTGGTAAATGTTGGTTATATTTGAACTATTTGCCATTTGTTAAGCGTATTGTCGATTTTTTTACATCGTTAGTGGGTTGGTAATTTGGTGGGTAGTTGGTATTGTTTAACGGAATTGTTAGGTTGTATGGTTATTATTAAAAATTGTCCTAATTCTTAATCAATATTATTAATCCCAAAGCCATGTATAATTGGTGTTTGAACGAGTAAACAGGTTTTTTGTGTTAAACTTGTAATCGAGAATCCTGGTGGGGGTTGATTTTTCTTAATCTAATAACAATTTCTTCAACAATTTGTGTGTTTTCTCTAATCAATAGTAGTTAATTAGTTAAATCACTAAAATCTGACCACAAATTCCTTGTGGATTCGACTTTACTTACTCATACACATGTATGTACACACTTTAAATCATTTTTCATGCTTAACATGTTATTATCATGCTATTATTCTACAACAAGTTTATGACAAGTTTCATGCATGCACGTATACCACGTAGTCACACATAGATGTTCTGTGACATTTGTTCAAGCTACACATTCCATTAACACTTGCAAAACCAATTAAACACACTTTCAAAAGCTAATATAAAGTTTCAGCAATTTCGGCTTAACATCAGTTTTTAAGCCGATTTGTAAATTTTATTTACCATACCATATGGGTCAGAATGTGAAGATTTTATGAGACGTGTCAATTACTCTAAAAAGGTTTGGGTAATTTTCTTAGGTCCTGAATACGTATAAAAAATTCGTGAAAAATACTTTTTTCACACAAAGGTCAAATTTGTCACTTTCTGATGACAATTTATCGTTTAATTTATAGAAAAATCTTTATTGACCCGATTGATAAAATTCTAGTTAGAGTGTCCTTTAAACTCCTATGGTTAGCTACTGAAAATCTCATGTCTTAACTCTAAACGTTAACCAAGTTATGACCCTCGTCATGAGCCCTATCTTTTGCACAAAAGCTCAACTTTGACTTTTGATCTCGTTTTAAATTTTTGACTAACCAAAAATCGTCATAAAAATATGAAACCGGCTGAGTTCGAAAGGAAATTCATTGAAATTGATCTTAGACTACAAACTACTCGGTTTTGTTATGTTTTGGCCAAGATTTGCCTTTACAACACGACACAAAATTCTGATCAGAAGCTGATCACTTACTGCAGTTAACAAAATGTGAACAAGATCATCTTTAACATATTTTACACTATCCTAGCATTCATATATCATGATAAATCAGATTTCATACAATTTCCTATCAAGATCATGCTTCTAATCAAAACGCTAATCAGGCTTAACCTAGCCGATTACATACAATCATAGGAATCAATAATCACAATCAATAACTTACATTACAATACAATCAAGAGTGAGATAGATACCTAGAGAGAGAGAAAAAGATCCCAAAGATGAATAAGGGCTATTGTATGAGTATCGTCTGAGTAAGAGAGAGCCGAGAGAGAGATGGAGAAGTCGTAAGGTTCATGTACAGGTTTAGGGTATGGGATGGTTTTGTTTAATACTTTTTTATTGATAAATACACCTTTAGTCCATCAATTTTCTAAATCACAAATTTGCATAGAAAGTTACAATTCTCTAGTTTGTTATTTCATTTATTTAGTCCCCCAAGTTTCTAAAACTTTGAAACTTGTATAGAAAGTTAACCAATTAACTTTGGTGCATGTACAAGACTAGTCCCACCAATTTGTTTTAGTTCTGTACGTCATAA
Source organism: Helianthus tuberosus (assembly GCA_030545235.1). NCBI lineage: Eukaryota > Viridiplantae > Streptophyta > Magnoliopsida > Asterales > Asteraceae > Helianthus > Helianthus tuberosus. Next base: position 21,500,778 of record CM060399.1, read on the forward strand.
TTTACATGTGTGACACAATGCATGAATAAATGTTCTATAAATCACAAAGATTTAACTGAGAAAAGTTAATGGTGTTAACCTAAAACTGCGAGTTGTCACATGATTGGTGGGCACTAGAATACGCATGTATGGAATACCCGCTAGAAAACCAACCACCACCATAGGTCAATCCATTGTGGCCTGTTCATTGAGCCAATCGAGAGCCACATCCGCACCGGCACCGTGCAAGTGACCTGTTCGATCAAGGAAACAACCGGGTTAGAATTGAGAACTGGGATGATGGTAGGAACATGGATGGGTATGATGATGACGTGGGTTAAGGTGACGATGATGGGTACATAGGGTATCAGGGTGGTGAGTTCAATCCGCCAGGGAAAAGAAACCAGCAAGGATTTCAGCCGAGACATCAACATGGTAGAGATGGATATCAAACCCTACCGCGACCAAGCAGGGCACCGGTTGTGCCTCATCATAGGTAAAGGGGTCCTAGATTTCTGGACCCACATGTGAGGGGGTAGAGAGCCATTTCCGACCTTAGATCGCAACACACTTTTCCCCAATAGTGATGTCGGGAGCTGTTGATAGTGCAGCGCTACCACAGCCACCACTACCCCCGGGGCGCCTCAGCATCCACAACACATTGTCCTAGGTCATGCCATAGGAGAAGCGTCGTATTAGCATATACGAGCCGATCATGACAGGGTTATGGATTTGGTGGGTTGGCTGGTTCGGGAGGCACAAGATTGACAAGAGGGAGAGAGGTTACCTGTCATACCGCCCCCACAAGTTCGGGCCCCACATCACCAACAGTAGCAGATGCAGCAGCCAGAGCTGGATTCGGAGCCGGAGCCATAGACCAGCCACATGTACATTGTTTTATATATACTATTCAATTGTTGTTTAGCTTTTCTTATGGATGTACAAACTAATATTCTATATGTCATATTCAGTTCGGTTTCAGTTATTCCGTTACGTGATGTTTGTTTATATTACATCGATACTTCATAATAAATTGTTAAAACCATAAGAATGAAACGATAATACCAAAAAAGTATAATTTCTAAGTGGTTATAATGTTGAAAACAACATAGTATTTTTAACGATAAACGACATAATATTTTATACACTATTCGACATAATAATTTTTTGTCACACAAGATTTCCCGGTGGGCCCGGACTGGGGTTTATGCATGACAAATTGATATAGATATTCACAATAACACAACGGAAGTATTGAGAGTATAAAATGATTATTACAAAGTACAATGTCTGAAAGTTCAAAAATAATATAAAGACGAGAGTGTACTAAAAGATCCATAGGTGGATCGAATAACAAATTATTACATAAAAGAGTACTAGGCTTCTTGCATGGAGTTGCAAATTCCACTAAGCAATTACCGGGCAGCTTCCAGCCTATTACGTACTTTGCAAACCTGCGCTTAGTCTTTTGAAAATACATCAGTTTTCACTGGTAAATACAAATAACCAACACATTTTGAAAATATTTCAAAATCATTTTATATCCCATTTGGTATATCAATTTTCATAAATAACTTGGGACAAACTATATCTCTTGTTACCAGTATTACATGCTTGTCAATACATATGGGGCCCGAAACTAAACTCCGATACATGATTAATTGACACACCACTTTATCCCCATATTGGGTAAGAAAAATATTTTATCATAACATTAGCATCTGTCAGGTGTATGGCTACACCCCATGGTTAGGTCATGGCCACTTGCAATTAAGTGAGCCGTGGATATCCGGGACACTGTCACATTAACCCTCAACGTTTAAGTTATCAAGCATAATGGATTAAAACAGGTTATTTGGATTTTGGACACATTGGTCATTGATCCCATACCCGACCAAGCGGTAATAATTTACCGTATCCCAAGCCCGTATAGGAAAAATAAGTTAAGCGTATTTACCTGAGCTTAAATCTTTACAATCCAAAGATATTTATAAGCACAATCGTTTAGGTCAAAACAACTAACAAGGTTGCAATTTACTGGACGTCCTTAGCCTGGAATAAACGGAACTATGATCCGTTAGAATATTAATGGATCTTATTCAAGTCGTATGACTTGGACCAGTTAATTAATAATAACATTGGTACGGTTCGTTAGATTAAGCGAAGACCGGATATAATGTGGTTTGTACCCTCACAAGTACTATGACTTGTATAATATGGGTCAAACAATAATACATTCTGATTATAAATGATTTTGAAGGAATTTGACTCGATTTGGCTAACTTATATAAACTAGGCTATATAAGTCAACCGTACGGGCATAGACGACATCGGCTGATTGGATGAGTCACTGTGAAGTTCATTATGCCAAAACATGTGTATTATATTACCACATCAGTTTATAATCCATATTACATGTTCATTTTGGTTTAAAATCATTTATGCACAAAAGGGCATAATTGGTATTTTTAAGGTATAATATAAGAACTTGCATAAAACCGGAGAAATGATTATCATCAAATGGTATAACCTTAGAGGGTTATTCCATACACTAATATGATAATAATACAACTTCAAATCAGTAGCTAACTTAGCTTAAATGGGTCATAATGGAAAGTTAACGCAGAAGTCAAACTACTTGACTTTCGGTTGCGAACCGAGCTATAAGTAGGCAATGACGGGTTGGACATGATCTAACATGTCCTAATATGTTACACCAATTGATATAATTTTTAAAAATTTGTGTTTAGATACTTAGGAGTTCATTTAATATATTTTCATAAAATCTACGTTTTGACTTTTATTTTAATACAACTTTGACCCGTCATTTGACCAACTTAATGTGATCATCGAGAGGTGCCCTTATATGGGATCATCACTTACCTTATTACGATCACGTAGCCATGTTCGATTCGAACATTGGCTTAACCATAATTGTCATAACCTAAAGTCAAAGCAAAAGTCAATTTGTTTGACTTTCGGCTAATACCTTAGCCTAGAAATGAAAAGAACAAGGAAAGAACACTTACAAGTGTTCTAGGAGAAGATTGAACTCAGTGGGAGGCCTCTTTACGATTAAAAGCAACTCCAAGAGTGAGTAGAGAGAAAGAATGATAAGGTGCAAGTTGGAATGGTGGAATTATTGTGCTATTTATAGTTGCACAAGAAGTGTAGGATCATGCCAAGTGTTGGCAATGATTCCAGATGTTAACAAGTGCCTATTGATGTGTTTGAAGCAGAGAGATGGTGGCATTTTGCGAGAGAGGTGGTATGAGATGCAGGCTTCCATGACAGTCCGCACATACTGCCAGCACACACCATACGAACCGTAAGGGGTAATGGCTTATGGTCTGTAAGGACCTTCAGGCGCCCTTGGTTTCAAATTCCTTGCGGTCCGTAAGGGGCTACCATGAAAAATATCAATAATTGTCTTACGGTCCGTAAGGTGTATGCCTTGCGGTCCGTAAGGATCACCCAGAAGCCATAATTTTGGCATATTGTCACAATTAATCCCTCCACATCCAATATTCCATAAATTTACATATATGGTCCCTCTTGTCCAAGCAATTTGACATATTTGAGAGTTGATTGGACACGTGTTGCCATATGATTTGATATAAAATTCTGAGGTGTTACATTTTTAAACAATACAAAAATAAAAAAGTATTTAAAAAATTTATCTTCAAAAACTAAAAAAACACATAACTACCCCCACTAAAACACCCAATTCTTGAACTAAAAATTCACCACATCCCAGACGTCTTGTACAACCCTGTATGAGGCGTCTTAGGGAACCAAAACACCGAATTCTTCAACCACTTTTTTAAATAAAACCAAATGATTAACTTTTCCAATTGCATGTCTATACGTGGATGAAGGAACCTGCTTTCAAAAGTCTTGATACTGCTAGCGTGCTATATTCTCCAAATTATTGTGATTGCCACCATTATCACAAATCTTTTCCATTTTTTGACCAGTGCTTTGCTGGATTACCTTCATTAAGTCTTTCAGGTTAGTAGTACTCGTCGGGGATGGAATTCTGATCCAGACAAGAATTTGCCACCAGATATCTTGAGCCATTAAGCACTACACGAAAACGTGATCCGGGTCTTCCACATCGATCCCACACCTGTCACATAGGAGCCTTGGAACCTGGATCCCTCTTGCAAGGAGTTTCGTTTTTGCCGCCACTTTCCCCATCACCGCGCACCACGTGAGCACTTTGCACTTTGGCGGTGCCCACGGGTTCCAGCAGCTCATCACATCCCCTATCATACTTTCCTCCCTTGTTCTGATTTCCAGTTGAATTTCCCTAACGGAGAAATCAGACCCCGAGTTTTTTCCCCACGTCCAAATGTCTTTTTGGTTGTTGGGTTTAATTTGGTCTAGGATTTTCATAAGTCTATCAAGCTGGCCCCATTCTTCGTCACTATCAGGAGTTTTGGCCTAATTCCCTGCCCAAAGATCCATATCTACTATTGTTGCAAAACAGGAGGAAACAGAACTGTAAGACCCTAATTCGTATTTGACAAAAAGTCGCAGCGGAAACACGTACCATAAAATTTCTTTCATTATAAATACCTCAACTTATTTAAAATTTAACTTTAACACAGCTCTTTCTCATAAATCCGTCATCCTCTCATTTACTAGTTAAAAACATAGCTTATGTTTACTACATTATGTACATCAACGTTTCCGTACAATCTCTCTAGTGACTCGATCTTCGATCTCCAATCCTTGGATATCCTCATGACTTGTACTACCTGCGCTCACCACACAAAATTCACAACATTAGTACGCATTATAAACATACAAGGTTTGTTCACGTTTACTTCTCGTTTCGTTAACTCTTTACATCCCAGCTTTCCCATCCTGATGATACGATCCGTAGTGAGACTTCTTTGGTATTCCTGCGTTACACTTCATTCACCAAGCACGCTATTATTACCGTTAGTACTCACTTTCATTAGATGCATACGTACATACTTTCATACAAACTGATACATACGTTTACGGTCACAAATAGCAACTTTCCTACATACGTACCTACGTACGTGCATACCTAAATACACCCATTCCTACCTACATACATACATACCTACATTCATAAATACATACATACTTACATACATACATACATACATACTTATTACATGCCTTCACACAAACCTACATACGTGCATACCTTCATACATACTCACTTTCATTACATACGTTCTACCTACCTACACACCTACACACCTACATACATACATTTAAACGCATAAGACATACATACGTATATACCTTTCTTACATCTTTACATACATGCATACACTCGTACATATCTTTATACATACATAAACACACATCCGCATACATACATACATTCCTACGCCTTCACATATATACTTACTATCACACGTATCTTCATATATACATAAACACGCATCTACATACACGCACAACATCTTGCATACCTCTTACATACTAATACGTTAATTACATGAGATTTAAACTTTGATTTATAGCCCTTGTTCATCTAAGGATCAATCAAAATCATGATTAGAAAGTCCGCCGTAATCCACGGATAACAAACCGAAGCCTACGATACATAAATCAACTTAAATCACAAATTTCAGACTTTTGGACTTGGGGAGGTCGTCGGCGACGGCCCTAGGGCCCGTCAGCGACGGCCCGTAGTTTTTCCCGTCGGCCAAAACCCCGTAGACAGGAAAATAAGGCGTCTGAGAAAACTGACTTTCCCATGCCCGTCGGCGACGGCCTCTCTAAAATGCATTTTCCTGCAGTTCCGTTTCGACGTCCGAACGCACTAAAACGCGCATAACTTTCGAACCGTTTACCCGTTTAACCTCCCGTTTCTTCCTACATGCTTGTAAATTCACATTCTATCATATAAACTTAAAATCCCACATCCAGATTAAGGAAATTCTTATCTTACGCTCTATCGGCTTATTATCATTTCCTATTTATTTGACCCGTTATGGGTATTCACGCATTAATTGGTCTAAGACTAGCAAGACCATACTTCCCACCTCCATACTTGTCCAAAACATTACTCTAATCGTATAGCTTGTTTCTAAACCACTTATTAAGATCGTTTGCCCAAAATACCCATCAAGGGCATTTTGGTCAACTTTAAATCCCATCCTTCATGACGTAAGACTACGACACATAATTGACCTCAACCATCATGTTTAGTTAATTAAAACACCATATAACTTAATCGAACATAAGAAGTGATTACAGAAATCACTTACCTCATGCGTCTATGTTTATACTCGTTTCCTCGCCACTTCTTGACCCGTTAGCCTTCCGTGCTTGATTCCGTCTCGACATGATTCCTATACTTCCATGTCATCGAAATCACATTCTTATTAGCATACATAATTGTACATGTTAACGATCATAACGATCGCATAATTCCCATTTGACTTTCATTTGTTACTTCTAACAAGCATAATACATGTGACCAAATTCATATCATTTCAAACTCATGTAAACCATCATGTCATCGAATTAACCACACATTCGTCAAACACGCTCCATATAACTTACCTTAATCTTACAATTATGACAACACGTCTAACCATCCTTCTTATACACGGTTGACTTTTAGAAGTCAACAGTTCATTTAGTTTAACTTTCGACTCATCATTATATACCCGTAACATCATAATAGCCTATACGGACAACACTATATACATATCATCTTCTACTTACATACAATTTCATCTATTAAGCTCACCTAGGCATTTCATCAAACGCTTGGTGTGCGTACCACTATGTTAGCACAATGTACAACTAATTTATGCATAATCTTCTAACCTTATACATAATTCATCAAATTCCACTTCCTAACCAACACGAATCATTCATGCATAAACATCAAACATACTAGTATTACATTTCTTTTAATTCTTCTAACAAGAACCCATCATGCAAATCAAAATACATCAATATTAAGCAAAATTGGACATGGATGATTCACCCATGTCATCATCTTCATCATAACAAATGGGTTTCATCCAAAAACATCAAATTAACCTAAATCATGCATAACCCATGTCCAATATGATGATTCTAACACACACCCATTCTCAATTTCATACAAATTCACGATTTACATCAAAACCCACTTCATGAAAGATCACCAATCTAACTTCTAAGACATACCTTACGATCCCCTTGTGATGGTGATCATTATTCCATGTTTAATTGCGAATTTGAGCCTTGAATCATCCCTTGATTTGAAGCTTTTGAAGAATTAGGGCTTGGCTCCTATGGAGCCCCTTTCTGATTTAAAACATAACTTTCCCCTTGTCCATCTTTGGTCCCTCAAGTTTATACCTTTGCTTGTTTTGCTAAACATTTGACTAGGTATAATAACCTAGTTATTGCATTCTATTTTATTAGACATGGGGTCTTACTAACAATTTTAATAATTCGAGTTTTGGGGCGTTACAAGTACTGGACTTGTTGGCAGCAAGACGGTATAAGCCTGGGAACATATCTTTCAGCGGATCGTCTGCAACCTAAACATCCTTCCAGAAGCTGACATGCTCACCATTCCCCAAGGTTTCTCCAACCCCCTATATCCTTCATACACCAGGCAGGTTCTTCTTTACCGGGATCATTTTACCATTTGAATCTGAGTAGTGAATAACTTTCACACCCTCAACCTACAGTTGTTTTGGATTCTCTTTTTATCACCACCACCACTTTGAGAGCATAACAATGTTGAAATCTTTAGTGCTTCCTATCCTGATTCCTCCATAGATTTTTGGTTTTATCATCTTATTCCATCAAATCCATCTCACCTTAATGCCCCTAGTCGTTTTCCCCCAAACGATGTCCCTTCTCAACCCTTCCAACTTTTTAACATAGCTTTCGGGGCTGCGAACAGAGACAAATAATAGAAGGGGATGCTGCCAAGGACCGCTTTAGCAAGCGTTACGCGACCCGCAAGAGAAAGGTTTTTAGCCTTCCAGGATGAGAGGTTCGGTTGAACTTCTTGATTACCGGCTGCCAAAGTTTAATCCTTTGCATGTTTGCACCAATAGGGATGCCCAAATATGTGAATGGAAAAGACCCGGCCTTGCATCTTAAAGCACCCGCCATCCGACTTATCTCCGCTTCACCCACTCCGACTCCGTACAATTGACACTTGTGATAGTTAACTTATAGTCCAGAGACAAGATTAAGACTTGTAAGGAATCGATTGAGACTAGCCACGTTGTGCTCTGACCATTCCCCGATAAAAAGGACGTTGTCCGCATAGCACAAGTGTGAAATGACTGGCCCATTATTCGGGAGTTAAATTCCATGATATAAGCCTTGTTCCATGGCCTTGTTCATGAAGTTGACTACTTGCATAGCAAGAATAAAGAGAAACGGGAAAAGGGGGTCTCCTTGTCTTAACCCACTCTTGAACGGGAACTCACCCGTGGGTGACCCATTAACAAACACCGAGCCTCGACCGGATTTTAAGCATCCCTTGATCCATAAAACCCACTTCTCCAGGAACCCCATAAATTCCATAACTTGGAAGAGGAATTTCCAATTTAAGGAGTCATAGGCACATTGAAAATCGACCTTGAAAATAAGGAGCTTTCACTTGTTTTTCTTTGCCCAAGAGACCGTTTCACTTACTATAAGCGGAGTATCCAGAATATATCTCCCCCCACCCGACGAAGGTAGTCTGCGTAGGTGATATGAGGGGGTCCATAACACACTTGAGCCTGGTCATAAGGGTTTTGGAAATAATTTTCCACAAGGATCCCACCATCGAGATGGGATGAAAATCAGAGAAAACTTGGGGGTCACAAGGCTTGGGGATAAGAGCAATGGGAGAAGCGTTGCACCCAAACGAGATATTATCAGACTCAAAAAAATCATCCATCATTGATTTGACAACCGGTTTAAGTGTCTCCCAATGTTTCTTGTAAAACTTCATCGTGAAGCCTTCGGGACCTTGAGCCTTTCCCACGTCACAACTTTTTAATGCTTTCCAAATTTTAGCTAACGAGAAAGGCTAGACCAATGCCTCCATCTGATTAGCGTTCAGTTTTGGTAGTCCAAAGTTTTGGAACTTAGGTCTTCTACGTATGGGCTCGGCAAATTGTTTCTTGAACCATATCCTTAGCTCGTCTTTGATAACCGTGGGTTCAGTAACCCATTCCCCTCTAATATTCATCCCATTGATCCTATTTCTGGGCTTATTAACATTGATCAGGCCATGAAAATAAGACATATTGTCATCCCCATACTTTAACCATTTGACTCGGGCTTTTTTATGGAGATCCTTGGCCTTGGTTAATTCAATTTTCTTCAACTTCATTCTAAGCTCCACCCTTTGTGTTTTTCTCCATGCCATCCAGCCTTGCAACTCCGTACCACTTGACTCGTGCTTTTTGTTGGACAAATTAATCGCCAAAACGTGGTGCAGCTTTTGGGATGTTGTTTGGAAACTAAGATCCTATTGCTAGCTTTTGAATTTGTTTCTAACGGCACTCTTCATGATCACATTCATGATAATAATAGCATCACAAGAAGATTGTCATGGGATAGCCGTTTAAGGATAACACATGAAGTGGCTGGTGCACTTACTTACCTTCACTCAGATGTTAGTAGGACCATCATACACAAAGATGTGAAGTCTACAAACATTTTGTTGGATGAATATTACACCGCAAAAATTACAGATTTTGGTACCTCAAAGTCACTCGACTTGGGTGATGATCATGCCATTACACTAGTTAAAGGGACGTTTGGTTACTTGGACCCTGAATATTTTCTATCAAGTCCACTAACAGATAAGAGTGACGTGTATCACTTTGGTGTGGTTCTTGCAGAACTCATAACAGGATCTAAGTCCATTGATTCCGAAAGACGTCAAGAAGAAAGAAATCTTGCAACATATCTCTTGATTGCAAAGAGGGAAGATCGGTTGACTGAGATTATTGATCCTCAAGTTTTCGAGGAGGTGACAACTTATGAGCAGCTAGAAGCAGCATGTTCCCTGGCATGTAGATGCCTTCACATGGAAGGTAAGAAGAAACCTAGCATGAAAGAAGTGACCATGGAGCTTGAGCTTGAAAGAATAAGAAGAATAAGAATGCATCCTCGGGGTAGCGAAGTTTATGACGAAAGCTTTAATGATTGAAAGTGAATAACTTGATCTTAATGATTTTACTTTTGACGCTAATAGCAGACACCTTTACAATGTAGCTATTATTTATAATTGTACTTAATGTCTATTATGGTGTATAATTCGGTGTTCAAGTTTAAATTTCTATAGTTGTTAGCATGTAAATATTATATATATATATATAGGATAAGGATCATGTGAGAAGTAGTAGGCTATTTGAGAAACTTGAGAAGTATTCTGGACCACACATTTTCCCTAAGCAAAAAAATGCAAAAAAAAATGTAAAAAAAATGCAAATTTTATTTTATTTTATTTTTTTGAAAAAATCGCAGCTTTTTCTTTAAGGATTTAATTTTTATTTTTTTTAATTTTTTTTTTTGGGATTTATACACATGTGTATATTGTTAATCTTCTAACTATACATATATGTATATTGTCAATTATACATATATGTATATACATGTTTAAAATTGAAAAATAAGTGTTATTTAGGGTTTAGCATTAGTATTTAGGGTTTAGCATTAGGGTTTAGGGTTTAGCTTTATGGTTTAGGGTTTAGCTTTAGGGTTTAGCATTAGGGTTTAGTAATAGTATTTAGGGTTTAGCATTAGGGTTTAGCTTTTGGGTTTAGCATTAGGGTTTAGCTTTAACTTTTGGGTTTAGCTTTATCTTTAGGGTTTGCATTAGGGTTTAGCATTAAGGGTTTAGCTTTAGGGTTTTGTTTTAGCTTTAGGGTTTAGCTTTAGGGTTTAGAATTAGGGTTTAGCTTTAGGGTTTAGCATTAGGGCTTAGAATTAGGGTTTAGCTTTAGGGTTTAGGGTTTAGCATTAAGGTTTAGCTTTAGTGTTTATGGTATTAGGTTTAGGATTTATAACACATATTTTTTTAATTTTAAACATGTATATACATATATGTATAATTGACAATATACATATATGTATAGTTAAAAGATTAACAATATACACATGTGTACAAATCCCAAAAAAAAAAAAATTAAAAAAAAATTTGCATTTTTTTCACCTTTTTTTGCATTTTTTGCTTAGGGAAAATGTGTGGTCCAGATTGTGTTTCAAGTTTTCTCAAATAGGATGGACTTCTCTTAGGATCCCTACCCCCTATATATATATATATATATATATAGTTAACGAAGGACGATCATTAGTAACATTATTTTTAAAATAATATATAGCGTTTTATTATTTTTTTTATTTAATATATTATAATAGTTTATTATTATACTAAATTTTAATAACATATTTTTAATTTTTTTCTTAGTTAAAATCAAATATTTTCTTTACCATTTTTAATAACTATTTTTTTTTCTTTTTTTAGGACATATATTAATTTATTAAATAATTTGATACTTCTTTAATAATTTACGTTTATAACTCTTTTCTAAAAACATAAGTTCGTAATTGTGTTTGATTTTTTCCCTTAACATTCTGAATTAAGTTTTGTTAAAAACAAAGTTGTACTCATAATAAAGTATTTATTTTGTATCGTAAAACGGTACAATAATAAACTAAACTGTTCTAATCATTTGGTTTTCTAAACAAAATTCTTTATTTTCATATCATGTTTGTTAACATTATTAGTCTTTGAGTTTGGTGACTGGTGACTTCATGTTTTTTTTTTCTTTTCTCAAGAACACTGTTCATAACACGAAGAGTTAACTACATTACGGATGCACTTTAGTATGTTCCTAGTTGCTGGTTTCATTATATCTTTTCAAAAATCACAGATATAGTCCACAATATTCACCAAACAGCAACACATTTGGTACTTTTCACTGCTAGATGATGAAAAACTAATAAACCAATGTAAAATAACCATTTTACCTTTTACTATCAAAAACAAAAAGTATAATCCCCTTCTTCTTTGCCGCACCTACCCCCTTGTTGGACGTTCCCCATCTCATCCTACGCAATTCGACCACGTCGATACGATTATACCCATGACCCACATCGATGCCTCCTTTGTTTTTTATTTTTATTTTGTAATGGTGTACTCTAATTTAATTGATCGTCACACAATTAACTTAAGGGGCCAAAGTGTTTTATAGTCATTTTGCTCAACATATATTTATGTTGTTTAATTTGTTTGAGTTTGTATCCATTTGACCCCTTTAATTCTTTATTAATAAATACAACCAAACCTAACCTATTTTCATATATTTGACCCCTTTAATTCTTTATTAATAAACACAACCAAACCTAACCTGTTTTCATATCAATTACTTATGAGTCAAGTCAGCTTGACTTATTTGTTTATTTTTTCAAAAGTTATATAATCCTGTCATTACACCTTAAACGAATTCCAACCTGTTATAGCCTAAATCCAACAGAAATAAACCCCTTTTCATATGAATGCGTAAAGCACTGAAATTGACACCTCTAGAAAACATGTTGTTCACATCATTGGCTTACCACAGCAGATCAGCAAAATGATATTATACAATGAAATGAGGTCCAAACAATCCATTCCTCAATTTCAGTTTTTAAATTGGATAATGGAATTCGCCCTAACCCCTTTGTTAAAGCCTGATAATGGAATTCGCCCCATTGCTGTGGGGGCAATTTGGAGAAGATTAGTCTCCAAAGTAGCCATGAAGAAAGTTGGGAAAGAAGCTGTTAAGTACTTGGGGGACTACCAATTTGGGGTAGGGGTCCCCAATGGGGCGGAGGCGGTGCTGCACAGCGCTAACAGGTTCCTTAATTCTTTTCATTCAGATGGCTCGTTGGCTATGCTTACGGTTGATTTTTCCAACGCTTTCAACTTAGTTGACCGTTCGGTTTTGCTTCGTGAGGTCCATCGCCATTGCCCCTCCATATTCCCATGGGTTCAATTTCTGTATGCTCAGCCTGCTCGGCTATACGTGGGGAATGACCGCATCGGGGCATTCACGGGGGTGCAGCAAGGGGATCCTTTGGGACCTTTGCTTTTTGCCCTAGCCTTACACCCCTTAGTGCTTCAGGTGCAGGAAAACTGTAAACTCCCCTTCCATGCTTGGTACTTGGATGACGGGACGATTATTGGGGACGCTATTCAGGTTGCTAAAGCTCTCGACATCATCGGTTCGGAGGGTCCAGCCTTGGGGCTACGGCTTAATATTAGAAAAACTGAATTATTTTGGCCGACATGCAACGGGGTGAAGGTTCGGCCAGGGCTTTTTCCCAGTGAGATTGGGAGGCCGGAGAGAGGTGTCAAACTGCTAGGAGGGGCAGTCAGCCGTGATGCCAATTTTATTAGTGGTCTAGCGACTAAGAGGGCAACGCGTGCTGTTGACATTATGGGACACCTTCCCTTGTTGCGGAATCCTCAAAGCGAACTCCTCTTGCTTAGATCTTGTATGGGGGTTGCAAAGTTGCTATTTGGTTTGCGAATTTGCCAGCCCCCCTTTGTGGATGATGCTGTTTCATGTTTTGATAAAGGTCTTCGGGAGGCAATAGAAGACATTGTCGTATGTGGGGGTCCTTTTTTTGGTGAATTACAATGGCGGATCGCGACCTTGCCAATGCGGCTTGGTGGGTTGGGCATTCTCTCGGCCCGGGATGTGGCTTCCTATGCCTTTGTGGCTTCCAGGTCTCAATCTTGGGAGTTGCAGGACCACATCTTACGTAACAGTGGGGTTACTAACACTGATCCAGATTATGCCAACGCCTTGGAACGCTTGCATGAATCTCTACCTGACTTTGATCTCGGCGGTTTCTCTAACAAGGACACCGCCCCCAAAAAGCCAGAGAAAACTTTGGCGAATGCCCTTTGTTGTCGAATCGCACAAAGTTTGGGAGAAGATTTCCATTTGTCCCCCCGCCAGAAAGCCGTCATTGAATGCCTACAGAGACCTCACGCTCAGGATTTCTTAACTGTTATTCCTATTGAAGGTTTGGGTCAACGTATGTCAGCGGTGGAGTACCGGTCAATCCTTAAGTACCGTTTGATGATCCCCATGTTCCCGAATGATGAAACTTGTCCAGTCTGCCGTAAAGCATGCCTGGATAAATACGGGGAGCATGCGTTACACTGTAGAGAGTTGCCGGGGTTTAAGTATCGCCATGACTTTGTTCGAGACGCGTTAATGGATATTCTCAAACGAGCAGGGATCTCGGCAAAGAAAGAGGCACCGGTTAATTTTCTTACAGACCCGTCGGAGGGGAGGTCCACCCTACGCCCGGCTGACGTGCTAGTTTTTGGTTGGGAGGGCGGGAAACATGCTTGTGTTGATCTCACAGGTGTATCCCCCCTAGCCGGGTTCCGGGAAAACGGGTTTGTGGCGGGGCAAGCGGTACTGAAAGCAGAGTCAAAGAAGGTGGAAAAGCACGCGAAAGCTTGTGAGGATAATCAACATGCCTTTGTCCCCCTGGCGTTTGACACGTTCGGCTCCTTGGCGCCGGAGGCAGTTCGGTTCTTGTCTAGAGTTCAGCGTGTGGTCCACAGCAACTTTTCGACCCCTCAGGGGCGAGGCTTTGTTTTTAGTAGATTAGGGTTTTCTATTCAAAAGGGGATGGCGGCGCAGTTTGTTGCTCGTCTACCTGCTATCCTTATGTAATTTGCCCTAATGATTGGAATCTAAGTTTTAGTTTCACTTTTTAAAAAAAAAAAAAAAAAAATTGGACATTACTCGTAGCGGAAAGGAAAACTACGTTAATTGTGCAACTAATAAAATAGTGAGTAAAGTACAGTTTCAGTCTCTAGAGTTTACACCCAATCGCAAGTTCAGTCACCATTTGAAAAAATTCAACAATGCAGTCCCTGACGTTGTCAATTGCTCTCAAACAAGCCCCTGGTATAAACTGCCGTTAGTAAACAGTTAGTTGACTATGTTATTTTTGTCTTTTTACTTAAATAAGAAGGACAATATCGTCATTTCGTATTTTCTAACCCAATATAGCGCATACCAACCCTTTCAAAGCGCTAAATTAAACTATTCAGTCCTCACATCCTCTCCATTCACTCTCTCAGTAAACACTAAACCCTATTTCTCCATCTTCGCGATCCAGTTTGATTAAAATATGTTTCATTACACATTTGATCGTCGCCGGCGGCGTTTTTCATTACACATTTGATTAACAACCGTTGTGTGATTCCATTCCTTCAATCTGAATTTGAATTCATTACGGTCTATTCACCACGGTACGTTTACGCAACTTCCATCCGTTCAAAACTCTATAAACTGCAGAATGTTAGGATCAAAATCATCAAAATCGATGTTTATAGATCTGAAATTGCTTGAGAAATCAGGAAGTTTATCTCGATTTAACTCGTGTTTCGGAAAATTCTGACTATGAATGATGATGTTAACAGTAGATTAGTTAGGTTTTAAGTGATTGTGTGCAGTATGTTGTTCGATCTGATTAGGTTATGGATATGCATTTTGATTCATTGAAGTTGTTTTGTTGATATCTTTAACGCCGGTCTAACATCCTCCTCACAGAACTTCTCATACACCGTGTCACCGGAATCCTTCAACATGTCACCGGTGGTGGTTGTGTGAAGGGGGGCTGAACGCCGGTGGTGGTTGTGTGAAGAGGGGCGGCGGCTGGTGGTGGTTGTGTGAACGACGGTGGTGTCTTGTTCATGAAGATGGAGATGTGATATGATGATGAAGATGATTGGTGAAGATGAAGGGGACTAAAAGGGGATTTGACTTATTTGTATCGCAATGGTCTTTTAACCATAATCTAAACGGTTGATTAACAGAAGTTTGATGGAGGGACTTGATTGAGAGCAATCGACAACATCATGGACTGGACTGTTGATTTTTTTCAAATGAGGACTGAACTTGCGATTGGATGTAAACGGGACTAAAACTGTAGTTTACTCTAAAGTAGTGCAAAGTTTCTTAAACAATTAAAAAAAGGATAAAAAAGTAAGTTGCGATCAGCAAATTACATCAACTGAAACTGTTTTCTTAGCTAGACGATCTCTTTAATAAAAGCATCTTCATTCTTCACTTAAGGCTGGTGCTAGCAGTTCGCATTCCAAACTGATTAAAAGCAATAAACAGATAGGCAATCTCTTTCAAAACACACATCCGAACACTCCCGTAGTTCATTGCTTCTATACTTGACCCAAAGTTCATATTTCTAATTAACTAGAAGAGTAACCCGCCGCGATGCGGCAGGGGGGTAGATTTATATTTACATTAAGCCAGTTGTTATCGAGTTATATCCGTTAGGTTAGATAGATTAGCTACAGCCAAGACTTTGTGTCCAGGTTTATACATATGTTATAGTTGCAACTTAGGTTACTAACACTAAGCATGTTAGTTAGATAAGTTGCACAAAAGACATAAGCACCCCCGCGTTGCGGCGGGGGGCTGGGTTGCGGAAAAGCTCGTATACCGAACAAAAAGTAGAGGAAACGACGTTCATTCACGCATACCATGATAACAATAAAGCATGACAACAGTACTGAGGGTCAGACAAATAACACCATTTGTCAACCATAAAAGAAGCAAATTACTTGTCATTATCCGTAATAAAACATCATAAACAAATGCTTTCAAATGCCAGTCATAAGCAAACCTATAAAATAGATTATAGTTTGGTACACCGTACATATGTACCTTAGTATTAAATTAGATATTCCTTTTTCTTCACAGGTGACTTGATATTGTTTTGCGTCACGAGAAATGGGCTGCAATAAGCGAATTTTCTTTGGAGAAGGTTTAGTTGATCGACTAATGCCATAGTTTTGTTGGTTGTTGGTTGCCCTTTGCAAGTGAGCTGCATTGACAAAGATAACATCATTTAAATGTCAATAGGAGTATGCAAAATAATCAAAGAGCCAATTAACGACTGGTAATAAAGGCGATCATAACAGATGTGTGGTAAGTTGGAATCATCAATATGCAACCAAAATAATCAGCATCATATTCAGTGACTTGAAACTTTCAACAAGATGTTTAAACCCTCAAATCACCCGATTTGCATCATTCCATATTCCAATGTATCGTGTGCATCACGTGAACCTCACAATATCAGATGTGTTAGATGGGTCGAACCGGACCCGGACCAGAAAACTTGACACAAACCCGATCACGACAAGAGTTTTCATGGGTTGACACGAACATGATCCACTTATCCCAAGATTTTATATTATAATTTTTTTTCAAATTATACTCCAAAATACGAAATTACAACAAAGAATACAAATGTATATAACATAATTATGTTTGAATTATAAAACCCGATGCTCATTTCTCGGCCCATTTTGATAATCTAAACTTCTAATTTCAAAGCTCAGAAAAATGGCTGCATCTGGTTGCTTGTTTCAAGCCATCTCAGATGCCATGCCAAGAATATGTATATCATCATCGCATTGGAGATAATCGTACCTATCCCATAGAAATTGAACAACCCATATTAGCACACAAAAAGAATGACCAACAAAGGCAAACGTACAACCACAAAGCCACAATCAAGAAGCCGGCGACCACAACGAATAAAGAATCAATGAAAGCATTTCATCGAACACCTTAAATGCACACTTTCTAGACAAACAGGACAGGCTCAGGTAAAACCATCATAGCCATAGAAGCTCATGTACACATCACAGCTTCAAGAATATCAAATAATAGAGGTTTTAAAATGCCAAACACAAAACGTGACAACCAAGCACACAAAGGCACCGTGTTTCATTTCCTCAAACACCTTAGGTGTACAGCTTCTAGGCAAATAATAGAGGATCATGCAAGACCATCATAGCCTTTGAAGTTTGGCTACACAACTCAAGGTCAAGACCATCAAAACATTGTGGTTACCCCAAACACAAAATGTGGCAAACTAACGCCAGGAGACACCATGAGTTGCTCGATACAGACCAGATCTGGCGTCGACCGTACCAAATCGGGCGATATTCCGGCAACCACCGTTGCCATCACTGATCTTTAAGATCTAATACCAATCGGTAACCGGAGAAGTCGTCGGAGCTTAGCCGGACTCCTGTAACACCAAAAATAGCTTCAATGTACACAACATAGACACATCTAACTGAAAAAAATAAACATACAACTAAATCGAGGCTTACCGGAATTCTTGCAGGAGTTAACAGGAGTCTCGTCAGAACCCTAGTTCGCACCGCCTCACAGGATTCCGTCGATGATTCTTTGAGTGTCAGTCGTGTAGCGTCATAAGTGAAAAGCGCCGCGGTGCGCCGCCTAGTAACCACCGTAAACGGTGGTCCTTCCACCGTTTCTCTCTCTCAAAGGAATCTCCATCTCTATCTCTCATGTCTGTCTCTTCTATGTAAATATAAAGCTTCCAAAAGAAGCTTTAGTGTACAATAAATCTAGGCAAAAGTACACCTTGCCTATGCATATAAAACCAATAAAGCTAAAGTTACAACAACCTATTGCACAAAGTTGTTGCAAATTATAAGTATATATAATGGGGACTAAGAGTCTAAGGGGCTGTTTGGCAACATCTGAATGGGTAAGTGCTGAATGAATAAGAGGTCTGAATGGGTAAGAGGGTCTGAATGGGTAAGTGCTGAATGAATAAGAGGTCTGAATGGGTAAGAGGGTCTGAATGGGTAAGTGCTGAACCAGTAAAGTGCTGTTTGGTTCCATATCTGAATGACAGTGTAAAATGACATTTTTACCCCTCCCCACAAAATAAACCCGTTATAGATTTTTTCCAATAATACCCAATATCATCATCATCATTCATCAGTTTCCTTCTTCATCACCCACCCCCCACCCCTTCCCCTTTCTCTCCCTACCTGCAAATCGCCACCGCCATCATCATCATCATCTCCAACACCGCCACCGCCATCATCATCATCATCTCCACCGCCACCGCTCTGAACCAGCGGTTCACCACCACAACACCCACCACCGAAGCTTCTAGCTGGAACCCACCCCCTTCCCCTTTCTGCTGGAACTCTTGTTCGTTGTTGGAGTCGGAGCTTCCCCCCCTTCCCCTTTCTCTCCGTTGTTTTCTTCAGCCGGCTCGTCCCCGGAGCTCTGCCGCACCGCCGCCGTACATGGTGGTGGTCGGCTGTATTCACAGGAGAGAGAGAGAGGAGAGTAGAGTGAAGAGGGAGTGTGTAAGTTTGTTGCTAATGCCGTTACCCAGCTCCGCCCAGCTCCGCCGCACCGCCGCCGCACCGCACCGTACATGATGGGTGTCTAGCCGGACAGAAGAAAGGGGAGCCGGAATCACGGCTCCGGTCGCCGGGAACTCTGATCGAGAGAGAGGTAAAGGGATGAGGGAGGGTGAAAGGGGGTAACATGTGTCTTTT
Organism: Helianthus tuberosus; assembly: GCA_030545235.1. Lineage (NCBI taxonomy): Eukaryota > Viridiplantae > Streptophyta > Magnoliopsida > Asterales > Asteraceae > Helianthus > Helianthus tuberosus. Next base: position 21,520,153 of record CM060399.1, read on the forward strand.
TTTTCATTCAGCATGTTATAGATACTGAATGATTCAGCACTGAATCATTAAGAGGTTTGCCATTAAGAGGCACAACCAAACACCTTCACCTCTGACCGAATCAGAGGTGAACCTCTGAATGGTGTCATTCAGAGCTAACCAAACAGCCCCTAAGACTTCTATGGTCAAAGTCAAACAAAGCTAATTGCCAGTTTTCAAATTGACATTTTTTGTAATTTATGTTATACGAAATAAACATACATATACTCGGGTTTGATGGATAATTTCCACACATCAAGATTTACATTCAAATGAAGAAGAGATGATCCAAGTGACCTTTCAACTTACTTTTCACGCTTCCATCATCGATCTTCGTTTCTCTCAGTTGTTACTTTGTAGTGTTGCGGTTGCATTTTATGCCCACATTTGGACTAATTCTGCTACCAATGAAATTTTTTCCAACAAATTTCACATTCAACTACATCGGACAAACATCACATTTAAAATTCACTATACTGGTCAAACTGCACATAAACTGGTTTAATCAAAGCAATTTTACTTGTTACCATCCCCCTGTCACCAACTCCTCAAATCTCACACCTAGAGAAGCTCACTGGATTCCACCGCCACGCATCGTGAACCTGTGTTGCCTTGACAAAAGTCGAGTGGTTGTGGGAAGTTGAGATGTTGTGATGTCGTCTTCTTATGGCCCCTTGCACGCAAGATCATAACATTCATAGAAACTTAAACTTGAAACATGAAACTATTCATGTTAAACATTAGACAATTTAAGCTTCCTTAATCTTTCAAGCTCTACGGTAACTTCTTTCATGCTAGGCCTATTCCGACTTTCTCTGTCAAGGCATCTACAAACAAGGTTACATGCTGCGTCTAGCTGCTCATCAGTCACCTCCTCCAAAACTTGACGATCAACAATCTCACGCAACCGATTTTCCCTCTTTGCCTGCACAAAAACCGTTGCAAGATTTTTATCTTCTTCATCAATTGGCTTTAATCCTGTCAGGAGTTCTGCAAGAACCACTCCAAAGCTATACACATCACTTTTATCGGTTAGTTGACCAGTAATCATATATTCAGGATCCATATAACCTAACGTCCCATAAACTACTGTAAACACTTGGTCATGACCCAACGGGAGTGACTTTGACGCACCAAAATCTGCAACTTTTGCGGTGTAATTTTCATCCAATAAAATGTTAGCTGACTTCACGTCTCTATGTATGATCGTCGTCGTTGCATCTGAGTGAAGATAAGCAAGTGCACCGGCCGATTCATGTGCTATTCTTAAACGGCTATCCAATGGAAATCTTCCGGTGCTGCTTGTATTATGATGAATGTGATGGTAAAGATTGTAACTAGAAACAAATTCACAAACAAGCAACGGGACCTCGGTTTCCAAACAACATCCTAAAAGTCGCACGACGTTCCTGTGATTAATTTGTCCAAGAATTACAATTTCATTCATAAATGGCTCCACTTGTTCTTCGTCCAATGTTCTGGACCTCTTGATTGCTACCACACGGTTATCTGATAGTATTCCCTTGTACACAATGCCAGTACCACCACCTCTTTCGATAATCATACTTTCTGCAAAATTCATAGTCGCTTTTTCTAGCTCTTCTGCTTGAAAAAGTTTTATGGAACCAACACCGCTTTTTAGTTTATCTTCCAATAATAGAGCGCCATTTTTCTGGAAGATTTTTTCTCTAGGTGTAAGTTGCTTCCACCTCTTGGGCGTGAGGGATGCTAAGTTCATATAAGGCTTCTTGGGCATGAATGATCCAATATCCATACCTGTATGAGGTATGAACACACTATCACTACTTTTCAAGAACATAAATATTTATAAAAACTAGCAAGTTACACCCATAAGTAAAAGGAGATCTCCATAAAAGAAAAAGCGGACAAACTGTCCCATGTTCTAATACAAGCTGCTAAAAACATGCAAATTCAGCTACACAATATGTGTATCTGTATGTGCATGTGGTCAAAATATTTACCAGTGAATTCATCATAAAAAAAAAAAAAAAAAACTTTGTGCCAAGTAACATATAATTTGCTAATTCAGTAATTAAGTTGTATCTACAAACACGCTAGAACCCAAACCCGAACACTGAATAACCCGAACCTAGAATGGTTCGGTTATCAAGTTGGTTTTTAAACTTTGAAAACCCGAAGAACAACCCTAGGTAAAATAGGTAGGTTGTATTTTTCCTTTATATATTTCGCTGTATTCTTCAATTATAATCAATCAAGTTTGGCAACTTGAACTTAGATAATAAATTGGTGTGTGAACCCATTTATCTTCAACCTAACCCGCACATGACCCTTTTATTAATTGGGTTAGGCAGGCCAAACCGTATAACCAGTCCCGTGCCTTATTTTCCTGTCAAATAAACTAATTGATACTTCTATGGAAATCCATTCATATCAATGTACCCCGAACAATGAGTATGGCTAAAAGTTTTGAAAACCGTTAATTGATATTGGTTTGATTCCCAAATCTATAACTAAAAAATTATTGCGCTTCAGTAAGTTTTATACCAAACCTGTAACTCCATGAAAGAACAGAACCTTTGTCAAGGTGATCTGGTTCCTCCTTAGGGTGCTGACAGATGATGGTGATTATGAAACCGACAAGGGAGATCGGCTATGGAGAGGGAGGTCGAATATAATGTTATGCTAATTACGTTATCTGTCTAAGTGTGTAACCTTTTAACCTCTACATAAGTCTCCTTATATAAGCACCAAAGAGGAAACCTAATTAGTTAATAAGCGTAATATGGTCCATCAACAATTACCAACTTTGGACAATGTCCAAGTTTCCCCCCTCTAAAATGGCTTTTTTCATTTGTACATGGTGCTACAAGATTTGTACCTAGGCAAAATTACGAAAAGGGTAGAAAACCCAGTTCTCTTAATATAGTATTATAGATTAAGAGTTAAATGTCATTTTAGTCCCTGTGGTTTGGGCCATTTTGCCAGTTTAGTCCAAAGGTTTCATTTTTCCCTTGTAGGTCCGAAAAGGTTTCACCGTTTCCATTTTAGTCCACTAGGTTAACTTCATCCATTTTTTCTGTTAACGAGAAGGGCAATTCGGTTAATATATGCAATTATGTTAACTAGAAGTGCAATTCGGCCACATAAAATAATCGAATTGCCTTTCTCGTTAATAGAAATAATGGATGAAGTTAACCAAGTGGACTAAAATGGCAACGGTGAAACCTTTTTGGACCCACAGGCAAAAAGTGAAACCTTTGGACTAAACAGACAAAATGACCCAAACCACTGGAACTAAAATGGCATTTAACTCTTAAATTAATTATAATCCGGGTTTTGAATCCGGTTGGACCGGTCCGACCTTTGACCTGGTAAGCCGACTGAGTCGACCTCTAGTCCGGTCATGAAAACATTGCTACCTAGCATCCCATGAAAACCATATACTTCGTCATGTACTAGGAATATCCTTTGGATGTCACTAAAGGTCTGTCGTCTCAAATAACGCTTGCCAACACCTACAATTATAATATCTTTAATAATAAACCCTAATTAAACATTAAGGGGTTGTTTGTTTACCTCTTAATGAGGCTCTTAATGGTTAAGATCTCTTACTGGTTCAGCACTTAATGGTTCAGACTGTTTGTTTCGCGAGCAGATGTCTGAATGGTTCAGACATTTGCCTCTGAATGGTTAAGTATTATACTGAGTCTGACTGGTTAAGACCTCTAATCTGAATTGGTCAGATATTTGCCTCTGAACGGTTAAGCATTACACTGGCTCTTAATGGTTCAGACCTCTTACTGGTTCAGCACTTAATGGTTCAGACCTCTTACTAGTTCAGCACTTAATCATTCAGAACTTGCCAATAAGCCCCTAAGTGAGAAAACAAAAAAAAATTCTCTGTGTATAGCAATTTTTCAATCTGTTAAGGATTGCTAGTTGTGAATAGTAACTTAATGACATCACTCATGCCACTTAACTTTCCAGATGTACAAATCCTTCCATGCGTCCACACCCGTTCCACGCGTAACCCTTATGTAGTCATGCCTCTTCTTAGCCTCTCTTAGTATGTATTTCTCCCTTTTGTGATGACTAATGCTTCTATGCTTGCTCCGACGATGATGATGCTGGACCACTCTGCCTCTTTAGCTCTTCTTAGCCTCATCAAGTCGGTATTTCTCACTGTTTGTGATGACCGATGCCTTTTGGCCTTGCTCGGACGATGGTGATGTTGGACCGCCATTCAGGTTTGCGGTTGACAACGAAGGTTTCACGATCGGATTAGGGGTAAATTTTAGGGATTCTGTCACACCCCGATATTTCCACGTTTGACCGGTGGGCCCGGTGGGGGAGTATCGTGACGTGGTTGGCAACGTTATAGTCAAACAACACAATATTTAAATGCACAGCGGAAGCAAATGAAAGATACATTTCAACCGAATTTAATTGTAATATCATGTATCACAAACAGTTGAAAAATAATCCACAGAAGGATCAAAAATAAATAGGAAACAGTAGTTCAACAGACGTTAGGCATCTTAAGCTTGCAAGACTCTTTATTGATGCTAAGGAGAAATCCAGCCTATTACGAGTAGTACCTGCACTTAATCTTTTTGGGAAAAATACGTCAGTTTACACTGGTAAATACAATTAACCGACTCATTTTAAAAATGATTAAAAATTTATTTGGATGCACGTGGCACAAACATTTTATAACTTGGGATAATTATTCAAATATATAAACTTGTAAAAGGATTACATGTTCCTTATGCGTTCAGTAGCCCGGTTCGTGCCGGGTTAAAGATCAATAGACACACCACATTATTTATTTATGCACTGACGGGTGTACGCCTACACCCCGCGCTTAGGTCGTGGCCATTTCGTAAAATGATGCCAAGGATATCCGGGACATGGTCATTAACCCCCCAAAGGCGTTAAGAAAACAAAACATATTTAAACGGGTCATCTCGATAATACTTAACCACCAATCGATTAAGGTCGAATGCCCGACCAAGCGGTATTTTATATACCGTACCCCAAGCTCGTATAAGGGAAAATAAGTTAAAAGTATTTACCTTTGCAAGTATAATTCACAAACAGCAAATGCAAGTAGCTTTTACTGGTCCTCCTATTCTGGAACGAAGGTTTATAATAACCTATTAGAATCCTAATGGGTCTTTAATTAAGCCTAAACTTAGACCGGTTAGTTTTAAAGATACGGTTCGTACGCACGATTAAGCGAAGACCGGAATAGAATGTGATTTAGACCCGAAAAGTTTGAAGACTTGCCTTATATGGGTAATCTAAGTACATTCTTAATTTTGAGATAAAACCGATAAGGTTTGACCCGTTTCGGCTAATTTATGCAAACTAGTTACATAAACCGAACCGAACGCGCAAGAGGCGTAACGGGTAATCATGAGAGCCATATACAGGTTCCTAATTTAATATGCCTTAAATATGTTGTGACATCAGTAAGATATCTTTTATTATGCCCGAAACGAATTTAAACACAAACTATGTCCCGTAGGGGCATTTTGGTCATTTATAAGGTTATAAAAGAGTTTAAGTATTAACCTGAGGTACAGGTCTGATATAATCAGCAAAAATACTTAATTTACTAAGTTATAACAGTAGGGTATTGCATATATGTGAAATTTATCAATTATAACCAAACTATGCACCGTAGGGGCATTTTGGTAATTTCACATAAGCCGAAAAGCTCAAAACTGAAGTCTGAGTTAAACAACTTTTTCTTACTATTAAAATATTATAATTTACCTAAAATATCAGTAGGTATCAACCCTTGTATGTTTAAAATAGTTTTAGTGCATACTATGCGATAAATACGCTTAAAATGCGATTAGAAGCCGTTTACGGGTTCTATATAGAAAGCTGGTATTTTTATTATTCCAGAAGGCTTAAAATAATTTATTTATCGTATAAAATCAGTAGCAAAAGGTTTGGGGTCAAAAAGATATTTAAAACTCATTTTATAGCCCAAAAGGGCAAAACCGTCAATTACCGAATCAAGCCTATGACTCTAAGTTATGCTCAGCCTAAAATTAATTAAAAATCTTCAAAAATCCCAAAATAATATATTACATCAGTGGGTAAAAAGTTTGATATCAAAAAGTGGGTTTAAATAGGCTATATCCTAATTATGCCGTTTAATCGCTAAAAAGCTTTCTAATTACGCTAACGAGCATAACTCTCAATCTACACCTCAAACTGATGTCAAATTTTGGGTGCAAGTTTATAAATCAATAACTAATGTTTCTACTCTTTTACATTTTTAAAAATCACGTTTTATGGTGAAAAGGGCATAATAGTCAACATATGAGCAATTAACGGAATCATGCATATTAATCGGATAACTAATGAACCATGGTGTATAATCACAGAGGGTTATACTAGCATGTAACCTAGTCCAATTAAAGCTCTAAGACATTTCTAAAACATGCTTAAACGGGTCAGAACTGAAAGTCGAAGCAAAAGTCAAATTATGCGACTTTCGGTTCCGAACCGGGTCTCTACTGAAAATTGTCAGGTTGAACATGTTTAGACATGTTCTTACATTAATTACCAAGTTATATTAATGATCAAACAGGTTGTATGGGTTCTACATTGCAAATTATGCATAAATTGGAAATTAAGCATTCTGTTGACTTTTTCTAATCAACTTTGACCCGACAAATGGTCTAGTTAGAGTGGGAATCAGAGGGTGCCCTTTTAAGGGTTTATTGCCCACATAATTACCAACTTATAACTACTTTCAATTCGACTAATCACTAGACCATTAATGATTAATCGCGAAGTCAACCGTTAATTACGACGGTTTGACTTTTAAGCTAAAACTAAGTAAAAACTCAACAAAGAAAGGTTAAGCATACTTACTGAAGTCCTATGCACGATTAGGAAGGCTTAGGGTCTGCTCTTGAACTCCCAAAAGCTCCAGAAATGCAGAAGAAAGGTGTGATCACAATGTTGCAACATTGTGGCCTTTTAAAGTGTTCATGATCCATAAAGATGGTGACAACTAAGTCTATGGGGTGATCCAGATCAACAACAAGTGTTCCTAGGGTCTAAAAGTAATGTAGGGGTCGTCCAAAAATGAGGAAAATCGATTTTAAGTCGGTTTGAAGCGTTTAAACAGCTGCTGCCCGATTTACTGTTACTGTCAAAGGCTTACGGACCGTAAAGGGGTCCTTTACGGTCCGTAAGACCTTCATCAGGGGCAAAAATGTTTGATCTTTCAAGCTTTGAAGGGGCAACAAGTGTGATACGATTTTGGGCAATTATTTTCAGTATGGGGCCTTCTTGTTTAGGTCATGAACAGTTATGTACCCTACCATTTTGCCATGTTTCCTTGAATCCTTTTGAAAGTGCCGTTAAAGAAGGTTTACCGTGCATTTCTTCGTAGGAGTCCACCCTTGCAATTATGAATCAGTTATTGCTAGAAATTACCGGATTTGAATATATACCAGATGTTTATTAGTCTTGGGATTCATAATGAGGTTGTTCAGAGGTGTAAAATTAACATGACGACACTTTTAAATCCTGTCATACATCTTTAATTATATCCGGGTTTATAACACTTTTTGTCTTACATGACACGTGTCGTTATTTCATTGAACACGAATTTTTGAGGTGTTACAGATTCGTTATCCGAATCACTCGCTCTCGAACCCTTAGCGGCAATATTCTGGTGGCAGCGTTGATATCGTCGCCGGGTTATGGGGTTTCACCACCTAGTTAGGGGTGGTGGTTAGGGTTTAATTGCCCAAACTAGTAGTTCTCACAACCTAGGTGGCGATGTTGTGTTCGTGACAACATTCTCCTAGTGTCCCGGAGATGGGGTTTCCCGGCGGGAGGTTGTTGGTATTGTCACTGGTTAGCAGGTGGGGGAACTACGCTTTGCTTACCTTTGTATATCTATATGCGTCTTTTACTTGAGGCAAGGTTCAAGGATGGAACTTCATTAGTTGCAACCTTCCTTGCAACCATGGTGATACTTTTTTTTAATGGAACCTAAGGCTGTTTTGTGTTGTTTATTGTTAGTTGAGTTTGGCTTATTTGGTTTACAGGTTTGTGGATTTCTTTTGTTTCCTATTTTGTGTCGATGGCTTTAGTTGTTGATCGGTTCTATCTAAACGTAAGGGAAAACATGTAAACATACCTGTCACCACAGACAGTGCAGTGGAGAATCCAGTGAGGGAAGAAGACATGGAGTTCGACATCTTTGTCAAGGTGATCTGGTTCCTCCTTAGGGTGCTGACTGATGATGGTGATTATGAAACCGACAAGGGAGATCGGCTATGGAGAGGGAGGTCGAATATGATGTTATGCTAATTAGGTTATCTGTCTAAGTGTGTAACCTTTTAACCTCTACATAAGTCTCCTTATATAAGCACCCAGGTGGAAACCTAATTAGTTAATAAGGGTAATATGGTCCATTAACAATTACCAACTAATTATTTAATAGGTTATTATATATTTTGATCTATATTATGTAAATGATTATATTGGCTACTAGATTAAATATTAAACATAATATATTTAATCTTACATTAGTTTGTATGGCGATATTTTTCTCAGCTTTATTTTCATTTTGGACGAGTGATTAAATTGGTGTGAATCAGTCTTGGCGTGTTTGTGTTTTTTGCTTTTTTGTTCTTTCTTGTTTTGGTAGAATCGATTAACCCTAATCATTCTAATCTAAGGTACCAATTTTAGCTTGGATTGCATTGCATTGCAACATACTGTGGATGAGTCAATTGATTTTTTTATATTTAACTTCATGGTTTATTATCTCATTGAAGCTTTTTGGTCAAGATTCTTTTCCATGATTGTTTGTATATATATTTACGTTTTGTATGGTGTTGGTTGAAGGGCTGAAAGAGGCTAAGCATAGACATTACGATTATACGAATAACTGTTTTCACGTTTACTTGCAAGAAAGACTAGCAAGATGTCCTTATCTAGTCACGTGAGTCAGTTGGCCTTTTTACCAATTTTAGGGTCGCCGTTAGGTTGCTACTTGGTATGTTTTTACGCACACGCTCTAATAGCACAGTTTTACGCCCACAAAGAGGGCGGTTTCAATTCTAGTTTACTCAAATTAAAATGAAAAAGTTACAAAACATCCCTATTAATATAAGAAATCGAAAAAACTAGATGCAACACCCGCCGCGCTGCGGCTGGGTTCACACACACATATCATAGAAGCCAAAAAGAGTGTTCGGTATTCGGTATTCGTTACAGCATCGGCACTTGCTGAAGCAACAGAAATAGAAAAACTTAAAGATAAACATCGAGTCTAATCATTGTATAAATATGAATAGATATAAATACAATAGAAGGAGGTAATATAATGATGACATGTTAGCTTAAGAACACTCCCAGACCTAGTGACGGATCTAGAAAATCCGTATAGGAGTAACGTTTCAACAAAAAGGGGCAACGAAATCGAAAAAACGTCAAATTTTTCCAAAATTTACACTACCGTCGGAGCGTCAATGGGCAACGGAGGTTACCCCTTCTATCACTCTAGGTCCGCCCCTGCCCAGACCGTTGTTCATTTGACATTCCTTCTAACGATCTGCTAACCTCGAACTCCATACTAAAACTTGTAGCCATTTTCCCACTTTACAACTACCTAGCCACTTCTCCAACTTTCCCAAAAAACACCAAAATAATAACATGGTTTTCTCTGGGAAGGATCAACCAAAATGAACATATAATTAGGGGATTTGTTTACTCATTTTTGGTTGGATTTTAGTCAAAAAATCACCTGTAGAAGCAGCAAACAGGTCAAAACCACCAGCACCAGCTGCTGCCCCGGATGTTGCTTCAGCGACGCGAAACTCAGGCCCAAATCCTCCAGATTGCTGCAACCTCTCAGCAAATGCTGATGTTGGAGACTCTCATCATCATTAATGTCCATTTGTACATCCACCTTCTCTGTTATATCACATAGATCACATTAGATACTGCCACATAATGCTAAACATGACAACCCATAAATCATTTAACTGAAAGTGTTACCTAATAAAAGATTAGCTTGTTCTGGCAGCAACGTTTCATCTGGCGATATATCAGATGCCTTAAGATGTTCAGACAATTGCTTCAGCCTTTCTAAAACATCCATATCTGCAGACATGGCTTCAGCAACGCGATTCATGAGCCACCTCATTAAGTTTACATCTACTTGTTCTGTTTCTTTAATTCATGGATTCCTCGAAGTGGGTAGCCTTGATCTCGGCCACCTTGTCTTCGTCTTCATCTTCATCCATGGAGTCAGGATTCTCACTTCTCTTTCTTTCTCTCTCTCTATATCCTGCATAGCACAGTTAGAATCTTTAACACACAATCTTATATTTTTTCTTTTTATCAAATAAAAAAGCACCGATGTACTTGGCGCGCATATCAAAAGATATCAAAACATTGTAAGAATAAGATACTTGTAATGCCCACTAACTACTTCTTCCTCTGAAAGCATTTCAGTTGTCCATGAACTCTTAACATACATTGCTTCCCTAAATTTCAAAAAGAACAAAGACGAACAATGTTATAAGATTCCAATCAGACTACAAATTCACAAATCAGCAAAGAAATAAAAACATAAAATATCGCTTCCATCTCCTTCATGTCAACCACCATATGAAACCTAAAAAATCACAGATACATCATCATACTCTAAAAGCACATAACCGAAAAGAATCATAAACACAAAACAACTTCCATATCATCTGTTGCAATCAATGCGACCGGCACCATCATCAAGCACAAAAGAAACATCAACAACCGTCTAAGCCTTGTTCATCAGCATCCCTACCAACTTAACCTGATTTCAACACCAACAAACTTTATCACTAACTGATCAAACAAATTCACACTTTCTAATAAACAATTAAAACATATTCATCAAACGTTCACTCATTTATATCATTTTGTGTTAGGATCAGATAAAATAAAAAGCAGTACATGTTTACTATGTTAGTGCTAAAATATCTTAAATATGTCTTCAATTTAGCTCGCTCTATAGTTAAGATCATGCATGAGGTGTTTGGTATTATACTTAAACAATTAATTATTTAATTATTACAGGCTTACAACTTTGAATCTGGATTACCTGACATACACAACAACGTTCAACATAGAGCTGACCCATTTCAACCACATACTGTTTCCGCTTGAGATGCTTTAAAATTGTTTCTACGGTCAATCCAGTGTTCACATTTCCATTGCGTTCTTCTATTAATTAACACTCAAACTAAAAGTTGGGTATATATTACCATTTGGATTGTTTGTCATTAGAAATAGATTAAAACAATAATTGGATCAGAATGCAGATCCACTGTTCTTCGTCTTTCCAAGCATTACATATTTGGCTTTATTGATATATGAAGCTAAGTAATGGTTGCCTCCGGCATCCGGATGGTTTGCAACCATTACCCTTCTATGCGCTTCCCTAACCTTGCCCGCTGCTGGGCTCTCTCTGTTAAACACCACATACTGAAAATGTTCCTAATAAGCAGCCTAAGTGATCAGACTTCAAAGCCCTAATGCAGTGAAACATTTAACATATTAAAGTATGTGATTTATACGACGTTAATCAAGGTTACCTAACACCAAGGCTTAGAGCCGCTTCCTGTCTTGTCATTGTTTGTTAGAAGCCCCTTTCATAGAATATGTGTGATCTAGGTCTGGGGTCTACTCTTGAAAGAATGCCAGGCCTGAATTACATATTTACCAGCCATGATGAAACAAACAGAAGCATGAAATGATATATAACTACTTTTTGGTAAAAATGACAAATGATGAGTTTTAAAAAGTATATAGAGTTAAATGGTTGAAAAAAATGTGTACAAAGTTGATGATTTTAATAAAAATGTACAAAACGCAGAATAATCAATTTTGTATAGATCTTAATTTTACCATTTGGTTTTGATATTTCGTTATTAAAAAATATGATTTTTGAAACGCAAATCAACACATCTCTACATGAACCTTGAAAAGATTCAAACTTTCTATATGTTTTTACTTAAAAATTGGTGTCCTTTTCTTTGTGTTTGTGTGGCTGGGTAGTGAGGAACCATTAAGTAATCAAGAAGGGTGGGTTCTAACAACCCCAAAACACTAAACCCAGAAAAAAAAACACACATAAACATAACTACTCGCTTGATCAGCCAACCAAGTTCGTTCACCCTTCTTTCTTGAATTAAAATCTTGCTGAAATTAAGATCTTTTGAGCGTGAAATTCCTTAAAAGTCAAAAACTTGAAGAAAATAAAAGTTGATAAAATTCAAAAGGGGCTGGCGGCGCAGCTTGTTGCCCGTCTACCAACCCATGATTTGTAATTTGCTCTAACCTTCTAATAAAAAGAAATCCTACTAAAAAAAATGCAATGATAAAAAAAAAAAAATAGGATGTCCTAAATCAGAGCACTGTAAACCTAAATAGAACAGATAAGCAAGAATGCACGAAATAAAAAAAACGAAAGTATAGCAGAGTCAAGAATACATACCAGACTACAGGTAGAAAAAATGGCAGAGCACCTGGGTAAAACCATAGAAGAGCCGCCACCACCAATCACCAATATGTGTGAATTAAACTAACCATAAGTGTCGTATGTCTCTAAACTGACCACGATTGCCGAAGAAACGAACCCCTGTCCGGAACCCTAGCCGTCACCCAAAGGTGCGACTGTTGACCACCGGGAACCACCAATACCTTTGTTGCTCCGTTGCTGTTAACCGTGTGAGACCTATGATGATAAGAAGATGTTGCAGACGTGGAGGATATCTAGGTTCGACGGAAGCCTCGCCGGAAAGCAGCCAGCGCCCCATCTCTTTAGTCTTCTCTATTTCTTTCTCTCAGTTTCTCATTATATATTATTTTCTCAGTGTAAAGTGAAAACAAATGTGGCAGCAAGGGAGTAAGAAACGTGATACGTAGAAGAGATATGTGAAGAAAGTTTTGTACAAATAACTTTACACACAAAGTACAACAACTATTGCAACAAGTTGTTGCAATTTGATAGAATGTAATGTAATGTAATGTAATATGTAATAACCTGACTTTATTTTTACCCAAATGGCCATCGACTAAGACCTAGTCGCAAGAAGCCTTGTGTGGCATAAGAGAAGCTATTTTATTTTATTATCCTACTTGTTAGTGGCGTATCTAAGAATTTATGCATCCTGTTCGAACTTGAAAAAGTGTACCCTTTCCGAATGTTTTATTATTAGAATTTTTTAACATCAAATGAGTATTAGGCTCACTAAACCTAATATCAATGTGCTAATTCTAAACTATAACAATTGTTTTGTAAATGGGCTTATCTTGGAATTGCTATAAGTATGCTATTTAAAAAAAAGTAAACATATATATATATATATATATATATATCGGATTAAAAAAAAACACGCGCCCCTCGAAATCATGAGCCATGTGGGTGGTCCTCCCCGCACACCCTCATCACTGCCTAACACTTGTATAAATGCATACATAATCAATCTCTAGATGGCATTTGACTTGAATTATCTAGATGTCATATTAATCAACAGAATTTTTATTTTTCTTTTTCTAAAACCATATTTCCTTTATCATTTGTTTTGTTTTTAATAATATTTTCTTTTTTTTTTTAAATTTATCTTTACTTCATCAATTAATTTGATATTTTTTTTAATAAATTATGTTCGTTAATTTTTCTTCATAAACTTAAGTATGTACTTGAGTTTACTTTTTACCCTCGATTAATATAAGTTTTATTAAAAACGAATTTATAATAAAAAATAAAGTATTTATTTGCTATCGTAAAATAATACAATGATAAATTACTGAACCGATTCTAATGGTTTGGCTTTCTAAATAGCATGCTACATTTTACATTATCATTTGCTCCGTCTCGTTGCAACGCACGACTGGAAAAAAAAAAAAACCTAGTATATACTACTTGCCAATTTGGAATATATACATGACTGACGACTATAACAGAAGAAAAACAAAATTGATCATCAATGTCGTTTCTTGTTCTGAAATCTGAATGGACTTGTGAATATTGTGCCTTCATGAACATATATAAATAACTGAATTGCATGTTTTGGTATCCTATCAAAACATACTATATGCTACACACTATTATTATCGAATTGGTGTTTAAACCAGAGGTAGGTGATGGAAAAGCATTCTGAAGTATACACTTAAGTTCACATATTATTCGCCAAACACCTCGTTATAGACACATAGGAATGCATAGAACAGTTTGTCCATTTTTCTCATTCTTTGGGAATTTCTCCTTTTACTTGTGGGGTTTAGTTTGTTAGCGTAAATTATTTATTAAATAATTTATGGTGCCCTTATTGATCATTTATCTAATAACCAGTTCAATGTTTACCTTAATATCCCTATAAAATTAACTGTGCTTTATTTGATGGACGTAAAGGCCCATACTAGTTAATTAGGGTTTCCCCTTGGGTGAAACATATAAATACAGGTTATTGGTAACCCTAAGACACACCATAAAGTTTACGGCTCCCCTCACTACAATCTGTTATCACCATCCCTCTCCATCCTAACTACTCACCCTAAACGGGAACCGATCAAGATGGCTTCTTCTTCATCTCTAACAACTACTGGATTGTCAGATATATCAAGATCCCTAAAAGTGTTTTTCCATTAGATATTAAGGGGCTGTTTGGTAGACTCTTAAAGACCATTCAGATGTTACCTCTTAATGGTTTAAAACCTTTGAATGAATAAGAGGTAACCTCAAGTCTGAATGGTTAAGAGGTAACCTTTTAATGGTTTAAAACCCTTATGATCTGGAATTGAAATAAAAAAAAGAAAAAAAAAACTAAGTTTTTTTATTAAACTTGATATAATCGGTTTTGTATTTATCGATATTTCGTTGTCGATGAGGGGGCTTACGGTTCCACACTCAAAATTGCAAACTCAATTTAATAATGATTATTCACGTAATGTTATTGCAATCCCAGAAGCTTTTGCTTTTGCAAACTAAAGTATCATCAATATCAGGGCCGGCTCAATGTTTTTAGAGGCCTAAGGCAAACAATAAAATTGAGGCCTTTTTATTGGTTACCTTTGGGGTTGAGCAAAATTCAAAATGTACCCGATAATACCCTTCTATTTGAATAACATATAAACATGATATGGTATTGTATATCATATATACATACACATACATAGTTTAATATATTATTTGACTTTCGTTTCATACTACATTATACATCACACATGGTTCTTTTTTAAGGTTAATAAACTAAATTTTTAATATTCACAAATCTTGAGTCTCTAACCTTTCTCACCCAAAAAAAAAAAAAAAAAAACACAGAACTGAAAATATATCTTATTCCTTCTATTTTAGAATTTTCTTCTTATCTCTCTCTAGAAATATATATTATATCATCATGTATATATTTACCTATGAAAATGAATAATATTAGCTCTCTAAAATTGGGGCCTTTCAAAATATGAGGCCTAAAGCAAAAGCCTCATTTGACTTATGCTAGAGCCGGGCTTGATCAATATAACTTTTTTTTTTTGGTGATTGACTTTCAATTATTAAATTTTAATTTTATAAATGAAAATTGACTAGCAAAAGCAAAAGATAGAAAAACATCTATCAATAAAGATCTCAAGGTAGTGGTAGAATGATTTGAGTACCATGAACGATACCTTGATGTTGTTGCAAGAAACTTACATAATTTGGATTTGAATAAGGGTTCTAATATGTTGTTCTTGTTCCTAACTTTAGGTAACTATATCTCCAAGAAATTTGAAATCTTATATATAAATTAATTTAATACTCGACATCAATATTAGAACAACTGGAAATCAGCTGAGTTTATTATTAAATAATTTTGTTTTATAAAACCTTTCTCTATTATGTTTTATAAACCTAACTTTTAAATAATCATTCAACTAATTCTTTTGATTGATTTAAAATTTGCTTAACTAAAATAAAATTTTTTTAAGTTCTCACTTCTGCCCAAAAGTGATGTGTTTACTTGTGGCGTTATTTAGTGAACTTAAGCATAGTCACTTAGGTGTATATCCTTATTATATGAACAAACGTAGTGTAACACTTACCTTATTACATTTGTTTATATGATATACACATGACTTCTGCCTAAGATGCATGAGTGTTTCATTTTCTGCCCAAAGGTGATGTGTTACACTCATGTCTCGCAAACATTGACTTGTGCCTAAAATTATGGTGTTTCAACTTCTGCCCAAAGGTGATGTGTTACATCTAATCTACACAGTCTAACTGTTCATAATACTTGTATGATTGGTCATAGCCAAAGTGAAAACCGTCATTCAAGTAGAACCTTATTTAAAATTGGTGTGTATAAATAACTTTATCACAACTTCCTTAGTATAATGGTCTTGATTTCAGCCTGTCTTAGTTTTAGGTTACCCATAAGTCACTCTAACTTCTTCTTTTGCAATGTATCTTATTTTTCTCATTTTAATCCACTATCAGCTCATGTTTTGGCCATTGATACTTTGACTGGTGCAAACTATGCTTCGTGGAAGGATTCTCTTGACCTTATTCGCGCACTCATGGAGTTTGACTGTGCGCTAACTAAAAAGCTCCCCTGCTCTTACTGATAAGAGTACTGAAGCTGAAAAACTACTCCATCAAAAGTGGGAGAGAGCTAATCGCTTGTCTCTTATCTTCATGAAAAACTCGATAAGTCCTGCTATCAGGGGAGCCATTCCTAACGCTGCTACAGCTAAGGAATATCTGACTAATGTGGAGGCTCAATTCCAAGGGATGTCTAAGGCGCAAGCCAGCACCCTCATTCTGAAATTGGTGACTATAAAGTATGATGGGATCAGCGGTATTCGTGAGCACATCCTGAAAATGAATGACATGGCCCAAAAGCTCAAGGGATTGAGCATGGAGATTAGTGATGGCTTTCTGGTGCATTTTATCATGACGTCTCTGCCCGCATCTTATGAGGCATTCAAAGTAAACTATAACCTTCAGAAGGACCAATGGAAAATGAACGAGTTGATTGCCATGTGCGTGCAAGAAGAAGAACATCTGAAATTGGAGAAAGCCGATGTTGCTTACCTGATGACTGCTGACTCGAAGAAAAGGAAGGGGAACTACAATAAGAAGCCTAATGTAAAGGTCCAAAAGTGGGATGCAGGTGCAAGTGTTTCTGGCTCTAATGACTCCAAAGGGAAGATTCACTGCAAGTTCTCCCTAAGGTGGGACATAAGCAGAAGGACAGCCCGGACTTTAAGGAGTGGCTAGCCAAGAAAGGTGATAATCTTTTCGGGATAATTGAGTCCTTTAATTTAAATGTTCCATCTAATTCTTGTTGGTTTGATTCTGGTTCTATGGTTCATGTAACCAATTCCTTACAGGGATTCCATACAATCTGGAAGCTGGAAAGAAACAAAAGAACGCTTAAGCTGGGAAATGGAAAGCCGTTAGTAGTCGAGGCCGTGGGAACATTAAATTTAGTTATGAAAACTGGTTTAACTATTAGACTTTATGATACCTTATATATTCCTGAGATTACTCAGAATCTTGTATCAGGGCCAAAGTTAGACGTAGACGGTTTTCTTGTTTCTCATGGTCATGGCAAACTTACTATCAGCTTTAATTCTCAAATATTTGGTTATGGCTTCTTGGATGGTGGTCTCTATCGATTAGAATTAGATGATGATTTTTCCAAGTCTTTGTTATCATGTAATATTAATGAGAACTTAACAAAGATAAGAAACACAAACAAGACTTAGAAACTTCATCCATGTTGTGGCATCAACATTTAGGCCACTTTCAATGATTTTGGAACATGTGTCAAATGCCTTAAAGGTAAAATGACATCAACGAATAAGAAAGGTGCCACTAGGAGCTCTAATTTATTAGAACTCTTTCATACATATATTAGCGGCCCTTATAACATCGCTGGCTTAACTGGACACACTTCATTTATCACGTTTATTGATGATTATTCATGTTATATGCATTTATACCCCATTAAAGGAAAATCTGAATCTCTCACAACTTTTAAAGACTATAAAGCTGAAGTTGAAAAACAATTAGATCGTCAAATAAAATTTGTTAGATCAGCTAGAGGAGGCAAATATTATGGTCGACATAATGACGTGGGTCAGGCTCCTGGTCCATTTTATGAGTTTTGTAAGGGCCAGGGGATCGTGAACCAATATACTATGCCTGGTACTCCTCAACAGAACGGTGTTGCTGAGAGAAGAAATAGAACCCTAATGGACATGGTACACAGTATGTTAGCTAACTCAGGTTTGCCCTTATTCCTCTGGACCGAGGCCTTAAAAGCAGCTGTTCATATACTCAATAGAGTTCCTTCGAAGTCTGTCCCTAAAACTCCTTATGAACTTTGGACAGGAAGGAAACCGTGTCTTAGATATATGACAGAATGGGGTTACCTTGCCGAAGCTAAACTTTATGACCCTTTCTTAAAGAAACTTGATATGAAAACGACAAGTTGTTTCTTTATTGGTTATCCAGATCACTCAAAGGGTTATAGATTCTATTGTTCCCCCCATGTCACTCGTATTGTAGAAACCAAGCGTGCCGCGTTTCTTGAGGAATTTAAGGTCAGTGGGAGCAGTGAAAATCCTTACAATGATTTACAAGAAGTACAAGACGCGGGGGGAGACACTCGTCCATTTCATTACCTCCTATTACTACTCCTCTTGTACTCAATGCTGATCCGCATGTCACTGCACCACCTCTAACTCATTCAGAATTAAATGCCGTTCCGCATGTACCTGAGAATGAAGGACCCTCAAATGTCGAAGTTGAGAATTAACCTAGGAGGTCATCTAGGGCAAGAAGGCCTACTAATTTTGATGATTATGAAACCTACCTAGCTGAAGCCATATCAGATGATGGAAAGTTTACCGATCCTACCTCTTACAATGAAGCCATTAGTATTGATCAGTCTTCTGAATGGAACAAAGCTATGATTGACGAGCTTGACTCCATGAAGAAATATAATGTTTGGGATTTGGTTGAATTACCCAACGGTGTTAAACCCGTAGGATGTAAATGGGTCTTTAAAACAAAACTAAATCTGGATGGAAGCGTTGAACGATATAAAGCAAGATTGGTTGCAAAGGGCTACACTTAGAAAGAGGGAATCGATTATCAAGAGACCTTCTCACCTGTCTCTCGAAAAGATTCCTTAAGGATCGTCTTGGCCCTAGTAGCTCAATCTGATTTAGTGTTGCATCAGATGGATGTCAAGACTGCTTTCCTCAATGGAGACTTGTATGGAGACGTATTCATGAAGCAACCTGAAGGGTTCAAACCTGAAGGTCAAGAACATCTTGTCTGCAAGCTAAAGAAATCCATATACGGTTTGAAGCAAACATCACGTCAATGGTATCTTAAGTTTGATGAAGTCATGAAGACGCAAGGCTTTATGAAGAACCAAGTGGATCAATGCACCTACCTCAAGATGAGTGGGAGCAATTTTCCTATACTTGTCCTTTACGTAGATGATATTCTATTGGCAAGTAATAGCTTAGATATGTTGCATGAATCAAAGCGCTTACTCTCGCATAACTTTGACATGAAAGATCTCGGAGAGGCTTCTTACGTTATTGGCATCGAAATACACCGAGATAGAAGTAATGGAATTTTGGGCTTATCACAAAAGGCTTACATTGATCGCGTCCTTAGTCGATATAACATGCAACACAGCTCTCCCTCTTTAGCTCCAGTAGTTAAAGGAGATGTTTTTGATTCTTTTCAATATCCGAAAACTGAGAATGAAAAGGCACAAATGAGAATGATACCTTATGCCTCAGTAGTTGGGAGCCTCATGTATGCTCAAGTCTGCACTCCTCCAGATATCGCTTATGTTACAGGGATGCTAGGCCGTTATCTGTCTAATCCTAGCCTTGATCACTGGAAAGCAGCGAAGAAAGTACTTCAATATCTTCAGGGGACGAAAGACTATAAGCTGACTTATAGAAGAAGTGACATTTTAGAAGTGGTTGGTTATTCTGATTCTGACTTTGCTAAATGAAAAGTTGACAAGAAATCCACTCCAGGGTATATCTTTATGTTAGCCGGCGGACCTATTTCATGGAGGAGTCATAAACAACAACTAACTTCAGCATCTACTATGAGGGCAGAATACATTGCTGTATATACCGCTACCTGTCATGGAATGTTGCTAAAGAATCTGATTAGTGGACTCAAAGTTGTTAATTCCATATCTAGACCATTGAAGCTGTACTGTGATAACTCAGTTGCCGTTAACTTCTCGATCAGTAACAGTTCGACCGGAGCTGGATTATATCTTGATACAAAATATTTGTTCGTACGTGAACGTGTTGAGGAAAATAAGCTTTGTATTGAGTATATAAGTACGAAAAATATGCTTGCGGATCCGATGACTAAAGGTCTCCCACCTAAAGTATTCGAAGAACATGTTTTGAAGATGGGCTTTTGTAAAGACCTTATTTAAATGCATATTGTACTTACTTACGTTTTAATGATAAAATTTCCTCATTTGATTTGTTTGTCTCTAACTACGTTTCGCTAGCCTAATAACGTAAAGACTATTATTATACAAATCATCGTTTAAGGGCTTACTTGTAAATTGATCCTTACTTTGCTTAGGTTTTAAATTTGGGATTGTAGTATGATCAATGAGGGTCTTGAGTTGAATAACTGACTCAACGACTATATTTTTCTGCTACAATTTTGGTTTAAAACTAAAGTGAGTATTAACTCATGATCAGGCTTATCTAATACTCATAATAAATGATCACTAGGCCAAGTGGGAGAATGTTAGCGTAAATTATTTATTAAATAATTTATGGTGCCCTTATTGATCATTTATCTAATAACCAGATCAATGTTTATCTTAATATCCCTATAAAATTAACTGAGCTTTATTTGATGGGCGTAAAGGCCCATACTAGTTCATTAGGGTTTCCCCTTGGGTGAAGCATATAAATACAGGTTATTGGGAACCCTAAGACACACCATAAAGTTTACGGCTCCCCTCACTACAATCTGTTATCATCATCCCTCTCCATCCTAACTGCTCACCCTAAACGGGAACCGATCAAGATGGCTTCTTCTTAATCTCTAACCACTTCTGGATTGTCAGGTATATCAAGATCGCTAAAAGTGTTTTTTCCATTAGATATTAAAAGAACTGCTTAACATAGTTGTGTGTTACCGGTTCTTTTTTACCTTTGAGTTAAGTGTCATTACATCTCTGTGTTTTGTCTACTTTTGCCATTTCAAGTCAAATTTCTGTCATTTCCCTCACATTCTAGAAACCATTTACGTACCTAAGCTAACTGAGTTTAAGTGTCATTTTCATCCCTAGAGTTTTAAATGAGAAAAGTAGACAAACCACACCACATGGACCAGAGCCGTTCCTACGTTTTCGGAGGTCCTAAGCAAACTACAAAGTGGAGGCCCAATTTCGTTATTGACTAACATTAGAGGTGCAAAAATGGGGTTTTTCTAATACCCAATTTCGGGAACCAAACCGTGTTTCGGTATGATCGGGTATTATTTTCTATTTTCTACACAATATAAATCTATTTTATTTTTTAATTTGATTTGTATTTGATAAAAATACTTGAAATAATTACAGTATCACAACTTTATTTAATTAATATATCTCAGTATTTCGTTTAATGTCACTAGAAGGATGCGCCAAAAGGAAAAAAAAAATACATTGCTTATGAGTCTTTCGTTTAATGTCACCAGAAGGATGCGCCAAAAGGAAAAAAAATATTTTGCTTATGAGATTCTAGCTAGGGTCTTTACAAGACTAGGGCAGGACTAATACCACTACACTAGCAAAGTTAATAGATCTATAGAATCAAAACAATTATACATTATATATCATTTTTATATTAAATGGAGCCCCTAAAAGTTTGAAGGCCCTAGGCCCGATCCTAGGTTTTGATAAGTATTGGGCCGACCACGCAAATAGCAATTAATTCTTTAGCATTTAAAAATATAAATAATGAAGAAGAAAGAGGTTGCCAGCACATCGGTTTAATATAAAAATGCCATAAGGCAGAAGGGAGTGGGAGCGTGGATTAGTCATCGGTTTAATTGCCACCTGAGACCATTGATGTGGAGAGTCATAGTGATCATGACCGTACCCTATATCGTAACAGTTTGACCATTGAGTTGATTCTGTTTACATTACACCAAACTTTTAAGAGGGACAATGCACTGGGTCCGCCCCTAATATCTATCCGCATCAGTGAAAGACTATCCTTTCTACAAACAGCCTAATCAGCATGCCACATCAGCTTTTCACTTATTCTTCCCACAAACACTTTTTACCCACAACAATAACATATATATCCTTCCCACAAACAACCTTATAAAAAAAAGAAAGGACCCACCATTAGCCCATTCTTCCCCAAGAATTGTGAAGAATGAACACCCTCCATGTCATCCTCTATAACACCCACTAATCCATCCCTTTCACAAATACCCTCCACATAGGAATGAACACCCTCCATGTCACCTACAAACATGTGGATAGTCTTATCAGCCAACCATTTCAATTTCAACTTCTTAGACCTACCTCATCAATAATTATATATTGTTTGATCAATTTCAACTTCTAATTCGACCTCCTCAGTAATCAATTATGTTTGCTACTACTGGTAATGCATCTCTACCCTCCTCCACCACCTCTGCCTCCTCCGTGCAAGGGTCACAACTTGGTCGTCACTTCGAAATTCGTGAAATATTTTCAGCAACGGAAAACTTTGACGATACATTAATAATCGGGCGTGGAGGTTTTGGTAAAGTTTATAAAGGTATTATTAACAACGGATCCACAAGTTTTTTTGCAGCCATTAAACGATTGGATACCATGTCCAATCAAGGGGCATTCGAGTTCTGGACTGAAGTTGAAATGCTTTCCAAGTTACGTCACTGTCATCTTGTGTCATTAATTGGTTATTGTAATTATGATACAGAGATGATCCTCGTATACGAATGCATGCCCCATGGAACACTTGAAGATCATCTCCACAAACTTAGTACCCCTATTTCTTGGTGTCAGCCACTCAAGATTTGTATAGGTGCGGCTCGTGGGTTAGACTACCTCCATACTGGTACAGGTATTGAGTTTGGTATCATACACCGAGATGTCAAGAGCTCCAATATTTTGTTAGATGAAAGTTGGGAAGCTAAAGTTTCGGATTTCGGGTTATCCAAAATAAGCCCAAGGAATCAGCCATCGACTTATGTCAGCACACTTGTTAAAGGCACTTTCGGTTATATCGATCCAAATTATTTTGCCACTGGAAAGCTCACAAGGAAAATCATATGATGCTATGACTTGAATGATTTGGTGATTACCTATATGTGTGTTAAATGGGTGTTGTAGAATGATGAAGAACACTAAAAATTTGATTATAAATTGAGTGTTATTTATTTACATCAGGAGAATCTAGATGTTATTATGCATACTAGATATATTAAACTTGCAAGAATTGTTTAATCTTGGCTAAATAGTTAGTCATGAAACATGGTTTCTGATTTAGTGAAATTATGCCCACTAGGTGTTTGTTAAAATGCCTAAACGAAGCTAAAATGTTGAAATTCCATGTGAAGTGTGCATTTGAATATGTTGATAGATCAATTGACTTTTAGGAAGTCAAACTAACCAATGATTTAATCGAGTGATAAAGTCGACATAAGACCCGTTAGATGGAGTAGTCATAATTGATAATGACTAATCTAACCATCTTATGAATTATGATGATAGTTTGACGCCTAACGAGCTAGGTGGAAGCTTGATAAGTGAACGGGTCAAACGAATCAAGAAGGAAAGGAAAAGCGTAATTTTGATGCAAGGTAAGTATATCTTACACTAGTCATGTATTTTAGAATATCCTTTTGTCGGGTTAATTACGAAAAAGACAATCATGATGTAAGCCATAGTAGGCCAAAAAGTGTTAAGAAATAATTGATAAGTAAAAAGGCTATACGGTATAAACCGAAGCGAGTCTTGTATACGAGATGGTACTAAATAACATCTCGCATAGATAAACGGTCACTTAGACCAAACGGGTCGAATGGTGAAAATATCACCATTTGAAAATATCGACTAATGAATATTGTCGAGTTGTGTGTTCACAGGAGTAAATACGGAAGGATAACTTGTATCGCTATTAAGTAGCGAGTATTAAAGCAAGGTATAAAAAAATGGTCAATATAATGATCCGAGTCAGGTATGTATAATGATTCAGCTCATTGTTTAGAACTCGAGATTCTATAAGTGTTAGACAAGGTCAAAATGAATATTCGGTTATCTTTTAGGTAAACCGAATAATTTGAGTCATAAACATGGTGTTTTAGAAACATAATGGTTTCTAAACAAAATCATAGTTAAAAGGGTCGGATTTTAAGTCAAACAAGTATTTAAAAGTCCCTCGTTGTAAAGAAAGACTAAAATTCACCAAAACGCCCTTGTGAGCTAAATCGAGCTAACGACCCTTAAAGGTTGTTTGGAAATGAGTGTTACAAGCAAATAGATACTTAGAATAAGTACAAAAAGCAAAAGAGGTAATTCTTTGGTCAAAAGACTTTATATGTGTCTTTGCCGTAAAATGTTAATCCGAGGGGTAAAACTCGGAACATATAAACATCCACATTAAATCCAACGCACATATAGTTGTGGTGGAAGATTACTTGATAAGAAATGTAGGAATAAGATGCTAGAAATGAATGAAAGCGATTTCAAGCTTTAAAGTGCTTAAATATCCTTAACGGGTCAAAACAAGCCTACGAGCGAAAACGGGTTTAAATTGTGTAATAAACCTGTGATTAGAACCTAATATGGTAGATAACCTTAATTTGAAGAAGTGTATGTGATATAAGATCAAACAAATATGTTTGTTTGATAAAATGCATAAACGGGTTAAAAGTCGATAAAAAGATAACGAGTCGAAGGCTTAGAAGTCTCAAAATTTATTATGATGGATGTTGGATTTTAACTCTATATGATGGAGAATTAAATTACGGACGCGTAGGAAAAAGAATCGGGTAAAACGGATTAAAAACGAGAGAGTTATGCTCGTTTCCGTGAAATCGGGTCATGCTGGGTATGTACAGCAACATAATAAAAACAATCTGCCAAAAAGGGGGGCTAGGTGGGGCGTCTAGCCCCTAGGCGTGACGCCTAGCCCCCCTGAACCTGAAACGTTTAATTTCGTTTGTTTCACCCATATAACTTGTTTAAACTTGTTATTTAACTATCAAAACTAACTTTTAAGTTGGTTTTGATCATAGGTGATTACCAAGAGTGCCCGGATGAAGATCAAGCTCGAAGAAGAACCGAACACGATAAAGTTAAAAGCTTCCGCGCGGCGTTTCGTCGTATCTTTTAAACGACGAACTCAAATTCTTTATGATGTATATAAACCTTCATTTGTAAAAGATTTTAATTAACCGTATTATTCAAAGTACATGTAGTCATAATTACATGTTCATTTCCGTAAACTATACGAAAACCTTAAAATAATAACAAGGGTGTTACATCATCCCTCTCCATCCTAACTGTTCACCCTAAACAGGAACCGATCAAGATGGCTTCTTCTTCATCTCTAACCACTACTGGATTGTCAGATATATCAAGATCCCTAAAAGTGTTTTTCCATTAGATATTAAAAGAACTGATTAACATAGTTGTGTGTTACCGGTTCTTTTTTACCTTTGAGTTAAGTGTCATTACATCTCTGTGTTTTGTCTACTTTTGCCATTTCAATTCAAATTTCTGTCATTTCCCTCACATTCTAGAAACCATTTACGTACCTAAGCTAACTGAGTTTAAGTGTCATTTACGTCCCAATAGTTTTAAATGGGAAAAGTAGACAAACCACACCACATGGACGTAAATAGCAATTAATTCTTTAGCATTTAAAAATATAAATAATGAAGAAGAAAGAGGTTGCCAGCACATCGGTTTAATATAAAAATGTCATAAGGCAGAAGGGAGTGGGAGCGTGGATTAGTCATCGGTTTAATTGCCACCTGGGACCATTGATGTGGAGAGTCATCGTCACGGCCGTTCCTACATTTTTGGAGACCCTAAGCGAACTATGAAGTGGAGGACTTTTTGCAAAATTAAAAATTTATTTAAGAGTTTACCAATGAGCCTAGGGGTGTTCATGGTTCGGTTTAAAACTGTGAAACCATCCAAACGGGTCAAGGATTTGGTTTCACGGTCATTTTTTTAACTTTCGATCGGTCGGTTTAAAACATTTCAAACCATAACGAACGGTTTCGTTTACGGTTTATATCAATACCGACCGTATAAAACCGGACCGGTCCGTAAGTTTTAATAGTGTTTTAACTTTAAACTATGTTAAAGTAAATGTGTTTAGTTGGTTGTATTACTTAATTAAAATAAAATTTGTGCTTAACCATTAAATAAGTAAAGTAAAATGGATAATTAAGTTTACAGCTCATGCATTGTCCAATCTCATTTCTTATTTCTCAACCCATCTGAGTTCTACGTATGTTTAATTGTTTTTTTTTCCTAAACATCTTTAACAAACTCAAAAGATTTTAAACCTCGCCTCCTGGACTTAGTCGCCTAGCACTGACCCACATCCCCTTATTATTCTGAAATTTAATTATCCATTGTGTAATCCTTGTTCTCTTACGCTTTATGTGACTAATTTTACGTTAAGTTTGATTTCGTCATTTTCTTCTGTTAAGTTTTAACTTCGAATCGTCACGTGACGTGGATTCTAGAATTGATTTAGCGCCGCACCATTATAACTGATCTAATCAATATCACGTTTCAAACTTTCAGCGTGTTTCATATGGGTATTGGACTAGTATTTGGGCCTAGACTTTCTTATTGGGCTAAATGAGTATACTATAAAAAAAAAAAAAAAAAACTGATTATAAATATGTGGCCTTAGAATTTGGGTGGCCCTAGGCCTGTGCGTAGGGTTGTAAGCCCAACGGGCCAGCCCTGGTCATAGTGATCATTACCGTACCCTATAGCGTAACAGTTTGACCATTGAGTTGATTCTGTTTACATTACACCAAACTTTTAAGAGACAGACAATGCACTGGGTCCACCCCTAATATCTGTCATGCCAGCCTGGGTCCTTCATGTATCAACTCATTTATCAGCCAACCATTTCAATTTCAACTTCTTAGACCTACCTCATCAATAATTATATTTTGTTTGATCAATTTCAACTTCTAATTCGACCTCCTCAGTAATCAGTTATGTTTGCTACTACTGGTAATGCATCTCTACCCTCCTCCACCACCACCTCTGCCTCCTCCGTGCAAGGGTCACAACTTTGTCGTCACTTCGAAATTCGTGAAATATTTTCAGCAACGGAAAACTTTGACGATACATTAATAATTGGACGTGGAGGTTTTGGTAAAGTTTATAAAGGTATTATTAACAACGGATCCACAAGTTTTTTTGCAGCCATTAAACGATTGGATACCATGTCCAATCAAGGGGCATCCGAGTTCTGGACGGAAGTTGAAATGCTTTCCAAGTTACGTCACTGTCATCTTGTGTCATTAATTGGTTATTGTAATTATGATACAGAGATGATCCTCGTATACGAATACATGCCCCATGGAACACTTGAAGATCATCTCCACAAACTTGGTACCCCTATTTCTTGGTGTCAGCGACTAAAGATTTGTATAGGTGCGGCTGGTGGGTTAGACTACCTCCATACTGGTACGGGTATTGAGTTTGGTATCATACACCGAGATGTCAAGAGCTCCAATATCTTGTTAGATGAAAGTTGGGAAGCTAAAGTTTCGGATTTCGGGTTATCCAAAATAAGCCCAAGGAATCAGCCATCGACTTATGTCAGCACACTTGTTAAAGGCACTTTCGGTTATATCGATCCAAATTATTTTGCCACTGGAAAGCTCACAAGGAAATCTGATGTGTACGCTTTTGGGGTAATATTGTTGGAGGTGTTGTGTCGGAAGAAGGCAGTGGATAACAATCTTGATTGGGGAATAGCAACATGGGCTCAAGACTCTATGAAAGAAGGTCGTTTGATGGATATCACTACTAGAAAATTAGGCAATTGCGACCAAAATTTGCGACCTACATAAGGCGGTCGCAAAATTAGCTACTAGTTTGCGACCAAAATTAAAACAGTTGCAAATTTAATGACCAACCCAGATTGGGTCGCAAAACGGTCGATAATTTTGTGACCGCATTTTTCCGGTTGCAAATCAATTGAATAGCCGTCGAAAAACGATCGCAGCGATGAGAAACATATAAAACATAAAATCTGCGACCGCTTGGCGGTCGTAAATACGAGAAACATATAAAAACCAAAAGTTGCGACTGTCTAAAGCAGTCACAAATATGAGAAATGTATAAAAAACAAAAGTTGCGACCGTCTAAAGCGGTCGCAAATATGAGAAATATAAAAAAAGCAAAAGTTGCGACCTTCTAAAACGGTTGCAAATACGAGAATATCTAAATGTACAGAGTTGTATACAAAACAATAAAAGAAACCATCGCACGCACGAGCATAACCTGCTTGTTATTTTTGATAAAAAATAAAAACAAATTCTTAATTAATTATAGGAAAAAAGTAATTTTTAGTAGTTAGTGAACCAAAAAAACTGCTCCACTATTTGCACACCCAACAATCTTTATTCACACTCCATAACATATACGAATCTCGTATTATAGCTTGCTAGTTACTATTTGTAAACATGTATTATTGAGGTAAAACATTATTGATTGCCTAGTGAAAAGTAATTAGTAACACATAATCTTCGTTTCAAACGATTAAGACGTAATTATCCAAAAAATATAGCCATTTACCCTATACAAGCTTTAAAATCGTTTTGCTTTTTATATGCGGTAAAAAAGATGGTTATTTATTTTCTACACAACTGTCAAAGAGTTCATGTTTTAATTTACTTGTACTATAAAAAAGCCCAAAAAGCTTATAGAATAGTTTATAATATTGGGCCTAAAAAACATAACCAAACAGTTGGTTACAGGCTGCTAAGAAGACTCAAAAAAGGTTTCAGGCAAGAAGACGATAGTATATACATACACAGCTGTATCTCTATATCTATGCGCGCGTGTGTGTGAATTGATCATTCATTCTGATGATTTGTATTATGTGATCGCATAAGAAGACTCATGAGAGCATCAGCGGTTTCCGTCGTTCACGTCGTTCCTCATCGTCTCAATTTTCGTCTGATCACAACAGCAGGATTCCTCATCGTGATTACGTGATTGAAGTTGTTCACGTCGTTCCTCATCGTGATTGAAGGATTCCGACGACTCCAATAGTCAAGATCTGAGCCCTATTAAGGTCAATTTCTCTCTAAACTTAGGTTTAATGTTGTTAATTCTGCGATTTTACAACCAATTTAGTTCGGAATCATGTTGTTATGATCGCTGCTGCGTTTTGATATGATTAATTTTGGATTGATTAGGTCAATAACGGTTTTTATTGCGAGTTTTTATGCTTTGATTTTGTCTAGATCTGTGATGTTTAGGTTCAGATTTACTTTTTCAACGTGTTTATGTGTTATTAGATTCAAATCGGCTACGCAGACCTAATTATTGCCAATTTATTATCCATTTTTGTCAGTTACTAGTTTTATTGATGTATTTTGTGATGTTACGAAATCTCTACGTGCTTAATTCCTAATTCTGCTTTTAATTGCTGTAACATATCGGTTCTGGTATAATTTTTGTTTAGATATGTTCTGTTTGACTTTGTTTAGGTTCTGATTTACTTTTAAAACCTATTTGTGTTATTAGATTCAAATCGGCTACGGAGACCTAATTGTTACCAATTTTTAATCTGTTTCTGTCATTGATGTGTTTAATAATTTGTTATTAGTTTTATTGATATGTTATTAGCTTTTCATTGTTGTATGTATATCGTTCGTGGTTTAATTTATGTTTAGATCTACTGAATAGTCATGATTATGCTATCCATTGGATGATGGACATGGAAACAAAATGATGAAATCCACTTGTCCAGTCACTGGCAATAAGCTTGGCACACTTGATTTAGTTGCAAACTCTATAAAGATTGCCAACCAAACAGTTTTATTCATGCCATCCTTTCACTACTATACAAAGTTGCCGCATGTTACTACACCTGTTGACTTTTAGCATCATTGAAAGAACCAGCTTAGGGTCATTAAGCGAAGGTAATCCTCATACCCAAACATCACAACAAATATGTGTTTATGTATAATCTAATGTTTCTATTTGTATGTCAGACTTGCAAGTATGGGCATTATGAACGTGATTCGACATCGTATCTTCCACACATGATGATGGCTGTCCCCCCTCCTTCAAAGCCATTGAAGCCTCAATAGGTGAAATACGAGGGATATCTTTTGGAGAAGTATGGGAAGGAAAGTAGCCAACACCCAAAATTTAACCAAGACTTGTGGTACCGAGCTTCCGGGGAAAAGAATAGAGGCAAAGTATATGGGTTAAGCAATGTTAGGAATGATTTTAACTTTCAGCATCATGGCAAACAAGAACAAGAGGTATGTTTATTTTTTCATGCAATCACTTTTCAGTCAATAATACATAACTTTTTTTATGGATATTGTTGAAAATTGGCGATTTGACCTAAAAAGTCAAAAACTGAATTTATTTTTTCATGGAAAGAGGGCTCTTTAGTAAAACATAAGCTTTTCTTGGAATTGACTTTTAGGTTTCTATAATATCCTAATATGACAATTATAAAGTCAGACATGTACTTGCCAATTTAAGCTTGTTGATGTAATTTTATAATCTAATACAAACATGGTGTATTTATTTGATGTATTGTAATCATGAAGCCTTTATTGAGAGCATAGTAAAATCGGTCCAGTTTTGGATTAGAAAGTTGGTAACTTTGACAACAAAAGTCAAACCAACTGGTAACTTTGACAACAATATAAGCAGCTAATCAGTTTAATAAATTATGATTATGCCGGCCACTAATATTTCACTTTGCATTGGTTTCATTAGATCGAAAGGTTGAACGTGATTATCCAAGATATAGTGAAAGAAAAAGAAGAAGAAGAAAAAGAAAGGTTGAACGAAATTATTGCGGGATTGGTGGTGGAAAAAGAGAAAGATAACGTGGAGAAAGAGGCTATGAATCAAAGAATGGCAAACATTGAAGTGATGCTAAAAGCTAGGTTTCAAAACGTATAATGTTTGAGTTAGGTTATAAATAATTTGTTTCAACATGTATTTTGTTATAATAACTTTGGTATTTGATGTTTTAAGTGGAATGTTTTATATAATTGTGAAAATTTGATGATGTGTAAATTTAAAAAAATGACGTTATATGCAGGTTAAAAAAAAGGCTAAAAAGGTAAAAAAAAAAAAAAAAAAAAGCATTTTGCGACCGTGAAAGACGGTCACAAATTTTCTTAAGGCAAGCGGTCAGAAAATGATTGCAAATTTTAAAAGGCAAGCAGTCGCAAAACGGTCACAACAAGACTGTCGCAACCAAAGTCCCACAAAACCAGTAACGGTCGCAAAATTTGCGACCATTTTTATAGTCGCAAAACCCAGGTCGCAAATGATAGCAGCAATCGCAACTCGGTCGCAATAGAGCAATTGCGACGGGTGTTTTTCCGATCGCATGTTTGATCGGGAAACGGTCGCAATAGGGCAGTTGCGACTGTTTTGCGACCGGAAATGCGGTTGCAAAAACCCAGTTTTGTAGTAGTGTATAGTTGATTCTGATATAAGGGGTGAAATATTCCCCAAATGTTTGAAGCAGTATGCTCAAATAGTCGAAAGATGTTTGGATAACCATCCAAAGCACCGTCCAAACATGGCTGAGGTTGTCCTTAGTCTGGAGTATCTACTCACCTTACAAGCAAGGAACGATAATGTGTTGCAAACTGCAGGCAAGACAATAATTGGCAGAATTGTAGATAAGTTTTCCTTCTCTAACAATCGCAAAAAGGCCTGGAATTTAAGTACATTAATCTCCTCATTCATGTGTGTGCAGATTCTTTAAATTTGTGCGTCTATGTTTGCCTTTATTAATGAAACAGAGATACGCCATCTCCCATATCTTACAATAAAATAAAATAGATCGTAGTTATGTGGGAAAGCGTAGTGTTGGTCGTATTATGAGGACAAAATCGCAGATCTGTAACATCTTAAAAAAGATTTCTCAAAAGTTTCATGTCTTTAGTCTTTTGCCTCTTTTTACATATTGCCTTTTTATGTTCATCTCTTCCCTCCTTTTATGTTCCTTCATGGAGTCTTTTAAATAGGGATTTGGGAATAAGCCAAGACAGAGTTGGGAATTTTAACATTTGAATCCAGGAATACTTGATCACTCGAGCAAACTCACTATTGGGGTGCTTGTAGAACTTGATATGTAATCCCAATTAGTTTATTTGATAGTAAAATGCTATGAATACGTCTAAATAGGTCACTCTGTAAACGGCTTCGCCAGCCTAACACATTTAATAAACAGGTCATTTGCGGTTGAGCTTTTTATAAGCGACATGTTTAACTTAGGACTTTAATAGTATATAGTATATAATTTATAGGTTCACGCAGCCACCCTTTTACAATTACAACTTTATCCTATTTACACATTTCCAACCCGTTTAGTCCGACAACATCGTCACAACCCTTCAACACATTTTTGAAAACTTATATAGTATCATGCTAGTTTCTGGAAATGTATTATTATTAAAAAGGTGTTGTTATTCCTTAATTATAGGTATGGATTTTGGATCACTAATGCCCAAGAAGCACCATAGAGGTACGGGTTTTGGATCCCTCATGCCAAAAAAGAGGAAGCAACTTATGTTAAGAGACAAAATCTTCCTGCAAAACGGTGGCCTGTTATTGGAAGATAAGCTACAAAAAGCTGTTGATTCCATAAAAAAATTTCGAGCTAAAGAGCTCGAAAAAGCGACTAAGAATTTTGCGGAAGGTATGATTCTTGGAAGAGGTGGTTACGGTACTGTATACAAGGGAATACTGCCAGATAAGCGTTTGGTAGCAATCAAGAGATTCAGAACATCGGGCCAATCACAATTGGACCAATTTGTAAATGAAATTGAAATTCTTGGACAAATTAATCACAAGA
This sequence comes from Helianthus tuberosus, assembly GCA_030545235.1. Lineage (NCBI taxonomy): Eukaryota > Viridiplantae > Streptophyta > Magnoliopsida > Asterales > Asteraceae > Helianthus > Helianthus tuberosus. The sequence goes on from CM060399.1 coordinate 21,553,306, forward strand.
ACGTGGTGCAGCTTTTGGGTTGTTGTGTGGAAACTGAAGTTCCGTTGCTAGCTTATGAATATGTTTCTAATGGCACTCTTTATGGTCACATTCATGATAATACAAGAAGCAGAGGAACATTGTCATGGGATAGCCGTTTAAGGATAGCATATGAATCTGCTAGTGCACTCGCATATCTTCACTCAGATACAACAATGACCATCATACATAGAGATGTGAAATCGGCTAATATTTTGTTGGATGAAAATTACACGGCCAAGATTACAGATTTTGGTGCCTCAAAGTCAATCCCATTAGGTCATGACCATGAATTAACAGTAGTTCAAGGAACATTGGGTCACCTGGATCCTGAATTTTTTCTTACAGGTAAACTAACAGATAAGAGTGATGTGTATAGCTTTGGAGTGGTTCTTTCAGAACTCGTGACAGGATTACATCCCATTGATTCTGAAAGATGCCAAGAAGAAAGAAATCTTGCAAGCTATTTTGTGCAGTTAAAGAGGGAAAACCGATTACTTGAGTTCACCGATCGTCAAGTTTTAGAGAAGGCAAATGCTGAGCAGCTAGAAGCAACATGTTACCTGGCATGTAGATGCCTTGACGTCCGAGGTGAGAACAGACCTAGCATGAAAGAGGTGACCTTAGAGCTTGAAAGAATAAGGAACTTCAACAACGACGAAATAAGCAGCTTAAGGATAGAAAGTGAACAAGTTGATCTTTCTGATATTCCTGTTAGTCCTAATAACGAGACCTTTACCATGTCGACATAGTTAATATTTTTAATTGTTTAATGTCTATTATATATACTTTCATGCTTCAAGTTTAAATGATTATGAACACATACTAAAATTCCATATGTATATATGGTGGGTTTATACATATAAAAATCTCATCTCTTTTCCTCTAAGCATTATTGTGACTCGTAAACAAGCGTTTACAAGAGACAACCTGATCTGATTTCATATCTATTTTATTGTTTGACACTCACACGAACGTGTAGCTCCCCTCTAAAAAACAACAGAACCAACCTAAAAATTAAATGAGCAAAAGAATGTCATACTCCATCAACCTTTAGCTGGGAATCCTCGGTTTAAGAGTTTCAGACTCAATCAACGGGCTTTGGGCCCTAATAGTATAATTTGATCAAAATAGATGAATGATGCATTAATTATTTGAGGTATTATTATTGACACAAGAATTTGATCCAAGTAGACACAATAATTTTAACGTGATTCAGTTCTTATGCAGGAACTACGTCCACTAGCTGCAATTAAGGTTTCGAGTAAAGTGCAAGTTACGTCCCTGTGGTTTAGGGGCGCAATCACTGTCCCCCCTTCCAAATTCTTGCATTTTGACTCCCTGTCTTTTACCTATCTTATAGTGTGCGTCCCCTCGCGTTGTCTCCTTGTTAAATGAACGTTAAAAAGCAAGTAAAATTACATCTTTAACTAAGAGAAGCAAATTGCAATATACACCAAAATACAATTTATACCACCAATTCATACCCCCCACGCGACATTGGCCACAATCAGACACAACCCACCACACCACTCATCTATCCCCATGCCATTCATTCTGACTAGTGGCGAAGCTTGACGTTTTCGACCGGGGGAGGGGGGGGGGGGGGAGGGGTCGAAAACATATATACCAAAAAATTTCTATAGAACCGGGGGCACTGGCGGAACCAGAACTTTTCAACTGGGGGGTCGTAATATATTTTCTTACATTGGTTAGATATATGAATTATTCGCTGAACTTTTATATTGTTTGATAATTTTTGTCTAATAAACTTGATACCCCTTATGTTCGATGTGAGTTTTTTTCTTTATAAATGAAATCTATATGCAATAGAAATTTTTTTTGAAAAATAAAATGCTAGAGATACTTATACGAGTTTTTTACTTTAATTATCTTTCTAAAAATATACCTTTATCATGGAAAAACTATATGTGGTTAAATATATTTTTATCCAAGATAAAAAAAATTGTGACAAAAATTATATTAATAAGATGCTAAAGAAAGTTAAATCATAACTTAATAAAAATATATAATCAAATAACAAAGAAAGAAAAACTAAAATTTGTATGTATCTTTTATTCTTTTTAAACCAATAAAATATAAAAGATAAGAGAAAATGAGTTTTTATTTAAATAAGAGGGTAACGCATGGGTTCGTGACAACTTCATAAGTCTATTGGTCAAAATATTAATAAAATATTTGCTTTGTCCTTTTAGTTATTTAATATTAATTAAATAATCATTTATTCTCATCTTCTTCATTTTAATTCTCTTCACCGCACACTGTTCGTCGGTGGCCACCGGGAAACAACAAAAGTCTTATTTACATCAGATTTTCATCACTTTAACTTCTCTACATATACATGTTCAAGGGTCAAAGCGGCAAAATGACAAAAAAACTTTTTTCGCTGCTTATACAGATTAACATAGAAATTGGCCGGCCGGAGGGTAAACCCCCTGTGGTTCCGCCACTGACCGGGGGGCGAAAACGTATATACCCAAAAATTTTTATACGAAAACTACATATATAACACTACTGAGCGAAAAGTTCGGGGGGTCGGGCGCCCCTCCCGGCCCCTTCAAAGCTGCGCCAATGAATTTCTGACCACCACTAGCTTTCGTTCATCTTCGGAAGTGTTAGTGATTTCAACTAACTGTATGAAGACCTGTCAAGGCCCATACACATAATATACATACACTTACATACACACATAGTACACATACACGTACACATACACATGAGATTTTAACTAACTGTATAAAGAGTTGTCAAGGCCCATACAATCAAGCCCTCACAAAGTCAAAACGTAAATAAAATCACCTACGTCAAGTATAGTCATATAGGGACTATATGCTCAGAAAAATGGAATGAGTCTCTGGCGAGGGATACGATAGGTTTCGAAAGGGTGGTTGCCTCCTCCCTTGCCTCTTCATTATCCAAAACATGATGATGTTGTGTCAATGATCTCGTTTTCTGACGACGGGCCAGTGGGTAAACCCACTTTACCCGCTTTGGGCCTTTTTGTCTGGAAGCCCAACTATTTAAAAAGCCCACTGATCATAATAACCTTGCTCGCTAAGGTTTCTCCATTTTGGAAATAGGCGGGAAAACAGCTAGCAAAAGCAGCAGACCTCATTTAATGCTCGATAAGAATGGGATCCCGTCTGAAATCTCGTACTTCTCCGGTTAGAACATTAATGAAGGCGAGCATCTCGCCGCTGGGAGCCAGACACGTGTCTGCACTCCTCGAGGACCTCCAAAAACCGTTAGATCGTATGTGAGAAATATCTAATGAGATAAGGGCTGGTCATTATATAAGAGAAGGCACTCAAGAACAAAGGCAGGTATCATCTCCAGCTCTCACTCATTTACTATACCCTCATTTACTCCCCACATTAACTCCCGACCAATATTCTCTTGTATTGATCACACATACACACTTTAATAAGATTCACACCAAAGAGGAAACCTCCCGGTGATCATACTCACCGGAAGAAGCTCCTCTCATTTCCGGCAAGTTTACTTACTCTCACGCCGGAGCTTGGTCACGGATCCCCCTCCCGGGGTCCCCCGTGACGAGGCTAACGGTTTATTCTTTTGTAGCAAGCAAGGATAAGAGCTCTTGACGTCACCGAAGATCCATCAAACGTCATCTGTGGGTTGGGTATTCGACATTGGCGCCATCCGTGGGACTTCAGCCTGCCTGATGTTCCCACACAAACACTCGACGTCCAGAGAGCAGCTTATCCTGTTAGAAACAACATGACAACCCCACATGGCTCACGTGTCACCCCGACGGCACAAAATGACCTGGATAAAGTCACTATAGAGGATATTACTCATGAAGAAGGTAATGAGAATCAGGTAGAAAGCTTGAAGGAAACGGAGCACATCACGCCTGATTTCGTAGCCATGCACAGGGAAAGGTTAACCAAGTGTCTCGAAGACTTAAAAAGACAGGAAAGACTCGACAGCCTCAGGGCCAGACTTTCCTTTGACACGCCCTCCAGCCAAGAAGGAACGAACCTTCAGAACAAGAACAACGATGGTGACCAGTTGGAAACATTTATGTCTGCCCTAAGGCAGATGTCCTCTGAAGAAAGGGAGGATCTAATCACGGGCCAGAAGCCCAAGGGCAAAGAAAAAGGGAAAGATCATCCTGATGACAGAGGTTTGGACCAACCATACTTACCACGAGATTTGGCTGAGGTTTCAAAATTTACGAGAAGAATCTCAGAAGCACCTATGCCTCCCAAGACCAAACTACCACCAGGTTTTGATCGATATGATGGAACGAGGGATCCGGAAGATCACCTGCATGCCTTCAGAGGAGCAGGGCAACTAGGAAGATGGCCGATGCCGGTATGGTGCCACATGTTTGTACAAACCCTAACGGAGGGAGCCCGGCTTTGGTTCGATAGTCTGCCCCCAGGGAGCATAGACAGTTACGAAGAACTGAGTGAGAAGTTCCTCAGGAACTTTGGTCAACAGAGAAAAGTGGTCAAAAATCCAAACGAAATCCTTCACATCAGACAAAGAGATAACGAGCGAATAGACCAGTACATGGAGAGGTTTGTTAAAGAAAGTATGAACATCAAGGACGTCCCAGAAGTCATGAAGATTAGTAGTTTCATAAATGGGCTGAAGCACGCACAGCTATGCGAGAAACTGGGGGAGGAATTTCCACCCTCCTTTGACAATCTTATGGACAGAGTCCGGGCCTTTGTCCGGGGAAAGGACACGGTCAGTAAAGCAAAGGAGACGGACGTCACGCCTCGAAGGATCGCCCCGGCTGCAAGACCTCCTGACAAAGGTACACCCTATTCCCGGAAACCTTCTTTTGATAGAATGCTACATGACAGGGCAAGGCCCTCATACTCCCCCTATAGACCCCGAGGGAGGGGTCCTCCCCCTTACCCCGATAGCTTCACCCCTCTCATTAAGACCCCAAGTGAGATACTAGCCACGGAGAGAGTGAAGAATTCCTTCCCAAGACCACCCCCCATAAAGCCGGGACCAAAGGCACAACTAAACGAATACTGTGAATTCCACAAGGGTTTTGGACACAAAACCGATGACTGTATGTACCTCAAAAGGGAAATAGAGGCTGCGGTGAAAACAGGGAGACTGGCCCATTAGGTCAGGGAAATCAAGGAAGGGGGAGGGGATCGCAAGGGAAGAGATGCACGGGAACCGGGGAGGGCAGACGTTGATATGATTAGAAGGAGAAATGAGTTTGATACCACCCGAAGTGTAAAGGCCAGAATCCTAGGTTCCCCAAACTGCATGAAAGCTCCCATCCTCATGCCACATTTAGAAGAAAGCGAGGTGCAACGACTCCCGCTGAACATCTCGGCTGTGATAGCTGGACACAAAGTGTCCAGGATACATGTGGACGGAGGGTCAGGCGTTGAAGTAATATATGAACACTGCTTCCTTAGGTTCGACAGGGACATAAGGGATAGGCTGGAGGAAGACTCAATCCCATTGGTAGGGTTCAACAACAGTGTGTCACATCCCCTGGGAAAAATCAGGCTCCCATTCACAGTCGGAGTGGGGGATCGGGTCCGGACAATAGATCTGACCTTTACGGTAGTTAGGGCACCCTCTAAATACAATGCAATCTTGGGAAGACCCGGAATTGGTGATCTACAGGCACAGGCCTCTACACCCCACGGAGCTTTGGTATTCCAAACGCCAAAAGGTCTTGCATGGGTTAAGTCTGCCTACGAGGTAGTTTCCTCCGTATCCAAAGAAGAAGAACCAGGAAAGTCCCAAGGAAAGAAGGTGGAAGAGTGGGTCCTCTGTGATAGGTTCCCAGAACAGACAGTCAAGGTGGGGAGTCACTTGAGTGACAAATGTAAGAGTGCCCTGAAGGAGCTGCTCCTCCATAACCTAGAAGTGTTTGCGTTCCAACACGGAGACATGACGGGGGTCCCAAGGAGCCTGACGGAGCACCGACTTAACACATTTACATGGGCAAAGCCAGTAAAACAAAAGAAACGGAGTATGGGACCCAATAAAAGAAGGGCTGCTTGTGAAGAAACTCGGAAGCTGCTTAGAGCGGGGATAGTCAGGGAAGTCAAATACCCGTCCTGGGTTGCCAACCCTGTAATGGTTCAGAAAAAAGACGGAGGATGGAGGATGTGTATCGATTTCCAAGACCTCAACAAAGCATGTCCCAAGGACTGTTACCCTCTTCCGGAGATAGACACCCAAGTGGACTCCTTGTCTCAATACCCCCTGAAGTGTTTCCTGGATGCCTACAAACGGTACCACCAAATTCAAATGTCAATAGAAGACGAGGAGAAAACCGCCTTCATCACAGACGAAGGAACATTCTGCTACACCAAGATGCCCTTCGGCCTCAAGAACGCTGGGGCCACATACCAGAGGTTTATGAACAGTCTGTTTAGGGAGCAACGAGGAAGGAACTTAGAGGTGTACGTCGACGATATTGTCATCAAAAGCCTAACGGAGACGGCCTTGATAAACGACGTAGCTGAGACTCTCCACACTATGCAGGACGTAAACATGAAGTTAAACCCTGGGAAGTGCTGTTTTGGAGTGGAGGAGGGGAATTTCCTGGGGGTAGTGGTCACCAAGGGCGGGATCAAGGCAAACCCTGAGAAAACCCAGGCGGTGGCTGAGATGCGATCCCCCAGGTCCCTAAAGGACATTCAGCAACTAAACGGAAGGCTAATAGCGTTAAACCGTTTTTTATCAAAGGTGGCTGACAAGACTCTCCCCTTTATGAAAGTGTTGAAAGACTGCCTTCAAACAAGCAAGTTTAAGTGGACAACGGAGGCTGAAACAGCCTTCCAAGAGATGAAAGCATACATCTGTCAGCTCCCGACGCTGGCTACCCCAGTGCCCGGGGATCCACTGCTCCTATATCTATCCGCCTAAAAAACTACCATAAGTGCGGTCATGATGGTAGAGCGGGAGGGGAAACAGATCCCCATATATTTCATCAGCAGGACGCTTAAAGGGCCTGAAGAACGATACATGCCCCTGGAAAAGCTCACATTAGCCCTCGTCTTCGCATCCCGAAGACTCAGGAGGTATTTCCATGAACACAAGATTACCCTAATGACCGACCAACCCCTCCAGAAGGTACTCCGGAGGCCAGAACTGTCCGGACGGTTAGCCAAATGGGCTGTGGAGCTAGGAGAACACTCCCTGGAATTTAAGCCCAGGACAGCCATGAAGGGACAAATACTAGCCGACTTCTTAGCAGAAGTCCCGGAAGACGAAGAAAAGGAACTGTTAAAATGGGAAGCCTTGGAGAAAGAAGAAAAAGAGAAAGAAGGTAAGGCGGTGTGGAAGTTGTTCACTGATGGAGCATCCAGTGAAGAAGGAAATGGAGCTGGAATCACACTGATAAGTCCCGAAGGGGTTGAGCTGACATATGCCGTAAGGTTGGATTTTGAGAACACAAACAATACCGCAGAATATGAAGCCCTCTTAGCCGGGATGAGGTGGGCACAGAAGATGAGAGCAAAGCACGTGGAGGCCAGTACCGATTCACAGTTGGTAGTAAAGCAGTACCAAGAGGAATACGAAGCCAAGGATAGAACCATGGCTCGATATGTGGCAAAAGTTAAGGAGACAGCTGAAGTGTTCAGAACCTTCAAACTAGAATACATCCCTCGAGGGAAGAACAGGAAGTCTGATGCACTCAGCAAGTTAGCTTCAGTAGCCTTCGACCATCTCGCGAAGGAGGTCAAAGTAGAAGTCCTGACATCCCCCTCTCTTGATACGACGGAGGTGGCCACAATCGAAGGCCCCCAGGAAACATGGATGACCCCAATCATTAACTTCCTCCGGGATGGGACTCTACCCGAGGGGGAATGGGCAGCCAGAAAAATAAGAGTTAAAGCCCTACAATACGAATTGATTGAGGGGGAGCTATACCGAAGGTCGTACCTGGGTCCGTCCCGAAAGTGCATCGATATGGAGGAGGCCGAATATGTGCTCAGGGAGATGCACGAGGGGATCTGTGGAATGCACTCAGGACCAAGAACGGTAGTAAGAAGAGTAATGAACGCAGGGTTCTACTGGCCGCGAATGTACGAAACGGCGTCTGAAGAAATCAAGAAGTGCGATAACTGCCAAGTACATGCACCAATGACCCACCAGCACAAGCACCCTATGGTCCCGGTCTCGACATCTTGGCCATTTCAGAAATGGGCCATTGACATAATTGGGCCTTTCCCGGAGGGCCCAGGCGGGGTCAAATACGTGGTGGTGGCCATTGACTACTTTACTAAATGGATTGAAGCAAAACCCCTGGCAAAGATTACCGGAGACCAGATGAGAAGGTTCGTGCTGGATAACATCATATGCAGGTATGGGGTCCCGAAGGAGTTGGTGAGTGACAATGGGGTCCAATTTGCTGGAAGACCCTTCAAACCCTGGTGTGAACAGATGCGGATCCAGCAAGTGTTTACCTCCGTTACCTATGCCCAGAGTAACGGGTTAGTGGAGAGAGCCAACCAAAGCGTCATCAAAGGAATGAAGGGTAGGCTTGGGAGAAAACAGAAAGGCTGGTTGGAAGAACTTCCATTTGTGCTATGGGCATACCGAACCACTCCCAAAAGCTGCAATGGGGAGACCCCATTCAGCCTTACCTACGGAACGGAGGCTATGATCCCTGCAGAGATCGGGTCCCAAACCGCCCGCATGAGGTTAATGGATGAAGAGAACGAACAGGATCTAAGGATGAACCTGAACCTGCTGGAAGAGAGAAGAGAGATAGCAGCAGTGAAGGAAGCTCACTACAAGAAACTCCTGGCGAGTTACTACAACACCCGGATGAAAAAACTCAACGTTGTCCCAGGGGACCTGGTTCTCAGAGCCAACGAGGCCAGTCTGCAAGAAAACACGGGGAAATTGGGCCCCAACTGGGAAGGACCCTACAGAGTCACGTGGGCGAATGGAAAAGGGACTTGCAAGTTGGAGACGCTAGAAGGCAGGGAGGTTCCCAGGACCTGGAACCTCATGCAGCTCAGGAAATATTACATGTAAGGGGCGTACCCCCAAGAAAAACGGCCAAGAGCCACTTTTGTAATAGATAACTATATGTACGGGGACCTCCCCCCAAAAGGACAGATCTTTTGTAAACAATCTATGATGGGGGATATAAGCCCCCAGGGATTAAATGAAAGACGGACGAGAACGTCCCATTTTGAGAAAACAATGGACAGTTACACCTGGGCAGACGTGCCCAAGGACACCATTGAACCTAAAACTAGAGCAAATAAACACACGTGTATAAGACATTCAAAGCATGTCCAAAAAGCCCGGCCGTGGGGCTAATAAAGGTCTAGCTAACCTAAAACGGACAAAACAAGTTAAAAACATAACACCGCGTTATAAACTTGTCCACCGATTGGCCTCGAACAGACAATCACAGTTTAACGAAACAAACAACAAAAACAAAAAACAAATAATGCAAACACACCCGCATGTACAAAACTACGAAAGGGAATCTGCTTTATTTACTACGAAATACATATACAAAGGAAAGCCCTAACAACTTGGGCAAGAATTAGCAACGTACAAAGATTGCAAACACAGCAAGGTAAAACAAAAACATAACTCCTTGCTAAGATAGCCAAAAAATCCCTAGGAAATCGCCAAACTAGCCTCCGGAAGAAACCCCTGCAAAAGCAAAACAAACAAGAAACAGGCTACAAAACAAAAAGGCCATACATAACTACGAGCCATATGGTTAAAGGTCAAAGTGGTCCCCAACACAAAGGACCACCCACGACAGTCAAGCAAAACACACAAGTATCCTAGAGTAAAGTTAAAGTTATTACAGCCATATCGAAATGTATCAAATGTTCGGAATTCACTGGGGATCATCCCCGGAAAGAGATGGCGGAGACGAAGGGCCGGCAGAAGAAAACAGGGTCTTCAATTCGTCGATTGAGATCAAGGGATGCTCCAAGATTTTGGCAAGGATAGCTGGGGTCTTATGCCCAAACTCCTCATTCAGCTTAGACAGCTTCTTCTTGACCTTGGAGTCATACAGAGGAGTCTCCTTCCTATCCAAGCCTTGAGCAGAGTACTTGTAACCATCCTTCAATCCCGATTGGTACCCAACATCCCTGTAGGCCCTGTACACCTGCTCCAAACCGCTCTTAAAGTCCTCCGACTGAGCTACAGCAGAAAGGAAGGCCCCAAAACCTTCAGTAATTAGCCAATGCTTCTCTCCCGCCAATCGTTGATTATCATCAGAAGTCACTCCATAGTCCGAGTAAATGGTATTGAGCTGCTCCTGAGAAACGGAGTCAACCTCCTTCAAATACTTCAGCTCAGCAGCAAGTTCCTCCTTCTCCTCAACCAACGATGCCATCTCCCGCTCCCAAGCCCGTTCCTTCCTCTCAAGCATAGCCCCAGCTCCCTGAACAAAGAATCAGTAAGTATATAAAAAAAAAGGGGGGGGGGGGAGAAGACTATGCACCTTCTCCTCCTGTAATCTCCTCTCAGCATCAACCACCCGGCTCCTAAGCCCAGCAACAACCGACTGGGAAGCCTTAAGCTCAACCTTAAGTCCTTCGTTCGCCTTCCTCAGATCATCAACCCTCTGCAACATCCCAGCACCCCTGAAAAAACTCTCACACAAGGACATACTGTATTGATCATCAAAAAGATCATCCCTCAGGGCAGAATTTACAAACTTATGTGAGGGAGGGACAGCATGGCTCAGAAAGTCCCTGGCAGCTTCAGGAGTCCCTATAACGGAAGAATCAGTCACCTTCCACTTAGGGACATAAGTAAAGGGGAGAGCGTCGGCAAACAAAGGGGCAAGAGGGGATCGATGGACAGGGCCTTCAAGAGCAATGGGCTTGCTAGTCCCGGTAGCATGTGGGGGAGAAAGTTCGAAAGCCGAAGAAAAGCGAGCTACTCCCACCTCAGATGCCTTGTCCCGGATACGGGAAGGAGAGGGACCAGTAGGAATTTCTATAGGCTCCAAGGAACTCCCCTAAGAAGTAAGAAAAGAAGTGATCAGGAACTACACAGAAAGACGAAGGAAAAATGAGAGAAAAGAAAGCTTACCAGCAAAGGAGCACTCACTAGGCTTGAGGACTTCAAGTGCTTAGACAAAGAACCTTTGACCCCAGCAGGGGGAAGGTCGGAAGCGGCTCTAGAGGAAGGGGGAGGCTTCTGGCCACTGGCACTACGGAGCCTCTGACGGATGCTACGAGATACAGGATCCGGTTGGGGGCTAACAGACTTCCTCTTACGAACCAGCTTTATCTCCACGTCTTCGTCGTCACTTCGACCAGAAGGATGAACAGGAGGAAGGTCAGAAGAACTTTCCTCCTCCCCGGAAGGATTCTCCTCATCACCGCCTAAGGTGGTAGAACCTCCTGCCTGGACGGACCCCCCGGTAACCTGCACTCCCACATTCAGCCTGGGATCAACCTCATTATCAACCACATACTTTACATCCTTGGAGTCACCCTGAAGAAGCCTCCACAAAGTTATCTCTGCACAGAGAGAAGACACAAAAGATGACTACGGAATTTCCAAAGACATAAAGAAAGAATGAATGCAAAAGGCAAACCAAGAACCAAGAGGTACCTTTCTTGCCGAAAAAAGCCCTCGGACGAACAGGATAAGAGGGGCTCAGCCCCCCCATAGCAAGCGTCCCCTCAGAGAAAGTAAACGCCCTCGTCGGGTTGTCACACATCTTCTTCCACTGAACAGTCTCGGCTGCAGAAAGGGTGGGAATGGTGTCCTCGATAGCAGCGTCAAGATCCTTTGGCGAAGGGGAATCCGGCAACATAGCGGCTGAAACAAAGATGAATCTACACTTCCAATCTTTTGGATAAGTAGAAGTGGGCATAAAACTGTAACAGGGCCTTGAAACGTTGTTCTGTCGTTTCGCGAATGTAAACCAGTCTCCGTCGGAAATAAGCCGGTAAAACATGCAAAACAGAGGAACAGAAGGCTCCCCTGAGATGGCCGCACAAGACAGTTCAAAATGAACCACCCTCATTAACCCTAAAGGATGAACCTGTGAGAAGTGAACGCCGAAGTGACGGAGCAGAGAAACCTTGAAAGCAGAGAGAGGGTACCGAACCCCACAGGAAGAAAAGGCAAGGGTGTAAATAGGTATCCTGTCCGGCGTGCATTCTGCCGACTCATTAGGGCCCGGCAAGGAAGGAGAAAAGCGATCAGGGATGTTATATGCCTCAACAAAGGATCTCAAGTCCTTCGCCGTCAACACAGACCTTATTGAAGACCGGCCACCGCGACTCATGGTTGTAAGAAATGGTGATACAGAGGAGCAGTTACAGAGAAGAAGAGAGAGTTGGAAAGTTTGAATGAAAAATCGGAAGGGCCAAGTAAGGGTTTTAAAGAAACGCCGCTGACAGGCAAGTAACCGTCACATCAAGGGTCTCTTCAAAATTTAAAAACGGGCACGTGCAACTAGGGGATTAATTCCCGCTACAGTCATTTCGGCGACGATATGATTAATGGGAGTAACAAGTCATAACAGATCCAGAGTGGGCCCACCAACAGAAAAACTGTCTCTCTCAAGCAGTTGTGATTCAGCCCCGGATCATGAGCCTCGGGTCTCAGAACCAGGGACTAAAGATGACTTGACGACGGGCCAGTGGGTAAACCCACTTTACCCGCTTTGGGCCTTTTTGTCTGGAAGCCCAACTATTTAAAAAGCCCACTGATCATAATAACCTTGCTCGCTAAGGTTTCTCCATTTTGGAAATAGGCGGGAAAACAGCTAGCAAAAGCAGCAGACCTCATTTAATGCTCGATAAGAATGGGATCCCGTCTGAAATCTCGTACTTCTCCGGTTAGAACATTAATGAAGGCGAGCATCTCGCCGCTGGGAGCCAGACACGTGTCTGCACTCCTCGAGGACCTCCAAAAACCGTTAGATCGTATGTGAGAAATATCTAATGAGATAAGGGCTGGTCATTATATAAGAGAAGGCACTCAAGAACAAAGGCAGGTATCATCTCCAGCTCTCACTCATTTACTATACCCTCATTTACTCTCCACATTAACTCCCGACCAATATTCTCTTATATTGATCACACATACACACTTTAATAAGATTCACACCAAAGAGGAAACCTCCCGGTGATCATACTCACCGGAAGAAGCTCCTCTCATTTCCGGCAAGTTTACTTACTCTCACGCCGGAGCTTGGTCACGGATCCCCCTCCCGGGGTCCCCCGTGACGAGGCTAACGGTTTATTCTTTTGTAGCAAGCAAGGATAAGAGCTCTTGACGTCACCGAAGATCCATCAAACGTCATCTGTGGGTTGGGTATTCAACAACCGTTCAACAGCTACAAAATAATAAAAATTTTGTAGATGAATTTAAACATGTGGATACGGATGTTCTCTAATAGATCACGTGTTCTTGTGAGACCCCAAAGTGAGGCCAAGATCGAGCGTCCCCTGTATGTATCGAATAATGCGTTTCAGAGCCTTCCAATGGTCAGTCTTAGGGGCATGCATGTGCATACAGACTTGCTGAACCGCATAACTAATGTCGGGGCGAGTGAAAGTTAAGTAATGTAAAGCACCCGCAAGGCTTCTGTATAAGGTTGGGTTCTCGAAATCGGTTCCAGACGAGGCACTAAGTTTTGAGTTAGTGTCGACTGGTGTGGTTGCGGGTTTGCAGGAAGTCATACCTGCCCTCTTGATGATGTCAGAGGCATAGCTCTGCTGAGATAGAAACAGAGTCACCCGTGCGTTTGACATATATGCCAAGAAATAGACTGAGTGTGTCGAGGTCTTTCATAGCAAACTCCTTGAAGAGGAGAGAGAGAAAATGTTCTCGCAGACCTATAGTCGAAGTAACAAGGAGAATATCATCAACATAGAGGAGAAGGTAAGCAGTGTGACCTGCACTGTTGAGAATGAAAAGGGATGCATCACAGTGACTCTGAACAAAGCCAAGGGTTAAGACATAATCTGTGAATCGCTGGTACCAGGCCCAAGGGGCCTCTGTTTGAGCCCGTAGAGAGACTTCTTAAGTAAGCATACATGGTCTGGAAACTCTTTGCTGCTGAAACCCATAGGTTGATGCATGTAGACTGTCTCATGTAAATGACCGTGCAAAAAAGCGTTAGTAACATCAAGTTGATGAATAGGCCATGATTTGGACAATGCAAGAGATAAGACTGTCCTGATTGTAGCTGGTTTGACGACAGGACTGAAAGTATCCCCACAATCAATCCCAACCTGTTGAGACCGACCATCACAAACCAATCGCGCCTTGTATCGTTCATGAGACCCGTCTGACCTGTACTTGTGTTTAAAAAGCCACATACTTCTAATGATGTTCATATGCGGGTCTCGTGGAACCAACTCCCACGTATTATTATTAATAAGCGCATGAAACTCGTTGGCCATGGCGCTACGCCAATCCGGTATGGACAAAGCCAAGGTGGGGGATTTTGGAATTGGAACGATGGTGTCGGTGTGGAGGTTAAAGAGTTGTTTCGGTTTGTGAATTCCATCCATAGCATGAGTACGGATGGTACGGGTATGGACAGGTGGGGTACGTACCAGTTGGTTGTCAGGAGGCGATGTGGGGGGGGTGAAGTTGGGTTCGGTGAGGAAGTTGGGTTCGGTGAGGGGGTGGACGAATGTGGGTGTCAACTGTGGGAGTTGTGTGGGCTGTGGGGGGATGATTCGTGGGTGATGGGGCCTGGGCCGTGGGCTAGTAAGGAGTGGGGGGTGGCTGAGGTTGGCGATTGGGCTTGGGTCGATGATGGTGGGCCGATTGGGCTATGGGGGGAGGATGGTGTGGAAGGAGGGACAATAGTGTGGGCCGATTGAGTTGAGTGGATGGGTGATGTTGGGGGTGTGTGTAGAGGGGAGTGTAGATGGGCTGATGGAGTGGGAGACATGTGGCCAAAGTTGTGGGGGGAAATGAGTCAGTGAGGAAGTAATAGTTGGTTATATTTGCTGAGGTTTTAATTGTTGCAAATGGAAACGTGGATTCATCAAAGAGTACATGACGAGAGATTGTGAGACGATTGGTTTTGATGTCAAGGCATTTGTAACCTCGATGAGAGAGTAGATATCCGATAAAGACACAAGGGTAGGAGCGAATCTCAAGCTTATGTCTGTTGGTGGATGGTGTGAGGGGGTAGCAGAGGCAACCAAAAACACGGAGGTGGTCATAAGTGGGTAGGTGATGGTACAAAACTTGCGTTGGGGTTTTAAATTGATGTGTTTTGCTAGGGATAATGTTTAGGAGATATGTGGCAGTTTCTAGAGCATGGTTCAATAGGTGATTCGGTAGTGAGGATTGGGCGAGAAGTGTGCAGGTAATGTTGTTGATGGAACATATTTTGCGATCTGCTTTCCCATTTTGGGAGGAGGTAAAGAAGCAAGATAAACGGAAAAGAATGCCTTGCTAGTCAAAAAAAAATTTAAACGATGTATTTACGTATTCTTTTCCGTTATCGCATTGAAAGGTTTTTATGGTGTGTTGAAATTGTGTGTGTATCATTTTAGCAAAGGTTGTGAATACGGTAAAGACTTGAGATTTGTTTGAAATCGGATATGTCCACAGAAAGTTAGTATAATCGTCAAGAAACAAAACATAATAACGATGGTCCCCCGAGCTTAAAACCGGGGAGGTCCAAATATCACTATGAATGACATCAAAAGGTTGCGAAGTAGTATTAGGGGATGGGTAAAATGGTAATCTAGTACTTTTGCCAAACACACAAGGTTCACAAATATTTTTATTCAAAGACTTAAAATTAATAGAAGCAGAATTCTTTAAAGATTGAAGCAAAGCTGGTGGATTGTGCAGCAATGGTGGAGGTGGAGAAACACTATGCCTTGGTTAAGAATGTGTAGAGATCACCGCTGCTGTCGCACCGGATAATAGGCGCCCGACTTTTGTAATCCTTCACAAGAAAACCAAATGGGTCAAATTCAACTGAAACAGAATTAGCTCTAGTGAATTGACGAACCGAAATAAGCTTTTTAATACGGTGTGGGGCATAGAGGACACGATTAAGGACAAAGGGTGGGTAGGGTGGTTTAAAGGTTTGTGGTCCATGTCCAACAACCGGTATGGTGTTACCATTGCCAACGATAATATTTTCATTCATGTTATTATTAATAATAGTACGAAATTACCTGAGTTGGGATCCATGGAGATGGTTGCACCACTGTCCATTACACCATCAGAGTAGTCAGGCGGGTGGAGCGTCATAGTATAGAGTGCCTGCTGGATATCTGTAGGAGAGTAGGTGGTGTAGTGTGCCTGGGAAGCCCGCAGACCCAAGATGCCTTGTCCCTGCTTTGTGTTCGGCTGAGGAGTAGACGGGTAGGGACAAGGAGGCGCTTGCCAAGATAGCCATGGACTGTATTGAGGTGCATGAGGCTGCCATGGTTGCTGAGTAGACCAGGGAAACGGTGCCTGCATAGGCCCGCCAGCAGTAGATTGGGGGCGGCGGCCAGACCAGTTTTGGTTGGAGCGTCCACGGCCTCGACCATGGGTACGTCCACGAACACGAGACCGTTCAGTAGACGAAGAGGAGTTGTCTGTGTTGTTTCCGGGTTTGGTGGTGGAGGCGGCGAGGGCTTGGGCTGCAGATTGAGAAGCCTGCGGGGACCGCTCGGCCTTCTGATCTTCAATCATACACAACTGTGACCGGGCTTCATAAAAGGAAGGCAGGGGTTCCTTTGACTGCAAGATAGTGGAGATACCTTCATAAGCGTCGGTCAATCCTGCAAGCAGCTACAAAACAAGGCGATGATTATCAAGAGGGCAGTCAATGTTAGCGAGTTGATCCGCAATAGTTTTGACGGCCTGGCAGTATGCCGACATGTTCAGGAAATTCTCTAGTCGAGTGGTGGTGAGTTTGTGGGTGAGATGGAGGGCTCGGGCAGCCTTATTGTCATTAAATAGGCAAGCAAGGGTTGTCCAGGCCTCGTAGGCGGTCATGCCAGGGGTGATGACGGTGTTGAGGAGGTCGGTTGAGACTGTGCTGTAGATCCATTGCAAGACAACAGCGTCCAGCTTGTCCCAAGAAGCATCGGCTGGAGGTGGGGTGGTGGTTTTTGCAGCGTCGGAATCATCAGCGGGTTTTGGGGTGGTGGTTTTTGCGGCATCCGAATCAGCGGTGGGTGTTGCGGGTTTGGGCGATAGATGATCGAGGACCTGGTAAACATGACACTTGATGCGAAAAAGTTCAGACCAGGTCGAGTATTGTGCTGATTCGGCTTCCAGGGTTATGGGAATCAGGTTCTTTATGTTTGAAATGGTGAGAGCAGCGTGGAGTTTTGGTTCCATGATCGAAAGTGGAAGTAATTAGGTTGAAAGAGAACAGGGAAGAAGATGGGAGGAGCCGGCGGTGGAAGATGAAGGACCGGCGGAAGAGGGGAGGAGGAAGGTTAGGCTCGTGATACCATAATAGATCACGTAAATGCTTGTCTATTCACATTCCACAATGTCGGTATAAATACAATGAGATGAGATCAATTAGGATCTCGTAAATATGGACACGATCAATTACAATCAATTACAACAATTACAATAAATGTGATGGAGCGTCTATTACTCTCATATGTTACACACGCACACGCACCCACACACTCTCTCTCTCTCTCTCTATATATATATATATATATATAGGGGAATGTTCAAATGAAAACCACTAGTTATTGTGAAAACTCGAAAACTAATTAAAAAAGCCAAAAAAACATACCAAATTTTTTTTTTTTGCATAATAATTTTCGCAGGTTTTTTTTATATAAAAAAAATTTTCAAAAATAAATAAAAAAATAAAATAAAAATTTTGTGTAGTGCACATGTGTATTATTACACATGTGTACTACAAATTTTTTTTTTTTTTTTTTTTTTTGAAAAAAAGTTTTTTTTCATATATAAAAACCAGCGATTTTTATAAAAAAATTAAAAAAAAAAAATTTTGTGTGTTTTTCAGCCTTTTTTAGTTAGTTTTCGAGTTTTCACAATAAAAGTGGTTTTCATTTGAACCATCCCCTATATATATATATATATATAAAACCCTGTATGTGTGTAGGCGATAAAGATCGTGTTTTACATATAACTTGTCCAAGCATATGTTAATTAACCGTTGGATATGAGATGTCCAGTTATTAATTAATTAACGTTACTAACGAGCTATGATCCAAAAAGTTACACTTTGAATGTCAAACAAGTAATAATATTTAAGAGAGCAAAGTATAGTTTCAGTCCCTGAGGTTTACACCCGCTCTCAGGTTCAGTCCCCATTTCAAAAAAATTCAAGACTCTAGTCCATGATGTATTCAATTGCTCACAATTAAAACCTTTGACCAAACAGCTGTTAGTTAACCGTCAAATCTTTTAATGACAGGGAGGGCAAAAAAGTAATTTCCCAAAAATATGAAACTTATGCTACTATTTTAATCCCCAATCTTTATTTGTAAGCCACAATCCACTCCTCCCCTCCCCCAAACACTCTGGCGACACAGCCTCTCTAGCGACCTTCCTCCGATCATCTCCCAAATGAGGTAATATGCTGTACTTTTATTCACACTGCACGTCGTTGGTAAGATTTGACTTAAATTTGCAATTTTCAAGTCTGTTTATGTTTGATTCCAGTCATTCCAGTTGTTGTATACAACAATAACAACAACCATACCTAGTAAATCCTACAAAGAGCAGAACTATTGTTAGGGTATGGAGGGAGGTGGGATGAAGGCAAACCTTTCCTCTATCCAAGAATAGAGAGGTTGCTTCCTAAGAGACCCCCGGCTCTAAAACAACCAACAGGCAAATAGACGAAAAATGGGTAAGTAAATAGTATAGCAGTAGTTAGATAAATCATCAGCAAGCAACATATATGCATAGATACAAGAAAATCATCATATGTTGGTCTACCAAAAGTGTAAAAGAAATCTAAGCCCCCCCCCCCCTCCCAAGGCAAAATTAGGACACGTCTATACCTTCACCTACAAGTCCTTAATCTTAGTCCTATGTCTTCATGAACTCCTATCATGAACCATGTCCTTAGAGAGGTGCACTTCTACCAAATCTTGCCTAAGTCTTTCATGCCAAGTCAACTTAGGCCTGCCTTTACTCCTCCTTCCTTTCACTGTCATGGTTTCCACTGCTCTAACTGATTCTGTCAACTGCCTCCTCTTCACATGCCCAAACCATCTCAACCTCCCTTCTTTTAACTTGTCTGATATACTAGCTACTCCTAACTGATCACTAAAAACATCACTTCTTATTTGGTCTAACCTTATGTGGCCTTACCTCCACCTGAACATCCTCATCTCTGCTACCTCCATCTTGAGTGCTTGTGTTTTCTTGATAGCCCAACAATCTGTCCCGTATAACATAGCCGATCTAACTGCTACCCTATAAAATTTCCCCTTTAATTTTGCTGGGAACCTCCTATCACACAAAATCCCAGTGGCTGCTCTCCACCTACACCAGCCAACCTGGATGCGGTGAGATACGTCACTATCTATCTCCTCGTCCCTTTTCACAAACGATCCCAAGTACTTGAACTTAGTTGTTTATGGGACCACTTGACCCTCAATGGTAACCTGAGTGTCCTCGTTGTTACCTGCACCGCTGAAATTACAATAAAGGTATTCAGTCTTAGACCGACTAATCCTTAAACCATTTCCTTCTAAGGCTGCTCTCCATTCCTCTAGCCTCGCATTTAAGGTTTGTCTAGTTTCAGCAACTAGCACTATATCGTCCGCAAAAAGTAAGAACCACGGAACTATCTCTTGAATAGACTTGGACAGCTCATCCAAGACAACCGCAAAAAGAAACGGACTCATCGCGGACCCCTGGTGGAGTCCCACTTCCACAGGGAAAGACTTTGTATCTCCTACAGGCGCACGAACCCTAGGCACAGTCCTATCATACATATCCCTAATTAAGACTATATACTTCCTAGGAACTCCCCTACCCTCCAAGCTTTCCCAAATCAATCTGCATGGCACACTTTCATATACCTTTTCGAGGTCAATGAATACCATATGTAGATCTCGCTTCTTTTCCCTGTACTTTTCCATTAATCTCCGTAAAATATGAATCGCTTCCGTAGTTGAGCGCCCTGGCATGAAACCAAACTGGGTTACCATAACCTGAGTTTCTCTTCTAATCCTAGTCTCAATTACCCGTTCCAGTTGTTGTATGAAACCTGAATTTTGGGTTGTTTATGTTTGATTCCAGTTGGGTTCAGGGTGCAGGTGACCAGGACCTACGTCAGGATCCAGTCTCGGTTCCTAATGAGGAATGGTAGGGGGTTCCGGGTGGAACTTTGTTTCCGATGTCACCGGTAGATGTGTTTGCTGCACTTCTGTTGTAAATATATGATGCATATATAATATATTGACTATAACTGTTGTGGATGATTTGGGTTGGGTCGATCAAATTTTGGGTATCTAAGATTAGTTGATGATCACCTAACTAGTAGGTTATGTAGAACAGTTTAAAAAGGTTATTTTGGAAAACTGATCATTTTTTGTTATGTAGCTGTTAATGGTGACTGAATGGTGATTGAATGGTGAAATAGAATTTGAAATGATGCTTATTTAAACCATCTTTAAATTGATGCTTAGGAACAAATGACATCAGTGGATGTTTATTTGAGATGTATCAGTTGAAGTTTGCAATATATCAGTTGAAGTTTGCAGCATATTTATGTTTTATGTGCTTATGATCAAATGATATCAGTTGATGTTTGCAACATATTTATTTTTTATGTGCTTAGGATTAAATGACATGAGTTGAAGTTTGTTGCAGATGTATGATAGATGGTATTGTTTATTTACTGCACATAAGTAGATGATTAGAAGGGTGTTTAGGATCAAATGACACTGTTGGACATAAGTAGATGGTATTGTTTGTTTGTTGCACATAAGTCTTTGATTTGAAGGGTGTTTAGAATCAAATGACATTGCTGGACATAAGTAGATGGTATTGTTTGTTTGTTGCACATAAGTAGATGAATTGAAGGGTGTTTAGGATCAAATGACATTGCTGGACATAAGTAGATTGTATTGTTTGTTTGTTTGTTGCACATAAGTAGATGATTAGTATGGTGTTTAGGATCAAATGACATTGTTGGACATAAGTAGATGGTATTGTTTGTTTGTTGTACATAAGTAAATGATTAGAAGGGTGTTTAGGATCAAATTACATTGTTGGACATAAGTAGATGGTATGGTTGTTTGCTGCACATAAATCTTTGATTTGAAGGGTGTTTAGGATCAAATGACATTGCTGGTCATAAGTAGATGGATCAGTTGGACATTGCTGGACACAAGACATGTAAGCATAATTGTTTATTTGCTGCACATAAGTAGATGGATTAGTTGTAGCATTTGAACAACCTGATCAGGGGTACAATACGATTTAGGCTAAAGTTTAGTTTGCTTTGAACAACAGGAATTAGACTAAACTTTAAGCATGTGTAATTTTGGTAGGCATTGCTTTAACCTGTTTGATAAGAATAAATGGTCAAACATGTTTAACTGAAGGTAGTTCAAGTTTTAAAAGTCTATACCATTTCAAGTTCTAAACCTTCAAGTTCTAGGCATTACTAGACCTGTTTGACCAGAATTACTGGTCAAACCTTTGATAATGAAGGAAGTTCATGTTCTGCTACTGAAAGTCAATTGCAATTGCAATTGCGAAGTTCATTCCTAATTGAAGTTCTAACAGTCAATCCCAATTCAAGTTATAAAAGTCAAACTCATTTGAAGTTCTAACGGTCAAACCCATTTCAAAGGAAATTCAATTCTGTTAACATTTCTTGTTACGAATTGTTGTTAATGTTAATAACATGATATTGCTGAGTAATTAAGGATAATTGGTGGTAAGTTACTAGATTAGGAAAGAGTTTTAAATATGGATGGAAAATATGAATTATACGTTCAGGGACTGAAACTGTAAGTAAACTTTTGGGGGTATTTTTGTCTTTTTACTTAAATACAAACTGTCTATTAGTGCCAAGGTTTTAATTGTGAGCAATTGAATACGTCAGGGACTGGAGTGTTGAATTTTTTTATATGGGGACTGAACCTGAGAGCGGATGTAAAACTCAGGGACTGAAACTGTACTTTACTCTATTTAAGAGTTAAATATTATGTTCATGATTTGCAGTTTTAGCAAAAGCAACTATAAAGATAAATAATTTATTTATGAAACGATTATTTAGTAAATTATTTATTAATATTTAATTAAATAATTAATAGATTATGGTGGATATTATTTAAGAGTTAAATAGTATTATTATATCTATAGAGATAAATATAATGGGTTGATATTTTATTAAATTACAATTGGTATGTTTAGTATAAATACATGACTGTTTCAACTAAGATTGGACACACCATTGTGAGACAAAAACAAACCACAACCACCACCATATCCACCATCGGCCTCTTCCTCATTAATGTGCTAGTAAAAACACATTGCATTTGTATAAGTTTTGTAGTTTTAATGCGTCGTTTTGTGTTGGGATTGGACCCTACAAAGGAACAGTTGATAAAGCCAAAACTAGTTCAGAGCAGTGGATCCAGAATAAGCAGTTGTTTGTACTTAATCTTTCCCCTTAAAAGTGGCCCTAACATCTGATGACTCTAAGCACTGCTCTTCACAACTGCTACTGCCCTAAAGAATTGATGAAGTCAAAGTACTGAAGCTCAATCTACTGATATGTCTCAAGTACTGCTGAAGACCAAAGCACTGCTGGAGTTATAACAGTGGAATGAAGAATTAGTAGTTTAGTCTTGTATTGTATTTGTTTATTGTAATTAGTGGCTTATGATCAGTGGTTGTATAGGACTGTTGTTATAGGTTGTTAGGAGGTTAGATGTCACTTTCATGGTGACGTCAGCCGAAGATGCTCAGTGGTTGTTCTGTACTATAAATAGAATAGTATTCTGTACTGTTCTATTAGCTCTTTCACACAAAGTCATTTTGTACGGAAAATCAAGTGAGCTCAGGCTGAGGGGGATATTAGTGCATGCATGCATTGTAATTGAATTTTGTAATAAATAGAATCATTCGATTTCATGTTAAACATTTTTGCTAAAATCATTCTCTCATTGATTGTGTGTTGAAAGTTTGTTTCATCTAATTCCGCTGCAATACATCTCTGTTTCATCTTCTTTCTAATCAAACAAACACAATCAAAAGAAACTCAGATCCTAACAATTGGTATCAGAGCTAGGACAGTCAAATTTGATTTAACAGTCATTTTGACGTAAAAGTTCAGCTCAATTTCATTGATACTTTCGATTGTTCGTTTTTAGTTGAAAAACAGAGTAGGTGTAATCACGTACATACTTGATTATTCAGTACCTGTAAAACAACCAAAATGGCTTCACAATCACAGGATAACACTAATAACACTGGTTCACTCTTCAAACCACCTATGTTGGTCAAATCTGAATAGAACATCTGGGAGCGAAGGATGGGTCAAATCTTAGCTCAACAAAATACCGGATGTTGGAAGTCGGTTGTCTTTGGACCACATGTTCCAATGGTGCCGAGTGCTGAAGATCTAAAAGTTCTTGTACCAAAGAAAGTTGAAAACAATACTGATCAGGATTTTCAGAAAATTAAACTGGATGCCAAGGCATTTAGCATCGTTGCATCTGCACTCCCAAATGAAATCTATGCTGGGTTGTTACACTGTAACAGTGCCAAGGAATTGTGGGATGCACTTAAGGAACAATTTGGTGGGACTGAAGAAGTAATTGAAAACAACAGGGAAATTTTGAACCAACAGTATGAAACCTTTTGTCACATTAAGGGTGAATCATTAACACAACAATTTGAGCGTTTTAGCTGTCTCATAAGTGAACTGAAACTTGTTAAGGTTGAATTTGTTAATGCAACACAAAACAATAGGTTTCTTAGGTCACTTCCTGAAAAATGGGACACAATTGCTTTTGCAACCAGGAGTTCAGTTGGGTTTAAAGATCTGACCCTAACCCAGCTTCATGGTAGACTCCTGACCTATGAAAGGGAGTTGAACCAGAAAAAGAAGTTACAAGAGTCTGGGAAGGTTACAGATGACTATTCATTTGGTAACACAGCTCTTTTGGGTCAGGAAGAACCTGGTAGTAGTAAGGATCAGAGTTATGATCATTACATTGACATAACAGCTGGTGGAGCTTTTAACAACTCTGATTCTTACTCATCCAATTATGCTTTCACAGCTAATGGAGAAAACCAGCATTTTGACAATCTGTCCTTTGAAGTCAATGATCTCCAATATTTTGATTCAATATGTTGGAAGAAAGTTCAGAACCCTTGTTGGAACCACTGTCCGACCCCTGGTCTGCTGAAGAAGAAAAGAAACCAGAAGGAAGTGAACATGTCTGTGATTGTGCCATGATGGCTGCAACTAAGGTATCACCCCATGTTCTTAAAAACCTTTGTTCAGTCAAATGCATCAAACATTAAGGAGGTGAATGAAAACCTTAGAGATAGATTGTCAAAAAATGAATTACAATTTGAAAAATCTTTAAAAGAATGTACAATTTGAAAAATCTTTAAAAGAATTGAAAATCAAATTGTCTGAAAAAGAAAATGAGATTTGCAGCCTAAAAAATGAGCATAGCATAACCAAGGATCAACTCCAGACCATGATAGAAAAATATCAAAAATGTAAAAAGGAGTTGGAATCCACCCAAATCACTTGTGAAAATGGGTGGAATCCTGCAAAGGTTATGAAATTATGCTTGAAAAACATATTGAAAGCAATGTAAAATTTTTCATAGGGTTTAGGAAAAATGACCAAGTTGAAAACACTGCTGCAAATCAGTCTGGTTCTGTTGAAATCATACCCACCAACAAGGATGGTCAAGAAGTTAAAATAACTGATAAACTTGGCAACAAAATCACTCTAGAAAGATCAGTGGGGTCCTCAACTTTTGTGGAGATTGAGAAATACCAATTCAAACCCACTTGGTCTGATGAGTGTGACATCCTTGAAAACTTCAAACCCATGGACTTCACAACTGTGGATGGTGTCAAAGCTCCTAAGGCCAAGGTAATTCCTCTTAAGGACATCCCAACAGTGGTTCAAAACTCTGTTGTAAAGGAGTCTGAAAAGAAGAAGAAGAAAAAGAAAAGATTAAAAACTTGTTTTGTGATTTCTGTGAAAAGAAAAATCATTTAACCAAAGATTGTTTCCATTTGAAAGCTTATGACATTAACAAAACAAGCACCATTGTGCCTTCAAAAAGCTGCACCATCCGTGGTAAATCAAACCACCTCACTCAGGAGTGTGTGTACCTAAAATCCTTTGAGGTCAAAAAGGAAGAATACACTTCAAAAACACTCATGAGTTTATCAAAATCACAAGTCATAAAGCAACCACTCTTTGTGCCTGTCCAAACAGCTCTTACAAAACAGCTGAACCAAACCTCTGTTAAAAGAGAGGTTCAAGTGACAGATGCACCTCCTGCTAACCAATACCATCAAAGAGGTAAAGGTCAACCTCCATATCCAAGGGTCCCACATGTTTATGAGGCTTACAAAAGGCCTTCTAAACCAAAAGTGAACAGGCATCCCTTTGGTTATCAACAGTTGATGGGAAATGACCCCCAATAGTGGTTAGAGAATAATGTTTCAAAAACTGCCCAAACCTCTAAGCTAACCACTGTCCACCCTGAACTTAACACAGACACTGTTGAGACCCCATCCAAAGCCTTATTGGCTTTGGAGACCCTCCTGAACTAATTATTTACTTGATGTGCAGGGAGCTTCTGCATGCTTAGATAGTCTTTGGTATGTAGATAGTGGAGGCTCCAGGCACATGACTGGATATAGAGCCCTACTCAAAGAATTCAAAACTCATGGAGGGGGTAATATATCTTTTGGTAATAATAGTAAAGGAAAGGTGATGGGTTCTGGTACAGTACAGTCTGGAAATGTTAAGTTTGAAATTGTCAATCTGATTGACAATCTAAAATTCAACCTCCTTAGTGTCTCACGAATGAGTGACAAGGGTTATGGGTCATTCTTTACTAAGGAGTGTTGTAGGATTATTGGACCAGAAATGGTCAAAAAGATTGAAGAAATAATAAAAACTGGAAAAACTCAACTTCTTGCTCAAAGAAGTGGCAATGTTTAATGTAACATTTCCATTTTTTTTATCATAGAAGAATTATAGGTTGTTAAAATTTATTAACAATTAGTAACTAGTTTTAAAAACTATTTTATATATATATGGTTCAAAATGTTATACTAATTAATTGGCTTGTCTATGTGTGACATTTCTATTTTCTATATTAAATAAAGTATACAAAACTTATATTATTAAACGGGTAGACTACGGGTAAGTTGACTGTTAGAAATATAAAGTACCCAGACGGGCCTAGTAACCGTTTAATAATTGAATTATAAAAATACATTATATTTGAACCTACTCTGTTTTTAATGAAACTTGGTTCAAAATGTAGATAAAAATTTTCTCGTTCTAAAGGCATATTCATTGTTTTATAAAACGTTATATTTTAGAAGATATAAGCGCCAAATAACTGAAACAGTTAAATTAATTATAATATATAAATTAATAATATAATAATAATAACACTTAAATTTTGAAGTGTACGTATAGAATAATAAATAAAATAATAAAACAATAAAAACCAAACCTTCATTTAAAGATTCATGTCTATGTATACATGTAATTATGAATTTTGAAAATTGTCATGTACGTGTCATCATGAAAGAGTAGAAGGTTTTGTGCACTCCACATTTTAGAACCACATTTTAGAAAGAAAAAGCAGTATATACATCCATAGTAGAAGGCTAAATAACTCACACCCTTTCGGTCGCCCTTCTCTCTCTCAAGCCTATATTCTATTTTTCACCTATAATAATAATAATAATAATAATAATAATAATAATAAAGCTCTGCCCCGTTTTAATTGTTTTAACTCCCGATCACTGATACCCTTTCCGATTGATCTGGAGCCCCATAACGCATGTCAAGGCTCTGCCCGACTAAGTTCGTTGGGGTTCTGTCTCGTGACATAGGGATAAGGTTGAATTAGGGTTACTATACTTAATACGAGTGCAATATATATATATATATATATATATATATATATATATATATATATATATATAGGGGAAGGTTCATTTGAGAAGAAAATTAAATTAAGAAGAAAAAGAACAAAGGGTACAAATGTAAAACATTAAATAGTTTTTTTCTCAACTCATTTATTATTATCTTTGACTAATTAATTAGTCATAAACACTATCATCCTCCACACTTAAATTTTTGCTTACACACATCAAAATTTATCCTACACGTTTTGAAATTTATCCTACACATATTGAAATTTATCCTACACAGCTCGTAATTCATCCTACACACCTCGTAATTTATGCTACACTTTAAATTATATTTTTTTTTCTTTTTCTGAAAAATATGTTTTTTTTTTTGAAAAATAAGTTACAAATTTAATGTAGTTAGTTATTAAAAAGGAAGACTACCAATTAATGATCCATCTAAGTTTACCAATATACCCTTACACTAATATTAAATACAAAAATTAAATGAAGTAAAATCAAGCATTCTTATTGGTTGAAATTTTTTCTTTTTTATTCTTACAAAAAATTTCTTCTCATTTGAACTCTTCACTATATATATATATATATATATATATATATATATATTTTAAAATAGCTCAGAAGTTATTCCCAAGATTTATACCAGGAGGCTTTCTAGTTGAATCCTAAAGTTACAAGGTGAGTCCATTCTCTTTTCTCACAGTTTGTGAGTCATTCTCCTTTTTATCACCTTTTTATGATAAAATTATATTTAAAAATGTTTCCAAAATCCTAAATGTTTACCAGTTATACTTACAGTGATTAAATTTTTATATTCTGTAATAACTGCCGGTATGGGAGGTTTTATACATTACTTTACCCTCGTTACTATTGGCCAAAAAGTTAGCCAATAGTAACATGACCACAATCACAGGGGGAAATGTTTCCTAAGTAGCCATAGCTTATAACTAATATTATTTTAACATTAAATCATTAATAAATTTAATGTATGATTGGAATAAATCTAAATGGTGTGTATATAAAATAGAGCTTTATTAATCATTATTAAAATATATATTAAAGAAAATATATTTAATAAACCTAAATTACTATTTACATTATAAAATAATGTTTAGTCCGTAAATGTATACCATAATAAAATAGTCAAAAATAATATATTCTACTATACTAAGATTATATTTTTAGTCTTAGTCACGTTAATATATTAAATAATAATATTACAATTATTAAACTAATATATTATATTTGATAAGTTATAGTTATTAGTTTGACAGAAAATGATACATTTCATTTTCTGGGCTAAGTGGTTTTGTGTCATAGAAAATATAATTGACAAAGTAATGTCACGGGACACTACTAAGTCCAGAGTCACTAGTTGAGAGAATGATCAACAGTGATATGACCAGAAATATGACCAAAGTCACTAGTTGAGAGAATGATCAACAGTGTTATGACCAGAGTCACTAGTTGAAAGAATGATCAACGGTGATATGACCATAGTCACTATTTGAAAGAATGATCAACAGTGATTTGACCACCGTCACGGGAACCGCCTAGTGACCGATACCTTTAAATAATAATAAGATATACGATATATCTATTACTTGATAAACTCCACTACTGGACGAAAGTGAGCCAATAAGTGATATGACCACCGTCACATCGGAACTGCCACCATGTGACAAATACTGATTGAGTTTTGGGTAAATATAAACAAATATAAAAACCTTTAATGCTGTAAAGTATAACAATATATTTTTATAAAAAAAATGAAATGTACTCGCCAGTATTTATTACTGATAAAATGTTTTCAAAACGTGTTTCAGGTAATTTGCTGTAAAGATAATAGTAGCCAGCTATGGAGCACTGAAGGCTTAAATAAAGTGGCTATAAATACCTGAATAAAAGAAGAAATTTATGTTTTATTTATTTGGGTTTATCCCTATAAAAACAATTAAATGGAATATGGGTTTTAGCCCATTTGTTTAATATTAAAAGTTCGGTGTTTTATAAACTCTGAAATTATTTCCTAACTACGATCCTGATGAAAAATTTTCCGCTGCATATTTAATAAACACCGGTACCACTTGACTGGTTCACGGCTCTCGCTCCCTGGGTGGGGTCGGGGGCCGTGACAGAAGGTGGTATCAGAGCCACTTGTTTAAGCTATTTAGGTGTTCTTTTAATACCTAATCTGAAACAATAAAGTTAGGAAATTAATACAAAGTAACATATATGTTATTTTTGTAGATTTAAATATATGAATATATATATATATGTAGATATGCACATATGATTCCTGGAAGTATTGTTTTGTTTTAATTATTCTGTGAAATTAATAATTGAAAATGTTTGCCATTCAGATGTCGAATGAAGTATCACATAATCCAGAAGTTCATGCTAATAATGAAAATCCTTTGGGTAAAAATGCTATAGAAAATCTAATAGCCCAAGGAATAGCTAATGCTTTACCTTTAATAATTAAAGGTGTTAAAAACCCCGTAGAACCCACCAAAGTTGTGAGTAGCAAGCATACTCGTGACGACAGTTTTAGCCATAGTGTCAATGGAGGCAATGATGATATTATCAAAGCCCCATTTCCCAAGAAAATGAAGGCGATGACTCTCGGGTGTACCTACAAAGAATTTCTAGCTTGTAAACCAACTGAGTTCGCAGGCAGTGAAGCAGCCACGGCTGCTCTGCGATGGTTGGAAAAGACGGAAGCTGTTCTTAAGATCAGCAAATGTACCGAAGAAGACAAGGTGATGTATGCATCCAACCTCTTTAAGGAAGAAGCCTTAGAATGGTGGAATACAATTCTTCAAGCAAAAGAAAGTGACATGGCTTACGCCATGAACTGGGAAAAATTCAAGGAAATGGCAGAAAGGAAATTTTGTCCCCCTTATGAAAAGGAACGAATGGCTAACGAGTTCCTAAATCATAAAATGATCGATGTGAATTGTCGTGAATATACGACAACATTCTTCGAATATGCAAGAATGGTACCAACTCTGGCTTCGCCAGAACCTGTACTAATTTCTCGTTATATTTGGGGATTAGTTAGTGAAATCCGAGACATGGTCAAGGCCTCTAGGCCACAGACTATTGAAGAAGCAGTTGAACTAGCTAACATCCTGACAGATGGACTAATCCGCACAAGAGAAGAAAACAAGAAGAAGGAGTTAGCCCAGAAAATTTCCCAAGAATTCTACAAGAAGAAAGGAACTGAACCGTCATTGGAGCAACCTATCTGCAGAAACTGTAACAAAAAGCATTCAGGAAGATGCCGTTTTAGGAAAACACTCTGCTGTAACTTCTGCAAGATGACCGGGCATATAGAGGAAGAATGAAGAAGGAAAACTAATACCTGTTACAATTGCGGAGAAACAGGACACATCAAACCGTATTGCCCAAAACTGACTAAAGCACTCGACAACAAGGCAAAAACAACAGACGGAGCTAAGAAGAACGCACGATCATTCATACTTACTACGCAAGAAGCAGAAATGATTCTAGACGCAATCGCTGATATGTAATATCTAAGTTATGTTATTATTTGACCCTAGTATAAATAAAAATTTATAAATAAATGCATATTGTCAAATACTTTATCTATTCAAAACCATAACAGACTTGTTTGGTCTTCACTTTCATTGAATCCTGTTTTTGGTTACGACACCTTGTGGTGGTGTTTTCTTTAATTTGAAGCTTAAGCTAATTTCATTTTCACACCTGATGTACGGATTTATTTATTTAATTTATGTTGATTCACTATCTTAAACAGCCTTAATACAATTATGTGTTAAGATAAGAGTACACAAATTCGTATTATATTCCGGTGTACCTCTAACATTTCTTTCATCATTGATAAAAAATTTTATGATATTCATTTCGTCTTTAATCATCAATTGAAAATTCTATGAATATCCACATTTACTTCATTAAAACTTCAGTTGATTTCGGAAACGGTGAATTTGTTCGGTCACCATAATTATCAAACCATTTCAATCACTACGACACCTTGCGGCGTCGGTATAAACTTGTAGCTTGGGCTAATCATAATCATACGAATCATTCAAAACCACGTATGTCTTTCCTTTGATTCATCATTCAAAAGTAGTCTTAATACAATTATGTATTAAGACAATGATACACTAAACTCTATTGTATTTCGGTGTATCCTTGCAATTCAATAAATGTCAACACATTGATTTTTCTCATATCATAATTCGATAATTGACAAATTATTTCCGTGCTTCTATTTCATTTGAGCTTGTTGATTCCGAGTCTTCCTCAGTTGACAATCAAAGTAAGTTTTCTTTTGACCGTGAATTATGTTATTTCTAAAAGTCATTTACAACATATAAATAGTCAGTTTAATCATATATCTCTTTTGACTTGAACATAGTCACCTTAGAAATTATATCATTTCATCTCATTCGTTTGACATCGATTTCTTGAAATAATTCAGTTGAACCATTAAGTCCTATTTATCTCTTTCCATTTTTTTATCATATAAGAATTATAGGTTGTTTAAATTTATTAACAATTAGTAACTAGTTTTATTTTTAAATAATTATTCGACCCATATAGTTTTAAAAACTATTTTATATATATTTGGTTGGAATGTTATACTAATTAATTGGCTTGTCTATGTGTGACATTTCTATTTTCTATATTAAATAAAGTATATAAAACTTATATTATTAAACGGGTAGACTACGGGTAAGTTGATTGTTAGAAATATAAAGTACCCAGACGGGCCTAGTAACCGTTTAATAATTGAATTATAAAAATACATTATATTTGAACCTACTCTGTTTTTAATGAAACTTGGTTCAAAATGTAGATACAAATATTCTCGTTCTAAAGGCATATTCATTGTTTTATAAAACGTTATATTTTAGAAGATATAAACGCCAAATAACTTAAACATTTAAATTAATTATAATATATAAATTAATAATATAATAATAATAACACTTAAAATTTGAAGTGTACGTATAGAATAATAAATAAAATAATAAAACAATAAAAACCAAACCTTCATTTAAAGATTCATGTCTATGTATACATGTAATTATGAATTTTGAAAATTGTCATGTACGTGTCATCATGAAAGAGTAGAAGGTTTTGTGCACTCCACATTTCCTGAAAGAAAAAGCAGTATATACATCCATAGTAGAAGGCTAAATTACTCACACCCTTTCGGTCGCCCTTCTCTCTCTCAAGCCTATATTCTATTTTTCACCTATAATAATAATAATAATAAAACTCTGCCCCATTTTAAGTGTTTTAACTCCCGATCACTGATACCATTTCCGATTGATCTGGAGCCCCATAACGCATGTCAAGGCTCTGCCCGACGAAGTTCGTTGGGGTTCTGTCTCGTGACAAAGGGATAAGGTTGAATTAGGGTTACTATACTTAACACGAGTGCATATATATATATATATATTTTAAAATAGCTCAGAAGTTATACGCAAGATTTATACCAGGAGGCTTTCTAGTTGAATCCTAAAGTTACAAGGTGAGTCCATTCTCTTTTCTCACAGTTTGTGAGTCATTCTCCTTTTTATCACCTTTTTGTGATACAATTATATTTAAAAATGTTTCCAAAATCCTAAATGTTTACCAGTTATACTTACAGTGATTAAATTTTTATATTCTGTAATAACTGCCGGTATGAGTGGTTTTATACATTACTTGATCCTCGTTACTATTGGCCAAAAAGTTAGCCAATAGTAACATGACCACAATCACAGGGGAAATTGTGCCCTAGTAACCATAGCCTATAACTAATATTATTTAAACATTAAATCATTAATAAATTTAATGTATGATTGGAATAAATCTAAATGGTGTGTATATAAAATAGAGCTTTATTAATCATTATTAAAATATATATTAAAGAAAATATATTTAATAAACCTAAATTACTATTTACATTATAAAATAATGTTTAGTCCATAAATGTATACCATAATAAAATAGTCAAAAATAATATATTATACTATACTAAGATTATATTTTTAATCTTAGTCACGTTAATATATTAAATAATAATATTACAATTATTAAATTAATATATTATATTTGATAAGTTATAGCTATTAGTTTGACAGAAAATGATATATTTCATTTTCTGGGCTAAGTGGTTTTGTGTCATAGAAAATATAATTGACAAAGTAATGTCACGGGACACTACTAAGTCTAGAGTCACTAGTTGAGAGAATGATCAACAGTGATATGACCAGAAATATGACCAAAGTCACTAGTTGAGAGAATGATCAACAGTGACATGACCAAAGGCACTAGTTGAGAGAATGATCAACAGTGTTATGACCAGAGTCACTAGTTGAAAGAATGATCAACAGTGATTTGACCACCGTCACGGGAACCGCCTAGTGACCGATACCTTTAAATAATAATAAGATATACGATATATTTATTACTTGATAAACTTCACTACTGGACGAAAATGAGCCAATAATTGATATGACCACCGTCACATCGGAACTGCCACCATGTGACAAATACTGATTGAGTTTTGGGTAAATATAAACAAATATAAAAACCTTTAATGCTGTAAAGTATAACAATATATTTTTATAAAAAAAACGAAATGTACTCGCCAGTATTTATTACTGATAAAATGTTTTCAAAACGTGTTTCAGGTAATTTGCTGTAAAGATAATAGTAGCCAGCTATGGAGCACTGAAGGCTTAAATAAAGTGGCTATAAATACCTGAATAAAAGAAGAAATTTATGTTTTATTTATTTGGGTTTATCCCTATAAAAACAATTAAATGGAATATAGGTTTTAGCCCATTTGTTTAATATTAAAATTTCGGTGTTTTATAAACTCTGAAATTATTTCCTAACTACGATCCTGATGAAAAATTTTCCGCTGCTTATTTAATAAACACCGGTACCACTTGACTGGTTCACAGCTCTCGTCCTAGGGTGGGGTCGGGGGCCGTGACATTTAAGTAGTTGATTTGTCCAAAGAGAGCCCCGGGACTGATGCCTGTCTGTTCTCAGCTGCCTCTAACAAAGAGACAGAACTTTGGCATAGGAGATTGGGCACACAAATCTCAAGACAATCATTGCTTTGTCAAAATAGGGTCTTGTAAGAGGTCTTCCTCAAAAACTATTCACCTGTCCTGAGTATTGTGTTTCTTGTTTAAAAGGAAAACAACATAAAAGATCATTTAAGTCCGTTGAAGAGTCCAAAACAACCAAGTGCTTGCAAATGTTGCACATGGATCTGTTTGGCCCAGTAAAAGTCATGAGTCTCAAAAAGAAGAGATATTGTTTGGTAATTGTATATGACTTTTCTAGGTTTACATGGACTTATTTCTTACATTCTAAAGATGAGACTACAGGCATTCTGCAAGACTTTGTTAAACAGGTTGAAAAGCAGTTTGACTTGCCAGTAAAAGTCTTTAGGAGTGACAATGGCACAGAATTCAGAAATAGGGAGTTGGATGAATTTTGTGTGTTAAAAGGAATTGTAAGGCAGTACATCATTCCAAGGACACCAGAACAAAATGGGGTTGTTGAGAGAAAGAACATGACACTAATTGAGGCTGCCAGAACCATGCTTGCTGATTCAGGTTTGCCATTAACTTTCTGGGCAGAGGCAGTAAACACTGCCTGTTATGTCCAGAACATAGTTTTGACCAACCCCAGGCATCAAAAGACTGCCTATGAAATTCTGTATAAAATCAAACCACTGATCTCATATTTTAAAGTATTTGGTTGCCCATGTTTCATTTTGAACCTAAAAGACTCAATTTCAAATTTTGCAGCCAAAGTAGACAGTGGATACCATTTGGGATACTCAACCACTGCTAAGGCCTACAAAGTGTTTAACACTAGGACTAAGACAGTGGAAGAGACTTTGAATATAAAGTTCAATGAACTCTCTTCAATGAAAATCCCTGCAAATCCTGCTGAGTTATTTGATCTTGATAAATTTACCTTTGAAAATGTTTCTGTCAAGACTAACAGTGCAGGTCCATCTCAACCACCTCCACCAGACAATGGATATGAAGTGATCATTCCACAACAAACTTTCAAATCCATTGCCAGAGCAGCAGATGTTCAAAACAGCTGTCAAAGCTCAACCACTGCTACATCAACAGTTGTTGACCAAAGTAGCCCTAAAACCCATGCTTCCACATCCTCAAACACTGTTGATAAAAATCCTCAAACAGTGGATAAAAATCAACATGTTTCCACACCACTTCCTCCTATTCCTCCACCTCCATTTCAAGACACTGTTGGATCATCAAAGTCACCAACAGTTGTTAGCTCAGTTGATTCACATCTGCAGCCCTCACCCTTAAATGCCATTGTTCCATACAAAGGAGATTTAATCTTCTTGAAGTCTCATCCACCAGACCAAATCATTGGCAACATCAGTGAAGGCGTGCTCACAAGAAGTCAATCCCAAAACATCTATCTTTTTGCTGGTTTTCTCTCACTTCATCAACCTGTCAAGTACCAAGAGGCACTAAAAGACAACAGTTGGGTGGAAGCCATGCAAGAAGAGCTCCAACAGTTTAAGAGACAACAAGTATGGGAGCTTGTACCACTACCAGAGGGTGTGAGTCCTATTGGCACAAAGTGGGTCTTCAAAAATAAAACTGATGAAAGGGGCATTGTTGTCAAGAATAAAGCAAGGCTTGTGGTTCAAGGTTTCAGACAGGAAGAGGGCATTGACTATGATGAAACTTTTGCCCCTGTAGCAAGATTGGAAGCTATCAGACTGTTCTTGGCCTTTGCTGTCAACCACAACATAAAGGTGTTTCAAATGGATATCAAATGTGCATTCCTCTATGATAAGATTCAAGAAGAGGTATATGTTTGTCAACCTCCGGGTTTTGAGGATCCATTTAATCCAGATCATGTCTACAAGCTAAATAAAGCTTTATATGGCTTGAAACAAGCACCTAGAGCCTGGTATGAAACTCTTTCCACCTTTCTTCTCTCTATTGGCTTCACAAGAGGTAAAATTGACAAAACACTGTTTCGAAAATGGAGAGGGAAAGACTTGATGATTGTCCAGATTTATGTAGATGACATCATTTTTGGAAGCACATGTTCTAAAATGTGTGAAGAGTTCAGACAACTCATGACAGCTGAGTTTGAGATGAGTGCAATGGGTGAACTACAGTGTTTTCTTGGTCTCCAAGTAAAACAACTGCAAAATGGTACATTCATTCATCAAAGCAAATATGCTAAAGAACTTTTAAATAAATTTGAGATGAATAACTGTAAACCATGTAGTACATCCATGGCAACCACCAAGCTAGTCATGACTGATGAGAAGGATGATTTGGTGGATCAAACCTTATATAGAAGCATAATTGGGTCTTTATTGTACCTAACTACCTCTAGGCCAGACATCATGTTTGCAACATGTGTTTGTGCAAGATCCCAATCAGCCCCTAAAAAGTCTAACCTAATAGCTGTGAAAAGGATACTCAGATACATAAAAAGTGCTCCCATACTTGGTATCTGGTACCCTGCTAGTGGGAATATTAAGCTTTCAGGTTTCACAGACAGTGACTTTGCTGGGTGCAATGCAACAAGGAAGTCCACATCAGGAGGGTGCCAATTTCTAGGTGATTGCTTAGTATCTTGGCAAAGCAAAAAGCAAGCAGTTGTTTCAACATCCACTGCTGAGGCAGAGTATATTGCTGCTGCAAGCTGCACAACCCAACTGTTATGGCTTCAAAATCAACTGCTGGATTTTGGTATCACTGCCTTAAAGACACCTCTCATGTTGGACAATCAGGTAGCAGAAAATATCATCAAAAATCCAGTTTCACATTCAACCACCAAACACATTGACATCAGACATCACTTTGTGAGGGATTGCAATGAAAAAGGTTTGATTTCTCTGCATCATGTCCATACTAAAGATCAGCTGGCAGATGTGCTAACAAAGGCTTTAGACACATCTACCTTTGAAAGCTTGATCTCTAGGATTGGAATGCTTAATATGGAATAACAGGCAATATCCTGTTTTTCTATAAATAAAAAGCATTAAAATGTTTTCAGAAAATCAAAAATTCATCCTTAAAAATACTTAAAAATAAAAATTTTCATTAATCCTTAAAAGTCTGCCATAACCGCTGTTTTGGTTCAAACATCTGTTCTGTTGAATTCTATCCACTGCTGAAAGACAACCTCTGTTTATCTCACTTTCATTATTCATCACGGTTGTCAAACCTCGGTGTTTTGAACCCACTGATGACCAATCCACTGATTGTCAAAAATCAGCCACTGTTTTCATTTTCACCACTGATATTGTTCCATCAGTGGTTTCCTAAACAACTGTCATCCATTATTCATCAGAGGTTGTCACATGGACAATACTTAGCCGTCTGATCTTTTGTAACCGCTGCCACGTCAGCATTCACTTTTTCACCTTATAAAACCCTGATCAAAACCCCAAACAGGGTTTTCACTGTCGAATCGAATTCAAAATTCCTTTCTAAAGCAGTTTCCATCAAAAACCTTCAAATCATTAATCTTCTTCCTTCTCTCGTAACTACTTTCGAATTCACCATTGCTCTCGCACTAAAAACCCCTCATAACTACCTGT
The DNA here is from genome assembly GCA_030545235.1 of Helianthus tuberosus. Taxonomy (NCBI): domain Eukaryota; kingdom Viridiplantae; phylum Streptophyta; class Magnoliopsida; order Asterales; family Asteraceae; genus Helianthus; species Helianthus tuberosus. The sequence continues at coordinate 21,591,038 of CM060399.1, forward strand.
GTACACTTGAGAAAACAAGTCAAAACACAACCTTTCACTCCGTCATTGATGCTCTTTCCAAGTCAAACTACAAAACTTTGCTAACTTGCAACGCACCTATCTACCTGGATACCCTCCGAGATTTCTGGAAACATGCACAAATTGAAAGCCAGGACAACAAGCCCTGGGCTATTACTTCGACAGTTGGGGGAATTCAGGTTGCCATTACACCAAAAACCATTTCAGAGGTTTTTGAAATAAATGATCATACAGGTAAAAATTCTTTCACAAAGGAAGAATATCAAACTGATTTGATTGAGAGGGGGTATGAGGAACAAATGAAAAAATATACTTTACAAAAAGGGAGTTTTCCACATCCAATGAGATTTTTATTCCATACCCTCCTCATGTGTGTGTCAAATAAAACAACTGCCTTCAATGAAATACCATTGAAAATCCAATACCTGGGATATGCTATCATGGTAGAAGTTGACTTCAATTACTCCCAGGAGATTTTCAATGATATGGTTAAAAATGTTAATAATATAAAAAATAATAAGAAACCATTTTTACTATTTCCAAGGTTTTTGAGTTTTTATTTACAAAAGAAAATCCCCAAGGATAGTGCACATGTGCTTATCCAAGATAATCCTTTTCAAATAAACAGCCTTTCATCTGAAACTTTTACAAGGCTGTCAAAACCTTCTCAAGCACAAATAGAGGAGCCTGAGCAGAATTTAGCTGAGACAACCTCTGCTCCTCAGGTTTCGGCTGTTGAGCCTACTGCTCCTGGTGATCACAGCAGCACAACCACTGCTATGAAACCCACACCAAAAATCCCCAAAAAGACCACAAAGAAAAAATCCAAAAGGCCCCCCAAATCCTCCAAAAAGGATCTTCTGGAAGATGAGATCCCAGAAGTTATTCCTGTGACAACACCAAAGTCACCAATAACCACTGCTGCTACTTCCTCACAGCAGATGGACGAAAGATCTCAACCTGAGCCTCAAACTCCTCCTGCATCCTCACAAAAGGACCATGTAGTATACACAGGGACACCACATTATGAAGCTCTGGATCCACTTGAATCCATCTTCCTCAGCCCTACTCCCGGGGCAAATTCTCTTTCAACCCCCATCCCCACTTCACAAATTCCACCATCTTTTCTACCTTTGTTGAATGCCTTGGACATGGATCAGATACAAATCAGTTCTTCTCAACAACCTATCACTGAGAAAATACCTCAACAAGTGACTGAATCTGATTCCTCTCCCATTGCTAACACATCAACAGCTGAGAGGAATTACAAGTAATTCCTGTCAGTAGTTCAAGTGGAGCAGCTACTACAGGTGTTGAATCCACTGATTTACACCTGGACAATAGTTTCATCAGTAAGCCTCCCTTGAAGGCAATTTCCTCTTCAGGAACCAAAGTGACCACTAGTGTGTTTCCATTACCCACTGGTGTGTTCACTAAGGTAACCACTGCTGAGGAAAGAAGTTCCCAGTACCAAGAACAAGGGGCATCAGTATATGATTTTTGGGAAACTTTTCCTAAGTCAACTATTGGTACAACCACTACTGGTGGGAAATCAGATGATCCCATTCATTTGGGTGATGGTTTAAAATACAAAGAATTGACAGAGAGAGTGGACATAATTGAAACATCTGTTGCAGATATCAAAAATATGTTGCAGCAGTTGTTAAATCTCAAAAAGCTCCATCAACTGCTTCATCATCTGCTCCATCCTCTACTGAGATATGGCAAGTGTTTCAACCTCTGCTTCACAAACAAAGACAGTATGCTGATCAACAACATGAGACTCAGCTTCAAATGTTCAGAAATGTGATGGAAGCAAGGTACAAAGATACATAAGCTGATATAAAGGCAGTTAAGGCCCATTTGCTTCAAACCACTGGCACTTCGCCTCCTACCATTATTTATGTTGAAAACCCTGATGATGCCAAAAAGGGGGAGAAAGGAAAGAAGGGAAAAGAGAGTTTGTACCTACCACCAGATCCAATGGCTAAAGCAGTTGTGGAGATTCCTAAGCCAGATGGATCAAAGAAGATTGATGTGACTCTAAATACTTTTGCTGAAGAAAAAGCAAAGTTAAAAGAGAAAATGGAAACAAAGGGAGACAAAAGATTTGAAGAGAAAAAGAAAGTTTTTATGGCTAAAGAGGCACAGGGTACTTCAAACAGAAGAAAGACTACCAGAAAGGTTAGCCAAACCAAAACCACACCTCCCAAAACCACTAAACCTCCTCCTAAAATCCCCAAAAGTTCCTCACATCAAACCTCCAAACCAACAGATGTTAAGACACCTGTTGTATCAACAGTTGTTGATACTTCAGTTTTTCAACAAATGTTGTGTCAACCACTGCCCTCATTATTTCACCACCCATCAATCAATCCACTGATACACCAAAAACAACATCACCATCACAAAAACCACATGCTAAAAAGCAGAAGACAACAGTTGATACATCAACAGTTGTAGTGACACCAGTTGTTTCAACAACTGTTAGTTAGTCACCCATCACTTCAAACACTCCTTCTCAAGCCATAATCCTTTCTGATCCTAAAACTCAAACAAAAACACCTTCTCCCAAAAAGGTGTATACAAGAAAAAGAAAGTTTCAGGTGAATGATGATGACATACCAGAACCTGATCCCATTTCATCCACACCCTACAATGTAATCAAACCTCAACCATTCATTCCTCCCACCTTAGCCAAACTAATCAAGGATCCAAAAGTTCTTGAAGGATATGATCCTGCTGATGTTATACCAATAGTAGCCAGTTATCCACAAGAATTGCATGCAGTAAAGAATGAAATGAAGCAGTTCTACACAGTGGATGACCCCTCAAAAAGAAAATTCCCTTCTCTTGTTGGTTTTAGAGATCCAAACAACATGGATGAGCATTTAAAACTCAAAGCCAGGGAAGCTGAATTAAGAGCTAAATATGAGTGCAAAGGGAAAGGTGATAATGCCTTCTCAAGTCAAATGCAGTTCTTGCTCACCAAAGTTAAACAATTGGAAGATTATGCAAGAGATTTGAGCAAAGAAATGTCCAACCTGCCACCAGAAGCTGACTTACAAAAAGATCTGAGAAAAGATCTTCATACACTGATCATGAGTGAAAAGTTTTACCCTGCCAAAGTTGAATAATTCCAAGACTGGCCACTAGTTGCTCTCAAGACAGAATTTAATAGAATTGAAAGAATAAAATGGGATCCAGGTATGAAAAGATCAGCACCAAACTGGAGCAAATACAATAAGAAAATTGCAGATCTTACCTTGGAGTATAAAAGGAAGAGAGAAGAGTTGGTTGCAGCACAATATGGAACAGCTAGGCAGATATCAAAATGGTCAAGGCAGTACATTGATCAGACCTACAAAAAGCTGGAAGAGCTAAGAAGAACAGATCCCGCTGCTCCAAAGAAGCCAGCATACAAAAATAAAAAGGCTGATGATCCACAGCAGCAGGATCTTTCCTTAAAAACCTTGTTCACATCATCTGACACCTCCACCATTGCATTAAATCAAAGAAAGAGGCAAAAACAGATGGATGAAGAAGCAGTCATCACAAGGCTCAAGAAGAATATATTATGAAGATGGTCCTTTAGACAATGATGGCAGAAAATCCAGACTTAGCAAAATCTCAAGACCCTGCCAAAGCAGTCATCACCAGGCCTCCTTCTCCAAACTCATCATCAATAAAAACTCTCCCAAGAAACCCACAAATTCAAAACTACTAAAGTGGAAGTCTGATCAAAAGACCCACGTATTGACTCTACTCAAATCCAGTGGTGAAGTGAAGCATATATCAAGGGAAAATGCAGTTGGCCTGAGTGTAGAAGAGTTACAAGATCTCCTTGAGCTTCTACTATGCAGGGATGAGGATGATGAAGATTCCCTAAACTTTGAATTACAATTCAAAGGGGAAATCAGGGAAATGCTGATGAGACAATAAAGATCCAAAATAATGAAGGGTTTTGGCATCATCTGTTCCATGGGGAGATTGTTGGGATTGACTACAAAGGAACAATTGATAAAGCCAAAACTAGCTCAGAGCAGTGGATCCAGAATAAGCAGTTGTTTGTACTTAATCTTTCCCCTTAAAAGTGGCCCTAACATCTGATGACTCTAACCACTGCTCTTCACAACTGCTGCTGCCCTAAAGAACTGATGAAGTCAAAGTACTGAAGCTCAATCTACTGATATGTCTCAAGTACTGCAGAAGACCAAAGCACTGCTTGAGTTATAACAGTGGAATGAAGAATCAGTAGTTTAGTCTTGTATTGTATTTATTTATTGTAATCAGTGGCTTATGATCAGTGGTTGTATAGGATAGTTGTTAGAGGTTGTTAGGAGGTTAGATGTCACTTTCATGGTGACGCCAGCCGAAGATGCTCAGTGGTTGTTATGTACTATAAATAGAACAGTATTCTGTACTGTTCTATTTGCTCTTTCACACAAAGTCATTTTGTACGGAAAATCAAGTGAGCTCAGGCTGGGGGGGGGGGGAGAGATTAGTGCATGCATGCATTGGAATTGAATTTTGTACTAAATACAATCATTTGATTTCATGTTAAACATGTTTGCTAACACTCATTCTCTCATTGATTGTGTGTTGAAAGTTTGTTTCATCTAATTCCGCTGTAATACATCTATGTTTCATCTTTTTTCTAATCAAACAAACACAATCAAAAGAAACTCAGATCCTAACATTTTGTACCGATATGTTGTACTTATTATGAGTCGGGTTTTATAGATATAACGGGTACTAAATGATGGAAAAGGAGCATAAAGGTAGGAAATTGGGTTGCACGGGTCAAACAAGTGGCCGAAAAACAAAATATGGAAAAGTGTCTCTCCCCTAGCGTCGCGTGGGAGAAGGTGTAACACTCTATGATGCGCGGGAGTGGACGATTTGTGGGCTCACAGAATTTGCGCTGGAGGGCCACGCGGAATTGAAGGAAGGCTCCCTCAGGACGTGGATTCAGTTAACTTTAACCTAAAACACATTTGGGGCATTATCATTCACCATTCCAGCCGGTTAGACGATTCCAGAGTAGAAAAAAGAAAATTTTTAGAGTTCTAATACCCGAATCATCACGTTTTTTCATGCTAATTCATTCGGAATCAAGATTTGAACCCTTATGACTTTCCCCGAATGAATGATTTCTAGGTTTTGCATACTAAACTTTTTTTTCTAATTTGTATAACTGAAACATCTTGATCACTTGTGTTAATTTTGGTAAATGTTGATTATATTTGACCTATTTGCCATTTGTTAAGCGTATTGTCGATTTTTTTACATCGTTAGTGGGTTGGTAATTTGGTGGGTAGTTGGTATTGTTTAACGGAATTGTTAGGTTGTATGGTTATTATTAAAAATTGTCCTAATTGTTAATCAATATTATTAATCCCAAAGCCATGTATAATTGGTGTTTGAACGAGTAAACGGGTTTTTTGTGTTAAACTTGTAATCGAGAATCCTGGTGGGGGTTGATTTTTCTCAATCTAATAACAATTTCTTCAACAATTTGTGTGTTTTCTCTAATCAATAGTAGTTAATTAGTTAAATCACTAAAATCTGACCACAAATTCCTTGTGGATTCGACTTTACTTACTCGTACACATGTATGTACACACTTTAAATCAGTTTTCATGCTTAACATGTTATTATCATGCTATTATTCTACAACAAGTTTATGACAAGTTTCATGCATGGACGTATACCACGTAGTCACACATAGATGTTCTGTGACATTTGTTCAAGCTACACATTCCATTAACACTTGCAAAACCAATTAAACACACTTTTAAAAGCTAATATAAAGTTTCAACAATTTCAGCTTAACATCAGTTTTTAAGCCGATTTGTAAATTTTATTTACCATACCATATGGGTCAGAATGTGAAGATTTTATGAGACGTGTCAATTACTCTAAAAAGGTTTGGGTAATTTTCTTAGGTCCTGAATACGTATAAAAAATTCGTGAAAAATACTTTTTTCACACAAAGGTAAAATTTGTCACTTTCTGATGACAATTTATCGTTTAATTTATAGAAAAAAATCTTTATTGACCCGATTGACAAAATTCTAGTTAGAGTGTCCTTTAAACTCCTATGGTTAGCTACTGAAAATCTCATTTCTTAACTCTAAACATTAACCAAGTTATGACCCTCGTCATGAGCCCTATCTTTTGCACAAAAGCTCAACTTTGACTTTTGATCTCGTTTTAAATTTTTGACTAACCAAAAATCGTCATAAAAATATAAAACCGGTTGAGTTCGAAAGGAAATTCATTGAAATTGATCTTAGACTAAAAACTACTCGGTTTCGTTATGTTTTGGCCAAGATTTGCCTTTACAACACGACACAAAATTCTGATCAGAAGCTGATCACTTACTGCAGTTAACAAAATGTGAACAAGATCATCTTTAACATATTTTACACTATCCTAGCATTCATATATCATGATAAATCAGATTTCATACAATTTCCTATCAAGATCATGCTTCTAATCAAAACGCTAATCAGGCTTAACCTAGCCGATTACATACAATCATAGGAATCAATAATCACAATCAACAACTTACATTACAATACAATCAAGACTGAGAGAGATACCTAGAGAGAGAGAGAAAAAGAGCCCAAAGATGAATAAGGGCTATTGTATGAGTATCGTCTGAGTAAGAGAGAGCCGAGAGAGAGATGGAGAAGTCGTAAGGTTCATGTACATGTTTAGGGTATGGGATGGTTTTGTTTAATACTTTTTTATTGATAAATACACCTTTAGTCCATCGATTTTCTAAATCACAAATTTGCATAGAAAGTTACAATTCTCTAGTTTGTTATTTCATATATTTAGTCCCCCAAGTTTCTAAAACTTTGAAACTTGTATAGAAAGTTAACCAATTAACTTTGGTGCATGTACAAGACTAGTCCCACCAATTTGTTTTAGTTTCGTACGTTATAATTTACATGTGTGACATAATGCATGAATGAATGTTCTATAAATCACAAAGATTTAACTGAGAAAAGTTAATGGTGTTAACCTAAAACTGCGGGTTATCACATGATTGGTGGGGACTAGAATACGCACGTATGGAATACCCGCTAGAAAACCAACCACCACCATAGGTCAATCCATTGTGGCCTGTTCATTAAGCCAATCGAGAGCCACATCCGCACCGGCACCGTGCAAGTGACATGTTCGATCAAGGAAACAACCGGGTTAGAATTGAGAACTGGGATGATGGTAGGTACATGGATGGGTATGATGATGACGAGGGTTAAGGTGACGATGATGGGTATATAGGGTATCAGGGTGGTGAGTTCAATCCGCCAGGGAAAAGAAACCAGCAAGGATTTCAGCCGAGACATCAACATGGTAGAGATGGATATCAAACCCTGCCGCGACCAAGAAGGGCACCGGTTGTGCTTCATCATAGGTAAAGGGGTCCTAGATTTCTGGACCCACATGTTAGGGGGTAGAGAGCCATTTCTGACCTTAGATCGCAACACACTTTTCCCCAATAGTGATGCCGGGAGCTGTTGATAGTGCAGCGCTACCACAACCACCACCACCCCCGGGGCGCCTCAGCATCCACAACACATTGTCCTAGGTCATGCCATAGGAGAAGCGTCGTATTAGCATATACGAGCCGATCATGACAGGGTTATGGATTTGGTGGGTTGGTTGGTTCGAGAGGCACAAGATTGACGAGGGGGAGAGAGGTTACCTGTCATACCGCTCCTACAAGTTCGGGCCCCACATCAGCAACAGTAGCAGCTGCAGCAGCCAGAGCTGGATTCGGAGCCATAGACCAGCCACATGTACATTGTTATATATATACTATTCAATTGTTGTTTAGCTTTTCTTATGGATGTACAAACTAATATTCTATATGTCATATTCAGTTCTATTTCAGTTATTCCGTTATGTGATGTTTGTTTGTTTATATTACATCGATACTTCATAATAAATTGTTAAAACCATAAGAATGAAATGATAATACCAAAACAGTATAATTTCTAAGTGGTTATAATGCTGAAAACAACATAGTATTTTTAACGATAAACGACATAATATTTTATACACTATTTGACATAATAATTTTTTGTCACACAAGATTTCCCGGTGGGCCCGGACTGGGGTTTATGCATGACAAATTGATATAGATATTCACAATAACACAGCGGAAGTATTGAGAGTATAAAATGATTATTACAAAGTACAATGTCTGAAAGTTCAAAAATAATATAAAGACGAGAGTATACTAAAAGATCCATAGGTGGATCGAATAACAAATGATTACATAAAAGAGTACTAGGCTTCTTGCATGGAGTTGCAAATTCCACTAAGCAATTACCGGGCAGCTTCCATCCTATTATGTACTTTGCAAACTTGCGCTTAGTCTTTTGAAAATACATCAGTTTTCACTGGTAAATACAAATAACCAACACATTTTGAAAGTATTTCAAAATCATTTTATATCCCATTTGGTATATCAATTTTCATAAATAACTTGGGACAAACTATATCTCTTGTTACCAGTATTACATGCTTGTCAATACATATGGGGCCCGAACCTAAACTCCGATACATGATTAATCGACACACCACTTTATCCCCATATTGGGTAAGAAAACTATTTTATCATAGCATTAGCATCTGTCAGGTGTATGGCTACACCCCATGCTTAGGTCATGGCCACTTGCAATTAAGTGAGCCGTGGATATCCAGGACACTGTCACATTAACCCTCAACGTTTAAGTTATCAAGCATAATGGATTAAAACAGGTTATTTGGATTTTGGACACATTGGTCATTGATCCCATACCCGACAAAGCGGTAATAATTTACCGTATCCCAAGCCCGTATAGGAAAAATAAGTTAAGCGTATTTACCTGAGCTTAAATCTTTACAATCCAAAGATATTTATAAGCACAATCGTTTAGGTCAAAACAACTAACAAGGTTGCAATTTACTGGACGCCCTTAGCCTGGAATAAACGGAACTATGATCCGTTAGAATATTAATGGATCTTATTCAAGTCGTATGACTTGGACCAGTTAATTAATAATAACATTGGTACGGTTCGTTAGATTAAGCGAAGACCGGATAGAATGTGGTTTGTACCCTCACAAGTACTATGACTTGTATAATATGGATCAAACAATAATACATTCTGATTATAAATGATTTTGAAGGAATTTGACTCGATTTGGCTAACTTATATAAACTAGGCTATATAAGTCAACCGTACGCGCATAGACGACATCGGGTGATTGGATGAGTCACTGTGAAGTTCATTATGCCAAAACATGTGTATTATATTACCACATCAGTTTATAATCCATATTACATGTTCATTATGGTTTAAAATCATTTATGCACAAAAGGGCATAATTGGTATTTTTAAGGCATAATATAAGAACTTGCATAAAACCAGAGAAATGATTATCATCAAATGGTATAACCTTAGAAGGTTATTCCATACACTAATATGATAATAATACAACTTCAAATCAGTAGCTAACTTAGCTTAAATGGGCCAGAATGGAAAGTCAACGCAGAAGTCAAACTACTTGACTTTCGGTTGCGAACCGAGCTATAAGTAGGCAATGACGGGTTGGACATGATCTAACATGTACTAATATGTTATACCAACTGATATAATTTTAAAAAAATTGTGTTTAGATACTTAGGAGTTCATTTAATATATTTTCATAAAATCTACGTTTTGATTTTTATTTTAATACAACTTTGACCCGTCATTTGACCAACTTAATGTGATCATCGGGAGGTGCCCTCATATGGGATTATCACTTACCTTATTATGATCATGTAGCCATGTTCGATTCGAACATTGACTTAACCATAATTTTCATAACCTAAAGTCAAAGCAAAAGTCAATTTGTTTGACTTTCGGCTAATAACTTAGCCTAGAAATGAAAAGAACAAGGAAAGAACACTTACAAGTGTTCTAGGAGAAGATTGAACTCAGTGGGAGGCCTCTTGTCATGACCCCCGTCCCGGTGTGACCCGGTCCAGGAGCCGCGGGACAGAAACCCGTGGTATTTTTTTAATTGATTTGACAGCGGAAGTTTTGACAAGATCTTTTGAAACTTGAACATGCCCAATTATTTTATTTCATAATTTGGGACAAACCCCGTAATTTACAATAGAGGAATTTCATGAGAAAATTCCCTGTTTTACAAAACATGTTTATTTATTTAACTGAGCCACCACCTCAAGCTTTATTAGTGCTCCGTAACACTTTTCCTTGATTCACAGTAGGTCACCTGAAACATGTTTTAAAAATATTTTATCAGCGGGGAAATACTGGCGAGTCACTCAAATTTGATAAAACGACACATAGCTATGAATTACAGCATAAGAGCGATTACAATGGCTACTATCTTATTTTTATCTGGCGTCGTGTCACACCCTGGTGACGATGGTCATACCACTATTGGGTCCTTTCACCCAAGTAGTGATGATTATCACTGTTAGGTTGGTGAACCTAACCGTGAGAAATTAGTAATGTGCACAATACCCCACTTGCCAGTGATTCAAGATAACCATGACTTAATCCCTCTAATTATAAATTTTTGAAAATAACTTGAGGTGTAGTAAAACAATTGATAAAAAGAGAATAACTCACTTTGCAAGTTTAGTTGGGCAGAGTTTAGCCTACTGATAAGCCTGATAACCTAATTTAAACAACAATGCACACAAAACTAGGTCAGTAACTTAATACAACATTTACGATAAGTTCATGAAATCAAAACCCTCACGACGAATGACAAAGTATAGCCCTGATTTGGGCAACACTTAAACATCCATCGGATCGGTTTCAATCGATCGGACATTGTATCGTAGCAGTGATCGAGTTAATACCCTATATTCGTAGCAGCGTTTCCCTAAGTAAAATCATGAATTTGAGTAGTATACTTCGTCTTTTGAAAAGTTTTTCGAGTGTAGATGAACTGCTCATGTCCAACCCATTTATAGCCAGATTTTAGGTTTTACGCGGCCCGCATAAACCCTGGCTTGACTCTTACGCGGCCCGCGTAAGCCTAAGCTTACGTTTTACGCGGCCCGCGTGAAATCCAGAAATCTTGTTTTCTTGGTTTTTCATGCACATTAGGGTTTCAGGGGTCCGGGTTTTCACTTACGGGTCGTTTATGGATAATTTTGCAGGTCCTTACATCCTCCCCACCTTATTTAAAATCTCGTCCTCGAGATTTATTAAAATAAGTGAGGATACTTTCGCTTCATCTCCGATTCCAGCTCCCAAGTATACTCGGGTCCTCTTTTCGAATCCCACTTGACTTTGACAAGTACCAATCTTTTGTGCTTGAGAAACTTGACCTTTCTGTCTTCTATTTGGAGTGGTTTCTCAACAAATTTTAGCTTTTCATTTACCTCTATATCTGGAAGAGGTACTACCAGTGATTCGTCAGATAGACATTTCTTGAGGTTGGATACATGAAATACGTCATGTACTCCAGCTAGTTCTTCTAGTAGTTGTAAGCGATATGCAACTGGTCCTATGCGTTGGATTACTGGGAATGGTCCTACGTATCTTGGACTTAGCTTTCCTTTCTTCCCGAATCGGACTACTCCTTTCCAAGGAGAAACTTTCAAGAGTACCCTGTCTCCAACTTGAAATTCTAGTGGCTTGCGTCGATTGTCTGCATAACTCTTTTGGCGATCTCGAGCCGTTTTTAGTCTTTCCTTGATTTGAGTGATCTTGTCGGTGGTTTCTTGTACGATTTCAAGGCCTGATAACTGGCTTTCTCCTATTTCTGCCCAGCAAACTGGAGTTCTACACTTTCGTCCATACAGTGCTTCGAACGGGACAGCTTCGATGCTTGAATGATAACTATTGTTATAGGAGAATTCGATTAAAGGCAAATGGTTGTCCCAGTTTCCTCCAAAATCTATTACACATGCCCTGAGCATTTCTTCCAGAGTTTGGATCGTCCTTTCACTTTGTCCATCTGTTTGAGGATGGTATGCAGTACTTAAATTTAGTCAGGTTCCCATTGCTTCCTGGAAACTGGTCCAGAAATGTGAAGTGAAACGACTATCCCTATCTGATACAATGGAGAGGGGAACTCCATGTAAGGATACTACCTCATCTACATACAATTTTGCTAATCTTTCCATGCTAAAGGTTTCCTTCATGGGTAGAAAATGAGCTGATTTGGTTAATCGATCCACAATTACCCAAATCGCGTCATTACCTTTTCTGGTTTTGGCAACTTGGTAACAAAGTCCATGGTTATGAGTTCCCATTTCCATACAGGCATTTCTAATTGTTGTAATAGACCTGAGGGTTTCTGGTGTTCTGCCTTAACTTGTGAACAAGTAAGACACTTAGATACATATCTAGCTATGTCCTTTTTCATTCCTATCCACCAAAAAATATTTCTTAAATCTTGATACATCTTATTATTACCAGGATGCATGGTATATCTAGATTTATTGGCTTCCTCTAAAATCTTATTTCTTAACTCTCCCTGCTTAGGTACCCAAATCCTTTTCTTGTGGAATCTCCAAATTCCATCAACCCCTTACTCCAAGTCTTTTATCCTTCCTTTCATTCCTTCAGCATCATCCTTGATAGCTGTTTCTTGAATGTTTTTCAATTGTTCCATTAAATCTAATTGTAAGCTTAACCTAAGAGCACGAACTCATCGTTGTTTCTCATGATACTTACGACTTAAGGCATCTGCAACTACGTTTGCTTTTCCTTCGTGATATTGAATATCACAGTCGTAGTCACTTAGAATCTCCATCCATCTTCTTTGTCTCATGTTTAATTCTTTTTGCCCAAATATATATCTTAAATTCTTATGATCTGTATAAATAGTAAACTTACTTCCGTACAGATAATGTCTCCAAATCTTAAGGGCAAAAATTATGGCTCCTAATTCTAAGTCATGTGTCGTATAGTTTTCCCCGTGCTTCTTCAATTGCCTTGAGGCGTACGCAATTACCTTCTTGCGTTGCATTAGCACACATCCTAATCCTAGCTTAGAAGCACCACAATAAACTTCAAAATCTTCTGTCCCTTCTGGTAAGGAAAAAATTGGGGCGTTTGTTAAACTTTTCTTTAAAATCTTAAAAGCCTCTTCTTGCCTAGATCCCCATTCAAACTTCACTGCTTTACAGGTTAGTTTAGTTAATAGCACAGCTATTTTGGAAAAATCCTTAATAAATCGTCTATAGTATCCGGCTAACCCTAGAAAACTTCTAACTTCCATAGCTGATTGTGGAACCTTCCATTTGGTGATCGCTTCTATTTTGGAGGGATCTACGTGAATGCCTTCGTGATTCACCTTGTGTCCTAAAAATTGTACCTCCTGTAGCCAAAATTCACACTTCGAGAATTTGGCATAAAGCTTTTCTTTTCTTAACAAAGTTAAGAGTGCATGCAAATGCTCACAATGCTCGTCCTGACTTTTGGAATAAATAAGTATATCATTGATAAAGACAATTACAAATTTATCCAAGTACGGTTAACAGATCCTATTCATCATGTCCATAAATGTTGCAGGAGCATTTGTTAGTCCAAAGGGCATGACTGTAAACTCGTAATGACCATACCTAGTTCTGAAAGCAGTTTTAGGTATGTCTTCTTCTTGTACTTTCAACTGATGGTATCCGGAGCATAAGTCTATTTTAGAAATGTATCTAGCTCCTTGCAATTGATCAAAAAGATCATCAATCCTAGGTAATGGGTATCGATTCTTAATTGTAATCTTATTCAATTCCCTGTAATCGATATACATTCGCATCGAACCGTCTTTCTTTTTTCACAAACAAAACTAGAGCTCCCCACAGGGATGAACTAGGTTGTATAAATCCTTTTCTTAGTAATTCATCTAACTGCTTTTTCAGTTCTAACATTTCGGTGGGTGCTAACCGATAAGGTGCCTTGGCTATCGGTGTAGTTCCAGGAATCAGATGAATTCTAAATTCTACTTCCCTATTGGGTGGTAATCCAGGTAGTTCTTCTGGGAATACATCCGGGTATTCTGATACTACTGGAATTTCCTTAAGTTCCTTACCTTTAGTGTTAATGATTACCGAAATCATATACACTATTTCTTGTTTTCTTGAATAACTGGCCATTTTCATTACTGAAATGAATTTTAGTGGCTTACGTGGCTTATCTCCTGTAATCACCACTATTTCTCCTGTGGGTGTATGAATTTCTATGGAATTCTTATCACAGAGAATTCGAGCATGGTTGGCTACTAACCAATCCATTCCTAACACAACATCGAATCCGGCTAAATCCATAGGTAACAAGTTTGCAGAAAATTTATGGCCTAAGAGTTCTATCTTTCCTTTTTGCAAAACCTTATCTATGTGAACAGAATTTCCGTTTGCTGTTTCTAGCGTAAAAACCTGCCTAAGTTTAGTTAAAGGTAGGTTAAGATTTTGGCAGAATGAAGTATTTATAAAGCTTTGGTTTGCCCCAGAATCAAATAATACTTTTGCATAAACATCATGAACTAGGAACGTACCAGCTATCACATCTGGGATGAGTTCTGCTTCTTGGGTAGTCAACTGGAATGCTCTTGCATTCTTTTTGGTAGTTCCTTCTGCATGTTTGGCTTTGTTGTTAGCTGGTTTAACCAATTTGGGGCAGTCTGGTCTAAAATGTCTAGCTTCTCCACAGTTGAAGCAGATTGTTGATTTCTTCCTTCTGCAGTCTTCTTCTTGATGCCCCAGAATTTTGCAGAAATTGCAATACCCTTTGCATTTTCCAAAATGCTTTCTTTTACAGGTATTGCAAAATGGAGTAGTAGAAGATTGCCCGGTTCCCTTTTTCTTGAAATTACTAGTATTACCCACACGGAATCCTTGGGTAATCTTTTGGGCCACTTCCTTCTTCCGGTTTTCTTCTCTTGTACGTACCAGCCCGTCGGTCAAGGTATTGGCTAATTCCACAGCATCGTCAATAGTGCGGGGTCTCGCAGCTTTGACGATATCCCGAATTTCGCCAATCAAACCCCAAATATAGTGAGAAATAAGTACCGATTCTGGCGAAGCCAGAGTGGGCACAATTCTGGCATATTCGAAGAATTTCGAAGTATACCCTCGACAGCCAACATCCACCATTCGGTGGCTCAGAAATTTATTCTCCATTTGTTCCTTTTCATATTCGGGGCAGAATTTCCTTTCCACCAGGCTCTTAAATTCTTCCCAATTCATGGCATACGCCACATCGCTTCCCTTGGCTTGTAGTACTATGTTCCACCATTCTAGTGTCCCTTCTTTGAAAAGATGCGACGCGTACATGACTTTGTCTTTCTCAGCACATTTACTTATTTTAATTACTGCTTCGGTTTTCTCCAACCAACGCAGTGCTACAGTTGCCTCTTCATTGCCTGCAAATTCGATTGGTTTACACGCAAGAAATTCTTTGTAAGTGCAACCAGGCGTTGCAGCTTTCATTTTCTTAAGGAATGGGGCTTGCATCACATCATCATTATTATTGTTATTATTATTGTTGCCGCCTCCATTTACACTATTACTGAAATTGTCGCCGTGAGTACGTTTGCTGGGAATAATTGGTTGAGGTTCAACTGGATTTCGGGCAGCAGCAAGGATTGCTGGAATAGCATTAGCTATTCCTTGGGCAACAATATTTTCTATATCCTGCCTATTAAGAAATTGGTCTCCATTGCTTTGCTCAGATTGGTTAACTTCGTTAACTGGTTCATTACCAGCATGTTCCATCTGGTAATTAATATATATAGGTGATTAG
The DNA here is from genome assembly GCA_030545235.1 of Helianthus tuberosus. Lineage (NCBI taxonomy): Eukaryota > Viridiplantae > Streptophyta > Magnoliopsida > Asterales > Asteraceae > Helianthus > Helianthus tuberosus. The sequence continues at coordinate 21,606,834 of CM060399.1, forward strand.
CACAAAATAAATAACAACCAAACATAATAAAACAATCACACATAATCAAGTTAACACGTATAGCCAAAATTGTCGACTTTGCGACGTTGATATTTTTGTGTATTATTAGGCATCTGTACACACCAGTTATATCACAAAAGTTTTATTTTAAGTTATTTTACATGATTATATTTTTATTGATATTTATTATTATTTTATTATTATTAAACACGTAATCACACAACCACATACGATCCCGTCAGCTGACACTTTAGAAACGACGTTCCCTCTCGTCGTATTTCCATGATATCATCTCCCCCACTTCCCGGATTCTATTTCCTGCACCCACCAGCTCCTCGCCATAGTGGCGGAGTTCAGCCAAGTTTTCTGTGCTCATAGGTGGGTTTAGTGCAGGCTCGGGGTCAAACTGGGGGAAAAAGGTGTTAGGGTTATTTAAGAGATTCTGGAATTGCCAGTCAGTTGTCCACCATTCTTCCAGCTCTCCTGGTAGAGGTCGGGGGTTTGTTGGTGCATTACGTCTGTCGACTTCATCTTGTATTAAGAATGTTAGATCAGGGCACGTTGTACGAAAAAGCTAGGGTTTGAGTGTAATTGGTTAATTTCGCTTGAAAGTGACATGTGTCATTTCAAACGAAATTAATATTGCTAATTCCGCTTGAAAAGGCCTGTGCCACTTTCAAGCGAAATCACCACATCTATAAATACCCTCCAAACGAAATCAGTTGTAAGGTTCATGTTTCCGGTACCGAAGTGCTGCCGACGTGTCTACTGACCTGTAAACTTGTTATTATCAATATACAAGACATTTAGAAGTGAATCAAGCTGTTTTGCAAGTTAATTCATCTGTTTCCGCCTCTTGAATTGATAAGAACTCTTCTGATTGACTCGTTTGGGTCACAGAACGATCCTACAAGTGGTATCAGAGCTCAGGAGGAACAGTTCTTGCCAAAACAGCCATAAAATATGTCTTCTACACCTTCTTTTATAAAATTCATAGAATTTTACGGTCAAAATGGTCTGAATTTCACACATTATAATCGTAACAGTGTTTTAATGAATCCTTGAAAGAATTGGACCTTAATTCAATCTAAAACCGGTAAAAATCGTAATTTCGCTTGAAACACAGATCAGTCTATGATGATGTCAGCAGCATTTCAAACGAAATTAGCACTTGATTCCGCTTGAAATTGATATTTCGCTTGAAAGTTCATCTAATTCCGTTCGAAATTACCTAATTCCGTTTCAGAGTGTAATTCCGTTTGAACCGTTCCACACGAAATTACTTAATTCCGTTCCAAAGTGTAATCTCGTTTGAAAGAGTGTTGTCTCAAACGAAATCAGGTATTCTGTTTGAGGTGATTCCGTTTGAGAGGTGATTCCGTGTGAAGAGGTTGATTCCGTTTGAAACTGTATTTCGTTTGAAGCTTGAGTTTTTGTGAAATAATTTGTCTAATCATGGAAGAGGAATTCTACAATGTGTTTGCTACACCAGTTGCACCAGTTACAGCTGCTGAAACATTGTACAGTGAGAATGAAACGGGAACTCATCAAAAACCGCCAAAGCTTATGTACATTGACGATTTTAAAGGATGGCAGAATAGATTTGAGAACTGGGTGCAAGCTTACAAGTTTGACGCATGGTGTTCATTAGAGAAAGATTACGAGAAACCGAAAAATGAACGTGGACTTGAAAAAGCATTTTGTGACTTTTCAGAGATTGATAAACTGAAATATGCAAGTGAAAAAATGATGATCAGTATTCTTCAACAAGCGATTAAAGAAGATATTTTTGTTTTGCTTCAACATGAGGGTACAGCTAGGTCAATTTGGACGGCATTGATTCAAAAGTTCAAAGGAAGCGCAGATATGATCAAAAACAAAAAGGCGTTATCAAAGAAATCATTTGATATGTTTGTAGCTTTTGATCATGAAACAACAAAGATGACAATTGATAGATATTGTCATTTAGTGTTGGAAATGGGAAGGTTGGACATAAAGAAAGACGATGATGAATGGGTTGATAAACTTGCTGATGCATTACCACAGCAGAAATGGGGAACTTATTTGATGATTCTTAAACACATGAGAAAATCTGAAAATATGAATCTGGCACAGTTTATTCAGAAGATTGAAGAGCACGAGTTGGATATCCAGAAAACAGCAATCATGAAGAATCCAAATGCTCAACAAGATGTCAGTTTATACTACAGAGGAAATAAGTTTGAAGCTACTCCCAGTCCAAAGATTCAAACTGGTTTCAGTGCTGATAGTTCTTCTGGAACAAAGAGTAGTAACGTGACTCAAAGTGGTGGATCTTCGTCTTCATATTCCAGTTTTGATCCAAATTTTTCAACACCAAGTCCTCAACAGCATAATTCTACTAATCTGCAGTGCAATGTTACTTTAAACATTCAAAATGGTCAAAATTTGTCTCCAGAAATAGCTAAACGACACATGGCATCACTCTTTGCTATGTTGGAATCATATGAAAGTTTGATTGCTGGCAAAATTGGAAATCCTATGCTTACAAAAGAAGATTATGACCAAATTGATGCAGAGGAACTTGAGTTGATGGATGTCAAATGGTGTATGACTAGTGCTGTTAGAAGGGCAGAAAAATTTCAACAAATCACAGGTAGAGATGAGTTTCGGGGATTGGCTAAGGAAAAGGAAAAGGACCTGTTTTCAAAGAAATCATTTGATATGTTTGTAGCTTTTGATCATGAAACAACAAAGATGACAATTGATAGATATTGTCATTTAGTGTTGGAAATGGGAAGGTTGGACATAAAGAAAGACGATGATGAATGGGTTGATAAACTTGCTGATGCATTACCACAGCAGAAATGGGGAACTTATTTGATGATTCTTAAACACATGAGAAAATCTGAAAATATGAATCTGGCACAGTTTATTCAGAAGATTGAAGAGCACGAGTTGGATATCCAGAAAACAGCAATCATGAAGAATCCAAATGCTCAACAAGATGTCAGTTTATACTACAGAGGAAATAAGTTTGAAGCTACTCCCAGTCCAAAGATTCAAACTGGTTTCAGTGCTGATAGTTCTTCTGGAACAAAGAGTAGTAATGTGACTCAAAGTGGTGGATCTTCGTCTTCATATTCCAGTTTTGATCCAAATTTTTCAACACCAAGTCCTCAACAGCATAATTCTACTAATCTGCAGTGCAATGTTACTTTAAACATTCAAAATGGTCAAAATTTGTCTCCAGAAATAGCTAAACGACACATGGCATCACTCTTTGCTATGTTGGAATCATATGAAAGTTTGATTGCTGGCAAAATTGGAAATCCTATGCTTACAAAATCACAGGTAGGATTTGACAAGTCAAAAGTTACCTGTTTTCGTTGCAAAGGAAAAGGACACTTTAAACGAGAGTGTAAAAATCAAGAAGCAACAAGAGGATCAGAAAAGAATGATTATTATCAGAAATCCATTTTTCATCAGATTGCTGAGCAACCACAAACGGCACATGCACGTGCTATTGAAGATAGAAAGAAAGCTTGTCTTGTTGATCAAGATGATGAAAAAGTTGCAGAGGGGTTTAGCTGGGATAAATACATTCCACCGGGTTCAGGATTTGTTGCTCAAATTTTGGATGAAGAATCAGTCAAATCTCAGTCGAAAAGAATACCGATTTTTCCTGATTTAGGAAGTGATCTTGATACTGATGATGAAGAAGAATATCTTAATAAAACTAGAAAAGGTATAGATCCTGATAGTTTTAATTTGTTTTTTGCAGATAAAGTTGAGATGTTGTATGAGAAGAAGATAGCCAGATTAAAGAGAGAGCTGGAAGCAATGAAAATAGTTGATGACAATACAAAGATGAAAGCTGAAGAACAAAATGTTGAATCAGTAATTGAAAAGGTGATAGAAAAAATCGTTGAAGTGGAGAAAGTGGTAGAGAAAATTGTTGAGATTGAAAAAATAGTCGAAGTTGAGAAATTCGTTGAAATTGAGAAGATTGTCGAGGTTGAAAAGATAGTTGAAGTCATTAAACCTTGTCAGAAATGTTTAGAATCTTGCAAAGATTGTGAGGAAAAAGACAAGAAGATTCTTGAACTGGAAGAGATGAAAGAGAATTTATTGTCTGATGTGAAGTATGTAAAGGAATCATATGATGTCCTGAACAACACAGTGAATGGTCTGAAAAAGACTAATTCAGAAATTGAAGTTGCTATGACAAAGATGAACTCAACATTAATGTCAAAATAGAAGGTCATTAATGAGTACATTGAAGAATGTGCACAGTTGAAAAAAGAATTGGAACTAGAAAAGATTGAGAGTGAAAGAATCAAAAGGTTACTGTTGAGTTATACAACATGTGATTATTTGATTGATCGAGTTTATCCTACTGTTGCAGGTCTTGAAGCTTTCAAAGATAAAGAGATGGAAGAAACGGATGATGGTAAAAAAAAAGTGTCAAGTATAACAAGTGTCCGCCTCCAATCTATGAGAGTTATTCCCCCAGAAATCCAAACGAGGAGCGTTTAAAAAAGGCAGTCAACATCAAGTTAAAGTCTGAAACCATTGATGAGTTACAAGATAACATTGATGTCACATTCACAGCGTCTGACACTGATCATGAGTCTGAGTTGTTAAAGAAAGTTGTCGATCAGGTGTTGGATATGGATGAAGAGTCAAAACCGAAGTCTAAATCTGAAAGTCCGAGTTCATCAGAAAAGAGTCTGAATTCACTGGTTAAACGGGTTTACAATAAAGAATTCATGTTATCAAAATCTAATTTGAATGATGGACCAATCAAAGTGGCATATACTTTGATTGATTCAGACAAATTATATCCTGATGAGGAATTTCCAATAAGAAGTGTCAAATCTGAAATGAATTAATATTTCTGAAATAAAAGATTTAAATCTTTCATAAAAACCAATACCTTACACTTCAAGAGTTCAAAAGAGATTGAACAAGAAAAAGAGTTACAGTTCTGGTTCAGGTTATCGAAAGAAACCAAACCATAACGGTAATTTCAAAAAGCAAGGATTAGGTTTTAGTTCCTCAGAAAATTATAAAAATGAGAAAAATTATAAACCAAAAACAAAATTTGTTGCAGGAAGAAGTTTTGAAGATGAGCAGAAGAAACCATTTAGGAAACAGTGAAATCAAGAGTTTCTTGCTGAAATAAAGAAGAATGTGAAGAAATTTGCTCCAAAAGTTGACAGAAGAACGTGTTTCAAATGTCACAAGATTGGACACATTGCTTGGAATTGCCAACAGTCCAATAACACAAAACAGGGAGTTTCTTTTAACTCAAGATTGGAAGAAAAACATTTTGATGAAAAGAAACAACCAACAAATTTTGAAGTTGGTGAAACTTCGAAACGTTTTTACAAAAGAAAAGTTGATGAAAACAAAAAAAGATGGGTTGTAAAATCTGATAGTAGTTCTGACAATGAATCTGATTCCATAAAATCAGAGGAGTCATCTGTTGAGAAAAAGAATGAGAATTCCGTTCTGGATTTGAACGATGAAAATTTTCCAAAATTGTCAAAAGAAAACTTGAAATCAAAAGGTAGATTTGAGATTTCAGATCAATTCTTCACTGGTAAAGGAGAATTTGATGCTGAAAAGGCTTTCAATGGGAAAGTCAAACATATCTTTGGGAAGATGGTTGATGGAAAGGTTAAAGGTGTCAAAGAATTTTATCAATCGAAAAGATGGTGGGATAGATGTGTACCAAAATCACCCAAGGCTGGTCAGGCTTGGGTAACAGCGTTTTCTAACTAAAAACCTGACTTGCCGGAGCTCCCAGGTTGGTAATCGTGGAGCAGGAATCGACATTATTATTGAATATGTTTGGTTGGTAAATCTACAGGTGGTATCTTCATATTGTTATATTTTGATTTACAAGTGGTTTTGATTGATAAGTGAACCTACAAGTGGTTGAAGAAGTTTTTCAGTTACAAGTGGTAAATCAAGGACATTAAATTGTACTTGTTTTTCCTACATATAGTATTTTGGTGAACAATGTGATGAACCCCTAACTTACAAGTGATAAAATCAACAAATCTAATTTTCCGGAAAAACCATTTGATTAAAACAAACTTAAGTGTTTTGAAATCACAATGGGAAAATGTTTTGTTGTGAGGGGGAGTTCTGATTGTTTATGCCAAGTGGATGGCGAATTGAAGTGATTCGATATTAGTTGTCACTTTATTTGTACAGTTTGTTTTTAAAATTTCCTTTAAATGATTTTGTATTTTAGGGGGAGTAAGAATTTTTCAGAAAATCCAAAAACATTAGAAAATTTGAAAAAGGCAAAAACATGATAAAATCAAAAATGAGTTTTGTTGTGAAAAAGAGGAAATGATAGTACATCAGTGGACTATCACAACATGCTAACGAATTGAAAACTCAAATGTGATAAACGGTCTCACTGATGATGTGCCAGTAGGTTTTTACACATTTAGTAAATTATGACGAGATATAAACCTAAATATCAAACTTGCTTATATCGTGGGTAACATCTCTCGGATATATGGGTAACCCCCGAAATCTTGTTTGAAAGACCCCTCTTTCTGAGATACTAGGTCTTTATGCTTAGTGATATCTGGGGTATTATCCCGGGACTTCTGATTTTGCGGAAGCAATGGCCTAGTCCCAGGATAATACTTTACGCTTGCTTGAAATATAGCCCACCCTCAGCATAAAAAATGATGAAACATTGCAAAATGTTAATCATGTGCTGTTGAAGAAAAGATTCTCTAAAGGGAACCCACCAAAAGTCGAAGCCGTCATCTCTCTGCTGAACGGAAGTTCTGACCTGAGCTCTCACGACCCTCGCAATTTAACCCCTTATAGATATCATCTAGGTATACTCATCTGTAAGACTGAATATTGGGATCTGAATACGAGAGTATATTCTGAGGTGGGACACGCGAATAAGTTTAAGTCTCTTAAAACATTAATCTCATATCTCGAAACAGTTGAACTTTGTGTGAGAATTTAAGTGGATTAGTATACTGATAATCTAAGTGAATCGTTTAAAACTTAAAATGTTTTAAGCTTAACGGTGTTGGTGATTTGTCTCAAAAACTGATATGATCCTCTTACACAAACTCACAAAAATATTGGTTTGTAAATATTTCTTTACTGCGTTTCATTTTATTTCAAAAATCCAAAAAGATATTAGGAGTGTTTTAGCATAAATTTTTGAAAAAATACAAAAAGATTTTAGACAACTGATGTTGAAAAGCTGATTTTCAAAATTCCGAGTGCTAAACATGCTGAATAGGTTTGGGTGAGTTTGTTTAACATGAAAATTTTTGTGTGTTTGCATACATGAGGTCATCAGAAATTAAAATTGTTATATCCATAATTGATGTTTTGAATTGAAGTTTTCAAGTTATTAGCAGAGTTTAAATTTGTCAAATTTTAAATTTGTGAAATTTATTTTTGGTTAGAGGTTTGTGCAGGAATCAGTAGAGCCAGGAATTGGTCCTGATCCTGTGGGAAGAAATGTGAGCCAGATCACGTTCTAGAACCTGTGAAAGCCAGACTGTGATCCCAGCACAATTCAAGGGGGAGTCTGCTAGTAGATTAACATCTGAGGGGAAGAATAAAGCCCAAAGACTGATAAAGACTGAAGACTGTGAAGACTCGACACTGAAGACTCGTCAACATCCGAGGGGGAGTCTGTTGGTGCATTACGTCTGTCGACTTCATCTTGTATCGAGTCTTGTATTAAGAATGTTAGATCAGGGCACGTTGTACGAAAAAGCTAGGGTTTGAGTGTGATTGGTTAATTTTGCTTGAAAGTGGCATGTGTCATTTCAAACGAAATTAATATTGCTAATTCCGCTTGAAATGGCCTGTGCCACTTTCAAGCGAAATCACCACATCTATAAATACCCTCCAAACGAAATCAGTTGTAAGGTTCATGTTTCCGGTACCGAAGTGCTGCCGACGTGTCTACTGACCTGTAAACTTGTTATTATCAATATACAAGACATTTAGAAGTGAATCAAGCTGTTTTACAAGTCAATTCATCTGTTTTCGCCTCTTGAATTGATAAGAACTCTTTTGATTGACTCGTTTGGGTCACAGAACGATCCTACAGGGTTGATAATAGGATCTGGGATAGCAGGTTCCAGATTAACTGGAAGTTGTGCTTCTGCTGGGTAATTGAAGAGGTTTTCATTGGCAGGTCCGATGAGGTCGCTATTTGCCAGTTGGCGGTCCAGCTCCTCCCATGGTGGCATTTCCTGAGTTTGCCCTGAACTTTCCCCGATCTCCTTTCCTTTACCTTTATCCTTCGGATCCTCAGTCTTTATAACTTTCTGTGTCGCTGGTTTCTTCCTACGCATACGCCTCCAGCCTACGAGTCTTCTTCTCTTTTTCGGTTTTGGTTTCTCCTGAGGTTGGGCTTGGAATACTATTGGCTCTTCAGTATCAGCCTGGTAGCCAGTGAAGGTACCAGTGGTATCCATATCTGTGGTATGGATAGTAAAGTTTTGAAGGGCTTCTGATAGTTCATTCATGCTGTTAGCATACATGAAGAAACACACAAATTTTAAGTTAAAATTTCGTAAATTAAATTTTCACAGAATCACAGAATGGCAATCAGAAAAAATTAAGTATTTCTAAATACTTAATTGGCTTAAATCAATGGCTCTGATACCACCTTTTCTGTCACGACCCCCGTCCCGGTGTGACCCGGTCCAGGAGTCGTGGGACAGAAACCCATGGTATTTTTTTATTTGATTTGACAGCGGAAGTTTTGACAGGATCTTTTGAAACTTGAACATGCCCAATTATTTTATTTCATAATTTGGGACAAATCCCCGTAATTTACAATAGAGGAATTTCATGAGGAAATTCTCTGTTTTACAAAACATGTTTATTTATTTAACTGAGCCACCACCTCAAGCTTTTTTAGTGCTCCGTAGCACTTTTCCTTGATTCACACTAGGTCACCTGAAACATGTTTTAAAAATATTTTATCAGCGGGGAAATACTGGCGAGTCACTCAAATTTGATAAAACGACACATAGCTATGAATTACAGCATAAGAGCGATTACAATGGCTACTATCTTATTTTTATCTGGCGCCGTGTCACACCCTGGTGACGATGGTCATACCACTATAGGGTCCCTTCACCCAAGTAGTGATGATTATCACTGTTAGGTTGGTGAACCTAACCGTGAGAAATTAGTAATGTGTACAATACCCCACTTGCAAGTGATTCAAGATAACCATGACTTAATCCCTGTAATTATAACTTTTTGAAAATAACTTGAGGTGTAGTAAAAGAATTGATAAAAAGAGAATGACTCACTTTGCAAGTTTAGTTGGGCAGAGTTTAGCCTACTGATAAGCCCGATAACCTAATTTAAACAACAATGCACACGAAACTAGGTCAGTAACTTAATACAACATTTGCGATAAGTTCACGAAATCAAAACCCTCACGGCGAATGACAAAGTATAGCCCTGATTTGGGCAGCACTTAAACATCCATCGGATCGGTTTCAATCGATCGGACATTGTATCGTAGCAGTGATCGAGTTAATACCCTGTATTAATAGCAGCGTTTCCCTAACTAAAATCATGAATTTGAGCAGTATACTTCGTCTTTTGAAAAGTTTTTCGAGTGTAGATGAACTGCTCATGTCCAACCCATTTATAGCTAGATTTTAGGTTTTACGCGGCCCGCGTAAACCCTGGCTTGACTCTTACACGGCCCGCGAGGGCCACCTAGTCTACGTGTAGGGCTAGCGTGTCACAGGTAGGGTTGCCACGTGTGCGACACGTGGCCTGGAACGCTTATCCGGTCAACTTTAAGTTGACGCGGCCCGCGTAAGCCTAAGCTTACGTTTTACGCAGGCCGCGTGAAATCCAGAAATCTTGTTTTCTTGGTTTTTCATGCACATTAGGGTTTCAGGGGTCCGGGTTTTCACTTACGGGTCGTTTATGGATAATTTTGCAGGTCCTTACACCTCTTTACGATTAGAAGCAACTCCAAGAGTGAGTTGAGAGAAAGAATGATAATGTGCAAGTTGGAATGGTGGAATTATTGTGCTATTTATAGTTGCACAAGAAGTGTAGGATCATGCCAAGTGTTGGCAATGATTCCATATGTTAACAAGTGCCTATTGATGTGTTTGAAGCAGAGAGATGGTGGCATTTTGCGAGAGAGGTGGTATGAGATGCAGGCTTCCATGACAGTCCGCACATACTGCCAGCGCACACCATACGAACCGTAAGGGGTAATGGCTTATGGTCCGTAAGGACCTTCAGGCGCCCTTGGTTTCAAATTCCTTGCAGTCCGTAAGGGGCTACCAAGAACAATATCAATAATTGCCTTACGGTCCGTAAGGGGTATGCCTTGCGGTCCGTAAGGATCACCCAGAAGCCATAATTTTGGCATATTGTCACAATTAATCCCTCCACATCTAATCTTCCATAAATTTACATATATGGTCCCTCTTGTCCAAGCAATTTGACATATTTGAGAGTTGATTGGACACGTGTTGCCATATGATTTGATATAAAATTCTGAGGTGTTACATTTTTAAACAATACAAAAATAAATAAAAAATATTTAAAAAATTTATCTTCAAAAACTAAAAAAACACATAACTACCCCCACTAAAACACCCAATTCTTGAACTAAAAATTCACCCACATCCTAGACGTCTTGTACAATCCTGTATGAGGCATCTTAGGGAACCAAAACACCGAATTCTTCAACCACTTTTTTTAAATAAAACCAAATGATTAACTTTTCCAATTGCATGTCTATACGTGGATGAAGGAACCTGCTTTCAAAAGTCTTGATACTGCTAGCGTGCTATATTCTCCAAATTATTGTGATTGCCACCATTATCACAAATCTTTTCCATTTTTTGACCTGTGCTTTGCTGGATTACCTTCATTAAGTCTTTCAGGTTAGTAGTACTCGTCGGGAATGGAATTCTGATCCAGACAAGAATTTGCCACCAGATATCTTGAGCCATTAAGCACTACACGAAAACGTGATCCGGGTCTTCCACATCGATCCCACACCTGTCACATAGGAGCCTTGGAACCTGGATCCCTCTTGTAAGGAGTTCCGTTTTTGCCGCCACTTTCCCCATCACCGCGCACCACCTGAGCACTTTGCACTTTGGCGGTGCCCACGGGTTCCAGCAGTTCATCACATCCCCTATCAGACCCCGAGTTTTTTCCCCACATCCAAATGTATTTTTGGTTGTTGGGTTTAATTTGGTCTAGGATTTTCATAAGTCTATCAAGCTGGCCCCATTCTTCGTCACTATCAGGTGTTTTGGCCTAATTCCAGGCCCAAAGATCCATATCTACTATTGTCGCAAAACAGGAGGAAACAGACCTGGACTTGTTGGCAGCAAGACGGTATAAGCCTGGGAACACATCTTTCAGCGGATCGTCTGCAACCTAAACATCCTTCCAGAAGCTGACATGCTCACCATTCCCCAAGGTTTCTCCAACCCCCTATATCCTTCATACACCAGGCAGGTTCTTCTTTACCGGGATCATTTTACCATTTGAATCTGAGTAGTGAATAACTTTCACACCCTCAACCTACAGTTGTTTTGGATTATCTTATTGCCACCACCACTTTGAGAGCATAACAATGTTGAAATCTTTAGTGCTTCCTATCCTGATTCCTCCATAGATTTTTGGTTTTATCATCTTATTCCATCAAATCCATCTCACCTTAATGCCCCCAGTCGTTTTCCCCCAAACGATGTCCCTTCTCAACCCTTCCAACGTTTTAACATAGCTTTTGGGGCTGTGAACAGAGACAAATAATAGAAGGGGATGCTGCCAAGGACCGCTTTAGCAAGCGTTACGCGACCCGCAAGAGAAAGGTTTTTAGCCTTCTAGGATGAGAGTTTCGGTTGAACTTCTTGATTACCGTCTGCCAAAGTTTAATCCTCTGCATGTTTGCACCAATAGGGATGCCCAAGTATGTGAAAGGAAAAGACCCGGCCTTGCATCTTAAAGCACCCGCCATCCGACTTATCTCCGCTTCACCCACTCCGACTCCGTACAATTGACACTTGTGATAGTTAACTTATAGTCCAGAGACAAGATTAAGACTTGTAAGGAATCGATTGAGACTAGCCACGTTGTGCTTGGACCATTCCCCGATAAAAAGGACGTTGTCCGCATAGCACAAGTGTTAAATGACTGGCCAATTATTCGGGAGTTAAATTCCATGATATAAGCCTTGTTCCATGGCCTTGTTCATAAAGTTGACTACTTGCATAGCAAGAATAAAGAGAAACGGAAAAAGGGGGTCTCCTTGTCTTAACCCACTCTTGAACGGGAACTCACCCGTGGGTGACCCATTAACAAACACCGAGCTTCGACCGGATTTTAAGCATCCCTTGATCCATAAAACCCACTTCTCCAGGAACCCCATAAATTCCATAACTTGGAAGAGGAATTTCCAATTTAAGGAGTCATAGGCACGTTGAAAATCGACCTTGAAAATAAGGAGCTTTCACTTGTTTTTCTTTGCCTAAGAGACCGTTTCACTTACTATAAGCGGACTATCTAGAATATATCTCTCCCCACCCGACGAAGGTAGTCTGCGTAGGTGATATGAGGGGGTCCATAACACACTTGAGCCTGGTCATAAGGATTTTGGAAATAATTTTCTACAAGGATCCCACTATCGAGATGGGACGAAAATCGAAGAAAACTTGGGGGTCACAAGGCTTGGGGATAAGAGAAATGGGAGAAGCGTTGTACCCAAACGAGATATTACCAGACTCAAAAAAATCATGCATCATTGCTTTGACAACCGATTTAAGTGTCTCCCAATGTTTCTTGTAAAACTTCATCGTGAAGCCGTCGGGACCTTGAGCCTTTCCCACGTCACAACTTTTTAACGCTTTCCAAATTTTAGCTAACGAGAAAGGCTCGACCAATGCCTCCATCTGATTAGCGTTTAGTTTTGGTAGTCCAAAGTTTTGGAACTTAGGTCTTCTACGTATGGGCTCGGCAAATTGTTTCTTTAACCATATCCTTAGCTCGTCTTTGATAACCGTGGGTTCAGTAACCCATTCCCCTCTAATATTCATCCCATTGATCCTATTTCTGGGCTTATTAACATTGATCAGGCCATGAAAATAAGACATATTGTCATCCCCATACTTTAACCATTTGACTCGGGCTTTTTGATGGAGATCCTTGGCCTTGGTTAATTCAATTTTCTTCAACTTCATTCTAAGCTCCACCCTTTGTGTTTTTCTCCATGCCATTCAGCCTTGCAACTCCGTACCACTTGACTCGTGCTTTTTGATGGACAAATTAATCACCAAAACGTGGTGCAACTTTTAGGATGTTTTTTGGAAACTAAGTTCCTATTGCTAGCTTTTGATTTTGTTTCTAACGGCACTCTTCATGATCACATTCATGATAATAATAGCATCACAAGAAGATTGTCATGGGATAGACGTTTAAGGATAGCACATGAAATGGCTGGTGCACTTGCTTACCTTCACTCAGATGTTATTAGGACCATCATACACAAAGATGTGAAGTCTACAAACATTTTGTTGGATGAATATTACACCGCAAAAATTACAGATTTTGGTACCTCAAAGTCACTCGACTTGGGTGATGATCATGCCATTACACTAGTTAAAGGGACGTTTGGTTACTTGGACCCTGAATATTTTCTATCAAGTCCACTAACAGATAAGAGTGATGTGTATCACTTTGGTGTGGTTCTTGCAGAACTCATAACAGGATCTAAGTCCATTGATTCCGAAAGACGTCAAGAAGAAAGAAATCTTGCAACATATCTCTTGATTGCAAAGAGGGAAGATCGGTTGACTAAGATTATTGATCCTCAAGTTTTCGAGGAGGTGACAACTTATGAGCAGCTAGAAGTAGCATGTTCCCTGGCGTGTAGATGCCTTCACATGAAAGGTAAGAAGAAACCTAGCATGAAAGAAGTGACCATGGAGCTTGAGCTTGAAAGAATAAGAAGGATAAGAATGCATCCTCGGGGTAGCGAAGTTTATGACGAAAGCTTTAATGATTGAAAGTGAATAACTTGATCTTAATGATTTTATTTTTGACGCTAATAGCAGACACCTTTACAATGTAGCTACTATTTATAATTATACTTAATGTCTATTATGGTGTATAATTCGGTGTTCAAGTTTAAATTTCTATAGTTGTTAGCATGTAGACATTATAACATTATATATATATATATATATATATATATTTAACGAAGGACGATCAATAGTAACATTATTTTTAAAATAATATATAGCGTTTTATTATTTTTTTATTTAATATATTATAATAGTTTATCATTAAACTAAATTTTAATAACGTATTTTTAATTTTTTTCTTAGTTAAAATCAAATATTTTCTTTACCATTTTTTAATAACTCTTTTTTTCTTTTTTTAGGACATATATTAATTTATTAAATAATTTGATACTTCTTTAATAATTTACGTTTATAACTCTTTTCTAAAAACATAAGTACGTAGTTGTTTTGATTTTTTCTCTTAACATTCTGAATTAAGTTTTGTTAAAAACAAAGTTGTACTCATAATAAAGTATTTATTTGGTATCGTAAAACGGTACAATAATAAACTAAACTGTTCCAATCATTTGGTTTTCTAAACAAAATTCTTTATTTTCATATCATGTTCGTTAACATTATTAGGGTGTCCGGGGCGCCTGCGGGGAGGGGTGCGGTGAGTGTACTCCCCGATCGGGAACACCGCCGCCGACCCCTCGGTGACCCAAATCGGGGAGTGGGGAGCGGGTATCATTCACCGTGTGAAACTTGTATATTTTTTAGTTTTTTTTTCCTTGTGATTTTGTAGGAGGATGAAGAACAAAGAATATGCATGTGAAGATGAAAGTGCAGGTTAAAATGAAGAAGAAGAAGGGGAGGAGGAAGAAAGAAGAAGAAGAAAAAGAATTTTCAAATATAACCCTTCAGTTTTATTTTTAATTTAAAAAAACACTTAAATTTTTTTTATTACTTTTAAAAATACCCCTCAAACTTGTTTTTAATTAAATGAAATGTTATATTTTTTATTTTTATTTAGTTTTAATTTATTTAAATTATGTTTTACTTTTATAAAAATATTTATATAAAAAAAATAAAACCAAGTCCCCAAGAGAGGAGTGGCGCCATCAAATTCAGGGTGTGGGGGGAGTTAAGTGGGGAGTTGACGTGGCGTGTGCTGATTGGCTGTGGGTAAGAGAGGTCACTCCCCACTTAGAGGAGTGCCCCTTAGAGCATTCTCATTCAACCCACCAAAATCTGTGTGATAAAAAGTAGAGTAAACTGCAATTTTACCCCCTGAGGTTAGGGGTGATTGACACTCTTACCCCCCCTAAGGAAATAATTGCAATTTTACCCCCCACTGTTAACTCTTATGTCGCAACATTACCCCCTAAGCTCAGTCAAAGGTAGTTTGACCCTTATATGTAAGGGTATTTTGGTAATCTTACCCTATATTTATTATTATATTATTATTATTGTTATTATATATATACTATATATATATAAAATACACTTCTTCAATATCCCTGAAATCTCTCCTGTCTCTCTCACATCCACCACCGGGCACCTGTGAAGAACCACCGCCATTCACCACCACAACCACCGCAACTGTCGCCGCCACACAACCACCACCACAACCATCCGGTCCTGTCTCTCTCCCTCTCTCCTGTCTCTCTCTCATCCCCACCCAACTCAAGATTTGATCAGGGTATTTGATTTAGGGTTTGTATTGATCATATTGACCCAATTTGGAATCATAAAGGTAGGATCTTGATCTTATTTTGAGCAATGTTTTGAGAACAAAGAAGCTATGTGGTGTGAAGAACCACCGCCATTCACCACCACAACCACCGCAACTGTCGCCGCCACACAACCACCACCACAACCATCCGGTCCTGTCTCTCTCTCTCCTGTCTCTCTCTCATCCCCACCCAACTCAAGATTTGATCAGTAGTGTACAGGTAGTGTACTGGTAGAATTAGTGTACAGGGTACTGGTAGAATTAGTGTACAGGGTGTGATTTGCTGGGCTCAAATGTTTTTATTGCTGGGCTCAATAAATGGGTATGTAGATGAAGAATTCATTGGCATATCACATATGATTTGTTGTTTAATTGATTTGGTGTTAATGATGCACTATTCAAAATGTGCAGATTAAAAGTGTCTTAATTCAACTATATGCAAAGAGGGGGGATGCAGTTCTTGATCTTGTTTGTAATTGATTTGGTGTCAAAATGTCCACTGTTTGTAATTTTGTTATGTCGCAATCTTTGATTAATTGATTTGGTGTCAAAATGTCCACTGTTAATGAAGAATTCAACTATATGCAAAGAGGGGGGATTTTGTTGTTTAATTGATTTGGTGTTGATTGAAGGGTGGTGTAGGGGTGGTAGTGATCGTGGTGGTTTGGCTGTATGTATGTGGATGATTGGGGGCTGGGGTGTGGAGATGACGGTGGTGATTGTTGAAGATGAAGGCGGGTGGTGGGTTTTTTTAGAGAGAGAGAGGGGGGGAGGAAGAAGATGGCAGTGGTGGTTGTGGTGGTGAATGGCGGTGGCAGTGGTGGTTGAGGGTGGTGGCTGGAGGTGGCAGTGGTGGTTGTGGTGGTGAATGGCGGTGGCAGTGGAGGCAGGGGGTAATATTACAGAGTAAACAAAACACAGGGGGTAAAATGGTCATTTCACCACCAAGTCAACAGATCAGTCAACAAAATTGAGCTTAGGGGGTAATGTTGCGACATAAGAGTTAACAGTGGGGGGTAAAATTGCAATTATTTCCTTAGGGGGGGTAAGAGTGCCAATCACCCCTAACCTCAGGGGGTAAAATTGCAGTTTACTCTAAAAAGTATAAAAAGTGGTTGTGAGTGGAGGAGAGAGAAAATGTTACTGTTTATCTGTATATTTGAGCGGACACTGTTCACCCCTATACTTTTTTAATATATATTGAAAGTGGTTGTGAGTGGAGAAGAGAGAAAATGTAATGATAAAGGTAAAAAACAATTATTTAATTGAAAAGAAGAGAGAAAATATTTATTTTTAGTGAAAATATATTGATATAGGAGTTGTTTTTTAGTGGAATGTATGTATAATTTTAGGGGGTTGGATGAGAATACTCTTACACCCAGTCTTTGAGTTTGGTGACTGGTGATTTATGCTTTTTTTTTCTTTTCTCAAGAGCACTGTTCATAACACGAAGAGTTAACTACATTACGGATGCACTTTAGTATGTTCCTAGTTGTTGGTTTCATTATATCTTTTCAAAAATCACAGATATAGTCCACAATATTCACCAAACAGCAACACATTTGGTACTTTTCACTGCTAGACGATGAAAAACTAATAAACCAATGTAAAATAAACATTTTACCTTTTACTATCAAAAACAAAAAGTATAATCCCCTTCTTCTTTGCCGCACCTACCCCCTTGTTGGACGTTCCCCATCTCATCCTACGCAATTCGACCACGTCGATACGACTATACCCATGACCCACATCGATGCCTCCTTTGTTTTTTATTTTTATTTTGTAATGGTGTACTCTAATTTAATTGATCGTCACACAATTAACTTAAGGGGCCAAAGTGTTTTATAGTCATTTTGCTCAACATATATTTATGTTGTTTAATTTGTTTGAGTTTGTATGCATTTGACCCCTTTAATTTTTTATTAATAAATACAGCCCAACCAAACCTAACCTATTTTCATATATTTGACCCCTTTAATTCTTTATTAATAAACACAACCAAACCTAACCTGTTTTCATATCAATTACTTATGAGTCAAGTCAGCTTGAACTTATTTGTTTATTTTTTCAAAAGTTATATAATCCTGTCATTACACCTTAAACGAATTCCAACCTGTTATAGCCTAAATCCAACAGAAATAAACCCCTTTTCATATGAATGCGTAAAGCACTGAAATTGA
Organism: Helianthus tuberosus; assembly: GCA_030545235.1. Taxonomy (NCBI): domain Eukaryota; kingdom Viridiplantae; phylum Streptophyta; class Magnoliopsida; order Asterales; family Asteraceae; genus Helianthus; species Helianthus tuberosus. The sequence goes on from CM060399.1 coordinate 21,624,809, forward strand.
CACCTCTAGAAAACCTGTTGTTCACATCATTGGCTTACCACAGCAGATCAGCAAAATGATATTATACAATGAAATGAGGTCCAAACAATCCATTCCTCAATTTCAGTTTTTAAATTGTACAGTACTCGTAGCGGAAAGGAAAACTACGTTAATTGTGCAACTAATAAAATAGTGAGTAAAGTACAGTTTCAGTCTCTAGAGTTTACACCCAATCGCAAGTTCAGTCACCATTTGAAAAAATTCAACAGTGCAGTCCCTGACGTTGTCGATTTAACTCGTGTTTCGGAAAATTCTGACTATGAATGATGATGTTAATGTTAGTCGATATCAATACAAACAGGCTGAAGAAGCAAAACAGTATGGGGCAATTTTCTTCTGGTTTATTATAAACTGAAACAAACTAATTACAACTGAAGAAAGAATTGAAAGTGTGTATTTCAAAGAAACACAACTGGTCCTATTTAAAGGAAATAAATCTTTGCTGGAAATGTAAAGTAAAGACTTGCTGGAAAGTTAAAGTACACACTTGCTGGAAATATAAGATAAACGTGCTTAAGATGTGAAGCACTACACCATGTTCCCCAGATGTCATGATTGATGCAACACCCCACATGAGGACCATCCATCTCAGTCAACACAAGTCAACGAGTAACACCAACATTCACCTCCTTACTCTTTGACTTCACTTCAATCTCTTGCAGCCCCAACAAGCTTCTCATTTCACAAAATGTCACACGAGGTAAAGCCTTGGTAAGTATGTCGGCTTTCTGCATTTCCCCACTGATATGCTTAACAATAATCTGCCTGCTTTCGACACACTCCCTTATGAAATGATACCTCGTATTAATATGTTTGCTGCGACCGTGGAACACCGGGTTCTTCATGAGAGCGATAGCTGATTCGTTGTCCACATACAACTCCACACCTTGACTCTTTGACCCCGTGAGATCAGCAAGTAAACTCTTCAACCACAGTGCTTGACATGCAGCCGATGTAGCTGCCATGAACTCGGCTTCGCAAGACGACAAAGCCACTGTTTTTTGTTTTTGAGATGACCACGTAACCAAGTTTCCAGAGTAATAAAAGGCCATACCTGTTGTTCCCTTTCCATCACCAATATTGGTTCCGTGGCTGCTGTCGCTAAACCCAATCAACTTTCCATCCCCATGTTTCCGGTATCTTAATCCGTAATTGAGTGTTCCCTTCACGGATAAGGATCATGTGAGAAGTAGTAGGCTAAATGAGAAACTTGAGAAGCATTCTGGACCACACATTTTCCCTAAGCAAAAAAATGTAAAAAAAAAGGTAAAAAAATGCAAATTTTTTTTTTTTTTTTTTTGGAAAAATCGCAGCTTTTTCTTTAAGAATTAAAAAAAAATTTAAAATTTTTTTTTTTTTTTTTTGGTTTTATACACATGTGTATATTGTTAATCTTTTAACTATACATATATGTATATTGTCAATTATACATATATGTATATACATGTTTAAAATTGAAAAATAAGTGTTATTTAGGGTTTAGCATTAGTATTTAGGGTTTAGCATTAGGGTTTAGGGTTTAGCTTTATGGTTTAGGGTTTAGCTTTAGGGTTTAACATTAGGGTTTAGTATTAGGGTTTAGCAATAGTATTTAGGGTTTAGCATTAGGGTTTAGCTTTTGGGTTTAGCATTAGGGTTTAGCTTTTGGGTTTAGCTTTAACTTTTGGGTTTAGCTTTATCTTTAGGGTTTAGCATTAAGGGTTTAGCTTTAGTGTTTAGTTTTAGCTTTTGGGTTTAGCATTAGGGTTTAGCTTTAGGGTTTAGAATTAGGGTTTAGTTTTAGGGTTTAGCATTAGGGTTTAGCTTTAGGGTTTAGAGTTTAGGGTTTAGCTTTAGTGTTTATGGTTTAAGATTAACAATATACACATTTTTTCAATTTTAAACATGTATATACATATATGTATAGTTAAAAGATTAACAATATACACATGTGTATAAATCCAAAAAAAAAATTTTTTTTTTTTTAATTTTTTTTTTTTTAATCTTTAAAGAAAAAGCAGCGATTTTTCAAAAAAAAAAAAAAAAAAAAAAAAAAATTTTGCATTTTTTTCACCTTTTTTTTGCATTTTTTGCTTAGGGAAAATGTGTGATCCAGATTGTTTCTCAAGTTTCTCAAATAGGGTGGACTTCTCTTAGGATCCCTACCCTTCCCTTCACATACCTAAGAACTTGCTTCATAGCTTTGAGATGACTCACTTTTGGGCACTCCATAAACCTGCTAAGTACCCCAACCGAGTACCCAAGGTCCGGGCGAGTATGGAGAAGGTACCTTAAACTTCCAATGATTCGCCTATAGTTCGTAGCATCCACCGGGTCACCTTCTTCATCTTTAGTCAAGCTAGGTCTTGGATCCATCGGCCACTTAGATGGATTGCAATCCCACAACCCAGCTGATTCTAGGATCTTTTTTGCATATCCACCTTACTGATATTAATTTCACCATCCATCTGATCAACTTTTATACCCAGATAATATGACAGCTTGCCAAGATCCACCATATCAAAAGCTTTATGTAACTTTTTCTTAAATTCACGTACCTGATCTTCGTCAGACCCGGTCACGATTAAATCGTCGACGTATACTCCTACAATCAAGCTCGCCTTTGAATTTTGAAGCTTATAAATAGCTTGTTCTTGCGCACACTTCAGAAAACCAACCTGTTTTAAAGCTTTATCGAGCCGTATATTCCACGCCCTTGGAGCTTGTCTCAATCCGTATAAAGCTTTGTGTAATTTGTAGACCATCTTTTCTTTACCTGCAACAGTAAAGCCTTCAGGTTGTGTTACATAAACCTCCTCTTCTAATTCCCCGTTTAAAAACGCCGACTTTATGTCGAGATGATACACAGGCCATTTTTCTTTCGCTGCTATAGCCAAGATTAAACGAATTGTCTCCAAACGTGCAACCGGAGCAAACACCTCCTCAAAATCAACACCCTTTTGCTGCACATAACCTTTTGCAACGATTCGTGCCTTGTGTTTTGTCACGTTTCCGTCAGCATCCGTCTTCAATTTGAACACCCATTTGAGGCCAATGGCTTTATGACCTGCTGGAAGCTCACATAATTCCCAGGTCTTGTTCTTCTTAATTGAATCGATCTCCAACTTCATTGCTTCTTGCCATTCTTTATCAACAATTGCCTCTTTGTATGTTGATGGTTCGTCTCCGATTAGCAACAATTCATCAGATTCCAATTCGATTGGAACCGTTTCATCATAAATTTCATTAATGGAACGATAACCTTGAAAAGGGACATTATCAATGTCTGACCTGTTTGTCGAATCACTACTCTCCTGGGATTCCGATGAACTAGACAAGCTTCCCTGTTCTTCCTGAACTTCTGAAGGTATAGCAGCCACTGGTGACCAGCTTGAGTCGGTATGTTGTGGATTAGGGCTATGTTCAAAAATATCAGGGACTTCATTTGATGAACTGGGCCCTTGACCAATATTTATCTTTACACTACCCCATACTTCTTGTGACTTGGGTGTTTGATGCTAGGAACTCCTTCCACCAATCCCTTCTTCACCAGTGACTCTAAAGTATTGAAATTTACATGGCCGAGTCGAGCATGCCAGATCCATGCTTCATCATTCAACTTCGCCATAAAACACACCGATTTAGACGTGTGTAAAATAATCTTGTATAATCGATTACTCGACCTTTGCACCTTCATGATTAATTTCTCCTGCTCATTGGTCATTCTAAGATACTCTCGACTCAATAGCACATCGTACCCTTCTTCCGTCATTTGTCCGAGACTGATGATGTTACTATTCAAAGCAGGAATGTAGTACACTTCTCGAACCACAAACTGGTCATCATTCTTGCACTTAAACAAAATAGTGCCTTTTCCATTAATCTGCACCTTTGACCCGTCTCCAAAACGGACCTGGCCCGTTACCTTTTCGTCCAATTCAGCGAATAATTCTTTGATCCCGGTCATGTGATTGCTCGCTCCATTATCAAGATACCAAACATCTTGATTTCTTTCATTCTTTCCTTCGTGTTTGCCTCTTCATTTTGCCTTTTTTCAGCCTCGCACTCCGATGCATAGTGGCCATATTGGTCACATTTGAAACACTTTACTTGTTGTTTGTCTTTGGGTTTCTTGTGGTACTCCTGTTGTGAACCGCCATACCGACGTCCACCTCTACCACGGTATGAACCTCTACCCCTACCACCATTTCTTCCTCGGCCACGACCTCCTGTCGAGTGAGTTTTTCCCGGTGGTTTTTGATTCGTATGAGAATCTGACTTGGTGAGTAGCAACCCGCTTTCACCACTGGCACTCCCTTGCCTTAGCTTCAACCTATCTTCATACGCCTTTAAGCGCCCAACGGCCTCTTCAAACGGCATGACATCGACATCCGAATATTGCTCCATAGAAGCAACAAGCTGAAGGTACTTGTCTGGAACCGCATCCAGCAGTTTTCTAACCAGCTTAGCATCTTCCAGAGTCGACCCGAGGCTGCTGTGTTTTGATGCCAAGCCGCTCAACTTTCCCGCAAACTCATCTATTGATTCTCCGTCTCTCATCTTCAATGACTCGAATTCACTCGTGAGCGTATGTAACCGTGCCTTCTGTACCCGATCGGCACCCACATATCTTATTTTCAACGAATCCCAGATCTCCTTCGCCGTCTTTTTCTTTGCCACCTGCAATAAGACTTCTTCTGGGATTGCTTGAAAAATGAAGGCACGAGCAGTTTTGTTTTTCTTCTCATCTCCAACCGCACCAGCCGGCGGTTCAACCGACTCCCACAATCCTTGAGCGTCCATAACGGCCTCCATTTTGATCGCCCATGTGGTATAATTCGTCGCGGTTAGTGTCGGGATTTGAAGTGACACAGAACTGGTATCTTTCGGGGGTGTTGAGCTTGAAACGACTGACATTGTATTGAATCTGGGATACTTAGGCATACACGAACCAGGCTCTGATACCAAATGTTAGTCGATATCAATACAAACAGGCTGAAGAAGCAAAACAGTATGGGGCAATTTTCTTCTGGTTTATTATAAACTGAAACAAACTAATTACAACTGAAGAAAGAATTGAAAGTGTGTATTTCAAAGAAACACAACTGGTCCTATTTAAAGGAAATAAATCTTTGCTGGAAATGTAAAGTAAAGACTTGCTGGAAAGTTGAAGTACACACTTGCTGGAAATATAAGATAAACGTGCTTAAGATGTGAAGCACTACACCATGTTCCCCAGATGTCATGATTGATGCAACACCCCACATGAGGACCATCCATCTCAGTCAACACAAGTCAACGAGTAACACCAACAGTTAACAGTAGATTAGTTAGGTTTTAAGTGATTGTGTGCAGTATGTTGTTTCGATCTGATTAGGTTATGGATATGCATTTTGATTCATTGAAGTTGTTTTGTTGATATCTTTAACGCCGGTCTAAGTGTCTAACATCCTCCTCACAGAACTTCTCATACTCCAACGTGTCACCGGAATCCTTCAACATGTCACCGGTGGTGGTTGTGTGAAGGGGGGCTGAACGCCGGTGGTGGTTGTGTGAAGAGGGGCGGCGGCTGGTGGTGGTTGTGTGAACGACAGTGGTGTCTTGTTCATGAAGATGGAGATGTGATATGATGATGAAGATGATTGGTGAAGATGAAGGGGACTAAAAGGGGATTTGACTTATTTGTATCGCAATGGTCTTTTAACCATAATCTAAACGGTTGATTAACAGAAGTTTGATGGAGGGACTTGATTGAGAGCAATCGACAACATCATGGACTGGACTGTTGATTTTTTTCAAATGAGGACTGAACCTGCGATTGGATGTAAACGGGACTAAAACTGTAGTTTACTCTAAAGTAGTGCAAAGTTTCTTAAACAATTAAAAAAAGGATAAAAAAGTAAGTTGCGATCAGCAAATTACATCAACTGAAACTGTTTTCTTAGCTAGACGATCTCTTTAATAAAAGCATTTTCACTTGAGGCTGGTGCTAGCAGTTCGCATTCCAAACTGCTTAAAAGCAATAAGCAGATAGGCAATCTCTTTCAATACACACATCCAAACACTCCCGTAGTTCATTGCTTCTATACTTGACCCAAAGCTTCCAAAAGTTCATATTTCTAATTAATGGGGACTAAGAGTCTAAGACTTCTATGGTCAAAGTCAAACAAAGCTAATTGCCAGTTTTCAAATTGACATTTTTCGTAATTTAGGTTATACGAAATATACATACATATACTTGGGTTTGATGGATAATTTCCACACATCAAGATTTACATTCAAATGAAGAAGAGATGATCCAAGTGACCTTTCAACTTACTTTTCACGCTTCCATCATCGATCTTCGTTTCTCTCAGTTGTTACTTTGTAGTGTTGCGGTTACATTTTATGCCCACATTTGGACTAATTCTGCTACCAATGAATTTTTTTCCGACAAATTTCACATTCAACTACATCGGACAAACATCACATTTAAAATTCACTATACTGGTCAAACTGCACATAAACTGGTTTAATCAAAGCAATTTTACTTGTTACCATCCCCCTGTCACCAACTCCTCAAATTTCACACCAAGAGAAGCTCACTGGATTCCACCGCCACGCATCGTGAACCTATGTTGCCTTGACAAAAGTCGAGTGGTTGTGGGAAGTTGAGATGTTGTGATGTCGTCTTCTTATGGCCCCTTGCACGCAAGATCATAACATTCATAGAAACTTAAACTTGAAACATGAAATTATACATGTTAAACATTAGACAATTTAAGCTTCCTTAATCTTTCAAGCTCTACGGTAACTTCTTTCATGCTAGGCCTATTCCGACTTTCTCTGTCAAGGCATCTACAAACAAGGTTACATGCTGCGTCTAGCTGCTCATCAGTCACCTCCTCCAAAACTTGACGATCAACAATCTCACGCAACCGATTTTCCCTCTTTGCCTGCACAAAAACCGTTGCAAGATTTTTATCTTCTTCATCAATTGGCTTTAATCCTGTCAGGAGTTCTGCAAGAACCACTCCAAAGCTATACACATCACTTTTATCGGTTAGTTGACCAGTAATCATATATTCAGGATCCATATAACCTAACGTCCCATAAACTACTGTAAACACTTGGTCATGACCCAACGGGAGTGACTTTGACGCACCAAAATCTGCAACTTTTGCGGTGTAATTTTCATCCAATAAAATGTTAGCTGACTTCACGTCTCTATGTATGATCGTCGTCGTTGCATCTGAGTGAAGATAAGCAAGTGCACCGGCCGATTCATGTGCTATTCTTAAACGGCTATCCAATGGAAATCTTCCGGTGCTGCTTGTATTATGATGAATGTGATGGTAAAGATTGTAACTAGAAACAAATTCACAAACAAGCAACGGGACCTCGGTTTCCAAACAACATCCTAAAAGTCGCACGACGTTCCTGTGATTAATTTGTCCAAGAATTACAATTTCATTCATAAATGGCTCCACTTGTTCTTCGTCCAATGTTCTGGACCTCTTGATTGCTACCACACGGTTATCTGATAGTATTCCCTTGTACACAATGCCAGTACCACCACCTCTTTCGATAATCATACTTTCTGCAAAATTCATAGTCGCTTTTTCTAGCTCTTCTGCTTGAAAAAGTTTTATGGAACCAACACCGCTTTTTAGTTTATCTTCCAATAATAGAGCGCCATTTTTCTGGAAGATTTTTTCTCTAGGCGTAAGTTGCTTCCACCTCTTGGGCGTGAGGGATCCTAAGTTCATATAAGGCTTCTTGGGCATGAATGATCCAATATCCATACCTGTATGAGGTATGAACACACTATCACTACTTTTCAAGAACATAAATATTTATAAAAACTAGCAAGTTACACCCATAAGTAAAAGGAGATCTCCATAGAAGAAAAAACGGACAAACTGTCCCATGTTCTAATACAAGCTGCTAAAAACATGCAAATTCAGCTACACAATATGTGTATCTGTATGTGCATGAAGTCAAAATATTTACCAGTGAATTCATCAAAAATAAAAAAACTTTGTGCCAAGTAACATATAATTTGTTAATTCAGTAATTAAGTTGTATCTACAAACACGCTAGAACCCAAACCTGAACACTGAATAACCCAAACCTAGAATGGTTCGGTTATCAGGTTGGTTTTTAAACTTTGAAAACCCGAAGAACAACCCTAGGTAAAATAGGTAGGTTGTATTTGCCCTTTATATATTTCGCTGTATTCATCAATTATAATCAATCAAGTTTGGCAACTTGAACTTAGATAATAAATTGCAAGCCCGGCTCTAGCATAAGTCAAATGAGGCTTTTGCTTTAGGCCTCATATTTTGAAAGGCCCCAATTTTAGAGAGCTAATATTATTCATTTTCATAGGTAAATATATACATGATGATATAATATATATTTCTAGAGAGAGATAAGAAGAAAATTCTAAAATAGAAGGAATAAGATATATTTTCAGTTCTGTGTTTTTTTTTTTTTTTTTTTGGGTGAGAAAGGTTAGAGACTCAAGATTTGTGAATATTAAAAATTTAGTTTATTAACCTTAAAAAAGAACCATGTGTGATGTATAATGTAGTATGAAACGAAAGTCAAATAATATATTAAACTATGTATGTGTATGTATATATGATATACAATACCATATCATGTTTATATGTTATTCAAATAGAAGGGTATTATCGGGTACATTTTGAATTTTGCTCAACCCCAAAGGTAACCAATAAAAAGGCCTCAATTTTATTGTTTGCCTTAGGCCTCTAAAAACATTGAGCCGGCCCTGATAAATTGGTGTGTGAACCCATTTATCTTCAACCTAACCCGCACATGACCCTTTTATTAATTGGGTTAGGCAGGCCAAACCGTATAACCAGTCCCGTGCCTTATTTCACCATATAACCTTATAACCTATTCATAGTATTTTCCTGTCGAATAAACTAATTGATACTTCTATGGAAATCCATTCATATCAATGTACCCCGAACAATGAGTATGGCTAGAAGTTTTGAAAACCGTTAATTGATATTGGTTTGATTCCCAAATCTATAACTCTAAAAGTTATTGCGCTTCAGTAAGTTTTATACAAAACCTGTAACTCCATGAAAGAACAGAACCTGCACACACATAATGAGGAGACTGGAATACCTGAGTTCTGTCCACTATCGCTGAACGAAAACTTATCAACCATCCTGCCAAAAATCGTCTTGCTGGCAGTTTGCGACAAATTATAGGTTTTCTCTTGTAAGGTCAGCACATATTCTAGACTAAGGACAACCTCAGCCATCGTAGGACGGTTCTTTGGATAATTATCCAAACATCTTTCCGCTATTTTAGCAAATTGCTTCAAACATTTTGTGGATATTTCACGCCTTATATCAGAATCCACTATACCCTTCAAACGACCTGCTTTGATAGAGTCTTGAGCCCATGATGCTATTCCGCAATCAAGACTATTATCAACCGCCCTCTTCCGACATAACACCTCCAACAAAACCACCCCAAAAGCAAACACATCCGACTTCCTTGTCAACTTTCCGGTAGCGAAATAATTTGGATCAATATACCCGAAAGTTCCTTTAACAAGTGTATTGACATAAGTCGATGCCTGATTCCTTGGGCTTATTATAGACAACCCGAAATCCGAAACTTTAGCAGCCCAACTTTCATCTAACAAAATATTTGAGCTCTTTACGTCTCGATGTATGATACCAAACTCTATACCCGTACCAGTATGGAGGTAGTCTAACCCACGAGCCGCACCTATGCAAATCTTGAGTCGCTGACACCAAGAAAGAGGTGTACCAAGTTTGTGCAGATGATCTGCAAGTGTTCCACGTGGCATATACTCATAGACCAGAATCATCTCTGTTTCATGATTACAATATCCAATCAAAGACACTAGATGACAGTGACGCAACTTCGAAAGCATCTCAACTTCAGCCCAGAACTCGGACGCCCCTTGATTGGACATGCTATCCATTCGTTTAATGGCGGCAGCGACAAGAGTCGATCCATTTTTAAGGTTACCTTTATAAACTTTCCCGAAACCTCCACGCCCAATTACTAATGATTCGTCAAAGTTTTTTGTTGTTGTAAGAATTTCGTGAAACTCGAAGTGACGGCAAAGCTGTGACCATTGCACGGATGAGGGTTCATATTCATTGCCGGTAGCAACAAACATAATTGTTGTTAAAGTAGAAGAAGAAATTAAAAAAAGATTAATGGGTGATTTTGAATAAAGTAGAAGAAGAAATTAAAAAAGATTAATGGGTGATTTTGAAATTATTAGAGAATTGCCGATAACAAATAAAAGTTCCTTTCAGCACAATGAAGATTTAGGTTCAAGATGAGCTTGGAATTCAATCAGGGTAGGTAATACATAAATTGTCGAAGACATCGGGGAGTGTTTTGCGTCCACCCATTTTGTGTTCGTGAAAATAAGACCGGAGGGTATGGGGGCCGTCCCCATGCCCGTCCCTTCTCACCGCCTCGTCTTCCCCACCCCTCTGCTCTGGCGCCGTCCCCAGGTCCGGCTTCTCCGTCCTCCACAAGCCGGTGGCGACGAGCCTCTCTCCTATACATACATACATATATATATAAAGGGGTTCATCCCCCACCCCCCTAGGTTCATGAGTTCATCCCCTTTAAGCCTCGCTTACGTGACGGTGACGTGACGGCCCATCCCCTTGGGGATGAGGCTCTCAATACCCAGTGATCTAAGTATCTAGTAGGCTTCTTCCACGCTACACTGGAGGATTTCAATGAGCACAACAATCAGGGTAGGTAATACCTAAAGTGTAGAAACACTCTATTAATAAAACCGAATATTGGTAACAATATTCAATGAGCATCGGTTCGGTGTTAAGGTATTGGCACAAGACTGGCACTTGTATAGCATACAATACCAAATAAACACTTCTGAATGCAACTTCATTGTTAACAAAACTAGGTTTATTACTATGGCCGCGTTGCGGCGAACTTCTTTTGTCATTTAGTCTGTGTTTACATGTGTTTTGAAATCACTACGAGCGCGTTACGCACAGAACCGCTGACAAGAATAAAAAGAAAATGTAGAAAAAAAACAGTATAAGATAACCGAAAGAAAATCAACAAAAAAAGTTTTATGGTAATGATGTTGTTCGTATGAAACCCGTGGTCAGAGATGAGCAAATGGTATTGGGTACCGGTACCGAATTTCCTGAACCGAATGGTATTGGCTGGATTAATAAATTTCTTCTGTAAAGTCTAAGGGGGTATTTTAAACTGAAATGAATGTTTGAGGGGTCAATAAACAATTTTAAAGTTTACATGGGTTGGAAAAAGTCAATCTAAACTTAAGGGCATTGTCAGTCAAAGGAAGATAAGTGATTCAAAAGTCAAGAATTTCGGCCAAGGAGGGTGTTTCGGGTGGGTGTTTCGGGTGGGTATTTTAATATTTAAGTATTTAAAAAAAAAACAATTTTTAAGTGATTCAAAAGTCAACAATTTCGGCCAAGAGGGTGTTTCGGGCGGGTAGGGGTGTTTGGCAAAAATTCCACTTTATTATTCATTAATTAACTTTGTCATGTGTATATGTTATATGTGAGTGTGGATGTACTGAACCAATAAGGAAAGTTTACTATTAAATATGATGTGACAAGTACTATTCATTAGCTTTGTTTTTTAATATATAGGATAATTTATATCGAAACTTAAAAATAAAGAAGAACAACAACGTATTTATTTTTTTTTCTTTTAAAAGAAGTTACTTCAAGAAAATGAAGCTAATGCAACACCTCAAAAATGTTGCGTTAGGCCTTGAAAAGGTTGCATTAAGCCTAATGCAACATTTTATCAAAAGCCGCATTAGGCGAAGTTGCATTAAACCTAATGCAACCCTTTTCTTAGATAATGCAACTTTTTTTCAAAATAGTTGCATTCACTATCGAACTGAAACCTTTTAATAATGCAACCTTTTTATATGCTAAGGCAACTTTTCTAGTACTCAAATGCCACATTTGGTACATTAAAATGCAACCTTTATTATACTCAAATGCAACTAGGGGTATTCATCGAATCTAATATCGAATTTTCGAATTATTCGAATCGAATTATTCGAATAATTTTTATTTTCCCTTGAATTCGTATTCGATTCGAATTCGATTAAAACTTACCGAATTCGTATTCGAATAAAAAACTCAATTCGTATTCGATTAAAAATTCGAATTCGATTTGATTAGGATTCTTTAAAAACATGTAAATAACTATCAAAATGAAACATAAAATTTAAAGCAGTCATAAAGCACGATATCACATTAAAAAGTTACAAATAAAGTACTATAAGTCTAAAATTCAAAACGAGAAGTCGGGAATAAACACCTCACATTACAAGTTAATATTTTTAAAGTTAGAAATCTATTGGTAGATTTATTACTTAGGTTTTAGTTATGAGCCATGTAGTGGGTTTGGTAATGGGTAATTTTAATACTTGGAACAAATTTTGGAAGTAATTTATAGTATAGCCTAATAAAAGTTATACATGTATTATATATAAAAATAATAGATAAAAAAGTATAATTTTTATACGAATTTCGAATCGAAACGAATTTGAATTTATAAATTCGTATTCGATTCGAATTCTTATACTCGAAACGAATTCTTGATAATCGAATCGAATTTAAACGAATTTCGAATTTTTCGAATTCGAAACGAATTCTGAACACCCCTAAATGCAACCATTATTATATTGTAGGTAGAAAAACACAACCTTTTCTTATATCAAATGCAACATTCTTTTAAGATTCAACATACAATAAACACAACCTTTTTCACAGTAAAATGCAACTTTATAGCATTATCATTGTTCAAAGTACTAAAATCTCTATTAATGAGTAAAGTCCTATTTGAGTCCTTGTGGTTTGTGCAGTTTAACCATGTGAATCCAAAAACCAAAACTGTCTTGATTTGAGTCCCTATGGTTTCTAATTTTAACCATTTGAATCCAAAAGTAAACAATATCCAAATCAGAAACATTTGGTTTTTGGATTCAAATGGTTAAAATTAGAGAACACATGGACTCAAATGGTTAAAATTAGAGACCACAGGGACTCAAGTCAAGACAGTTTTGGTTTTTGGATTCAAATGGTTAAACTGCACAAATCACAGGGACTCAAATAGGACTTTACTCCTCTATTAATAAGCAATAGCTAGTATCTCAATTACACTAACACAAATATAATAAATATCTTGTATCATAATTTAACTTGTCCAAACTCAAAATAACACTATAATCAAAATAACGTTTTCAACTAGAATGATGAAAACTAACAAAAAGCAAATCCTCGTCTCTAAGATTATGAAGTACTCCAATAGGTAGTTAGAAACTCTCAACTTCAAAGAGGTAGTTGTTTCATAAGCTTGTGCATACCGTATCTTCAAAGTACTATATTGGTTACCATTCATAGTTCTCTCCAACTTCTACCATATAGCCCAATGTACCCATCATGCACTTTGTTCATCACGCCCATTAAAGGATCTCTTCGTAATAAATTTTCAAACGCAATATTATTGTAAGGTAAAAGAGGAAAACAAACAAATGTAAAAGTGTCCGATATTACTACGTTCAAAAATTGTCATTTTTTTTTAATTTCAATTGTACCATTGGGTACAAGTCATGCAAGTACAAGAGGATACTTGAGTCTAGAAACATTAACTCCAGCAAGCATCATATTTTAGGTCCAATTCAGTTGCTAACCTTTCATACTATTAATCTTTAGTCATCATACCTGGACGGGTTTCATTGGTAACCCATAACACAACTCAGAATTCTTGATAAGTGGGGTGGGACAGGCAAAAGGAGGGCGTGTCTCATGGAAGGGCCACAAATCAGACATGATCTTATGCAACTGCTGTTGAAATATGTGATTGAAGAATTTTAGGATCACTTTCTATCATTTCCTATTTTGGGTCATTGACCCTTGGAACACAAGACCCACATAATTCGCCAATTTACAGCAAAGCTTTTCAATGTTTTTATTGTGTTTCCTTTTATAGGCCCTTTGTATTGGCTATTTAAACTCTGTATGATTTGATGTAAAGTATACAAGAAAATACAAAACATTTTTTATCAGTCTTCTTTTCTCTTCACACCTCTGATTATCATGTTCCACATGGTATCAGAGTAGTGTTTATGATCCATAAACTTTCTTTGCTCATCATCTACCAGACATAATGTCAGAAGAAGATAACAACAACCTAGCCATCCAACTCTCCAATCTCCTAAAAAATGGAGTCCAAACTCAAACCCAAAACCAAATAACAACAACCTAGCCATCCAACTCTCCAATCTCCTAAAAAATGGAGTCCAAACTCAAACCCAGAACCCAAAACCAAATCCATCTAGACATGGGCAAAAAAACCGGTTTTTTAACCGAAACCGGTTAATAACCGTAACCGAAACTGGTTTTTAACCGGTACCAAAATAACCGGTTTAGGTTTTTTAATAACCGGCGGTTCCTAACCGGTTTTAGTTATTCTTATCAATAACCGGTTTTTAACCGGTTAATTAAAACCGGTTTTTTAGAGTGTTAATAATAACCGGTTTTTAACCGGTTCCTAACCGGTTTTTAACCGGTTTTTTTACATGTTAACCGGTTTATTATAACCGGTCGGTTATTAACGGTTAATGATGTTCAGCTTGAATAACCGGTTATTAACCGGTCGGTTATTAACCGTAACCGGTTTTTTTTTCTTGGCCCATTAACCGTCCCAACCGGTTAACCGGTTTAGGTTATTAAAAAAACCGATTTGTGCATGTCTAAATCCATCCGACAGCCTAAAAATCAGCCTTAACCTCACCAGCCAAAACTACCCTCTATGGGCTCGTATGATACGAGTCGCCATAGGGGGGAAATCCAAAGCCCTATTAAACCATCTTACACAAAACCCACCAGAACCTATGAATGACCAGTGGGAACAAGATGACATGATCGTCTTTTCCTGGCTGATTCAAAATATCGAACCGAGCCTTGCTAGTAACCTTACAGAGTTCCCAACGTTGAAAACGCTATGGGACGCACTCACGATTACATATAGCAGTGGCAAAGACAAACTTCAAACTTTCGATCTCCATGTTAAAGCAAATGAGTTCAAGCAAAATGGCTTACCATTAGAAGAATTCTGGATTGTGATGCAGGGTATCTGGGGAGAAATCGAAAGGCGAGGTCCAAACCCGATGAAATGTTCAACCGACATCGTCACGTACAACAAACTCAGGTCAGAAAACAAGTTATTCCAGTTTCTTAATGCTCTTGATAGAAAGTATGATTCCCTTAAAAGGGAGATACTCCGGTGGGAACCCTTACCGTCTGCCGAGGCCGCCTATGCGGCTGTCCGAAAAGAAACAGCACACCAAAGTATTTTTGGAAACATACCACAAGGGGCGGCGACTGGGATGAACTCCACCGGAGATTGTATCGAGACAGGGCTTGTATCGAGAGGGCGTCGGTCAGAACAGAAGCCCAATCTGTCATCATCCCAGATAGATAAAAGCCATCTAAAATGTGAGCACTGTGGTATGACCAAACATACGAAAGATCAGTGCTTCAAACTCGTAAGGTACCCAGACTGGTGGGCTGATGGACACAAAAAGGGGAAAGGAGGTAAAGCTGCTGCAGCCGTGGGCAATCCGGAAACTACCAGCAGCGACGGCAACAGTGAAAACACCTCAAAAATCACCGGAGATCAAGACAGCTCAGAGAAAGGGGGAAGATGTTGTTTCGCGGCGGTAAAGGAAGAAGAAACAGGAAGTGTGACAGGTATAGGGTTTGAAGTTACACTTTCAAACCCTCCTCTTTCTAAACCTTCATTTTTAAAACCAAAAGCTCCCAATATAACACTTGTGAACTCTCGCTTTTTTAGCCCCCAAATTCTTGATTTATTAAATGAGTCACAAGTTTTAGAAAATACAGACAACACCCCTCACACTCCTAACTTCGAAAAAAAAAGAGCCAAAAAAACCTTGTAATATTGGGAAAGCTAACATGGCAACAAAAAATGACCAAAAAAAGACTCATGGATATTTGATTGTGGTGCCACCGACACAATTACTTATGAAAAATCTGATATGTGCTCAATGTCAAAACCACAAAAATCCGAAATTCACACTGCAAATGGAGAAGTCCTTCAAGTAAAAGGAGGAGGGACTATCCAAATCTCGGAAAACATGAAACTTTCTAATTGCCTTTACGTTCCATCTTTGTCTCACAAATTGCTATCAATCAGTCATGTTACGAAGGAACTGAATGGTGTTGTGCTAATGCATCCTACCTTCTGTATCTTACAGGGCATCAGGACGAGAAAGATCATTGGGCGTGGTACTGAGCGGCAAGGGCTATACTATGTGGATGAAGTGACTCGACAAGGCACCTAATGCTTGCTCATGGGTCGGTAGATAGGGAAGCTTGGTTATGGCACCGAAGATTGGGACACTCATCTAGTGGTTACTTACATCATTTATTTCCTGAATTATTTCCACCAAATAAAGTCTTGAATTGTGAGACATGTTTTTTGGCTAAGAGCCATAGACACACCTTCAAACCAAACGATACTAAGGTTGATTCTCCTTTTTTATTAATTCATTCGGATGTGTGGGGACCAGCAAAGGATGTGGGGGCAAAATTTTCGGTATTTTGTAACATTTATTGATGATTGCACCCGCATGACTTTGATCTATCTCTTGAAAAATAAATCCGAGGTTTTCTCAAAATTCACGTGGTTTTGTGCTATGATCAAAACCCAATTCAAGAGCGATATCCAAATTCTTAGGTCTGATAATGGGGGGGGGGGGATTTGTAAACACTTCAATGAAACAGTTTTGCCAAGAAAAGGGAATTCTTCATCAGACATCATGCGCTCATACCCCCGAACAAAATGGGGTGTCTGAAAGGAAAAACCGTTTTCTTTTAGAAATACCTTGTGCACTCATGATCGAATCCCAAGTCCCAAAATCGTTCTGGCCCGAGGCTCTTGTCACAGCAAACTATCTTATGAATCGTCTCCCAACAAGAGTTCTTGGCTTTAAAACCCCACTTCAAGCCCTTGCTAAATTTCATAAACCCCCATCAAACCATATCCTTGAACCTCGTGTCGTTGGATGTTCTGTTTTTGTTCACCTACCAAAAACAGACCGTTCCAAGATTGACGCGTGTGCCGAGAAATGTGTGTTTGTTGGCTACGGGTCAACCAACACGGTTATCGGTGTTACAACCCCAACACGCGTCATATGTATACTACAATGAACTGTGACTTCCTTGAAACCGAATACTTCTACACTACCCAACACACTGGTCAGGGGGAAAAGGCAACCGATGACACATTGAGTTGGATACAATGGGTGTCACCCTCAGAAGAAGGAGGTTACAAGGAAGCCCAAAACTTGTCACAATCCACTAGCCCTGAAGAAAGTATCACCAACAATGATCCTCCCAACCTGGCGACCGAGGTAAGTAATTCTCAAACTCAAGAGTATGATAATTCATCTGATTCGTTTACTAACGTTGAAGAACATGAGCATGTTGAAACTCCTGAGTTATTTGAGGATGAGTCACACCACAGGTCGAACCAGACAGATATGTTCAACCTCCGAGATCCAACAGAGGAGTTCCTCCAAAAAGGTACTCTCCCGAGAAGGAAGCTCGAAGCTCTCGATATCCAATGGCAAACGTGGCAGCAGGAAACTTATCTACAGAAGCCAAAGCATTTACCACATCTCTATGTTCTGAAGAAATTCCAACTACAGTTGAACAAGCCCTTGAGTCTAAAGAATGCAGAGAAGCAATGGAAGTCGAAACGGATGCTCTAAACAAAAATGACACGTGGGAAAGATGTACACTTCCTCCTGGAAAAAAACCAGTAGGATGCCGATGGGTCTTCACCATAAAATACAAGCCAGATGGAACTATTGAAAGATTCAAAGCCCGACTGGTGGCAAAAGGGTACACTCAAACATACAAAATTGATTATTCTGAGACTTTTTCACCAGTGGCCAAAATTGACACAATCTGTCACACCCTGGCTTTTGCGGAAGCGTGGGTTTATTTGGTGTGACTTCTTAATACCATAGCAACAATCATAACAATTCTATATGATAAAAAACACAAGATGTTCATCCATTAATATTGTTTAGAAAATATCATCACATAATTGTCTTGAATCATCAACCTGAAATAAGTTACAACATGACTTGTTTAAAAATGAGTTCCCAACGGACTCAACAAAAGATCATAAGTAAAACGAGGTTTGGAGACATGTGACCCATCTAGGCAAGGGTTACACCTCCCAAACTCTACTCCCTTGGATGACATCTTTTATTTAAATACGCAGCTTAACGTGCATCACCCGCCAGATCCAATTCAATTCCCTGAAATACATGTAGTTGAAAAATCAACAAAAGTTGAGCGAGTTCATGTGTATGTCTGTGAGTATAAACCGTTTAAGTACGTCCCAATGTATAAAGTACGTCCCAATGTATAAAGTACGTCCCAATGTTTAAAGTACGTCCCAATGTATAAAGTACGTCCCAATGTATAAATTACGTCCCAATGTTTAAAGTACGTCCCAATGTATAAAGTACGTCCCAATGTATAAATGTCCCTGGTATGTAGCAATTAAGGAAAAAGAGATCACCAATGGTTTGCAAAGCCAATGGTATGTGTGAAGTGATGCAGGAAAACTCAAACCTAGCAAATTTGTACCGGGCCTCGGCTGTAAGACACAGTCACCTCTATGGGTCACCCTGACCTCACGGGTGTGGGCTCGCTACACCCAAATAGATCTATCACTCATGTCCCTCGGTCCTACGACGAGGATTAATGGCTTTAAGTGTTGTACCCACCACTCACATGATCTGAACGTCCAAACCCTCCTTAAGCTAACCATACCATGTATAAAAATGTCCTTAATAAATGTAACATGTATTTCACCCCCGAAGTTATAAAACTGAAAAACAGTTAAGAGAAAAGGGGGGACATGAACTCACTGTACTGTGTCTCCTGTATCGTAATGTCCACTCAAACTTGATCAGCTACCCGACGACCTACAACGTACTAATATCTATTAGACGATCGGGCCATGCCTTGCCTTGCCTTTGTATTTGTTTGAGTTACGATACTTTGATATTATTCCAAGTTATAACTTATTGTTAAAATAATAGTTATTTTAACTTACGTTATGTTTTGTTAGGTCTTGAAATAATAGTTAGGCAACTATTCCATATTCATGCTTCTCAAGTATTTTTATGTGCGTATTTCCTTCCCAAGGATGGGGGTATTTATATATGTATTTTGGTAGTTTAACGCCTTCACATTATATATTTTTAAGTCCCACTCTACAAAATATATAATAATTCATTTATCAATAATAATATGTCCCAATATATATATATTTTTCCCAAAAATAATATATTTTCATGCTTTGTATCCAAATAAGGTTTACCCCAAAATATATTCGTAAACGTATTTTCCGGATTTATAAGTGTGATGGTATTTTACTAAGTTACATTATTTTGTCCTAAATAATGTACTAACTAGTTCCCAAAATAAACAAATAATCACACAAGCGTTTTAGTATGAAATATATATTCTATATATATATTTATCCGTTTTTATTTCCGAAAACCCACCTCCGACACTTTGAAGTTTGTAATAATACTCATGGCGAAGTTTACTTCCGAAAAACAAGTTAACACAGTTTGTAAATACTCGTTAGAAAATAATTTTCTAAGTCTTGGGATTTTTAGAAAATTTCGCCAGAGTTTCCCCTAAAACGGGAGTGTCCATGCTAATAAGCATATCGTTTTCTTTTCGAATTCAATCAACAACCATCAACAATCAATCTTTACATTACCAAGAGCAAAGATATATGTTTTACACCCTAATCATGAACTTAATATATTTCGAAAATGCGTAGTAACTTAGTGAAGCTTTTAGTAAACTTAGTTATCTTCCGAAGTGTGGGTATTCCTTTAAAAATCACTTTCTTAAACGAGTTACGAGTTTACAACTTGTAAACAATATTTGCAAAAATTAACTTCTTGAACTCTTCTTGTAAATAAATGTTCTTACACTTATTTTGGTTATAAAAATAATGTAAGTGTATTTAAAGTCATGGTTTTCCAAAACCCGATTCTCTAACTTGGTTTACTTAGAAAAGCTTCTAGTAAAACTTGAATCAACATGATCACCAATCTACTAGTTCACTTATATTTTAGAAAATCATTCTTTTTCAAGTTCATGACTAGCTAGAAAGTGGTTATTTTCCGTAACACATAACCATTTTCTTTTCTTGTTAAATTATGTTTCCCAACATTATTTAACAAGATCATATGGTGATTAACATCACAAAACCAAAATCATCATAAAACTAACAACATACTCATGACTAGTAGCATTTCCCTTTCAAGTTAATCTTTTATGTAGAACTTCATGTAAGGTTTCGTGTTCATCTTTTTAGTGTTCTTGTTCTTGTGATTTAAACATAATCATCATACTACATATCTTAACTAAGAACAAGATGAAACAAGGTGTAATAAGACTTACTACTAGCACAAGGCTAGGGTAGAATCTAGTGAAGAAGTTGATGAGAAAAGTTGATGAAAAAGCAAGAACAAGGCCCTTTTGAAGCTCCACAAGTTGCAAGTCTCTTGTATCCACATTTTACACTTGAATGAAGCTTGTAAAATGGAAGATGGTGGTGGATTTATGGTGGTGATGGTGGCGGTTTAAGGTGAGCCGAAAGAGGGAGAGAGGAGAGTGAAGTGAGAGAGTGTGATCTTGAAGTGATGATGATAATCTAGAGCTCCATACTTATAAGATTACTTCACATATTATGGTTATGTCTACAAGCAAAGATCTAATAAAATAATGGATTAAATCAAAGAAGCATGGTGTGGAAAATAAGTTGGTGATTTGGTGGGTCCATCTTGGGACCGAATTCGGTTTTAGGGGGGGGGGGGGGTTGGATGTAACTTTTGTGACTAAGTGGTAAACATAAGTTAGATTTCAAGTAACAAGTTCATATCTATTAGTTTGTTGATTTTTAGTGGGTGTTATGGTAAACGGGGACCACGACTAGTCAAGAAATAATAAAGCAATGTGTTTGACAAAAATTTAGTGTCCCGGGTAATGTCCGGTAGTCCGGTTAGATACCCTTCCATTAAAGTGTTTAATTATGCCGTGATGTGTCTTTTATATATATTTTTGCAACACTATTTATTCCCGGCACTTAGGAAAGCATACAGGACCATTCTGCCATATTTTTGTACTCTACTAGCACATTACAATGCTGAATTTTGTAAATAAATGCAGAATTCTCCATTTAAAGTGTGTTTTAGGCACTTCCCGGCACTATAACTATCACCTAGTGACGCAGTTTTATGGTCCTCACTTCCCTACACTCCATACTAGTGTAGTACCCTATCCCTGGCTCATACTGGCCTCAATAACATTGTCTGTCTATGTGCTGGCATTGTCAGCATGTTTCTGAATTGTCCGTTCAGTGTGTTAACTGTGCTTTGTGCATCAAGTATGTCACTAATGCTTATATGTAATAAATGGAGTGACAGTATGAAATGTGATGCATATGTATGTATGATACAAAATCATAAAGCAGTTTAAATTGTCAGTTGTAATCAAGCACAGTCATTAAGCACATAATTAAAATTAATTAATTGTACAGTACCTGTAATTGTGAGGGTTGTCACATTCTCCCCCCGTTAAGAAAATTTCGTCCTGAAATTTTAGGTTCTGCTTCTTGTTGCAGGGGTCGTGGGGAATAAATGTGGGTACTTGGCCTTCATACGATCCTCACGTTCCCATGTGAATTCTGGGCCATGCCGTGCATTCCACCGAACCTTGACGAGCTTGACACTACTCCGGTGTGTTTTGTTAACCTTCCAATCTCTAACCTCAACTGGTTCTTCAATAAAGTGGAGTGTGTCATCAACATGAATTTCGTCTGTAGGAATGGCAACGGTTTCCTGAGTTGGACTCTTTTTCAAGTTTGATACATGGAATGTATCATGCACGCCATTAAGTTCAGCAGGCAGGTCCAACTTGTATGCTACAAGCCTAATCCTTTGCAGGATTCTGAATGGGCCAATGTAACGTGGATTCAACTTCCCACGCTTCCCAAAGCGTGCCACACCCTTCCAGGGTGAAACCTTCAACAAAACCATATCACCAACTTGAAACCCCAAAGGTTTCCTCCTTTGATTTGCATAGCCTTTCTGTCTGTCGCGAGCTGCCTTGATGCGCTCTCGAATTTGAAAGATCTTGTCTGTTGTTTCTTACACTATTTCGGGACCAACAAGCTGTCTATCACCCGCATCAGCCCAGCATATTGGTGATCGACACTTGCGTCCATAAAGAGCTTCGAATGACGCGGCTCCAGTACTTGTGTGGTAGCTGTTGTTGTACGAAAATTCGACCAATGGTAAATGATTATCCCAGCTACCACCCAGATCCATCACACATGCTCTTAGCATATCCTCCAGAGTTTGAATTGTTCGTTCGCTCTGTCCGTCTGTCTGCGGGTGAAATGCAGTACTCAGATTCAACTGAGAACCAAATGCTTCTTGAAAGGATTGCCAAATCCTGGACACGAAGCGTCCATCCCTATCAGAGATAATTGAGAGGGGCACTCCATGTCGTGCAACAATCTCCCTCATGTATATTTCAGCAAGTTTACTCGTGTTGTCTTTCTCCTTGATTGGCAGGAAGTGCACAGACTTTGTTAGACGGTCTACTGTTACCCAAATTGTATCATGGCCCTTGGGCGTCTTTGGCAATTTCGTTACGAAGTCCATGGAAATCTGTTCCCATTTCCATTTGGGTATTTCGGGTTGTTGCAGAAGACCTGAAGGCTTCTGGTACTCGGCTTTCACTTTGGCGCAAGTTAAACATTTGCCAACATAAACCGCTACATCGCCTTTCATTCTTGGCCACCAATAAAAATCCCTTAGATCTTGGTACATCTTATCCGATCCTGGATGAATCGTGTACCTTGACTTGTGTGCTTCATTGAAAATAACTTCTCTAAGACCACCAAAGAGAGGAACCCAAATCCTTCCTAAGAAATATAACGTTCCATCCTCCTTTGGTACCAATTGTTTCTCCATTCCCCGGAGATACTCGCTCTCAAGATTTTCCCTTTTAAGAGCTTCCCTTTGCGCAGCACGAATGTGCAATGTGAGGTCTGTATGAACAATCATTTCCAAAGCCCTAACCCTTATGGGCTTAATCCTTTCCTTTCAACTCAAGGCATCGGCGACTACATTCGCCTTTCCCGGGTGATACTTGATCTCACAATCGTAGTCATTCAACAATTCAACCCAGCGTCTTTGTCTCATGTTAAGCTCTTTTTGATCAAAAATCTGCTGCAGACTCTTGTGATCAGTAAATATTGTGCATCGTGTGCCATATAAATAATGTCGCCAAATCTTCAATGCGAATACTACCGCACCTAATTCCAAATCATGCGTGGTATAGTTTTTCTCGTGGACCTTCAGCTGGCGAGAGGCATAGGCTATAACTTTCTGTCGCTGCATCAGCACGCAGCCTAAACCCTGATGCGAGGCGTCACAATATACCACGAAGTCGTCCGTGCCTTCGGGTAGAGACAAGATCGGTGCGTCGCAAAGTTTGTTCTTCAGCAACTGAAATGCTTCTTCTTGTTTGTCTCCCCAATCAAACTTCTTATCCTTTTGTGTGAGAGTAGTCAGAGGTTGAGCGATTTTTGAGAAATCCACAATAAATCTGCGGTAATACCCAGCCAGCCCTAGAAACTGTCGAATCTCGGTCGGTGTCTTTGGAGTTTCCCAGTTCTTGATTGCCTCGATCTTTGTGGGATCTACATGAATCTCGTTTCCATTAACCACATGACCAAGAAACTGGACTTCACGTAGCCAGAATTCGCACTTCGAGAATTTCGCATACAATTTCTCCTTCTTAAGCAGTTCTAAAATAGCCCTTAGATGCTGCTCATGTTCTTCTTTTGTTTTCGAGTAGATCAAGATGTCGTCTATGAACACGATCACAAACTTATCAAGGTAGGGCTTGCAGACTCTGTTCATTAAATCCATGAACACGGCTGGCGCGTTCGTCAACCCGAACGGCATAACCAGGAACTCGTAATGTCCATAGCGAGTCCTAAAGGCCGTCTTTGGGATACTTTCCTCTTGTATCCTTAACTGATGATATCCTGATCGAAGGTCGATCTTTGAATAAAAACTTGAACCTTGTAATTGGTCGAACAGGTCATCGATCCTTGGCAAAGGATATCTGTTCTTGATTGTCAACTTGTTCAGCTCTCGGTAGTCGATACACATGCGAAAAATACCATCTCTCTTTTTGACAAACAAAACTGGAGCTCCCCAAGGCGAGAAGCTTGGTCGGATAAATCCCTTGTCTAATAGCTCCTGGAGTTGCGTTGACAACTCCTGCATTTCTGAAGGTGCAAGTCTATAAGGTGCCTTAGCCACAGGCGCGGCGCCTGGAACTAAGTCAATGTGGAACTCGACTTGCCTATGTGGCGGCAATCCTGGCAAGTCTTCCGGAAAGACTTCAGGATATTCCTTAACGACTGGGATATTTTCTAGTTTCGGCTTAGCAGCTTCCTTATCTATGATGTGCGCCAAGAAGGCAACACACCCCTTCTTCAAACACTTTCTAGCTTTCAAACAACTAATGATCCTCAGAGGTGCATCGCGCTTCTCCCCGTGTACTACTATCGTTTCTCCATCCGCCATTGGGATGCGAATGGTCTTCTCGTGACATACGATTTCGGCCTTGTTACTTGACAACCAATCCATCCCTACTACCACGTCGAAGCTTCCCAACTCGACTGGCAGCAAATCCAGTGAAAATTCATGTTCTCCCAACTCTATCACGCAACCCTTGATGACTTCATTTGTTTCCACTAGTTTTCCGTTAGCCAGTTCAATTGAGTATGGAATTTCTAACTTACTAGCAGTTAATCCAAGTATTTTCTTAAATTCTAGTGATACGAAACTATAATCGGCACCAGTATCGAAAAGCACAGATGCAAAGCGTTGGTTAATAGGGAACGTACCAGTGACAACATTCGGGTCCTGGCGTGCTTCCCTTGCTCCAATATTGAATACCCTTCCACGGGCTTGATTGAGTTTTGGGCAGTCACGTTTGAAATGCCCAACGTCTCCGCAATTAAAACAGCCCGGTCCTTGGCCGTCACCATTCCCATTTCCTTGATTGTTGTTGCGGTTCCCACCTTGATTACCGCGATTCCCAGAATTATCCCTATTACCATTCCTGCCATTGCGGTTTCCATTTCCGTTACCTCCTCGGTTGTTGTTCCTATTACCAAAACCTCCTTGGCCACCCTGGCCAGCACCAACCCAGCATGTATCTTTCAAGTGACCAATTTTCCCACAAGATTCACATTTTCTATTTCTGCACTGGCCAGCACGATGATACCGGCATAATTCACACTTGGGCAGAGTGCCCATGTATCCATTCCCTTTGTTTTCGACACCGGTTGTGGCCCTGGGAGGTGTGCTCGACTCACCCTTCTTGCTCACACTGCTGGTACCTTGTTTGAAGTTGGAAAATTTCCATTTGTTTTCACCAGACGACTCCACATGAGTCTCCTTCTTCTTCGGTTCAGAAATGGAAAACTTGTTCAATCTAATAGCTTCCTCAGTAAGTGCCACACTGAGATCGATGGCTTCCGTGATCGTTGCAGGTTTGGACGTGGTAACCATGCTCATGATCTGGGGTGCCAATCCCCAGATAAAGCGCTCAATGCGTTTAAATTCGGGCGTGACCATGTACGGCACTACATGGGACAAATCATGAAACCTCTGAACATATTCTGCAATTTTAGGACCTTCCATTTTTAGGTGCCAGAACTCAGTTTCTAGCTTCTGTATTTCAGCCCGCGAACAATACTTCTTTCTGATGAGCTCCTTCAGCTCATTCCATGTTAACGCATATGCTGCCACTTCTCCCAAAGTTTGCACTTGCAGATTCCACTACGATAGGGCACCATCCAGAAAAAGCCCCGAGATGTATGTGACTTCTTGCTCGGGAGTACACTTGCTCATTCTTAGAACAGAATCTGTCTTCTCAGCCCACCGGACGAATGCAACAGCACCTCCGGTGCCATCGAAATTTACGGGTTTACAGTCAAGGAATTGTTTGTAGGTGCACCCTGCACATACGTTAAAATTTACAGATGGTATCAGCGGACGTGCTAGAAATATCCAAATGTATCGTAATATGTCTCAAGCAACTTGACATTACCATTGGGTGGATTGTTGTTGCCGTTGTTGTTCGAGATACTCCCGCTTGTTCCTGCTTGGGAGGCCGCATATTGTGCTATAGCCGCGGCAATTATCCCCTGGAGTTCCGCCTCAGTAGTAGGCATATGTACATCGCATCGTGGAGGCATCTTCTAAAAGAAGATCATATTGGTCAGGTCATAGTAAGTATGGTAAGTAGGTAATTTGCGTATATAATCAGACCCATCAACCTCATATCGCATAAAATCCCATGTTATAATACAAAACAAATAATTCAACAACGCATATAATGAGAATACTGCGATTGAGCTATTATATAATCAAGACCACAATACAATGTTTACAAGTTTTATATCTGTATCATACATCAAAAGCGGCTAGGGGTCACATCACCCTTGCCTGACTATCTAGTCATCTACAACAACCAAAAATCACATATCAAAAGTCATCATGTCAAAATGCGGTCTTCAAAATGCTGTGTAGTCGGCTCAATCGCGGTCTTCTCACCAAAAGTAATCACTACCTGCAACAGACCAAAAATATCGCTATGCTGATGGCGGTGGAGGAGGAGGAGGAAGAAGAGAGAAAAGCAAGCGGCGCATAAGCACCCAATCCTCCTCTAACGCGTGAACAACTCGCAACAGGTACGCTATCTGCTGCTCGGGTGTAAGGAAACGAACATCCGAATCAGGGGGAAGTGGAAAGGGAGTGTGCGGTGCGGTGAAAGGAGTCTGACAGTGGCATGGAGGACGTGGAGCTCTCTCTAACTCCTGAATGCGACGACTCAGTGCGTCCTGCTGTAGCTGAAGAGAGATAGGTGTGTCCTCTGTCGTGTACCCCACGTGATAAGGGTGGTACGGATCCGATAATTGCATAACATTGGGCGAAGCCCACAGAAACGGCTCGCCCGCAGATACAACTGGTGGTGTAATGTGAGGAAACTGAGACGTGACGGGTATAGCTGTCGACATGGGTGGAACAAAAGCAGGATAAGGAATCTGTGGCATAAACTGGCCCTCTCCTGCCATAAAAGGTATGTGACCAAAAGGTTGTCGCGACGAACCCTCCCCAGGACGTGGTGGAGGAATGTCCTGGAGGAACGTGATGGGAAGGTCGGTGCGATGGGTATCAGATGTGTGTGGATGGAAGAATGGAATATCAACATGTGCGGAAACAGGTGCGGTAGGGGGAGTGACTGGCAACACAAACGGGGGATAATCATCATCCTCGATCCACCCATTACGGGTGTTAGCATAACGAGGGTCGATATGTGTGGTGAAAGGTGCGTAGTCAGCATACCCAGGGGCTGAATCAGGAAATAATTGTGCGATGACTGGTAACTCAGCAAAGACAGGGTCAGGCAGAGGTGCCACGACTGGAACCTCAACAACTGGTGGTGGAATGGCGGGAGCATCAATAACTGGTGGTACGATAACGGGAGCATCATCATGAATAGGATCGAGAGCAAGGATGGGCTCTGGTACTATATCGGGCTCTGGATCGACAGGAGCAGGCTAATGATCAGCAGGCATGTCAAGAAACTGATCATCAGGAAGAACAGGAGCCTCAGCAGGCGGCTCCTCGAGGATCAACTCGTCCTCCTGGTCTAGATCGTGATCGAAAGGGAATATGGGGTCAAACTCGTCTTCCAACTCTATATCCTCATCATCGTCAATACCAGGGATGAAACCGAATCCCAGCGGTGGGACGGGTGCCTCGGACATGTCCGTATCGGAGTCGGTGTCGGTGGGGTATCGCTGTAACCCCAGCGCGTGGAGAGTAGAGGAAGCTACCGACTCAAAAGAATCTGGAATAAACGTATCAGAATGAACCTCCATATCAGGAATCTCAACCAACGGAAGGGCGACATCATCCGCAATCGGGGCCCCGCCCTCATGATCGTCCTCAGGGGGACCCTCGAAAAGATTGATGTCGTCATCGGACACAACATCTAGTGGCAAATCCTCTACGGGAAATGCAGCAAGTGGAATAGGAGCAGGGATCTCCGCAAGAGGTAGATCCCCAACTGGAATGCCATCAGCTAGCTGAATGTCGTCACCGAAATCTGGTAATGCGAACGGCTGAAAATCATCGTCGTCCGTACTGTCTGTATCAGATGTGTAGACCTCCGGGTCTGAGTGCATCAGGTCATCCGAATCTACCGGTACTGGGTCAGAAACTCCGCTCGACAAAGACATAGCGTCTGTAATAACACAATCACAAAGTGTGCACATACATCAATAATAGTCAAGTAAGCATATAAATCACAATAATGCAAGCAAGTACTCATCCTAATCTTCCCAAGACTATCCCACCCCAGTCTCTCAGACTGAACTCCATAGTCTCTCAGACTAACTCCCTGGTCTCTATGGCCAACCTCCCAGTCTCTAAGACTCAACTATAAATTTTGAAATATGTTTTTGTGCCCTTTGTTTGTAAAATGTCTGTGCCCTGGATCTGGACTTTTAGTGGATGCAATGTAAAAATGTTTGAAAACATTTTCGTGAGAGCCCTGATGATCAAAGTCTAGACTCGAGAAGGAATCCTAGTTCGCTATGATCGAGGCTCTGATACCAAGCTGTCACACCCTGGCTTTTGCGGAAGCGTGGGTTTATTTGGTGTGACTTTCTTAATACCATAGCAACAATCATAACAATGCTATATGATAAAAACACAAGATGTTCATCCATTAATATTGTTTAGAAAATATCATCACATAATTGTCTTGAATCATCAACCCGAAATAAGTTACAACATGACTTGTTTAAAAATGAGTTCCCAACGGACTTAACAAAAAATCATAAGTAAAACGAGGTTTGGAGACATGTGACCCATCCAGGAAAGGGTTACACCTCCCAAACTCTACTCCCTTGGATGACATCTTTTATTTAAATACGCAGCTTAACGTGCATCACCCGCCAGATCCAATTCAATTCCCTGAAATACATGTAGTTGAAAAATCAACAAAAGTTGAGCGAGTTCATGTGTATGTCTGTGAGTATAAACCGTTTAAGTACGTCCCAATGTATAAAGTACGTCCCAATGTATAAAGTACGTCCCAATGTTTAAAGTACGTCCCAATGTATAAAGTACGTCCCAATGTATAAATTACGTCCCAATGTTTAAAGTACGTCCCAATGTATAAAGTACGTCCCAATGTATAAATGTCCCTGGTATGTAGCAATTAAGGAAAAAGAGATCACCAATGGTTTGCAAAGCCACTGGTATGTGTGAAGTGATGCAGGAAAACTCAAACCTAGCAAATTTGTACCGGGCCTCGGCTGTAAGACACAGTCACCTCTATGGGTCACCCTGACCTCACGGGTGTGGGCTCGCTACACCCAAATAGATCTATCACTCATGTCCCTCGGTCCTACGACGAGGATTAATGGCTTTAAGTGTTGTACCCACCACTCACATGATCTGAACGTCCAAACCCTCCTTAAGCTAACCATACCATGTATAAAAATGTCCTTAATAAATGTAACATGTATTTCACCCCCGAAGTTATAAAACTGAAAAACAGTTAAGAGAAAAGGGGGGACATGAACTCACTGTACTGTGTCTCCTGTATCGTAATGTCCACTCAAACTTGATCAGCTACCCGACGACCTACAACGTACTAATATCTATTAGACAATCGGGCCGTGCCTTGCCTTTGTATTTGTTTGAGTTACGATACTTTGATATTATTCCAAGTTATAACTTATTGTTAAAATAATAGTTATTTTTACTTACGTTATGTTTTGTTAGGTCTTGAAATAATAGTTAGGCAACTATTCCATATTCATACTTCTCAAGTATTTTTATGTGCGTATTTCCTTCCCAAGGATGGGGGTATTTATACATGTATTTTGGTAGTTTAACGCCTTGACATTATATATTTTTAAGTCCCACTCTAGAAAATATATAATAATTCATTTATAAAAAATAATATGTCCCAAAATATATATATTTTTCCCTAAAATAATATATTTTCATGCTTTGTATCCAAATAAGGTTTACCCCAAAATATATTCGTAAACGTATTTTCCGGATTTATAAGTGTGATGGTATTTTACTAAGTTACATTATTTTGTCCTAAATAATGTAACTAGTTCCCAAAATAAACAAATAATCACACAAGCGTTTTAGTAAGAAATATATATTCTATATATATATTTATCTGTTTTTATTTCCGAAAACCCACCTCCGACACTTTGAAGTTTGTAATAATACTCATGGCGAAGTTTACTTCCGAAAAACAAGTTAACACAGTTTGTAAATACTCGTTAGAAAATAATTTTCTAAGTCTTGGGATTTTTAGAAAATTTCGCCAGAGTTTCCCCTAAAACGGGAGTGTCCATGCTAATAAGCATATCGTTTTCTTTTCGAATTCAATCAACAACCATCAACAATCAATCTTTACATTACCAAGAGCAAAGATATATGTTTTACACCCTAATCATGAACTTAATATATTTCGAAAATGCGTAGTAACTTAGTGAAGCTTTTAGTAAACTTAGTTATCTTCCGAAGTGTGGGTATTCCTTTAAAAATCACTTTCTTAAACGAGTTACGAGTTTACAACTTGTAAACAATATTTGCAAAAATTAACTTCTTGAACTCTTCTTGTAAATAAATGTTCTTACACTTATTTTGTTTATAAAAATAATGTAAATGTATTTAAAGTCATGGTTTTTCCAAAACCCGATTCTCTAACTTGGTTTACTTAGAAAAGCTTCTAGTAAAACTTGAATCAACATGATCACCAATCTACTAGTTCACTTATATTTTAGAAAATCATTCTTTTTCAAGTTCATGACTAGCTAGAAAGTGGTTATTGTTCATAACACATAACCATTTTCTTTTCTTGTTAAATTATGTTTCCCAACATTATTTAACAAGATCATATGGTGATTAACAACACAAAACCAAAAATCATCATAAAACAAACAACATACTCATGACTAGTAGCATTTCCCTTTCAAGTTAATCTTTTATGTAGAACTTCATGTAAGGTTTCGTGTTCATCTTTTTAGTGTTCTTGTTCTTGTGATTTAAACATAATCATCATACTACATATCTTAACTAAGAATAAGATGAAACAAGGTGTAATAAGACTTACTACTAGCACAAGGCTAGGGTAGAATCTAGAGAAGAAGTTGATGAGAAAAGTTGATGAAAAAGCAAGAACAATGCCCTTTTGAAGCTCCACAAGTTGCAAGTCTCTTGTATCCACCTTTTACACTTGAATGAAGCTTGTAAAATGGAAGATGGTGGTGGATTTATGGTGGGATGGTGGCGGTTTAAGGTGAGCCGAAAGAGGGAGAGAGGAGAGTGAAGTGAGAGAGTGTGATCTTGAAGTGATGATGATAATCTAGAGCTCCATACTTATAAGATTACTTTACATATTATGGTTATGTCTACAAGCAAAGATCTAATAAAATAATGGATTAAATCAAAGAAGCATGGTGTGGAAAATAAGTTGGTGATTTGGTGGGTCCATCTTGGGACCGAATTCGGTTTTAGGGGGTTTGGATGTAACTTTTGTGACTAAGTGGTAAACATAAGTTAGATTTCAAGTAACAAGTTCATATCTATTAGTTTGTTGATTTTTAGTGGGTGTTATGGTAAACGGGGACCACGACTAGTCAAGAAATAATAAAGCAATGTGTTTGACAAAAATTTAGTGTCCCGGGTAATGTTCGGTTGTCCAGTTAGATACCGTTCCGTTAAAGTGTTTAATTATGCCGTGATGTGTCTTTTATATATATTTTTGCAACACTATTTATTCCCGGCACTTAGGAATGCATACAGGACCATTCTGCCATATTTTTGTACTCTACTAGCACATTACAATGCTGAATTTTGTAAATAAATGCAGAATTCTGCATTTAAAGTGTGTTTTAGGCACTTCCTGGCACTATAACTATCACCTAGTGACGCAGTTTTATGGTCCTCACTTCCCTACACTCCATACTAGTGTAGTACCCTGTCCCTGACTCATACTGGCCTCAATAACATTGTCTGTCTATGTGCTGGCATTGTCAGCATGTTTCTGAATTGTCCGTTCAGTGTGTTAACTGTGCTTTGTGCATCAATTATGTCACTAATGTTTGTATGTAATAAATGGAGTGACAGTATGAAATGTGATGCATATGTATGTATGATACAAAATCATAAAGCAGTTTAAATTGTCAGTTGTAATCAAGCACAGTCATTAAGCACATAATTAAAATTAATTAATTGTACAGTACCTGTAATTGTGAGGATTGTCACACAATCAGAGTTCTATTCTCCATAGCTGCAAACAAAGACTGGCCTCTCCTTCAATTTGACGTAAAAACACCTTCTTACATGGATAGCTCAAGGAAGAAGTCTATATGGAAGCCCCTCCTGGACTCATGAAAGATTCCAATACTAGAGAAGTGTATCGCTTGAAGAAATCCTTATACGGATTAAAGCAATCTCCTCGCGCATGGTTTGGCAGATTTACCTTGGCCATGAAAAAATATGGCTTCAAGCAGGGTAACTCAGATCATACTCTGTTTCTTAAACAGAGGAATGGGCTTGTAACATGCCTAATTATTTATGTTGATGATATGATAATCACAGGTGATCATGAAGAGGAGATGGCATGGTTAAAGGTAAATTTATTAGAGAATTTGAAATGAAGGATCTGGGGAGACTTAGATACTTTCTTGGAATCGAAGTCATGAGGTCAAGACAAGGGATTTTCATCTGTCAAAAGAAATATATCCTTGACTTGTTGGCGGAAACATGGATGATCGATTGTAAACCTGTGGATACTCCTATGATGGTAAATCAGAAGCTCTATATGGAGGAAAATGCTAAGCTGGCTGACAAGGGAGAATATCAGCGAATAGTCGGGAAACTAATCTATCTCTCACATACCAGACCCGACATTGCCTACGCAGTCGGAGTTGTGAGTCAATTTATGCATCAGCCTCAAGTTACCCAAATGGAAGCAAGATGGAGCTCGTTCTCACGTTCGTTTCGCCTGGTCGTACGCCCAAAACGGACCCCCGTAGCCCAAGTTAGAGCCATTTTAGTGAAGCCCCTTTTGTTACGCGATCTTGGGCCTCCAAATACAAGATAGCCTGCTCCTCCACACTTGGGCCCGCACCAGATCTTGATTGCTTAGTAGGTCTGTGATCGATCGCGGCTATCTAGTAAAGTTTAGCTTGATTGGTACGAATCCTATTAACCTCTTAAAGATCTTTCGGTGAGGTGTGTTTGGTTTCGGGGTTATGGGGGACGGTGTTCTTGGTACGACGAGATTCTTTGTTTCCAACCTTCCTGACAGGTGTAGCTCGAAGGAGGTAGGGGATGTTTTCAGCAAATTTGGGGTGGTGGTAGGGGTGTATGTGGCCAGGAAGAGAGACAAAATCGGCAACAGATTTGGTTTCATCTCCTTTTCTAGGTTGAAAGATAAAAAAGAATTGGAAGGCAGATTGAAGAACATCAGGATGGGTGAGTACAAACTTGTGGTGAATATTGCTAGGTTCGCCGCCGTTAACAAGGAAGACTCCAGGGCGGAGCCCATAAGGAATTCGGCTCATGAACCTACAGGAGGTAGAGATAGCGGCAGACAGTTCCTTATTTCTCCAACTTTGGACATAACCCTTTGGGCTCCTCTTACAGGGACACTCTGGTTGGTCTTCCTAAGGATATTAGTCAGGAGGAAAAGGTTATTGAAGTTTCCAGTTTTGTGAAACCGATCGGGGATTGGAACAATAGGAGTTTGGTCATTAGAACTTGTGATCTTCAGACTTTTGTTAAGTTGGATGAACTGCTTAAGGAAGAGGAGGGGCTGAGAATTTCGCTGAAATACGTTGGAGGTTTGTACATGATTCTGGTGTTCGAGAACAAAGACGAGATGAAGTTTTTCAAGGAGTTCAACCCAAACGTGAGGTCCTGGTTCACCTGGGTGGAGGTTTGGTCCGGTCAGGTGTTGCCGTTTGAGCGTATAGCCTGGTTGAAGATTACAGGGGTTCCTCTCCACTTAGTGGATAATGAGATTTTTGACTCCGTGGGTAGAGCCTTCGGTAAAGTGGTTCATGCATCCAGGTTATCTAAGGACGACAGTGATTTCACCTTTGATCTTGTGGGTGTCTTGGTTGGCGTTGGCGATAAGATTTGTAGCTCGGTCACTCTAAAATGGAATAATAGGAGGTTTAAGATCTGGGTTTCGGAAGAGATGGGCGAGTGGATCCCAGACTGCATCGGAGCTGAGGATGTTTGGATGGAGAAGGAAGTGGAGGGTGAAGGTCAGGAGTTCGGGGTCGACGGGTGTTATTTCTTCGGTGCCGGAGGAGGTTTCGTCGGAAGAAGAAGGGCCAGGAAGACAGAACGGTGGTTTTTCAAAAGGTGGTGATGGAGTCGAAGAGGCGGCCACAATGGATTGCATGGGAAATGTAGGTGAGATTTTTTCGCCGGCACAGGGACCCATGCAGTCTGTTGGGGGTCCCAATTCAGTGGGTGTTGGTGAAGCTATCCCCAATTTTTTTGGCGATAAGTCTAGCCCATTTTTTAATAAAAAGGCCCATACTAGGTCGGGGAGGCCCCATAGGAGATTGTCTAAATCGACTCAAGCCCAAAATGTGTTTGTAAGCAAAACTGGTGAGCCCATGTTTATTAAAAAAAAAGAAGAAGAGTAGATGATTTATTGGAGCCTTGTACTAGGGAAGACACTCTCGTTAATAACAAGGTCAGGGGTGACGTGTCAAGAGTGGAGGAGACGGAGTTTCTGATTGATTTGAATATCAAGGCTTCCATGGAGTCACCTGGTCATGGGATTCCTGAGGTGCAGGGTGGGGGGACGTGGTGCAGATGGAAGTCTCCGATTCGGGTACAGGGGCGGCGAATGGTGTCTTAGGTAAGGAAGAAGAGATTAGGAAGGAGGTGGATCTGACCATCGAGATTGGGAAGGAGTTGGGGCGGATCTTGAACAACACCAAGGTTTGGTCAGGGAGATGATTCAGGAAGTGGGTGTTCAATCAGGTAAATTATGAATTTCCTTTCCTTAAACTTTAGGGGATTGGGGGCCGAGGCGAAGGCGGTTTGGGTTAATAAGCTGAAGCATGATAACAAAGTTGATTTCTTGGTTCTCCAAGAAACTCAATTAGAGAAGGTTAGCTGTGGTTTAATTTTGAAATTATGGGGGGGGGGTCGGATTGCGTGTCGGACTTTGTGGGAGCGTCAGGTAGATCGGGGGGCTCCTTTGTGTCTGGGATCCTAATCTGTTTCAGTTGCAACAAGTTAATAAGCAGAGGCATTTTTTGCATATCAAAGGGTGTCTGAAAGGCAGTAATCAGGTTTTGAATGTCATTAACGTGTATGCTCCACACTCGGGGGCGGAGAAAAAATTATTATGGGATACGCTGTTAGATGTCGTGAGTAACGGTTCTGGCCTCTGGGTTTTTTTAGGCGATTTTAATGCGGTGAGAGGCCCAGATGACAGGAAAAATTCTGGTCTCAATAGGGCTTGCTCAAAAGATTTCAATGAATTTATCGAATCGGCAGGTCTGGTGGAGTATTGTATGAAGGGCAGAAAGTTCACGTACCTCGCCCCGAACTCAAATAAGCTTAGTAAGCTTGATAGGATGCTGGTTTGCAATGATTTTTTTGGGTTAAGGCCAGATGCGTGTCTTCGTGCTCTCCCGAGGCTGCATTCTTGTCATTGTCCCTTAGTTTTGACTACCATTGGGAGGAATTTTGGTCCCAAACCTTTCCGTTTCTTCAACTCGTGGATTGAAAAAGATGGTTTTGATAGTACTATTGCTAATGCTTTGCAGCCGGATGTGGGTTTTCATAAAAAATTGGGTTTCATCAGGGATAAATTGAAAGAGTGGAGAATCTCCATGGCGGAAAAAGAAAAAGAAGATTGGGCTAGGGATAAGGAGGAGATTGAAAGTTGGATGGCATTAGCGAGACTAGGGATCTGGATGAAGCGGAAATGTGGATTAAAGAAGAATGTATCAAAAACATCTACGAAATAGAGTTCTTGGCGGCTCTAGATCTGAAACAAAAGGCTCGGTGTCGGTGGGCGGTTGAGGGGGATGAAAATTCCTCTTTTTTTCACAGGATTATAAATAACAGGAAGAAGAGTAACGGGATTCCAGGCTTGATGATAGGGGACCAATGGGTGACGGAACCAAAGGTTGTTAAAAACGAGATTTTTCGCTTTTTCAAAAATCACTTCAAGGAGTCGGTTAGTCGGAGTCCTGGTTTGAAATGCCCTAACTCAAGGAGACTCTCGGAGGAGGATGTCAACGTCATTTCGGAGCGTTTTTTAAGCAAGGAGATCAGAGATGCGGTTTTTTATTGTGGGGCAGACAAGGCGCCCGGACCTGACGGGTTTAATTTTAACTTTGTAAAGCATTATTGGAACTTTTTTGAAGAGGACTTTAAGGAGATCATGGCTCTTTTTTATGGTTCTGGGTCAATTGATCTGGGGTGTAGCGCGTCCTTTATCACTCTTGTTCCTAAAGTGAAGGATCCTGTGGAGCTAAAGGATTATCGCCCGATTAACCTCATCGGTGTGATTAGCAAAGTCATCTCGAAAGTGTTAGCGAATCATTTAAAGAAGTTTATTGGGAAAGTGGTTTCTGATTCCCAATCTGCTTTTCTAAAGGGTAGATATATTCTTGATAGTCCGTTGATTCTGAGTGAGGTGTGGTCGTGGCCGAACAAAACTGGTAAAAAGGCTTTCGTTTTTAAAATCTATTTCGAGAAGGCTTACGACAATGTGAATTGGGGTTTCTTACTTAAAACCATGGAGCAAATAGGTTTCTCTCAGGTCTGGGTCAAGTGGGTGGAAGGAGTGTTATGCTCGGCTAGCTCTTCGGTTTTGGTTAACGGTTCCCCGACTAATGTTTTCAAGTGCCAAAAAGGTCTTCGACAAGGGGATCCGCTTTCGCCGTTCTTGTTCCTAATTGTTATGGAAGCCTTTTCTTGTATTGTTTCTAAAGCTTGCAGTTTGGGTCGTTTGAAGGGGATTAGTCTCCCTAATGAAGGGCCGGTCATTTCTCACCTTCTTTACGCAGTTGACGCTCTTATAGTGGGTGAGTGGTCTGAACATAACATCAAGATGGTGGCTAGAATTCTCTGGGTTTTTTTCGAGTGTTCAGGGACGAAAATTAATTTCCATAAGTCTAATTTATTTGGAGTTGGAGTCGGAGAGGATGAGATCGAGAACGTGGCTTCGGTGGTGGCTTGTTGTTGTGGCTCCGCGCCGTTCAAATATTTGGGAATCCCAATGGGGGCGAACATGAATAGAGTCAATAATTGGGACCCGGTTGTGTCAGTTTTCCGTAATAGGTTGGCCGCTTGGAAATCGAAGTCGTTGTCCATTGGTGGCCGGGTGGTGAGCTTATTAAAGCCGTTCTTGAAAGTCTTCCTATCTACTTTTTTTCGATTTTTAAGGTGCCAGTCAAGGTAGTGGATAAATTGGAGTCCTTGATGAAGAACTTCCTTTGGGGGGGGGGGCTCGGATCAGGTAAAAAAGATGTATTGGGTGGCTTGGGATAAAGTGACGCCCCCGAAAAAATTTGGAGGTCTTGGTATTTGGAAACTTAAATTGGTCAACGACGCGCTTCTATCTAAGTGGTTGTGGAGGTATAGGACGGAAGAAGAGGGCCTCTGGAGAAGAGTAATTCTAGCTTGTCACGGGAAGAATAGTAGGTGGTCAGTGTTGCCGGCCAAATCGAACAGCTCGGGAGTTTGGAAGAATATCACGAGGATGGAAACAAAATTCACGGTCAACGGCAAAAGAATCAACAATTTCATTAACGGGGTGTTGGGTAATGGAACGAGTATACGTTTGTGGATCGACAGATGGCTCGAGGATGTACCGTTGATGTATAAATGGCCCGACTTGTTTCAGCTCGAGAAGTATAAAGGTTGTCGGGTTTGTGAGCGGGTTTTTGTCGAAGATGACTCGGTGCGGCTGCAATGGTGCTGGTCGGTTCATCCGAGCTCCCCAGCGGCTGTGGAAGAACTTGTTGATGCGGCTAGTTTCCTCTCCAATATCAGGTTCGCGGATGTGGGGGATAGATGGGTCTGGTCCCTAAAGGCTGATGGGACTTTCTCCACTGCCTCGGTAAAAGATCAGGAGAGGGAAGGTATTGTTCTGTTTCCTAAGTGTGGGTGGGTGCCCAAGAAGTGTCTTATTTTCGTTTGGAGATCGATGCTTGATCGCATTCCTACGAGACAAGCTCTTGTTAGGCGTAACGTTCGGGTGGATTCGGACGAGTGTGTTCTATGCGGAGAAGTTGTTGAATCGGTTGATCACCTATTTACCGCGTGTGAGAGATCCTTGAGGGTGTGGAACCGGCTAGTTGCGTGGGCTAATATCCCCTCCCTCTATGCTTTCTCCTTTGGTGACCTTATGGAGCATCACAGGGTCTGTCGTGGTGATAAGAATTATAAAGAGGTGATCCGGGGGCTTATTTTTGTTGCTTGCTGGTGTATATGGAAAGCGAGGAACGCCAAGTTTTTTTCGAATAAGGACTGTAGTTGGGAAGACATCTTTAGGGAGGTTAGGTCTCTCGAGTTTTTATGGTTAAAAAATAGATCGAAGCACTGTAATCACGAATGGAGAGAGTGGTGTAATTCCCCGTTGTATATGTTCTGATTTTCGGTGCGGTTCTGGTGGCTTTTTTAGCCAGGCTGCTGTTTATAAAATTTTACCTTTAAAAAAAAAACTAACATCCACGTAATGCAAACTTGAACCTTATTATTTCATGCGAACTTGAACCTTGCATGATCCTTACCCGTGATTGATAACGCACCGACCCGTGTGACCCGCAAACAAACCGAATAACCCAACACATTCCTTATAACGAGAAAACCAACTCATTAAGAAATAAAGTGGTGTGTGACATATAATATGTTCTAATACAAGCTGCTAAAAACATGCAAATTCAGCTACCCAATATGTATTTCTGTATGTGCATGAGGTCAAAATATTTACCAGTGAATTCATCAAAAAACAATATGGTGCCAAGTAATATATAATTCGCTAATTCAGTAAGTTGTATCTACAAACACGTCAGAACCCAAACCCAAACCCGAACACTTAATAACCCGAACCTAGAATGGTTTGCTTATCGGGTTGGTTTTTAAACTTTGAAAACCCGAAGAACAACCCTAGGTAAAATAGGTAGATTGTATTTATCCTTTATATATTTCGCTATTCTTCAATTATATAGTCAATCAAGTTTGGCAACTTGAACTTAGATAATAAATTGGTGTGTGAACCCATTTATCTTCAACCTAACCCGCACATGACCCTTTTATTAATTGGGTTAGGCAGGCCAAACCGTATGGCTAAAAATTTTGAAAACCTTTAATTAATATTGGTTTGATTCCCATATCTATAACTCTAAAAGTTATTGCGCTTCAGTAAGTTTTATACCAAACCTGTAACTCCATGAAAGAACAGAACCAGCACACACATAATGAGGAGACTGGAATACCTGAGTTTTGTCCACTATCGCTGAACGAAAACTTATCAACCATCCTGCCAAATATCGTCTTGCTGGCAGTTTGCGACAAATTATAGGTTTTCTCTTGTAAGGTCAACACATATTCTAGACTAAGGACAACCTCAGCCATCATAGGATGGTTCTTTGGATAATTATCCAAACATCTTTCAGCTATTTTAGCAAATTGCTTCAAACATTTTGTGGATATTTCACGCCTTATATCAGAATCCACTATACCCTTCAAACGACCTGCTTTGATAGAGTCTTGAGCCCATGTTGCTATTCCGCAATCAAAACTTTTATCCACCGCCCTCTTCCGACACAACACCTCCAACAACACAACCCCAAAAGCATACACGTCAGACTTCCTTGTCAACTTTCCGGTTGCAAAATAATTTGGATCGATATAACCAAAAGTGCCTTTAACAAGCGTGTTGACATAAGTCGATGCCTGATTCCTTGGGCTTACTATAGACAACCCGAAATCCGAAACTTTAGCAGCCCAACTTTCATCTAACAAAATATTTGAGCTCTTTACGTCTCGATGTATGATACCAAACTCTATACCCGTACCAGTATGGAGGTAGTCTAACCCACGAGCTGCACCTATGCAAATCTTGAGTCGCTGACACCAAGAAAGAGGTGTACCAAGTTTGTGCATATGATCTGCAAGTGTTCCACGTGGCATATACTCATAGACCAGAATCATCTCTGTTTCGTGATTACAATAACCAATCAAAGACACTAGATTACAGTGACGTAACTTGGAAAGCATTTCTACTTCAGCCCAGAACTCGGATGCCCCTTGGTCCGGTACGGTACCGGTATTTACCGGTTTTTACTCTCAAATACCGGTACCGTACCGGTACCGAACCGTACCGAACCGGGTATATTCGATACCGGTACCGGTACCCACTTTTGGGGATTTTCGGTACCGGACGGTACCGAGCTCATCCCTAACTTGGAGTGTGTTTTTTATGGATCTGGCAAGTGCCCAAACCTCAACGACAATTTTAGCAACTTACTACAATGTTTTTTCTATTTTTTATTAACATTTAATCAAAACGAAATATCTATCTTATTCATTTCCAGATTCAAAATATATAATAAATGAAAAAGAAAATCACTTAAAATCACTTCAACGGTGTCTATAGATTACTAGGTTATAACCCAAGAACTTCCTGAGCACGAAAATTTAATTTTAAATAATCGTAAGTATATAATTAAAATAAACTTAAATAATATGACGTATTAGATAAGTTAATGACAAAGTGGCTACCTTCCTTTGGAACTTTCATTGAGCATAGAAGTGTAACGGATTCGTATCGCGAATTTTGCATAAAAGAAACAAAGAAAATCATTTACTATGTTTTGTTGTTCAAAACAGGACGATCAATCTAAAAGTTAACCATTTGTTAGATGTATCAGACTGTTATAAAAACTAGGGTTAAGTTCACGTACAAAGTGCCTTATCGTACAAAACGTACGAAAGGCATGAAAAAAAACGCGTTGGCATTTTCATAATTATTTGCTCATAGGGTAATTATCAAAATTACTCTAAAAATGATCTTGTAGAGTAATTTTGATATTGTAGGGTAATTATCAAAATTACGCTACAAGTGTATCTTGTAGAGTAATTTTGATCTTGTATGGTAATTATCAAAATTACTCTAAAAGTGTATCAAAATTACTCTATAAGTTTATAAAACAACATACAATTCAAAATTACTCTACAAAATCATTTGTAAACTAATTATAATACTCTACAAAATTACCTTACAAGATCAAAATTACCATAAAGATCATTTGTAGAGTAATTATGATACTCTACAAATTTACTCTACAACATCAAAATTACCCTACAAGAACATTTTACAAAATTACTCTACAAGATCATTTATAGATTAATTTTGATAATTACTCTACGAGTAAATAATTACGAAAATACCACCGCGTTTTGTTACATTTTCACCCTATTCATACGTTTTGTATGATAAAGATATTTGTATTTGATCTTTAATGTATGCATCAAAGTCTTTTGCATGAAATTTGAAATAATTAACATAAAAGCGAATTTGAAAAGTAGTTCACATGACTAAATAGTCAGAGTAATCAAATTTGCTTATGCTACGATACACTCACACCAAACATTGTAGGTCCACTAGAGGAGGATCTAGAAAAACTTATCCTTGTTACCGAACACACCCTCAAGTGCGGAATCCAAACGGGTATGTAAACCAAGTTTAAAAACACACAATACGCAAAAGATTCAAAGTTAAAGCTCAATGTATTGATTCCAGAGAGAGTTTGTTACAAGATGATGAAACCAGAAAAAGCTCTCAAACTCTCAAATGCTCACACTGTGTTCTCCGAACCTTATTTGTTTGTTACAAGCTGTTTAAATAGACAAAGTGTATCTGCACATATACGAAACATGGTCTGGGCCCATAAGAAAGCCCACGAAGAACATATACCAACGAAGAATTAAGGTCTTCGTGGACTACCCAAGAAGAACTAAGTCTCACGAAAGACTAAGGTCTTTCGTGAATGATAGTGGACCAGATGAATTCTTCGTCTAATGATGTTCTTCGTGGAGTCCATGTTGGACGAATAATAAGGTTCTTCGGCCAAGATGATTCTTCGTCCATTACATTCTTCACCATGAAGGTTCTTCGGCCAATGCATATATTTCGTGGAGAGGCTGCAATATGCAGACATGCAGATATAAACACAGCAGCATAACAGTTTGTACATTACAGATTGTTTTACATCGAAAACATCATACCGGGTCAATATAGGAGGACATCTTGACCTCGGTCTTCACTTCGTAACGCGGGCGAACCGAAACGAGCCGTATCTACATTAAATGTATCAACAAACTCCCCCTTGGATGTTGCCCGTGAGGGTTCATTCGTCACATTGTTGTCGGATCTTCAGGCGTCTTCACTTGTCACTGTAAGGAGGTGTATCAGCAAGCTCCCCCTTGAACGTTGCTCGTGAGACGATCTTCAAATGTTAGATCCTTGTGGAGTTGATAAGTGGTCATTTACAACTCGATCATCTTGATCTTCTGATTGCATCAATATCCAGTCTTCATTCCAAAGCTTGTCATTGAACACGTTCTCTTTGCCTTTAGCTGGTTCGGATGCCGCATCTGCACACACAACAGAGCTAAACGCATAATGAGAACAACCGCTTGGAATATAGTCAGTATAAACAAATGACACACATGTGACCAACTCTCAATCAACTACCGACCGACAACAGTTTGAAAGTTTAAAAATTTGATCAATTTAGATTTTAACCTTCACACCTTGTTAACTTCGACAGTTTATGAAGATGCAATTGTTTTGGGTTTCGATCAGGTTTTAGGTAGGTAAAGACTCAAGATCCAACATCGGGCAATCAAAAAGAAATTAGAAATAAAATCTTTTTGGCTTTTATAAAGTTAATATTAAAACACACCTAAAATCTTTTTGGTATTTTTGCATATTTCAAATGTAAAGACGGAAAGCAGTAAATAAATATATATACAGAGATGCAGAAACGGAAAGCACTAAATAAATATTTACAGACATTCTTTTTGCGAGTTTCGAGGGTAAGAGAATTGTTGGAACTTTTGAGATCGTTCATACTTGTACTGGATTAGTTTTATAGTTGTTTATAGCTAATTTCCTAGTATAGGGGCTTATTTTGTAATTTCATGAAACTAGAATTCCTGACTTGGTGTAGTTAAGATTCCAGCAAATTTATAAATTTGCTGGCAAGTCAGGCACTATATATAGCCCAAGCATTGTAACCTAGCTAAGCTTTTGGCTCTTTGGTGAATGAAGTGTTGTTTACATTAAATCTTGTGTTTGTGTGCTCAAATCAGTATTCCAAGGTGCTTTAGTGATTCATATACTTGTTTGGATTCAATACAACACTTGTTGTATTCATCAATCCATTAGCTTCATCTTCATTCTTGATTGCTCTTAACTTTTTCATAGTTCAAACACTTAATCAATAGGTGTTTTGGACTAAAACAACCAACCACTGTGATCCGGATAGATATTGGGATCTACAATTTGGTATCAGAGCCTTTGTGCTCTTGGTTGTTGTGTTTTTGTTAAGATTTTTCAAAGTTTTGAAGGTTTTTCAAAGTTTCAAGGTTTTTCAAATTTTTGGACTTAAAATGGTTTGATTTGGTGTGTTTAATCGATAGGTTGTTGTTAATCTGTGATTAGGGAGTCATTTTGGACATTTTGATGCATCAAAACATGGTTTTTGAGTCGTTTTTGAGTGATTAGAGGGTTTAGTTCGTGTTAAACCCTCTGGTCAGCGAAATTAGTTGAATACAGCGAAGATTTTTTTGAATACAACGAAATTAATTTTGAATATAGCGAAGAAACTTTTGAAGCTAGCGAAGAAGCGCTTGAATAGAGCGAACAATCTTCGAAATTATCGCATAATCGCCAACTTCACCGACTAAAACTCGAGCGAAATTGTTGATTGCCAGCGAAATAGTGCCAAGTGACCCTTTAGCGAAATTATCGAAGGCGACTTCGAGAACTGCGATATCGAACCACAGCGTTCATATCACGGTATTCGGTGAAATTAGCCAATCTAACGTGTGTGCTATTTGTGTCAGCGGATTAGCTGGTTCGCTCGTGCAGGATATCTTCGTGTACCCGGCGAAGATAGGAGACCAGAGAAGATTTCCGGCGAATTTGTGCTCCAGCAGTATTTCCAGCGAATTTATCATCTGATCAGCTTTCCTTTGTCAAAAACAACCCAAGATGTCATTGAATCAGCT
Organism: Helianthus tuberosus; assembly: GCA_030545235.1. Classification (NCBI taxonomy): domain Eukaryota; kingdom Viridiplantae; phylum Streptophyta; class Magnoliopsida; order Asterales; family Asteraceae; genus Helianthus; species Helianthus tuberosus. The sequence goes on from CM060399.1 coordinate 21,669,426, forward strand.
AAGTCCAATTGCTCAAGCGGAACTTGAGACCGGAACCACTACTAGGCCACCAAAGTTGAAAGGAGCTGAAGACTTCAGTACTTGGAAGACTCGTATCCAGTCGTTCTTCGAATACACAGACTACAATCTGTGGCTCTCAGTCACCGCTGGACCCCACATTCCAACGGTGGTTCGAAACGATGCGGTTGTTCCTAACAATGACCCCACAACCTTCACTGACGAAGACAAGGCCCTAGTCCAACGTGATCGTCGTGCACATGCCGCATTAACCATGGCTTTGTCAACCGATGACTGCAACATGTTTGAAGAACACCGAACTGCAAATGCACTCTGGAATGCATTGATTGAGTACTATGAGGGAAATGAAGAGCTAATTGAAAGTAAGAGAGACATGGTGCAGAAGCAATACGACATGTTCTGTGGAGTTCGTGGAGAAAGTCTGTCCGATCACATCAGTCGCTTTCTGAATATGATGACCAAAATGAAGAAGGCAGGAAATCCAGTCACAAACCGTGCTGCCATCAAGAAGCTGCTGGATTCACTCCCTAAGGAATGGAGTTTGCAATGCATGATGATCAAGAAGGACTTCCTCAATAATCCAAATCCTGTCACTCTGTCAGACTTAATTAACACTCTAAGAGCCTTTGAAATGGATGTCAACAAACGAGAAATGAACACTGCTGGCTACACTCCAAAAACCAATCAAACTTCCGCTGGATTGAAGAATGTGGCATTCCTTGCTTCAGGTGGCATCTGTCAACAAGCTTCTGACATGATCTATGCTAACGCTTCCGCAAGCGCATCAAAAGCTCCACAACCTAGTGAGAAGACTGTAACTGTTGGTGATACACAAGCGTTGAAAGTGTCTACTGAAAACGTGGCACTTTTCAACATGTTTCTGAGTAGCTATGAAGCTTTAATGTCAGGAGAGCTCAAGAAGGAAATGTTCACTGCTGAAGACATGTATCAGGTCGATCCAGATGACATGGAGGAAATGGATCTGAAATGGCATATGGCCATGATCACCTTAAGGTTGAAGAAATTTCAGGACAAGACCGGGAAATGCTTGGGTCTTGGAAAGGCTGGTTTTGACAAATCCAAACTGAGATGTTACAACTGCAAGAATCTGGGCCACTTCAAGCGTGATTGCCCCTTGTTGAAAGAAGGAAACATTGAAGCCACTCCTGCTGTAAAATAAATCACTATCGAAGAAAACAAAAGCAACGCATCTCCTAGCACACCAAAAGCCTTAGTCGTTGAAGATTATGATTGGAGTGAAGAAATTGTTGAAGCAAAGGAACAAGTCAACAAAGCGCTTATGGCAAAGATCTCAAGCGGGTCCTCTTCAAAGCAGTTTGAGAAGCCAACAGCTGGAATTCCAAAAGGTGACATCATTGCTGACAAGGGTCTGAAAAGTATTCTCACCTCCCCGGAGTCTGAGAAAGAAAAGAAGTCTGGAGAAGCTAAGGAGCAGACACCTAAGGATGCATCTGACCAGAAGAAAGACAAAGAAAAAGTCTCGGCAGCAGCAATGAAAACAGAATCTTCGAAAGAAAATGCTGACAAAGATTTGGTAAATGGTATTCCACATAGCTTTAAAGTTAAGTTATGCACACCCGCATGTGTTGATGTCGTGGCACATTACAAGTCTCTAAATCTAGAATTTGAGAGACAAAAAGACAACGCCTTAAAAGTTAACAAAGAGCTTAAACAGAACGAGGCCGCATATCAGAGAAAGTTGAATTCAACTTTAGCTGAAATGCAAACTCTAAAAGAATTCGTGTTTAGGAAAGATTTTATCATTAACGATCTCACAGATAGACTAGAAAAAGCTTTGAACGAAAAGAATAAATTGCAAATTGTCATAGACAAATGGAATGTCAGTCAAAAGGCCTTTACTGACATCAAAAACTGCCAACGACCAACATATGTGAAAGACGGGATCGGGTATAAGGATAGGCAAGGAAATGAAAGAAAACTCTTCTTTCCACCATATAGCAAAAACTATGTGCCTATACCTACTCCTCATCCCGAAAACGATCTCATTGATGAAAAGGCCTCTGTAGAACAAAACGATCCTTGTGAAAACGAAACAACCGCTAACTTTTCTAAAAGTAATGCAGATCCAATTTTGTGTAAAGAAGATGTGTGCGATGAGGATGGAGACTGCGGCGGTTCAAAAATAGGAATAGGTTATTCAGACGGCAGTTATTCCACTGTTAACTGGTTCGCCTGGAACTGTTCTAACAAAAACAATATTCAGGATGAATGTAATAATTTAATTACGATGGATGACTGTAATGGCCATGTGCCTAAATTTAAATCTTCGGATGACTGTAAGGGCCAGGTGCCTACATTTGAGACCCGTGATCGTGAACATGCTATGGTTGAATGTCATGATTTAAATTCTGCATTTTGTGATGATAAAGTTGTTTGTGAATCTCCTGTATTTGTGCCAGAATTGAAAAAGAATAGCTTTGGAAAATTCCTCACCGAGGAAATTCCAGAATTTATTCCATCTCGAACAGGTATGACAGATTCTGAAAAGAAAGTCACTGAAGATCAATGCAATGAAGACTCTAGCATTGCTGTCCCAGAGGATGAAAAGGAGATTTCAAGTCCTGAGGATGAGCAAAAATCAGAAACCTCAAACGAAGATCGAACAACAGATAGTGAGAACACTGAATTTTCAAGTGAAAAAACCTTGAAAACCTCAAGTGAGGATCCAACAAATGATGAAAGCTCCGAAATTTCAAGTGTTGAAACAATTGAAGACCAAGATCCAGAAAGTTCAAGCGAAGATCAAAGCTGCAACGATTCAATTTACGAAGCAAGTGAAGAGCAAGACTCAAGTGAATACCAAACGTCTGAAAGCTCGTCTGATTCCGACAATGATAAAGAATGTTCAAAAGATGAAAGCAGAGTTGACAAGAAAATGAAGAAAGCAGAAAGCTCAAGACACTCATCACATACATCATCTTCTAACACCAAAAGACCCAGACGTAAAAGATGTTTTCGCTGTAGTCATTTAGGACATACAGCGAAACATTGTAAAAACAAGAAATTTTCTAAACCAGAATATGATTTTGTTAAGAACTTCATAGATCAACTAGATTATCTTAAGAAATCTGTTAAAAATCTGGTTAATTCAACAGCTTTTTTTTGGAAACAAAAAGAGGACATGGTAGCTCAAAACCATGATAGATTCAAAATGAAGCAAGTCTGGGTTCCCAAATCAATCTAATTTGTATATATTCATGTATTTCAGAATAAACTCCAAAAATGGCTTCGAATGCTCATGGAGTATATCTGGCACGTCGACAGCGGATGTTCAAGACAAATGACAGGCTTGAAGGAGCTTCTAAAGAATTTTCGTTTTATTGATGGTGATTTCGTGTCTTTCGCTGGAGACGAAAAAGGAGGGAAGATTGTTGGAATAGGAGATGTAGTGTCTGAAGCACTCACATTGGAAAACGTCAACTATGTTCCAGAATTGTGTTACAATCTCATGAGTGTATCATAAGTCTGTGATAAAGGAATATCAGTGCTTTTCAATGACATGGAATGCTTGTTTCTCAAGCCTGAATATGTAGTTCCGGCAGAAATGATCATGCTCACTGCTCCTAGACAAAACAACACATACGTTCTCAACATGAAAAAGGCCAAGACAAATGATAACCTGACTTGTTTAATCTCAAAGGCTTCAGAATCGGAGTCACTGCTTTGGCACAGGCGATTGGGGCATGTAAATTTCAAAAATATGAACAAACTCTCTAAGTTAAACTTAGTAAGAGGGCTTTCGATAAAAGAATTTCCTTTTTCTGAAAAATGTATAGCATGCGGCTAGGGAAAGCAACACAAGAAATCGCACAAGTCCAAAGCAGTGAATACGATTACTGTGCCTCTTCAGCTGTTACATATGGACCTTTTTGGTCCAATTAGTGTTAAAAGTCTTGCTAAAATCTCTTACTGTTTGGTGATTACAGATGATTTCTCTCGTTTTTCATGGGTTTATTTTCTTGAAGCAAAGAGTGAGACAGCTGAAATTCTCAAGTCATTCATTCCCTTGATTGAAAACGTGACCAGACTGAAAGTGAAATCGATCAGAAGTGATAATGGTTCCGAATTCAAAAATCAGACATTCATATCCTTCTGTGCAGAAAAGGGAATTCATCTCCAATACAGTGCAGCCAGAACTCCTCAACAAAATGGAGTTGCCGAACGCAAGAACAGAACTTTGATCGAGGCCGCAAGGACCATGCTGGTGGATTCAAAGCTTCCTATCATCTTTTGGGCAGAAGCAGTAAATACAGCATGTTACGTTCTGAACAGGGTTCTTATTGTAAAACCACACGGAAAAACCGCATATGAGCTTCTCTTCAAAAGAAAGCCGCTTATTGACTTTTTCAGACCATTTGGATGTTCGTGCACTCTTCTAAACACTCAAGAAAATCTCATCAAGTTCGAAGCGGTGGGTGATATCTGCTACTTCATAGGATATTCATCCACACAGAAAGCCTACAGAGTCTACAACAAAAGAACAAAGATGGTGATTGAATCATATTACATTGACTTTCAAGAAGGAAACTACACTAACACTGGAAGTACTCCCGATTGGTTTTATGACGTGGGTGTGATTTTCAACACCTTCGAAATTCCAGAAGATGCTCCAGAAGCAGAACCTGTTGTAGATGCTCAAGTTGAACCACTATTTGACTCTTCAGATATTGGTGTAACTCCGTTCACTACTCGTTTCTCTCCATTCTCCGCTGATCCTCTTCTCTCTGTGGATGAAGCAGCTGGTGACACTTCGCCTGAGAACACCCCTGAAAATGGTGCTTCTTCTTCACAGGCGAATGTGGATGAACCAACTCAGGAAGATGACCCTCCAGTAATTTACGTGGACGAACACTTCACCAACCTTCCACAGCAGATTGAGACTTAGACAAATGCCGGATATAAGACAAATCGTAATCATCCTCTTGATAATGTCATAGGTGCAGTCGAAGAAGGTGTACGTACACGTGGTTAGTCATCAAGTATCAACAAAGGTCTCTATGCAGCTTTTCTCTCACAGTCCGTGCCACGGGACATTGAAGATGCCTTTCTAGACTCCAGTTGGGTTCAGGCAATGCAGGAAGAATTATCTCAATTTCGCAAACTCAAAGTCTGGGAGTTAGTAGATTTACCTGAGGGAAAGTTTCCGATTGGTACAAAATGGGTTTTTCGCAACAAGATGGATGATCGTGGAGGAGTGATCAAGAACAAGGCTAGATTGGTGGTACAAGGTTTTCGTCAGGAAGAAGGAATTGATTACAAAGAAGTTTTTGCTCCAGTCGCAAGATTGGAGGCAATCAGAATATTCCTGGCATACACATCATACAGGAATTTCAAAGTTTTTCAGATGGACGTTAAGAGCGCTTTTCTGTATGGGAAGGTAAAGGAAGAAGTCTACGTGTGTCAGCCTCCGGGTTTCGAAGATCCGCATTTCCCAGGTCGCTACTACAAATTGGACAAAGCTCTCTATGGTCTTCACCAAGCTCCACGTGCTTGGTACGAGACTTTGTCAACTTATCTTTTGAAGGGTGGATACACAAGAGGAACGATCGACATGACACTCTTCACCAAAAGAGTTGGAGAAGACGTAATGCTGGTTCAGATTTATGTGGACGATATCATCTTCGGGTCTACTAACGAGGAACTGTGTAGAGAATTCGAGTCTGTCATGAAGGCAAAGTTTGAAATGAGCATGATGGGAGAGCTGACGTTCTTCTTAGGGCTAGAAGTGAAGCAAAAGGAGGATGGGATTCTCATTTATCAGGCTAAGTACATTCGGGATATTCTCACGAAGTACAACATGAACGACTGTAAAGTTGCTAGCACCCCGTTCGCCTCTCAGACGGAGCTTACCCTAGATCCTCAAGGAAAACCAGTAAACAAGTCCTTTTATCGCTCGATGATTGGTTACCTGATGTACTTAACGGCCAGCAGGCCTGATATTATGTGGGCTGTGTGTCTCTGTGCTCGCTTTCAGACGAATCCCAAAGAATCTCATGAAACTGCTGTGAAGCGCATCTTCCGCTATCTTAAAGGAACTCCAAAACTAGGTCTTTGGTATCCTAAAGATAGTAATTTTGATCTTATTGCTTATTCTGACAGTGATCATGCAGGTTGTAAAGTAGATCGCAGGTCCGTATCAGGAGGATGTCAATTCTTGGGAAATCGTCTGATCTCATGGCAAAGCAAGAAACAGACAACTGTGTCCACCTCAACCGCTCTAGCAGAATACACCGCGGCCTACAGTTGCTGTTCACAAGTTCTCTGGATACAAAATCAGTTGTTGGATTATGGAATCAACCTCATGAAGACTCCTATATTCATCGATAATGAGGCATGTCTGGGAATTGTGAAGAATCCCATCCATCACTCCAGAACAAAGCATATCGAAATTCGCATTCACGCAATTCGAGATGCCTACGAGAAAGGTGTGACACCTGTGTCACTTCAACCATCAAACAAATGCCAAACCAATGAAATATTGTATTTCATACTTGGGATTTGTAAAAATATGTGTATCGTTTACACATATCAATTCTTGTTCGATTTCAAGCTCTAAATCGCTTTCTGGAAGGTTATACGCGCACTGATGCGTAAATATAACCAGTTTAATGCAACGAACACTCCGGAATAGTTAAATAGGCTTAACATACCTTAAGTAACCTTTACATAACTTAGAAATAAGTTTTGAAGGCTTTGGTATGGCAAAATCTAGTTAAATCGCTTACAGGGACTAAATTTGACAAACTGTGAAAGTATGCCAATTCGAACTGTAACAGACATTCCGGAACATGACCATAAGTTAAACATACCATAAATATCCTTTACATGGCTTAGAAATAGGCTTTGAGGTGTTTGGTGTGCTAAAATAAACTTTTGGGTCATTCAGGGACTAAAAGTGTCAAAAAGTGCACAAGTTTGCATTTTTACGCATAACTCACGTTCTGAATACATCCGGACATCCAAAAATTTATGTAAGCATGACTATATTATGCTTTAGTGTTTGGCTTATCAAAAATCCATTCGTCACGCCATTTGGATCGTTTTTCGCGCTTGTGCGCATTCCGTCGTAATTAAGCGAACATCGCGTTCGTACGACCAAACGAACCAACATCCAACATATTTTTGAGCATGTTTCATGTCCACAATGTTTAGACATCATGTTAGGGCCTTAAAGTTGGCTTAACGGGCCTTAAACATGTCGGAAATGGCTTAAACACATAACAGGGACTGAAACTGCAACATTTGAAACTTGTTTTCTGATCTGAAGAGCTAGGCGGCCCGCCTCAGCCAAGCTTAAATCTTAGGCGGCCCGCCTCAGCCTTCCTGATCAGATAAGAACGCTTAGTCAGCTGATTCCAGCTGTTTAAACCTCATCCACACACTCACAACTGCACATTCAGCTCATTAGGACCATTTTTAAGTTACCACAACTTTGTGACAAGTGTACGCACAAGATTCGAGCACGGTTTCCATGAAACGATCTCAACGGTTACCCGAATACTATAAATACCCCACCCCCATGCTTCAAAATCACAAGAACTTTGATTTGAGAAACTCTAAGTTGAAACTATTGTTTCATACCTGAGATTTTTGAATCGAGGTTAGCATTCGGGGACCCTTCGTAAGTATTCTTTCGTTCTTTTCCTTATTTTATTGCTTTTCGAGTCAGAAAGTCAAACTTTGTTTGACTTTCAGCGTTGACCAGTAATGGTCAATGCGAAGTTCGTTTGAACTTCGCAACGTGAGTGTAATCACGTTGGTTATAGTCCCTTGGGACTATGCCTACTGATTACCACGTTGTCTAGGGTCGTAGGGTAAGCGATCTAATAAATCGCTTATACCTCGAACCCGACCCATTTGGTCGATCATTAGGATCTGACCAAACACATTAGGTGACCATAGTAGGTAGGGAATAACCTTCCGAGGTTATACCTTATGGTCGCTACGTTTAAGTAGTTGTATGATAGGTAGTTTATATGCCTTAGGTAAATTACCAGAATACCCTTTTCATGTATAATTGGTAATTAAGCATATGTAACCTAAAATTTTGTCACATAACTGATTATGTAACATGTTTAGGCATATAACACTTGTCGTAGAACTAGTTAGGCGGTCTGAACGCGTTTCACGCGAACGACGCGTTAAAGTAGCATAAGCTACCTAAACGGGTCGTAATGGGTCGTAAGCTATTAGGTTGGGTTTCATTTAGCATGTAGGCTTTGATAAACCATATGACACGAGTCTCTATACTCGTTTGGTTTACGAAACCTCATTCTATCCGATCTTCCGATTTAGGTCCGGTTTATTAATGTAGTTACCTATATTAGGTGCCGTTTGATTTCCGTGATCTCTAGCATTGTTTGGTTGTCACTCAAGGACTACTGAGCATTCTCAAGTGAGTACATAGACCCCTCTTTTTACATGTTTTCAAGGTGTCTATGTGAGTACATAGACCCCTCTTTTACTGTTTTCCAAACGTTTTGGGGTGGAACACATGTGCCTACTTGTTACTTTCATGCTTTCATGTTTTGACATCATATACTTGCTATGTTCTTTAGTACATTTATAGTACATGATTTCAATACATTTTATGCTATGTATGCCCATTGTGTGCGTACTTAGTACATCGTTTTACATTACATTTTGTTGCATATGCTCGTCCAGTATATGAACACATTATATTACATTGTGAACCGTTGAAATCATTTGACTATGTGAACCGTTTGTATCAGTGAACCATTTGTATCTGTGAACCGTTTGTATCTGTGAACCGTTTGTATCTGTGAACCGTTTGTATCTGTGAACCGTTTGTATCTGTGAACCGTTTGTATCTGTGAACCGTTTGTATCTATGAACCGTTTGTATCTGTGAACCGTTTGTATCTGTGAACCGTTTGTATCTGTGAACCGTTTGTATCTGTGAACCGTGTGAACCGTATTTGACAATACATAAACATTTCTACAATTGTTAAACATTACTTTGGTGGTTTGGTTTGATTAAGTGATTAAGTAACGATGGTGTGTAATATGATACAAGCATGGTGGATACGCCGCTGGTACTTCCTATATATAAGTGTTTGTATGGTATTACATATCGTAGCGTTATTTGAATCATTTCAGTTTGAGACATATAACATTTTATACAAATAACATACTTTTCACAAGACATTGATTTACAAACAACTTATCTTATACAAACTCATTTTACAATGGTTATTCATTTAACCATACATTATTCTCTTATTTATACATATCATCTGATCTTATCGTTTTTCAAATGATTTACAAAACAAAGCAAATTACAAGGTTCATGACTAAACATTTTCTCAAACATAAGTCATGAAACCTATTTTCACAAAACCTATGTATCTCACAGGCATTTTTATGCTGACGTACCTATATTCACATGTGTTTTTCAGGAGCTGTTGCATAAGATGATCAAGATACACATAGGCAGACTTGGGCTTTAGTGACAATAAAAGATGCAAGACTAGTTAATTATGTTGTATTTCTTTGTTTGTTAAGACATTGTAACACCTTTAATCAATAAAACGAAACTTCAATTGCCATGGAATTGAAACAATTAATTCTGTTACAACACTCCCCGATGTTTCCGCCACGTTTTGTATGTTCTACGTGGTCGGGGTGTGACAGAAAAGATGGTATCAGAGCCAATGGTTATAGGGAATTAGGTTATTAGTAATGCTTTGACCTAGTCTATAACTTTTCTAGGACCTTAACGCGAGTTTACTTGCGTTTAGTCATAAAACAATACCGTCACCTATCCTTAGGCGACTACCACAACAAGAACATAAATTTCAAAACCGCTTTGAAAACTAATCATCTGTTCTAGGATGATTGATTACAAGGTTTTGAACCCTCTATTGTAAGGTTTTGAACCCTCTGTTATATGGTTTTGAACCCCTTTGAATTTTCAAAATTTCGTCAAGGTTTTGGGTTTTAAATAATGTGAACACGTGCAAACTGGAAGGGTGAATGCCTGTATTCTGGGTTTTCTGTCTAGGCAAGCACTTCGTATACATCTCATCAGACGCGAGACCAGTTGTGCTTACCTGGGAATTCTTGGGATGAGTGTTCACTTATAGGCGAGCATGTCTTCGCGATACATTATTTTTGATTCATTTACTTTGATTAGTCACTGTGTGTCGTTTGTTGCTTTGTAGTAACAAACAAATGACCACTATCCTTGCTTTCATCAGATTTGTTTCATCTCATTCTTTTCGTCTAATTCTCTCACTCGTTTCCTTTCATGTTTCCTCTTTTAGAATGCCTCCTCGACGCGAAAGCCAGATAGCGACTGCCGAACTGGCAGAAATCATTGCGCAGCAAATGGCTGCTCAATTCCCAAACCTCTTTGCTCAATGGAATCAAGCCAACAACAACAACAATGGTCCATGCAATTTCAAGAGTTTTAACTCGGCGAAACCACTCAAGTTTAGTGGTTCTGAGGGAGCGACTGGGCTTCTTCAATGGTTCGAGAGCATTGAGAATACTTTCCGCCACGTGCAGTGTCCTGACAATCGCAAGGTCGAGTTTGCTTCGAGTGTGTTCCAGAAGAGAGCCCTTACGTGGTGGAACGGGGTTATGAGAGATCGTGGTGCAGAAGTTGCATTAGCACAGACATGGGCTGAACTTAGGGCCCTTATGATGAAGGAATTCTGTCCTCGTCACGAGATCAGGGCCTTGGAAAGGGAATTCGACAATCTGGAGCAAGACAGCGGTGAGCATCGAGCCTACACAGACCGTTATGAAGAGTTAAGTCTGTTATGCCCAAACATGGTCACGCCTTTGGATAAGGCAATAGAAAAGTACATTGACGGCCTCCCTGACTCAATACAAGACATTGTGACTGGCAGCAACCCTACTACAGTTAGACAGGCCATTGAGCTATCTGCAACCTTGACTGAATCAAAGATCAGGAAAGGTAAACTTTTCCGAAAAGGTGACAAGAAGCCGGTCGAGGAATCAAAACCAATCGAGGAATCAAAGACCATGGATGAACAGACTGGATCCCCTAAAAAGTCAAAGAAGCGAAAGGCTTCTCAGAACTTTGCCATGGTTACTTACAATGATCAAGCCATCCCCAACCAACCAGCTCAACCCCCTGCTAGGAAGCCATACAACGGAACTACACCCTTGTGCAACCAATGTGGCCTACATCATCATGCTGCTGTGAAGTGCCGCAAATGCCAAACTTGCGGACTTATAGGCCATACAGCAAGAGTCTGCCCAGCTGCAGCTGCACAAAACCAAGCTGGCAACAACCCTGCTCAAGGTCGTTTTCTACCAGGTTCTTGCTTCAACTGTGGCGAGATGGGTCATTTCCGAAGAAATTGCCCAAAGCTTGCTAATGCAAACCCAGCACAGGGATGAGCATCTGACCGACAACATCGTTTAGAAATAATCAATCCTTATGTATTATTTTCTTTAGTTGTCAAGGTTCAAGAAACAGTTGTTATCGTTGTTTATAAATAAATCTTTCATTTACATTGCAATGTATTTATGTGGTTGTATGCATAAACAACATATCTCTTACAATACCGACAATCAAGGAACCGTATTCCTTGAAGGACAGACTACCCCCAAACTTTCTGATCTCTTGCATTTTCCACGAAATTCCTAAGTACCCGTTTATTCTAAGAAAAACGAAGTACAAGGCGCAAGTTACAACATTGGACGAATACCCAAAGTACCACTATAAATCCTTAATAGGGTACCTAAGGGTGTTTCCGTGAATCCTAAAATTGTTGTGTTCCTTAATTCGACCATTACGTTTCTTTGTAAACAAAATCGAATTTTTGTAGACCTTCCTATCTCTTCAGATAGATCCCAGAGGACATTGAAGTCCATGGACTGGTTTCCATATCCGTCCTCAATCGATAACAAATTATAACAAATTAATAACCAAGTTAAACAACTATGTGATTATGTGCTTATGAACATTACAAGACAAACTGTGCAGACTGTGCAAGGAATTACGTAATTATGGATGCATACATAATTATGGAATTTAGTGCACAGAAACCACAGTGAGCTTTGTCATGTGCCTAGAAGTTAACTCTATTCATTTCTGTTTCTGATGAAGCACCCGTAGAAAATGACTCCGTTTGTTCATTTTCGTTTCTGAAGATTTTCCGCTAAGGAAATGAATATCCGTTTGTCTATCCTTTTCATTTCCGTTTCTGAGGAAACAACCGTAGAAAATGACTCCGTTTGTTCATTTTCATTTCTGAAGATTTTCCGCTAAGGAAATGAATATCCGTTTGTCTATCCTTTTCATTTCCGTTTCTGAGGAAACAACCGTAGAAAATGACTCCGTTTGTTCATTTTCGTTTCTGAAGATTTTCCGCTAAGGAAATGAATATCCGTTTGTCTATCCTTTTCATTTCCGTTTCTGAGGAAACAACCGTAGAAAATGACTCCGTTTGTTCATTTTCGTTTCTGAAGATTTTCCGCTAAGGAAATGAATATCCGTTTGTCTATCTTTTTCATTTCCATTCCTGAGGAAGCAACCGTAGAAAATGACTCCGTAAGATCATTTTACGTTTCTGAAGATTGTCCGTTGAGGAAATGAATCCCTGTTTGTTTATTCCTTCATTTCCGCTTCTGAAGAATACTCGTTGAGGAAAATGACTCCGTCTGTTCATTTTCGTTCTGAAGAATGTCCGTTAAAGAAATGACAGGATTATGCCTTACATATCTCTGGTGATTATTTGACACAAAGTCACAAATAGACTCCTACGAATAAATTTCGGGACGAAATTTCCTAAAGTAGGGGAGACTGTGACACCTGTGTCACTTCAACCATCAAACAAATGCCAAACCAATGAAATATTGTATTTCATACTTGGGATTTGTAAAAATATGTGTATCGTTTACACATATCAATTCTTGTTCGATTTCAAGCTCTAAATCGCTTTCTGGAAGGTTATACGCGCACTGATGCGTAAATATAACCAGTTTAATGCAACGAACACTCCGGAATAGTTAAATAGGCTTAACATACCTTAAGTAACCTTTACATAACTTAGAAATAAGTTTTGAAGGCTTTGGTATGGCAAAATCTAGTTAAATCGCTTACAGGGACTAAATTTGACAAACTGCGAAAGTATGCCAATTCGAACTGTAACAGACATTCCGGAACATGACCATAAGTTAAACATACCATAAATATCCTTTACATGGCTTAGAAATAGGCTTTGAGGTGTTTGGTGTGCTAAAATAAACTTTTGGGTCATTCAGGGACTAAAAGTGTCAAAAAGTGCACAAGTTTGCATTTTTACGCATAACTCACGTTCTGAATACATCCGGACATCCAAAAATTTATGTAAGCATGACTATATTATGCTTTAGTGTTTGGCTTATCAAAAATCCATTCGTCACGCCATTTGGATCGTTTTTCGCGCTTGTGCGCATTCCGTCGTAATTAAGCGAACATCGCGTTCGTACGACCAAACGAACCAACATCCGACATATTTTTGAGCATGTTTCATGTCCACAATGTTTAGACATCATGTTAGGGCCTTAAAGTTGGCTTAACGGGCCTTAAACATGTCGGAAATGGCTTAAACACATAACAGGGACTGAAACTGCAACATTTGAAACTTGTTTTCTGATCTGAAGAGCTAGGCGGCCCGCCTCAGCCAAGCTTAAATCTTAGGCGGCCCGCCTCAGCCTTCCTGATCAGATAAGAACGCTTAGTCAGCTGATTCCAGCTGTTTAAACCTCATCCACACACTCACAACTGCACATTCAGCTCATTAGGACCATTTTTAAGTTACCACAACTTTGTGACAAGTGTACGCACAAGATTCGAGCACGGTTTCCATGAAACGATCTCAACGGTTACCCGAATACTATAAATACCCCACCCCCATGCTTCAAAATCACAAGAACTTTGATTTGAGAAACTCTAAGTTGAAACTATTGTTTCATACCTGAGATTTTTGAATCGAGGTTAGCATTCGGGGACCCTTCGTAAGTATTCTTTCGTTCTTTTCCTTATTTTATTGCTTTTCGAGTCAGAAAGTCAAACTTTGTTTGACTTTCAGCGTTGACCAGTAATGGTCAATGCGAAGTTCGTTTGAACTTCGCAACGTGAGTGTAATCACGTTGGTTATAGTCCCTTGGGACTATGCCTACTGATTACCACGTTGTCTAGGGTCGTAGGGTAAGCGATCTAATAAATCGCTTATACCTCGAACCCGACCCATTTGGTCGATCATTAGGATCTGACCAAACACATTAGGTGACCATAGTAGGTAGGGAATAACCTTCCGAGGTTATACCTTATGGTCGCTACGTTTAAGTAGTTGTATGATAGGTAGTTTATATGCCTTAGGTAAATTACCAGAATACCCTTTTCATGTATAATTGGTAATTAAGCATATGTAACCTAAAATTTTGTCACATAACTGATTATGTAACATGTTTAGGCATATAACACTTGTCGTAGAACTAGTTAGGCGGTCTGAACGCGTTTCACGCGAACGACGCGTTAAAGTAGCATAAGCTACCTAAACGGGTCGTAATGGGTCGTAAGCTATTAGGTTGGGTTTCATTTAGCATGTAGGCTTTGATAAACCATATGACACGAGTCTCTATACTCGTTTGGTTTACGAAACCTCATTCTATCCGATCTTCCGATTTAGGTCCGGTTTATTAATGTAGTTACCTATATTAGGTGCCGTTTGATTTCCGTGATCTCTAGCATTGTTTGGTTGTCACTCAAGGACTACTGAGCATTCTCAAGTGAGTACATAGACCCCTCTTTTTACATGTTTTCAAGGTGTCTATGTGAGTACATAGACCCCTCTTTTACTGTTTTCCAAACGTTTTGGGGTGGAACACATGTGCCTACTTGTTACTTTCATGCTTTCATGTTTTGACATCATATACTTGCTATGTTCTTTAGTACATTTATAGTACATGATTTCAATACATTTTATGCTATGTATGCCCATTGTGTGCGTACTTAGTACATCGTTTTACATTACATTTTGTTGCATATGCTCGTCCAGTATATGAACACATTATATTACATTGTGAACCGTTGAAATCATTTGACTATGTGAACCGTTTGTATCAGTGAACCATTTGTATCTGTGAACCGTTTGTATCTGTGAACCGTTTGTATCTGTGAACCGTTTGTATCTGTGAACCGTTTGTATCTGTGAACCGTTTGTATCTGTGAACCGTTTGTATCTATGAACCGTTTGTATCTGTGAACCGTTTGTATCTGTGAACCGTTTGTATCTGTGAACCGTTTGTATCTGTGAACCGTGTGAACCGTATTTGACAATACATAAACATTTCTACAATTGTTAAACATTACTTTGGTGGTTTGGTTTGATTAAGTGATTAAGTAACGATGGTGTGTAATATGATACAAGCATGGTGGATACGCCGCTGGTACTTCCTATATATAAGTGTTTGTATGGTATTACATATCGTAGCGTTATTTGAATCATTTCAGTTTGAGACATATAACATTTTATACAAATAACATACTTTTCACAAGACATTGATTTACAAACAACTTATCTTATACAAACTCATTTTACAATGGTTATTCATTTAACCATACATTATTCTCTTATTTATACATATCATCTGATCTTATCGTTTTTCAAATGATTTACAAAACAAAGCAAATTACAAGGTTCATGACTAAACATTTTCTCAAACATAAGTCATGAAACCTATTTTCACAAAACCTATGTATCTCACAGGCATTTTTATGCTGACGTACCTATATTCACATGTGTTTTTCAGGAGCTGTTGCATAAGATGATCAAGATACACATAGGCAGACTTGGGCTTTAGTGACAATAAAAGATGCAAGACTAGTTAATTATGTTGTATTTCTTTGTTTGTTAAGACATTGTAACACCTTTAATCAATAAAATGAAACTTCAATTGCCATGGATTTGAAACAATTAATTCTGTTACAACACTCCCCGATGTTTCCGCCACGTTTTGTATGTTCTACGTGGTCGGGGTGTGACAGAAAAGATGGTATCAGAGCCAATGGTTATAGGGAATTAGGTTATTAGTAATGCTTTGACCTAGTCTATAACTTTTCTAGGACCTTAACGCGAGTTTACTTGCGTTTAGTCATAAAACAATACCGTCACCTATCCTTAGGCGACTACCACAACAAGAACATAAATTTCAAAACCGCTTTGAAAACTAATCATCTGTTCTAGGATGATTGATTACAAGGTTTTGAACCCTCTATTGTAAGGTTTTGAACCCTCTGTTATATGGTTTTGAACCCCTTTGAATTTTCAAAATTTCGTCAAGGTTTTGGGTTTTAAATAATGTGAACACGTGCAAACTGGAAGGGTGAATGCCTGTATTCTGGGTTTTCTGTCTAGGCAAGCACTTCGTATACATCTCATCAGACACGAGACCAGTTGTGCTTACCTGGGAATTCTTGGGATGAGTGTTCACTTATAGGCGAGCATGTCTTCGCGATACATTATTTTTGATTCATTTACTTTGATTAGTCACTGTGTGTCGTTTGTTGCTTTGTAGTAACAAACAAATGACCACTATCCTTGCTTTCATCAGATTTGTTTCATCTCATTCTTTTCGTCTAATTCTCTCACTCGTTTCCTTTCATGTTTCCTCTTTTAGAATGCCTCCTCGACGCGAAAGCCAGATAGCGACTGCCGAACTGGCAGAAATCATTGCGCAGCAAATGGCTGCTCAATTCCCAAACCTCTTTGCTCAATGGAATCAAGCCAACAACAACAACAATGGTCCATGCAATTTCAAGAGTTTTAACTCGGCGAAACCACTCAAGTTTAGTGGTTCTGAGGGAGCGACTGGGCTTCTTCAATGGTTCGAGAGCATTGAGAATACTTTCCGCCACGTGCAGTGTCCTGACAATCGCAAGGTCGAGTTTGCTTCGAGTGTGTTCCAGAAGAGAGCCCTTACGTGGTGGAACGGGGTTATGAGAGATCGTGGTGCAGAAGTTGCATTAGCACAGACATGGGCTGAACTTAGGGCCCTTATGATGAAGGAATTCTGTCCTCGTCACGAGATCAGGGCCTTGGAAAGGGAATTCGACAATCTGGAGCAAGACAGCGGTGAGCATCGAGCCTACACAGACCGTTATGAAGAGTTAAGTCTGTTATGCCCAAACATGGTCACGCCTTTGGATAAGGCAATAGAAAAGTACATTGACGGCCTCCCTGACTCAATACAAGACATTGTGACTGGCAGCAACCCTACTACAGTTAGACAGGCCATTGAGCTATCTGCAACCTTGACTGAATCAAAGATCAGGAAAGGTAAACTTTTCCGAAAAGGTGACAAGAAGCCGGTCGAGGAATCAAAACCAATCGAGGAATCAAAGACCATGGATGAACAGACTGGATCCCCTAAAAAGTCAAAGAAGCGAAAGGCTTCTCAGAACTTTGCCATGGTTACTTACAATGATCAAGCCATCCCCAACCAACCAGCTCAACCCCCTGCTAGGAAGCCATACAACGGAACTACACCCTTGTGCAACCAATGTGGCCTACATCATCATGCTGCTGTGAAGTGCCGCAAATGCCAAACTTGCGGACTTATAGGCCATACAGCAAGAGTCTGCCCAGCTGCAGCTGCACAAAACCAAGCTGGCAACAACCCTGCTCAAGGTCGTTTTCTACCAGGTTCTTGCTTCAACTGTGGCGAGATGGGTCATTTCCGAAGAAATTGCCCAAAGCTTGCTAATGCAAACCCAGCACAGGGATGAGCATCTGACCGACAACATCGTTTAGAAATAATCAATCCTTATGTATTATTTTCTTTAGTTGTCAAGGTTCAAGAAACAGTTGTTATCGTTGTTTATAAATAAATCTTTCATTTACATTGCAATGTATTTATGTGGTTGTATGCATAAACAACATATCTCTTACAATACCGACAATCAAGGAACCGTATTCCTTGAAGGACAGACTACCCCCAAACTTTCTGATCTCTTGCATTTTCCACGAAATTCCTAAGTACCCGTTTATTCTAAGAAAAACGAAGTACAAGGCGCAAGTTACAACATTGGATGAATACCCAAAGTACCACTATAAATCCTTAATAGGGTACCTAAGGGTGTTTCCGTGAATCCTAAAATTGTTGTGTTCCTTAATTCGACCATTACGTTTCTTTGTAAACAAAATCGAATTTTTTTAGACCTTCCTATCTCTTCAGATAGATCCCAGAGGACATTGAAGTCCATGGACTGGTTTCCATATCCGTCCTCAATCGATAACAAATTATAACAAATTAATAACCAAGTTAAACAACTATGTGATTATGTGCTTATGAACATTACAAGACAAACTGTGCAGACTGTGCAAGGAATTACGTAATTATGGATGCATACATAATTATGGAATTTAGTGCACAGAAACCACAGTGAGCTTTGTCATGTGCCTAGAAGTTAACTCTATTCATTTCTGTTTCTGATGAAGCACCCGTAGAAAATGACTCCGTTTGTTCATTTTCGTTTCTGAAGATTTTCCGCTAAGGAAATGAATATCCGTTTGTCTATCCTTTTCATTTCCGTTTCTGAGGAAACAACCGTAGAAAATGACTCCGTTTGTTCATTTTCATTTCTGAAGATTTTCCGCTAAGGAAATGAATATCCGTTTGTCTATCCTTTTCATTTCCGTTTATGAGGAAACAACCGTAGAAAATGACTCCGTTTGTTCATTTTCGTTTCTGAAGATTTTCCGCTAAGGAAATGAATATCCGTTTGTCTATCCTTTTCATTTCCGTTTCTGAGGAAACAACCGTAGAAAATGACTCCGTTTGTTCATTTTCGTTTCTGAAGATTTTCCGCTAAGGAAATGAATATCCGTTTGTCTATCTTTTTCATTTCCATTCCTGAGGAAGCAACCGTAGAAAATGACTCCGTAAGATCATTTTACGTTTCTGAAGATTGTCCGTTGAGGAAATGAATCCCTGTTTGTTTATTCCTTCATTTCCGCTTCTGAAGAATACTCGTTGAGGAAAATGACTCCGTCTGTTCATTTTCGTTCTGAAGAATGTCCGTTAAAGAAATGACAGGATTATGCCTTACATATCTCTGGTGATTATTTGACACAAAGTCACAAATAGACTCCTACGAATAAATTTCGGGACGAAATTTCCTAAAGTAGGGGAGACTGTGACACCTGTGTCACTTCAACCATCAAACAAATGCCAAACCAATGAAATATTGTATTTCATACTTGGGATTTGTAAAAATATGTGTATCGTTTACACATATCAATTCTTGTTCGATTTCAAGCTCTAAATCGCTTTCTGGAAGGTTATACGCGCACTGATGCGTAAATATAACCAGTTTAATGCAACGAACACTCCGGAATAGTTAAATAGGCTTAAAATACCTTAAGGAACCTTTACATAACTTAGAAATAAGTTTTGAAGGCTTTGGTATGGCAAAATCTAGTTAAATCGCTTACAGGGACTAAATTTGACAAACTGCGAAAGTATGCCAATTCGAACTGTAACAGACATTCCGGAACATGACCATAAGTTAAACATACCATAAATATCCTTTACATGGCTTAGAAATAGGCTTTGAGGTGTTTGGTGTGCTAAAATAAACTTTTGGGTCATTCAGGGACTAAAAGTGTCAAAAAGTGCACAAGTTTGCATTTTTACGCATAACTCACGTTCTGAATACATCCGGACATCCAAAAATTTATGTAAGCATGACTATATTATGCTTTAGTGTTTGGCTTATCAAAAATCCATTCGTCACGCCATTTGGATCGTTTTTCGCGCTTGTGCGCATTCCGTCGTAATTAAGCGAACATCGCGTTCGTACGACCAAACGAACCAACATCCGACATATTTTTGAGCATGTTTCATGTCCACAATGTTTAGACATCATGTTAGGGCCTTAAAGTTGGCTTAACGGGCCTTAAACATGTCGGAAATGGCTTAAACACATAACAGGGACTGAAACTGCAACATTTGAAACTTGTTTTCTGATCTGAAGAGCTAGGCGGCCCGCCTCAGCCAAGCTTAAATCTTAGGCGGCCCGCCTCAGCCTTCCTGATCAGATAAGAACGCTTAGTCAGCTGATTCCAGCTGTTTAAACCTCATCCACACACTCACAACTGCACATTCAGCTCATTAGGACCATTTTTAAGTTACCACAACTTTGTGACAAGTGTACGCACAAGATTCGAGCACGGTTTCCATGAAACGATCTCAACGGTTACCCGAATACTATAAATACCCCACCCCCATGCTTCAAAATCACAAGAACTTTGATTTGAGAAACTCTAAGTTGAAACTATTGTTTCATACCTGAGATTTTTGAATCGAGGTTAGCATTCGGGGACCCTTCGTAAGTATTCTTTCGTTCTTTTCCTTATTTTATTGCTTTTCGAGTCAGAAAGTCAAACTTTGTTTGACTTTCAGCGTTGACCAGTAATGGTCAATGCGAAGTTCGTTTGAACTTCGCAACGTGAGTGTAATCACGTTGGTTATAGTCCCTTGGGACTATGCCTACTGATTACCACGTTGTCTAGGGTCGTAGGGTAAGCGATCTAATAAATCGCTTATACCTCGAACCCGACCCATTTGGTCGATCATTAGGATCTGACCAAACACATTAGGTGACCATAGTAGGTAGGGAATAACCTTCCGAGGTTATACCTTATGGTCGCTACGTTTAAGTAGTTGTATGATAGGTAGTTTATATGCCTTAGGTAAATTACCAGAATACCCTTTTCATGTATAATTGGTAATTAAGCATATGTAACCTAAACTTTTGTCACATAACTGATTATGTAACATGTTTAGGCATATAACACTTGTCGTAGAACTAGTTAGGCGGTCTGAACGCGTTTCACGCGAACGACGCGTTAAAGTAGCATAAGCTACCTAAACGGGTCGTAATGGGTCGTAAGCTATTAGGTTGGGTTTCATTTAGCATGTAGGCTTTGATAAACCATATGACACGAGTCTCTATACTCGTTTGGTTTACGAAACCTCATTCTATCCGATCTTCCGATTTAGGTCCGGTTTATTAATGTAGTTACCTATATTAGGTGCCGTTTGATTTCCGTGATCTCTAGCATTGTTTGGTTGTCACTCAAGGACTACTGAGCATTCTCAAGTGAGTACATAGACCCCTCTTTTTACATGTTTTCAAGGTGTCTATGTGAGTACATAGACCCCTCTTTTACTGTTTTCCAAACGTTTTGGGGTGGAACACATGTGCCTACTTGTTACTTTCATGCTTTCATGTTTTGACATCATATACTTGCTATGTTCTTTAGTACATTTATAGTACATGATTTCAATACATTTTATGCTATGTATGCCCATTGTGTGCGTACTTAGTACATCATTTTACATTACATTTTGTTGCATATGCTCGTCCAGTATATGAACACATTATATTACATTGTGAACCGTTGAAATCATTTGACTATGTGAACCGTTTGTATCAGTGAACCATTTGTATCTGTGAACCGTTTGTATCTGTGAACCGTTTGTATCTGTGAACCGTTTGTATCTGTGAACCGTTTGTATCTGTGAACCGTTTGTATCTGTGAACCGTTTGTATCTGTGAACCGTTTGTATCTGTGAACCGTGTGAACCGTATTTGACAATACATAAACATTTCTACAATTGTTAAACATTACTTTGGTGGTTTGGTTTGATTAAGTGATTAAGTAACGATGGTGTGTAATATGATACAAGCATGGTGGATACGCCGCTGGTACTTCCTATATATAAGTGTTTGTATGGTATTACATATCGTAGCGTTATTTGAATCATTTCAGTTTGAGACATATAACATTTTATACAAATAACATACTTTTCACAAGACATTGATTTACAAACAACTTATCTTATACAAACTCATTTTACAATGGTTATTCATTTAACCATACATTATTCTCTTATTTATACATATCATCTGATCTTATCGTTTTTCAAATGATTTACAAAACAAAGCAAATTACAAGGTTCATGACTAAACATTTTCTCAAACATAAGTCATGAAACCTATTTTCACAAAACCTATGTATCTCACAGGCATTTTTATGCTGACGTACCTATTTTCACATGTGTTTTTCAGGAGCTGTTGCATAAGATGATCAAGATACACATAGGCAGACTTGGGCTTTAGTGACAATAAAAGATGCAAGACTAGTTAATTATGTTGTATTTCTTTGTTTGTTAAGACATTGTAACACCTTTAATCAATAAAACGAAACTTCAATTGCCATGGATTTGAAACAATTAATTCTGTTACAACACTCCCCGATGTTTCCGCCACGTTTTGTATGTTCTACGTGGTCGGGGTGTGACAAAAGGATACATTCAAGTGGTGCCAGTGGATACAACACAGCAACGAGCCGACATTTTCACAAAAGCCTTTGATAAAACCTGATTTAACCAGCTGGTAACCTGGTTGGAAATGGTTAATTTCCTTGATTGGAAATGAATCTTGATGTCCAAAAGCTTTCGTAAATACTCTATCTTTTGTCCATAGTTTTACTTAAAAAAAAAAAAAAAAAAAAAAAAACGTTTGTTAAAAGTAAAACAAGTATCGTTAAACGTTGCCCACCAAAAAGATTTTCTGCAAAATTAAAATTTCATTTTCGGGCAAATGGACTCTCGAAAATAAAAGTTTTAGGGGGGACATTCCAGAAAATCAGATGCTTGTGTCTGACTCCTGTTAGAGGAAATGATAGAAAATTGCTAATACTTTGTCATTTCTTGAAAAAAAACAGAAAACAAAAGAAATCGGGGTACCAAGCAACGACGTGTCGGTAGATTCAGCAACACCGACGAGTAAACTGTTGTTTGGGAGCAAAACATAACATCTACACTAGGATTCTGGCTTTTCTCAGGCATTACGCATCTTGTGGGTAACACGTTGCGGCATATGGCTTAATGGTCTTAAATCTTGTGTTGATAGATTGCCAAAGTCTGAGATCTCGGGTCTTTATATTGGTTTTTATTCGGGGGTATCATAGTTGGTCTTCTGCTGCATCCAGATACATGCTGATCTTAAAAAAAAGGCCAAACCCTTACATAATAAGTGCCATTTTTGGCCAAAACCTTTAGATGGATTAGTTTTGGTCTCTCTGCTGTACGAAAGTACTGACCTGTTCACCGAACTATCTGTCTTAGCCCTCGATAGCTCTTGGGATCTCTGTTGTACGAAAGTACAGACCTGATCTTCGCTCTATCGTTGAAAAGAATGAATCCAATATACTCACCTGTTATGAAGAACCTTTGTGCATACCTTGATCGCGGGGGTATGTCCTGATGTGGGACTCACGGGCGTAATGATTCTATTCTCAATAGCTTGTGTGGGGGCCATAGAAGTCTTGTCAATATTACCGAAAACATGATAATCACGCTCTCCGAAGGCATGTTGAAAGAAGGATGCATAGATTTAAGCGGACAAACATACTGGCAGTTTTTCTTGTGCCCTGGTTAGTAATAATAATAATAATATATAAGAAATTGACAGGTGTTGGCAATATGATCTTCTGCAGGTAAGTTGACGAGCGTCAAAAGTATCAAGAATATCTGCAAAATGAAATCTCCCAGAGTTGAAGCTTCAAAGTTCGGAGTCAAAATGGCCCAATTTTTATCTAATGTGTAAATAGTTCATAAATTATAGCTTTTTTTTAACAAAATGGGCACGTTTTTCGAGAAAGTTTGAAATTCATGAGCGAATTTAAAAATTGAGTTTTCAAAAGGATTTCTTATCATAGGCGGCGAATTTAAGATACCAGAGAAATAGTTATTTCGCCTAGTACGGAAATCCGTGCATAAATATCTTCAAACCGTTATTTTTTTAAAATTTCTCACAACCATCTACTCCTCTTCTTCTCTAAACCGGTTATTCATCTAAATTGTTTGCAAATTAAAGTCGCTTCAAGATCATCGTACATTGTGTTCATCGTGTTCGGTCAAGTCAATAGGTAATCCACATCATTTCTTTACTCATGAATCTTCCTGATTAATGATCGATTCAAGTTCTTAGAGTTATACTTTTATCTTGAATCTTAATATCTTAAATCAGTAGATGTTAAAAGGTTTTAAGAATGATAGACAGGGAGATCATCGATATTTTGTAAATGTTGGAATTTGTTTCAGTCGTTCGGAGATCAGAGTTCATCAATGGGTGATAACTGTTAGGGTTTTAAAAGGGTTTAACATGAACTCGATGATGCCAGCGAATCAGATTTGAATGTGGCGAAGTCAGCGAAGATAACAGGGAATCTCAAAAGTCTCGAACGCGAGTTCGAGCAACCGATGAAATAATCCTATTTCGTCGGTAAAATGGCCTAGACTAGTGTCTTCGCTGCTAAATCGTTACGGGAACAAAACTCGGTCTTCGCTAAGTTCGCTAGCGAATTTATCTCGGTAAAGATGGGCCTGATCCGACATCGTTGTCGTTGATATTATCGGATCTCGATCATTCTCATCAGCGAAGACAGTCATCCGGTTTGACAGCGAAATTATGTGTTTATTTTTTTTAATTTTTGTAAATATTTTCTTTTATCTTAAATTTTTTTTAACATAAATATCTTTGTAAATACTGCTCTTATTCATAGGTTTTCTTGTAAATATCCATTTCTATCTCGAAATTTTTCTCACTTGGCTCGTTTGGTGTTTCAGAAGCAAGATGGTGAAAGTCATTGAATGGGATTAGACGTTGAAACACAATCAAAGCATTAATCTCGATCAAGTTCCACATGATTTTCAGGACGCAGCAAGATGGGTTAGATCAAGCAGAATTGGCTACGCCGTCGAAACAGATGTTAAAGTTTACAGGATCCACATTCAAGAGTTCTAGGAAAATGCTAAGCCTGAAACTATCAACAACGCCAGAGGGATATCTTCAACTGTTCGCAACAAACGTATAGAAGTGACCGAAGAAAGAATTCGCAAAGTGTTGAAGCTGCAAGACAATGCACAAGATCCAATCTATTTGAGAAAAGACGACATTTTAGACGGATTTCGTGGTATGGGGTACGTAGGAGACTTTCGTCAGAAGAAAGAAATTAAGAGAGGTGGACTCACAAGGGACTGGAGGTTCATTGTACACGTATTTGCTATGAGCTTAGTCCATCGTAAAGGTGGTTTTGACGGCCTAAATCTGGAATGGTCGGCAGCAATGTTGAATGTGTGTCTGAATCAGAAATTCAACATCTCTGGTTTAATTTTCAACTACATGTTAGAAAATGTCAGTGGGCCGACTTGGGCGATGTATCCCAGGATCATCCAGATGCTAATTAACGATCAATACGAGAATCCGCCGAATGATGGAAATCTCTACAAGTTTCATGTACCAACGAGTCGTCAATTCACAGAGATTAAAACAAATGAGTGGGTAATGCTGCATGACTGGATGTACACAGCAGAGAGACTGCCGCTGGTCAGGGAAGCTTACAGAAAATACAGAGAGGTACTTCAAGAAAAGCAACAAAGAATTGCACAAGCTGAAGCAGAGGCTGCTGCAAAAGAAGAAAGATTAAAAGGAAAAAGAAAAGGAAAGCAAGCAGCTGAAGATGAGCCTCCCAAGAAGAAAAAGCCAGTTGAAAACCCAGAAAGACTCATGGATGCAAGCTTTAGAGCAGCTGAATCTGAAGAACAACGTCAACATATCAAAGAAATGAAAGAAATCCACGCGTTGTAGGAAAAAGAAAAGAGAGAGAAGAGACTCAAGAGACAAGAGATGTCAGCATCCGAAAGACCAGAAGTTATTACAGAAGAAGTACAGTCTCTGGATGATTTTGTTGATGCACTGCTAACCGATCCGGATGAAGGTTCAGCAAGCAAGAAAACTCCTCCGAAAAGGAAATCGACAGATGAAGGGTCTTCAAAGTTCCCTCAAGTCAACCCAACGAGGATCTCACGGCCTCCAGTGGTTCCTCAAAGAGTTCGTCCATTTCAAGAACTTTATGATAAACTTCTCGCAGAAACCGGTCCATCTGCAGCCAAAGAAATTTGTCTTCTCAAGAACCAAGTAAACGATACAAACATCTTGAGGGAGAAGTTGAAGGATCAGCGTAAGAAGAACAAAGAAATGAACGCTTATATGGCCAAGCAATCAAAATTCATAAGATTTCAACAGATGGGGATTGAAAAGCTGTACAGAATGATGAGGAGTAAGTGTGCAAAGATGGAAATAGAGCCGATGTTTTCCTTTGAGGAAGTTTTCGACTTTGATGCTTTCGTAGAAGAGGAAACAACTAGAAAAGCAAAAGAAGCTGAGGCAAAGAAAAAGCGCTTGGAGTCAACCGAGAAAGTGACTGAAGGAAATGAAAGTGATGAAGAGGAAGTCGATAGAGATGAAATGCCTTCCAAATTCATTGAATGGGGTCTGGAAGAGGAAGCGTTATACGAGCAGGAAGACGGAAAAAATTTCTCCCCCCAGCATCCAGAGTGGTTCAAGAAAGAAAGAGAAAAACTCCCTGATTTTTATCAGGAGATAACTGTTGAAAAGACTGAGGCCACCGACAAAATCATCAGCTGGATGTACGACAATCTGAGAGGAATGTTTGTGGTTAAAAGACGGGGCGGCGTGATTCAGTACTTCCAGACTGGATTTGATCTCTTTACTCTTCCTAGGTGGGATTTGCGTGAGCTTGGCCGTCTGGATATTCTAAATCCTCAAGAAAGAAGCATTAGCGGGGATTTTGAGCGCCTGATTGCAAAAGAATGTAACAAGGGTTTTCCCAATCACAGAGCACAGCGTCCAAGAAGAAGAGTGTCCAAAACAACCATAGATCCAGTGACGGGAAAAGGAAAGGTGACGTGGGTGATTAACCCTGCTAAAGTTGTCACGAGAATCAAGCTTCCTGAAGAAGTCCCAGTATCCCTCAACAATTTCAAGAAATGGTTCTACGATAGCAAAACTGGTGAAGCTGTGATCAGATCCAACGAAAACGTGGATATCAGAATCTTGGATCCTATGGACGTGGTTATGTTTGGACTATCCGATCTAACTGTACTAAATGCAAGCCGCATAAACGTTGGAGTTGGAAATGCAAATCTTGAGGAGGCCATGCTATTTCAGCGAGCAGTAGATCGAGCCTGGAAGATTGTTGGTGCACTGAATGTCTGATGACTACGTCTGAGTTGAGTCTTAGGTTTAGATAGATTATACGGAATTGGAAAACACAAAAAGTGGTCTTAGGATGTAATTCCGCTCCTAGATGTGTTAGTAGGTGATTCCGCTCCAAACATAACTTGTTGATTCCGCTCCTGATGTCTAGATGTTAATTCCGCTCGTAATGTTCATGTTCGTAGGAGCGGAATCAGACCGCCTATATATAGGGGTTCGGCTGAGTTCATTTGTTAACTTTTGGAGCTGAAACAGGTCTTGTGTACGGTGTTGAAACTCTGTCAAAATTACATCAGAAACACTTGTAAAGATTCGGAATTGATAATAGAAAGAAGTTAAAAGGATCCGAGAGCTGTTGTGACTTTGTATACGTTGATTCCGCCTTCGTATTCAGAGATGAACCACTTTTACTGACATTTAGGGTCACACACACGATCCAACAAAGATAAAGAGAGAAATGCTGGATCTAGTAGACAAAATCGAGAAAAGAAAAGAAACTGAGGAAAAGAAGAAAGAAGCGAGGAAGAAGAAGAAACATGAAAGGAAGAAAGAAAAGACCTCTGCTTCGACGACAGAGCCCACCACAACCTCCCAGCCAACCTCATCACCTCCGGCCTCATCCACATATGAGGTCACTATGGAGGATCCACCAACAAGTGAAGCTATTACTACTCAAGAAACTCCGGTTGCACCAATCGAAACTCAAGCACCACCAGAAATGGCAGTGCATGAAGACAATCCCAAAGAGCCTGAAAAGCCAGCTACAGAAAATCCAGTGGTAACAACTGAAGAATGAGAAGACAAGTATGCAACGATCTAGGGGGGATATTGTTGGAACTTTTGAGATCGTTCATACTTGTACTGGATTAGTTTTATAGTTGTTTATAGCTAATTTCCTAGTATAGGGGCTTATTTTGTAATTTCATGAAACTAGAATTCCTGGCTTGGTGTAGTTAAGATTCTAGCAAATTTATAAATTTGCTGGCAAGTCAGACACTATATATAGCCCAAGCATTGTAACCTAGCTAAGCTTTTGGCTCTTTGGTGAATGAAGTGTTGTTTACATTAAATCTTGTGTTTGTGTGCTCAAATCAGTATTCCAAGGTGCTTTAGTGATTCATATACTTGTTTGGATTCAATACAACACTTGTTGTATTCATCAATCCATTAGCTTCATCTTCATTCTTGATTGTTCTTAACTTTTTCATAGTTCAAACACTTAATCAATAGGTGTTTTGGACTAAAACAACCAACCACTGTGATCCGGATAGATATTGGGATCTACAAGAATCATATTAGTGTATGGTCACGCCAAAACACTCTTGTTGTTCAATTAGTTAACATTTAGATAAACATCTGATAACGATTAACGATATTGTTGTCCACTTAAGCTCAACTTATCAGATGTACTCGCGGTTAGGGGATACGATTAAGGTATGATTTATACTTACCGACCAGTGTTCATCCACACACGACACATTCCCGTATCAAGGTATGCACGAGAGTTCATCTTACTGGTGTGTATGCCATTTACCATCTGTTTTCAACGTATATGATGTGAGATACTCACTTATTTGAGGATGAATACAAGCCTATGTGATTAAATTACTTATTAATGAGGAACTTGATATCCGACGCATGCAGGGCACGAGAGCAAGTCCATAAAAAGGTTAGTACCATCGTACCAACAAAGAGACGAACTTGACTCTCGGATGATAAATGTGATTTAGAATCACTTATTCGGGGGTGACTGTGATATTTTATCACTTATTGATGGTCGAATGCTTCATGTATTATATGCATATTTGTATGATATATACACGTATGTATGGTATCATGGAAGTTCTAGACTTGCGTCCCCGTTGTTTTCGGTAAAAGAAACAACCATGATACCCAGATGATAAACAGCATAAAGACCACGTATCTCAGAACCTCGGCAATCTATCAAACGAAATTTCGTTACCAAGACCATATGCCAATGAGCGGTTCCCACACAGTCTTCAGTCGATTTAGGTTTATATCACCCTACACACTTTAAAATGATTGTGAGCCTACCGATACATCTTATATAGAGCTGCTTATCATTTTTCATTTTAAGTTCAAAGAGGTTTCGACAGACCACTGACGTACTATCATTTTCTCTGTTGCTCACTAAAAAACTCATTTTTGTTTTTCTATTGTTTTCAAGAGGGGGAGTCTGTGAAAGGGGGAGTCAGGATTCTGGATCAACAGTCAAAGGGGAGATTGAAGAAGAAACCAGATTGAGTTTCTGAATCTGTATGAAGAAAGAGTTTTTGCAATGAGAAGACAGAGTTGGAAAGAGACCAAGACTGAAGACTCAATGCCAAAGACTTCGTCAACATCCAAGGGGGAGTCTGTTGGTGCACTGAATGTCTGATGACTACGTCTGAGTTGAGTCTTAGGTTTAGATAGATTATGCGGAATTGGAAAACACAAAAAGTGGTCTTAGGATGTAATTCCGCCCCAAATGATACTTGTGTCATTTGGAGCGAAATCAGGATAATGATGTAATTCCGCTCCTAGATGTGTTAGTAGGTGATTCCGCTCCAAACATAACTTGTTGATTCCGCTCCTGATGTCTAGATGTTAATTCCGCTCGTAATGTTCATGTTCGTAGGAGCGGAATCAGACCGCCTATATATAGGGGTTCGGTTGAGTTCATTTGTTAACTTTTGGAGCGGAAACAGGTCTTCTGTACGGTGTTGAAACTCTGTCAAAATTACATCAGAAACACTTGTAAAGATTCGGAATTGATAATAGAAAGAAGTTAAAAGGATACGAGAGCTGTTGTGACTTTGTATACGTTGATTCCGCCTTCGTATTCAGAGATGAACTACTTTTACTGACATTTAGGGTCACACACATGATCCAACAAGTGGTATCAGAGCTCAGGACGAGGAGTTCATACCATAGCAGCTTGATTCTACCAGATTCTCTTACTTCTACTCATTTCTTCTCATACTTTTCTGAACTGAACTAGTTCCAACGGTCGGAATGGTCTGATTTTCGAGTATATTGTGTAAAACATAGAATTAACAAACCCTAGTAAGAATCAGGTTAAAATTCGAAGTAAAAATAACCTAAAAACCTGATTTCGCTCGTAACGTTCTTCGCTGATTTCGCCCTAAAAGGTTGATTTCGCTCGTAATGACTTAAAAATCAGATTCCGCTCGAGATTGTTATCTGATTCCGCTCGTAATCAGATAAAGTCTGATTTCTCCCGAAATTCAATTTCTGATTCCGCTCGAAAAGTCATTTTCTGATTTCGCTCGAAATCAGATTAATTCTGATTTCGCTCGAAAGATATTCTGATTTCGCCTGAAAGTTCAAATCTGATTCCGCTCGAATCAGATTCTGTTTGAACTTGTTTTTCTGATTTCGCTCGAAATCAAAAAGTCTGTGATTTCGCATATAAGCTGATTCCGCTTGAATTAGCTGTTTTTCAAAATTTCAAAAATTTGTCTAAGTGTTTGCTGATTTCGTTTCAGGTACAAGATGGATGAGTTCAATCCGTTTTATGACATGTATGCGTTTGCTGGAGACGGAGGAAATGATACATCTTCGAGTAACACCAATGAGAACACGCAGAATCCAAAGAAAAAGCTATCGGATGCATTGGAGGTTGAAAGTGCTTTCGGAACCTACAACAAACCTCCGAAGTTGATGGCTATCGAAGAATATAGTCGGTGGGCCAAGAAGTTTGAAGATTGGTTGATGGCCTTTGCTTTTCCTAGTTAGAAGAGTCTAAAAAATGGATACCATAATGAAAACAAAAAGGGTGAAACCTTAACAACAAATGAGGAGATAGATTTGTTTGTTGCTGAGCAGAAATGTATTGCGTTGCTGTTTCAGTCCGTCAGAGAAGATATAATATCTTTGATTGAATATTCTAGTGCTACAGATCTCTGGAACAAATTGAAAAACAAATGTATAGGAAGCGAAGAAATTGTGAAAAACAAAAAGAAACTACTTAGAAAAGAGTTTGATTTGTTTGGGTGTTTAAAGAATGAATCAGTTTGTAAAATGATAGAGAGGTTTGGGCATCTGAAACTGGAACTGGCGAGACATGATATTGTCTATTCTCGAGAAGAGCTAGTAGACAAATTGTTTGATGCATTACCAGATGAGATGGATTGGCAATATTATGCGTTGATGCTAAAGAATACTATCAAGCCACCAGAAGATTTGACAGTAGACTTGCTGATTGAGAGACTAGAGAGTCACGAGTTGGAATTGAAGAAGACGTACAAAGTCAATCACTCATCATACCAGCAGAACTTGGATTTGTATTACCCAAAGAGCATGATGCCAAAGAGTACATCTCCCAAGACTGCGTTTTCTGCTGAAAATGTTTCCAAAACAAGCAAAGAAAGTCAAAGCAGTGGATATCACAGTGGATATCACAGTGGGTCTTCATCAAATTCAAACCAGTCTGATGCAAAAGAACTTATTTCAATGCAACATCGCTGTAGACTTAAAGAACGCTCAGAATTTCAGCGAGGAGTCTGCCAAACAACAGATGGTTTTCCTAGCATCTGTGCTAGAATCTTATGAAAGTCTTGTAGCAAGGAAGATAGGCAACACCAACCTGACGAAAGAATATTATGATCAGATAGATCCTGAGGAGATGGAACTAATCGACATAAGGTGGTGTATGGCCAGTGCAGTTCGTCGAGCACAGCGTTTCATGGAGATAACCGGGAGGAAGTCAATTGGTGGACCATCTACCAAGTTGGGTTTTGATAAGTCTAAGGTGACATGCTTCAAGTGCAAACAGAAAGGTCACTTTAAGCGTGAATGCAGAAACGCGTATGCTGATGAATCTAAAAACCCGTTCAGAGAAGATTACTACAAGAAGGCGATTTATCATCAGAATAAATCAGAACCGCCAAGGATGAAGCAGCTTGAGGATAACAAAGAAAAATCTAGAGCTCTTGCTGTGATTCACGACGATGAAGGTTACGACTGGAGCGAGTTGTTACCTGAGGAGGATGCGGTTGGATATGGATTTATGGCAAAATCTGAACCTGTTCCTTGGAAAGACGACAGAACTGAAGAACAGAAGTATAAACACAGAAAATGTTTAGCTCAGAACAAAATGATCAGAATATCTGGTATCTTTTCTGAGGCAAAAAGAGCAAATAGATGGGATCCAGACAGAGAATGTTATCTTGATCCTTATGGAAACATTGCTATTGATCATAAAACTCTTGATATGGAAACCATAATCCAAGAGTATAAAGTTGAAGATGATTATTGGCAGAAGAAATGGTGGGGAAGTGGAGAAGATGAAGAGAAAGAGAAGAAGGAGAAAGAAGAGAAAGAAAAGTCAAAGAAGATTGACACTGGGATCATTGACACGACACAGGAGTTGAATGCAGAAAACATGGGAAAGATGGCTGACAAGGTGCTAGCTGCTAATGCACTTGAGGTAGATTCTAAATCTGTTTCTGAGTCTAAAAGCCAAGTCAGTTCAAACGCGTCAACGACTGAGTCAGGTAAGAAGGTCAGTGGTGATGTTTGCAAAAATTGCATCAAAGAATGCAAGGTTTGTAGTACAAACACTTATCTCAAAGGTAAGAAGATTGAGGATCTGACTGCTAAAGTCAGAAGTGTTGAGGATCAAATCCTTGATCGTGATAAATTGGTGAAAGCTTCAACTGAACGGTTAAAAGAATTAACTAACAAAATTGAAACTGATAAAATTGATCAGGAAAAGGTTAGGAAAGAAAATGAAAGGTTAGTTCTTGAAAATCGTCAGATCACTGAAAAATTTGAGAAGCTAAAAAGCACTATTAAAGATAATGATGATAGAAACGGTAAAACTTACAAAGAAAATTGCCAATTGCAATGTGTTTTGAGAATCAAAGAAGAGTTAATCAACAAAAAATTGGATGAGATTGCTAAATTGAAACTTCAATTTGAAGAAGCCAAGATTGAGAATGAGCGTATCAATTTGAAATTGAACAGTTACAGCTCTGCAAGCTTTGTTTTGCAACACATTATTCCCAAACCCATCGGGAAAGACAAAGCAGGCGAAGATGTATACTGTGATGGAACTGGGGTGGGTTTTCATCAAGTTCCACCACCAATTCTAGAAAATTATTCGAAAAAGCAATCTGGGTTGGTTAATCTTGAGGAAGAAAATGAAGTGAAACTTCCTGATTCAATTGATGTTACATTTTTTTCTTCATCATCTTATGATAGTGTTCAGACAGAGATTGTTAAAAGTACAGCTGAAAGTGTTTTGAATAGTGATTCAGCTGAAGATGATGAATGTTTCTTGAACAAATACATTCCGAAACCAAAATCCAAAAACAACTTAGGTGATGAACTGGGTCTTGTGATGTACAAGATGGTTGGATCTGATAAGTTGTATTCGGATTCTGAGTTTCCTCTGGAGAATGTAAATGTTTCAAAATTGACAAATGTGTTCAAAATGGTTGAAATCGATTTGTCTAAAGTAAAAAGTTTGAAACAAACAAAAAGGCAAATGAATTTTGAGAAAGATAAAGCTTACTACAAGAAACCTGTAGTTCCACCACGTTTTTATAACAACAATCGAAACAATTGGTCGGGTGGATATCAGGGTGGTAAGAGTTATCAGAAAAGGAGTTTTCAAAACAAAAGGTTTGCTGAAAAGAAGGTGTTTGTGAACGGTTCAAGTTCACTTTCTGATGAGGAAAATGAAATCTTTTCAAAATCAAATGAAGATTTTTTTGCGAAGAGGGCCTCACAACCTCAGTCTGAAGGCACAAGTCGGGTAGTTGATACTCGTACATGTTTTAAATGCAACAAAGTTGGTCACATTGCAAGAAATTGCACCAACTCCAAGCCTAAGACTGAAGTTGTTGAGAATCGACAGAAGAAGGTTGATTCAAAAGGCAAAGCTCCAATGGTTGTTGAGAAAGTTTTGTAAAATGAGAAAACAAAATTCAAAATTGAACCTGTTAAGAACGTGGTAACTAAAAATGACAAATTTTACAAACGGGTTGCATCATCTCAACAAACATGGAAGCCAAAAGTTGTTGATAAACCAAAGGTTTCAGTGTCGGAAAAACAATCGTCTTCTACCACACCGGTAAAGATGGATGTTCCTTTGGATTACTATGAAAAATTGGAGAAACAATCTTCTACTCCATCAGAGAAGAAGAATGTTCAAAAGAAAAATCAACCAACCGGTCAACTTAAGATAGATGAGTTTTTCTTATATAAAAAGGTTGAGGTTGGATCAGATGAAAGCTTAAAAATGAATGATAAAAATTTTCCGCCACTTTACACTGCTAAAACTCACATTAAAGTCAAGTTACCCAAGTCAAAAGAGGCTTGGGTGGCTTCAATGTCTCATTAAATGATTGGGACTTGCCGGAGCTTCCTAGTTGGTAATCGTGAAGCATGAATCGGCATCTTTATTGAATTGTTTGTGATAGTGCAGGAACTTCCAAGAGCTATTTCAAGATGGATCATTGATAGTGGAGCGTCTCGACATATGACAGGAAAGACTGCATTGTTGTATGATGTTAGATATCAATGGAGGTTATGTGGGGTTCGCAGGAAACCAAGGTGGTAGAATTATTGGTGAAGGAACGTTAACCAATGGGATTGTTACGTTTGAAAGAGTTAACTACATTGCTGAGCTGGAGAATAATCTGCTGAGTATCTCACAGATTTGTGACAGGATGTATACCACTCACTTCACAGACAAAGAATGTTTGATCTTGAAACCAGGATTTGTTATCCCTGAAGAATGGATTATCATGCGGGCACCTAGAGTGAATGATCTGTATGTATTGGACATGAGTGTAGTAACTACAACTACAGGTCAAACTCATTGTTTTGTGTCTAGAGCAACAGAGAAAGAATCGAAGTTGTGGCACCGGAAGATGGGGCATATACATCTTAGAAAAATGAATCACTTGGTGCACAATGATTTGGTTCTTGGAGTTAATATCAAAGGTTTTCATCTGGAAGGGGAGTGCATTAGTTGCATCAAAGGCAAGCAGAAGAAAAAGTCACACCCTAAAAAGCAAGTCAATTCAGTTTCCAGACAGTTAGAGAGACTACATATGGATTTGTTTGGTCCAGTAAACGTCAAAAGTATTACAGGGGATCTCTACTGTCTTGTGGTTACTGATGATTATTCCAGATTTTCGTGGGTATCATTCTTGAAGTCGAAAGATGAAACGTTTGACAGTTTGATGGCGTTGTTCAGGAAGATTGAAAATTTGTACCAAAGGCGTATCAGAAGAATCAGAAGTGACAATGGTACTGAGTTCAAGAACAACAAGATGGAAGAATATTGTGATGAAAGAGGTATATTGCATGAGTTTAGTGCTCCGTACACTCCTCAGCAGAATGGAGTCGCAGAACGTAAAAATAGGACGCTAATCGAAACGGCTAGAACAATGCTTGCTGATTCAAAGTTACCGATAAATTTTTGGGCAGAAGCTGTTTCCGCCGCATGCTATACACTCAACCGGGTTCTCACTGTTAAGAAATTCAACAAGACATGCTTTGAGTTGATCAATAACCGCAAACCGAACCTGAAGTTTTTAGAACCGTTTGGGTCTCCTTGTACAGTTCTAGAGCCTTTTGGTAAATTTGGTCCAAAGAGTATCGAAGGAATATTTGTGGGTTACTCAAGTCCACAAAGACGTGTCTTTGTTCCAAGCATGTAGCAGATCATCGAAGCACAACATGTTGAGTGTCAGGGGTATACTATGCCGCCTCAAAATCCCGGTGACTCATGGCGTTTTAATTACGATAAATTGTGGGATTCGTTTGACATGATGAAAGAACAAGAAGAAGAAGAAGAAGAAGATTTCTTTGACGAGTTGGATATTCTAAGAGAGTATAAAGAATCGTTGGAAAGGTTCCCAGCTGAGTATTCAATGCGACCACGACAAACTTCAAATGATGATGAAGCAGGTCCAAGTAATGCTGGTGAACATGATGATGTCCAACAAAATGAAGTTGCTCAAAATAATCAGTCGGCACAGAATGATAATCAAGAATCTGAGAACATGCCAGTATTTGATCGTGGTGATTCAGATTCTGAGGGGGAGCAAATTCAGATTTCAAGTCAAACAAACCCAGTCAGTGAACAAGATGCAAATCAGAATGTTACTAATCTGGAGGGTAATGTAGATGTTCCAGGCGAAGTAATGCCACGAACTCTTTCATATCATCCAGAGGAATTGATCATTGAAGAACTGCAGACTGGCGTTCGCACTCGAAGACAGATTGATAAAGGGCTTACATGTTTTTATACAACAGTTGCTCCATTGCAAACTGAATTCTCATTGAGTTGTTTTATCTCGCAGGTTGAACGAAGAACTTACAAAGAGGCGCTTACTGAAGATTCTTGGGTCAATGCAATGCAGGAGGAACTGAGCCAATTCGAGAAATTAGGAGTGTGGAAGTTAGTGGATTTGCCAGATAGTCAGAGGAAGATAAACACCAAGTGGGTGTTCAAGTGTAAGAGAGATGATAGAGGAGTTGTGATTCGCAACAAAGCTCGACATGTAGTCCAGGGTTTTAGTCAACAGGAGGGGATAGATTTCACTGAAGTATATGCTCCTGAAGCTCGACTAGAAGCTATCAGAATCTTTCTAGCATTTGCATCATGGAAAAACTTCAAAGTATATCAGTTAGATGTAAAATCGGCTTTTCTCTATGGGAAGGTAAAAGAGGAGGTTTATGTCGGTCAGCCACCGGGCTTCACCGATCCACTTCACAAAGACAAAGTCTACTTGCTAGACAAAGCGCTGTATGGTTTACACCAGGCCCCGAGAGCTTGGTACGAGACATTGTCTCAACACCTATTAGCCAACAGCTTCATTCGTGGAAAAGTGGATGCTACTCTCTTCACCAAAGAGGTCGACGGTCATCTTCTGATTGTTCAAATTTATGTGGACGACATCATATTTGGGTCAACAAATAAGGATCTATGCAAAGATTTTGAATGTGTGATGAAGCAGAAATTCGAAATGTCATCGATGAAATTCTTTTTGGGATTGCAGGTTGATCAACTAACCAAAGGAATTTTCATACATCAAACGAAGTACGTTCATGATATCTTGGAGAAATTCGGGATGTCAGGTTCTACTCCAGCTTCCACCCCATTAGCAACGAATCATGGGATAAATCCTGATCTCACCGGAGAGAAGGTAGATGAAACGATGTATCGTTCCATGATTGGATCGCTGATGTATTTGACAGCTTCAAGACCCGATATCATGTACCCAACCTGCCTCGCAGGAAGATTTCAATCTAACCCGAGAGCATCGCATATGGTGATTATGAAAAGGATATTACGCTACCCGAAAGGAACTCCATCATTGGGGTTGTGGTATCCAAGAGAAGGCGATTTCACGCTCGAAGGGTATTCTGATTCTGATTTCGGATGCTGCAAAGTTAATGCTAAATCAACAACAGCAGGGTGCCAGTTTTTCGGACCTCGTTTGGTTACTTGGCAATGCAAAAAAGCAAACCTCTGTGGCTTTATCCACATGTGAAGCAGAGTATGTATCTGCTAGCAGTTGCTGCTCACAGATCTTGTGGATCCAGCAACAGATGCGCGACTACGGTTTGCAATTTCTAAACACCCCTATCTTTGTTGATAATGAGGCAGCGATTAACATTACTAAAAATCCAGTTCATCATGCTAAAACGAAACACATAGAGATTCGTCATCACTTCATTCGAGATTGTTTCGAGAAGAAGTTGATACGAATTGAGAAAATCCACACTGATGAGCAAAAAGCTGATTTACATACCAAAGCATTTGATAAAACACGTTTTCAATATTTGCTAAAACTGAATGGTATGAAGCTTTTATCGGTGTTGGAAGAGATCATTGGCGTTGATGAAGGAGACATTGTAGATGATGTTGAGAAGCAATCTGCAATGGTTTGTCGATTTTTTACTTGTTTTGGTATTTAGGGGGAGTATAGGGTAAATAGTTTCAGAAAAAACAAAAACAATAAAAAATGACAAAAATACAAAAACTTGAGATATTTTCAAAATTCAAAAACAATAGAAAACCAGAAAAGAGCTTGTGTAAAAAGGGAAAATGATAGTACATCGGCTTGACAGTCACGGTATGCTAAAGAAATGGAATGTTTAAATGTGTTAAACAGTCTCGCTGATGATATGCCGATAGGTTTTTGCACATTTAGTAGGTTTGTTCGGGATATAAACATAAATCTTACTTACTTATTTCGTGGGGAACACTACTTGGATATATAGGTAACCCCTGAAATCTCGTTTGAAAGATTCCTTTTTCTGATATACTAGGTTTTTATACTCAGTGATATCTGGGGTATTATTCCGGGACTTCTGCTGAATGGAAGTTCTGACCTAGTCCTCGAATAATACTTTCCGCAATGCTTGAAACATAGCATCACCCTCAGCATACATGATAAGACAATAAAATTGCTTAGCAATGCTGTTGTAAAAAAGATCCTCTAAAGGGGACACACCAAAAGGTTGAGTCATGATCTCTCTGCTAAACGGTAGTTCTGACCTGAGCTCTCATGATTCTTCATAAATTATTAACCCCTTACAGATATCATTTGTGTTATAATTTCCTGTAAGACTGAATATTGGGATCTGGATACGGGAGTATAATCAAGAGGTGGGACACACGTATAAGTTTAAGTCTTTAAAACACTAAATCCGTATCCTGGACAGATTGAAAATTGTGTAGAAATTTAAGTGGATCAGTATATCGACAATCTAAGCGAATTGTTTAATTCTGAGTATGTAATTGAAGCTTAATGGTACTTGTGATTTGTCGAATAGCTGATATGATTCCCTAACACGCTCATCAAAAATATGTTTGTAAATAGTTTACTTTTATTGCATTTTAGTTCTGTATTTCATTTCTAGTTTAGAAGCTTTATTAAAATCCAAAAAGATTTTTCATTTCTGCTTTATTTTTGACAAACCAAAGTGGAGAGTTGATCTTCGGATTCGAAAGTTGAAAGCAGATGCAGGAGATTTCTGGACTGGAGGATGAGTCGTGAGTTAATCTTGATAAGTTTGAGAAGTTGAACAGTTAAAGCAAGTTCATTAATTTGAAACTTGTAAATTTTCAGAAAATGTTTGAACTTATTTGTTTTCAAATGTCAGTGTGATTTGTCTCAGATCAACCAAGGTCATTAAATTGGACTTGGTAGATTAATTGAGTAATCAGGGTCATTAGTTTGGACCTGAATACTTAAGTAGATTTCTATCAATGAAGGTTAAATGGTAATTTTTGATTTAAAACTGTTATTATCATATATCTTATATTTGGGTAGAGTGTATGCAGGTTTCAGGAATTCTCATGGCAACAAAAAGTTAAAGTTTGAATCGGAATCAGAGTCCTAGCATTTCAAGAGGGGGAGTCTGTGAAAGGGGGAGTCAGGATTCTGGATCAACAGTCAAAGGGGAGATTGAAGATGAAACCAGATTGAGTTTCTGAATCTGTATGAAGAAAGAGTTTTTGTAATGAGAAGACATAGTTGGAAAGAGACCAAGACTGAAGACTCAATGCCAAAGACTTCGTCAACATCCAAGGGGGAGTCTGTTGGTGCACTGAATGTCTGATGACTACGTCTGAGTTGAGTCTTAGGTTTAGATAGATTATACGGAATTGGAAAACACAAAAAGTGGTCTTAGGATGTAATTCCGCCCCAAATGATACTTGTGTCATTTGGAGCGAAATCAGGATAATGATGTAATTCCGCTCCTAGATGTGTTAGTAGGTGATTCCGCTCCAAACATAACTTGTTGATTCCGCTCCTGATGTCTAGATGTTAATTCCGCTCGTAATGTTCATGTTCGTAGGAGCGGAATCAGACCGCCTATATATAGGGGTTCGGCTGAGTTCATTTGTTAACTTTTGGAGCGGAAACAGGTCTTGTGTACGGTGTTGAAACTCTGTCAAAATTACATCAGAAACACTTGTAAAGATTCGGAATTGATAATAGAAAGAAGTTAAAAGGATCCGAGAGCTGTTGTGACTTTGTATACGTTGATTCCGCCTTCGTATTCAGAGATGAACCACTTTTACTGACATTTAGGGTCACACACACGATCCAACAAAGATAAAGAGAGAAATGCTGGATCTAGTAGACAAAATCGAGAAAAGAAAAGAAACTGAGGAAAAGAAGAAAGAAGCGAGGAAGAAGAAGAAACATGAAAGGAAGAAAGAAAAGACCTCTGCTTCAACGACAGAGCCCACCACAACCTCCCAGCCAACCTCATCACCTCCGGCCTCATCCACATATGAGGTCACTATGGAGGATCCACCAACAAGTGAAGCTATTACTACTCAAGAAACTCCGGTTGCACCAATCGAAACTCAAGCACCACCAGAAACGGCAGTGCATGAAGACAATCCCAAAGAGCCTGAAAAGCCAGCTACAGAAAATCCAGTGGTAACAACTGAAGAATGAGAAGACAAGTATGCAACGATCTAGGGGGGATATTGTTGGAACTTTTGAGATCGTTCATACTTGTACTGGATTAGTTTTATAGTTGTTTATAGCTAATTTCCTAGTATAGGGGCTTATTTTGTAATTTCATGAAACTAGAATTCCTGGCTTGGTGTAGTTAAGATTCCAGCAAATTTATAAATTTGCTGGCAAGTCAGACACTATATATAGCCCAAGCATTGTAACCTAGCTAAGTTTTTGGCTCTTTGGTGAATGAAGTGTTGTTTACATTAAATCTTGTGTTTGTGTGCTCAAATCAGTATTCCAAGGTGCTTTAGTGATTCTTATACTTGTTTGGATTCAATACAACACTTGTTGTATTCATCAATCCATTAGCTTCATCTTCATTCTTGATTGTTCTTAACTTTTTCATAGTTCAAACACTTAATCAATAGGTGTTTTGGACTAAAACAACCAACCACTGTGATCCGGATAGATATTGGGATCTACAAGAATCATATCAGTGTATGGTCACGCCAAAACACTCTTGTTGTTCAATTAGTTAACATTTAGATAAACATCTGATAACGATTAACGATATTGTTGTCCACTTAAGCTCAACTTATCAGATGTACTCGCGGTTAGGGGATACGATTAAGGTATGATTTATACTTACCGACCAGTGTTCATCCACACACGACACATTCCCGTATCAAGGTATGCACGAGAGTTCATCTTACTGGTGTGTATGCCATTTATCATCTGTTTTCAACGTATATGATGTGAGATACTCACTTATTTGAGGATGAATACAAGCCTATGTGATTAAATTACTTATTAATGAGGAACTTGATATCCGATGCATGCAGGGCACGAGAGCAAGTCCATAAAAAGGTTAGTACCATCGTACCAACAAAGAGACGAACTTGACTATCGGATGATAAATGTG
This sequence comes from Helianthus tuberosus, assembly GCA_030545235.1. NCBI lineage: Eukaryota > Viridiplantae > Streptophyta > Magnoliopsida > Asterales > Asteraceae > Helianthus > Helianthus tuberosus. The sequence goes on from CM060399.1 coordinate 21,711,015, forward strand.
ATTTAGAATCACTTATTCGGGGGTGACTGTGATATTTTATCACTTATTGATGGTCGAATGCTTCATGTATTATATGCATATTTGTATGATATATACACGTATGTATGGTATCATGGAAGTTCTAGACTTGCGTCCCCGTTGTTTTCGGTAAAAGAAACAACCATGATACCCAGATGATAAACAGCATAAAGACCACGTATCTCAGAACCTCGGCAATCTATCAAACGAAATTTCGGTACCAAGACCATATGCCAATGAGCGGTTCCCACACAGTCTTCAGTCGATTTAGGTTTATATCACCCTGCACACTTTAAAATGATTGTGAGCCTACCGATACATCTTATATAGAGCTGCTTATCATTTTTCATTTTAAGTTCAAAGAGGTTTCGACATACCACTAACGTACTATCATTTTCTCTTTTGCTCACTAAAAAACTCATTTTTGTTTTTCTATTGTTTTTGTGTTTTTGAAATTTTTCAATGTTTTTGTATTTTGAAATTTTTTTTATGTTTTTATCTTTTTCGTTTTTACTCCCCCAAAAATGAAAAAAGTACGAGAAATTAAATAACACAAATAAATATTACAAAAATGATTTTCCGATGTTGGTTTACTTTGGCTTGACCTTAATGCCGTTTACCATTAGTAAAAAGTCAAATCGTGATTTGTCAAAAGCTTTGGTAAAAAGGTCGGCACGTTGGTCATCGGTGTGGACCTTAACAACATCGATAAGTCTTTTATCAAAACAATCACGTATGAGGTGATATTCGAGATCAACGTGTCTGGTCAAGGAATGTTGTACGAGATGTTAGTAATTCATAAAGCAACTTAAATATTGACAAGGATAGGAGAAATTACAAATTCAAAACCGTAATCCTGCAGCTACTTCGTGCATTGGTAGGAATCTGAGTGCTCTCCTAAACTGGATATCCACCCGGTGTGGATTTCAAGGTCGATTTTGCAGCTACTTCAATTAACTCCAAAATCTCTTCACAACAACAAGATGATAAACCTCCGGGTCCAGCTGGTACGTGGCAAATGGAGGATGTGGGAAAGCTTGTACACATCATCTTTGGACGGTCCATACATGATGTCTTCCACATGCTTTTACTCCAGCAAAGGTCTTCGTCTTTCTCCTTGAGAAGTAGTGTGTGGTTGTTCAATCCATGCCATGGTATCCGCACACCTGGTTCGTTTGATCAACAAACACATTTTCTTCAATCACACTGGAAGAGATGTACACTACACGTTCATCTTGCAGACTTTGAACTTCTCGTGGAAGAAAAAGGCATGAATCTTCGATAAGCTTCAAACGTGCTGCAGGCGAACTTTGGTATGTTTTTCATTTTGTTGAAGTTTTTCAAATTCTTTCATCAGACATATTGTCTTCTTTTCTTTTTCTCTCTCCATCAAAAACAACAATATTCACCTAGATGTAACAATGTTTTCGAGCCTTATGTCATCGATCTTGTGTGTTATGGGTCATTTTCTGAACATATATCCTGACTAATATTCTGGCTTTGATTGTTTATTTGTGATCAGGATACCGAATCAGGATATTGGTAACATCCTGATACGATATCCTGGTAGTGACTAATTTAACCACGTGCAGATTAGAAGGTGCAAGTCTCCAACGTTCAAGTGGACTTCTTCTCCTCAAGACTCAGGCAAATCAGTTGGGTTATAGACGTTGAAGCCGGAAGACGTGGACTACAATGTTCACTTGAGGAATATTCGAAGCATCCCGGTTTAATAGGGTAGTTTGTTATTTTCATTTTACTATAAATGGATTGATCGGATCAGATAGCAACACACACAATCTTTCGCACACTCTTTCTCTCTACTTGCAAACACTCACAACGCACTAACACTTGTACTCGAATTGCATTGTAACACTTAGTTGATCCGCATCATATCCTGCACTGTATCCTGATATTTGAAGCAATAAGAAGAACAAGACAGCTGCGACTGTCAGCTCCCGAGGTTTTATGCCGGCGATCTAGATTGATCAAGGGCTTTCCTCGTATATCACGTGTCACCCTTTACATTTTTGCTCACTGTTTGATCATAGACATAGCTCAATATCCTGAGCTATATCCTGAACCTTTTTTGTAAACAACTTAACTAGCATATTTTCAACACACGTTTTTAGCACACTACCTCACTTAACTAATTTGATCACTTAATTGCTTCGGTAATTTTTGACCAAAACAATTTGGCGCCCACCGTGGGGCAAGTGGTGCTACTTCTACTAAAAGTTTTTGCAAAATCGTTACTTGGTTTTCTATTTTCAAAACATGAGCTCAAGATCAAACATGAGCTCTTCCACCGTGTCTGCTACAACCTCTGCAACAATTGGTTCGGTGCTTCCACCACCTCCTCCGAGAATGCAAGCCTCTTCACAGGGAACTGAAAGTCATGTGGCTCGGGATGTTATCCCCGCTCGCAATATCCAGGGATCTGGTCCTGTTTTGGCTTCTAATGAAGAAATTCTAAATTTGTTTGGTAGTGTACAGGAACAGATGAGGCAGCAGCAGGAAACTAATCAGATGCAGATGAGAGAGATACAACTCTTAAAATCCAGCCCAAGTAGGCCTGCTGAAGATACTGTCACTCCCTTGCAACCCAGGGCTTTGAACTTCAGTTCTGCAGTTTATACTGAGGATAACCGGGGGAATATTGTGCCTAGCCATTCCCAGAATCATACTCCTGAGATACCCTCTTCAGTAAGAGTATCAACTGTGAGAAGCTCAGGATATGCTTCAGGATATGGCCAAAATCCCCAGACTGGTAATGTATCTAATAATAATAATACCCTTGCTACTAATGGTGTTGGATCTTTGCAGGATGCAGGTATGACATCAACATTTTCCAGGGAGCTTAAAAAACTGAAAGACATGATATCCAGTGTGCCTGGGGTGGTCCAGCCAATTCCAGAAGTGTCCCAGGATAGCCACAGGATATCACGGTTTGCATATCCTATTTGTGATGCTGAAATCCCGAAAAGATTTCAAACCCCCAACATGAAACTCTATGACGGAACTACGGATCCTGAGGAGCATATTGCCCATTATAGGGAAAGGATAAAAATCAACCCTATCCCTCCAGATCTCAAAGTGGCATGCCTCTGCAAGGGTTTTGGTTCTACCTTAACAGGATCAGCCCTAAAATGGCTCTTAAACGTTCCTCCTCGCTCAATTACTTCATTTGCTCATTTAGTTAATTTATTTAATAGTCAGTTTTCTTGCAGCTGGAGTTTTGAGAAACTAACCAGTGATCTTTACAGGATAACTCAAGGACCTCAGGAATCCTTGAGGGATTATGTGAACAAGTTTAGCCGGGAATCCTTGGATATCCCACATCTTGATGTTGCAACAGCTGTGCAGGCTTTCAAGATGGGATTACAAAAAGATTCTCAATTTTATCAGGATCTTGTAATGAATCCCTGCAGGAATCTGGACGAAGCTCGTAACAGGGCTCTAAGATACATTCGGCTGGAGGATGACAAAAAAATGCAAGAGAGGATGAATTCGTCCACAACTTATGAGTCAACCAACAGGAAATCAGAATCCTCGTACAAACCATATCGCTCTAAGCCATATCGCAGAAATGACAGCAAGAAAGTGAATGTTGTTGAAGATGAGGATCCTGAGGAGTATCCTGAGTTGTCAGAATATTGTTTTTCTGTTAATATACCTGAACTAATGTATGCTATGCAGGGTTTAGGGGACAAAGCAAGATGGCCCTAGAAAAATCAACAAAAAGCTGATTGAAAGGATAAGTCCAAATTATGTGCCTTCCATGAAGATTTCGGACATGTTACTGAGGATTGTATCGCTTTAAGGAAAGAAATAAGCTATCTCTTAAGCAAGGGATATCTAAAGGACCTCTTGGGAAGAAAGAAGAATAAGAGTCAGGATCCAGAGAAGGATCCTGAGCGAGCAGCATCACCTCCTGTGGATGCCAAAATAATTAACTTTATTTCAGGAGGATCTGATATCTGCGGCACATCATATTCTGCGGCGAAAAGGCACGCGAAAGAAGCCAAAGCAGAAAGGGGAGATAAACCAACCAGGATGTCAACCCTTACAACTGACAAAGTGATCACGTTCGATAACGATGATAGGGATACTGTCCAGGATCCTCATCATGATGCTTTAGTAATAACGTTATATGTTGCTAACCATTTTGTGCGCAGGATATTAGTGGATAATGGCAGCTCCGTCAACATAATTCAGCTGGAAACGTTGAAGAGGATGAATGTATCCCCAATGGATATTACTTCGAAGTCCACTGTGCTCGTTGGTTTCAGTGGAGAAGCTAGGAATACCGTAGGGGAGATAAAGTTGCCCGTGTATGTTGAAGGGGTCAACTCAATGCAGCGCTTTTGTGTCATGGACTCCTTATCCTGCTATAATATTATATTAGGTAGGCCTTGGATCCATGATATGAAAGTTGTGCCATCAACTTATCATCAGTGTATCAAGATCCATACCCCTTGGGGAGTAGTCAAGGTGGAAAGTGATCAACAAGAAGCCAAGGAGTGGTATTCTTCTTCGATGAAATCCTCAACAAAGCCTAGTGCAGCATAGCAATTAAAGATGCGAGGCCAGGATATCATGGAGGCTTCGGAACAGGATGTGAAGAAAGTTATACTGGATGAGGATAATCCGGATATCTCGGTGCTCGTGGGAACCAATATCCCTCAGGATATTGAAGATCAATTGACTAATTTTTTGAAATGCAGGATGTCAACATTCGCGTGGAAGCACGAGGATATGACAGGTATTTCCAAGGATATTATAACACATAAGCTCGGTATTGACAGGTCATTCAAGCCTGTCCAACAAAAGAGAAGGAAATTTGCTCCGGAGCGAAATATGATTATTCAGGAAGATGTAGAGAGGTTATTGAAATCCAAAATGATCAGAGAGGTCAAGTTTCCAAGATGGCTAGCAAATGTGGTGGTGGTGCAGAAGAAAAATGGGAAATGGAGAGTTTGTGTAGATTACACAGACTTGAACAAAGCTTGTCCCAAAGACCCATTTCCTCTTCCTCATATTGACTCAATGGTGGATGCTACTGCTGGCCATGAGATGTTGACCTTCATGGATGCATCCTTAGGATTCCAGCAGATCCAAATGGAACCTTCAGACCAGGAGGATACTGCCTTCATGACACTAACAGGTATTTATTGTTACACTGCTATGCCCTTTGGTTTGAAAAATGCAGGTGCAACATATCAAAGATTGGTGAACATGATGTTCAAAGAGAAGCTGGGGGACACTATGGAGGTGTACATCGATGACATGGTAGTAAAATCCAAAAAGGCTGAGGATCATCTCCAGGATATTAAGGGAGCATTTGATATCCTGGATCAGTATAACATGAAGCTGAATCCTGCTAAGTGCCATTTCAGAGTGGGGGCAGGAAAGTTTCTAGGATATATGGTGACTAAAAGTGGGATAGAAGCAAGCCCAGAACAGATCAAAGCCATCTTGGATATCAAATCACCTTCTAACATGAAAGATGTTCAAAGACTGACAGGACGAGTAGCAGCATTGAATAGATTTATCTCAAGATCCTCAGAAAAATGCAAGGAATTTTATGATATCCTGAAGAAGAACAAGAAGTTCGAATGGGGAGTGAAGCATGAAGCAGCCTTGCAGGATTTGAAGCAGTATCTTTCAACTGCATCCCTATTGATGAAGCCTGAAAATGGGGAACCATTATCCCTATATCTTGCAATGTCAGGGAATGCTGTAAGTGTTGTCCTTATAAAGGATCATGAAGGTCAGCAGTATCCTGTCTATTATGTTAGCAAAAGTTTATTAGATGCTGAACTAGATATTCACATTTAGAGAAATTGATATTAGCCCTAGTTATGGCATCAACAAAACTTAGACATTGTTTTGAAACACATAGGATTCATGTTAAAACCAACTATCCTGTAAAAAAATGTGCTTAGGAAACCAGAGATGTCAGGAAGGATGGCTAAGTTGTCAGTGAAATTAAGTGCATATGATCTAGTATATGAACCTAGAAATGCCATAAAGTCTCAGGCTTTAGCTGACTTTGTGGCTGATTTCAGTAGTGATATCCAAAGTGAAGTAGACCTAGAAGTACAACAGCTAGGAAAAAACTTAGAATCCTGGATATTATATACTGATGGTGCATCTAATGTAAGAGGTGTAGGTTTGGGTATACTACTAAAATCGCCACTGGGGGACATATTACCCCAGGCTATTAGATGTGAGTTTCATGCCACCAATAATGAAGTAGATATGAAGTTTTAATTACAGGATTAGAATTAGCTAGGAGCATGAATATTAAGAATTTACAAGTATTTGTTGATTCCTTGTTAATCACTAATCATTTTAATGGGACATATGCAGTTAAAGGTGAGAAGTTAATCGAGTATCTCGAAATTCTCAAAAAAGTAGCAGGATATTTCTGAACAGGTACCAAGAGAGGATAATGCAGAAGCTGATGTCTTGGCAAATCTAGGATCATCAGTTAGGATACCGGAAGGAACCCGAATACCAATATTACATATCCTATATCCTGTGACGGATCCTCAGGATAAGGAAGTAATAAATGTTCAGGATTCTGATGATGAGTATCCTGAGGAGGATCCTAAGTCCTGGACGGCCCCAATCATAAGATATCTCAAGCAAGGACACATCCCAAAGGATGAAACTCCTAAGGCCTTTAGAATGAAGGTATCACGATTCACTGTTATAAATAATGTTTTGTATAAGAGATCTCTTGCAGGACCATATCTGAGGTGCTTGGAGGATCCCGAAACTAAAAAGTGCTTCAGGATATACACGAAGGTTATTGTGGTAACCATACTGGGGGCATGTCGTTATTCTCAAAGGTATTAAGAACATGATACTATTGGCCGACGATGAGAAAATATGTTGTAGAATATGCTCGGAGATGTGATGCGTGTCAAAGACACAGTAACATATTACATTAACCTGCTGAACCACTTTATCCTATCGCTTCCCATTGGCCATTCATGAAATGGGGAATGGATATAGTAGGAAAATTGCCAAAGGCTCCAGGAGGAAAGGTCTTCATGCTGGCAATGACTGATTATTTCTCTAAGTGGATTGAAGCTGAAGCGTTTGCTCAAGTTAGAGATCAAGAAGTAGTATCCTTCATAAAGAGGAATATCCTGACCAGGTTTGGAGTACCAGCCGAGATAATTTGTGACAATGGATCTTAGTTTATAAGTAAGAGGACTACTGACTTTTGCAAGAGTTGGGGAATCAAAATGATCACATCCACACCGGTACATCCTCAAGCAAATGGACAAGCAGAATCCTCAAACAAGATAATTGTCAACAATTTGAAGAAAAGGCTTGGAGCTAAGAAGGGAAGATGGGCAGAAGAATTACCCTTTGTTTTATGGGATGATAGAACAACGGTGAAAAGTGCAACTGGCCAAACCCCATTTTCCCTGGTATTTGGAGCAGAAGCGGTGATCCCGACAGAAATGGTGGTACCGATGGCAAGATCCAACCTCCGGGATCCTGAGCAGAATCCTGAAGCCCTATGCCAGGAATTGGATACTGTTGATGAGACAAGAGATGCAGCAAAAATAAGGATGGCGGCATATCAACAAAGGATATCCAGAGCGTATAACAAGAATATAAGGACTAGAAGGTTCCAAGTTGGAGATTGGGTGTTAAGAAAAGCTTTTCAGAATACTACTAATCCTGCTGATGGAAAGTTGGCTCCGAAGTGGGAAGGACCCTATGAGATTGAATCAGAATCAAGAAAAGGGGCATATCGACTCAAGAATATGGAGGGGGATATGCTACCAAGATCCTGGAATGCTATACATCTAAAGCTCTATTTAAAGTGAGTTTGAATTTAAATTCTAACTCAGGATGGTATGGATTCTATCTCTTTTAATATGTTTTAATATTATTTATTCTTTTGAACCCATTACTGACTTAAGCATCGGAGGGGTGTTAGCCAGGCTAACACCCACCTTAGTTTACAGTTGTTTTGCAGTATATGCTTCGGGATATAGCTCCAGGATACACATTCAGGATACTTCGAAAGATTAGAGGATTGGCCCCCTCTCTCACGTTTAAGGGATCCTGATCCCTTCACAGGTTTAAATGTATTCACCTTTCTCACGAATTGGGTTTAAACACCCCGCCTGGAGCGCAAGTTATCCAGGGATAGTTCAAGATAGCGGGACCAGTCCATGTAAAAGTGGCTGACAATTTCGTTATTGTTGGCTATATCCTGGATCCTAAAGGTATATGAGGATTGATCACCCTCTCTCACGGAAGGGTATTTTCATACTCTCTAAGGTTTAAAGGTTATCACCTTTCTAAGTATTGGACTTTATACACTCCCGCCTGTAGCGCATGAAAATTTGGGATTTTCCCCAGGATACTTATGGGTTTATGCCCAGGATACTAAGGATTTATCTCCAGTAACTTTTTGGGGTTTACCCCCTGTAACACAAGAACTGTTCAAACAGTTGGAACTGATGTTCAAAAAAATTTCTAAGTGTTCAAAGACTTTATGCACAGGGGACATTCCTTCTGTGGCGATTGTGTAAAGCTCAAACGATCGAATTTGGATCTAATGTACTAAGTATCTCGGACCGGGGACATCTTACTGGAAAAAAATTACAAAAGGATTGAAGATTGAAAATAGGATTACACTCTATTCCTGGTATGATCTTTCCTTTGTAAACCTGATATAAGTCATTTGAACTTTTGAAACTATGTTTGGAAAAGGCTTAAATATCCTGATTAAGGTATATACTTAGAATATATTCATGAAATGTGTTTTCGGAATATGTTTCAGGATATTTGGTTGGAATGTTTGGGATATAATACTTGGGTTAGAGACTAATACTCTGGTCAAACAAGTATTATCAAAACAAATTTTGAAAAATAAACTATCTTTTCCTTTAAAAACTTTATCTGAATTGTTTGAAAAACCCTGTTAGACGAAAGTCTTTGTAGGATATCGCTGAATATACTGATCAGGATATTTTCAAAAAGTAATGGCAATAATTTTGGAGAGTTGAAATATAAACTAAGCAATGCATAACAAAAAAAATTAAAAGGCAACAACAAGTAAGTCAAAAGGAGGTTATATTATTAACATGTCAAAAGTTGTGCTTTTGGTTTCACCTCAAACCGAGGCCCGTCCACCAAAAGCACAATAAGTTCCTTACCATATTTACACAACGGTTGAAGGTTTCATCTCAAACCGAGACCCATCTGCCTCCAACCGTTGTATTGTTCAAAACATATTATACTAGTTGATGACCAAGGGCTTCATCCTGAAACCCAGGACCCATCCACCTTTGGTCATCATATTGTCTTAATGCAGGAAATGTAAATTGTTCAAAAACAGGAAAAGTAAATTGTTTAACAGACCACAACCATCAAATTTAAAAAAGTGGGCTCCGGCCTTGGCACATATATTCATCATCGCCCACTTCGCTGCCTTTAAGGGGCAGCTCCTCCTTCCATCATGACCTCGTCAGCAACATCCTTCCCAGCATTCCCTCCAGCATCACCACCAGCATCACCATCAGCATCCTTCGGAACGTCAGCACCATCCACCTTCTTGGCCACCTCAGCAGGCTCCTCCACTGTGGGCTTCACAGGAGGCTCCACAGGATTACCACCGAGATCTTTCAGCTTCAACTCCCAAGCCTTGATATTCCATGAAGGACATTCAAAGCCCATAACCATGGATTCATAAGCCATTCTCAGTCTGGCCTGGAGGAGGGAGATAACAACGGAATTCTTAAGGCTTTCCCAGTATGAAGCCATGTCTTGCTCATGTTGAACTTGGGTAGCATCGAACTTAGCTTGGGTCTCCTGGGTGATCTTCTGGATGGCAGACTGATGCTCTTGGACCATTGCCTTGTATTTAGCCTCGTAATGCTCTGATTTGACGGTGGCAATTGCTGCTTGATCTGCAATGGTGGCTTCGGCCTTCTTCAGCTTGCTCTCTAGCATGGTGTTCAGTCCACATGCGTCTTCGTAGAGGAATACCAGGCGTTCGAGACCCTGCAAAATAAGAAAACAGGTATTGACCTTAATTAACTTTTATAACCAGCATATGGTGCAGGATATAGGTGAAAGATACTAACCTGGTTGAGGAAGCCGGTCATGAATTTGCTGGATTCCGTGAACCCATGGTTCTCAAATGGGAACACGTGGGGTGTAGCAGGATGGTTTACTTCCTTCCTCTTCCGGGAGCTGGAGGCCCGGGTCCTGGATGCTGGGGGAGCTTTGGGAACGGTAGCAGTCTTCGAACTGGTAGGCTTTGGATTATCAGCTGGCTTTGGATTGGATTCTTGCTGGGCAGGTGCCAGGCTGGAATAACTGTCCAGCTCGTCGAATTGGAAGCCTTCGAGGTTGATGACCCGCACTAAAAAAAAGGGGGAGAAATGTTTAATTCTTAACACTAGTGCTCTATAATCAATCTAATCGTATACTTACCAGACATCTCTGAACTTGATTTTTGACTTGAGCTTGCAAGAAACAGGGAGAAGGTTCTTTCACTGGCAGGAAGTCGATAGATCTCTTTGATCCTGGGCTCCGATTCTGCGCTTGGGGGTGCTAGGTCTCTGAAATTCGCTGCACAAAATATCAGGATATCAGTCAAGGGTACAGTTTAAGGATATATTTGGGGATATTCCTAAAACTCTAAATCCTACCCTTGGTCAACCATCTAACTGGCAGGTCAAAGCCCTTGTCAATAGACTCCCTTTTAATGAAAAAGAACTTCCATTGCCACTGATCTTCGTTCTTAGTGGCCTTAAGAACTAGGGGATTCTTGGAGGTAGAGAACAAAAGAAAGCGGTTGTTGTCGTGGGATCTCAGTCGATATGCTATGGGAAGGTCTTCGATGCATAGGTCAGGGCAATGACGAGATTTAATTTGGTTTAGCACCATTAAAACTCGCCACACCATTGGCATAGTTTGAGCATAGCTGAGGCCGGTAAGTTCGAAGAAACGAGAGATGAAGGGTGGAAATGGATACCGGAGTCCCAAGGAAAAGGGATAGGCGAAAAAGCAGACCCACTCGTTTGATGACGCGTCTGATCGGACCTCCCGATCAAAAGGGCGAATGACCACTCCGGCAGGAAAGGCACCGGAATCCTTCAGAGCGGCGATATCGGCATTATTGAAAGAACAGATTTCTTTTTCCGGCTCTCGGATAAGGTTTTGACTCACAAGAGTTGAGACCGGCTCGTTTGAACGTGATCTTGTTCGTGATGCCATGAGAGGTATCGACCAAGAAATTCAAGAAAAGAAAAACAGAGAAGAAGAGAGAAGGGAAATACCTGAGATTTGCCCGAGGAGTGATGATCATAATGCAGAGTATTTCGGCAAATTATAGGCTGAATATAGGGGGCATTGAGTAAATATCGTATGGGAAGTTGTAGCATGTCACATCAACCGTCGTTTCAAGTTAATAACCTCGATTCGAGGGATAAGATTTAAAATATATCCGTTGGAATTGGTATACCAACAGATATATTTTGGGGACAACTGTTATGGGTCATTTTCTGAACATATATCCTGACTAATATTCTGGCTTTGATTGTTTATTTGTGATCAGGATACCGGATCAGGATATTGGTAACATCCTGATACGATATCCTGGTAGTGACTAATTTAACCACGTGCAGATTAGAAGGTGCAAGTCTCCAACGTTCAAGTGGACTTCTTCTCCTCAAGACTCGGGCAAATCAGTTGGGTTATAGACGTTGAAGCCGGAAGACGTGGACTACAACGTTCACTTGAGGAATATTCAAAGCATCCCGGTTTAATAGGGTAGTTTGTTATTTTCATTTTACTATAAATGGATTGATCGGATCAGATAGCAACACACACAATCTTTAGCACACTCTTTCTCTCTACTTGCAAACACTCACAACGCACTAACACTTGTACTCGAATTGCATTGTAACACTTAGTTGATCCGCATCATATCCTGCACTGTATCCTGATATTTGAAGCAATAAGAAGAACAAGGCAGCTGCGATTGTCAGCTCTCGAGGTTTTATGCCAGCGATCTAGATTGATCAAGGGCTTTCCTCGTATATCACGTATCACCCTTTACATTTTTGCTCACTGTTTGATCATAGATATAGCTCAATATCCTGAGCTATATCCTGAACCTGTTTTTGTAAACAACTTAACTAGCATATTTTCAACACACATTTTTAGCACACTACCTCACTTAACTAATTTGATCAGTTAATTGCTTCGGTAATTTTTGACCAAAACATTGTGCATGGACACCCGACTATCAACAATCCTAAGACTATCAATAGTTCCTCTTGGAACATCCTGCACACTCATTCAGAGATTAGTTGGAGAGGGGGACCCAAGCCTTCATAGACTTGGGTCGCCCGTCATCATCGAGGATTGTGACTTCCATTTCCCGATGATTCGGAATTGATGGAGCTCCCCCTAAAACAATTACCGGTTTTGGTTTCCAAATATGTTTCTGTTTTTCATTTTTAACTTCTAACTTAACAGATTGTGTTTGGATAACCTCTGGTTTCAAAGTCTTTTCAACTTCTTTTCTTTGTTTCTTTTTCTGTTTCTTTTCTCGTTGTTTAACAAGACGAGGGTCATGTTTTGGTGAAACAGATCTTATATGGTAACTGTTACCACGGGAGGCATCAACTTTCGCCTTTCCTTTCGTGAGATATGGACAGTTTCTGACAATGTGCCCATACTCACCGCATTCAAAACATGATCTCCGCTCAACAAACCTTGGAGTATCATAATTGTAAGAGCTTGATGATGAACTTCGTGATCTTGAGGTACTTGGTCCTACATGACAACAGTTTGTGTGTTGTGTGTAGTTGTTTTGACTGTTTCTTTTCAAAATTTTCTTTTGCATAACAAAATCTGTGTTTGATTTGTTTTTAAAAGATTAAATTTTATCAGTCCGCCGAGACTTCACGAAGTTTATCTTTTGAAACTTCTTGTTCTGAGCTCTTTTGCCCTTTCTCTTTCCTTGATTAGCATGATTTTGCTTTTGTTGATCTGAAAGTTTTTTATTTCCATATTGTTTCCGAACATCGGCTTTTGGGATGGGAGCACACTGAGTTACTACAACTCTTGGGCTCGACTTTCCCAAAAACTTACTAGTAGAATCTTTGAAAACTTTATCAATCAAGGATTGATTGACATTTTTTATTGGGAAATCCTTATCTGAATATATTTTATCAGATCCAATCAACGTGTAGAGCAAGTTCACGCTTTCACAACTCTCAGACTCTTGCGCAGACGTGGACTCAACCAGAATAGTCTTAGCAGGTTTTGCGGGAGGATCACATAGAATATGATTCTCATGAGGTATGTCCTCTTCTTTGGTCACTGCATCAAACTGTGCTGAGTCAGTATCCTCGGATTCATCATCTGAAGAATCAGCATCCTCAACCATGACTGGAGAATCCTGATTTTGTTCAGCTATTGATGCTTTCGCATCTGCTGATTCATCCAAATCTAAAGATACTTCCTTTTTGTAACCAAGTCCAGCTGCGAATTCATCAAGGTCCAATGGGACAGATGGCTCAAAGTGAGGCTTATCCTCCTCATCAGGCATTGCGGTATAATTGTGTCTAACAGGTGGAGGACACTTCTTATAACCAATGCACGTGACATCATTCTTCTTTTTCTGTATGTCAATGATGTGATCCAGCACATACCTAGAGTTTGAATAACTATCTAACTTAAGCTGGATCACCTCACTTTCACACTTAACACGTGCCAATTCTTCACACTTAACACATGCCAATTCTTTTTGTGTTTCCTCGAGCCTATTAATGTAATTGTTTATTGCAGTTTGTTTTCTTGAAACTGTTTTCTTTAACTTGGAATTATCTTCTTTTAATGTTTCAATTACCTTCTTAAAATCCTTTTCATGATTTTTATGAAACATATTGGCCTCTGTGCATTTTGAAAGATCAACGATCAAATGTTGATTGTGGATAAATGTCACGTCATATTTGCTTTGCAAATCGTCATATTTTCTTTGCAAATCAGACAATTTGCTTTGCAAATCAGACAATTTAGCACTTAATTCAACACAGCTATCACACCTATCACAATTATCACATCTATCATATTTGGTTTATCGACACATATCTGACTGGATTCACCCTCAGACATTAACCCATCTCCCTCAGAATCAACAACCTCCCTCGATGATTCACATTCAGATCTATCCTTGCTTGAACTTGTAACATCTTCAACTGAACTACCGCCATGTTCAACTGAACTACCGCCATGTTCAGATCTGTCATCATTTCCCGAGAACTCACCATCGCTGACATCCTTGACAATTTTGGCATAAAACGCAGTTCTTGTTTGACCACTGTTCCCCAACTGTACTATCGGACCACAATCGACAGTAGATTCACCCCATAGATTGATTTTTGATGGTGGAGGGTTATTTGTCGGTGTGGGAGACTGAAGCCAAGATGGCACTGAACCCTTTTGTGTTGGAATGGATGAGGACGAGGGTGAAGGCACTAAACCCTTACCTATATACATATTATCCCTATTAGCATCAGAAGTCCAACCATACATATCTGTTGCCATTTTCGGTTTACTTTGAGAGAAGGATTATTTGAGGATTGAGTTCCTAAAAGTGCTTGACCCCAAAGGTGTGTACTCATGATGGATTGAAAACAAGCAACTTAACAGGCGACTGTGAACTTTCTGTAAGGCTTCTGTGAAAGACTAGATGTCCACGAAAAATAACAAGTCCACGAAAAATAGACCACGAATAATAATTTTCAAGAATAATTGATGTCTACGAAAATTGTGTTTCGTGAAGCCCAAGTTTGGAGAAGTCCACGAAAGATGAATGGCCCAAAATGAGTGACAATGGCCCAAACTACAAATAACTTGATAACCAGCCTATGAAAAATCTGTTTTCAAATCCTCAGCCAATCCCACGAAAGATTATAGCCCACGTTTTAAAGCCCACAAAACAAACTGGCCCAAAGTTAAAGCCCACAAAAGTGATAATCAGTTGCACTTCATGAAGAATGTGAAGAATTTCGTGAGCCCAAGTCCAATTCTTACGAAGGATAAATAAGGCCCACAATATGAATATCCACGAAAAAAATTTGACAAAAGATTAAAAGCCCACGAATAACCAGTCTGTTTTCAAAAACCAGGAAGGACCAAGGTCACGAAAAACAAAAACAAAGGACTGTTGGTTCAACCATTAACGAAAAACTTCAACCATGAAAACAAAAACAAATCACGAAGTGTTGTGTTTGTGAAAAAGAAAAAGGTTTTTCGTGAAGTCCACTAACAAATTAACAAAATAAAAAAATCCACTAACAAATTAACAAAATAAAAAAAAAGTCCACTAACAAAATAACAAGTTAAAAATAGAAGTCCACTAACAAAAAAAAAAAAACAAAAAAAACTAGTATTTCGTGAAGTGCTGTGTTTGTAAAAAAGGTTTCATGCATGCATGTGAAATTGGTCCACCAAAAATCACATACAAGGCCCACGAATAATAAGTCCAATGAAAACTGAATGGCCCAGTTCACTCCACTAAGAAAGTTTAAAGATAAGTCCACGAAGAAGAAAAGTATTTCGTGAGAACTGATTCTTCAGGATATGACAAATGAGAGGAAATTATAAACTGATGAAAAAACCAAATGATGAGTCTTTCGTTGACTTGTTTGGGAATGAATAATCAGTCCAAGAAACATACTATTCTTCATGAGTGAAGAGAATAGACGAAAAATCCATATGTTTGGTGAGGTTAAGACAAAAAGCAATGTTTTCAGAACCGGACCGGAGGTTGACCCGGTCGTCTTACGGGGTCAAAGGTCGGACCGGTCCAACCGGTTCGACCGGATTTGAGACCCGGATTACGTCATAAATATATAAAAATATATAGAAAATATAGAAACATTTCATCAATAAGTTACGAGTATATGGCCCAACTATCAGTATATGGCCCAACTATCATTAATTAATTAAGCCTATTATATTAGCCCATTTAACTTCTACCCTAAAATCATATTGAATTCATATATACATGTTCAATTCAGCCGCTACCATCTATGCTGTCACACCCTGTTAGTTGCGGAAGCGTATTGTGTGTGACGTAAGCATGGTAATCATTGCATCCAAATGTATTGGTAACATGAACCAACAACGATGCCATAGATATATAGATTTCAACCAATATTTACAATTTTTCCAAAAGTAGTTTCGAGTTTCATACCACGTTTACAACGTTAAACACAACATAGTTATCGAATTGTTTTACACATCACATAGTTAGGTTTTGTTCCCTATATACCCATACGAAGTTGGGATATAGAAGACAAACCCTTCAAAAGTGGCAATCGTTGTCATTAGTTATCCCGAATCCCATAGAATATCACCGGCTCAGGTACTGTTTCCTGAAATACATGTAGTTTTAAAAAGTCAACAAAAGTTGAGCGAGTTCATGCAGTATTTGTTATCATATGTAATCGTAGTATTCATGAAAATGAGATCTTGTAATCGTAGTATTCATGAAAATGAAATCTTGTAACCGTAGTATTCATGAAAATGAAATCCTGGTAAGTATTAGCATATATGGAGTTTAAGGATCTATCAGTGGGTAGCGAGCCCCCTGACTATATGTACCATAAGTTACGTAACCAAACGGAGACAACTTTGATATTTTCTGGGGTCACAAAAGCACTCCTATGGCCTATCAAGGAGTGGAGCGTGTCTCAAGCTCTATAGATCTACACCTTTTGCACCTTGGTCACTAAGTGATTAATGGTTACTATGTCATCATCCTACTTATGTACATTGATCGTGTTATCATCTAAACCTATAGCTAACATACCCATAGTATTAGCATGTATGCTAACATATCCGTAGTTTTAGCATGTATTTCCCCTCGATCGTTTTAAAAACCAAAACTTTGAAAACATTTAAAGGAGGGACATGAACTCACAAATTTGCGTTCCGTGTAGTATGAAATCGAAGTGAGCGTCCGTACGTGTCAATAACCTACATGTGTACTAATCTCGTTAGACACTAGGTCTTTCGGACCTCGTACAAGTTGTTCATCTTGAATTCTTTATTATGTTCTCGTTTGTCACCTTTGGAACAACTTTGTATTTTAGAGTGTTGATAGTTTACTCGCTCGATTGTTATGTATATACATGCATTCTATACTTATTGAATTATATGTGAACGGCTTCGAACCTATGTCATTGGGCTTACCCCACGTTTTATTGTTATTGGGCCTAGCCCTAGTTTTCTTGTTATTGGGCCTAGCCCTAGTTTTCTTGTTATTTGGCCTAGCCCTAGTTTTTAATGTCATTGGGCCTAGCCCTAGTTTTACTGTCATTGGGCCTAGCCCTAGTTTTCTTGTTATTGGGCCTAGCCCTAGTTTTTAATGTCATTGGGCCTAGCCCTAGTTTTACTGTCATTGGGCCTTGGCCCATGTACTTTAGTAATTTGGGTCTAGCCCAAATCTAATTATGGCGAGTCCATTAAATATACTCTTGCATTTTTACCAAAAATTCACCAAGCATGTAACTTAATAAGTTCGTTTTTCACATGAAAAATTCTTGGTAATTTTTATAGTTTTCGACTTTCCGGATTCTTGTTTTTTACCACTTAGATATGTGTTCGTTTTAGTGTCTAAAAATAAGTTATTTTTAGACTCGACATTGTAGTAACTTGTTCACGATGTCGATACGCCCAATTTGTCGTCATCAAGTGTTATGTATTTCCATTTCGGCCATTTTATTTAATTGTCCGATTTACTAGCATTTCTTGGACTATGTAGGAACATGTATGTGTATTTATTTTGATCACCCTATAGGTATCTAATACATACACATATAGCACATAATACATGCACTTGACAAGTTTCCAAAAAAATATATAATTTTACCAAAAATTATATATACATATATGGTTACATTTTTAACCATTTATTTTTGTAAAAGAATAAGTTTTAGTCCATAAAACTTATTGAATATTTAAGACTTAAATATTCTCATTAGGGTTTCCAAAATGACGTTTATGACCACTAATCGCGTATAACATTGTTAATCACCCTTTAATCCCATTTTTAATCACGATTAGATTTTTAGAAAAATTCGCCATAGTTTCCCATGAACTATGACGTTTTCCACGTTTTTCTAAATATATTTTTAACACACTTTTATAACCCAAATCATCATCATTATCTCAAGTCAGGTTTCAAAACATAACTTTTCAAGTATAATCTCACATAACCATCCTCAAATCTTCATGAACTTATTTTATATATCTTTTGAAGCCATTAAAAATAAATATATATATTTTTTAGGCTTACTCACAAATTCCATGTGCTTATATAACCTTGTTTAGATTATACCACAATTTCACTAGTTTAAAAGTCATGCTTTTAAGTTCATTAACAACCTTATATTTTTCAAAAATCATTTTCATCTCTACACATTAAGTTCATGAAGTTGAAGATGATGATCTTGCTTGATTTAAACATATTCATGTTTAAATCGCACACATTTTTTTTTTGTGCATAATATTACAAGATCATAATTCTTAACATAATCTACACTAAATCAAACATCAAGATCAACAAGAATAACATATATTTAGTTATATTATCTTTTTTTCTAGTGTTTTTTTATTGGTTATTTTTGAGCTTCAAGATGATTTTTCTTGTACATTTATAACAATATAACATGAGATGTATATAAAAAAAAATAAGGGATTTAAGTATCTTACTACTAGCACAATGGCTAGGGTAGAAACTAGTGAAGAAGATGAAGAGAAAAATGAAGAACTTGAAGCTCCAAATGATGAGATTATGCTCCCACAAAGCTTCCATGACTTGGGCCTTCTTAGATCTTCATACTCCCTCCGTCCCATTAAAAGTGTCATATTTTGAATTTTCAAAGTCTTTATTTATAAACTTTGACTTTAATTATATATTTTTTGTGTTATATAAAACTTGATGAAAATTAACCCGATAAAAACACTTCTAAAACACACTCAAATCATATAACTTTAATCAAGTATTATCTAACACAAACAAAATTATTTAAGGTCAAAGTTTATAAATAAAGACTTTGAAAATTCAAAATATGACACTTTTAATGGGACGGAGGTACTAATATGGTTGGAGGATGCTTGATTTATACTTTATTTATGAAAGAAAAATGGAATTGTATAAATGTATGTGTGGCCGTAGGTATAGAGGGAAGAAGGAGAGTTGTTGTTGCTTGTAAGTTTGTAGGGATTATGAGGATGAGTGGTGTGATGTTATCATAATTTATCAAGTCTTGATTTTTGTCAACAGAAGATCTTTCAAGACCATGCTCCATCCATCAACTTTATCAACTTTTCACCAAAAGTATGGTGTGTGTGTGGGGACACTTTACCCGAAATTATAAGCCTAGAGATGTAGGTTATGGTAAAAAAAAAATTATAAAATGCATCTAGACATGTGTAGACTTTTTGGAATAGATATTTAAGTCATTTGATATATTCTTGCATCATTAGGAAGGTAATCATGTTTAGGGTGCTAAAATGATCTTAACTAGTTCACTAGATTAGTTGGTATTAGTTTTGGATAGTAAAAATGCCACTTATTTGCTCGTCAGTTCAATACCGGGTGATATAGGGAAGGTGAAATATAGTACCGGGAGCTATGGTTTTAAATTACCATCGATGCTATGACATTTATTTAGGGTGCTTACGACGCCAAAATATTGTTAACTAGTTCGCTAGACTAGTGTAAGGGGCTGTTTGGTAGCCTCTTAATGACCATTCAGATGCTACCTCTTAATGGTTTAAAACCTCTGAATGAATAAGAGGTAACCTCAAGTCTGAATGGTTAAGAGGTAACCTCTGAATGGTAAATCATCACATGTCACACTCTTCTACATTCTCATTGGTAAAATTCTTAATGGTTCCATTAAGAGGTAGCCTCTTAATGACCATTCAGAGGCTACCAAACAGCCCCTAAGTTGCATTTTGATACCTTAAATGCTTTCCGTTTAGGCGTCGGCTAGTTTACGGCACTTTTGCGTCGTACCGACGAAGTTTTGTCGCAAGTTGTTATTCCGCCGTCAAGTGATACATGAAGTGATTTCGAGTCCTAAAATAAGCTTAACTAGTTCACTAGCTTCTTCGTTTGGTTGTTTTGTGGCGAAAATACCGCTTACTAGCTTTTCGGGTCGCTAACGAACAAGTTATGTGTATAGCGATATAGTACCGGAAGCTTGTTATTTTGGACACTACAATAATATTTCCAAAGTGTTTTAGCGTATATGTCATCAATTATCATCATTCCGAAGTTCCAGAAATGCTTAATTATAGTTTCGGACGAGTTAAAAATGTTGTATTTTTAGCGAGATGGACGTTTTAGTATTTAGGGCGTTGTACCGGAAAGTCCTAGATTTTTGCAAGATATGTTTTCATAATAATGTTTTCGCATATAAATGGACTCAGTTATGTTATCCGAGTGTCGTTTTTCAGTGTTTCGGTCTGATTTCACAGTTTGCTGGCATGAATAGTGTAAGCGTGAATAGTGCACGCAGCACTTTTTACTAACACTTTTAGGACATTGTTTGGTTTCGCATTACGACGAAAACCAACATATGTTTTAGCTTTGTTGTCTTGTCCTAACACTGTTATCCAATTAACGACACTGTTACGTAATTAAATTAAGCTAAATGCATGAGATTATGTAAATAAAATAGTGATTAGTTTGTACGGAATTGCCGGTTTATTGCCATTTGTCACATATGCAGTATATTCATGTTCATCAGCAATTCTTTATCTAACCTTCTATCATTCATTCTTCGTCACTTTCAAATGGAACCGTCGTCGATCAAGGCCAACAACCGTTCAATACCAGTACCGTTCAACTCCAACCGGTGAAAACTTCTCGTCTCCTTCAATTTCGTCATACAACGGAGATCAATGAAGGGGATACAATATCAGATAAAATGTAGAAGAAAAGAAGACACATAGACAAATCCCCACTCAAAACCCTCTTTTTAATTTGATCTCCATTATCAATTCTCCATATATTACACCTTCTACACATGACCGGTCCGACCCAATCCCATGACCCGCCGGCCCGACCGCCGGGCTAATGTTGGAACGGACTGATGCACTGAACCGGCCCGGTAAAGGCTCCGGATCCCGGTCGGTCCGTCCGACCGGCCGGCCCGGTCCGGTTTTAAAAACATAGACAAAAAGGGTTTTTCGTGGGAACGGATAAGCTATGCAAAGGTTTTTCCTAAAAGGTTGGTGAGAACTTTTCCTTATTAGGCAGAATCAGGTTTCTGCAACTTAGAAAGTGAAAAGCGTGGGATACCAAGGATAGTTATCACTTCCGGTGACTTTTTCGGTGAGCTTGTTCACCGGAAAAAATTGTGAAATGAGTTTTTATCCTTAAAACTTAACACAAATCATGTTTTTTTGATAATCTCCACCCTTTTTAACAATTTTCAGCCAAAAACATCAACATATTACATCAATTTTTCGAGTTTTAATCTAGATTTTTACGAAACAAAACATAGTTCTTGAAGTTTATCCAAGAAGAGCTCGAAACCCACTTGAAAATACCACCGGAAACTCGGTGTTCAACAAGAAATCGAGCCTTACGCTCTGATACCACTTGTAGGTCCACTAGAGAAGGATCTAGAAAACCTTATCCTTGTTACCGAACACACCTGCAAGTGCGGAATCCAAACGGGTATGTAAACCAAGTTTAAGAACACACAATACACAAAAGATTCAAAGTTAAAGCTCAATGTATTGATTCCAGAGAGAGTTTGTTACAAGATGATGAAACTAGAAAAAGCCTCAAACTCTCAAATGCTCACACTTTGTTCTCCTAACCTTATCTGTTTGTTACAAGTGTTTAAATAGACAAAGTGTATCTGCACATATACGAAACATGGTCTGGGCCCATAAGAAAGCCCACGAAGAACATAAACCAACAAAGAATTAAGGTCTTTCGTGGACTACCCAAGAAGAACTAAGTCTCACGAAAGACTAAGGTCTTTCGTGAATGATATGGGACCAGATGAGCTTCGTCTAATGATGTTCTTCGTGGAGTCCATGTTGGACGAATAATAAGGTTCTTAGGCCAAGAGGATTCTTCATCCATTACATTCTTCACCACGCAAGTTCTTCGGCCAATGCATATATTTCGTGGAGAGGCTGCAATATGCAAACATGTAGATACAAACACAGCAGCATAACAGTTTGTACATTACAAACTGTTTTACATCAAAAACATCGTACCGGGTCAAGATAGGAGGACATCTTGACCTCGGTCTTCACTTCGTAACGCTGGCGAACCGAAACGAGCTGTATCCACATTAAATGTATCAACAAACATAATGGCTTAATTATCAATGCATAAAACATTTCGAGACTTCTTGTTTGTCTGGTACGTCATAAAACAAATTTGTTTATCAGGTACTGAAGGGAGTGGTTACCTATTCCAAATAGGTAAGCTCGTCATTCAACCAATCAAACAGTGACACATTAGTTTACCTATTGCTCAAAAACGTTGGCGGTGGTTTACCTATCTTGGATTAGGTAAATTATTTTTTTATTTTTTTGTTTTTTAAACTAGTGTATTTAATATTTAAACATGTATTTTAACATAATAAATGTAGAATAAATTAAAAATAACATTACATTAAATTAAAAACAACTAAAATTACAGTAAATTAAAAAAATTAAAATTACATTAAACTGAAATAAATTAAACTAGTCTTCGTCGGAATCGACCAACAGGTGGGGTAAATCTTGACTTGTGAGATGATTCACGGGATCGTGGTTTAGTCTCCAATGCGTGTCTTCATCCATCAGCTCGTCCAACACCGTATCGTCTAGAGCGGGCTCGACCGAAGGATCCCGAATGTGTACCGGTGCTATCGCGTTTCCGTCGTCTTTTAAAATGATGTTGTGTAAAATAATACACGTATACACAACATTCCTAATTTTTCTAACGCTCCTTGCTCGCATCGGCTGACTCAATACACCCATTTCGACTTCAAAACACCAAAAGCCCGTTCGATGTCTTTTCTTGCCGCCTCGTGTTGCCTCTTGAACTTCTTTTCGTTTACTTCGTGAGGGTATGGGATCGATTTCACAAACACGAACCATGTAGTGTAGATTCCATCCATGAGCAAATAACCACGTTTGTATAAATGGTTGTTAACGTAAAATGGACATTTAGGCATGGTTCCATTTCGTTCCGTTAAAAATAACGGAGATTGTTGTAGCAAATTGATATTGTTTTGTGAACCTGGTGGACCGCAAAAAGCATGCCAAAGCCATAAATCTTGAGATGCAACCGCTTCGAGCATAACAGTCGTGGTTTCGTATAAAAGTGTCATGTCGTGGCTTGTCGGTCTACGTAAGAACTCTGGAGCGTATATTTTGCAAACCGTGTCGCCAAAATATTCTAGGCACTCGCGGGAAGTTCTTTCGGCCATACGCAAGTATTCGTCGTTCTCGTCTAGAGTGCTACCAGTTGCGAGTTGTTTAATAGCCGATGTAACCTTTTGCAACGGCGTAAAGCCCTTCCTACCTCGCGCATCGAAGGCCTCTTGAAACCACGAGTCGTTCGCTTCCACGTCGCTCACAATTTTTAGAAACAAACGTTTCGACATACGGAACCTATGCCGAAAAATATCTTCGTTGTATTTCGGGTCTTCGACAAAATAATCCGCCATGAATGTCTCATGCCCAACCTCATGTTGACGTTTAATATATCTTCTTCGGTTAGATGTGCCCGTGTCTTGAAGTTCGGCTTCTTCGATGAGATTTTGGAAAAAAAAGAATGCTACTATCGGGTGGAAAAAATAACGGGATTTCATCCGCCATTTTGTTTTGAAATGATTGGGTAAATGTTTGGTATTTTTCTGTTTGGTTTTGGTATGAATTTGAATGTGTTTTTGTATGAATTTATGTTTGGTATTTATAGTTAAATTTTTTTTTTTTTTTTGTTTTAAACGGCTATATAGCCGTTTTTTTTTGTTGGTATTTATAGGTTCACCGATGAATCAAACAAACCGAGCGGTAAAGGGGGTTGGCGGCGGTGTTACCACTCGGTAAACAAGTTTACCGCCCCCTCCGTTCACCCTAAAACAAATTTAAAAGTGTCATTTTATGATAACATTTAGTTTGTTGATTAATCTAAAAAAGGATATGGTTAAATGCATCCTTCTCTCCTACTAAATATATCACCACCCTACAGGAAAGGGAAATTATATTTTAATAGTGAATCCCACACTATATTTATAAGAGAAAAAAAAATTGCGTGGGGTACGCCGTACGCGGACAGAATGGTTTGATTCGTTCAAGACACGTCTTCAGAAATGTTTATTCAAGAGGAAAATGTCAACTGCCCCACAATTAAGTCATGCCTGGCCCATAATCTGTGTTTGTAAAGTCGTCCATCCTCTTTTATAAATTTAAGATCATCATCCATTTATGAGTCATACCTTTCGATATCTCCTTCTACTTCTACCTCATCAATAATTATGTTTCATGCTACTGGCAATGAATCTGGGCCTTCCACCCCTACCTCTACCTCTTCTTCCTCTTCTTCCATGCAATGGTCACAACTTTGCCGTCACTTTGAATTTGGTGAAATTCTTTCAGCAACAGAAAGTTTCGCAGAATCATTAGTAATAGGGCGTGGAGGTTTCGGGAAAGTATATAAGGGTAATATTTACAATGG
The DNA here is from genome assembly GCA_030545235.1 of Helianthus tuberosus. Lineage (NCBI taxonomy): Eukaryota > Viridiplantae > Streptophyta > Magnoliopsida > Asterales > Asteraceae > Helianthus > Helianthus tuberosus. The sequence continues at coordinate 21,735,808 of CM060399.1, forward strand.
GTCGACTCTTGTGGTTGCAGCCATTAAACGATTGGATGCAATGTCCAATCAGGGGGCATCCGAGTTCTGGGCTGAAGTTGAAATGCTTTCGAAGTTACGTCACTGTCATCTAGTTTCTCTGATTGGTTACTGTAATTATGAAACAGAAATGATCCTTGTGTACGAATACATGCCCCATGGAACACTTGAAGATCATCTCCACAAACTTGGTACTCCTCTTACTTGGTGTGAGCGACTCATGATTTGCATAGGTGCAGCTCGTGGGTTAGATTACCTTCACACTGGTACCGGTATTGAATTTGGTATTATACACCGAGATGTAAAAAGCTCCAATATATTGTTAGATGAAAGTTGGGCAGCTAAAGTTTCAGATTTCGGGTTGTCTAAAATAAGCCCAAGGAATCAGCAATCGAGTCATGTCAGCACACTTATCAAAGGCACTTTTGGGTATTTTGATCCAAATTATTTCGCCACCGGAAAACTGACGACTAAATCTGATGTGTATGCTTTTGGGGTGGTATTGTTGGAAGTGTTGTGCCGGAAGAGGGCAGTGGATGACAGTCTTGACTGGGGAATAGCAACATGGGCTCAAGACTCGATCAAAGAAGGTCGTTTGAAGGATATAATTGATTCTGCTATAAGGGGTGAAATATCCCCAAAATGTTTAAAGCAGTTTGTTCGAATAGCAGAAAGATGTTTGGATAACCATCCAAAGCTTCGTCCTACTATGGCTGAGGTTGTCCTTAGCCTGGAGTATGTACTGAAGTTGCAAGAGAAGACTAATAATGTGTCTCATAGTGCAGGAAAAACAATATTTGGTAGGATGTTTAATAAGTTTTCCTTCACTGACAATGGCCAGAACTCAGGTATTCCGAACTCCCAATTTCTATGTGCGTAGATTCTTCAATGTGTGTGTCTAAAAGAAGATTTCATGACAACCTTATTTCGTTTAACAAACAAACTTTTCGGTCTTCTTGTCTCCTCTTCTGTCCTTTCATGGCATCCATTGTGATGGAATGTTAAGTCTATAAAACTAACCGGAGCATAATAACTTTTAGAGCGATAGATCTGCAAATTAAACCAAGATTGAATTAGGGATTCTAAACGATACTGTTCATGGGAATGAACGGACGAGAAAAAAGTGTTTTTGATTCTATAGAATTGGTTTGTTTATATAAATAGAAAGTCGGACATTAGTTGGGCTCGTTGGTTAAAAAACCCGCTCCTTGTCATGTAAGTTCTTGTCCTTCTAGCATTTTGCTAGTTGGTGTTTTTTTTATATATTCAGTTGTTAAAAAAAAGATTGAACTAGCGATTTCAAGACCTGGACCTACGTCAGCTTGGATCACTTGAGCATACTTACTGTTGGGGTACATTGATGTATAAATCGATATATATGACTTTCCATATAAGTCTAAGTCATTTTATTTGATAGGCAAAAAAGCTATGAGCAGGTATTGTGTTTAAACAATCAGGTTTTGGGTTGGGTGAGTCTAAAGAAGTCGGATCACAGACGTTTGGCCTACCTAACGCATTTAGTAAACAGGTTGGTTATAGATAAACGGGTTAAGTCCCCGACCTGTTTAAATTTATAGCTTCACATTTTTTTAATTTACAAGTTTAAGCAAGCCACCCGGTTATAACTTTATTACACCCAACCACCCTGGTTTAATCTGCCTACAACTTGTGTTTGGAAACTTTCTTGTTAGATAAAAAGTAATGTGTTTCATTACAGGTATGGATTTTGACTCTCTAATGCCCAAGAAGCCCCATATAGGTATCAATTTTGGACCCCTCATGTCCAAAAAGAGAAAGCAACTTATGCTTAGACAAAAATTCTTCCAACAAAATGGTGCTCTGTTATTAGAAGATAAACTAAAAAATGGTGTTGGTTCCATAAATATTTTTCGAGCTGAAGAGATAGAAGAAGCAACTATGAATTTTGCAGACAATATGATGATTGGAAGAGGTGCTTATGGTACTGTGTACAAGGGAGTACTACCAGATAACCGTGTGGTAGCGATCAAGAGGTCCAAAGTATCTGACGAAACACAGATGGAGCAGTTCATTAACGAAATTCTAATTCTTGGGCGAGTTAATCACAGGAATGTGGTACAGCTTTTGGGATGTTGTTTGGAAACTGAGATCCCGTTGCTAGCTTTTGAATTTGTTTCTAACGGCTCTCTTCATGATCACATTCATAATAATAATAGCAGCACAAGAAGATTGTCATGGGATAGTCGTTTAAGGATAGCACATGAATCAGCTGGTGCACTTGCATATCTTCACTCAGATGCAACTATGACCATCATACATAGAGATGTGAAGTCAGCGAACATTTTGTTGGATGAAAATTACACCGCAAAAGTTGCGGATTTTGGTGGCTCAAAGTCACTCCAAAGATTGGAGGTTGATGATCCTGTCAGTACACTAGTTCAAGGGACGCTAGGTTACTTGGATCCCGAATATTTTCATACAGGTCAACTAACAGATAAGAGTGATGTGTATAGCTTTGGTGTGGTTCTTGTAGAACTCATAACAGGATTAAAGCCCATTGATTCCGAAAGAGGTGAAGAACGTATAAATCTTGCAACATATTTTCTAATGGCAGAGAGGGAAAATCGGTTGATTGAGATTATTGATCCTCATGTTTTCGAGGAGGCGGCAACTGATGAGCAGCTAGAAGCAGCATGTTCCCTGGCATGTAGATGTCTTCACATGGAAGGTAAGAAGAGACCTAGCATGAAAGAAGTGACCATGGAGCTTGAAAGAATAAGGAAGATCAGAAATCCTTGGGATAGCGAAGTCTATGACGAAAACCTTAGTGATTGAATGGGAACAACTTGATCTTAATGATTTTATTTTTGTCACTAATAGCAGACACCTTTACAATGTAGTTTTCATAATTACTTAATGTCGATTATGATGTATAATTTGATGTTTCTGTTAGCCGATAATATCAGAAGGATATTATTGGCATGTATTTTTGTAAATCCCAGAGTTTCGAATGACTACCCTCGGCCACTACACAATTTCCTCGGTATAAAGGTCCAGAAACAACATAATAGTTTGTTTATATCTCAGTCCAGTTATGCAGCCGACATTTTCTCACGCTAACATGTCCACTTGTAATCTCGTTAGTAGGGCTGTTCAAAAAGCTCGTGGATCGTGCCTCGCTCGAAGTTCGCTCGAAAAAATTCGGAAAAAGCTCGGTTCGAAGTCAGCTCGGTTTTAAACGAGTTGGCTCGGCTCAGTTTGTAAATGAGCCGAGCCCGAGCCAAGGTAGGTTCGATTTGTGGCTCGCTCGTTCGTTAGTTGGCTCATAGGCTCGTTTGTTTAATTTAAACCCCAAATTATATATGTGTGTGTGCGTGTATATTCTAATATATTTAAGAAGTGTTGTTTAGTTAGTAACATGGCTATTTTTTATCGAAAAATATAGATTATTAAGCTATAGTCTTAATTAGTAATATTGATTTAAAAAAAATATATATTATGGTAAGCAAAATAGAATTTTTTTCTTGTTCGTTTTATTTATAGTTTGCTCAAAATTACTATTCTAGTGGGCCGTTATTTTTAAAAAAAATTGAAAAAAAACGCCCCAAAACGCCCCCTCCCCCACTACACTAGGCGTTTTGGGGCATTACTTTTGGAAAAAAATTGTTTTTGGCGTTATGTTTAAAACGCCGAATTGCAAAAATTGTTTCTGACACATGTGATGTTGGTAGCTTGGACCACTAAGACCCACCAATCAAATTACCCATGCTCTGACACACCCACATGCTTTTTTTTTTATTAAAAATAATATGGGGGTTATTGGCATAATGCCCCACTACGCCACTTTTGCTATAATGCCCCATCGCTGACTAGGACGCCACGTGTCGGATAATGCCCCATGGTGGGGGCATTATAACACATTACAACTACACATGGTCTTAGCCTAAATAATGTTTTATTTATTGTTTTATTCTATTAGCCTAAATAATGTTTTATTTATTGTTTTTTTAGTTTTATGTATATCTTTATGTGTAAAAAATACAAAAATATAAACTTTTTTTTAAACAAACGAGCTGGCTCGACAAGCCACGAGCTGACTCGAGCTTTTGACGAGCCGAGCCCGAGCCCCACTTTTCAGCTCGTTAACAAAACGTGAGCCGGCTCGGCTAGATTCGAATTTTAAACAAGCCGAGCCTGAGCCCACCCTGGTTCGGTTCGGTTCGTTTACAGCTACCCATTAGCACGCCAGTTGAGGTTGGATCCAAGCTTAGCGCCATGGCCCAAAGATGTGGAACTGTATGGAAAAATCATAATATTTAAGTTTAAATTTAAATTTAAATACATATTATTTCTAAAGTATAAATATGAATATCGTAAAAAGATCTTGCAAAAGACCCTTAAATAGGCAGGTCAACCCACTTATTAAATGGATCATGTTCTGGTTAAACCCATTTTTTAACAATAGGTCATGCCAACCGACCCAACACCATTTTTTTGTGTCGTGTTCGAGTTGTGTTACGAATTTCCGCCACACAAATTTGTTTTAAAGGATACAACTCAAATTAACCCGTTATATATGAATGTGTAAGGCATTGAAACTGCCACATCTAGAAACAACTTGTTCACATCCATAGTTTACTATGGCATATCAACAAAGTAACATGATACAATGAGCTCCAAACAATCAATCATTTTAGATCATTTCAGTTTTCAAATTCTACAGGCTCCCATAATGGGAAAGGAAAACTACATTGTTTGTACAACAAAGTGCAAAAGAAAAAAGAATAATATTAAAAAAAAAAAAAAAAAAAAAAAAAAAAAAAACAGAAGGAAAAGTAACTTGCAATCGACAAATTACATCAACTGAAACTGTTTTTTCTTATCTAGACGACCTCTTTAACAAAAGCTACTTCACTCGAGGCTGGTGCTGAAAGCAAGTGTTTATCTTCTTCCTCTGCATCATCATCGTCGTCATCATCATATTCCAATGGTTCGTGAGCATTTGAGGATGACACAGATCCGGTCCCATCTTCTTCTGCATTTAAATTATCATGATAGTTATGAGATTTTATACGTCGTAACATGTGCTGCAATAATCAGTCTTTTCTATATTATTTTATGGAAGAAAAGAGGTAGACTAAGACTTTCATGGTCAAAAGTCAAACAAAGCTAATTACCAACTTATTAACATTTTCCTAAATCCTTTTGAGAGTTAAAAACTTGTAATCTACGTTAAACGAAAATAATACACACAAGAAAATGATTCGTTAATGAAAATTATCTATATGAAAATATGCAATAAACCTATACAGTTTGACCAATCAAAAGTCAAACTGCACTATTTTATTTTTGGGAACAAAGGGATGACAAAGTAAACATACCGCAATTATGATACTCGGAGGGCTGTTTAACTGCAGTTACTTGAAGATTTTCAGGAAGTAGACAACTGCAAACAGCACCTGGAGAAAACCAGAAACCAATTATTTCAAATAAAACAGAATGATTAACTTTTACAAGCATAATGCTTGAAATCTAAAGCAAAATAATAAAATTTAAAACAAAAATACTCCGAATTTGTGTATGAACAAATAGTAACCTTATACTTAAGCATGACACGCGAATACATATCCATAAAAAATCTACACTCAAATTCATGGTTTAACCAACATGTAGTTTGCTTCACAAGAATAATTTTAACTAGATGTAGCAAAACGGGTATCCATTGGTCAAGACTCGTCTTCTTTTTTTCATAGAAGTCGAAATGGGGTGGTCATCCTGACCCAAATCACTTTCTGTTCAGATTTTCGGTTTTTTTAGTTATAAGTAATGGTGTCAAATATGATTAGAAAATAAGTTAACTTCCATTTTCGTCCCTGTGATTCGTCCAATTATGCCAGTCCGGGCCAAATTTCAAATTTGTACCATTTCCGTCCCTGACATTCTTGAAACATGCCAATCTAATCCAAAAAGTTAACAATCGTTAACTTTGACTGTTAAATGAGGGGTAAAAAGGTAATTTTCCATTTTTATTTTCTTTTCCAATTTTTTACACCTCTTTAGGGATAGGTGGTGGAGACAGAGTGTGGCGGCGCTGGAAAGGCGATGTAAGGAAATTGTAAAAGAAAATAAAAATGAAAAAAAATACCTTTTTTACACCTCATTTAACAGTCAAAGTTAACGATCGTTAACTTTTTGGATTAAATTAGCATGTTACAAGAATGTCAGGGATGTCAGGGATGAATATGGTACAAATTTGAAATTTGGCCTGGACTGGCACAATTGGACAAACCATAAGACGAAAATGGCAGTTAACCCTTGGAAAAAGGAGACAGCTTCAATAATAATGTAACTTCTTGAAAAAATGAATTGACTAAATTTCCTTTGTATGCACATTTTTTTTAATTCTACACATTTGACCTGTTAGGGAAAAAAATTTTGATCCATCCATCATATGTAAATAGTAAAAAATTGCACCAGTTTATCTTTTTTGAACTTTATCCTCTTTATTGTAAATGGTTTAATCTATTTATAGTATAACATAGGGATTCATAACAAGTTAAACAAAAAAACATAAGAAAAAAAAATTTAGAAAATTATACACACCTAGTTTGGCGAGTCGGTTAACCCAGCCGGGAATATTCTTGCCCGTTAATCTTTGGGTAATATCATCGGTAAAATGGTTGCAATTTTTGGAAATTAGGTGATAGGTGTCTCCGTGATACTCTGAAGCAACGGTTTCAATAAATTCTCTAAATTCGGTAGGCGATTTGCTTACATGCCCTAATGGGATTGAACATCTATAAATGAAACCCGGGCATGTTTTCGGTTCAACTTCAAACACCCCACTAATTGGAAAATCGTGTGCTCCAAACCCGTATTCCATACCATACACTGCATCAAAAGCACGTTTGTTAGATTATTTATGGATCAAATAGCAAAACAGTTAATTAAATTAAGTATACTTTCTGTGTGTGAGGTTCATTGGGGAACACTAAAAAATTGGGGAACAGTGGGGAACCGACTCAAACCAACTCCGATTGGACTCGTTCCAGCGGCGTTGGAACCGGCTCATCGAACCCTAACTACGATCTCTTAACCCTAAACCCTAAATCATAACCCCTAAACCCTAAATATATTAGGGTTTAGCTTTAGGGTTTAGCTTTAGGGTTTAGCCTTTAGGGTTTAGCTTTTAGGGTTTATAGTTTAGATTTTACGGTTTAGCTTAGGTTTTAGCCTTATTTTTTAGCTTTAGGGTTTAGAGTTTAGGAGTTAGGATTTAGGGTTTAGGGTTAAGAGATCCTAGTTAGGGTTCGACGAGCCGGTTCCAACGCCGCTGGATTGAGTCCAATCGGAGTTCGTTTGAGTCAGTTCCCCGCTGTTCCCCACTTTTTTAGTGTTTCCCAATGAACCTTCACCTACTTTCTGTAGCATAAAGACACAAAATATATGGGTTTGTGTGCACATTTCATGGTAGTAGCATAGAGAATAAATGTCAGTATACAAATTATCTAAAGGCAAAATTACTAGCTTACTCTCTTCCTTTAACCTAATATGATACACCCATACTCTCATCTCACAAAACACACTCTTTTTTTGACTTTTTGTCACGAAATGTCAATTTTAATCTTTTATCTATTAGGGGAGGGTTCAAGCGAAAACTCCTTTTATTGTGAAAACTAACTAAAAAAGCCTAAAAAACATACCAAGATTTTTTTTACAACTTTTTTTAAAATTTTCGCTACTTTATATATATAAAAAAATTCAAAAAAAAAATTTGTACTGCACATGTGCAATAATACGGAAAAGCCTAAACCACCTAACCCACCGACCCCGCCCTTATCTATTAATCCTTTATGTAATCAATATTTGACAAACAACTTTTAAATAGTAGAAGCACATCCAAACACTAATTTCTACAACCTGATAAATAGATGGTCACTTTTAAAATGCACGCTCAAACAGCTGCATATACACTAGTAAGTGGTGATAAAGGAATAACTCCCATAAAGAACCCTAAATGATTCGAAGACTGATAAATGTGATCAGATAGATCATCACCTATAATAAAATTCCAACAAAAAAGTCTTCAAATTCCTACAAAACTTATAAACCATGATCATCAATAAACCTCACCAAGAACGCATCTTCTAGAGCTTAAAAATCTTGAAAAGTAGTTTTAAACGAAATCCACTTTACGCTATCAATCATTCTACAAAACCCATAACAGAAATGAAACAAAACAAAAATAATAGTACTTGTATAAATTGGAAACTTTGAAAAAACTCCATGAAGCATTGAGTTATGACCACCAATAAACCTCATACTTATAACATAAAAAACCCATGAAAGTTCCTACTTATTCTACAAAACCCATATCACCAAATCCAAAAAAAAAAAATCCAAATTTCATTGTGCTTATACAATTCCAAATTTGAAAAACCTTTGTAAAACAATCGTCATGATCACCAATAAACCTTATCAAGAACACATCTTCTATGGCTCAACAACCTTGAAAAACATTAAACTAAATCAAAAACCCATAAAAATTTTCAAATGATTCTACAAGATCCATATAACAACATACCAATTCAGACAACTCAAATCAATCAATGTTGTAGAAGGCGCTAGGCGCTAGTCGGACAGTGAGGTACCGCCTAGGGATTAATCGGAATGGGAATTTTTATATGTAATTTTTCAAATTTATATATATACGCAATAATATAAAAATAATACTTCAAAATTCACATAATTACTTCAAGTTTCAAATATTATGGTTCAAACATAAGCAATTAAACTTAAACATAACAAATCAAGTACTTAGAAATTCAAAATTAACCGACTTTTGACCGACTAGGACCGACTTTTGACCAACTAGGACCGATTTTGAGCAAAAAAATCCTGGTCCGATTAGTCCGACTTGACCGACTAGGACCGATTTTGACCTGGACTGATTTATTGGCCGATTTGCTCAAATTTAGGCGATGAACAGCCGATTAGTGCCTAGGCGCCGATTAATCGGCCGCCTAGACCGACTTCTGCAACACTGAAATCAATATACTTATACAATTTAAAATTTGAAAAAAAAAATTCCATGAAACATCCAGCCATGATCAACATCTTCTTAACATCAAGAACCCCTGTTAAGAAACCTCATAAAACATTAAATTAACTAAAACCCATTAACTTTCAACCCACCGATAGAACCCCAAAAATTAAACACAGGTAATTGATAGATTTAATTGCTGGAAACTGAAAAATTAAAAGATAGAAGACCCGAGATAGGTTAATCTCCAAGAACAAAGCTATAGATACCCAAATTAGATAATAATCATTGACATCCTCCAAAAACTAGAACAAAAGATATAAATAAGCAATAATAACTGGCTCTAAACTTTAGCTCCCGATTACCCATCAGTTTCCCTCTGCAATAACGGCTTTGACCCAGCTGCATTAATAAATCTGACCCTAATACCCACCAGTATAGGAATCGGGTTTGTATCACTCACTCTATAAAATCCAATCTAAAACCGAACAAAGATTCAAGTATTCAACCCACTCAACAAAACCCCTAATTTCATCATCAACAATATCAAACACAATCAAATCAGAGTCAGAATCTGTCACCTTGAATACCCCAATGAAAAATACCAAACCCGAACTAGATGTTGTAGGAACTAACAGGTATATGATCGATCATACACATTCAAAAACACTTGTGTCATACTCATACCCTGTGAATTAACAGGAATTAAAAAGAACACCTTATAAAGCCCAAGAATCACTATTCTAAAACCTCATAAAACATTAAATAGTAACGGAAAAGAAAACTCATATAATGTGCTTATACAACTTCAAATTTGAAAAATACCCTGTGAAACAATAGTCCTGATCACCAATAAACCTTATAAAGAACATATCTTCTAGAGCTCATGAAACCTCACAAAACACTAAATTAAATTAAATAAATTAATTAAAAAAACAAATTAAAGAAGTTTTAATACACTCTGCAAAACCCATACTACCATATACAAAACAAAAAGTCCAAAGTCATTGTGTACTTCCACAGATGGACATTTGAAGAAAAAAAATATATGAGCAGTAAACCTTACAAAGAACCCACCTTCTAAAGCTCAAAAACCCCCATTATAAAACCTTACTCAGCATGGAACTTAATATAATAAAAGAAAAACCAATAAAGACTCAAACCCACTCAACAAAACCCTTAACTTCATCATCAAGAATATCAAACACAATCAAATCAAAGTCAGATTCTTTCTCACCTTGAATACCCAAATGAAAAATACCAAACCTGAACCAAGAAACTCAAATCAATGTACTTAATACAATTTCAAATTTGACAAAAAAAAAAAAAAGTTCCAAGAAACATCAGGTAACATCTTCAAAAGCTCAAATTTGAATTCACAAGAAACCAAGAAAATCAAATCAATTTACTTAAATCAATGTACTTGATACAATTTCAAATTTGAAAAAAAAAAAAAAAAAATCAGGTAACATCTTCAAAAGCTCAATATGACTTTCAAATTTGAAAAAAAAATTTCCAAGAAACATCAAGTCATGATCAACATCTTCTAAAGCTCAATAACCCCTATCAAGAAACCTCATAAAACACTAAATTAAATTAAAAAAAAAAAAAAAAAAACAATTAAAGTTTTAATTCACTATACTAAAAAGCCCCAAATTATTGTACTTCCAGAGATGGAAACTAAAAACAAATAATTAATTCAATGAACACCAATAAACCTCACAAAGAACCCAACTTCTAAAGCTCAAGAACCCCAATTAAAGATTCAAACCCACTCAACAAAACCCATAACTTCATCACCAACAGCCTCAAACAGAATAAAATCAGAGTCAGATTCTTTCTCACCTTGAATACCCGAATGAAAGATACCAAACCCAAACCAGATGCTGTAAGAATTCACAGGTGTAAGATCATACACATTCAAGAAAACTTGTGTATCCATATTGCTATAATCTCTTTCTGGGCTTCTTGACTCTGATGACAAACTCTCTCTTCCCATTTGCTGAATCTTTTTCTTCAATTCTTTTAGGTTAAAAAAGTAATCTTTTTGTTTCAAGAAAATAAAGGGTGGATCTTTTTCTTTGATTTTGGGATCATATCTTTGATCTTTTTGCTTCAAGAAGCAATCTCACAGTTGGATCGAAAAGGGTTTGTGTCTGTTTGCAAAAAGAAATTGATTGAGACTATTTTTCTTTTCGTGTGAGATTGGGAAAAACAGAGAAGGGTAAAATGGGAAGAGGGGTTTTCGGAAAGATATAAGTTTGTGGGATGAATGAGTATGAGGGGTGACTCATGACTCAACAAATAACATAGTGCATCATCATCAATCATCAATCATCAATCATGAGCATGACATTTTTCTTTCAAATTATTTAGGTTTTTTTTAGAATTAAGTGACAGTTGAAAATTTTAGAATTAAGTGATGGTTGAAACAAATGAACTTCGAAGCTGGAGATGAGTGAAAAAAAGCATTTAAATGATAAGAAAAAAAAGTTTTATGTAAAATTCCTTTAATTAAAAAAAACTACAGCAATAGGTTGCTCGAATTAAAGAGAATGAAATGTTTGTTAATACCGCGTAAATTTAAAAAAAAATATTAACGTATGAAAAACTTATAGCCGTTTGAAAATCAAATGGGGAAGTTGTTCAAGTGAGAAATGACTAAGAGGGTGTTTAGGCTTACGTTTTGAAGTGATTATTTGATTATTGCGTTTGTAAAACATAAATAATATAAAAAAATGTTTTGATGAAAAAGTGATTATCTGCCTCCAAAACGCAGTTTTGGAGAACCATGTACCTACATGTTTTTTCAAAATACAGTTTTGAAAACACAAAATCTATTTTGAAAACGCATAATCTATTTTCAAAACGCAATACCAAACACCCCCTAAATTACCCTTCATGCCATGACACTTGTCCTCCTCCCCTAATTGCATACACTTCGTACGTAAATTTGCTCTTGTATGTGATCCAACCACATTGGAAATAAGTGAAGAAAGCATTTAAAGGCTCATTCTATACACCCCCCCTTCCTGATTATACCCCCCTTGTGAGAGGAAAACTGTCGGTTTCACGCAGACCCCACCTGTAAGTATGTGAGAGGAGGGGGATGAAAAAAGTAAATAGGGAGGGTGTAGAAAGTAGCACCCCATTTAAATGATAAGAAAAGGAGTTTTATAGTTGTTTAGTTTGAGTTAAATTAAAAAATTAAAAAATATTGGTTCTCGTGTCTTGCAGACGTTCAATTTTGCTTCTCATCATTTAATAATTACACATTTGATCTTAACGGTTATAAACATTACTTATGTATTCTCCATAGTTGAATTTTCATAAAATTGATAGTTCTTGCCATGAATGGTCGTTAAATTGCTTTATTTCATGAGCGTGAAATGTGCAAGGTCACCTAAACCTAGGATCTCACTCAAGAACACAATCACCAGGTGTGCGGAATCCACCTAGCAATCACCACTGTAGATATTGGATCAAGAACAAGAAGAATGAGAATGATCTGAGAATACACAGAGTATTCTCAGATGAAGATGAGTGACGTCACACACAGTAGCCGCTAGACAATGCACACAGTAATGATTATGGTTTTCTTGGCATACAAACTTTCCACAAAAGAAACTGTTATCTTGTCATTATCACTAAAGGATTATATACAAGACATATCCGGACACACATGTCCGGATACAATACAAAGGCCAAAAGCCCAATACAATACTACCTCGGACTGAGACACAGGAGTATCAAGTCCGGACTACACTAATCTATAGCAAACTCGGATAAGAACCTGTCCGGATCACATATTCACTCACTAAACTCGGACACGGGACTCACCCTTAGTCCGGATTACACATGAGTAATCATAAACTCGGACATATATGTACTATACATAAACTTGGACTAAGTAGTCTTGAGACTCACAAATTCGGACCACATATGAGTAAACTCGGACTCTTATAGAACTTTATATAAATTACATCAAAGACCCTTAAAGTTCTGGAGAGCCTGCACTTATCACACAAAGCACATTTACAAAATGTTATTTCGCCCCTGACAAAAGACGAAACAATTAGAAAAATAAAATAATATATATAATTTATGTTTAACTACCACCACCTCCATCTTCATAAACCATCACCACAAACACATCTCTTCACAAACCACCACCACCTCTACCGGTTACCACCAACCAAAACATACCAGATGACCCATAGTTCAACCAGTTTGAACCAGATAACACCATCACTGATCCATGGAAAGATGATGCTGGTGTTCAAAGCCCCCATTGCTCCCATCGGTTGGAGTTAGAGGGGTCATCAAAATAGATGATGTCGGTTTTTAGATACGGAATAGGTGATGCTAGTGGAGGTGATTTGATTTGATTAGATCCAATGATGGTGCATGGCGATGGTGGTGTTGGTGTGTGACAATAATGGTGGCTTTGATCCGGTGGTGGCGGGTAAGGTGGAGGTTGAAGATGAATGTGGGTCCCACAAAGTGGTAGGGTAGGGTAGGGGTTGGACTTGGGTATTTAAGTGAACCGATTATAACCAATGCCAATAGTTTCTGAAAATCTACAACCGGCGTATTTCATAGGTTTCGTTTTAACCCATAACCAATCTGAAACCCATGCTCACCCCTAAATATTATAAAAATCAAATGTGAATTAGTGTTGCAATGTTGTACGAAGCATAATAATCAAATTAATAATTATAATAAATGAATAAGAACACAACCTAATACAACTGAAATGTACATAACAGGGGTTGTGATAAAAAAAATCTTGAACAAAGAAATATAAAACTTTACTAATGTAAACGACTTTGACCCGAACTAAACCATGGACAATGAATTTTTAAAGTTTGAAAAATAAAACAAAGAATCCGTTTGGTTTTTTTTTATTTTTTATTTTGGCCCGTTTAAATTGGTTCGATTTTGATACACATATAGGAGAAGTATATTTAATATTGTTTAGGAAATAATGGTTTGAATTGATAATAGGAAACCCTGATTATAATAATGTTAAAAATAACTAACATGTGGTATGAGTTGCTTTATAGAATATTGATGTATTGCAAAATACATCTATTTATTATGTATAGTTTGTACAGTTTTCGTATTCGTATGTTTCAATTCTTAGGTAGAATTAGTTTCTTTTGATAGTTTGTTTGTTCGCAGGTCCTGGTTACTGAAAAGTGAAGAAAACGAGTAAAATCTGCTGGAAAAGAGTTAACAGCAAGAATCGGGTCGAGTCGTAGCTGAACGGGAACGGAAATCGAAGAATTCTGGAAAAAGACCCCATCGCGCTACGCGACCCTAAGAAGTATATGGCTTCGCGTAACGCAAAGCAATATAATATGGTTTTTGGAAATTTGAGGTGTCGAGTATACCTGTGGCGTAACGCGACATGGGTAATATTCGCGGAAGTGTTTATTTTGGTGTTGGATTCTTTGCGGAAAGTCATATATAAACATCATAAACATGCAAAAGAGCCCTAGTTACGATCTTGTACGAATTAGGGCAAACTCAACAGCGATTTCAGCAAAGTTTTGAAGCTTTCAAAGCACAAGAATCATTCGGTAGGAGCTGGAAGTCGAAGGATTGAAGATCTAACGGGTTTTGTCTCCCGGATTACTTTGTTCTTCGTTTTTCTTATTTTTTTCAATGAATTCTTATGTTAAGATGTTTGTTTTGATTCTTGAAACTATGTTTTCTGGCTAAATTCCTTAAACTACTTAGGTTAGGCTGAAAACTTGTTAAAGATTGGATTTTTATCGGTTTCTAGTGTGATTATGGATTTTCTTTGAAAAGTAAAAGACTTTGGTTCTTTGATTTGGTGTGCATGCGTATCTCTACTTGATTATTGATTGTTTATTGTTTCACATAAATTCTGATGAATGTCTTTCATGTAATGAGTTTATGTTGATTATCGGGTCCTTGCGGGTTTGGATAATTGTTTGGTGAATTGGCCAATAAACCATAGAAACAATATTCAAGAGTCAATTCGGCTTTGATATTCTACTAAATTTAGTGATTACCTTAAAGTGCTAGGTTATTAATAGGTCTAGATTGGTAAATTGATAGGATTAGGTTTTGTAAAAAACCAGTTTTAGTTGCCTTGCCACTATCTTGCCTGTTAAACTAAAACGTGTCCTTAGTTGCCTTAGACTTCCATCGTGAGGTAGCTGTCACTTTAGGGCACTTTTCTAGGAAGTTAGACAACCGTAGGGGAGTCTAGTTAACCGGTATTCGTAACGGTCCTTTAGAGTTCCAAAGGTGTCTTCCCGAGAAGGGTTGGGGGTCCTGTTCGGTATCTCATAGGATTTAGCACTTAAAGATCCCGATTCCATATCACATTAGTATCCGATAGAAAGCTATTCGATAGCAATTGGGATTCCAACCTAGGTAGTTCTTCAACATTAATGAGTAAAACCTTCGTTCTAAGTCGTGTGCTATTTAGTCTAGTTAATTAGTATTTAATTTAATTCCAAATTTAGGATTTTTAACCCCCCCCCCCTAACAAATATAAAAATGGTTAATGTCGTGTTAGTCTAGATATAGTAGTTTGCGTAATTAATAGAGTCTCGTGGGTTCGATATCCGAACTTACTTAGCTTTACTAGAGTCGATCGGTTCACTTGCCGATTAGTAGTTTAGTCGAGTTTAGAGAGTCTAGAGTATTACATAGTGTCTAGATTAGGTTAATTTAGGTCATTTTAATTAAACTACTTTTAGCACATCAAGTTTTTTGTGACGTTTCCGGGGACTCTTTGGCAATTGCGTTGATTACTTTGTTTGGACGTAATTGACATCATACGTGCTATTTGTTTTTTTGAGTCGTTGGAGTCTAAATATTTTTTTTTGCGACTTTTATGTTTTTTTGTTGAGTCGGTTGTTAGAGTCGTTTTACTTGTTTCTTTGTCGGTTTTGCAGTGGATGTCCCATACACATTCGCAAGGACCACCGCCGAAGGCTCCAACGGACAAGCCTTCATTCTCGACTTCCACCCCTAAGGTTAGTAAAATTTCTCCTTCATCTTCAGCCCCTTCTGACTCTACTCTTCCATTTAAACTACCGAGCTTTGACTTCACGCTGAGATCGTCCCCCCATAACTCCCCACCACCTTCCCACCCTCCGAGTTCGCCACCCGTTGTCCAAATGGTCAACAATCAGACCGTCCACCTGTAACAACTCTCACCAAAACTATTATTTCTTATTATATTTTGTCCAATAGGAAACCCTAATTAAGACCCCCAAGTGATCCTGCATAATTCCTAAAATTTTCAGAACAATCGGAATAAGGATCAGGGCCCCTAAAACTCAGGGGGGGGGGGTATTTCCCCGTTAGTATTATCCAAACAGTTTTACGTGTAAAACGAAATTAAACGAATGACCAACTCACCCAAGCTACCTGGACACGGGGCTACCCTATGCTAGGGTGGCACCCCTCGCGCCACGCGACAGCCCCTCGCGCCACGCGAGGGGGCTGTTTTCCAGATATAAATAGAGGGGTGTGGGACTTGATTTCTGGCACTTGTTCGACGTAAAAATTCAGTTCGTACGTTGAGTTATCATCTGTTTACTACAAAACACACACAATCACGAAACGCTGCCACGATAACAGGGTAATAACTCAATCACTGCTACGATTTAATGTCCGATCGATAGAAACCAATCCAATGGATGTTTAAGTGCTGCTCAAACTTGGGTTATACTTTGTCATTCGTCGTGAACTCGATGGATGTTTAAGTATCGCACTTTGTCATTCGTTGTGAAGGTTTTGATCTCGTGAGTTGTCGTAAAAAGTTGGATTAAAGTTACTAACCTAGTTTCGTGTGCATTGTTATTTGAATTAGGTTATCAGGATAATCAGTAGGCTAAAACTTTACCCGTTAAACTTACAATGTGAGTCATTCTCTTTTTACCAAATGTTTTACAATACTCCATTTTCAAATGTTATAATTACAGGGATTAAGTCGTGGTTATCTTGAATCACTGGCTAGTGGGGTATTGTGCACATTACTAATTTCTCACGGTTTGGCTAATAAATCCTAACAGTGATAAACGTCACTACTTGGGGAAAGACCCAATAGTGGTATGACTATCGTCACCAGGCGACACGGTGCCATATAAAAATAAGATAAAAGCCACTGTAATCGCTCTTATGCTGTAATTCATAACTCATGTGTCATTTTATGCAAAATGAATGATGCACCATTATTTCCCCGCTGATAAAATATTTTTAAAACATGTTTCAGGAGACCTGCTATAAATCAAGGAAAACGTGCTACGGAGCACTAACAAGCTTGAAGAGGTGGCTCAGTTAAAACAAATAGACATGTTTTATAAACCAGGGAATTTCTTAGTTAAATTCCTCTATTGTAAATTACGGGGTTTATCCTGAATTATGAAATAAAATAATCGGGCATTTTCAAGTTTTAAAAGATCCTGTTAAATCTTCCGCTGTGGCATCAATTAATAAATACCACGGGTTCCTGTCCCGCGGCTCCTGACCGGGTCAAACCGGGGCTGGGGCCGTGACAGGAAAATGTGGTATCAGAGCCACTGATTTAAGCCAATTAAGTATTTAGAAATACTTAATTTTCCTGATTATCATCTTGTGATTACGTGTTTTATTAACTGAATATTTGTTTACAGTATGGGTAAACAAAGACATTCGGACATCTATCATAAATTAGATACTTCACCGAAAGAAAAAAGAACTTCATCCTCAAAATACCCAACATATACTGAGGAAGACATATTTGTTCGTAAGGCATAGTTTGAGAAACCACTTTCTCCTAAGAAAAGAAGTCGGATTATTAGAAAACGTCAAGAGAAAATAAAGAAGTCACAACAAAAAAAAATGATAATTCCTAAGGAAACTCAAGGAATAGGTAATAACCCACCATGGGAAGATGAGTTAGATGAAAAATGGGCAGATCTCTATATGTTAGCCACTATAGCAGTAAATGCTAACATTTAAAGACCCTGACCCAGTTCTAGCACCCACATCACCTACAAGTCAGAAACTTTACCCATTAAATAAACAACTTAGTAAGAGAAAATAAAATAAAATAAATTAAGATTGTGCAACCTTAGTATATTGTGAATTTTATTTTCAATTTGTATTAGAAAGTCGCAGTATGTGCAATAATATTTGAATAATTATATTAAATGTTCGCCTGTGAAATTTTTATTATAAAATTTTAACTTAGCATTTTGTGTGCATTTTTGCATATATGCTAAACAGCATGAATGAGTTATCTGAAGCCCTTCAGAATCTCAATCTCTATCCTGTGAAAGTGGAAGTTTCCAGAGATTTTACTGGTTACTTACCCGATGTTGAGGAACCTATGGAATTTCAAGCTCCACCTCTGGAGAAATCAAAGCCTAAGAAAAGGAGGAGATTTGTAGACTGGAGGCGTGTACGCAGGAGGAAACCAGCAACTAGGAAAATTCCCAAAATAGAAAATCCCATTGATAAAGGAAAAGGGATCGAGATTGAGGAAAATGCTAGGCAAGTAGAAATGGAAATTGGGGAAAGTTCTAGGCAAGTCGAGGAATTACCTTTGCAGGAGGAATTAGATCGCATACTTGCAAACTGCGATATCCTTAAACCTATCAATGAAAATCTCTTCCCTTATCCTGCTGAAACCCAACTTCCAATAAACTTAGAACCGGCTATTCCAGATCCTCTAATCCATACCCAACCTCTAGGAGAAATGGACGAGTGGTGGACTAGTGATTGGCAGTTTCAAAACATCCTCAATAACCCTTATACCTTTTTCCCTCAGTTCGACCCAGAACCTGCACCAAACCCACCAATGAGCAATGAAAACTTAGCAGAACTCCGCCATTTTGGCGAGGAGCTGATGAATGCAGGAAATAGGATCCGAGAGGTAGGAGAACAGATCTCCTGGAAATACGACGAGAGGGAACGTCGCTTCTAAAGTGCCCAGGGATAGGATGGTTGTGAAGCTGTATAATAGTAATAGTAATAATAAAACAAGTCTGTAAATAATCTACAAATAAAACTTTTGTAAGATAACGGTGTGTACTGATGCATATTATAATATATAAAAAAATGGCAGTTGAGAAATCAACAATTTTGACTAAACATGTGTTTGTGAAAAAATTGGTACGATTATTTTGTATATAGCTGTTATTTATTTTATGCTAATAATTTATATATATATATTAATTACCAGATGGAAAACGCTAGTAATGAACTAGTTAACGAAGTTAACCAATCAGAGCAAAATCAGGAAGATCAATTTATGACTAGGCAAGATATCGAGAATATCGTTGCTCAAGGAATAGCCAATGCTATTCCAGCAATCCTTGCTGCTGTCCAGAAACCTGTTGAACCTCAACAAATTATTCCTAGTAAACGTACTCATGAAGATAACTCCAGTAATAGCGTAAACGGAGGTGGCAATCATACTAACAACGATAATGAGATACGTCAAGCCCCAATTCTCAAAAGAATGAAAGATGCAACGCCTGGTTGCACTTATAAAGAATTTCTTGCTTGTAAACCAGCTGAATTTGCAGGCAACGAAGGGGCGACTGCAGCACTGCGGTGGTTGGAGAAAACCGAAGCAGTAATTATGATAAGTAAATATGCTGAAGAAGACAAGGTCATGTATACGTCACATTTTTTAAAGAAGGGGCGCTAGAATG